>OZ020559.1:495238-5295238 GCA_963971465.1 Lepidochitona cinerea
ACGTAACTCTGGTTATTAGATGTGATATAGTTATCCTCTGGGTTGTAAGATAATCGATGGTATTATAATATATATTAATTTAAGAAGAGTAAAAGGAACGAGAAACCTTCTACGTTTCAATTAGCAAAACGAGCTCAAATATTCACCACTAAATACTCGTGACTTCAACACTAATGGAGCAATAAGCCTCGTTAATCCCAACCTCCTCATATTACAATTTATACTTATAAAAAGTTATAGTTATAGGTAATGCTTGAATGAGCTAGCTATTAGTATAACATACATAACATATATAACTTCGCCATAAATTCATCGTTTTCACATTCCAGAATACTTCCACACAGAAGCTTGCAAATTGATTTTATACATAAATATATATTATATATATCTTTTTAGTGCTTCTACCAGCTTTTTAGTGCTTCTAGTCGCAAAAATGTAGGATAAAGTATTGTTTTGAACTAACTTCGACTTAGAATTCATGAATGAATGGTCGTCCCGGTTATTTAAATTTTGCTACTTTTCGAACACGTTTTCGGTTCGTACAGGGCACATACTGTATGGATTTTCCTCATTCCAACGCCAAACATTTAGTTTTTCTATGGCCTTCAAAGCCTCTTACTGTCGTGACGATCAGAAATTATGAAAAAAGTGTGAATTTCTTACCTCTGCATACTTTTTTAATCGGAACTTTTGAAAAGTGTGGGAAGATAAGTTTATTAATTCCTTCTAAATTTGTTAATAACCTTAGTAATTCCTTACCAGTTGAGATGATCAACTACTATTTTCAAGCTTTGCCCCATAATTAATACATTGTCTTATCATTCTTTTTTAATTTAAATCGGGCTGTTGAAAACATTCCTTTTTCATTTTCAACCTGCAGGTAAT
The DNA here is from genome assembly GCA_963971465.1 of Lepidochitona cinerea. Classification (NCBI taxonomy): domain Eukaryota; kingdom Metazoa; phylum Mollusca; class Polyplacophora; order Chitonida; family Tonicellidae; genus Lepidochitona; species Lepidochitona cinerea. The sequence goes on from OZ020559.1 coordinate 496,124, forward strand.
ACCAGAATGATGAAACACAAATATATTCAATACAATACAATACAATACAATACAGTACAGTACCGTACAGTACAGTACAGTACCGTACCGTACCGTACCGTACCGTACCACTTTGCTCCCTTCCATATTTTCTGGCTCATGTTAACCAATGAACAAATTCATAATTTAAAACAGACCTGTGTGTAGACGGTTTATATAAGTCATTTAATTACACATATTATTATCATCACATTTTGACTTATAAATAACAATCTCCATTTCAAGCTTACAGCTTGAAAAAAACCCCAAACAATTCAACATTTGATTTACACACTGAATATTTCAATAACTGTATATATAGAAATCTAATTCCGGCATATATCTTTCAGTTATTAAAATTTCTCTATATTTTCATGACATGGGGAATCTTGGGGACATGTATACAGAAACATTTCGGTTATATGTATGCTGCAGTTTTTAATCTGCTTATTCCAATTTTTGCTCTCGTGTAAATAGTAAGCAATAAAAAGCAATAACATTTTATATCAAATAATATAACTCAACTATTATAAAGCTTACTTTCCATTAATTACAAATAAATAAAAAAAAACCTGTACTTTTAGTAGTCCAGATTTACAAGATAGGTGGGATGTTAAATTTATCTCCAAGTGGAAGTCTCTGATGAAAAAATGATTTTAAATTAATTAAAGTGAACATACATGTAGGGGTAATAGGCGTTCTGCTGCCTGCTTGAAGAAACTTATTCATCTGCAATATCTATATTTTGTATGTTTTTTTTTCACCAGCCTCTAGCATATTAGGAACTTTACGTGTATCTTTCAGATTAAGTTTCTTAAGTATAGTCCTGTATAATTGTTCTCCATTTTATATGACAGTTGTGATCAAATTTGTATTAGCTTTACAAAAAGTGATTTAACATGGTTTCTTCTGGGTTTAAATAGTTCATTTTCTTTAACTTTTGATGTCTGATTTCTTTCTCTCATGGCTTACACCATTTCATCTGTCAACCACTCTCGTTGCCTAATTTGTTTAACCCGTTTATGTACTACAGCAGCATGTTCATAAAGTACATCAGTAAATACTTCGACCCATTCATCTAGAGTCTTGCCGTTGTATATAACACTGCACTAACTTCCAGTCTACAGAAGAAAAATTTTCAGAATCAAACGATTAACAGTTTTAGTAACAGTTTTGTGACAATTATCTTTTTGAAAGTTACGTTTGCGACATACAAAAGTTGATCCCGAACTAGTTTTTCTTGATGGTTTATTGATCGGTTGTGTAAGTGTAAAAGATTCACAGCAGGAAATCCTATTGCTTGGAGGCTCATTTAAAAGATTGATGTTAAAATCACCTAATATTATTATTTCTTTATCTTCTGCATAAATTTTAAAAATCAAGAACATTTTTATATTCCTCAATCCACACAGCAGGTGGTCTAAAATAAAAAGCTTACTATGGTGGCTGATTTGTGCCACTTCACGCTCTGACGTTTTCAATGCGAGAAATAGGAGACAAAAATTTAACTATAATCTCGCGAGAATTATAAAACACAAGAATAAATTATAATTTCATTGCAAGAATGCGAAAAGACAATAAAAAATATAACCTGGCCGCGAGAATGTGAAAAAATCAACAATGAGCAAAAAGTGCCTTATTTGGGCCATTTCTTGTTTTCGAGTTTTCGCCGGGCCGGACACAAGAATAAATGACACAAACCGACACTAGTTTTTGCGTTCTCGGCACAAGATTATATATTTTTTTCGCGTTTTGGCATTCTTGCAGCGAGATTTAGTTTAATTTCGTATTCAAATGATTTTGACTCTTGATTCACACGAAATGGAACAAATCAGCCACCATGGCTTGCTTTAATAACATAATTTCTAACCAGATGATTTCCAATGTAGTAGTCTCTAAATCAATACGTCGCTTCTAATTAAATTTGTCTTTTATAAAGACTATCAAACCTCCACCACTTTTTTGTAACCTATCCTTTTATTTCCTTCAATTGAAAACCCTGAATTGGACAACAGATTTTTAACATGTTTTTTCTTCAGAAAAGTTTCACATAAACCAAGTGTAAGATTTCTTTAACAATATATAAATCTGATCAATCTTTGGCAAAATCTGTTGAATATTAACATGGCCAATTTTCAGTCATTTATACCTAAAAAAAAGGCTCTGTCTACTGGCTGAAGACACACCAGATGAGGACTTTATAAATCTTAGACTGGAGTAACATCATATTGTAACCGATCAGGGTCGGGGTTGTCCACCAATTGTTATCAACCGTAATACAAATTGCGATCCTGATGGTTATCTGTTGATTGTGACAATCAAGCCTCATCCACTAATAGTCACACGTCCGGGTTGCCAGTTGTCACCAAGGGTCCTATCGCATGAGCCGGGGAAGCTAACTATAATCTTGACCACTTTGGACCTCAGATATTTATGAGCACTAAAACACACGGGCACAGGGAAAATCTTCTTGTCTAAAATAACCACGGAGACAAGTTTCTAATTGTGTTAAAAAGAGGTATATCATTTAGACCTTTATACCCCATCATAAATTGTTGTAATAAAGTAAACCTATGATATTTCATTAGGTTAACGACTGACAGGAGCTTGGCCTTAGTCAGTAGAATTTTCTGGAACACTTTGTATTGCATTGACAATGCTTATGCATCTTAAGCTATAGTAAGAATATCGTCAGACTATATATTATGGGGTCATGGGAAAAGACAGTGAAAATTCCCCCCCCCCATACCCCTTTCCCAGAAAACCTAGGTAGAAGGCAGACAGGGGAGTTTAGCCCTGACCAGTATGTCTTTCAAACTCTTGTTCTTTTTATAAGCAATGACTGGCCGGGTCAGAGGTCGAGCAAGTTTACTTTGAAGTAGTTTGTATTCTTCTACTATAATCTTGGCCATAGCAATGCTAGCTTTGTTATACTGAAACACAAATGGTATTATAGTTTTTTCACGACAACTTCCGGGGTCCAAGTTCAAACCCAAAGGATAAATAGTTTGTAATGTTTGAATCCAAAAACTTTCCCTTTCCAAACGTTTGTGTTTGGTATCTGCAGCGGAAGTGAGAAATGGGGTTTTCTCAATAGGCATAATTTCAAAATGGTCCTTGACCGAATGACCGAATGACCTTGAGTATTGAAATGTTGTGCCACGGGTACATCATGTTTAAGTCTTATACTAGATAAATGGTTGGCTGCTCTTTGTCGTAGAGAATTCTGAGTTTCTCCGACGTACTGTTTGCGACATTTTTTGCACGTGATTACATACACGATATTAGAGGAGTCACAATTAAGATTCTCTGCCATTTGATATTTGTCGCGAGTTTGTTCTCCGAAAAAGGTACCGCGATCGGGTACGTATATATCGAGTTTGCATCGCGTCTTAAGGCATTTCATTGATGTACCTGAGAGAAATGTTGGACGGTAATGGTACACTCGTGAAGGGGAGGTAAGCGTATCGGGGGATAAAGGAGGGAACATGATTTGTCTTACTGTGTTAGATTTAATCCTTCGGAGTAATCTAATAGAATACTTCCTAGGGAGGAGAGCTTTAAAAAGAACAGAACAAGCCTGGTTAAAAAAATCTAAAGAACTACAGTTTCTATAGAATCTAAATATCTGAGATTTAATGACTCCCTTGAAAGTGTGAGGAGGATGGTAGGACCCAGCATGTAGCAGCTGATGCGTGTCAGTAGGTTTGAAGAATACTTTGTAATCTAGATACCCAGTAGTATGATATGTATGACCCTTGTAAATAGTTACATCCAAAAAATCCACAGAAGTGTGATCAATAGTAGGCTGTAATTTAATGCTTGAGTCGTGTGAATTAAGAGTATCAATGAAAATATGAAGGTCTTCCAATGTATGTTGCCAAATGATAAAAATGTCATCCAGATACCGAAGGTAAATAAAAGGTTGTTTGTGACATTTGTGAAGAATGTCACTCTCCCACTCAGCCATAAAAATAGAGGCAAAGTTAGGACTAAAACGTTTCCCCATAGCACAGCCTTTAATTTGCTGAAAGATCTCCCCATTGAATTCAAAATCGTTTCCTTTTAAGCTGAGTTCCAGCAATTCTAAAATGTCTTTATCCGGACGACGGTGGTCAGGATATCTTTGGAATGCTGATTTTATGGATTTAAGACCCAAATCTATGTCAATGTTTGTATACATAGACTCCACATCCAGAGTAACTAAAATCACATCTTGTGGGATGGATTTCTCAGATAATTTGGCCAATAAATCATCCGTATTTTTTATAAAGCTAGGATGCCGATTCGCTATAGGTTTTAGATAGTAATCAATTAGCTCTGATATTCTGTAACTTTCACTGCCACAATCTGAGACAATAGGACGCCCAGGGGGCATTGTAGGCTTCGGCCATTTTTCAATGGGTTTGTGAATTTTCGGATATAGAAGACCCTGTTTTTAGAGTTACGATCAGATTCCAAATAGCGATACTGTTTTTCATTAAGTAAGCCTTTATCTTGAAGAGAAACAAGAATTTTATTAAACTTCCTAACATTTTCAGGCCAAATTTCCTTATCAAGTTTTTTGTAATGCAGAGGGTTGCTTAGCTGCCGTTCTATCTCTTCAATATAATCCTGTTTTGACATAATAACTGTTGCCGAACCTTTATCAGCAGGTTTAATAACTATGTTTGGATTTCTCCTTAGCTTACTTAAGGCAAGACATTCTGAATGAGTAAGGTTATGTTTGTTTTTCTGATTAGTTAAAACATCAAACTTCCTAGATACAGAGTCACGACTAATGTTTATCTCTGGGTCCCCATACATGTGAGAAGGGGGTGTATAGCCGCTTTTAGATGTAAATGGCTTGCGTACCCCACTAGAATCTCGGTAGATATCAGCCAGACTAAGATTTCTGGAGAACTCCATAACATGCACTAATTTACTAATAGAAAAGTCCCTATCAGATAATGGTTTAGGGCAAGGCACAAATGAGAGTCCTCTATTGAGTAGAGATATATCATCAACAGTGAGTTCCTCGTTACTAAGATTAACAATATTACTTCCTAAGCCGAAAGTAGGGTGGCACATGCCCTGTCCCAAATTTAGTTTAAATCTAGTGTCTGAAGCCAGTGAGTATACAAGCAATTTGCTGTATCTTCGGTCCAGTGAATTTTGTCCGTGGATACTCTAAATTTTGAATTGGGAATTTTTGGTATGACCATAACTCTCTTCATCTTGGAAGCAGAAGAGTTATATAGGTTCAGGTTCGAAACTTCACTGGCCGGTAATTTTGTGGATGACTGGATCTCTACAAAGTAGATGAGCGAATTGGAAAAAGTCTTCCTAACCGCTGTCATCATGTTGCGCATTTGATTTAAAGAAGCGTTTGGCTCAGTAGTTGTCTTGTTATTGATACCAATATTCAAGATAACTTTCTCAGGTTTGGGACCTTGATACTTTTGAATTAGCGTCCGAAATGAATTGAAATTGGCACCAGGAAAACATTCTACCTGCATATCAGGGTGGGGGTCAAGGTTAATTCTAGATAGATTAGAATCCCCAAGTAAAAGAACTTTCTTAGTTACATTAGGAAGGTGCCAATTAGAGGAGGTGTGCCGAAATTTCCAAAATTTAGAATTAGCTAAATTATTCCGAGGGCTGCGCTGACCCCTCGGAGAGGATCTCACTGCATCTGAATATCTCATAGGAGAATGGACTGACAAAACTGGGGATGGGGGAGGAGGAGAGGGACTAGATGTACTGGGTCTAGGAGAAGTGACCCTAGTAGAAACTGGGGAGGGTGGAGGCCGAAGGGGGACAGAGGACCTCAGATATAGTTTATATACAAATGCACTCAGGATTATTTACATAGGCACATAAGTAATTAAATACAACACTGACACTGGGTAGGTAGGGCTTATTAGTTAGCTACGATTGGCATAATAGAAACCCTAATGTCCAGTCCAGCTCCTACCCTGGGCTTATTAGTTAGCTACGATTGGCATAATAGAAACCTTAACGTCCAGCTCCTACCCTTACAGATCTCCCTCTGAATGATCTAATTCTGCTGACTATCTTACTGACTCTCTTGCTCTCATCATCTATCCATGATTTAAATTCTAGTTTATATACTTGACATAGCTTGGTCAAGTTTGATTACTTGCACATGTATGTTCTAATACTGAACCAAACATGTTCCTCTTAAGACAATAGTGATTTACTCTAGAATTAATAAACAATAAGGAAAGATTAATTGTGGACAGTCTGACAACTTGTGTTATAGCATCCTATCTATTAGGGACCACTGCTGGGATGACATTGTCACCTACTGTGATTACTACTTTCTAGTCTACTACACATATAATATTAGATATCATAATCTTTAAACTACATACAATTTGATAGGTGATTCATTTACAATTCCTAATGTTGTCTAACAGCTTGGTAACAATATATCAAGAACATTATCATATTGTCATCTAAACAATCTTGAGTATTATTTGTTCCAACTTGGAGTATAACTGTCTTGGATTGATCTAGATGCATTGAAGATAGTTTATTATACATATATTTATTATACTTGCACCTCTTTATGTCATGAATTCAACATCTGATTAAAGGCCTCTTGTCTTCACTCCTTGTAAGATCAAAGTCCCAATGATGAGTGTTTTCTTTCCGATCATGGTACGTGTATATTGATCGATCATTCATTATATTCTTCTTTTTTGCACTTTATACTATGACTAGAGTACATTACAAATTACCAAATACTATGATTAGAGTATTACAAATGACCAAACCATACCCATCTTTTTCATATCCAAATATTTCAATTCAGCTTAATCAATCCTAAATATTATACATCTTATTTAAATGGAAACCACTAAGTTTAAAAGGATTGCATGTATTGTCACCAAGTGTCCTATAGCATTAAACTGGGGAAGCTAGCTTTAGTGTTGACCATTTACGACTTAAAATAATTAACACAAGTCCATGTTTAACAACAACAGTTTTATATACACAAATGCACATCTAGGAATATTTACATAGGCGCATAGGTATTTACATACAACAGCTATTGGATAGGTAGGGCTTATTAGTTAGCTACTATTGTCATATAATAAAACTCTTACCCATTACAATTCTCTCTCTGAAGGATCTAATTCTGCTGACTATCTTACTGACTTTCTTGCTATCATTAAATTCTCTTTTAAAAAATTGACATAGCTTGGCCACACAGCAGCTTTATAGCCTCACACAGCAGCTTTATAGCCTAGATGTATCATAGAAAAATAAAGACACAATGTGTGTAGAAAAAAAAAATATACATGTATGACATCTCGAGCCATCACTTTTAATGTGAATGTGAATCAATAAAAACAAAATAACAAATTGAAAATGTTCCTTCTCTTGAAGAAAAAAATATCTTGATAGGACAATACAGTATCCTTTTTTAGAATCTTAACACTAACAACATGATCTAACCCTAACAACATTGAAAAATAACTCAAACCGTCCAGGGAAATTATTGAATATAAGGGATAAGAATATAAGAGATAAGTGATTACTAGATAAAACAACCTATGACTGGGTACAACGGTCTAAATGATATACCCCTTTTAACAGAATTAGATACTTGTTTCCATGGTTATTTTAGACGCGAAGATTTTCCCTGTGTTCATAAATATAACTATAAACGAATTGATCTTGTGCATGTCTTAAGTGCATTGCTGATAATTCTTACATGTGAATGTGAATTCCAATTTCTTGGGCTGTTTCTGTTTGACTGTTATGTCATTAATTTATGAGAGTGTTATATGTTTGCCGATCACAACTTGTTATTAAGTAAACTGTCTTGTTATCATTTTGATAAGTCTCAAATGGATCACATCTTATCTTTTCTCACGTAAACAAATGGTCTATATTAACAATGAAATTTCAGAAAAGGTAGATGTTGTATCAGGAGTTTCTCGAGGGTCCTTAGGACCCCTTTTATTTATTATTTATGTAAATGATCTGTTCTTATGTAAAAAATCCATGTCATCGTCAATTGATCACTATGCTGATGACACTACCATAACTTATTCCAGTGCTAGTTTAGATACTGTCCAAGCAACCTTAAACCATGATCTCAACTGGCTAAATGAAGGGTTTAAAGCTAACAAATTATTTATCCATCCCCAAAATTCTGTATATAATGCTAGAAAATCAACATGTGAAAATTGTTAACCAAGTAAAACTGCTTGGTGTCATAGTAGATGATGCTCTATCCTGGCAAAAACAGATTGATGCTCTGACCAAAAAGTATCTTCTCTCTTAGGGCTTCTCTATAGAAACAGAAATTTTCTCTCAACAAAAAACAAAAAACTTTTCTACACAGCTTATATTCAGCCCCATCTTACCTATTGTCTAACCATCTGGGGAAACACTTCAAACAGTAACCTAGAACGAGTATATAGATTTCAGAAACAAGCTGCACGTTTGATACTTAATGCTGTCCCTCTAACTCCATCAGTTTCTCTATTCAAACAATTAAACATGACTTCCATCTATCAGCAAATATTTCTACAGAAAGTAATTCTTCTTTATAAATCCCTTCACTGCTCAAACGATCCTATTTCCAATTTTCTCACAAAATCCTCTGATGTTAACAAATTAAATGTAAGATCCTGTCTAAAAAACTATCTATATGTCCCAGCAACAAGATCATAATATTTTAAAAACAGTTTAAGTTACTCCGCCCCAGGTCTCTGGAATAAACTACCAGAAAACATTAAAAATTGTTAAGAACTGGAATCATCCAAAAAAGAAATAAACAAATATGTATTTTTAACTTTGTAGATTCCTAGACACTTGTAACTTTGTATATATTATTATACCATCATAATGTGCTTTTTCTTCTCATTCCAATTGTATATCATCATCCTTATGTGCTTATATACTTTCTCCGTTTATTGTGATCTATAGGTTTTTATTATAATTGATATCAGTTCTGATTACTGTTACATTGGAGATTTGAGGTTGCTATATTATAATCTATAGTTATATTTATATTTATGGTTGTGTAAGTAACCTTGACATCTGCCCTTTTGGACATCATGTAAGGGTTACATGTATGTTGTTTTTGGACATCATGTAAGGGTTACATGTATGTTGTTTAAACATTCATTGTCTTAAGAAGGATGTGACCCACAATGATAAGATTCTTATAGGTCAGGTGACATATTATATAAATGGTCAATCAGCTTATACTGGGCACAGTAGTCCAGAGATTGTAAGATGAAGGATGAAGTAAAGTGACGGATACAGATACCTGTGTTATGTTGTACCTGTGTTATGTTGTACCTGTGTTATGTTGTACCTGGTTATGTTGTACCTGGTTATGTTGTACCTGGTTATGTTGTACCTGTGTTATGTTGTACCTGGTTATGTTGTACCTGGTTATGTTGTACCTGTGTTATGTTGTACCTGACTCCTACCTGTATAACAAGAAGCTGAGAATGAGAACCACTATTATTACATTACACTTGGTTTCCTCAGATTCTATGTATTCGGGATTTTATAGGAATGATAACCTCAAATATTAAATCTTACAAGGGGATCTTACAAGGGGATCTTACAAGGGGATCTTACAAGGGGATCTTACAAGGGGACTAGGATAGGATGAAGATGATTTGTTATTAATTATTATGGGTTTCATATAAATTGTGCAACCAATGATATGCATGTGTTAAAACATTACTAGCTTTAAGTTTAAAAAAATGGATTAGGAATAAAGCTTTGGAATTATCTTTTAACTATCATTTTTATTCAATTCAAAAGCATCTTCAATAATTTCTACACCTTATTACTTAAGTCTTTCTCTCAGACACATTCTTTCAAGACTTTGAAAATATAACAAGTAGTGTGTTTACACCCTGCTCAAAAACTTAGGGGCCGGGAGCCTGTTTCACAAAGCGGCGTAGCGTAAGTTTTTAGGTAACTGCCATAGCAACCCATAGTGTAGAGATGCTTTAGTATGAAAGTTACGCCAAAAATACATCTACGCCGCTTTGTGAAACAGGCCCCAGATATTGGATGACTGGATTTCTTACATCCGGATTTACTGATATCATACGGTACCGGTAATACAGCTAAATCAAGAGTATCAAGTTCATTTATACACTTAATTCAATCAGCTCTAGTTTCTGTTCAATATAAAAGTTGTCTAGGCAAATGTGTAATGCTTAAAATCAACATTTTTAGAGTGAAGCACTTTTCACATTTTCAAGGATTCATTGATAGCTATTATGCGCAAAAGGTTATCGTTCAAACAGTTACATAATCTGTTCTTTTGTCTTATTCTTCTAACAATCACCTGGGCTTTTTAAAATTAATAATTCTTTTCGCATAAATACAGGTCATTTTCATTCTCATTTTGACAAACTATTTTACACTCTGAACGAAAATCAATTTCAGATATATGCATTCTTTGTTGAACATTTCAATTTCAGTAATTGCATTCTATCTAACGCATATTCATAAAAAAACACATTAAGTTGTTAGGCAATTATTTCATTTCTGGGTTTTGGGGGGGGAGGGGAGGGGATATATTTCATAATTACACATCTTTTCACTACTGATTACTAGTATTTCTATTTGCATTATCTTTATTAAACTTCCTCTACAACTTCTTTCATACACCAGAATGCCTTGCCCTATCTCTCCTGTGTTGGGACATCCAAGAACATTGTTTCATTTTTTTTTACTTGTGCAATGGTCTTGAGTGATAAGTAGGTCATTCAACTGAAACATTGTGTAACTTTTCAGGGTTCTCCCATGGCAACCAGGAGACAATTACTGTACAACTATGTGTGGGACAAGCACCAGCTGTGTAATGTTGACAAGCCAGGTGCAGGCATTTGGGATATACACTTTGACCATCTTGCTTTCCACAATGTTATATTTCCAGTAGGTGAATTGGGTGGTACTGTATGATTGGGCAACCTCCTAGTTTTAATGCAAAGCAATTCCAACAATGAAAGAGTGACAGAGATTATTAAAGTGGCATGAGCTGCCAAAATTCACACTTTCATCATAATTTCTGATCGTCACGACAGTAAGAGGCTTTGAAGGCCATCGAAAAACTAAATGATTGGTGTTGGAATGAGGAAAATCCATACAGTATGTGGCCTGTAAGAACAGAAAACGTGTTATAAAAGGAAACAAAATTTAAATAACCGGGACGACCATTAGTTAATTCTACGGCAAAATTTGTTCAAAACAATACTTTATCATACATTTTCGAGACTAGAAGCAGTAAAAAGCTTCTGAATTACTAGTCTTGAGAACAATAGCCAATAATTTCAACATTCTGTTTAAATTTATTATTAATTACAGATATTGGATAATTTTGTTAGCTCTTAATGAATTATTTATATTTGTACTATGTAGATATTTGGATCTTATTAAACCCATGTACACTATATCAGAAATATAACTTATTGTCTGCCACCCAGCACTAGTTAAACAATTTGGTTTAGTAATTGGTTTAGCTCACTGTCTAACATTTATTACTGCCCGAAGGTTTCTGTCTCCGTCCATCCGTCCGTTATATATCAAGAAAAAGTTAGTCCTCTTGTTGTGCTCTCTAATGAAAGGAGGAAACTATTTCCAACTGTCGCGAGATTTCTGGGACAGAATTTTACAGAAAACTGGATTTTAACTCAGTATAAAGATACAAAAACTTCAGTAAAATCTTCTAAAGTTTTGATTCCATCTGCACTGGTCACATAATAAGTTATATTGGATTATGTAATATCATATAATATAATATTTAATATAATATTAAATAATCCTATATTTCTCTGTTTTAAAGGCTCTTCAATTCAGTTTTGGTAACAGCAAATATAGCTGCTTAAAGATATGTTTGACAATATTCATGAGAATACACCAGATGAGATTTCATATTTGAAGGACCCATTGCATATATTCAAAAATATATATATATGGAAGGATTTGTTTGTTTGTAAACACATTCTCTCAACAAGTTTCACTCACAACTTTGAAACTCAGTTGACTATCGAAAATTGACATTTTTTCAAATTATGCCCATTACATACTAAACCGTCAGTCAAAAACGTCCTTTTAAATGGGATACATATATCTGGAAAAAATTTTCACTAACAAAAAATTGTTTGGAATTGAAATATATCTTCGGTTTCTTTGGCCCAGACCCGAGGGGTCCTGATGGTGACAACCTACTTTTTAGAGGTCCAGATGGTGACTACGTACTTTTCAGTTTTGGTATCAGATCAATGCTTTGGTTGGCTCAACTAAAGCTAGTGAACTATGGAAGTATGGTATAAACATTGCTTTTTTTCAAATTTAACTAGTATGCTATCAACATCATTATCTTAATTATTAAATACTATATAAATTAAAGGAGTGGTCCCCTGTCTTTTTCTTTCTAGATGGGAAAAAACCCTTACAGAGACTGAGAGTGATTCTTAATTTGTTATTAAAGGCCTTAAATCACTCTTGAGGACCTCAAGTTCACATGGGGCCATCATGTTGATGATCTAAACTTTGCACACATAGGGTCAATCCGGCGGGGGTTGGCTTTGTGTATGTGGAGGGTACTCGCCGAAGGTCGGGGGTTTCTTCCGGGCAATGAGCTTGGGTTCCTTACCCATTAAACGTGGCAACGTCGTGAGGAGTTAGAGGAAGAATTGGTGATTTAACTCAACTGGGGATGTTAAAACTTTCTCTATAATCAGCAGATGTCACATTCTATCACGCTAAAACAGATTGTTGAAATTATCAGCTAGTTCTTCGATGGTCTTCATAGCCTCTTACTGTCGCGGCGATCAGAAATTATGAAAAAAGTGTGAATTATGGCAGCTCATGCAACTTTAAAGAAATTAGTTTTGGTCTCTTTAGCCTTTAATTTGGAATAATAATTCTTTAATTGTTCGCATTATTCATTGGCAGATGCAATAAACATTATTATTACCACTCTCTGTAAGTGTAAACTGTGTATTAATTGGAAACTGTGTGTATATGGTAGGCCTACCAATTAATATATAGGGCGCTACATATTTGTTTTCTTTGGATTTAAATTAAATTATGCCTTTAATTGTCCTTCGTTGAAAAAAAAAATACAGCTACAGTTAAATCAAACATATCTATTTATTAAAAAAAGGTTCCTAACCATTAATACGTCTATATAATATCAATTACTAAATCTATATGTCACATTTATCTTTATGCTACACCAGTACATGTACATCAGATCGGCTAATGCAGGAGGGACTCGTATTTAGCCGAGCTCGTACATTGTTCCGGTTTATATCATGTACAAGACAATCCAAAATGGCGAACTGACAGTGGTGAACTGTATGAGTAAATTGTAAAACCAAGTCATACGGTAAATGTAAACAACTATTTCTGCATGTGAGGAAGGATTTTGAGCAAACAAAGTATCATGAGGTAATCCAAAACTAATTTTTAAGGAAACTAAGGTTTTAAATGGAAGCTTTAAGTGACGGACCACTTCTATATTTGCACCTAAGTTACCGTAGGTTTCTGTCAAATGACGTCACGTCTCGAAATTTGGACGTTACGGGAATTTCACCTAAAACTTCCGAATTAAGGTTGGCTAGCGGAAAAAATAAACATTTTTAAAAGGTATGAATTGGCACAATTAGTGATGTGACATTCACCTTCAATTGGGTGAAATTTATTGTTGTAATCCGTGACAATCTTATGAAATCGCGACCCATTTTCGTACAGAGTGGAGGGACCAAAGCTTTGGCGGGAAATACAGCTTTTGTTGACCTGATTTGGGTACAAGTTATGGGGTCACCAGCTTGAACGTAATTTCTTCTTATGTAACGACATTTTTAGAAAAATTAAACACACAGTGACAGAAGATATTTTGAATTAGATAGATTTGAAGGAATTCTTTTCTATATTTCTTGTAAAATAACATTTTTTCTGCTGATATCCTCTTCTTCACCCATTTACAGTGTGTTTAATTTCAGAAGTGTCCAATTTAATCAGGTCGCTATTGTCACATAAATCGCTTGCACTGAAAGTTTTAAAGTTCAGTCAGTTCTGACAGTTCACTGTTAACCACATTTGGCGTTTATCTTCTTTCTTCTTTGGAATTGAACTAAAATTTTTAAACGAGTATATAATTTAGCAATCTCACACTGTGGAGAATAACAACATAAAAAAGAAAAAACAATTAGAATTAAAAAATGATACAAAACTGGAGACAACTGTCCTTTATCAAGGTACATTTATTCCTGTGCGTCACAGGAGTCACGCTACCTTTTGCTGGTATTTCCTATTAAGATGGTAATTAATTCAAGAAATGTTTGTTTTAGATTAAAGAGGGTGTCATGGGCTTTCAATGAGGCTATTATTTCTAAAATCATTTTCAAAATTTTGGAAGCTGTGAACATTTTAGTTTCTAAATGTCACGGGAGTCACTAATGGAATGGCTGAAATAATCTTGAGCGCGGCGTAAAACACAAAACAATCAATCAATCAACCTATTTGGTCTAGTTGTTTTTTTGGTCATTTTGGGTTTTTAATAAACGTTTTCTTTTTCTTCTCTTGTGATCGGGAATGCACGTTCCACCTATGGTCTACTTGTGCGACATCTATTTCCTTTGCTCATTTGCGTATTAGAATGGCCTCTGCTTTTGTTCTTTTTGTCGCTTTTCTCCTACAATACAATCTTCGTAAATTAACCCTATGGTCTCACTGTGCACTATGCATTTTTTTGCTCATTTGCATATTCAAGATGGTGGACGCTGGCCATTATTCTTCTTCTGCTTTTTGTCACTGTTCTCATAATTTATAAAGCTATGAAAGGATCTTCGGAAATTTTTGGTATGCATCTTATCCCCCTGTATACTATATCATATATATCGAGAGATTCTTCATTTTAATCTTATTCTTTGTAAGTTGAAATCAAACATCCTTTTGAGTTATTTTATTATTTGATAGGATCTTACTTTCTCCAATACATTTTGGCATTCTGTGATGTTATCGTTCAAACTCTTGATAGGACCTCTGAGGCTCAGTAGAGTGTTGGACGCTCAATCGGAACAGCTTTTCCACCTATTGGTCACGGGTTCGAATCCCACGCAATCCACAGGGTTCTAAATAAGCTATAGTGAAAATTTGATCGATCGAGTACAAAAATAAATCCAGTGGGATACCAACTTTTTGCTTTGCTTTAACTTAAATGTTCTTAATTTACATTCAAAATGTGATTACTCGGCTGTTTAATTCGTCGGGTAATGTTGCTTACTTCAGTCACAGATGCTGTCAATAAAATTACAAGCTTGCCATGCATTGGCCAATTGATTAAATTTCAGCCAATCGGTGTCCACGTAAGAAGCTTAACTACAGTTTGCGTACACGTAACTTCCAATTTCTGATTTCCGGTTCAAGTCTGACAGCGATGTGATTTAGAACTTACATAACTGGCTTATAAATTGAGTTATTTCTCCATAACTATCGCACGCTGGCTATTAAAAGGGGTAAACAGTGCTAGAGTTTAGAAGAGCATGTACATGTTTGGTAACGTGTGTAGCATGTGCATGGAGACACCTGGAATGACTTTTGTTCAGGGGAGATTGAAACTTGAATGTGACCCAAAACAAAAGTGAAACCACTCATCAAATATTCAGTTAAGTGACAAGTTGGAAACCCTTCAAAATATCAAAACTTTTCTTGTAAATAAAGTTATAGTTTAATTTAGTTTAGTTTAGTTTTCATCTAAAAAAGAGTCAGCAAACGCAAAAGTGTGTTACAAAGTGTGTTGGCGAAATAATCAAGTTAATTTATTTTCTGTATCAGGCCATTCTTAAAAACAGTTTTGTTTCATGTAAACCTATTTGTATTGTAAATGTAATACAACCAAGTGTGAGTTGGTACTTTGTTTTTATCAAACCCTTATTGGTCTTTCAGTAAACAAAATACATCAAGCTCAAAGTTTGGTGGATATCCGATAATAAATTACAACTATATACATTAGATAAATATACATATATATTTCTTACATGTAAAATAGGGAATGTTTTATAAAAAGAAAAACATATAGCAAAGTCAACATGTGGGAAAACCTAGCAGTCCTACATGGGCATGTTAATTTGACAAATTAGTCAAGTCACTTCGCAGGTTTCATGTTTGTATTTCGTGGATGCTTGCAAACTTCAACTCTAGGATTGCTTTTTGCACAATAGTTTAGAGTATTGGATTGGGTAAAATAAGAGTAGCCAAAAATCAATACTTTAACTGTCAAAGCATTTAAATCAAATAACGCATTATAAGCATTCAAATCTTCGATTTAATATGTTTTCATTTGGGATAGTTGATACCTTGAGGTATAATAAATTCTCAGACTTAATATCCTGTTTGTCTAGTGTAAAATTTTCAATTAATTCTAACCCTGCTACTGTGCAATGTTGAAAGTCTCAATGCCTTCACAGGATTTTCTTGCTCAATCAACCAAGAGTATTGTAAGCGGTCAGGGTCGGGGTTGTCCACCATTTGTTATCAACCAGGTGGCACTAATTGTTACCACGTAGGTTATACAACTGACACAGGGTAGGACTTCTCAGTTAGTAGCCGCACTCGTGTGCCTCTATCCTGGTTTACTTACTTTGCCGGTCAGGTACATTAAACCGCCATAATAAGGGTGATATAACTCGTGTTAAGTCATTAGGCCAATTTTTATACGCCCGGCTTGAAAAGCGGGCTGTATTATGGTATCATCTCCGGAAGTCCGGCAGTCCGGCTGTCCGGCGTCCGCTTTCCCTTCCGCTCCATAACTTCTAAAGTTTTGATTCCATCTGCACAATTTTTTCTGAGTATATACCTTATGGGTAGAAGGTGTGTCGCAAACTATTTTTAACATCACTGGTTACATAATATGGGAGTTATATTGGATTATGTAATATTCCCTTCCGCTCCATAACTTCCAAAGTTTTGATTCCATCTGCACAATTTTTTCTGAGTATATACCTTATGGGTGGAAGGTGTGTCGCGAACTATTTTTGACATCATACATTGCGTAATATGGCAGCCATATTCGGTTATGTAATATTTACTTTTTCTCTCCGTAACTTTAACAAATATGATCCGATGTTTTCAAATCTTTCATGTTACATACCATATTAACAGACAGTGTGTAAAAAAATTGTTTATGATATCAACTATTGCAAATTATTGGATTATGTACATTCCCTTTTATTCTTACTTTTATTTTCATGAAAATAACCTTTAAATTATAAAATGGCTTCTACTTTTCCGATTCTCATCAAAAAAGGATTTTTTCAAATTGCAATAATGTTTCTAAATTGATTAAAACCATTCTTAAATCAATTTATAACGTTTTAATCAAATGAAAAATACATAGAAGGATTAAAGTTTTATCTACAGATAAAGAGATAAGTAACCCAGCCTTGTTCTATTTACATACATGCCTCTATTTAAACATACTCTAAAGCTCTAAGTCTCTTATCACTACAAGTGTTGAAGGTTTTATGGTTTTATGGTCTACCACATGACCTAACTGAAGGCTTTGTATTAATGTTTGAGCCATGCCATACTGAACTGTTTTTTTTTTGTAGCCAAATAATATAGAAAAATGATATTATGAGAAAAATTTTCAAATCTACTTGAATTGGTGTGAGCTGCAAAATTGCCAATTAATTGCATTTGTTTAAGTATGATTAGTAAATTATAAACTACTCTTCTAAAAAATTGAAACATTTTAGTCCAAACTATATTGACAACAAGCAATGTTTAACATCACGATTTAACAGCAGCGAGACCGAGTACAAATCTTGTTAATAATCTTTGATCCAAATAGCCCATTTTAAATTTTAAACAGATGATTTTTAAAGGTTTTAGTGGTAAGATTTCATTTTGTTGACATTACATCACATTTTACCAAGCTTCAACCTGCTTCCTCTGAATTTTGAAAATTAAATCCAAATAAATATGGAAGGATTTGTTTTGTTTTGGTATGGCCGCAGTTACTGTGCCTTTCCGGGCGTATTTTGGGTTTCCCGAAACTCTTGTTATGCTATGCTTTACATAGAGCGATTTAACAGTTTAACAACGGATTTTGAAGAAATCACCTGGTTCAGTGAAAAGAGGAATGTTTCAAAGATATAATAGGCGGTAATAGCTGAAAGGTAATTGAGATTAAGGATAGTTAAGACTTAGCTTAAATCTGAAATCCGAAGTCCTTCCAAATAATTCATTTAAAAGCCATAACTACTCCGCTACTATTGGCATAATAGAACTCTAAACTGTAAGCTCCTAACCCTAACTCTATCTGTGCTACTGACGTGACTTCTATTAACTCTACAAACTACTCTTATGCTCACTTCACATTTTCTTATTTACATGTATCTAAATTACCATTATCTTTATATAGGCTACACATTGGCATAGCTTGGACAGGTCTGATACTTGTTCCAAACTTGTTCTTTTTAACACAATAAGATCTAATCTCAGGGCCGTATCTAGGGCCGTATTGCTTCCGGAAAACGATTGGGCGCCCAAACGGTCGGGCGCCCAAACTAAATTAAGAAAAAAATAAATGGGGCTTTATTTTATGAAAAAGAAAAAAAAAAGGCCCCTTAAGAACACAAGGCGACTAGAGACTCCGTATTCAGTCTGTTTGAGTTGCATCGCGCTGTTGAACGGTACACACACAGCTACTGCCGGCACGCAATGAACTGTAGTCAGCGGGACGAACGAAAAGAAATTGTTCCGATGTTGTTAGTTTGCCAAGTGGTCACCTGACTTGAGTGGAGTTTCCGATTGGTCTACATATGTCGTCAGTGTGGCTACACTGTCTGACTTGACAACGACTCCACCCGATTCTTGAACATTCTCATTCTGCGTTTCGATCCGTGTCATTTGAATTCCCCTCTTGTATCGTGTATATTTTTTTAAATATGAATAGGCAGACGCATATATCACTCAAGTGACCTAAAAAATGAACGTCTGTCAAAATGAAATCTCCGGACCAGCCATCTCAACCAAGGAGTATATCTATACTCCTTGATCTCAACCAAGTTATATCACGTGACAATGAATGACATGCTATGTATTCGTCCACTCTAAAATGTTCATACGCTATACAACGTTTATAAAGATGTCAATCATAGCTCTTGGGTTTGATTGACTGTTGGTGGGCTGTGCCAATTAAGTATTAGGACCAATTGATTTGCTAGTTTCCCGTTGGGGCCTTATTCACTGATTATCTGCAGAGTGCTGCAAAGTTTTAGTACCAGAGGCTCCGGAAACGCGGGAGAGATTGTACTTTCGAAAAAGACCATAGACAATGATTTTACCAGTTGCACAGACTATGTGGATAGCAGAAATCTTAAACATTTAAAGGCACACTTGCCGTCGTAGCCTGTTTAAATTTGTTAAGAAACCCAATTTACATGAGCTTACTACGACTAATACCACTAAACTTAAACATAGGACACATAAAACATGTCTAGTTAGCTTTAGACTGTAAAAATGGGGTGAAAAACAAACGAAGAATCGAAGCCTGATTACAACAACAACGATCAGTGTCGGTCAACTTTTGTGTTGGATTACCCTCCTTTCAGGCCTTTTTATCCGTGGTTTACACTCAAACAATCATCAGCAGGGTTTTCCAGTCGCTGTTAACCGATCGTCAGTCTGTATTTCTCAGATAAATAGGCCTACGTAAAATTACACTGTGCCGTTAGTTCACTCACTCGACTGAAACATAAAATCGCCAATAGGCAGATCGGTTTGTTTACGTTCCGGGTACGTAACAATTCAAATTTTCAAATTAAAAATACAAAGTGACGTCCAAACTCTTAAATTTTGGTAAAAATAGAAAGTTCCTAACTTGTATTGTCTGGGAAAAATACAGAATACGGTCTTTCTTTTTTAATGTAAACAATATTCCTGATTTTCGCGGCAAGTGTGCCTTTAATAAACAATCAACAGAAATAAAATTAATTTACGAAAATAAGCGTACAGTCATCTGACTGCTCTGTATAGTAGGGCCGTAAGTGTTTGTAGCACGTGATCTGCTTTCGTGCGAAGACTCATCGTCGACTAAACTGAAGACTGAAGGTCCGATGTTATTTAAATGTTTGTTTCTTTGAAAAGGTTAGATTTTGGAATTACTTTTTGTTGTAAGGTGACCAAAAATAACATTATTATTTATCGCACAGAACCAATTATCGCGATTAAGCTTTCCCGTCGATGACAACAGGCTTACGTATCGAGGCATCTTCTCGGAAAATTTCAACCTCCAAATAAGACTAAAACTTTTTATGGAGTTACATTTGTCCGCCGATCCAAGAATAGTCGACTTCGGCCGTGTCGGGGACTTTTCGAACACGAGAAATGACGTCACAACAGCTTTAACGTTGCATGTACGATAACTGGTTCTCGTCACTCTACAAAAACATGCAGACGAGCGGGTGAATGTTCGGTCCATAAAACTTCATTTCAGAGTCCAGGGAGAAATTAAACTATTTCAACAAAAGTCGGCTGAGCTCAACTTCACTTCTGTGGGATTTCTTGTCAATGCAAACACTGATGTAAATTTTAACATTGAAAAACCGGCAAAAGTGTACGATAACTGATCGGATACACGTACGGCTCGGCGTTGAGTTTTCTCAAAAACAGCGTTTTATACGTCCTCTGGGAAAAATATGGCATGTACAAATGGCTCAAACGACAAAGTTCTGCGAGAGAATCATTTACTAGAATTCATATTAAAAATAATGTCTTACACTGGAAGGAGGAGGGAGGGGGGGGGGGGGGGGTTGCCGGCGAAATTTTCCTTTATATGAGTTTGGGATCAGAAGCTTGATTTTTTTTCTAGAAACGGCCCTGACTTACAGCTTATTTATGTGACAAACCTCATACAAACCATTACCTTCTATTTACAATGTGATTGTTACACGGCGTATGTGGGATTGTTGCCACTTACCAGCGGAAGGTCGTGGTTTTCCTCCTGGCACAGAGCCTGGCAATACCGCCATATAAGTGAAATAATCTTGAGCGCGGCATAAAACACCAAACAATCAATCAACCTATTAACAATGTGATTGTTACATGGTTCTTCTGAATTAGTTTTCAGGTTATTGACAGTTTTTATCACCTGTTATATCAATGTATTTTCTCTAGGAGTCTGGATGATCTGAAAGTAACTGGACAGGAAATCTACAACCTAATTTCTTCTTTTTACAGTAAAAGACCGAAATGCTGGCCATGAAAGAAATGAAGATGGTAATGTGTTGTGGAAAGTCAACTGAGTCGTTGCTAGACGAGCAACTGCGAGTTCTGTTGGTAGAAGTGTGAATTTAAAGGAGAAGGAAAGGAAACAAATGAGTAAATATATCACAGGCACACTAAATTTTCTTTCTAACGGTACCAAAACCATATCTCTACGATTTTTCCTGCCAATTTCAAAATGTCAATGGTGCTCTACAGTCTACACTGACGATCGAACACGACTTTGTCTGACAGATTCATTTTCAGTGTATTTTCACACACATAAATATGATGCTCTATGGGAGCCAATAAGATGCAGAATTACTTATGGATAATAACTTCTTAGTGTATTGGGTGACAAATATGGAAGAAGCAAGTTTGATACAATTGATTTTCTTTAAAATCTGAGGTATGTGACACACCCCCTTTCTATAAACCTATTGGGTGAATGTGAGGCCAGTGATGACTGCATCCATAGATTTGGACTTGCAGTGAGAACCAAGCCATCATGCCATATAAGTGAAATATTCTCCTGTTGTATGAAAATAAGCAGCCAACAGAACTGACATAAATATTGAATGAGTTGCCCATTGTGAATTTAAATTTAATATTAAGTGACAAATAAATGACAACAATTGTTTTCTAAATTTTCTCTGACTATATTTGAATTTCTCTATCCGGTGAATTTTGATGTGAACTCACCAGTAGTAAAATGATTTTTGTTTTAGATGATGACTGATACCACTGAAAGACGGATTCTGATGAACAAGGCTAGGTAACTACACATTATTGATTCATACATGTTTTTGGTTCCCACGGCTTGCTTTTTATATGCCCGTTCTTAATATCAGAACGGAATATTCGAATACCAAAATCAACTGTTCGTTTCAGCTCTAGATCTAGTCTGACTCTTCACATTGCTGGTCTAACTTTGCCAGTCTGCTCTACATACACAACTCACTGTTAAGGGTGTCTTTCACTCAACACTGTCACCCTTCACTAACTGCCTTGACTTGCCTGCCTCTCTGGCTATCTATGGTAGAACATACATTGAATGCCCGTAAGGTTTAACACAGCTCCTATTGCTGAATACAGGAGTACACATATTACCCCTTAACTATCCTTCTCTGTGATGGCTGTCTGAGTGAGTCTGTCTGTCTTCAGAGTATAGTACTCTCTAAGGTCTGTTTAACTGGATACATAACTATATATAGACTGCCTAACACCATTCTTACTGAGGTGCAGATACTAGCTCTAAGCTAGTCCGACTCTCACACTGTCGGCCTTCAATAACTGCCTTAGCTTGCCTGCCTCTCTGGCTATCTATCCCT
Source organism: Lepidochitona cinerea (assembly GCA_963971465.1). NCBI lineage: Eukaryota > Metazoa > Mollusca > Polyplacophora > Chitonida > Tonicellidae > Lepidochitona > Lepidochitona cinerea. Next base: position 518,746 of record OZ020559.1, read on the forward strand.
CCACACTGTCAGCCTTCAATAACTGCCTTGGCTTGCCTTCCTCTCTGGTTGTCTTTCCCTATACACTGTCGCCCTTCCCTAATTGCCTTGGCTTGCCTGCCTCTCTGGCTGTTTTTCCCTCTACACTGTCTCCCTTCCCTTACTGCTTTGGCTTGCCTGCCTGCCTGCCTGCCTGCCTCCCTCTCTGGCTGTTTGCCCCACAACTCTATCTCTTCCCTTACTGCTTTGGCTTGGCTTGCCTGCCTGCCTCTCTGGCTGTTTGTCCCACTACTCTATCTCTTCCCTTACTGCTTTGGCTTGGCTTGCCTGCCTGCCTGCCTCTCTGGTTGTCCTTCTCCACTAATTACCTTGACTTGCCTTTTCTGTTTTTCAATTCACACTGTCTTCCTTCACTTGTTTGCCCTTTCTCTTACTGTATTTATATAACTATATAATTTTATCGCAAAGTCAGGACCTTGCTGGCTCTGGCAGTAAGAGTGATAATCCCTTTGTCCGACACCGGCCTTCCATCGCTGTGGCGCGTGTTCCAATCCCAATCACGCCAAATAGAAATTGAAAAATTTTCTGACTGGATTTTTCACTTGATTGCTGTATATGGAAGAGTTGCCAGGTAATCGCAGAAGGTCAGGGTTCCCTCCAACCACTAAACCTTGCAACACTACTCTCTGTTAAGGATCTCCATGTTAACAGCTTGGTCTGATGTCCTCCTGTATACAGTTTTAACCTGACGCTGTCTAACCTACTCTCAACATTGGGTTAATGGAATGTGTGTAGCTCTTATCCTAACCTCTGTCTGCCCTACTTACACAACTCACTGTTAAGGATGTTTTTCAATCCACACTATAAGTGAATTATTCTTGAGTCAATCTATTTCTATCCCTCTTCACTATATTTTATAAGACATATATTACACTATACGTTCTCTCCCTTCACTAACTGCCTTGGCTTGCCTGCCTCTCTGCCTATCTATCCCTCCACACTGTCGGCCTTCACTAACTGCCTTGGCTTGCCTGCCTCTCTGGCTATTTATCCCTCCACACTGTCTCCCTTCAATAACTGCCTTGGCTTTCCTGCCTGTGTGTCTCTGGTATCAGAGTACCCTACTCTCTAATGTTGACCTGTTTAACTCTATTTACATATAGCCTACATAACTACAGATATAACCCCTAAGCTTTGTCTGATTCTCCACACATCTGGTCTCAGTTTGTCTGCCATACCTACACAACTGTCTGTAAAGAATCTCGATGCTAACTAACTGCCCTGGTCTGATGTCCTCATGTACACTGCTTTACCCTGTCTAACCTAGTTAATGGAAAGAATGTAGCTCATATCACTTCTAGTCTCCTCCTCCACTGTGTGACTCTCAATGAATTCTCAGACAACCAAAAGTATCTAATGATATGTCTGCATACACTTGCCTGCCAATCTCTCTTTCAGCCCACACTGTGGATGTTCACTGCCTGCCTGTTGGTCTCTGGCTGTCTATCTCTCTACTTTGTCACCCTTCACTTGCCTGCCTCTCTTTCGGGTTGTCTTTCACTCCATTGCCTCTCTTCACTTCCTTGCAGTGTGGTGTTTGCTTGTTGGTCTCTGTATGTGTATCCCGTCAGCCCTGATAATGCCTTCTCTATAAACATGAGTACATATATATTCGCCTTCAGTTGTTCTACATACACCACTGTGGGTTAAGTTGTGAAGCTTTACCCTGTCACTGAGTAACCTACATTTAACATTGGGTTAATAGAATGTATGTAGCTCTCATTAGTGTTAGTCTCTTCTACAGTGTCCCTTTTTGTGAGCTTGGCTGCTGACAGGTGTGTGGGGTGTTTCTTGTCCAGTCAATTAAAAGTATCAAACAATGATTTTCTGTTTCTCCAATGGAATGAATGTAGCTCTTATCACTGCTAGTCTCCTCCACTGTGTGAGTCAATGAATTCTCAGTCAACCAAAAGTATCCAAAGCTCAGTCAAATTTGTTTTTTCTTGTACACTAGAAATAAGTTCAGTATATAAGAAATCCTGATGCTCAATCCACCCTTAGTTAATTGTAAACTTAAGTACTTCCCCATTGTGAAACATATTGTGTCCTACTTATTGCAGTCTTCATGGACTTTCTCTTTCCCTCTATGTAAACTCTGACAGCCTGCTTGCTTGCCTGCCTTCCTTGTTGGCAGTCTGTGACTGACTCTTTACTTACTGCCTTGGTTTGCATCACTCTGTTTTACTTCAAGCACCCTCTGTTTATTCACAGACTCTCTTGGTTATCCTGCCACTCTGTCTTTCACTTCACATTGTTTTTGTTCACTCTCTCTACTTTGTCACCCTTCACTGACTGCCTTGGCTTGCCTGTCTCTCTGGCTATCTATCCCTCCACACTGTCTCCCTTCACTAACTGCTATGGCTTGCCTGCCTCTCTGGCTATCTATCCCTCCACACTGTCACCTTTCACTAACTGCCTTGGCTTGCCTGCCTCTCTGGCTATCTATCCCTCCACTCTGTCGGCCTTCACTAACTGCCTTGGCTTGCCTGTCTCTCTGGCTATCTCTCCCTCCACTCTGTCACCCTTCACTAACTGCCTTGGCTTGCCTGCCTCTCTGGCTATCTATCCCTCCACACTGTCACCCTTCAATAACTGCCTTGCCTTGCCTGCCTCTCTGGCTATCTATCCGTCCACTCTGTCGGCCTTCACTAACTGCCTTGGCTTGCCTGCCTCTCTGGCTATCTATCCCTCCACTCTGTCGGCCTTCACTAACTGCCTTGGCTTGCCTGCCTCTCTGGCTTTCTATCCCTCCACACTGTCGCTCTTTGCTAACTGCCTTGGCTTGCCTGCCTCCATGGCTGTCTATCCCTCCACACTGTCTCCCTTCACTAACTGCCTTGGCTTGCCTGCCTCTCTGGCTTTCTATCCCTCCACACTGTCGCTCTTCACTTACTGCCTTGGCTTGCCTGCCTCCATGGCTGTCTATTCCTCCACACTGTCTCCCTTCACTAACTGCCTTGGCTTGCCTGCCTCCATGGCTGACTATCTCTCCACACTGTCAGCCTTCACTACCTGCCTTGGCTTGCCTGCCCAGGGTTAGAATTAAGGGGAAATTTTGCACTAGACAAAAGGGATAGTAAGTCTGAGAATTTACTATCCCCTCAAGGTATCAACTATCCCAATCTACAACATATTAAATGGAAGAGTTTAATGCTTATGCGTAATTTGATTTATGCTTTGACAGTTAAAGTATTGATTTTTGGTTACTATTTTTTAACCCAATACAACACTCTAAACTACTTTGCAAAAAGCAATCCTAGAGTCAAAGTTTGCAAGCATGCAAGGAATACAAACATAAAACATGCGAAGTGATTCAACTTGTCAATTTAACATGGCCATGTATGCAGGCCTGTAATACAACACCGCTTGCACGGTTTTCCCAGATGTTGACATTGATATATGTTTTTCTTTTTATAAAACATTACCTATTTTCTTTTAAATATTTTACATGTAAAAAATATATGTATATTTATCTAATGTTTATATTTATTATTTATAATCAACCTAACTTTGTGCTTGATATATTTTGTTTAATGAAAGACCAAAAAAAGGTTGGATACAAAAAAAGTACCAACTCACACTTGATTGTGTTACATCTACAATACAAATAGGTTTACATGAAACAAAACTTTTTATAAGATTGGCCTGATACAGAAAATAAATTAACTGGAATAGACAAATTTTCACTATAATATAGTTTCTTTATATATCATTTAGCTATAAAAGAAGTGTTTTGGGGATGTGCATAGTGTTTTTTCTGTCTTTTTTACCCTTGGATTTCGTCAAGCATCACTTTGAATGTCCTTGTGTTGTTGTAACACGCTTTCGCGACTGCTGACTTTTTTTAAAGATGAAAACTCAAGGCCAAGGGAGACTGTAATTTAACTTTATTTACAAGAAACCCCTCAAACAGTTTTGTTATTTTTTGTCCACAAGTTTGAAATGTTTCCAACTTCACTGAATATTCGATGAGTGGTTTCATTTTTGTTTACTTTCAAGTTTCATGTCCCGTGAACAAAAGTCACCCCAGGTGTCTCCATGCACATGCTACACTCGTTGGCAAACACGTGCATACTCCTCTAACCTCTGGCCCTGTTTTCCCCCCTTTTAATAGTCAACGTGCGATAGTTATGGTGAAATAACTCAATTTATAAGCCAGTTATGTCAGTTCAAAATCACATCGCTGTCAGACTTGAACCGGAAATTTGAAGTTACGTGTACGTCAACTGAAGTTAAGCTTCTTACGTGGACACCGATTGGCTGAAATTTAATCAATTGGCCAATGCATGGCAAGGTTGTAATTTTATCAGCATCAGTGACTGAAGTAAGCAACATTTCCCGACGAATTAAACGGCCGATAAATCACATTTTGAATGTAAATTAAGAACATTGAAGTTATAGCAAATCCAATGCATTACAAGTAAATTACAGACAACAAAGGTCCCAAAAAGTTAGTATCCCGGCGGGCCAGTGGATTTATTTTTCTACTAGACCGATCAAATTTTCACTATCCTCGGGATAGCGGGCCAGCGCTTATTTCGACCCCTGCTGCCTCTCTGGCTATCTATCCCTCCACTCTGTCACCCTTCACTAACTGCCTTGGCTTGCCTGTCTCTTTGGCTATCTATCCCTCCACACTGTAACCCTTCACTAACTGCCTTGGCTTGCCTGTCTCTTTGGCTATCTATCCCTCCACACTGTCTCCTTCAATAACTGCCTTGGCTTGCCTGCCTCTCTGGCTTTCTATCCCTCTACTCGGTCACCCTTCACTAACTGCCTTGGCTTGCCTGTCTCTGGCTATCTATCCCTCCACTCTGTCACCCTTCAATAACTGCCTTGGCTTGCCTGCCTCTCTGGCTATCTATCCCTCCACTCTGTCACCCTTCACTAACTGCCTTGGCTTGCCTGTCTCTTTGGCTATCTATCCCTCCACTCTGTCACCCTTCACTAACTGCCTTGGCTTGCCTGTCTCTTTGACTATCTATCCCTCCACACTGTCACCCTTCACTAACTGCCTTGCCTTGCCTGCCTCTCTGGCTTTCTATCCCTCCACACTGTCGCTCTTCACTAACTGCCTTGGCTTGCCTGCCTCCATGGCTGTCTATCCATCCACACTGTCTCCCTTCACTAACTGCCTTGGCTTGCCTGCCTCCATTGCTGTCTATCCCTCCATACTGTCTCCCTTCACTAACTGCCTTGGCTTGCCTGGCTATCTATCTCTCCACACTGTCTCCCTTCACTAACTGCCTTGGCTTGCCTGTCTCTCTGGCTATCTATCCTACCACACTGTCACCCTTCACTAACTGCCTTGCCTTGCCCGCCTGTCTGGCTGTCTATCACTCCACTATGTCGGCCTTCAATAACTGCCTTCGCTTGCCTGCCTCTCTGGTTCTCTATCCCTCCACAATGGCTCCCTTCACTAACTGCCTTTGCTTGTTTCTCTGGCAATCTCTCCACACTGTCGCCATGCACTAGCTGCCTTTGCCTGCCTGTCTCTCTTGGCTGTGTATCCTTCCACACTGTCGACCTTCAATAACTGCCGGGGGCCTCCGTGGCTCAGTAGGTAGAGCGTTGGACGCTCAATCCGAACAGCCTTCCACCAATGGGTCGCGGGTTCGATTCCCACTCAGTCCAAAAAATTGGAAAATTTTCTGACTGGGTTTTCACTCGAACGACCTATGTGGCATGGTTGCCAGTTACCAACGGAAGGTCGTGGGTTTCCTCCGGGCATAGAGCCCGGTTTCCTCCCACAATAAAACTGGCAACGCCGCCTTATAAGTGAAATAATCTTGAGCGCGGCGTAAAACAAACAATCAATCAATCTATTTACCATGTGATTGTTACATGGTTCTTCTGAATTAGTTTTCCGGTGATTGACAGTTTTTATCACCTGTTATACCAATGTATTTTCTCGAGGAGTCTGGATGATCTGAAAGTAACTGGACAGGAAATCTACAACCTAATTTGTTCTTTTTACAGTGAAAGACAGAAATGCTGGCCATGAAAGAAATGAAGATGATTATGTGGTGTGGAAACTCAACTGAGTCGCTGCTAGAATGAGAAACTGTGAGTTCTGTTGTTATAAGTGTAAATTTAATATGAGGTATGTGACACTTACACCCCCTTCCTATAAACCTATTGGGTGAATGTTAGGCCAGTGATGACTGGATTTGTACTTTCAGTTCTGTGATAACCAAGGGATATAAGTTGTCAGGGACTATGGAATTAAGCAGCCAACAAAACTGACATAAACATCTTGCTGTGTGTGAGTTGTGTTGGTATAAGTGTAACTTTATAACTAGGGTTGGTGTTTGTAACCTCCATCTTCTGTAACTCCCTTATTGAACTGGATTTGTACTTTTGCTTCTGTCATCTCGCCATTTAAGAGAAATGTTGTTTGGTGATATGAAAAATGCAACCAACAAAACTGACATAAACATTGAATTGAGATCATAGTTTTTAATATCAGGATTAGGGTACTTTGTTTGACAACTGTCTATATCTTGATGTCTGTTTGGGACGACAGAGGAATATGTATTCTGAATGAACCAAAGCTAACAGTTCACAAGGAGCCTTGTTTGAGAGTCCAAATGGAGGTATTGGAGTTGCGTGTTGGTTATAGCTATTATAAGAACCAATGCAAGTCACCAAACTGTAGAGAGTGAATTTATTTTCTGATTTGATTGATTGGTGTTTTACGCCGCGCTCAAGATTATTTCACTTATATGGCGGCGTTGCCAGTTTTATTGTGGGATGAATCTGGGCTCTATGGCCAGAGGAAACCCACGACCTTCCGTTGGTAACTGCCAACCATCCAACATAGGTCGTTTGATTTGAAAGGACAACTGACAAGCGTCACCTTGAGGAGGGTGACCAGCTTGTCTTCCTGAAATGCAATTGATGTCATGCATAGTATGCCTGAAATGACAACAGACAAGCGTCACCTTGAACAGGGTGACCAGCTTGTCCTCCTGAAATGCAATTGATGTCATGCATAGTATGCCTGAAATGACAACGGGCAAGCATCACCTTGATGAGGGTGACCAGCTTGTCCTCCTGAAATGCAATTGATGTCATGCATAGTATGCCTGAAATGACAACCGACAAGCATCACCTTGAGACGGGTGACCAGCTTGTCCTCCTGAAATGCCATTGATGTCATGCATAGTATGCCTGAAATGACAACGGACAAGCATCACCTTGAGACGGGTGACCAGCTTGTCCTCCTGAAATGCAATTGATTTCATGCATAGTATGCCTGAAATGACAACGGGCAAGCATCACCTTGAAGAGGGTGACCAGCTTGTCCTCCTGAAATGCAATTGATGTCATGCATAGTATGCCTGAAATGACAACGGACAAGCAACAAACAAGCATCACCTTGAGGAGGGTGAGCAGCTTGTCCTCCAGAAATGCAATTGATGTCATGCATGGTATGCCTGAAATGACAACAGACAAGCGTCACCTTGAAGAGGGTGACCAGCTTGTCCTCCTGAAATGCAATTGATGTTTTGCATAGTATGCCTAAAATGACAAACAGACAAGCGTCACCTTGTGGAGGGTGACCAGCTTGTCCTCCTGAAATGCAATTGATGTCATGCATAGTATGTCTGAAATGACAACAGACAAGCATCACCTTTAGGAGGGTGACCAGCTTGTCCTCCAGAAATGCAATTGATGTCATGCATAGTATGCCTGAAATGACAACGGACAAGCATCACCTTGAGGAGGGTGACCAGCTTGTCCTCCTGAAATGCAATTGATGTCATGCATAGTATGCCTAAAATGACAAACAGACAAGCGTCACCTTGTGGAGGGTGACCAGCTTGTCCTCCTGAAATGCAATTGATGTCATGCATAGTATGTCTGAAATGACAACAGACAAGCATCACCTTTAGGAGGGTGACCAGCTTGTCCTCCAGAAATGCAATTGATGTCATGCATAGTATGCCTGAAATGACAACGGACAAGCGTCACCTTGAGAAGGGTGACCAGCTTGTCCTCCAGAAATGCAATTGATGTCATGCATAGTATGCCTGAAATAACAACGGGCAAGCATCACTTTGAGGAGGGTGACCAGCTTGTCCTCCTGAAATGCAATTGATGTCATGCATAGTATGCCTGAAATGACAACGGGCAAGCATCACTTTGAGGAGGGTGACCAGCTTGTCCTCCTGAAATGCAAATGATCTCACGCATAGTATGCCAGAAATTACAACGAGCAAGCGTCACCTTGAGGAGGGTGACCAGCTTGTCCTCCTGAAATGCAATTGATGTCATGCATAGTATGCATGAAATGACAACAGACAAGCGTCACCTTGAACAGGGTGACCAGCTTGTCCTCCTGAAATGCAATTGATGTCATGCATAGTATGCCTGAAATGACAACAGACAAGCTTCACCTTGAGAAGGGTGACTAGCTGGTCCTCCAGAAATGCAATTGATGCCATGCATAGTATGTCTGAAATTACAACGGGCAAGTGTCACCTTGAGGAGGGTGACCAGCTTGTCCTCCAGAAATGCAATTGATGTCATGCATAGCATGCCTGAAATGACAACAGACAAGCGTCACCTTGATGAGGGTGACCAGCTTGTCCTTCTGAAATGCAATTGATCTCATGCATAGTATGCCTGAAATAACAACGGGCAAGTGTCACCTTGAGGACGGTGACCAGCTTGTCCTCCTGAAATGCAATTGATGTCATGCATAGTATGCCTGAAATGACAACGGACAAGCAACAAACAAGCATCACCTTGAGGAGGGTGACCAGCTTGTCCTCCAGAAATGCAATTGATGTCATGCATAGTATGCCTGAAATGACAACGGGCAAGTGTCACGTTGAGGAGGGTGACCAGCTTGTCCTCCAGAAATGCAAATGATCTCATGCATAGTATGCCTGAAATGACAACGGACAAGTGTCACATTGAAGAGGGTGACCAGCTTGTCTTCCTGAAATGCAATTGATGTCATGCATAGTATGCCTGAAATAACAACGGGCAAGTGTCGCGTTGAAGAGGGTGACCAGCTTGTCCTCCTGAAATGTAATTGATGTCATGCATAGTATGCCTGAAATGACAACGGACAAGCATCACCTTGAAGAGGGTGACCAGCTTGTCCTCCTGAAATGTAATTGATGTCATGCATAGTATGCCTGAAATAACAACAGACAATCATCACCTTGAGGAGGGTGACCAGCTTGTCCTCCTGAAATGCAATTGATGTCATGCATAGTATGCCTGAAATTACAACGGGCAAGCATCACCTTGAGGAGGGTGACCAGCTTGTCCTCCTGAAATGCAATTGATGTCATGCATAGTATGCCTGAAATGACAACAGACAAGCGTCACCTTGTGGAGGGTGACCAGCTTGTCCTCCTGAAATGTAATTGATGTCATGCATAGTATGCCTGAAATGACAACGGACAAGCATCACCTTGAAGAGGGTGACCAGCTTGTCCTCCAGAAATGCAATTGATGTCATGCATAGTATGCCTGAAATGCCAACAGACAAGCGTCACCTTGAAGAGGGTGACCAGCTTGTCCTCCTGAAATGCAATTGACGTCATGCATAGTATGCCTGAAATGACAACGGACAATCATCACCTTGAGGAGGGTGACCAGCTTGTCCTCCTGAAATGCAATTGATGTCATGCATAGTATGCCTGAAATTACAACGGGCAAGCATCACCTTGAGGAGGGTGACCAGCTTGTCCTCCTGAAATGCAATTGATGTCATGCATAGTATGCCTGAAATGACAACAGACAAGCGTCACCTTGAAGAGGGTGACCAGCTTGTCTTCCTGAAATGCAATTGATCTCATGCATAGTATGCCTGAAATTACAACGGACAAGCGTCACCTTGAGGAGGGGGACCAGCTTGTCCTCCTGAAATGCAATTGATGTCATGCATAGTATTTCTGAAATGACAACGGGCAAGTGTCACCTTGTGGAGGGTGACCAGCTTGTCTTCCTGAAATGCAATTGATGTCATGCATAGTATGCCTGAAATGACAACGGACAAGCATCACCTTGAGGAGGGTGACCAGCTTGTCCTCCAGAAATGCAATTGATGTCATGCATAGTATGCCTGAAATGACAACGGACAAGCATCACCTTGAGGAGGGTGACCAGCTTGTCCTCCAGAAATGCAATTGATGTCATGCATAGTATGCCTGAAATGACAACAGACAAGCGTCACCTTGAAGAGGGTGACCAGCTTGTCTTCCTGAAATGCAATTGATCTCATGCATAGTATGCCTGAAATTACAACGGGCAAGTGTCACCTTGAGGAGTGAAGAATCTCAATGCTGAATTAGCCCTAAGCTTATCTGACTCTCCACACAGCTGCTCTCATTTCGTCAAGAATCTCAATGCTAACAGGCCTGGTCTGATGTCCTCATGTATACAGCTTTACCCTGTCCAACCGAGTTAATGAAATGTATGTAGCTCTTATCACTGCTAGTATCATGGGGCTTGTTTTACTATGCTGGTTACCCATCGGATTACAACATAGAGTTTTCCCTCCAGACTTGGGACCATGCTCAAGTTCCTATAATTTAACACATGTTTGTGACTATCCACTGTGTGAGTCCTGTTTGTTTGCCCTATCTATACAGCTGCCTGTTGAAGGATCTCATTGGGATTTTGTTGTTGTTGCTCCGTTACCAGACTCAGATTTCAATGTTTTATGATTTGTGTTAACGTACGGTAAGTGTGTTGTAGAACATGTACTGTACTGGTTTGACCAAAAAGAAAATCTGTCGCAGAACGTACAAAATTCAATGCTACATTTGTTGCTCTTCAATGATTAGGAAAGTTAATTATCTCAGTGACAAATGACGTCCAATACTCCCTTAGTTGTGTACTACCTTCACAGTGGTGACCTAATACACACTCTCTGCTATGTGAGTGCGTCTTCGTGGCAAAGGCTGTGTATGACGTCACTTTTGACAAGTTTTTCTGTGCATAGTATTTTTTTTTTTCACTCTTTAACATATGGTTGATCTGTTTCCGTGGTTTTCATTTATGTAAATATTAAAAGATATGACTGCACTTAAAGCTTATTTATGTGAGAAAACTCACACAAACCATTACCTTCTATTTACCATGCGATTGTTACATGGTTCTTCTGAATTAGTTTTCAGGTGATTGACAGTTTTTATCACCTGTTATATCAATGTATGTTCTCTAGGAGTCTGGATGATCTGAAAGTAACTGGACAGGAAATCTACAACCTAATTTCTTCTTTTTACAGTAAAAGACAGAAATACTGGCCATGAATGAAATGAAATGAAGATGATTATCTGGTGTGGAAACTCAACTGAGTCGTTGCTAGACAAGAGACTAGGGGTTCTGTTGTTACAAGTGTGAATTTAAAGGAGAAGGAAAGGAAACACATGAGTAAAAATATCACAGGCGCACTAAATTTTCTTTCTAACTTTACCAAAACGATTTTTCCTGATGGATGAATCAATCCAATTCTGTCTTGCCCATTGTTAATCCAAATTCAATATTAAGCGACTAACAAATGACAACAATTGTTTTCTAAATTTTCTCAGACTCTATTTGAATTTCTCTATCATGTGAATTTTGATGTGAACTCACCAGTAGTAAAATGATTTTTGTTTTAGATGAGGACTGATGCCACTGGAAGACGAATTCTGATGGACAAGGGGAGGTAACTACACATTCTTGATTCATACATGTTTTTGGTTCCCAGGGCTTGCTTTTTATACGCCCGCTGGGAAAGCCGGTGTATATTGGTATATTGTTGTCCGTCTGTCCGCCCCGGATTCCTGTCTGCTCCATAACTTAACCCATTGCCTGAATTTATTTTTTTTTCTTCCAATATATGTAAATTATGAGTAGATGGTGTGTTGTAAACCAAAATTAGATTGGAGTCTCAACATTTCTGGGGCCCAAAACAGCCACCCATCCTTTTGGCATTCATTAAGCCTGAAAATATTCAGGGATTTAAATTTTTTGTCAGATATAACTAGCTTATGATTAGATAGGCTGTCCTGTACCAAAATTATATTGGATTTGTGACCAAAACAGTCGCCTAGCCTTTTCTTTTGGCATTAAGTAAGCCAAGAACTAATGCATGGATTTTAAATTTCATTTCAGTTATAACTTGCTTATGAGTAGATAGTGTGTCCTGTACCAAAATTAGATTGGGGTGTTGATATTTGCAGCGACCAAAACAGTCGCCTAGCCTTTGGCATTCAGTAACTTGGGAAATATTGTATTGATTTAAAATTTTTTTTCAGTTATAACTAGCTTACAAGTAAATGATGTGTGCTGTACTAAAAGTAAATTGGGGTCTCGCACTGCCTACCTGTCATCTACCTAATGAAATATCATGGGTTGTGGTTTATTACAGCAAACTTATGATTGGGTATAAACGTCTAAATGATATGCCCCTTTTAAACACAATAAGAAACTAGTCTCCAATGTTATTTTAGACAAGAAGATTTTCCCTGTGTCCGTGTGTTTTAGTGTTCAAAAATATATATATACAGTTGAACCTGGACAACCGGTCACCTGTAAACAGTGACCAGCTGCCTTAAAACGTCTCCCCACCCGAAACAAAATCCTGTACTCAAGGCATTGTATAGAGTGGCCACCTGTCTAACGCGCCTGCTGTGAAGTATACAAGTATACACAAGACCAGTAATAAGCAACAAAACATTGATATATAATCTGTAAAACGCTCCTGGCAGTCTCAAAAGAAGAAGATGAAAAAACTGGTTTATCTTCTGTGCTTAATTACATGATTGTTTTAATAACTAAAGCCTACTTGTAAAGCCGGATACTGGTCGTTTGCATTATACCTGTGAATTACATCAAACCATTAGGGCATGTGTGTACCATTAAGAACAACTTTTATCAGAATACTCCTCTATTTTGAAGACTTGACTTCCTTGAGAAAAGAAAGAAATCCTTGAAGTTGGAGAATCTGATGTTTCAGAATAAATCTTGTTCATTTAGCTAATAAGCCTCCCAGACTGTCTATCCCTCCAATGTGTCTTCACTACCTTGGCTTGTCTACATTGGGTGACCTGTCTCTCTTTCTCTAACTGTCCACTGCGTTGGATTGTATACCTCTCTGGGTGTCTATCCCTACACACTGTCGCCCTTCAATAACTGCTTTGGCTTGCCTGCCTCTCTGACTATCTATCCCTCCACACTGTCGCCCTTCAATAACTGCCTTGGCTTGCCTGGCTCTCTGGGTGTCTATCCCTACACACTGTCGCCCTTCAATAACTGCCTTGGCTTGCCTGCCTCTCTGGGTGTCTATCCCTCCACACTGTCACCCTTCACTAACTGCCTTGGCTTGCCCGCCTCTCTGGGTGTCTATCCCACACACTGTCACCCTTCACTAACTGCCTTGGCTTGCCCGCCTCTCTGGGTGTCTATCCCTACAGACTGTCGGCCTTCAATAACTGCCTTGGCTTGCCTGCCTCTCTGGGTGTCTATCCCACACACTGTCGCCCTTCAATAACTGGCTTGGCTTTCCTGCCTGGGTGTCTATCCCTACACACTGTCGGCCTTCAATAACTGCCTTGGCTTGCCTGCCTCTCTGGGTGTCTATCCCTCCACACTGTCGCCCTTCACTAACTGCCTTGGCTTGCCTGCCTCTCTGGGTGTCTATCCCTACACACTGTCGCCCTTCACTAACTGCCTTGGCTTGCCTGCCTCTCTGGCTGTCTATCCCTACACACTGTCGCCCTTCACTAACTGCCTTGGCTTGCCTGCCTCTCTGGCTGTCTATCGCTTCAAACTGTCTCCCATCACTAAATACAGCTGTACCTTGGCTTGCCTGCCTCTGCCTGGCCATATATCCCTGCACGCTGTCTCTTTTCACTATTTGCATTGGCTTGATTGCCTTGATTGCCTCCCCTCCTTCTCCCTTCAATAACAGCCTTGGCTTGCCTCTCTGGCTGTCTTCCCTCTACACTGTCGCCCTTCACTACCTGCCTTGGCCTACATAACACCTTCCCGCTACACATATCAGCCCTAAGCTAGTTGTAATCTTCACATTGCTTGTCTTACTTTGCCTCTCATTCACAAATGCTTGTTCAAAATCTCAATGCCTTGGTCTGATGTCCTCATGTAAACAGTGTAACCTGTGCTCAACATTAGGTTAAATGGAATATATGTAACTCTCATCATTGTTAATCTTTCCTACACCGTCCCCATCATGGACTTTGATAATTTAGTTAAACCAAAAACGACCTTATGGCTTGACTAATTCTTCTCAAATTATCTATATGTATTATCCCTTAGGTAGTTTGGCCTGGTCCAAATCCACCAGCTGCTGCCTCTATGACAAGATCTATCCCTGCATACTGACTCTCTTCACTGGCTGTCTTGGTATGCATGCCTGGTTATCTTGGACTTCTCTCCTTGCTACTCTTTACTTGCAGCCTTGAGGACTGCCTCTCCCTCCACACTGTCTCTCTTCGCTGGCTGTCTTGGTATGCATGCCTGGCTATCTTGGACTTCTCTCCTTGCTACTCTTTACTTCCAGCCTTGAGGACTGCCTCTCCCTCCACACTGTCTCTCTTCGCTGGCTGTCTTGGTATGCATGCCTGGCTATCTTGGACTTCTCTCCTTGCTACTCTTTACTTGCAGCCTTGAGGACTGCCTCTCCCTCCACACTGTCTCTCTTCGCTGGCTGTCTTGGTATGCATGCCTGGCTATCTTGGACTTCTCTCCTTGCTACTCTTTACTTGCAGCCTTGAGGACTGCCTCTCCCTCCACACTGTCTCTCTTCGCTGGCTGTCTTGGTATGCATGCCTGGCTATCTTGGACTTCTCTCCTTGCTACTCTTTACTTCCAGCCTTGATGACTGCCTCTCCCTCCATACTGACTCTCTTCACTGGCTGCCTTGGCTTGCCTGCCTCTGTGTCTATCCCTCCACACTGTCACCCTTCACTAATTGCCTTTGCTTGCCTGCCTCTCTGGCTATCTATCCCTCCACACTGTCACCCTTCACTAACTACCTTTGCTTCCCTGCCACTCTGGCTGTCTATCCCTTCACGCTGTCGCCCTTCCCTTACTGCTTTGGCTAGCCTGCCTCTCTGGCTGTTTTATTTCCCTTCACTAATTGCCTTGGCTTGCCTTTTCTGTGTTTCAATTCACACTGTCTTCCTTCACTTGCCTGCCATTTCTCTTATTGTATTTATTTAAGTATATAATTTAATTTTCATATCGCAAAGTCAGGACTGGCTCATTCGGTTAGAGTGATAATCCCTTTGTCCGACACCAGCCTTCCATCGCTGCGGCGCGATCTCACTCGATTGCTGTATATTGATGAGTTGCCAGGTACTCGCAGAAGTTCAGGGCTCCCTCCAACCACTAAACCTCGCAATGCCTAGGTATAAGTAAATTAATCATAAGTGTGGCGTAAAACATCAATCAATCGATCTTCAGTAACTGCCTAACTGAATATACATGTAACCTGCCTATCGCCTTTCTTATGTCAGTACATATATTACCCCTAAGTGAAATAATCTTGAGTGCGGCGTAAAACATCAATCAATCTTCACTAACTGCCTAACTGTAACCTGCCTAACTGTGACCTGCCTATCACCTTTCTTATGTCAGTACATATATTACCCATAAGTAAAATAATCTTGAGTGCGGCGTAAAACACCAAACAATCAATCAATTCAATCCACACTGTTACTCTCTCTGGCTGTCTCTCCCTCCAATCAGTCTCCCTTCACTAACTGCCTTGGCGTGTCTGTCTCTCACCTGTCTTTTACTACACTCTGCGCCTTATAAGTGAAATAATCTTGAGTGCGTCGTAAAACATCAATTAATCAATCACTACGCTCTATCTCTTCACAACATGCCTTGGCTTGCCTGTCTGACTCTCCACACTGCTGGTCTCAGTTTGTCTGCCCTATCCATACTACTCTCTGTTAAGGATCTCCATGTTGACAGCCTTGTGATGTTTACAGTTTTAACCTGTCTCTGTCAAACCTCCAACATAGGATTAAGGGAATGTGTGTAGCTCTTATACCCTCTTATTCCCTGCCTCTCTGGCTGTCTATCCCTCCACACTGTCGCCCTTCCCTTACTGCTTTGGATTGCCGGCCTCTCTGTCTATTCCTCCAATCTGTCTCCATTCACTAACTGCCTTGCCTGCCTCTCTGGCTGTGACTGTCTATCCCTCTCCTCTATCTCTCTTCCCTTAGTGCCTTGCCTTGCCTGCCTCTCTGGCTATCTATCCCTCCACACTATCAGCCTTCACTAACTGCTCTATCTCTCTTCCCTTAGTGCCTTGCCTTGCCTGCCTCTCTGGCTATCTATCCCTCCACACTCTCGCCCTTCCCTTACTGCTTTGGCTTTCATGCCTCTCTCCACTGTATCTCCCTTCACTAATTACCTTGGCTTGCCTTTTCTGTGTTTCAATTCACACTGTCTTCCTTCACTTGTCTGCCCTTTCTCTTACTGTATTTATATAACTATATAATTTAATTTTCATACCGCAAAGTCAGGACCTTGCTGGCTCAGGCGGTTAGAGTGATAATCCCTTTGTCCGACATATATATATATATCTATATTGAAGAGTTGCCAGGTACTCGTTGAAGTTCAGGGTTTCCCTCAACCACTAAACCTGGCAATGCCGCTGTATAAGTGAATTCATCATAAGTGTGGCGTAAAACATCAATCAATCAATCTTCACTAACTGTATATACATGTAACCTGCCTATTGCCTTTCTTATGTCAGTACATATATAACCCATAAGTGAAATAATCTTGAGTGTGGCGTAACACATCAATTAATCAATAAATAAAAAAAATAAATGGAAAGTTGCCAGGTACTCGGTCTCTTCACAACATTCCTCTCTGACTGTGCATCTGTACGTTACATCACCCTTAACAAACTACCTTGGCTTGCCTGCCTGACTCTCCACACTGCTGGTCTCAGTTTGTCTGCCCTATCCAAACTACTCTCTGTTAAGGATCTCCATGTTAACAGCCTTGTTGTGATGTTTACAGTTTTAACCTGTCTCTGTCAAACCCCCAACATTGGATTAAGGGAATGTGTGTAGCTCTTATCATAACCTGTGTAATTAACTTGTCAACTAGTGGTACAACATGCATTGAATACCCATAAGGTTAACACAGCTCCTATTACTGAATACAGGAGTACATATATTACCCCTTAACTATCCTTCTGTGTGATGGCTGTCTGAGTGAGTCTGTCTGTCTTCAGAGTATAGTACTCTCTAAGGTCTGTTTAACTGGATACATATGAAAAAATGACCCAAGTCTCCAATGCCGCTAGGCCGTCCTATTATCTTGGATTTTGGTAGTGAACGTTAAAGAATTTCACAGCTAATTAATTACTATCTAAAACCTATAACAAATCGGCATGTTAGCCTTACCAAAAATACTGATGATTTGTTGCCAAATTATCTTTTCAAAAAAATTCTACTGCTTAAGGCCAAACTCCTGCCTGTCGTCAACCTTATGAAATATCATGGGTTGTGGTTTATTATAACAACTTGTGATTGGGTAAAAACGTCTAAATGATATGCCCTTTTTTAACACAATAAGTAACTTGTCTCCGTGGTTATTTTAGACAAGAAAGATTTTTGCTGTGGCCGTGTGTTATAGTGTTAAAAAATATATATAGCCTGCCTAGCACCTTTCTTACTGGAGTACAGATATTAGCTCTAAGCTAGTCCGACCCTCTACACACTTGGTCTAACTTTGCCTGTCTGCCCTACATACACTGCTCACTGTTAAGACCGATGTCTATCCCTACACTCTCTCTCCCTTCAATAACTACTTTGGCTTGGCTTCCACTTTATTTCTCTGCCTGTCTTTGACTCCACTCTCTGTTCACAGACTGCCTTGGTTTGCCCGTTTCTATGGCTGTATATTGTCCCTCAGTCCGACACAGGCCTTCCATCCATGCAACTCGGGGTTGAATCCCACTCAGATGGAATAAAATGACAAATTTCTGAATGGATTTTTCACTCGATTGCAGTGTGTGGAAGAGTTACCAGGTACTTTCGGAAGGTTCCTCCCCCACCTCTATGGCTATCTATCCCTGCACACTGTCGGCCTTCAATAACTGCCTTAGCTTGCCTGCCTCTCTGGCTATCTATCCCTCCACACTGTCACCCTTCACTAACTGCCTTGGCTTGCCTGCCTCTATGATTTTCTATCCCTCCACACTGTCGGCCTTCAATAACTACCTTGGCTTGCCTGCCTCTCTGGCTATCTATCTCTCAACACTGTCACCCTTCACTAACTGCCTTGGCTTGCCTGCCTCTATGATTTTCTATCCCTCCACACTGTCACCCTTCACTAACTGCCTTGGCTTGCCTGCCTCTATGATTTTCTATCCCTCAACACTGTCACCCTTCACTAACTGCCTTGGCTTGCCTGCCTCTATGATTTTCTATCCCTCCACACTGTCGGCCTTCAATAACTGCCTTAGCTTGCCTGTCTCTATGATTTTCTATCCCTTCACACTGTCACCCTTCACTAACTGCCTTGGCTTGCCTGCCTCTATGGGTTTCTATCCCTTCACACTGTCACCCTTCACTAACTGCCTTGGCTTGCCTGCCTCTATGATTTTCTATCCCTCCACACTGTCACCCTTCACTAACTGCCTTGGCTTGCCTGCCTCTATGGGTTTCTATCCCTCCACAACTGTGTTGGCCTTCATATTGAATACCTTGACTTGTAGCGTAAGGTTGACACAGCTCCCATTGCTGAATACATTAGTACAGATATTACCCTTGGCTGTCCTGTTTGCCTGTCTGTCTTACATATACATAGACAGGTGTCTATATTGTAGAACCGGTATTTGGTAGTCTATAGTCGTTTTTTGTCGAACCGGTAGTCTGTTTAACTGTATATACATGTAGCATGCCTAAAATCCTTGGCTTGCCTGCCTCTATGGCTGTATTTCATTCGACACTGTCTCCCTTCACTGCCTGCCTTAGCTTTCATGTCTCTGTCTTCACTACCTTGTCTTGCCTGCCTCTTTGGCTGTCAATACCACTGTGTCTTCACTGCCTTGGCGCTTGCCTGCCTTTCTGGCTGTCAATACCTCCACTCTATCTCCCTTCACTAATTGCCTTGACTTTCCTGTATGTGTGTCTCTTTTTTCACAGTACCCTACTCTGTTGTTTATGTGTCACTGTCTGTTTAACTGTATTTACATGTAGCCACGTATGCCTTTACCGGACATAGCACACTGATTTTTGCGTGCGATCCAGGGTAACATTTTTAAAAGCTATCAGATAAATATAAAAATCCTGACATACTATACGTGAATATATACTTTGAATGCGAGAAAACATTAAACTAGTAATGAAAATGTAGTCAATTTCACGAAAAAGTCCCATTTTGACGAAAACAGGCAAGATGACTGATCCATGTCAATCTGATTTACATTGAACTGGCCACTGTTATAGGCTCCACGTGGTGTTATTAGTATTGGAAATGTTCCATGTAACTAACGATAGCCCTAGCCGAGAGTAAGGGGTAGATGTGAGCAAACACCAGGTAAAATTCCATGATGTAGTTTTGTCGAATAAAAGCAACCTAGGTGAACTCAACCCTATGCCAATGGATTTTTCCGATAAAAATCTGGACTTAAGACTGTCACTAGGAGGGTAACTTCTAATTTTAATGACCTATGTAGGATGGTTGCTAGTTACCAGATGAAGGTCGCGAGTGTCCTCCAGGCACAGAGCCCGGTTTCCTCCAACAATAAAACTGGCAACGCCACCATATAAGTGAAATAATCTTGAGCGCTGCGTAAAACATCAAACAATCAATCAATCTAATTTTACACTGGTCTCAATTTTGTCTGGGGGCCTCCGTGGCTCAGTAGGTAGAGCGTTGGACGCTCAATGCGAACAGCCTTCCACCAATGGGTCGCGGGTTCGAATCCCACTCAGTCCAAAAATTGGAACGACCTATGTGGGATGGTTGCCAGTTACCAGCGGAAGGTCGTGGGTTTCCTCCGGGCAAAGAGCCCGGTTTCCTCCCACAATAAAACTGGCAACGCCGCCATATAAAACACCAATCAATCAATCAATCAATCAATTTGTCTGGCTGATCTACACCGTCCACTGTAGAGAATCTTAATGCTAACAGCCCTGGTCTGTGTCCTCATGTATACAGCTTGACCCTATCACTGTCTAACCTAGTTGTGTATGTAGTTATCATCACTGTTAGGCTCTCCTACACTGTGCAATGTTGAGTCTCCATGGGTTCACAGCATCAATCAACCCATAGTATATATAAACTACACTAAGTTTCACACTATAAAAGTTGATTTCTGTAAATTCTTGAAATAAATATCGCATGTTTTCATATGACCTTTATATATTCTGTGTTCTATCTCCTTTGATGTTTTCCCTAATACTTGTAACATTCAAAAGCATTGCATCAAAACCTCACGGCAATGCCCCATTGAGGATTGTTCTGCACACAAAGTGATGTCAGCTTCAGACGTATCCATTCCTCTGTAGAGGAATGTTATATTTGACTTCAACAGAAACTATTGGAAATTCAAACAATCAAAAGCACACTATAGGCTATATAGTCATGATAAACAGCAATTTAAAGGGACGTCACAATCAAAGGAGACAAAAGGTTGACAGAGCCGGCCAGAGTTACTGTATTTCCCTGCATCATGGTTTTATAGTCCTATAGCTGTGATAACATCTCTTTGTCTTTTTGTTCTTCCCTTTCAGCCATTTACCCTAAAAGTAGCTCATAATATAATAAAACCTTTAGCTCAATCCAGCCTTTTTCTATCTATCTATTTCTGTCTTTCCCTCCACTCTCTCTTCATTCAATACATTGGCCTGCCTGCCCCGCTTTCTGTGGCTGTGTGACTTGCTATACTTCTCTGCATCATGGTGTTAGCTTGTTGGTGTATACACTGTATGTGTATCCCTTCAGCATTGACAACGTCTTTCTCCCACTGAGCTAGTTTGGATAACTGCCTGCCTCGCTGTCTCATGTTGTGTTTCACTCCACTGCCTCTCTTCACTAACCACCTTAGCCGGCCTGAGTTACTGTATTTCCCTGCATCATGGGGTTGGCTTGTCAGTCACTGTATGTGAATCCTTCCAGCCTTGATAAGGCCTGTCTCTTACTGGAGTACATGTATTCACCCTGAGCTTGTTAAACTCTCCACACTTCTGGTCTCAGTTGGCCTCTCTGTTCTACACACACCACTGGCAGTTAAGGTGTGAAGATCTCATGAAGCTTTACCCTGTCACTGTGTAACTAACATTTAACACTGGGTTAATACAGTGTATGTAGCTCTCTCAGCGCTGTTAGTCTCTTTTTGTGAGCTTGGCTGTAACAGCTTGGCTGTTAAATAATAAACACCATACCTAATTTTGACTTTTTTTTAAATATCAATTTCTGCTCTTTTTTGGGAACCATTTAGTTTGTATGTTAAACAGGTTTGTCAGATAAGACATCATTCTGTGAGGCTGTTAGTGAAATAATCTTAAAATGACATTACACTTCAATTAAGCAGTCAAACATATGTGTTCCTGTTCTTAACATCTGTTGGTGATGTAAACATTTGAAATAAACTTAAAAGGGCCTCTGTCAACACTACTCAACAGTAAAATAAAGGTTTATGTTGTTTGCTGTATTTCCATATTTGCTCATGTCCAAATTTTTCTTTTTTCTTACAGATGAAAAAAACGAAATATCAGCCTTCTTTCACCAGTTATTTGAAGAAAATCCAATGGTTGAGGTCATATGTAGAAGTGATCATGGTAACACCTCTTATTTCTCTTAGAAAATCTGTCGCGGAACATACAAAATTCAATGCTACATTTGTCGCTGTTCAATGCTTAGGAAAGTTAATTATCTCTGTGACAAATGACTTCAAATGACTCCCTCAGTTGTGTACGTACCTTCACAGTAGTGACCTAATAAACACTCTCTGCTATTTGAGTGCGTCTTCGAGGCTAAGGCTGTGTATGACGTCACTTTTGACAAGTTTTTCTGTGCCTATTTCCTTCTCACTCTGTGTAATGTATGGTTGATCTGTTTCCGTTGTTTCCATTTATGTCAATATTAAAATAATATGACTGCACTTACAGCTTATTTATGTGACAAACCTCATACAAACCATTACCTTCTATTTACAATGTGATTGTTACACGGCGTATGTGGGATTGTTGCCACTTACCAGCGGAAGGTCGTGGTTTTCCTCCTGGCACAGAGCCCGGTTTCCTCCCACAATAAAACTGGCAATACCGCCATATAAGTGAAATAATCTTGAGCGCGGCGTAAAACACCAAACAATCAATCAACCTATTTACAATGTGATTGTTACATGGTTCTTCTGAATTAGTTTTCAGGTGATTGACAGTTTTTATCACCTGTTATACCAATGTATTTTCTCTAGGAGTCTGGATGATCTGAAAGTAACTGGACAGGAAATCTACAACCTATTTTGTTCTTTTTACAGTAAAAGACCGAAATGCTGGCCATGAAAGAAATGAAGATTATTATGTGATGTGGAAACTCAACTGAGTCACTGCTAGATGAGAAACTGGGGGTTCTGTTGGTAGAAGTGTGAATTTAAAGAAGGAAAGGAAACAAATGAGTAAATATATTATAGGCACACTAAATTTCGTTTACAACGGTACCAAAACCATATCTTTACGATTTTTCCGGTCAATTTAAAAATGTCAATGGTGCACTCCACTGGCGATCGAGCATGAGTTTGTCTGACAGATTCATTTTCAGTGTCTTTTCACTCCGTAAACCACATACAAGAATCACACACATAAATGTGATGTTCTATGGGAGCCAATAAGGTGAAGAATTACTTATGGTTAATAACTTCTTGGTGTATTGGGTGACAAATATGGAAGCAAGTTTGATACAATTGCATGTTTTCTTTTTCTTCTCCTTTAATACAGAGGTATGTGACACACCCCCTTCCTATAAACCTATTGGGTGAATGTGAGGCCAGTGATGACTGCATCTATAGATTTGGACTTGCAGTGAGAACTAAGCCATCATGCCATATAAGTGAAATATTCTCCTGTTGTATGAAAATAAGCAGCCAACAGAACTGACATAAATATTGAATTAGTGATGCTATTTTGGATTTTTAATTTTTTATGGTATTTTGATGAGATTTAAGTTAAGAATGATGGATGAATCAATCCAATTCTGGCTTGCCCATTGTGAATTCAAATTCAATATTAAGTGACTAATAAAGGACAACAATTGTTTTCTAAATTTTCTCTGACTCTATTTGAATTGTATTATGATGTGAACTCACCAGTAGTAAAATGATTTTTATTTTAGATGATGACAGATACCACTAGAAGACAGATTATGATGAACAAGGGGAGGTAACTACACATTATTGATTTATACATGTTTTTGGTTTCCAGGGCTTGCTTTTAATACGCCCGCTCTTAAAGCGGGTGTATATTGGTATACCATTGTCCGTCTGTCCGTCCTGGATTCCTGTCTTCTCCATAATTTACAACCTATTGCCTGAATTTATTTTTTTTCTTCTGATATATGTAGCTTTTTTTGTCAATTAATAACTCAACAACTACTCGATGGATATAAACAAAAAATTCAGTTATAACTTGCTTATGAGTAGATGGCCTGTCCTGTACCAAAATTAGATAGGGGTGTTGATATTTACTGCGACCAAAACAGTCGCCTAGCCATTTGGCATTCAGTAACTTGGGAATTATTGCATTGATTTAAAACAAAATTTCTGTTATAACTAGCTTACAAATAAACGTTGTGTCCTGTACTAAAAGTAAATTGGGGTCTCGCACTATGGCCAAACTCCTGCCTGCCTTAAACCTAATGAAATATCATGAGTTGTGGTTTATTACAACAAACTTATGATGACGTATACAAGTATACACAAAACCTGTATTTAGCAACACAAAATTGATTCTATAATCTGTAAAATGCTCCTGGCAAGAAGATGAAAAAACTGTGCGTTAATCCTAGTAATTTAATTACTAAAAGCCTACGGGTAAAGCCGGATACTGGTCGTTTGTGTTGTACCTGTGAATTATATAAAACCATTACGGCATGTATGTACCATTAAGAACAACTTTTATCAGAATACTCGTCTATTTTTAAGACTTGACTTCCTTGAGAAAAGACAGAAGACTGAGAATCTGATGTTTCAGAATAAATCTTGTTCATTTAGCTAATAAGCCTCCCAGGCTGTCTGTCCCTCTACTATGTCTTCACTACCTTGGCTTGCCTGCCTCTCTGTCTCTGACTGTCTATCCCTCCACTATGTCTCACTTCCTTACTGTCTTGGCTTGCTTGCCCCTCTGCTTATCTCTCCACTACCTTGGCTTGCCTGCCTCTCTTTCTGTCTATCCCTACACACTGTCGCCCTTCACTAACTGCCTTGGCTTGCCTGCCTCTCTGGCTGTCTATACCTACACACTGTCGCCCTTCACTAACTGCCTTGGCTTGCCTGCCTCTCTGGCTGTCTATCCCTACACACTGTCGCCCTTCACTAACTGCCTTGGCTTGCCTGCCTCTCTTTCTGTCTATCCCTACACACTGTCGCCCTTCACTAACTGCCTTGGCTTGCCTGCCTCTCTGGCTGTCTATACCTACACACTGTCGCCCTTCAATACCTTGGCTTGCCTGCCTCTCTGGCTGTGTATCCCTCCACACTGTCGTCCTTCACTAACTGCCTTGGCTTGCATGCCTCTCTGGC
This sequence comes from Lepidochitona cinerea, assembly GCA_963971465.1. NCBI lineage: Eukaryota > Metazoa > Mollusca > Polyplacophora > Chitonida > Tonicellidae > Lepidochitona > Lepidochitona cinerea. The sequence goes on from OZ020559.1 coordinate 543,533, forward strand.
TGTCTATACCTACACACTGTCACCCTTCACTAACTGCCTTGGCTTGCCTGCCTCTCTGACTTGTCTATACCTACACACTGTCGCCCTTCAATACCTTGGCTTGCCTGCCCCTCTGGCTGTGTATCCCTACACACTGTCGCCCTTCAATACCTTGGCTTGCCTGCCCCTCTGGCTGTGTATCCCTACACACTGTCGCCCTTCACTAACTGCCTTAGCTTGCATGCCTCTCTGGCTGTCTATACCTACACACTGTCGCCCTTCAATACCTTGGCTTGCCTGCCTCTCTGGCTGTGTATCCCTACACACTGTCGCCCTTCAATACCTTGGCTTGCCTGCCCCTCTGGCTGTGTATCCCTACACACTGTCGCCCTTCACTAACTGCCTTAGCTTGCATGCCTCTCTGGCTGTCTATACCTACACACTGTCGCCCTTCAATACCTTGGCTTGCCTGCCTCTCTGGCTGTTTATCAAAACTAACCTATCTTGTTATTCTTTAAAATTCTTAGGACCGCTCGGGTGGAACAAGCTTAACATCTTTGTAAAAGAAATAACATCTATATCGCTATTTAAAACAACTCTAAAAAAACTCTTTAATTTATACATTATTTCAGGCTCTGTAGCATCCACAACTTTTACCTTACGCTTGTAGTTTTGAACAAATTTACATAATATTCTTTACATCACCAGCTAAAACGCATTTATCCTCATTCTGTTAATCCATGGCTTGCCTGCCTCTCTGGCTATCTATCCCTCCACACTGTCTCCCTTCACTAACTGCCTTGGCTTGCCTTCCTGTCTATCCCTCCACACTGTCACCCTTCACTAACTGCCTTGGTTTGCCTGCCTCTGCCTGGCCATATATCCTTCCACCCTGTCTCTTTTCGCTATTTGCTTGATTGCCTGTCTATTCCTTCCCTCCTTCTCCCTGCCCAAAACGTCCCCAGTCCAAAACGTCCCCACCCAAAACGTCCCCACCCAAAACGTCCCCAAGTAAACCCAGAACGTCCCCAGTCCAAAACGTCCCCACCCAAAACGTCCCCAAGTAAACCCAGAACGTCCCCAGTCCAAAACGTCCCCAGTCCAAAACGTCCCCACCCAAAACGTCCCCAAGTAAACCCAGAACGTCCCCATATAATGCCCAGAACGTCCCCAGTTAAGATTGTAGTCTAATAACAAATCACATTGTCACATAAATACAAAAACTGAAAAATAATTCACAAAACAATTTGCAAGAATGATTTTTATTTTATTACAAAAGTTTACAGAAATGTATGACAAATTAACAATAAAACTATATTTACTGAATAAGTTTAGCAATCGATCTTAATAGATCCGATACATCCATCTCTCTGTCTTGGTATTTCTTCCATAGAGTACTGATTTTACCATGTCTTTCTCTCTGGGATTTTTTTTGGATCCGTCTCAACTTCCTTTCAGATACAGGTTTGATCTGAATATTGACATATTGTGACTCTTTGTAAAGCAATTCTAAAAGCACATAAAATTGTAAATTTCCCCGGACAGCTTTCTGGTTTAACCGTCGGTGCCAACCCTCGACGTCGTTGTTTGTTCTGACACTCATCCCATATACAGACCAACTCTTGACTTTCCAGACGGAGCTCTCAAACCAAGTTTGTTTCATGTACGAATACAGTTCCTGTAACTTGAGGGGTCGTAGCATAAATCTCAAGGCCAGCAAAAATTTCAGGGATCTTGCTTGCGGGAAGATAGGGCAGGGCCATCCAAAGCAATCTTCCTGGCCGAGACTCATGATTGCTTTGGTAAAGATACAAAATGCCCAAACTTATATACCTACAGATCGCAAGGTTCAAAGAGTCATATCGTGGCATTTTTTACTCTACACCCAGGGGGGTTATCATTCATATATTACGATACCATTAACCAGGCAAGGAAGCCAGACTCAACATTGTTTAAACTGAACTGCATTTACAGTGTTGTAAAATATGCGTATCATTTAACTTTTTAAAATTATTATAACCCCAGCATCATTTATTTCGCTTGTTTGTATTATCATCACGCCGGCACAACATTTTATATGTAGAATAATACAAACCCTTCAAGATAAAAAAAATAAGAGTACCGGTAAATAAAACATTAAATTGGGAATATACATGTACCCATAACAAATTTGAAATTTTATAGTGAAAAACAACGATGTAATTAATAAATGCATATTTCTTTATTGACCCATTTTATGAAATAAAAACATCTAAAAATTTACCGGGTTTAGAACACATATCAAATTAAACACACAAAGCGTCAGAGTGGCTAGTATGGGAGAGTGGCTTCCCCTGCAGGAGCTCTTCAGGTTAGCTTTACCGAGTGGCTTGTTTTCTAATCGGATTTCAAGATGATGTCAAGCTACTGATAAAAGTGGGGACGTTTTGGGTTTAATAGTGGGGACGTTCTGGGTTTACTTGGGGACGTTTTGGGTGGGGACGTTTTGGGTGGTATTCTCACTAACAGCCTTGGCTTGTCTCTCTGGCTGACTTCCCTCCAATGCGTCTTCACTACCCTGGCTTGCCTGTCTCTCTGGCTGTTTATCCCTCTACACTGTCACCCTTCAATACCTGCCTTGGCCTACATAACACCTTCCCGCTACACATATTAGCCCTAGGCTAGTTGTAATCTCCACATTGCTTGTCTTACTTTGCCTCTCATTCACAAATGGTTGTTAAAAATCTCAATGCCTTGGTCTGATGTCCGTGTAACCTGTGCTCAACATTAGCTCTCATCATTTTAATTTTTCCTACGCCGTCCCCATTATATGCTTAGATAATTTAGTTCAACCAAAAAGACCTTGAGGACCGCCTCTCCCTCCACACTGTCTCCCTTCCCTGACTTCATTTCTTACTGGAGTAAATATATATCAGCCTGAAGTCTGGTCTCAGTTTGTGTTCCCCAACCCATACTACTCTCTGTTAAGGATCTTTATGTTGATAGCCTTGTTCTGGTGTTCTAATGTATACTCCCCTGTCACTGCCTAACCTACTCTCAACATTGGGTTAGTGGAATGTGTGTACATGTAGCTGTTATTGTAACTTGTGTGTGATTAACTTGTCAACTATTGGTACAACATACATTGAATAAACAGCTCCTATTGCTGAATACAGGAGTACATATATTAGCCCATAACTATCCTTCTGTGTGATGGCTGTCTCAGTCTGTCTCTCTTCAGAGTACACTACTCTCTAAGGTCTGTTTAACGGGATACATATGATCTAACTTTGCATGTCTGCCCTTCATACACTGCTCACTGTTAAGGCCCATTTCTATCCCTCCACTATCTCTCCCTTCACTACCTGCCTTAGCTTGCCTGCCTCTCTATCCCTCCACACTGTCACCCTTCACTAACTGCCTTGGCTTGCCTGCCTCTGGCTATCTATCCCTCCACACTGTCACCCTTCACTAACTGCCTTAGCTTGCCTGCCTCTCTATCCCTCCACACTGTCACCCTTCACTAACTGCCTTGGCTTGCCTGCCTCTCTGGCTATCTATCCCTCCACACTGTCACCCTTCACTAACTGCCTTGGCTTGCCTGCCTCTCTGGCTATCTATCCCTCCACACTGTCACCCTTCACTAACTGCCTTGGCTTGCCTGCCTCTCTGGCTATCTATCCCTCCACACTGTCACCCTTCACTAACTGCCTTGGCTTGCCTGCCTCTCTGGCTATCTATCCCTCCATACTGTCAACCTTCACTACCTGCCTTGGCTTGCCTGCCTCTCTGGTTCTCTATCCCTCCATACTGTCAGCCTTCACTACCTGCCTTGGCTTGCCTGCCTCTCTGGTTCTCTATCCCTCCATACTGTCAGCCTTCACTACCTGCCTTGGCTTGCCTGCCTCTCTGGTTCTCTATCCCTCCACACTGTCAGCCTTCAATAACTGCCTTGGCTTGCCTGCCTCTCTGGCTATCTATCCCTCCACACTGTCAGCCTTCAATAACTGCCTTGTTAACTGAATAAAGCTACTTGCAATACTTGCAATGATAGCTGACCGATGTCAATCAAAGTCAAAAAGGACCCAACAACAACCACCTGTATCTTGTACACCTTTATTCCTTACTCATCCAGGAAGTACACTTTCTCCCTCTAGGGAGACCACTGGACACTCAAAAGGGGAGGTAACCAAGTTACCTAAACAAATGGTCAGTATAACTGGACATCAAAGGGGAGGTAATTAAGTTACCTAGACACATTGGAAATATATACATTTTGGTGAAGTCAACAATCTCATCCATAAAAATTTTTTGTTTTGTTTTTGTTTAAGAATAGAAACCTTTAAAATTTACATAGTAAAACAGACATACAAATAAAAACAAAAAATCATGGTATGAAAATTATTTAAGTCCAATAACATGAAATTGTTACAGTCCACATGAATATTTTTTGTTTTTGTTTTTAATAGACACGTAGCATGTATATAATATTAAATAGGTAAGTGTCCCTCACTCAAAGCTTTGATTAAGTTAAATGAGGAGGCTCCATGTTTTGTAAGAGAGTCAGCTAGTTGAGACTTTGCATTGAGCCATTGCACTTGTTTAATTTGTTTGCGTTAAATCATCTCTTTGAGGCTACTTATTTCTAAACGCAGTCTCTTGTCAGAAACAAATTTGGTAGAACGGATAGCATCATAAAGTGAGTGATTATCAGTGAAACAAATAATTGGGAAAAGTTCAGGTTTTGCATGTCCAAGAAGTAATTCACTTAAAAGTGTTGCTAAATATAGAGCATTGTCAACAGCATCTGAAAGGGCCAAAGCTTCACCTGCTAGTGTGCTTCTAACTACTCTTCTTATTTTTTTAGACTGCCATGTTAAAGGGGAGAAAAGACCATTCTTCCCCCTCAGAACTATGAAGTGCCCACCTTGGGTACTACAATCTGGTAAATTTGCAAGGGATGCATCACTGAATACAATAAGTTCCAGCAAGTTCACATCACCAAGAAATTGAAAATTCAACACAACGTTTTCAGATTTTAGTTTTCTGATAACTTTGTTAGTCTCAATGAGATTTTGAACAGTAGCATTTTTTTGTGATGCTGCTAAAGCTGAAGCATCAAAAATAGCATCAGGTCGAGTTTGTCGTGCTAGCCACAATATTTGACCAACTTTAGATCTAAATGTATCAAGTTCAGTATGTGTTAATGCAGCTTGTCGCTGCAGAGTGCGAGCTTTTTCCAACTCCACTGATTTAATATTATTTAAATACTCTTGTTGTCCAAGAAAAATTCCATTTTCTGTGCATTTAATTTCAAGGCCAACATATGAGAAAGATTCACTTTCTTCCCGACCAACATTGAAAGAGAGTCTCAAACCTTGGATAATGGTGAATTCAAACTTTTCTGAACCACCCCATATAAAATCATCAACATGTAATGCCAGAATACCATACACACTGTTATCATTCTCACGCCAGTAAAATACTGCAGGGTCAACTAATGAAGCTTTTCCACCACATGCAATTAACACTTCACACACATGTTTATACCACTGGAGTGAGGCATCTGATAGCCCATATACACATTTCTGTAATTTCCAAACACTTCCCAATGCATTAGCTTCCACGGGTGGTCTGAGAAACACATCTCGAGACAGTTCTGCACCTTGCAAAAAGGCGGTCTTAATGTCCATAGATCTTGGAAGCCATTTATTTTGGGCAAAAACAGACAAAACAAGTCTCAGTGATTCAGAAGCACATGTTGGAGAATCCTTCACAAGGTCTTGTTTATTTATTTCTTCGTAACCACGAGCAACAAGCCTAGCTTTAGGTATAATTCCATTAGGAGTTTCTTTTATGCTACACACCCATCTTGTGGAAACACATTTTTGACCAAAATCTTTCTCTACTACAAAAACACCATTTTTATTCCAATTTTCTAGCTCCTGTCTTTTGGCATCATCAAATGATATGTCATCTAATACAAGAACATTTTCATCTAAATTATGAGAGTTTGAGTCAATATTATCTACAGAATGTAAATCAACCACTCGGCTGAGATCCATTGACATTTCCGAAACACACATTTCATCAGGGACAGAGAATCGAAGATTATACCAGTTCTTATATTTCCCAGTTGCTTTGCCTGCCCTGCTTAAAACAACTGCAACACAGCTTTTCCCTTCTAAGCTATCAAATTGTACAGTCTGTCCTGGTTTTAGAGCTAATTTGTCCATATTAGATGTTCTCACAGTTGCATTGTTAATGTCTTGTTCTTCGTTCAATACAGTCGGCTCGTATTCATCCTCAGAACTATTTTCACATTGTCAGGGATTCATACACGTCCAATTTACTTACCGATATTCGGTTCGTAAAATTGAGTTTAAAACTGAATTTGGTGTTGAAAAACTCAATATTTTCAGTTTAAAATTTCCTTTTGAAAACTAAAATCTCAAACTCAATTTGGGCGTGAAAAACTGAATATTGCTTGATTGATATCCACTGTTTATGATGAAAAAATCCAAGTTCAAGGGAAAAGTTTATTTAGAAACCGCCGTCAAACGACCATGGCCGTCATTCTCTTGTTGTTGTTGTTTAAATACTGAGAAATCAGTGTCTCCACAACATGGCTTATTGTGCACTTTGAAAGTCTTTTTAATGACCTAAACATTTCTAAACTAAGCTTATTTTTATGAACTGAGAAATTTTGGGGAGTATTACCTACAATAATCAGAATAATTCGAGACTTGTTATATTTATTCAGCTGTTTTTGGCCGTATAGAAAACAAAAGGGGAGACAACTTTTTTTTTTTTTTTTTTTTTTTTTAATGTCTTCTAACATGAAATATGTTAGTTACCTCCCCTGAACCATAGTTCTCAAATAGTTCCATTCATTTGTCAAGTAAATCATTGTGTATTTTCTCATTGTTACACATGAAGAAGGGATAACTTTGATCTAGGTTTGACATTACATATATATTATTATCATTAGTTTTTTGTCAAACCTGTTTATTTTCTTGGAATTCATACTTTCATGAAAAAAGAAATATTAAATTGGAACTGGTTTGTAACATAGATTTTAACTCAATTTTAACCCTAAAATGGTCGGTAAATTTAAAAAAAACTGAATTTCACCTTCTAAAAAACTGAATTTTTCAATTTCGGTTCGTAAATTTTGGACTTCTATGAATCCCTGATTGTGTGTACTCTTTTGGTTCATGGCTTGATTTTTGTTCAATTCCTTCTAGTTTGTCACTCATTGATGAACTCGTACACATGAACCACCATGACGGACAAATACCACTACACCATCAGTTCCAATAACAGTACCTGGACCCTTCCATTCTCTACTATCTGGCCTTTTATAAAAGACCTTGTCACCTGGATGAAATTTAATATTAGATGGTCGAACCTGTTTTCTTAGGGCACGACGAACTCGCTCAGAACATTCTGCTTTGGTGTAAGCTGATCTAGCAGCATGAAGAGTAGATATGTGTTTAGCTACTATTGCACTCATGGTTGTGCCTTCTAGTGCAGGAGGTTTATCAATCAAGACACTAGGCAAATTAGGTAAACGACCAAAGACTAGTTGGTATGGACTGAAACCATGCACATTATTCAGAGCATTCTTTGCCATTAGGGCCCAATTAAGTGCAGTTTCCCAATCACAGTCTTGATCACATTTAATTTTTAACAGCATATCAGTAAGTGTCTGATTGTGTCTCTCCAAACAACCATTACTCCAGGGACTATAAGCAGGGGTAGTTTTAATTTCGATGTTAAAATTTTCAGCCATATCTCTAACCTCTTTATTGTTAAATTCTCCCCCATTGTCACTATAGAGGCATTTTGGGGCACCATGTACACACAACCAGCATTGCAGAAATTTTTGTATGAATTCTGATGACTTTTTGGTCAACATAATGCTTCCAGCACTAAAACGTGTGAACTCATCCATTATATGCAAGTACCAAACTCCGGGCTCTAACTCATGCAAATCAACAGCCACAGTTTCATTAAAGTCACTAGCAAGGGGAAACCCAACAGCTGGTTTTGGACTAGGCTTTTTCAACTTTTTACAAACTTCACATGCATCAACTGTTTTTTGCAATAGGTCAAATATTTCAGGGTCTTTTATATCAGCACTTTTTAGCAAACGTGAAAGACGATCAATGGATGCATGGCCAAATTGTTTATGTAGCTTACTCACCACCTTTTCTTTCTGAGGTGCCGTCATATTCGGAGATATTGTGAGAACAACATCTTCTGTTGTTGCTGGTTCATCCCTAAGAATATTTAAACAGTAGTGACCACTAGATGTACGTTCAAGGGAAATCTCTTCACCAAACAACACTGCTTTGTCATGAGGCAAATCTAAAACGGTTTGTGCCTTTTTTAAAGATTCTTTGCTTAATAATAAAGGAATGTCAGATTTAACAACTTCCGTATCAATGTTGCAAATAGTCCTTCCAATCTGAACCGGTATAATACACCGTTGGATTGATTGAACAATGTTTCCATCACCAAATTTGAATGTCCTTTTACTAGGATGGATAGAGATGGAATCTCTTTCATCTTCACTTAAACAACTCATGTAATGAGAAAACCATTTTTCTCCACAAACTGTTCTTGTACAAGCAGTGTCTAACACAGCAGACCCAAGTGCTTCAACAACAAAAATTTCATGATCAGAAAGCTTATCTTTGGTAAATAAAGTTAAATGGCAATCGTCTGAGTTAATAGAACTATCTGTTTTAGCTACATTTACTGATGCTTGTTTTTCTGGACAAGATTTTGCCCAATGGAAAACACTTTGGCATATAGCACATTTTGTTCGCTTCCCAAATCGATTTAGAGGGTTTGTGCCTTTAGGTAAACCGCTTGATACACCAGCATGATTGTTGAACTTCTTATGTTGAGAAAGAAAAGCAGATTCTTGTTTGAACTTTATAACAGAGTTAAATTCAGAACTAGCACTATATTTGTCTCCAAAAACTCTACGTAAAGCAGATTTCATGCTGTTAAAGTTCAGATCATTACATGCTGTGAGGGCAAGCTGACGTTCTTGGTCACTCAGATTGGCATTGTCCATAAGCTTAAAAGCTAAAACAGCATCAGGCAGGGTCATATCATATTTTGTTGATTTGGTGTATAACTGCTCAAATTGTATAATATATTCACCCATATCCATGTCAAGTGACTTCTTGAAACAATCAAAGTTCCTATAGGCTTCATAAGCAAGATCCTTTTTCTCTTTTAAAAAAATGGTATCAAGTTGGGCCAACAAAATGTTCATTCCTTTATCATCATTCAATGCTGAAGCAGAAACATCCATTGCAATATCTCTTGCTTTCCCACTCAGAGTCAATGAAACAGCCAATGCTTGTTTGTTAGGTGGCAAGTCTGTGATACGCCGCCATACATCAATCTCATTCTTCCAACTTTCATATGAAATACTTTTAGGGTCAAATACAGGTGGATTTTTGTAACTAGCCATTTTGGATAAATGCTCTGCTACCAGTGTTAACTGAATAAAGCTACTTGCAATACTTGCAATGATAGCTGACCGATGTCAATCAAAGTCAAAAAGGACCCAACAACAACCACCTGTATCTTGTACACCTTTATTCCTTACTCATCCAGGAAGTACACTTTCTCCCTCTAGGGAGACCACTGGACACTCAAAAGGGGAGGTAACCAAGTTACCTAAACAAATGGTCAGTATAACTGGACATCAAAGGGGAGGTAATTAAGTTACCTAGACACATTGGAAATATATACATTTTGGTGAAGTCAACAGCCTTGACTTGCCTCCCTCTCTGGCTATCTATCCCTCCACACTGTCAGCCTTCACCAACTGCCTTGGCTTGCCTCCCTCTCTGGCTATCTATCCCTCCACACTGTCAGCCTTCAACAACTGCCTTTGCTTGCCTGCCTCTCTGGCTGTCTATCCCTCCACGCTGTTTCACTTCACTAACTGCCTTTGCTTGCTTGCCTCTAAGGCTTTCTATCCCTCCAGAACTGCGTTGACCTTCATATTGAATACCTTGATTTGTAATGTAAGTTTGACACAGCTCCCATTGCTGAATACATTAGTACAGATATTACCCTTGGCTGTCCTGTTTGCCTGTCTGTCTTACATATACATAGACAGGTGTCTATATTGTCGAACTATCAGTCTGTTTAACTGTATATACATGTAGCAGGCCTAAAATCCTTGGCTTGCCTGCCTCTCTGGTTGGCTATACCTCCACTCTATCTCCCTTCACTAATTGCCTCAACTTTCTTGCCCGTGTGTCTCTTTTTTCACAGTACCCTACTTTGTTGTTTATGTGTCACTGTCTGTTTAACTGTATTTACATGTAGCCACCTATGCCTTTACCGGACATAGCACACTGATTTTTGCGTGCGATCCAGGGTAACATTTTTAAAAGCTATCAGATAAATATAAAAATCCTGACATACTATACGTGAATATATACTTTGAATGTGAGTAAACAGTAATGAAAATGTAGTCATTTTCACAAAAAAGTCCCATTTTGACGAAAACAGGCAAGATGGCTGTTTCATGTCAATCTGATTTACATTGAACTGGCCACTGTTATAGGCTCCACGTGGGGTTTCCACGTGTTACTAGTATCGGAAATGTTCCATGTAACTAACGATAGCCCTAGCCTAGCCGAGTGTAAGGGAGTAAGGGGTAGATGCGAGCAAACGCCAGGTAAAATTCCATGATGTAGTTTTGTCGAATAAAAACAACCTAGGTGAACTCAACCCTATGCCAATGGATTTTTCCGATAAAAATATTGACCATTTGACTTAAAGCTTCAATCTGGACTTAAGACTAGGACGGTAACTTCTAATTTTAGACTGGTCTCAATTTGTCTGCCTGAGCTACACTGTCCACTGCCAAGAGTCTTTATGCTAACAGCCCTGGTCTGTGTCCTCATGTATACAGCTTTACCCTGTCACTGTCTAACCTAGTTGTGTATGTAGTTCTCATCACTGTTAGGCTCTCCTACACTGTGTAATGTTGAGTCTCCATGCCTTCACGGGCATTTCTCACTCAATCAACCAAGAGTATGTATTAACTTCACTGTATGTCCAACCAGTTTCACACTATAAAAGTTGATTTCTGTAAATTCTTGAATAATCAATGTCAGTACCATAATATCACATATTTGATATGATCTTTATATATTCTGTTCCATCTCCTTTGATGTTTTCCCTAATACTTGTAACATTAAAGAGCATTGCATCAAAACCTCACGACAATGCCCCATTGAGGATTGTTCTGCACACAAAGTGATGTAGAGGAATGCTATATTTGACTTCAATAGAAACTATTGGAAATTCAAACAATCAAAAGCACACTATAGGCTATATAGTCATGATAAACAGCAATTTAAAGGGACGTCACAATCAAAGGAGAAAAAGGTTGGCAGAGCCGGCCTGAGTTACTGTATTTCCCTGCATCATGGTGTTAGCTTGTTGGTCACTATATGTGTATCCCTTCAGCCTTTACAACGTCTTTCTCACACTGAGCTAGTTCAGATTACCTTGGCCTGCCTGCCTGGCTGTCTCATGTTGTCTTTAACTTCACTGCCTCTCTTCACTAACCACCTTAGCCGGCCTGAGTTACTGTATTTCTCTGCATCATGGTTTTAGCTTGTTGGTCACTGTATGTAAATCCTTCCAGCCCTGATAAAGTCTTTCTCCCACTGAGCTAGTTTGGATAACTGCCTGCCTGCCTGAGGTTGTCTTTCACTTCACTGCCTCTCTTCACTACCTTAGCCGGCCTGAGTTACTGTATTTCCCTGCATCATGGTTTCAGCATGTCAGTCACTGTATGTAAATCCCTCCAGCCCTGATAAGGCTGTCTCTTACTGGAGTACATGTATTCACCCTGAGCTTGTTAAACTCTCCACACTTCTGGTCTCAGTTGGCCTCTCTGTTCTACACACACCACTGGCAGTTAAGGTGTGAAGATCTCATGAAGCTTTACCCTGTCACTGTGTAACTTACATTTAACACTGGATTAATAGAGTGTATGTAGCTCTCTCATAGCTGTTAGTCTCTTTTTGTGAAGTTGGCTGTAACAGGGTGTCATTTACCCTATGATTTAACTCACCGCATATACTTAACTCATCACATATTCAGAAACAAAGTTCTTATTATTATTATTCAAATTGAATTGAGAAATTTTTATTCATTTAATAACACAAGTGAAAATGGATCAAACTATATACTTACCTTTTCTGGAAATTTCTGGAGGTGTTAGAACTGATTTTATAGTTGGCATTGGATTAAAACATAAAACTAAATAGCTATCCTGACTGGCCAACGATATACAGTAGGACCCAATCAATCGAATTGCGGTTAAACGAATAACCCGCTTATTCGAATAAAATGTCTGGGGACGGAATCATTCCCTATACCTGCCTGTTGTTTTAAGTCCTGATAAACGGTTATCGGTTAAATGCATAAACAGCTTAATTGCATAACAAACATCCTGTGGTTTGAGAATTTACCCGGATAATCGGCAGACGAGATCGAAAAAACTACGGGATTAGTCCCAACTGGCTACGAAACCCGCTTTCACAGCTGGACTGCACACACAGCGTACCACATGACGTACCACTCAGCGGGCAACTGTTGATAACTAGGTCCGGGAAATAGCACAGCAACTTGAAATTGTAAACTGTTAGGCAATAAGTAAAACAAAGTACAATAACAAATTTCTTTGTCCAAAAGTAAATTTTTATTTTACGTATTATTATAAAACCAGGAAATAAATCCATTTACAGCAATCTATAGGCTATAGGTCAGTGTCATATAGTCTTACTTACGATAGTGCATGAAGTCAAGGGGTACAACACTGCGGACGTCTAAATTTGCTAGGTTCGTTTAAACGGTTAACCCGCTTAATTGCATATTTTATGTCCGGACCAAGCCTATGCGTTTAAGCGGGTCCTACTGTAGTTCACTTTTTAAATATCACGATACTGGTTGCCATTGTATTACATATTGAAAAGAAGGTTGTTTTGGAGATTGTTAAATAATAAATACCATACCTAATTTTTACTTTTGTTTTAATATCTATTTCTGCTTTTTTTTTGGTAACCATTTAGTTTGTATGTTAAAGTGGCATGAGCTGCCAAAATTCGCAGTTTTTTCATAACTTCTGATCGTCACGACAGTAAGAGGCTTTGAAGGCTATCAAAAAACTAAATGATTGGTGTTGGAATGAGAAAAATCCATACAGTATGTGGCCTGTATGAACCGAAAACGTGTTCAAAAGTAAACAAAATTTAAATAACCGGGACGACCATTCATTCATTCTAAGCCAAAGTTAGTTCAAAACAGTACTTTATCGTACATTTTCGAGACTAGAAGCATTAAAAAACTTCTGAAATCTACCTCTTGGGAAAAATAGCCAATAATTTCAGCGTTCTGTTTTAACGTGAAAATATCAAGATTTTGGCAGCTCATGTCCCTTTAAGCAGGTTTGTCAGGTAAGACATCCTTCTATGAGGCTGTTAGTGAATTAATCTTGAACATAACATTACACTTCAATTACCGTAAATGCTCGACCCTTTCGGCGATGCCAGGGGGGGGATTATCGCCGAAAAGCTAGAGAGCATATGACAGAAACTAAAATGGGGAATGTGGGGATAATCCGTTTCGCAGACTAGAAAAAGTATAATGGCCTACCCACAGGTGGTAAATTGGTGCTGTGCGCCTAAACACACAATACACAACCCACATGCGATATTCAGAGCGCCTGAGCTCACAGTGACAACGGACTGACCTGCAAGCCAGTCCATTCGTTCGTCAATGTACCGGTTTGTGGCGGGAAATGAGAAAATACGTTCATATATTTTGTTATAAAAAATGAATCTGTTAAGATATGCCGATTAATGCAATTTTCTTTTAGCTTGTTTTCGATTTTGACGCATTTTAATCGATGCTGCTGTTGTTGTTTTTTTTCGATCTAGGCTGTGGTTTATCGGAAAGGAATTTGGACTTATCTCACAAAGTCTGGGGAAAATCGCATTTGATAATGGTTTTAGAAAAACAAAAGGCTATGAAGATTTTGATTTTGGAATGAATTTGAGATTTGTCCCCGTATTAAATTATAACTGTAGTCTGAGTTACCGTTACCGACACGGCCGATAGTAATTTCACCTCGGTAGGCCTATGCGTATTACCATATGTGGTTTTCAAATAAAGTCATACTCAAATACTACACCCTGAATTCGAAGCTAAACACTTTGAATAGGCCTATGTAAATATAGATTACAACTGGAAGAAACTATTGTCTTTAGTCGCCGATGATTCGTTTGGTTTTTAATAATTTGCGAAATAACGAAGTACAAGCGGTTTATAAAATAGTCAGCAGTTCACGCATCGGACAATTTGCCGCCTTGACTAGAGTTGAACTACGGGCCGCTTTATATGGATAAAGTAGGTCACTCACTGTGCAGCGTATAGCCCACTTTAATATGCTTGTTGAGGGGCACGCTGTCAGTTCGCCAATGGAGCTTGTGTAAAGCCAGCAAGAGATCGACTAAACACCAGTCAGAAAATATATCGGATATATTTTACGTGATTTCTCACCCTTTTTACGGGTGAAACTTTTTCATTTAAACGAAAAAGAATGTTCCCAACATATAAACCAAACATTAAATATTTATTTGGTTTATTTACGGGTAAATACGAGATTTTGCGAACTGAAAGAGTCAACTGGAGGCTGTCGCCAAAAGACGTCAGTGGGATATAGGCAGTTATAGACCAACACGTGGCTCTCAAACTGGTGCCGCACATACCCCACCTGGCGCGATGTTTGTTCATCTACCCGACACAGGCGTGAAACCAATTACCCACCCCTCTCTAGTCGGCGTCATTGAAGTTTTCGTCGATCGGGAGTAAATAGAAGACTTGAGCTGTCAGAGTCACTCCCCCCACCTCCCCATAAAATCGCTGAAAGGGTCGAGCATTTACGGTTAGCAGTCAAACATATGAGTTCCTGTTCTCAACATCTGTTGTTGTTGATGTAAAAATTTGAAATAAACTTAAAAGGGCCTCTGTCAACAGTAAAATTAAGGTTTATGTTGTTTGCTGTATTTCCATATTTGCTTATGTCAAAATTGTTCTTTTTTCTTACAGATGAAAAAAGGAGATATCCGCCTTCTTTTACCAGTTATTTGAAGAAAATCCAATGGTTGAGGCCAAATGTAGAAGTGATCATGGTAACTAACACCTCTTATTTCTCTTCCATTGTGATTTTTTTGTTATTGCTCCGTTACTGACTCAGATTTCAATGTTTTATGATTTGTGTTAAGTGTGTTGTACAACATGTACTGTACAGGTTTGACCAAAAAGAAAATCTGTCGCAGAACATACAAAATTCAATGCTACATTTGTCGCTGTTCAATGATTAGGAAAGTTAATTATCTCTGTGACAAATGACTTCAAATGACTCCCTCAGTTGTGTACGTACCTTCACAGTAGTGACCTAATAAACACTCTCTGCTATTTGAGTGCGTCTTCGAGGCTAAGGCTGTGTATGACGTCACTTTTGACAAGTTTTTCTGTGCCTATTTCCTTCTCACTCTGTGCAAAATATGGTTGATCTATTTCCGTTGTTTCCATTTATGTCAATATTAAAATAATATGACTGCACTTACAGCTTATTTATGTGACAAACCTCATACAAACCATTACCTTCTATTTACAATGTGATTGTTACACGGCGTATGTGGGATTGTTGCCACTTACCAGCGGAAGGTCGTGGTTTTCCTCCTGGCACAGAGCCCGGTTTCCTCCCACAATAAAACTGGCAATACCGCCATATAAGTGAAATAATCTTGAGCGCGGCGTAAAACACCAAACAATCAATCAACCTATTTACAATGTGATTGTTACATGGTTCTTCTGAATTAGTTTTCAGGTGATTGACAGTTTTTATCACCTGTTATACCAATGTATTTTCTCTAGGAGTCTGGATGATCTGAAAGTAACTGGACAGGAAATCTACAACCTAATTTCTTCTTTTTACAGTAAAAGACCGAAATGCTGGCCATGAAAGAAATGAAGATGGTAATGTGTTGTGGAAAGTCAACTGAGTCGCTGCTAGATGACAAACTGTGAGTTCTGTTGGTAGAAGTGTGAATTTAAAGGAGAAGGAAAGGAAACAAATGAGTAAATATATTACAGGCACACTAAATTTTCTTTCTAACGGTACCAAAACCATATCTCTACGAGTCTTCCTGTCAATTTCAAAATGTCAATGGTGCACTCCACTGACAATCTAACACGAGTTTGTCTGACAGTTTCATTTTCAGTGTATTTTCAACCATGTGCAAGAATCACACACATAAACTATAACTTCCTATAAACCTATTGGGTGAATGTCAGGCCAGTGATGACTGCATCCATAGATTTGGACTTGCAGTGAGAACCAAGCCATCATGCCATATAAGTGAAATATTCTCCTGTTGTATGAAAATAAGCAGCCAACAGAACTGACATAAATATTGAATTAGTGATGCTATTTTGGATTTTTAATTTTTTATGGTATTTTGATGAGATTTAAGTTAAGAATGATGGATGAATCAATCCAATTCTGGCTTGCCCATTGTGAATTCAAATTCAATATTAAGTGACTAATAAAGGACAACAATTGTTTTCTAAATTTTCTCTGACTCTATTTGAATTGTATTATGATGTGAACTCACCAGTAGTAAAATGATTTTTATTTTAGATGATGACAGATACCACTAGAAGACAGATTATGATGAACAAGGGGAGGTAACTACACATTATTGATTTATACATGTTTTTGGTTTCCAGGGCTTGCTTTTAATACGCCCGCTCTTAAAGCGGGTGTATATTGGTATACCATTGTCCGTCTGTCCGTCCTGGATTCCTGTCTTCTCCATAATTTACAACCTATTGCCTGAATTTATTTTTTTTCTTCTGATATATGTAGCTTTTTTTGTCAATTAATAACTCAACAACTACTCGATGGATATAAACAAAAAATTCAGTTATAACTTGCTTATGAGTAGATGGCCTGTCCTGTACCAAAATTAGATAGGGGTGTTGATATTTACTGCGACCAAAACAGTCGCCTAGCCATTTGGCATTCAGTAACTTGGGAATTATTGCATTGATTTAAAACAAAATTTCTGTTATAACTAGCTTACAAATAAACGTTGTGTCCTGTACTAAAAGTAAATTGGGGTCTCGCACTATGGCCAAACTCCTGCCTGCCTTAAACCTAATGAAATATCATGAGTTGTGGTTTATTACAACAAACTTATGATGACGTATACAAGTATACACAAAACCTGTATTTAGCAACACAAAATTGATTCTATAATCTGTAAAATGCTCCTGGCAAGAAGATGAAAAAACTGTGCGTTAATCCTAGTAATTTAATTACTAAAAGCCTACGGGTAAAGCCGGATACTGGTCGTTTGTGTTGTACCTGTGAATTATATAAAACCATTACGGCATGTATGTACCATTAAGAACAACTTTTATCAGAATACTCGTCTATTTTTAAGACTTGACTTCCTTGAGAAAAGACAGAAGACTGAGAATCTGATGTTTCAGAATAAATCTTGTTCATTTAGCTAATAAGCCTCCCAGGCTGTCTGTCCCTCTACTATGTCTTCACTACCTTGGCTTGCCTGCCTCTCTGTCTCTGACTGTCTATCCCTCCACTATGTCTCACTTCCTTACTGTCTTGGCTTGCTTGCCCCTCTGCTTATCTCTCCACTACCTTGGCTTGCCTGCCATGCCTCTCTTTCTCTGGTTGTCCATCCCTCCACTGTGTCTTCTTTCCCCTTGGATTGCCTGCCTCTCTTTCTGTCTATCCCTACACACTGTCGCCCTTCACTAACTGCCTTGGCTTGCCTGCCTCTCTGGCTATCTATACCTACACACTGTCGCCCTTCACTACCTTGGCTTGCCTGCCTCTCTGGCTGTGTATCCCTCCACACTGTCGGCCTTCACTAACTGCCTTGGCTTGCCTGCCTCTCTGGTCGTCTATCCCTCCAAACTGTCACCCTTCACTACCTGCCTTGGCTTGCCTGACTCTCTGGCTATCTATCCCTCCACACTGTCGCCCTTCACTACCTGCCTTGGCTTGCCTGCCTCTCTGGCTATCTATCCCTCCACACTGTCGCCCTTCACTACCTGCCTTGGCTTGCCTGCCTCTCTGGCTATCTATCCCTCCAAACTGTCACCCTTCACTACCTGCCTTGGCTTGCCTTGCCTGCCTCTCTGGCTATCTATCCCTCCACACTGTCACCCTTCATTAACTGCCTTTGCTTGCCTGCCTGTCTATTCCTCTACACTCTCACCCTTCACTAACTGCCTTGGTTTGCCTGCCTCTGCCTGGCCATATATCCTTCCACACTGTCTCTTTTCGCTATTTGCTTGATTGCCTGTCTATTCCTTCCCTCCTTCTCCCTTCACTAACAGCCTTGGCTTGTCTCTCTGGCTGACTTCCCTCCAATGCGTCTTCACTACCCTGGCTTGCCTGTCTCTCTGGCTGTTTATCCCTCTACACTGTCACCCTTCAATACCTGCCTTGGCCTACATAACACCTTCCCGCTACACATATTAGCCCTAGGCTAGTTGTAATCTCCACATTGCTTGTCTTACTTTGCCTCTCATTCACAAATGGTTGTTAAAAATCTCAATGCCTTGGTCTGATGTCCGTGTAACCTGTGCTCAACATTAGCTCTCATCATTGTTAATTTTTCCTACGCCGCCCCCATTATATGTTTAGATAATTTAGTTCAACCAAAAAGACCTACTCTCAACATTGGGTTAATGGAATGTTTGTACATGTAGCTGTTATCATAACTTGTGTGTGATTGTCAACTGTTGGTAGAACATACCTTGAATACCCGTAAGGTTAACACAGCTCCTATTGCTGAATACAGGAGTACATATATTACCCCTTAACTATCCTTCTGTGTGATGTCTGTCTGAGTCTGTCTCTTTGTCTCGAGTATAGTAATCTCTACGGTCTGTTTAACTGGATACAAATGTATATATAGATTGCCTAACACCATTCTTACTGGAGTATAGATATTAGCACTGATCTAGTCTGACTCTTCACATTGCTGGTCTAACTTTGCCTGTCTGCTCACTGTTAAGGCTGTCTATCCCTCCAATCTGTCTCCATTCACTTACTGCCTTGGCTTGCCTTCCTCTCTGGCTGTTTGTCCCTCTACTCTATCTCTCTTCCCTCACTGCGTTGGCCTGCCTGCCTCTCTGGTTGTCGTTCCCTCCGCTCTATCTCCCTTCACTAATTACCTTGATTTGCCTTTTCTGTTTTTTTCATTCCACACTGACTGCCTTTATTTTACTGTATTTATATAACTATATAATTTTATTTTCATATCTCAAATCAGGACATTGCTGGCTCAGGCGGTTAGAGTTACCTTTTGTCCGACACCGGCCTTCCATTGCTGCGTCCCTCAGGCCGAATAGAAATTGAAAAATTTTCTGATTGGATTTTTCACTTGATTGCTGTAAATGTAAGAGTTGCCAGGTACTCGCAGAAGTTCAGGGTTTCCTTCAACCACTAAACCTGGCAATGCCTCTGTATAAGTTAAATAATCATAAGTGTGGCGTAAAACATCAATCAATCAATCAATCAATCAATCTATCTTCACTAACTGTACATACATGTAACCTGCCTATGGCCTTTCTTATGTCAGTACATATATTACCCCTAAGCATGTCTGACTCTCCACACTGCTGGTCTCAGTTTGTCTGCCCTATCTACACTACTCTCTGTTAAGGATCTCAATGTTAACAGCTTGGTCTGATGTCCTCATGTATACAGTTTTAAACTGGCGCTGTCTAACCTACTCTCAACATTGGGTTAATGGAATGTGTGTAGCTCTTATCATAACCTTTGTCTGCCCTACATACACAACTCACTGTTAAGGATGTCTTTCAATTCACAGTGTTGCCCTTCAATAACTGCATTGTCTTGCATTCACACTCCCTCTGGCTGTCCCTCCAATCAGTCTCCCTTCACTAACTGCCTCTCGCCTGTCTTTTACTACACTCTGCGCCACGTAAGTGAAATAATCTTGAGTGCGGTGTAAAACATCAATTAATCAATCACTACACTGTGTCTCTTCACAACATGCCTTGGTTTGCCTGTCTCTGACTGACTGTCCGTCTGTATGTAACACCACCCTTAACAAACTGCCTTGGCTTTCTATCTTATCTTAACTAACTACCTTAACTATCCTTCTGTGTGATGGCTGTCTCACTTTGTCTGTCTTCAGAGTATAGTACTCTCTAAGGTCTGTTTAACTGGATACATACGTATATATAGATTGCCTAACACCTTTCTTACTGGAGTATAGATATTAGCTCTAAGCTAGTCCAACTCTCCACACACTTGGTCTAACTTTGCCTGTCTGCCCTACATACACTGCTCACTGTTAAGGCCCATTTCTATCCCTCCACTCTCTCTCCCTTCACTAACAGCTTTGGCTTGCCTGACTCTCTGTCTATCCCTACACTCTCTCTCCCTTCACTAACTGCTTTGGCTTGCCTTCCACTTTATTTCTCTGCCTGTCTTTGACTCCACTCTCTGTTCACAGACTGCCTTGGCTTGCCCGTCTCTATGGCTGTATATTGTCCCTCAGTCAGACACAGGCCTTCCATCCATGCGACTCTGGGTTGAATCCCACTCAGATGGAATAAAATGACAAACTTCTGAGAGGATTTTTCACTCGATTGCAGTGTGTGGAAAATTTGCCAGGTACTTGTCGAAGGTGCCTCCCCCACTAAACCTGGCAACACCGCCATATAAGTGAATTAATCTTGACTGCGGCGTAAAACATCAATCTATCTCTGTCCCTCTTCACTATATTTTATAAGACATATTACACTCTACATTCTCTCCCTCCACACTGTCACCCTTCACTACCTGCCTTGGCTTGCCTGCCTCTCTGGTTATCTATCCCTCCATACTGTTTTCTGACTGGGTTTTCACTCGAACGACCTATGTGGGATGGTTGCCAGTTACCAGTGGAAGGTCATGGGTTTCCTCCGGGCATAGAGCCCGGTTTCCTCCCACAATAAAACTGGCAACACCGCCATATAAGTGAAATAATCTTGAGCGCGGCGTAAAACACCAAACAATCAATCAATCCATACTGTTGGCCTTCAACAACTGCCTTAGCTTGCCTGCTTCTCTGGCTATCTATCCCTCCATACTGTCGGCCTTCAATAACTGCCTTGGCTAGCCTGCCTCTCAGTCTTTCACTCCACATTGTCTTTGTTCACTCTCTATACTTTGTCACCCTTCACTGACTGCCAGGGCTGGCCTGTCTATCTCTTTCTCTACACCCTGACTGTTCACTTGGTGCCTTGCTTTGCCTGCCTCTCTGGTTCTCTATCTCTCCACACTGTCACCCTTCACCAACTGCCTTGGCTTGCCTGCCTCTCTGGCTATCTATCCCTCCACAATGTCAGCCTTCACTAACTGCCTTGGCTTGCCTGCCTCTATGACTTTCTATCCCGCCACACTGTCACCCTTCACTACCTGCCTTGGCTTGCCTGCCTCTCTGGCTATCTGTCTCTCCACACTGTCACCTTTCACTAACTGCATTGGCTTGCCTGCCTCTCTGGCTATCTATCCCTCCACACTGTCAGCCTTCACTAACTGCCTTGGCTTGCCTGCCTCTATGAATTTCTATCCCTCCACACTGTCACCCTTCACTACCTGCCTTGGCTTGCCTGCCTCTCTGGCTATCTATCCCTCCACACTGTCACCCTTCACTACCTGCCTTGGCTTGCCTGCCTCTCTGGCTGTCTATCCCTCCACACTGTCAGCCTTCACTAACTGCCTTGGCTTGCCTGTCTCTCCACACTGTCTCCCTTCACTAACTGCCTTGGCTTGCCTGCCTCTCTGGCTATCTATCCCTCCACACTGTCACCCTTCACTAACTGCCTTGGCTTGCCTGCCTCTCTGGCTATCTATCCCTCCACACTGTCACCCTTCACTACCTGCCTTGGCTTGCTTGCCTATCTGGCTATCTGTCTCTCCACACTGTCACCTTTCACTAACTGCCTTTGTTTGCCTGCCTCTCCGGCTATCTTTCCCTCCACATTGTGACCTTTCACTACCTGCCTTGGCTTGCCTGCCTCTATGACTTTCTATCCCTCCACACTGTCACCTTTCACTAACTGCCTTGGTTTGCCTGCCTCTATGACTTTCTATCCCTCCACACTGTCACCCTTCACTACCTGCCTTGGCTTGCCTACCTCTGGCTATCTATCCCTCCACACTGTCACCCTTCACTACCTGCCTTGGCTTGCCTGCCTCTATGACTTTCTATCCCTCCACACTGTCACCTTTCACTAACTGTCTTGGCTTGCCTACCTCTGGCTATCTTTCCCTCCACACTGTCGGCCTTCACTAACTGCCTTGGCTTGCCTGCCTATCTGGCTATCTATCCCTCCACACTGTCACCCTTCACTACCTGCCTTGGCTTGCCTGACTCTCTGGCTATCTATCCCTCCACACTGTCTCCCTTCAATAACTGCCTTGGCTTGCCTGCCTCTCTGGCTTTCTATCCCTCCACACTGTCGGCCTTCACTACCTGCCTTGGCTTGCCTGCCTATCTGGCTATCTATCCCTCCACACTGTCTCCCTTCAATAACTGCCTTGGCTTGCCTGCCTCTCTGGCTATCTATCCCTCCACACTGTCGGCCTTCACTAACTGCCTTGGCTTGCCTGCCTCTCTGGCTTTCTATCCCTCCACACTGTCGGCCTTCACTAACTGCCTTGGCTTGCCTGCCTCTCTGGCTTTCTGTCCCTCCACACTGTCGGCCTTCACTAACTGCCTTGGCTTGCCTGCCTATCTGGCTATCTATCCCTCCACACTGTCACCCTTCACTACCTGCCTTGGCTTGCCTGACTCTCTGGCTATCTATCCCTCCACACTGTCGGCCTTCACTAACTGCCTTGGCTTGCCTGCCTCTCTGGCTATCTATCCCTCCACACTGTCGGCCTTCACTAACTGCCTTGGCTTGCCTGCCTCTCTGGCTATCTATCCCTCCACACTGTCGGCCTTCACTAACTGCCTTGGCTTGCCTGCCTCTCTGGCTATCTATCCCTCCACACTGTCACCCTTCACAACCTGCCTTGGCTTGCCTGCCTCTCTGGCTGTCTATCCCTCCACACTGTCACCCTTCACAACCTGCCTTGGCTTGCCTGCCTCTCTGGCTTTCTATCCCTCCACACTGTCGGCCTTCACTAACTGCCTTGGCTTGCCTGCCTCTCTGGCTTTCTGTCCCTCCACACTGTCGCCCTTCACAACCTGCCTTGGCTTGCCTGCCTCTCTCGCTATCTATCCCTCCACACTGTCACCCTTCACTACCTGCCTTAGCTTGCCTGACTCTCTGGCTATCTATCCCTCCACACTGTCTCCCTTCAATAACTGCCTTGGCTTGCCTGCCTCTCTGGCTATCTGTCTCTCCACACTGTCACCTTTCACTAACTGCATTGGCTTGCCTGCCTCTCTGGCTATCTATCCCTCCACACTGTCAGCCTTCACTAACTGCCTTGGCTTGCCTGCCTCTCTGGCTATCTATCCCTCCACACTGTCGGCCTTCACTAACTGCCTTGGCTTGCCTGCCTCTCTGGCTATCTATCCCTCCACACTGTCGGCCTTCACTAACTGCCTTGGCTTGCCTGCCTCTCTGGCTATCTATCCCTCCACACTGTCACCCTTCACAACCTGCCTTGGCTTGCCTGCCTCTCTGGCTGTCTATCCCTCCACACTGTCACCCTTCACAACCTGCCTTGGCTTGCCTGCCTCTCTGGCTTTCTATCCCTCCACACTGTCGGCCTTCACTAACTGCCTTGGCTTGCCTGCCTCTCTGGCTTTCTGTCCCTCCACACTGTCGCCCTTCACAACCTGCCTTGGCTTGCCTGCCTCTCTGGCTATCTATCCCTCCACACTGTCACCCTTCACTAACTGCCTTGGCTTGCCTGCCTCTATGACTTTCTATCCCGCCACACTGTCACCCTTCACTACCTGCCTTGGCTTGCCTGCCTCTCTGGCTATCTGTCTCTCCACACTGTCACCTTTCACTAACTGCATTGGCTTGCCTGCCTCTCTGGCTATCTATCCCTCCACACTGTCAGCCTTCACTAACTGCCTTGGCTTGCCTGCCTCTATGAATTTCTATCCCTCCACACTGTCACCCTTCACTACCTGCCTTGGCTTGCCTGCCTCTCTGGCTATCTATCCCTCCACAATGTCAGCCTTCACTAACTGCCTTGGCTTGCCTGCCTCTATGACTTTCTATCCCGCCACACTGTCACCCTTCACTACCTGCCTTGGCTTGCCTGCCTCTCTGGCTATCTGTCTCTCCACACTGTCACCTTTCACTAACTGCATTGGCTTGCCTGCCTCTCTGGCTATCTATCCCTCCACACTGTCAGCCTTCACTAACTGCCTTGGCTTGCCTGCCTCTATGAATTTCTATCCCTCCACACTGTCACCCTTCACTACCTGCCTTGGCTTGCCTGCCTCTCTGGCTATCTATCCCTCCACACTGTCACCCTTCACTACCTGCCTTGGCTTGCCTGCCTCTCTGGCTGTCTATCCCTCCACACTGTCAGCCTTCACTAACTGCCTTGGCTTGCCTGTCTCTCCACACTGTCTCCCTTCACTAACTGCCTTGGCTTGCCTGCCTCTCTGGCTATCTATCCCTCCACACTGTCACCCTTCACTAACTGCCTTGGCTTGCCTGCCTCTCTGGCTATCTATCCCTCCACACTGTCACCCTTCACTACCTGCCTTGGCTTGCTTGCCTATCTGGCTATCTGTCTCTCCACACTGTCACCTTTCACTAACTGCCTTTGTTTGCCTGCCTCTCCGGCTATCTTTCCCTCCACATTGTGACCTTTCACTACCTGCCTTGGCTTGCCTGCCTCTATGACTTTCTATCCCTCCACACTGTCACCTTTCACTAACTGCCTTGGTTTGCCTGCCTCTATGACTTTCTATCCCTCCACACTGTCACCCTTCACTACCTGCCTTGGCTTGCCTACCTCTGGCTATCTATCCCTCCACACTGTCACCCTTCACTACCTGCCTTGGCTTGCCTGCCTCTATGACTTTCTATCCCTCCACACTGTCACCTTTCACTAACTGTCTTGGCTTGCCTACCTCTGGCTATCTTTCCCTCCACACTGTCGGCCTTCACTAACTGCCTTGGCTTGCCTGCCTATCTGGCTATCTATCCCTCCACACTGTCACCCTTCACTACCTGCCTTGGCTTGCCTGACTCTCTGGCTATCTATCCCTCCACACTGTCTCCCTTCAATAACTGCCTTGGCTTGCCTGCCTCTCTGGCTTTCTATCCCTCCACACTGTCGGCCTTCACTACCTGCCTTGGCTTGCCTGCCTATCTGGCTATCTATCCCTCCACACTGTCTCCCTTCAATAACTGCCTTGGCTTGCCTGCCTCTCTGGCTATCTATCCCTCCACACTGTCGGCCTTCACTAACTGCCTTGGCTTGCCTGCCTCTCTGGCTTTCTATCCCTCCACACTGTCGGCCTTCACTAACTGCCTTGGCTTGCCTGCCTCTCTGGCTTTCTGTCCCTCCACACTGTCGGCCTTCACTAACTGCCTTGGCTTGCCTGCCTATCTGGCTATCTATCCCTCCACACTGTCACCCTTCACTACCTGCCTTGGCTTGCCTGACTCTCTGGCTATCTATCCCTCCACACTGTCGGCCTTCACTAACTGCCTTGGCTTGCCTGCCTCTCTGGCTATCTATCCCTCCACACTGTCGGCCTTCACTAACTGCCTTGGCTTGCCTGCCTCTCTGGCTATCTATCCCTCCACACTGTCGGCCTTCACTAACTGCCTTGGCTTGCCTGCCTCTCTGGCTATCTATCCCTCCACACTGTCACCCTTCACAACCTGCCTTGGCTTGCCTGCCTCTCTGGCTGTCTATCCCTCCACACTGTCACCCTTCACAACCTGCCTTGGCTTGCCTGCCTCTCTGGCTTTCTATCCCTCCACACTGTCGGCCTTCACTAACTGCCTTGGCTTGCCTGCCTCTCTGGCTTTCTGTCCCTCCACACTGTCGCCCTTCACAACCTGCCTTGGCTTGCCTGCCTCTCTCGCTATCTATCCCTCCACACTGTCACCCTTCACTACCTGCCTTAGCTTGCCTGACTCTCTGGCTATCTATCCCTCCACACTGTCTCCCTTCAATAACTGCCTTGGCTTGCCTGCCTCTCTGGCTATCTGTCTCTCCACACTGTCACCTTTCACTAACTGCATTGGCTTGCCTGCCTCTCTGGCTATCTATCCCTCCACACTGTCAGCCTTCACTAACTGCCTTGGCTTGCCTGCCTCTCTGGCTATCTATCCCTCCACACTGTCGGCCTTCACTAACTGCCTTGGCTTGCCTGCCTCTCTGGCTATCTATCCCTCCACACTGTCGGCCTTCACTAACTGCCTTGGCTTGCCTGCCTCTCTGGCTATCTATCCCTCCACACTGTCACCCTTCACAACCTGCCTTGGCTTGCCTGCCTCTCTGGCTGTCTATCCCTCCACACTGTCACCCTTCACAACCTGCCTTGGCTTGCCTGCCTCTCTGGCTTTCTATCCCTCCACACTGTCGGCCTTCACTAACTGCCTTGGCTTGCCTGCCTCTCTGGCTTTCTGTCCCTCCACACTGTCGCCCTTCACAACCTGCCTTGGCTTGCCTGCCTCTCTGGCTATCTATCCCTCCACACTGTCACCCTTCACTAACTGCCTTGGCTTGCCTGCCTCTATGACTTTCTATCCCGCCACACTGTCACCCTTCACTACCTGCCTTGGCTTGCCTGCCTCTCTGGCTATCTGTCTCTCCACACTGTCACCTTTCACTAACTGCATTGGCTTGCCTGCCTCTCTGGCTATCTATCCCTCCACACTGTCAGCCTTCACTAACTGCCTTGGCTTGCCTGCCTCTATGAATTTCTATCCCTCCACACTGTCACCCTTCACTACCTGCCTTGGCTTGCCTGCCTCTCTGGCTATCTATCCCTCCACACTGTCACCCTTCACTACCTGCCTTGGCTTGCCTGCCTCTCTGGCTGTCTATCCCTCCACACTGTCAGCCTTCACTAACTGCCTTGGCTTGCCTGTCTCTCCACACTGTCTCCCTTCACTAACTGCCTTGGCTTGCCTGCCTCTCTGGCTATCTATCCCTCCACACTGTCACCCTTCACTAACTGCCTTGGCTTGCCTGCCTCTCTGGCTATCTATCCCTCCACACTGTCACCCTTCACTACCTGCCTTGGCTTGCTTGCCTATCTGGCTATCTGTCTCTCCACACTGTCACCTTTCACTAACTGCCTTTGTTTGCCTGCCTCTCCGGCTATCTTTCCCTCCACATTGTGACCTTTCACTACCTGCCTTGGCTTGCCTGCCTCTCTGGCTATCTATCCCTCCACACTGTCACCCTTCACTAACTGCCTTGGCTTGCCTGCCTCTCTGGCTATCTATCCCTCCACACTGTCACCCTTCACTACCTGCCTTGGCTTGCTTGCCTATCTGGCTATCTGTCTCTCCACACTGTCACCTTTCACTAACTGCCTTTGTTTGCCTGCCTCTCCGGCTATCTTTCCCTCCACATTGTGACCTTTCACTACCTGCCTTGGCTTGCCTGCCTCTATGACTTTCTATCCCTCCACACTGTCACCTTTCACTAACTGCCTTGGTTTGCCTGCCTCTATGACTTTCTATCCCTCCACACTGTCACCCTTCACTACCTGCCTTGGCTTGCCTACCTCTGGCTATCTATCCCTCCACACTGTCACCCTTCACTACCTGCCTTGGCTTGCCTGCCTCTATGACTTTCTATCCCTCCACACTGTCACCTTTCACTAACTGTCTTGGCTTGCCTACCTCTGGCTATCTTTCCCTCCACACTGTCGGCCTTCACTAACTGCCTTGGCTTGCCTGCCTATCTGGCTATCTATCCCTCCACACTGTCACCCTTCACTACCTGCCTTGGCTTGCCTGACTCTCTGGCTATCTATCCCTCCACACTGTCTCCCTTCAATAACTGCCTTGGCTTGCCTGCCTCTCTGGCTTTCTATCCCTCCACACTGTCGGCCTTCACTACCTGCCTTGGCTTGCCTGCCTATCTGGCTATCTATCCCTCCACACTGTCTCCCTTCAATAACTGCCTTGGCTTGCCTGCCTCTCTGGCTATCTATCCCTCCACACTGTCGGCCTTCACTAACTGCCTTGGCTTGCCTGCCTCTCTGGCTTTCTATCCCTCCACACTGTCGGCCTTCACTAACTGCCTTGGCTTGCCTGCCTCTCTGGCTTTCTGTCCCTCCACACTGTCGGCCTTCACTAACTGCCTTGGCTTGCCTGCCTATCTGGCTATCTATCCCTCCACACTGTCACCCTTCACTACCTGCCTTGGCTTGCCTGACTCTCTGGCTATCTATCCCTCCACACTGTCGGCCTTCACTAACTGCCTTGGCTTGCCTGCCTCTCTGGCTATCTATCCCTCCACACTGTCGGCCTTCACTAACTGCCTTGGCTTGCCTGCCTCTCTGGCTATCTATCCCTCCACACTGTCGGCCTTCACTAACTGCCTTGGCTTGCCTGCCTCTCTGGCTATCTATCCCTCCACACTGTCACCCTTCACAACCTGCCTTGGCTTGCCTGCCTCTCTGGCTGTCTATCCCTCCACACTGTCACCCTTCACAACCTGCCTTGGCTTGCCTGCCTCTCTGGCTTTCTATCCCTCCACACTGTCGGCCTTCACTAACTGCCTTGGCTTGCCTGCCTCTCTGGCTTTCTGTCCCTCCACACTGTCGCCCTTCACAACCGGCCTTGGCTTGCCTGCCTCTCTGGCTATCTATCCCTCCACACTGTCACCCTTCACTACCGGCCTTGGCTTGCCTGACTCTCTGGCTATCTATCCCTCCACACTGTCTCCCTTCAATAACTGCCTTGGCTTGCCTGCCTCTCTGGCTTTCTATCCCTCCACACTGTCGGCCTTCACTACCTGCCTTGGCTTGCCTGCCTATCTGGCTATCTATCCCTCCACACTGTCTCCCTTCAATAACTGCCTTGGCTTGCCTGCCTCTCTCGCTATCTATCCCTCCACACTGTCGGCCTTCACTAACTGCCTTGGCTTGCCTGCCTCTCTGGCTTTCTATCCCTCCACACTGTCGGCCTTCACTAACTGCCTTGGCTTGCCTGCCTCTCTGGCTTTCTGTCCCTCCACACTGTCGGCCTTCACTAACTGCCTTGGCTTGCCTGCCTATCTGGCTATCTATCCCTCCACACTGTCACCCTTCACTACCTGCCTTGGCTTGCCTGACTCTCTGGCTATCTATCCCTCCACACTGTCGGCCTTCACTAACTGCCTTGGCTTGCCTGCCTCTCTGGCTATCTATCCCTCCACACTGTCGGCCTTCACTAACTGCCTTGGCTTGCCTGCCTCTCTGGCTATCTATCCCTCCACACTGTCGGCCTTCACTAACTGCCTTGGCTTGCCTGCCTCTCTGGCTATCTATCCCTCCACACTGTCACCCTTCACAACCTGCCTTGGCTTGCCTGCCTCTCTGGCTGTCTATCCCTCCACACTGTCACCCTTCACAACCTGCCTTGGCTTGCCTGCCTCTCTGGCTTTCTATCCCTCCACACTGTCGGCCTTCACTAACTGCCTTGGCTTGCCTGCCTCTCTGGCTTTCTGTCCCTCCACACTGTCGCCCTTCACAACCTGCCTTGGCTTGCCTGCCTCTCTGGCTATCTATCCCTCCACACTGTCGGCCTTCACTAACTGCCTTGGCTTGCCTGCCTCTCTGGCTATCTATCCCTCCACACTGTCGGCCTTCACTAACTGCCTTGGCTTGCCTGCCTCTCTGGCTATCTATCCCTCCACACTGTCGCCCTTCACTACCTGCCTTGGCTTGCCTGCCTCTCTGGCTATCTATCCCTCCACACTGTCACCCTTCACAACCTGCCTTGGCTTGCCTGCCTCTCTGGCTATCTATCCCTCCACACTGTTGGCCTTCGCTACCTGCCTTGGCTTGCCTGCCTCTCTGTTGGGTTGTCTGTCCTGCATACACCACTAACAGTTAAGGTGTGAAGTGTGCACAGCTTTACCCTGTCACTGTGTAACTTACATTTAGCATTGAGTTCATGAAATCTGTAGTGTCTTTTTTTTTTGAGCTTCCTGACCATAGCCTGTTTCACTCGATAAAAGTTGGCCTGTTTCTGAAGGGGATGTTTATTGTCAAGATTTAAAACCATAGGCATATTCCTATATTTCCTGAGTAGCAAACGAAAAACTAAATGTAAAATAAGTCTTGCTGACTTGCCCTCTGTCCATCCATCAGCCGCCAGCTTTAACTTATGGTCTGTGTCCTCCTCTACTTATTGGCTTTCTTTATCGGCCTGTCTCTGCCTCTATGTGTTGTTCTTTTCCTACTGTTTGCCTCAGTCTTTGACTGCCTTTCCCTCAACACTGGCTCACTTCAAAGACCCGTTATCTGAGGCAATGAACTACCCCTGCAGGTTTTAACCACTGTGCAAAAATGTAGGGGTATAAACGTATAGAAAAATTTAAAGTAGGTTTTAAGTGAAATAATCGTTAACATGCCATTATACATCAATCAAGCAGTACCAATCAATGATATTTCATTAGTTAAGAAGTGGAATCAAACGTTTATCTTGTGAAATTAACGTTAAATTGACGGAGAATGGATTCTGATTGAACCAAAGCTAACAGTTTTCTTACAGAACAGAATTGATAGGATACAGTTAATGGATAAGGGGAGGTAACCAGTGACTTACTCCATTCACATTCTTTTTATCTAAAGGCTACTCACAAAAAGAAAAGGGAAAAAGTTTGGTATGGGTTTTAATATGGAAGGTATCTGCCAAATATCCCGGTTTTCCTCTGATTAGAGAGCCGTTTCCCAATAAATCGATCTTAAGTGAGGCGTAAAATATCAATCAATCATAAACAAATTAAACTGCATGCACAATGACCAAGCCTAAATAAGTATGGTAAATAATAATTGACCTGAAAATGTTCTTTTAATTTCACTTTCTTATTCACTTCAAATTTTACCTTTTTATTTTATAGGAGTGAGGGTTTTTAAGACGACTAAAAACGTCTTTCCAAATATGGAGATCTGATTGTTTTGTGTTAAAAGAAAATCTTTTGAGAGTAAATCATTGTGGAAACTGTGGAGTGTATAAAAGGTCAAAGGTTGGATGTACCTGTCTACATAAATTAAGGCTTCAAGAAAATCTATTTGTTGTGTCCTCAGTTTCTCTCTAGGACAGATTTAACCAGTATGTGTCAGATGACTTATATGACTAGCAAGAACAAACACCCTGCTACTCCCAGTGTCTTTATTGGCCTTTAAGTATCACACATCTAAAGAGTAGTAGATAAGAATATATCCAATTACAAACACTACACTATTCTTTATTGACGTAGTTGGAATGAATCCATCCAATATGAAGCTTAATGACCCCACTGCAGTGAGTTATTAAATGGGTCTTGACTGCTTCATTACAACCCCCTTGCAGGGAATGTGCATGACTGAACACTGATATACTTCTCTCTGCAGAATACTTTGGTCATGTAGATCCTCAATATACTCTAATGATGTAATTTATGTTGTCCTTGCAAAACACTGATATTACAATTTGTATTCAACTTCAATCAGGGAAGTGGTATGCGCTGCCTAATATAGGAAAAATAAGGATGATACAGAATTAGCTATTTATTGTCCTTTTAATGAAATAGGAGATTTCTCCGTATATCAATCTTAGATATGTACGCTAAAAAATGTATATCCCGGCTATTTGAATTTCGTTTCTTATTAGCACACATTTTCGGTTCGTAGGTGTAAGTTGCTTTTCCTATACTTCAATGTTTTACTTGTCCAAGGTACTTAAACTCAATGGTGTACAATGATCCGAAATTTTTCCCTTCCATATATTTGAATTCCTTTATCCTGCAAACTATGATGTGAACACACCAGTATTAAAATGCTCTGTTTTTATTTTAGAAAATGAATTGTACAAATGGAAGACTGATTGTGATGAACAAGGGGAGGTAACTACACATTATTGATTCATACATGTTTATGTCTGCCAGGACTTATCTTGATTCCCGAATACTCATGCAAAATAGCAAAAAAGTATATGAGAAAAAGATTCTTAAGGTTAACTGTTACGCTGCGGCGAGCCACTACAATGGCTCTAGCAGACGGCCGTCTCTAGTGCGGCGAGCCACTATAGTGGCCTCAGGCTTTACACCGTAGAAATGCGGGGAGCCATTATAGTGGCTTTGGATAGTACCTATGTGAAATGCTGTTCGATTGGATAACTATGCTTTATACGTCCATAAAATCTGTTGAATATTCATGAAACATACTTTTATTATCGTAATTTTGATTGGTCCAAAATAAAAACAGACGATCAAAACCCTAATTTGGGCGTATGAAGGCGGGAAAGTGCAGAAGTGAAACTAACGCTTCTTTCAAAATGGCGGCGGTTGTTTATTCTGACAGCGATAGCGATTCGGACAGTTCTTTTTACGGATTTTGGAGGTCAGATATTGAAGATTTCGTGTTGTCAGGGAGTTAATTCACCGATGGATCCGATAATGACAGCACAAGTAGCGAAGACGAGGACCCTGACATAGAAAACCAGCCGGAAATCACGTATGGTTGGAAGACTGTAGGTGATCTACCATCAGACTTTTTCGATCAGCGTTTGACTGGTGTACCGGAGTTTTCGGAGTTACTTGGACCACAGAATATTCCAACTAGTGTTTAAACTCCAGCGGATTTTATTCTTCTTTTACTTGGTGAACAGTTTCTGGATGATTTGGTGGAGGAAGTGAACAGCTACGGGGATTTAAAGGCAGAAAGAAGACTCCAAATTGACAGTATGAAACATCAGTCGCGGTTTCGAAAATGGCGTCAGACAAATATGGAAGAAATGAAAGCTTTTCTCGGGCTTGTTTTTAACATGGCCTTATTCAGAAAAAAAATTGAAGATTGGAGTACACAGCTTTCTCAACAAACTCCTTACTTTTCTACTGTGATGACCAGGGGTCGTTTTTTTAATGCTGTTAATGTTATCTAAGCTCCACTTCAAGTTTTGTGTTTACCTGTTTTTACCTGTTGATTGCTAAAATTTCTCATGTGTATGGATTTTCTTCGGACAACTGCCCATAGAGGTGTGCTGTCAAACATCCAGACTGTTCTGCTGCCCAAGAAAACTCCTGTGAGCTGAAAGATGGGCCTGACTTCCAAGTTGTAACCATCAACTCCTTCAAACGGCCCTTTTCAGGCCCAATCAAATCTTCCAACGGCCCTTTTAAGGGCCACCCAAATAAAACGAAAACGTTTCTTACCCAATCGTTGCACTCTCAGAGTAGGTAAAGGTGTATTATGTCCTTAAACAGTTTCTTTGTCACATAATTTTACTTTTCATAAAGCATAAAAATTGTCTTTGCCTGAAAAATCTGATTTGTTTTCTTACCTGTCTTTACCTGTTGATTGAAAAAATTCATGCCATCTGGGGACTTAATTATTACCTGGAAATCAGGTAGGCATGTACTGTGAATATGAATTACTAAAAAAATTCCAAGAATAAAATAAAACAAACAAAATAAATTGATATGCATGATCTTTATTTTTGAGCATTTCTGAAAAAAAAGCCAGCATTCCTGGGTTATTTACTCCTATATAATACAGCATTGTACATAGTGATCTGCATTGAAAAACATAGCAGCGTAACAGTTAAGGAACACAAAATTTGTACAGCTTGTCTGCCATATTGGCTCTCTTCACTAGCTGGTTTTCCTGCCTCTCTGGGTGTCTATCCCTCCACACTGTCTCCTTTCACTGACTGTCTCTCCTTATAAGCTTTTCTCTTTGCCACATGGGGGATTTCTGTGGCCCAGTCTGTTAGAGTGAATGCCCATTAGTCCGACATAGGCCTTTCATCAATGTAAGGCAGGTTCAAATCCCACTCATATGTCTGAGTGGATTTTTAACTTGATCGTCGTGTGTGGAATGGTGGGCAGTTATTCACAGAACGTCTGGGGGTTTCCTCCAGGCAAGGAGCCCAGTTTCCTCCCCAAGTAAAACTGGCAATTTTCGCCATATACCCGGTAACTGAAATATTCTTTAGTCAGGCGTAAATCATCAACCTTGTCACTAAGACTGTCCACGCTTCACACTGACTTTCTTTACAATAAATGACGTCCAAATGCCACCGATGCCCAATCCGACCAGCGGTGGAGATCATAGACCAGGGTGATTAACCACCCAGTTGGCTGTCGAGCACCTACATGACCGGTATTGGGAGATTTCTGACTTATAGTAGAAATGTGTAGTTCCGCAACGTTACGCATTAACTATTGTTTGCTTTTCATACTGACAGCTTATGGCCAAGTGTCAAACCATTCTTTGTCATAAAGTCCATGAAATTAATTACTTAGCTGTAAGTCTGGGTTTCCGTCTCCAAAATTATTTTTTTATATACTGACAGCCGTATTTTTACCCCTGGGGCAAATT
This sequence comes from Lepidochitona cinerea, assembly GCA_963971465.1. NCBI lineage: Eukaryota > Metazoa > Mollusca > Polyplacophora > Chitonida > Tonicellidae > Lepidochitona > Lepidochitona cinerea. The sequence goes on from OZ020559.1 coordinate 578,137, forward strand.
TTACCTCGCAAACACCTGTTTGCTGCAGTCTACACATGCTCTAATTTTAAGACTTCTTGACAATCACACAGCAATCGTTTCATGATACTTGAAATGAAAGCCGCATATGTGGAACGTTTTATCGATCGTTCAAACAGGTAGCCATTTGATTGGCTCTGATTTTGATTGACAAGTATGTATTGTCCAATCAGCAGCCACAAAACTCAATACAAAGCTGAACAGTCCACTCAGGACTGTCAAATATTTTAGGACTGAAGGTTTTCGTAGATTCAAATTTATTTTACAGAATTACTGTTGAAAATTCTTATAAACTTGTGATGTAGTTTTGTTTTAAAAAGCTATTTTTTTTTGTTAAATCTGAATAATTCGCACACCAACTTTTCGTTTTTGGCTGATATATTCAAAGCCATCGCTACATGTTTAAACTCCCGCTTAATAAAACATCTCAAATTGTCTTTCAGTCAATCTTTCTGATTGTGTTGAGGGCTCAGTAGGTAGAGAGTTGGACGCTCAATCCGAACAGCCTTCCACCAACGGGTCCTGGGTTTGAATCCCACTCTTTTCTCTGACTGGGTTTTCACTCGAGCAACCTATGTGGAATGGTTGCCAGCTACCATCGGATGGTCGTGGGTTTCCTCAGGGCATAGAGAACAATAAAACTGGCAACACCGCCATATAAGTGGTATAATTTTGAGTGCGGCATAAAACACCAAACAATCAAGCTGGTTGTGTTAAAAAGAAGTATATCATTTAGACCTTTATACTCAATCATAAGTTGTTGTAATACCCATGATATATCCTGAGGTTGTCGACAGACAGGAGCTTGGCATTAGTCAGTAGAATTTTATGAAACCTAACGCTTGTGTTTGGTATTTGCAGCGAATGTGAGAAAAGGGATCTTTTCAATGGGCATGATTTCAAAATGGTCCTGTACCAAATGACCTAGAGTGTTTCCTCCCACAATAAAACTAGCAATGCCGCCATATAAGTGAAATAATCTTGAGCGCGGTGTATAACACCAAACAATCAATTAAAAAAGATTTGAAACAAACCTTTTGGACAGCTTATGCCACTTTAAGGTTTTTTACATAAATATATAATCACAAAACAAGCCGCAGTCCCCCACTTTGGAAAGGTCCACCAGAATAATCGTTTCATTGCTCTATTCCTGCTACTGAACAGGGTGTGGAACTAGGCTACTTTGGGTATAAAACCGGTCGAATTAGGATGTCATTTACATTACTGACTATCTGGGTATATCTGCTTATGCCTGCTTGCCTTTCTATAATATAAATATAATCACAAAACAAGCCGCAGTCCCCCACTTTGGAAAGGTCCACCAGAATAATCGTTTCATTGCTCTTTTCCTTCTTACGCCTGCTTGCCTTTCTATGAGTGGGATTTTTCCCTCTATTTTAACTTCATACTTCTCCCTGACAGAATTGCCTTTCTCTGTGACTGTCTTTCCCCCATACAGACTAACTCGCCGGACTTGCCATTCTGGATGCCTTGAACATAAATTGACTGGCTTCACTGTCTATGTAAAGGAGCTGGTCTCTGTTATTGGGTTAAACCGCTACACTGTATTGGTCTACCTCTGAGGCTGTGACTTCCTCTACACTGGCTGCTTACATCTGCTTGCCTTTCTGTGAGTGGGATTTTACCTCACTTCTAACTCTCTTCACTGGCCACCCATGTCATGTCTTTTTCCTGTTACAAACAAGGCCTGTCAGTAGGCCATCCCCCTGCAGGTGGTTTTACAGACTGAATCTGTCATAGCTGGACATGTGTTTCATCAAAAGATATGCTAAACATTAAGACTTATTTGAAAAATGGCAGATCTTATTCTGGACTGAGAATCGACAACCCTGAGTAAGTCTATTCATTCAGCCAATGAGCACCTTAATGAGACCAGTGTAGGTATATATGTAAATACACAGCTGTCTATTGTCTGTTTAACTCAGTCTTTCTCTTGCAGATACTAGCCCTAAGCTAGTCTGACTCTCACTTAACCTTCACAACTGCTTGTTTAGGATCTCCATGCTAACAGCCTTGGTCTGATGTCCTCATGTATACAGCATTACTGTGTCACTGTGTAACCTACATTTAACATTGGGTTAATGGACTGGATGTAGCTCTCATCCTCTCCTACACTGTCCCCTATACTGGGTCTTGATATTTCTCACTCAGTCAACTAACATTATTGTTGGTCTGAACACATTGTTCAAATATGTGTACAGTGTGCTGTTGTTTGTCAAATTCCTTAGATACATATATTTTAGTTTAGAAATAATCAGATGAGAAAATTCATTCATCTAATTAATCAAATCATTTCTAAGGCTTAATTAGTCTTGCTTTCTCTCTCTCTCACTGACTTGCCCTCCACTTTCCACCCATCAGCTTTGTAATCCTGTCATGCTCTATTTATTGCCTCTCCTTATAAGCTTTTCTCCTTGCCACTATTATTGTGTCCTCACTTTACACTGACTCTCTTTACTGTCTGTCTGGATATATCCATGAACACATCTTCTCCCAACACTGACTCTCTTTACTGTCTGTCTGGATATATCTCCCTATGTTTTTTTCTTTCCCCATGAACACATCTTCTCCCAACACTGATTCTCTTCACCAAGTGTTTTCTCTGCTTGTCTTTCTCTCTGTCTTGGGGCTGATGGGAATACATATTTACACTCAAAATGAAGCATTCCTGTTAATCTAACCTGTAACCCATCCACCTGGATTGATTCATCTACCGATGCGTGATTGTTATATTTGGAAAAGAACAAAAAAAATTGTTTTATGTTAGGGTTTATTTATTTTATGTTTTTTTAGAAGGGTTTTATTTTTATGTATTCTGAGTTCAGTGACATACAAATTCTGACAATAGTCCAAACAAGACAAGAAATTGAGCCATTCTGTGTGACTGTCTCTGCCCCATACACACTAACCCATACACACTAACCCATACACATTAACCCATACACACTAACCCATACACACTAACTCTCCGGACTTGCCATTCTGGATGCCCTGAACATAAATTGACTCTATCTCCACTCTTAGAAAATCTTTGTGCAAATCATGCGACCAGTTGAATAGAATGAGCTGCCAAAACAACCAGTAAAATATGGCTATTGAATTATCTCAAACAAAACAGCTGACATTGACTGTACTAAATGTAAGCTTGTTTTCTTGTCCATGGTACCCATTTAAGTCAAGAACCAAGAATAAAAACCCTCTTTCCATCCACACTTCCTATTTTCACTGACGGCCTTGGGCTGTTATGTCTCTGGTTGTCATTCCCTCCACACTGTCACCCTTCACTAACTGTCTTAGCTTGCCTGTCTCTCTGGCTGTCTTTCCCTCCACAGTGTCGCCCTTCACTAACTGCCTTGGTTTGCCTGTCTCTCTGGCTGTCTTTCCCTCCACAGTGTCACCCTTCACTAACTGCCTTGGCTTGCCTGCCTCTCTCCACACTGTCGGCCACAAATCTGGTCTCATTTGGTCTGCATTACCTACACAGCTGTCTGATGTGAAGAATCTCAATGCTAACAGCCCTGGTCTGTGTCCTCATGTATACAGCTTTACCCAGTCACTGTGTAACCTAGTTAACGGCATATATGTAGCTCATCACTGCTAGTCTTCTCAACTGTGTGAGTCTCAATGAATTCTCAGGCAACCAAAAGTATCTAATGATATATGTTTGTCAAAAGCAGTCAAATATGTCTTGTTTTTTTCTTGTACCTTAGAAATATGTTCATTATATTATAAAATCTTGCGCTCAATCCAGCCTTAGTTACTCCTAAACTAACATACTCCAACAATGTGGACATGTTGTGCCCTACTTATTGGCTCTCTTTACTGACCACCTTTCTCTACAGCCTGCTTACTTGTTTCACTGTCTTTGTTCCAGTGTTTGTTTGTCTCTGTCCACTGTCTGCAGACGCTTGCCTGCCAATCTCTCTTTTACTTCACACTGTCTATGTTCATTGCCTGCCTGTCTGTCTATCTCTCTCTCTACTTTGTTAACCTTCACTTACTTTCTTGACATGCCTGCCTTTCTGTCGGGTTTACTTTCACTGTACTGCCTCTCTTTGATAGCTGCTTCTTTGATATAATAATATAAGTGAAATAATCTTGAGCGTGGCGTAAAACACCAATCAATCAATCACTGACCACCTTTCTCTACAGCCTGTTTACTTGTTTCACTGTCTCTGTTCCAGTATTTGTTTGTCTCTGTCCACTGTCTGCATACACTTGCCTGCCAATCTCTCTTTTACTTCACACTGTCTATGTTCATTGCCTGCCTGTCTGTCTCTCTTTCACTCCACGCTATGTTCACTGCCTGCCTCTCTGTCTATCTCTCTACTTTGTCAACCTTCACTTACTTTCTTGACTTAAGTGCCTTTCTGTCGGGTTGTCTTTCACTCCACTGCCTCTCTTTGATAGCTGCCTGCCTGAGTAACTGTATTTCCTTGCAGTATGGTGTCAGCTTGTTGGTCTCTGTATGTGTATCCCGTCAGCCCTGATAATGCTTTTTCTATAAACTTTAGTACATATATTCGCCCTCAGTTGTTCTACAGAAGTTGTGAAGCTTTACCTACATTTAACATTGGGTTAATTGGGTTAATGTATGTAGCTCTCATCAGTGTTAGTCTCTCCTACAGTGTCTCTTTTTGTGAGCTTGGCTGCTGACAGGTGTGTGAGGTGTTTCTTGTACAGTCAATTAAAAGTTAGTTTTTTTAATGGAATGAAGCCTTATGCTCAATCCACCCATAGTTAATTGTAAACTTAAGTACTTCACCATTGTGGAACATATTGTGTACTACTTATTACCGTCTTCATTGACTTTCTCTTTCCCTGTATGCAAACTCTGACAGCCTGCTTGCTTGCCTGCCTGTGTCACTGTCTTGGTAGCAGTCTGTGACTGACTCTTTATTTACTGTCTTGGTTTGCATCACTCTCTCTGTTTTACTCCAAGCACCCTCTGTTTATTCACTAACTCTCTTGGCTATTCTGCCACTCTGTCTTTCACTCCACATATTCTTTGTGCACTCTCTCTACTTTCTCACCCTTCACTGACTGCCTTGGCTTGCCTGTCTACCTATTTCTCTCTATTTCTCTACACCTTGACTATGTGCACTAACTGCCTTGGCTTGCCTGGGTCTCTGGCTACCTATTCCTCCACACTGTCACCCTTCACTAACTGCCTTGGTTTGCCTGCCTCTATGGCTGTCTATCCCTCCACACACTCACCCTTTACTACCTGATGGTTCGCAGGTTCGAATCCCACTCAGTCCCAAAAAATTGGAAAATTTTCTGACTGGGTTTTCACTCGAACGACCTGTGTGGGATGGTTGCCAGTTACCAGCGGAAGGTCATGGGTTTCCTCCGGGCATATAGCCCGGTTTCCTCCCACAATAAAACTGGCAACGCCGCCATATAAGTGAAATAATCTTGAGCGCGGCGTAAAACACCAAATAATCAATTAAGTATCTGCCTTGGCTTGCCTGCCTCTCTGGCTATCTCTCCACACAGTTGGCCTTGGCTTGCCTGCCTCTGATTCTCTTCCCTCCATTTGTCTCTCTTCATTAACTGTGGGGCTCAGTTGGTACAGTAATAGTCCCTCAGTTTGAGATAGGCTTTCCAACCAAATAAAATTGAAAAATTTGGGAGTAGGTTTTTCACTTGATCACCGTTTGTGGAAGAGTTGTCAGGTACTTGTTAACAATGACACACATGTAGACATTGGAAAAACCCTTAAATCTGGGCCTGGGATTCGATCAAAAATACGTACAAGAAAAATGTGAGATGAACTCGTAATCACTTCTACATATAAAATAGCTGCAAGTTCAATTTCCCCCAGGATGGTTTTATTTCACCCTTCACTAACTGCCAATACATGTAAGTATGTTTATTATAAAGGATGTCAAGAATTAAAACAATACGCATTTTTTCTGAGTAAAAAATGAAAAACTAAATGTAAAATGAGTCTCTCGATGACTATCCAACCATCAGTGGTAACTTATGGACCCTGTCTTGTTCTAATTGGCTTTCTATATCTGCTTCTCTCTGCCTCTAGGACTGTGTTGTTCTTTTCCTACTGTCTGCCTCAGTCTCTGACCCATTATCCGAGGCAATAACTTACTCCTGCAGGTTTTAGTGAAATAACCTTGAGTGCATTTTAAAAATTCACTTAATCATACAAATCAACTGCTATTCAGTAAACTAAAGGTTTATGTACTTGGCTGTTGTTTCTATACTATGTTTATATATGTCAAAATTTATCTTTCAGATGAAAAACTGAAATAAAACCATCTTGGGGCAAATTGGACTTGCAGCTATTTTATATGTAGAAGTGAACACGAGTACATCTCACATTTTTCTTGTAAGTATTTTTGATCCAATACCAGGCCCAGATTTAAGGGATTTTCCAATGTCTACATGTATGTCATTGTTACCAAATTTCTCCCTATAGTTATTGTGAGAGAAACCTTAGATAGTATCAATGACAAACAATAAGGAAAGAAATGAGTGCCGGCTGTTTAACACATGATCCATACATCATCTTTCTGAATTAGTTTTCAGATGATTGACATCACCCTTGTACATCAATGCATGATCTCTAGGAGATGATCAAAATAAACTGGACGTCAAGTGTACAACCTAATTTGTTTGTTTCACATTAAAAGACAGAATGCTGGACATGAAAGAAATGAAAACAATGATGTAATGGGAAACTCATCTGAGAGAGTTGTGCAAATTTGTGTAAGTGGGAATTAGTGTCAATTTAATACTGAGGTACACAAAGAGCACTGTAACATGTCTCAATAGATACTACCTGTACAAAATGTCCACAGTTTTTGTCAAACATATTACCCCTGTGTGCTCGGTTTTGTGAAAATTGAATTTAGACACCTTAAAGGTGTTGCTTGAGTTTTTGAATTAATTCAGGGATCACCGTACCTTATTAAATGAATGTGATCACCCCCTTCTTATTGAACTGGATTTGTACTTTCAATTTCCATAAATGGGGGGGGGGGGGGGCCTCCGTGGCTCAGTAGGTAGAGCGTTGGACGCTCAATCCGAATAGCCTTCCAACAATGGGTTTGAATCCCACTCAGTCAAAAAAATGGAAAATTTTCTGACTGGGTTTTTCATTCGAACGACCTATGTGGGATGGTTGCCAGTTACCACCGGTAGGTCGTGGGTTTCCTCTGGGCATAGAGTCCTGTTTCCTCCCACAATAAATCTGGCAACGCCGCCATGTAAGTGAAACAATCTTGAGCGCGGCGTAAAACACCAAACAATCAGTCGATCAATGTACTTTCAATGATATCCAAGTTGTGTTGCCATATAATTGAAACGGTGTTAAGTTTTATTTAAAACCAACAAAACTGACATAAACATTGAATTGTGAGGATATTGTGAAGCTTTCATAGGTTATGCTAATTTGTTTAACAACTATTTATATCTTTTCTTTATGTTTTAGTTTATACTTTGTCTGTTTGGGAGACAGAGGATTGGATTCTTATTAAACCAAAGCTAACAGTTTTATTGGAGAAGAGAATTGATAGAATACAGTTCATGGATAAGGGGAGGTAACCAGTACCTTGTAATGACTTCACTGACTTTCTTTACATCTACTCACAAGCCTTAATATAAACATTCACACACAGACATGGTCTGTCAGCACCATGGTGGCTCAATCGGTAGACTGACATTAGTTCACTTGACACAAGCCTTCCAGCAATGGTTGCGAGGTTTGAATCTCAGTCCAAACAAACCCTGTAAATGTGTTTTTACTATATGAGCGTATGTGGAAGATACCTGAAGAAGTTTCAGGTTTTCCTCTGATCAGAGATCCCACTTTCCTCTCCAACTAAACCGACTTTAAATGAGACATAAAATATCAATCAATCAATCAATCGTAAACACTCATGACAAGGCTTAAAGACGTCAATTTAACAAGATTGATTCTACTTCTTAGCTAAGGAAATATCATTGATAATTGTTCTATTTCAATAGGAAATTTACACTTATTGGTATTTATTTCAAAAACCTCTTTTGTGGACGAGTTTAAGTAAGCTTTAGCTAATTAACCTGTGCTTTAAATAGACATTTACTTCACTCTAAAATTGTGGGCCATTAAATGAGTGTTGTTTGAAGTGATAGCTTCATTATAAGCCCCTTGTAAGGACACTGTGACTCTTGTTTTAGACAGGTTATTAATGTACCTTCTTTATTAACTAAATGTATTATTGTTTTCTATTAGTCCTATCAACTCAGTATTTTGTAGTTCTCACCGTCTTGGTGTCTCAATCGGTTGAGTGACAGTTTTTCATATGGGGGTCATGGGTTTAAATCTCACTCTGTCCAAAGACAAAAATTGAACAAAAATCTGAATGGGTTGTTTACTATATCACCTTATCCGCGACATACTTATATTGACAACACAGTGTACTTGAAAACGAGGCTCTCGTTCATGGATCTTCTGCCGTCTGAAATTATCGCTTTTACATAACTTCAGTCCGACAATTGCTGTGGTAATGTTTCCTTTCTCCTTGTTCCTCTGGTCATTTTATGAAAAATATCATAGGGAGTATATAGATTGGCCGATTTTTTATTCCACGCTCAAAAGAAGAGGCCGTTTCTTCCAATTTCCATATGGTGTAGATGGACAACTGACTACCGATCTTCATCGGCCCATTCCGTGTGTCTTGTACTTTGTAGAACATGACTGCCGGACGGACGGAGATGATACCATAATACAGCCCGCTTCTCAAGCCGGGCGTATAAATAAGCATGACGCAAACGCTGATTTCACATGCATATTTTGCAACTTACAAGCTATCCATACCTTTCGACCTTTTGTCCACCGATTTTGCCGAACTTATCAGTGGCCCACACTGTAGATTTGGTCCCGGCACGCTTGTCGTAGTATCTCTTTTGAGTTCGAGGATCATGGGCCATGTGCTCCGCCAGCATCTCCTTTGCGGTTGACGAACAGTCTTCATCAAGGATCTAGAAAATTTTTTAAAAAGTTAACTTAAGTTTTTTTAAATATTTGAATAATAAAATAAGGGGCATAAGAGGACACTAGAAGACCGCGGTAACTGCAGATTTCCGATTTCTGCATGCTGTTAAAGAGAGAACTTCCTTTCCTGATTTTTGCCAATAGAGGTCCCAGCCCCTATGTATGCACTTGGATATCAGGGAAGGCTTTAGCTCCCCGCCTGATTTGGTGGTGAAGAGCATGCCGCAATCTTCTTCCCCTTCCACCAGATATGGACGAAGACGGTCTCGGTACCGCTGACAGAGGACAAACAAATCGCCTTTAAGGTTTATATTCGACCTCTTACCAGTAGATACCGTCTTGTGCTTTAAAATCTGAAAATCATCAAAACTTTTGTAAACAAACAAGTCAACTTTGAAACTGTACGACAATATCGATGTTTTACATTGATTTAGAGGGAACATTAATGTTAAAACTGACTTCAGTAACGTGGTCAACTGGATAGGTCCCTCCCTCCTCTACCACGATCTGGCACCTGGTCTCTTCTTGGTTGATTTCTTCTAGCCCAAGGTGTGCCACGTCGCCGGACCTCTTCATCTGGTCTATGAGGACAAGCACTATGAGGGTATTTCTCGCCTCATAGACCTGTGGCATGGTCCACTGTGTATGCTCATTATGCATTAGTCTATCTGTTATCTAAAAAATGAAGAATAGCAATGTAAAATCCTGGTTGAATAAAAAATAGAACTCTTCAATTTATAACATTAATTCTAATAAATACATTCTTAAAATTCTTACCACTTTTACGACTGGAGAGGTTTTAAACTCAAGCACCATCCAGGGCTGAATAAGACTCTCCGATCTCTCAGCCTGGATACGTTGTTCGTTTTGCTCTGGGCGAAAGGATCTTTTCCAATTATTGGCTAGATGGATAAGCCTGTCTATGCTGGGAGGGGCTTCTTCAACCTCCGCCCTCGCCCATTTCAAAAACCCTATCAGGTAGCTGATATACACTACCAGTGAGTCTGCCGAATATCTGCAAAATAATAAAACATTGGAGATTATATCTGTTAACATTAATCAACTGAAGAAGAATGTATGAAATGGGAAGTAATGTATTCTTACAATTTCTCGGTAATGGCTGTGGTCAGAAACTCTCCCTCGTTCCCTAATGTGTGAAGCCTATAAATTTCTCCAATTTCCACCTCACCCGCTTGATTCACAACATCCGCCAAGAGGACTTTTAGGCCAGATAAGGTCGACTGTATCGTGTCCGGTTTACGCCTCCTTCCCCCTGCCCTGCCTGCAAGGAAATTGGCATACTTGTGGAGAAGACCAACAGGACCTGCGGGTGTTGGTACTGATGCCAATCTGGCGATGCCCAATACGTGGTAATTGTATTCCGACTGTTTTACCACCTTGTGAGTATAGATTTAGAATAAAAAAAAGAAAAAATATTTAATCAAAAACATTAAGGTATATTGACAGTTTTCACTTACCAGCACAAGGTGGATATCAAGCCTTTGAGTGACAGATTTGCAGTTGGAGATTGGACATCGTCTCGACGCTCGGGTTCTTTTTTTTAATCCCCCCGGCGCCTGACTTTTCCCGAGCAAGACAACGATATCTCCAGGAAGCAGTTTTTTGTGGCATCTTTGGAGATGTCGTTTCAGCTGAGTTACCTTTCCGTCACAGCCAGGCACAGGGCATTTGAACTGCTTTTTCTTAATAGCAGTCTTGTGTCTAAAATGGAATTACACCTCTTTGTCATGGACGAGTATTTTGTTTTTTATTGTTTTTTTAAAGAAGAGCTTTACCTGGTCATTACCTCTATAGGTCATGATTGTGCATGCAATTTGATTTCTTTATGATTGTTGGATATTTTACGTCTCGATTTAGTTGTGGAGGAAAATGGGCTCTCTAAACGGGATATGTCACATAGTAAAACACATTTTTTACTCTTTTGAGTTCGAGGATCATGGGCCATGTGCTCCCCCAGCATCTCCTTTGCGGTGGACGAACAGTCTTCATCAAGGATCTAGAAAATTTAAAAAGAAAGTTAACTTTAGTTTATTTAAATATTTGAATAATAAAATAAGGGGCATAAGAGGACACTAGAAGACTTACCGCGGTAACTGCAGATTTCGGCATGCTGTTAAAGAGGGAACTTCCTTCCCTGATTTTTGCCAATAGAGGTCCCAGCCCCTATGTATGCACTTGGATATCAGGGAAGGCTTTAGCTCCCCGCCTGATTTGGTGGTTTTTCTTAATAGCAGTCTTGTGTCGAAATTGGAATTACGCCTCTTTGTCATGGACGAGTATTTTGTTTTTTATTGTTTTTTTTTAAAGAAGAGCTTTACCAGGTCAATTACCTCTATAGGTCATGATTGTGCATGCAATTTGATTTCTTTATGATTGTTTGATATTTTACGTCTCGCTTTAGTTGTGGAGGAAAATGGGCTCTCTAAACGGGACATGTCACATAGTAAAACACGTTTAAAGGTTTTTTTTCATTTTTTTTAAAGACTTTTTTAGATTTAAATCTCGTGTTCATCGCTGGCTTATGTGGAACGACTGAGCCACCATGGTGCTGACAGACCATGTCCATGTGTGAATGGATATACTCTGGCTTATGAGGAGTTGAAAAGAATGTGAATGAAGTAAGTTACTGGTTACCTCCCCTTATCCATTAACTGTATTCTAGCAATCCTCTTCTGTAAGAAAACTGTTAGATTTAGTTCAAGCAGAATCCATACTTCTCTGTCTCCCAAACAGACATCGCCTAAAACTTAAAGATATAAACAAAATCATTCAATTAAACCCCCAAAATATCATCACTAATTTAATGTTTGTCAAGATGGGTTGGTTATCACTGAAAGTACAAATCCAGTCATCACTGGCCTAACATTCACCCAATAGATTTATAGGAAGGGGGTGTAAGTGTCACATACCTCAGTATTAAATTTACACTTCTACCAACAGAACTCACAAACAGTTTCTCATCTAGCAGCGAGGGTTACATGTAAGTATGTTTATTATAAAGGATGTCAAGAATTAAAACAATACGCATTTTTAGTAACAAAATGAAAACCTAAATGTAAAATGAGTCTCTTGATGACTTGCACTCTGTCCATCCATCAGCAGTCAGCTTTAACTTATGGTCCCTGTCCTGCTCTAATTGGCTTTCTTTATCTGCCTCTCTCTGCCTCTAGGACTGTGTTTTTCTTTTCCTACTGTCTGCCTCAGTCTCTCACCCATTATCCGAGGCAATAAAGTACCCCTGCAGGTTTTAGTGAAATAACCTTGAGTGTGTTGTAAAACTTCACTTAATCATATAATAAACTGCTATTTTGTAAACTAGAGGTTTATGTTCTTGGCTGTTGTTTCTATACTATGTTTATATATGTCAAAATTTATCTTTCAGATGAAAAACTGAAATAAAACCATCTTGGGGCAAATTGGACTTGCAGCTATTTTATATGTAGAAGTGAACACGAGTACATCTCACATTTTTCTTGTAAGTATTTTTGATCCAATACCAGGCCCAGATTTAAGGGATTTTCCAATGTCTACATGTGTGTCATTGTTAACAAATTTCTCCCTATAGTTATTGTGAGAGAAACCTTAGATAGTATCAATGACAAACAATAAGGAAAGAAAAGGCTGTTTAACACATGATCCATACATCGTCTTTCTGAATTAGTTTTCAGATGATTGACATCAACTGTTATATCAATGCATGATATCTAGGAGATGATCCAAAATAAACTGGACGTCAAGTATACAACCTAATTTGTTTGTTTCACATTAAAAGACAGAATGCTGGACATGAAAGAAATGAAAACAATGATGTAATGGGAAACTCATCGGAGAGAGTTGTGCAAATTTGTGTCAGTGGGAATTTGTGTCAATTTAATACTGAGGTACACAAAGAGCACTGTAACATGTCTCAATTAATACTACCTGTACGGCGTAAAACAAACAATCAATCAATCGATGTACTTTCAATAATATCCAAGTTGTGTTGCCATGTAAGTGAAATGGTGTTTAGTTTTATTAAAAACCAACAAAACTGACATAAACATTGAATTGTGCTGATATTTTGGGGCTTGATAATTTGTTTGACAACTATTTATATCCAAGTTGTGTTGCTATATAAGTGAAATGGTGTTAGGTTTTTCTTAAAACCAACAAAACTGACATACATGTAAACATTGAATTGTGATGATATTTTGGGGCTTTCATATAATGATTATGCTAATTTGTTTAACAACTATATATATCTTTTCTTTGTTTTAGTTTAGACTTTGTCTGTTTGGGAGGCAGAGGAGTGGATTCTTATTAAACCAAAGCTAACAGTTTTATTGGAGAAGAGAATTGGTAGAATACAGTTCATGGATAAGGGGAGGTAACCAGTACCTTGTAATGACTTCATTGACTTTCTTTTCATCTACTCAAAAGCCTTAATATAAACATTCACACACAGACATGGTCTGTCAGCACCATGGTGGCTCAATTGGTAGACATTAATTGACTTGACACAAGCCTTCCAGCAATGGTTGCGAGGTTTGAATCTCAGTCCAAACAAACCCTGTAAATGTGTTTTTACTATATGAGCGTATGTGGAAGATACCTGAAGAAGTTCCAGGTTTTTCTCTGATCAGAGATCCCACTTTCCTCTCCAACTAAACCAACTTTAAATGAGACATAAAATATCAATCAATCAAAAAACAAATCAATTGTCATGCACAATCATGACAAGGCTTAAAGACGTCAATTTAACAAGATAAGCCCTTAGATATTTCCAATTGAGTCATTGCTAGACGAGAAACTGTGAGTTTTGTTTGTAGAAGTGTAAATGTAATACAGAGGTATGTGACACTTACACCCCCTTCCTATAAATCTATTGGGTGAATGTTAGGCCAGTGATGACTGCATCCATAGTAAACTGGATTTGTTCTTTCAGTTCTGTGATAACCAAGTCATATAAGTTGTCAGGGGCTATGAAATTATGCAGCCAACAAAACTGACAAACATTGAATTAATGATGATATCTGACTAATGATATTTTTATATTTTCTTAGGGGATGTCATTTGGTAGACAAAGGAGAATGGATTCTGATTGAACCAAAGCTAACAGTTTTCTTACAGCTCCAGTGGCTCAAGGCAAGAGGCGACCCCCAAAACACCCATCCTTAATATAAATGAATTAAAATGAATTGAGATAGCTACTTTCAACATAGCCAAGTCACTTTGGCTTCCAGAGAAATATATTAATGTGGTTGCCATGGTAACCAACAGCCCCGCCTTAAATCACCTTTTTTTAATATTCCGTTTTGTACGCAAACCGATCTTCGGTTTCTTTGTTTTTGCTATCACAATCACACGAGTGATCAAGTTTCTGCGTTTTATAAACGGTAACCACACCTAAAACGCATTCCTTTTATTTTTTTTAAAATCATTTTACGGTATTTTTCAGGTAATTTTGAAATATAATATTTTGGTTCTTCTGAAAAAAAATGTATGAACATTATCGAATTATCGACTGTTTAATCCGTATAGCTTCGGTATCCCGGAGTATGATAGTGTATATATGGTCATCAAGGCATGGTGAACTCTGTTCGGCATAATCGGTTTAAGAAAGTCGTGCGTTTTCGTTCAAGAGGATAGCAACAGAACAGTAAGTAGAGTACCCTCCCTTGTCTGTCGTTTTATAGCTCGATTCGCTTTACTACCACGACGTTGATTGGCCTTCCTTTATACTTCTGTCGAATGTTAACCAATGAAATCATCTGTTTTAAGGAGGACTACTTCGATGATTCAAAATGGTGGAGAATGGCGATGGCGAATGCGGAAATATGTTTACCGAAGTGAAGACGGAGGCCAAATGGCAGTTAACGTTATATAACCCACAGAGGGCATCGCTTATAAGGACGGCGACGTCAACACTAACGAACGTGAGTAATTTATGGTATTAAAGTAATCTTAGTAAGACTTAAGATTGGAAGTAGCCAACCCTGTCCCCTAACGAAACTCGAAAGGCATGTTTTATTTATAATTTCGTGGTTTTTTTTCCGACTAGGGGGCGATTAAACATATCAATCTGTAAATTAACCTTGCATTTGGTTATTTTTACGAAAGTATGGCTTTATGGTTTTTAATAACTTCGTATGTGCTTCTTCTGTCGTCTGCTACCGAGTGGCGAGTGGTGAAGTGGTTGTCGTTTCAAGTTATTTTGACTACGTTACTTTAATCTACCATGTATCCCAGATTGTTTGTTCCTTTCTGGTCTTGGAAGAATGGGAAGATTGTATTCAAGCTCTTATCTGTGGTGGTAAAGATTCTCTAGGGATGTGATTGTTATGTGATTGTTACCGGTATGGCTTTTATTGACTGTAATTTTGCTAAGTGTGCGCTTCGAGATATAACATTTAACCTTGCCTCAAAGAATGGAAAACTTCCGAGTGGCGGAGAACTTGAACGTTTGAAGGTTTTCAACGCACTCTTTTCAGACGTTGCTGAACTGTGTTTTGATTTAGATTTTTCAACCCAAAAGAAACATTTTTATTACATTAATCGTAAGGTTCGAGAACTATTGACAAAGTTCAACGTTCGTCATTTTGACAAAACTAAGTTCCTGGAAACGTTTAGCTCAAAAAGCTGGGATGCATTATCCTTATCGAAAAAGAAAATCCATTCTCTGCGAGACTGTAAAGGTTGTTTCTCGGATTATCCCGATGTAGTTTTCCCTTGGAATACAAGGCAATTTCAGAAAAGGAATCCTTTGCTACATTTACCTGTGTGCACAGTCACGGATTCTGATGTAAAGCTCAGTCCAGAAGGTATCACTAGGCTTGCCACAAAAGTTTACAAGGAGGTTAACGAATCGTTTATAAAGGTAACAGGTGTGAGTTTTAATGAAGTTCTCCCTAATGTTAAAGAGGCTAATTTAAAAAAGAAACCGACTAAGAATGAACGACAGAAAGAACTTGACACTGTTAGAAAAACTGTTAAGAGAAAACTTGAGGATGACCTCCATGTCATTGATGGCAGTCGACCATATCAGTTCAGAGAATCTTTGTCTACATATGAAAAAATAACAAGAAATGAAAATTTAGCTACTGGTTCAAATAAAATTAGAAAAATAGCTAAAAGTACAAAGAGGCACAGCTCACGAAAGCCTAAATATGACATAGACTTGGTGACAAAAGATCTTGAAAATTTAGAACCTGGTGCGATTGTTAACTGGGAAAAATTGGCCAAGAAACATGGGGTCACCGCACAAAATGCTGGACAGACTCTAAAAGAGCATCTTCAAGATAAAAATATTGACCTGTCAGTGTATAAAAACTCCATTAAAAGAAAATCTAATTTAACGTATGCTCGTAGATGTAAACGTCGCCTATTCGGTGGGAGAATTTCTGCACCTGCACATTTAACAAAGAAGAGAGTAAGATTTGAATTAAAAAGAAAGATCGAGGCAGGTTTGTTTGATATAGGTGAACCATGTGTCCCTACAGAAAGAAAAAGGCCTAGACTATACAATGGTGAAATTTATTGGGAAACAGCTAGAATTGAAGGTAGGAAAATTCCATTGATGAATATACGGAAACAAATGCTGTTAGAACAAGAGAATTTGGGAATTTTAAAAACCAAGAAGAAAATTGATTATGTTGCTATGGACCGAGAGACAGTAACATCCAAACTCAAAGCCATTAATGAGCCATTTTTAGATGCTGCTAATACAGACGATCTTAGACAGTTATTACAAACAGTAGAATGTACTCGACATCTTAAAATGTGGCATGACCATTCCATTATTGAGAACCATGGTTATATGTTGTTTGTAGTCTCTTCGGTGTATGACTCAGCCATTTATTATTCAAATGAGGAATACAGTGATATTCACGGCCATCATTTAGATGTGGAGACTGTTGTAGAGCAGCCATGGCTTTACATACTCGGAATGAGTGGCGATTCTTCCTCTGACCAGTTTTCTTTTATTGATACAAGAACAGCAGATCTTATAGAAATGGATAAGCCTGTTTTCACCAGCACTGGAATTGAAATTTTTGATGTGATGAGATTTCATCATGGGGATCACCCTGCTCTTCAATTTGAATTTGGTGTAAGTCAGGGTGGAGAATATTGTTGTGTTGGCTGTCCAGTCTCTTCTCGGATGCTTGGTGATATTGCTCATTGTTTGCGTCAGCCAATTCGAACCTTGGAAGATATCAGGAAAACAGCTGTTACAGGCCCACATGGTCGAATTCCTGGTCTTCGTAAACCTGTTCGAAGTCTTAGAAAAAGTGAATTAATGGATGAGCTTGATGCCCGTGGTTTGTCTACCCAAGGCAACTGCGATGAACTTCGTGAGTCTTTGAAAAATACCCGATGTGGTGTTGAGAGTGTGCCAGCATTGTTGATTCACACACCCCTGGTGGCATTGGAGGATCTCAACATTAACCAGTTGGAACCTATTTTAACAGAAAGCCTCCATGACTGTAAAGGTCATATTGAAAACATACTTACAGAACTGGAGTGTAAAGATCATGGGGATGTTGCCATAGCAGTTAAAGAACTGAAAGATTCTCTGTTCAGCGACCACGACAAAATTCGAGGAAAAGATTACAGACAAGCAGCATACATTTTGCCTGACTTACTTATCAAACGGGGTTCTCCTGAAGATTACATCGATCTTGCTAAGAGCTTACGAGAGATTTGTGGACTTTTATATATGAGGTCTGCAAAGAGAAGTATACAGTCTGTCCTAAGGTTGTACAATCAGATTTTGATTCATGCAATACTAACCAGAGAAATCCTTGGGGACCCCAAAAAACTAACAAGAAGGAAACTGTTTGGTGTTTATTTTCATGGTTTGTTACATTCAGCTTTGTTAAACCGAATTCTTGCCCCTCGATCTGGGAATGCTGAATTTCAGGAGGCCGAATTTCACACACTACGAGAAATAACAAAAAGAACAAGTAACCACCACGCGAACAGAGTTATACCCAATATGCTTGTTCGTAGGCAGGCAGAAAAGGAGGTTAGGCCAATTGTAACAACAGAGGATTTGAAAACCTGTCAGTTTGGAGAAGAAAATTCAGTAATTAGGAGGGAATGGCTTGAACGATACCCCACAGTGGTTCAGGCACATTGCGAACAGATTTCTGACTTCTTGGAATTAGGGCCGGGTATTTGGTGGAAGACAACAACTGAAGGAGATATAGAGTTCAGAGATAAGCTTGGTGGGTAGTTTGTTCTGAGAATGTGATAGTCAAATTTAGGGTTTTTTTTGGTTGTGTCTGATTTCTTAAGGGGAATTTGATTTGAAGTGTTTGTTGTTTTTTGGACATGATATAAAAATTAGACCTTTTATAATTTTTTTTATATGATTTACATGCACGGGATGGTTGGCAGGTAACAACAGAACTTTGCCAGTTTTCTTGTCTCCATATTTTTTTTTTTATGTAGAAGATATGCCCTGTGCTAATGTGTTTTAACTTGTAAATATTTATACGGTAAACATAGTAAGTTACTATCGAGTAAAAAGGCCCTAAAAATACATTTCTGCAAAATTAGACTGTGGAATCAAGTTTCTATATCTATTTCTTCTATACAAATTGACATATATGATATTTCCCTCTTTGAAGATACCTTGAATACATTAATAATATGTAAAATTGTATGTTTCCAGGACAAGCAGCCTTGGATGATGAAAGCACCCCACAACAGCCATCTCTCCACCATTTTCGATCATCCACTCAGGTACAGATCTTACTTGTATGCCTTGTAGCTTCAAATTCTAGATTTAATACAGAATTGTAGATTTAATAAATATTTTGAAATTTTATAAACTGTATTAAAAACATAATTTCCCTACATCTCTTTGATTTGTAACAGGTTTCAAAACAATTGTGTATTTTTGTTAACATGCTAACCTTAAAGCGAGAAACGCCTCCAGAGTAACTTGCTACTTTTTTTACTGTGAAAAGAACTTTAGACGATGCTGTGGTCCAAATTTCACGAAAATCCTAACATAGGTTTTCTTCTACAAATTAAGTTTATATGGCCAAACTCGCCAAATATTACAACTACTTTTGATTTGAAGTCCCCAGCTAGGCTGTGTTGATTGGCATCAATGACTATACAAGGTATCGCGTCTAAAAAATTAATGATGATTGAAACTTATTTATTAAAGAATTTTATGCTTTTTCTGAATGGAACATGCTGTTATCTGCCTAATTACTGTACAACTGTCTCCTATGACTATAAACTTGAGGCCAATTAATGAGCCCTGTGCACGAAGCTTGCAGATATTACTTACATCTACATGTATATTATTTATTGTCATGAATAATAATATTAAAACATTTTTTTTTTTTAAATCAGGCACAGGAGAAAAAGCTTCTCAAGCTAAAATGGGACTCCCTGATTGGTCGGGTTGAACTACCCCTTCTCAATGTCCGGGTGTACAATAAAGATGGGGATCTTGTGCGCATTGAAAAGGGAGATGGAGACCTGGTGTTCAATACTAGTGTTCTGGACCCAGATGAAGGCGATGTTGAAGGCATTCAAATTCAGGTACATGTATAATAATGTTAGGTCCTCAATGCCCACAGCCTTGAGTGTTAAAAGTTTCATTTCACCCCACATGAATTTTATATGCTAAAAATATGAGATTGTGGCCTTGGATAATAGTAGGTTATCTCTGAAACTCTTTACAAGATAATTGCTTATTTTCTTATGTGGAATGACGGCCAGGTACCAACAAAAGGCCCACTAATAAACCTGGAAATGACACCATATTATGTGAAATATTAATCTTGAGTGAAGTGTTATACAGAAAACAATCAATCAGCAAAACCTCTTAACTATAGCCTACACTACACTTCTTGTGAAAAATATTTTATAGTCTGCATTTTAAGAACACAGAGCACAGAAATATTGTAAATATATGTATATATATAATGCCTTTGAAAGAATATGTGTATGTTGATGCTCATATTGTTCTCTTTATCAAGGATCTAATTGAAGCTTCTCCAGCAGCACATACTGCTAGTGAATCCAACACAATGAATGGGGGTGATGTCACAACAGACCTTCTCTCCTCTATGAGTGGTTTAGAAATTTATGAGAGTGATGTCTCTACAGATACAGTTACCTGTGTTCCTAGCCCGAGCGAAATCGTTGGGAGTAATGTCACTACAGATACAGTTACCTGTGTTCCTAGCCCGAGCGAAATCGTTGGGAGTAATGTCACTACAGATACAGTTACCTGTGTTCCTAGCCCGAGCGAAATCGTTGGGAGTAATGTCACTACAGATACAGTTACCTGTGTTCCTAGCCCGAGCGAAATCGTTGGGAGTAATGTCTCTACAGATACAGTTACCTGTGTTCCTAGCCCGAGCGAAATCGTTGGGAGTAATGTCACTACAGATACAGTTACCTGTGTTCCTAGCCCGAGCGAAATCGTTGGGAGTAATGTCACTACAATTACAGCCGTCTCTATCCCTGGCCCCAGTGATATCATTTGTGTCACCAGCGAGGGAAAACTGTTAGAAAAATTATTTGGGCCTAAACCAGATATTGTTCAATTAGACAGTTTCAGAATGAAGGCAAAGGCAAAAGATTGCACAGAAAGGGCTGTTTTCTGTAAAAAATATTTGGAAGTTTTGTCATTCATACAAACCAAGGTTTTGAAACTTCACAGCGATACAAAAAAATCTATGAATGCTTTTGAAAAAGCATATTTTGTATCTCATAATAAAGTTCCGAATAAAAACAAATCCCCTATGGCAGAGATGATTTTTAAGCTTAAAGTTTCAGAAACTCTACTTAAAAGCTGGAAGTGGGGTTTGTAAGATGGTATTGACTGGCCTGAAAATTACCAAAAGATAACTTAAGTGTACTGAAATAGATTAATACTGTCATAATATTTTTGGTCTGGTTTGGTACCATAAGTGTACTGAAATAGATTAATACTGTCATAATATTTTTGGTCTGGTTTGGTACCATAAGTGTACTGAAATAGATTAATACTGTCATAATATTTTTGGTCTGGTTTGGTACCATAAGTGTACTGAAATAGATTAATACTGTCATAATATTTTTGGTCTGGTTTGGTACCATAAGTTTACTGAAATAGATTAATACTGTCATAATATTTTTGGTCTGGTTTGGTACCATAAGTGTACTGAAATAGATTAATACTGTCATAATATTTTTGGTCTGGTTTGGTAGCATAAGTGTACTGAAATAGATTAATACTGTCATAATATTTTTGGTCTGGTTTGGTACCATAAGTGTACTGAAATAGATTAATACTGTCATAATATTTTTGGTCTGGTTTGGTACCATAAGTGTACTGAAATAGATTAATACTGTCATAATATTTTTGGTCTGGTTTGGTACCATAAGTGTACTGAAATAGATTAATACTGTCATAATATGTTTGGTCTGGTTCGGTACTGTAATAGATTAACTTTGAGCCTATACAGTAGTTACATAATACCAGTATCTTTAATCTGTATGAATATAATATGTCAATATCTATGATGTAAATATTATTGTATACTAGGCCAGAAAGTTGTCGAGTAAAGTGAGCATCATTCTTTTTAGATTGGTTACACAGATTTAGAGCCTACTGTCTTGTACATAAAATAAATCACCTAATATGTTCTTTGGATTGTCAATTCTCAAATGGTTCAAACTATATATACTAGATTTATAATTTATTTGTATTGTTAGTTACATTTAATATATAATACATATATATTAATGTTCTCTATGCGCCTGTGTTTTGGTGGCTTTAAATGTATTTATCTTGCAGTTACATGTAAGTTAAATGACAAATTGTGTATCATTTTGGGTAATTCAGACTATTTTAATAGTTGTCACTATTAAGAACTTTTCTATGTACATATACATGTAGATGATGTACACATACATGTATATTCTGAATTTCCCTGTGCCCGTATATTCTGAAAGTACCTGTAGATAACACACTACACTCGGTTCCTCCGAGCAAAAAGGCCGGGTTGGTCCCCAACAATAACTCGCTATATAAATGTAATAATTTTGAGTGTGGTGAAAATCAAAATTGCTCAATGTAGAAGAGTTGCCAAGTACTTGCTGCAGATTGGATGTTTTCTCCGCCCGGGCAAATGGCATGATTTCTTATCCCACTTATGGGCCTCGGTGGTCCATTGAGTTACAGTGATCGTATCTCAGTCCCACACAGACCTTCCATCGATGTGGTGCGGGTCGACTCCAACGCGACCAAATGAAAAATTTCTGAGTGGATTTTTCACTCGGTTGCCGTATGTGGAAGAGTTGCCAGGTACTTGCTGAAGGTCGAGGGTTTCCTTCAGGGAATGAGCCCGGTTTCCTTCCCCCTAAACCTGGCAACGCCACCATATAATTGAAACAATCTTGAGTGCGGTGTAAAAAATCAATCAACCAACCCAATCCAACTTAACCTGGCAACCATTTATTAAAATGAAATAATCTTGAGTGTGGCGCAAAAGTTATAACATTAATTAATTAACCAAAACTCATATGAAACAATGTAACATATGCTGCAGTCAACCTCAACTGTCAAAAGCTTGTGTTTGACTCTAATTCAAAAAAATATCCTGTTAATAAATTTTGATATCATTTGATATTTGAGTTTGATTTGTTCATTTAGTTCTCAGACTCTTAGCAGTCGTTTTCAACAGTGTTGTGTCCAGAACTATTGGGTCTTAATAAGGCTGGGTGACCATTTTCAATAATTAGATTGATTTATGTTAAACAGTACGAAAGAGTTAGTTAGTTGCATGGCAAGCTCTTTGGTTCATAAATATAAACCAACCAATCTCATACACCTCGCCTGCATGTAATATGTAAAATAAATGCCTAGACACCTTATGATTTCAAATAAAACATTTAAACCAATTGCAGCTCAAATAATAACAACCCGACTGTCTCAAGCAATGACATTGACAAACACATTAATATAGGTCAGTGGTCTCCAGTACACCCACAACTGTAATATACTAATATTAAGTGTGTACATGTTACTTTTGTACCACATATTTACGTTTAAATATGTATTTGTTGGTACTGCGACCGTACTGGTGAGACTGAGTTTAGTGCAATGCTCCAAGCCCCGGGATAAGTGCATAATGGGATTTATAATATATATTTTATATTTAAAATGCTGAATTTCACAGTGATTTAACTTAAAACTTTAACTTAGGCCAGATCTACCCTACCATGGCAGAAATACATCGTCTTTCTGCAGAAAATCGAGAAAACGAAACCTGTAGCTGAACTTAAATGCAAGTAGCTGTATACTTTCAAGCCTTCAATGTCATACAAACTATAACTTATAATATAAACAACAAAGTATTAAGATATAAATATAACTTTAGTCTATAACAGTACCGGTACTTTATCAGTTTATGATATAAGCGCGTTTGCATGTTGTTGTTGTTACATCTATCTTACACAAGGACAAAATCGACAAAAAAGACTTATTTAAGTCGAATACGATATCGTCCCTTCTAATTTGACGTTTAAGTGGAAAGTACCTGATTTACATAGTGACATTCAAATGCAAGGGGCATTTATTGAAATGAAGCAGGCTAGCTGGGAGTGATCGAAGTGCGACTATATAGACGTCGCCATCATGCAACACAAGGGATGACGTCACAACCAACACAGTGGGGGGATTCCCCTGTAAATCGGACTCAAGCGCCATCTAGTGTAAGTTTAGACGGCCGCTGTCCTTGAGCTACTGGAGAGAACAGAATTGATAGAATACAGTTAATGGATAAGGGGAGGTAACCAGTAACTTACTCCATTCACATTCTTGTTATCTATACTCACAAAAAGAAAAGGGAAAAAGTTTGGTATGGGTTTTAATATGGAAGGTATCTGTCAAATAACCAGGTTTTCCTCTGATTAGAGAGCCTGTTCCCAATAAACCGATCTTAAGTGAGGCGTAAAATATCAATCAATCAATCATAAACCAATCTTATAAAGTGAGGAAAGTGAGGCGTTAAATATCAATCAATCATAAACCAATTTAACTTCATACACAATGACCAAGCCTAAATAGGTATGGTAAATAATAATTACGGTAACCTGAAAATGTTCTGTTACTTTCACTTTCTTATTCACTTGTTCAAACTTTACCTTTTTATTTTATAGGAGGGAGGGTTTTTGAGACGACTAAAAATATCTTTCCAAATATGGAGATGGGATTGTTTCATGTTCAAAGAAAATCTGGTTTTTGAGAGTAAATCATTCTGGAAGCTGTGGAGTGTATAAAAGGTCAAAGGTTAGATGTACCTGTCTACATAAATTAAGGCTTCAAGATGTACTGGGGGCCTGCGTGGCTCAGTAGGTAGAGCGTTGGACGCTCAATCCAAACAGCCTTCCACCAATGGGTCGCGGGTTCGAATCCCACTCAGTCCAAAAATTGGAAAATTTTCTGACTGGGTTTTCACTCTAAGGACCTATGTGGGATGGTTGCCTGTTACCAGCGGAAGGTCGTGGCACTGAGCACGGTTTCCTCCCACAATAAAACTGGCAACGCCACCATATAAGTGAAATAATCTTGAGCTCGGCGTAAAACACCAAACAATCAATCAAGTTGTACTCCTTTAAGAGAATCTTTTCTTAATTGACGTAGTTGGAATGATTGATGAATCCATCCAATATGAAGCTTAAGGACCAAACTGGACTGAGTTATTAAATGGGTCTTGTATTAAATGACTGCTTCATTACAACCCCCTTGTGGGGAATGTGCATGACTGAACACTGATATACTTCTCTGTGCAGAATACTTTGGTCATGTTGATCCTCAATATACTCTAATGATGTCATTTAGCAATCAGTCTATTTTATGTTGCAAATTATTACGATTTGTATTCAACTTTAATCGGGGAAGTTATATGAGCTGCCTATTATAGGGAAAATTTGCATGAAACAAAATTAGCTATTTATTCGTCATTTTATCCTAAGTACGAAATAGGAGATTTCTCCATATATCAATCTTAGATATGTACGCTAAAAATGTATATCCTAGCTATTTGAATTTCGTTCCTTATTAGCACACATTTTCGGTTCGTAAGTGTAAGTTGCTTTTCCTATACTTCAGTGTTTTACTTGTCCAAGGTAACTCAACGGTGTATAATGTTTCGAAATTTTTTCCCTTTTTGTATTTGAATTCCTTTATCCTGTATTAAAATGCTCTGTTTTTATTTTAGAAAATGAATTATACAAGTGGAAGACAGATTCTGATGAACAAGGGGAGGTAACTACACATTATTGGTTCATACATGTTTATGTCTGCCAGGACTTATCTTGATTCCCGAATACTCATGCGAAATAGCAAAAAAATGTATGAAAAAATGATTCTTAAGGTTAAAGAACACAGATTGTGTACAGCTTGTCTCTTTTCACTAGCTGGTTTTCCTGCCTCTATGGCTGTCTATCCCTCCACACTGTCTCCTTTCACTGACTGTCCCTCCTTATAAGCACTGTTAGAGTGAATAAATTATTAATTGAAAGACAAGTGGTTGCAAATATTGTATTTTACTCAATAAGAACGATAAAAACAACACTAAAATACTCAATTCAATTTCGAAAAAAACTCAATTCCCATTTACTGGCCTCAAAAATTTGGACTTCTATGAAACCCTGACAAGATAAGTGTAGTTAACCCAGGCTTAGTATGGTAATGATCCATTATCCTAGATTAACAAATATTTACGCCCAGATTGAGAAAACTAGTGTAGTCACTTTGGGTTCAGATAGAATATCTGTGTTCTTTTATATATTTATGAACACATTAAACACACTGGCACAGGAAAAATCTTCTTGTCTAAAATAATTATGGTGACAAGTTTCTGGTTGTGGCCTCTGTGTAGGTAGGGTGTTGGGCGCTCAATCCGAACAGCCTTCCACCAATGGGTCGTGGGTTCAAATCCCACTCAGTCCAAAAAAAAATTGGAAAACTTTTCTCTGACTGGGTTTTCACTCGAGCGACCTATGTGGGATGGTTGCCAGTTACCACCGGAAGGTCGTGGGTTTCCTCCGGGCATAGAGCACAATAAAACCGACAATGCCGTCATAGAAGTGAAATAATCTTGAGCGCGGCATAAAACACCAAACAATCAATCAATCTGGTTGTGTTAAAAAGAAGTATATCATTTAGACCTTTATACCCAATCATAAGTTCTTGTAATAAACTAAAACCCATGATATTTCCTTAGGTTGTCGACAGACAGGAGCTTGGCCTTAGTCAGTAGAATTTTATGAAACTAACGCTTGTGTTTGGTATTTGCAGCGAATGTGAGAAAAGGTATTTTTTCAATGGGCATGATTTCAAAATGGTCCT
Source organism: Lepidochitona cinerea (assembly GCA_963971465.1). Taxonomy (NCBI): domain Eukaryota; kingdom Metazoa; phylum Mollusca; class Polyplacophora; order Chitonida; family Tonicellidae; genus Lepidochitona; species Lepidochitona cinerea. The sequence goes on from OZ020559.1 coordinate 604,545, forward strand.
GTACCAATTGACCTAGAGTGTTGAGTTGTATAAATATATAATCAACAAATCACAAAACAAGTCGCAGTCAAAATAATCTTATTGCCTCAGCTTTGAAAGGTCCACCAGAATAATAGTTTCATTGTTCTATTCCTGCGGCTCAACAGGGGGTGGAACTGGGCTACTACTCGCTAGGATGTCATTTACCGTACTGGCTGTCTAGGTATATCTCCCTTCTACACTGGCTGCTTACGCCTGCTTGCCTTTCTGTGAGTGGGATTTTTCTCTCTATTTTAACTTCATACTTCTCCCTGACAGAATTGCCTTTCTCTGTGACTGTCTTTCCCCCATACAGACTAACTTTCCGGACTTTCTGGATGCCCTGAACGTAAATTGACTCGCTTCACTGTTTCTCCTCTACACTGGCTGCTTACGCCTGCTTGCCTTTCTGAGTGGGATTTTACCTCACTTCTAACTCTCTTCACTGGCCACCCATGTCATGTCTTTTTCCTGTTACAAACAAGGCCTGTCAGTAGGCCATCCCCCGGAAGATGGTTTTACAGACTGAATCTGTCATAGCTGGAAATGTGTATCATAAAGAGATACGCTAAACATTAAGACTTGTTTGAAAAATGGCAGATCTTATTCTGGACTGAGAATCGACAACCCTGAGTAAGTCTATTCATTCAGCCAATGAGCACCTTAATGAGACCAGTGTAGGTATATATGTAAATACACAGCTGTCTATTGTCTGTTTAACTCAGTCTTTCTCTTACAGATACTAGCCCTAAGCTAGTCTGACTCTCACTTAACCTTCACAACTGCTTGTTCAGGATCTCAATGCTAACAGCCTTGGTCTGATGTCCTCATGTATACAGCATTACTGTGTCACTGTGTAACCTACATTTAACATTGGGTTAATGGACTGGATGTAGCTCTCATCCTCTCCTACACTGTCCCCTATACTGGGTCTTGATATTTCTCACTCAGTCAACTAACATTATTGTTGACTGACTGTTGGTCTGAACACATTGTTCAAATATGTGTACTGTTGTTTGTCAGATTCATTAGATACATGTATTTTAGTTTAGAAATAATCAGATGAGAAAATTCATTCATCTAATTAATCAAATCATTTCTAAGGCTTAATTAGTCTTGTTTTCTCAGTCTCTCACTGACTTGCCCTCCACTTTCCACACATCAGCTTTGTAATCCTGTCATGCTCTATTTATTGCCTCTCCTTATAAGCTTTTCTCCTTGCCACTATTACTGTGTCCTCACTTTACACTGACTCCCTTTACTGTCTGACTAGATATATCTCCCTATGTTTTTTTCTGTCTCCATGAACACATCTTCTCCCAACACTGATTCTCTTCACTGAGTGTCTTCTCTGTCTGTCTTTCTCTCTGTCTTGGGGCTGATGGGAATACATATTTACACTCAAACTGAAGCATTCCTGTTAATCTAACCTGTAACCCAGCGACCTGCATTGATTCATCTACTGATGTGTGATTGTTATATTTGGAAAAGAACAAAAAAATTGTAAAGTGTTCAGGTTTATTTATTATATTTTTATTTTTATGTATGACTTTCGCGACATAAAAATTCTGAAAATAGTCCAACCAAGCCAAGAAATGGAGCCATTCTGTGTGACTGTCTCTGGCCCATACACACTAACCCATACACACTAACCCATACACACTAACCCATACACACCAACCCATACACACTAACCCATACACACTAACTCTCCGGATTTGCCATTCTGGATGCCCTGAACATAAATTGACTCTCTACTCTAAGAAAATCTTTGTGCAAATCATGCGACCAGTTGAATAGAATGAGCTGCCAAAACAACCAGTAAAATATGGCTATTGAATTATCTCAAGAAACAAAACAGCTGACATTGAATGTACTAAATGTAAGCTTGTTTTCTTGTCCATGGTACCCATTTAAGTCAAGAATCGGGAATAAAAACCCTCTTTCCATCCACACTTCCTATTTTCACTGACTGCCTTGGGCTGTTTTCCCCTTCACAGCATACCTTGCCTTCACACTGTTTCCCTTCACACTGCCAGCCACAAATCTGGTTTCATTTCGTCTGCCTTACCTACACAGCTGTCTGTGAAGAATCTCAATGCTGAATTAGCCCTAAGCTTATCTGACTCTCCACACAGCTGCTCTCATTTCGTAAAGAATCTCAATGCTAACAGCCCTGGTCTGATGTCCTCTTTTTGCCTTGGCTTGCCCTCTTTACTAACTGCCATGGCTTTCCTGCCTGTGTATCTCTGGTTTCAGAGTACCCTACTCTCTATCATCTATCTCAACTGCCTGCTTAACTCTATTTACATGTAGCCTGTAAAACATCACTCTTACTGGAGTACAGATATTAGCCCTGGTCTTATGTCCTCATGTATACAGCTTTACCCTGTCACTGTGTAACCTAGTTATTGGAATGTATGTAGTTCTTATCACTGCTGGTCTCCTCAACTGTGTGAGCCTAAATGAATTCTCAGTCAACCAAAAGTATCTAATGTTGTCTTGTTTTTTTTCTTTTTCAGTCATGTACGCTTAAATTATGTTTATTATTTTATCATAAACTGAAGTACTCCCCCATTATGGACATATTGTTCCCTATTAACAGACTCTCTCCACTGGCTGCCTCTCTCTTTCCCTCTACGCATACCGGGACAGCCTGCTTGCCTGCCTCACTTTCTCAGTGGCAGTATTTGTTTGATTCTCTTCTCTGTCTGCATACGCATGTCTTTCACTCTACATTGTCTCTGTTCACTGTCTGTCTTGGCTTGCCTGGATCTCTCTTTCATTCCACACTGTCTATGTTCACTGCCTGTCTCTCTGTCTGTCTATCTCTCTACTTTGTCACCTTTCACTTTCCTTTCTGTCGGGTTGTCTTCACTCCACTGTATCTCTTTGATAGCTGCCTGCCTGAGTAACTGTATTTCCTTGCAGTATGGGGTTAGCTTGTTGGTCCCTGTATGTGTATCCCCTCGACCCTGATTATATTCTCCCTCAGCTGTTCTACATACACCACTGTGGGTTAAGTTGTGAAGCTTTACCCTGTCACAGTGTAACCTACATTTAACATTGGGTTAATAGAATGTATGTAGCTCTCATCAGTGTTAGTCTCTCCTACAGTGTCTCTTTTTGTGAGCTTGGCTGTTGACAGGTTTGTGAGGTATTTCTTGTACAGTCAATTAAGAGGATCTAGCAATGATTTTCTGTTTGCCCAAAGCTGATTGGAGTTTAAATGTAAACTGTTTCACTCAATAAATGTTGGCTTACTTCTGAAGGGTTTCTTTCCTGAGTAGCAAATGAAAAACCAAATGTAAATAAGTCCCGCTGATTTCCCCTTTCCATCTATCAACTGTCAGCTTTAACTTATGGTCCCTGTCCTGCTCTACTTATTGGCTTTCTTTATCTGCCTGTCTCTGCCTCTAGGACTGTGTTGTTCTTTTCCTACTGTCTGCCTCAGTCTCTGACTGTCTTTCCCTCAACATAAACTTGAGCATGGCATAATACATCAATCAAGCAGTCAAACAGATGGGTTCCTGTGCTCAATATCTGTTTTTGATGTAAAAATATAAAAAAATACTGGTCCGAGGCATTTCATCAGTGGTATTTTAGTTTGACCAAATAGCAATTTTAAAATGAAACCTTTTTTACTGGATTACATTATGTGGAGTTGCAAAGAATGGCCCCTACTGGTCGAACATCCAGTTACTTTTGCAGCACCAAATAAAAGAGCAGTGGAAATGTGCCCAGCTACAAGGAGACAATGTCTTCATATCACTGAAATACTGTTAAGCATGACGTAAAACCCAAATCACTCACTTTGCTTGCCTGGCTGTCCCGCTTCACTAACTGCCATGACTTTCCTACCTGTGTATCTCTGGTTTCAGAGTACCCTACTCTCTATTGTCGATCTCAACTGTCTGTTTAACTCTGTAGTGAATGGAATGTATGTAGCTCTTATGACTTCTAGTCTCCTCCACTGTGTAAATCTCAATGAATTCTCAGTCAACCAAAAGTATCTGTTTGTCCAAAGCTCAGTAAACTATGTCTTGTTTTTTCTTGTACACTAGAATTAAGTTCAGTATATAAGAAAGCCTTATGCTCAATCCACCCTTAGTTAATTGTAAACTTAAGTACGTCCCCATTGTGAAGCATATTGTGAAGCATGTTGTGTGCTACTTATTGCAGTCTTCATTGACTTTCTCTTTCCCTGTATGCAAACTCTGACAGCCTGCCTGTGTCACTGTCTTGGTGGCAGTCTGTGACTGACTCTTTACTTACTGTCTTGGTTTGCATCACTCTCTCTGTTTTACTCCAAGCACCCTCTGTTTATTCACAAACTCTCTTGGCTATCCTGCCACTCTCTCTTTCACTCCACATTGTCTTTGTGCACTCTCTCTACTTTCTCACCCTTCACTGACCGCCATGGCTTGCCTGTCTATCTCTTTCTCTACACCCTGACTGTTCACTTGGTGCCTTGGCTTGCCTGCCTCTCTGGCTATCTATCCCTCCACACTGTCACCCTTCACTAACTGCCTTGATGCTTGCTTCTCTGGCAATCTCTCCACACTGTCACCCTTCACTACCTGCCTTGGCTTGCCTGCCTCTCTGGCTATCTATCCCTCCACACTGTCACCCTTCACTAACTGCCTTGGCTTGCCTGCCTCTCTGGCTGTCTATCTCTCAGCACTGTCGACCTTCACTACCTGCCTTGGCTTGCCTGCCTCTCTGGCTATCTATCCATCCACACTGTCTCCCTTCTCTAACTGCCTTGGCTTGCCTGCCTCTCTGGCTGTGTCTATCCCTCCACACTGTCACCCTTCACTACCTGCCTTGGTTTGCCTGCCTCTCTGGCTATCTATCCCTCCACACTGTCACCCTTCACTAACTGCCTTGGCTTGCCTGCCTCTCTGGCTGTCTATCTCTCAGCACTGTCGACCTTCACTACCTGCCTTGGCTTGCCTGCCTCTCTGGCTATCTATCCATCCACACTGTCTCCCTTCAATAACTGCCTTGGCTTGCCTGCCTCTCTGGCTATCTATCCCTCCACACTGTCTCCCTTCACTAACTGCCTTGGCTTGCCTGCCTCTCTGGCTATCTATCCCTCCACACTGTCACCCTTCACTAACTGCCTTGGCTTGCCTGCCTCTCTGGCTATCTATCCATCCACACTGTCTCCCTTCACTAACTGCCTTGGCTTGCCTGCCTCTCCGCACTGTCACCCTTCACTTACTGCCTTGGCTACCCTGTCTCTGGCTGCCTATCCCTCTACTGTGTCTTCACTGCCTTTGTAACTAATTATTTTAGACTGGTCTCAATTTGTCTGCCTGACCTACACTGTCCATTGTAGAGAATCTCAATGTTAACAGTCCAGGGGGGTATTTCATAAAACTCTCGTAGTCAACTAAACACGGATAGTCGGCTAGCTGTAGTTTTTGGTCTATCTTGAGTCGACTAGCCGAAAAAGTGGCTAAATCGTTTCACCAGGCCAAAGTAGGCTATGCTCTTAGACGACTTACAATAGCCTACTAAATGTTGACCCAATGACATGTATGCAGTCTGCTAAACCTATCACATTTTGAAAATCCAACAAATGAAAACAAGTTCATAGTAAAAAAAACGCTTTGTTTCAGTCTTTTCGGGATGTTTAACGCCAAGGTAATTGGGGGTAGGTGAGCGGACACAGAGATTTCATGACTTGAGTGGGAACACACAGGCAACCCACTCTGTCTTTCACTGCACATTGTCTTTGTTCACTCTCTCTACTTTCTCACCCTTCACTGACTGCCTTGGCTTGCCTGCATCTCTGGCTATCTCTCCACACTGTTACCCTTCACTAACTGCCTTGGCTTGCCTGCCTCTCTGGTTCTCTATCCCTCCACACTGTAACCTTTCACTAACTGCCTTAGCTTGCCTGCCTCTATGTCTTTCTATCCCTCCACACTGTCTCCCTTCACTAACTGCCTTGGCTTGCCTGCTTCTATGGTTCTCTATCCCTCCAGACTGTCACCCTTCACTAACTGCCTTGGCTTGCCTGCCTCTCTGGCTATCTATCCCTCCACACTGTCGGCCTTCAGTAACTGCCTTGGCTTGCCTGCCTATCTGGCTATCTATCCCTCCACACTGTCACCCTTCACTAACTGCCTTGGCTTGCCTGCCTCTCTGGTTGTCTATCCCTCCACACTTTGCCTTCACTAACTGCCTTGGCTTGCCTGCCTCTCTGGTTGTCTTTCCCTCACACTGTCGGCCTTCACTATCTGCCTTGGCTTGTCTGCCTCTCTGGTTGTCTTTCCCTATACACTGTCACCCTTCACTAACTGCCTTGGCTTGTCTGTCTCTCTGGCTGTCTATCCCTCCACACTGTCACCCTTCACTAACTGCCTTGGCTTGCCTGCCTCTCTGGCTATCTATCCCTCCACACTGTCACCCTTCTATAACTGCCTTGGCTTGCCTGCCTCTCTGGCTATCTATCCCTCCACACTGTCACCCTTCTATAACTGCCTTGGCTTGCCTGCCTATATGTGTTTCTATCCCTCCACAACTGCGTTGGCCTTCATATTGAATACGTTGACTTGTAGCGTAAGGTTGACACAGCTCCCATTGCTGAATACATTAGTACAGATATAACCATTAGCTGTCCTGTTTGCCTGTCTGTCTTACATATACATAGACAGGTGTCTATATTGTCGAACAGGTAGACTGTTTAACTGTATATACATGTAGCATGCCTACAATCCTTGGCTTGTCTGCCTCTATGGCTGTATTTCATTCCACACTGTCTCCCTTGACTGCCTGCCTTGACTACCCTGTCTCTTTCTTTCCATACAATCTCACTCCACTAACTATCCCTCCACACTATCACCCTTCACTAACTGCCCTGGTTTGCCTCTCTATCTCTCTCTCAACACCCTGTCTGTTCACTAACTGCCTGGGCTTGCCTGCCTCCTTGGCTTTCTATCCCTCCACGCTGTCGCCCTTCACTTACTGCCTTGGCTCGCCTGCACCTCTGACTTGTCTATCCCTCCACACTGTTGGCCTTCGCTACCTGCCTTGGCTTGCCTGCACCTCTGACTTGTCTATCCCTCCACACTGTTGGCCTTCGCTACCTGCCTTGGCTTGCCTGCCTCTCTGTCGGGTTGTCTTTCACTCCACACTGTGCACACCTTTACCCTGTCATTGTGTAACCTACATTTAGCATTGAGTTAATGAAATCTCTAGTGTCTTTTTTTTGTGAGCTTGTCTGCTGACAGGTGTGTGAGGTATTTCTTGTAATGATTTTCTGTTTGTCCAATGCTGACTATAACCTGTTTCACCCGATAAAAGTTGGCTTAGTTCTGAAGGGTTTATGTTCATTACAAGGGATGTCAAGAATTAAAATCATATTCCTATATTTCCTGAGCAACAAATGAAAAACTAAATGTAAAATGAGTCTCGCTGACTTGCCCTCTGCCCATCCATCTGCCGTCCGCTTTAACTTATGGTCCCTGTCCTGCTCTGCTTATTTCCTGAGCAACAAAGGACTGTGTTGTTCTTTTCCTACTGTTTGCCTCAGTCTTTGACTGCCTTTCCCTCAACACTGGCTCTCTTCAAAGACCCACTATCTGAGACAATAAACTACCCCTGCAGATTTTAACCACTTTGTGCAAAAATGTAGGGGTATAAACATATAGAAAATTTTTAAGTAGGTTTTAAATGAAATAATCGTGAATATGCCATTATACATCAATCAAGCAGTCAAACCAGGTTCCTCTGCTCAACATTTGTTGTAAAAATTCAAAATAAACTAAAAGGTCAGAACACACTTTCCATTGATGATGAAGGAGTTGCCAGATAGGCCTCTAATGGTCGAAGGTCCAGGGTTTCCTCTGGGCTATGAACCCAGTTTCCTCCCTCACTAAACCTGACAACGCCTCATTTTAGTGAAATAACCTTGAGTGTGTTTTAAGACTTCACTTAATCATGGAAATAAACTGCTATTTAGTAAACTAAAGGCTTATGTTCTAGGCTGTTGTTTCCATACTTTGTTTATAATATGTCAAAATTTATCTTTCAGATGAAAAACTGAAATAAAACTATCCTGGGGTAAATTGAACTTGCAGCTATTTTATATGTAGAAGTGATCATGAGTACATCTCACATTTTTCTTGTAAGTATTTTTGATCCAATGCCAGGCCCAGATTTAAGGGATTTTCCAATGTCTACATGTGTGTGATTGTTACCAAATTTCTCCCTATAGTTATTGTGAGAGAAACCTTAGATAGTATCAATGACAAACAATAAGGAAAGAAATGAGTGCCGGCTGTTTAACACATGATCCATACATCGTCTTTCTGAATTAGTTTTCAGATGATTGACATCAACTGTTATATCAATGCATGATATCTAGGAGATGATCCAAAATAAACTGGACATCAAGTGTACAACCTAGTTTGTTTCACATTAAAAGACAGAATGCTGGACATGAAAGAAATGAAAACAATGATGTAATGGGAAACTCATCTGAGAGAGTAGTGCAAATTTGTGTCAGTGGGAATTAGTGTCAATTTAATACTGATGTCTCCATTGATTCTACTTGTACAAAATTTCCACAGTTTTTGTCAAACAAATTACCCCTCTGTGTTTGGTTTTGTTAAATATTTTAAAATGGGAGGCGCTGTTTGAGTTTTTGAATTAATTCAGGGATCACCGTACCTTATTAAATGAACGTGATCACCCCCTTCTTATTGAACTGGATTTGAACTTTCAATGATATCCAAGTCGTGTTGCCATGTAAGTGAGAAGGTGTTTAGTTTTATTTAAAAACAACAAAACTGACATAAACATTGAATTGTGACGACATTTTGGGGGCTTTAATATAATGGTTATGCTAATTTGTTTAACAACTATTTATATCTTTTCTTTATGTTTTAGTTTAGACTTTGTCTGTTTGGGAGGCAGAGGAGTGGATTCTTATTAAACCAAAGCTAACAGTTTTATTGGAGAAGAGAATTGATAGAATACAGTTAATGGATAAGGGGAGGTAACCAGTATCTTGTAATGAATTCACTGACTTTCCTTTCATGCCTTAATATAGACATTCACACACAGACATGGTCTGTCAGCACCATGGTGGCTCAATCGGTAGACTGACATTAATTCACTTTACACTAGCCTTCCAGTGATGGATGGTTGCGAGGTTTGAATCTCAGTCCAAAACCTCCTGTAAATGTGTACTATATGAGCGTATGTGGAAGATACCTGAAGAACGTCCAGGTTTTCCTCTGATCAGAGATCCCACTTTCCTCTCCAACTAAACCGACTTTAAATGAGACATAAAATATCAATCGTAAACACTCATGACAAGGCTTAAAGACGTCAATTTAAGGGGCTTTCACAATTGAGATACGGTGGGTTTACGGCTCTTGCGGTCATGAATTTTGGCCTTCCGTACGATGGACCGCAGCCTTCCTTGCGGGCAACCGCACCTTACCGCGCGGAATTTTTGTGCCGCAGGAGCCACAGAAAAGTTTGGTGTGCACATGGAATCCAATTTTCGGCCGTGCAAATTTTTTTATTACCTCTGATCCGTGCGGGCGCTAGTACGTTCACCGTAAACCGTTGTATCTTGATGCGCGGTTGTTGCACGATTTATTTGTGTCGTGAGATGCTCAGTACAGTGATATTATATATTGTTAGCAAGCTGTTTTACTTCACTATTTCTTAAAGTGTGTTTGAATCTGAGAGTGTATCCCGGGCCCATTTGTTTAATACAGCAAGTACAAGAAGCCTATTGAAAATCAACGCGCTCGAATGTTTTTTTCAAGAGTTATGCCCCTTTTATTATCGCTGCTATAAAAAGCCTCGTAAACACATTATCTAAAAAAAGTCTTTAACTTACAACTTTAAAACTTCACACATTTGTTTAATACAGCAAGTACAAGAAGCCTATTGAAAATCAACGCGCTCAGATGTTTTTTTCAAGAGTTATGCCCCTTTTATTACCGCTGCTATTAAAAGCCTTGTAAACACATTATCTAAAAAAGTCTTTAACTTACAAGTTTGAAACTTCCTACATTTGTTCAATACAGCAAGTACAAGAAGCCTATTTAAAATCGATGTGTTCAGACATGTTTTTCAAGAGTTATGCCCCTTACATGACTATCAGCCAAAAACCTCCTTGTAAATGTGATGCATGTATGTGGAGTAGTTTTTCACTCACAACAAATTGTCTGGAAAATAAATATATCTTCGGTTTCTTTGGCCCAGACCCGAGGGGTCCTGATGGCGACAGCCACTTATAATTTTTATCACCTGATATATCAATGTGTTTTCTCTAGGAGTCTGGATGATCTGAAAGTAACTGGACAGGAAATCTACAACCTAATTTGTTCTTTTTACAGTAAAAGACAGAAATGCTGGTCATGGAAGAAATGAAGATGATTATGTGGTGTGGAAACTCAACTGAGTCATTGCTAGACGAGAAACTGAGAGTTCTGTTGGTAGAAGTGTGAATTTAATATGAGGTATGTGACACTTACACCCCCTTCCTATAAATCTATTGGGTGAATGTTAGGCCAGTGATGACTGCATCCATAGAAAACTAGATTTGTACTTTCAGTTCTGTGATAACCAAGTCATCTTGCTGTGTGTGAGTTCTGTTGGTATAAGAGGTAGGTGTTTGTAACCGCCATCTTCTGTGAATGTAACTCCCTTATTGAACTGGATTTGTACTTTCACTTCTGTTATAACCAAGCCATCTCGCCATTTAAGAGAAATGTTGTTCGGTGATATGAAAAAAGCAAGCAACAAAACTGACATAAACATTGAATTGAGATCATATTTTGAGGTTTTAATGGTTAGTTTGATTCCCACTCCGTCCAAAAAATTGGAAAATTTTCTGACTGGGTTTTCACTCGAACGACCTATGTCCCAGATAACACAATGACGTTGGGCCAACGTTGGCCCAACGTCGGCCAGCCAACCATGCCACCGTTGGGCCAACGTTGGCTGAAGGGCTGTTTGCTCGTTGGGCCAACGTTGGCCAGCCAACCATTAGCCAACCATTAACCAACCGTTAGCCAACCATTAACCAACCGTTAGCCAACCATTAATCAACCGTTAGCCAACCATTAACCAACCGTTAGCCAACCATTAACCAACCGTTAGCCAACCATTAGCCAACCGTTAGCCAACCATTAGCCAACCGTTAGCCAACCGTTAGCCAACCATTAGCCAACCAGTAGCCAACCGTTAACCAACCATTAGCCAACGTTGGCTTGTGGTTGGCTCAAAGGCTGTTTGCTCGTTAGGCCAACGTTGGCCAGCCAACCATTAGCCAACTTATGTGCACTAACTAAACAGGTACACCATCTAAGGAATATACCATATATAAAAATATTTCAAAATCAAGAAAAATAAAACTTTAACAATATAACTCATAGATAATTAATACAAGTTTTATTAGCGCTTTTTACATACAAAGATATATTTATTTTACAAAAAATATACAACTGACAAAAATTCTGTACACACACTCAAACACACACTCTCTCTCTTCTGGCATGACGTTCCCCATCCCTGTCAGTCGCATATTTCAACCCGGTCTTCATTGTGCCTTCCATTTGGTTGTCTGTTGCAGTTGACAGTTGACAGTTTTTTTTACAGCATCTAAAAACAAGAGAATTGACAATTGTGTAATAGTAGTTGTGATTTGTGAAAGAATTTGTTCTTGTCTATAGTTTTAAATGACAACTATGAATTGCATAAAGTTTAAACTTTTTTATATGCTATATGCATATTTAAATTACACAAATATAGCCAAGTCAGTTGACAATAGGCAAAACAAGGTTAAACTGGCGATAATAGTCCACTTACCACAGATTATTGTTTTCAGATGTAGTGTTGAGAATGGTCGTTTCTCTCCCTTGCCCACCCATTTAAACTTGCATGCAAGTTCGTTTGAAATACATCTCTTCAAGATTCGTCAAGTTGTGTCATTTACCAAACCACCGCCTGTGGCTGATAACATGTTCACCTAAAAATGAAAGAATTAGAATTGAAATTGAGAGATTCAAAAAGTGTTTACTGCATTGTTAAGAGTTAATAGTGGTAACATTTATATTAATTTCCATTTTGTGGTTTTATTTAGTAAGATAATAATGTAGCAATCCTTCAAAACATACCAGTTGTTTTTTTAAATCCTTGTCATCTCTTAACCTCTGCTCTAATGACTCGAGAGAGTCCATATCCTTCAGGGGCAGCTCCACCTCAGGTTTGACATCAGGTCTTGCCACAGTTACTTGGTGACATTCCAATACTTTCTTCAACATATGCGAGAGATGGTCCACTCTCTCCAGCACCTCCGCCATCATCTTTATCAGTTGGGATTCCATTGCTGTACAAAACAAGATAAAAGGTGTCAAATATTTCATCTATTCAATACAGTTAAATTTATCTATATTAATCTTATATTGACTTAAAGTCTGACTCTCCACCCTTTAAGTCTAAAATTCAGCAACAGGTTCTTATGAAATACACTAAATATACTAAATAAACATCTGGTTCACAACCTTTAACAGTTAAGAATTTGATATTGTAGTCATCTTTTACATTATTTAACAGTTTTGTCAAGTTTTGTCTATTCACAACTAACTTGTATGTGATACTTACAGAACATCAACTAGTGTCAAGCAAATTGGGTAGGCAGTTGTGAAGGCAGTGATTTAAAGAAAATACAACGTCCTGTATAGCTACGTACCTACAAGAAAGCAAAAATAATTATAAATATTAATATTTAGAAGTATAAATATATGGAATTTATATAGATGTAGGAAGACGATGATGAAAAAAAGATTTGCTTAGGACACCAATCAATCATCAGATTAACATTGAATTTAAAATTGAAATGCCTGGGACTCGTAATGAGAATTTTCACAATCTGAACTTAGCCCCAGGTGACTATCCTGCCATTCTGTTGTATACAACAGAATGGCAGGATAGTCACCTGGGGCTAAAGCCTAAATCTGCACTGAACATGGTTATTTTCAAGTACATCCCGGTTTGGTTAAATTCGCCAATCAAATACCTTCTTTTCTTATAATCTGACATTCCCCTACCGATCAGGACAATATCAGAATTATACAAATGAAAAAAGGGGAAAAAATCTTTTAATTTCATATTAAGACGGCTCGGTTGAGTGGAACAACAACAACAACAACAGAGAAATTAACGAGCTCCGTGTCAACTTAATGTAGGAGTAACATTCCCTCCAACATAAACAATGTATTACTTGGTAAAAGTTAATTCAAATGCGTCATAATATAGCAGTAAACTTACCGACGATTATCTGGTATAGCAGCTTCAAAACAACCGAGATCCGTGTGTTTACAAATAAAATTCGCCATCTTGTTTTTCTAAACTGATTTGTGCGCAAGCGCAGCCTCGGTTTCGTTTTACAGCAATTTTTTTTAACAAGGCCTAAATATTTGTTATAATTCGACATGTTGTTTTAATTTTGACCGCTTTAATTTTGATCGTTCGTTCACAAGTAGGCCTAATGCTACTAAAGGCACTTATATTTACACGGTAGACTATCTTACTATCGGCTAGGCACCCCCGAGGTCTCTCTCTGGGCTGCCGGGGAAGCGCCGTGAGGGTCACCGAAGCTGTGCCGGTAGCTGCCTATGAAACATCGGACTAATGGCCAGTCTGACTGTTTATTATATGGACCATAATAGTTTATTAAAGGCATAGTTAGGGGACTTGGGAGCTAAAACACAGAAAGAAATGAAAAATGATTTAGGCTATATGCGTTTCATTTCAATTGGAGTTAAATTAGAAGTTGGATTAGCCTAAGTACATGTACATAATTAAATATAAAAAGGAACACATTTCATATGGATGAACAACCTCGGAATTTATTCTTGGCATGAGCTGTCAAAATGTTGATATTTTGACTTTAAAACAGAATGTTGAAAGTACTGGCTATTTTTCCCAAGATGTATAATTCAGAAGCTTTTTAAAGCTTCTAGTTTCGAAAATGTACCATAAAGTATTGTTTTGAACTATCTTTGGCTTAATAGAATGAACGAATGGTCGCCCCGGTTATTTAAATTTTGTTTACTTTTCGAACATGTTTTCGCTTCGTACAGGCCACATACTGTATGGATTTTCCTCATTCCAACGCCAATCATTTAATTAGTTTTTCGGTGGCCTTCAAAGCCTATTACTGTCGTGACGATCAGAAATTATGAAAAAGTGTGAATTTTGGCAGCTCATGCCACTTTAATAGCAACGTTTCAGTCTGGATTCTAATTAGACCTTTATTTTATCAAGCTTATAAATTCAGGTTAGCAAGGTTCAATATTTATATACACAGAGGAGACAATGTACAGAGGGTAATAATTAACAAAGTATATAGATATGAAAATAGTTTTAATAGCTGCAGTAAATGGTTTTAGGAAAATTAAAAATAAAAAAGCAAGAGCTTAATAATTGTTAACTGCTGATTAGACATTACTATACATGAGGCATAGTAGGGGGTTGATCATAAGGATTAAGCCTGGCGCCAGGGATTAACTTTGTAGGTGGTTGCAAGAATTTAAAACGTTAAGTATTTTTTACCAAAAGCATATGCCAACAGGATCTAGTCCCATTTACAGGCTCCATACCGAAAACTTGAAACTTGGTAAATAGGCCTATGTTATATGAGCTGTTATTGTAATTTTCTCATCTTTTGTTTGTTCTTGTATTTTTTTTTCCATTTGTATGACAACCCTGCATACGAAAGGCCGACTTTTCCCACATTTTGTTGATATAGACTTATACAAGAACATGACAAATAAATTATGAAAAAATGTTATCAAAGCACTTGAGTACAATAAAGGCAAATTAGTACCGATATGAAACCACTGTCACTTGCCGACCATATACCAACCTAAGGCCAATCTACCGCTTATCTACCAACCATGAAATGGCCGACCATGCCAACCTTGAGCCAACATTGGCAAGCCGATCATGGCATTAGCCAACCATAGAATGACCAACCCTGCCAACCGAAAGCCAACGTTGGCAAGCCGACCAATAGCCAACCATGTCAACCAAAAGTCAACGTTGGCAATCCGACGAATAGCCAACCATGAAATGGCCAACCATGCCAACCAAAAGCCAACGTTGGCTAGCCGACCAACAGCCAACCATGCCAACCGAAAGCCAACGTTGGCAAGTCGATCAATAGCCAACCATGAAATGACCAACCATGCCAACCAAAAGCCAACGGTGGCTAGCCGACCAACAGCCAACCATTAAATGGCCAACCATGCCAACCAAAAGCCAACGTTGGGCCAACGTTGGCTAGCCGACCAACAGCCAACCATGGAATGGCCGACCATGCCAACCAAAAACCAACGTTGGGCCAACGGTGGCTAGCCGACCAACAGCCAACCATTAAATGGCCAACCAAAAGCCAACGTTGGGCCAACGTTGGCTAGCCGACCAACAGCCAACCATTGAATGGCCGACAATGCCAACGTTGGCCCAACGTTGGGCCACCGTTGGCCAGCCAACGGCGACCATCAGCCAACCATGCCAACCAAAGGCCAACGTTGGCCCAACGTCGTCGTGTTATCTGGGGTGGGATGGTTGCCAGTTACCAACGGAAGGTCGTGGGTTTCCTCCGGGCATAGAGCCGGTTTCCTCCCACAATAAAACTGGTAACGCCGCCATATAAGTAAAATAATCTTGAGCGCGGCGTAAAACATCAATCAATTTAATGATTAGGGTACTTACATGCAGTTTGACAACTACATATATCTATATCTTGATGTTTGACTTTAGGTGATGTCTGTTTGGGACGACAGAGGAATATGTATTCTGAATAGACCAAAGCTAACAGTTGACAAGGAGCCTTGTTTGAGAGTCCAAATGGAGGTATTGGAGTTGTGTGTTGGCTATAGCTTTTATAAGAACCAATGCATTCTCCGAACTGTGGTTACAGGGAGTGTGAATTACAGCCCACCAAGTGGAGTGTGAATTTGTTTTCTGATTTGAAATTGAGCAACCGTTGATAATTTAAAAATCTACTGCAAATAGACATCACAAAAAGTAGTATAAGCTGGCTGAATGTGGCCAGTGCCCTGGATATGGTGTAATGGGATGTTTCACACTTACACATTTATAGACTTGTGGTATTAATTTAATACTGAGGTAGGTGTTTGTAACCGCCATCTTGTTACACTTTTCTGTGAATGTGAGGCCAGTGATGACCCCCTTCTCAGTAAACTGGATTTGTACTTTCAGTTCTGAGATAACCAAGTCATATAAGTTAAATGTTGTCATGGACTATGGAATTAAGCAGCCAACAAAACTGACATAAACATTGAATTAGTGATGATATTTGGGGTTTGATGGCATGGATGGTTAGAATATTTTATTTTTTTTTGACAATAAGTATTTTCATATTTGTTAGGTGATGTCATTTGGTAGACAAAGGAGTATGGATTCTGATTGAACTAAAGCTAACAGTTTTCTTACAGAAGAGAATTGATAGAATACAGTTAATGGATAAGGGGAGGTAACCAGTGACTTACTCCATTCACAGTCTTTTTATCTAGCATATTTCTTCTAAAGATTCGGCCAATTTTTTCCTCATAAGGATTCAACCATTAGAAGAGAAATAGACTAAATGTGGCTGAAAACCAAAGGACCTAAGGCGTGGAATAAATTACCAACATCAATTAAAAACATACAATCACTATCACTGTTTAAACGCCATTTGTTTACTTATTTAGTATACACTTATTGTTGATATGTGGCAGTTTGGAATGGTCACGTCATTTTATGTATTTTTGTACATACGTTTTGTAGCTTTCTGAAACTTACCATTCGCCATTGTTTATTTCATTATTTTCTAATACTAAACGGGATATAACAAGCCCCCTGGGGTTTTACTCCCGCCATGTTTTGTATTGTTATTATGTATCTATATTGTATATCATGGTGAATAAATTGAAATTGAAAAGCCGCCGCGGTTGGACGCTTGTACACATCGGCGGCTTGAGCATAGCGGAGTTCACGTTAGTTAAACATCTGTTGGAGATGAACAGATTTAATTGACCTCTTTGGGTTATATTTTACTTCTGTAAAGATTATGCCAAGTGTCAAGATTTCTACATAGCTTTTCTGTTTGAATTTGTTGTTGTTGTTCCGTTTCTTTGCCATGCAGCTAGGGCGTACAATGTAGACCAGCACAATGGGGATCGTAAGGACATATATGAGACAAGACGTGGAAAACAATCAACTAACTGGACGAAAGCAAACCTCAAACATCCCTGGCAATATGAAAATTGGAGAGCGCAATCCATTGATACCCAATCCATTGCTAATGGATTCGCGGATCATTTCGGAACTGTGGCTGCTGAACTTGAAAAACGCATACCACAATCTATTTTTTCGTTTACGGATTATCTTGCTCAGCCAGTTCAAACTAACTTTGATTTCTCTGCTGTTACACCTGACCTTGTCATCTCTACTATATCCCAGTTAAAATCGTCAGCCCCTGGCGTGGATGGCAGATCTAAAGACAGTGGCATGTTTTATTGCTGAACCGCTAGCCCACATTTCCAATCTCTCATTTTCGTTCGGTTATATACCAACTTCTTTCAAACTTGCCAAAGTCACGCCTATTCATAAATCTGGAGACAAATCAACTTTAGAAAACTATTGACCTATTTCCGTGCTGCCATGCATTAACACAATTATAGAAAATTAGCCTCCAATATGCTCTTTGATTTTTTACATAATCATGAAATTATCTCCCCTGATCAGTTCGAGTTTCAGCCATTTCATTCAACCCTTCATGCAGCCTTCTTGATTATTTGTTATTGTTATTGTATTGCCATGTTGTACCCGCTCCTTTGTGGGCTTTGTATTCGTACAATAAACTTTGAATTGAATTGAATTGCAGCTACCGTTCTATATGATCGCTTAGTGCAATCCAAAGACCTGGGGGGTATTTCATAAAACCGCTTAGGGCTAAGGTTAGCCGGCTATGGAACGTAGTTATTTGACTACACGGTTTCACCAAAAAAAAGTCGGACTACGGGCTTAAATGTTTCTGGCTAACTTAGAGCAAAATCCTTAGTCACCTACAGAGGTGGCTAAATAGTATAATAAACATGGAAGCAGCTTTTGTGAATGCTGAATTTCGAAGGACAATGCGGCGAGAGAGAGTTTTTGTCGATAGAGAGAATCCCCTTGAGGTTCAAAATGACCATAAAATAAAAGAGATTTCGTTTCAATTGGGCGACGATTAATTATATTTTGAATATGGTAAAGGATGAGTTGGATTGATTGATTGATTGGTGTTGAAAGACTGAAACAAAGCGTTTTTTTTTTTAATGTCAACTTCTTTTCATTTGTTGGATTTTCAGGAATTCCAAATGTGATAGGTTTAGCAGACTCCACACATGTCATTGGGTCAACATTTAGTAGGCTATCGTAAGTCGTCTAAGAGCATAGCCTACTTTGGCCTGGTGAAACGATTTAGCCACTTTTTCGGCTAGTCGACTTAAGATAGACCAAAACTACAGCTAGCCGACTATCCGTGTTTAGTCGACTACAAGAGTTTAATGAAATACCCCCCAGAAACTTTATTCTTCTGTGGCTTTTCTAGACCTTTCTATGGCCTTTGACACAGTTAGCCACTCTATTCTGAAAAAAACTGAATCATTATGGTATCCGTGGGGTTGCAAATAACTGGTTCAATAGTTACCTGAGTGAGGTGGTTTGTGTTAATGGCGTGTCATCACCTACTCATTACATCACTTCTTGGACCAACTTTATTCATCCTGTACATAAACGTTATTGTTAACTCCTCTTCTTTGTTACAGTTCACCTTATATGCCGATAATACCAGCGTTATTTCCACTGCAACATCTGCTAAAGAAGCAGTTGATATTATGTCAGAAGAGTTGCAAAAAAAATGTCATCTTGGTTCAATGCTAACCGCCTATCCCTTAATTCAGGCAAAACTAAGCTCATGCTAATTTGCCCCAACCGATGTAGGCCTTCTCCACCTTCGTCTATTCTTATCAACAATGTGGAAATTTCCATCGTCGAGGAATTCAAATTCCTGGGCGTTGCGTTCAATATTAATTTGACATGGACCTCTCATATTACTTTTGTGAGCAAAAAGGTATCCCAGAACATTGGAGTCATTAAACACATTAAGTCTGGGCTGAATTTATCAATGTTATATATTCTCTACAATTCCTTAATCTTACCATATCTGTGTTATGCCAACGCTCTCTGGGGCAGCGGTTGCCAGTTACCAACAGTTACCCACAATAAAACTGGCAACGCCGCCATATAAGTGAAATAATCTTGAGAGCGGCGTAAAACACCAAACAATCAATCAATCTCTGGGGTAGCACGTACAAGACGCACCTGCATCAACTTTTTGTTCTTCAGAAGAGAGCAGTCAGAGTTATCTCCCTGTCAGGACGGCTTGATCACTGTCAACCAATATGCAAGTCGCTTACAATATTAACTCTGCATCAATTAAATCTTAATTTTACACTGATCTTACGCCATAAAGTCATGTACCTTCAATACTATTTACCTGTACACATCAATAGTATGTTTATTACCCAACAAACTGTTCACAACTATCCAACGAGAGCCAGTAATACAAATTTCCACAGACCAATTCACCTATCCGACCAATCTTTTAGGTTCTTAAAACACTCGGGCCCACGTGAATGGAATAAACTCCCTAATGCCTTAAAACATATTGATTCAATATCTTTATTCAAATCCGAACTTAAGAAGCATTTGTTGGACTCACCCATCCAATGACGTGATATTATTATTAAAAGTATTATTGTTTCCTTTTCTGTATTTTTTTCGAATGTAATTACTTTTCAGAATATTTTTTAGTTGTGATTCACCTTGTTCCATGCCCAAAATATTTCAGACAACAGGATCTGACTAGGGATAAAACAAGTCTTTGACTTTAATCCCGCCTTACTTACTAATTTTCTGCCAAATTGCGTTTATTTCTGTCTAAGGTGAAATAAAGAAATGAAAATGAAAAAAAAAAAGTTTAAAAATAAATTTCAGAAAGAATAAATAGGAATCGTATGGAACACGATGAGTCTGGAATTGTTTTCTAGAAGATTATTTATTCGAAAAACCGTCCAAGGTCTATGCGGTTACTTTACCGCTTTAGCCAACGCCCGACTTTTCATAAAGCCGTAGGTCTAACTGAAAGTGATACCACGTGTCCTTCTTATTGACTGTTGTTTGAAAGAAAATATTTTAACTTCAAGGAGCAATACCTTACTTTTATCATTTATGGGTAATTTAATTGTTCAGGGATTTACACTGGGTACTGTAATATGATATGTATTTTATTTTATCAGCATATTATACTTGTCAAGATTTTCAAAAATGTCTTATTTAGTTATTACTAACTTTTAGGCACAGTCGATGGTTTGCAAAGTTTACTTTTTTTACAACTTAACAGCTCAAAATGGCATTCGAGTTGTTTTTATCTCGTTTCCAGGCAGAGCAAAGATCGTGTGGCCATATGCACCCAGATGTCCGAAACCGAGGCTAGGTGGGCCACAGTCGACCACAGGCCTTCCATTGATGCAGTGCATGTTCAAATCCCACTCAGACCAAATTTAATTGACAAAATTTTGACTTCATTGCCATATGTGGGAAAGTTGTCAGGTTTCCTCCCCCACTAAAGCTCGCAAAGCTGCTATTTAAATGAAATAATCTTAAGTGTTGCGAAGACATCAATCAATCAAAACAGCTAAGTTTAAGTATCAAATGTTAGGTTTTGGGTTTCAGGCACTCCCTTTTTCTCATACTGGATGGGAGAAATTGCATTTCTTTTTTGATGAGAAGTGATCATCATTTGCTGTTCGTCTCAAAGTTGGCAAAGTATATTACTGAATTTTCCCTCTAGTTTGATTCAACACTGGCTTTCCATTGACGAATCACTGGTTCAAATCCCACTGTGGAAGAGTTTGATTGTACAAACTACTCAATGAAGGTCGGTAGTTTCCCCAAGAAGAAGAACCTGGTTCCATCCCTGGCTACAGTATATATTAAGTGAAATGATCCTGAGTGTGACACAAATATCATGAATCTATCAATAAGTTAAGGATCATTAGGATATTGTTGATAATATTCTGTTTTCATTTTAAAGTGGCATGAGCTGCCAAAATGTTGAAATTATCGGGTATTTTTGTCAAGACGTGTAATTCAGAAGCTTTTTAGTGCTTCTAGTCTCGAGAATGTACGATTAAGTATTTTTTTGAACTTTGGTTTAGAATGAATGAATGGTCGTCCCGGTTATTTAAATTTTGTTTACTTTTCGAACACTATTCCGGTTCATGTAAGCCACATACTGTATGGACTTTCCTCATTTCAACGCTAATCATTTAGTTGACAAATAGAAATTATGAAAAAAAAAATAGAATTTTGGCAGCTCATGCCATTTTAAAGACTGGATCAAATCCTGCCATAAGATGGGTACCTCCAATTGTTTCAGCTAATTTAAGCTATACTGTCTTTTTGTGAATAAATATGTCTCTGCCTGGATCTTCGTATTTTTTTTCCTCTCCTTTTTATTTCTACAAACCTAAAAAAATCTGGCAACAAAAATCCATGTTGCTGCTATGATTTCTAACTTGACATTGTATGATTTAAATACATACATGTACAACCTATGGCTTGTATTATGAGCAGAAATAGTGTGCAGAAAGTATAGAAAATTTAAATAACCATGACGTCCATTCACTTTAGGTCTAATTTAGTACGTTTTTGAGATAAGTATCACTAAAAAGTTTCTGATTTGTAGTTTTTAAAAAATAAAGTAAATGATTTCAATATTTTGTTTTAAAACAAAACTAGTAATAAGAATTTTTATTGTTCTTGTATTTTACTCCCCATTGCCATGATTCAACATAAGAGAAATACCGGTAGTAGTTTTCTACTATTTCTCTTAAGTCTAAATTATTTACTGGTCTTTCGAAAAAATGTTCCAGTTTTTCATTCATTCTCTAAAAATAATGTCTGTGAAAAGTGATTAACGAACCTTATTTGATAAATTTTATCACAATTATTAATTGCTTGCCACTATCCCAAATTAAATGAAACTATTTGGAAATTTTAACAACCCTCAGTGAAAATTTTTTTAATCCTGTTTTTAACACAATGAGACACTTGTTAACATGGTCATTTTAGATTTTTCCTATGCTGGTGTGTTGTAGTGTTCATAAATTTATTAACCCTGTAGTAAGATGTTGCTTATCTCCATAATTCTAACTCTAATTTGTTAACGTAGGCTTGCCATTGATTATTGAATAACCACTTTATCTCTTTGCTTTGGGTGCTTTTTTCGTCTAAATAAACAATCTAAACCTTTAAATCTTGTTACAGTTTGTTGATTAACATTTTGTATTCGTTGATGGTACTAACCTAACCATATATTCCGCCTTATTACTAGGGCAAAGCAAAACAAAAAATGTTCAGAGTTGCTTACTTCTAATTTGAAGTAACTGGGAATTGTGAACTATTTCACACTTAGTAACCCCAAATAATTTATTGATTGTTTGGTGTTTTACGCCGCGCTCAAGATTATTTCACTTATATGTCGGCGTTGCCAGTTTAATTGTGGGAGGAAACCAGGCTCTATGCCCGAAGGAAACCCACGACCTTCCGTTGGTAACTGGCAACCATCCCACATAGGTCATTCGAGAGAAAACCCAGTCAGAAAATTTTCCAATTTTTTTTTATTTGGACTGAGTGGGAATCGAACTTGCGACCCATTGGTGGTAACCCCAAATAAGGATTAATTAGAAACTCTGAATCAGAGCCCTCATTTAGAGTCAGTTAATTTATATGCGCACTCCAAATAGTTCAGGCTTAACCAACTCCAAATCAGTTTAGTGTACACTCTCTGATCGGTTATTTCGGCTTGGGTGCAATATGGATAATTTCCATACCTCTGTAAAACCCGTCAAATGGGACGTCATGCGCTGCCTCAGATGTGCATATGCACGATGTAACAGGATTGTTTTTTTCTAGCTTATTAACTTCCACAACAGGGGTAAAGCGACAAAGAAAGCATTCAATTTTGCATGGATGTTTTACTCTAAAAATTATGCTCTTTATGGTCTGACTTGAAAACAAAATTTACGAATTCACAAGCAAATTTAAAATAAATTTCTTTATTCCTTGTTCGTATTGCTCTGTGGAAACTACAAACACAAAATGTACACCAGGTTTAAAGACAAGCTAAACACGTAGTGGGTAAGAGGATTCACCCAGAGGGGTGTGTGCATGTCTTTTGGTTGATTGATTGATTGAGGCTTTACGTCACACTCAACAGCTAATATAGAATGTCAGGGAGGCTAACGTATGTGGCATACTTCATGTTCCCCCTTGCTGACCACCATGAGATTATGTTATTCTTGATTTCGGCATGATCCTGACAACAAGGGCTCCGAGGTGAAAACAATTCCATAACGACGCCATTTTGACTGGCTGAGGGAAGACCACGTGACTCTATCCGGCTGGTCAGGTACCCGGATGTCCGAAACCGAGAATAGGGCTGAGGGAGGTTATAACAGCTGTGTTTGTTTAGGCTATATACTAACTGGATGTTTCAACTCAGCTACTTTTCCAAATTTATGAAAGGAGTGATTAAATTTTGACAGCTCGTGTCACTTTAACGCCTTGACAAATAAATCCAGGAGCAAGAGGTTTAGGTGTTAGAGAAAAACATTATTAAAAAAAAAAAGATTAAAAAACAATGATGTAATAAGATTTATTTTTTTTGATACCTATACTTTCTGGAGATGATGACAATATAAGAGAGCTAGTCTATTGACTTTGATCAGTGGAAGTCAATTACATTCTTGTACATGAATTTATAGTAATTTTTACTTGTTGTGAAATTCATATTGTCTTAACCACACATAATAAATAGATGCTACCTGTTTTATCATTACTATAGAATACTGAGGAAATACAATAAATAGAATATCCGGCTGATCATACGTCCAGAATTACAAACAGCGTCTACAAACTGGACAGGTACCAGACTGCAAGAAAAGAAAATAAGACAGAACCTGTAACTGGACAATTTTATCACAGAATTCAAGATAAACATCCAGCTATTGATGACTAACACAAATATCTCATGAAACAAATTTATCCCAAGCAAACTTTGACAACTTTATATTCATGTCAAGAAGGAAATTCACCCAAAGAATGTTCTATATAAGAAAGTTTTTTTAGACAAGAAGATTTTCCCTGTGCCCGTGTGTTTTAGTGATCATAAATATTTCTGTATAAGAAAGTGTACATCTTTAAGTTGCACAATAGGCGAAAGATACAAAAAGAAAATATCTTGCAGTTAACACAAAATGATTTGAACAAAATCAGAATTTCAAAAATAAATTTAAAATTATTAAAAATAAATAGACTGATTGCTGACCTTGGTGAGCCAGGCTCCGACACAGAGTGTGTGAAATAGATGAGAACAGGGAAGGCAAGTCAACTGGTCATCAAGCTCACACAGACCCAAACAGATAGCACAGCAAATTTCATCATCTAAGGAAAAATAAAGATTGATTGATTGATGTTTTACGTCAGACTCAAGATTATTTCACTTATATATGTCAGCATTGTCAGGTTTAGTGGGGAAGGAGACCCCTGGCATTGTCAGGTTTAGTGGGGGAGGAAACCCCTGGCATTGCCAGATTTAGTGAGGGGTTAGTGGGGGAGGAAACCACTGGCATTGCCAGGTTTAGTGAGGGGAGGAAACCCCTGGCATTGCCAGATTTAGTGAGGGGAGGAAACCCCTGGCATTGCCAGGTTTAGTGAGGGGAGGAAACCCCTGGCATTGTCAGGTTTAGTGGGGGAGGAAACCACTGGCATTGCCAGATTTAGTGAGGGGAGGAAACCCCTGGCATTGCCAGATTTAGTGAGGGGAGGAAACCCCTGGCATTGTCAGGTTTAGTGGGGAAGGAGACCCCTGGCATTGCCAGGTTTAGTGAGGGGAGGAAACCCCTGGCATTGCCAGGTTTAGTGAGGGGAGGAAACCACTGGCATTGCCAGGTTTAGAGAGGGGAGGAAACCCTTGGCATTGCCAGATTTAGTGAGGGGAGGAGACCCCTGGCATTGCCAGGTTTAGTGGGGGAGGAAACCCCTGGCATTGCCAGGTTTAGTGAAGGGAGGAAACCCTTGGCATTGCCAGGTTTAGTGAGGGGAGGAAACCCTTGGCATTGTCAGGTTTAGTGAAGGGAGGAAACCCCTGGCATTGCCAGGTTTAGTGAGGGGAGGAAACCCTTGGCATTGTCAGGTTTAGTGAAGGGAGGAAACCCTTGGCATTGCCAGGTTTAGTGAGGGGAGGAAACCCCTGGCATTGTCAGGTTTAGTGAGGGGAGGAAACCCTTGGCATTGTCATGTTTAGTGAGGGGAGGAAACCCCTCGAATTGTCAGGTTTAGTGAGGGGAGGAAACCCTTGGCATTGTCAGGTTTAGTGAGGGGAGGAAACCCCTGGCATTGTCAGGTTTAGTGAGGGGAGGAAACCCTTGGCATTGCCAGGTTTAGTGAGGGGAGGAAACCCCTGGCATTGCCAGGTTTAGTGAGGGGAGGAAACCCCTGGCATTGCCAGGTTTAGTGAGGGGAGGAAACCCTTGGCATTGCCAGGTTTAGTGATGGGGAGGAGACCCCTGGCATTGCCAGATTTAGTGAGGGGAGGAAACCCCTGGCATTGCCAGATTTAGTGATGGGGAGGAAACCCCTGGCATTGTCAGGTTTAGTGAAGGGAGGAAACCCTTGGCATTGCCAGATTTAGTGAGGGGAGGAAACCCTTGGCATTGCCAGTTTTAGTGAGGGGAGGAAACCCTTGGCATTGTCAGGTTTAGTGAAGGGAGGAAACCCTTGGCATTGCCAGGTTTAGTGATGGGGAGGAGACCCCTGGCATTGCCAGATTTAGTGAGGGGAGGAAACCCCTGGCATTGCCAGATTTAGTGATGGGGAGGAAACCCCTGGCATTGTCAGGTTTAGTGAAGGGAGGAAACCCTTGGCATTGCCAGATTTAGTGAGGGGAGGAAACCCTTGGCATTGCCAGTTTTAGTGAGGGGAGGAAACCCTTGGCATTGTCAGGTTTAGTGAAGGGAGGAAACCCTTGGCATTGCCAGGTTTAGTGAGGGGAGGAAACCCCTGGCATTGTCAGGTTTAGTGAGGGGAGGAAACCCTTGGCATTGTCATGTTTAGTGAGGGGAGGAAACCCCTCGAATTGTCAGGTTTAGTGAGGGGAGGAAACCCTTGGCATTGTCAGGTTTAGTGAGGGGAGGAAACCCCTGGCATTGTCAGGTTTAGTGAGGGGAGGAAACCCTTGGCATTGCCAGGTTTAGTGAGGGGAGGAAACCCCTGGCATTGCCAGGTTTAGTGAGGGGAGGAAACCCCTGGCATTGCCAGGTTTAGTGAGGGGAGGAAACCCTTGGCATTGCCAGGTTTAGTGAGGGGAGGAAACCCCTGGCATTGTCAGGTTTAGTGAGGGGAGGAAACCCCTGGCATTGCCAGGTTTAGTGAGGGGAGGAAACCCTTGGCATTGCCAGGTTTAGTGAGGGGAGGAAACCCTTGGCATTGTCAGGTTTAGTAAGGGGAGGAAACCCCTGGCATTTGGTGAGTATCTCAAAACTCTCCCACATCAACGATCAAGTGAAAAATCCACTCATAAATTTTTGAAGTTTTATTTGGTCTGATAGGCCTTCCATCAATCCGGTGCTGGATCAAAGCTCTATGTTGGACTGAGGGACATTCACCAACTGACACATCAAGGCCCCCCCAAAAATAAAGAAAATATGGACAAGTATATGAGAGCTCACTGATTAAATATTAAAAAAAATATGAATACAGCTCAGCCAAACCAACTTCCTGTCCTAAGATTAACGAAAGCAATAAAGGATCCTATCAATGTAGTGAAAACACAGCATTAATAATATTAATCTTTATTAATTGACCGTGCAAGTTATTACTCGAATACCGAGTTCAAGTCATATTGGCCGAGTTCAAGTCATATTGGCCGAGTTCACGGGGTGCGGCTGAAAGACGCAATTAATATGTGACGTCTCAGAGTTTGACAGAAACAGACGACAAATGTTGATATCAAAATGTCTACACCAGAGTGTGTTGTACAAGCTCTTATTGACAGGATATTAAAGTTGCAAGAAAAACCTACTGTAAGAGAATCGGATTGCCGTTTTAGTACAGCTCAAGAGGAAACTTCTCTACTTATCCAGGAACAAAAACACGGAAAGAAAAACAAGGTCGGACGTCAATTTGTTTAAGGTATCCAACAAACGAATGGAAATAACTTCCACAGTCTATTAATAAAAATATTATGAATCGAGTGTTTACGTATTGCCTTGGTATTGGCCTTCGGGTGGTGGTATTGACCCTTGGCCTGCGGCCTCGGGCCAATACGACCACCCTCAGGCCAATACCAAGGCAATATGAAAACACTCGATTAATAACATATATTATTTGCTAAGAGCTGAAAAGCTTAGTCAATAAATTGAATGATTGTTTGGTGTTTTACGCCGCGCTCAAGATTATCTCACTTATATGGCGGCGTTGCCACTTTTATTGAGGGAGGAAACCAGGCTCTATGCCTGGAGGAAACCCACGACCTTCCGGTGGTAACTGGCAACCATCCCACATAGGTCGTTCAAGTGAAAACCCAGTCAGAAAATTGTCCAATTTTTTGGACAGAGTGGGATTCGAACCCGCGACCCATTGGTGGAAGGTTGTTCGGATTGAGCGTCCAACGCTCTACCTACTAAACCACAGAGGCCCCTCAGTCAATAAAAAAACATAGAAAAAAAAGGGTTTTTATTATTTATAGATAAGTGAAAACTAGGGATTTCCGTCACCTAAAAATTTCATAATTCACTGCAGTGCAATAACAATTTTGTTATTTTATAACTGCACGTGATCAAAGTTGATGACATTGCCGGGCCTACTTCTCCCTTGTGTACTGACGACTGCTTAAAGCTATAACAATGCATAGAATTCGGATGTGAATTTAAAGCCTTTTAGTTTTAAATCTTTATTTTTAGTAATGTATTTTTTTTTTTTCGTTTCAAACTTTTTTTTTAATTTTATTTTTAGTTACCAATTTTTTATCAGTTTTCAAATTTTTTTTAGGCGGTTTTCGCCCAGGTGGAAAGTCACATGATAGGTGGAAGTCACATGACTTTCCACACAGTGATAAATCATGTGACCGACAATAGTAACACGATGGCTGCCAGCTGTGGGGTGTGTGCAGCTATAAAGATCGGGGACGTAAGGGGCGTTTTGGTTTTCTTTTTTTGTATTTAGATATAGAAATGGGATCACGCATGCAATTTTCCACTGTTGATGTGTGTTACCAAAAAGCGACTTGCAGAGAGCTGGCAGGCATATTGTTGTTGGTCACATGATTTATCACCTAGATGAACAGTCATGTGACTTTTCATCTGGGTGAAAAAAATTCAAAACTAATAAAAATAATTTAAAACTCAAAAACAAAAAACGTTTGAAACGAAAAAAATAAATTAAAATGAAAAAGACTTCAATGTCATATTCAAGCCACCGTACTTTTCAGTGGTAAGTCGTAATGAAGATAATTAATATATCAGTGGCTGTTGTCATCAGGACCCCTCGGGTCTGGGCCAAAGAAAGCGAAGATATATTTATTTTCCAGACAATTTGTTGCGAGTGAAAAACTATTCCACATACATGTATCACATTTACAAGGAGGTTTAAGGCTGACGGTTATGTAAGGGCATAACTCTGGAAAAACATCCGAGCACGTCGATCTTATTGTACTTGCTGTATTGAACAAATGTAGTAAGTTTTAAAAATGTGAGTGAAAGACTTGTTGAGATAATGTGTTTACAAGGCGTTTTACAGCAGCGGTAATGTAAGGGGCATAACTCCGGAAAAAAAAACGTCCAAGCGTGTTGATTTTAAATAGGCTTCTTGTACTTGCTGTAGTGAACATATGTATTAAGTTTGAAAAATATGAATGAAAAGCTTGTTGAGATATGTGTTTACAAGGCTTTTTACAGACCGACAATGGAGGCAACGACAATACCTTTTTTGCCCGAGGGGTAAAAACTGAAAACACTAGTTTGTTTCAATAGAGAATCGGCCCACCACTTTAAATCAAAGCGTTAAAACAAAAATTCAATATTGATCTTCGGTTGACAGTGTTGTGTGAACTGCTGATACGTCTGATAAAAAACTATTCCATCACCAGTTGGGCGATAGGTCCCATACTCCATTTCAGGCTTCACCCAATATTGGTAGAATAATTGAAAGTGTAATCCCAAAAATAACAAGTATAATGTAAATACACTAAATACCTGGAGCCTGTTTCACAAAGTGGCGCATCGTAAGTTTTTACGTAACTGCCATAGCAACCCATACTGTAAAGATACGTTGGTAAGAAAAAACCACGCAAAAATACATTTACGCTGCTTTGTGAAACAGGCTCCTGGCCTTTAAATGATCATTATAAAAACATTTTGGAAAATGAAATCTTGAACATACCAACATGTGATTGAGAGACTTTGATTTGTGGCAGTGATGTGATGATGTCATCGTTGGCAGGGGGAGGAGCTTGGTCACTAAGTAAGTCAGGTCGGAGGATAAGCATTCGCAGAATGACACTCTGTAAGACAATAGTTATAATTTGATATAAAATACACCAAAGCATGATACAGTATTTAAATGGGCATCCTCCACACTGTCTACATAAAGACAATAAATATACATAAAGATAATCATTATAGTAACTTTGTGATCTCAACAGACTTACTACTGACACAGCTTGGTTTACATATTGTCTTGAAGTTGAAATCTGTTTGTTGAGGCTCTATAGAGGGGTCCAATCCCAAATCCTATTGTTTGGTTGTTTATGTCTTTCTTGATCATAATTTGTACAAAATAAATCGGCCATTCACACTTTATTGGTGAAATAAAAGAGAAAAACCCTTAAAACCACTGGATGTAATCAAGCCGTATGTGGAAGAGTTGCCAGGTACTTGCCGAATGTCGGGAGTTGCCTCCGGGCAATGAGCTTGTTTCCTCCCCCACTAAACCTGGCAACGCCACATTATAAGTGAGATAATCTTGAGTGTGGCGTAAAACATCAATCAATCAATCTAAAGTCAATTGACTCTTATTTTTATAATTAGCAGAAAATGCAAGAAACATTACGGGGCATTTCCCTTTAACAAGTTGACTGCCGACTACGAGATATTCTTTCGGTACGAGTGATCTTTTAGAATAACTAAACTTCTTGGCGTACTGAATGTAACGGTTAAATCTCACTGCCAGATACGACATATCTCGTATGTGGGGTTTCTCACAAAGTATCAAGGTAAAACCACTCGCGTTGCTAAAAATAGCACAGTAAACAAACATTGGTCATACGTGTAACACGCTTGAATGGTAAATGGGAGACCCCTTGCACTTTCAAGTTATCTCATAGTTCAGTCAACGTGTTAAAGGACTCATTGTTAAC
The DNA here is from genome assembly GCA_963971465.1 of Lepidochitona cinerea. Lineage (NCBI taxonomy): Eukaryota > Metazoa > Mollusca > Polyplacophora > Chitonida > Tonicellidae > Lepidochitona > Lepidochitona cinerea. The sequence goes on from OZ020559.1 coordinate 635,137, forward strand.
ATTTTTGATAATTCTGCAAATAGAAAGAAAAGGCACGATTAAGGTAATAAGAAACAGATTAAAATGTTAAATCCCACCTCAAACATGACCTCGAGAACTTCTCGACTTGTGATTACATCCATCAATATTCCGTCTAATGGATCTATCTCATCAATATCATCCAGCCCTCCTTCCTCAGATAAAACACTTGATCTAGATCAAACAAAAGGAGAAATCCTATACTGACTTTATACAGGATTTCACTAATATGGCGGCGTTGCCAGTTTTATTGTGGGAGGAGCCCGGAGGAAACCCACGACCTTCCATGGTAACTGGTAACCATCCCATATATAGGTCGTTCGTTTGAAAACCCAGTCAGGAAATTTTAAAATTTTTTTTGGACTGAGTGGGATTCGAACCTACCACCCATTGGTGGAAGGCTGAGCCACGGAGGCCCCCTGACTTTATACAGAGTTCTTGTCAATTTACCTGGAATTATATTTCCAAATTACAAGTTGAATCAAATTTGTGGAGAAGCAAAGTTAAAATACCCATATACAAAATTTCTTATTCCTTGTTTGTATCAGCTAGGTGTGGAAACTCCCAAAAACTCCAAAAGATCTTTTAACATTAAAACCTCCACAGACCATATGAACATCAGGAAGGCTAATGTATTTGGCATACTTAATTTTACTCCATGTCAGGTAGGCGAAAATAGCTATGGCAAAAACCACACCGCCCTCAGCCCGAGGGTCAAAACTAAAGAAGATATGGACTAAAAGAGAATATTCCATAATCTAATATAGATGCCATATTATGCAAGCAAAAAGTATTATACCCATAAGGTATATGATGTGAAAGAATTCAAAAAAATTAGATCAAAACTGTTCGAGTTATGGAGTGGAAGGGAACCCAGTAGGGACGGAATGAATGGGGAAAAGCTGTCAGTTGAATAGTAACTAAGATACATCCCGGACAAAACATTAACGACAGATTTTCATACGGCCGTTTGCAACAAAATGGTTTAATGTGAAATAAAGATGACGGGCACACCTCTGGCACACAAGGAATATACATGTACATGTACATGCATTTAGATTCTAAAATCCATGGTATATGTTTTTTTTTCTTTTTCCTGACACAGGGAAAAGTTTTTGTGTTTACAGATGGCGACAACAATACGCTTCAGCTAAGTTTCCTTGAGGAGGAAAAACTGTTCAAGCCCGGTGGACTATTTTTTATACTAAGCAGGTATAAAATGAAAAGTTACAAAACATTTCAAAGAGCATAAATTTACCCATAATTCAAAGGTTCCACTAAAGAGGAATTAGATTGGTGAGTTGTCTCTCCTGTTTCCAGGGGCAACCGTACACAATGTTCACAGTCACATTCAAATTCATCATCTGCATCTCCAGATTCAGCAGAGGTTTCTTCAATGAAGGATGGAGCTGTGACATCATCACAATCAGTCTACAATACAGTATAAACATCATCACAATCAGTCTACAATACAGTATAATCATCACAATCAGTGAACAATACAATATAAACATCACAATCAGTCTACAATACAGTATAAACATCATCACAATCAGTCTACAATACAGTATAATCATCACAATCAGTCTACAATACAGTATAATCATCACAATCAGTGAACAATACAGTATAAATCATCACAATCTGTCTACAATACAATATAAACATCACAATCAGTCTACAATACAATATAAACATCATCACAATCTGTCTACAATACAATATAAACATCACAATCAGTCTACAATACAACATAATCATCACAATCAGTCAACAATACAGTATAAACATCATCACAATCAGTCTACAATACAGTATAAATCATCACAATCTGTCTACAATACAATATAAACATCACAATCAGTCTACAATACAATATAAACATCATCACAATCTGTCTACAATACAATATAAACATCACAATCAGTCTACAATACAACATAATCATCACAATCAGTCTACAATACAATATAAACCTGATTACAATCAGTCTACAATACACTATAAACATTATCACCATCAGTCTACAATACAATATAAACATTATCACAATCAGTCTACAATACAATATAAACATGATCACAATCAGTCACAATACAAAATATACATGATCACAATCAGTGAGCAAACAAGTCCTGAGTGGATTCTCATATACAGCCATGGACAAACAAGTCCAGAGTGGATTCTCAAATACAGCCATGGACAAACAAGTCCAGAGTGGATTCTCAAATACAGCCCAGAACAAACAAGTCCTGAGTGGATTCTCATATACAGCCCTGAACAAACAAGTTGGGCTTGGATTCTCAAATACAGCCATGAACAAACAAGTTGGGCTTGGATTCTCAAATACAGCCCTGAACAAACAAGTCCTGAGTGGATTCTCATATACAGCCCTGAACAAACAAGTTGGGCTTGGATTCTCAAATACAGCCCTGAACAAACACGTCCTGAGTGAATTCTCATATACAGCCCTGAACAAACAAGTTGGGCTTGGATTCTCAAATACAGCCATGGACAAACAAGTCCTGAGTGGATTCTCAAATACAGCCATGGACAAACATGTCCAGAGTGGATTCTCATATACAGCCCTGAACAAACAAGTCCTGAGTGGATTCTCATATACAGCCCTGAACAAACAAGTTGGGCTTGGATTCTCAAATACAGCCCTGAACCAACACGTCCTGAGTGGATTCTCATATACAGCCCTGAACAAAACAAATCCTGAGTGGATTCTCAAATACAGTCCAGAACAAACAAGCCCTGAGTGGATTCTCATATACAGCCATGGACAAACAAGTCCAGAGTGGATTCTCAAATACAGCCATGGACAAACAAGTCTTGAGTGGATTCTCAAATACAGCCCTGAACAAACACATCCTGAGTGAATTCTCAAATACAGCCCTGAACAAACAAGTCCTGTGTGGATTCTCATATACAGCCCTGAACAAACAAGTTGGGCTTGGATTCTCAAATACAGCCCTGAACAAACACATCCTGAGTGAATTCTCAAATACAGCCCTGAACAAACACGTCCTGAGTGGATTCTCATATACAGCCCTGAACAAATAAGTTGGGCTTGGATTCTCAAATACAGCCCTGAACAAACAAGTCCTGAGTGGATTCTCAAATACAGCCATGAACAAACAAGTTGGGCTTGGATTCTCAAATACAGCCCTGAACAAACAAGTCCTGAGTGGATTCTCATATACAGCCCTGAACAAACAAGTTGGGCTTGGATTCTCAAATACAGCCCTGAACAAACACGTCCTGAGTGAATTCTCATATACAGCCCTGAACAAACAAGTTGGGCTTGGATTCTCAAATACAGCCATGAACAAACAAGTCCTGAGTGGATTCTCAAATACAGCCATGGACAAACATGTCCAGAGTGGATTCTCATATACAGCCCTGAACAAACAAGTCCTGAGTGGATTCTCATATACAGCCCTGAACAAACAAGTTGGGCTTGGATTCTCAAATACAGCCCTGAACCAACACGTCCTGAGTGGATTCTCATTTACAGCCCTGAACAAAACAAATCCTGAGTGGATTCTCAAATACAGTCCAGAACAAAACAAATCCTGAGTGGATTCTCAAATACAGTCCAGAACAAACAAGCCCTGAGTGGATTCTCATATACAGCCATTGACAAACAAGTCCAGAGTGGATTCTCAAATACAGCCCAGAACAAACAAGTCCTGAGTGGATTCTCAAATACAGCCCAGAACAAACAAGTCCTGAGTGGATTCTCAAATACAGCCCAGAACAAACAAGTCCAGAGTGGATTCTCAAATACAGCCCAGAACAAACAAGCCCTGAGTGGATTCTCATATACAGCCCTGAACAAACAAGTCCTGAGTGGATTCTCAAATACAGCCATGGACAAACAAGTTGGGGTAGAATTGACTTTAAAACCTTCGTCTTGGTGTTTGTTGCGTAACCCGATACCGCTGAACGTTGGTTCGCACCGAGTCAAACCCCGAGAATGCGCACTACCCCGATAATTGAGAAAAATGAGGAAAAAGTGACCTGTTGCCGATTGCCGTTCCTTTTCCCTCCCTCGGGACAGAGTGGAAACTTTTAACCAATCAACGATAAGCTTTGGTCACGTGTGACGGTTGACCCAGATATTTTGAAGCAGAATGACATAATGTCACTATGGCTACCGCTTTGACAGGCTGGGTTGCTGGCGACGCTATCGGGGGAAATGTTGTGAAATCAACCCTTTGATGACTGTATACGTTAATGACAGCCCAGTTTTCAATACAAAAGGACAGAATATAACCACACTCACAACATTATCAGGTTAAATCCTTTATTTTGTATGACAACAAGCAAAAGATCACTTCTTCCGGGGGAGGTAAACCTACCGGCCGGTATGGTGCACGACACACTTGATGTTGTTTGAAGGTCATCTCTACTTAACATATATATTTGCACACGACACGCACATGCAGGAGGGGTAGAGTTCTCATTTATTACCCCCAAAAAACTCCTGCTGTTAATTTAGAGAGATTAGAGATATATTTTAGAAATACTTACATCAGATAGTTGTTGATTCAAAGTGGAACTGTCAGACATTAACTCTTGATAATCCAAGGTTGAATCATCTAATACATCAGAGTTATCTCCCCTTGATTCCCAATTATACTCAAAGGGTAGGCTGAATTCAATGACACAAAACAAGTAGATTATTTCCCTACGCAATGAATGGTTGATTGATGTTTTAGACCACACTCCACAAGATTACTTCATTTACATGGTGTCATTGGCAGGTTTAGTGAGGGAGGAAATCAGACTTACAATATTTGCTCTGAGGAAACCCCCAACCTTTGGCGAGAATGTGCTCTTCCACATAGGGCAATTGAGTGATAGATACATTCATAACTTTGTTAACTTGATTAGGTCTGAATGGCATTAGAACATGTCAGCCACTGAGAGATTATCAATGAGCCATAAAATGTAGTTTACATTTTATTGATTTCTCAAAAAATATCCTACAGTTTGAGCAAATCTAGGGACCAATACACATAAAGACAATTGTTTTGTTTTTCAGAGAAATGTTTTTTATGTTACCTTAGCGAGAGATAATCTAGGAAAAGATCTGGTTCTGGCCCAGCTGTTAAACCAGGGATGTCATCTTGTATCATGCACAAAATTGTATTCATTTCTTGTTCAGCTGAACACAGACGTTGTTCTAGGTCAGATAAAAATCCAGTTTGATCTCGCTCTAAAGCATAGAACATATACATGCATGTCAGTTTAAAAAATAATACTTGAAAATTCTCAGTATGTGACAAACATTCCACTATTTTACTCAAATAAACTTGTTTTGTTTCCACACCACATGATTTCACTTTTATAGGGGCGTTTGACCTTAGGTAGCTTTTGCATATGGGTGGATCGGGTAGAATGAGATTCAAACCTGTGACCTATCAGTGGAAGGCCTACACATGTATGTTGTACTGATAATCACTCACTGAGCCATAGAGGCCCCACACATAGTTCGATCAATGGAAAGCACACATTAACAAAACTACAGAACAATGGCATAATTGTGTTGAAATTAAATTCCCAATCCAATCCCTGCTAACAAAGAAGTGTTAGATTTAGTACAGCATGTTGAATGCACATTTATAAATTATATAAAAACGATGGTAATAAAACATGTACCTTTTCCAGAGGCCAATCGCTTTCGTTTTGGTTTTTGAGAAGATGGAATAACAGATGAATCCTTTGATGTCTGGGCAGGAGGTTCTGAGTCGGAAGAACTTTGTTTCCACTGGCTCCCAGTTTCTGATGACTTTTTCTTCTGTGGGTTGCGACTGCTCAAAAGATTTTGCTGTTTCTTAACACACTGATCACAAAGTCTAATTGGAAGGCTGCAAGTTAAACACCATTCATAGTAACATCCACAGCCAGAAAAACAAGAACCTGTGTTTAGAACTTTTGGTTTCGAACACTGACAGACATTGCTTGCAGAGAACATTGATGTAGTTGGAGGGAGACATGTCCCTGTTGAGTGGTTGGGACTGTCACTTGTATCTGTTATTGAGCTCTGGTCACCAAAACATGCATCTGAAGTGGAACTTGTCAATGACAAAACACCCACATCTTGTGGTGATTGAGAACATTCTGGCAATTTGATTTGTAATTCTGGTTCAGTGGAAAAATCTTCTGTACACTCACAGAAATTATCATGTGTGCTTAAACTGCCAGACTCCAAATGACTAATGTCAGCTGACTCTCTCTGCACTGTTGAAAATCTGTTGGGTGGATTGGCCAAATCACAAATCCCATCACTGGGGCAGAGTAAGTTTTCAACATTAATCATATCCTTCCTTTCATCGCTGTGGCAATGTACAAAATCAGAGGTATCTTGGCGACCACAACAGGAGCTAACCCTATTATGAACATCGTTCCTTTTAATTTCATCACTATGTGGGCTATCAGAATTACAATAGATACACTGTTCAAAAATGGGATCACATGAACAGGCATTATAAACCTGGTCAAAACAAGAGCTTTTTTCAAACAAGTTTTGTAAAAGTTCATCATTTTGTGACTCAGTCTTGGCAAATGGAGAATTTTGTGACGTTCTACATTCAGATATATAACAGTCTTCATTGTTTTTACATGGTAGTTCATTAAAATCATTAGGAATATTCTTGGCAAATGGAGAATTTTGTGACGTACTACATTCAGATCTATAACAGTCTTCATTCTTTTTACATGGTAGTTCATTTAAATCATTAGGAATATTCTGCGAGTTTCTCCACTGCTTTCAAACCCATCCCTTGACTCTTTATGACAGATTTCACTTGATTCACAGGAACATCTTTTCACATTTTTTTCAGGAAAACAAAGAAAGCTGTCATTTTCAGTTCCACATGTAGATTGACAGGTAGACCAATCTAAACTTGTGTTAAACATCTTAAAATCCCTCTGACCTAGCAAGGAGACATCTTGGCAATCAGAGCCCCTCAGACTTTGTGGAGAAAAGCCTTTGAGATCAGTTTTATGATGTAGCACATATCCTTTATCGTGCAAATCTCTCGGACACCTTGATGAAAACACATAATTTTCAGAATCATTTAGGGGAGGTGGAGAAAAACTGTTTGTGTCCGAATCACTGGGAGATGTGGAGAGTAACTTTTAGACTTACAATCACTACCAAAAGATGAACAAATCTGAGCACAAATATCAACCAAATCGGACTCGGACTCAAAATCTTTAACTTTACCAGGAGAACTTTCAATTTTGGGGGAACTGCTCACTAGTCCGAAGGTTCACCGGTCCGAAGGTTCACTAGTCCGAAGGTTCACCGGTCCGAAGGTTCACTAGTCCGAAGGTTCACCGGTCCGAAGGTTCACTAGTCCGAAGGTCCACTGGTCCGAAGGTTCACTAGTCCGAAGGTTCACTAGTCCGAAGGTTCCCTAGTCCGAACATCCCAGTCATAATGCGCTATATCTCAAATAAGACCATCCACTATTTGGATGATAAAAACTAAACAGTGGTGCTGATAGACATTTTATTGAAGCAATTACAAAAATCTGAGTAGCGGTACGTATACTTGAACAGATGTGAAAAATAAAAAGTACTCTTCACGGTTTGTTCATGGGGTATAAAGGTCTAAATGATATACGTCTTTTTAACACAATTAGAAACTTTTTTCCATGGTTATTTTGGACAAGAAGATTTTCCCTGTGCCCGTGTGTTTTAGTGATCACAAATATATATATATGAACGTTTACAAAGTCGACACCACGTGTCTCTCTAGATATAAGTATAATGTCATCTTTTAAATAATGTTTTCCCAACTTTTCGAATTATCTGATAAATAAAAGCATTTAAATTGAACATGTGATGTCAATCGTATAACCCTCTAGAGTTCCTAAGGAAAAATAAAATATTTAGTTCGACGGTTTTATATACCCTGCATAGCTCCTATTTCCTCATGAAATTCATTGTCTTTCTCTTTGTTAGTCTGCACCCCCCCCCCCCCCCCCTGCTACCGGGATGTACGCCCGTGGCTGTGCATAAAATCGTCGAATTATATATTTCCTTTTTCTTTGGAGTGATCATAAATTCCTAACTTTACACTGTCTCGACTACAGACCAGCAACGACTAAGGGATACTGTCTTGTGGGAAAATGATGCTGAGGAAACTATCCTTGGGTATGGGTAGGCCTATACCCTATGGTCTATATTGTAGTTTGGAGGATGATATCGGTACTGTTCTTCGGACTACTGGACCTTCGGACTAGTGGACCTTCGGACTAGTGAACCTTCGAACCAGTGAACCCTCTCGTTCGGACTAGTGAACCTTCTGACTAGTGGACCTTCGGACTAGTGAACCTTCTTACTAGTGAACCCGTTTTTCGGACTAGTGAACCTTCGGACTAGTGAACCTTCGGACTAGTGAACCCTTCTCCAATTTTGGTATTAGCTTGTATCCATCTTTGGTTTGGCTTGGGTGATAAGACTGGATTTTGTAAACATTTTGGCTGATCTTTTAAATCATAGTTATTGGTATGAAATCTTGACCGAAGTCTTTCCAATCTAGCACTGATAGAGTCAGACTGAGGCACAGAGAACCTTTCCTCCGAGTCAACACAGCTGGATTTCTTACAAATCCCCCACCCAGGATTACCCAAATTAAATTTCTCTTCAGTAACAAGTTTTTTAGAGTGACTTTTTCGTTTACATGGTTTTAGTTTGGTTGATTCCTTTTTGGTCTCAGCCATAGATAAATCCGGAAATTTATTTCTAGTCTGTGAAAGATGAGACTGGGTAGAATTGAGAGTTTTGTCTTCGCAGTATTTCTGTCTTAGTCTATCAGCTACAAGCTGTGCCTTCAAACGAGCATCTTCATTACAAAGAGAGCTTTCTTGTAAATCTAAAACACAATCAAAATGTGCATAAAAACACATAAATAACATTACAAAGATCCATTACCCGTAGTGGTCAGTAAAGTGTGGACGGTAAAAATAAATTAATTAATGTCCTGACTAAAAGTAAATTGGGGTCTTGCTATATGTGTTGACCAAAAACAGACACCCAGCGTTTTGGCTGTTAATCAGTCTGTGGCTTCACAGTAGAGTTTAATTGTATCGAAACAACTTTTTGATAATAATGGTGACCAAATGAGTTATGGAGCACTTTCTTTCTATTATTTTATCAGTAATTAAATGAAATTTCCGCAGTATGCCTATATGTAGTGTAGACACTTTTGCGAGTACATGTAGCTTTGGTACAGTTTTCAGATATAGATAGCAGCTTATAGGTAGGCGATGTGTCAAATACTAAAATTCACCAAGCCCCAGTCTTTTTTAGGTGACTGAAAGATTCTTCCAGTCGAAATTCTGTTTAAAGCATGACTGGAAGTCTACAGAGAGATTTCGCGAGAAAATTATAGGAATAAACTACAGTACTAACTTGTTGGATGTTTCTTGTCTTTAGGTCGGGCCCCACCACTGTAACCATGACTACTTGTGTCCGTGGTTAACTTTGATAGAGTTCCTCCCTGTACATTAGAATCCATGCCTTCAGCCTGCAACACAAATATGCTGTCAAAGCATTGTTAAGATTAAATGTATGGAGCAGAAGGGAACCTGTAGTCCGCAATGTCTTCAGTTGTTTGGATTTGCCTACATTATTGGCTTCTTCAATACACCGCCAACATAGGGTGCATTTGAAAAATTTAAGAGCTCTCACAATTTTCCAAAATCTAGAATTTGAAACATAAAACTGTCGTGAAAAATTCTTTGATAATCCCTTTGTAGAGCTAAACCATCAACTGTGATGGTTATAGTTTATTGAAAATTCCAAGAGCAAGTAAATATGATTATACATGTCAAACGGAATTCTAATTACATCTTATAAATATGTGAAGAATAGTTTGGTATAGGTTTTAGAAACAAACTACGGATGATTAAAATTGACCCGACCTGCCTATTACTAGTCTCACTCTTGGGCTAATTTATTTTTAAAATGTCCGTGTTGTTGTTGTAGCTTGCATGTAAAATAAGATTGTCAAAAACAGTATTAAATCACATTATCAGCTAAGCTAAATATTGAACTAGACAGAGGGGTTTGTCAAAAGTAAACTCATGGCAAAAATGATCAAAATCTTCCTATTAAAACTCCAAATTACCATGGATGTCTGGTCAAGTCGTCTGCTAAAATGAAAATATATTCACAACTTTGACATCGATAACAGGAAATCTGAAGGGTCCACCACAAGCCCGGAAATACATCCACCGAAGGGCCATCAGACACTAAAACTGAATAGCCTCCCCTTTGTTACTGGATAAAATCACAGTCAGCTGAGGCGGGCTTAGTTCAATTTTACCGAACTTATGGGGATAGTACATATACCTGGGATCCCAGCATATACCAACGTTCAGTCTACGAATTTTGAAATGCGGGGCGGTAAACAACGACGAACTTTTGGCGAAAATTACAAGCCATGAAAATATTATTGTAACTATTTTATGTATATTTACGAGGACATAGGCATTTACATTTTTTCTAAAAAGTGTCCCAATTTACCCCTTGGGTGGGGTAAATTAGGATTGTCTATGGGGTATATTGGGACAGTGTCAACGTTAAAGTAAAAATGAAATTAACTGATTGCTTGAAGGAATTTTGCTTCTTTATTGTTTTAACAAATGAATAATAGCCTACAAACGGTGTCTGTCAACGATAAAGTTGAATACAAGCGATTAGACAAAATGGCCCTTAAAATAATTTTAGTTGGCACTAAAAGAGCATGGGACTGATCAAAATATAGCTTTATTAAAATTATGCTTGGAAAATCACATGCAACTGAAAGAACGGTTGTACTAGACGTATTCATTGAAATATAGGGGAAAATCAACATTATAGTTGTATTGTGGTGGAAATGTAAGCATTATGAAACCGTTATCCCATGGCCCAATGGACCCCGACAGTTATGTCCCAATTACCCGAATGACCCCCTTAGCCATTTTGTTTCTCATGGTAAAAGGGAGGTTCATTCAAAAACTTTTAGACAGAAACTATGGTTTTACCACATTATGATAAAATAGACACATAATAACTATGGCATATAACAATGCTAGAAACTGAAAAATATTTCACCAGTAAAAATTTACATTTAGTCTGAACAAAACAAAAATGTTACCCCTAAAACTTTCATGTGCTTCCTAAATCGGTATACAACAGAATATCACATCGCAAAACGATATGCCTGCAAAACTCATCTGATGATGTCACTTTAAAGGGGCATGAGCTGCCAAAATGTTGATATTTTGACGTTGATACAGAATGTTTAAATTATCGGCTATTTTTCCTAAGACGTATAATTCAAAGACTTTTTAGTGCGCCTAGTCTCGGGTATGTACGTTAAAGTATTGTTTTGAGCTAACTTTTGCTTAGAATGAATGAATGGTCGTCCCGGTTATTTAAATTTTGTTTACTTTTCGAAGACGTTTTCGGTTCGTACAGGCCACATACTGTATGGATTTTCCTCATTCCAATGCCAATCATTGAGTTTTTCGATGGCCTGTAAAGCCTCTTACTGTCGGGACGATCAGAAATTATGAAAAAAGTGTGAATTTCGGCAGCTCATGCCCCTTTAAGTATCCTGATATAAAAATAGCCTATAGATAGAGAGCTTGTCTCACTGTATACCCCATGTCCCAATGCGCCCAAAAATTGGAAAATGTTCTGACTGGGTTTTCATTCAAACGACCTATGTGGGATGGTTGCCAGTTACCAGCGGGAAGGTCGTGGGTTTCCTCCGGGCACAGAGCCCGGTTTCCTCCCACAATAAAACTGGCAACGTCGCCATATAAGTGAAATAATCTTGAGCGCGGCGTAAAACACCAAACAATCAAACCCAATGCGCCCGGTCTCCCCTACTATGTACGGTACATGTTAAAAAGCTAATTTTCTTGAAAAATGGCATAAATTCTTTTACCGATTTAGGGTGAAATCCAAGAAGGATTTCTGCCATTTTTCAAGGAAGTTTGAATAAAAAAAAAAATAACGAAAATACCATTTATCTAGTAGTATTGGACTTAAACATGATGTGCCCGTGGCACTATGGCAAGCCGTTTCGGCCTATTTAACATATCTTGAATTCATTTGCACATATGTGCAATTCAATTCCCGATATGTACATATCAGAAATTGAATTCCACATATGTGCAATTCATTTGCACATATGTGCAATTCAATTCCACATACCTGAAATAGCACTGACTTCTTGATATGTGGGTCGTGTATTTAACATATGTTGAATTCATTTCCACATATCTGAAATTCTATTTAACATATCTTGAAAGGCCCTTACATTCAACATATGTGCAATTCAATTCCACATATCTGAAATTGCGCCGAAATCACCGCTCCGTGGGTGGAAGTAGAGAAGGTAATTATACACATGCGCGGTGTCCCACAACGACGGGCAGCGCGATCAAGGAAGTATCGATGTTGCAGATATCTTAAATAGACGTGTATTCAAGATATGTTGAATTCATTTCCACATATCTGGAAATGAATTCTACATATCTGAAATGTCAATGTGCAGCACAGTATTATTTCCAGATATCTTAAAATGATTTTCACATATGTGCAATTCATTTGTGCAATTCAATGTACATATCGGGAATTGAATTGCACATATGTGGAAATGAATTCAACATATGTTAAATAGGCCGATACGGCGTGCAATATGGCACAACATTTCAAGGCTCTAGGTATTTCGGTCAATGACCATTATGAAAACATGCCCATTGAAAATAAATGCCTTTTCTCACTTCCGCTGCAGATACCAAGCACAAACGTTTGGAAAGGGAAAATTTTCACTTTCTTTTCCCATGATCCTATGGTGTTCAATCTCCGTCTACCGATATTCTTGTCATAGCTTTTATAAGTAGGCCCTAAGCATTGTCAATATATTACAAAGTGTTCCATAAAATACTACTGACAAAGGCCAAGCTCCTGTCAGTCGTTGCCCTGATGAAATATAATGGGTTTAGTTTATTGCAACAACTAATTATGGGGTATAAAGGTCTTAATGATATACTTCTTTTTAACACTAATAAACTTGTCTCCGTGGTTATTTTAGACCAGAAAATTTTTCCTGTGCCCGTGTATTTTAGTGTTCATAAATATATGATTGTGTTTACTGTATGAGCCAGTCATCTTGTCATTTTATTTGTGGCTTTGATAATGTAAAGCTCGTTCTCACAAGAAGTTCAAGTTTGTGTGATTCATCCTGTACTAGTAACGAAGTGAATACTACCTTACTGACATACGGTATTGGGGTATTGGTGGCCAAATGTACACAATACTCAATAAATGTTGACCTATTGCCATCACTATGATAGTATTCCAGTCGGCTAACTGTGGTTTGGAGAAGGTATAGCCTATGTTAGAATGACAATGCCGGGAAAGCTGACCGGCATGGAACACTTACACCATTTTTTTTTTAATTTTTAAATATTCAAATGTAAACTTTATATATTCTAAGCATTTATGGTTGATGAGTGTCTGATATAGGCCTAGTATGGAAGCCGGATACAGACATTTTATTCTCGAGCTTCGCGACACCGCCAGACTCGCCAAAGTAACTGATTCGCGACTTTCTCTATTCCACAAAACTCGCCAAACAAGCCAATCACACTAATCAATTTAACAAAAAAAAGTCATTTTTTTTAAAACATGGCCAACGTGGCGTTACCCGCTAAAGAAAGATAGTAGGCCTATTTTTTGCAATCCCGAATCGCGACCTTCGTGTGCTATAATATGAACTTGGGATGGGAAATTCGACACATATAGGTAGTAGTTGTCTATAAGCTACACATATATGTACTAGTAGTTGGAGATCACAAAGTTGTCTATAAGCTACACATATAGGTAGTAGTTGGAGATCACAAAGTTGTCTATAAGCTACACATATATGTACTAGCAGTTGGAGATCACAAAGTTGTCTATAAGCCACACATATATGTACTAGTAGTTGGAGATCACAAAGTTGTCTATAAGCCACACATATATGTACTAGTAGTTGGAGATCACAAAGTTGTCTATAAGCCACACATATATGTACAAGTAGTTGGAGATCACAAAGTTGTCAATAAGCCACACATATATGTACTAGTAGTTGGAGATCTCAAAGTTGTCTATTAGCCACGCATATATGTACTAGTAGTTGGAGATCACAAAGTTGTCTATAAGCCACACATATATGTACTAGTAGTTGGAGATCTCAAAGTTGTCTATTAGCCACACATATATGTACTAGTAGTTGGAGATCACAAAGTTGTCTATAAGCTACACATATGTAGGTCTACTAGTAGTTGGAGATCAAAAAGCTGTCTATAAGCTACACATATATGTACTAGTAGTTGGAGATCACAAAGTTGTCTATAAGCTACACATATGTGTACTAGTAGTTGGAGATCACAAAGTTGTCTATAAGCCACACATATATGTACTAGTAGTTGGAGATCACAAAGTTGTCTATAAGCTACACATATATGTACTAGTAGTTGGAGATCACAAAATTGTCTATAAGCTACACATATATGTACTAGTAGTTGGAGATCACAAAGTTGTCTATAAGCCACACATATATGTACTAGTAGTTGGAGATCACAAAGTTGTCTATAAGCCACACATATATGTACTAGTAGTTGGAGATAACAAAGTTGTCTATACGCCACACATATATGTACTAGTAGTTGGAGATCACAAAGTTGTCTATAAGCCACACATATATGTACTAGTAGTTGGAGATCACAAAGTTGTCTATAAGCCAAACATATATGTACTAGTAGTTGGAGATCTCAAAGTTGTCTATTAGCCACACATATATGTACTAGTAGTTGGAGATCACAAAGTTGTCTATAAGCCACACATATATGTACTAGTAGTTGGAGATCTCAAAGTTGTCTATTAGCCACACATATATGTACTAGTAGTTGGAGATCACAAAGTTGTCTATAAGCTACACATATGTAGGCCTACTAGTAGTTGGAGATCACAAAGCTGTCTATAAGCTACACATATATGTACTAGTAGTTGGAGATCACAAAGTTGTTTATAAGACACACATATATGTACTAGTAGTTGGAGATCACAAAGTTGTCTATAAGCTACACATATGTGTACTATTAGTTGGAGATCACAAAGTTGTCTATAAGCCACACATATATGTACTAGTAGTTGGAGATCACAAAGTTGTCTATAAGCTACACATATATGTACTAGTAGTTGGAGATCACAAAGTTGTCTATACGCCACACATATATGTACTAGTAGTTGGAGATCACAAAGTTGTCTATAAGCCACACATATATGTACTAGTAGTTGGAGATCACAAAGTTGTCTATAAGCCACACATATATGTACTAGTAGTTGGAGATCACACAGTTGTCTATAAGCCACACATATATGTACTAGTAGTTGGAGATCACAAAGTTGTCTATAAGCTACACATATATGTACTAGTAGTTGGAGATCACAAAGTTGTCTTTAAGCCACACATATATGTACTAGTAGTTGGAGATCACAAAGTTGTCTATAAGCCACACATATATGTACTAGTAGTTGGAGATCACAAAGTTGTCTATAAGCCATACATATATGTACTAGTAGTTGGATATCACAAAGTTGTCTATAAGCTACACATATATGTACTAGTAGTTGGAGATCACAAAGTTGTCTATAAGCCATACATATATGTACTAGTAGTTGGAAATCACAAAGTTGTCTATAAGCCACCCATATTTGTACTAGTAGTTGGAGATCACAAAGTTGTATATAAGCCACACATATATGTACTAGTAGTTGGAGATCACAAAGTTGTCTATAAGCCATACATATATGTACTAGTAGTTGGAGATCACAAAGTTGTATATAAGCTACACATATATGTACTAGTAGTTGGAGATCACAAAGTTGTCTATTAGCTGCTGCCACACATATATGTACTAGTAGTTGGAGATCACAAAGTTGTCTATAAGCCACACATATATGTACTAGTAGTTGGAGGTCACAAAGTTGTCTATAAGCTACACATATATGTACTAGTAGTTGGAGATCACAAAGTTGTCTATAAGCTACACATATATGTATTGTAGTTGGAGAATACAAAGTTGTCTATAAGCTACACATATTTGTACTAGTAGTTGGAGATCACAAAGCTGTATATAAGCCACACATATATGTACTAGTAGTTGGAGATCACAAAGTTGTCTATAAGCCACACATATTTGTATTAGTAGTTGGAGATAACACAGTTGTCTATAAGCCACACATATATGTACTAGTAGTTGGAGATCACAAAGTTGTCTATACGCCACACATATATGTACTAGTAGTTGGAGATCACAAAGTTGTCTATAAGCCACACATATATGTACTAGTAGTTAGAGATCACAAAGTTGTCTATAAGCCACACATATATGTACTAGTAGTTGGAGATCACAAAGTTGTCTATAAGCCACATATATATGTACTAGTAGTTAGAGATCACAAAGTTGTCTATAAGCTACACATATATGTACTAGTAGTTGGAGATCACAAAGTTGTCTATAAGCTACACATATATGTACTAGCAGTTGGAGATCACAAAGTTGTCTATAAGCCACACATATATGTACTAGTAGTTGGAGATCACAAAGTTGTCTATAAGCCACACATATATGTACTAGTAGTTGGAGATCACAAAGTTGTCTATAAGCCACACATATATGTACAAGTAGTTGGAGATCACAAAGTTGTCAATAAGCCACACATATATGTACTAGTAGTTGGAGATCTCAAAGTTGTCTATTAGCCACGCATATATGTACTAGTAGTTGGAGATCACAAAGTTGTCTATAAGCCACACATATATGTACTAGTAGTTGGAGATCTCAAAGTTGTCTATTAGCCACACATATATGTACTAGTAGTTGGAGATCACAAAGTTGTCTATAAGCTACACATATGTAGGTCTACTAGTAGTTGGAGATCAAAAAGCTGTCTATAAGCTACACATATATGTACTAGTAGTTGGAGATCACAAAGTTGTCTATAAGCTACACATATGTGTACTAGTAGTTGGAGATCACAAAGTTGTCTATAAGCCACACATATATGTACTAGTAGTTGGAGATCACAAAGTTGTCTATAAGCTACACATATATGTACTAGTAGTTGGAGATCACAAAATTGTCTATAAGCTACACATATATGTACTAGTAGTTGGAGATCACAAAGTTGTCTATAAGCCACACATATATGTACTAGTAGTTGGAGATCACAAAGTTGTCTATAAGCCACACATATATGTACTAGTAGTTGGAGATAACAAAGTTGTCTATACGCCACACATATATGTACTAGTAGTTGGAGATCACAAAGTTGTCTATAAGCCACACATATATGTACTAGTAGTTGGAGATCACAAAGTTGTCTATAAGCCAAACATATATGTACTAGTAGTTGGAGATCTCAAAGTTGTCTATTAGCCACACATATATGTACTAGTAGTTGGAGATCACAAAGTTGTCTATAAGCCACACATATATGTACTAGTAGTTGGAGATCTCAAAGTTGTCTATTAGCCACACATATATGTACTAGTAGTTGGAGATCACAAAGTTGTCTATAAGCTACACATATGTAGGCCTACTAGTAGTTGGAGATCACAAAGCTGTCTATAAGCTACACATATATGTACTAGTAGTTGGAGATCACAAAGTTGTTTATAAGACACACATATATGTACTAGTAGTTGGAGATCACAAAGTTGTCTATAAGCTACACATATGTGTACTATTAGTTGGAGATCACAAAGTTGTCTATAAGCCACACATATATGTACTAGTAGTTGGAGATCACAAAGTTGTCTATAAGCTACACATATATGTACTAGTAGTTGGAGATCACAAAGTTGTCTATACGCCACACATATATGTACTAGTAGTTGGAGATCACAAAGTTGTCTATAAGCCACACATATATGTACTAGTAGTTGGAGATCACAAAGTTGTCTATAAGCCACACATATATGTACTAGTAGTTGGAGATCACACAGTTGTCTATAAGCCACACATATATGTACTAGTAGTTGGAGATCACAAAGTTGTCTATAAGCTACACATATATGTACTAGTAGTTGGAGATCACAAAGTTGTCTTTAAGCCACACATATATGTACTAGTAGTTGGAGATCACAAAGTTGTCTATAAGCCACACATATATGTACTAGTAGTTGGAGATCACAAAGTTGTCTATAAGCCATACATATATGTACTAGTAGTTGGATATCACAAAGTTGTCTATAAGCTACACATATATGTACTAGTAGTTGGAGATCACAAAGTTGTCTATAAGCCATACATATATGTACTAGTAGTTGGAAATCACAAAGTTGTCTATAAGCCACCCATATTTGTACTAGTAGTTGGAGATCACAAAGTTGTATATAAGCCACACATATATGTACTAGTAGCTGGAGATCACAAAGTTGTCTATAAGCCATACATATATGTACTAGTAGTTGGAGATCACAAAGTTGTATATAAGCTACACATATATGTACTAGTAGTTGGAGATCACAAAGTTGTCTATTAGCTGCTGCCACACATATATGTACTAGTAGTTGGAGATCACAAAGTTGTCTATAAGCCACACATATATGTACTAGTAGTTGGAGGTCACAAAGTTGTCTATAAGCTACACATATATGTACTAGTAGTTGGAGATCACAAAGTTGTCTATAAGCTACACATATATGTATTGTAGTTGGAGAATACAAAGTTGTCTATAAGCTACACATATGTAGGTCTACTAGTAGTTGGAGATCACAAAGCTGTATATAAGCCACACATATATGTACTAGTAGTTGGAGATCACAAAGTTGTCTATAAGCCACACATATTTGTATTAGTAGTTGGAGATAACACAGTTGTCTATAAGCCACACATATATGTACTAGTAGTTGGAGATCACAAAGTTGTCTATACGCCACACATATATGTACTAGTAGTTGGAGATCACAAAGTTGTCTATAAGCCACACATATATGTACTAGTAGTTAGAGATCACAAAGTTGTCTATAAGCCACACATATATGTACTAGTAGTTGGAGATCACAAAGTTGTCTATAAGCCACATATATATGTACTAGTAGTTGGAGATCACAAAGTTGTCTATAAGCTACACATGTATGTACTAGTAGTTGGAGATCACAAAGTTGTCTATAAGCCACACATATATGTACTAGTAGTTGGAGATCACAAAGTTGTCTATAAGCCACACATATATGTACTAGTAGTTGGAGATCACAAAGTTGTCTATAAGCCACATATATATGTACTAGTAGTTGGAGATCACAAAGTTGTCTACAAGCCACACATATATGTACTAGTAGTTGGAGATCACAAAGTTGTATATAAGCCACACATATATGTACTAGTAGTTGGAGATCACAAAGCTGTATATAAGCCACACATATATGTACTAGTAGTTGGAGATCACAAAGTTGTCTATAAGCCACATATATTTGTATTAGTAGTTGGAGATAACACAGTTGTCTATAAGCCACACATATATGTACTAGTAGTTGGAGATCACAAAGTTGTCTATACGCCACACATATATGTACTAGTAGTTGGAGATCACAAAGTTGTCTATAAGCCACACATATATGTACTAGTAGTTAGAGATCACAAAGTTGTCTATAAGCCACACATATATGTACTAGTAGTTGGAGATCACAAAGTTGTCTATAAGCCACATATATATGTACTAGTAGTTGGAGATCACAAAGTTGTCTATAAGCTACACATGTATGTACTAGTAGTTGGAGATCACAAAGTTGTCTATAAGCCACACATATATGTACTAGTAGTTGGAGATCACAAAGTTGTCTATAAGCCACACATATATGTACTAGTAGTTGGAGATCACAAAGTTGTCTATAAGCCACATATATATGTACTAGTAGTTGGAGATCACAAAGTTGTCTATAAGCCACACATATATGTACTAGTAGTTGGAGATCACAAAGTTGTCTATAAGCCACACATATATGTACTAGTAGTTGGAGATCACAAAGTTGTCTATAAGCCACATATATATGTACTAGTAGTTGGAGATCACAAAGTTGTCTACAAGCCACACATATATGTACTAGTAGTTGGAGATCACAAAGTTGTCTATAAGCCACACATATATGTACTAGTAGTTGGAGATCACAAAGGTGTCTATAAGCCACACATATATGTACTAGTAGTTGGAGATCACAAAGTTGTATATAAGCTACACATATATGTACTAGTAGTTGGAGATCACAAAGTTGTCTATTAGCTGCTGCCACACATATATGTACTAGTAGTTGGAGATCACAAAGTTGTCTATCAGCCACACATATATGTACTAGTAGTTGGAGGTGACAAAGTTGTCTATAAGCTACACATATATGTACTAGTAGTTGGAGATCACAAAGTTGTCTATAAGCTACACATATATGTATTGTAGTTGGAGATTACAAAGTTGTCTATAAGCTACACATATTTGTACTAGTAGTTGGAGATCACAAAGCTGTATATAAGCCACACATATATGTACTAGTAGTTGGAGATCACACAGTTGTCTATAAGCCACACATATATGTACTAGTAGTTGGAGATCACAAAGTTTTCTATACGCCACACATATATGTACTAGAAGTTGGAGATCACAAAGTTGTCTATAAGCCACACATATATGTACTAGTTGTTGGAGATCACAAAGTTGTCTATAAGCCACACATATATGTACTAGTAGTTGGAGATCACAAAGTTGTCTATAAGCCACATATATGTACTAGTAGTTGGAGATCACAAAGTTGTCTACAAGCCACACATATATGTACTAGTAGTTGGAGATCACAAAGTTGTCTATAAGCCACACATATATGTACTAGTAGTTGGAGATCACAAAGTTGTCTATAAGCCACATATATATGTACTAGTAGTTGGAGATCACAAAGTTGTCTATAAGCTACACATATATGTACTAGTAGTTGGAGATCACAAAGTTGTCTATAAGCTACACATATATGTACTAGTAGTTGGAGATCACAAAGTTGTCTATAAGCTACACATATATGTACTAGTAGTTGGAGATCACAAAGTTGTCTATAAGCTACACATGTATGTACTGGTAGTTGGAGATAACAAAGTTGTCTATAAGCTACACATATATATGTACTAGTAGTTGGAGATCACAAAGTTGTCTATAAGCTACACATATATGTACTAGTAGTTGGAGATCACAAAGTTGTCTATAAGCTACACATATATGTACTAGTAGATGGAGATCACAAAGTTGTCTATAAGCTACACATATATGTACTAGTAGTTGAAGATCACAAAGTTGTCTATAAGCCACACATATATGTACTAGTAGTTGGAGATCACAAAGTTGTCTATAAGCCACACGTATATGTACTAGTAGTTGGAGATCACAAAGTTGTATATAAGCCACACATATATGTACTAGTAGTTGGAGATCACAAAGTTGTATATAAGCCACACATATATGTACTAGTAGTTGGAGATCACAAAGTTGTCTATAAGCTACACATATATGTACTAGTAGTTGGAAATCACAAAGTTGTCTATAAGCCACCCATATTTGTACTAGTAGTTGGAGATCACAAAGTTGTATATAAGCCACACATATATGTACTAGTAGTTGGAGATCACAAAGTTGTCTATAAGCCACACATATATGTACTAGTAGTTGGAGATCACAAAGTTGTCTATAAGCCACATATATATGTACTAGTAGTTGGAGATCACAAAGTTGTTTATAAGCTACACATATTTGTACTAGTAGTTGGAGATCACAAAGTTGTATATAAGCCACACATATATGTACTAGTAGTTGGAGATCACAAAGTTGTCTATAAGCCACACATATTTGTATTAGTAGTTGGAGATCACACAGTTGTCTATACGCCACACATATATGTACTAGTAGTTGGAGATCACAAAGTTGTCTATAAGCTACACATATATATTTACTAGTAGTTGGAGATCACAAAGTTGTCTATAAGCCACACATATATGTACTAGTAGTTGGAGATCACAAAGTTGTCTATAAGCCACATATATATGTACTAGTAGTTGGAGATCACAAAGTTGTCTATAAGCTACACATATATGTACTAGTAGTTGGAGATCACAAAGTTGTCTATAAGCTACACATATATGTACTAGTAGTTGGAGATCACAAAGTTGTCTATAAGCTACACATATATGTACTAGTAGTTGGAGATCACAAAGTTGTCTATAAGCTACACATGTATGTACTGGTAGTTGGAGATAACAAAGTTGTCTATAAGCTACACATATATATGTACTAGTAGTTGGAGATCACAAAGTTGTCTATAAGCTACACATATATGTACTAGTAGTTGGAGATCACAAAGTTGTCTATAAGCTACACATATATGTACTAGTAGTTGGAGATCACAAAGTTGTCTATAAGCTACACATA
This sequence comes from Lepidochitona cinerea, assembly GCA_963971465.1. Classification (NCBI taxonomy): domain Eukaryota; kingdom Metazoa; phylum Mollusca; class Polyplacophora; order Chitonida; family Tonicellidae; genus Lepidochitona; species Lepidochitona cinerea. The sequence continues at coordinate 657,688 of OZ020559.1, forward strand.
TATGTACTAGTAGTTGAAGATCACAAAGTTGTCTATAAGCCACACATATATGTACTAGTAGTTGGAGATCACAAAGTTGTCTATAAGCCACACGTATATGTACTAGTAGTTGGAGATCACAAAGTTGTCTATAAGCCACACATATATGTACTAGTAGTTGGAGATCACAAAGTTGTATATAAGCCACACATATATGTACTAGTAGTTGGAGATCACAAAGTTGTCTATAAGCTACACATATATGTACTAGTAGTTGGAAATCACAAAGTTGTCTATAAGCCACCCATATTTGTACTAGTAGTTGGAGATCACAAAGTTGTATATAAGCCACACATATATGTACTAGTAGTTGGAGATCACAAAGTTGTCTATAAGCCATACATATATGTACTAGTAGTTGGAGATCACAAAGTTGTATATAAGCTACACATATATGTACTAGTAGTTGGAGATCACAAAGTTGTCTATTAGCTGCTGCCACACATATATGTACTAGTAGTTGGAGATCACAAAGTTGTCTATCAGCCACACATATATGTACTAGTAGTTGGAGGTGACAAAGTTGTCTATAAGCTACACATATATGTACTAGTAGTTGGAGATCACAAAGTTGTCTATAAGCTACACATATATGTATTGTAGTTGGAGATTAAAAAGTTGTCTATAAGCTACACATATTTGTACTAGTAGTTGGAGATCACAAAGCTGTATATAAGCCACACATATATGTACTAGTAGTTGGAGATCACACAGTTGTCTATAAGCCACACATATATGTACTAGTAGTTGGAGATCACAAAGTTTTCTATACGCCACACATATATGTACTAGAAGTTGGAGATCACAAAGTTGTCTATAAGCCACACATATATGTACTAGTTGTTGGAGATCACAAAGTTGTCTATAAGCCACATATATATGTACTAGTAGTTAGAGATCACAAAGTTGTCTATAAGCTACACATATATGTACTAGTAGTTGGAGATCACAAAGTTGTCTATAAGCCACATATATATGTACTAGTAGTTAGAGATCACAAAGTTGTCTATAAGCTACACATATATGTACTAGTAGTTGGAGATCACAAAGTTGTCTATAAGCTACACATATATGTACTAGTAGTTGGAGATCACAAAGTTGTCTATAAGCTACACATGTATGTACTAGTAGTTGGAGATCACAAAGTTGTCTATAAGGCACACATATATGTACTAGTAGTTGGAGATCACAAAGTTGTCTATAAGCCACACATATATGTACTAGTAGTTGGAGATCACAAAGTTGTCTATAAGCCACATATATATGTACTAGTAGTTGGAGATCACAAAGTTGTCTACAAGCCACACATATATGTACTAGTAGTTGGAGATCACAAAGTTGTCTATAAGCTACACATATATGTACTAGTAGTTGGAGATCACAAAGTTGTCTATAAGCTACACATATTTGTACTAGTAGTTGGAGATCACAAAGTTGTATATAAGCCACACATATATGTACTAGTAGTTGGAGATCACAAAGTTGTCTATAAGCCACACATATTTGTATTAGTAGTTGGAGATTACACAGTTGTCTATAAGCCACACATATATGTACTAGTAGTTGGAGATCACAAAGTTGTCTATACGCCACACATATATGTACTAGTAGTTGGAGATCACAAAGTTGTCTATAAGCTACACATATATATGTACTAGTAGTTAGAGATCACAAAGTTGTCTATAAGCTACACATATATGTACTAGTAGTTGGAGATCACAAAGTTGTCTATAAGCTACACACATATATGTACTAGTAGTTGGAGATCACAAAGTTGTCTATAAGCTACACATATATGTACTAGTAGTTGTAGATCACAAAGTTTTCTATAAGCCACACATATATGTACTAGTAGTTGTAGATCACAAAGTTGTCTATAAGCTACACATATATGTACTAGTAGTTGGAGATCACAAAGTTGTCTATAAGCTACACATATATGTACTAGTAGTTGGAGATCGCAAAGTTGTCTATAAGCTACACATGTATGTACTAGTAGTTGGAGATCACAAAGTTGTCTATAAGCCACACATATATGTACTAGTAGTTGGAGATCACAAAGTTGTCTATAAGCCACACATATATGTACTAGTAGTTGGAGATCACAAAGTTGTCTATAAGCCACATATATATGTACTAGTAGTTGGAGATCACAAAGTTGTCTACAAGCCACACATATATGTACTTGTAGTTGGAGATCACAAAGTTGTCTATAAGCCACACATATATGTACTAGTAGTTGGAGATCACAAAGTTGTCTATAAGCCACATATATATGTACTAGTAGTTGGAGATCACAAAGTTGTCTATAAGCTACACATATATGTACTAGTAGTTGGAGATCACAAAGTTGTCTATAAGCTACACATATATGTACTAGTAGTTGGAGATCACAAAGTTGTCTATAAGCTACACATATATGTACTAGTAGTTGGAGATCACAAAGTTGTCTATAAGCTACACATATATGTACTAGTAGTTGGAGATCACAAAGTTGTCTATAAGCTACACATATATGTACTAGTAGTTGGAGATCGCAAAGTTGTCTATAAGCTACACATGTATGTACTAGTAGTTGGAGATCACAAAGTTGTCTATAAGCCACACATATATGTACTAGTAGTTGGAGATCACAAAGTTGTCTATAAGCCACACATATATGTACTAGTAGTTGGAGATCACAAAGTTGTCTATAAGCCACATATATATGTACTAGTAGTTGGAGATCACAAAGTTGTCTACAAGCCACACATATATGTACTAGTAGTTGGAGATCACAAAGTTGTCTATAAGCCACACATATATGTACTAGTAGTTGGAGATCACAAAGTTGTCTATAAGCCACATATATATGTACTAGTAGTTGGAGATCACAAAGTTGTCTATAAGCTACACATATATGTACTAGTAGTTGGAGATCACAAAGTTGTCTATAAGCTACACATATATGTACTAGCAGTTGGAGATCACAAAGTTGTCTATAAGCCACACATATATGTACTAGTAGTTGGAGATCACAAAGTTGTCTATAAGCCACACATATATGTACTAGTAGTTGGAGATCACAAAGTTGTCTATAAGCCACACATATATGTACAAGTAGTTGGAGATCACAAAGTTGTCTATAAGCTACACATATAGGTAGTAGTTGGAGATCACAAAGTTGTCTATAAGCTACACATATATGTACTAGCAGTTGGAGATCACAAAGTTGTCTATAAGCCACACATATATGTACTAGTAGTTGGAGATCACAAAGTTGTCTATAAGCCACACATATATGTACTAGTAGTTGGAGATCACAAAGTTGTCTATAAGCCACACATATATGTACAAGTAGTTGGAGATCACAAAGTTGTCAATAAGCCACACATATATGTACTAGTAGTTGGAGATCTCAAAGTTGTCTATTAGCCACGCATATATGTACTAGTAGTTGGAGATCACAAAGTTGTCTATAAGCCACACATATATGTACTAGTAGTTGGAGATCTCAAAGTTGTCTATTAGCCACACATATATGTACTAGTAGTTGGAGATCACAAAGTTGTCTATAAGCTACACATATGTAGGTCTACTAGTAGTTGGAGATCAAAAAGCTGTCTATAAGCTACACATATATGTACTAGTAGTTGGAGATCACAAAGTTGTCTATAAGCTACACATATGTGTACTAGTAGTTGGAGATCACAAAGTTGTCTATAAGCCACACATATATGTACTAGTAGTTGGAGATCACAAAGTTGTCTATAAGCTACACATATATGTACTAGTAGTTGGAGATCACAAAATTGTCTATAAGCTACACATATATGTACTAGTAGTTGGAGATCACAAAGTTGTCTATAAGCCACACATATATGTACTAGTAGTTGGAGATCACAAAGTTGTCTATAAGCCACACATATATGTACTAGTAGTTGGAGATAACAAAGTTGTCTATACGCCACACATATATGTACTAGTAGTTGGAGATCACAAAGTTGTCTATAAGCCACACATATATGTACTAGTAGTTGGAGATCACAAAGTTGTCTATAAGCCAAACATATATGTACTAGTAGTTGGAGATCTCAAAGTTGTCTATTAGCCACACATATATGTACTAGTAGTTGGAGATCACAAAGTTGTCTATAAGCCACACATATATGTACTAGTAGTTGGAGATCTCAAAGTTGTCTATTAGCCACACATATATGTACTAGTAGTTGGAGATCACAAAGTTGTCTATAAGCTACACATATGTAGGCCTACTAGTAGTTGGAGATCACAAAGCTGTCTATAAGCTACACATATATGTACTAGTAGTTGGAGATCACAAAGTTGTTTATAAGACACACATATATGTACTAGTAGTTGGAGATCACAAAGTTGTCTATAAGCTACACATATGTGTACTATTAGTTGGAGATCACAAAGTTGTCTATAAGCCACACATATATGTACTAGTAGTTGGAGATCACAAAGTTGTCTATAAGCTACACATATATGTACTAGTAGTTGGAGATCACAAAGTTGTCTATACGCCACACATATATGTACTAGTAGTTGGAGATCACAAAGTTGTCTATAAGCCACACATATATGTACTAGTAGTTGGAGATCACAAAGTTGTCTATAAGCCACACATATATGTACTAGTAGTTGGAGATCACACAGTTGTCTATAAGCCACACATATATGTACTAGTAGTTGGAGATCACAAAGTTGTCTATAAGCTACACATATATGTACTAGTAGTTGGAGATCACAAAGTTGTCTTTAAGCCACACATATATGTACTAGTAGTTGGAGATCACAAAGTTGTCTATAAGCCACACATATATGTACTAGTAGTTGGAGATCACAAAGTTGTCTATAAGCCATACATATATGTACTAGTAGTTGGATATCACAAAGTTGTCTATAAGCTACACATATATGTACTAGTAGTTGGAGATCACAAAGTTGTCTATAAGCCATACATATATGTACTAGTAGTTGGAAATCACAAAGTTGTCTATAAGCCACCCATATTTGTACTAGTAGTTGGAGATCACAAAGTTGTATATAAGCCACACATATATGTACTAGTAGTTGGAGATCACAAAGTTGTCTATAAGCCATACATATATGTACTAGTAGTTGGAGATCACAAAGTTGTATATAAGCTACACATATATGTACTAGTAGTTGGAGATCACAAAGTTGTCTATTAGCTGCTGCCACACATATATGTACTAGTAGTTGGAGATCACAAAGTTGTCTATAAGCCACACATATATGTACTAGTAGTTGGAGGTCACAAAGTTGTCTATAAGCTACACATATATGTACTAGTAGTTGGAGATCACAAAGTTGTCTATAAGCTACACATATATGTATTGTAGTTGGAGAATACAAAGTTGTCTATAAGCTACACATATTTGTACTAGTAGTTGGAGATCACAAAGCTGTATATAAGCCACACATATATGTACTAGTAGTTGGAGATCACAAAGTTGTCTATAAGCCACACATATTTGTATTAGTAGTTGGAGATAACACAGTTGTCTATAAGCCACACATATATGTACTAGTAGTTGGAGATCACAAAGTTGTCTATACGCCACACATATATGTACTAGTAGTTGGAGATCACAAAGTTGTCTATAAGCCACACATATATGTACTAGTAGTTAGAGATCACAAAGTTGTCTATAAGCCACACATATATGTACTAGTAGTTGGAGATCACAAAGTTGTCTATAAGCCACATATATATGTACTAGTAGTTAGAGATCACAAAGTTGTCTATAAGCTACACATATATGTACTAGTAGTTGGAGATCACAAAGTTGTCTATAAGCTACACATATATGTACTAGCAGTTGGAGATCACAAAGTTGTCTATAAGCCACACATATATGTACTAGTAGTTGGAGATCACAAAGTTGTCTATAAGCCACACATATATGTACTAGTAGTTGGAGATCACAAAGTTGTCTATAAGCCACACATATATGTACAAGTAGTTGGAGATCACAAAGTTGTCAATAAGCCACACATATATGTACTAGTAGTTGGAGATCTCAAAGTTGTCTATTAGCCACGCATATATGTACTAGTAGTTGGAGATCACAAAGTTGTCTATAAGCCACACATATATGTACTAGTAGTTGGAGATCTCAAAGTTGTCTATTAGCCACACATATATGTACTAGTAGTTGGAGATCACAAAGTTGTCTATAAGCTACACATATGTAGGTCTACTAGTAGTTGGAGATCAAAAAGCTGTCTATAAGCTACACATATATGTACTAGTAGTTGGAGATCACAAAGTTGTCTATAAGCTACACATATGTGTACTAGTAGTTGGAGATCACAAAGTTGTCTATAAGCCACACATATATGTACTAGTAGTTGGAGATCACAAAGTTGTCTATAAGCTACACATATATGTACTAGTAGTTGGAGATCACAAAATTGTCTATAAGCTACACATATATGTACTAGTAGTTGGAGATCACAAAGTTGTCTATAAGCCACACATATATGTACTAGTAGTTGGAGATCACAAAGTTGTCTATAAGCCACACATATATGTACTAGTAGTTGGAGATAACAAAGTTGTCTATACGCCACACATATATGTACTAGTAGTTGGAGATCACAAAGTTGTCTATAAGCCACACATATATGTACTAGTAGTTGGAGATCACAAAGTTGTCTATAAGCCAAACATATATGTACTAGTAGTTGGAGATCTCAAAGTTGTCTATTAGCCACACATATATGTACTAGTAGTTGGAGATCACAAAGTTGTCTATAAGCCACACATATATGTACTAGTAGTTGGAGATCTCAAAGTTGTCTATTAGCCACACATATATGTACTAGTAGTTGGAGATCACAAAGTTGTCTATAAGCTACACATATGTAGGCCTACTAGTAGTTGGAGATCACAAAGCTGTCTATAAGCTACACATATATGTACTAGTAGTTGGAGATCACAAAGTTGTTTATAAGACACACATATATGTACTAGTAGTTGGAGATCACAAAGTTGTCTATAAGCTACACATATGTGTACTATTAGTTGGAGATCACAAAGTTGTCTATAAGCCACACATATATGTACTAGTAGTTGGAGATCACAAAGTTGTCTATAAGCTACACATATATGTACTAGTAGTTGGAGATCACAAAGTTGTCTATACGCCACACATATATGTACTAGTAGTTGGAGATCACAAAGTTGTCTATAAGCCACACATATATGTACTAGTAGTTGGAGATCACAAAGTTGTCTATAAGCCACACATATATGTACTAGTAGTTGGAGATCACACAGTTGTCTATAAGCCACACATATATGTACTAGTAGTTGGAGATCACAAAGTTGTCTATAAGCTACACATATATGTACTAGTAGTTGGAGATCACAAAGTTGTCTTTAAGCCACACATATATGTACTAGTAGTTGGAGATCACAAAGTTGTCTATAAGCCACACATATATGTACTAGTAGTTGGAGATCACAAAGTTGTCTATAAGCCATACATATATGTACTAGTAGTTGGATATCACAAAGTTGTCTATAAGCTACACATATATGTACTAGTAGTTGGAGATCACAAAGTTGTCTATAAGCCATACATATATGTACTAGTAGTTGGAAATCACAAAGTTGTCTATAAGCCACCCATATTTGTACTAGTAGTTGGAGATCACAAAGTTGTATATAAGCCACACATATATGTACTAGTAGCTGGAGATCACAAAGTTGTCTATAAGCCATACATATATGTACTAGTAGTTGGAGATCACAAAGTTGTATATAAGCTACACATATATGTACTAGTAGTTGGAGATCACAAAGTTGTCTATTAGCTGCTGCCACACATATATGTACTAGTAGTTGGAGATCACAAAGTTGTCTATAAGCCACACATATATGTACTAGTAGTTGGAGGTCACAAAGTTGTCTATAAGCTACACATATATGTACTAGTAGTTGGAGATCACAAAGTTGTCTATAAGCTACACATATATGTATTGTAGTTGGAGAATACAAAGTTGTCTATAAGCTACACATATGTAGGTCTACTAGTAGTTGGAGATCACAAAGCTGTATATAAGCCACACATATATGTACTAGTAGTTGGAGATCACAAAGTTGTCTATAAGCCACACATATTTGTATTAGTAGTTGGAGATAACACAGTTGTCTATAAGCCACACATATATGTACTAGTAGTTGGAGATCACAAAGTTGTCTATACGCCACACATATATGTACTAGTAGTTGGAGATCACAAAGTTGTCTATAAGCCACACATATATGTACTAGTAGTTAGAGATCACAAAGTTGTCTATAAGCCACACATATATGTACTAGTAGTTGGAGATCACAAAGTTGTCTATAAGCCACATATATATGTACTAGTAGTTGGAGATCACAAAGTTGTCTATAAGCTACACATGTATGTACTAGTAGTTGGAGATCACAAAGTTGTCTATAAGCCACACATATATGTACTAGTAGTTGGAGATCACAAAGTTGTCTATAAGCCACACATATATGTACTAGTAGTTGGAGATCACAAAGTTGTCTATAAGCCACATATATATGTACTAGTAGTTGGAGATCACAAAGTTGTCTACAAGCCACACATATATGTACTAGTAGTTGGAGATCACAAAGTTGTATATAAGCCACACATATATGTACTAGTAGTTGGAGATCACAAAGCTGTATATAAGCCACACATATATGTACTAGTAGTTGGAGATCACAAAGTTGTCTATAAGCCACATATATTTGTATTAGTAGTTGGAGATAACACAGTTGTCTATAAGCCACACATATATGTACTAGTAGTTGGAGATCACAAAGTTGTCTATACGCCACACATATATGTACTAGTAGTTGGAGATCACAAAGTTGTCTATAAGCCACACATATATGTACTAGTAGTTAGAGATCACAAAGTTGTCTATAAGCCACACATATATGTACTAGTAGTTGGAGATCACAAAGTTGTCTATAAGCCACATATATATGTACTAGTAGTTGGAGATCACAAAGTTGTCTATAAGCTACACATGTATGTACTAGTAGTTGGAGATCACAAAGTTGTCTATAAGCCACACATATATGTACTAGTAGTTGGAGATCACAAAGTTGTCTATAAGCCACACATATATGTACTAGTAGTTGGAGATCACAAAGTTGTCTATAAGCCACATATATATGTACTAGTAGTTGGAGATCACAAAGTTGTCTATAAGCCACACATATATGTACTAGTAGTTGGAGATCACAAAGTTGTCTATAAGCCACACATATATGTACTAGTAGTTGGAGATCACAAAGTTGTCTATAAGCCACATATATATGTACTAGTAGTTGGAGATCACAAAGTTGTCTACAAGCCACACATATATGTACTAGTAGTTGGAGATCACAAAGTTGTCTATAAGCCACACATATATGTACTAGTAGTTGGAGATCACAAAGGTGTCTATAAGCCACACATATATGTACTAGTAGTTGGAGATCACAAAGTTGTATATAAGCTACACATATATGTACTAGTAGTTGGAGATCACAAAGTTGTCTATTAGCTGCTGCCACACATATATGTACTAGTAGTTGGAGATCACAAAGTTGTCTATCAGCCACACATATATGTACTAGTAGTTGGAGGTGACAAAGTTGTCTATAAGCTACACATATATGTACTAGTAGTTGGAGATCACAAAGTTGTCTATAAGCTACACATATATGTATTGTAGTTGGAGATTACAAAGTTGTCTATAAGCTACACATATTTGTACTAGTAGTTGGAGATCACAAAGCTGTATATAAGCCACACATATATGTACTAGTAGTTGGAGATCACACAGTTGTCTATAAGCCACACATATATGTACTAGTAGTTGGAGATCACAAAGTTTTCTATACGCCACACATATATGTACTAGAAGTTGGAGATCACAAAGTTGTCTATAAGCCACACATATATGTACTAGTTGTTGGAGATCACAAAGTTGTCTATAAGCCACACATATATGTACTAGTAGTTGGAGATCACAAAGTTGTCTATAAGCCACATATATGTACTAGTAGTTGGAGATCACAAAGTTGTCTACAAGCCACACATATATGTACTAGTAGTTGGAGATCACAAAGTTGTCTATAAGCCACACATATATGTACTAGTAGTTGGAGATCACAAAGTTGTCTATAAGCCACATATATATGTACTAGTAGTTGGAGATCACAAAGTTGTCTATAAGCTACACATATATGTACTAGTAGTTGGAGATCACAAAGTTGTCTATAAGCTACACATATATGTACTAGTAGTTGGAGATCACAAAGTTGTCTATAAGCTACACATATATGTACTAGTAGTTGGAGATCACAAAGTTGTCTATAAGCTACACATGTATGTACTGGTAGTTGGAGATAACAAAGTTGTCTATAAGCTACACATATATATGTACTAGTAGTTGGAGATCACAAAGTTGTCTATAAGCTACACATATATGTACTAGTAGTTGGAGATCACAAAGTTGTCTATAAGCTACACATATATGTACTAGTAGTTGGAGATCACAAAGTTGTCTATAAGCTACACATATATGTACTAGTAGTTGAAGATCACAAAGTTGTCTATAAGCCACACATATATGTACTAGTAGTTGGAGATCACAAAGTTGTCTATAAGCCACACGTATATGTACTAGTAGTTGGAGATCACAAAGTTGTATATAAGCCACACATATATGTACTAGTAGTTGGAGATCACAAAGTTGTATATAAGCCACACATATATGTACTAGTAGTTGGAGATCACAAAGTTGTCTATAAGCTACACATATATGTACTAGTAGTTGGAAATCACAAAGTTGTCTATAAGCCACCCATATTTGTACTAGTAGTTGGAGATCACAAAGTTGTATATAAGCCACACATATATGTACTAGTAGTTGGAGATCACAAAGTTGTCTATAAGCCACACATATATGTACTAGTAGTTGGAGATCACAAAGTTGTCTATAAGCCACATATATATGTACTAGTAGTTGGAGATCACAAAGTTGTTTATAAGCTACACATATTTGTACTAGTAGTTGGAGATCACAAAGTTGTATATAAGCCACACATATATGTACTAGTAGTTGGAGATCACAAAGTTGTCTATAAGCCACACATATTTGTATTAGTAGTTGGAGATCACACAGTTGTCTATACGCCACACATATATGTACTAGTAGTTGGAGATCACAAAGTTGTCTATAAGCTACACATATATATTTACTAGTAGTTGGAGATCACAAAGTTGTCTATAAGCCACACATATATGTACTAGTAGTTGGAGATCACAAAGTTGTCTATAAGCCACATATATATGTACTAGTAGTTGGAGATCACAAAGTTGTCTATAAGCTACACATATATGTACTAGTAGTTGGAGATCACAAAGTTGTCTATAAGCTACACATATATGTACTAGTAGTTGGAGATCACAAAGTTGTCTATAAGCTACACATATATGTACTAGTAGTTGGAGATCACAAAGTTGTCTATAAGCTACACATGTATGTACTGGTAGTTGGAGATAACAAAGTTGTCTATAAGCTACACATATATATGTACTAGTAGTTGGAGATCACAAAGTTGTCTATAAGCTACACATATATGTACTAGTAGTTGGAGATCACAAAGTTGTCTATAAGCTACACATATATGTACTAGTAGTTGGAGATCACAAAGTTGTCTATAAGCTACACATATATGTACTAGTAGTTGAAGATCACAAAGTTGTCTATAAGCCACACATATATGTACTAGTAGTTGGAGATCACAAAGTTGTCTATAAGCCACACGTATATGTACTAGTAGTTGGAGATCACAAAGTTGTCTATAAGCCACACATATATGTACTAGTAGTTGGAGATCACAAAGTTGTATATAAGCCACACATATATGTACTAGTAGTTGGAGATCACAAAGTTGTCTATAAGCTACACATATATGTACTAGTAGTTGGAAATCACAAAGTTGTCTATAAGCCACCCATATTTGTACTAGTAGTTGGAGATCACAAAGTTGTATATAAGCCACACATATATGTACTAGTAGTTGGAGATCACAAAGTTGTCTATAAGCCATACATATATGTACTAGTAGTTGGAGATCACAAAGTTGTATATAAGCTACACATATATGTACTAGTAGTTGGAGATCACAAAGTTGTCTATTAGCTGCTGCCACACATATATGTACTAGTAGTTGGAGATCACAAAGTTGTCTATCAGCCACACATATATGTACTAGTAGTTGGAGGTGACAAAGTTGTCTATAAGCTACACATATATGTACTAGTAGTTGGAGATCACAAAGTTGTCTATAAGCTACACATATATGTATTGTAGTTGGAGATTAAAAAGTTGTCTATAAGCTACACATATTTGTACTAGTAGTTGGAGATCACAAAGCTGTATATAAGCCACACATATATGTACTAGTAGTTGGAGATCACACAGTTGTCTATAAGCCACACATATATGTACTAGTAGTTGGAGATCACAAAGTTTTCTATACGCCACACATATATGTACTAGAAGTTGGAGATCACAAAGTTGTCTATAAGCCACACATATATGTACTAGTTGTTGGAGATCACAAAGTTGTCTATAAGCCACATATATATGTACTAGTAGTTAGAGATCACAAAGTTGTCTATAAGCTACACATATATGTACTAGTAGTTGGAGATCACAAAGTTGTCTATAAGCCACATATATATGTACTAGTAGTTAGAGATCACAAAGTTGTCTATAAGCTACACATATATGTACTAGTAGTTGGAGATCACAAAGTTGTCTATAAGCTACACATATATGTACTAGTAGTTGGAGATCACAAAGTTGTCTATAAGCTACACATGTATGTACTAGTAGTTGGAGATCACAAAGTTGTCTATAAGGCACACATATATGTACTAGTAGTTGGAGATCACAAAGTTGTCTATAAGCCACACATATATGTACTAGTAGTTGGAGATCACAAAGTTGTCTATAAGCCACATATATATGTACTAGTAGTTGGAGATCACAAAGTTGTCTACAAGCCACACATATATGTACTAGTAGTTGGAGATCACAAAGTTGTCTATAAGCTACACATATATGTACTAGTAGTTGGAGATCACAAAGTTGTCTATAAGCTACACATATTTGTACTAGTAGTTGGAGATCACAAAGTTGTATATAAGCCACACATATATGTACTAGTAGTTGGAGATCACAAAGTTGTCTATAAGCCACACATATTTGTATTAGTAGTTGGAGATTACACAGTTGTCTATAAGCCACACATATATGTACTAGTAGTTGGAGATCACAAAGTTGTCTATACGCCACACATATATGTACTAGTAGTTGGAGATCACAAAGTTGTCTATAAGCTACACATATATATGTACTAGTAGTTAGAGATCACAAAGTTGTCTATAAGCTACACATATATGTACTAGTAGTTGGAGATCACAAAGTTGTCTATAAGCTACACATATATATGTACTAGTAGTTGGAGATCACAAAGTTGTCTATAAGCTACACATATATGTACTAGTAGTTGTAGATCACAAAGTTTTCTATAAGCCACACATATATGTACTAGTAGTTGTAGATCACAAAGTTGTCTATAAGCTACACATATATGTACTAGTAGTTGGAGATCACAAAGTTGTCTATAAGCTACACATATATGTACTAGTAGTTGGAGATCGCAAAGTTGTCTATAAGCTACACATGTATGTACTAGTAGTTGGAGATCACAAAGTTGTCTATAAGCCACACATATATGTACTAGTAGTTGGAGATCACAAAGTTGTCTATAAGCCACACATATATGTACTAGTAGTTGGAGATCACAAAGTTGTCTATAAGCCACATATATATGTACTAGTAGTTGGAGATCACAAAGTTGTCTACAAGCCACACATATATGTACTTGTAGTTGGAGATCACAAAGTTGTCTATAAGCCACACATATATGTACTAGTAGTTGGAGATCACAAAGTTGTCTATAAGCCACATATATATGTACTAGTAGTTGGAGATCACAAAGTTGTCTATAAGCTACACATATATGTACTAGTAGTTGGAGATCACAAAGTTGTCTATAAGCTACACATATATGTACTAGTAGTTGGAGATCACAAAGTTGTCTATAAGCTACACATATATGTACTAGTAGTTGGAGATCACAAAGTTGTCTATAAGCTACACATATATGTACTAGTAGTTGGAGATCACAAAGTTGTCTATAAGCTACACATATATGTACTAGTAGTTGGAGATCGCAAAGTTGTCTATAAGCTACACATGTATGTACTAGTAGTTGGAGATCACAAAGTTGTCTATAAGCCACACATATATGTACTAGTAGTTGGAGATCACAAAGTTGTCTATAAGCCACACATATATGTACTAGTAGTTGGAGATCACAAAGTTGTCTATAAGCCACATATATATGTACTAGTAGTTGGAGATCACAAAGTTGTCTACAAGCCACACATATATGTACTAGTAGTTGGAGATCACAAAGTTGTCTATAAGCCACACATATATGTACTAGTAGTTGGAGATCACAAAGTTGTCTATAAGCCACATATATATGTACTAGTAGTTGGAGATCACAAAGTTGTCTATAAGCTACACATATATGTACTAGTAGTTGGAGATCACAAAGTTGTCTATAAGCTACACATATATGTACTAGTAGTTGGAGATCACAAAGTTGTCTATAAGCCACACATATATGTACTAGTAGTTGGAGATCACAAAGTTGTCTATAAGCTACACATATATGTACTAGTAGTTGGAGATCACAAAGTTGTCTATAAGCTACACATGTATGTACTGGTAGTTGGAGATAACAAAGTTGTCTATAAGCTACACATATATATGTACTAGTAGTTGGAGATCACAAAGTTGTCTATAAGCTACACATATATGTACTAGTAGTTGGAGATCACAAAGTTGTCTATAAGCTACACATATATGTACTAGTAGTTGGAGATCACAAAGTTGTCTATAAGCTACACATATATGTACTAGTAGTTGAAGATCACAAAGTTGTCTATAAGCCACACATATATGTACTAGTAGTTGGAGATCACAAAGTTGTCTATAAGCCACACGTATATGTACTAGTAGTTGGAGATCACAAAGTTGTCTATAAGCCACACATATATGTACTAGTAGTTGGAGATCACAAAGTTGTATATAAGCTACACATATATGTACTAGTAGTTGGAGATCACAAAGTTGTCTATAAGCTACACATATATGTACTAGTAGTTGGAAATCACAAAGTTGTCTATAAGCCACCCATATTTGTACTAGTAGTTGGAGATCACAAAGTTGTATATAAGCCACACATATATGTACTAGTAGTTGGAGATCACAAAGTTGTCTATAAGCCATACATATATGTACTAGTAGTTGGAGATCACAAAGTTGTATATAAGCTACACATATATGTACTAGTAGTTGGAGATCACAAAGTTGTCTATTAGCTGCTGCCACACATATATGTACTAGTAGTTGGAGATCACAAAGTTGTCTATCAGCCACACATATATGTACTAGTAGTTGGAGATCACAAAGTTGTCTATAAGCTACACATGTATATACTGGTAGTTGGAGATAACAAAGTTGTCTATAAGCTACACATATATATGTACTAGTAGTTGGAGATCACAAAGTTGTCTATAAGCTACACATATATGTACTAGTAGTTGGAGATCACAAAGTTGTCTATAAGCTACACATATATGTACTAGTAGTTGGAGATCACAAAGTTGTCTATAAGCTACACATATATGTACTAGTAGTTGAAGATCACAAAGTTGTCTATAAGCCACACATATATGTACTAGTAGTTGGAGATCACAAAGTTGTCTATAAGCCACACATATATGTACCAGTAGTTGCAGATCACAAAGTTGTCTATAAGCCACACATATATGTACTAGTAGTTGGAGATCACAAAGTTGTATATAAGCCACACATATATGTACTAGTAGTTGAAGATCACAAAGTTGTCTATAAGCTACACATATATGTACTAGTAGTTGGAGATCACAAAGTTGTCTATAAGCCACATATATATGTACTAGTAGTTAGAGATCACAAAGTTGTCTATAAGCTACACATATATGTACTAGTAGTTGGAGATCACAAAGTTGTCTATAAGCTACACATATTTGTACTAGTAGTTGGAGATCACAAAGTTGTATATAAGCCACACATATATGTACTAGTAGTTGGAGATCACAAAGTTGTCTATAAGCCACACATATTTGTATTAGTAGTTGGAGATCACACAGTTGTCTATAAGCCACACATATATGTACTAGTAGTTGGAGATCACAAAGTTGTCTATACGCCACACATATATGTACTAGTAGTTGGAGATCACAAAGTTGTCTATAAGCCACACATATATGTACTAGTTGTTGGAGATCACAAAGTTGTCTATAAGCCACATATATATGTACTAGTAGTTAGAGATCACAAAGTTGTCTATAAGCTACACATATATGTACTAGTAGTTAGAGATCACAAAGTTGTCTATAAGCTACACATATATGTACTAGTAGTTGGAGATCACAAAGTTGTCTATAAGCTACACATATATGTACTAGTAGTTGGAGATCACAAAGTTGTCTATAAGCTACACATATTTGTACTAGTAGTTGGAGATCACAAAGTTGTCTATAAGCCACACATATATGTACTAGTAGTTGGAGATCACAAAGTTTTCTATAAGCCACATATATATGTACTAGTAGTTGGAGATCACAAAGTTGTCTATAAGCTACACATATATGTACTAGTAGTTGGAGATCACAAAGTTGTCTATAAGCTACACATATATGTACTAGTAGTTGGAGATCACAAAGTTGTCTATAAGCTACACATATATGTACTAGTAGTTGGAGATCACAAAGTTGTCTATAAGCTACACATGTATGTACTGGTAGTTGGAGATAACAAAGTTGTCTATAAGCTACACATATATATGTACTAGTAGTTGGAGATCACAAAGTTGTACTAGTAGTTGGAGATCACAAAGTTGTCTATAAGCTACACATATATGTACTAGTAGTTGGAGATCACAAAGTTGTCTATAAGCTACACATATATGTACTAGTAGTTGAAGATCACAAAGTTGTCTATAAGCCATACATATATGTACTAGTAGTTGGAGATCACAAAGTTGTCTATAAGCCACACAAATATGTACTAGTAGTTGGAGATCACAAAGTTGTCTATAAGCCACACATATATGTACTAGTAGTTGGAAATCACAAAGTTATATATAAGCCACACATATATGTACTAGTAGTTGGAGATCACAAAGTTGTCTATAAGCTACACATATATGTACTAGTAGTTGGAGATCACAAAGTTGTCTATAAGCCACATATATATGTACTAGTAGTTAGAGATCACAAAGTTGTCTATAAGCTACACATATATGTACTAGTAGTTGGAGATCACAAAGTTGTCTATAAGCTACACATATTTGTACTAGTAGTTGGAGATCACAAAGTTGTATATAAGCCACACATATATGTACTAGTAGTTGGAGATCACAAAGTTGTCTATAAGCCACACATATTTGTATTAGTAGTTGGAGATCACACAGTTGTCTATAAGCCACACATATATGTACTAGTAGTTGGAGATCACAAAGTTGTCTATACGCCACACATATATGTACTAGTAGTTGGAGATCACAAAGTTGTCTATAAGCCACACATATATGTACTAGTTGTTGGAGATCACAAAGTTGTCTATAAGCCACATATATATGTACTAGTTGTTGGAGATCACAAAGTTGTCTATAAGCCACACATATTTGTACTAGTAGTTGGAGATCACAAAGTTGTCTATAAGCCACACATATATGTACTAGTAGTTGGAGATCACAAAGTTGTCTATAAGCCACATATATATGTACTAGTAGTTGGAGATCACAAAGTTGTCTATAAGCTACACATATATGTACTAGTAGTTGGAGATCACAAAGTTGTCTATAAGCCACACATATATGTACTAGTAGTTGGAGATCACAAAGTTGTCTATAAGCCACACATATATGTACTAGTTGTTGGAGATCACAAAGTTGTCTATAAGCTACATATATATGTACTAGTAGTTAGAGATCACAAAGTTGTCTATAAGCCACATATATATGTACTAGTAGTTAGAGATCACAAAGTTGTCTATAAGCTACACATATATGTACTAGTAGTTGGAGATCACAAAGTTGTCTATAAGCTACACATATTTGTACTAGTAGTTGGAGATCACAAAGTTGTATATAAGCCACACATATATGTACTAGTAGTTGGAGATCACAAAGTTGTCTATAAGCTACACATATATGTACTAGTAGTTGGAGATCACAAAGTTGTCTATAAGCTACACATATATGTACTAGTAGTTGAAGATCACAAAGTTGTCTATAAGCCATACATATATGTACTAGTAGTTGGAGATCACAAAGTTGTCTATAAGCCACACAAATATGTACTAGTAGTTGGAGATCACAAAGTTGTCTATAAGCCACACATATATGTACTAGTAGTTGGAAATCACAAAGTTATATATAAGCCACACATATATGTACTAGTAGTTGGAGATCACAAAGTTGTCTATAAGCTACACATATATGTACTAGTAGTTGGAGATCACAAAGTTGTCTATAAGCCACATATATATGTACTAGTAGTTAGAGATCACAAAGTTGTCTATAAGCTACACATATATGTACTAGTAGTTGGAGATCACAAAGTTGTCTATAAGCTACACATATTTGTACTAGTAGTTGGAGATCACAAAGTTGTGTATAAGCCACACATATATGTACTAGTAGTTGGAGATCACAAAGTTGTCTATAAGCCACACATATTTGTATTAGTAGTTGGAGATCACACAGTTGTCTATAAGCCACACATATATGTACTAGTAGTTGGAGATCACAAAGTTGTCTATACGCCACACATATATGTACTAGTAGTTGGAGATCACAAAGTTGTCTATAAGCCACACATATATGTACTAGTTGTTGGAGATCACAAAGTTGTCTATAAGCCACATATATATGTACTAGTAGTTAGAGATCACAAAGTTGTCTATAAGCTACACATATATGTACTAGTAGTTGGAGATCACAAAGTTGTCTATAAGCCATATATATATGTACTAGTAGTTAGAGATCACAAAGTTGTCTATAAGCTACACATATATGTACTAGTAGTTGGAGATCACAAAGTTGTCTATAAGCTACACATATATGTACTAGTAGTTGGAGATCACAAAGTTGTCTATAAGCTACACATATTTGTACTAGTAGTTGGAGATCACAAAGTTGTATATAAGCCACACATATATGTACTAGTAGTTGGAGATCACAAAGTTGTCTATAAGCCACACATATTTGTATTAGTAGTTGGAGATTACACAGTTGTCTATAAGCCACACATATATGTACTAGTAGTTGGAGATCACAAAGTTGTCTATAAGCCACACATATTTGTATTAGTAGTTGGAGATCACACAGTTGTCTATAAGCCACACATATATGTACTAGTAGTTGGAGATCACAAAGTTGTCTATACGCCACACATATATGTACTAGTAGTTGGAGATCACAAAGTTGTCTATAAGCCACACATATATGTACTAGTTGTTGGAGATCACAAAGTTGTCTATAAGCCACATATATATGTACTAGTTGTTGGAGATCACAAAGTTGTCTATAAGCCACACATATTTGTACTAGTAGTTGGAGATCACAAAGTTGTCTATAAGCCACACATATATGTACTAGTAGTTGGAGATCACAAAGTTGTCTATAAGCCACATATATATGTACTAGTAGTTGGAGATCACAAAGTTGTCTATAAGCTACACATATATGTACTAGTAGTTGGAGATCACAAAGTTGTCTATAAGCCACACATATATGTACTAGTAGTTGGAGATCACAAAGTTGTCTATAAGCCACACATATATGTACTAGTTGTTGGAGATCACAAAGTTGTCTATAAGCTACATATATATGTACTAGTAGTTAGAGATCACAAAGTTGTCTATAAGCCACATATATATGTACTAGTAGTTAGAGATCACAAAGTTGTCTATAAGCTACACATATATGTACTAGTAGTTGGAGATCACAAAGTTGTCTATAAGCTACACATATTTGTACTAGTAGTTGGAGATCACAAAGTTGTATATAAGCCACACATATATGTACTAGTAGTTGGAGATCACAAAGTTGTCTATAAGCTACACATATATGTACTAGTAGTTGGAGATCACAAAGTTGTCTATAAGCTACACATATATGTACTAGTAGTTGAAGATCACAAAGTTGTCTATAAGCCATACATATATGTACTAGTAGTTGGAGATCACAAAGTTGTCTATAAGCCACACAAATATGTACTAGTAGTTGGAGATCACAAAGTTGTCTATAAGCCACACATATATGTACTAGTAGTTGGAAATCACAAAGTTATATATAAGCCACACATATATGTACTAGTAGTTGGAGATCACAAAGTTGTCTATAAGCTACACATATATGTACTAGTAGTTGGAGATCACAAAGTTGTCTATAAGCCACATATATATGTACTAGTAGTTAGAGATCACAAAGTTGTCTATAAGCTACACATATATGTACTAGTAGTTGGAGATCACAAAGTTGTCTATAAGCTACACATATTTGTACTAGTAGTTGGAGATCACAAAGTTGTGTATAAGCCACACATATATGTACTAGTAGTTGGAGATCACAAAGTTGTCTATAAGCCACACATATTTGTATTAGTAGTTGGAGATCACACAGTTGTCTATAAGCCACACATATATGTACTAGTAGTTGGAGATCACAAAGTTGTCTATACGCCACACATATATGTACTAGTAGTTGGAGATCACAAAGTTGTCTATAAGCCACACATATATGTACTAGTTGTTGGAGATCACAAAGTTGTCTATAAGCCACATATATATGTACTAGTAGTTAGAGATCACAAAGTTGTCTATAAGCTACACATATATGTACTAGTAGTTGGAGATCACAAAGTTGTCTATAAGCCATATATATATGTACTAGTAGTTAGAGATCACAAAGTTGTCTATAAGCTACACATATATGTACTAGTAGTTGGAGATCACAAAGTTGTCTATAAGCTACACATATATGTACTAGTAGTTGGAGATCACAAAGTTGTCTATAAGCTACACATATTTGTACTAGTAGTTGGAGATCACAAAGTTGTATATAAGCCACACATATATGTACTAGTAGTTGGAGATCACAAAGTTGT
Organism: Lepidochitona cinerea; assembly: GCA_963971465.1. NCBI lineage: Eukaryota > Metazoa > Mollusca > Polyplacophora > Chitonida > Tonicellidae > Lepidochitona > Lepidochitona cinerea. Next base: position 679,125 of record OZ020559.1, read on the forward strand.
CTATAAGCCACACATATTTGTATTAGTAGTTGGAGATTACACAGTTGTCTATAAGCCACACATATATGTACTAGTAGTTGGAGATCACAAAGTTGTCTATACGCCACACATATATGTACTAGTAGTTGGAGATCACAAAGTTGTCTATAAGCCACACATATATGTACTAGTTGTTGGAGATCCCAAAGTTGTCTATAAGCTACACATATATATGTACTAGTAGTTAGAGATCACAAAGTTGTCTATAAGCTACACATATATGTACTAGTAGTTGGAGATCACAAAGTTGTCTATAAGCTACACATATATGTACTAGTAGTTGTAGATCACAAAGTTGTCTATAAGCCACACATATATGTACTAGTAGTTGGAGATCACAAAGTTGTCTATAAGCTACACATATATGTACTAGTAGTTGGAGATCACAAAGTTGTCTATAAGCTACACATATATGTACTAGTAGTTGGAGATCACAAAGTTGTCTATAAGCTACACATGTATGTACTGGTAGTTGGAGATAACAAAGTTGTCTATAAGCTACACATATATATGTACTAGTAGTTGGAGATCACAAAGTTGTACTAGTAGTTGGAGATCACAAAGTTGTCTATAAGCTACACATATATGTACTAGTAGTTGGAGATCACAAAGTTGTCTATAAGCTACACATATATGTACTAGTAGTTGAAGATCACAAAGTTGTCTATAAGCCATACATATATGTACTAGTAGTTGGAGATCACAAAGTTGTCTATAAGCCACACAAATATGTACTAGTAGTTGGAGATCACAAAGTTGTCTATAAGCCACACATATATGTACTAGTAGTTGGAAATCACAAAGTTATATATAAGCCACACATATATGTACTAGTAGTTGGAGATCACAAAGTTGTCTATAAGCTACACATATATGTACTAGTAGTTGGAGATCACAAAGTTGTCCATAAGCCACATATATATGTACTAGTAGTTAGAGATCACAAAGTTGTCTATAAGCTACACATATATGTACTAGTAGTTGGAGATCACAAAGTTGTCTATAAGCTACACATATTTGTACTAGTAGTTGGAGATCACAAAGTTGTGTATAAGCCACACATATATGTACTAGTAGTTGGAGATCACAAAGTTGTCTATAAGCCACACATATTTGTATTAGTAGTTGGAGATCACACAGTTGTCTATAAGCCACACATATATGTACTAGTAGTTGGAGATCACAAAGTTGTCTATACGCCACACATATATGTACTAGTAGTTGGAGATCACAAAGTTGTCTATAAGCCACACATATATGTACTAGTTGTTGGAGATCACAAAGTTGTCTATAAGCCACATATATATGTACTAGTAGTTAGAGATCACAAAGTTGTCTATAAGCTACACATATATGTACTAGTAGTTGGAGATCACAAAGTTGTCTATAAGCCATATATATATGTACTAGTAGTTAGAGATCACAAAGTTGTCTATAAGCTACACATATATGTACTAGTAGTTGGAGATCACAAAGTTGTCTATAAGCTACACATATATGTACTAGTAGTTGGAGATCACAAAGTTGTCTATAAGCTACACATATTTGTACTAGTAGTTGGAGATCACAAAGTTGTATATAAGCCACACATATATGTACTAGTAGTTGGAGATCACAAAGTTGTCTATAAGCCACACATATTTGTATTAGTAGTTGGAGATTACACAGTTGTCTATAAGCCACATATATATGTACTAGTAGTTGGAGATCACAAAGTTGTCTATACGCCACACATATATGTACTAGTAGTTGGAGATCACAAAGTTGTCTATAAGCCACACATATATGTACTAGTTGTTGGAGATCCCAAAGTTGTCTATAAGCTACACATATATATGTACTAGTAGTTAGAGATCACAAAGTTGTCTATAAGCTACACATATATGTACTAGTAGTTGGAGATCACAAAGTTGTCTATAAGCTACACATATATGTACTAGTAGTTGTAGATCACAAAGTTGTCTATAAGCCACACATATATGTACTAGTAGTTGTAGATCACAAAGTTGTCTATAAGCTACACATATATGTACTAGTAGTTGGAGATCACAAAGTTGTCTATAAGCTACACATATATGTACTAGTAGTTGGAGATCGCAAAGTTGTCTATAAGCTACACATGTATGTACTAGTAGTTGGAGATCACAAAGTTGTCTATAAGCCACACATATATGTACTAGTAGTTGGAGATCACAAAGTTGTCTATAAGCCACACATATATGTACTAGTAGTTGGAGATCACAAAGTTGTCTATAAGCCACATATATATGTACTAGTAGTTGGAGATCACAAAGTTGTCTATAAGCCACACATATATGTACTAGTTGTTGGAGATCCCAAAGTTGTCTATAAGCTACACATATATATGTACTAGTAGTTAGAGATCACAAAGTTGTCTATAAGCTACACATATATGTACTAGTAGTTGGAGATCACAAAGTTGTCTATAAGCTACACATATATGTACTAGTAGTTGTAGATCACAAAGTTGTCTATAAGCCACACATATATGTACTAGTAGTTGTAGATCACAAAGTTGTCTATAAGCTACACATATATGTACTAGTAGTTGGAGATCACAAAGTTGTCTATAAGCTACACATGTATGTACTGGTAGTTGGAGATAACAAAGTTGTCTATAAGCTACACATATATATTTACTAGTAGTTGGAGATCGCAAAGTTGTCTATAAGCTACACATATATGTACTAGTAGTTGGAGATCACAAAGTTGTCTATAAGCCACACATATATGTACTAGTAGTTGGAGATCACAAAGTTGTCTATAAGCTACACATATATGTACTAGTAGTTGGAGATCGCAAAGTTGTCTATAAGCTACACATGTATGTACTAGTAGTTGGAGATCACAAAGTTGTCTATAAGCCACACATATATGTACTAGTAGTTGGAGATCACAAAGTTGTCTATAAGCCACACATATATGTACTAGTAGTTGGAGATCACAAAGTTGTCTATAAGCCACATATATATGTACTAGTAGTTGGAGATCACAAAGTTGTCTACAAGCCACACATATATGTACTAGTAGTTGGAGATCACAAAGTTGTCTATAAGCCACACATATATGTACTAGTAGTTGGAGATCACAAAGTTGTCTATAAGCCACATATATATGTACCAGTAGTTGGAGATCACAAAGTTGTCTATAAGCTACACATATATGTACTAGTAGTTGGAGATCACAAAGTTGTCTATAAGCTACACATATATGTACTAGTAGTTGGAGATCACAAAGTTGTCTATAAGCTACACATATATGTACTAGTAGTTGGAGATCACAAAGTTGTCTATAAGCTACACATGTATGTACTGGTAGTTGGAGATAACAAAGTTGTCTATAAGCTACACATATATATGTACTAGTAGTTGGAGATCACAAAGTTGTCTATAAGCTACACATATATGTACTAGTAGTTGGAGATCACAAAGTTGTCTATAAGCTACACATATATGTACTAGTAGTTGGAGATCACAAAGTTGTCTATAAGCTACACATATATGTACTAGTAGTTGAAGATCACAAAGTTGTCTATAAGCCACACATATATGTACTAGTAGTTGGAGATCACAAAGTTGTCTATAAGCCACACGTATATGTACTAGTAGTTGGAGATCACAAAGTTGTCTATAAGCCACACATATATGTACTAGTAGTTGGAGATCACAAAGTTGTATATAAGCCACACATATATGTACTAGTAGTTGGAGATCACAAAGTTGTCTATAAGCTACACATATATGTACTAGTAGTTGGAAATCACAAAACTGTCTATAAGCCACCCATATTTGTACTAGTAGTTGGAGATCACAAAGTTGTATATAAGCCACACATATATGTACTAGTAGTTGGAGATCACAAAGTTGTCTATAAGCCATACATATATGTACTAGTAGTTGGAGATCACAAAGTTGTATATAAGCTACACATATATGTACTAGTAGTTGGAGATCACAAAGTTGTCTATTAGCTGCTGCCACACATATATGTACTAGTAGTTGGAGATCACAAAGTTGTCTATCAGCCACACATATATGTACTAGTAGTTGGAGGTGACAAAGTTGTCTATAAGCTACACATATATGTACTAGTAGTTGGAGATCACAAAGTTGTCTATAAGCTACACATATATGTATTGTAGTTGGAGATTACAAAGTTGTCTATAAGCTACACATATTTGTACTAGTAGTTGGAGATCACAAAGCTGTATATAAGCCACACATATATGTACTAGTAGTTGGAGATCACACAGTTGTCTATAAGCCACACATATATGTACTAGTAGTTGGAGATCACAAAGTTTTCTATACGCCACACATATATGTACTAGAAGTTGGAGATCACAAAGTTGTCTATAAGCCACACATATATGTACTAGTTGTTGGAGATCACAAAGTTGTCTATAAGCCACACATATATGTACTAGTAGTTGGAGATCACAAAGTTGTCTATAAGCCACATATATATGTACTAGTAGTTGGAGATCACAAAGTTGTCTACAAGCCACACATATATGTACTAGTAGTTGGAGATCACAAAGTTGTCTATAAGCCACACATATATGTACTAGTAGTTGGAGATCACAAAGTTGTCTATAAGCCACATATATATGTACTAGTAGTTGGAGATCACAAAGTTGTCTATAAGCTACACATATATGTACTAGTAGTTGGAGATCACAAAGTTGTCTATAAGCTACACATATATGTACTAGTAGTTGGAGATCACAAAGTTGTCTATAAGCTACACATATATGTACTAGTAGTTGGAGATCACAACGTTGTCTATAAGCTACACATGTATGTACTGGTAGTTGGAGATAACAAAGTTGTCTATAAGCTACACATATATATGTACTAGTAGTTGGAGATCACAAAGTTGTCTATAAGCTACACATATATGTACTAGTAGTTGGAGATCACAAAGTTGTCTATAAGCTACACATATATGTACTAGTAGTTGGAGATCACAAAGTTGTCTATAAGCTACACATATATGTACTAGTAGTTGAAGATCACAAAGTTGTCTATAAGCCACACATATATGTACTAGTAGTTGGAGATCACAAAGTTGTCTATAAGCCACACGTATATGTACTAGTAGTTGGAGATCACAAAGTTGTATATAAGCCACACATATATGTACTAGTAGTTGGAGATCACAAAGTTGTATATAAGCCACACATATATGTACTAGTAGTTGGAGATCACAAAGTTGTCTATAAGCTACACATATATGTACTAGTAGTTGGAAATCACAAAGTTGTCTATAAGCCACCCATATTTGTACTAGTAGTTGGAGATCACAAAGTTGTATATAAGCCACACATATATGTACTAGTAGTTGGAGATCACAAAGTTGTCTATAAGCCACACATATATGTACTAGTAGTTGGAGATCACAAAGTTGTCTATAAGCCACATATATATGTACTAGTAGTTGGAGATCACAAAGTTGTTTATAAGCTACACATATTTGTACTAGTAGTTGGAGATCACAAAGTTGTATATAAGCCACACATATATGTACTAGTAGTTGGAGATCACAAAGTTGTCTATAAGCCACACATATTTGTATTAGTAGTTGGAGATCACACAGTTGTCTATACGCCACACATATATGTACTAGTAGTTGGAGATCACAAAGTTGTCTATAAGCTACACATATATATTTACTAGTAGTTGGAGATCACAAAGTTGTCTATAAGCCACACATATATGTACTAGTAGTTGGAGATCACAAAGTTGTCTATAAGCCACATATATATGTACTAGTAGTTGGAGATCACAAAGTTGTCTATAAGCTACACATATATGTACTAGTAGTTGGAGATCACAAAGTTGTCTATAAGCTACACATATATGTACTAGTAGTTGGAGATCACAAAGTTGTCTATAAGCTACACATATATGTACTAGTAGTTGGAGATCACAAAGTTGTCTATAAGCTACACATGTATGTACTGGTAGTTGGAGATAACAAAGTTGTCTATAAGCTACACATATATATGTACTAGTAGTTGGAGATCACAAAGTTGTCTATAAGCTACACATATATGTACTAGTAGTTGGAGATCACAAAGTTGTCTATAAGCTACACATATATGTACTAGTAGTTGGAGATCACAAAGTTGTCTATAAGCTACACATATATGTACTAGTAGTTGAAGATCACAAAGTTGTCTATAAGCCACACATATATGTACTAGTAGTTGGAGATCACAAAGTTGTCTATAAGCCACACGTATATGTACTAGTAGTTGGAGATCACAAAGTTGTCTATAAGCCACACATATATGTACTAGTAGTTGGAGATCACAAAGTTGTATATAAGCCACACATATATGTACTAGTAGTTGGAGATCACAAAGTTGTCTATAAGCTACACATATATGTACTAGTAGTTGGAAATCACAAAGTTGTCTATAAGCCACCCATATTTGTACTAGTAGTTGGAGATCACAAAGTTGTATATAAGCCACACATATATGTACTAGTAGTTGGAGATCACAAAGTTGTCTATAAGCCATACATATATGTACTAGTAGTTGGAGATCACAAAGTTGTATATAAGCTACACATATATGTACTAGTAGTTGGAGATCACAAAGTTGTCTATTAGCTGCTGCCACACATATATGTACTAGTAGTTGGAGATCACAAAGTTGTCTATCAGCCACACATATATGTACTAGTAGTTGGAGGTGACAAAGTTGTCTATAAGCTACACATATATGTACTAGTAGTTGGAGATCACAAAGTTGTCTATAAGCTACACATATATGTATTGTAGTTGGAGATTAAAAAGTTGTCTATAAGCTACACATATTTGTACTAGTAGTTGGAGATCACAAAGCTGTATATAAGCCACACATATATGTACTAGTAGTTGGAGATCACACAGTTGTCTATAAGCCACACATATATGTACTAGTAGTTGGAGATCACAAAGTTTTCTATACGCCACACATATATGTACTAGAAGTTGGAGATCACAAAGTTGTCTATAAGCCACACATATATGTACTAGTTGTTGGAGATCACAAAGTTGTCTATAAGCCACATATATATGTACTAGTAGTTAGAGATCACAAAGTTGTCTATAAGCTACACATATATGTACTAGTAGTTGGAGATCACAAAGTTGTCTATAATCCACATATATATGTACTAGTAGTTAGAGATCACAAAGTTGTCTATAAGCTACACATATATGTACTAGTAGTTGGAGATCACAAAGTTGTCTATAAGCTACACATATATGTACTAGTAGTTGGAGATCACAAAGTTGTCTATAAGCTACACATGTATGTACTAGTAGTTGGAGATCACAAAGTTGTCTATAAGGCACACATATATGTACTAGTAGTTGGAGATCACAAAGTTGTCTATAAGCCACACATATATGTACTAGTAGTTGGAGATCACAAAGTTGTCTATAAGCCACATATATATGTACTAGTAGTTGGAGATCACAAAGTTGTATATAAGCTACACATATATGTACTAGTAGTTGGAGATCACAAAGTTGTCTATTAGCTGCTGCCACACATATATGTACTAGTAGTTGGAGATCACAAAGTTGTCTATAAGCCACACATATATGTACTAGTAGTTGGAGGTCACAAAGTTGTCTATAAGCTACACATATATGTACTAGTAGTTGGAGATCACAAAGTTGTCTATAAGCTACACATATATGTATTGTAGTTGGAGAATACAAAGTTGTCTATAAGCTACACATATTTGTACTAGTAGTTGGAGATCACAAAGCTGTATATAAGCCACACATATATGTACTAGTAGTTGGAGATCACAAAGTTGTCTATAAGCCACACATATTTGTATTAGTAGTTGGAGATAACACAGTTGTCTATAAGCCACACATATATGTACTAGTAGTTGGAGATCACAAAGTTGTCTATACGCCACACATATATGTACTAGTAGTTGGAGATCACAAAGTTGTCTATAAGCCACACATATATGTACTAGTAGTTAGAGATCACAAAGTTGTCTATAAGCCACACATATATGTACTAGTAGTTGGAGATCACAAAGTTGTCTATAAGCCACATATATATGTACTAGTAGTTAGAGATCACAAAGTTGTCTATAAGCTACACATATATGTACTAGTAGTTGGAGATCACAAAGTTGTCTATAAGCTACACATATATGTACTAGCAGTTGGAGATCACAAAGTTGTCTATAAGCCACACATATATGTACTAGTAGTTGGAGATCACAAAGTTGTCTATAAGCCACACATATATGTACTAGTAGTTGGAGATCACAAAGTTGTCTATAAGCCACACATATATGTACAAGTAGTTGGAGATCACAAAGTTGTCAATAAGCCACACATATATGTACTAGTAGTTGGAGATCTCAAAGTTGTCTATTAGCCACGCATATATGTACTAGTAGTTGGAGATCACAAAGTTGTCTATAAGCCACACATATATGTACTAGTAGTTGGAGATCTCAAAGTTGTCTATTAGCCACACATATATGTACTAGTAGTTGGAGATCACAAAGTTGTCTATAAGCTACACATATGTAGGTCTACTAGTAGTTGGAGATCAAAAAGCTGTCTATAAGCTACACATATATGTACTAGTAGTTGGAGATCACAAAGTTGTCTATAAGCTACACATATGTGTACTAGTAGTTGGAGATCACAAAGTTGTCTATAAGCCACACATATATGTACTAGTAGTTGGAGATCACAAAGTTGTCTATAAGCTACACATATATGTACTAGTAGTTGGAGATCACAAAATTGTCTATAAGCTACACATATATGTACTAGTAGTTGGAGATCACAAAGTTGTCTATAAGCCACACATATATGTACTAGTAGTTGGAGATCACAAAGTTGTCTATAAGCCACACATATATGTACTAGTAGTTGGAGATAACAAAGTTGTCTATACGCCACACATATATGTACTAGTAGTTGGAGATCACAAAGTTGTCTATAAGCCACACATATATGTACTAGTAGTTGGAGATCACAAAGTTGTCTATAAGCCAAACATATATGTACTAGTAGTTGGAGATCTCAAAGTTGTCTATTAGCCACACATATATGTACTAGTAGTTGGAGATCACAAAGTTGTCTATAAGCCACACATATATGTACTAGTAGTTGGAGATCTCAAAGTTGTCTATTAGCCACACATATATGTACTAGTAGTTGGAGATCACAAAGTTGTCTATAAGCTACACATATGTAGGCCTACTAGTAGTTGGAGATCACAAAGCTGTCTATAAGCTACACATATATGTACTAGTAGTTGGAGATCACAAAGTTGTTTATAAGACACACATATATGTACTAGTAGTTGGAGATCACAAAGTTGTCTATAAGCTACACATATGTGTACTATTAGTTGGAGATCACAAAGTTGTCTATAAGCCACACATATATGTACTAGTAGTTGGAGATCACAAAGTTGTCTATAAGCTACACATATATGTACTAGTAGTTGGAGATCACAAAGTTGTCTATACGCCACACATATATGTACTAGTAGTTGGAGATCACAAAGTTGTCTATAAGCCACACATATATGTACTAGTAGTTGGAGATCACAAAGTTGTCTATAAGCCACACATATATGTACTAGTAGTTGGAGATCACACAGTTGTCTATAAGCCACACATATATGTACTAGTAGTTGGAGATCACAAAGTTGTCTATAAGCTACACATATATGTACTAGTAGTTGGAGATCACAAAGTTGTCTTTAAGCCACACATATATGTACTAGTAGTTGGAGATCACAAAGTTGTCTATAAGCCACACATATATGTACTAGTAGTTGGAGATCACAAAGTTGTCTATAAGCCATACATATATGTACTAGTAGTTGGATATCACAAAGTTGTCTATAAGCTACACATATATGTACTAGTAGTTGGAGATCACAAAGTTGTCTATAAGCCATACATATATGTACTAGTAGTTGGAAATCACAAAGTTGTCTATAAGCCACCCATATTTGTACTAGTAGTTGGAGATCACAAAGTTGTATATAAGCCACACATATATGTACTAGTAGCTGGAGATCACAAAGTTGTCTATAAGCCATACATATATGTACTAGTAGTTGGAGATCACAAAGTTGTATATAAGCTACACATATATGTACTAGTAGTTGGAGATCACAAAGTTGTCTATTAGCTGCTGCCACACATATATGTACTAGTAGTTGGAGATCACAAAGTTGTCTATAAGCCACACATATATGTACTAGTAGTTGGAGGTCACAAAGTTGTCTATAAGCTACACATATATGTACTAGTAGTTGGAGATCACAAAGTTGTCTATAAGCTACACATATATGTATTGTAGTTGGAGAATACAAAGTTGTCTATAAGCTACACATATGTAGGTCTACTAGTAGTTGGAGATCACAAAGCTGTATATAAGCCACACATATATGTACTAGTAGTTGGAGATCACAAAGTTGTCTATAAGCCACACATATTTGTATTAGTAGTTGGAGATAACACAGTTGTCTATAAGCCACACATATATGTACTAGTAGTTGGAGATCACAAAGTTGTCTATACGCCACACATATATGTACTAGTAGTTGGAGATCACAAAGTTGTCTATAAGCCACACATATATGTACTAGTAGTTAGAGATCACAAAGTTGTCTATAAGCCACACATATATGTACTAGTAGTTGGAGATCACAAAGTTGTCTATAAGCCACATATATATGTACTAGTAGTTGGAGATCACAAAGTTGTCTATAAGCTACACATGTATGTACTAGTAGTTGGAGATCACAAAGTTGTCTATAAGCCACACATATATGTACTAGTAGTTGGAGATCACAAAGTTGTCTATAAGCCACACATATATGTACTAGTAGTTGGAGATCACAAAGTTGTCTATAAGCCACATATATATGTACTAGTAGTTGGAGATCACAAAGTTGTCTACAAGCCACACATATATGTACTAGTAGTTGGAGATCACAAAGTTGTATATAAGCCACACATATATGTACTAGTAGTTGGAGATCACAAAGCTGTATATAAGCCACACATATATGTACTAGTAGTTGGAGATCACAAAGTTGTCTATAAGCCACATATATTTGTATTAGTAGTTGGAGATAACACAGTTGTCTATAAGCCACACATATATGTACTAGTAGTTGGAGATCACAAAGTTGTCTATACGCCACACATATATGTACTAGTAGTTGGAGATCACAAAGTTGTCTATAAGCCACACATATATGTACTAGTAGTTAGAGATCACAAAGTTGTCTATAAGCCACACATATATGTACTAGTAGTTGGAGATCACAAAGTTGTCTATAAGCCACATATATATGTACTAGTAGTTGGAGATCACAAAGTTGTCTATAAGCTACACATGTATGTACTAGTAGTTGGAGATCACAAAGTTGTCTATAAGCCACACATATATGTACTAGTAGTTGGAGATCACAAAGTTGTCTATAAGCCACACATATATGTACTAGTAGTTGGAGATCACAAAGTTGTCTATAAGCCACATATATATGTACTAGTAGTTGGAGATCACAAAGTTGTCTATAAGCCACACATATATGTACTAGTAGTTGGAGATCACAAAGTTGTCTATAAGCCACACATATATGTACTAGTAGTTGGAGATCACAAAGTTGTCTATAAGCCACATATATATGTACTAGTAGTTGGAGATCACAAAGTTGTCTACAAGCCACACATATATGTACTAGTAGTTGGAGATCACAAAGTTGTCTATAAGCCACACATATATGTACTAGTAGTTGGAGATCACAAAGGTGTCTATAAGCCACACATATATGTACTAGTAGTTGGAGATCACAAAGTTGTATATAAGCTACACATATATGTACTAGTAGTTGGAGATCACAAAGTTGTCTATTAGCTGCTGCCACACATATATGTACTAGTAGTTGGAGATCACAAAGTTGTCTATCAGCCACACATATATGTACTAGTAGTTGGAGGTGACAAAGTTGTCTATAAGCTACACATATATGTACTAGTAGTTGGAGATCACAAAGTTGTCTATAAGCTACACATATATGTATTGTAGTTGGAGATTACAAAGTTGTCTATAAGCTACACATATTTGTACTAGTAGTTGGAGATCACAAAGCTGTATATAAGCCACACATATATGTACTAGTAGTTGGAGATCACACAGTTGTCTATAAGCCACACATATATGTACTAGTAGTTGGAGATCACAAAGTTTTCTATACGCCACACATATATGTACTAGAAGTTGGAGATCACAAAGTTGTCTATAAGCCACACATATATGTACTAGTTGTTGGAGATCACAAAGTTGTCTATAAGCCACACATATATGTACTAGTAGTTGGAGATCACAAAGTTGTCTATAAGCCACATATATGTACTAGTAGTTGGAGATCACAAAGTTGTCTACAAGCCACACATATATGTACTAGTAGTTGGAGATCACAAAGTTGTCTATAAGCCACACATATATGTACTAGTAGTTGGAGATCACAAAGTTGTCTATAAGCCACATATATATGTACTAGTAGTTGGAGATCACAAAGTTGTCTATAAGCTACACATATATGTACTAGTAGTTGGAGATCACAAAGTTGTCTATAAGCTACACATATATGTACTAGTAGTTGGAGATCACAAAGTTGTCTATAAGCTACACATATATGTACTAGTAGTTGGAGATCACAAAGTTGTCTATAAGCTACACATGTATGTACTGGTAGTTGGAGATAACAAAGTTGTCTATAAGCTACACATATATATGTACTAGTAGTTGGAGATCACAAAGTTGTCTATAAGCTACACATATATGTACTAGTAGTTGGAGATCACAAAGTTGTCTATAAGCTACACATATATGTACTAGTAGTTGGAGATCACAAAGTTGTCTATAAGCTACACATATATGTACTAGTAGTTGAAGATCACAAAGTTGTCTATAAGCCACACATATATGTACTAGTAGTTGGAGATCACAAAGTTGTCTATAAGCCACACGTATATGTACTAGTAGTTGGAGATCACAAAGTTGTATATAAGCCACACATATATGTACTAGTAGTTGGAGATCACAAAGTTGTATATAAGCCACACATATATGTACTAGTAGTTGGAGATCACAAAGTTGTCTATAAGCTACACATATATGTACTAGTAGTTGGAAATCACAAAGTTGTCTATAAGCCACCCATATTTGTACTAGTAGTTGGAGATCACAAAGTTGTATATAAGCCACACATATATGTACTAGTAGTTGGAGATCACAAAGTTGTCTATAAGCCACACATATATGTACTAGTAGTTGGAGATCACAAAGTTGTCTATAAGCCACATATATATGTACTAGTAGTTGGAGATCACAAAGTTGTTTATAAGCTACACATATTTGTACTAGTAGTTGGAGATCACAAAGTTGTATATAAGCCACACATATATGTACTAGTAGTTGGAGATCACAAAGTTGTCTATAAGCCACACATATTTGTATTAGTAGTTGGAGATCACACAGTTGTCTATACGCCACACATATATGTACTAGTAGTTGGAGATCACAAAGTTGTCTATAAGCTACACATATATATTTACTAGTAGTTGGAGATCACAAAGTTGTCTATAAGCCACACATATATGTACTAGTAGTTGGAGATCACAAAGTTGTCTATAAGCCACATATATATGTACTAGTAGTTGGAGATCACAAAGTTGTCTATAAGCTACACATATATGTACTAGTAGTTGGAGATCACAAAGTTGTCTATAAGCTACACATATATGTACTAGTAGTTGGAGATCACAAAGTTGTCTATAAGCTACACATATATGTACTAGTAGTTGGAGATCACAAAGTTGTCTATAAGCTACACATGTATGTACTGGTAGTTGGAGATAACAAAGTTGTCTATAAGCTACACATATATATGTACTAGTAGTTGGAGATCACAAAGTTGTCTATAAGCTACACATATATGTACTAGTAGTTGGAGATCACAAAGTTGTCTATAAGCTACACATATATGTACTAGTAGTTGGAGATCACAAAGTTGTCTATAAGCTACACATATATGTACTAGTAGTTGAAGATCACAAAGTTGTCTATAAGCCACACATATATGTACTAGTAGTTGGAGATCACAAAGTTGTCTATAAGCCACACGTATATGTACTAGTAGTTGGAGATCACAAAGTTGTCTATAAGCCACACATATATGTACTAGTAGTTGGAGATCACAAAGTTGTATATAAGCCACACATATATGTACTAGTAGTTGGAGATCACAAAGTTGTCTATAAGCTACACATATATGTACTAGTAGTTGGAAATCACAAAGTTGTCTATAAGCCACCCATATTTGTACTAGTAGTTGGAGATCACAAAGTTGTATATAAGCCACACATATATGTACTAGTAGTTGGAGATCACAAAGTTGTCTATAAGCCATACATATATGTACTAGTAGTTGGAGATCACAAAGTTGTATATAAGCTACACATATATGTACTAGTAGTTGGAGATCACAAAGTTGTCTATTAGCTGCTGCCACACATATATGTACTAGTAGTTGGAGATCACAAAGTTGTCTATCAGCCACACATATATGTACTAGTAGTTGGAGGTGACAAAGTTGTCTATAAGCTACACATATATGTACTAGTAGTTGGAGATCACAAAGTTGTCTATAAGCTACACATATATGTATTGTAGTTGGAGATTAAAAAGTTGTCTATAAGCTACACATATTTGTACTAGTAGTTGGAGATCACAAAGCTGTATATAAGCCACACATATATGTACTAGTAGTTGGAGATCACACAGTTGTCTATAAGCCACACATATATGTACTAGTAGTTGGAGATCACAAAGTTTTCTATACGCCACACATATATGTACTAGAAGTTGGAGATCACAAAGTTGTCTATAAGCCACACATATATGTACTAGTTGTTGGAGATCACAAAGTTGTCTATAAGCCACATATATATGTACTAGTAGTTAGAGATCACAAAGTTGTCTATAAGCTACACATATATGTACTAGTAGTTGGAGATCACAAAGTTGTCTATAAGCCACATATATATGTACTAGTAGTTAGAGATCACAAAGTTGTCTATAAGCTACACATATATGTACTAGTAGTTGGAGATCACAAAGTTGTCTATAAGCTACACATATATGTACTAGTAGTTGGAGATCACAAAGTTGTCTATAAGCTACACATGTATGTACTAGTAGTTGGAGATCACAAAGTTGTCTATAAGGCACACATATATGTACTAGTAGTTGGAGATCACAAAGTTGTCTATAAGCCACACATATATGTACTAGTAGTTGGAGATCACAAAGTTGTCTATAAGCCACATATATATGTACTAGTAGTTGGAGATCACAAAGTTGTCTACAAGCCACACATATATGTACTAGTAGTTGGAGATCACAAAGTTGTCTATAAGCTACACATATATGTACTAGTAGTTGGAGATCACAAAGTTGTCTATAAGCTACACATATTTGTACTAGTAGTTGGAGATCACAAAGTTGTATATAAGCCACACATATATGTACTAGTAGTTGGAGATCACAAAGTTGTCTATAAGCCACACATATTTGTATTAGTAGTTGGAGATTACACAGTTGTCTATAAGCCACACATATATGTACTAGTAGTTGGAGATCACAAAGTTGTCTATACGCCACACATATATGTACTAGTAGTTGGAGATCACAAAGTTGTCTATAAGCTACACATATA
The DNA here is from genome assembly GCA_963971465.1 of Lepidochitona cinerea. Lineage (NCBI taxonomy): Eukaryota > Metazoa > Mollusca > Polyplacophora > Chitonida > Tonicellidae > Lepidochitona > Lepidochitona cinerea. The sequence continues at coordinate 694,978 of OZ020559.1, forward strand.
TATGTACTAGTAGTTAGAGATCACAAAGTTGTCTATAAGCTACACATATATGTACTAGTAGTTGGAGATCACAAAGTTGTCTATAAGCTACACATATATATGTACTAGTAGTTGGAGATCACAAAGTTGTCTATAAGCTACACATATATGTACTAGTAGTTGTAGATCACAAAGTTTTCTATAAGCCACACATATATGTACTAGTAGTTGTAGATCACAAAGTTGTCTATAAGCTACACATATATGTACTAGTAGTTGGAGATCACAAAGTTGTCTATAAGCTACACATATATGTACTAGTAGTTGGAGATCGCAAAGTTGTCTATAAGCTACACATGTATGTACTAGTAGTTGGAGATCACAAAGTTGTCTATAAGCCACACATATATGTACTAGTAGTTGGAGATCACAAAGTTGTCTATAAGCCACACATATATGTACTAGTAGTTGGAGATCACAAAGTTGTCTATAAGCCACATATATATGTACTAGTAGTTGGAGATCACAAAGTTGTCTACAAGCCACACATATATGTACTTGTAGTTGGAGATCACAAAGTTGTCTATAAGCCACACATATATGTACTAGTAGTTGGAGATCACAAAGTTGTCTATAAGCCACATATATATGTACTAGTAGTTGGAGATCACAAAGTTGTCTATAAGCTACACATATATGTACTAGTAGTTGGAGATCACAAAGTTGTCTATAAGCTACACATATATGTACTAGTAGTTGGAGATCACAAAGTTGTCTATAAGCTACACATATATGTACTAGTAGTTGGAGATCACAAAGTTGTCTATAAGCTACACATATATGTACTAGTAGTTGGAGATCACAAAGTTGTCTATAAGCTACACATATATGTACTAGTAGTTGGAGATCGCAAAGTTGTCTATAAGCTACACATGTATGTACTAGTAGTTGGAGATCACAAAGTTGTCTATAAGCCACACATATATGTACTAGTAGTTGGAGATCACAAAGTTGTCTATAAGCCACACATATATGTACTAGTAGTTGGAGATCACAAAGTTGTCTATAAGCCACATATATATGTACTAGTAGTTGGAGATCACAAAGTTGTCTACAAGCCACACATATATGTACTAGTAGTTGGAGATCACAAAGTTGTCTATAAGCCACACATATATGTACTAGTAGTTGGAGATCACAAAGTTGTCTATAAGCCACATATATATGTACTAGTAGTTGGAGATCACAAAGTTGTCTATAAGCTACACATATATGTACTAGTAGTTGGAGATCACAAAGTTGTCTATAAGCTACACATATATGTACTAGTAGTTGGAGATCACAAAGTTGTCTATAAGCCACACATATATGTACTAGTAGTTGGAGATCACAAAGTTGTCTATAAGCTACACATATATGTACTAGTAGTTGGAGATCACAAAGTTGTCTATAAGCTACACATGTATGTACTGGTAGTTGGAGATAACAAAGTTGTCTATAAGCTACACATATATATGTACTAGTAGTTGGAGATCACAAAGTTGTCTATAAGCTACACATATATGTACTAGTAGTTGGAGATCACAAAGTTGTCTATAAGCTACACATATATGTACTAGTAGTTGGAGATCACAAAGTTGTCTATAAGCTACACATATATGTACTAGTAGTTGAAGATCACAAAGTTGTCTATAAGCCACACATATATGTACTAGTAGTTGGAGATCACAAAGTTGTCTATAAGCCACACGTATATGTACTAGTAGTTGGAGATCACAAAGTTGTCTATAAGCCACACATATATGTACTAGTAGTTGGAGATCACAAAGTTGTATATAAGCTACACATATATGTACTAGTAGTTGGAGATCACAAAGTTGTCTATAAGCTACACATATATGTACTAGTAGTTGGAAATCACAAAGTTGTCTATAAGCCACCCATATTTGTACTAGTAGTTGGAGATCACAAAGTTGTATATAAGCCACACATATATGTACTAGTAGTTGGAGATCACAAAGTTGTCTATAAGCCATACATATATGTACTAGTAGTTGGAGATCACAAAGTTGTATATAAGCTACACATATATGTACTAGTAGTTGGAGATCACAAAGTTGTCTATTAGCTGCTGCCACACATATATGTACTAGTAGTTGGAGATCACAAAGTTGTCTATCAGCCACACATATATGTACTAGTAGTTGGAGATCACAAAGTTGTCTATAAGCTACACATGTATATACTGGTAGTTGGAGATAACAAAGTTGTCTATAAGCTACACATATATATGTACTAGTAGTTGGAGATCACAAAGTTGTCTATAAGCTACACATATATGTACTAGTAGTTGGAGATCACAAAGTTGTCTATAAGCTACACATATATGTACTAGTAGTTGGAGATCACAAAGTTGTCTATAAGCTACACATATATGTACTAGTAGTTGAAGATCACAAAGTTGTCTATAAGCCACACATATATGTACTAGTAGTTGGAGATCACAAAGTTGTCTATAAGCCACACATATATGTACCAGTAGTTGCAGATCACAAAGTTGTCTATAAGCCACACATATATGTACTAGTAGTTGGAGATCACAAAGTTGTATATAAGCCACACATATATGTACTAGTAGTTGAAGATCACAAAGTTGTCTATAAGCTACACATATATGTACTAGTAGTTGGAGATCACAAAGTTGTCTATAAGCCACATATATATGTACTAGTAGTTAGAGATCACAAAGTTGTCTATAAGCTACACATATATGTACTAGTAGTTGGAGATCACAAAGTTGTCTATAAGCTACACATATTTGTACTAGTAGTTGGAGATCACAAAGTTGTATATAAGCCACACATATATGTACTAGTAGTTGGAGATCACAAAGTTGTCTATAAGCCACACATATTTGTATTAGTAGTTGGAGATCACACAGTTGTCTATAAGCCACACATATATGTACTAGTAGTTGGAGATCACAAAGTTGTCTATACGCCACACATATATGTACTAGTAGTTGGAGATCACAAAGTTGTCTATAAGCCACACATATATGTACTAGTTGTTGGAGATCACAAAGTTGTCTATAAGCCACATATATATGTACTAGTAGTTAGAGATCACAAAGTTGTCTATAAGCTACACATATATGTACTAGTAGTTAGAGATCACAAAGTTGTCTATAAGCTACACATATATGTACTAGTAGTTGGAGATCACAAAGTTGTCTATAAGCTACACATATATGTACTAGTAGTTGGAGATCACAAAGTTGTCTATAAGCTACACATATTTGTACTAGTAGTTGGAGATCACAAAGTTGTCTATAAGCCACACATATATGTACTAGTAGTTGGAGATCACAAAGTTTTCTATAAGCCACATATATATGTACTAGTAGTTGGAGATCACAAAGTTGTCTATAAGCTACACATATATGTACTAGTAGTTGGAGATCACAAAGTTGTCTATAAGCTACACATATATGTACTAGTAGTTGGAGATCACAAAGTTGTCTATAAGCTACACATATATGTACTAGTAGTTGGAGATCACAAAGTTGTCTATAAGCTACACATGTATGTACTGGTAGTTGGAGATAACAAAGTTGTCTATAAGCTACACATATATATGTACTAGTAGTTGGAGATCACAAAGTTGTACTAGTAGTTGGAGATCACAAAGTTGTCTATAAGCTACACATATATGTACTAGTAGTTGGAGATCACAAAGTTGTCTATAAGCTACACATATATGTACTAGTAGTTGAAGATCACAAAGTTGTCTATAAGCCATACATATATGTACTAGTAGTTGGAGATCACAAAGTTGTCTATAAGCCACACAAATATGTACTAGTAGTTGGAGATCACAAAGTTGTCTATAAGCCACACATATATGTACTAGTAGTTGGAAATCACAAAGTTATATATAAGCCACACATATATGTACTAGTAGTTGGAGATCACAAAGTTGTCTATAAGCTACACATATATGTACTAGTAGTTGGAGATCACAAAGTTGTCTATAAGCCACATATATATGTACTAGTAGTTAGAGATCACAAAGTTGTCTATAAGCTACACATATATGTACTAGTAGTTGGAGATCACAAAGTTGTCTATAAGCTACACATATTTGTACTAGTAGTTGGAGATCACAAAGTTGTATATAAGCCACACATATATGTACTAGTAGTTGGAGATCACAAAGTTGTCTATAAGCCACACATATTTGTATTAGTAGTTGGAGATCACACAGTTGTCTATAAGCCACACATATATGTACTAGTAGTTGGAGATCACAAAGTTGTCTATACGCCACACATATATGTACTAGTAGTTGGAGATCACAAAGTTGTCTATAAGCCACACATATATGTACTAGTTGTTGGAGATCACAAAGTTGTCTATAAGCCACATATATATGTACTAGTTGTTGGAGATCACAAAGTTGTCTATAAGCCACACATATTTGTACTAGTAGTTGGAGATCACAAAGTTGTCTATAAGCCACACATATATGTACTAGTAGTTGGAGATCACAAAGTTGTCTATAAGCCACATATATATGTACTAGTAGTTGGAGATCACAAAGTTGTCTATAAGCTACACATATATGTACTAGTAGTTGGAGATCACAAAGTTGTCTATAAGCCACACATATATGTACTAGTAGTTGGAGATCACAAAGTTGTCTATAAGCCACACATATATGTACTAGTTGTTGGAGATCACAAAGTTGTCTATAAGCTACATATATATGTACTAGTAGTTAGAGATCACAAAGTTGTCTATAAGCCACATATATATGTACTAGTAGTTAGAGATCACAAAGTTGTCTATAAGCTACACATATATGTACTAGTAGTTGGAGATCACAAAGTTGTCTATAAGCTACACATATTTGTACTAGTAGTTGGAGATCACAAAGTTGTATATAAGCCACACATATATGTACTAGTAGTTGGAGATCACAAAGTTGTCTATAAGCTACACATATATGTACTAGTAGTTGGAGATCACAAAGTTGTCTATAAGCTACACATATATGTACTAGTAGTTGAAGATCACAAAGTTGTCTATAAGCCATACATATATGTACTAGTAGTTGGAGATCACAAAGTTGTCTATAAGCCACACAAATATGTACTAGTAGTTGGAGATCACAAAGTTGTCTATAAGCCACACATATATGTACTAGTAGTTGGAAATCACAAAGTTATATATAAGCCACACATATATGTACTAGTAGTTGGAGATCACAAAGTTGTCTATAAGCTACACATATATGTACTAGTAGTTGGAGATCACAAAGTTGTCTATAAGCCACATATATATGTACTAGTAGTTAGAGATCACAAAGTTGTCTATAAGCTACACATATATGTACTAGTAGTTGGAGATCACAAAGTTGTCTATAAGCTACACATATTTGTACTAGTAGTTGGAGATCACAAAGTTGTGTATAAGCCACACATATATGTACTAGTAGTTGGAGATCACAAAGTTGTCTATAAGCCACACATATTTGTATTAGTAGTTGGAGATCACACAGTTGTCTATAAGCCACACATATATGTACTAGTAGTTGGAGATCACAAAGTTGTCTATACGCCACACATATATGTACTAGTAGTTGGAGATCACAAAGTTGTCTATAAGCCACACATATATGTACTAGTTGTTGGAGATCACAAAGTTGTCTATAAGCCACATATATATGTACTAGTAGTTAGAGATCACAAAGTTGTCTATAAGCTACACATATATGTACTAGTAGTTGGAGATCACAAAGTTGTCTATAAGCCATATATATATGTACTAGTAGTTAGAGATCACAAAGTTGTCTATAAGCTACACATATATGTACTAGTAGTTGGAGATCACAAAGTTGTCTATAAGCTACACATATATGTACTAGTAGTTGGAGATCACAAAGTTGTCTATAAGCTACACATATTTGTACTAGTAGTTGGAGATCACAAAGTTGTATATAAGCCACACATATATGTACTAGTAGTTGGAGATCACAAAGTTGTCTATAAGCCACACATATTTGTATTAGTAGTTGGAGATTACACAGTTGTCTATAAGCCACACATATATGTACTAGTAGTTGGAGATCACAAAGTTGTCTATACGCCACACATATATGTACTAGTAGTTGGAGATCACAAAGTTGTCTATAAGCCACACATATATGTACTAGTTGTTGGAGATCCCAAAGTTGTCTATAAGCTACACATATATATGTACTAGTAGTTAGAGATCACAAAGTTGTCTATAAGCTACACATATATGTACTAGTAGTTGGAGATCACAAAGTTGTCTATAAGCTACACATATATGTACTAGTAGTTGTAGATCACAAAGTTGTCTATAAGCCACACATATATGTACTAGTAGTTGGAGATCACAAAGTTGTCTATAAGCTACACATATATGTACTAGTAGTTGGAGATCACAAAGTTGTCTATAAGCTACACATATATGTACTAGTAGTTGGAGATCACAAAGTTGTCTATAAGCTACACATGTATGTACTGGTAGTTGGAGATAACAAAGTTGTCTATAAGCTACACATATATATGTACTAGTAGTTGGAGATCACAAAGTTGTACTAGTAGTTGGAGATCACAAAGTTGTCTATAAGCTACACATATATGTACTAGTAGTTGGAGATCACAAAGTTGTCTATAAGCTACACATATATGTACTAGTAGTTGAAGATCACAAAGTTGTCTATAAGCCATACATATATGTACTAGTAGTTGGAGATCACAAAGTTGTCTATAAGCCACACAAATATGTACTAGTAGTTGGAGATCACAAAGTTGTCTATAAGCCACACATATATGTACTAGTAGTTGGAAATCACAAAGTTATATATAAGCCACACATATATGTACTAGTAGTTGGAGATCACAAAGTTGTCTATAAGCTACACATATATGTACTAGTAGTTGGAGATCACAAAGTTGTCCATAAGCCACATATATATGTACTAGTAGTTAGAGATCACAAAGTTGTCTATAAGCTACACATATATGTACTAGTAGTTGGAGATCACAAAGTTGTCTATAAGCTACACATATTTGTACTAGTAGTTGGAGATCACAAAGTTGTGTATAAGCCACACATATATGTACTAGTAGTTGGAGATCACAAAGTTGTCTATAAGCCACACATATTTGTATTAGTAGTTGGAGATCACACAGTTGTCTATAAGCCACACATATATGTACTAGTAGTTGGAGATCACAAAGTTGTCTATACGCCACACATATATGTACTAGTAGTTGGAGATCACAAAGTTGTCTATAAGCCACACATATATGTACTAGTTGTTGGAGATCACAAAGTTGTCTATAAGCCACATATATATGTACTAGTAGTTAGAGATCACAAAGTTGTCTATAAGCTACACATATATGTACTAGTAGTTGGAGATCACAAAGTTGTCTATAAGCCATATATATATGTACTAGTAGTTAGAGATCACAAAGTTGTCTATAAGCTACACATATATGTACTAGTAGTTGGAGATCACAAAGTTGTCTATAAGCTACACATATATGTACTAGTAGTTGGAGATCACAAAGTTGTCTATAAGCTACACATATTTGTACTAGTAGTTGGAGATCACAAAGTTGTATATAAGCCACACATATATGTACTAGTAGTTGGAGATCACAAAGTTGTCTATAAGCCACACATATTTGTATTAGTAGTTGGAGATTACACAGTTGTCTATAAGCCACATATATATGTACTAGTAGTTGGAGATCACAAAGTTGTCTATACGCCACACATATATGTACTAGTAGTTGGAGATCACAAAGTTGTCTATAAGCCACACATATATGTACTAGTTGTTGGAGATCCCAAAGTTGTCTATAAGCTACACATATATATGTACTAGTAGTTAGAGATCACAAAGTTGTCTATAAGCTACACATATATGTACTAGTAGTTGGAGATCACAAAGTTGTCTATAAGCTACACATATATGTACTAGTAGTTGTAGATCACAAAGTTGTCTATAAGCCACACATATATGTACTAGTAGTTGTAGATCACAAAGTTGTCTATAAGCTACACATATATGTACTAGTAGTTGGAGATCACAAAGTTGTCTATAAGCTACACATATATGTACTAGTAGTTGGAGATCGCAAAGTTGTCTATAAGCTACACATGTATGTACTAGTAGTTGGAGATCACAAAGTTGTCTATAAGCCACACATATATGTACTAGTAGTTGGAGATCACAAAGTTGTCTATAAGCCACACATATATGTACTAGTAGTTGGAGATCACAAAGTTGTCTATAAGCCACATATATATGTACTAGTAGTTGGAGATCACAAAGTTGTCTACAAGCCACACATATATGTACTAGTAGTTGGAGATCACAAAGTTGTCTATAAGCCACACATATATGTACTAGTAGTTGGAGATCACAAAGTTGTCTATAAGCCACATATATATGTACTAGTAGTTGGAGATCACAAAGTTGTCTATAAGCTACACATATATGTACTAGTAGTTGGAGATCACAAAGTTGTCTATAAGCTACACATATATGTACTAGTAGTTGGAGATCACAAAGTTGTCTATAAGCTACACATATATGTACTAGTAGTTGGAGATCACAAAGTTGTCTATAAGCTACACATGTATGTACTGGTAGTTGGAGATAACAAAGTTGTCTATAAGCTACACATATATATTTACTAGTAGTTGGAGATCGCAAAGTTGTCTATAAGCTACACATATATGTACTAGTAGTTGGAGATCACAAAGTTGTCTATAAGCTACACATATATGTACTAGTAGTTGGAGATCACAAAGTTGTCTATAAGCTACACATATATGTACTAGTAGTTGGAGATCGCAAAGTTGTCTATAAGCTACACATGTATGTACTAGTAGTTGGAGATCACAAAGTTGTCTATAAGCCACACATATATGTACTAGTAGTTGGAGATCACAAAGTTGTCTATAAGCCACACATATATGTACTAGTAGTTGGAGATCACAAAGTTGTCTATAAGCCACATATATATGTACTAGTAGTTGGAGATCACAAAGTTGTCTACAAGCCACACATATATGTACTAGTAGTTGGAGATCACAAAGTTGTCTATAAGCCACACATATATGTACTAGTAGTTGGAGATCACAAAGTTGTCTATAAGCCACATATATATGTACCAGTAGTTGGAGATCACAAAGTTGTCTATAAGCTACACATATATGTACTAGTAGTTGGAGATCACAAAGTTGTCTATAAGCTACACATATATGTACTAGTAGTTGGAGATCACAAAGTTGTCTATAAGCTACACATATATGTACTAGTAGTTGGAGATCACAAAGTTGTCTATAAGCTACACATGTATGTACTGGTAGTTGGAGATAACAAAGTTGTCTATAAGCTACACATATATATGTACTAGTAGTTGGAGATCACAAAGTTGTCTATAAGCTACACATATATGTACTAGTAGTTGGAGATCACAAAGTTGTCTATAAGCTACACATATATGTACTAGTAGTTGGAGATCACAAAGTTGTCTATAAGCTACACATATATGTACTAGTAGTTGAAGATCACAAAGTTGTCTATAAGCCACACATATATGTACTAGTAGTTGGAGATCACAAAGTTGTCTATAAGCCACACGTATATGTACTAGTAGTTGGAGATCACAAAGTTGTCTATAAGCCACACATATATGTACTAGTAGTTGGAGATCACAAAGTTGTATATAAGCCACACATATATGTACTAGTAGTTGGAGATCACAAAGTTGTCTATAAGCTACACATATATGTACTAGTAGTTGGAAATCACAAAACTGTCTATAAGCCACCCATATTTGTACTAGTAGTTGGAGATCACAAAGTTGTATATAAGCCACACATATATGTACTAGTAGTTGGAGATCACAAAGTTGTCTATAAGCCATACATATATGTACTAGTAGTTGGAGATCACAAAGTTGTATATAAGCTACACATATATGTACTAGTAGTTGGAGATCACAAAGTTGTCTATTAGCTGCTGCCACACATATATGTACTAGTAGTTGGAGATCACAAAGTTGTCTATCAGCCACACATATATGTACTAGTAGTTGGAGGTGACAAAGTTGTCTATAAGCTACACATATATGTACTAGTAGTTGGAGATCACAAAGTTGTCTATAAGCTACACATATATGTATTGTAGTTGGAGATTACAAAGTTGTCTATAAGCTACACATATTTGTACTAGTAGTTGGAGATCACAAAGCTGTATATAAGCCACACATATATGTACTAGTAGTTGGAGATCACACAGTTGTCTATAAGCCACACATATATGTACTAGTAGTTGGAGATCACAAAGTTTTCTATACGCCACACATATATGTACTAGAAGTTGGAGATCACAAAGTTGTCTATAAGCCACACATATATGTACTAGTTGTTGGAGATCACAAAGTTGTCTATAAGCCACACATATATGTACTAGTAGTTGGAGATCACAAAGTTGTCTATAAGCCACATATATATGTACTAGTAGTTGGAGATCACAAAGTTGTCTACAAGCCACACATATATGTACTAGTAGTTGGAGATCACAAAGTTGTCTATAAGCCACACATATATGTACTAGTAGTTGGAGATCACAAAGTTGTCTATAAGCCACATATATATGTACTAGTAGTTGGAGATCACAAAGTTGTCTATAAGCTACACATATATGTACTAGTAGTTGGAGATCACAAAGTTGTCTATAAGCTACACATATATGTACTAGTAGTTGGAGATCACAAAGTTGTCTATAAGCTACACATATATGTACTAGTAGTTGGAGATCACAAAGTTGTCTATAAGCTACACATGTATGTACTGGTAGTTGGAGATAACAAAGTTGTCTATAAGCTACACATATATATGTACTAGTAGTTGGAGATCACAAAGTTGTCTATAAGCTACACATATATGTACTAGTAGTTGGAGATCACAAAGTTGTCTATAAGCTACACATATATGTACTAGTAGTTGGAGATCACAAAGTTGTCTATAAGCTACACATATATGTACTAGTAGTTGAAGATCACAAAGTTGTCTATAAGCCACACATATATGTACTAGTAGTTGGAGATCACAAAGTTGTCTATAAGCCACACGTATATGTACTAGTAGTTGGAGATCACAAAGTTGTATATAAGCCACACATATATGTACTAGTAGTTGGAGATCACAAAGTTGTATATAAGCCACACATATATGTACTAGTAGTTGGAGATCACAAAGTTGTCTATAAGCTACACATATATGTACTAGTAGTTGGAAATCACAAAGTTGTCTATAAGCCACCCATATTTGTACTAGTAGTTGGAGATCACAAAGTTGTATATAAGCCACACATATATGTACTAGTAGTTGGAGATCACAAAGTTGTCTATAAGCCACACATATATGTACTAGTAGTTGGAGATCACAAAGTTGTCTATAAGCCACATATATATGTACTAGTAGTTGGAGATCACAAAGTTGTTTATAAGCTACACATATTTGTACTAGTAGTTGGAGATCACAAAGTTGTATATAAGCCACACATATATGTACTAGTAGTTGGAGATCACAAAGTTGTCTATAAGCCACACATATTTGTATTAGTAGTTGGAGATCACACAGTTGTCTATACGCCACACATATATGTACTAGTAGTTGGAGATCACAAAGTTGTCTATAAGCTACACATATATATTTACTAGTAGTTGGAGATCACAAAGTTGTCTATAAGCCACACATATATGTACTAGTAGTTGGAGATCACAAAGTTGTCTATAAGCCACATATATATGTACTAGTAGTTGGAGATCACAAAGTTGTCTATAAGCTACACATATATGTACTAGTAGTTGGAGATCACAAAGTTGTCTATAAGCTACACATATATGTACTAGTAGTTGGAGATCACAAAGTTGTCTATAAGCTACACATATATGTACTAGTAGTTGGAGATCACAAAGTTGTCTATAAGCTACACATGTATGTACTGGTAGTTGGAGATAACAAAGTTGTCTATAAGCTACACATATATATGTACTAGTAGTTGGAGATCACAAAGTTGTCTATAAGCTACACATATATGTACTAGTAGTTGGAGATCACAAAGTTGTCTATAAGCTACACATATATGTACTAGTAGTTGGAGATCACAAAGTTGTCTATAAGCTACACATATATGTACTAGTAGTTGAAGATCACAAAGTTGTCTATAAGCCACACATATATGTACTAGTAGTTGGAGATCACAAAGTTGTCTATAAGCCACACGTATATGTACTAGTAGTTGGAGATCACAAAGTTGTCTATAAGCCACACATATATGTACTAGTAGTTGGAGATCACAAAGTTGTATATAAGCCACACATATATGTACTAGTAGTTGGAGATCACAAAGTTGTCTATAAGCTACACATATATGTACTAGTAGTTGGAAATCACAAAGTTGTCTATAAGCCACCCATATTTGTACTAGTAGTTGGAGATCACAAAGTTGTATATAAGCCACACATATATGTACTAGTAGTTGGAGATCACAAAGTTGTCTATAAGCCATACATATATGTACTAGTAGTTGGAGATCACAAAGTTGTATATAAGCTACACATATATGTACTAGTAGTTGGAGATCACAAAGTTGTCTATTAGCTGCTGCCACACATATATGTACTAGTAGTTGGAGATCACAAAGTTGTCTATCAGCCACACATATATGTACTAGTAGTTGGAGGTGACAAAGTTGTCTATAAGCTACACATATATGTACTAGTAGTTGGAGATCACAAAGTTGTCTATAAGCTACACATATATGTATTGTAGTTGGAGATTAAAAAGTTGTCTATAAGCTACACATATTTGTACTAGTAGTTGGAGATCACAAAGTTGTATATAAGCCACACATATATGTACTAGTAGTTGGAGATCACACAGTTGTCTATAAGCCACACATATATGTACTAGTAGTTGGAGATCACAAAGTTTTCTATACGCCACACATATATGTACTAGAAGTTGGAGATCACAAAGTTGTCTATAAGCCACACATATATGTACTAGTTGTTGGAGATCACAAAGTTGTCTATAAGCCACATATATATGTACTAGTAGTTAGAGATCACAAAGTTGTCTATAAGCTACACATATATGTACTAGTAGTTGGAGATCACAAAGTTGTCTATAATCCACATATATATGTACTAGTAGTTAGAGATCACAAAGTTGTCTATAAGCTACACATATATGTACTAGTAGTTGGAGATCACAAAGTTGTCTATAAGCTACACATATATGTACTAGTAGTTGGAGATCACAAAGTTGTCTATAAGCTACACATGTATGTACTAGTAGTTGGAGATCACAAAGTTGTCTATAAGGCACACATATATGTACTAGTAGTTGGAGATCACAAAGTTGTCTATAAGCCACACATATATGTACTAGTAGTTGGAGATCACAAAGTTGTCTATAAGCCACATATATATGTACTAGTAGTTGGAGATCACAAAGTTGTCTACAAGCCACACATATATGTACTAGTAGTTGGAGATCACAAAGTTGTCTATAAGCTACACATATATGTACTAGTAGTTGGAGATCACAAAGTTGTCTATAAGCTACACATATTTGTACTAGTAGTTGGAGATCACAAAGTTGTATATAAGCCACACATATATGTACTAGTAGTTGGAGATCACAAAGTTGTCTATAAGCCACACATATTTGTATTAGTAGTTGGAGATTACACAGTTGTCTATAAGCCACACATATATGTACTAGTAGTTGGAGATCACAAAGTTGTCTATACGCCACACATATATGTACTAGTAGTTGGAGATCACAAAGTTGTCTATAAGCTACACATATATATGTACTAGTAGTTAGAGATCACAAAGTTGTCTATAAGCTACACATATATGTACTAGTAGTTGGAGATCACAAAGTTGTCTATAAGCTACACATATATATGTACTAGTAGTTGGAGATCACAAAGTTGTCTATAAGCTACACATATATGTACTAGTAGTTGTAGATCACAAAGTTGTCTATAAGCCACACATATATGTACTAGTAGTTGTAGATCACAAAGTTGTCTATAAGCTACACATATATGTACTAGTAGTTGGAGATCACAAAGTTGTCTATAAGCTACACATATATGTACTAGTAGTTGGAGATCGCAAAGTTGTCTATAAGCTACACATGTATGTACTAGTAGTTGGAGATCACAAAGTTGTCTATAAGCCACACATATATGTACTAGTAGTTGGAGATCACAAAGTTGTCTATAAGCCACACATATATGTACTAGTAGTTGGAGATCACAAAGTTGTCTATAAGCCACATATATATGTACTAGTAGTTGGAGATCACAAAGTTGTCTACAAGCCACACATATATGTACTAGTAGTTGGAGATCACAAAGTTGTCTATAAGCCACACATATATGTACTAGTAGTTGGAGATCACAAAGTTGTCTATAAGCCACATATATATGTACTAGTAGTTGGAGATCACAAAGTTGTCTATAAGCTACACATATATGTACTAGTAGTTGGAGATCACAAAGTTGTCTATAAGCTACACATATATGTACTAGTAGTTGGAGATCACAAAGTTGTCTATAAGCTACACATATATGTACTAGTAGTTGGAGATCACAAAGTTGTCTATAAGCTACACATATATGTACTAGTAGTTGGAGATCACAAAGTTGTCTATAAGCTACACATATATGTACTAGTAGTTGGAGATCGCAAAGTTGTCTATAAGCTACACATGTATGTACTAGTAGTTGGAGATCACAAAGTTGTCTATAAGCCACACATATATGTACTAGTAGTTGGAGATCACAAAGTTGTCTATAAGCCACACATATATGTACTAGTAGTTGGAGATCACAAAGTTGTCTATAAGCCACATATATATGTACTAGTAGTTGGAGATCACAAAGTTGTCTACAAGCCACACATATATGTACTAGTAGTTGGAGATCACAAAGTTGTCTATAAGCCACACATATATGTACTAGTAGTTGGAGATCACAAAGTTGTCTATAAGCCACATATATATGTACTAGTAGTTGGAGATCACAAAGTTGTCTATAAGCTACACATATATGTACTAGTAGTTGGAGATCACAAAGTTGTCTATAAGCTACACATATATGTACTAGTAGTTGGAGATCACAAAGTTGTCTATAAGCCACACATATATGTACTAGTAGTTGGAGATCACAAAGTTGTCTATAAGCTACACATATATGTACTAGTAGTTGGAGATCACAAAGTTGTCTATAAGCTACACATGTATGTACTGGTAGTTGGAGATAACAAAGTTGTCTATAAGCTACACATATATATGTACTAGTAGTTGGAGATCACAAAGTTGTCTATAAGCTACACATATATGTACTAGTAGTTGGAGATCACAAAGTTGTCTATAAGCTACACATATATGTACTAGTAGTTGGAGATCACAAAGTTGTCTATAAGCTACACATATATGTACTAGTAGTTGAAGATCACAAAGTTGTCTATAAGCCACACATATATGTACTAGTAGTTGGAGATCACAAAGTTGTCTATAAGCCACACGTATATGTACTAGTAGTTGGAGATCACAAAGTTGTCTATAAGCCACACATATATGTACTAGTAGTTGGAGATCACAAAGTTGTATATAAGCCACACATATATGTACTAGTAGTTGGAGATCACAAAGTTGTCTATAAGCTACACATATATGTACTAGTAGTTGGAAATCACAAAGTTGTCTATAAGCCACCCATATTTGTACTAGTAGTTGGAGATCACAAAGTTGTATATAAGCCACACATATATGTACTAGTAGTTGGAGATCACAAAGTTGTCTATAAGCCATACATATATGTACTAGTAGTTGGAGATCACAAAGTTGTATATAAGCTACACATATATGTACTAGTAGTTGGAGATCACAAAGTTGTCTATTAGCTGCTGCCACACATATATGTACTAGTAGTTGGAGATCACAAAGTTGTCTATCAGCCACACATATATGTACTAGTAGTTGGAGGTGACAAAGTTGTCTATAAGCTACACATATATGTACTAGTAGTTGGAGATCACAAAGTTGTCTATAAGCTACACACATATGTATTGTAGTTGGAGATTACAAAGTTGTCTATAAGCTACACATATTTGTACTAGTAGTTGGAGATCACAAAGCTGTATATAAGCCACACATATATGTACTAGTAGTTGGAGATCACACAGTTGTCTATAAGCCACACATATATGTACTAGTAGTTGGAGATCACAAAGTTTTCTATACGCCACACATATATGTACTAGTAGTTGGAGATCACAAAGTTGTCTATAAGCCACACATATATGTACTAGTTGTTGGAGATCACAAAGTTGTCTATAAGCCACATATATATGTACTAGTAGTTAGAGATCACAAAGTTGTCTATAAGCTACACATATATGTACTAGTAGTTGGAGATCACAAAGTTGTCTATAAGCCACATATATATGTACTAGTAGTTAGAGATCACAAAGTTGTCTATAAGCTACACATATATGTACTAGTAGTTGGAGATCACAAAGTTGTCTATAAGCTACACATATATGTACTAGTAGTTGGAGATCACAAAGTTGTCTATAAGCTACACATGTATGTACTAGTAGTTGGAGATCACAAAGTTGTCTATAAGCCACACATATATGTACTAGTAGTTGGAGATCACAAAGTTGTCTATAAGCCACACATATATGTACTAGTAGTTGGAGATCACAAAGTTGTCTATAAGCCACATATATATGTACTAGTAGTTGGAGATCACAAAGTTGTCTACAAGCCACACATATATGTACTAGTAGTTGGAGATCACAAAGTTGTCTATAAGCCACACATATATGTACTAGTAGTTGGAGATCACAAAGTTGTCTATAAGCCACATATATATGTACTAGTAGTTGGAGATCACAAAGTTGTCTATAAGCTACACATATATGTACTAGTAGTTGGAGATCACAAAGTTGTCTATAAGCTACACATATATGTACTAGTAGTTGGAGATCACAAAGTTGTCTATAGGCTACACATATATGTACTAGTAGTTGGAGATCACAAAGTTGTCTATAAGCTACACATGTATGTACTGGTAGTTGGAGATAACAAAGTTGTCTATAAGCTACACATATATATGTACTAGTAGTTGGAGATCACAAAGTTGTCTATAAGCTACACATATATGTACTAGTAGTTGGAGATCACAAAGTTGTCTATAAGCTACACATATATGTACTAGTAGTTGGAGATCACAAAGTTGTCTATAAGCTACACATATATGTACTAGTAGTTGAAGATCACAAAGTTGTCTATAAGCCACACATATATGTACTAGTAGTTGGAGATCACAAAGTTGTCTATAAGCCACACATATATGTACTAGTAGTTGGAGATCACAAAGTTGTCTATAAGCCACACATATATGTACTAGTAGTTGGAGATCACAAAGTTGTATATAAGCCACACATATATGTACCAGTAGTTGGAGATCACAAAGTTGTCTATAAGCTACACATATATGTACTAGTAGTTGGAGATCACAAAGTTGTCTATAAGCCACATATATATGTACTAGTAGTTAGAGATCACAAAGTTGTCTATAAGCTACACATATATGTACTAGTAGTTGGAGATCACAAAGTTGTCTATAAGCTACACATATTTGTACTAGTAGTTGGAGATCACAAAGTTGTATATAAGCCACACATATATGTACTAGTAGTTGGAGATCACAAAGTTGTCTATAAGCCACACATATTTGTATTAGTAGTTGGAGATCACACAGTTGTCTATACGCCACACATATATGTACTAGTAGTTGGAGATCACAAAGTTGTCTATACGCCGCACATATATGTACTAGTAGTTGGAGATCACAAAGTTGTCTATAAGCCACACATATATGTACTAGTTGTTGGAGATCACAAAGTTGTCTATAAGCCACATATATATGTACTAGTAGTTAGAGATCACAAAGTTGTCTATAAGCTACACATATATGTACTAGTAGTTGGAGATCACAAAGTTGTCTATAAGCCACATATATATGTACTAGTAGTTAGAGATCACAAAGTTGTCTATAAGCTACACATATATGTACTAGTAGTTGGAGATCACAAAGTTGTCTATAAGCTACACATATATGTACTAGTAGTTGGAGATCACAAAGTTGTCTATAAGCTACACATATATGTACTAGTAGTTGGAGATCACAAAGTTGTCTATAAGCTACACATATTTGTACTAGTAGTTGGAGATCACAAAGTTGTCTATAAGCCACACATATATGTACTAGTAGTTGGAGATCACAAAGTTGTCTATAAGCCACATATATATGTACTTGTAGTTGGAGATCACAAAGTTGTCTATAAGCTACACATATATGTACTAGTAGTTGGAGATCACAAAGTTGTCTATAAGCTACACATATATGTACTAGTAGTTGGAGATCACAAAGTTGTCTATAAGCTACACATATATGTACTAGTAGTTGGAGATCACAAAGTTGTCTATAAGCTACACATGTATGTACTGGTAGTTGGAGATAACACAGTTGTCTATAAGCTACACATATATATGTACTAGTAGTTGGAGATCACAAAGTTGTACTAGTAGTTGGAGATCACAAAGTTGTCTATAAGCCACACATATTTGTATTAGTAGTTGGAGATTACACAGTTGTCTATAAGCCACACATATATGTACTAGTAGTTGGAGATCACAAAGTTGTCTATACGCCACACATATATGTACTAGTAGTTGGAGATCACAAAGTTGTCTATAAGCCACACATATATGTACTAGTTGTTGGAGATCCCAAAGTTGTCTATAAGCTACACATATATATGTACTAGTAGTTAGAGATCACAAAGTTGTCTATAAGCTACACATATATGTACTAGTAGTTGGAGATCACAAAGTTGTCTATAAGCTACACATATATATGTACTAGTAGTTGGAGATCACAAAGTTGTCTATAAGCTACACATATATGTACTAGTAGTTGTAGATCACAAAGTTGTCTATAAGCCACACATATATGTACTAGTAGTTGTAGATCACAAAGTTGTCTATAAGCTACACATATATGTACTAGTAGTTGGAGATCACAAAGTTGTCTATAAGCTACACATATATGTACTAGTAGTTGGAGATCGCAAAGTTGTCTATAAGCTACACATGTATGTACTAGTAGTTGGAGATCACAAAGTTGTCTATAAGCCACACATATATGTACTAGTAGTTGGAGATCACAAAGTTGTCTATAAGCCACACATATATGTACTAGTAGTTGGAGATCACAAAGTTGTCTATAAGCCACATATATATGTACTAGTAGTTGGAGATCACTAAGTTGTCTACAAGCCACACATATATGTACTAGTAGTTGGAGATCACAAAGTCGTCTATAAGCCACACATATATGTACTAGTAGTTGGAGATCACAAAGTTGTCTATAAGCCACATATATATGTACTAGTAGTTGGAGATCACAAAGTTGTCTATAAGCTACACATATATGTACTAGTAGTTGGAGATCACAAAGTTGTCTATAAGCTACACATATATGTACTAGTAGTTGGAGATCACAAAGTTGTCTATAAGCTACACATATATGTACTAGTAGTTGGAGATAACAAAGTTGTCTATAAGCTACACATATATATGTACTAGTAGTTGGAGATCACAAAGTTGTCTATAAGCTACACATATATGTACTAGTAGTTGGAGATCACAAAGTTGTCTATAAGCTACACATATATGTACTAGTAGTTGGAGATCACAAAGTTGTCTATAAGCTACACATATATGTACTAGTAGTTGGAGATCGCAAAGTTGTCTATAAGCTACACATGTATGTACTAGTAGTTGGAGATCACAAAGTTGTCTATAAGCCACACATATATGTACTAGTAGTTGGAGATCACAAAGTTGTCTATAAGCCACACATATATGTACTAGTAGTTGGAGATCACAAAGTTGTCTATAAGCCACATATATATGTACTAGTAGTTGGAGATCACAAAGTTGTCTACAAGCCACACATATATGTACTAGTAGTTGGAGATCACAAAGTTGTCTATAAGCCACATATATATGTACTAGTAGTTGGAGATCACAAAGTTGTCTATAAGCTACACATATATGTACTAGTAGTTGGAGATCACAAAGTTGTCTATAAGCTACACATATATGTACTAGTAGTTGGAGATCACAAAGTTGTCTATAAGCTACACATATATGTACTAGTAGTTGGAGATCACAAAGTTGTCTATAAGCTACACATGTATGTACTGTTAGTTGGAGATAACAAAGTTGTCTATAAGCTACACATATATATGTACTAGTAGTTGGAGATCACAAAGTTGTCTATAAGCTACACATATATGTACTAGTAGTTGGAGATCACAAAGTTGTCTATAAGCTACACATATATGTACTAGTAGTTGGAGATCACAAAGTTGTCTATAAGCTACACATATATGTACTAGTAGTTGAAGATCACAAAGTTGTCTATAAGCCACACATATATGTACTAGTAGTTGGAGATCACAAAGTTGTCTATAAGCCACACGTATATGTACTAGTAGTTGGAGATCACAAAGTTGTCTATAAGCCACACATATATGTACTAGTAGTTGGAGATCACAAAGTTGTATATAAGCCACACATATATGTACTAGTAGTTGGAGATCACAAAGTTGTCTATAAGCTACACATATATGTACTAGTAGTTGGAAATCACAAAGTTGTCTATAAGCCACCCATATTTGTACTAGTAGTTGGAGATCACAAAGTTGTATATAAGCCACACATATATGTACTAGTAGTTGGAGATCACAAAGTTGTCTATAAGCCATACATATATGTACTAGTAGTTGGAGATCACAAAGTTGTATATAAGCTACACATATATGTACTAGTAGTTGGAGATCACAAAGTTGTCTATTAGCTGCTGCCACACATATATGTACTAGTAGTTGGAGATCACAAAGTTGTCTATCAGCCACACATATATGTACTAGTAGTTGGAGGTGACAAAGTTGTCTATAAGCTACACATATATGTACTAGTAGTTGGAGATCACAAAGTTGTCTATAAGCTACACACATATGTATTGTAGTTGGAGATTACAAAGTTGTCTATAAGCTACACATATTTGTACTAGTAGTTGGAGATCACAAAGCTGTATATAAGCCACACATATATGTACTAGTAGTTGGAGATCACACAGTTGTCTATAAGCCACACATATATGTACTAGTAGTTGGAGATCACAAAGTTTTCTATACGCCACACATATATGTACTAGTAGTTGGAGATCACAAAGTTGTCTATAAGCCACACATATATGTACTAGTTGTTGGAGATCACAAAGTTGTCTATAAGCCACATATATATGTACTAGTAGTTAGAGATCACAAAGTTGTCTATAAGCTACACATATATGTACTAGTAGTTGGAGATCACAAAGTTGTCTATAAGCCACATATATATGTACTAGTAGTTAGAGATCACAAAGTTGTCTATAAGCTACACATATATGTACTAGTTGTTGGAGATCACAAAGTTGTCTATAAGCTACACATATATGTACTAGTAGTTGGAGATCACAAAGTTGTCTATAAGCTACACATGTATGTACTAGTAGTTGGAGATCACAAAGTTGTCTATAAGCCACACATATATGTACTAGTAGTTGGAGATCACAAAGTTGTCTATAAGCCACACATATATGTACTAGTAGTTGGAGATCACAAAGTTGTCTATAAGCCACATATATATGTACTAGTAGTTGGAGATCACAAAGTTGTCTACAAGCCACACATATATGTACTAGTAGTTGGAGATCACAAAGTTGTCTATAAGCCACACATATATGTACTAGTAGTTGGAGATCACAAAGTTGTCTATAAGCCACATATATATGTACTAGTAGTTGGAGATCACAAAGTTGTCTATAAGCTACACATATATGTACTAGTAGTTGGAGATCACAAAGTTGTCTATAAGCTACACATATATGTACTAGTAGTTGGAGATCACAAAGTTGTCTATAGGCTACACATATATGTACTAGTAGTTGGAGATCACAAAGTTGTCTATAAGCTACACATGTATGTACTGGTAGTTGGAGATAACAAAGTTGTCTATAAGCTACACATATATATGTACTAGTAGTTGGAGATCACAAAGTTGTCTATAAGCTACACATATATGTACTAGTAGTTGGAGATCACAAAGTTGTCTATAAGCTACACATATATGTACTAGTAGTTGGAGATCACAAAGTTGTCTATAAGCTACACATATATGTACTAGTAGTTGAAGATCACAAAGTTGTCTATAAGCCACACATATATGTACTAGTAGTTGGAGATCACAAAGTTGTCTATAAGCCACACATATATGTACTAGTAGTTGGAGATCACAAAGTTGTCTATAAGCCACACATATATGTACTAGTAGTTGGAGATCACAAAGTTGTATATAAGCCACACATATATGTACCAGTAGTTGGAGATCACAAAGTTGTCTATAAGCTACACATATATGTACTAGTAGTTGGAGATCACAAAGTTGTCTATAAGCCACATATATATGTACTAGTAGTTAGAGATCACAAAGTTGTCTATAAGCTACACATATATGTACTAGTAGTTGGAGATCACAAAGTTGTCTATAAGCTACACATATTTGTACTAGTAGTTGGAGATCACAAAGTTGTATATAAGCCACACATATATGTACTAGTAGTTGGAGATCATAAAGTTGTCTATAAGCCACACATATTTGTATTAGTAGTTGGAGATCACACAGTTGTCTATACGCCACACATATATGTACTAGTAGTTGGAGATCACAAAGTTGTCTATACGCCACACATATATGTACTAGTAGTTGGAGATCACAAAGTTGTCTATAAGCCACACATATATGTACTAGTTGTTGGAGATCACAAAGTTGTCTATAAGCCACATATATATGTACTAGTAGTTAGAGATCACAAAGTTGTCTATAAGCTACACATATATGTACTAGTAGTTGGAGATCACAAAGTTGTCTATAAGCCACATATATATGTACTAGTAGTTAGAGATCACAAAGTTGTCTATAAGCTACACATATATGTACTAGTAGTTGGAGATCACAAAGTTGTCTATAAGCTACACATATATGTACTAGTAGTTGGAGATCACAAAGTTGTCTATAAGCTACACATATATGTACTAGTAGTTGGAGATCACAAAGTTGTCTATAAGCTACACATATTTGTACTAGTAGTTGGAGATCACAAAGTTGTCTATAAGCCACACATATATGTACTAGTAGTTGGAGATCACAAAGTTGTCTATAAGCCACATATATATGTACTTGTAGTTGGAGATCACAAAGTTGTCTATAAGCTACACATGTATGTACTAGTAGTTGGAGATCACAAAGTTGTCTATAAGCTACACATATATGTACTAGTAGTTGGAGATCACAAAGTTGTCTATAAGCTACACATATATGTACTAGTAGTTGGAGATCACAAAGTTGTCTATAAGCTACACATGTATGTACTGGTAGTTGGAGATAACAAAGTTGTCTATAAGCTACACATATATATGTACTAGTAGTTGGAGATCACAAAGTTGTACTAGTAGTTGGAGATCACAAAGTTGTCTATAAGCTACACATATATGTACTAGTAGTTGGAGATCACAAAGTTGTCTATAAGCTACACATATATGTACTAGTAGTTGAAGATCACAAAGTTGTCTATAAGCCATACATATATGTACTAGTAGTTGGAGATCACAAAGTTGTCTATAAGCTACACAAATATGTACTAGTAGTTGGAGATCACAAAGTTGTCTATAAGCCACACATATATGTACTAGTAGTTGGAGATCACAAAGTTGTATATAAGCCACACATATATGTACTAGTAGTTGGAGATCACAAAGTTGTCTATAAGCTACACATATATGTACTAGTAGTTGGAGATCACAAAGTTGTCTATAAGCCACATATATATGTACTAGTAGTTAGAGATCACAAAGTTGTCTATAAGCTACACATATATGTACTAGTAGTTGGAGATCACAAAGTTGTCTATAAGCTACACATATTTGTACTAGTAGTTGGAGATCACAGTTGTATATAAGCCACACATATATGTACTAGTAGTTGGAGATCACAAAGTTGTCTATAAGCCACACATATTTGTATTAGTAGTTGGAGATCACACAGTTGTCTATAAGCCACACATATATGTACTAGTAGTTGGAGATCACAAAGTTGTCTATACGCCACACATATATGTACTAGTAGTTGGAGATCACAAAGTTGTCTATAAGCCACACATATATGTACTAGTTGTTGGAGATCACAAAGTTGTCTATAAGCCACATATATATGTACTAGTAGTTAGAGATCACAAAGTTGTCTATAAGCTACACATATATGTACTAGTAGTTGGAGATCACAAAGTTGTCTATAAGCCACATATATATGTACTAGTAGTTAGAGATCACAAAGTTGTCTATAAGCTACACATATATGTACTAGTAGTTGGAGATCACAAAGTTGTCTATAAGCTACACATATATGTACTAGTAGTTGGAGATCACAAAGTTGTCTATAAGCTACACATATATGTACTAGTAGTTGGAGATCACAAAGTTGTCTATAAGCTACACATATTTGTACTACTAGTTGGAGATCACAAAGTTGTATATAAGCCACACCTATATGTACTAGTAGTTGGAGATCACAAAGTTGTCTATAAGCCACACATATTTGTATTAGTAGTTGGAGATTACACAGTTGTCTATAAGCCACACATATATGTACTAGTAGTTGGAGATCACAAAGTTGTCTATACGCCACACATATATGTACTAGTAGTTGGAGATCACAAAGTTGTCTATAAGCCACACATATATGTACTAGTTGTTGGAGATCCCAAAGTTGTCTATAAGCTACACATATATATGTACTAGTAGTTAGAGATCACAAAGTTGTCTATAAGCTACACATATATGTACTAGTAGTTGGAGATCACAAAGTTGTCTATAAGCTACACATATATATGTACTAGTAGTTTGAGATCACAAAGTTGTCTATAAGCCACACATATATGTACTAGTAGTTGGAGATCACAAAGTTGTCTATAAGCCACACATATATGTACTAGTTGTTGGAGATCACAAAGTTGTCTATAAGCCACATATATATGTACTAGTAGTTAGAGATCACAAAGTTGTCTATAAGCTACACATATATGTACTAGTAGTTGGAGATCACAAAGTTGTCTATAAGCCACATATATATGTCCTAGTAGTTAGAGATCACAAAGTTGTCTATAAGCTACACATATATGTACTAGTAGTTGGAGATCACAAAGTTGTCTATAAGCTACACATATATGTACTAGTAGTTGGAGATCACAAAGTTGTCTATAAGCTACACATATATGTACTAGTAGTTGGAGATCACAAAGTTGTCTATAAGCTACACATATTTGTACTAGTAGTTGGAGATCACAAAGTTGTCTATAAGCCACACATATATGTACTAGTAGTTGGAGATCACAAAGTTGTCTATAAGCCACATATATATGTACTAGTAGTTGGAGATCACAAAGTTGTCTATAAGCTACACATATATGTACTAGTAGTTGGAGATCACAAAGTTGTCTATAAGCTACACATATATGTACTAGTAGTTGGAGATCACAAAGTTGTCTATAAGCTACACATATATGTACTAGTAGTTGGAGATCACAAAGTTGTATAAAAGCTACACATGTATGTACTGGTAGTTGGAGATAACAAAGTTGTCTATAAGCTACACATATATATGTACTAGTAGTTGGAGATCACAAAGTTGTCTATAAGCTACACATATATGTACTAGTAGTTGGAGATCACAAAGTTGTCTATAAGCTACACATATATGTACTAGTAGTTGGAGATCACAAAGTTGTCTATAAGCTACACATATATGTACTAGTATTTGAAGATCACAAAGTTGTATATAAGCCACACATATATGTACTAGTAGTTGGAGATCACAAAGTTGTCTATAAGCTACACATATATGTACTAGTAGTTGGAGATCACAAAGTTGTCTATAAGCCACATATATATGTACTAGTAGTTAGAGATCACAAAGTTGTCTATAAGCTACACATATATGTACTAGTAGTTGGAGATCACAAAGTTGTCTATAAGCTACACATATATGTACTAGTAGTTGGAGATCACAAAGTTGTCTATAAGCCACACATATATGTACTAGTAGTTGGAGATCACAAAGTTGTCTATAAGCCACACATATTTGTATTAGTAGTTGGAGATCACACAGTTGTCTATAAGCCACACATATATGTACTAGTAGTTGGAGATCACAAAGTTGTCTATACGCCACACATATATGTACTAGTAGTTGGAGATCACAAAGTTGTCTATAAGCCACACATGTATGTACTAGTTGTTGGAGATCACAAAGTTGTCTATAAGCCACATATATATGTACTAGTAGTTAGAGATCACAAAGTTGTCTATAAGCTACACATATATGTACTAGTAGTTGGAGATCACAAAGTTGTCTATAAGCCACATATATATGTACTAGTAGTTAGAGATCACAAAGTTGTCTATAAGCTACACATATATGTACTAGTAGTTGGAGATCACAAAGTTGTCTATAAGCTACACATATATGTACTAGTAGTTGGAGATCACAAAGTTGTCTATAAGCTACACATATATGTACTAGTAGTTGGAGATCACAAAGTTGTCTATAAGCTACACATATTTGTACTAGTAGTTGGAGATCACAAAGTTGTATATAAGCCACACATATATGTACTAGTAGTTGGAGATCACAAAGTTGTCTATAAGCCACACATATTTGTATTAGTAGTTGGAGATTACACAGTTGTCTATAAGCCACACATATATGTACTAGTAGTTGGAGATCACAAAGTTGCCTATACGCCACACATATATGTACTAGTAGTTGGAGATCACAAAGTTGTCTATAAGCCACACATATATGTACTAGTTGTTGGAGATCCCAAAGTTGTCTATAAGCTACACATATATATGTACTAGTAGTTAGAGATCACAAAGTTGTCTATAAGCTACACATATATGTACTAGTAGTTGGAGATCACAAAGTTGTCTATAAGCTACACATATATATGTATTAGTAGTTGGAGATCACAAAGTTGTCTATAAGCCACACATATTTGTATTAGTAGTTGGAGATCACACAGTTGTCTATAAGCCACACATATATGTACTAGTAGTTGGAGATCACAAAGTTGTCTATACGCCACACATATATGTACTAGTAGTTGGAGATCACAAAGTTGTCTATAAGCCACACATATATGTACTAGTTGTTGGAGATCACAAAGTTGTCTATAAGCCACATATATATGTACTAGTAGTTAGAGATCACAAAGTTGTCTATAAGCTACACATATATGTACTAGTAGTTGGAGATCACAAAGTTGTCTATAAGCCACATATATATGTACTAGTAGTTAGAGATCACAAAGTTGTCTATAAGCTACACATATATGTACTAGTAGTTGGAGATCACAAAGTTGTCTATAAGCTACACATATATGTACTAGTAGTTGGAGATCACAAAGTTGTCTATAAGCTACACATATTTGTACTAGTAGTTGGAGATCACAAAGTTGTATATAAGCCACACATATATGTACTAGTAGTTGGAGATCACAAAGTTGTCTATAAGCCACACATATTTGTATTAGTAGTTGGAGATTACACAGTTGTCTATAAGCCACACATATATGTACTAGTAGTTGGAGATCACAAAGTTGCCTATACGCAACACATATATGTACTAGTAGTTGGAGATCACAAAGTTGTCTATAAGCCACACATATATGTACTAGTTGTTGGAGATCCCAAAGTTGTCTATAAGCTACACATATATATGTACTAGTAGTTAGAGATCACAAAGTTGTCTATAAGCTACACATATATGTACTAGTAGTTGGAGATCACAAAGTTGTCTATAAGCTACACATATATATGTATTAGTAGTTGGAGATCACAAAGTTGTCTATAAGCTACACATATATGTACTAGTAGTTGGAGATCACAAAGTTGTCTATAAGCTACACATATATGTACTAGTAGTTGGAGATCACAAAGTTGTCTATAAGCTACACATATAAGTACTAGTAGTTGAAGATCACAAAGTTGTCTATAAGCCACACATATATGTACTAGTAGTTGGAGATCACAAAGTTTTCTATAAGCCACACATATATGTACTAGTAGTTGGAGATCACAAAGTTGTCTATAAGCTACACATATTTGCACTAGTAGTTTGAGATCACAAAGTTGTCTATAAGCTACACATATATGTACTAGTAGTTGGAGATCACAAAGTTGTCTATAAGCTACACATATATGTACTAGTAGTTGGAGATCACAAAGTTGTCTATAAGCTACACATATGATAACTCAGATGTTGTTTCTTATGCAAGATTTGTCAAAGCAGCTGTTCTTTGTAGATGTCCATGCTATCCAAGCATGTTTTCTATAGATAACTCATATGTTGTTTCTTATGCAAGATTTGTCAAAGCAGATGTTCTTTGTAGATGTCCATGCTATCCAAGCATGTTTTCTATGGATAACTCAGATTATGTTTCTTATGCAAGATTTGTCAAAGCAGCTGTTCTTTGTAGATGTCCATGCTATCCAAGCATGTTTCCTATAGATAACTCTTTGTAGATGTCCATGTTATCCAAGCATGTTTTCAATAGATAACTCAGATGTTGTTTCTTATGCAAGATTTGTCACAGCAGATAATCGTTGTAGATGTCCATGCTATCCAAGCATGTTTTTTATAGATAACTCAGATGTTGTTTCTTATGCAAGATTTGTCAAAGCAGCTGTTCTTTGTAGATGTCCATGCTATCCAAGCATGTTTTCTATAGATAACTCAGATGATGTTTCTTATGCAAGATTTGTCAAAGCAGATGTTCTTTGTAGATATCCATGTTATCCAAGCATGTTTTCTATAGATAACTCAGATGTTGTTTCTTATGCAAGATTTGTCAGAGCAGATGTTCTTTGTAGATGTCCATGCTATCCAAGCATGTTTCCTATAGATAACTCAGATGTTGTTTCTTATGCAAGATTTGTCAAAGCAGCTGTTTTTTTGTAGATGTCCATGCTAACCAAGCATGTTTTCTATAGATAACTCAGATGTTGTTTCTTATGCAAGATTTGTCAAAGCAGATGTTCTTTGTAGATGTCCATGCTATCCAAGCTTGTTTTCTATAGATAACTCAGATGTTGTTTCTTATGCAAGATATGCCAAAGCAGATGTTCTTTGTAGATGTCCATGCTATCCAAGCATGTTTTCTATAGATAACTCAGATGTTGTTTATTATTCAAGATTTGTCAAAGCAGCTGCTCTTTGTAGATGTCCATGCTATTCAAGCATGTTTCCTATAGATAACTCAGATGTTGTTTCTTATGCAGGATTTTTCAAAGCAGATGTTCTTTGTAGATGTCCATGCTATTTAAGCATGTTTTCTATAGATAACTCAGATGATGTTTCTCATGCAAGATTTGTCAAAGCAGCTGTTCTTATTAGATGTCCCTTCTATCCAAGCATGTTTTCTATAAATAACTCAGATGTTGTTTCTTATGCAATATTTGTCAAAGCAGCTGTTCTTTGTAGATGTCCATGCTATCCAAGCATGTTTTCTATAGATAACTCAGATGTTGTTTCTGATGCAAGATTTGTCAAAGCAGATGTTCTTTGTAGATGTCCATTCTATCCACGCATGTTTTCTATAGATAACTCAGATGATGTTTCTTATGCAAGATTTGTGAAAGCAGCTGTTCTTTGTAGATGTCCATGCTATCCAAGCATGTTTCCAATAGATAACTCAGATGATGTTTCGTATGCAAGATTTGTCAAAGCACCTGTTCTTTGTAGATGTCCATGCTATCCAAGCAGATAGCAGATGTTCTTTGTCAAAGCAGATGTCCATGCTATCCAAGCGTGTTTCCTATAGATAACTCTTTGTAGATGTCCATGCTATCCAAGCATGTTTTCAATAGATAACTCAGATGTTGTTTCTTATGCAAGATTTGTCAAAGCAGCTGTTCTTTGTAGATGTCCATACTATCCAAGCATGTTTTCTATAGATAACTCAGATGATGTTTCTGATGCAAGATTTGTTAAAGCAGCTGTTCTTTGTAGATGTCCATGCTATCCAAGCATGTTTCCTATAGATAACTCAGATGATGTTTCTTATGCAAGATTTGTCAAAGCAGCTGTTCTTTGTAGATGTCCATGCTATCCAAGCATGTTTTCTATAGATAACTCAGATGTTGTTTCTTATGCAAGATTTGTCAAAGCAGCTGTTCTTTGTAGATGTCCATGCTATCCAAGCATGTTTTCTATAGATAACTCAGATGTTGTTTCTTATGCAAGATTTGTCAAAGCAGATGTTCTTTGTAGATGTCCATGCTATCCAAGCATGTTTTCTATAGATAACTCAGATGTTGTTTCTGATGCAATATTTGTCAAAGCAGCTGTTCTTTGTAGATGTCCATGCTATCCAAGCATGTTTTCTATAGATAACTCAGATGATGTTTCTTATGCAAGACTTGTCAAAGCAGATGTTCTTTGTAGATGTCCATGCTATCCAAGCATGTTTTCTATAGATAACTCAGATGATGTTTCTTATGCAAGATTTGTCAAAGCAGATGTTCTTTGTAGATGTCCATGCTATCCAAGCATGTTTCCTATAGATAACTCTTTGTAGATGTCCATGCTATCCAAGCATGTTTTCAATAGATAACTCAGATGTTGTTTCTTATGCAAGATTTGTCAAAGCAGCTGTTCTTTGTAGATGTCCATACTATCCAAGCATGTTTTCTATGGATAACTTACATGATGTTTCTTATGCAAGATTTGTCAAAGCAGCTGTTCTTTGTAGATGTCCATGCTATCCAAGCATGTTTTCTATAGATAACTCAGATGATGTTTCTTATGCAAGACTTGTCAAAGCAGATGTTCTTTGTAGATGTCCATGCTATCCAAGCATGTTTTCTATAGATAACTCAGATGATGTTTCTTATGCAAGATTTGTCAAAGCAGATGTTCTTTGTAGATGTCCATGCTATCCAAGCATGTTTCCTATAGATAACTCTTTGTAGATGTCCATGCTATCCAAGCATGTTTTCAATAGATAACTCAGATGTTGTTTCTTATGCAAGATTTGTCAAAGCAGATGTTCTTTGTAGATGTCCATGCTATCCAAGCATGTTTTCTATGGATAACTCAGATTATGTTTCTTATTCAAGATTTGTCAAAGCAGCTGTTCTTTGTAGATGTCCATACTATCCAAGCATGTTTTCAATAGATAACTCAGATGTTGTTTCTTATGCAAGATTTGTCAAAGCAGCTGTTCTTTGTAGATGTCCATGAAATGCAGTAGTGTTACCTATGTTCAAAGTAAGTTTCATTTGTACAAAACAATCTTTGGTACAAACCATTGGAACCTGTTACACAGTTCAAAAAGAATTTACTGAAGTAACAATAGTTAATGGATCCATATTAAAAGCTAAAAGTAGATGTTTCCATCTAGGGACTCTTAACAACAAAGCACAGACAATGCTTGCACTTTATGCTGTCATTAAATGCTGCTAAGCAAAATACCCTCTTTCTACGACTTTCTACGAGGTTAATTTATCGTGAATCATGTCGTGAATATGGCATGTAGCTAACGAATCAGCTATGCATATAAAGGTCAACTACCGTTCCAGTTGTTACGCTAACTCAGGCTAGTTGTGACTTAGACAACTTCATAACGAATTTAAAGTGGCATTGAATTTTATAACGATGTAAGAACGACATCGAAACGTCGTCACCCAATAAACCAAGAAGTTGTTATCCATAAGTAATGCTTCACCTTATTGTTATTTAAATTTTGTTTACTTTTCGGACACTATTTCGGTTCGTATAGGCCGTAGGCTTTATGGATTTGTCTCATCCCAACGCCAATCATTTAGCTTTTCGATGGCCTTCAAATCCTCTTACTGTCGTGTAGATCAGAAATTATGAAAAAAGCGTGAATTTTATGCAGCTCATGCCACTTTAAGCGAAATCGAATAATGTTTTAAAAGGTTCTAATTGATATTTCTAAAACTTGTCTGCGTTTTTATCCTAGAAATTCAAGTTGAATTTACATGGATCTAATTTATTGTTTCGACGGATAACTTCACTGATCTCAGTCTGCAGAGCAGTGGTCTATTTATAACTTGTAATGACGTTACGATCGGTAAAGTTTCCAATTAGTTGTCTTCGTTTTTCTAGTTTAGTTATGCCAATAAACAG
The DNA here is from genome assembly GCA_963971465.1 of Lepidochitona cinerea. Classification (NCBI taxonomy): domain Eukaryota; kingdom Metazoa; phylum Mollusca; class Polyplacophora; order Chitonida; family Tonicellidae; genus Lepidochitona; species Lepidochitona cinerea. Next base: position 727,491 of record OZ020559.1, read on the forward strand.
AATATCACCTTCGTGTTCATTAGATATGAAAATTGATGAAACTTGTTAAGTTTTAAATATGTTACTCGCTGAAGCTCGCAACATATTCAAAACTTACTCAACTCGTTTCATAAATTTCATATTGAATGACCACTCGTGTGAGATCCTCTATATCTTTATGTTGGCTGTTTTTCTGTCCAGTAACCCCCTGCAAGGTGTTAACTACAAGAAGTATATTACAAAAGTAGTGTTATTCTGACTCAATATGTCTACTTTTATCTATTCATCATCTGGAGGGATTTGTGGTGTGAGAAGCTATCTTGTGTTATTCTGAATAAAAATGTAACAGTGAAATAATTCCAACTATGTAGAATGAATCAATATAAAGGTGAAGTTCAGTGGTAATTATACAGCATGACAGATATTTCTTTTAAATTAAAAACAACAGTACAATACAAATTGTGTTTTATGCCTTTTTTAAATAAGTTGATATATGTACCAATCTCTCCTCTTTTCGCATGATCTTGGACTTTAATATTTTTCAAGAAAGTGTATAAATCCTGACAATAAAAAGAACATTTATTATCATTCTAAGTGACCCAAACAAAATATAACTTACCTTTCTTTTTTTTTGTCTAATGGGAGCATATATCTTTTTCTCTAGTAAAGGTAGCTCGCTGCTGAAATAGTAAGAGTTTAATTCAGATAAGCAAATCTTCAATAAATGAATCAGTTAAACAAAAGCAGCTTTGTAAGATACATGTAGTTGCAAGGAACCAAAAGGAAGAGACAGTATTTTCTTCCCTAGTCATAAATTTTCTTCCTGGCTGGAAAATCTAAAAACAAAAATTAATTATAACTGGAGTGCACTTTTAGTCTAAGAAGGCAGTGGAGTTTAGGCCTCTATAAACTGAAGTGATTGTTAATTTCTTTTATAAAATGTGATGTTTATTAGGTTAAGGATTGGAGGATATGTTTGATAAATGGTTTTTTATAAACTTAATAAAGCAAATTAAGAATGATTTCTCCATATGTTATAATTATCCTGATGCTCACAAGAATATTTTTTTATAATGTCAGCTTCGGAATAAGGAATATAATTGCAGAGAAACTCACCAATTTGTAATTCATTTTTATAATAACTGGACAATTTTAAACTGATTCACAAAATCACACTTCTTATTTTATATCAGGAAATTAAGATTTAAAAAGTTTACCAGCATCTGTATTTCTCTTAGCTGACATGTGGATTTCACTTGAAACAAATTTTGCTGTTCCGTCTGATCTGATGAATTCTATGAAAGCAGAAAAAAAAAGGTTGAACAAAAATATTAATCCTTAATATATCTCACTAGAGCCACATCATGCCCTGACAAATGTTAGGGATACCTGACCAGTTAACAGTAGGGTGACCAGTACTGCTTTCTGATGGAATGAGACAAAAAGCCTCTGGAAGCATATGTTGAACATGGGACTGATATAGAAGAGTTAGGAAACACCATGGTATTACTGTCAGCGTGATCGCAGAAGTTTGTATCGCTAATAGCGTGAATATATGTCAGACCAGGCAATTGTTTCGGTTACTGACTTACGAGTAGGCATGGTCAGTCCATATACACATATGCGACAGGCTGCTGTTGGCACAGGCTATAGTACAAAGGCGTTTCCTATCCCATCTATATTAGTCACAGGTTGAACTCATATTCTTTAGTTTCATTAGATGGATTAAGTATTCAATTACATGATAGCAAAACTTTTTGGTAGGAAAACAAAAGGCACCATTAAGGAAAATCACCAACAAAAATAATCATGTACAACAAAGAGATTTCTGGACTTCCTTTAGCTGAAATAAAATGAGAATTAAACATGGTCAGACACTCAGTAGTTTTGCATAGAGTACAAAGGGTTCTTTTTTTTTAAACACAGAGGCTATCATAAACCAGTTTCATCTACATGTGTATAAGCCAACAGCTGACATCCGCTGAAACTAATGAGCAACATTGTCGGAAAATTAGAGTGATCTGTGTCTGCCATTTTCTCTTTTCCATGTAGTAAACGAACATGCTCATCAGTTCATAGATATCTTACATGGGTCAAATATGCCAAAAACTGTTTTGTCTAGGTTATATTAGTAATAGAAACCATCCATAAAATCAATCCTGTCTCGTTATTCAACTCACTTTTCTTATACATGTTGCACTTCTCAGCCGTGTAACACGCAATACCTCTTCCCATCTTGTAAACATTTTAACCCCCTTCTGCTTGCCCATAATATCTCACAAGGCTAACAGTTGGTGACATCATTAGACAATTGGTCTATTACCTATTTAACTTAACTCTAGTTCTGGCCATATTGATGTGGTTTCTGTCCATTAAACACTTTCTTGGATTATTGCCATTCCTCAAAATATATCACCTGAGAAAAGCAAAAAAATATATACTTGTAAGATTAAGAAGTGATTTACATAAGACCCCTGAAACAACGGCCAATATACCACAAGAAAAAAAAATACAAAATATAAGGGTATTTTTATGCATAAGAGTATTCATGACTTCCTCCAAGTTTTGTATTGCTTTAATTACCATATCTTTTAGAAATGGGGAAAACTGTGTATTAAAAATATAGAATGATAATGTTTTTACTTATGAAGAACACATAGTAAACTAATAAAACATCTGATTTTCTGTTTTAAACTTTTGTGGCAAACATATTTTGTCAATTTCAAGGAAGCCTTTAAGCAGTAAGTGTATTTGATTTTCTGTTTGTGACCTTTGTAAATCAACCCACTTCCCCACTCAAAATATATCTGACCAGATATTTTCTTGACCACTCAGCTACATATCCGTGTTCCAGTAGAAAAATGACCATTTAAGTATCACACCTGACTGGCCGGAGAGGAGAGTTTTATTGCTGGGCTTTATACTACAGTATGTTAACAGATACCCACATTATTTTTGCTTCATTGTTTCGAAGGCCAAACTGTTGGGATGGCCTGCACTGTCCTGTCTTAATGAAATTTCAATTGGGGTTTTACTTGATACAAAAATTAGATAAGAATTCCTAAACTACATTTGGTGATAGTTTGGAGAAAAAATATGTCCAGAACAGGTTTTATAATACTTGGCCATTGGTTGTTTCAAAAGGGAACTGTGGGGTCTCAAATGTATGTAAATGTTCATTTTCTTTTTTAAAATTTTTATCCGAAATGGCGAAATGCTTTTTGAAAGTTTGCGTCATCGACTTTGGCAGCTTCAGCGTAGAAAAATATTGAAGCTTGGGACGAAATAAGAGTGTAAATGAAATGCTTGAGAGCTGCTCTTTTGTTGAGAAGGGTTCACTAGTCCGAAGGTTTACTAGTCCGAAGGTTCACTAGTCCGAAGGTCCACTAGTCCGAAGGTTCACTAGTCCGAAGAAGTACCGATCATCCTCCAAACGATAATATATCCCATAGGGCATAGGCCTACCCAGACCCAAGAATAGTTTCCTCAGCATCATTTTCCCACGAGACAGTATCCCTTAGTCTTTGGTGGTCTGTAGTCGAGACAATGTAAAGTTAGGAATTTATGATCCCTCCAAAGAAAAAGGAAATATATAATTCGACGATTTTATGCACAGCCACGAGCGTACATCCCGGTAGCAATGTAGAATGGTGGTGGTGGGGGGGGGGGGGGGGGGTGAAGAGAAAGACAATGAATTTCCTGAGGAAGTAGGAGGTATGCAGGGAATATAAAACCGTCGAACTAAATATTTTATTTTTCCTTAGGAACTCTACAGGGCGATATGCATCACATGACATGTTCAATTTAAATCCATTCATTTATAAAATAATTTGAAAAGTTGGGAAAACATTATTTAAAAAATGACATTATACCTATATCTAGAAAGACACGTGGTGTCGACTTTGTAAACGTTCATATATATATATTTATCATCACTAAAACACACGGGCACAGGGAAAATCTTCTTGTCTAAAATAACCATGGAGACAAGTTTCTAATTGTATTAAAAAGAGATATATTATTTAGACTTTTATACCCCATAAATTGAACAAACCGTGAAGAATACTTTTTATTTTTAATATCTGTTCAAGTATACCTACCGCTACTCAGATGTTTTTAATTGCTTCAATAAAATGGTCTTATTTGAGATATAGCGCATTATGTCTGGGATGTTCGGACTAGTGAACCTTCGGACTGGTGAACCTTCGGACTACTGAACCTTCGGACCAGTGAACCTTCGGACCAGTGGACCTTCGGACTAGTGAACCTTCGGATCGGTGAACCTTCGGACTATTGGACCTTCTGACTAGTGGACCTTCGGACAAGTGAACCTTCGGACTAGTGAGCAGTTCCCCTTTTGTTGATGCACTGCAAAACTTGATGTCTAGGTAAGAATTGGAAGACTGAGAACTTTTATCAGTTTTGACGTCATCATACGTCATTTTGGAACAAAATTCTCTGTCTGTTCACGGATAGTCCGTTGATTCACAGATATTCGTTTGTTCACACATTTTCCCCAACCTACAGTGCTAATAGCTACTAAAAACGCTAGGGTCGGTTGTCAAGCCAATCTACTAAGAAGTTTACAGAAAAAAAAGTTACACAATATAAACAACCACCTTGTTCATAGAAATGCCTCAAATGGACCCATTTTCACATCAAGAATGTATCTGCCTTGGCAAAATATGATTTTTAAGAACAGTTTTATGGGCAGAATGTTGGCTTGAGATTGGATTTAAATGCGGATTTGATATTGTAGTAAGAATTTAATGGCATCAACAAGTGGCCAAAATGCCAAATGTGGATATTTTGACGTTAAAACAGAATGTTGACATTATTGGCTATTTTTCTCAAGACGTATAAGGGCCATTTTTAAATTTACAAAAAAAAAAATTTTTTTACAAATTACGGTAAACGGTTGATAAGCTCAGATTTAGTGGGGAAAATTGTTTAAGTAAGACTAGCTTTTATGTTTTGCACAAGCAATTTACCAAAGCTTTAACACTAAGCCATATTCTACAAAGCTAGGCAGTGCTGGTTGTCTTTACCGTTATCAAGTAATTTTTGTTTTCAGAGTCACTTTTTTGAAAAGGCTATTATGACTTTAATAAACAACCTATTTGATTTGAAATAAGTCGACAATATGGATTGAAATGTAGAAATTCCCTGCTTTGAAACATTTGCAAGCATTAAAATTTTGAGAAAATGCTAGATATGTCTTTACCGTAATTTTTAAAGTTATCTAACTTTTCTCACTTAAATGCACAGGAGGAAGGGGCGTCTTTAACACTACCTGTAAATCAGGATGTAGGTAGCCATTTTGAACTATATGGAGTCACAGGAGAGGGCATGTCTTTTACAGATTCTGACTTTTATCAAATGTCACACAAATTGTCTGTTTTTACCGTTCTTAGGCTATGGTTACCAATTAGTTTATGATTGTAGTTAAACAAAGTACAAGTGTTTTAAATCCATAAATGAATAATTTTAGAAAAATGAAAAAGATTTTATAAGCTCAACATGTGACCTGGTGGGAAAAGTTTTTCTTTACCGCAATTTGAATGTGTCATTACCGTAAAAAAAAGCAGTGACGGTAAAGACAAGCCAATTTACGGAAAAGAAAAAAAGTGTATTCTTTTTGTCATTTAACTTAAAACACTGTAATAAGTTTACACTTTGAGAATAATTAAACCACACTGAATTTTTAGCATTACAATTAATACCTTAACTTTAATTTTTCAAAGGCTTTGATGAGCATTGCACTGGTGTAAGAAACATTATTTATACTTAAGAAATGTTTGAAACTCTCTTTAAACGTGGGTTCCATACTAATGATAAAAAATTAAAGACATCACCACGTCCTCAGTTGTTTTTAACAACACGAGCTTTCGGCACCTGTGCCGGTGCCTTCGTCAAGTGTAACTTAATTTAATGTTTCAAAATATTGACATATATACAAAAGAAAAGAGCAAATGTGTTAAGTGGCCAATCAGGGAATTGTTTGCAGCAGTTACTATGTTAGCAATATTCTGACGTCGGAAACTACAAAATGACATCATCAAGAATGACGTAAATCTTTAACGTTATAATACAAAATGACGTTATAACCTAACGCTATAATACAAAATGACATAATAAGTTAACGTTACAATTCAATGTATCATAATAAACAAGCTAAATAAAAAATCAATATAGATAATAAGTTTTTACATAAAAGTTGTTACATGTATTTTGCAAATTTATTCCATATTTTACTTATTTGTATACCACAATCTTTAATGAAGGGTTATGTTTTTTAATGAAAAAAGCTTCTTTAATTTTTCTTTTCCTCCAGTGTTTATCTGAAGATAAAGTTTTTACCTCTTCCCATTTAATACGTTTAGTACATTTAAACTTGTGTTCTGCTATCGCAGATTTGTTAATGTCACCAGTTTGGACAGCCTTCTTATGTTCATTTATTCTAAGGACTAACGGTCTACCTTTGTCTTTAACATCAGTCAATAAATTACCAAGATTTCTGTTATTAGAAAAAACAACTCGCAGGTTTTCTTTTCTTAAAATACGTCTCAACTTTTCACTTAAACCCGGTAAATATGGTAGTGTAATGTTTCCTGATTTTTCTGTCCTGTTGTCTGAAGAGCTGTGTTTGCATTTATCTTTCATTGATTGATTAATAATTTTACTAACTGTAGTCTTTTTATATCCATGGTCGATGATCCAGTTCTGCTTTTAGACATTGTTTATCACACACCTTTATCGCTCGTTTTACTAAACATCGTAATGTACCGAGTTTAGTGTCTCTTGAATGGCCTGATGAACTGTGAATATATAAATCTGTGTGGGTTGGTTTCCGATACACTGAAGTCCTGATGTTTGACTTTGTTTCACCAACCTTTTCAACTAAAACATCGAAAAACGGTAACTTGTTGTTGTCTTCTATCTCCATGATGAACTGGATTGAGGGGTGTAGCGAATTAATTAAGATGTTGCAGAAATAAGTTCAGTTCGTGCTTATTTTGATTCCAAATAACAAAGGTATCATCTACGTATCTGAGCCACAACTTAGGTTTATGTAATGCTTTTGATAGGGCTTCCGTTTCAAATTGTTCGAGATAAATGTTGGCCACAATCGGGGAGACGGGAGAACCCATAGGAGTACCATCTTGCATTTCATAGAAGTTCTCTCTCCATTGGAAATAGTTAGCGTTTAAACATAACTTTAACATCTCTTTTAAGTCGCTGGGCTTTACTATAGTTACAATTAGTTCGGGATGATTGTCAATTTTGTCTTCCTGTACGGAACTTTTGTGAAGAGTGATTTCACTTCAAAACTTACAAAAATGTCTTCTTGCTCTACATCTAGGGTTTTAACTTTCTTAACAAAGTTTGTCGAGTCTTTTACATAAGAGAAAGGGGTCTTAAAACTTGAGCTAAATATTTTGCGATGTTATATGTCGGTGAACCAATAAACGAAACAATAGGTCGGAGGGGAACGTTTTCCTTATGAATTTTTGGACGTCCATATAGTTATTTATAAGGTTATTATAACAACATCCATAACTATATGGACGTCCAAAAATTCATAAGGGTTTCTTCTACCAGGCCGTGGTCGTTGCCGGCTTGGGCTGCATCTGTATTATTAGTTATACGTCACCCTTGTGGATAATACAAGATGAGATTTGGTTATATTTGAGAACCAAATCTCATCCCATATTACCCAGCAAGAACGACGTAATACAAATTTTTTATATTTCAAAGCCAACTATCTATAACTTACTTACTTGCATATAATTTGATCACATTTCGAAGAAAACATCAAAACTGGCTTGTAATGTTTGAGCAAAAAAAAAATTTCAAAAAAAATGTTTCATTTAAATACCTTGTCATATCAGTATCCGGACACCTGATTAACTGATGGAACCTGATATACACCAATTATTGTTGTTTGCAAGCTGATGAAATTGACATTTTTCTTGATTCTTAACTAATACTTGCTGCTCCACATTTGGAAGTGGCGATTTTGTTTTGTACTTGTAGATTGATGAGCTTATTTGGTGCTAATGACGAAAAAGAAACAAAGACGATCAATGGACCACTTATGGAGATGATGCAGGACTTGCAACAAACGAACTTATGGACCTTTATGAAGATTTTTGAGAACTTGCTACAAAAGAACTTATGGACCCTTATAAAGATCATGGAGAACTTGCCACAAAAGAACTTATGAAAATGGAAAGTTATCCTTGCCAGTTTGATATTATTTTTCATTAATCAGTGTTTCTTAAAAAGTTCCATTTGTCCCCATGGTTATTTTAGAAGATTTTCTCTGTGCCCGTGTGTTTTAGTGTTCATAAATATATATGATCACTAAAACACACGGGCACAGGGAAAATCTTATGGTCTAAAATAACCATGGAGACAAGTTTCTAATTGTGTTAAAAAGAGGTATATCATTTAGACCTTTACATCCAATAAATTGTTGCAACAAACCAAACCTAAATAGATATGTATCTCAGATGATTCTCATATTTGGAGAAAGCTTTTAAGACTGATGGCTAAACTTGCATTGTATATCTGAGTAACCATAATTTAATGTACCTAATCAAAGGATAGCAACTGTTTTAAAGACACCAATGTTATGTCAATTCTTATTTTCTTAACCTAGTTCATGTTTAGAAAATACTACTAATCTAGCCTGCCCTTGTCTAAAACCACCCACTGCTCTAGGCCACTTGGAATTGAGATATAATTCAAATACCTTACTTAATTTTTGTATTTGATCTTTACTTAAGCCCTGGCCATCATTCTAGTTAATATGACTTGAATAAAATATGTTTGCCACAATTCTACTTGAATTTAGTCCATTTGATTCCTCTTCCTCTAGGTTCAAATAGGAAAGGGATAGAAGCTTTCTATTACATGAGCAAAACATTGTCGCAACAAAAGTCTATCAGGTTTTTATGCTGGACTTCAAACGGCACTTTATTTATATACAACTGAGACTTGTCTTAATGGTTATTTTAGTGAAGAAGATTTTTCTGGGCCCATGTGCTTTAAAGTGGCATGAGCTGTCAAAATTCACACTTTTTTCATAGTTTCTGTCCGTCACGACACTAAGGCTTTGACGCCGATCAAAAAACTAAATGATTGGCGTTGGAATGAGGAAATTCCATACAGTATGTGGCCTGTACGAACCGAAAACGTGTTCGAAAAGTAAACAAAATTTTCATGGTTTCATGGTCTAAGATTAAATGTTTCATCATCATTGTTACGAAAATGTTAGAGATTAACTGTTTTATAAGTGTTCCAATGGACTTCAGTGCTGTAGCATTGTCTTCTTAGATTGGTGTACATTGTTGACCTCTCAACTTCCAGATACTATAACATTTGGTACCCTTAACAGAAATTTCTCTGATCTCAATTATCTGGAAGTTTTGGTTTGTATCGTCCCAAGGTATTGATAGATTATAGAAGAACATATTATGAGGAATAATTGTCTGCCATGAACAAATTTGCCTGTATATTCATGTAGTAAGTTACTCTGTGTTACATTAATCTCCTACACAATTGTGAAGAGAAAACCCCTATTGTGTTAATGAAACTTAGAATCAAACTATAAAGTGGCAAGTGATAAGATTTCATATCTACATGTAGTAAGATGATATTTATGTACAACTGATTTGATGATGTTAAAGTATTTGTAATAAAAGTATTTGTACAATGTGAAGAATTGTGGGATCTGAACCCAAGACCCATTGGTGGAAGGCTGTTTGGATGGAGCGTTCAACGCTCGCCCCTCTTCTCAGAGAGTTCACACAAAAAAATATTATAAAGAAAGCCTGTTCATGTAAAAGCTGAATAATGTCTTTGAAATAAAAAAAAGGTATTTCATCTCAAGTTGTCACTTTAAGAGATCCAAAGAATTCAGGTAAACATTGAACTATTTACAAAATAATCTTGAGCGCGGCGTTAAACACCAAACAATCAATCAATTTCTCTGAACACCAGTTTGATCGTTTTTTGAATGATTACTGTAGGATATTTTCTGTCATATATGTACATAAGACTAATTAATTGATGTTTTTTTTTTGCCACACTGGGTGGCGTTACCAGGTTAAGGGGGGGGGGGGGGGGGCTGAACCTTCGATTACCTGACAACTCTCCCAAATACAAACAATAAGTAAAAACCCTGGTCATGTGGTAGACAAGACTATTTTACTTTAATTGTGGGATTGGCAGGTTCATTGGTAGCATAATCTTTGCTTGTTGTCCAAAGCTGTTGGTGGTATCTGCTCCACATCTCATGCTCAATATGGACAGAAGTCTCTTGGAAGGATTTTTTGACCATAATACAGTATTTGCTTAATAGGCATTTAGAAGTTGAGTTATGAAACACAAAACATCTTTTGTATGGTAAGACAACTTCTTATTATATATATACAATACATATATACATGTAGTAGCGACGTTTCGACCCAGCTTCTAGGGTCGTTCTCAAGCTAATGAAAATTAAAATATCAACAGGTTATAAATACAGATGATTAGAATTATCGTAGAATTGTGAACATCATAAAAGAATAGTTAGTTTGTTGATTGGATTAGAAAACATCATGGAAAGAAATGATTACGTTAGTATAAGAACTATTAACGTCATAGAATTGCGCTCATTATTTGAAATTCAAAACATTTTTCTCGTTAGAGTATCGTTGGAGGAGAGCGTTACAAAAGTAAATGATATCACGTCATTTAATATATATATAGTTCGAATAGACGTTATAAAGTAAAAAAATTTACGTTAGAATGACAACGTTATTGTGTGCAACGTTATAGGGCGCATGTAACGTTACTATTAGATAACATAGAAAGAAATACAGTTTATGAGTCTTTGTGATTACATTAATTATAGAAGGTTGTCATACGCGGATGGAATGAATACTCCATTGTCCCTGTTGATTTTTGGACTGTGTCTTTTTATGTGGATGGCTTCTTGTAGTTTGCGTTTCTTCCAATGCTTGAAATTAACGTCCAACACTTTGGTCTCCTCCCACTTGATTTTATGATTAGGAAAATTATTGATATGTTCTGAAATTGCTGATTTGTTGTCCAATTTGGTAACTGTTTTGTGTTCCTTAATTCTTATGTTAAGTGGACGTTGAGTTTCACCCTATATATGATTGGTTACAATTGCATTCGATTTGGTAGATTACTCCTTTTGGTTGGTCTAAACTAGATTTCTCCTTTTTTCCCGAAGCTCTAAGTAGAGTTTTGAGGTTTGGTCCAGTTGTGAAAGTTGTTCTTATGGGAGTTTTTGATTCTATGAGTCGAGCGATGTGATGGCTTGTTTTGCCAATATATGGAAGCGTGATTAAGATGGGTGATTTGTCCTGATTTCTTATTTCATCAGACTTATTTCTTCTATGGTTTGGATGAATAGTTTTGTAGATAGTTCTGTTCTGGATATTGGTTGTAGATTGTGAAAGTGTGCTTTAGATGGTGCTATTTTTTTTTTTTCCAAAGCTGATTTTTATTGATTTTTTCCATAACGTTGAGTTACAAAGTTAACATTGCTGTCTCACAAAATAACATTACAAGAGATTAATGCCACATCTGAAAAATATAAAACATGAGGATGAAACAATTCAGATACTATATTTATACTGTGAACCTAAGACAATCTGCCAATTCTTACTTTAAGGGTCTCATATAATTTTGACTATCGGGATAAAAATTTATCAATGGAGTTATTTTGAACACTTATATATTTTTCCAGCTTAATAACATATTCTAACTCATACAAGAAATGAGTGAACTGAACTTTTCTGCTGTCCATTTTACATTTATAGATAAACCATTTAGCAATAAGAATACAATGATTTAGAAGGGTGTTTCCAGTGAGTTTATCAATACCAAGAATTGTGTTTGCCCTTGATATAGGCTTAATATAACAAACATCGCATGACCACCAATCTACAAAACTGCCAGAATGTCATAACATTCCTGCATTCATAAAAAAAGATGACATAAAGTTTCCACCTCTTGACACTGTTCACAATATGGCGAATCCTTCACTTTGACAGCGAATAAGTACTTGTTACAAGGAAGTATGCGGTGGAGAAGACGAAATTGAAAGGATCGTAATTTACTTACATTACATATCTTTGTGAGTAGGGAGCAACTATTATATAAATCAGCAAGGTTTGTATGTAGAATATCTTTCCATTTGTTAAAGCTAGTTGGTTCTTTTACAATGCTTTGTATTAAATGCCAATAAACAGTAAAACACATTGGTGACCTCTGAGTTGAAATGCCTGGTGTTGACAGTTTGCGCCAGTTATATGGAATTGCATGTCGAATACTATAACATGATAAAAAATCTACTTTATCTTTCAATTTATAAATGTTTTGTAGTTGTAAAGGTAATAACAAATTTCCATTTTCACCAAATAGATGATGAACAAATCTTATACCTGAATTATACCAGGATTTCCAGAACACTGTTTTCCCATCAATAGTTATATTCCTATTGTACCATGGGCTCTGGTTACCTTTTTGTGTATCAGTGAGGTCAGTATTGGATTTATGATTTCACTCCAATTTTCCAGAATTTCCTTATAAAAATAAGGTAAAAATCTGTTTTTGGAAAATTACATTGTAAAAAGAATTGTATACTGATACTAGCTAAAGAGGAACTTAGTATGACAAACCAGTTGGAATTAACAGAACCCATCAGCCGTTTGACCCACGCAAGCTTTAGCGCTTTTACCATAGATGGTACATGTGTCATTTTTAGGCCACCCATGTTATAGTCATTTATAATTGAACTGAGTTGAACCTTGTGCTTTTTGCCATCCCAGAGGAAGTCATATATAAGATGCTCTGTTTTCCTAATAATCTCCACAGAAAACAGATAAATAAGTTTGGAAAGGGCGAGTGATTTTATCACAAGTACTTTACCAAGTAGACTCAATCTTCGTCTTTTCCAACAGCAAAGGATGTTTCTTAAGTCTTTGATTTTGTTTTTATAATTATAGTTTATAGTATCTGAGGTTTTAGGAAAAAAATTTTATCCCCAAAGTAGCTATGGGTGAACGAGAGCATTTAATCCCTCTAATATTTCCCTCCCCATTTACAACAAACTGACCTAATGGTAGGCATTGTGATTTCTGCGTATTGATCACTAACCAAGAACATCGAGAGAAATCCTCTATCAGAGACAATGTATGGTCAGCAGATTTAAGATCAGCTACAAAACAAGTTGTATCATCAGCGTACAATGTTATTTTGACTTCCTGGTTGTTTTTCTTTACACCTTGGATGTCAGTGGATGCTCTAATTTTCATCGCCATCAATTCGATAGCTGTTATAAACAGATATGGCGGCAGAGGACACCCCTGCCTAACCCCTCTACTTACTTCAAAGAATTCTGAGCTAAAACCGTTATTCAAAACACAGCTAGAACTGCAATTCTGAATCGTCTTAATCCACTTTATAAATTCATCACCAAACCCAAAAAGTCGCAAAGAACTGTGGAGAAAATCCCAATTCAGTTTGTCAAATGCCTTCTCGAAATCTAAAAACATGACTAGATATGCATCTTGAGATTTTTCGGAGTTTTCAGTAATGTCCAATATGAGTCTAATGTTCTCCCCAATGTAGCGATTCTGCATGAATCCAGTCTGATCGCGATGAATTATCGAATTAAGCGTAAGATTCATTCTATTCGCTAAGGCCTTGGATATGATTTTATAGTCAGTGTTTAATAGCGTAATTGGTCTCCAATTAGTGAGCTTGGTTCTATCTTTATCTTTTTTTGGAAGGAGAGTTATAACTCCGCGGCGCTGGTCAATGGATAGATTCCCGTTTTCATAAGCATAAAAAAAACTTTCCATTACAGGATCTTTAATATCGTTCCACATCAGTTTGTAGAATTCTGCTGGGAATCCTTCACAACCAGGACATTTGTTATTCTGTAAGTCTTTTAGTGCTTCCTTGCACTCTACTTCTGTTATTGCTTGGTCACATTGTTTTTTAAGCGTAGCAGTTAATTTCGGGATACCGTTTAGGATTTCTGTGAAGTTTGTCGCTTCTAGCACCTCAATTTGTTTTGACCGAGTAGTATCCGTTTGTCGTAGGGTTTCAAAAGTTTCGTTCATGTAGGCCATACTTTGCTTGATAGAGGACATCTCAGCTTGAGATGTATTGATAACATCTTCCAGACGTCCGAGAGATTGCAACACCTCTACTCGAAAAGTAGCTTCAGAAGGCACGGATACGTCGTTAGCGGGTTAACTGGTTTCAGCTGTCGGCCTCATGGGCGAGACCGTCTTCTGCGTTTCCCCTGTAGATAAATCGGTCAATGCCCGTTGCCTGTTTTCCACGTGCTGCCTTCATCGTACCCGGCGTAGATTTACCACTTGCTCCCTTTTCAGACTTGTTTTTACCCATAATTGTAATAAACCACCTCACGATAGTTTAAGGCACACTTTATGTTAACAATTTGCCAGTTCTTCTAACAAAATAAAAGAGATCATATCCTCCCACCGGAGCGAATTCAAAACACGTCTTCGCTCGGCGCCATGGGGAGGTAACTCTCCGATGGTGCAATTCTTGTTGTAAATGATTGGTTGTCGATGAAATCTTAGTTGCTCTTTTCGTAAGGGTTGTGATTATGGCTGTTTTTTTTTTCTCTGGATGGCTAGATTTGATGTGAATGTATTGGTCAGAGTGTGTAGGTTTTCTGTAAACACTAGTTTGAAGTCCTGTTTGTTTGTTGTGTATTAATACATCAAGGAAAGACAAAGAAAGAAAAAGAAATGAGAAAGAAATGACAAATCAGTTACTGTAGTCCCAGCGGACAAGGGCAGAGCTACTGTAATAATTGATATCGATAAATTTCATCACCTAGTTGACCAGACTTTGGATGACACAACAACATATTAAGAAATAACAACAGATCCAACAATTAAATACCAACGGATACTTTCAACGCAATTGAACTACTTGAAAGCCAAGAAAGAAATTGATCAAAATTTATATAACAAATTAAACAACCCGCATCCGAGGGCTCCATACGCCAAAGTTGCCATAAAAATACACAAAGATCCAATAAAAGCTAGAGCTCACAAGACACTGCATAACAATATTGTACAACACTTGTCTACTTTATTATATCCACTTACGAAGAATTCGGAATCGTTCATTAAAGACTCGAATGACTTTTGCGAGAAAATCAGACAAAAATCTACGCCGTGTAACCTTGTAAGTTATGATGTGGTGGACTTGTTCACGAATGTACCAACAAGATGAAGCAATTCATATCATTAATAACAGGATTCTGGAACCTAACAGTATAAAACCAACACAATTATCACCTAACAGCATAATCACGCTGCTTCGGATGTGCATCAATTCTACGTATTTCACATGGGGTGATAAGATTTATCAACAAACCCATGGTCTCCCTATGGGTTCACCTCTATCACCTTTAATAACGGAAATTTACATGATTCAACTAGAACGAGACGCCCTTCAATCAGCACCAATCCAACCCTTATGCTGGTATAGGAAAGTTGACGACATATTTGCCGCACTGAAACCTACAGATGACCTTTCAAAAATGCTGGAACATTTGAATATCCAACATCAACGGATGAAGTTTACAATGGAAATACAGAAAGAAAACAAGATATCTTTCCTTGATGTATTAATACACAACAAACAAACAGGACTTCAAGCTAGTGTTTACAGAAAACCTACACACTCTGACCAATACATTCACATCAAAACCAGCCATCCAGAGAAAACAAAAACAGCCATAATCACAACCCTTACGAAAAGAGCAACCAACATTTCATCGACAACCAATCATTTACAACAAGAATTGCACCATCAAACCTCAAAACTCTACTCAGAGCTTCGGGAAAAAAGGAGAAATCTAGTTTAGACCAACCAAAAGGATTAATCTACCAAATCGAATGCAATTGTAACCAATCATATATAGATGAAACTCAACATCCACTTAACATAAGAATTAAGGAACACAAAACATCAGTTACCAAATTGGACAACAAATCAGCAATTTCAGAACATATCAATAATTTTCCTAATCATAAAATCAAGTGGGAGGAGACCAAAGTGTTGGACGTTAATTTCAAGACACAGTCCAAAAATCAACAGGGACAATGGAGTATTCATTCCATCCCCGTATGACAACCTTCTATAATTAATGTAATCACAAAGACTCATAAACTGTATTTCTTTTTATGTTATCCAGAAGCAGGAGATGAATTTATAACTATGGAAAGGGGTTTTCGGTAGAGAGTAATTATGCAAACATCCAATTCACTAAACTTGACAAAAACAATATATCCGTGAAATAGTTTTAAGTATGGCGTTTAACAACAATCAATCTGTCATATGCAGACTGCATAAGGGTACGGAGGGGGAGGGCAGTTGGGGGAAATTGTGTTAGACTAAGGTCCGAAAATAAATCCTCTGAGTATATACAGTATATCAAATGTACTTATGTGGGATGGTTGCCCCGATAACAACAGAGAGTCAAAGTGTTGTTCAATCAACTGGGCACGTGAAGTAATAAGGAGTACAAAAGCAAACATTCCAGCAATTTTTTTTATTAAACGGTGGTCTTTGGTCTAAAGGTTGAAAGATACATGTATGATTTTGAGAGATTGATTAAATTTGGGTTTAGCATTTTAGCAGTTTTGGGTGTGAAACAAATGATGGTGGCTCATCCCCCCCACCCCAAAAACACAAACATGCAGACCAGTTTACCATTGGAAGTTCTTTAAGATTAAATATTAATTCCTTCCCATGCGTTCACACTGAAATAATTGAAGATTTAGTTTTAATGGGTTTTAAGAATAAAAACAAGACTATATGAAACTTTTTGGAACATCATGCCAACCACGGCAAAATATATAATTCACGACAAACGATTATTTATTGGGAAATACAAAAAAAAAACAAAACTAGAGATTAAGTGATTGCACGCAATCACTGGAGATGGCTACTCGAAGGAGGGGAACTGATTGACAAGGGTATTAGAACCGGCAGTGTGGTTTGAGAGGTGACATAAAGAAGAAACGAAACGATAAAAATGATGTATGATATTCTTGGCATTAATTATTTTAAAAGATGGCTGCCATCTTTAAAAATCAAGATGGCTAAAAAATTAAAACAAATAATGCCTTATCACAAGTCAACTCCCTATAAAATATTGCACATAATTCTTCATGGCAGCTATATTGTATCGGGCACATGACTGAAAATTGATCCCAATCACCCTTTCCTCAATGTCAAGGCGCACCCCAGGTTTGATATAAGATTGCGCAGATTACTGAAAATCAATCCCAACTGTCCTCTCAATTATGTCAAGGCACACCCAAAGTTTAAAGTTGATCGGATGAATCATTCATGAGTTATTGTACGGACAAGGATGGAAAGACGGACAGACGAACAGCCATATTGGGCTGCGCACATTGTTGAAAATCCTCTCATCCTCTCACCAATGTCAAGGCACACCCCAAGGTTGAAGTTCATCGGATGAATCTTCAAGAAGTTATTGCACGGACAAGAAAATCATGCTCATAATCCAATATGACGGATAGCGGCCATATTGGATTGCGCACATTGCTGAAAATCAATCCCAATCGTCCTCTGCCCGATGTCAAGGCACACCCCAAGTTTAAAGTTCATCCGATGAATCATCCACAAGTTATAGCCTGAACAAGAAAATCATGCTTATAATCCAATATGACCGATAGCGGCCATATTGGATTGCGCACATGGCTGAAAATCAATCCCAACCGTCCTCTGACCGATGTCAAGGCACACCCCAAGTTTAAAGTTCATCCGGTGAATCATCCACAAGTTATAGCCTGAACAAGAAAATCATGCTCATAATCCAATATGACGGATAGCGGCCATATTGGATTGCGGACATGGCTGAAAATCAATCCCAACCGTCCTCTGCCCGATGTCAAGGCACACCCCAAGTTTGAAGTTCATCGGATGAATAACCCACAAGTTATTGCCCGGACAAGAAATCATGCTCATAATCCAATATGACGGATAGCGGCCATATTGGATTGCGGACATGGCTGAAAATCAATCCCAACCGTCCTCTGCCCGATGTCAAGGCACACCTCAAGTTTGAAGTTGATCAGATGAATCATTCATGAGTTATTGTACGGACAAGGACGGAAAGACGGACAGACGGACGGACGAACACACGAACGGCCATATTTGACTGCGCACATTGCTGAAAATCAATCCCAACCGTCCTATGCCCGATGTCAAGGCATACCCAAGTTTGAAGTTGATCGGATGAATCATTCATGAGTTATTGTACGGACAAGCATGGAAAGACGGACGGACGAACAGACGAACAGCCATATTTGGCTGCGCACATTGCTGAAAATCAATCCCATCCATCCTCTCACCAATGTCAAGGCACACCCTAAGTTTGAAGTTCATCCGATGAATCATCCACAAGTTATAGCCTTGACAAGAAAATCATGCTCATAATCCAATATGACGGATAGCGGCCATATTGGATTGTGCACATTGTTAAAAATCAATCCCATCCATCCTCTCACCAATGTCAAGGCACACCACAAGTTTGAAGTTCATCCGATGAATCATCCACAAGTTATAGCCTGGACAAGAAAATCATGCTCATAATCCAATATGACGGATAGCGGCCATATTGGATTGCGCACATGGCTGAAAATCAATCCCAACCGTCCTCTGCCCGAAGTCAAGGCACACCCCAAGATTGAAGTTCTTCGGATGAATAACCCACAAGTTATTGCCCGGACAAGAAAATCATGCTCATAATCCAATATGACGGATAGCGGCCATATTTGATTGCGCACATTGCTGAAAATCAATCCCAACCGTCCTCTGCCCGATGTCAAGGCACACCTCAAGTTTGAAGTTGATCAGATGAATCATTCATGAGTTATTGTACGGACAAGGATGGAAAGACGGACAGACGGACGGACGAACACACGAACGGCCATATTTGACTGCGCACATTGCTGAAAATCAATCCCAACCGTCCTATGCCCGATGTCAAGGCATACCCAAGTTTGAAGTTGATCGGATGAATCATTCATGAGTTATTGTACGGACAAGCATGGAAAGACGGACGGACGAACAGACGAACAGCCATATTTGGCTGCGCACATTGCTGAAAATCAATCCCATCCATCCTCTCACCAATGTCAAGGCACACCCTAAGTTTGAAGTTCATCCGATGAATCATCCACAAGTTATAGCCTGGACAAGAAAATCATGCTCATAATCCAATATGACGGATAGCGGCCATATTGGATTGTGCACATTGCTGAAAATCAATCCCATCCATCCTCTCACCAATGTCAAGGCACACCCTAAGTTTGAAGTTCATCCGATGAATCATCCACAAGTTATAGCCTGGACAAGAAAATCATGCTCATAATCCAATATGACGGATAGCGGCCATATTGGATTGCGCACATTGCTGAAAATCAATCCCAACCGTCCTCTGCCCGATGTCAAGGCACACCTCAAGTTTGAAGTTGATCAGATGAATCATTCATGAGTTATTGTACGGACAAGGATGGAAAGACGGACAGACGGACGGACGAACACACGAACGGCCATATTTGACTGCGCACATTGCTGAAAATCAATCCCAACCGTCCTATGCCCGATGTCAAGGCATACCCAAGTTTGAAGTTGATCGGATGAATCATTCATGAGTTATTGTACGGACAAGCATGGAAAGACGGACGGACGAACAGACGAACAGCCATATTTGGCTGCGCACATTGCTGAAAATCAATCCCATCCATCCTCTCACCAATGTCAAGGCACACCCTAAGTTTGAAGTTCATCCGATGAATCATCCACAAGTTATAGCCTTGACAAGAAAATCATGCTCATAATCCAATATGACGGATAGCGGCCATATTGGATTGTGCACATTGCTGAAAATCAATTCCATCCATCCTCTCACCAATGTCAAGGCACACCCTAAGTTTGAAGTTCATCCGATGAATCATCCACAAGTTATAGCCTGGACAAGAAAATCATGCTCATAATCCAATATGACGGATAGCGGCCATATTGGATTGCGCACATGGCTGAAAATCAATCCCAACCGTCCTCTGCCCGAAGTCAAGGCACACCCCAAGTTTGAAGATCATCGGATGAATCACCCACAAGTTATTGCCCGGACCAGAAAATCATGCTCATAATCCAATATGACGGATAGCGGCCATATTGGATTGCGCACATTGCTGAAAATCAATCCCAACCGTCCCCTGCCCGATGTCAAGGCACACCCCAAGTTTGAAGTTGATCGAATGAATCATTCATGAGTTATTGTACGGTCAAGGATGGAAAGACGGACGGACGAACAGCCATATTGGGCTGCGCACATTGCTGAAAATCAATCCCGTCCATTCTCTCTCCAATGTCAAGGCACACCCTAAGTTTGAAGTTCATCTGATGAATCATCCACAAGTTATAGCCTGGACTAAAAAATCATGGTCATAATCCAATATGACGGATAGCGGCCATATTGGATTGCGCACATGGCTGAAAATCAATCCCAACCGTCCTCTGCCCGATGTCAAGGCACTCCCCAAGTTTGAAGTTCATTGGATGAATCACCAACAAGTTATTGCCCGGACAAGAAAATCATGCTCATAATCCAATATGACGGATAGCAGCCATATTGGATTGCGCACATTGCTGAAAATCAATCCCAACCGTCCCCTGCCCGATGTCAAGGCACACCCCAAGTTTGAAGTTGATCGCATGAATCATTCATCAGTTATTGTACGGACAAGAATGGAAAGACGGACGGACGGACGAACACACTAACGGCCATATTGGACTGCGCACATTGCTGAAAATCAATCCCATCCATCCGCTCACCAATGTCAAGGCACACCCCAAGTTTGAGGTTCATCGGATGAATCATCCACAAGTTATTGCCCAGACAAGAAAATCATGCTCATAATCCAATATGATGGATAGCGGCCATATTGTATTGCGCACATTGCTGAAAATCAATCCCATCCATCCTCTCACCAATGTCAAGGCACACCCTAAGTTTGAAGTTCATCCGATGAATCATCCACAAGTTATAGCCTGGACAAGAAAATCATGCTCATAATCCAATATGACGGATAGCAGCCATATTGGATTGCGCACATTGCTGAAAATCAATCCCAACCGTCCTCTGCCCGATGTCAAGGCACACCTCAAGTTTGAAGTTGATCAGATGAATCATTCATGAGTTATTGTACGGACAAGGATGGAAAGACGGACAGACGGACGGACGAACACACGAACGGCCATATTTGACTGCGCACATTGCTGAAAATCAATCCCAACCGTCCTATGCCCGATGTCAAGGCATACCCAAGTTTGAAGTTGATCGGATGAATCATTCATGAGTTATTGTACGGACAAGCATGGAAAGACGGACGGACGAACAGACGAACAGCCATATTTGGCTGCGCACATTGCTGAAAATCAATCCCATCCATCCTCTCACCAATGTCAAGGCACACCCTAAGTTTGAAGTTCATCCGATGAATCATCCACAAGTTATAGCCTTGACAAGAAAATCATGCTCATAATCCAATATGACGGATAGCGGCCATATTGGATTGTGCACATTGCTGAAAATCAATTCCATCCATCCTCTCACCAATGTCAAGGCACACCCTAAGTTTGAAGTTCATCCGATGAATCATCCACAAGTTATAGCCTGGACAAGAAAATCATGCTCATAATCCAATATGACGGATAGCGGCCATATTGGATTGCGCACATGGCTGAAAATCAATCCCAACCGTCCTCTGCCCGAAGTCAAGGCACACCCCAAGTTTGAAGATCATCGGATGAATCACCCACAAGTTATTGCCCGGACCAGAAAATCATGCTCATAATCCAATATGACGGATAGCGGCCATATTGGATTGCGCACATTGCTGAAAATCAATCCCAACCGTCCCCTGCCCGATGTCAAGGCACACCCCAAGTTTGAAGTTGATCGAATGAATCATTCATGAGTTATTGTACGGTCAAGGATGGAAAGACGGACGGACGAACAGCCATATTGGGCTGCGCACATTGCTGAAAATCAATCCCGTCCATTCTCTCTCCAATGTCAAGGCACACCCTAAGTTTGAAGTTCATCTGATGAATCATCCACAAGTTATAGCCTGGACTAAAAAATCATGGTCATAATCCAATATGACGGATAGCGGCCATATTGGATTGCGCACATGGCTGAAAATCAATCCCAACCGTCCTCTGCCCGATGTCAAGGCACTCCCCAAGTTTGAAGTTCATTGGATGAATCACCAACAAGTTATTGCCCGGACAAGAAAATCATGCTCATAATCCAATATGACGGATAGCAGCCATATTGGATTGCGCACATTGCTGAAAATCAATCCCAACCGTCCCCTGCCCGATGTCAAGGCACACCCCAAGTTTGAAGTTGATCGCATGAATCATTCATCAGTTATTGTACGGACAAGAATGGAAAGACGGACGGACGGACGAACACACTAACGGCCATATTGGACTGCGCACATTGCTGAAAATCAATCCCATCCATCCGCTCACCAATGTCAAGGCACACCCCAAGTTTGAGGTTCATCGGATGAATCATCCACAAGTTATTGCCCAGACAAGAAAATCATGCTCATAATCCAATATGATGGATAGCGGCCATATTGTATTGCGCACATAGCTGAAAATCAATCCCAACCGTCCTCTGCCAAATGTCAAGGCACACCCCAAGTTTGAAGTTCATTGGATGAATCACCCACAAGTTATTGCCCGGACAAGAAAATCATGCTCATAATCCAATATGACGGATAGCGGCCATATTGGATTGCGCACATGGCTGAAAATCAATGCCAATCGTCCTCTGCCCGATGTCAAGGCACATCCCAAGTTTGAAGTTGATCGGATGAATCATTCATGAGTTATTGTACGGACAAGGATGGAAAGACGGACGGACGAACACACGAACGGCCATATTGGACCGCGCACATTGCTGAAAATCAATCCAATCCATCCTCTCACCAATGTCAAGGCACACCCCAAGTTTAAAGTTCATCGGATGAATCACCCACAAGTTATTGCCCGGACAAGAAAATCATGCTCATAATCCAATATGACGGATAACGGCCAGATTGGATTGCACACATTGCCGAAAATCAATCCCAACCGTCCTCTGCCCGATGTCAAGGCACACCCCAAGTTTGAAGTTGATCGGATGAATCATTCATGAGTTATTGTACGGACAAGGATGGAAAGACAGACGGACGGACGAACACACGAACGGCCATAATGGACTGCGCACATTGCTGAAAATCAATCCCAACCGTCCTATGCCCGATGTCAAGGCATACCCAAGTTTGAAGTTGATCGGATGAATCATTCATGAGTTATTGTACGGACAAGCATGGAAAGACGGACGGACGAACAGACGAACAGCCATATTTGGCTGCGCACATTGCTGAAAATCAATCCCATCCATCCTCTCACCAATGTCAAGGCACACCCTAAGTTTGAAGTTCATCCGATGAATCATCCACAAGTTATAGCCTTGACAAGAAAATCATGCTCATAATCCAATATGACGGATAGCGGCCATATTGGATTGTGCACATTGTTAAAAATCAATCCCATCCATCCTCTCACCAATGTCAAGGCACACCACAAGTTTGAAGTTCATCCGATGAATCATCCACAAGTTATAGCCTGGACAAGAAAATCATGCTCATAATCCAATATGACGGATAGCGGCCATATTGGATTGCGCACATGGCTGAAAATCAATCCCAACCGTCCTCTGCCCGAAGTCAAGGCACACCCCAAGTTTGAAGTTCTTCGGATGAATAACCCACAAGTTATTGCCCGGACAAGAAAATCATGCTCATAATCCAATATGACGGATAGCGGCCATATTTGATTGCGCACATTGCTGAAAATCAATCCCAACCGTCCTCTGCCCGATGTCAAGGCACACCTCGAGTTTGAAGTTGATCAGATGAATCATTCATGAGTTATTGTACGGACAAGGATGGAAAGACGGACAGACGGACGGACGAACACACGAACGGCCATATTTGACTGCGCACATTGCTGAAAATCAATCCCAACCGTCCTATGCCCGATGTCAAGGCATACCCAAGTTTGAAGTTGATCGGATGAATCATTCATGAGTTATTGTACGGACAATTATGGAAAGACGGACGGACGAACAGACGAACAGCCATATTTGGCTGCGCACATTGCTGAAAATCAATCCCATCCATCCTCTCACCAATGTCAAGGCACACCCTAAGTTTGAAGTTCATCCGATGAATCATCCACAAGTTATAGCCTGGACAAGAAAATCATGCTCATAATCCAATATGACGGATAGCGGCCATATTGGATTGTGCACATTGCTGAAAATCAATCCCATCCATCCTCTCACCAATGTCAAGGCACACCCTAAGTTTGAAGTTCATCCGATGAATCATCCACAAGTTATAGCCTGGACAAGAAAATCATGCTCATAATCCAATATGACGGATAGCGGCCATATTGGATTGCGCACATTGCTGAAAATCAATCCCAACCGTCCTCTGCCCGATGTCAAGGCACACCTCAAGTTTGAAGTTGATCAGATGAATCATTCATGAGTTATTGTACGGACAAGGATGGAAAGACGGACAGACGGACGGACGAACACACGAACGGCCATATTTGACTGCGCACATTGCTGAAAATCAATCCCAACCGTCCTATGCCCGATGTCAAGGCATACCCAAGTTTGAAGTTGATCGGATGAATCATTCATGAGTTATTGTACGGACAAGCATGGAAAGACGGACGGACGAACAGACGAACAGCCATATTTGGCTGCGCACATTGCTGAAAATCAATCCCATCCATCCTCTCACCAATGTCAAGGCACACCCTAAGTTTGAAGTTCATCCGATGAATCATCCACAAGTTATAGCCTGGACAAGAAAATCATGCTCATAATCCAATATGACGGATAGCGGCCATATTGGATTGTGCACATTGCTGAAAATCAATCCCATCCATCCTCTCACCAATGTCAAGGCACACCCTAAGTTTGAAGTTCATCCGATGAATCATCCACAAGTTATAGCCTGGACAAGAAAATCATGCTCATAATCCAATATGACGGATAGCGGCCATATTGGATTGCGCACATGGCTGAAAATCAATCCCAACCGTCCTCTGCCCGAAGTCAAGGCACACCCCAAGTTTGAAGATCATCGGATGAATCATTCATGAGTTATTGTACGGTCAAGGATGGAAAGACGGACGGACGAACAGCCATATTGGGCTGCGCACATTGCTGAAAATCAATCCCGTCCATTCTCTCTCCAATGTCAAGGCACACCCTAAGTTTGAAGTTCATCTGATGAATCATCCACAAGTTATAGCCTGGACTAAAAAATTATGGTCATAATCCAATATGACGGATAGCGGCCATATTGGATTGCGCACATGGCTGAAAATCAATCCCAACCGTCCTCTGCCCGATGTCAAGGCACTCCCCAAGTTTGAAGTTCATTGGATGAATCACCAACAAGTTATTGCCCGGACAAGAAAATCATGCTCATAATCCAATATGACGGATAGCAGCCATATTGGATTGCGCACATTGCTGAAAATCAATCCCAACCGTCCCCTGCCCGATGTCAAGGCACACCCCAAGTTTGAAGTTGATCGCATGAATCATTCATCAGTTATTGTACGGACAAGAATGGAAAGACGGACGGACGGACGAACACACTAACGGCCATATTGGACTGCGCACATTGCTGAAAATCAATCCCATCCATCCGCTCACCAATGTCAAGGCACACCCCAAGTTTGAGGTTCATCGGATGAATCATCCACAAGTTATTGCCCAGACAAGAAAATCATGCTCATAATCCAATATGATGGATAGCGGCCATATTGTATTGCGCACATAGCTGAAAATCAATCCCAACCGTCCTCTGCCAAATGTCAAGGCACACCCCAAGTTTGAAGTTCATTGGATGAATCACCCACAAGTTATTGCCCGGACAAGAAAATCATGCTCATAATCCAATATGACGGATAGCGGCCATATTGGATTGCGCACATGGCTGAAAATCAATGCCAATCGTCCTCTGCCCGATGTCAAGGCACATCCCAAGTTTGAAGTTGATCGGATGAATCATTCATGAGTTATTGTACGGACAAGGATGGAAAGACGGACGGACGAACACACGAACGGCCATATTGGACCGCGCACATTGCTGAAAATCAATCCAATCCATCCTCTCACCAATGTCAAGGCACACCCCAAGTTTAAAGTTCATCGGATGAATCACCCACAAGTTATTGCCCGGACAAGAAAATCATGCTCATAATCCAATATGACGGATAACGGCCAGATTGGATTGCACACATTGCCGAAAATCAATCCCAACCGTCCTCTGCCCGATGTCAAGGCACACCCCAAGTTTGAAGTTGATCGGATGAATCATTCATGAGTTATTGTACGGACAAGGATGGAAAGACAGACGGACGGACGAACACACGAACGGCCATAATGGACTGCGCACATTGCTGAAAATCAATCCCAACCGTCCTATGCCCGATGTCAAGGCATACCCAAGTTTGAAGTTGATCGGATGAATCATTCATGAGTTATTGTACGGACAAGCATGGAAAGACGGACGGACGAACAGACGAACAGCCATATTTGGCTGCGCACATTGCTGAAAATCAATCCCATCCATCCTCTCACCAATGTCAAGGCACACCCTAAGTTTGAAGTTCATCCGATGAATCATCCACAAGTTATAGCCTTGACAAGAAAATCATGCTCATAATCCAATATGACGGATAGCGGCCATATTGGATTGTGCACATTGTTAAAAATCAATCCCATCCATCCTCTCACCAATGTCAAGGCACACCACAAGTTTGAAGTTCATCCGATGAATCATCCACAAGTTATAGCCTGGACAAGAAAATCATGCTCATAATCCAATATGACGGATAGCGGCCATATTGGATTGCGCACATGGCTGAAAATCAATCCCAACCGTCCTCTGCCCGAAGTCAAGGCACACCCCAAGTTTGAAGTTCTTCGGATGAATAACCCACAAGTTATTGCCCGGACAAGAAAATCATGCTCATAATCCAATATGACGGATAGCGGCCATATTTGATTGCGCACATTGCTGAAAATCAATCCCAACCGTCCTCTGCCCGATGTCAAGGCACACCTCGAGTTTGAAGTTGATCAGATGAATCATTCATGAGTTATTGTACGGACAAGGATGGAAAGACGGACAGACGGACGGACGAACACACGAACGGCCATATTTGACTGCGCACATTGCTGAAAATCAATCCCAACCGTCCTATGCCCGATGTCAAGGCATACCCAAGTTTGAAGTTGATCGGATGAATCATTCATGAGTTATTGTACGG
Organism: Lepidochitona cinerea; assembly: GCA_963971465.1. NCBI lineage: Eukaryota > Metazoa > Mollusca > Polyplacophora > Chitonida > Tonicellidae > Lepidochitona > Lepidochitona cinerea. The sequence goes on from OZ020559.1 coordinate 755,010, forward strand.
ACAATTATGGAAAGACGGACGGACGAACAGACGAACAGCCATATTTGGCTGCGCACATTGCTGAAAATCAATCCCATCCATCCTCTCACCAATGTCAAGGCACACCCTAAGTTTGAAGTTCATCCGATGAATCATCCACAAGTTATAGCCTGGACAAGAAAATCATGCTCATAATCCAATATGACGGATAGCAGCCATATTGGATTGTGCACATTGCTGAAAATCAATCCCATCCATCCTCTCACCAATGTCAAGGCACACCCTAAGTTTGAAGTTCATCCGATGAATCATCCACAAGTTATAGCCTGGACAAGAAAATCATGCTCATAATCCAATATGACGGATAGCGGCCATATTGGATTGCGCACATTGCTGAAAATCAATCCCAACCGTCCTCTGCCCGATGTCAAGGCACACCTCAAGTTTGAAGTTGATCAGATGAATCATTCATGAGTTATTGTACGGACAAGGATGGAAAGACGGACAGACGGACGGACGAACACACGAACGGCCATATTTGACTGCGCACATTGCTGAAAATCAATCCCAACCGTCCTATGCCCGATGTCAAGGCATACCCAAGTTTGAAGTTGATCGGATGAATCATTCATGAGTTATTGTACGGACAAGCATGGAAAGACGGACGGACGAACAGACGAACAGCCATATTTGGCTGCGCACATTGCTGAAAATCAATCCCATCCATCCTCTCACCAATGTCAAGGCACACCCTAAGTTTGAAGTTCATCCGATGAATCATCCACAAGTTATAGCCTGGACAAGAAAATCATGCTCATAATCCAATATGACGGATAGCGGCCATATTGGATTGTGCACATTGCTGAAAATCAATCCCATCCATCCTCTCACCAATGTCAAGGCACACCCTAAGTTTGAAGTTCATCCGATGAATCATCCACAAGTTATAGCCTGGACAAGAAAATCATGCTCATAATCCAATATGACGGATAGCGGCCATATTGGATTGCGCACATGGCTGAAAATCAATCCCAACCGTCCTCTGCCCGAAGTCAAGGCACACCCCAAGTTTGAAGATCATCGGATGAATCACCCACAAGTTATTGCCCGGACCAGAAAATCATGCTCATAATCCAATATGACGGATAGCGGCCATATTGGATTGCGCACATTGCTGAAAATCAATCCCAACCGTCCCCTGCCCGATGTCAAGGCACACCCCAAGTTTGAAGTTGATCGAATGAATCATTCATGAGTTATTGTACGGTCAAGGATGGAAAGACGGACGGACGAACAGCCATATTTGGCTGCGCACATTGCTGAAAATCAATCCCGTCCATTCTCTCTCCAATGTCAAGGCACACCCTAAGTTTGAAGTTCATCTGATGAATCATCCACAAGTTATAGCCTGGACTAAAAATCATGGTCATAATCCAATATGACGGATAGCGGCCATATTGGATTGCGCACATGGCTGAAAATCAATCCCAACCGTCCTCTGCCCGATGTCAAGGCACTCCCCAAGTTTGAAGTTCATTGGATGAATCACCAACAAGTTATTGCCCGGACAAGAAAATCATGCTCATAATCCAATATGACGGATAGCAGCCATATTGGATTGCGCACATTGCTGAAAATCAATCCCAACCGTCCCCTGCCCGATGTCAAGGCACACCCCAAGTTTGAAGTTGATCGCATGAATCATTCATCAGTTATTGTACGGACAAGAATGGAAAGACGGACGGACGGACGAACACACTAACGGCCATATTGGACTGCGCACATTGCTGAAAATCAATCCCATCCATCCGCTCACCAATGTCAAGGCACACCCCAAGTTTGAGGTTCATCGGATGAATCATCCACAAGTTATTGCCCAGACAAGAAAATCATGCTCATAATCCAATATGATGGATAGCGGCCAGATTGGATTGCACACATTGCCGAAAATCAATCCCAACCGTCCTCTGCCCGATGTCAAGGCACACCCCAAGTTTGAAGTTGATCGGATGAATCATTCATGAGTTATTGTACGGACAAGGATGGAAAGACAGACGGACGGACGAACACACGAACGGCCCATCCGCTCACCAATGTCAAGGCACACCCCAAGTTTGAGGTTCATCGGATGAATCATCCACAAGTTATTGCCCAGACAAGAAAATCATGCTCATAATCCAATATGATGGATAGCGGCCAGATTGGATTGCACACATTGCCGAAAATCAATCCCAACCGTCCTCTGCCCGATGTCAAGGCACACCCCAAGTTTGAAGTTCATTGGATGAATCACCCACAAGTTATTGCCCGGACAAGAAAATCATGCTCATAATCCAATATGACGGATAGCGGCCATATTGGATTGCGCACATGGCTGAAAATCAATGCCAATCGTCCTCTGCCCGATGTCAAGGCACATCCCAAGTTTGAAGTTGATCGGATGAATCATTCATGAGTTATTGTACGGACAAGGATGGAAAGACGGACGGACGAACACACGAACGGCCATATTGGACCGCGCACATTGCTGAAAATCAATCCAATCCATCCTCTCACCAATGTCAAGGCACACCCCAAGTTTAAAGTTCATCGGATGAATCACCCACAAGTTATTGCCCGGACAAGAAAATCATGCTCATAATCCAATATGACGGATAACGGCCAGATTGGATTGCACACATTGCCGAAAATCAATCCCAACCGTCCTCTGCCCGATGTCAAGGCACACCCCAAGTTTGAAGTTGATCGGATGAATCATTTATGAGTTATTGTACGGACAAGGATGGAAAGACAGACGGACGGACGAACACACGAACGGCCATAATGGACTGCGCAGATTGCTGAAAATCAATTCCATCCATCCTCTCACCAATGTCAAGGCACACCCCAAGTTTGAGGTTCATCGGATGAATCATCCACAAGTTATTGCCCGGACAAGAAAATCATGCTCATAATCCAATATGACGGATAGCGGCCATATTGGATTGCGCACATTGCTGAAAATCAATCCCAGCCGTCCTATGCCCGATGTCAAGGGACACCCCAAGTTTGAAGTTGATCGGATGAATCATTTATGAGTTATTGTACGGACAAGGATGGAAAGACAGACGGACGGACGAACACACAAACGGTCATAATGGACTGCGCACATTGCTGAAAATCAATTCCATCCATCCTCTCACCAATGTCAAGGCACACCCCAAGTTTAAGGTTCATCGGATGAATCATCCACAAGTTATTGCTCGGACAAGAAAATCATGCTCATAATCCAATATGACGGATAGCGGCCATATTGGATTGCGCACATTGCTGAAAATCAATCCCAACCGTCCTATGCCCGATGTCAAGGCACACCCCAAGTTTGAAGTTGATCGGATGAATCATTCATGAGTTATTGTACGGACAAAGATGGAAAGACGGACAGCCATATTTGGCTGCGCACATTGCTGAAATCAATCCCATCCATCCTCTCACCAATGTCAAGGCACACCCCATGTTTGAAGTTAATCGGATGAATCATCAACAAGTTATTGCCCGGACAAGAAAATCATGCCCATAATCCAATATGACGGATAGCGGCCATATTGGACCGCGCACATTGCTGAAAATCAATCCCATCCATCCTCTCACCAATGTCAAGGCACACCCCAAGTTTAAAGTTCATCGGATGAATCATCCACAAGTTATTGCCCGGACAAGAAAATCATGCTCATAATCCAATATGACGGATAGCGGCCATATTGGATTGCGCTTATTGCTGAAAATCAATCTCAACCGTCCTATGCCCGATGTCAAGGGACACCCCAAGTTTGAAGTTGATCGGATGAATCATTCATGAGTTATTGTACGGACAAGGATGGAAAGACAGACGGACGGACGAACACACAAACGGCCATAATGGACTGCGCACATTGCTGAAAATCAATTCCATCCATCCTCTCACCAATGTCAAGGCACACCCCAAGTTTAAGGTTCATCGGATGAATCATCCACAAGTTATTGGTCGGACAAGAAAATCATGCTCATAATCCAATATGACGGATAGCGGCCATATTGGATTGTGCACATTGCTGAAAATCAATCCCAACTGTCCTATGCCCGATGTCAAGGCACACCCCAAGTTTGAAGTTGATCGGATGAATCATTCATGAGTTATTGTACGGACAATGATGGAAAGACGGACAGCCATATTTGGCTGCGCACATTGCTGAAATCAATCCCATCCATCCTCTCACCAATGTCAAGGCACACCCCAAGTTTGAAGTTCATCGGATGAATCATCAACAAGTTATTGCCCGGACAAGAAAATCATGCTCATAATCCAATATGACGGATAGCGGCCATATTGGATTGCGCACATTGCTGAAAATCAATCCCAACCATCCTCTGCACAATGTCAAGGCACACCCCAAGTTTGAAGTTCATCCGATGAATCATCCACAAGTTATAGCCTGGACAAGAAAATCATGCTCATAATCCAATATGACGGATAGCGGCCATATTGGATTGCGCACTTTGCTGAAAATCAATCCCAACCGTCCTCTCACCAATGTCAAGGCACACCCCAAGTTTGGGGTTCATCGGATGAATCATCCACAAGTTATTGCCCGGACAAGAAAATCATGCTCATAATCCAATATTACGGATAGCGGCCATATTGGATTGCGCACATTGCTGAAAATCAATCCCAACCGTCCTCTGTCCGATGCCAAGGGACACCCCAAGTTTGAAGTTGATTGGATGAATCATTCATGAGTTATTGTACGGACAAGGATGGAAAGACGGACGGACGGACGAACACACGAACGGCCATATTGGACTGCGCACATTGCTGAAAATCAATCCCATCCATCCTCTCACCAATGTCAAGGCACACCCTAAGTTTGAAGTTCATCCGATGTATCATCCACAAGTTATAGCCTGGACAAGAAAATCATGCTCATAATCCAATATGACGGATAGCGGCCATATTGGATTGCGCACAGGGCTGAAAATCAATCCCAACCGTCCTCTGCCCGATGTCAAGACACACCCCAAGTTTGAAGTTCATCGGATGAATCACCCACAAGTTATTGCCCGGACAAGAAAATCATGCTCATAATACAATATGATGGATAGCGGCCATATTGGATTGCGAACATTGCTGAAAATCAATCCCAACCGTCCTCTGTCCGATGTCAAGGCACACCCCAAGTTTGAAATTCATCGGATGAATCATCAACAAGTTATTGCCCGGACAAGAAAATCATGCTCATAATCGAATATGACGGATAGCGGCCATATTGGATTGCGCACATTGCTGAAAATCAATCCCAACCGTCCCCTGCCCGATGTCAAGGCACACCCCAAGTTTGAAGTTCATCGGATGAATCACCCACAAGTTATTGCCCGGACAAGAAAATCATGCTCATAATCCAATATGACGGATAGCGGCCATATTGGATTGCGCACATTGCTGAAAATCAATCTTATCCATCCTCTCACCAATGTCAAGGCACACCCCAAGTTTGAGGTTCATCGGATGAATCATCCACAAGTTATTGCCCGGACAAGAAAATCATGCTCAAAATCCAATATGACGGATAGCGGCCATATTGGATTGCGCACATTGCTGAAAATCAATCCCAACCGTTCTATGCCCGATGTCAAGGCACACCCCAAGTTTGAAGTTGATCGGATGAATCATTCATGAGTTATTGTACGGACAAAGATGGAAAGACGGACGGACGAACAGCCATATTTGGCTGCGCACATTGCTGAAAATTAATCCCATCCATCCTCTCACCAATGTCAAGGCACACCCCAGGTTTGAAGTTCATCGGATGAATCATCAACAAGTTATTGCCCGGACAAGAAAATCATGCTCATAATCCAATATGACGGATAGCGGCCATATTGGATTGCGCACATTGCTGAAAATCAATCCCAACCGTCCTCTGCCCGATGTCAAGGCACACCCCAAGTTTGAAGTTGATCGGATGAATCATTCATGAGTTATTGTACGTACAAGGATGGAAAGACGGACGGACGGACGAACACACAAACGGCCATATTGGACTGCGCACATTGCTGAAAATCAATCCCATCCATCCTCTCACCAATGTCAAGGCACAACCCAAGTTTGAGGTTCATCGGATGAATCATCCACAAGTTATTGCCCGGACAAGAAAATCATGCTCATAATCCAATATTACGGATAGCGGCCATATTGGATTGCGCACATTGCTGAAAATCAATCCCAACCGTCCTCTGCCCGATGTCAAGGCACACCCCAAGTTTGAAGTTCATCCGATGAATCATCCACAAGTAATAGCCTGGACAAGAAAATCATGCTCATAATCCAATATGACGGACAGCGGCCATATTGGATTGCGCACAGGGCTGAAAATCAATCCCAACCGTCCTCTGCCCGATGTCAAGACACACCCCAAGTTTGAAGTTCATCGGATGAATCACCCACAAGTTATTGCCCGGACAAGAAAATCATGCTCATAATACAATATGATGGATAGCGGCCATATTGGATTGCAAACATTGCTGAAAATCAATCCCAACCGTCCTCTGTCCGATGTCAAGGCACACCCCAAGTTTGAAATTCATCGGATGAATCATCAACAAGTTATTGCCCGGACAAGAAAATCATGCTCATAATCGAATATGACGGATAGCGGCCATATTGGATTGCGCACATTGCTGAAAATCAATCCCAACCGTCCTCTGCCCGATGTCAAGGCACACCCCAAGTTTGAAGTTCATCAGATGAATCACCCACAAGTTATTGCCCGGACAAGAAAATCATGCTCATAATCCAATATGACGGATAGCGGCCATATTGGATTGCGCACATTGCTGAAAATCAATCTTATCCATCCTCTCACCAATGTCAAGGCACACCCCAAGTTTGAGGTTCATCGGATGAATCATCCACAAGTTATTGCCCGGACAAGAAAATCATGCTCAAAATCCAATATGACGGATAGCGGCCATATTGGATTGCGCACATTGCTGAAAATCAATCCCAACCGTTCTATGCCCGATGTCAAGGCACACCCCAAGTTTGAAGTTGATCGGATGAATCATTCATGAGTTATTGTACGGACAAAGATGGAAAGACGGACGGACGAACAGCCATATTTGGCTGCGCACATTGCTGAAAATTAATCCCATCCATCCTCTCACCAATGTCAAGGCACACCCCAGGTTTGAAGTTCATCGGATGAATCATCAACAAGTTATTGCCCGGACAAGAAAATCATGCTCATAATCCAATATGACGGATAGCGGCCATATTGGATTGCGCACATTGCTGAAAATCAATCCCAACCGTTCTATGCCCGATGTCAAGGCACACCCCAAGTTTGAAGTTGATCGGATGAATCATTCATGAGTTATTGTACGGACAAAGATGGAAAGACGGACGGACGAACAGCCATATTTGGCTGCGCACATTGCTGAAAATCAATCCCAACCGTCCTCTGCCCGATGTCAAGGCACACCCCAAGTTTGAAGTTGATCGGATGAATCATTCATGAGTTATTGTACGTACAAGGATGGAAAGACGGACGGACGGACGAACACACAAACGGCCATATTGGACTGCGCACATTGCTGAAAATCAATCCCATCCATCCTCTCACCAATGTCAAGGCACAACCCAAGTTTGAGGTTCATCGGATGAATCATCCACAAGTTATTGCCCGGACAAGAAAATCATGCTCATAATCCAATATTACGGATAGCGGCCATATTGGATTGCGCACATTGCTGAAAATCAATCCCAACCGTCCTCTGCCCGATGTCAAGGCACACCCCAAGTTTGAAGTTCATCCGATGAATCATCCACAAGTAATAGCCTGGACAAGAAAATCATGCTCATAATCCAATATGACGGACAGCGGCCATATTGGATTGCGCACATTGCTGAAAATCAATCCCAACCGTCCTCTGCCCGAAGTCAAGGCACACCCCAAGTTTGAAGTTGATCGGATGAATCATTCATGAGTTATTGTACGTACAAGGATGGAAAGACGGACGAACACACGAACGGCCATATTGGACTGCGCACATTGCTGAAAATCAATCCCATCCATCCTCTCACCAATGTCAAGGCACACCCCAAGTTTGAAGTTCATTGGATGAATCACCCACAAGTTATTGCCCGGACAAGAAAATCATGCTCATAATCCAATATGATGGATAGCGGCCATATTGGATTGGGCACATTGCTGAAAATCAATCCCAACCGTCTTCTGCCCGATGTCAAGGCACACCCTAAGTTTGAAGTTCATCCGATGTATCATCCACAAGTTATAGCCTGGACAAGAAAATCATGCTCATAATCCAATATGACGGATAGCGGCCATATTGGATTGCGCACAGGGCTGAAAATCAATCCCAACCGTCCTCTGCCCGATGTCAAGACACACCCCAAGTTTGAAGTTCATCGGATGAATCACCCACAAGTTATTGCCCGGACAAGAAAATCATGCTCATAATCCAATATGACGGATAGCGGCCATATTGGATTGTGCACATTGCTGAAAATCAATCCCAACCGTCCTCTGCCCGATGTCAAGGCACACCCCAAGTTTGAAGTTGATCGGATGAATCATTCATCAGTTATTGTACGGACAAGGATGGAAAGACGGACGGACGAACACACGAACGGCCATATTGGACTGCGCACATTGCTGAAAATCAATCCCATCCATCCTCTCACCAATGTCAAGGCACACCCTAAGTTTGAAGTTCATCCGATGAATCATCCACAAGTTATAGCCTGGACAAAAAAATCATGCTCAAAATCCAATATGACGGATAGCGGCCATATTGGATTGCGCACATGGCTGAAAATCAATCCCAACCGTCCTCTGCCCGATGTCAAGCCACACCCCAAGTTTGAAGTTCATCGGATGAATCACCCACAAGTTATTGCCCGGACAAGAAAATCATGCTCATAATCCAATATGACGGATAGCGGCCATATTGGATTGCGCACATTGCTGAAAATCAATCCCATCCATCCTCTCACCAATGTCAAGGCACACCCCAAGTTTGAGGTTCATCGGATGTATCATCCACAAGTTATTGCCCGGACAAGAAAATCATGCTCAAAATCCAATATGACGGATAGCGGCCATATTGGATTGCGCACATTGCTGAAAATCAATCCTAACCGTCCTATGCCCGATGTCAAGGCACACCCCAAGTTTGAAGTTGATCAGATGAATCATTCATGAGTTATTGTACGGACAAAGATGGAAAGACGGACGGACGAACAGCCATATTTGGCTGCGCACATTGCTGAAAATTAATCCCATCCATCCTCTTACCAATGTCAAGGCACACCCCAAGTTTGAAGTTCATCGGATGAATCATCAACAAGTTATTGCCCGGACAAGAAAATCATGCTCATAATCCAATATGACGGATAGCGGCCATATTGGATTGCGCACATTGCTGAAAATCAATCCCAACCGTCCTCTGCCCGATGTCAAGGCACACCCCAAGTTTGAAGTTGATCGGATGAATCATTCATGAGTTATTGTACGTACAAGGATGGAAAGACGGACGGACGGACGAACACACAAACGGCCATATTGGACTGCGCACATTGCTGAAAATCAATCCCATCCATCCTCTCACCAATGTCAAGGCACAACCCAAGTTTGAGGTTCATCGGATGAATCATCCACAAGTTATTGCCCGGACAAGAAAATCATGCTCATAATCCAATATTACGGATAGCGGCCATATTGGATTGCGCACATTGCTGAAAATCAATCCCAACCGTCCTCTGCCCGAAGTCAAGGCACACCCCAAGTTTGAAGTTGATCGGATGAATCATTCATGAGTTATTGTACGTACAAGGATGGAAAGACGGACGAACACACGAACGGCCATATTGGACTGCGCACATTGCTGAAAATCAATCCCATCCATCCTCTCACCAATGTCAAGGCACACTCCAAGTTTGAAGTTCATCCGATGAATCATCCACAAGTTATAGCCTGGACAAGAAAATCATGCTCATAATCCAATATGACGAATATCGGCCATATTGGATTGCGCACATGGCTGAAAATCAATCCCAACCGTCCTCTGCCCGATGTTAAGGCACACCCCAAGTTTGAAGTTCATCGGATGAATCACCCACAAGTTATTGCCCGGACAAGAAAATCATGCTCATAATCCAATATGACGAATAGCGGCCATATTGGATTGCGCACATTGCTGAAAATCAATCCCAACCGTCCTCTGCCCGATGTCAAGGCACACTCCAAGTTTGAAGTTCATCCGATGAATCATTCATGAGTTATTGTACGGACAAGGATGGAAAGATGGACGGACGGACGAACACACGAACGGCCATATTGGACTGCGTACATTGCTGAAAATCAATCCCATCCATCCTCTCACCAATGTGAAGGCACAACCCAAGTTTGAAGTTCATCGGATGAATCATCCACAAGTTATTGCCTGGACAAGAAAATCATGCTCATAATCCAATATGACGGATTGCGCACATTGCTGAACATCAATCCCTTTGCGGAGCCATAAAAACAGTATATGAAACTTTTTGGAACATCATGTCAAAATACATAATTCACGACAAACCATTATTTTTTGGGAAATACAACAATCAAAAAAAGAACATTTAAAACTTGTTGGAACCTTATGGCAAAATACAAATTCATGACAAACAACTCAAATATTTCAATGGCATTTCGATTGATTGTCTGGTGTTTTACACCACGCTCAAGATTATTTCACTTATATGGCGGTGTCGCCAGTTTTTTTGTGGAAGGAAACCGGGCTCTGTGCCCGGAGGAAACCCACGACCTGTCGCTGGTAACTGGCAACCATCCCACATAGGTCGTTCGAGTGAAAACCATTGATAATAATCAGGCATATATACCATATGGTCACACTTCTTCAAGGGTATGGAAAGTGGGAAGCCATAGAACCATGAACAATATCGGCTCTTCACTATTGGGTCCTTGACATACACTGGATACAAAACAAGGGAGTTTGATCTAAAGGTTGTTGTATGTAGATGTGATTATTATGGTTTACTGGAGGTTTAAGAAGGATTCCCCTGAATCCCCTCTTAGTTACTGTTGACACAATCACAGAGTTGAAGCACTCTCTTAAAAAAGTCCAGACTAAAGAAAGTCTATTGGAGGTCAATAATGGGGTAAACGGATCACATCAACACATTATACTGAATTGAGTTTTCTAAATTAGAGTTGGACAGCATCGTCTTTGATAATAACGATCGCTGTTTTAATTATTAAAGTAAGACTGTCAGTCATATTATAAGTTAATCTTCAACATTTTATCTGAATATTGGATGAACAGACTCCTTCAGTTGCCGTCCTAAGTGACCATGGCTTGCCACAGATTGTATATCTAAAGAAAAATAAAGATAGCATCCGATTAGCATTAGATAAAAAAAACCCAGAGTAGTAAAGAAGTATTTTGAAATCTCGATTGAAGTGTACATTTCTTTCCTTGTAAAGAGTATATATTATGCAATATATAAGGATAATATCAGTTACTACTTTTTTATAAGAAAACTAGGACAATGAATTTCTTAAAATGTACATAAAGTGATCATATACATGTATGATTAATATTTGTCCTGAACGTAATTTGATTGTATAAATTTCTCTGCCTTTCTATCTTGATATTGAAAGAATATAAACACAACACTTAACTGCAAAATCTTTCCAGAAATCCAGACAGAAATGTCTTTCAGATACCACTCTTCTCATTGCAAAAAGAGTTATTCTCTGCTGTTTTCCAGGTACTTTTGGTATAACAGGGAAGTTTTACCTCATCTAGTTTGCTCTTATAGACCACTTCTCATACGGATGATTTTAGAACCCTGAAATAAAGAAATGCAGTAGTGTTACCTACATGTATGTTCAAAGTAAGTTTCATTTGTACAAAACAATCTTTGGTACAAACCATTGGAACCTGTTACACAGTTCAAAAAGAATTTACTGAAGTAACAATAGTTAATGGATCCATATTAAAAGCTAAAAGTAGATGTTTCCATCTAGGGACTCTTAACACCAAAGCACAGACAATGCTTGCACTTTATGCTGTCATTAAACGCTGCTAAGCAAAATACCCTCTTTCTACGACTTAAAAGGTTAATTTATCACATAACTGTGACGTTACGATCGGTAAAGTTTCCAATTAGTTGTCTTCGTTTTTCTAGTTTAGTTATGCCATAAACAGAATATCACCTTCGTGGTCCAATAGATATGAAAATTGATGAAACTTGTTAAGTTTTAAATATGTTACTCGCTGAAGCTCACAACATATTCAAAACTTACTCAACTCGTTTCATAAATTTCATATCGAATGACCACTCGTGTGAGATCCTCTATATCTTTATGTTGGCTGTTTTTCTGTCCAGTAACTCCCTGCAAGGTGTTAACTACAAGAAGTATATTACAAAAGTAGTGTTATTCTGACTCAATATGTCTACTTTTATCTATTCATCATCTGGAGGGATTTGTGGTGTGAGAAGCCTTGTGTTATTCTGAATAAAAATGTAACAGTGAAATAATCCCAACTATGTAGAATGAATCAATATAAAGGTGAAGTTCAATGTTAATTATACAGCATGACAGATATCTCTTTTAAATTAAACTCAACAGTACAATACAAATTGTGTTTTATGCCTTTTTTCCATAAGTTGAAATATGTACCAATCTCTCCTCTTTTCGCATGATCTTGGACTTTAACATTTTTCAAGAAAGTGTATAAATCCTGACAACAAGAGATCCCTTAAAGGGATCTTAACGCCCGCATTCATCTATTTATATTAAATTGATTGATTGATTGTTTGGTGTTTTAGGCTGCGCTCAAGATTATTTCACTTATATGGCAGCGTTGCCAGTTTTATTGTGGGAGGAAACCGGGCTCTATGCCCGGAGGAAACCCCCGACCTTCCGTTGGTAACTGGCAACCATCCCACATAGGTCGTCTATTCATATTAAAGATTGTTACAGCAATACCTGGATATAGGAATTGGGGCCTACATAAAAAAATCTTATTCCAGGGAGATAACTATTGTTGAGGAAAATTAAATTGTGAATTGCAAAGTAAGCTCCCCTTGAAATTTTAGTTGAAAACAACATTGCCACCTGGTAGCTATCTTCAATATGCTAATGAGATGATAATGTACGGTGCACAGCTAGAACTTAGGGGGACGATGTGTGTCATGTGTGGCTAAGATCAGGTCAGTAGTTTTCTTGGAATAATGCTAATAAGTTTCATTTTCAAATTTGGTTCAAAAACAACATTGTTTCCTGGCGGCCATATTTAATAAGCAAACGAGATGAAAATGTAGGGTGCACAACTAGATCATAGGGAGATAATGTGGGCCAAGTTTGGTCAAAATCAGACCAGTACATTGTAGTTTTCTTGGAATAAAAGTAATAAAAGTATTCAATATGGCGGCCATATTGAATATGCAAATGAGATGGAAATGAACAGTGCATAACTAGACCATAGGGTGATAATGTATGTTAAGTTTGATTAATGTTAGAAAGGTAGTTTTCTTGGAATAAAGGTAACAAAGAAAAACAACATCGCCCCCTGGCGGCCATATTGAATATGCAAATCAGATGAAAATGTACAGTACACAACAAGGCTATAGAGAGATAATGTGAGTCAAGTTTGGTGAAAATCAGACGGGTAGTTTTCTTCGAATAAAGTAACAAAAAAAAAATACATCGCCCCCTGGCAGCCATATCGAATATGCAAATGAGATGAAAATGTACGTTGCACAACTAGACCATAATGTGATGATGTATGTTGAGTTTGATTAAGATTGGACTGAAGGTTTTATTGGAATAAAGGTAACAAAGGAAAACAACATGGCCCCCTGGCGGCCATATTGAATATGCAAATGAGATGAAAATGTACAATACACAACAAAGCTATAAGGAGAAAATGTGAGCCAAGTTTGGTGAGTATCAGACTGGTAGTTTTCTTGGAATTAAGGTAACAAAAAAATATATATCGTCGCCTGGCAGCCATATTGAATATGCAAATGAGATGAAAATGTATGATGTACAACTAAACTATAAGGTGATGATGTATGCTGAGTTTGATTAAGATTGAACTGATAGTTTTCTTGGAATAAGCGTAACAAAGAAAAACAACATCGTCGCCTGGCAGCCATATTGAATATGCAAATGAGATGAAAATGTACGATGTACAACTAAACCATAAGGTGATGATGCATGTTTAGTTTGATTAAGATTGGACTAACAGTTTTCTTGGAATAAAGGCAACAAGCGAAAGTTTTCTTAGGGTAACCATAGGGTGATGATGTATGTTAAGTTTGATTAAGATTGGACAGGTAGTTTTCTTGGAATAAAGGTAACAAAGAAAAACAACATCGCCCCCTGGCGGCCATATTAAATATGCAAATGAGATGAAAATGTACGATGAACAACTAGACTATTTGGAGATAATGTGAGCGGAGTTTGGTGAAAATCGGACCTGTAGTTTTCTTGGAATAAAGGTAACAAAAACAAGAGATCAGTTAAACTGATCTAGGCGACCACCATAGAACACTATCAGAAAGTGGGGCTGCTTGTAAACGGATTGCAAATTTGATATGTGAAATTTATTTCTTCGGTTGGTGGCTGGTTGGACAAGAAAAAAGTTTCTTCGGTAGATAGTGGCTGTTATCTGAAAACTCAAAACCATCTTTCTTCAAGGAGGCCGCACATTAACGGTAGCCTACATGTACTTGCACACAGGCCAGTCAGTGATATCGCTTGTTTGAGTCCTGTACACAATTAAAATTTACAAAATCCAAAACGATTGTACACATGTTACTAAGATGCGTTTAGTGTTTGTTTACAAATCAAAAGATAATGTATATCTGTCAAAATTAGCCCGTGAAAAGTGAAGAATGGGTGACGTATCACTCGTCTGATGAATAAAAATTTACACATGACGAAAGTCAGTTTAAAAATTAATGTAAAAAAATGTCCCGATTCGTTCAGAAATTAGTAAACTCTGATAAAAAAAATCTTCATGCACGATTTGATATAAATATATGATTGAATAAAAACATTTCAGTTACTTTATTGGTTAACAGCATTTACAATTGCGAAGTCAGTTGCTGTACATAGCTGCCTGAATGCAAATTCAATCGGCAAAATAGTGATTGTACGTTGCCGTGTATTTCACTTCATTTTGAAATATTCCTTCCTTTCACACTCCGAATAATACAATACGGATCTTCTTAAGTGTCTTAGGGAACACTCTCCTTTAAAAATATTTATTATTGTTACATTTTTGGAGAGAATTTAGGCGTTTAAAATCCAAATTCGAGAAGGCCATTTTACCGACTTCGAACAAGCCGTGGCGGCCGGCAACATGCATAGTAAACTATTTCTTATACTTATAGTCGCCCTTGGAATTCTGAAAGGAGTCAATTTTTATACGTTTTAAAATGACCCGAGGATTGCAATTTCACTCTGGGGTTTATAAAAGCTCCGATAAATGTCTTGTTTTTCACTACCCTGGACTCGGAAATTCCAAAATAACGTCCTCAGTGCCAAAAATAGCTTATCTGTCTTTAACTGGGTCGTGCTTTTAAAATGCCTGGTAGGAGCCCTGTGATTGACAGCGGGAACTCGCACTAGCAAACTTCACCACCCGATTTTAGCACTTTTTAATCATATATATTTAAATATCTCACTCACAGTCAGTATATTGGAGACAAGGAAATACATATTAAGATCTGAAGCTGTTATATACGTATGCTTGAGGTGTCCGTTCTAACCTAGACAAAGTTGGAAGTTATCAGTGAATTACGCGTCTGTTAAAGTAAATTAAACCTCTTAACCGTATTCGAAGATTGAAAAAACAAAACACAAAGCAACCAACAGATGCAACATGTGATTTTATTTATTCATTTTCAAAATTAGTTGTAGTTGTAAGAAAAAATAACCATACGGCGTCAGTGAGGTTTTAGCCGACTTTTCTGCTGTCGCCATACAATGTCTGCGGTAATGAAGCAGGCTAGCACTCTAACGCCATATGGCGACAGCGGTACCGAATGTGTTAAATGAAAACATCAACGACAAAAAAATACATCTTGCATAACTTGACCATATGAGGAAGCAATACAAAAAAATTCATCAATTAAAGATCCACCTGCTAGTTTTCTTGATTCCGCGATCACAAACTATGTAGATAGAAATCACAGAAAAAGCTACCCGTCGCCATTTTTAATATGCAAATGAGCAGCGAGTGCATAGTGCGCAACGAGGCCGTGGGGTTAACCTGCGTATAACATTTTACGAACATCCTTTCATTACTTTAGGAGAACAGTGATAAAAAAAATGGCTAGTGGCCGCCATTTTGAATAAGTAATTTGTGCATACACCCAAACCGTAGCCTACAAGAATTATTATTAAGTTTTCAACTAATACTTCGTTGTTTGTTTTCCATTTTTATGCCTCGCTGAGGCTAATTTAATAAACCTGTTCCTGGGATGGGCAGAATTATGTTTTTTCTCGTTTTAGATCAACCAATGGAGATTTTAGTTTGGTAGAAGGAAGACATTACAATGAAAGGAAACATGTACTCTACAGTTGATGGGTGGTCAAAATACATGATGAACGAAATGCTGTGTTTAGGAAGGATTTACAACAAGGTTACTGAAACAGGCAGGTCAATGGAGGATACCCGAAACAAACTGATAAAAGAATGGTTTACCGAATTGATAAGATGATGAGCGACAGTTTTCAACTAATATTTTGTTGTTTGTTTTCCAATTTTATGCCTCTCTGAGGCTGATTTACTAAACCTGTTCCTGGGAAGGACAGAATTATGTTTTTTCTCGTTTTAGATCAACTAATGGAGATTATGTTTTGGTAGAAGGAAGACATTACAATGAAAGGAAACATGTACTCTACAGTTGATGGATGGTCAAAATACATGATGAACGAAATGCTCTGTTTAGGAAGGATGTACAACAAGGTTACTGAAACAGGCAGGTCGATGGAGAATACCCGAAACAAACTGAGGGAGGAATGGTTTACCAAATTGACAAGATGATGAGCGACAGGTTCCAGGAAAAGATCGCCAGACCAATTGTTTAACATTGATACGCTAATGAACCGAAAGAGGCAGTTTAGATGAGATAAGTTACACAACTGACAGATGACAACTCACAATAGACGGAAAAAAAGACCCAGATGATGCGAGAAAGTATACAGAGCCGACAGAAGAAAGATTACAAGTTCATGGAAGAAATGGCACCCTAAAGGCATATATTTTATTCTTTGAAGACAACGTAGACTTTATTCAACTTATAATTTTAGGACGATATTACAAAATTATCTATTAGCATGGATAAAATGTGAGCAATACATATAAAACTAAAGTTAATGTGACCCATGAATACGTCTAAAACAGAACATTAAAAAACTTGTTAATTTTGTTAATCCTTTTGCCATTTTAAATCAAGCTGGATTTCTTAGGCCAAAAATGAACTACTTTCTATTGTTTGCTCAACCATAGAAGGTAGTTCAGATCAGTAACTTAAGGCCTGACCAACCTTTGGAAACTGATCAAAATTTTTTTCTAAAATTGATTTTTAATCAAGTGCTTTCAATCTAACATAGCGTTTTAATTAATCAGTAGTCTAGATAAGTAATTTGTGCATACACCCAAACCGTAGCCTACAAGAATTATTATTAAGTTTTCAACTAATACTTCGTTGTTTGTTTTCCATTTTTATGCCTCGCTGAGGCTAATTTAATAAACCTGTTCCTGGGATGGGCAGAATTATGTTTTTTCTCGTTTTAGATCAACCAATGGAGATTTTAGTTTGGTAGAAGGAAGACATTACAATGAAAGGAAACATGTACTCTACAGTTGATGGGTGGTCAAAATACATGATGAACGAAATGCTGTGTTTAGGAAGGATTTACAACAAGGTTACTGAAACAGGCAGGTCAATGGAGGATACCCGAAACAAACTGATAAAAGAATGGTTTACCTAATATTTTGTTGTTTGTTTTCCAATTTTATGCCCCTCTGAGGCTGATTTACTAAACCTGTTCCTGGGAAGGACAGAATTATGTTTTTTCTCGTTTTAGATCAACCAATGGAGATTATATTTTGGTAGAAGGAAGACATTACAATGAAAGGAAACATGTACTCTACAGTTGATGGATGGTCAAAATACATGATGAACGAAATGCTCTGTTTAGGAAGGATGTACAACAAGGTTACTGAAACAGGCAGGTCGATGGAGAATACCCGAAACAAACTGAGGGAGGAATGGTTTACCAAATTGACAAGATGATGAGCGACAGGTTCCAGGAAAAGATCGCCAGACCAATTATTTAACAGTGATGGGCTAATGAAAGAAAGAGGCAGTTTAGATGGGATAAGTTACACAACTGACAGATGACAACTCACAATAGACGGAAAAAAAGACCCAGATGATGCGAGAAAGTATACAGAGCCGACAGAAGAAAGATTACAAGTTCATGGAAGAAATGGCACCCTAAAGGCATATATTTTATTCTTTGAAGACAACGTAGACTTTATTCAACTTATAATTTTAGGAAGATATTACAAAATTATCTATTAGCATGGATAAAATGTGAGCAATACATATAAAACTAAAGTTAATGTGACCCATGAATACGTCTAAAACAGAACATTAAAAAACTTGTTAATTTTGTTAATCCTTTTGCCATTTTAAATCAAGCTGGATTTCTTAGGCCAAAAATGAACTACTTTCTATTGTTTGCTCAACCATAGAAGGTAGTTCAGATCAGTAACTTAAGGCCTGACCAACCTTTGGAAACTGATCAAAATTATTTTCTAAAAATTGATTTACTTTTTAATCAAGTGCTTTCAATCTAACATAGCGTTTTAATTAATCAGTAGTCTAGATAAGTAATTTGTGCATACACCCAAACCGTAGCCTACAAGAATTATTATTAAGTTTTCAACTAATACTTCGTTGTTTGTTTTCCATTTTTATGCCTCGCTGAGGCTAATTTAATAAACCTGTTCCTGGGATGGGCAGAATTATGTTTTTTCTCGTTTTAGATCAACCAATGGAGATTTTAGTTTGGTAGAAGGAAGACATTACAATGAAAGGAAACATGTACTCTACAGTTGATGGATGGTCAAAATACATGATGAACGAAATGCTGTGTTTAGGAAGGATTTACAACAAGGTTACTGAAACAGGCAGGTCAATGGAGGATACCCGAAACAAACTGATAAAAGAATGGTTTACCGAATTGATAAGATGATGAGCGACAGTTTTCAACTAATATTTTGTTGTTTGTTTTCCAATTTTATGCCTCTCTGAGGCTGATTTACTAAACCTGTTCCTGGGAAGGACAGAATTATGTTTTTTCTCGTTTTAGATCAACCAATGGAGATTATTTTTTGGTAGAAGGAAGACATTACAATGAAAGGAAACATGTACTCTACAGTTGATGGATGGTCAAAATACATGATGAACGAAATGCTCTGTTTAGGAAGGATGTACAACAAGGTTACTGAAACAGGCAGGTCGATGGAGAATACCCGAAACAAACTGAGGGAGGAATGGTTTACCAAATTGACAAGATGATGAGCGACAGGTTCCAGGAAAAGATCACCAGACCAATTGTTTAACAGTAATGCGCTAATGAACCGAAAGAGGCAGTTTAGATGGGATAAGTTACACAACTGACAGATGACAACTCACAATAGACGGAAAAAAAGACCCAGATGATGCGAGAAAGTATACAGAGCCGACAGAAGAAAGATTACAAGTTCATGGAAGAAATGGCACCCTAAAGGCATATATTTTATTCTTTGAAGACAACGTAGACTTTATTCAACTTATAATTTTAGGACGATATTACAAAATTATCTATTAGCATGGATAAAATGTGAGCAATACATATAAAACTAAAGTTAATGTGACCCGTGAATACGTCTAAAACAGAACATTAAAAAACTTGTTAATTTTGTTAATCCTTTTGCCATTTTAAATCAAGCTGGATTTCTTAGGCCAAAAATGAACTACTTTCTATTGTTTGCTCAACCATAGAAGGTAGTTCAGATCAGTAACTTAAGGCCTGACCAACCTTTGGAAACTGATCAAAATTATTTTCTAAAAATTTATTTTTAATCAAGTGCTTTCAATCTAACATAGCGTTTTAATTAATCAGTAGTCTAGATAAGTAATTTGTGCATACACCCAAACCGTAGCCTACAAGAATTATTATTAAGTTTTCAACTAATACTTCGTTGTTTGTTTTCCATTTTTATGCCTCGCTGAGGCTAATTTAATAAACCTGTTCCTGGGATGGGCAGAATTATGTTTTTTCTCGTTTTAGATCAACCAATGGAGATTTTAGTTTGGTAGAAGGAAGACATTACAATGAAAGGAAACATGTACTCTACAGTTGATGGGTGGTCAAAATACATGATGAACGAAATGCTGTGTTTAGGAAGGATTTACAACAAGGTTACTGAAACAGGCAGGTCAATGGAGGATACCCGAAACAAACTGATAAAAGAATGGTTTACTGAATTGATAAGATGATGAGCGACAGTTTTCAACTAATATTTTGTTGTTTGTTTTCCAATTTTATGCCTCTCTGAGGCTGATTTACTAAACCTGTTCCTGGGAAGGACAGAATTATGTTTTTTTCTCGTTTTAGATCAACCAACGGAGATTATATTTTGGTAGAAGGAAGACATTACAATGAAAGGAAACATGTACTCTACAGTTGATGGATGGTCAACATACATGATGAACGAAATGCTCTGTTTAGGAAGGATGTACAACAAGGTTACTGAAACAGGCAGGTCGATGGAGAATCTAACATCGCGTTTTAATTAATCAGTAGTCTAGATAAGTAATTTGGGCATACACCCAAACCGTAGCCTACAAGAATTATTATTAAGTTTTCAACTGATACTTCGATGTTTGTTTTCCATTGTTATGCCTCGCTGAGGCTAATTTACTAAACCTGTTCCTGGGATGGGCAGAATTATGTCTTTTCTCGTTTTAGATCAACCAATGGAGATTTTAGTTTGGTAGAAGGAAGACATTACAATGAAAGGAAACATGTACTCTACAGTTGATGGATGGTCAAAATACATGATGAACGAAATGCTGTGTTTAGGAAGGATTTACAACAAGTTACTGAAACAGGCAGGTCAATGGAGGATACCCGAAACAAACTGATAAAAGAATGGTTTACTGAATTGATAAGATGATGAGCGACAGTTTTCAACTAATATTTTGTTGTTTGTTTTCCAATGTTATGCCTCTCTGAGGCTGATTTACTAAACCTGTTCCTGGGAAGGACAGAATTATGTTTTTTCTCGTTTTAGATCAACCAATGGAGATTATATTTTGGTAGAAGGAAGACATTACAATGAAAGGAAACATGTACTCTACAGTTGATGGATGGTCAAAATACATGATGAACGAAATGCTCTGTTTAGGAAGGATGTACAACAAGGTTACTGAAACAGGCAGGTCGATGGAGAATACCCGAAACAAACTGATGGAGGAATGGTTTACCAAATTGATAAGATGATGAGCGACAGGTTCCAGGAAAAGATCGCCAGACCAATTGTTTAACAGTGATGCGCTAATGAACCGAAAGAGGCAGTTTAGATGGGATAAGTTACACAACTGACAGATGACAACTCACACAATAGACGGAAAAAAGACCCAGATGATGCGAGAAAGTATACAGAGCCGACAGAAGAAAGATTACAAGTTTACTGAATAAATGGCACCCTAAAGGCATATATTTTATTCTTTGAGGACAACGTAGAATGTATTCAACTTATAATGTTAGGACGATATTACAAAATTATCTATTAGCATGGATAAAATGTGAGCAATATATATAAAAGTAAAGTTAATGTGACCCATAAATACGCCTAAAACAGAACATTAAAAAACTTGTTAATTTTTTAATCCTTTTCCCATTTTAAATCTAGCTTGATTTCTTAGGCCAAAATTGAACTACTTTCTATTGTCTGCTCAACCATAGAAGGTAGTTCAGGGGGCTGTTTCTCAACACACTTACGCCCGTCGGAACTTTGCGCCTGGTCGTAAGGTAATGTTGAGGGTATATGTTGCCATGGTAGTTACGCCTTGCATAAGACTTACGTCGGTCGTAACTTTGTGGAGAAACAACCCCCAGATCAGTAACTAAAGGCCTGACCAACCTTTGGAAACTGATCTAAATTATTTTCTGAAAACTTATTTACTTTTTAATCAAGTGCTTTGCAATCTAACATAGCGTTTTAATTAATCAGTAGTCTACATAAGTAATTTATGCATACGCCCAAACCGTAGCCTACAAGAATTATTATTAAGTTTTCAACTGATACTTCGATGTTTGTTTTCCATTGTTATGCCTCGCTGAGGCTAATTTACTAAACCTGTTCCTGGGATGGGCAGAATTATGTCTTTTCTCGTTTTAGATCAACCAATGGAGATTTTAGTTTGGTAGAAGGAAGACATTACAATGAAAGGAAACATGTACTCTACAGTTGATGGATGGTCAAAATACATGATGAACGAAATGCTCTGTTTAGGAAGGATGTACAACAAGGTTACTGAAACAGGCAGGTCGATGGAGAATACCCGAAACAAACTGATGGAGGAATGGTTTACCAAATTGATAAGATGATGAGCGACAGGTTCCAGGAAAAGATCGCCAGACCAATTATTTAACAGTGATGGGCTAATGAAAGAAAGAGGCAGTTTAGATGGGATAAGTTACACAACTGACAGATGACAACTCACAATAGACGGAAAAAAAGACCCAGATGATGCGAGAAAGTATACAGAGCCGACAGAAGAAAGATTACAAGTTCATGGAAGAAATGGCACCCTAAAGGCATATATTTTATTCTTTGAAGACAACGTAGACTTTATTCAACTTATAATTTTAGGAAGATATTACAAAATTATCTATTAGCATGGATAAAATGTGAGCAATACATATAAAACTAAAGTTAATGTGACCCATGAATACGTCTAAAACAGAACATTAAAAAACTTGTTAATTTTGTTAATCCTTTTGCCATTTTAAATCAAGCTGGATTTCTTAGGCCAAAAATGAACTACTTTCTATTGTTTGCTCAACCATAGAAGGTAGTTCAGATCAGTAACTTAAGGCCTGACCAACCTTTGGAAACTGATCAAAATTATTTTCTAAAAATTGATTTACTTTTTAATCAAGTGCTTTCAATCTAACATAGCGTTTTAATTAATCAGTAGTCTAGATAAGTAATTTGTGCATACACCCAAACCGTAGCCTACAAGAATTATTATTAAGTTTTCAACTAATACTTCGTTGTTTGTTTTCCATTTTTATGCCTCGCTGAGGCTAATTTAATAAACCTGTTCCTGGGATGGGCAGAATTATGTTTTTTCTCGTTTTAGATCAACCAATGGAGATTTTAGTTTGGTAGAAGGAAGACATTACAATGAAAGGAAACATGTACTCTACAGTTGATGGATGGTCAAAATACATGATGAACGAAATGCTGTGTTTAGGAAGGATTTACAACAAGGTTACTGAAACAGGCAGGTCAATGGAGGATACCCGAAACAAACTGATAAAAGAATGGTTTACCGAATTGATAAGATGATGAGCGACAGTTTTCAACTAATATTTTGTTGTTTGTTTTCCAATTTTATGCCTCTCTGAGGCTGATTTACTAAACCTGTTCCTGGGAAGGACAGAATTATGTTTTTTCTCGTTTTAGATCAACCAATGGAGATTATTTTTTGGTAGAAGGAAGACATTACAATGAAAGGAAACATGTACTCTACAGTTGATGGATGGTCAAAATACATGATGAACGAAATGCTCTGTTTAGGAAGGATGTACAACAAGGTTACTGAAACAGGCAGGTCGATGGAGAATACCCGAAACAAACTGAGGGAGGAATGGTTTACCAAATTGACAAGATGATGAGCGACAGGTTCCAGGAAAAGATCACCAGACCAATTGTTTAACAGTAATGCGCTAATGAACCGAAAGAGGCAGTTTAGATGGGATAAGTTACACAACTGACAGATGACAACTCACAATAGACGGAAAAAAAGACCCAGATGATGCGAGAAAGTATACAGAGCCGACAGAAGAAAGATTACAAGTTCATGGAAGAAATGGCACCCTAAAGGCATATATTTTATTCTTTGAAGACAACGTAGACTTTATTCAACTTATAATTTTAGGACGATATTACAAAATTATCTATTAGCATGGATAAAATGTGAGCAATACATATAAAACTAAAGTTAATGTGACCCATGAATACGTCTAAAACAGAACATTAAAAAACTTGTTAATTTTGTTAATCCTTTTGCCATTTTAAATCAAGCTGGATTTCTTAGGCCAAAAATGAACTACTTTCTATTGTTTGCTCAACCATAGAAGGTAGTTCAGATCAGTAACTTAAGGCCTGACCAACCTTTGGAAACTGATCAAAATTATTTTCTAAAAATTTATTTTTAATCAAGTGCTTTCAATCTAACATAGCGTTTTAATTAATCAGTAGTCTAGATAAGTAATTTGTGCATACACCCAAACCGTAGCCTACAAGAATTATTATTAAGTTTTCAACTAATACTTCGTTGTTTGTTTTCCATTTTTATGCCTCGCTGAGGCTAATTTAATAAACCTGTTCCTGGGATGGGCAGAATTATG
Source organism: Lepidochitona cinerea (assembly GCA_963971465.1). NCBI lineage: Eukaryota > Metazoa > Mollusca > Polyplacophora > Chitonida > Tonicellidae > Lepidochitona > Lepidochitona cinerea. The sequence continues at coordinate 779,753 of OZ020559.1, forward strand.
TTTTTTCTCGTTTTAGATCAACCAATGGAGATTTTAGTTTGGTAGAAGGAAGACATTACAATGAAAGGAAACATGTACTCTACAGTTGATGGGTGGTCAAAATACATGATGAACGAAATGCTGTGTTTAGGAAGGATTTACAACAAGGTTACTGAAACAGGCAGGTCAATGGAGGATACCCGAAACAAACTGATAAAAGAATGGTTTACTGAATTGATAAGATGATGAGCGACAGTTTTCAACTAATATTTTGTTGTTTGTTTTCCAATTTTATGCCTCTCTGAGGCTGATTTACTAAACCTGTTCCTGGGAAGGACAGAATTATGTTTTTTCTCGTTTTAGATCAACCAACGGAGATTATATTTTGGTAGAAGGAAGACATTACAATGAAAGGAAACATGTACTCTACAGTTGATGGATGGTCAAAATACATGATGAACGAAATGCTCTGTTTAGGAAGGATGTACAACAAGGTTACTGAAACAGGCAGGTCGATGGAGAATCTAACATCGCGTTTTAATTAATCAGTAGTCTAGATAAGTAATTTGGGCATACACCCAAACCGTTGCCTACAAGAATTATTATTAAGTTTTCAACTGATACTTCGATGTTTGTTTTCCATTGTTATGCCTCGCTGAGGCTAATTTACTAAACCTGTTCCTGGGATGGGCAGAATTATGTCTTTTCTCGTTTTAGATCAACCAATGGAGATTTTAGTTTGGTAGAAGGAAGACATTACAATGAAAGGAAACATGTACTCTACAGTTGATGGATGGTCAAAATACATGATGAACGAAATGCTGTGTTTAGGAAGGATTTACAACAAGTTACTGAAACAGGCAGGTCAATGGAGGATACCCGAAACAAACTGATAAAAGAATGGTTTACTGAATTGATAAGATGATGAGCGACAGTTTTCAACTAATATTTTGTTGTTTGTTTTCCAATGTTATGCCTCTCTGAGGCTGATTTACTAAACCTGTTCCTGGGAAGGACAGAATTATGTTTTTTCTCGTTTTAGATCAACCAATGGAGATTATATTTTGGTAGAAGGAAGACATTACAATGAAAGGAAACATGTACTCTACAGTTGATGGATGGTCAAAATACATGATGAACGAAATGCTCTGTTTAGGAAGGATGTACAACAAGGTTACTGAAACAGGCAGGTCGATGGAGAATACCCGAAACAAACTGATGGAGGAATGGTTTACCAAATTGATAAGATGATGAGCGACAGGTTCCAGGAAAAGATCGCCAGACCAATTGTTTAACAGTGATGCGCTAATGAACCGAAAGAGGCAGTTTAGATGGGATAAGTTACACAACTGACAGATGACAACTCACACAATAGACGGAAAAAAGACCCAGATGATGCGAGAAAGTATACAGAGCCGACAGAAGAAAGATTACAAGTTTACTGAATAAATGGCACCCTAAAGGCATATATTTTATTCTTTGAGGACAACGTAGAATGTATTCAACTTATAATGTTAGGACGATATTACAAAATTATCTATTAGCATGGATAAAATGTGAGCAATATATATAAAAGTAAAGTTAATGTGACCCATAAATACGCCTAAAACAGAACATTAAAAAACTTGTTAATTTTTTAATCCTTTTCCCATTTTAAATCTAGCTTGATTTCTTAGGCCAAAATTGAACTACTTTCTATTGTCTGCTCAACCATAGAAGGTAGTTCAGGGGGCTGTTTCTCAACACACTTACGCCCGTCGGAACTTTGCGCCTGGTCGTAAGGTAATGTTGAGGGTATATGTTGCCATGGTAGTTACGCCTTGCATAAGACTTACGTCGGTCGTAACTTTGTGGAGAAACAACCCCCAGATCAGTAACTAAAGGCCTGACCAACCTTTGGAAACTGATCTAAATTATTTTCTGAAAACTTATTTACTTTTTAATCAAGTGCTTTGCAATCTAACATAGCGTTTTAATTAATCAGTAGTCTACATAAGTAATTTATGCATACGCCCAAACCGTAGCCTACAAGAATTATTATTAAGTTTTCAACTGATACTTCGATGTTTGTTTTCCATTGTTATGCCTCGCTGAGGCTAATTTACTAAACCTGTTCCTGGGATGGGCAGAATTATGTCTTTTCTCGTTTTAGATCAACCAATGGAGATTTTAGTTTGGTAGAAGGAAGACATTACAATGAAAGGAAACATGTACTCTACAGTTGATGGATGGTCAAAATACATGATGAACGAAATGCTCTGTTTAGGAAGGATGTACAACAAGGTTACTGAAACAGGCAGGTCGATGGAGAATACCCGAAACAAACTGATGGAGGAATGGTTTACCAAATTGATAAGATGATGAGCGACAGGTTCCAGGAAAAGATCGCCAGACCAATTATTTAACAGTGATGGGCTAATGAAAGAAAGAGGCAGTTTAGATGGGATAAGTTACACAACTGACAGATGACAACTCACAATAGACGGAAAAAAAGACCCAGATGATGCGAGAAAGTATACAGAGCCGACAGAAGAAAGATTACAAGTTCATGGAAGAAATGGCACCCTAAAGGCATATATTTTATTCTTTGAAGACAACGTAGACTTTATTCAACTTATAATTTTAGGAAGATATTACAAAATTATCTATTAGCATGGATAAAATGTGAGCAATACATATAAAACTAAAGTTAATGTGACCCATGAATACGTCTAAAACAGAACATTAAAAAACTTGTTAATTTTGTTAATCCTTTTGCCATTTTAAATCAAGCTGGATTTCTTAGGCCAAAAATGAACTACTTTCTATTGTTTGCTCAACCATAGAAGGTAGTTCAGATCAGTAACTTAAGGCCTGACCAACCTTTGGAAACTGATCAAAATTATTTTCTAAAAATTGATTTACTTTTTAATCAAGTGCTTTCAATCTAACATAGCGTTTTAATTAATCAGTAGTCTAGATAAGTAATTTGTGCATACACCCAAACCGTAGCCTACAAGAATTATTATTAAGTTTTCAACTAATACTTCGTTGTTTGTTTTCCATTTTTATGCCTCGCTGAGGCTAATTTAATAAACCTGTTCCTGGGATGGGCAGAATTATGTTTTTTCTCGTTTTAGATCAACCAATGGAGATTTTAGTTTGGTAGAAGGAAGACATTACAATGAAAGGAAACATGTACTCTACAGTTGATGGATGGTCAAAATACATGATGAACGAAATGCTGTGTTTAGGAAGGATTTACAACAAGGTTACTGAAACAGGCAGGTCAATGGAGGATACCCGAAACAAACTGATAAAAGAATGGTTTACCGAATTGATAAGATGATGAGCGACAGTTTTCAACTAATATTTTGTTGTTTGTTTTCCAATTTTATGCCTCTCTGAGGCTGATTTACTAAACCTGTTCCTGGGAAGGACAGAATTATGTTTTTTCTCGTTTTAGATCAACCAATGGAGATTATTTTTTGGTAGAAGGAAGACATTACAATGAAAGGAAACATGTACTCTACAGTTGATGGATGGTCAAAATACATGATGAACGAAATGCTCTGTTTAGGAAGGATGTACAACAAGGTTACTGAAACAGGCAGGTCGATGGAGAATACCCGAAACAAACTGAGGGAGGAATGGTTTACCAAATTGACAAGATGATGAGCGACAGGTTCCAGGAAAAGATCACCAGACCAATTGTTTAACAGTAATGCGCTAATGAACCGAAAGAGGCAGTTTAGATGGGATAAGTTACACAACTGACAGATGACAACTCACAATAGACGGAAAAAAAGACCCAGATGATGCGAGAAAGTATACAGAGCCGACAGAAGAAAGATTACAAGTTCATGGAAGAAATGGCACCCTAAAGGCATATATTTTATTCTTTGAAGACAACGTAGACTTTATTCAACTTATAATTTTAGGACGATATTACAAAATTATCTATTAGCATGGATAAAATGTGAGCAATACATATAAAACTAAAGTTAATGTGACCCATGAATACGTCTAAAACAGAACATTAAAAAACTTGTTAATTTTGTTAATCCTTTTGCCATTTTAAATCAAGCTGGATTTCTTAGGCCAAAAATGAACTACTTTCTATTGTTTGCTCAACCATAGAAGGTAGTTCAGATCAGTAACTTAAGGCCTGACCAACCTTTGGAAACTGATCAAAATTATTTTCTAAAAATTTATTTTTAATCAAGTGCTTTCAATCTAACATAGCGTTTTAATTAATCAGTAGTCTAGATAAGTAATTTGTGCATACACCCAAACCGTAGCCTACAAGAATTATTATTAAGTTTTCAACTAATACTTCGTTGTTTGTTTTCCATTTTTATGCCTCGCTGAGGCTAATTTAATAAACCTGTTCCTGGGATGGGCAGAATTATGTTTTTTCTCGTTTTAGATCAACCAATGGAGATTTTAGTTTGGTAGAAGGAAGACATTACAATGAAAGGAAACATGTACTCTACAGTTGATGGGTGGTCAAAATACATGATGAACGAAATGCTGTGTTTAGGAAGGATTTACAACAAGGTTACTGAAACAGGCAGGTCAATGGAGGATACCCGAAACAAACTGATAAAAGAATGGTTTACTGAATTGATAAGATGATGAGCGACAGTTTTCAACTAATATTTTGTTGTTTGTTTTCCAATTTTATGCCTCTCTGAGGCTGATTTACTAAACCTGTTCCTGGGAAGGACAGAATTATGTTTTTTCTCGTTTTAGATCAACCAACGGAGATTATATTTTGGTAGAAGGAAGACATTACAATGAAAGGAAACATGTACTCTACAGTTGATGGATGGTCAAAATACATGATGAACGAAATGCTCTGTTTAGGAAGGATGTACAACAAGGTTACTGAAACAGGCAGGTCGATGGAGAATCTAACATCGCGTTTTAATTAATCAGTAGTCTAGATAAGTAATTTGGGCATACACCCAAACCGTTGCCTACAAGAATTATTATTAAGTTTTCAACTGATACTTCGATGTTTGTTTTCCATTGTTATGCCTCGCTGAGGCTAATTTACTAAACCTGTTCCTGGGATGGGCAGAATTATGTCTTTTCTTGTTTTAGATCAACCAATGGAGATTTTAGTTTGGTAGAAGGAAGACATTACAATGAAAGGAAACATGTACTCTACAGTTGATGGATGGTCAAAATACATGATGAACGAAATGCTGTGTTTAGGAAGGATTTACAACAAGTTACTGAAACAGGCAGGTCAATGGAGGATACCCGAAACAAACTGATAAAAGAATGGTTTACTGAATTGATAAGATGATGAGCGACAGTTTTCAACTAATATTTTGTTGTTTGTTTTCCAATGTTATGCCTCTCTGAGGCTGATTTACTAAACCTGTTCCTGGGAAGGACAGAATTATGTTTTTTCTCGTTTTAGATCAACCAATGGAGATTATATTTTGGTAGAAGGAAGACATTACAATGAAAGGAAACATGTACTCTACAGTTGATGGATGGTCAAAATACATGATGAACGAAATGCTCTGTTTAGGAAGGATGTACAACAAGGTTACTGAAACAGGCAGGTCGATGGAGAATACCCGAAACAAACTGATGGAGGAATGGTTTACCAAATTGATAAGATGATGAGCGACAGGTTCCAGGAAAAGATCGCCAGACCAATTGTTTAACAGTGATGCGCTAATGAACCGAAAGAGGCAGTTTAGATGGGATAAGTTACACAACTGACAGATGACAACTCACACAATAGACGGAAAAAAGACCCAGATGATGCGAGAAAGTATACAGAGCCGACAGAAGAAAGATTACAAGTTTACTGAATAAATGGCACCCTAAAGGCATATATTTTATTCTTTGAGGACAACGTAGAATGTATTCAACTTATAATGTTAGGACGATATTACAAAATTATCTATTAGCATGGATAAAATGTGAGCAATATATATAAAAGTAAAGTTAATGTGACCCATAAATACGCCTAAAACAGAACATTAAAAAACTTGTTAATTTTTTAATCCTTTTCCCATTTTAAATCTAGCTTGATTTCTTAGGCCAAAATTGAACTACTTTCTATTGTCTGCTCAACCATAGAAGGTAGTTCAGGGGGCTGTTTCTCAACACACTTACGCCCGTCGGAACTTTGCGCCTGGTCGTAAGGTAATGTTGAGGGTATATGTTGCCATGGTAGTTACGCCTTGCATAAGACTTACGTCGGTCGTAACTTTGTGGAGAAACAACCCCCAGATCAGTAACTAAAGGCCTGACCAACCTTTGGAAACTGATCTAAATTATTTTCTGAAAACTTATTTACTTTCTAATCAAGTGCTTTGCAATCTAACATAGCGTTTTAATTAATCAGTAGTCTACATAAGTAATTTATGCATACGCCCAAACCGTAGCCTACAAGAATTATTATTAAGTTTTCAACTGATACTTCGATGTTTGTTTTCCATTGTTATGCCTCGCTGAGGCTAATTTACTAAACCTGTTCCTGGGATGGGCAGAATTATGTCTTTTCTCGTTTTAGATCAACCAATGGAGATTTTAGTTTGGTAGAAGGAAGACATTACAATGAAAGGAAACATGTACTCTACAGTTGATGGATGGTCAAAATACATGATGAACGAAATGCTCTGTTTAGGAAGGATGTACAACAAGGTTACTGAAACAGGCAGGTCGATGGAGAATACCCGAAACAAACTGATGGAGGAATGGTTTACCAAATTGATAAGATGATGAGCGACAGGTTCCAGGAAAAGATCGCCAGACCAATTGTTTAACAGTGATGCGCTAATGAACCGAAAGAGGCAGTTTAGATGGGATAAGTTACACAACTGACAGATGACAACTCACACAATAGACGGAAAAAAGACCCAGATGATGCGAGAAAGTATACAGAGCCGACAGAAGAAAGATTACAAGTTTACTGAATAAATGGCACCCTAAAGGCATATATTTTATTCTTTGAGGACAACGTAGAATTTATTCAACTTATAATGTTAGGACGATATTACAAAATTATCTATTAGCATGGATAAAATGTGAGCAATATATATAAAAGTAAAGTTAATGTGACCCATAAATACGCCTAAAACAGAACATTAAAAAACTTGTTAATTTTTTAATCCTTTTCCCATTTTAAATCTAGCTTGATTTCTTAGGCCAAAATTGAACTACTTTCTATTGTCTGCTCAACCATAGAAGGTAGTTCAGGGGGCTGTTTCTCAACACACTTACGCCCGTCGGAACTTTGCGCCTGGTCGTAAGGTAATGTTGAGGGTATATGTTGCCATGGTAGTTACGCCTTGCATAAGACTTACGTCGGTCGTAACTTTGTGGAGAAACAACCCCCAGATCAGTAACTAAAGGCCTGACCAACCTTTGGAAACTAATCTAAATTATTTTCTGAAAACTTATTTACTTTTTAATCAAGTGCTTTGCAATCTAACATAGCGTTTTAATTAATCAGTAGTCTACATAAGTAATTTATGCATACGCCCAAACCGTAGCCTACAAGAATTATTATTAAGTTTTCAACTGATACTTCGATGTTTGTTTTCCATTGTTATGCCTCGCTGAGGCTAATTTACTAAACCTGTTCCTGGGATGGGCAGAATTATGTCTTTTCTCGTTTTAGATCAACCAATGGAGATTTTAGTTTGGTAGAAGGAAGACATTACAATGAAAGGAAACATGTACTCTACAGTTGATGGATGGTCAAAATACATGATGAATGAACAAAATGCTCTGTTTAGGAAGGATGTACAACAAGCTTACTGAAACAGGCAGGTCGATGGAGAATACCCGAAACAAACTGATGGAGGAATGGTTTACCAAATAGATAAGATAATGAGCGACAGGTTCAAGGAAAGGATCGCCAGACCAATTATTTAACAGTGATGGGCTAATGAAAGAAAGAGGCAGTTTAGATGGGGTAACTTACACAACTGACAGATGACAACTCACACAATAGACAAAAAAAAGACCCAGATGATACGAGAAAGTATACAGAGCCGACAGAAGAAAGATTACAAGTTCATGGAAGAAATGGCACCCTAAAGGCATATATTTTATTCTTTGAGGACAACGTAGACTTTATTCAACTTATAATGTTAGGAAGATATTACAAAGTAATCTATTAGCATGGATAAAATGTGAGCAATACATATAAAAGTAAAGTTAATGTGACCCATGAATACGTCTAAAACAGAACATTAAAAAACTTGTTAATTTTGTTAATCCTTTTGCCATTTTAAATCAAGCTGGATTTCTTAGGCCAAAAATAAACTACTTTCTATTGTCTGCTCAACCATATAAGGTAGTTCAGATCAGCAACTAAAGGCCTGACCAACCTTTGGAAACTGATCAAAATTATTTTCTGAAAATTTATTTACTTTTTAATCAAGTGCTTTCAATCTAACATAACGTTTTAATTAATCAGTAGTCTAGATAAGTAATTTGTGCATACACCCAAACCGTAGCCTACAAGAATTATTATTAAGTTTTCAACTAATATTCGTTGTTTGTTTTAAATTTTTATGTCTCGCTGAGGCCAATTTAATAAGCCTGTTCCTGGGATGGGCAGAATTAAGTTTTTTCTCGTTTTAGATCAACCAATGGAGATTTTAGTTTGGTAGAAGAAGACATTACAATGAAAGGAAACCTGTACTCTACAGTTGATGGATGGTCAAAATACATGATGAACGACATGCTGTGTTTAGGAAGGATTTACAACAAGGTTACTGAAACAGGCAGGTCAATGGAGAATACCCGAAACAAACTGATAAAAGAATGGTTTACCGAATTGATAAGATGATGAGCGACAGTTTTCAACTAATATTTTGTTGTTTGTTTTCCAATTTTATGCCTCTCTGAGGCTAATTTACTGAACCTGTTCCTGGGAAGGACAGAATTATGTTTTTTCTCGTTTTAGATCAACCAATGGAGATTATATTTTGGTAGAAGGAAGACATCCCAATGAAAGGAAACATGTACTCTAAAGTTGATGGATGGTCAAGTTACATGGTGAACGAAAGGCTCTGTTTAGGAAGGATGTACAACAAGGTTACTGAAACAGGCAGGTCGATGGAGAATACCCGAAACAAACTAATAAAGGAATGGTTTACCAAATTGATAAGATGATGAGCGACAGGTTGACGGAAGAATCGCCCGACCAATTGTTTAACAGTGATGGGCTAATGAACCGAAAGAGGCAGTTTAGATGGGATAAGTTACACAGCTGACAGATGACAACTCACACAATAGACGGAAAAAAAGACCCAGATGATGGAAGAAAGTATACAGAGCCGACAGTAGAAAGATTACAAGTTCATGGAAGAAATGGCACCCTAAAGGCATATATTTCATTCTTTGAGGACAACGCAGACTTTATTCAACTTATAATGTTAGGACGATATTACAAAACTATCTTTTAGCATGGATAAAATGTGAGCAATACATATAAAAGTAAAGTTAATGTGACCCATGAATACCCCTAAAACAGAACATAAAAAAACTTGTTAATTTTTTAAATCCTTTTGCTATTTTAAATCGAGCTTGATTTCTTACGCCAAAATTGAACTACCTTCTATCGTTGGCTAAACCATAGAAGGTAGTTCAGATCAGTAACTGAAGGCCTAACCTTTGGAAACTGATCAAAATTATTTATTTTTTAATCAAGTGCTTTCAATCTAACATAGCGTTTTAATTAATCAGTAGTCTACATAATATTCAACTAATATTTCGTTGTTTGTTTTCCAATTTGATGCCTCTCTGAGGCTAAATTAATAAACCTGTTCCTGGAAAGGACAGAATTATGTTTTTTCTCCTTTTAGATCAACCAATGGAGAATATATTTTGGTAGGAAGAAATCCCAATGAAAGGAAACATGTACTCTACAGTTGATGGATGGTCAAGTTACATGATGAACGAAAGGCTCTGTTTAGGAAGGATGTACAACAAGGTTACTGAAACAGGCAGGTCGATGGAAGAAAAGCGGCACAGTTGATGGAAGAATAGTTACACAGTCGACGGACGAAAAACTACAATGTTGATGGAGGAAAACCTACACAGTTGACAGACGAAAACCTGCACAGTTGAAGGACAAAAAGCTGCACGGTTGGTGGAAGAATAGTTACACACAGTTGATGGAAGAATCGCTACACAGTTGGTGGAAGAATAGTTACATAGTTGATGGACAAAAAGTTGCACAGTTGGTAGAAGAATAGTTACTTAGTTGACGGACAAAAACCTACACAGTTGACGGATAAAAAGCTACACAGTTGATGGAAGAATGGCTACACAGTTGATGGAAGAAACCCTACACAGTTGTTAGAAGAATCCCTACACAGTTGATGGAAGACAGATGGCCAAGGTGATGAAAACAACAAGGATCAGTTGATTGGTAGGTTAAGTTTATTTATATTCAATCTTGTTTAAAGGAGAAGAAAACAAAAAAATACTTTATGGGTTTTTCTTTCCAACGGTACCAAACACATATTTTTGCAATTTTTTAATGGGACATAATGCAGTTTATAAAATACCGTATTATGTTACACACACAAAACAAATTGGTCAACTTTCAAAATCTCCCATTTAAACCCAGGTTTATTTCACTCTCTTCAAAGTATTCCTATGTCCAGCAAATTGCTTTCAGTTTCACGAAACTTACATTGAATTAAGAAAGAAGCTTTGAGGAAAATGTGACTAGCAAAAAAATGGTCTGCGTGTCATATTGGTGAATTACGAAGGCCTTGAAGAGGATGAATTTAACCTAGGCTTAAATGGGAGATTTTGAAAGTTGACCAATTTGTTTTTCTTATTGTGGAATTTTATTAACTTCACTGTTAGGAGTAAAAAAATCGCAAAAAATATCTGTTTGGTATCGTTGGAAAGGAAAAAATAGTGCGCTTCTTCTGAACCCTAAAGTGATTTTTTGTTATCTCCTCCTTTAACAAATCTTTTAATAAAGATTTCCAAAGGCATATACCTAATTCTTTTCTTAGGACAACATCAGAAATGCATGTATGATATATGGACATGGACGGAGTCTAAATATTTCACATAATTTAAACAAATAAATGAGATGTAATGATCAAGACATTAAATGTGCTGAAAATTATTATACAAATTTCTTGGAATCTGTGAACTACGTTCTGCGGATTTTGTCACCCATAAATAGTTGTTCACATCCAATACCAATGGTCCGAGCGGCCGTTATTGGCCGATCAAAAGAATTCTAAAATGACAGTATGTTCTCTCATAACAAAGTGTCGACCAATTCAGTTAGGTGTAAGATTGTTGCCAAGCTCCAACAGAAATTTGCAATGTCTTCCAGGTGTAGAGCCAGTACCTTTTACCATGTCAGTAAAATGACAACCACATAAGTAAAACTATCTTGACTAGAAGGTAGAAGACAAGCAATTATTGAATTAATGAGAAAAAATCACCACATAGTTAGTTGTTTGTGAATAAGACGAGATTTCGACAACCAGTGTCTTCGTCAAGTGTAACACGTAAGTTAGGTGTGGAAAGCTTGTGTTGTTCACAAACAACTACGTGGTGATGCCTTAATTTTTTCTCATTTGTATGGAACCCACGTTTAAAGAGAGTTTCAAACATTTCGTACAATTATTGAATTATCTCTGTCTTAGACCAAATTTTAGATTGATCACTTGGATTTCTTCCCAAATGCCATCACCATGTATGCCTTTTTAACATCACTTTAAGTCCTTTAAGAAGCAAATGTTTAAAGTGGCATGAGCTGCCAAAATATTGATATTTTGAGGTTAAAACAGAACATTGAATTTATTGGCTAGTTTTCTCAAGACGTATAATTCGGAGGCTTTTTAGTGTTTCTCGTCTCGAAAATGTACGAAAAAGTATTATTTTGAACTAACTTCGGCTTAGAATGAATGAATGGTCGTCCCGGTTATTTAAATTTTGTTTACATTTCGAACACGTTTTCGGTTCGTACAGGCCACATACTGTATGGATTTTCCTCATTCCAACGCCCACATTTTAGTTTTTCGATGGCCTTTAAAGCCTCTTACTGTCGTGACGATCAGAAATTATGAAAAAAGTGTGAATTTTGGCAGCTCATGCCACTTTAAAGCACAATTTACATACACTTTTATGTATATATACTTGGAACCGTTATTTTTTCCACATCTACGTTAAACTTATATCTATTTTCCTCATTTTGGGAAGGGTATGATTTTATTATTGTCGTTTTAGGTAAACAGAAACGAGTTGGTATTATTTGGTGTGGAAGAAATGAAGTCCAAGCTATCAGAAGGATGGAAATCGACTTTGGTATATCCTGAATAAAGATAATATGGTTTATATTTTTGAAATTATATAATATTTTGTTTGTTATGAATTATTGGGCCTACTCGCGCTCCAAAAGATATGCTAAAACACAATGTCGCTATAAGAGATGATAGAATCATGATTATCTCAACAATTTATCAATGTTTCAACGTGATGTTTTATCTGTTCATTCTAAAACTGTTTTTGTTATTTTTTTCATATTTTTTTCTTCTAATCGCCATAATCTTTGTCCTTCCATTTTATGAGAGGACTTCTTTCTATCTTGCTGTTTTAGATTTACAAGATTCAGAGAATTTAGGTGTTTATGTCACTTTGGATCTATCTCTCTTGGATGTTGAGAACACTTTGTCTATGATTGAATTCATTTAAGTTTTACCTGTTGTTTGCGATTTCATCTTAAAATCCAGGTCTTGAGTCAAACCTATGACCTTTGTGTTGAGGTCCAAGTCTATATAGCTTCCTGATGACTCTTGACTCTGAATATCTATGAAAATTACCAGATACCAAAACTTTTGAGCGGGCATATTCCCTCATTTTTATCTCGTTTTGGCCCTGGGTGCTAAAGCATGTCATACTTCAATATATTAGAATGGGTAGTTTCAATTGTAAAAAAATACACAATTAGCAAAAAGTTATGTAACTTTAAAGTTAATGTGAATAAATCTCAACGCATAATATACCAATAATAAACTTAGGTTAACGCAAACTAACAAAGGTATAAATTGTGAGTTTTTTTCGCTCTTAAATACTTTTCTGTCTCAAAAGTAAACATTTTCCAGTTAAACTAATTTGCTTCGTTTATGTCTCAATTTTAATGAGCTTCGTTTCATGGACTAGTCACCCATGAAAAGTTGTTCATGTCAGCGACCAGTGGTCTGAGCAGCCACAGGAAGCTGGTTCTAAATTGGTTAAAAATTTTTTAATTGAATTTATCCAGTCACATTTATGTTCCTGGGATGGGCAGAATTAGGTTTTTTGTCGTTTTAGATCAACCAATGGAGATTATATTTTAGGTAGAAGGAAGACATCCCATTGAAAGGAAACACGTACTCTACAGTTGATGGATGGTCAAGTTAAATGATAGACGAAAGGGTCCGTTTAGGAAGGATGTACAACAAGGTTACTGAAACAGGCAGGTCGATGGAGAATATCCGAAACAAACTGATGGAGGAATGGTTTACCAAATTGATAAGATGATGAGCGACAGGTTCGACGAAAGATCGCCAACCAGACCAATTGTTTAAGAGTGGTGGGCTGATAAAAGAAAGAGGCAGTTTAGCTGAGAGACGATAACTCACACAATAGACGAAAAAAAGACTTACTTGTTGGAAAAAAGGTTACAGCGCCGACAGTAGAAAGGTTACAAGTTCATGGAAGATCCAAATTCGTAAGAGTAGGGGTTTACTTTATGGTAGAAATGCAACCCAGCTGATTATAAGCTATGTATATTTATGTTTTTGTCCTTTTAGATCAACCGACGGTGATTATAATTTGGTGGATGGAAGGTAGATGAAAAGCTGCGAAGTTGATGGACGAAAAGCTGCGAAGTTGATGGACGAAAAGCTGCGAAGTTGATGGACGAAAAGCTGCAAAGTTGATGGACGAAAAGCTGCGAAGTTGATGGACGAAAAGCTGCGAAGTTGATGGACGAAAAGCTACTTAGTTGATTTAAAAAAGCTGCACATTTGGTAGAAAAATAGTTACACAGTTGATGGAAGAATAGCTACACGATTGATGGAAGACAGATGACCGAGGTGATGAAAACAGAGGATCAGTTGATTGGTAGGTTAAGTTTATTTATATTCAATCTTGTTTAACAGATCTTTTAATGAAGATTTCCAAAGGCATATACCAAATTCTTTTCTTAAGACAACATCAGAAATGCTTATATGATATATGGACATGGACAGAGTCTGAATATTTCACATAATTTAAACAAATAAATTAAATGCAATGATCAAGACATTAAATGTACTGAAAATTATTTTTCAAATTTCTCGGAATCTGTGAACTAAGTTCTGCAAACTATGTCACCAATAGAAAGTTGTTTACATCCAATACCAACAGTCCGAGCCGCCGGTGTTGGCCGATCAAAAGAATTCTAAAATGACAGTATGTTCTCTCATAACAAAGTGTCGACCAATTCAGTCAGGTGTAAGATTGTTGCCAAGCTCCAACAGAAATTTGCAATGTCTTCCAGGTGTAGAGCCAGTACCTTTTACCATGTCAGTAAAATGACAACCACATAAGTAAAACTATCTTGACTAGAAGGTAGAAGACAAGCAATTATTGAATTAATGAGGAAAAATCACCACATGGTTAGTTGTTTGTGAATAAGACGAGATTTCGACAACCACTGTCTTCGTCAAGTGTAACACGTAAGTTAGGTGTGGAAAGCTCGTGTTGTTCACAAACAACTACGTGGTGATGCCTTAATTTTTTCTCATTTGTATGGAAGCCACGTTTAAAGAGAGTTTCAAACATTTTGTACAATTATTGAATTATCTCTATCTTAAACCAAATTTTAGATTGATCACTTGGAATTCTTCCCAAATGCCATCACCATGTATGCCTTTTTAACATCACGAAGTCCTTTAGGAAGCAAATGTTTAAAGCACATTTTACATACACTTTTATGTATATATACTTGGAACTGTTATTTTTTCCACATCTACGTTAAACTTGTATCTATTTGCCTCAGTTTGGGGAGGGTATAATTTTATTATTGTCGTTTTAGGTAAAAAGAAACGAGTTGGTACTATTTGGTGTGGAAGAAATGAAGTCCAAGCTATCAGAAGGATGGAAATCAACTTCGGTATATCCTGGATAAAGATAATATGGTTTATATTTTTGAAATTATATAATATTTTGTTAATTATGAATTATTGGGCCTACTCACGCTCTAAAAAATATGCTAAAACACAATATCGCTATAATTTATAACAATTTATCAATGTTTCAATGTGATGTTACATCTGTTCATTCTTGAACTGTTCTTGTTTTTTTATATATTTTTTCTTCTAATCACCATAATCTGTCCTTCCATTTTATGGGAGGACTTCTTTCTATCTTGCTGTTTTAGATTTACAAGATTCAGAGAATTTAGGTGTTTATGTCACGTTGGATCTATCTCTCTTGGCTGTTGAACACTTTGTCTACGATTGAATTCATTTGAGTTTTAGCTGTTTGCGATTTCATGTTAAAATCCAGGTCTTGAGTCGAAGCTATGACCTTTGTGTGTTGAGGTCCAAGCCAGTATAGCTTCCGGATGACTTTTGATTCTGAATCTCTATGAAAATTACCAGATACCAAAACTTTTGAGCGGGTATATTCCCTCATTTTTATCTCTTTTTGGCCCTGGGTGCTAAAGCATGTCATACTTCAATATATTACAATGGGTAGTTTCAATTGTAAAAAAGTACACAATTAGCAAAAAGTTATGTAACTTTAAAGTTAATGTGAATAAATCTGAACGCATATTATACCAATAATAAACTTAGGTTAACGTAAACTAACAGAAGTGTAAATTGTGAGTTTTTCATCGCTCTTAAATCCTTTTCTGTCTCAAAGTAAACATTTTCCAGTTGAACTAATTTGTTTCGTTTATTTCTCAATTTTTTTATGTGGGATGGTTGCCAGTTACCAACGGAAGGTCGTGGGTTTCCTCTGGGCATAGAGCACGGTTTCCTCCCACAATAAAACTGGCAACGCCGCCATAGAAGTGAAATAATCTTAAGCGCGGCGTAAAACACCAAACAATCCATCAATCAATTAATTTTAATGGGCTTCTTTTCGTGGACTAGTCACCCATGAAAGGTTGTTCATATCAGCGACCAGTGGTCTGAGCAGCCACAGGAAGCTACTTCTAAATTGGTTTTAAGATTCTTTAATTCATTTTATTTGGTCGAGTGGTCTATACAACATTGATATTACCGTTAAAATCAATCAAAACTGCATTGGGAATCTTTAAATTTCAGAAGATTTACACTTGAATTTCTACAAAATATAGATATAATATTGTTCACATCTTCTCGTAGAGTATGACATGCTTTAACTCCTGAGCCAAAGTGTAATTGGTAATCTTCAGAATTCCCTTTTTTTGGAAGACACACACAATTTTTTAATGCTGCCTTACAACAATGTAAGAAGGTCCCAAGCCCTTGTCAAAAGCAGAGGGGAAAACTGTGTTTTTTGTGCAAGCTTTAATTTATCAATAATTTTGGAAATATTGGTGTACCTATTGCGGCTATTGTATATGTTTACTACCTAATGTAATCAAATTGCTTAATTTACTGCTTTGTCAGCATTTAATAAGGAAACAAAATGAAACTAGATTAGAGTTCAATAAATTCCACAAATCAATGATATATTCATATCATTTTTTCTCATCCTATTCTTATAGCCTCTAATAGTTAATAGTTCACTTTGGATACTATCATAATCAACAAACTCAATATCTCCTATGTTTAACCACTACCTTAATCTTGTTGTTTTATACTTAAGGATTTGATCATTTGTTGGAGATTATTAAAAGACAATGAATGAGGCAGATGGGAGACATTTTGGTGGAGACTGCTTTTTCCACCAAACTTTTCAGGGTTTAAGTCCCTGGGTGAGAAAATTTTTCATCTTGTTTTAGAATCGATCACTTGTAAGTGAAGGAGTTATTAATGAGGTGTCATTTGAAAGTAAAGGAGACAGATAGGAGTCATTTGTCGATGAAGGAGACAGATAAGAGTCATTTGTTGATGGAGATCGATAGGAGTCATTTGAAAGTAAAGGAGACAGATAGGAGTCATTTGTTGATGAAGGAGACAGATAAGAGTCATTTGTTGATGGAGACCGATAGGAGTCATTTGTTGATGAAGGAGACAGATAGGAGTCATTTGTTGATGAAGGAGACAGATAGGAGTCATTTGTTGATGAAGGAGACAGATAGGAGTCATTTGTTGATGAAGGAGACAGATAGGAGTCATTTGTTGATGAAGGAGACAGATAGGAGTCATTTGTTGATGAAGGACACAGATAGGAGTCATTTGTTGATGAAGGAGACAGAGGTCATTTGTTGATGATGGAGACAGATAGGAGTCATTTGGCAGTGAAGGAAACAGTCAGGAGTCATTTGTTGATGAAGGAGACAGATAGGAGTCATTTGTTGATGATGGAGACAGACAGAGGTCATTTGTTGATGAAGGAGACAGATAGGACTCATTTGTTGATGGAGACATAGGATTCATTTGTTGATGAAGGAGACAGGCAGAGGTCATTTGTTGATGGAGACAGATAGGGGTCATTTATTGATAAAGGAGACAGACAGGAGTCATTTGGCAGTGAAGGAGACAGATAGGAGTCATTTGTCGATGAAGGAGACAGATAAGAGTCATTTGTTGATGAAGGAGACAGATAAGAGTCATTTGGCGGTGAAGGAGACAGATAGGAGTCATTTGGCGTTGAAGGAGACCGATAGGAGTCATTTGTCGATAAAGGGGACAGATAAGAGTCATTTGTTGATGAAGGAGACAGACAGGAGTCATTTGCTGATCAAGGAGACAGATAAGAGTCATTTGTTGATGAAGGAGACAGATAGGAGTCATTTGTCGATGAAGGAGACAGATAGGAGTCATTTGTCGATGAAGGAGACAGATAGGAGTCATTTGTCGATGAAGGAGACAGATAAGAGTCATTTGGCGGTTTAGGAGACAGATAAGAGTCATTTGGCGAAGGAGGAGACAGATAAGAGTCATTTGTTGATGAAGGAGACAGACAGGAGTCATTTGCTGATCAAGGAGACAGATAAGAGTCATTTGTCGATGAAGGAGACAGATAGGAGTCATTTGTCGATGAAGGAGACAGATAGGAGTCATTTGTCGATGAAGGAGACAGATAGGAGTCTTTTGTTGATGAAGGAGACAGATAAGAGTCATTTGGCGGTTTAGAAGACAGATAAGAGTCATTTGGCGGTGAAGGGACAGATAAGAGTCCTTTGTCGATGAAGGAGACAGATAGGAGTCATTTGTCGATGAAGGAGACAGATAGGAGTCATTTGTCGATGAAGGAGACAGATAGGAGTCATTTGTTGATGAAGGAGACAGATAGGAGTCATTTGTTGATGAAGGACACAGATAGGAGTCATTTGTTGATGAAGGAGACAGAGGTCATTTGTTGATGATGGAGACAGATAGGAGTCATTTGGCAGTGAAGGAAACAGTCAGGAGTCATTTGTTGATGAAGGAGACAGATATGAGTCATTTGTTGATGATGGAGACAGACAGAGGTCATTTGTTGATGAAGGAGACAGATAGGACTCATTTGTTGATGGAGACATAGGATTCATTTGTTGATGAAGGAGACAGGCAGAGGTCATTTGTTGATGGAGACAGATAGGGGTCATTTATTGATAAAGGAGACAGACAGGAGTCATTTGGCAGTGAAGGAGACAGATAGGAGTCATTTGTTGATGAAGGAGACAGATAAGAGTCATTTGTTGATGAAGGAGACAGATAAGAGTCATTTGGCGGTGAAGGAGACAGATAGGAGTCATTTGGCGTTGAAGGAGACCGATAGGAGTCATTTGTCGATAAAGGGGACAGATAAGAGTCATTTGTTGATGAAGGAGACAGACAGGAGTCATTTGCTGATCAAGGAGACAGATAAGAGTCATTTGTTGATGAAGGAGACAGATAGGAGTCATTTGTCGATGAAGGAGACAGATAGGAGTCATTTGTCGATGAAGGAGACAGATAGGAGTCATTTGTCGATGAAGGAGACAGATAGGAGTCATTTGTCGATGAAGGAGACAGATAGGAGTCATTTGTCGATGAAGGAGACAGATAAGAGTCATTTGGCGGTTTAGGAGACAGATAAGAGTCATTTGGCGAAGGAGAAGACAGATAAGAGTCATTTGTTGATGAAGGAGACAGACATGAGTCATTTGCTGATCAAGGAGACAGATAAGAGTCATTTGTCGATGAAGGAGACAGATAGGAGTCATTTGTCGATGAAGGAGACAGATAGGAGTCATTTGTCGATGAAGGAGACAGATAGGAGTCATTTGTTGATGAAGGAGACAGATAAGAGTCATTTGGCGGTTTAGGAGACAGATAAGAGTCATTTGGCGATGAAGGAGACAGATAAGAGTCATTTGTCGATGAAGGAAACAGATAAGAGTCATTTGTCGATAAAGGAGACAGATAGGAGTCATTTGTCGATGAAGGAGACAGATAGGAGTCATTTGTCGATGAAGGAGACAGATAGGAGTCATTTGTTGATGAAGGAGACAGATAAGAGTCATTTGGCGGTTTAGGAGACAGATAAGAGTCATTTGTTGATGAAGGAGACAGATAGGAGTCATTTGTCGACGAAGAAGACAGATAGGAGTCATTTGAAAGTAAAAGAGACAGAAACGAGTCATTTGTTGATGAAGGAGACAGATAACAGTCATTTGGCGGTGAAGGAGACAGATACGAGTCATTTGGCGGTCAAGGAGACAGATAGGAGTCATTTGAAAGTAAAGGAGACAGATATGAGTCATTTGAAAGTAAAGGAGACAGATAGGAGTCAGTTGGCGGTGAAGGAGACAGATACGAGTCATTTGTTGATGAAGGAGACAGATACGAGTCATTTGTTGATGAAGGAGACAGATACGAGTCATTTGGCGGTGAAGGAGACAGATACGAGTCATTTGGCGGTGAAGGAGACAGATACGAGTCATTTGGCGGTGAAGGAGACAGATAAGAGTCATTTGTCGATGAAGGAGACAGATACGAGTCATTTGTTGATGAATTAAACAGATAGGAGTCATTTGTCGATGAAGGAGACAGATACGAGTCATTTGTCGATGAAGGAGACAGATAGGAGTCATTTGTTGATGAAGGAGACAGATACGAGTCATTTGGCAGTCAAGGAGACAGATAGGAGTCATTTGAAAGTAAAGGAGACAGATAGGAGTCATTTGGCAGTGAAGGAGACAGATAGGAGTCATTTGGCAGTGAAGGAGGCAGATAAGAGTCATTTGGCGGTGAAGAAGACAGATAGGAGTCATTTGTCAGCTTTATGATTGAGGTACAGTGATTCATCGAAATCTCTTAAAAAATTCCCTTTTGATTTTTACAAGAGGGAATTATCTTTTTTTTTTCTATTTTATCATATACACTCTACGGTAACTCCCTACATCACAATGGTAATATGGACAGTGATTTTCAAAATTCATATCACCATACTAGCATAGGTCACTATAACATTAGGCAGAACTACTTTTTCTGTTCTATAATGACGTCAATGTCAACACCAAGGCGGTACAATGGTATTTTTGCGAGATCTCCTTTAGAGTAGACTTGGCTAAGATAGACCTTGTACGCCTTTACCGGACAGAGCGCAGGGATTTTTGCGTCTAGGATAAATTTTTAAAAGCTATAAAAAAAAATATAAAATCCCTGACATCAGACATCATGTGAATATATACTTTGAATTTAAGAAATCATTATACTAATAAAGAAAACGTAGAGTTCATTTCCCAAAAATAGTCCCATTTTGACGAAAACAGGCAAAATGGCGAAGTTTCTGTCGACCACTCACCTTGAGCTGGCCGCTGGGGCGTTCCTAATAATTTCTAGTGTTTGAAATGTTTGATGTACCCTACGATATCTTTAGCTGAGTGTAAAACAGCAATAGAACAGCAGGTATATAATGCGAGCAAACACCATGTAGAATTCCACGATGTTGTTGTTTTGTTGAATGTTTAAAAGTCATATGATTAGTTGACCTCCTAGGTGAACTCTCCAACCCAATTCCGATAAAAATGGCAACTATGAGCCTTGGCGGTTAAATCAGGACTTTAGGGCAAGTTCTAATTTTAGATTGCAAGGAGGTATATACACCTACTTGATCAACACACTATCTTGGATACAAACTGCTGTCAAATCTATTTATAGAAAAGCTAACGATCTCTCCCAATATTAAATAAATTATGTAATCTGAAGATAAATTTTAACAAAAGTCATCAAAGGATGACGTATCCCCCATGCACCACATACGATTGTGGAAGTGGAAATATAGGCACCTTAATACAGGCAAAAGTTCATTCCCATACAGGATATCCACATCCTCACCAAGTTTCCAACAATATTCAATGCAATATGTAGGGCAAGCATTAATAATTAGACGGTTGCGGGTAACCCGACCGACCCAATTGAAAACGGGCCGACCAAAATGGTTTTTTTTTTTAAAGATTTAAATTTTTTTTTTTTTTTTTAATTAAAGCGAGACCGGGTAATTTGCCCGTAGCTAATTCTTGTCTAGTCCGCTTTATGTTGAGTGGATCGAAGTTATTCAGATACCGCCGCACAGCCTTCTACAATAGGCTGAATCTGACTGAATTTTTAACGTTGTGCCGCTCGTTAGACCCCTGTGTTTATGCAGCACGACCCGGTGTTCGACAACTGAACAGTTCTTACGCCTTATCGCACAGCGAGCAGAGCATGGATAAACTTGAGATTTGGTTGTAACTTCAAGTCGAGGCAGATATCTCAATTACAATGACACTGCCTTCAAATCCGATCAGAATTACCGTCCGAAGTCGAGAATGGATAAACAATTTAGCAGATTCTAACCAGTCGATTTTCATTTTGTCATGCTTTCGTGTATGTCCGCGACCGACTTCTCAGAAATCTATTTTCATTGGTCCGAGTATCTGTAGTTTGCAAATTTATGCCGATAAAACATAGGTCCAGACTGGCGTCCACTCAAAAAAGTGTTTATTTGTGTCACTTGCAATTCGCGAAAGCTAATTAAATTTCTAAATAAATAACACGTACTACATAGATTTTCCAGAGGTCTGCAAGACATGATCAATTTATCATCTACTTTGCTTCCGACACCCGCTCGGCGCTGTTGTAGTCAAGCGAGTCCAGCTGTGAAATTGTCAATTGTCTGAGGAGTGTGTGGTTGCGGTGAAACTATTACTTATAAAAATTTCAGTACCTGTTCTGACCAGGCAGCTATTCCCAAGATAAATAAAACTTTATTGTCTACGGCATCTTTGATTGCCTTTGAAAAAGCATGTTTAAGACGTCTAAAGTACAATCTCTGGGACATCACAGATTGCCGCGGTGAATTGCGAGGGCTTTGCACGTAATTCTCTTGACAAATGTTTGTAAAAAAAATTTCTCTAGCAATCGTAGGCATTGCCGACCTCAATGAGTATCAAGTGCAAAACAATATAAACGTCAGTATAAGATTTTTTTTAAAAAATCCGACCGTTCGGTCTTCCAAAAGTAAGGCTTGTTACCCCCAACCTACTAATTCTTAATGATCACCAAGTAGGAAATGCATTTAGAAACCCATATCAGGTGGAATAAAAAAAAAAACAACAGACGCAGCGTTCAGCGGGCTGTTTTACAAAGCTGGCGTAACTTTACTTCAACCTTAACAATATATTTCTTAATTATTGTGACGCCATGGTAATTACGTCGAACGTAGCTTGGGGCTGCTTTGTAAAATGGACCCCCCGAAGGTAATTTAGCAGGGCTATGATAAGGTCCATGCAGTGCCCTGAAACCCTGTATGTCATCAGAAACAAGCACCTATTGTTTATGTCTTCCTATACAGTTGGAGAAGGGCAGTAACTCTGAAAATAGCAAAACCAGCACAACCAGCGTAAATCGCATGATATCCAGCATGTAAACCAAAAGAAAAAATTTGATACAAAACGTGGGAGGAGATGCGATGTCCAGCACTAAAAATAATGAAACTAGCTACCAAAATAGCAGGCGCACATTCTCTCATGATATCCAGCATGTCCATCAAGTCTTGAAAAAATTTGATAAAAACTATGAGAGGAGATGCACTGACAAGCACAAATTGCTTATGTCTTCGTATACTGTCGTAAAAGGGCAGTGACTCTGAAAATAATAAAACTAGCGTAACCAGAATAGGAGGTGCAATCCTCGCATGATATCCAACACGTCTCCCAAGTTTCGAAAAAAATGATGAAAACTGTGGGAGGAGATGCGATGACAAGCACTAATTGTCTATGTCTTCGTATACTGTCGGAAAAGGGCAATAACTCTAAAAATAATGAAACCAGTGCAACCAGAATAGGAGGTCCACATCCATAATATCCAATAGGTTCGTCAAGTTTCGAAAAAAATTGATGAAAACCCTGGGAGGAGATGCGACGACAAGAAATGATTACAGACAGAGAGACAAACTGAACAGAAAAAATATTTACAGAACTTAACAATTGGACAAGGGATAAAAACAACATAAAAAAAACAACGCAGGCCTAAATATTTTTCAACTCACGTACTTGCTTCTGTCATCTGCTTCATCCCATTTTCAGGTACCACTCTCAGAATTATTCCTTGATGCTCATCGTGGGCAGATTTCATGAGAAGTTTGTGCTTATATTTCATAAAGTTATTAATTGTTCCTGTTCCGTTTCTACTTTTCCTGTTAACTTTTTTTTTCGTAAATGTTTTATTTTATTGACTGTTAAAATGTTCCATAACCATGTACCTGGCTCAGTCTCCGTATTTTAACTGCATGACGAATTTTCGGGCGACGATGAAATTTTTGTTGCTGCTTTGGAGGAAGTCACTGTTGATAGTTTTTCTTCTGCTTGTGTTGACAATGGTTATACTTATAGCGGTAACGAAATCATTCAGCCAAACATTGCCATGGGAAGGAATATTGCCAGTGTCAGTGAAACTGTTGTTACTGCTAATCCAGGGAAATCAAAACAACCAACTTTCATCAATGTGGATATCCAATATCAACAGGATTTCAATACTAAAATGCGAAACAAAAACACTGTTAAAAGACGGAAAGCACTGTGAAAACTTTTCATACTTTTTTAAAAGGAAGCCCAAATTTTGATGATCTGAAAGCACATGAAATCCCTCCCAATGATTTTGAACAATTATATTGGAGCTTTCATCCAGTCAGTCTGAAAATCTGACGGGAGAGAGGTTGAGCGGCAGAGAAGTTCTTGCTTCCAGGAGCAATTGAAAATCCCCCGGCCCCACATAAGATGGTGAAAGTGGAAACATACTAAGAACAGACAAAATTTCATTTCCATACAGGAAATCCACATCCTCACTAACAACCATCCTCACCAAGTTTCAGGTCAGAAAATACAGTTTTTTTTCCCCATTTGCGGCCATGTTGACGTTTTTGTAAATTGCTAATTACCTAAATCTCATCAATTTTTTTCGGTTTCAGTTCCAAGTAGGCTGGTATGTTGGAAATTAAAAAAACACAAGAAAAAGGTACATAGTGCATGCCGATTTCTTGCTGCACTCCTGCAAAGATGGCTACCCCCATTCTGAGAGTTTCGCACCCATTGATCAAATACAGAAACAGGGCTTTTTTTAAAAACATTATAAAAAATCAACCCCTTGTGCAACTTTTATTTAGCCACCGTTAATTTCATGCCAAAATGCAGTGGATTTGCTCATGCACTTTCTTTTTTACTCAACTGTGGCAAACTGAGGGCTTTGCACGTAATTCTCTTGACAAATGTTTGTAAAAAAAATTTCTCTAGCAATCGTAGGCATTGCCGACCTCAATGAGTATCAAGTGCAAAACAATATAAACGTCAGTATAAGATTTTTTTTAAAAAATCCGACCGTTCGGTCTTCCAAAAGTAAGGCTTGTTACCCCCAACCTACTAATTCTTAATGATCACCAAGTAGGAAATGCATTTAGAAACCCATATCAGGTGGAATAAAAAAAAAAACAACAGACGCAGCGTTCAGCGGGCTGTTTTACAAAGCTGGCGTAACTTTACTTCAACCTTAACAATATATTTCTTAATTATTGTGACGCCATGGTAATTACGTCGAACGTAGCTTGGGGCTGCTTTGTAAAATGGACCCCCCGAAGGTAATTTAGCAGGGCTATGATAAGGTCCATGCAGTGCCCTGAAACCCTGTATGTCATCAGAAACAAGCACCTATTGTTTATGTCTTCCTATACAGTTGGAGAAGGGCAGTAACTCTGAAAATAGCAAAACCAGCACAACCAGCGTAAATCGCATGATATCCAGCATGTAAACCAAAAGAAAAAATTTGATACAAAACGTGGGAGGAGATGCGATGTCCAGCACTAAAAATAATGAAACTAGCTACCAAAATAGCAGGCGCACATTCTCTCATGATATCCAGCATGTCCATCAAGTCTTGAAAAAATTTGATAAAAACTATGAGAGGAGATGCACTGACAAGCACAAATTGCTTATGTCTTCGTATACTGTCGTAAAAGGGCAGTGACTCTGAAAATAATAAAACTAGCGTAACCAGAATAGGAGGTGCAATCCTCGCATGATATCCAACACGTCTCCCAAGTTTCGAAAAAAATGATGAAAACTGTGGGAGGAGATGCGATGACAAGCACTAATTGTCTATGTCTTCGTATACTGTCGGAAAAGGGCAATAACTCTAAAAATAATGAAACCAGTGCAACCAGAATAGGAGGTCCACATCCATAATATCCAATAGGTTCGTCAAGTTTCGAAAAAAATTGATGAAAACCCTGGGAGGAGATGCGACGACAAGAAATGATTACAGACAGAGAGACAAACTGAACAGAAAAAATATTTACAGAACTTAACAATTGGACAAGGGATAAAAACAACATAAAAAAAACAACGCAGGCCTAAATATTTTTCAACTCACGTACTTGCTTCTGTCATCTGCTTCATCCCATTTTCAGGTACCACTCTCAGAATTATTCCTTGATGCTCATCGTGGGCAGATTTCATGAGAAGTTTGTGCTTATATTTCATAAAGTTATTAATTGTTCCTGTTCCGTTTCTACTTTTCCTGTTAACTTTTTTTTTCGTAAATGTTTTATTTTATTGACTGTTAAAATGTTCCATAACCATGTACCTGGCTCAGTCTCCGTATTTTAACTGCATGACGAATTTTCGGGCGACGATGAAATTTTTGTTGCTGCTTTGGAGGAAGTCACTGTTGATAGTTTTTCTTCTGCTTGTGTTGACAATGGTTATACTTATAGCGGTAACGAAATCATTCAGCCAAACATTGCCATGGGAAGGAATATTGCCAGTGTCAGTGAAACTGTTGTTACTGCTAATCCAGGGAAATCAAAACAACCAACTTTCATCAATGTGGATATCCAATATCAACAGGATTTCAATACTAAAATGCGAAACAAAAACACTGTTAAAAGACGGAAAGCACTGTGAAAACTTTTCATACTTTTTTAAAAGGAAGCCCAAATTTTGATGATCTGAAAGCACATGAAATCCCTCCCAATGATTTTGAACAATTATATTGGAGCTTTCATCCAGTCAGTCTGAAAATCTGACGGGAGAGAGGTTGAGCGGCAGAGAAGTTCTTGCTTCCAGGAGCAATTGAAAATCCCCCGGCCCCACATAAGATGGTGAAAGTGGAAACATACTAAGAACAGACAAAATTTCATTTCCATACAGGAAATCCACATCCTCACTAACAACCATCCTCACCAAGTTTCAGGTCAGAAAATACAGTTTTTTTTCCCCATTTGCGGCCATGTTGACGTTTTTGTAAATTGCTAATTACCTAAATCTCATCAATTTTTTTCGGTTTCAGTTCCAAGTAGGCTGGTATGTTGGAAATTAAAAAAACACAAGAAAAAGGTACATAGTGCATGCCGATTTCTTGCTGCACTCCTGCAAAGATGGCTACCCCCATTCTGAGAGTTTCGCACCCATTGATCAAATACAGAAACAGGGCTTTTTTTAAAAACATTATAAAAAATCAACCCCTTGTGCAACTTTTATTTAGCCACCGTTAATTTCATGCCAAAATGCAGTGGATTTGCTCATGCACTTTCTTTTTTACTCAACTGTGGCAAACTGATCAAACTTTCTAGCTCCAGCATAACCGGGCTTATCTCCCATTGGCTGCAAATGAAAAACTGGGTAATGTGACCTATAGGAGGAAGTGACTTTCTTAAAAGTTGTCAAATTTAGATGATTACTGACCATTCATCAATGGTAATTGGAAATGTAGAAAGTTGTTGGTTGTTAGATGGTAGATATTTTACTGTAACTCAATATGTGGCCTAGCCCCCATCCTAAGGAGTGACTTTAATTTTGTGTAGATTTTTGAAGTTGGAATACTTTTGAATTTCATGGTGTGATAAAATAAATGCATGGAATCTACCCAAAAGCTGTTAATTTGGTTTGTAATTCTTTTCTCTATATTAAGCATGGTAAACAGTCTCTGCACACATTAAACTCTGGGAGGCTGTGATGAAAACTTACCCCACCCCTCAAATTCAGTCCAAACTTGACGATGTCCAGATTGTATCAAGGGCAATAACCCATTCCATATTCTCAGAAAGCTGTCAAATTTGGTATGTTTTCAAAGCTTTCTTTCCTGTCAACAAAGATAAAACCAGGTTGTAAAGTAATTCTAAGCTTGTAAAAGTTGGGAGTGGAAGAAAGGTACAGGGGGTACCATAGTTCTAAAATCACTCAACAAGGCGGACTTATAACCTGTCAAACTCACCACTATTTAAGCACCAAACTGAAGACCACTTTATTCAGCTCTATAAAATTAGGCCTGCTGGTAGCTTTAAGAAATATTTTGAAAAAGAAAATGGCAAAAAGTTACAGAAAGAGGAAATCACACGGTTTCAGACGAGGCCACGTGAAAGTTCCAAAGACTTCACCAAGTGACAGAGATGAAATTGTCAAGGAAACTAAGTATGTCAGACTTCCCAGAGAATTGTGTGAGATTGTAAGAGAACAAACTCCCAGTATGTGTCCCCCATTACATGTGAAACCGGGTACATAAGATGTATGCATTTTGCGACCTGGCCCTAAGACACCCACCCAGGTGGAAATATGTGCAGATACTGTTAACCACAGGTAAAACCGATTAACTTAATTTTCATTATAAGTCATTTTTCTAGTTCTCTCTTACTGTTTTGATTCTTTTAGGGCAAATTCAGACACATACAGGAAACTCCACATGTAAAAAACAGCTGATTTATGGAATGAAGCTACATGTATTGTGCAACATATCAACTGTCCGGGAAAACTTGAGTGGGATTTAAGTCGGGAAATGAAGTGGGGACAGTGTTGGAAAGAAGGGCTATGTTGTCAGAGATGTGGTTACAAAAAGGGGGAGAGGCCCAAGGTCAGCTGCACCAAACCTTGACATTCAGGTGGCCCTAAGCCAGTTGCCCCTGGGCTATGCTGGTCTAAGGACCACTTATTTATGCACCAATACACCTCTCACCTCGTCCTGGTGTTGTTAAAAAACAATTGAGGACATGGTGATGTCTTTAATTTTTTTATCATTAGTATGGAACCCACGTTTAAAGAGAGTTTCAAACATTTCTTATAATTACAGCTGTAAACAAAGACAATATGAAGTGGGAGGCTGAAAAAATTCAGTACATCCAAAGACTGAGGGGCTACTCACCTGATACACCGATAGCGGTTGAAGGGGATGCTTAGTACAACAATAGGCCTTATTCCGGTATTGGTAAAACTCCTTTCCAGCCTGCAACTCAGTGTACATACACAATCTCTGAAAATGTTACAAAAAACAAGAAAATTTTAGCTCTAACAACCAAAAATAAGCTGTGTAAAAAATGTATTCAGAGTAAAAAGGGGGATAACTCTTATATCCCTTACTGTGGAAACTGAAGTGCAATATATAGATTTTGAATAGACTTGAGTACGCTTCGGTTGAGAGAGTCAGTTGCATGGTGATGGCTGTGTGAGGAAAAGAGTGAACGTACTACAGCAAACAACAGCGAAACAGACCTCAACAACAAAAACTAATGGTAAAATATGACGAAGCCAAATAGCCAAAGCAAAGCCAAATCAGGGAAAAACACCAAACATCCAAAGAAACACACTATGGCAGACGATGGGGAAAGTGAGCTTCATCCACCTCAACTTCGAGCAGACGACGCCATTAACAGCCAGCCCAAAGAAGTAGCGCAGCCTACAAACGACACGAATAGCAGTATTTTACAAGCACTTTGCCATCTAGAAGAGTCACTGCGACGGGAAATTAATTCGAGCAGACAAGAAATTGTACAAAAAGTTCAGGGATTACAAGAAGAGATTAGAAACGTGAAAACTGAACAAGACAGACAGTTCACCAGGCTGAACAAAACCAAGTCACACTTGAAGACAAAATCCACCAAACTCAGACCGATGTGAAAAACCTGGAGCGTTACTCAAGGAGTTTCAATTTGGTGTTTTTCGTTTTTTCGGAAGAGACCCGTGAGCAGTGCAAACCAACCATTGAGAACTTTATTCGCGATACTTTAAAAATACCGGACCGTTTACACATAGAACTGGCTCATCGTTTGGGACGAGGAAATTCTAGAGTCGACAAACCGCAACCAATCATCGCCAAATTTTTGTACCGTGAAGAAAAGTCAAGGATTCAAACATCAGCGCTGAGTCTACTCAAACATAGCAGTTACTATGTGACAGAAGGATTTGGCAGCGAAGAGAAGGTTGGCCCACATAATGAAGACTAGTGCGTGGCAAGACGGTCTGAAAGTTGTTTTCGGCAACGGAAAATTGTTTCTGAACGGCAAGGAATACGTGGAGTAAGTGTTTTAAAACGTTTCGTTTCAAGATTCTGGAGTACTTGTATGGACTGGATTCGAATGGCAGTTTCAACTTTCATAATGTTAAGTGTATCGGGTATTGTTGTTGTGGCTAGGCCTACATATTTTGATTCAATTTCTACTAAAATCATCTTTCATGAGCAACTTGGATATCCAGTGACAACAGAAAAGAAAAAGTATCAAGGCAGTGCTCAGTAAGTGATTTACAAAGATCAGCATGTGTTGTTATATTTTTACAACTAAACACAAAAATCAGTGCAGCGTTGATTATTACTGAAAATCATAATGTGAATTAATCGTGGGTCTATCGTTGACTATCATTATCAAGTGAATTCATGTGTCTGGAGACTGGATTTTCTGTGTTTTGGTATATCATACTCATAGTCATATGGTGCATTAAAATTTGAACTTTAAAGTGGCATGAGCTGCCGAAATTCACACTTTTTTTCATAATTTCTGATCGTCACGACAGTAAGAGGCTTTGAAGGCCATCAAAAAACTAAATGATTGGCGTTGAAATGAGGAAAATCTATACAGTATGTGGCCTGTACGAGCCGAAAACGTGTTCGAAACGTAAACAAAATTTAAATAACCGGGACGACCATTCATTCATTCTAAGCCAAAGTAAGTTCAAAACAATACTTTATTGTACATTTTTGAGACTAGAAGCGCCAAAAAGCTTCTGAATTATACGTCTTGAGAAAAATAGCCAATAAATTCAACATTCTGTATTAACGTCAAAATATCAACATTTTGGCAGCTCATGCCACTTTAATAACTTTGAACAACAGTTATTTTACAACTAAAGGATATTTCATAAGCTACATAGGGACAAGTTTCACTGGTAAGCGCCACGTGCCACGTTTTTGAAACGTAGTGAATTGAAAAGAAGGCGAAACGATAAATTGAATTTAGATTTGAGTTAAAATTACTTAACAGATTCATTTAATTAACTACTTTCCACATTTGATATTATGAATATTTTCTGTGATGCTTGAATTTAATTAATTTATTTATATTTTAGTACAATTTTTCTATTTTCAATTAATATGTTTATTTTTTTCTTTGGTCTCTCTCTCTATCGCTCTCTCTCTCATTCTCCCGCCTCAAAAAATAGTAAAGATACATTTATTAAAATGTAACAACTATGTTGCAATCTTACCAAGAGGCTTTTCAAAAGAGCTGTCATTTACTTGATCACTGAAGTAAAAGTTAATCTAAATAAGAAGTTAGTTATTGAAATTTTTTATTTGTTATTAAGCTATTTACTTTTTTTTTAATATATATATAATGTTTTTTTTCTCTGCGTTCCTTTCCTAAAATTCTATTACTTTGTATCGCTTTTAATTTCAATAAGTCCGTGAGATTTTTTTTTTTTTACTGTTTTGACCATATCTGACATGGCTCAAGAATAATCTGTACCATTTAAGTTAACATGTTTGCTGTAAATGCGTTCAGCCTTTTTTTTCTAATTTTTATATCAATTGTATTGTAAATTTGTTAAATGATAATTTCTTCTTTAAATGTTTGGGGATTAAGGGATAGGGCTAAACGCAGACAGGTTTTTCTTTTCCTTAAAAACAACAAATCCGATTTAATTTTGTTACAAGAAACGCATTGTGTTGGCGAAGACGAAAAGTTTTGGAGTAATGAATGGGGGGCGGGTTGCAAGTTCGAATTTTCAAATGGAAGCAAAAATGCGCGCGGCGTAGGAATAGTAATAAGAAACCCAAACATAAGGCTTAATAAAGTGTATAAAGACAATGAAGGTAGACTTTTAATTCTAGATTTGAATTTACAACAAGAGCAATATACGGTTGTAAATATTTACGGCCCTAATACTTTCACTCCAAGAAAGATGTTCCTTGACAGTTTAAAAGAAAAGATTTTACAAAGTTTCTCTTGTCAAAACGTAATTATTGGTGGGGACTTTAATAGCATATTAAATCCATTGAAAGACCGTCGCCCAGTAAACCATTCCACCCAGACCATAAATTGATAACCTTAAATCTAAATATGCCTAACAGAAGATCTAAAAGCAACTTTTGGAAATTTAACAACTGGCTATTAAAGAATGAAAACTTTATTGAGGCAGTTAAAAATCTGTGCACTGACTTAGAAAGTGAGTGCTCTGACTGGGATCCAGTTCTATACTGGGAATGGTTAAAATATAAGATTATGTCTTTAAGCATCCAAATTTGGATCCAAATCTCCTGGTTGTGACGGATTATCTGTTGAATTCTATAAAATGTTTTGGGACATTATTAAAAACCCATTTTGTTCTGCATCACAATCCTCCATGAGCACTATATCACAGTATCACAAAGAAGAGGCGTTATTAAACTAATACCAAAACCTGACAAAGACAACAAACTGGTGGAGAATTGGAGGCCGTTAACATTACTAAACGTTGATTATAAAATAATATCAAAATCTCTTGCCAGCCGTATGAAACCATTTTTAAATGAACTTATACACCCAAGTCAGACAGGTTTTATAAAGGGTCGATACATAGGTGAAAATATTCGCTTTATCCTTGATCTTTTTAAAAATACTGAATATAATGAGAACTGGTTACTTTCATTGGATTTGAAAAAAGCTTTTGATTCGATAGAATCGCCTTTCATGGAATTTGCTTTAGAAAAATTTAACTTCGGACCTAAATTTAGACATTATGTAAAAACACTTTACAATCAATCTAGTAGCTGTGTAATAAACAAATGTAAATCAACAAACTGGTTCAACCTCCAAAGGGGGACAAGGCAGGGATGTCCATTTTCTCCTTTAATTTTCGTCTTATGCATAGAACTAATAAATAATGAAATACGAAAAGGCACAAAATTAAAGGGCATTTATGTCAACAAGGAAGAAATAAATATTCTTTGCCGATGATTCCAATCTCACACTTTCCGATATAACCCCAGTTAAACTTGCTTTACAAAAATATGAAACATTTAAATATATCACTGTCCTTAGAATAAATTTACAAAAATCAAGTCTGATCTCCTTTTCGTTAAAAAAGGTAAAAGATGTTAGGGTATCAACTCTTCAAATCTGTCCAAGGAATGTTAAAATATTAGGAGTGAAAGTAGGGCTACGACCAACTATTGACAGGAATATTGAATCTAAACTGGGTAAAGTCAAGAAATGATTTCAAATCTGGTCTTCTCGGCCTCTAACAATGTTTGGAAGATCTCTGTTGGCTAAAGGTGAAGGTCTTTCCCGACTTACGTATCTAGCAAGTGTTCTACCAGTTTCCTCTGGCCTCATTAGTCAAATAAATAAAGAAATATTTCGTTTTATTTGGAACTAGTTAGAGAGCTGGGTGACTTTTAATCATAAACTTGCGTACAAAAGGTTTGAATGTCTATTTTTATTGGAAATTGCGTCATTAGAAAGGAACGGGGCGTCTTAAGTTGCACGTTCCTGGGGTTTGGCCCCTGGGGTCATCCAAAAAAGGCCCTAAAATCGTTTTATTTAAAGAATTAAGTACAACGATAGTTTTAACTTAATTTTATTTCAATTTCCACCCAAAGCATTGTGGCGTTATTTAAGACACAAAAAATCCTGGGGTTACTAATTAAGACGCATACCAATTAGCGGCTAATTAACTATTTATTCAAACATCTGAGTACATGCAAAATTTCTTTTGCATATGGTTCTTCACTTGTTCTGGGTATAATATCACCAACCTAAGACATGTTTTCTCCTGGGGTTTGCAGTTAAGACGGGGGTAATTGGACCCCCATGGGGTACCTTGGTCATGAAATTCGATTTATTTAAAAACATGGTACATCGATTATGTTTGTAATTTTGGATAAAACCCAACTGAAATTAAGCTAATTGCTAATTAAGACACATACCAATTAACCACCAATTAACGATTTATTCATATATTTCAGTACATTCAAAATTCCTTTCGCAAATGGTCTTTCGTTTGTTCCAACAATTAAATCAACAACTTAAGACCTATTTTTTCCTGGGGTTTGCAAATAAGACGGGGACTAATGGACAGGGCTATGAAACGTTTGCATTCCACTGATTACGGACTCCTACGCCAGCACCACAAGGCCATACCAGATGCTCAGGGGGGGGGGGGGGGGGGGGGGGGCAGAGGGGGAATCGTTGCCCAGATTGAATCGTGTGCTAATCCATTTACACTCGATCAAAGTTTACCTTTAATCAATGTCAGCACAGGAAAGAGTGTAACAGATGCAACAGGCACATCCCCTTTGAGTATCCCAGATGAAGGAACAAAATTGCACGATCGCTTTGTGATTGATTGATTGTTTGGTGTTTTACGCCGCGCTCAAGATTATTTCACTTATATGGCGGCGTTGCCAGTTTTAATGTGGGAGGAAACCGGGCTCAGTGCCGGGAGGAAACCCACGACCTTCCGCTGGTAGCTGGCAACCATCCCACATAGGTCGTTCGAGTGAAAACCCAGTCAGAAAACTTTTCCAATTTTTGCACTGAGTGGGATTCGAACCCGCGACCCATTGGTGGAAGGCTGTTCGGATTGAGCGTCCAACGTTCTACCTACTGAGCCACACGATCGCTTTGTGAACGAATGTCTAGAGAGTGATGAACTTTTTGAAAAACCAATCCGAAAACATCCTCTCCGCACTTTCGAAAGGGAATGCGTAGCCAATCGTAAAGCAGCTAAAAATACAATGGAAGCACAACTTAAGTGTACCAGTGAACTCCTTGGTCGTATGGCTTTCACCGCAGCGGCAGCTGAGATTGATCTTGAGTATATCTTCTCGTTCCCTCTAACACCTGTTCCACTGTCCATGTGCAATGTCGATGGCACAATGGTCCATACCGAAAAAAAAACTCTTTAGGGTCCTGGAAGGCACTGCCAGTGATCATGGGAGCCGGACATTCATTGG
The DNA here is from genome assembly GCA_963971465.1 of Lepidochitona cinerea. Taxonomy (NCBI): domain Eukaryota; kingdom Metazoa; phylum Mollusca; class Polyplacophora; order Chitonida; family Tonicellidae; genus Lepidochitona; species Lepidochitona cinerea. Next base: position 814,558 of record OZ020559.1, read on the forward strand.
GACTCGGGACTTCCATTTACAATGTATGTCACCGGATCAGCCTCTTACTGTGTGGATATGTCAAGAAATATTCTCATTGCTAGCCTGGCTTATCGTTCATGGAGAATCGATATACATTTCGATACTTATGAAAGACCTTCGATCAAAGATTGCGAGCGAGAACGAAGAGAATCTGCAGTGAACGTGGGGCTGGTTATCGAAGGATCTCAACAAAAGCGAGACACAAGTTTCAGGAAACTGCTACACAGAGAGTCTTTTAGGCGAGAATTACCAATATTTTTGCAGAAAAATTGGTCTAGCCAAGTCTTCTTGAAGACAGGGAGCTGTATCTGGGAGTGATGGGGGAGTGCACGCGGTATTTCGTAGAAGGAGGGTAGTACAAACAGAGTCTGTTCCATCCCTGAACTGTAATCATTCTGAGGCAGACACCAGAATCCTCCTCCACATAATAGAAGCTGACAGATCTAACCAGGGAAACATTGTAATCAGAGTTTCAGACACAGACATTCTGGTTTTGCTTCTGCATCATTTGCACCGTGTGTCATCCACTGTCTGGATGGAGGTTGGCACAAGAGGACAGGGAAACCTTCGCTATGTAAACGTATGTAAAGATTGCTGTAGCGATAGGACAAGACATGTGTGCTGCAGTTCCTGCTCTACACGCTTTCATTGGATGGGATTACACTTCTGCAAATTGTTGATGGAAAATTTCCCATCCTTTCAAAGGTGTCTTGTCCAAGTATTGGTGATGAGCACTCCCCCACAACCTGTCAATGTGAGGAGCTAGTTCTGCTTCACAGGGAGGAACTGCACTGCCTGAAATACTCTTCAACTTGTCAAATGGGCGCTTAGAATTGGGATTTTTATTGTAGGTTTTGTCCACGACAATAAACCGGTGCTTGTTGAGAGGAACAATTTTTTGGGCTCCGTACAAAACACAGACGAAATGCTGCCCGTGTTTGACAATCGCTACTATCGCTACAGCAATCATTGTTACGTTTACATAGCGAAGGTTTCCCTGTCCTCTTGTGCCAACCTCCATCCAAACAGTGGATGACACACGGTGCAAATGATGCAGAAGCAAAACCAGAATGCCTGTGTCTGAAACTCTGATTACAATGTCTCCCTGGTTAGATCTGTCAGCTTCTATCATGTGGAGGATGATTCTGGTGTCGGCCTCAGAATGATTACAGTTCAGGGATGGAACAGACTCTGTTTGTACTACCCTCCTTCTACGAAATAAGGCGTGCACTCCCCCATCACTCCCAGATACAGCTCCCTGTCTTCAAGAAATTGCCCGTAGACTTGGCTAGACCATTTTTTCTGCAAAAATATTGGTAATTCTCGCTTAAAAGACTCTCTGTGTAGCAGTTTCCTGAAACTTGTGTCTCGCTTTTGTTGAGATCCTTCGATAACCAGCCCCACGTTCACTGCAGATTCTCTTCGATCTCGCTCGCAATCTTTGATCGAAGGTCTTTCATAAGTATCGAAATGTATATCGATTCTCCGTGAGCGATAAGCCAGGCTAGCAATGAGAATATTTCTTGACATATCCCCATATGTAAGAGGCTGATCCGGTGACATACATTGTAAATGGAAGTCCCGAGTCCCGATGAATGTCCGGCTCCCATGATCACTGACAGTGCCTTCCAGGACCCTAAAGAGGTTGCTTTTTTCGGTATGGACCATTGTGCCATCGACATTGCACATGGACAGTGGAACAGGTGTTAGAGGGAACGAGAAGATATACTCAAGATCAATCTCAGCTGCCGCTGCGGTGAAAGCCATACGACCAAGGAGTTCACTGGTACACTTAAGTTGTGCTTCCATTGTATTTTTAGCTGCTTTACGATTGGCTACACATTCCCTTTTGAAAGTGCGGAGAGGATGTTTTCGGATTGGTTTTTCAAAAAGTTCATCACTCTCTAGACATTCGTTCACAAAGCGATCGTGTTGCTCAGTAGGTAGAGCGTTGGACGCTCAATCCGAACAGCCTTCCACCAATGGGTCGCGGGTTCGAATCCCACTCAGTGCAAAAATTGGAAAAGTTTTCTGACTGGGTTTTCACTCGAACGACCTATGTGGGATGGTTGCCAGCTACCAGCGGAAGGTCGTGGGTTTCCTCCGGGTACTGAGCCCGGTTTCCTCCCACAATAAAACTGGCAACGCCGCCATATAAGTGAAATAATCTTGAGCACGGCGTAAAACACCAAACAATCAATCAATCACAAAGCGATCGTGCAATTTTGTTCCTTCATCTGGGATACTCAAAAGGGATGTGCCTGTTGCATCTGTTACACTCTTTCCTGTGCTGACATTGATTAAAGGTAAACTTTGATCGAGTGTAAATGGATTAGCACACGATTCAATCTGGGCAACGATTCCCCCTCTGCCCCCCCCCCCCCCCCCGAGCATCTGGTATGGCCTTGTGGTGCTGGCGTAGGAGTCCGTAATCAGTGGAATGCAAACGTTTCATAGCCCTGTCCATTAACCCCCGTCTTATCTGCAAACCCCAGGAAAAAATAGGTCTTAAGTTGTTGATAAAACTGTTGGAACAAATGAAAGACCATTTGCGAAAGGAATTTTGAATGTACTGAAATATATGAATAAATCGTTGATTGGTTAATTGGTATGTGTCTTAATTAGCAACCCCAGGAATTTAGGTGTCTTAAATTATAATTAAGCTTAATTTCAGTTGGGTTTTACCCAAAATTGCAAACATAATCGATGTACCATGTTTTTAAATAAATCGAATTTCATGACCAAGGTACCCCATGGGGGTCCAATTACCCCCGTCTTAACTGCAAACCCCAGGAGAAAACATGTCTTAGGTTGGTGATATTATACCCAGAACAAGTGAAGAACCATATGCAAAAGAAATTTTGCATGTACTCAGATGTTTGAATAAATAGTTAATTAGCCGCTAATTGGTATGCGTCTTAATTAGTAACCCCAGGATTTTTTGTGTCTTAAATAACGCCACAATGCTTTGGATGGAAATTGAAATAAAATTAAGTTAAAACTATCATTGTACTTAATTCTTTAAATAAAACGATTTTAGGGCCTTTTTTGGATGACCCCAGGGGCCAAACCCCAGGAACGTGCAACTTAAGACGCCCCGTTCCTTTCTAATGACGCAATTTCCAATAAAAATAGACATTCAAACCTTTTGTACGCAAGTTTATGATTAAAAGTCACCCAGCTCTCTAACTAAACTACAAACAGGAAAAAATTAAACGCAGTCTTATTGCTTCAGATACATTTGATGGCGGTATCAACGCGAGAAATTTTCTGGACCACTGGTGCACTAAAATTAAGCTGGCTGTCAAGATATTTTTCCACAAATACGGACACCCCATGGTTTGCTTCTGCGAGCTCTTTTTTTGAAAATCTTGGAGGATTACAGTTTTTACTTCAGTGTAATTACAGCGTCTCTAAGCTTAACTATTCACTTCCAGGTTTTTACAGGGAAATATTAAATGGTTGGTCAATGGTGTTCAAACCAGAGTCAGTAGATATTTTTAATGAGATTATCTGGAACGATAAAAATATATTACAAGGAAATAAAGTCTCTTTTTCAAATCATGGCATCGCGCAGGCATAACATATATTCGAAACATATTGGACGAAAGAACTGGTAGAATTCTCACGTTGCCAGAATTGGAAAATAAATATCTATTGTTATGTGAACCGAGAGATTATTACAAAGTTGTTTCGGCGGTTAGGAGATTTGTTGGCTCTAATCTGTTCAATAAAAATGCTCCCTTCTGTAATATTTTAAACAACCCTTTACTTAGGTTTGACTCGTTGAATTCAAACGTCAGTAGAAATTGTAAATTCTGGATCAACAAAATACAAAACACTAAAAATACTGGTTTTGACTACACGAAATGGGAAAACGTTGATGAGGATAGCCAATTGAAAAAATATGGAATTTAGTACATTCACTGCCGTTAGATAATAAGTTTAAACAACTTCAATATAAATGGCTCCATAACATTATACCTTGTAATATATTTATGAGCACTAAAACACACGGGCACAGGGAAAATCTTCTTGTCTAAAATAACCACGGAGACAAGTTTCTAATTGTGTTAAAAAGAGGTATATCATTTAGACCTTTATACCCCATCATAAATTGTTGTAATAAAGTAAACCTATGATATTTCATTAGGTTGACGACTGACAGGAGCTTGGCCTTAGTCAGTAGAATTTTCTGGAACACTTTGTATTGCATTGACAATGCTTATGCATCTTAAGCTATAGTAAGAATATCGTCAGACTATATATTATGGGGTCATGGGAAAAGACAGTAAAAATTCCCCCATCCCCCCCCCCATACCCCTTTCCCAGAAAACCTAGGTAGAAGGCAGACAGGGGAGTTTAGCCCTGACCAGTATGTCTTTCAAACTCTGGTTCTTTTTATAAGCAATGACTGGCCTTTGGTTCAGAGGTCGAGCAAGTTTACTTTGAAGTAGTTTGTATTCTTCTACTATAATCTTGGCCATAGCGATACTAGCTTTGTTATACTGAAACACAAATGATATTAATTATAGTTTTTTCACGACATCTTCCGGGGTCCAAGTTCAAACCCAAAGGATAAATAGTTTGTAATGTTTGAATCCAAAAACTTTCCCTTTCCAAACGTTTGTGCTTGGTATCTGCAGCGGAAGTGAGAAAAGGGATTTTCTCAATAGGCATAATTTCAAAATGGTCCTTGACCGAATGACCTTGAGTATTGAAATGTTGTGCCACGGGTACATCATGTTTAAGTCTTATACTAGATAAATGGTTGGCTGCTCTTTGTCGTAGAGAATTCTGAGTTTCTCCGACGTACTGTTTGCGACATTTTTTGCACGTGATTACATACACGATATTAGAGGAGTCACAATTAAGATTCTCTGCCATTTGATATTTGTCGCGAGTTTGTTCTCCGAAAAAGGTACCGCGATCGGGTACGTATATATCGAGTTTGCATCGCGTCTTAAGGCATTTCATTGATGTACCTGAGAGAAATGTTGGACGGTAATGGTACACTCGTGAAGGGGAGGTAAGCGTATCGGGGGATGAAGGGGGAAACATGATTTGTCTTACTGTGTTAGATTTAATCCTTCGGAGTAATCTAATAGAATACTTCCTAGGGAGGAGAGCTTTAAAAAGAACAGAACAAGCCTGGTTAAAAAAAATCTAAAGAACTACAGTTTCTATAGAATCTAAATATCTGAGATTTAATGACTCCCTTGAAAGTGTGAGGAGGATGGTATGACCCAGCATGTAGCAGCTGATGCGTGTCAGTAGGTTTGAAGAATACTTTGTAATCTAGATACCCAGTAGTATGATATGTATGACCCTTGTAAATAGTTACATCCAAAAAATCCACAGAAGTGTGATCAATAGTAGGCTGTAATTTAATGCTTGAGTCGTGAGAATTAAGAGTATCAATGAAAATATGAAGGTCTTCCAACGTATGTTGCCAAATGATAAAAATGTCATCCAGATACCGAAGGTAAATAAAAGGTTGTTTGTGACATTTGTGAAGAATGTCACTCTCCCACTCAGCCATAAAAATAGAGGCAAAGTTAGGACTAAAACGTTTCCCCATAGCACACCCTTTAATTTGCTGAAAGATCTCCCCATTGAATTCAAAATCGTTTCCTTTTAAGCTGAGTTCCAGCAATTCTAAAATGTCTTTATCCGGACGACGGTGGTCAGGATATCTTTGGAATGCTGATTTTATGAATTTAAGACCCAAATCTATGTCAATGTTTGTATACATAGACTCCACATCCAGAGTAACTAAAATCACATCTTGTGGGATGGATTTCTCAGATAATTTGGCCAATAAATCATCCGTATTTTTTATAAAGCTAGGATGCCGATTCGCTATAGGTTTTAGATAGTAATCAATTAGCTCTGATATTCTGTAACTTTCACTGCCACAATCTGAGATAATAGGACGCCCAGGGGGCAATGTAGGCTTCGGCCATTTTTCAATGGGTTTGTGAATTTTCGGAAGAATATAGAAGACCCTGTTTTTAGAGTTATGATCAGATTCCAAATAGCGATACTGTTTTTCATTAAGTAAGCCTTTATCTTGAAGAGAAACAAGAACTTTATTAAACTTCCTAACATTTTCAGGCCAAATTTCCTTATCAAGTTTTTTGTAATGAAGAGGGTTGCTTAGCTGCCGTTCTATCTCTTCAATATAATCCTGTTTTGACATAATAACTGTTGCCGAACCTTTATCAGCAGGTTTAATAACTATGTTTGGATTTCTCCTTAGCTTACTTAAGGCAAGACATTCTGAATGAGTAAGGTTATGTTTGTTTTTCTGATTAGTTAAAACATCAAGCTTCCTAGATACAGAGTCACGACTAATGTTTATCTCTGGGTCATACATGTGAGAAGGGGGTGTATAGCCGCTTTTAGATGTAAACGGCTTGCGTGCCCCACTAGAATCTCGGTAGATATCAGCCAGACTAAGATTTCTGGAGAACTCCATAACATGCACTAATTTACTAATAGAAAAGTCCCTATCAGATAATGGTTTTGGGCAAGGCACAAATGAGAGTCCTCTATTGAGTAGAGATATATCATCAACAGTGAGTTCCTCGTTACTAAGATTAACAATATTACTTCCTAAGCCGAAAGTAGGGTGGCACATGCCCTGTCCCAAATTTAGTTTAAATCTAGTGTCTGAAGCCAGTGAGTATACAAGCAATTTGCTGTATCTTCGGTCCAGTGAATTTTGTCCGTGGATACTCTAAATTTTGAATTGGGAATTTTTGGTATGACCATAACTCTCTTCATCTTGGAAGCAGAAGAGTTATATAGGTTCAGGTTCGAAACTTCACTGGCCGGTAATTTTGTGGATGACTGGATCTCTACAAAGTAGATGAGCGAATTGGAAAAAGTCTTCCTAACCGCTGTCATCATGTTGCGCATTTGATTTAACGAAGCGTTTGGCTCAGTAGTTGTCTTGTTATTGATACCAATATTCAAGATAACTTTCTCAGGATTGGGACCTTGATACTTTTGAATTAGCGTCCGAAATGAATTGAAATTGGCACCAGGAAAACATTCTACCTGCATTTCAGGGTGGGGGTCAAGGTTAATTCTAGATAGATTAGAATCCCCAAGTAAAAGAACTTTCTTAGTTACATTAGGAAGGTGCCAATTAGAGGAGGTGTGCCGAAATTTCCAAAATTTAGAATTAGCTAAATTATTCCGAGGGTTGCGCTGACCCCTCGGAGGGGATCTCACTGCATCTGAATATCTCATAGGAGAATGGACTGACAAAACTGGGGATGGGGGAGGAGGAGAGGGACTAGATGTACTGGGTCTAGGAGAAGTGACCCTAGTAGAAACTGGGGAGGGTGGAGGCCGAAAGGGGACAGAGGTGCTACTAGGTCTAGGGGAGGGGGGCTGAGATGATGAAAAAGAGGGGGCAGAGGTACTAGGTCTAAGGGAGGGAGCACCAGTAGGGAAAGGCGAAGGGGAAACAGAAGGTAAAGTTACAGACCTAGGAGTCTGTGACTGCAGAGTAGGAGGTGAGATAACGGATGTCGACGGACTGACAGGCGGAAGGGGTTGGGGAGACGATGGTGGACTAAACTGAGTAGTAGCAGCAGAAGTGACAGATTTAGTGATGGAAAGAAAAGAATAAAAATTTTGAATGGTCGAAAGTTGTAATTTACCTTTATAATTCTGTTTGCCCCATTTTAAAGCATTTTTGAAAGCACTGTCAAAGTTTAGACCTAGGTATCTTCACACACATTTAAAAATAAAAGAAAGCGCCGCCTGTGACACTTGTGGAAAAGTTTTATATTTATAAATGCCACATACTAAAAAGTCCTGTATTATTTACTGTTTTCTCGAAAACGATTAGACTAGATATTACTGCCTTGTTACGATCGAAAAAACACAAACATCTTGCAATTAAGTTACAAAATTCGTTCCCATAGCCTTGTATTGGCCAACACAATTGCGAAATCCTAATTCGAGTAAATTAATTTATAAGCCTGTTTTAATAACTGTTATCAGAAGTTATTTTGTGACCTGTCTGCTTGGGGGGAGGAAAGGAAGGGGGGGGGGGGGGGGTAGTGATTGTGACAAGGAAAAGCGGTCATACTTTACTACCAGAAACTTATATTTATTTTATGTGTTGTCAACATTGTGTCTTCCGATGCTTTGTTTTCTCCTACTTTTGAAACAAAGAATTTAGCAACTAAACAACTACTTAGTATCTACAAACAAATGAAGGAATGCTTTACTGGTACCGCCCATAACCCTTGATCAAGTGGGATTGTAGGGCGCATGTAAAATCGTGATCACTAATGTGGAAATATATGTATGAAAAAAAAGCAGTGCAATATATCAATGGACACAACAATAGGAAACGAACAGGCTTGGGCATTTGAGAGTCTCAGTTCAGTCGTACAGAATGGACTGCAAGTGGGGGGACCCTAACCCAAGAAAAGACTGCAAGTGGGGGGACCCTAACCCAAGAAAAGACTGCAAGTGGGGGGGACCCTAACCCAAGAAAAGACTGCAAGTGGGGGGACCCTAACCCAAGAAAAGACTGCAAGTGGGGGGACCCTAACCCAAGAAATCACAGGAAACAGATTAAAAATGTCAAATTCTCAGCTGATATGTTCCCTGGAAGAACTAAATCTTATAAAGAGGGGCGCAATGTTTACCCCACCGAGTGCTGAAAGACCTGAAAAAAAGACACTTAATGATCGATAGTGTGAGTAGAAAAAAAGACAAACATTTGTACTTAAATAATATATTTTTAGGATCTGTACGCTGAATGTAAGAGGTTTAAGGAATGAACGAAAACAGAAATGCTTATATAGGTACTTAAAACAAAATAAGAGTGGCATTTGCGTTATTCAAGAGTCCTAAGTATTGAGAGAGGATGTATCTCTATGGGAACATGAATGGGGCGGTAAAATACTGGCCACACCTCATACAAACAGAAGTCGAGGCTTACTCACATTATTTAGTAATAAGTTAAAAGATATAAAAGTAGAGTTGGTGAAAATTGCCGATGAGCAAAATAGAACCCAAATTTGTAAATTTCGTTTAGACGACGAGATGTATGCGTTGGTTAATATTTATGCACCTAATGATAATACAGAAAAGATGGATTTCTTTAAAAAACTTACCAAAAAATAAAAACAAAGGTGAATATTAGTGAGGTGAATTGTATTATGGCTGGTGATATGAATGTGGTGAGAGATAATGAAATGGATAATATAGCAGGGGAAAATCACTGTCAGAAAGTTATATGACAGTTTAATAAACTAGAACAAGATGTAAACATCAATGATATTTGGAGAAATTTTCACGTTGACGAGAAACAGTTTTCTTGGAAAAAACAAAATCCATTTACAGCTAGAAGACTTGATTACATTTTTGTTAATGACAAATTGCAACCAAAAGCTGTTAATTCGTCTATACTAACTTTCTCCAAATCTGATCATTTATGTGTAGCGTTTGATTTCCGCATATCTTGTTTAGAGAGAGGGCCAGCTTACTAAAAGATAATGTTTTTACAGAGATGATAAATGATGTAATAGCTACAACCCAACAAACATATGCTGGTCGCTGCGATCCTCAACTTCTGTGGGATGTATGTAAAGCTCAAATTAAGAACGCTTCAATGCATTATAGCAAAGTGAAATCCCAGAATCGAAAAACAAATTAAGAACATCTTAGAGAAAAACTAACTCGAGCTAATGAACAAATTTCAAAGCACCCAACACTGGAGAATAGAAATTACTATGAGAGGTTAGAAAGAGAACTGGAACTTCAGCTAGAGTAAGATACAAAAGGGGCACAGATTAGATCTAAAGCTAGATGGATTGAGGAAGGTGAAAAAAATACTGCTTATTTCTTGGGGCTTGAGAGAACTAAAGCTAAAAGAAACACTATATCTTGGTTAGAAATGAAAGATGGGGAGAAAGCCACTACAGCTAAAGAAATATCTAATCAATTATTTTCATATTATTCACAGAGGTATAAATTAGACAATACACATGATTGATTGATTGATTGTTTGGTGTTTTACGCCGCGCTTAAGATTATTTCACTTATATGGCGGTATTGCCAGTTTTATTGTGGGAGGAAACCGGGCTCTGTGCCCGGAGGAAACCCACGACCTTCCGCTGGTAACTGGCAACCATTCCAGACAATACACATGACCCTGATAAGTACGACAGATTCAAAGGCAATATTCGTCTACCGCAACTCTGGGAAAACGCTAACTTTTGCGAGGGGCTAATAGGAATAGAGGTATGTCTGAACGCTTTAAAAAATATGAAGAATGACTCTAGCCCCGGTATAGACGGTTTGGGTCCTGCCTTTTACAAAGTGTTTTGGGGTAAAATAAAAAATGTAGTTGTTAATAGTCTCAATTTTGCCTTTGTTAAAGGAGAACTATCTGTCTCTCAGAGAAGAGGTGTAATGACCTTAATACCCAAAACTGAAAGAAACAGTGGCGATCCGTCTAATTATCGACCGATCTCACTGACCTGCTGTGATTACAAAATTGGAGCATCAGTATTAGCAAAAAGACTTCAGTCAGTGGTAAAGGAGATAGTAAAGAGTGACCAAACTGGGTATATTAAAGGAAGGGGATCATTTCAAAATTTAAGACTTATATAAGATGTAATTAATTATACCAATACCGAAGACTTACCAGGAATAATTTTAGCTTTAGACTTCATCAAAGCTTTTGACTCTATATCTAAACATTATATGTTACAAGTGTTAAGAGACATGGGGTTTGGACCCCAATTCTGTAAATGGGTTGAAATCTTCAACAAAAATACTAATAGCTGTGTTATTAATGCAGGGTGGTTTCCAATGGAGGTGGGAATAAAACAAGGCTGTCCACTTAGTGCTTTAAGTTTAATGTTTGTGATAGCTGTGGAAGTACTAGCATGTAAAATTCACCAACATGGTAAAATTAAAGGTATTCCCCTACCAAATGAAGACGTACTTCAGTTGTCTCAGTATGCTGATGACACAACAATATTCCTATCGGATGAGGATTCTATTGAAGCGATATTTAGGGTTATAAATGACTTCTTCTTAGTTAGTGGGTTAAAATTAAATGTTACAAAAACTGAAGCGATGTGGCTGGGGAGGTGGAAACATAGGGCAGATAAACCTGGCAAGGTAAAATGGAAAATTGGTCAATATGAATATATTAAAATAGTAGGGGTTCTCTTTGGGAATAATGTTTCTGCAGGAAACATAATGGCCAATTGGAACAAAAGAATTGAAGAAATGGAAAGTTTAATTAATAGATGGAATAAACGAAATTTAACAAAAATTGGCAAAATACTGGTGATCAAAACTTTTTTAATTTCTAAGATTACACATTTGTTAATGTCTTTTATTCCCCCTGAAGATATTGTAATACGTCTTTAATCAATGTTCTTTAAATTTCTGTGGTATAGAAACAAGAGTAAATTGATTGATTGATTGTTTGGTGTTTTACGCTGGGCTCAAGATTATTTCACTTATATGGCGGCGTTGCCAGTTTTATGGTGGGAGGAAACCGGGCTCTATGCCATCCCACATAGGTCGTCTATTCATATTAAAATTGTTACAGCAATAACTGGATATAGGAATTGGGGCCTACACAAAAAAATCTTATTCCAGGGAGATAACTATTGTTGAGGAAAATTAAATTGTGAATTGCAAAATTAAGCTCCCCTTGAAATTTTGGTTGAAAACAACATTGCCACCTGGTAGCCATCTTCAATATGCTAATGAAATGATAATGTACGGTGCACAGCTACAACTTAGAGGGATGATGTGTGTCATGCTTGGTTAAGATCAGCTCAGTAGTTTTCTTGGAATAATGATAATAAGTTTCATTTTCAAATTTGGTAAAAAAACTACATTGCTTCCTGGCGGCCATATTTAATAAGCAAATGAGATGAAAATGTAGGGTGCACAACTAGATCGGCCAAGTTTGGTCAAAATCAGACCAGTAGTTTTCTTGGAATAGAAGTAACCAAAAAACAATATCGCCCTCCTGGCGGCCATATTGAATATGCAAATGAGATCAAAATGAACGGTGCATAACTAGACCATAGGGTGATAATGTATGTTGATTTTGATTAATGTCAGGTAGTTTTCTTGGAACAAAGATAAAGAAAAAAAACATTGCCCCCTGGCGGCCATATTGAATATGCAAATGAGATGAAAATGTACAGTACACAACAGGGCTATAAGGAGATAATGTGAGCCAAGTTTGGTGAAAATCGGATTGGTAGTTTTCTTGGAAAAGGGTAACAAAAAAAATATATCGCCCTGGCAGCCATATTGAATATGCAAATGAGATGAAAATGTATGGTGCACAACTAGACCATAGGGTGATGTATGTTCAGTTTGATTAAGATTGGACTGATAGTTTTATTGGAATAAAGGTAACAAGCAAAAGTTTTCTTGCAATAAACGAAAAAAAAAACATATCCCCATATTGAATATGCAAATGAGATGAAAATGGAGGGTGCACAACTAGACCATAGGGTGATGAAGATGTTAAGTTTGATTAAGATTGGACAGGTAGTTTTCTTGAAATAAAGGTAACAAAGAAAAAACAACATCGCCCCCTGGCGGCCATATTGAATATGCAAATGAGATGAAAATGTAGGATGCACAACTAGACTATATGGAGATAATGTCAGCCAAGTTTGGTGAAAATCGGACAGGTAGTTTTCTTGGAATAAAGGTAAAAAAAAAAAAAATCGCCCCCTGGTGGCCACATTAAATATGCAAATGAGATGAAAACGTACGGTGCACAACTAGACCATAGGGTGATGTTGTATGTTAAGTTTGATTAAGATTGGACAGGTAGTTTTCTTGGAATAAAGGTAACAAGCAAAAAGTTAACGGACGGACGATGGACGACGGACCACGGAAAAGCGATTTGAATGGCGGGCTAAAAAGGCATGTATTGAAAAGGTGAAACGTGTAGTTCTGACGCAACAAATTGAAAATGGAGGGTTAAATATGTTACATGTAGATATTGTTAACTGGTCTAAAGGATTACATTTAAAATGGATTGGAAGATTGCTAGATGGTGAAACAGCAGCCTGGAAAATAATTCCCTGTTGGTATTTTAATCAGCTGGGAAGAGACTTAATGATTCTCAGGTTAAGAACTGTGTGGCTAAGAATTGATGATATGAATAAATGTGAAAAGCTACCTTTGTTCTACAAGCAATTGTTGTCAGACTGGTTAGAAATTAGAGGAAAACCACTAGTAGTTAGAAAAAATGATATTATTTGGTACCACTTACTTATTGTGTTCAGGGGAAAGGAGCTTTTCTTTCCAAAGTGGTTAAGATCGGGCATTGTGTATGTAAATGATATCTTAGATAGACATAATAAGTTATTACCATATGAAAGATTGCATGCTATAGTGGGCAAAAACCCTAATTTTATGTTAGAGTACTATTGTATTAAGGCAGCGTTTAACAACTTGCAAATTGTTATTGAAAATTTAACAGACACTATAAAAATCGAAGGAAAGTCACTAAATTGTCTGACAGCGAAAGATTTTGCACGAATGTTAAAAAAAGAAATAGTTAAACCAATTGGTGAAATTTTTTGACAGAAAAAAATTAGTTACAGCCTTGAATGGACACTGATTTGGAAAAATTCTTTTAATGTAATTAAAGAACCCAAAATAAATGAACTTCAGTGGAAAATACTTTCAAATATCTATCCAACAAATATCCTATTGTTGAAAATGGGAATAGCAACTTCGCAAAATTGTAATATATGTGGAGATGTGGATTATATGGAACACTTTTTCTTTGAATGTATGGTGATAAGGAAATTCTGGTGCGATATTGAGGAGATGTTACATGTAGAAGTTGCATATCACATTAAGGTGACCTTTTCTATGAAAACGGTACTATTAGGTATATATGTAATGAAACATATGACAAAAAAAACATGCTAATGTTGAACAAGATAACTCAGTTACACTTGACGAAGACACCGGCACAGGTGTCGAAAGCTCGTGTTGTTAAAAAACAACTGAGGACGTGGTGATGTCTTTAATTTTTTATCATTAGTATGGAATCCACGTTTAAAGAGAGTTTCAAACATTTCTTAAGATAATTGGGGATAATAATATGGGAAGTATGCAAACTTGAAGTGGATTTTCATTAATGAATGTAGATTTCGGAATATTGTATTTCCTTTTCATGTGTGATAGGTTTTGCTTTATTGCTGTACATTACTAATTGGATTACGATGTATAAGTAATAGTTAGTATATGTATCTTAAAAGGTGTGTTATAAAGCTTTGATGTATTTAGCATTTTTAATGTTCACTATGTTAATTGTGTATCTCTCTTTAGTGATGGTGGTAGGAAATGCCTCATCCAGCCTTGAGAGGATATTCCCTCTCAAGGTTGGAGGTGGGGCACTATGCTAACCCCTTGATGCATAATCCCCTTACGGTTTGATACCTCTGCATTCTCCTCCATATTTCGATGTTCGAATACTTTTATTTATTGGAGGTGAAAGCAACAGGTGTACTACCCCCCCCCCCCTATAAATTGGTGGCGTACTATGAATATGTAATATATGAATATTTATGATGTAAAAATAAGGTGGCTTTAGGTTTAAAAATGTATGACTGAACAATGTGAAGAACTAAAGTTCAAAATATCATATGTAATAACACGGTTAAAGGAATAAATTCTATCAAGAAAAAAAAGAAAAAAGAGGTATATCATTTAGACCTTTATACCCCATCACAATTGTTGTAATAAACTATTAAACTTATGATCCCTCTCTCTATATATATATTTATGAACACTAAAAAACACACGGGCACAGGGACAATCTTCTTGTCTAAAATAACCACGGAGACAAGTTTCTAATTGTGTTAAAAAGAGGTATATCATTTAGACCTTTATACCCCATCATGAATTGTTGTAATAAAGTAAACCTATGATATTTCATTAATATATATATATGAATAACACTGCCACTTTCTCTATGAAAAAAAAAATCTTATAAAAACAGGTGCCAAAACACATTTGCTGCAGACTTGGCAATGAGATGCTCGGCTGAGTTTTCAGCCGCCTTTAAACATCATGCCGGTAAGACAGCCCTCCTAAAGAGGGACCTGTCATATGCTGCCCAGGCTATCCCTGAGTGTTACAAAGGTACCCACAGAGAGTGTAAACGTAGATCATGTCTGTGCTGGTGGGAAACACAGAAATTGGTTGGTCAAAAGCTTATGTAACTTTATAATAAATCCAGACGAAGCAGATATGACCTACCTGCTTCAGTGTATCCAGTACTGGCTCGGACAAGCAATCTTAGACAAAACTAAAATGAACACAGACAGTCAAAAGTCTGAAGCTATCAACCGTTGTTTGCGGCGGTCACTCCCCAGTAATGTAACTTACACAAGAAATTTTGGGGGAAGGGCAAACAGTGCTGTTCACAGTATTAATAATGGCAGGGCTGAATCTCTACTAAAGCTTTGTGGTGCTGTTGGAAGTCCTGTCACACCCGGCTCCAGTCACTAAAAGCCCTACAACAAGAAGGTGAAAAACGTAAACATTACTTTTCCACAAGAAAGGCAAAACAGAAGAGGGCCCAAAAACGCAGGAGAATGTATGCCCTACATGAAAGTAAAATGACAAATACATGCAACTTTAAGTCTTATCAAAAAGACATAATTGGGCCAAAACTCAACTGCTAAAAGAAATGCAAAAACAAAACAAACAGAAAGAACAAAGCTATATAAAAAATTGTCCTTGCACTAAAGCTACCTGTTTTCATTGAAATAAACATGGTTGCTGGTTACCACATAATGATTTGGTCTCCAGTGTCAAATAAGTGCCCCTAACACACAGTTTTGAATGGCATAGGTGGCTGACTTCAACAGGCTCATTGTATTCACTGACTTTCGGAATATTTAGAATTCTATGAAAAAGCATGTACCCTACCCTATGTGCATTGTGCATAGATATCCGACTTTTTTCCACCATATTTAAAATCTCTCACCCTGCAATATCCACTTTTGGGGTGCACATTACCCTGCCATAGTCAATAACCCTCTCCCATAAAGACATTTTTTTCAAAAATACCAGATAAACGAGCCATAATGCTCGAAACAGGCTCGTCACTATCCAACACCGATGCAGACGACATGTTTAGTAAAAAAAATGAATTGGACGGAGTTTGAAAGACGTGATGCACAAATGTTAGTTTTCCTATAGGTCAGAAAATACAGTTTTTTCCCCATTTGCGGCCATGTTGACGTTATGGTTAATTGCTTATTACCTAAATCTCATCAATTTTTTTTCGGTTCCAGTTCCAAATAGGCTGGTATGTGGGAAATTAAGAAAACACAAGAAAAAGGTACATAGTGCATGCCGCTTTCTTGCTGCACTCCTGCAAAAATGGCTACCCAACAATATTCAATGCAATATGTAGGAGGAAATGCATTTAGAAACCCATATGAGGTGGAATCAAGAAAGAACAACAGGCACAGTCTTCTGGAAGGTAACAATTTAGCAGGGCTATGATAAAGAGCATGCAGTGCCCTGAAACACTGTACATGTATGAGATACAGGTGCCCTAAACATTAACGGTTTATTTATTTCAAAGACTGTAACAAAGACAATAGTTTTGTTTTAACGCAGCTTTTAAGTTTAAGCTCAAATTATTAACGTACGAATGATCGTAAGGACCATCTTTGTGTACAAAAGTTTAAACTCAACTCGGTTTTCCTGAAGATGTTTAAATCGTTAATCGTATTAGACACAAAATTTCTGTATTAGTTTTCAAGCTTAGTTATGTTTCTATCAATGTATGGAAGCCCTTAGAGAGCATATTTACATTTTATGGACAAAACCGACCCCACATTATATAGTATTTAAATTATTGCTAATGGCAATAATTAAGTGGTGAAAATGACAACTTTTGGTCGGATGTGCGGATAATATCCAGGGGAATTATTCCATCTACTGCTTATCCTAGGAGAACATCATGCAGTGAAGTATTAGAAAGAGGGATTGGTTCAAAGAAAGTTTTTAAATTAATTATTCGTTGTGCTATGAGTTAAGATTAAGTAACATTATGTTACGGCTTATTTATAATATGCATAAACATATTTTTCAATAATTCTATGGAAGGTCAAACAGACCATTTCGATCGCCATCACAAATAACCCTAAGGTCACAACTTTTAAGATTCTGGACATTGTTTAAGTAAGCGCATGGAGTCAGATTAAGTTCAGTTATCCAGAATGTACCGTACTACATGTAGTTAGTCCTAGGTCCCGTTGTTGTTCCAGAAGACGTTGACCAAGAGAGCTGTGGTTTCCTTAACTTCCGTATAAATCTATTTTAATCTGTTATTTCAGATACATGGTTGCGTTATTTTACATTAAACGTTAACACGCTCCTACCATGGTAACACATGTCATCAGAAACAAGCACCTATGTCTTCCTGTACTGAAAATAATTAAACCAGCGTATCTACAATAGGTGGTGCACATCCTCACAGGATATACAGCATGCCCACCAAGTTTCGAAAAAAATTGATGAAAACTGTGGGAAGAGATGCGATGACAAGCGCTGATTGTCTATGTCTTCGTATACTGTCACAAAAGGGCAGTAACTCTAAAAACAATGAAATCAGCGTAACTAGCATAGGAGGTGCACATCCTCGCATGATATCCAGCATGTCCATTAAGTTTCGAAAAAAATTTATGAAAACCGTGGGAAGAGATGTGATGACAAGCGCTAATTGTTTATGTCTTCATATACTGTCGGGAAAGGGCAGTAACTCTTTAAAATAATGAAACCAGCGTAACCTGAATAGGAGGAACACATCCTCACATTATATCCAATATGTCCACCAAGTTTCGAAAAAATTTGATGAAAATTGTGGGAGGAGATGTGATGACAAGACTCGCATTATATGCTGGGGGTATAAAAAATGGAAAGGCAGCAAGCCATTTAAATCAACACCATTGGCAGAGTCTGAAGATTTAATGTTAAAGGAAAAGGGTCTATTATGATCCGAAAGCCCTAAAAGACTCCAGAACCAGATACGGTTAAATAACACTATGCACTTTGGATTTCGCGGAAGTGAAGAAACAGAAAGTTGAAATGGGGGGGACATAACATTTCATACAGATGATCATGAGCCGGGATCCAAATACTTGCAATTTAAAGACAGGGACACAAAAACGCGAACAGGTGAAAAACCAATCCGCCATGAACGGCCTTTCATGCCAAAACAATCTGCGTTGAGGGACAAATCGGATGACTGTCCAATGGAATTATATGAGTTTTAGTAAGCTCAACAAACAGCCTCCGCTATGACAGATTAGGGTATAGAACATATTTGTTTCAATTTCAGAAATTGAAATCTTATGTTCATGTGAAAGATTTTCATTTCTCTATTCCATGATTGATTGATTGTTTGGTGTTTTACGCCGCGCTCAAGATTATTTCACTTATATGGTGGCGTTGCCAGTTTTATTGTGGGAGGAAACCGGGCTCTATGCCCGGAGGAAACCCACGACCTTCCGTTGGTAACTCTATTCCATGAACATACCTGTATAGGCCCTCTGGATGCTGTATTACGTAACCAGGGATATCCTAAATTGTCCCCAACAAACCATTTACCCCTGATATATATACTCTAAAATTGTCATGATCAGGTAAAAACTAAAGAAGATATGAACTAAAAGAGAATATTATATAATCTTATAATGCCGTATTAAGTAACTGAATTTCATAAATGGCCGACAACACACCGTCTACACAAATATAGTATATGCTGTGAAAGAATTGTAAAGATTAGATCGAAACTCTTCAAGATATGGAACGGTAGTGAACGAAGATATAGACTAAAGAGATATTACATAATCCAATATAGATGCCATATTATGCAACCGAAATGCATTAAATGATTCATGACACACCAGCTTACCCATAAAGTGTATGTTGTGAAAGAATTGTAAAGATTGGATCAAGACTCTTCAAGTTATGGAGTGGAAGGGAATGAAGATAAATACCATACCATGAAACCGAGGATGTTAATTTGCTAAACAGTTATAAATGACACACCATGACCTCCCCATAAAGTATATAGTGTGAAAGAATTGTAAAGATCAGATCAAAACTCTCTAATTTATGGAGTGGAAAGGAATCTGGGACGGACGGCGCTGGTGATACCATAATACCAGCCACTTTGTTTAAGTCGGGTGTATATTAAAAAGAACAGGTCTCATAGACCATCTGATATGTGTGCCATTGACAGTCCTTTATAAATTCTACTATGGAGTGGTTTTACTATTAAAAGCCAAAACACATAGGACAACTCGTACTATATTGTACATGATGGTGTATATCATGACAGTGACAGTCCATTTTCTTTGTCTATAAATCATAGCGGAAAACCAGGATCCTGAAAATGGCACAAAACTAAAGCCAAGCCATGGCGGGAACAAGCCAAGTAGCTAGCAGGTCCCCCGTCATTAATGTTGTTTGAAAACTAGTAGCTCCAGCAAGTAGCGTTTATGTGAGGCCTGAAGCTGGGCCGAACGCTACGCCATGTTTCAAAAAGGAAATTCATGAATGGTTGAGACACCGTGATCTTCCCTTATCCCTCTATCTAATACATGTAATATATAATCAGGGGAGAGCACTCCGTGTGCCTGTGGTTAAGAATACAAAACATGACCGCCGTGTTCGCGGAAAAGTGTTGGAACCAGCTCTAGTCTCTAGATATGTATGTAATGCAATAACTCTGGCCTATAGTTTGACAAAAGGGAAATGGATATCAAGACAGAAAAGGTTGGTCATTCATTTTAAGGCATTTAGTGCATCAATGAAAGATTGTGGTCTTATTTATGGGAAAAAAGTCGTCCACAGAAAAAAGGGGATAGATAACTTTTGAAAAAAAAAGGAAGAATCTGAGGGTGACAGTTCTTAAAATATCCTGTTCCCAAGCAAATTCCCGACTTTTACCTCAATGACCTATATGTGACCTAAAAATATAGGTCGACATCCCAGAAAATCGAACTTGACGAAGGTCTCTCTAATGTGTCTCCATATACCAAAAATGAAGGACCTGAGTGTAACAGTTCCTAAAATATCACATTCACAGGCAAACTCTAGAATTTGACCTAAATGACCTGTGACCTACAAATATAGGTTGACAACCCCCGAAAATCGAACTTGACCAAGGTCTCTCTAATGTGTACATATATACCAGAAATGTAACATCTGCATCTAGCGGTTCTTAAGCTATCATGTTCACAAGAAAATTCCAGGCTTTGATATCAATCATTTCAATGGCCTCTGTGACCTACAAATATTGGTCGACATCCCCGGAAATCGATCTTGGCCAAGGTCTCTTTAATGTGTCTCTATATATACCAAAAATGAAAGATCTGCATCTAGCGGTTCTTAAACTATCGTAGGCCTATACACAAGGAAATCCCAGACTTTGACCACAATGATCTACAAATATTATATAGCCATTATTATATTTATGAGCACTAAAACACACGGGCACAGGGAAAATCTTCTTGTCTAAAATAACCACGGAGACAAGTTTCTAATTGTGTTAAAAAGAGGTATATCATTTAGACCTTTATACCCCATCATAAATTGTTGTAATAAAGTAAACCTATATAGCCATTATTATAGGTGGACATATCCGAAAATCGAACTTGATCAATTAGGTCTCTCTAGTCTATGAAAGATCTTAAGCTATCGTGTTCACTAGAAAATTGAAAGGACGGACAGAAGGACGAACGGGCAGCATTTCCAAGTCCCCCTTCCACTTACATGGTGGGGGGACAAAAATACCTTAAACTGAGAATATCGTGAAAACAATGGCTGAACAGGGTGGTAGAAAAAACAATCACGGTACTAGGTCGACAGAGGGCTGCGGCACTGGGTACTGTTGGTCCGGCAACATTGGTAGGCCTACTGGTAAATTCGATCCATGAAAATCCAGTGAATGTGAACATTCCTGCTTTATACCACAATCTTCGGGCACTCCTGCTTTGGATTCTAACAGTAACACAACTGCTAACCGCACTTGTGTGACTCTATCCTGGTTTTACTTACTTTGCCGGTCAGGTAGAGCCACACATTAGACCACCATTATATCCGTTGGCTCGATCGACAGGCTGTTCAAAAGCAAGGAGTCACGGGATGCGAGGATTCGTGTCGTGTGCAAAGGCCAGTTATTTTAAGATCTCGATGGGGAAGCCCCAATGAACTATATGCGGGGAATGGACACGTCTCATTGGCTGGTTTGATCTGACTTAGTAAAATGTGCCGCCATTGATAGTTGAAGCGCGCGTGCATAACAGACCTGTATAGAAGTCGCATCATATACTAGTAATGGCGGCATTCGATGCATATCAAATACCACGTGACCTCCATTCCACGCATACAATTCATTGGGAAGCCCTCCGAAAAAAGGTCACGTTACTTGGAAAAGTACCGGGAAAACCCGAATCATGTGATATGTTGTCGTTGTTCGAGGAGAGTTTGAAATCTGACGGACAAATTTTTGACACTGGTTTTTAAATTGAGGGATTTAACAGTTTAACAACGGAATTCGAAGAAATTAACGGGTTCAGTGAAAAGAGGAATGTTTCAAAGGTATAACAGGAGGTAATAGCTGAAAGGTAAGTGAGATTAAGGATAGTTAAGACTTAGCTTCAATCTGTAACGCGAATACTTTCGACATGTTTCATTTAAAAGCTGTAACTACACAACTTTTGTCACACTTGGTATTATTTTTCTCGTAAAGACTAAACTAAGACGAAGCTGTTGTGCAAATTTCATGAAAATCCTAACATAGGTTTTCCAGAACGAACTAAATATTTGTCACGTTCACTAAAATTATACGATGGCCGAAGCACCGCCTCGAGTCCTCCATGTAGGGGAAGATTTCCGCATATGCGCACTGTCGTGTAAACATGTCGCGTGTGAGTTTGACATTTCGTTCAGTCGTCGGAGTTCTCATAAGTGTTGAGGATGTACCGTACAAAAAAATCCCTGGCTGTAGAAGCATGCAGAAATTATTTGGAAATACGAAGAAGTTAGAGGAGAAAGGATCATGTTGCCGGAATTAAATGCGATGTCTGGGACCAAAGAAAGTGACGGGAGCCTGAGTTGGCTATACGGGTCTGTACATCGATACTATAACTATAGTATAAGCGATGAACACAAGGTTAGGGACTACTACGGCGCGTACCGGCTAACTAAATTTCTACATGTCGCAGCCTATGCCTTCGCCAAGTAAATCAATTATACCTAAACAATGAGTATGTAGCGTAAGTCTGTCTTTTGGGTTTTTTTTAATTGCTGTAGGTGACGTCTCAATACTGGCAGTAAACAAAACACAGAAAATAAACGTACCAAAATTTATGATGCAAGGACTTTGATATGGTGGAGTAGGTGATAATGTTTTAACATCAAGACTATGTGACTTCAGTATTTAATACACTGTAGCCTAATTAAGATTACTTTTTTTCAAAGGCTGGAAATTGAAATCGAAGCAGGAACTATATACTAGGCTATAAGGCTTACTTAGATTTATTGAAGAAAGTATTGAACTTAAAGAAGAAAAGCAACCATTTGAAGCTGAGTGATATGATAAAGGATGTGGATCATGCAGAAAGGAACTTGACATAAGGCCAAAACGTTTATACTGTGTAAAGGCCGACATATTTGTGTGTGTGTTTGGTTTAAATAAATAGCGAAAACATGCAAGATATATATTTATCTATTAGGTTGGTCAACTTGAGTAGACACTGATTGGTTCAAGAAGTTCAATGCTGTCTAAACTCAATTTGGTATTAGCTCTATTAAAGTGGCAGGAGCTGCCAAAATTCACACTTCTTTCATAATGTCTGATCATCACCACAGTAAGAGGCTTTGAAGGCCATCGAAAAATTAAATGATTGGCGTTGGAATGAGGAAAGACCATACAGCATGTGGCCTATACAAACCGGAACAGTGTTCGAAAAATAATTTTTTTTTAAATAACCGGGACGACCATTCATTCATTTTAAGCCAAAGTTAGTTCAAAACAATACTTTATCATACATTTTTGAGACTAGAAGCACTAAAAAGCTTCTGAATTACACGTCTTGAGAAAAATAGCCGATAATTTCAAAATTCTGTAACAACTTCAAAATATCAACATTTTGGCAGCTCATGCCACTTAAAATAGTGAGTTAAACATAGAAGATGTATAACCAGATACTGTTGATTGATTGATTGTTTGGTGTTTTACGCTGCGCTCAAGATTATTTCACTTATATGGCGGCGTTGACAGTTTAATTGTGGGAGGAAACCAGGCTCTATGCCCGGAGGAAACCCACGACCTTCCGGTGGTAACTGGCAACCATCCCACATAGGTTGTTCCAGTGAAAACCCAGTCTGAAAATTTTCCAATTTTTTGGGACTGAGTGGGATTCGATCCCGCGACCCATTGGTGGAAGGCTGTTTGGATTGAGCGTCCAACGCTCCACCTACTGAGCCACGGAGGCCCCACCTATATACTGTTAACAAGTTTAATTAAAACTAAATTATTAAACCCTGAAAAAATAAATTCCCTTGATAGTTTAGTTAATTTTTTTATATCATGAATGACTAACTAAAACATATAGGATAAGCTGTACTATTTTGTACATATACACAACAAGAAGGACAAAACAAATGCAAAAGTTTCTCACTGATAGGTTGTAATTCCTACAGTTAATAACAATAACCACAAGCTAGTGTGTGTGGCGGGGGGGGGGGGGGGGGGGGGGGGGGGGGGGGGGTCATTAAACAGATGAGATCAAGAATAAACAAAACATGTATTATCAGTTTCTTAAATTAGTACATGTAGGTCATTCTTGACATGTAATTGGACCCTTCCCTCTTAGCTTGTACTGATATTTTTACTACAGGAAATTGGAACACAAACTTTTGTATTTGTTTCATTCTTCCTGTAAATAAATGATGTTTTACTATTCATTTCCAACGTTTTTTGTTATTATTACTGATCATGCCAGTACTACTCATGGAAGCTCATATTAAATGCCAACATTTACAAAGTAGTATAAGTTGTCCAATGTGTTGTGATTTCAGTAAAGTCATTCCATCGAAAATGACTATTTCATTGATGAATCAAGATAAAATCAAATATAATCCTGGGGCAAAAAGGTTATCCATGCACAGTAAAAGTTGTTCACTTGTGTGTTTTGGAACCGTCTTCATAACAACAAATTGTCATTTTTACTTCGACAAATTCCAATATAATCCAGTAGCAAATGGTTATCCAGGTACAATAAAAATTGTTCACTTGGTTATTTTAGAACCCTCTTAATAACAACAAATTGCTATTTTTTTTTCCTAACACAAATTCACTGATGCCAATAAATCACTGTTTTAAATCAATAAGAATTTACTTCTGGATAAAAACTGCTCAACTCGGACTGTTTGATGACATGGTTTCATTGTCTTTTAATATAGTTGTCACTGATCATCTGTTAATTAACTGGGTGTTATTTACTTTGTAACTTCAACGCTACTTTTGCTGTCAGCCAACAGTCTACAATCAAAGATGCTGAATAGGCTGAAAAAC
The DNA here is from genome assembly GCA_963971465.1 of Lepidochitona cinerea. Lineage (NCBI taxonomy): Eukaryota > Metazoa > Mollusca > Polyplacophora > Chitonida > Tonicellidae > Lepidochitona > Lepidochitona cinerea. The sequence continues at coordinate 839,234 of OZ020559.1, forward strand.
AAAATTAATAGAACAGTATAAAACCCCACAATTAAATAAGATAAAATAGTAAGATCATTTGTTTGTAGATGATAAATACCAGATCAGTAGCAATTGAATATGTTCAATTCTTATTAACAGTTGCTGGCTTTTAAACGTCAAATATTTGCTTAATATTCATTTTACATCATCAAACAAGGTTTGATTGATTGATTGATGCTTTAGGAAGGGCTCAAGATTATTTTACTTGTATGGTGGTGTTGCCAGATTTAGGGAGGAGAAAACCTTTGTCGAGTACCTGGGAACTCTTCAAGATAGGGTGAAAGAGTAAAAACCCCACAGAATTTTGATTTGGTCTGAGTGGGATTGATCATTCAAACCTGGGTACTATCAATGGATTGATTGCTTGTTGTTTTATGCTGCACTCAAGATTATTTCACTTATAATGCTGCGTTGCCAGGTTTAGTGGGGAGGAAACCTGGTTCTTTGTCGGAAGGAAACCCACCACCTTTGGTGAGTAGGCCCTACCTTTTCCACATACGGCGATCAAGTGGAAAATCCACTCAAAATTTTTGCAATGTTTATTTCGACCCCACCCGGCCGCGTCGATGGAAGGCCTGTGTGGGATTATCACTATAACCGACTGAGCCACCGAGGCCCGACTTTCAATGGAAAGCATGTGTCTGACTGAAACGCTATCGCCCTACTGCCTGTACCACAAACTACCGACTTTGCCACCTCCACCTACAAGACTTGAAAAGTATATGCTTGGAAGATTTTCCCTTTTTACAGTTGCAGAAATCGTGTAGTATCTGGAGGCCAGGACAAAATGTTTAACATTTAAAGAATGATATAATTGACAGGATAAATATATTTACTCACCAAGAAATCTATGCCTTGAGTGCATGGCTCCTCAGTTCTGCCTGTTCCAATGACTGTCTTCCAGTACAGGCAACGTCAGTGTCAAACCTGGCTGTAGAGTACAGTTGTATGCAAACTGAATGTGCTAGTCTAACCACTAAGGTTATGAGACGTGCAGCCGTGGAAGCTTCTATATTCACCTTGAAATTAAACAGTTCTAACGATTAATCAAAAAGATCGAATATATAAAAGATTCGAATAACTGATCAGTGATCGTCTGATGTTGGTTGTTGTTGTGAGCTTTATACACCTCGATTCAGATTTCTGTATGATGATGACATTTAGTATAAACATTAGTAAATCAGTCGACATCAACTCTTCATTTAATTAATTAAACTAACAAGTCCAAAAATAAGCATGAAACAAGAATGTTTCAAGTAAAAATCAACTTACTTTTTATCTACTACCAATCTAAAATAGAGATTGATCCTACTGCCATTCGTTGAGATATCAACTCTAAAACGATTGAGTGACATGTTTTAACACAAAGGGAGACCACTGCTGTCCACGTCCTTAAAATTGTAAACAACGACACGTGACACTGATAGTTGACTCGGTTGTGTAGAGAGATATTCGATATAATTCTGGTAGGTAACGTTTAAGCCGCCGACAACCTGTTTTGTTATATTGATTGCTACTCTCCTAATACATATAATATACCTTAAAATACCTTGAAGTCCATGTCATATTTTGCCTTGACATCCATGGGCGCTGCCATCTTGTTTTAGAATGTATTTAAGAGCTAATGTAGTGCCGAATATATTTTTGATTTTTTACAAGTATTTCTGCCCTAAGAACCTGCAATGCAGCATATTATAATAGGGTTACATGTTTGCGAACAGAATAGAACAGATAAATAAATAGTATATAGATTAAAAATTCTCAGTAGATTTCTTGCAGTTAACTATGCGCAAAATGGAGTGCGACGGCTCTCGAGCCATGTCTCGAGTTGAAGATCTCGTAGAATGGCACGAGATCTCGATTGATCTACTACGGCACATCGTTCCACACGCTCAAGTGTTTTGACAGTTGTCCGGAAGTCATTTATGCGCATGTAACATCGCCAAAAAAGGAAAAGTGGTAGAGAGGTGATTGACAGGCGAGGAATACTGAAGAAGTTAGTTTTTAATGCAAATTACAATTTTCAACAAATGAAACATTGCGGCATTTGTTTAATTAGATCTAAATGTTCGTCTGGGGCCAGAAATTATCGCGATCTGAACATCAGATCTTCAAAATCAAAATTACAGACCCTCGTGGCCCGTCCAGCTTTAAGTTTGAATATTAACTTTGCCACTCGCGACACACATCAGTGATGTAACTTGTACGCTTGATCCATAATACTTAAATCCATCTCCAAGAAATTGAATGTATTCCAAGGTCATTTTTCTCTGGTTCAGTCTTTGCCGGCTCTGTTAAACTTTAAATTGAATGTTAACTTGTATTTGTACTAATCCATTTGACATTTCCTCTTTGTCTTTATCATAAAACATTGCAAAAGTGACATCTTTTATCACACATGCAACTTGCAAGGCTTGGAATAAATAGTGAACATATAAACTTTAACCGCCTGTTTGACATTCGTCTGTTCACTGTCTGCGGCCGGTTGGTTGAAAATGACAGGCCTACATCATTTAAAATCACATTATTGATACATGTTGCAATTTACGTTCTGCTCTAGTCTCATATTGAATAAAACCGCTCGAAACTAAAAGATAACCCTTGGCGGACTGTTAATATAGTCCATCTTACATGTTTTATACAAACAGTATGCAAGAAACACAAACAGTTAAAAAGATCGTTTTTCAATTAACAATTGCTTGTGTTATTAAAACGATAAAGACTTATGGCCGTACCGTATATTTTTTTAATATTATGATGTATGTCAGGGGCGTGGTGTATCGTGCAGTGATCTGCAGTGTCACTCACATTCCATTTCTAATAAGGGGGTGGGAATATGTAGACAAACGAACCTGTCCTTTCTGCCATGTGATTTGAAATTGACGGCTTTCGAAGACTGGATATTTTGGGACTTTGGCTTAGAATGAATGAATGGTCGTCCCGGTTATTTAAATTTCTTACTTTTCGAACACGTTTTCGGTTCGTACAGGCCACATACTGTATGGTATGGATATTCCTCATTCCAACGCCAATGATTTAGTTTTTCGATGGCCTTCAAAACCTCTTACTGTCTGAAATGAGGGTTAGACATTATGAAAAAAGTGTGAATTTTGGCAGCTCATGCAAATTACAACAGATATATGGCCTATAACAGGGGACTCACTAAAGCGAATGACGAATGACAGACACAATAACTGCTCCCAGTGCGAATGAAAGTGAATGACAAAATCGTCTCATCGTGCTTATCTCCCTTAGATCGATACCGTAGTCTCGCTCTTACCATACCATTTACAGCCTTGAGTAAAACAGCGAATGACAGACTTTAAAACTTGTTTGGTCAACATTCTAATCAGGAATAACACGGCATATGATTTCATTTCTGTAAGTCAACCAGAAAAACGGCGAATGACACACTTTTAACATGAAATGATGTATCCTACGCTTAAACTTAAAGTGGCATGAGCTGCCAAAATTCACACTTTTTTCATAATTTCTGATCGTCACGACAGTAAGAGGCTTTGAAGGCCATCGAAAAACTAAATGATTGGCGTTGGAATGATGAAAATCCATACAAAATGTGGCCTGTACGAACCGAAAACGTGTTCGAAAAGTAAACAAAATTTAAATAACCGGGACGACCATTCATTCATTCTAAGTCAAATTTAGTTGAAAACAATGTTTATATATTGACAAGATATGATAATTGGCATCCTGGTCTTATAGTTTTGCATTAGTTAAATCTTTCTGAATCTCGTATATATATTTGTACCTTTTGAAACAATTGAACATTTTCTTCGTATCTCATAGTGTTGTTGCTACAAAGCAACAAGCATTCTTGTTCATGAGACATGAGTGTCGCAAATCAGACAAAAAGTTGAGGCGGAAAAGTTAATTTTTCCACGGCAGAAATAATTCACCAAGGCATTGTTTTTCAAACACTTCTCACTGTTCTTTCAATGGTACTAAAGTTGGCAAAGAGTGAAAAATGCTGTGTAAATTGTGTACAGAAAAGAGGAAAAATGTTATAATACTGCTCAACAAAGTTTTTTTGTAATACTTACCCAGCCAGCATACGTACCTGGGGCCCATATGGGTTTTCGGTGGGATAGATGGGCATGGGTAATTGATGGGCTTCCCGTATAGGTACCACGTAGACTTTCAATGGGTTATACATGGGCATCGACCATATGAGGATCCCGTGGGCTTCCCATATGGGAACCACATATATTGTTGATGGGCAGTGGATGGACATCAGTTAGATGGTTAAAACATGGGCATCGCATATGACACCCACTTCGAAAGTTTATGGGTTAGCCATGGACACGTCACACCAGCATGGGAATACCATATGGGCCCTACCTATGCTTTGTACGGGGGTATGCACGGATGCAGCACGTATGCAAAAACATACAGAACTCTTTTATTTTTTTATTAAATCAGAACATTTCGGAGGTCAAACTTACCTGTCTAGCATGTAAATACATCCTACTGTTCCTATATCCTTAATTTCACAAGGAAAGATAACTGAGATTCAAATCAAACTACCGCCAGGTGGGGCCACCCAGAAGGTCTGTCAATCATAGCGCCAAATCTGAATGGACGCCATTTTTCTCAAGTCTGCGTTCTGGGTAAGTTTGTAATCCATTCCAATCCTCTCAAACGGGATTAATTTTTGGTCAATTTACATTTATGGTAGCAGAAAATATTAGCATAAGTTCGGAATTTAGTTTAGATTTTAGGAATGTGTAGCATATAGTTGTATGGATCCTATTTATATCTCGGGTTCAAAATAATTAATAGATTTTTAGCTTTTGGCAGATAGGGGCCTACAGTTTTTACATATGTTTTTCGTCACTCGGTCGACTAGAAAACGGATTTCATTTACTCTCTGAAGCGTTATTTTGACAACTGACTTTAATCTAAAAATACCATACACAGTGCATGACATTAGCAATGGACCCATAGCCAAATCTATGGTAAATCCATTTGGTCTATGATAAAATTTGAAGTAATAACCTGTAGGTATATGGGGAGATTTAAAATATTGTCAGGATGTCTATGGTGAAAATTATGCCAATGTCAAACACTGCCATACACATGGATTTATGAATTATCGTAAAACTAAAAGTAAACAGGGTTTCATTATGGGTAAATGTGTAAACTTGTCCATAGCCTAGGGGTACCAGTTATCGAGGGGTACCAGTTATCGATGGCTAGGTACATTATTGATAGTAGACAGAAAAGTCTTCCAAGAAATAAAACAAAATTTAGATTTTAAAATTCTTTATTGTAACCGGAATGTTGATGCCACACAGCATTTATTTTAAACATAATGGGGTTTCCCTTCGGGCATATATTAGGTTTTCTAGCAAGGTAACCTGTCAACAAACGCCAATTAGTTACCGGTACTAGAATTTGAGTATATATATATGTACCATGTATGACAAACATTTTGACATTTAAATTTGCAGTCCCCATCTGATATGGAGTACACAAACAACTGTAGGAGAATATAGGCTACTTCAATATCCATATTGACTAAGAGGGAAGTCGGGATAGTCAATCCAAACGAAGGTAATTCTATAAATTTGAAGTACAAATTTGATCACAAAATAAATCACTGATACTGAGAGTATTATTTTAATATATAAACATTTACAAACACGGCTTTTTAGTCAATTCAACCATAATAACGCATTGTAAAACCAGAAAATTGCAATGATTTTCACATTTAGTTTTAGCGTGAAAAATATTACCATTTGACAGTTCATGCTGCTTGAAGGAAAATCACATTTTCTCTTTAACAAAAGCAGGTACCTGAATGTTAGAAAAAATACTTTCTATGATTTCCTCGATTTTTTTTTCAGAAATGGAAGACCATCTGAATACGATTAAGCTGAAAGTCAATATCATCAAGCTTGTAGATGAAGAATTGGTTGTTGCATTTTTAAGTTCCGCTAGCCCTTCAGACACAATTCATAACCATTTAAGAAAAAAGATAAAAGAGAGTCAATGTAAGTAAATTGTTTCATTTTTGTCTGAGTTTGGATTTCAGCTCTTGCAATAATACGTATGTGTGTATACTAATGAAGCCTATTTTACTGTAACTTTGTTGGGAATAAACTGCAACTAAACTTAAACTATGAAAAATGCTCTTTGTGATGCTATTGCTTACCTTTATTAATTTGTTGCAGAATGATGGATCTGTTTATCACAATGCATTTACAATGGATTGCACCGAGGATTCGAAGTAATGTATTATAGGGTGGAATAATGTATCCCAAAACAGCTTGTGAACAATCGAGAATGTAAAACGATCATAAAAGAACTTTGGTGATACCCGACTAGTGCAACTTAGATTTACTGGCATTTGAAAAGGAATGTTACCTTGGATATAATTCGTTACCTTCGAAAGAATTCGGCAGTATTTTAAAGACGTCTACATAGGGAACATACTCGGAGCAGACAAAACAACGTTCATTTTGTACCCTGTTTCCCAGAGACAAGGACTTCACATAGTTTTCTTTAAAATTTAGGAAAATGTGTGCTAAAATTCTGTTTTTGTTTCTTTGACGAACATTCAGATCTATCCAAAAAATTGAACATACCATGCAGTCAAGTAAAGTAATTATCTGCAGAAATGTTTTTGTTTATTATTTTAATTATCTTTCTGGTTTATTGTTGCTTGTCACATTCAGTATATTTTCTTTAAGAGGCTACATGTTTCAGGCAACACTTTATTGAACGTCTGAATGTGCTTATTAAATGCGTTTGGTGAGAGTAAGTTGGTTGGCGTTTTAGATGTGAGCGTCGCTAATAAAACCAATAAACTTAGCCTATCCGTATGTATGGGGTGAGGGGCCCATAAATATTATTATTTTTAGGGGCTGGTGGTGGGGGGGGGGGGGGGGGGGGCACGTACCAGTGGCTTAAGCTAGCTGGGCCTTACACAGACAGCCCATATAGATACCATCAATAGAATCAATATGGTACCTACATGTATATGGGTCCTTTGAAGAAACCATATCGTCCCCACATTCATCCCATATAACCCCATGAAATCCCATATAGGTCCCATACCCAGCCCATCCAAGTCCCATATTGTCAGCCCACGTGGTGCCCATATGGCCACCACTGACACATCGAGCTGGTCCCCACTAAGACAGCCCACATGGGTACCACAAATCACACTTTATGGGTCCCACTTGGGACCCACCAACCGATGCTGACTGGGTATATCTTTTACGAGAAACAATCAAAGTTTGTCTTACGTCTGAAACGGACTGTCCGTAATCGAATGAATTCATGTTACCGGTTATTTCCTTTTGAAATGGCTTGCATTTGGTATTAAACTGTTCTTAAATGTAACTATTCCTGCTAATTAGTCACTTCACTCAGTAAAGCGTTTTTTAAATCATAAATTATATTTATTTACACTAAAACATCTTCTTGTCTAAAATAACCGTAAATACGTGTAATATAGGGTCAGATCTATACTAGTTGGTAAAGATTCATTAGATTGTTTTATATTATTCCAAATTAGTTCACAATTTTAGATTGATTGATCAATGTTTTCCGACACATTTACTGTAAAATGAACAATAGTTTGAAAGATCTACCAGACAGGGCAAAACACCCTTGTCTGTCTTCTGCCCAGGCATTTCTGATGGTTCCACAAATTTTCCCTTTCTTTTCCGATGATGATATTTTTTTTTAAATCTCAGTTTACCAGTATTCTGTGCCCATGTCTTTATAAATATAAAGTGACTGCCTTGACACACGCATGGTCACAGCAGGTCGGCAAGTTCTGACAATGTTCTCCATGTCTGTTGTGTAGTCGACCGGTTATCGATGTGGCCGCATTAGACATGTGGCCGCATTGACCTGAGACCCAAAACGGTCTCAAAACAATACCTTGGCTTATCGTTCATTTTCGAGATTAGAAGCACTAAAAAGCGTCTGAATTGTACGTCTTGAGAAAAATAGCCAATAATTTCAACATTCTGTTTCAACCTCAAAATATCAACATTTTGGCAGCTCATGCCACTTTAAAGAATAAAAACGAATGAAAGCGAATGACAAATTCATCTCTCCATGGTTATCCCCCTTTGTCTCCATGTGAACATATCAATGTATTTGCAATAGTTGGGTTTTGCCAACTCGAAAAGAAATCAATGGCAGATTATAAACGGGGAATGGCAGACTTTAATTGCAGGAGTTTTCGAATTCATCTTAGAAAGACAATCGATCTCCTATATCATGTAATTTTACACGGAATGAAAACTATTGGCCCCAGAAGAAATCCTTCGTTTTCCTGTTCATTCCCCCGAATGACAAACTTTAAATACGCGGTGGGGAAAATTTATTTTACAAAAAAAGAAACAAAGAATGACAAAGTTCTATTTATTTCAGAGAATAAACTTTGTAGCTCGTCATTCCTAAATCAGAGCCAATAAAACGGCGAATAATAGCCTTTTAACAAGGAATGACAACTACCGGTATTTATCCCCAAAAATAGACTGTGTGCCTCGTCATTTCTCAATCACAGCCAAGAGAACGGAGAATGACAGACTTTTAACAAGGACTTTTAACAAGGAATGACAACTATTTATCCCCAAAAATAGACTGTGTGTCTCGCCAATCCTCAATCAGAGCCTAGAAAACGGCGAATGACAGACTTTTAACAAGGAATGACAACTATTTATCTAAAAACATAGACTGTTTGCCTCGTCATTCCTCAATCAGAGCCTAGAAAACGGCGAATGACGGACTTTTAACAAGGAATGACAACTATTTATCCCAAAAAATAGACTGTGTGCCTCGTCATTCCTCAATCATAGCCTAGAAAACCGCGAATGACAGACTTTTAACAAGGAATGACAACTATTTATCTAAAAAACATAGACTGTGTGCCTCGTCATTCCTCGATCAGAGCATAGAAAATGGCGAATGACGGACTTTTAACAAGGAACGACAATTATTTATCCCCAAAAATAGACTGTGTGCCTCGTCATTTCTCAATCAGAGCCTAGAGAACGGAGAATGACAGACTTTTAACAAGGAATGACAACTATTCGTGGAGCGAAATAGTAATTCGTGTAACGAAATCTTTTGAGAGCTTTTTCTTTTACATGTCCCCTCTACGGTTCCGTAGGAATGACGTGCCATTCGCCTCTTTCTCGGCTTGCTGTTGCTTTGATAAGGAAATAACGAGGCACGCAGTCTATTTTCTGGATGCATGGTTGCATTCCTAATTAACAATACATGACCAGATCGAGACGTCATATATTTTCTGTGATATATAGTTGTCATTCTTTGTTAAAAGGCTGTCATTCGCCATTTTTTCGACTCAGATTAAGAAATGACGAGCCACGCATTCTATTCTACTGGAATACATGGTTGCATTCCTTATTAAAAGACGAGGTACAAAATTAAGTCTATTTTCTACGTTATAACTTTTTGTCATTCCTTGTTAAAAATCAGTTATTTACCGGTTTTGTAGGTCAGGTTGATGAATGACGAGGTACAAAGTAAATTTTCTGGGATAAATAGTTGTCATTCCTTCTTAAAAATTATCATTCGCCGTTTTCTAGACTTGGATTAAGGAATAAAAAGGGATCTCTCATTTTTTAGAAAATTGATTGTCAACCTTAGTTAAAAGTCGCTGGCTTTCCTGGCTGCATGTTTAGAGAAAAATCGAGGTTTTGTACCATTTTACGAGATCTTCTACACGAATGACACTGACAGTAAGACCAATTCCAATTTTATATTGGGTTATCTGAGAAAGTTCAGTCTCGAGCAAAGGGAGGCAACCATGAAGAAACGATTTTGTCATTCGCTTTTCTCGTTTTAGGGGCCGAAATGTAGGATATGTCATTATATGTTAGAATGTGTTGTTTGCCGTGTTCCTGACTGAGACCAAGGAATAAAAAGGGATATAGTCTCATTTCTGAGGAAAACGTTCGTCAATCTGAGTTAACAATTAGCTTGTTTGCCTGACTGTTTGAGAGACTTCGGTCTCGAGCAAAGGGAGATAACCACGAAAGGCCGATTTGTCATTCACTTTCATTCGCTTTTCTGTAGGCGTATTGGACTGGTAGTGTTCCGAGCAGTACATTTAAGATCCGCCCACCTGCGCACTAGCTGGAAAAAGTACCAGTCGAACGAATTTGAGTAAATTGCGGAAAGTTTGGGTCATTTGTTTAAATGAAAGATTCATGTAAGTAATCTGATAAAATTGTAAATATTTTTCAGACCTGTAGCGGTCAATTTGGCTAAGTAGGCTTAAAAAATAAGTAACATTTAAATTCCTTGAGATTTTTGGGTGCCAGGGATTTATTTTGTGTATTCTTAGTTTTTGGGGTATAGGAATGCCAAAAAATAGTCAAACCAGACCAAGAATTATATGAAAGAAGTAATGAAAGCACTATTATTTTGCCACGTGGCCAGCTCCCCTCTCTCTACTCATACGAAATCAGCGAGCACTTTGAGCGTACACGCATGAGGGGTTTGTGCATATCAAACGGCCAGTCGAATAGAAAATGTGTAGATTGAGAAGAATGAGCTGCTCGAAAACGACCAGTCGAATACGGCTTGTGTAATTGAAGGTCGAGCAGGCCAATCATACCGCATTGAACCAAAGAGAGTAGATTGACTACTCTCTTTGATTGAACGTCTTATATAAATAGTTGTCAGTTTACGTTAGAAGTTTGTCATTCGCTGTTTTCTAGGCCCAGATTGAGGAATGACGGGGTACACAGAAAATTGTAGGGGAGACCGGGGCGCATTGGGACATGGGGTACAGTGAGCTCGCTATGGGCTATTTTTATATCAGGATACTCAAAATGACATCATCAGATGAGGGCAAACCTCTTGTGCGATGTGATATTATGTTGTAGACCGATTTAGGAAGCACAGGAAAGTTTTAGGGGTAACATTTTTGTTTTTTTTCAGACTAAATGTAAATTTTTACTGGTGAAATATTTTTCAATTTCTAGCATTGTTATAACTTATATGCCATAGTTTTTATGTGTCTATTTTATCATAATGTGGTAAAACCATAGTTTCTGTCTAAAAGTTTTTGAATGAACCTCCCTGCACAACTTTTACCATGAGAAACAAAATGGCTAAGGGGGTCATTCGGGGTATATTGGGACATAACTGTCGGGGTCCATTGTGCCATGGGATAACGGTAGTCTAGTACAACCATTCTTTCAGTTGCACGTGATTTTTCAAGCATCATTTTAATAAAGCTATATTTTGATCAGTCCCATGCTCTTATAGTGCCAACTAAAATTCTTTTAAGGGCCATTTTGTCTAATCGCTTGTATTCAACTTTAGGCTATCGTTGACAGACACCGTTTGTAGGCTATTATTCATTTGTTAAAACAATAAAGACGCAAAATTCCTTCAAGCAATCAGTTGATTTCATTTTTACTTTAACGTTGACACTGTCCCAATATACCCCATAGACAATCCCAATTTGGACACTTTTTAGAAAAAATGTAAATGCCTATGTCCTCGTAAATATACATAAAATAGCCAAAATGAAGCAAGGATATTAATCAGATTGACATTGTGTTTCACATAAATGTTTTCTTTTAGTTTTATGTGCATCATTTATGTGCATCAGTTTGCAAAGTGGGCCAATGCGCCCCGGTCTCCCCTATAGGCTAAATAATAGATTTTGTCATTCTTTCTTAAAAGTCAGTTATTCACGGTTTTCTTGGTTCAGGATGAGGAATGACGATGAAAAAAGGAAATTTTCTGCGATGCACAACTTTGTCATTCTTTCTTAAAAGTCAGTCATTCGCCGTTTTCTAGGCTCAGGTTGAGGAATGACGAGGCTCAAAGTCTATTTTTTACGTTATATAGGCCTACATGTGTCATTCCGTTTTAAAAATCAGTTATTCTCTCGATTTCTAGGCTCAGGTTGAGAAATGACGAGGTAGAAAGTAAATGTTCTGGGATAAATAGTTGTCATTCCTTCTTAAAAGTCTGTTATTCGCCGTTTTCTGGGCTATGATTGAGGAATGACGATCGAGGTACAACATTAGGTCTATTTTCTACGTTATACATTTTTGTCATTCCTTGTTAAAAATCAGTTATTCACCGGTTTTGTAGGCTCAGGTTGAGGAATGACGAGGTACAAAGTAAATTTTCTGCGATAAATAGTTGTCATTCCTTCTTAAAAAATTATCATTCCGCGTTTTCTAGACATGGATTAAGGAATAAAAAGGGATGTCTCATTTCTTAGAAAATTGATTGTCAATCTGAGTTAAAAGTCGCTTGCTTCCTGGCTGCATGGTAAGAGAAAATCGAGGTTTTGTACCATTCTACGAGATCTTCTACACGAATGACACTGACAGTAAGACCAATTCCTATTTTATATTGTGTTATCTGAGAGAGTTCTGTCTCGAGCGAAGGGAGGCAACCATGAAGAAACGATTTTGTAATTCGCTTTCATTCGCTTTTCTCGTTTAGGGCACTGACGTCAAATTAGGTCAGTGGTTTTGGGGCCGAAATGTAGGATATATGTCATCATACGTTAAAATGTGTTGTTCGCCGTGTTCCTGACTTAGACTGAGGAATAATAAGGGATTCGGATATAGTTTCATTTCTGAGTTAAAAGTTTGCAATTAACTTGTTTGCCTGACTGTTTGAGAGACTTCAGTCTCGAGCAAAGGGACATAACCATGAAAGGACGATTTGTCATTCGCTTTCATTCGCTTTTCTGTGTAGGCCTAATTGAAGGTTGAGCAGGCCTATCATTCCGCATTGAACGTCTTGGATAAATAGTTGTCAGTTTACGTTAAAAGTTTGTCATTCGCTGTTTTCTAGGCCCAGGTTGAGGAATGACGAGGTACACAGAAAATTGTATAGGCTAAACAGTTGTCATTCTTTCTTTAAAGGAGGGGAAATCTCTAGAAATACATAGGGATTATCGTCGATAACAACCTTCAAAGTGCTTAAAACATTTCACGTCAATTACCTCCAGTGACCCTCAAGCTAATAAAAACAGACAGAAGTATGTCCTTTCAGTGGCTTATCTGTGTAGCCATTTTTCCGTTTTAGGATGACGTGATGTTGGTATAGCTATTTTTAGATCAATAATGACGTATTTTTACCGCTCTCTAATGTATAATGGTAGATTTAGGTCCCAAAAAACATGGCGACAAATTTGAAGTTGGAAGATTGTCTCCGAATATATAGGTCAGTATGCAACCCCGCGCCATTGCTTAGCCAGCCATTGGCTAAATTGCATCACATGACTATTCTATAACGCACTTAATTTTTTATTCAACCTTAATTGGATAAAACTAATGAAAAAATGGCGGCGGCCTTGTGAACGGCCTATGGAGCTTATTCTATATTGTAACGCCACATTCAAATTTCAATTATTCGCTTACGAGGGGATAAAACATACATCGGCCAGTTGTTTTGGACTAAATGAACTCTACTCTTTCAATCTAAATTAGTCTAAAGCTTAGATTTTCTTTCCCTTTAAAATTAAAGTCAGTTATTCACTGTTTTATTGGTTCAGGATGAGGAATGACGAGGTAAAAAGTAAATTTTCTGCGATGCATAGTTAATTGTCATTCTTTGATAAAACTTTGTCATTCGCCGTTTTCTAGGTTCAGGCAGGGGAACGGCGAGGTAGGATCTACCATTATCCGTTTTCTAGGCTCTGATCAGGGAATGGCGAGGTACAAAGTCTATTTTCTTGTTTAAATAGTAGTCAATCCTTGTTAAAAGTCATTCGCAGCTTTCTAGACTCAGGTTGAGAAATGACGAGTTTTTCTGCGATAAATATTTGTCATTCCTTCTTTAAACTTTGCCATTCGCCGTTTTCTACGGCCAGGTTGAGGAATGGAGGTACAAATGTAGTTGTAAAGTAAAGTTTCTGCGATACATAAAACTTTAATTGTCATTGATTTGATTTGATTTATTCACCGAACCAGAAAATATACACAAAAAGTAAGACAGTAAATAACAAAGTTTGGTTTAACCAAAGGTTGATTAAAACCCTTTCGGGCTTGTTTTATAAATCACAAAGCAAAATATTAGTAAATGCATGTATTGTTTTCAAGAAATAAGTGAATAAATCCAAGACAAATATAAATTTGACGATACAGCATCATAATATGGTTGCTAAAAGTCTGTCATTCTCCGTTTTTTAGGTTCAGGTTGAGGAATGATTAGGTGCTAATTCTATTTTCTTGGTGAAATAGTCGTCATTCCTATTATCGATCATTCGCCGTTTTCTAGGCTCTGGTTGAGGAATGACGAGGTAAAGTAAGATTTCTGCCACAAATAGTTGTCATTCCTTTTTAAAAGTCTGTCATTCGCCGTTTTTGAAGGCTCTGGTCGAGGAATGACGAGGTATGCATTCTTTTTTCTGGAATAAATAGTTGATGTCATTCCCTTTTAAAAGTCAAGTCATTTGCCGTTTTCTAGTCTCAGGTTGAGGAATGACGAGGTATAAAGAAAATTTTATAGGCTAAATAGTTGACATTCTTTCTTTAAAGTCATTTATTCACCGGCCGCTTGGCTCGGTTTGAGAAATGACGATGTATAAAGAAAATCTTATAGGCCAAATATTTGTCATTCTTTCTTAAAAGTCTTGTCATTCGCCGTTTTCTAGGTTCTGATGGAGGAATGACGAGGTAAAGTCCTTTACTGCGTTAAATAGTTGTCATTCCCATTTAAAAGTCTGTCATTCGCCGTTTTAAAGGTTGAGCTACAAATTTTATTTTCTGGGATAGTCGTCATTCCTTGTATTAACTAGGCTGTCATTCGCGGTTTTCTTAGTTCAGGTTGAGTAATGACGAGGTACAAAGTAAGATTTCTGCCATAAATAGTTGTCATTCCTTCTTAAAAGTCTGTCATTCGCCGTTTTGAAGGCTCTGGTTGAGCAATGACGAGGTACAAAGTAAGATTTCTGCCATAAATAGTTGTCATTCCTTCTCAAAAGTCTGTCATTCGCCGTTTTCTAGGCTCTGGTTGAGGAATGACGAGGTACAAAGTAAGATTTCTGCCATAAATAGTTGTCATTCCTTCTTAAAAGTCTGTCATTCACCGTTTTGAAGGCTCTGATGGAGGAATACCGAGGTATGCATTCTTTTTCTGGAATAAATAGTTGTCATTCCTTCTTAAAAGTCTACTAGTCGTAGTTTTCTTGCTCTGTTGCATGAATGACTATTTTGTCATTCGCTTTCACTCGCGCAGGGAGCAGTTATTGCGTCTGTCATTCGTCATCCGCTTTCATTCGTCATTCGTTTTAGTGAGTCCCCTATAACAGCCCCAAATTTAACCCTGAGTTTGTGATCGTTACCTACATCAACCCATTATTATTAATTTAATGTACGTTCTCGAGTTTGTATTCACATCATCGCCAATCACTAAAAGTGAATATATAGCCATTATAGGTAGGCAGGTATTATAGGTAGCCTACCCCTATAATGGTACCAGAAGTCTATGAACAGGTAAGTGTGAAATGTCGCATTACCCCATATTCAGGGCACTGGCGCTTTCAGCCTACCGTTTATGCGCGGTAGATTTTGAAATTGTCAACGGTTGCGCAATTTCAAATCAGAAAATAAATTCATTCTCCACTTACTGCCGTTTGTGTCAAAATTAAACATTAAACACTCGACACAAACTTTACCAGAAACTCAACACAATAGTTTTTTATTTCACGTAGGCCTAAACGTTCTGAATATTTCATGTTTTTTTTTTATATTTGACACTCTCTCTTTAATTCAAAACACCTAGGCCCTAAGTATTCGTGCAATCTCTAACATTTTGCACTCTGTAAATCTTTTCGAATCGCGCGCCAAACATTTTGCACTCTGTAAATCTTTTCGAATCGCGCGCCAAACATTTTGCAATCTCTAAACTTTACACGAACTGGATGCTTCAAACACCGCCAGGGTGCGCGCTGTTCCACCAGATGGAAGTCTACCTAAAGTTCAAGGTGATCTTAATTACCAATGGCAACGTATACCATGGTATACGTATACCATGGCATTGGTTGCCATGGTAGTTAAGATCACACTTAGCTAAGATCGCTTTGTGAAACTAGGCCCAGAGCAGCGGAGATTGAGCAAACAAAACAAGTAGGCCTACTGGGGCCTTGAGGATATGGACGTTCTGAATACTTTATGAAAATAGGCTACATTTGTTCAATTTTTTAAATAAAGTATTCAGCCGATGACAGGACGTCCATATTTACGGAAGCGTATTAGGGTCAAGTGAAAAAAAATTTGGACTTTGGTCATTTTTAACGTAGGCCTAGCAACCAAAAGGTAGCCGTGAAACGAACTATCCATATCCTCTTCAACCTTATAGGGCCTCCGTGGCTCAATAGTTAGAGCGTAGCACGCTGAATCCGAACAGCCTTCCACCAATGGGTTGCGGGTTCGAATCCCACTCAGTCCAAAAAAAAAATTGGAAAATTTTCTGACTGGGTATTTACTTGAACGACCTATGTGGGATGGTTGCCAGTTACAGGTCGTGGGTTTCCTCCTGGCATAGAGCCCGATTTCCTCTCACAATAAACCTGGCAACGCCGCCATTTAAAGGAATTAATCTTGAGCGCGGTGCAAAAACACCAAACAATCAATCAACCTGAGGGCCCATCACAAATGTCCCTGTAATTATGTAAGGGGCCGAAACTTAACTTCCAGTCTCGATCAGTTATAAATGAATCATTGGAGGAATCCTGATATCATGATTCTGGTGTTACACAGCAAGTGGTTTACTGGGCTAAAATAAAATCTCGTTTTTTTCTAAACGTATATTGTTAGAACTATAATAAGTGCATAATGCATATATATATGAAATTTATATATGAATCAGAATGCATTAGTCTACTACTAGTACTAGTTCATTTAATAACACTCTACATAGGTAAGGTGCCCTATTTAAATGCTTAAGCATAGAATGTAAACTGTTATCAGTAATAACTTACAGTAAGCAGAGAAAGTGTCACTACGCCGCAAAATTTATGTATATTTTTGAGTTATTAGTTTTTAGTTTTTTATTTCTATTTTTTTATTATTTGTTTATTTTTCATATAGAATGTAATTTTTTTTATTTTACTTTCGACTTTTATTTCAAGAAAAGATTTTCAATAGGCTTCTTGTACTTGCTGCATTAAAAAAATGTGTGAAGTTTCTACGGAACCGTAGAGGGGACATGCAAAAAAAAAAAAGCTCTAAAAAGATTTCGTTCCACGAATTACTATTTCGTTCCACGAATTACTATTTCGTTCCACGAATTACTATTTCGTTCCACGAATTACTAACTCGATCACAAATTACTAACTCGTTCCACGAAGTATGGTTTCCGTTGTTGTTGTCCTAGAAATAGGTTCTCAAAGTGAGGCTATGCGCACAGGTCAACATGGAAAGGGATGAACTTATTGCTATGTATTTTGAATTAGGGTTGTTGTACAAGAACATCGTGAGTATATTAGCTGTGAATCATGGAATAAGACTGTCTTTTCACCTTTTGCACCAATTTTTACATCGACGAGAGCCAGCCAAGAAATATGCAATGTCCATCCTCATTGGTTAGCTGGCAAGTTATAAAGCCATCAGCCATTGGTTATCATAATTCGTGGAACGAAATAGTAATTCGTGGAACGAAATAGTAACTCGTGGAACGAAATAGTAACTCGTGGAACGAAATAGTAACTCGTGGAACGAAATAGTAACTCGTGGAACGAAATAGTAACTCGTGGAACGAAATAGTAACTCGTGGAACGAAATAGTAATTCGTGGAACCGCGACACCAAAAAATTAACCTAATCCTTTAAACCCCGGGTTTATGTTTTGCGAAAGTACAGTGTCTCTAGTTCTGAAATACGTTTTAAATATGAATATTCCTGTAGAATAAATGTCATGCGCAGATCAGCTAAACACCAGAAGTTTTTAGGCGTCTGTTGTGGTTTAAAGAGTACAAACTAAGCAAATGTTGGCTTCCGAATCTCCCGTAATCTACAGGCCCAATTGTGTCAATCAAGGTAATGTATGTATCTTTTTGAAGACAAAGCTATACTCTTTCAAAGTATACCATTATTTTTCGTTACTTAGTAAAAATATTGTACTGAAGGGCTTTAATATAACGTAATGTTACTTGGTGCCACGTTTTGCGAATTTTGTGATTCCGTCACGAAAAGTTACATTTTTTAATTTTCGGAATATTTCTTCCCAGTATTAATCATTTTCCTTTTATGACTAAATCAGTTTTGAGTTTACAACAAAATTTTTTATCCCCTATCCTTGATATTATAAGATAAATTCGCGTGACGGAATCACCAAAAATTGTGAAGGAATCACAAAATGTGGTGTGATTCCGTCACACTGAGGACTGCCACAAGCGGCAGGATAATAATATGCAAACAAAATATACACTAGTGCCCAAAATATAATAATTTGCTGCTTTGGAAATATCACTACCAATAAATACATAAAAGAAAATTAGAATCATTCATATAATGTAATACATAATATTGGAATAACGTAATTATAAATAATACTGATAAGATTTGAATTGGGTCAACCCGTGAAAATACAATTCATTACTTTTTAATTGTCAGTACCAGGTATGCCGAAAGCTAGTGCCGAACGACAGAGGGAGCGCCGAGAGAGGTTGAGGGACGATCCGGACGCGTGGGCATTACATTGTGCTCGAGAGAATGCACGAAGAGAGAAACAGCAACCTGACGATCTATTAGCATTGCGCAGAAGAATAATGTTAAGTACGAGAGAATGGCGTCAAACTAGAGTGAGAACCGTAACAGAGACCCCTAAAAGCTCCACGCCATATTTGTCTGCAGCAACCTTTGCCAAAGCACGCCGCAAACCGAAAGATCACTCCCCCAAAGCCCAAATAAGCGGGTCGCAGTTGTGGAAAGATTAGCCACTGAATATCTATTCGTCAACATGTCCAATAACACAACCAATCGTCCGAGTCTGGATAACAACGTCAAGATGGCAGTTCTAGAACATTACCAAAGCGACACCATCCAAGAGTAGCTCCTGGTAAAGCTTATGTTTTAGCAGTTCGCCATCACGATGGGAATAAAATCCGAAGAACAGAAGCGTCATATGACAATGACGATCTCCAAATGTTTCCAGGTATATTAGTCCGACAACCCAGACTGCGCTACCGGCAAGTCATCATTTGCAGCGCTACCACCGAAATTTGTCCTACTGTCCTCTTAAATGCCACAAAATGTATGTGGTTGTAAATATCATAATAATGTGATATTGCTTCTAGAAAGACTTTATCAAAAATGTCCCACTATCCCGCTTTACTCCCAGTCAGAGTTCCTAAACCATTGTGTGAGTGACTTGCAGAATGAGGATTGTATGTCAAATAATTGCGAAAATTGTTCAGAGGGACAAAAGTTTCAAAGTAGTTTTACCCATTTAGACAAATTGGCAGAGGAAATGAGCTGGTTTCAATGGGATAAAGACGTTCACGGCTATCTCGTTAATGAACAACAGACTGGAGCCGTACAGGAAGCTCTCACTAAGATTCAGGCGCAGTTGCCAAAATTGCCTTGGCATGTCTTTATTAAAAATAAGCAGTCTCAATCATACGAAGGTGACAAGGTTTACGCAAAACAGCCTGAAAGTGATTCTTGTGTTCTCCAAATGGACCTTGCAGAAAATTAAACCGGCACTTCTCAAGACGAAACACAATCTGCCCATTGGAAGCAACATCAGATCATTTTCTCCATTACAATGATGTGGTGCAGAGATGCCATCAAGTCATTCATTATCGATTCAGATGTGCGAGAACACAAAAAAAAAAACAAATCCGTTTCTGCTTACACCTACAAGGCTTTGGAAATGATACGTGATCATTTCCCATTTGTAGAAAACGTTGACATTTGGACAGATGGACCTAACAGCCAATTTAAAAATAGGTACATTTTTTCGTTACTTGGAAAACTCGAAAAACAAAAGGTTTCCCTTTTAAGCTGACATGGAATTATTCAGCCACAAGTCATGACAAGGGACCAAATGATGCACTTGGAGGTGCAGCAAAGCGGATAGTTCATAATTACATGATGAGCAGAAATACAGTTGTGTATAACGCAAAATCCTTTGCAGCTGCTGTTGAATCAAGGGCTCCAAATATTTTCGTCACCGTTTTTTCGGAGACGGATATTCAAGAGCGTTGCTCCCAACTTGAATGAAATGAGTTGTGATCCAAAACTCCAATTGTACCAGGAACAATTAACTTCAATTGCGTTGCTCCATGTACAGAAGGAATCCAGTGTAAGTTTTACAAGTCATCCGAAAATGTCCGCATCACCTCACTCAGAAAACCCCTTCAACAGCAAGAATCTAAACTGTCTGAAAATGATCCCTTGTGTTCGTCCGATTCTGAGGATATTCCGTTTGCACAGATAACTCAAACCCAATGGCCTTGTGATAACTGCGGTTGGCAGACAAGAAGATGATCCCAGGGAAGAAGGCTGCCTTGTGATTGTGTGAGATGGTTCCATGAGGGTTGTGCAGAGAACATAGGCGTTATTGATGATGAAACATTTACGTGTAATAACTGCTAATAAGGAAAAATAACTGGATTGAGATAGGTAAAAGCTTAACTAAACCAGATACCAAGCCATATTTTGCATAAAGAATGTTAAACTCTATGAAATAAATTCTTAGTTCTTTATCTTCAAACAGCTTATACTAACGTCATTAGTGAACCAAATGTAACATCACATCGTACTCGTGATTCCGTCACAGAATATTAGTGATTCCGTCACAGCATATGATCGGCTCATTTGGAAAAACTGTACAAGGAAGCACTGACATTGAGTTATTATTTTTAGTTGGGATATATTAAAACGGGAAGGACCACGAGGTTCAGTAAAGTTATAGGCTTTGTCCAAATCACAATCGTTCTAAGTGGTAAATGAGAGTTGTGGGCAAACTTAGCTAATGACCCAATGTTTCATTGATTTAATTAAGTAATTAGACTAAAAATTAAACTTCCTTCGTGAAGCTCATCTGTCAATTATCGAAACGAATTTCTATAGTCTCCGCCTTGACATGCGCAGTAGAGTCTTCCGTCTGCTTGTCATAACAAAGTCACATGTTTGAAAGGAGCTGTTTGAATACTAAGGAATATCAAAGCGTAAGTTGATTTTCACTTAATTTCTTGTTGTTTTGTCGAATAATCGGAATTATGCAACCAACGTAGATTTGCGACTGACTAATCTTTGGATGATTAAATGAAATACCAGCCTCATAGTGCAAGCTGAGTGTGTACAAATCACAACAACAACGACACGTCGATCGAAATCGAGTGTCGCTGTTATTTCACAGTGGTTTTAGCTTATTTAAAAAAAAGGCAATTTATATCTGTCCTGTACTTCCTTACTATTGGTGATTTTTTTTATTTGAAGGTGAAATAAGAAGCCAATAGATCTTCCACAAACGTTCTGGTCTCTCGTCGTCTCGATCTGTTTTATTTCTACTCTTGGTCTAACTTCTAACTCTGAGTCTAACTAAGCGTGGATTTGTTCTGTGACTGGCTGGCATTGTTGGACAGGTAGTGAATGTGGAAGGCTAATGCCGTAATGGGCAAGCATACGAATAGCAAGTACATATACAAGAGGCTAAATTTCGTAAATAGTATAGTAAGAAATAGTTTTGTATATTTACAAATCATCTATATACTTGAAGAATGGTATTTTACTTGTCAAGTCATTCCAATCCACCCCACTTGTGGGTATTTGGTCTACTCTCCAATTAATCAAATGTCAAACTGTTTGTAATACGGAGAACATTTTAAATGATGTACCCCTCTCGCTCTAAATTTGCAACAAAGTCATATAAATGAAATAACATTGAGTGTGACATAGAAAACCATTCAGTATAATACTTGTAAAACTGCTCTAAATGCATCTTCACCAAGGTTTGATTTTCATCATCTAAAATAAAACTTTATAATTTATGTTATAAGAAATTCACTACATAATAATGACAGTGCACTGTTGTTTATTTTTTTCAACAGTCTTGAACAACTTGACTGGAGGATAATTCAAAACTAATGCAAGGTTTTCAAAGATTTCCCGGTTGTTTCAA
This sequence comes from Lepidochitona cinerea, assembly GCA_963971465.1. Classification (NCBI taxonomy): domain Eukaryota; kingdom Metazoa; phylum Mollusca; class Polyplacophora; order Chitonida; family Tonicellidae; genus Lepidochitona; species Lepidochitona cinerea. The sequence goes on from OZ020559.1 coordinate 861,373, forward strand.
GAGCAAGATCAAAGAAAACACAATTAAATGGAATCCAGTGTACAGATCTGATTATTTATAAACAACACAGACAATTCAGTAAAAGGAATGAGTGAGAAAAGAAAGCCAAATGTCTTATTTGGGCTTTTAGGAAGAGACTTTATAATACATTTGCTATGTATGTAAGTTATGATAAGGCTCATCAATGATATGTGGTTTCAAACATAATAAACGAATCAAAAAGTTTGATTCCTGTCCATTTAAAAAAATAAATATACACGTATAACAAAAAAATAAGATTTTATCTTCATTTCTACTTTGTTTGATGTATTGATGATTATATCACTAATATGACAGCCTTGCCAGGTTTAGTGTGAGAGGAAAATCCTGACCTTCGACAATTGCCTGTCAACTCTTCTACATACGGCGATTGAGGAAAAATCTCACTCAGAAATATTTCAATTTTATTTGGTCGGACTTGGACTCGAACCTGCAACTCATGAGTTGAATGTCTGAGTCACTGAGAAACCATCACTGAGCCAGCGAGGTCCCAGCTTTGTTTGATAGATCGATGTTTCATGCTGCACAGAAAATTATTTGACTTACAAGGCAGTGTTGCCAAGTTTAGTGCGGGAGGAAACTGGGCTCTGTCCGGAGGAAACCCCTGACCTTCGGAGAGTTCCTCGTAACTTTTCCACATTGGTCGACAGATTTGTCAATTTTATTTGACCTGAGGCCGCGAGTCGACACTTAGATGGAAGGCCTGGGTCAAACTGAGAATCCATCGCTCTGCCCACTGAGCCATTGAGGTCCTTTCTTTGTTTAATTGATTGGTGTTTTAAAGTGGCATGAGCTGCCAAAATTGACATATTTAGCTATTATTACAGAATGTTAAATTTATCGACTATTTTTCTCAAGACGTACGATTCAGAAGCTTTTTAGTACTTATAGTCTCAAGAATGTACAATAAAGCATTGTTTTCAACTAAATTAGGCTTAGAATGAATGAATGGTCGTCCCGGTTATTTAAATTTTGTTTACTTTTCGAACACTATTTCGGTTCGTATAGGCCAAATACTGTATGGATTTTCCTCATTCTAACGTCAATCATTAAGTTTTTCGATGACCTTCAAAGCCTCTTACTGTCGTGACAATCAGAATCTATGAAAATAGTCCGAATTTTGGCAGCTCATGCCACTTTAAGTCACACTCCAGATTATATCACTTATATAGTGGCGTTGCCAAGTTTACTGGAGGGGGGAATGGAGCTCTTCTCGAAAGAAACACCCAACCTTCAGCGAGTACCTGGTATCTCTTTCACATAGGCAGACAGAGTGAAAAACTTACTCAGAAATTTAGAAATTTTATTTGGTCTGAGTGGGATTCGAACCTACGACCCATGAACGGAAAGTGTTTGTCGGACTGAAAAACTATCACTTAGCCAACTGAGCCACAGAGACCCCTTCTTTCTTTGATTAATTGATGTTTACGCCACACTGAATATTACTTGACTTATATGACAGCATTGCCAAGTTTAGTAGAGGAGGAAACTGAGCCCAGAGGAAACACCCGACCCTTGGTAAGTACCTAGTAACAAGGAGACTATCACTCTGCCAACTGAGCCGAGGTCCCTTCTTTCTTGGATTGATTGATTGATATTTATGCTACACAAGTTCGAATCCAATTCAGTCCAAATTGAATAGATTTTTAGGTACCTGCCAAAGGGTGAGAGTTTCGGCTTTACTCCAGACATTAATGAATCTATCGAGGTCAGTGGGGTGGTATATGAATGTGTACGCAAGTGTGATTGTTGAGAACTTGCAGGTTTCTAAGATTGATTTATTTGTGTTTTACTTCGCACTCAGGACTATTTTGTTTATAAGGTGGCCTAGCTAGGTTTATTGGGGAGGAAACCCCTTGACTCTCCACAACAACATAACATAGCACATTGGGCCAGTAATCAAGTTGTAAACCAAGCCAGCATTTTTAAAAGAAAGTGGGAATTGAATCCAAAACCAATTGGTGGAATGGTTCCTAAGAACCTAAGCTAGGAATGGGAAAGCATCTTGATTCTGTATTTATTATGAGAGCCATAAAGCTGTCAAAGATGATTTTAGTTCAGATTATTTGCAGAAGATTTTCAAAATAAAACATATCCGACTAGATTATATATCGTACAGGTTCTTTGTTAAGAACACAATTTTATTCTGATAATTCCAGCATTTAAATGTGAAGTCAATCACCAAAAAACAAATTTAATATGTGTACACTAAGCATATGCTTTTCCATAACTACCAGTCCACCAAATGTTGTTTTTTGACATATTTTAAACATGTCTATATCCAGGTAGAAATCATGTTCAGTTAATGTCACTGAATTTAGCAGTCTAGTCTATTAGAGATGATTGGAAATTAAACATCATGACAAGTCAAAAACGATTATTTCAAAAACAAATTAATACTCCATCTCGCAAGGTTTCCCATTGCAACTGAAAAAAAGGTTGAAGTTGTAATGTCATTACGCTGGCACAGATTTAAATGTATGTGTCAGAGCCACATCTTAATAACTCCTCATTTCTGCCTCAGTCAATTTTTTAGCACTTCCCCAACAGAATCCAATCCATAGGCCTACAGCCCCATCTTTTGTTTTCATATCACTGCAAAATATAAAAAATAAGAATAATGATAAGTACTAAAACAAGGTTTTCTTAGTTACAGTGCTAAAATAAATATCAGATTTATTGGGTGCTTTATTTCATACACCAAAAAAGATCACTTTGGGAACTACCGTATTTCTTCTAAAGATTCAGCCACTTTTTTCCTCATAAGGATTCGATCATTAGAAAAGATATATGCTAAATCAGGCCAGACAAATTTGCCCATTAGAGGGAATTTAAGGCAACATGACCAGTCAAGCAATGTGTGAAAATGGTTATCCTTAAACTATGATGGCCGAGAAGGGACATCGCGTTTTACTTTTAAATCTTCCTTTAATCTTACTCACAAACACGATAAAAATGCGATGGTAAAGTGATGGTTAATATTTACCATCGCTTTACCATCGCGTTTCCATCGTGTTTGTGATTTTCTTTCAAAACCCAGTCCATAAAGTAAGTTGCAGTGATAATCCTTTCGATCCTAATTTCTATCGCAAAATACGTATAGAACCAAGCTTTATTCAACTGAGAAACACGATAAAAACGCGATGATAAATATTTACCATCGCTTTACCATCGCATTTCCATAGTGTTTCTGAGATCCAAATATAGCCGGTTTGATAAGTAAAACGCAATAATATGTATTTTTCATCGTGTTTTACTTAGCAAGTGAGCCATTTCATAAAGTATAACACGAAAATAAATCTTGCTGTATTTTTCATCGCGTTATAGATTTTGATTTAGCCTGGTTGAGTATGTATAACACGATGTCCCTTCTAGGCCTGATAAGATTAAAATAATAAAAGCGTAACTCGGTGGAAATTGCAAAGTATTTCGTGGTACAAATTCCGAAGCATAACGCAACGGTAATAGTAAAGTAAGACGCTATGGAAATTCCAAAGTAAAACGCGATGGTAAAGCGATGGAAAATCCTTTCGCTCCTCCCCCACAAAAGAGCGCACAGCTAACGAACTTTCATTTTCTGACGTATAGGGAGCAGTCATTTTTCTCTCTGATATACCGATTGGCTTATTAATGCAGATAACAAGGTTTAATTCACTACACATATTAACAAGGGCGTATACTATATACAGTAGTATCTTTCCTTAATAGATTACCCGCCAGGGTGCGCTTTTTTTTAATAACTGTGTTGAATAACTGTCTGGTCTGTTATTCGCTTATTATTCAAGATAGAAAGTCCAAATTTGCTACACATACTAACGATGACGTATACTGTGCCGTAGTGGCTTTAGTTTATGGTGTACCCTACAGGGGGCGCTTTTTTAAATAACTGTCTGAATAATTACTGTCTGGTCTGTTTTTCGCTTATTATTCAAGATAGAAAGTCCTAATATGCTACACATAGGGCCTACTAGCGATGACGTATACTAGCTGTGCCGTAGTAGATTTAGTTTCTGGATTACCCACCAGGGGGCGCTTTTTTGAATAACTGTCTGGTCTGTTATTCGCTTATTATTCAAGATAGAAAGTCCGAATGCTTAGGCCGATAGTTTTTACCCAGTATTAACTTTTTGAAATTATGAAATAGGTGCAAAGCAAAGCTATGTTCGACTGTGCTCGATGTGAAGGGCTGGGCACAAGACAAATAGCAGTTCGTTATTCGAGAGGGAGCAGTCATTTTTCTCTCTGATATACCGATTGGCTTATTAATGCAGATAAAAAGGTTTAATTCACTATACATACTTACAAGGGCGTATACTATATAAAGTAGTATCTTTACTTCATAGATTACCCACCAAATTTGCTACACATACTAGTGATGACGTATACTATATAGCAGTAGCCTTAGTTTATAGAGTACCCACCAGGGGGCGCTTTTTTAATAACTGTCTGAATAACTGTCTGGTCTGTTATTCGCTTATTATTCAAGATAGAAAGTCCAAATTTGCTACACATACTAACGATGACGTATACTATACCGCAGTAGCTTTAGTTTATGGATTATCCGTCAGGGGGAGGGGGGGGGCTTGTTTGAATAACTGTCTGGTCTGTTATTCGCTTAGTATTTAAGATAGAAAGTCCAAATTTGCTACACGTACTAACGATGACGTGTACTATATAGTAGCAGCTTATTATTCAAGATAGAAAGTCCAAATTTGCTACACATACTAGCGATGACGTATACTACATAGTACTAGCTTTAGTTGTATTGACCACGTACTCCATTGAGGCTGTAATAAAACATTCTAGATCTGTGTTCCTTCATCAGATTTATATTTCTGCGATGTGTCCGTGTTTGTATACATTTGTTAGCTGATAATCTCACCAAATACAAAACCTGGGCTGCTGATCGCATGTACTAAACGTACAACGTTTATTTTTTAATTACTATTTTAATTACGCGGGTGGTATTTGGTAAAAAAAATAATATCAAATACAGGCATGATACGCCATAACCTGTCCGGGTTTTGCCAAATGAAGAGATTTTCAGCCTAATGCATGCATAAACACAGGAATTACGAGAAGAAAGACAATGCATGTAGAAAAATATTATGCCAGACTTTGAAATATAATTACTAGTTACTGTCAGAAGTTTACTGAGGATTACCTGAATACTTTAAATGAATCCTTATAATTAATCGTTTTTAACAGGTAAGCTGTAGACTGTCGTTAGTTTACGTTTTGTGAAATTTTCCAAGGATAAATTATCACTGTCAGAATAAGTTTATGTGGAATTCCGAGATATTAATTGAAGGACAAGATTAGAGAAGCGAGAGTGCGTCAAAGTCTGGCTTTTTTTAGGACGTTTTCTCGATGTTCCTGCGTTTATGATTATAACTAGAGGAAAATCTCCATATTTGGAAAACATCGGCTGCTTGTGATGTGTACCAACATTCATTAAAGTAATTAATGCTTAGTTTTTTAGTTATTCGTTATGAAACAGGAGAGGGCGATTTGTTGTCCACACGATATGGTTTTATATCAGATCCCATGCAAATGGTTGATATTGTTGATTTATGGTTTTGTCGTTGATTTCAAAGTATTTAAAAGTTAATATATTGATCTGATGGTTGATATTTGAAGTGGTTTTGTAATTGATAACCGATATAACATTTTAACAGCGTTGCAAAATGATCACCATTGCAATGTTAGATTTGGGACTTGCAAAAGCAAAAGCGGGCTGATGACCACATGTACTAAACGTGAAGCGTTTGTTTATTAATTATTCTTTGTAATTACACAAGTGGTATATTGGGTAGAAAATTGAACAAAAAAAGAGATGGCACCTCTAAGGCTCTCAGAAATTTGATACGCCATAACCTGTCATTTTTTTGTTGGCCAAATGAGATTTTCAGTTTAATGCATTCATAATCACAGGAACTGGAAGGACAAAAAAATGCAAGTAGAAAAATATGATGGCAAACTTTGAAATACAATTACTAGTTACTGTCAGAAGTTTAGGCCTACTGAGGATTTTTACAGTGGTTTTGTAATGGCAACCAATATAACGTCTTAACAATGTTGCTAAATGGTCACCATAGTAATGTTAGATTTAGGGTTTTTCGTTTGCCTTAACTCGGGGATTACGAAATGGTTACCATGGCAATGTAAACTTTTTTTTCAACGTTTTTGAGTGGTTAAAAATTGTTCATTAAATTTCACAGATTTACCAGAAAGTAAAAAGACTAGCTGTGCCCTTCTATCTGAATTAAAGTTATATTTAAAAAATGTATTTGTCTTGTGCCCAGCCCTTCACATCGAGCAAAGTCGAACATAGCTTTGATTTGTACCTATTTCATAATTTCAAAAAGTTAATACTGGGTAAAAACTATCGGCCTAAGCATTCGGACTTTCTATCTTGAATAATAAGCGAATAACATACCAGACAGTTATTAAAAAAAGCGCCCCGGGTGGGTAATCCATAAACTAAAGCCACTACGGGGAGACCGGGGCTAGTTCGACCCTTTTTGCTTAAAATCGCTATTTGTCAAAAAGTATTCGAGCCTTTTAAAACGCAAATAATTCTTGTGAAAGGCAGCGAAATAAGCTATCCTTTGATACCTATTCAGAATGACTCCTCTTGGTGATATTACTGAAATATGCACTTTTAAGAAAATAAAATTACCCCCCTGGGGTAACTTCGACCAGCAACTCAATTAAATCAACAGGTTCAATTAAAGTGTTTTATTTGACCAACAACAAAACTGAACGAATAAACTTCGGTTTAAACGAATGACTGTCGGTTTAAGCAATAAGAAACCACGAAAAAATGACCTAAACAGAAATTTGTAGGTCAAAACTCTAAGCACATTCGTAAGCAAGTATTCGAACCTCTCGGGGCGTTATGAGTCCAAAGTACATTGAAGATGCTTGTCTCAAATAGGTTACTAAAATTGATTCCTGATAATCCCAGATAATTTTCGTGGTTTTTGTTATCCTAACGAGAGTTGTATACTTATCTCTGACGGGGTAGGCGTTTGTAGTTATTGATGTACACGTAAAAGGTAGATGCTACTATCTCGAACAAATTCGCCGTTTTCTTTTATCCATCTGAACTACTAGTAAATTATTCCAAGGCTAGTCATATTTGTTCTGGATAAGTTGTTTGAGAGAGGCTCCTCTTGCGTATCATCATTAAATCACGCAGAGCTCTATTCGATTCATGTGATTTTTACCAGTGCTGTAAAATGAAGTAATATAGCTGTAGGCCTAAACACTGCCACGAACAGTATTAACATGGAAAAAACTGCACTTTGATTGAATGATGTACTAGTCTGATTCCATGACCTACTCAATTCGGGGCATATTCGACCTAAGGCGGGGCAAGTCTGACCTAGGATTGCACATGCCCCAACCAAACAGGTCGAACTTGCCCCATGCGCACCACATTTAAAAATAACATTATTTCACGTGACCTATTCAATGCATTCTAAAGATGCACTATGCTTAGTAAAGCTAATTGTCCACGCTTTCATCCTACAAACAGTCGTTAGTTTATACAAGGTACTCTTAACATAAATATTACTATAAATAGACGACTAAAAATTTACTAACGACTACGCAAAAGGCGTTTTACCCCCTGAAGTCGAGGATTTCTGCTACAGGTCCACCATTTACAACGTAGAACAGCTCTTGTCGATCAAGTGATCATCTAAAAGTTGAAGAGCGCGCGAAATATTCACTCAACAGCCGGACATCGACAATGGTTGTACTTGCCCCAGGGTCGAACTAGCCCCGGTCTCCCCTATAGTATACGCCATCGCTAGTATGTGTAGCATATTAGGACTTTCTATCTTGAATAATATGCGAAAAACAGACCAGACAGTTATTCAGACAGTTATTCAAAAAAGCGCCCCCTGGTGGGTAATCCATAAGCTAAAGCCACTACGGCATAGTATACGTCATCGTTTGTATGTGTAGCAAATTTGGACTTTCTATCTTGAATAATAAGCGAATAACAGACCAGACAGTTATTCAGACAGTTATTCAAAAGAGCGCCCCCTGGTGGGTAATCCATAAGCTAAAGCCACTACGGCATAGTATACGTCATCGTTTGTATGTGTAGCAAATTTGGACTTTCTATCTTGAATAATAAGCGAATAACAGACCAGACAGTTATTCAGACAGTTATTCAAAAAAGCGCCCCCTGGTGGGTAATCCATAAGCTAGAGCCACTCCGGCATAGTATACGTCATCGTTTGTATGTGTAGCAAATTTGGACTTTCTATCTTGAATAATAAGCGAATAACAGACCAGACAGTTATTCAGACAGTTATTCAAAAAAAGCGCCCCCTGGCGGGTAATCTATTATGTAAAGATACTACTGTATATAGTATACGCCCTTGTAAGTATATGTAGTGAATTAAACCTTTTTATCTGCATTAATAAGCCAATTGGTATATCAGTAAGAAAAATGACTACTCCCTCTCGAATAACGAACTGCTAACCACGAACTCCTGTCTAACTTATCATACGTCATTTGCTGCCGGCAAAGCCAAGAGCTCTTTTTTTTGGAGGCGAGAAAGGATTTTCCATCGCTTTACCATCGCGTTTTACTTTGGAATTTGCTCTTCTTTTTTAAAGGCGAGAAAGGATTTTCCATCGCTTTACCATCGCGTTTTACTTTGGAATTTCCATTTGGAATCGAGTTACACTTTTATTATTTTAATCTTATCAGGCCGAGAAGGGACATCGCGTTATATATAATCAACCAGGCTAAATCAAAATCTAAGACGCGATGAAAAATACAGCAAGCTTTATTTTCGTGTTATACATTATGAAATGGCTCGCTTGCTATGTATAACACGATGAAAAATACTTTTCGTTGCGTTTTACTTACTAAGCCGCCTATATTTTGATCTCAGAAACGCTATGGTAAAGCGATGGTTAATATTTACCATCGCTTTATCATCGCGTTTCCATCGTGTTTGTGGCTTATCCTAAAAAGAGAATTTGTAAAATAAAATGCAACGGTGATCCCATAAAAAGTCTTTTTTGTCGCATAGTGCAAGTGAAATTAGACTTTACTGGACTCAGAAATACTATGGAAATGCGATGGTAAAGCGATGGTAAGTATTTACCATCACTTTACCATCGCATTTCCATAGTGTTTCTGAGATCAAAATGTAGGCGGTTTAGTAAGTAAAACGCGATGAAAAGTATTTTTCATCGTGTTTCCATCGTGTTTTACATAGGAAATGAGCCAATTTCATAAAGTATAACACGCAAATAAATCTTGCTATCTTTTTCATCGCGTCTTAGATTTCGATTTAGCCTGGTTGAGTATCTATAACGCGATGTCCCTTCTCGGCCATCATAGGATAGTCATCTGGGGATAGGCTAAGGTGTTAACTCTGAACTGAAATAACCATACCATGAAAGTATGTATTGACAAATTCACAAAACAAAGCTCCCAGTGATGATATTTGCAGCACATAGACTAATATCATACTGGCAGGCCAGTGAGTAAACGCAAGGTGGAAATCTATATACGGTATGTATTGTTTATTGAAACTTTCCTGCAACCACAACAACATTGATTGTACTTGTAGTGTAAAAGTACTACCACTCACTCGTATTCCAAACTTCTTTCGGATGAAAGCTTTGTGGATATTACGGTCTCTGTTTTGTTTTTACCGTCATTAACACTCAACTTCATAGAGTCATTCTCTCCAACTTTGCTCGGCATGCTTATGCCTTTCAACACTGTTTACAATGAAGTGCGCATGTGCATGTCAGTAACTTCGGGGAGGATCTGGGCGGTATTTCAAATTTAACAGTTTTCTGTCAAAGGGCACGGATTTGCGATAGAGTTCATGGTGTGCAAAAGAAGGTTCTTTTTGCCGTGATTCCGTCACGACGATTTTAGGAGAAAAAATAATAATAATTTTACATGTATGTCGTATTGAATTAATTGTGTAATAATCTAGAAGCATTGGGCGTCCACTTAAAATCAATTCTACTCATTTTTTGGCAAGAAATATCTAAAGTGTGTGGATTTAACAGTTTAAAAACACGTACAAACCGTGATTCTGTCACGCTGGAATTCATGCCGAGCGTGTTGATTTTCAATAGGCTTCTTGTACTTACTGTATTAAACAAATGTGTGCAATTTAAAAAAAAAAAGTTAAACGCGCTGGTTTTTTCATACCGAGAAAGCTGAATAGACAACAACGACCTCTATATTACAGGAAATGAGAGCATGATTTGGAAGATTTCGACATCCCCAGAAGAGACTGGCCTCATCTAACCCTAAATGAAAGATAGCTAAATAAACCTGTAAAGGTCTCTAAGTTCGAATTCTAACCCTATCGACGTAGGCTAAACTTCATCGGGGCGTATTTTAGACTTTTAGTTGAGAGACTAATTAATCAAAGCTGTTTCTGTCATTATTAATTGACTGTGCAAGTTATTACCAGAATACGACCTTCGCGACCGGGTAATATCAGCAGACGAATCAAATTTGTATAACCCGTAGGGCTGTATTAGCCGAGTTCAAGTCATATTGGCCGAGTTCAAGGCATATTGGCCGAGTTCACAAAGTGCGACTGAAAGACGCAATTAACTTGTGACGTCCCAGAGTTTGGCAGAAGCATACGGCAGATGTTGATACCAAAATGTCTATACCATAGCCCGTTGTACAAGGTTTTATTGACAGGATATTATAGTGGGAAGAAAAAACTACTGTAAGCCAATACCCAGGCAATACAAAAACACTCAATTAATAACATATAATAAAAAAAAATCCCTAACCCTTAAGTCCGCATTTTAGTTAAAAGACCTGTATTCAAATTACCTGTCTCTGTCAATAAAAAAGGCCCCTAACCCTAAAGTCCATCGGTGGTGTATTTTAAACGAAAGACAGCCAAATGAAACCTATCTCAAACTGTATGCACCATTAACACAATTACAACAACAACATGAAACCTATCTCTGTCAAAAAAGGGTCCCTAACCCTAAAGCCCACCGGTGGTGTATTTTAAACGAAAGACAGCTAAATGAAACCTGTCTCTGTCAATAAAAAAGGATCCCTAACCCTAAAGTCCATCGGGGCATATTTTAAATTAAAGACAGCTAAATGAAACCTATCTCTGTCAATAAAAAAGGATCCCTAACCCTAAAGTCCATCGGGGCATATTTTAAATTAAAGACAGCCAAATGAAACCTATCTCAAACTGTATGCACCATTAACACAATTACAACAACAACATGAAACCTATCTCTGTCAAAAAAGGGTCCCTAACCCTAAAGCCCACCGGTGGTGTATTTTAAACGAAAGACAGCTAAATGAAACCTGTCTCTGTCAATAAAAAAGGATCCCTAACCCTAAAGTCCATCGGGGCATATTTTAAATTAAAGACAGCCAAATGAAACCTATCTCAAACTGTATGCACCATTAACACAATTACAACAACAACATGAAACCTATCTCTGTCAAAAAAGGGTCCCTAATCCTAAAGTCCATCGGGGCGTATTTTAAATTAAAGACAAGTAAATCAAACCTATCTCAAACTGTATGCACCATTAACACAATTACAACAACAACATGAAACCTATCTCTGTCGCAAAAGAGTCCCTAACCCTAAAGTCCATCGGGGCATATTTTAAATTAAAGACAGCCAAATGAAACCTATCTCAAACTGTATGCACCATTAACACAAACACAACAACAACATGAAACCTATCTCTGTCGCAAAAGAGTCCCTAACCCTAAAGTCCATCGGGGCATATTTTAAACGAAAGACAGCTAAATGAAACCTATCTCAAACTGTATGCACCATTAACACAATTACAACAACAACATGAAACCAATCTCTGTCACAAAAGAGTCCCTAACCCTAAAGTCCATCGGGGCGTATTTTAAACGAAAGACAAGTAAATCAAACCTGTCTCTGTCAATAAAAAAAAATCCGTAACCCTAAAGTCCATCGGGGCATATTTTAAATTAAAGACAGCTAAATGAAACCTTTCTCTGTCAAAAAAGGGTCCCTAACCCTAAAGCCCATCGGGGCGTATTTTAAACGAAAGACAGCTAAATGAAACCTATCTCAAACTGTATGCACCATTAACACAATTACAACAACAACATAAAACCTGTCTCTGTCAATAAAAAGGGTCCCTAACCCTAAAGTCCATCGGGGCGTATTTTAAACGAAAGACAGCTAAATGAAACCTATCTCAAACTGTATGCACCATTAACACAATTACAACAACAACATGAAACCTATCTCTGTCAAAAAAGGGTCCCTAACCCTAAAGCCCATCGGTGGTGTATTTTAAATTAAAGACAAGTAAATCAAACCTATCTCTGTCAAAAAAGGGTCCCTAACCCTAAAGTCCATCGGGGCGTATTTTAAACGAAAGACAGCTAAATGAAACCTATCTCAAACTGTATGCACCATTAACACAATTACAACAACACCATAAAACCTGTCTCTGTCAATAAAAAGGGTCCCTAACCCTAAAGTCCATCGGGGCGTATTTTAAACGAAAGACAGCTAAATGAAACCTATCTCAAACTGTATGCACCATTAACACAATTACAACAACAACATGAAACCTATCTCTGTCAAAAAAGGGTCCCTAACCCTAAAGTCCATCGGGGCGTATTTTAAACAAAAGACAGCCAAATGAAACCTATCTCAAACTGTATGCACCATTAACACAATTACAACAACAACATGAAACCAATCTCTGTCACAAAAGAGTCCCTAACCCTAAAGTCCATCGGGGCGTATTTTAAACGAAAGACAGCCAAATGAAACCTATCTCAAACTGTATGCACCATTAACACAATTACAACAACAACATGAAACCAATCTCTGTCACAAAAGAGTCCCTAACCCTAAAGTCCATCGGGGCGTATTTTAAACGAAAGACAGCCAAATGAAACCTATCTCAAACTGTATGCACCATTAACACAATAACAACAACAACATGAAACCTATCTCTGTCAAAAAAGGGTCCCTAATCCTAAAGTCCATCGGGGCATATTTTAAACGAAAGACAGCCAAATTAAACCTATCTCAAACTGTATGCACCATTAACACAATTACAACAACAACATGAAACCAATCTCTGTCACAAAAGAGTCCCTAACCCTAAAGTCCATCGGGGCGTATTTTAAATTAAAGACAAGTAAATCAAACCTGTCTCTGTCAATAAAAAGGGTCCCTAACCCTAAAGTCCATCGGGGCATATTTTAAACGAAAGACAGCCAAATTAAACCTATCTCAAACTGTATGCACCATTAACACAATTACAACAACAACATGAAACCAATCTCTGTCACAAAAGAGTCCCTAACCCTAAAGTCCATCGGGGCGTATTTTAAACGAAAGACAGCCAAATGAAACCTATCTCAAACTGTATGCACCATTAACACAATTACAACAACAACATGAAACCAATCTCTGTCACAAAAGAGTCCCTAACCCTAAAGTCCATCGGGGCGTATTTTAAACGAAAGACAGCCAAATGAAACCTATCTCAAACTGTATGCACCATTAACACAATAACAACAACAACATGAAACCTATCTCTGTCACAAAAGAGTCCCTAACCCTAAAGTCCATCGGGGCGTATTTTAAACGAAAGACAGCCAAATTAAACCTATCTCAAACTGTATGCACCATTAACACAATTACAACAACAACATGAAACCAATCTCTGTCACAAAAGAGTCCCTAACCCTAAAGTCCATCGGGGCGTATTTTAAACGAAAGACAGCCAAATGAAACCTATCTCAAACTGTATGCACCATTAACACAATTACAACAACAACATGAAACCAATCTCTGTCACAAAAGAGTCCCTAACCCTAAAGTCCATCGGGGCGTATTTTAAACGAAAGACAGCTAAATGAAACCTATCTCAAACTGTATGCACTATTAACACAAACACAACAACAACATGAAACCTATCTCTGTCAATAAAATGGTCCCTAACCCTAAAGTCCATCGGGGCGTATTTTAAATGAAAGACAGCTAAATCAAACTTGTCTCTGTCAATAAAAAAAATCCGTAACCCTAAAGTCCATTGGGGCATATTTTAAACGAAAGACAAAAAAACCTTTGGAGTCAGGGCTTCGTAACTCTTCATTTTTGTTGGTGTATAATATGAACACTAAAACACACGGGCACAGGGAAAATCTTCTTGTCTAAAATAACCACGGAGACAAGTTTCTAATTGTGTTAAAAAGAGGTATATCATTTAGACCTTTATAGCCCATCATAAATTGTTGTAATAAAGTAAACCTATGATATTTCATTAGGTTGACGACTGACAGGAGCTTGGCCTTAGTCAGTCTAATTTTCTGGAACACTTTGTATTACATTGACAATGCTTACGCATCTTAAGCTATAGTAAGAATATCGTCAGACTATATATTATGGGGTCATGGGAGAAGACAGTGAAAATTTGCCCCCCCCCCCTCCCCCCCATACCCCTTTCCCAGAAAACCTAGGTAGAAGGCAGGCAGGGGAGTTTATAGCATTGCAAGCATTACCATATACGGCAGGCGTAGAGCGACTTAGTATATAGGCAATGTAACCGCGACCGCCATCTTGTTTTTTCGAGTGACTTCCGGTAGGATCTGTCAGTGCGATCGCCGATGTCAGGATCCGGTCAGTTTCAGGTAATTTTCTTTATATTCGGCTTTTAGCTGGGGCGATTGAATGTAATTTTTATTTTCTTCAGTGATTACTGAGTCTTTCTAAATCCTCATTTAGGCCTGACATTCTCTGAATTTCTTTCACGCTAGGGAATTCCCTTTTACAACTAATTAAGCTGAAAGGTATTTCCCCACTTTGACATTAAAAAAACATATGATCCAAATTCCGCGTTTTGTTGAAATTTGGCAGGAATCTAGTCAACTATATGCAAAAATAGTGTGCAAAGTTTGACATGAATGCGCCAAGTAGAACTCTTATATGCTTAGATGATAGCTCCTCCAAATACATACTGAGTCCCTGTACAAAGTGGAAATTGACAAAAATATTAGTGGGAATTGGATTTTTAATATTGGATTCATGTTAATAGCTGTCATAAGTGGGATGGTTGACTGGAACTAACAGAAGGTTGAGCATTTCTATCTCTCCAGCAATTTGTGCCACTGTGCAATTTAAGTAATCCTTTGTGTGGTGTAAAAGACTTAGACAAATCAATCAATCAATTATGGGTTAATATTTTCCCCCAAACTTATGAAATGGCTAGGGGATTTGGGATTCTACCAGTAGATTGGCCTGTAACCGTGGCATGTGTTTTAGTGTTCATAAAAAAATATATCTATATAAAGTAAAGACTTGTTTTCTATTAAAACAACAAATTTTAGAATTGTCTGCATATGACTATTCTGTGACAAATTTAAACAGGTCCATGTAGTTATAAAACTTGGTTTATATACATATTTGATATATTTTTCATATTTTTTTCAGGTCATCAACACTAATGATGGATAAGAGACGGCCAAAATTGTTACTGGGCTTTAATTTTGAAAAATGATAGACTGGTTAAACATGAGCAAGTCAGAAGTAGTCTTAGTTGGAGGACAACGCAAAGTTAAATAGCTAAAACAGTTAAATAGCAAAAGTCCATCGGGGCGTATTTTAAACGAAAGACAGCTAAATGAAACCTATCTCAAACTGTATGCACCATTAACACAAACACAACAACAACATGAAACCTATCTCTGTCACAAAAGAGTCCCTAACCCTAAAGTCCATCGGGGCGTATTTTAAACGAAAGACAGCCAAATGAAACCTATCTCAAACTGTATACACCATTAACACAATTACAACAACAACATGAAACCAATCTCTGTCACAAAAGGGTTCCTAACCCTAAAGTCCATCGGGGCGTATTTTAAACGAAAGACAGCCAAATGAAACCTATCTCAAACTGTATGCACTATTAACACAAACACAACAACAACATGAAACCTATCTCTGTCAATAAAATGGTCCCTAACCCTAAAGTCCATCGGGGCGTATTTTAAATGAAAGACAGCTAAATCAAACTTGTCTCTGTCAATAAAAAAAATCCGTAACCCTAAAGTCCATTGGGGCATATTTTAAACGAAAGACAAAAAAAACCTTTGGAGTCAGGGCTCATTGCAATCAAAAAGCCGGAGTTGACTGCCTGCATTCGAACGGACAGTCTGTGGTCAGATTTATACAGTAAATAACGATATATATTACTGAAATAGTGCCAAAACGACGTTCATGGATAATTTAGCTTTCTGTGAAGCAAATTTGACGTTAAAAACCTGAGAAAAAAAACACACAACAGTGTTACGTCATCAATGGTCCGGAAGTTGCAGACTGAAGGATGCCAAAGTGAATTCAGGGGACGAATTATCAATTGGAATAGGTGAAAGTATATTTCAAAGTTTCAGTGTACTTAAACCGCTTCATCCCAGAGATAATCGCCGCGCTTCCTAAGCTCGGCTTTAAAACCTGAAATAGACGAGCCTTCGTAACTCTTCATTTTTGTTGGTGTATAATATGAACACTAAAACACACGGGCACAGGGAAAATCTTCTTGTCTAAAATAACCACGGAGACAAGTTTCTAATTGTGTTAAAAAGAGGTATATCATTTAGACCTTTATACCCCATCATAAATTGTTGTAATAAAGTAAACCTATGATATTTCATTAGGTTGACGACTGACAGGAGCTTGGCCTTAGTCAGTAGAATTTTCTGGAACACTTTGTATTACATTGACAATGCTTACGCATCTTAAGCTATAGTAAGAATATCGTCAGACTATATATTATGGGGTCATGGGAAAAGACAGTGAAAAATACAGCTCCTCCAAATACATACTGAGTCCCTGTACAAAGTGGAAATTGACAAAAATATTAGTGGGAATTGGATTTTTAATATTGGATTCATGTTAATAGCTGTCATAAGTGGGATGGTTGACTGGAACTAACAGAAGGTTGGACATTTCTATCTCTCCAGCAATTTGTGCCACTGTGCAATTTAAGTAATCCTTTGTGTGGTGTAAAAGACTTAGACAAATCAATCAATCAATCATGGGTTAATATTTTCCCCCAAACTTATGATATGGCTAGGGGATTTGGGATTCTACCAGTAGATTGGCCCGTAACCGTGGCATGTGTTTTAGTGTTCATAAAAAAATATATCTATATAAAGTAAAGACTTATTTTCTATTAAAACAACAAATTTTAGAATTGTCTGCATATGACTATTCTGTGACAAATTTAAACAGGTCCATGTAGTTATAAAACTGGGTTTATATACATATTTGATATATTTTTCATATTTTTTTCAGGTCATCAACACTAATGATGGATAAGAGACGGCCCAAAATTGTTACTGGGCTTTAATTTTGAAAAATGATAGACTGGTTAAACATGAGCAAGTCAGAAGTAGTCTTAGTTGGAGGACAACGCTAAGTTAAATAGCTAAAACACAAGTTTAAAAGATCAAAATATTTGTATTTCTGTACACAGATGAATGTACAAAAAGGGAGACAATGTTTTATTTAAAACAATAAACGAAATGTAAATATAGTACTGGGCAGCTGTGTAACATATACAGTGCACTACAAAATAAAATAATAAACTGTTTTTTCTATTTTCGTTGTGTCTAAAACATGACTATAATTATGAGATTTTAAATATTTCAGTTTTTGGTTCTTCGCGCACCAACCAAAGGTTATTTCATCGTTGTCGCGATAAGACTGAAATAATGATGAAACCGATGTTAAATCTTCTCTCACTCACTCATCCATATATCCTTCCATTGGAATTCATAATGATCAAAATTCACTCAAACATCTTTCTTAAAATTTGATCATTTATGTTGTATCATTGGCAAGTGTGTGTGGGTCAGGCCTGTTATTTGCAAGTGGGGGGTTCAAAAAGTATCATTTAGAGATTCAAATTTTCCTGTGTTCTCGTTTACTGATGATGATTGTAGCTTGATATGTTTTTGAAGTTTGCAGCATATTTCAAATATTTATCATAAACGACTTAAAATGATAAACAATCTCATTCATTATGGGCACACCATCATATCCTTGTAGATCTTTGGTAACACCATGCCATTCTTGTAAAAATATTTCATAATTCAGTAATTTCCCTGATGATGATTGCAGCTTGATGTCTTTTTTAATTTTTCAGAACATTTTAAATGTCCATATTTTCTCTCCAAATATTAATCATAAAACACTTAAAATGATAAACAATCTCATTGATTTGGGCACACCACCCTATTCTTGTAGATCTTTGGTAACACCATGCCATTCTTGTAGAAATATTCAACAAACACTTCGATGTGGTAAATATCATCTCCACTAGTCCCCAAATTTTGTAAATTGAAACTGTAGTAGAGGTTGTCCTATTTCTGAAAAAAATAATTGCACATTTATCCTTCACTGCTTAAGAATATCACAGATTTCAATTTAAAAATCAATAAATTTTAAATATAAGAAGACATTGTTTGGAAGAAAAGTGTAATTTAAGTTAAAAGTATAAGCAGGAGTTAAACTGTTAACTAAATAATACTAGACACTTTGTATTTATGACATCTTATTCAATTTTATCAACAGCCTCATTGCAATACATTAGATAATTGGTTTAGACCAGCTTTAATACGAATTGATAAGTTAACGTTAAGAATATCAGTATATATCACAGATTTTCTTTTAAAGATAATAAATAAATTTTAAATATAAGAAGAATTTGTTTGGAAGAAAAGTGTAATTCAACTTAAAAGTACAAGCAGGAGTTAAACTGTTAACTAAATAATCATAGAAAATTTGTATTTATGACATCTTATTCAATTTTATCAACAGCCTCATTGCAATACATTAGATAATTGGTTTAGACCAGCTTTAATACGAATTGATAAGTTAACGTTAAGAATATCAGTATAAGTCACAGATTTTCTTTTAAGGAAAATCAATAAATTTTAAATATAAGAAGAACTTGTTTGGAAGAAAAGTGTAATTCAACTTAAAAGTATAAGCAGGAGTTAAAGTGGCATGGGCTGCCAAAAATGTTGATATTTTGACGTTAAAACAGAATGTTAAAATTATTGGCCATTTTTCTCAAGACGTATAATTCAGAAGCTTTTTAGTACTTCTAGCCTCGAAAATGTACGATAAAGTATTGTTTTGAACTAACTTTGGTTTAGAATGAATAGATGGTCGTCCTGGTTATTTAAATTTTGTTTACTTTTCGGACACGTTTTCAGTTCGTACAGGCCACATAGTGTATGGATTTTTCTCATTCCAACGCCAATCATTTAGTTTTTCGATGGCCTTTTACTGTTGAGACGATCAGAAATTATGAAAAAGTGTGAATTTTGGCAGATCATGCCACTTTAAACTAAATAATAACTAAATAATAATATAAAATTTGTATTTATGACTTTTTATTCAATTTTATCAACAACCTCAATGCAATTCATTAGATAATTGGTTTAGACCAGCTTTAATAATTGATAAGCTAACCTTTCTGTACAAACACTTTTACTTGTGAATTAAATTTTGCGATTTAACCTAAATTTCTGTTAGTTCCAGTCAACCATCCCACTTATGACAGCGATCAACATGAATCCAATAAGGGGATTGATAAGGGGTAATCGGTGAAAGTTGTGGTGATAGCTTGTGGTGGGAAATCTCAGTAAACTATGATTTATGAATAGCTGTCAATGGGACTCAGTATGTATTTGGAGGAGCTGTCAACTAAGCATATATTGTAAGAGTTCTACTTGGCGCATTAATGTCAAACTTTGCACACTATTTTAACATATAGTTGGCTTGATTCCTGCCAAATTTCAATAAAACGCGGAATTTGGATCATATGCTTTTTTTAATGTCAAAGTGGGGAAATACCTTTCAGCGTAATTAGTTGAAAAAGGGAATTCCCTAGCGTGAAAGAAATTCAGAGAATGTCAGGCTTAAATGAGGATTTAGAAAGACTCAGTAATCACTGAAGAAAATAAAAATTACATGCAATCGCCCCAGCTAAAAGCCGAATATAAGGAAAATTACCTGAAACTGACCGGACCCTGACATCGGCGATCGCACTGACAGATCCTACCGGAAGTCACTCGAAAAAACAAGATGGCGATCGCGGTTACATTGCCTATATACTAAGTCGCTCTACGCCTGCGGTATATGGTAATGCTTGCAATGCTAGGGAGTTTAGCCCTGACCAGTATGTCTTACAAACTCTTGTTCTTTTTATAAGCAATGACTGGCCTTTGGGTCAGAGGTCGAGCAAGTTTACTTTGAAGTAGTTTGTATTCTTCTACTATAATCTTGGCCATAGCGATACTAGCTTTGTTATACTGAAACACAAATGATATTAATTATAGTTTTTTCACGACATCTTCCGGGGTCCAAGTTCAAACCCAAAGGATAAATAGTTTGTAATGTTTGAATCCAAAAACTTTCCCTTTCCAAACGTTTGTGCTTGGTATCTGCAGCGGAAGTGAGAAAAGGGATTTTCTCAATAGGCATGATTTCAAAATGGTCCTTGACCGAATGACCTTGAGTATTGAAATGTTGTGCCACGGGTACATCATGTTTATGTCTTGTACTAGATAAATGGTTGGCTGCTCTTTGTCGTAGAGAATTCTGAGTTTCTCCGACGTACTGTTTGCGACAGTTTTTGCACGTGATTACATACACGATATTAGAGGAGTCACAATTAAGATTTTCTGCCATTTGATATTTGTCGCGAGTTTGTTCTCCGAAAAAGGTTCGGCGATCGGGTACGTATATATCGAGTTTGCATCGCGTCTTAAGGCATTTCATTGATGTACCTGAGAGAAATGTTGGACGGTAATGGTACACTCGTGAAGGGGAGGTAAGCGTATCGGGGGATGAAGGGGGAAACATGCTTTGTCTTACTGTGTTAGATTAGATCCTTCGGAGTAATCTAATAGAATACTTCCTAAGGAGGAGAGCTTTAAAAGGAACAGAACAAGCCTGGTTACAAAAATCTAAAGAACTACAGTTTCTATAGAATCTAAAAATCTGAGATTTAATGACTCCCTTGAAAGTGTGAGGAGGATGGTATGAACCAGTATGTAGCAGCTGATGTGTGTCAGTAGGTTTGAAGAATACTTTGTAATCTAGATACCCAGTAGTATGATATGTATGACCCTTGTAAATAGTTACATCCAAAAAATCCACAGAAGTGTGATCAATAGTAGGCTGGAGTCGTGAGAATTAAGAGTATCAATGAAAATATGAAGGTCTTCCAACGTATGTTGCCAAATGATAAAAATGTCATCCAGATACCGAAGGTAAATAAAAGGTTGTTGGCGACATTTGTGAAGAATATCACTTTCCCACTCAGCCATTAAAATAGAGGCAAAGTTAGGACTAAAACGTTTCCCCATAGCACACCCTTTAATTTGCTGAAAGATCTCCCCATTGAATTCAAAATCGTTAACTTTTAAGCTAAGTTCCAGCAATTCTAAAATGTCTTTATCCGGACGACGGTGGTCAGGATATCTTTGGAATGCTGATTTTATGGATTTAAGACCCAAATCTATGTCAGTGTTTGTATACATAGACTCCACATCCAGAGTAACCAAAATCACATCTTGTGGGATGGATTTCTCAGACAATTTGGCCAATAAATCATCCGTATTTTTTATAAAGCTAGGATGCCGATTCGCTATAGGTTTTAGATAGTAATCAATTAGCTCTGATATTCTATAACTTTCACTGCCACAATCTGAGATAATAGGACGCCCAGGAGGCATTGTAGGCTTCGGCCATTTTTCAATGGGTTTGTGAATTTTCGGAAGAATATAGAAGACCCTGTTTTTAGAGTTATGATCAGATTCCAAATAGCGATACTGTTTTTCATTAAGTAAGCCTTTATCTTGAAGAGAAACAAGAATTTTATTAAACTTCCTAACATTTTCAGGCCAAATTTCCTTATCAAGTTTTTTGTAATGAAGAGGGTTGCTTATCTGCCGTTCTATCTCTTCAATATAATCCTGTTTTGACATAATAACTGTTGCCGAACCTTTATCAGCAGGTTTAATAACTATGTTTGGATTTCTCCTTAGCTTACTTAAGGCAAGACATTCTGAATGAATAAGGTTATGTTGGTTTTTCTGATTAGTTAAAGCATCAAACTTCCTTGATACAGAGTCACGACTAATGTTTATTTCTGGATCATACATGTGAGAAGGGGGTGTATAACCGCTTTTAGATGTAAACGGCTTGCGTACCCCACTAGAATCTCGGTAGATATCAGCCAGACTAAGATTTCTGGAGAACTCCATAACATGCACTAATTTACTAATAGAAAAGTCTCTATCAGATAATGATTTAGGGCAAGGCACAAATGAGAGTCCACTATTGAGTAGAGATATATCATCAGCAGTAAGTTCCTCGTTACTAAGATTAACAATGTTACTTCCTAAGCCGAAAGTAGGGTGGCACATGCCCTGTCCCAAATTTAGTTTAAATCTAGTGTCTGAAGCCAGTGGGTATACAAGCAATTTGCTGTATCTTCGGTCCAGTGTATTTTGTCCGTGGATACTTTAAATTTTGAATTGGGGATTTTTGGTATGACCATAACTCTCTTCATCTTGGAAGCAGAAGAGATAGGTTCAGGTTCGAAACTTCACTGGCTGGTAATTTTGTGGATGACTGGATCTCTACAAAGTAGATGAGCGAGTTGGAAAAAGTCTTCCTAACCGCTGTCTTCATGTTGCGCATTTGATTTAACGAAGTGTTTGGCTCAGTAGTTGTCTTGTTATTGATACCATTATTCAAGATAACTTTCTCAGGTTTGGGACCTTGATACTTTTGAATTAGCGTCCGAAATGAATTGAAATTGGCACCAGGAAAACATTCTACCTGCATATCAGGGTGGGGGTCAAGGTTAATTCTAGATAGATTAGAATCCCCAAGTAAAAGAACTTTCTTAGTTACATTAGGAAGGTGCCAATTAGAGGAGGTGTGCCGAAATTTCCGAAATTTAGAATTAGCTAATTTATTCCGAGGGTTGCGCTGACCCCTCGGAGGAGATCTCACTGCACCTGAATATCTCATAGGAGAATGGACTGACAAAACTGGGGATGGGGGAGGAGGAGGGGGACTAGATGTACTAGGTCTAGGAGAAGTGACCCTAGTAGAAACTGGGGAGGACGGAGGACGAAAGGGGACAGAGGTACTACTAGGTCTAGGGGAGGGGGGCTGAGGGGATGAAAAAGAGGGGGCAGAGGTAGTAGGTCTAAGGGAGGGAGTACCAGTAGGGAAAGGCGAAGGGGAAACAGAAGGTAAAGTTACAGACCTAGGAGTCTGTGACTGCAGAGTTGGAGGTGAGATAACGGATGTCGACGGACTGACAGGCGGATGGGGTTGGGGAGACGATGGTGGACTAAACTGAATAGTAGCAGCAGAAGTGACAGATTTAGTGATGGAAAGAAATGAAAAAAATTTTGAATGGTCGATAGTTGTAATTTACCTTTATAATTCTGTTTGCCCCATTTTAAAGCATTATTGAAAGCACTGTCAAAGTTTAGACCATTGGATGACCTGGCAGAAGTCACCTGTGATTTTAATCTATTTAAACATGCCGCATAATGTGAAATCATCTCTTGTATGATATTATGGGCCCAGTTTTTGTGTACATGGTCAAACGCAATATCAACTTCCCGATTGCGTTGAGCCGGTTTAAGAAAAGAATTTAGCTCTTTAATTTTATTAGTAAAGGAATTTGGGAGGGTTGGGTCACGTAAATGTCCCTCAAGGATGCCAATGTGGTGAAGACATTGAACAATTTTGAAAAGGGCTTTCACCAGAGCCGAGAATTCTGAATATATTCAACAGAGCGTTGCAGTTTAACACACGAATTTCCCGCGTGGAAACAGGACATTACCCCACTTCCTGAACCTAAGCAGTCGCAGCGCCACCTAGCGTAAGTGATCGTAAGTGGCGACTAACCTGGGTCAAATGTTTAATTATGGTATAGACCTATCTGTTAAAATTACTCTTAAGAACTTAATATATTTATTTACAAAAATTGTATTACTGAAAAATTGTAAATAACTTGTTTACAGTTCTATTTGACCTACATATATTGTTACTGTTTGGGGTTATTTGGGATATATCCCGGTTTTAAACACCAACAAAGTTTACACTTTTGTTTTGCCAGTTTTTACTGATTTTTGTTTCTGTCATTTTTCAGTTTCATTGTATTTTTGACGTCGAAAACATTTTATGATTTAACTTCTTTTCGCCACCAGCCCCGATAGCTCAGTTGGCAGAGCGTCCGCTTCAGGGTCCTGTTTCACAAAGCGGCGTAAATGTATTTTTTGCGTAACTTTCATACTAACGTATCTCTACAGTATGGGCTGCTATGGCAGTTACGTGAAAACTTACGCTACGCCGCTTTGTGAAACAGGCTCCAGGGCTGGTAGATCCAGGTTGAAGCTTGGGTCGAGTCAGACCAAAGACTTTTTACAGTGGGAGCTGCTGCTGCTTTGCTTGGCGCTCAGCAATATGAGTTAGAGCAGCGACTGGTTGGCCGGGTGTCAGTATAATGTGACTGGGTGAGGGGGCTTGCTGGGTGTCTTCGGCAAGTCGTCTCGGTGAGGAAGCAACAAATCTGCCCTGCCACAAGGAGACAACGTCTTCATATGACTGAAATATATTGTTAAGCTGGACGTAAAACCCAAATCACTCACTCTTTTCGCCGCCATATAAGTGAAATAATCTTGAGCGCGGCGTTAAACTCCAATCAATTCGTTATACAGTCACACTGTTGTACTCTCAAACCTTCCTAATACCAATTTCTTATTCAGGAAGAAATCATGCAAAAAAAAAAACACTTTAATACCATAGCTAGATGAAAATAAGAAGAAAAGTGTGTGATTTATTTGTACAAAATTATTTGCATATCGCATCAGTGAGTATGACAACATTTCTACAACCTTTGTTAAATATTAGATATATAGATCGAGCGAAGAAAGTATTGAAAACTTGTCCGTGTCATGTACAGAAACAACAAAAAGTCCGTCTCCTTTTTAAAACGGAGATTCATTTAGAAACATAGTTTATACGACTGTCAACCAGTTATTGGAACCGGCTGGAATCATTGGGCCAACTCCATCCTGTATCAGTTTAACTTAAAAGATTCTTTGGACGTATATCTTTCTAAGACCCCCCCCCCCCCGACACACAGTCAACTATCCCGTGATTTTGACTCATTAGGAAGACCCCCCCCCCCATTTCCACATACATTATAACTAGTCAATTACCCGGTTTTGTTGTTGTCTCGTTGATTAGAATTCTATTTAGTTCATAGCAGTTATAATGTTTATAAAATAATATCTGAATATATACAAACAGTGGCATGTAAATGTCTACCAAAGATAACAACATGTTTAAAAAGCCAGACAAGACATTGAAGAAAAAGTTCTAGTAACTGAATAATAATGGTAAATCTACATGTATATACGCAGATGATTATTCCCTCATTCCAGATCTATGACAGGACTAAGGAGGATAACATTAACCATATAGATAAAAACAAGGACAGTTGATAAAAAATGCCATTCTTTACACAAACACTGTAAAATTGAAACGTGCAATTAGTAAAAAATATGGCGAGAGTAAAGACATCACAGGAAACCAGATCAACGTATCGGAAGTATAATACAAAGATAGCGATGAAACGCTCCAAGGGAGATAACCAAGTGATAAACACCGGAATCCTCTTAATAGTATTATCATGATGAAGAAAATAATAAATTTATCTACAGTATAAATTCGTTCAATACGAATAGATAAATTCTCCCGTTTTATCACAGCAGTGCTGAGCGAAACGTCAGAACCAGTTTTGAGTTGTTCAAAAGCGTACTAGGCTTAATACAGGTCTAAATGACGTCGCGTAACAAGGAAATCCATTGCTACGTTACAAAGTTGGACCTGTATTAAGCCTAATACAATTTTGAACAACCGGCCCCTGACCATTTAAAATGGCAAGAGTAGAATTCTGTTACAAAGAATCGTGCTTATCAAAATGATGATAGCTTTCGAGAGTAGCTATTTGAATTTCCATTTGAATTTCATTTGAATTTCCATTACCATTTGAATTTCAATACTTATTTAATAAAGTACTTTGATATTTGCTTATACATGTATAACGAGTTCCTAAGAGCTAAATGTAGTCTTACACGTTGTTGGTAACGTGCATATATAACAGTTACTCTAATACCACCATCCTCTCCAGCCAAGTTAAAACCACCATGACCGCATTCCGGGTTTTACCATGGCGGATTACTACACTGCAGCCCGTAAATCGAACATCGCCTTTTAATTGAGATTTTAACTTGGCTCGAAAAGATATGATAAGGCTGGAACTAGGAGGAATTCCGACATTAAGTCGACCTACTATTTTAGCATAAGCATATATTTAAGCCCAATTGGTTTATGTCCCCCTTCCCAGAGAAACCAAATCGAATAAAGGATAGATTAGCATGGGAGAAGAAAGTTGTTATCTGGGCACGTTACTTATAGAATCCTTAGCTGCAAGCTTTTAAAAAACAATATTATGTCAATACACCACTATATTAATACATTGCTAATACGTATATAGCTTCAGATACATTTATATAAGGAAGTGCATAGTATATTTGGGCCAAACCCAATAGTGTGAAATATGGTTTTGATTGAATATACAGTGGGGTATTTACAAATTGTACAAATAACGCAAATAACATAATTTAGAGTTATTAAAGCTGTCATAAAGTTGGGCCTCCAGAAACATGCCATGTGCCTATTGAGCATTGAAACATGCCATATAACAACGCCTACTGAGCATTGAAATAACATAAACAATACAGAAAATCCTGGTAACTGGAAATGGATTCAAAATTTCTTCCGCGTTCCACTTGTCCGCCATGTTTAAAATGGCTATTCAATTTCATCATGAAGAAAACTTGGCAAACACTCTGAAGAAAACCAACCGTCTTTCATACCCGCTAGGATGTAGCCTTTAGTTTTTAATATCCTTTATCAATGAATTATTATACACGTCTAAGCCGTTATACTCTTCGACAATAAATATACCCTGATTTCTACAACGCACTAATTGTACCATTAAGACTGTCAAAGTAGAAATGCAAAACGGCTTCTAGATAATTGTAAAAGAACAACCTTAACCAGTCAGTCAACTGAAGTATATATTTCCCGGGCTGTGTTTGTATTATTTGGGATACAAGAACAGATATTGGCAATCACAATGTTCTCTGAGTTTACATTCAAATTTGTTACCAACAATCACTTTAAAGCCACGAAATCACACAGACCACAGTCAAAGACGTTCATAAAGCCTTGCAGCATAGAGCACAGTTGAGGCCATATACAGGAAATACCAAAGACGCCGAGCGGACGTTTGGACAGAATTGAACAGAAATCCCCTCATACATAAAGATTAGTTGTCTGGACAGAAATGCCATACAATTTGTTTACAGTCTCCAGGTATATGGTCGACGCTCCATTCTAAGGTTGTTCATATCACATATAGAGCCTGCATTATTTATCAATGTTCAATATACAGAAGCTGGATACATCTTACTACTATGTATTTAACCAAACAGATTCTGTAGGTATAATAAATACGTATAACTTAGACAGAAAATGGCAATCACAACGAAATAGTCACTAAATTGAGCCTCGGTATATGGCAAAATGTCACTACATTGAGTTTTTAGATCAATCTGACGTCGAAATCGTTAGGAATGTATTTTCAGTTTGAGCATAAATGTGTATAGTAAACTCGGTCATTATATATAAATAAAGTTCTTTACCATATAATATGATATGATTACACTAATACTTCACCGAAAGCAAATTATAAGGTGAAGAATCCTGTTTTAAACCCCATGGTTTGCTGGAGTGTAATCCATTTTTAAAACCGCATATCCCCATATGTTAGGATGTTTATAAAGAACACTTTATCTTGAAATAAAATACTTTCATAAATGGAAACGCAATCCAACGCAAAATAATTTTTTTTCTCTCTCTGGTCTTTTCCAGACAAATATATTCTTTTTCTTATATTATTGTTAATATACTCCTGCTAGTTCGTTGTAGTTATCGTCCTGACTTTGTAGTTCCGGTGACATTAAAAGGAAAAGTAAAAGTGGAATTACGGGAGAACATAGTGAATAAGTGGGAAAGAAAAACGCCGATACTAGTCATTGTCCATCCGATGTCCACCTGTGACGCTGGCTTGGCCGTTGATGTCACTTGCTGAAATAGACAGCGACTGTAAGTGAATCCCTCTGCAGGCAGACACAGATGAGCAGTGTTACAACAATCCGTCCTTTTTGTACACGTGCCCCAGTATGGAGAACAGCACTCGTACCTTTTCCGACTACATCTCAATCTCTCAGCACACTGATAATGGAAAATACATGGACTGTAGAGTGCACTTTTTGAGCATCGTGCATTAGTGCCCGGATGGGGCAGCTCACAACGTTTGCTACAACACTCGTCATCCGACTGGCAACCCTCATTAGACCACTTACATCGAAAGCCTGAAACATAGAAGCACAATTATAAATTATATAGTAAATGCTGATAACATTCCACTTTATACAGATTCAAAATGACCCAATACTCAATTAAACGAAATGGAAAATAACGTAATTCAACATTTGCTCACACTTTCGGCCATAAGTTTTGAAAACTGACTCTGTCAGTCAGACATATAAAATCGCAAGCAGGCTTTTTATCTGATGGAGTTTTTTACTTTTGAGCTGGCAGTCTACTCCGGCTTTTTTATTGCAATGAATCCTGACTCCAAAATACGGCCGTCAGTATAAAAAATAGTAATTTTGGAGTCAGAAACTCGTGCGGGGTATTAAGGTAATTAATCATTCTTCATTTAAATTGTTGGTAAATACAGAACAGGCGTGCTAATTTTTTCTTTCTAACGGTACCAAAACCATATCTCTACGGTTTTCCTCGCCAAACTGTGCTATAAGAAAATTAACAATCGTTATCAGAGAACGTCAAACTGGCTCGGCAGCCATCTTCACATCAGCATACGCCTAGCTCACCAGTCACTGCACTAGTGTCAGAGAAATTGGCCATCTCTGAAAGTCTGTCATTTAAACCTAGGTTAATTTTGATCACTTCGAGGCGCTAATAACGAAAGACAAATACTCTGATAACTCTGAAATATATATGGGCTTGTCAATCAACCTTTTGGGAAGACATGACAGGCTGCATTTAATTGATGTCTACGCGACTTGTGGAGGTGGTCTGCGAATTTTCAGAAAAGTTAAGTCTTACCGCTGACATTGCAGGTTATAACCATACAAGATAGGATAAGTTGACAAGGGAAGTAATTTACTAATGTAAATTGTAACCCACTGACGTTCGAACACGAGCTTGTCTGGCAGATTCATTTCAGTGTATTTGCACACCTAAAACCCAGTGAAAGATTCACATACATGAATACGATGGCCTATGGGAGCCCGTTCAAACAAATTACATGCGTTTTTTTTCTCCCCCATTAAGGTAATTAATTCCTCATTTAAATTTTAAATCAAATCAAGTAAGCAGTTCAAAATAATGCACGGAAACCAATTTATGCATTATCAACCAACCAACGCCTGTAATATAATGAAAAATGCGCAGAACGGGGTAATAAGGTAATTAATTTCTTATGTAATTTTTTTTAAATTGTGTGAATAGTTTTCAAAATATTTCACGGAAACCAATCCGGCCGACATCGCCGACGCCATCCAAAATTACACCTAAGTGCTACCCCCCCCCCCCCCCCCCCCCCCCAGGCGACACAAAAAAGGCGATAAAAATACAGAAGCAAGGATAACTTTAATCATCGTCAATCTTACTACCGTTCGACTAGATAGCTTAACTGATAACTGTCCAATTAACCAAAAAGCTATGGCTAAACTAAATCAATGGATTTCAGATTCTCGCCACTGAACTATTTTCCAATGATGGGGAATTTGTGAGGATAGTATTCCGGTGGTTGTTTTGACCTGACAATTACTTTCTCATGAAAATTCATGAATGTGGCTTATTTGTCTAACTAACGTTATCAATACCACTGTCACAAAGTATCCCTTATCCAATACGGTACCGGTGTTACAGGACTTTCAAGTGAAGGTTTAATCCTACCCATTTTCCCCGTTCAAATTGATCCTTAATATACAATCCCAGAATAAGGAACATGCAGTGTGTATACAAATAACTGTTGTGCCTCGCTTCCCTAAAATCCGTCTTTTTTGTCCACATGGATGATCGGAAAATAAGGAAAAAAAGACACCTTGGTCCGTTCAATGAAACGTATTGCATCTACAATGTCACTGCCCATATAGTCATAATGTATGATCTAAAAGCATTAAACAATTAATGTATTTGTACGCAGCTTTCATCCGACGCACGCTCATTATTTTTCAGACGATTGATTGATTGATGACTGTTTTACGCCGCACTCAAGATTATTTTACTTACATGGCAGCGTTGCCAGGTTTAGTGGGGGAGGAAACCGGGCTCATTGCCCAGAGGAAACCCCTGATCTTCGGCGAGTACCTGGCAACTCTTCCACATACGGCGACCGAGTGTGATTCGAACCCGACCCACTTCGATGGAAAGTTTGTGTGGGACTGAGGGATGATCACTCTAACCAACTGGATTGGGACTGAGGGATGATCACTCTAACCCACTGGATTGGGACTGAGGGATGATCACTCTAACCCACTGGATTGGGACTGAGGGATGATCACTCTAACCCACTGGATTGGGACTGAGGGATGATCACTCTAACCCACTGGATTGGGACTGAGAAATGATCACTCTAACCCACTGGATTGGGAACCCACTGGATTGGGACTGAGGGATGATCACTCTAACCCACTGGATTGGGACTGAGGGATGATCACTCTAACCCACTGGATTGGAACTGAGGAATGATCACTCTAACCCACTGGATTGGAACTGAGGGATGATCACTCTAACCCACTGGATTGGGACTGAGGGATGATCACTCTAACCCACTGGATTGGGACTGAGGGATGATCACTCTAACCCACCGGATTGGGACTGAGGGATGATCACTCTAATCCACTGGATTGGGACTGAGGGATGATCACTCTAACCCACTGGATTGGGACTGAGGGATGATCACTCTAACCCACTGGATTGGGACTGAGGGATGACCACTCTAACCCACTGGATTGGGACTGAAGGATGATCCAGTGGGTTAGAGTGATCATCCCTCAGTCCCAATCCAGTGGGTTAGAGTGATCTGGATTGGGACTGAGGGATGATCACTCTAACCCACTGGATTGGGACTGAGGGATGATCACTCTAACCCACTGGATTGGGACTGAGGGATGATCACTCTAACTCACTGGATTGGGACTGAGGAATGATCACTCTAACCAACTGGATTGGGACTGAGGGATGATCACTCTAACCAACTGGATTGGGACTGAGGGATGATTACTCTAACCGACTGGATTGGGACTGAGGGATGACCACTCTAACCCACTGGATTGGGACTGAGGGATGATCACTCTAACCCACTGGATCACCGAGACTCCTTTTGAAATTGTAAGTATTTGATATTCTCGTCTTGTTTAGCTTGTAAGTCCGTATTGGAGACCAATATTCAGCCTGAACCTCTGTTTAATAACCTCATAACGATTCAAGGCGTTGCTGAATCCTAGCTTTAGAGCCTAACGTTGAAGTCTCAATTTAACTATAGTTTATTGTGACTGTTTGTAATCTCCAATCATCAGTACAATTAGACTGGTAACCAATACAGTCTCCACTCCAGCAAAAGAGCCTATACTTTCTTTTCACGACAAAAATATGCCTTTTGCTACCATTTTTGTTACTCCATTAAAATACATTTTGTTGAAGTTGTCAATCGATTGGTTGCTTTACAAATGCAGTCATTTAACTGTTAAATACGGCGCTGACAGATGTATGTACTGGAAAAGGACTTCCCATTTTCATAAGAATAAGGCATCATCCCCCATGACAGGTACAGTCTTGTGGGTACAAGGCATCATCCCCCCATGATGGGTACAGTCTTTTAGGCACAATGCATCATCCCACCATGGCGGGTACAGTCTTATAGGCACAATGTATCATCCCACCATGGCGGGTACAGTCTTTTAGGCACAATGCATCACCCCACCATGGCGGGTACAGTCTTTTAGGCACAATGCATCACCCCACCATGGCGGGTACAGTCTTATAGGCACAATGCATCATCCCACCATGATGGGTACAGTCTTTTAGGCACAATGCATCACCCCACCATGACGGGTACAGTCTTTTAGGCACAATGCATCATCCCACCATGACGGGTACAGTCTTTTAGGTACAATGCATCATCACACCATGACGGGTACAGTCTTTTAGGCACAATGCATCATCCCCCCATGACAGGTACAGTCTTGTGGGTAAAAGGAATCATCCCCCCATGACGGGTACAGTCTTTTAGGTACAATGCATCATCCCACCATGACGGGTACAGTCTTATAGGTACAAGGCATCATCCCCCCATGACGGGTACAGTCTTATAGGTACAATGCATCATCCTACCCTGGCGGGCACAGTCTTATAGGTACAATGCATCATTCCACCATGACGGGTACAGTCTTTTAGGTACAATGCATCATCCCACCATGACGGGTACAGTCTTTTAGGCACAATGCATCATCCCACCATGACGGGTACAGTCTTTTAGGTACAATGCATCATCCCACCATGACAGGTACAGTCTTTTAGGTACAATGCATCATCCCACCATGACAGGTTCTGTCTTTTGGGTACAATGCATCATCCCACCATGACAGGTACAGTCTTTTAGATACAAGGCATCATCCCACCATTACGGGTACAGTCTTTTAGGCACAATGCATCATCCCCCCATGACGGGTACAGTCTTATAGGTACAAGGCATCATCCCACCCTGACGGGTACAGTCTTTTAGATACAAGGCATCATCCCATCATGACGGGTACAGTCTTTTAGGCACAATGCATCACCCCACCATGACAGGTACAGTCTTTTAGGTACAATGCATCATCCCCCCATGACGGGTACAGTCTTATAGGCACAATGCATCATCCCACCATGACAGGTTCTGTCTTTTGGGTACAATGCATCATCCACCTATGACGGGTACAGTCTTTTAGGTACAATGCATCATCCCACCATGACGGGTACAGTCTTTTAGGTACAATGCATCACCTCACCGTGGCGGATACAGTCTTTTATGTACAATCCACTTGAATTTTAGAACAATATACAATATATAGAATATTATTCGATTTTATCAAACAGAGATTTCGTTAAAATTTGTTATGAAGTTAACTAGCCTGCGTTCCAGTTATAGCGAAGAGTTTACCTATATATGCCTAGCTGACCGTCACTCGTTTGGCTTTGGTAATTCGTTTTTTTAAATAGGGACTTTAAGGTGGTGGGACTTACAATTTAAATAACTAATGATCTCTCTTGACTTCATACGTGAGCGAATTGACTGGGAGATTTGTATGTGCCATAGTACATAACATTTCGACAGGTCAATCGAGAGACAGAAAACACCAACAACAAAAAGTCCCACGGGAGTGCGTACGAATAATTTTCCCACGCTCTCAGCCAATCATTTTCAGTGTTATGCAACTAGTTACATATCATATTTACGACATGGGTTTATGTACGCGATATATCATAATAAAGCGAATGAACTGCTATGGATGTAATATAATTCGATACATTAAGCCTGCTAATATGTTGAATATATCGCCCTATCTCCATCCAACCAAGTGCCGGCATATCTCTTTCTCACCCAAAATCAAATAATCGGTAGTTTTAAATAACTGTAAGTCTGTAATTTTGGGGTCACATCTTCTGTAAGCCTCTGAAAATGTGTGGCCACATCTTCGGTAAAACCTATAAAAATTTGCGACCACCACTTCTGTAAAGCCTCAGAAAGTTTGGGGCCACATCTTTTGTAAAGCCTCTGAAAGTTTTGCGGTCAGATCGTCTGTAAGGCCTCTGCAAGTTTGCGATCAGATCTTCTGTAAAGCCTTTCACCAATGGCTCGCGGGTTCGAATCCCACTCAGTCCAAAAATTGGAAAATTTTCTGACTGGGTTTTCACTCGAATGGCCTATGTGGGGTGGTTGCCAGTTACCAGCGGAAGGTCGTGGGTTTCCTCAGGGCATAGAGCCCGGTTTCCTCCCACAATAAAACTGGCAACGCCGCCATATAAGCGAAATAATCTTGAGCGCAGCGTAAAACACCAAATAATCAATCTGTAAAGCCTCTGAAAATTTGCGGGTGATTCTTCTGTGAACATAAAGCTAACCTAAAAATTCTGATATAGCTTGTAAAACATTGAACTTACTTCACAACGACGCCTAAATTATTTCTCATAAAAATAAAGCCAGTTTCAAACAGCTCTTAACATTGAACATTATACCAATATAATAAACATACTGTAGATCCATTTTATACAACATCAAAAGCTTCCAGCCTAAAATATTTTTTCTTCCGCCAACACCCGTTTGTCTAAGTTGGCAACGAAGTATTTATTTCTTCTTCTTGTATTGTTTTTTCAGCCTGCACATCATTTTTCTATTGTTCTTTCTCATGTTCTTTCTCGTCTTCCCATCTCGTCTTTCTCGTCTTCTTTTCGGCATTCTTTTAGTATATGTAAAGGTTGACACCATTAAGGTATATACACCTTGATCGGCGAAAACCGTCGAAATGAATTGAATTACATAATATTCCATAAGCAGCAGATATCATTTATCTTTTTTTATCAAAATGAATTTGTTATAACAAGAAAAATTCATCGAGTTACTATCTGCAAAAATCCAGATGAAAATTTTCAATGGAGTTGACGAATTTATCCTGATGGCTGACTAACAATATGGATACAGGTCACAGTTTCAGTTCCAGATATTTGTGGGTCTTTTTTTATTATTTGTTCCTGGCCCCCTGCATTTTCCGGGCATTTTTGTAGTTTTTATGAAAGGACAGGGGTTGAGTTACTGCCTGGAAATTATTTTAGAAGTGGAATGGGACCAGTTCAGGTGGATGGAGATTTGGTAGTTGGTCTGTTTACATGCGGCGGATTATGTGCAAAGTGACCCCTACCCGCATTTTCTGGTCGTAGTTTAAAATTTCTACCTTCAACCTATGAAAAAACTGTGCTTAAAATACTCCCAAAGTACTGTTTAAGGCCCCAGCGACGAATTTAGTTCAACGAAAGTTAGGGAAGGTGCTGTGAGAGCGGACATTAACATTACCGCAAATGGGAAATGAAGAAAAATGAAATTGTGACCTGCTGCCAAATGACCAGCCGATACAGTTCAGATAATCTGTACAGCGAATGCATTTCAGATATATAGCATTTTGGCATAAGAACCACTTTATTTAGTTATTAACGACCTCAATGCAACTTTTTGCAATAGGCTAATATGACAATGATTCCCTGGTAGTTTTGAATGTGCCAGTTGTCGTGACTACATCGAGCCATCCCCTAATCAATACTCTGTTCTAAAATAGTTTGTAAGAGGAACCTAGAAAGGGCAGTTCATGTGCTTCTGAATGTGTCTGTACATGGTTCAAGTAGATTGCTTCAAAGAATGGGTATTTGTTGACCAAATCTCACTGTTTCGGTGATAAAACGCCGACCTTTGAGTGAACGAATCAAACAGTCAATAAACCCGTCTCTATCTATACACTTTTGCTGATGCAGCACAATTGTCCATGGAATGATAATTAGGCACGAGGTAATCTGATTATGGATTATGTGACGCCAGACGTCTATCGCGGGACCGGAAGGCGAACTGAGATAACATCCGGGAAATTTTATTAAGTGGTTAAAAGGTTAAAGTTGAACATTTTCAGCCTATATTCCTTTGAACTCGGTTGTTGTTGTCTCTGAAACTGATGTCAATTTGCTCCTATTATCCTGCAACCATACGTTTGCATAACATGTAAAAGCTGTTTGCAAAAGTCAAACTATATCTTCTTTCATGATGTCTTCTGAGGTCGACAAAACTAGTAATGCCCAAAGGGTGCACTAAAAAGTATGTGTGTGTGTGTAGGGGGGGGGGGGGGTCTGTGTGTGTGTGTGTGTGGGGGGGGTGGATCTGAGTGTGTGTGGGGGGGGATCTGAGTGTGGGTGTGTGGGGTGGGGGGGATCTGTGTGTGTGTGTGTGGGGGGGGGGTGGATCTGAGTGTGTGGGTTGGGGGGGGGGGATCTGAGTGTGGGTGTGTGGGGTGGGGGATCTGAGTGTGTCAACTGGACATAACAATTGTCATTCTGTCTTTTAATCCCGTACGGTAATGTGTTATAGGCCTGGGGCTTATTGACCTCACCCAAATGATGAGAGGCTTCAGAAGTCTGTCTTTCACAGTACCAATATTGTTCGCTATTTTTTTTTGTGTCTCCTAATATCGCAATGATGCCATTTAGTAATCCGTCGAGCTGGGTTGAATACTAAGATAAACGCTAAACAAACTTCAAAGAGACAACGATTTGTTTATTGTCAGTAAAACTAATTCCTGCCCTATGTCTGTGAATGAGAAGTTCTTTTTGTTGTTACAGAGGAGAAAGTTGTGTACTGGCATAGATTAACTGAAGGTGACAGGTTTGTACAGTCCCATTAGTAAGTTCTAAGTGAGATCAGAAGGTAGAGAACACGTTCTGGGAAGCTTTTTGCTGTCTAACAATAACAGGGGGTTATTGAACTGGAATATTTTCCAAATCACGCGAGACTTAGGCGAGGAACCCTGTCAAAAATTTACAAATAAACATTTTGCTGATGAGCTTGTTCAGCAGGCTTGAGCGAGAAACCCAACTATGCTGTTATCAAATATTCTAGCGAACGAAACTCCCGTGGGCGGAATAGTGTCTGATGAATTTAGTGGGTTATTCGGTGAACTACAATTTTAACACTCCGTCTTATTCCCCTGACGTCTTGAGTTTCCACTTTTCTACAAGACATTGTGCGGGTTACAATGAATTTAGACATGTTTGTCTGATCAATTTGTCTGACAAGCAGTAAACACCTTCAACTGATTCCATGCATAGGAGATCCCAGTTTGGGTAACACACATCCGGCCATATAGGTTAAGGCCAAAATGTGCCTCTATATTTGCTTTTGCTCACACAGACATTGCAATGTATTTGAGGATTATGAAGTGTTTCCCCTAGAATCTCCCGTGAATACAAAAATTACCTAGAATAAAAAAGGTCTGCGAATAAACGCCACATTTTGACATCAGTAACGGCTTCCAGAAAGTTTTACTACGACAGATAGACACCCAGGCTGAAAAGGACACATATATACAAGTGCAATGCACATTCGCTGTGTTTAGCAGTGTTGTTTGCTTTGCATTTTCGCCCTTTAGGCCTATAAATTCAGATTGATAACTTCTTCATTGACGTGCTTTTTGTATTCGGATTATCTGCTTGCCATCAATAGCATAAAACCCAGTGACCTCTTTTTGTATAATGAAGTAGTTTTAGCCTGCTTAACGTAGATAGAAGGTAATGTTATCGAGGAGATTAGCGAAGCTTTACGACACATGCCATGATAGAGTACTTTATAGGCGCTGTTGAGTGCACGTACCCTGGCTCGCTAATGAACAGACGGCTAGCATGTATGACATACAAAGCCATCCCTTCCTAGAAATCAATAATCAATATCTTACAGCTGCGTACGTCAGTCATAACAGCATCAGCATCGAAACAGGTGGTGAGTATAAAACACAGTGCTGCCTTTCATCATTGTAAACGGCGAGTTAATATTCAGTAGAAAAATGCATTCGTACAGATACATGACGGCTGGTGCCTCGCTTTCAGTGGCATTGCCGAGTAAATTCCCACTTGAATTTGATTGCCTCTTGCTAAACGTCATACAGTACAGCCTGATTTAATCTATTTGACGTTGACAAGATCAGTATAAAGAGGAATGGCGGTCAATGTGGAATGAAAGATTCCTGGACAACCAGTAGATTTTCCCCGATCTGTTATCGACAATACCTCTCCCTTAACACAAGGATTGAGAAGAGCAATTACAAAAGAGATTCAGCTGCCGTGAAGCGGCGAGACATTGGCAGCTTTCACCAATAATGGAATGTTAATCTCCACGCAAACGAAATGAACACAAAAATAATGGATGTATTGGATTCCAAATATCGATAAATGACAGAGATGTTGGCTGATTGGCTGACCGATTGACTGATTGGTTGAATGATTCCTTCATAAATTGACTGACTTATTTATCGATTTGATGAATGAGCCTGCTTAATTGATTGATTAAAACTCGTTAATTGATTAAAACCCATTGAGAGTAATTGATTGAGATTCAATTATCTACTCACTCGACAATGCTTGGTTAACATGTTTACCATATTAGACGGCGAAGCCAAGAGTTGGCTTCATCAGCATTCCAAATAAGCATTTGTTCGGAATCGATTTGAATTAGACTTCAAACATGCATGAAAAACTAAGCAGAAGGAAAAAGAAATAATGATGTTTAGGAGACCTCCATGGTTACCTATATCTAGTACGATTCTTAGAAGAATTTAAATTCGTGAACACTCCCGAAGGTCTTTACAATAACAGCTGTCGTCGTCTGCTTTATTTCAGTAATGTTATTTTTTTTCTCTGGACTTCGGTCGCCAATGAGTACCTATACATGTACAAATACCGGGCGTTTAAAATCTATTTCCGAATTCCTAACGTTTTATCAATGTTTATTCTGCATTACACAGGTTGAACATTTCCTTTATATAATGAGAACAATAGTGTATTGTTCTGTCGATTGTAAATATTGCGTGTCATTACTTTTGCTGAAAATATGCACACCTTGTCCCCCATAAAGAAATGTTGTCTGAAACTCACGTTACAATGGAATTAGAGCTACGTATATACGTTGCTGTAAGTGTCATATATATGAATGGCCACAGTTTTTTCTTCAGGGTTAATATACAGAAACAGAGGGTTTCAATGACCTCACATATTGGCCAAAACATTCAATACAAATGTCAGGTTTTCTTACCAACTATAAAATAATATATTCTAATATCAGTGAGTATGGATTTGTTGTTGAGTTACGTAGTACAGGTGAGGATTTCAATTATATGAAGACATTGTAAGTTTATAGAAAAGGAAACCGGTCTCTATGGCCGGAGGGAGCACATACTGGAAAAGGAAACCGGGCTCTATGGCCGGAGGGAGCACATACTGGAAAAAGGCACCGGGCTCTATGACTGGAGGGAACACACAATGGAAAAGGAAACCGGGTTCTATGGCCGGAGGGAGCACATACTGGAAAAAGACCGGAGGGAATACACCACCGAAAAGGTAACCATGCTCAATGGATGGAGGAAATGTGCGATTGAAAAGGCAACCATGCTCCATGGATGGAGGAAATGTGCGATCGAAAAGGCAACTTTGCTCAATGGATGGAGGAAATGTGCGATCGAAAAGGCAACTATGCTCCATGGATGGAGGAAATGTGCGATCGAAAAGGCAACTATGCTCAATGGATGGAGGAAATATGCAATCGAAAAGGTAACTATGCTCAATGGATGGAGGAAATATGCGATCGAAAAGGCAACTACGCTCAATGGATAGAGGAAATATGCGATCGAAAAGGTAACTATGCTCAATGGATGGAGGAAATGTGCGATCGAAAAGGCAACTATGCTCCATGGATGGAGGAAATGTGCGATCGAAAAGGCAACTATGCTCAATGGATGGAGGAAATATGCGATCGAAAAGGTAACTATGCTCAATGGATGGAGGAAATATGCGATCGAAAAGGCAACTACGCTCAATGGATAGAGGAAATATGCGATCGAAAAGGTAACTATGCTCAATGGATGGAGGAAATATGCGATCGAAAAGGCAACTACGCTCAATGGATGGAGGAAATGTGCGATCGAAAAGGCAACTATGCTCAATGGATGGAGGAAATATGCGATCGAATAGGCAACCATGCTCCATGGATGGAGGAAATGTGCGATCGAAAAGGCAACTATGCTCAATGGATGGAGGAAATATGCGATCGAAAAGGCAACCATGCTCCATGGATGGAGGAAATGTGCGATCGAAAAGGTAACTATGCTCAATGGATGGAGGAAATATGCGATCGAAAAGGCAACTACGCTCAATGGATAGAGAAAATATGCGATCGAAAAGGCAACCATGCTCAATGGATGGAGGAAATATGCGATCGAAAAGGCAACTACGCTCAATGGATGGAGGAAATATGCGATCGAAAAGGCAACCATGCTCAATGGATGGAGGAAATATGCGATCGAAAATGTAAATATACTCTACGGATGGAGGATAAATACGCGAAAGGAGAAACCAACATATATACCTCTGTTGGTTTTTAAATATCATTCATATATGCGTCAATCATTGAGAACTTAACAAATCGGTTAAAATGCCATGTCCTATTTGACGGTTGTAAACATCTGAAACTGCTGATTAGCTAGTCGGTACGGGAGATAGCGGTATTAATGCTTGGGGGATTCATTTGACAAAACCCTAACGCTATTTCATTGAGGCATAGCAAGACAAAATAGATTAACAAAGCAGGCTGCAAACAGCAGCCCATCTCAAGATGTTAAACGTCCATGGAAATGAAAAGAAAAGTTGTCTTACCGTTGGCTGATGCAAAACAAAGCAGTAGAAGTATAACTGTCAACACTTGACGATTCAGCTCAATGCTACACAAGCGATGCATTCTCATCCGTGTATTTCGGCATTTCTGCAAGTCAAACACATTAATTTCTCTCAAAAAATTGTCATGATGTGGACGGGACTATTTCCAGAATAATTTCTTAAAATTATTTCCGCTACCGCGTTCACATGGTGCTCAAATGCCGTGACATTTCTTCTCACTGCCAACGCGATACAAACAAGGTAGCTTGAAGGTCAGCGATGCGACGTGGTCCGAATCGTGGAGAATGTCAGCTTTAAAACGTGCTGCTGTAGGTAGACTTCAGTATTGACGAACTCTAATGAACTTGGAATTGCCCTGGGCTCGAGAATAGCAAAATCAAAGGCAGGGAGAGCTCTGAAAACAATGCCACATACACCATTAATAACCGGCGATCGATTGCAGCATTAGCTTCTCGACCAGATAGCTCAGCTTGTGTCTATCATATCGACTTGGATTAGATTTGATTGATTCGTTAAAGTCAGCGTTAGAGGCTTGTCTGTGGTTTATGCCTTACACTG
This sequence comes from Lepidochitona cinerea, assembly GCA_963971465.1. Classification (NCBI taxonomy): domain Eukaryota; kingdom Metazoa; phylum Mollusca; class Polyplacophora; order Chitonida; family Tonicellidae; genus Lepidochitona; species Lepidochitona cinerea. The sequence continues at coordinate 902,757 of OZ020559.1, forward strand.
TCAGAAAGCAAATTACCCATGTAACGCCTCCTATGGTCCGCATGCCGGCTGAATACCACTGAAAAGGCAACCGCTTATCAACAACCTGGTAGCAAGAACAAACAAATATGACGCGTATTTTGTTTAGTCACATACAGGGCCACTATTATAATATTGTCATGTTGACTATAGTTTTGTACACAAAGTAAATTTTGGACGACACAAACTTTTATCAAACTGGATTCTGCATCAGGGTGTTGATTCCAACCCAACATCGTCCAAATATTCTGATTCTTGCCCGAACCATTGAAAAGTCTCAAAACCCAATCCATCGATAGTGGGTTCAAATCATTTTCGTTTAGAGTATTTGATTGGTGTTCTCAAGGTCATTCAGTTATAATTTAATTTGTGTGACGTAATGAAAGATAACACCAGAAAGACCAGATGACTAAACGTAGTTGACATCCCAATTTGGCTGCGCTTGGCTGAAATCTGATTGTTTCTAACTCAAACAATAACTGCAATATTATTTAAGTAACCCTGCCCCCGCCGCACTGCCACCCCCACCCCAACATCCGCACACACATCACACATACGTCATTTGCATTTACTCCCCGATGAAGACTACCTGTAGAGAATAATGAGGAGTAATTGGGTTTATAATACGTCCGTTTGGATGTTGTAATGTTATTTAATTAAGGGGCAAGTAACAGAACTTCGTAACCACAGAGGCGAAGAAAATACTCCCTCTTCTGGTGGATTTGTTGTTTTTTATGTTCAATCAAGACTGTTTTAAGAAAGCAATTCAACGAGAACTATTCACAGAGTTTGGTATTTTGGGAAATGAAAAGTCTTTCTCGAGGCCAAATCTAATTTCAAATCTTGGATTAGTTTTATTTTAGACAGAGCACTGACGTCAGTAGCTGTAAAGGGTGTTATTCTGGACTTGTAAAACCCAATCAACAGATGGCGCTAACTGTCAAATGTCGGACAAAAAAGGATAGCGCCGGAAGCGAAGACACGATACAGCAGAATACACACACACTACGGCCATATCACATTTAATATTTTGTTTTAGACATGACTTAAAATCGATACTAATCAACTGAAGCAGTAGCCTACATTCTAAATATAATTAAGCACTGGTTAATAACTTTTCCTAACGATTTATTTTAATAAGGAATGCATGATACGACATAATTAACTGGACTTGTTGATACATGTTGAATCGATGCATTGAATAATCCTGTTTCATTTGCCTTTCACTCTGCTATTATAGCTATATGCAAGGGAAGTTTGATTTTTTACGCAACAATAGCCAATTAGAGTAAGGATATTTGGAGTTTGCCATGAATTAGGCGATTTTTTTATGACTTTTGTAGAGCTCCGTTGTGTTGTATTATGTAATGCATTTACTCGAATTGGCACTTTCTACAAAACACCTAACGTTATTAAGTTTATTTTTAACTGACATCAAACTTGTCTCGGCGACGGTATAGCCCAATATCTGCGACGGTATAGCCCAATATCTGCGACGGTATAGTCCAATGTCTGCGACGGTATAGCCCAATGTCTGCGACGGTATAGCCCAATATCGGCGACGGTATAGCCCAATGTCTGCGACGGTATAGCCCAATGTCTGCGACGGTATAGTCCAATGTCTGCGACGGTATAGCCCAATGTCTGCGACGGTATAGCCCAATATCGGCGACGGTATAGCCCAATGTCTGCGACGGTATAGCCCAATATCGGCGACGGTATAGCCCAATGTCTGCGACGGTATAGCCCAATGTCTGCGACGGTATAGCCCAATGTCTGCGACGGTATAGCCCAATGTCTGCGACGGTATAGCCTAATGTCGGCGACCACCGCACACGGACACTCAATGTCCGTCTTAATGACGTCATCAGTGTGTATTGCCGGCAGAAAGTATTCTGCCCAATCAGGCCAAGAAATTAGAAATAAAAATGGCACAGCAAAAGTGGCTTTAGACAAGCTTCTCCAAAAAGGGGCGAAATTATTATAATTCGCGAAGGCAAATTGAGAACTGTTTTCTATCAACTATAAACCTTATTTCAATTTATCTTTGCAAATAACTTCTTTAACTTTATCACTTGAAGATTAAATAATGCTTGGCCTAAGTTTTTATCAAAACTGCACTTTGTTAATCTTATCAGGATAAATAAGGACAAACTTATGTTTATCTAAGGGCACTAAGGCAAGTGGCTGCCCAAGGAAGCTCCCTAAAATCAAATACGGACGGCAGCAAGACATTTATATCTAGGCTTTGAAGTATTAAATTGAATTACGCTTGATAAAGACGCCGGCGCAGGTGTCAAAAGCTCGTGTTATTCACAAAATCTTCCAGGTAATGTCCTAATTATTTTTTTATTAGAATTGAACCCACGTTTAAGGAGAGTTTTAAAAAGTTCTTAATGCAATTTGTATTAAAAGCTAACATTAACAAACAGTCAAAATTTGCAACATGTTGAATAAATAGGTAAATTATAGCTCAAATAAAATGACATCTTTAAAAACGTAATCTTGAAACAAAACAGAGATGGTGCACGTAGAGGAAGGGCACTGAAAACTAACGGAACACTGTAATCGCATAATCGCAACAGCTGCGACTCTACTGCGACAACTCCAGGATACTCCCATACGAATTAATTTTCATTAAACGACAGGCGAATTATTATAACGAATCGTCGACCAATCGACTTGCTTATATCCAACGACGGACTAAAAGCATTACTTTTTACGAAAGCTATGGCTTTATCTGCTTAATTACATTGCTACTGAAAATATAAATATATTCCTGTTGTAGGAAAGTTGTGGATTTATTTTGATTCCAAATAAAAAATCCATTTCTTAACATACATGTAGATTCAAAATTATAGAATATCTGACAACATAATTTTATAGGGTATCAACTGTAAAACAACAACACTTGGGTATTTTTACATCACATCAATGCGTATAGATTCAGTGAATATACGCGTTTCCGTATAATAACATGATATTTACAAGTAAAACATTTACAGTGCATTTCCTTGTCATGAAATACATTTCTTATTAGGGTTGATTTACAAAGACTCCTTACCGTGAATGCAATAGTAAAACACCGATGGAGCACCGATGGAGCACCGATGGAGTATCGTAGGACAAACCATGCAATTTATTAAAGTGTCGTGAGCTGCCAAAATTCAAACTTTTTCATAATTTCTGACCGTCGGGACAGTAAGAGGCTTTGAAAGCCATCGAAAAACTAAATAATTGGCGTTGGAATGAGGAAAACACATACAGTGTGTGGCCTGTACGAACCGAAAACGTGTTCGAAATGTAAGCAAAATTGAAATAACCGGGACGTGCATTCTTTCATTCTAAGCCAAAGTAAGTCTTGGGAAAATTAGCCAATAATTTCAACATTCCGTCAAAATATCAACAGTTTGACAGCTCGTGCCCTTTAATATAAAGGCGTTGTGTCACCGATTGTGAAAGAATTTATAACACAGGAGGTTCCGTCTCCTTCTAAATGAATGAATGAATTCATCTCCTTTAAAATGAATGACTAACCTTTTCTGTCTTGATATGCATTCTCCTTTTGTCGAATTAAAGGCCAGAGCATTAGCCAAAGATAGCCGAAGGATGTTCCGAGTGCCGACTGAGTGCCATGCTTGTTCAGAGAGTAAACCAGGCTTTGTACCCGGAGGATATCCCCGACATTCCGCTGGTACCGGGAAATCTGTCCACATAGTTCGTACGAGTGAAAACCCGGACAGAACATTAGACAAATTGTTTAACAGTGTGGGATTCAAACCCGCGACCCATCGATGGTAGGTTTGGGTTGGGATTCAAACCCGCGACCCATCGATGGTAGGTTTGGGTTGGGATTCAAACCCGCGACCCATCGATGGTAGGTTTGGGTTGGGATTCAAACCCGCGACCCATCGATGGTAGGTTTGGGTTGAACCAACTGCTCCATGGAATCCCAATGGCTGAACATGTTGACATAGAAGATGGGCTTGTTGTCATCACATGTCAAATAGTCCGCTAAGGTAGAATGTTCAGGAACGTGTTGATAGTTTTGAATAAGTTTACCATTTGAGCTGCTTTGGTACGTTGAGAAAAACATGGACAAATAATACTTTTACTTTGGATAGGTTTTTTTGCAAGACGAAGGAGTAAAACAAAGAGTAGAACTGTCAAACTGACAAACTGTTCATCATTTATCCTGATTGTCGAGCCAATAAGATGGTTTGAAATTAAAAAAAAAACAAACTAAATGGTGATCGTTGGAAAAAGAAAAATCCATACAGTCTGTGGTCTGCACGAACTGAAATAGTGGTGCTCGAAGCTTAACAAAATTTAAATAATCGGCAAAAGCGTTGCTAAATTTCAGTTCTAAGTTACTTTTGTAACGAACATTTTCCAGAATAATAACAATGCAAGCTTCCAATTTTTATTTCTTGAGAACAATAGTCCATAATTTCAAAACTCTGTTGTTAGGGAAATATTTTGGAAGATTATGTCAATTTAAACTGTGTGAGATTCGAGCCCACGACCCTTTGATGAACGGCTTTTTATAAGGTGTAACCCGTAGCTTGGCAACATATTAAACAGACAGCTTTGTCCTTTTAAAAATCCTTACTCTTCGTTGAAGGTGGGTTAAGAAATCCACGAAATTTAGTTATATGGAGATTAGATAACCGAAAAATAGGGTTTAAAAAATCTTACATCCAACTCCAGTGTTAAGATTTTCTTTTTTTAGTGTGTGTAACTGAGAAATGAAACAAAACGATGTGAAAAGAAAACACTGGCTAAATTTCCAAAGATATAACGTAACGGGCACTAACTATGATGTAAATTTAAGCTGTCAGAGTAACGTCCCTTGGGTGAGCAAAATTTCATTTATTCGTGTATTACGATTGCATTCGGTAAATCCAATCCCCGAGAATCTCACATTGGCGATATATTTGTGATTTACGTTACTGGAATCGCTCAAAGCCAAGTCCTTATATAAAAGTAGGAAAGTTGGAAATAACTGCTAGAAAGCCTAGAAATTCTTAAGCACGTGATAAAAGAGCCTAACTAACAATTGTTATATGTTGTACGAGGTGTCTTCCATAGATACAAGTTTTTGAAATGTTGGAAGTAACTAACGATACTCCTAGCTAAGCGAATGAGAGAAATACAAGAGTGGATAAACGCCTGTTTGAATCTCATTATGTCGTTTTATCAAATTTATGATTTAAAGTCATATGATCAGATGACCTCCCCGATGAACTTTCTACTACAAGTCCAATGGATTAAATAGATGTCGTTGGTCTCAGGGGTGACTTCTCAACTTGAGAATACTTATCAGTACTTCAGTAATTTCCCTGATGATGATTGCAACTTACTTTCGAAACACTGGCTTCATCGCGAAAGAAAATTTAAATATACATATTCTAATGGGTTTGATTACAAGAGGATCTAACAAGCGAACCGTTCCCAGCAGAGCTGGTAGCTCAATTGGTAGAGCGGTGGAACAATAACCCTAACTCGTTAGTTCTATTCTCACCCTGGCCCGAAATGTTCTCCGGGTCAATCAGTGTCGGTTAATTTACTAATTCAGTAATTTCCCTGATGATGAGTATAAGTTTAGATCGACTTGGGTTGCTGAGGATTCATAGAACAAAACCCACCGACGAAAGCCTTCAATCAATAGAAAGTTCCAGACTGCAAGCTATGCAAGTGCAGGCTGTATTTTAATATGGAAAGAACACAAAACATCGGGCCTTTTTGGGTGGCTAGTTCGACTAGACAATCAATTAATTTAAATATAATCTTACACAAAAGGTCTTAATTTGCTTGAGTTTAAAAAGGCTAGCATTAATAAAAAGTTTGGCTAATCAGAACTAACGTTATGACAGTAGGGTAATTTTGGTTGATAATCTATGGCAATCTTCAGAGACATGAGCTGCCAACAAATTTGCAAATGTTTATTGTTTTTTAAATTAAGAAAATTGGGAAATTGGAAGGCTGTCTCCAGCATATATGTTTATGTAGTGTCTAGAAGTTGCCATGGCCAAAATGAGTGAAAAACACCTCCCGATTATAAAATTCTAATTAGGCCTACTTCTGCGCCTTTTCTTGTCTGTCGCAAATGAAGGCTTTTCATATGAACGTTATTCTTTGTTCTCTGAACTCTCTGTAATGGTTCTATGGTTTCAGAACAGTAATTAACAGAAGAAACCCAACAGAAAATAACACATTAAAATAACATCTTTATAGCACGTAAATATACATTGTATGTTAATAATAATAACAAGAATTAGCTGGATAAAAAAAAACTGTTTTTAACACTTTCTTAAAGCATAACAGTGTAGCTGTTAGAGTATATATTAAAGATATGATGGGTTTATTACACATTAATATTATACAAATAACATATGTATACAAATACCGTGAACATTAATAAGGTTACTGAACATCGATCTTGGACATCTCCCACAATTAATTCATTCTTAATTAATCTATTATATCTTAGAATACAAAAACGATACTTGACCATTCTGAACTCATTTGAAATATGAATGGACTGGTTTGTATATTAACCAAACACATGAAACTAAATTTTGTGGTGAATTTCTTCTATTTGTAAATATTAACAACAACATTATCGCCGTCTGAAACCCGTCGGCTAAATATTTTGCAATTGTTTCTGGTATAATTTGAAGTTTGTTAGTTTATTCAGTTTTATTGAAATAAATAATATCAACCAAAAGATGTGTGAATTCAGGTTCACTTTGAAAATTAGACGGGCCCGAAATCTGAAAATTGAAAAATCCGCAGGAATGGTATCTTAGACAAAAAAGCATTGCACAACAATTAAATATGTCATACTGTATGTTTTCCAATCCCGCTGTAATTGGAGATTTCTATATCTTTCTTTTTGTCTAGAGTTTACTCTTCTCCGAATTATGTTTTGGGAAGCTATTAATCTCGTCACCAGGGCTTCCCACACAATTCTTTCAATAGAAGTCTTTACGGCTTTCTAAACATCAAGGTCATATTAAAAAAAGCCTCCTTTGTCGAGACATATACAACGTATCAATAAGTTACGCATGGCCGAACCGCAAAAAAGTACATCTGACAATAATGTTATAATCGCCACACCTAAGGAAGAATTAATCTGCAACTCACAAACTTCAGTCCAAAATATTCCATGTTTTATACCCAGTTATTATGCCGAAATAAACCGTGATGCGGAAACTAAGCCCAAATCGCGAACACAAATATGTGACCTTACACAAAAGAATAAGCACAAAAAGGGTATCATTTTTGAAACCTTGTCCGATAATAATTGAACAGCCTCCTTACAAAGACGAATTAAAAAAAATTAAACCTCAAAGAATGTGATGGTATTTTAGTTACAGACAATGCTAAATACGCAATTGGTTCAAATATTAGGCATGGGAAAGTGAGAACCCATGCTGACTCAAGAAAGAACAATTCCACTTTTGATATCCATTATGTCCGAAATCCTGTTCTTCCCGTCAAAAGCATGCGCTTGGATTGGGGCGTCTTTCAAAATTATGTCTGCTATAAAAGTGAAAAAAACAAAACGAAATTCCTCTTTCTTCTAAGGTGTACTATAATATACACCGGTTGAAATACAAAAGCACTTTGTGAAAACCTTCTGATAGATGAAAGCTGAAAAAAATTGAAAATAGCTTTCCTTGAGCAAATCAGTGTTGTGAAGAAATTTACTCCACAAAATGTTTCATGGTTCATTAATCATCGATATAAACGGCTGCATCATTGTCCACATTATCTGGCTCTAAAGCTGGGTTATCTGCCCCTAATTTACTGCTGCCTGCATCAGGAACACCACTTCCGTCATCGCCATGTTTTGATGAATCTACTTTACTACTCCTCACGCTTTCCTTTTCTTCGGGCTCATCATCACGTGTATCCTTTTGTCCGCGTCGTTGGTATCTCGTAGCTTTGCCTTTCCCGTTACGCCCGTTGCTTTTGGTATTACGAGATGAGCCACTAGCCTCGGACCCTAACACAACAGGTCGATATCGTACGGGACGCCCCATGGTATCAACCGCTGTGGCTTCATCCGGGTACTTCAAATAATCCACTTCAGGATCAAACATTGGAGGAGGCTCCGTTGATTCGGACATGACATCATCATGGTAATCCATTACGCTGCGCATGGCAGAACTTGCCAAGTGTTGATCGTCCGGTATTGGATAATACCAAAATGGCCCGTAATGGTTGGAATATGCTGGTTTTGGTAAAACGATCATAGAGTGCCGGGAAAAGGTTGTTGATGACGTCCGGGCGGAAGCATCCGAGTTTCGCCGAACATTTAGACCCACACGCCCTTGATAAACTCTATTGAACTCAGCGCTTGCGCCCCCGGCCAAGGAGCCTTTTCCATAAGTTGTAAAACTTGTCGATGGATTGTCATATTTTGGTGTTTCATTTCCAGAAAATTGCGAACCTCTGAAAAATAAATACAGGAAATAAAACATTTATACGCAATGGACCTTAACGAAAAATATAATTGTTTTTGCAACTGAAAGGTGAGACCATTGGGGATTCCAAACAGACTGGGTTGTGGTGCCATCTTTGTCAGGAGGCTTATGGTAGGCTCGAGTCAAAGTGGATTTATTGACATGATAACTTCTTTGTATAGTGACTTACTCGTAAATTATCCTTTTCGTGACGTAAGACTTCCGGTTCCACCATTTGCATAATAAGTAGGTCAAAATGATGATAACTGCGATGAGAAGTGCCGACAAAATGGCGCCCACAACGCCAAGAATAATTGTATTGTCATCCCCGCCATTAATAACTGTCACATTTGGTTGAGATGTGGTAGCCACTGAAATAAAAACGATTCATTGATTGGTCGGTTGATTAATCGATTCATTCGTCAGTTTTTTCATTCATGTATTTGTTTGATCCATTTATTCATTGATTCCACCCCTGTTTCATAGATATACAAATTGATTGTCTTTACCCAGACTAAGTTTAAAATTGTTCTCACCTATTCTTTGGCAAGTTGGTACTTGGCTCGGCACCCATCCATTTGGCCCACAAGTCAATGAGGAAGGGCCTACAAGTCGATAAGCATTGGGTTGCAGACATTGGACGGTCACCTGAGTACCTTGAGTTCTCTCATACGTTGACAAGGCGATGTCATCTTGATTGTCGATTGTGATTATACCACGTGACGGCTTGGCTAATTCAGGACATTCTGAAACAGATTCAATAAATGGAACAAAAGATAAGAGCATACTCATCAGATATCATGAGCTGCCAAAATGGGGATATTTTGACGTAAAAACAGAATGTTGAAATTATCCTCTATATTTCTCCAGAAGTATAATTCAGACGCTTTTTAGTGCTTCTATTCTCGAAAATGTACGATAAAGTATTGTTTTGAACTAACTTTGTATTAGAATGAATGAATGGTCGTCCCGGTTATTTAAATTTTGTTTACTTCGAACACTATTCCGGTTCGTATAGGCCACATTGTATGGATTCCAACGCTAATCATTTAGTTTTACGTTGGTCTTCAAAGCCTCTTACCGTCGTGACGATCAGAAATTATGAAAAAAGTGTGAATTTTGGCAGATTATGCCACTTTAAGCAGTCATAAAGTAACGAAATATGAGATATTATTCATAGATTTAAGTTTATTTAGATTTAACCGGTGGGTTAAAACTGAGGCTCACCCATCTCCTAAAGTGGCGTGAACGGCCAAAAGTCGCACTTTTTCCCAAAATTCCTATTATAAAGTGGCAGTGAAGTTCATCGTTGAAGTACTTGGAAAAACTAAAGAATTGCTGTTGATTAAGATAAGATTGGTATCAACAGAAAGCTCATATTTTGTACGCTTTGATAAAAAAAAACTCGGTTTCGATTGAAATTCTGTGGTAATTTCGTGTCAAATATCAGTGAATGATTCAGCCTGAATAGTTGCATCGGTTTGATATCAATCCATTTTCTGTTGAAACTTCCTCACCCTATTTCTTCTGAAAGCCACGTTTTATTTACTTATTTGAAAGCAACATTATTGTCAGAGGTTTATTTGCAGAGCACTCGGACGCTTGTGTATTAAGAGAAATATGAATTTGATGTCGAAATGTGGGGCTGTCATACAAAGGATGGCTTTGGAAATGGAAAATACAAAATTGTCCTCAACAGATTCATCCTGGTCTACATTCAAGAAGATATAAAAGAAGATGTAAATGGAAAAATGAAATCTGTAAAAAAAATAGAGCAGAACAGTATGAGATTGAAAAGATGTCCGTGAAAGAGATTATTGAATTCGCTGTATATAGTGTCATTGTGTCTGTGTGTTGATGGATGTGTGATTCACACCAGAAGACCCAGTGTAACATTTAAACAAGAGATCAGTGAACTGTTCTGGCGACCACCATAAAAACACTATCAGAAAGTGAGACTGTGAAATTTGATGAAGATCCGACAAGTACTTTTCTTGTGATCGCGACACCGGACAACGGAAGACGGACGACGGACCGCGGACGACGGACCACGGACAAAAAGCGATTTGATAAGACCACCATGAGATCATGGTGGTCTAAAAAGATGTTCTTGAATATATTTTATCCATTAGCTTGTCTTTATATATCACAAACGATTAAAACGAGACTGCATGCCATTTCAATAAACTATTCCGTATCATTTGGAAATAATTTATTCATGTTAACATTGTACATGGTGGCAATTTATTGATTTGAAAAATAGGCAATAAAATAATGACATTCGACATTGAGAGATCAAACCACAAAAGTTCGTCTGAATATTCGACATTACGTGATCAATCCACACATGCTCGCCTGAATATTCGACATTGAGAGATCAAACTACAAAAGCTCCCCTGGAGATTCGTCATTGCGAGATCAAACCATAAAGGCTCGCCGGAAGATTCGACATTGCGAGATCAAACCATAAAGGCTCGCCGGAAGATTCGACATTACGACATCAAACCATAAAACCTCGCCTTAAGATTCGTCATTGCCAGATCAAACCATAAAGGCTCGCCTGAATATTCGACATTGCGTGATCAATCCACACAGGCTCGCCTGAATATTCGACATTACGACATCAAACCATAAAACCTCGCCTGAAGATTCGACATTGCGAGATCAAACCATAAAGGCTCGCCTTAAGATTCGTCATTGCGAGATCAATCCACACAGGCTCGCCTGAATATTCGACATTGCGAGATCAAACCATAAAGGCTCGCCTTAAGATTCGATATTGCGAGATCAAACCATAAAGGCTCACCTTAAGATTCGACATTGCGAGATCAAACCATAAAGGCTCGCCTTAAGATTCGACATTGCGAGATCAAACCATAAAGGCTCGCCTTAAGATTCGACATTGCGAGATCAAATCATAAAGGCTCGCCCTAAGATCCGACATTGCGAGATCAAACCATAAAGGCTCGCCTTAAGATTCGACATTGCGAGATCAAACCATAAAGGCTCGCCTTAAGATTCGACATTGCGAGATCAAACCATAAAGGCTCGCCTTAAGATTCGACATTGCGAGATCAAACCATAAAGGCTCGCCTTAAGATTCGACATTGCGAGATCAAACCATAAAGGCTCGCCTTAAGATTCGACATTGCGAGATCAAACCATAAAGGCTCGCCTTAAGATTCGACATTGCGAGATCAAACCATAAAGGCTCGCCCTAAGATCCGACATTGCGAGATCAAACCATAAAGGCTCGCCTTAAAATTCGACATTGCGAGATCAAACCATAAAGGCTCGCCTTAAGATTCGACATTGCGAGATCAAACCATAAAGGCTCGCCTTAAGATCCGACATCGCATGATCAAACCATAGAACCTTTGTAAACTCTATCAGGACGGTAAAAAACGGTTTCTTGACTATTTCCTCACAAATGTATACAAATGTCATTAATATTTACATCAGTAGAAAGCGCATAAAATAACTTCGTGTTTCAACAAGCCTCAAATTTTCATGTGAGTATTATAAGTAGGTTAATTTAAGAAGATCGTTTTGATAGCGGAAACATGTTGAACCTGTGAAGGTCAGGTTTCTTAAAATTCGTCAAAAGTTTACCCTTAAATCTCGAAATGAATTCGGATGAGATTATTATCCTTTAATTAGTGCAATTATCTGTTTCCTTTTAATGCAGTTTCATTCAGCATTGTCCTGATACAATCAAAGCTATGCAATCGACAGTCTGACAATTTTAGAACAAAACAAAATATTTTTCTCTTATTATGATTAGTGTTTGTTCAGGTTTATTTAAACATGTATTAGTCTGAAAATATAATGACATTATAGGAGATGATTACATGCAGTTGGGATTTATCACCAGGTTATACTGTTCGAACAATGTTTCACTGTTTACACTGTTCCAACAACCACGACATGCACATGTTATAATTTGAGGTATAAATGTCAATACAGGCTGTTGATCTGTGTAGGGAAATGTCGCCGGCAAATCGATTTCTATCGTGAAATATATCATGACAATACAGCCTTATACCATCTAGAGAAGCCTACTAATTCTAGTTAACTTCTTATTTTTCAAAAACCGGCTATCTATCAAGATTAAATTTGTAGTAAATCTTAAAATAAGAATAACTGCGTTTGAAATTGTAGATGACAAGTGAAAGTGTTAGGGTTGACTTACCCGCCATTTTACCTGGTCTCACGTCCTGTATGAGTTAAACAGAACACTTCTGTAAAACCTAATCCTTGTACGATATAAAGGAAGTGCCCCTCCCAAACCCCGTATACTTTGGTAGTGGGACTGGTACTGCCCACAACTGGTATTTGCTGTCCACAGAAATGTCCTTCTGTAGGATTTAGGACATCAGTAATCCCATTGTTAGAAATATGTTAGAACGTTCCTCGTGATAACCCAGGCTGTACACTTAAAACAAATAATGTTTTTTTCAAGTTTAGAATTTGTTACGTCTGGGACATCTTTATCCGCGATATATGTCGCTGCCTTGGTTGTCTGTGCGCTCTATATGCTTCCATGTTATTCATAAATACAACAGCCTCTACATGAATACGTGACCTCTCGCGAACTTCGCGTTCAATACGCGGATGAATTCAGGCCAGTCCTTTCATTCGCACAGGCAAATAAATATAGCAAATCTTTTCAAAGGCTTGCAAACCTGTTTTTGTTGGTACGAGGCATCTAAAGAATAGGAATTCTTTGGTTCAGTTGAAACACGTCCCAGTTCATACGCCCTTTTTATAGCATATCTTTTTTAAAACACTCATCTCTATCTCAAGGAGACCACGCCAAAAACATTTCGCATAAAAATACCGTCTTTTCAGTAAAATAAGCTTTAACGTTTAACCATTTTTTTAAAAATTCACATGGCTTTTATGTGGTCACTACCACTTTCAATCATTTAACTGATAGTTTTACTATCTATCAAATCTAATCAAAGGGTTGATTTTTTTCATATCCTATTTAATTTGCCCCATCCCTCACATTGAAATTGTGAGAGGAAACCTGAAATCCAAAGTAAAGTTGACTATAGTACATAACCTGTTGATCTATATGATAATTCCTTTATAGTGAGTGAGTGAGTGATTTGGGTTTTACGTCCTGCTTAACAGTATTTCAGTCATATGAAGACGTTGTCGGCATGTGACAGGCCAGATTTCCACTGCTCTTTTAGGTGGTGCTGCCTCACCGAGACGACTATAGTCGCTATAGACTACTATAGTCGCTATAGACTACTATAGTCGCTATAGACTACTATAGTCGCTATAGACTACTATAGTCGCTATAGACTACTATAGTCGCTATAGACTACTATAGTCGCTATAGACTACTATAGTCGCTATAGACTACTATAGTCGCTATAGACTACTATAGTCGCTATAGACTATTATTATTATTATTATGTTTATTCCGTAGGCATACAGCTCATAGGTGAAGAGTCATTCAATACAAAAACAGCATAGTAACAGGATTGAGGTTCTATTGATATAGCGTGTACTTTAACTCTAACATAATTAGGCATTACGTATTCTGGTGGCCAAACTAAAATATTTACCCAACAATAACAATTCTTTGACATTATTTGTAGATAGAAGTTGTACAAGCTTAATTACAGATGTTTTTTCTTCTATAAAACAGTTTAATATATTTTAATCTTAAGTTTTTATAAGTCGGGCAAACAAGGATAAAGTGAAATTCGTCTTCTATCTGACCAGTTGTACATCTCTCGCATATCCTACGAGAGCGGTTAACACCATGATGTCGTCCTGTTTGAATGTTAAGGGTATGTGCCGAAATTCTGTACCTAGTTAAAGTGGCATGAGCTGCCAAAATGTTGATATTTTGACGTTAAAACAGAATGTTGAAATTATTGGCTATTTTTCTCAAGACGTATAATTTAGAAGCTTTTTAGTGCTTCTAGTCTCGAAAATGTACGATAAATTATTGTTTTTAACTAACTTTCGCTTAAAATGAATGAATGGTCGTCCCGGTTATTTAAATTTTGTTTACTTTTCGAACACGTTTTCGGTTTGTACAGGCCACATACTGTATCGATTTTCCTCATTCCAACGCCAATCATTTAGTTTTTTGATGGCCTTCAAAGCCTCTTACTGTCGTGACGATCGGTAATTATGAAAAAAATGTGAATTTCGGCAGCTCATGCCACTTTAAAAAGGACTGGTATTTACATAATATGTTTTCCGTAAATAAAATTGCAGACATAGTCTATCAGTTAAATGTTGGTACAGAAAACATGTAGATGAAGTACCCATCTTTTCCCTAGTACATTGAATAAAATTGTCTACAATTCTTACTTTGTAGTTTTTGAGAAATAAGTTAGTATTTTCTACACGTTGTTGAAACCAATGATATCCCATTCCGTTGGTCGCTATTATACGCTACTATACGCTACTATAGTCGCGATACGCTACTATAGTCGCGATACGCTACTATAGTCGCGATACGCTACTGTAGTCGCGATACGCTACTATAGTCGCGATACGCTACTATAGTCGCGATACGCTACTATAGTCGCGATACGCTACTATAGTCGCGATACGCTACTATAGTCGCGATACGCTACTATAGCCGCGATACGCTACTATAGCCGCGATACGCTACTATAGCCGCGATACGCTACTATAGCCGCGATACGCTACTATAGCCGCGATACGCTACTATAGCCGCGATACGCTACTATAGCCGCGATACGCTACTATAGCCGCGATACGCTACTATAGCCGCGATACGCTACTATAGCCGCGATACGCTACTATAGCCGCGATACGCTACTATAGCCGCGATACGCTACTATAGCCGCGATACGCTACTATAGCCGCGATACGCTACTATAGCCGCGATACGCTACTATAGCCGCGATACGCTACTATAGCCGCGATACGCTACTATAGTCGCGATACGCTACTATAGCCGCGATACGCTACTATAGCCGCGATACGCTACTATAGCCGCGATAGGCTACTATAGCCGCGATAGGCTACTATAGCCGCGATAGGCTACTATAGCCGCGATAGGCTACTATAGCCGCGATAGGCTACTATAGCCGCGATAGGCTACTATAGCCGCGATAGGCTACTATTGCCGCGATAGGCTACTATTGCCGCGATAGGCTACTATAGCCGCGATAGGCTACTATAGCCGCGATAGGCTACTATAGCCGCGATAGGCTACTATAGCCGCGATAGGCTACTATAGCCGCGATAGGCTACTATAGCCGCGATAGGCTACTATAGCCGCGATAGGCTACTATAGCCGCGATAGGCTACTATAGCCGCGATAGGCTACTATAGCCGCGATAGGCTACTATAGCCGCGATAGGCTACTATAGCCGCGATAGGCTACTATAGTCGCGATAGGCTACTTTTACTTTAGCCTGTTTACTATAGTAAACTACAGTGACACTAGTTTACAATAGTAAACAGGCTATAGTAAAGAGGCAAAAGTACCATAGTAAACTATAGTACATTTTCATTAGGGTATCGTCCGCATATATATTAACACATATCGCCTGCATATATATATAAACACATATCGTCTGCATATACAATATGATCTATGAACATAAACAGCCCCTCTAATCAGGATCAAGATCAGTCTGATAACTTTGGGGATTTGCGTGCGTGAAATACCCTCTGATAGACTGTAGGTCATTTGGTATATGGCGGCCAAATAGGTAGCCGTAAAGCGTACAATTTTTTTATATTTACTTTCGACGCCATTTTTATTAAGCCCAAAAATACGGTGATTTACCGTATAAAAAAGCGCAGACTGTCCGATGCCAGTCGGAACACACTTCGGCTATCTTCGCTCCCTACCGGTCGGCTTTGACACGCCTCGGACAGTCTGTGCTTTTTATACAGTAAATCGCCGTATTTTTGGGCTGAATAAAATGGCGTCGAAAGTATATATCCAAATACTTTATTACAGACGGAAAAATAAAATAAAAATTGTAGTAAATTTATCAAACGCTGAAATCATCTAGAAAGATATTTTTTATATATGTTATTCAGCCCGGTAAAGCACATGTTGTGTAACAAAAAGAAGAGACGCAGTTTCGGTACATTTCAGGAATCCACCAATGCTTCAATTCTAAAACGTATCAAGCCTGGAAGTTAACAAACAGAGTATTTCGGTCCCCTAAATTATCACGAGGACACTTTCGATGGGCCTTCAAGAGGATATGAAAATTGTACGTTACACGGCTACCTTTATGCCACATTCAAAATGGCCTGCAGTCTGTCAGAGGGTATTTCACGGACGTAAATCCCCAAAGTTATCAGACTGTGTCCGAGGCGTGTCAAAGCCGACCCGTAGCGAGCGAAGATAGCCAAGAGAGTTCCGACTGGATCAAGTTCTGCAAAAATTAAAGGGGAGATAACTCCACCTTGTCTATAAAGCCCATTACCGAGGCTAAATGGCGTTGAGTAAACATTGAGAATTAAACCATATAGACAAGAAATATTCAATAAATAAAAGTAATTTACGGTTGATGGGGTTAATTAACCTGATCCAATGATTCACTCGATCAAACGCTTCGTTAACATCTAAAAAACATATAAACATTGGGCTACCATTTTCACATGCAGTTTCCTTTAGAGCATATATATACTTGTTAGTGGAATGTTGAGCCTTAAACCCAAAATGAAAATCCGTTGTAAACTGGTATGCATAGCTGCAATCCGAAGTGTGTTCGGACATGAAGGCGGTAAATATTAATGAGCTTTTTACCCATAAGTCACCGCGACAACAACACAAAGCACATGGTGGAAGAGATGTCAGATTCGAGTGAAGAAAATCAGGTGAGTTGCTGGAAAGGTCCATGTGTTTGATCTAACTTAATGGGCATACGTCGCCCCATATTAATTTTACATTGATAATAGGCCTACATTGATCAGGAATGACAAACGCTAGGAATGTGTATTGTAAGGTTGTTAAAACTTGTTGCAAACCTGATCTCCCCTTTTTGTAGTCAGTTAGTCTGAGATTATGTTGAATTATGACCAGTAATTGCACTTTCATTATATACTAGTAGTAGTAGTACTGGGTTATGCAGCCCAAATTCTGAACTGTAGATTTTACATGTAAGGCCTATAATCTATATGGAAATCATGTCTGTGTAAGTTTTATTGACTTAAATAATGTCTGTATGTTATTTTCTGTTTACATGGACATCCTGACTAGTTCTCAAGTAAATAATGAAAGTGATGGCAACATTGAGAGAGAATCTGGTCATATAAGTAGAGGAAGAGTAGCCCGAAAAATCTGCCTCTATGGTGTTGAGAATATAAAGCCCCGTCCACACTATCAAACATCATCCAACATTTGTTGAGTCAACACCGGTCAACTTAAGTTGAGAGCTGTTGAGGACCCGTCCACACTGTTAAAAACATTTCTCAACAACGGTCAACTTTGTGGGACGATGCTCGCTCATGTTGAGAGTATTTTCTACAGAAATTGGAGGGAAAGTTTGCTCTTCTTCTCCAATCTATGGTAAAAATGAAGACCAAACGGAAAAAGCAGTTGGCATTAATGCTGGTA
This sequence comes from Lepidochitona cinerea, assembly GCA_963971465.1. NCBI lineage: Eukaryota > Metazoa > Mollusca > Polyplacophora > Chitonida > Tonicellidae > Lepidochitona > Lepidochitona cinerea. The sequence goes on from OZ020559.1 coordinate 920,835, forward strand.
ATTGTCGCTGAACAGCTCCGCATTAAACGTGACAGAAAAAAGACTAGTTTGGGCTAGAGAATGGATCCGAAAGAGAGAAAAACATGGGGCATATCACTGCCTTCTCAAGGAACGGGGGGTGTCTGATAAGTCAGGCTTTCGGGACGTCTTGAGAATGAACGAGGAAGCCTTTGAAGAATTGCTGACAAAGGTGGGGCCAATTATCAAGAGTCAGGACAACCATTTACGAATCTCAATACCTCCTGGTGAGACACTGGCCATCACGTTGAGGTGTCTCACAACAGGTAAATTCAATAGGCTTGCCTCATTGTGGTGCAGTTTTTTTTATTTATAACAAATTTATTAACCACAATTAATTACTAGAATTTCCACTGACTAGCTTGGCATAATAAAGTAAAGTGAGCAATCCGAAGAAAAGACATAATGACTCAATATTTCGGTTTATTCTCCTGATGATGGTTTGAAAATAAACCGAAATATTCTTACAGGTCTTTCTTCGGATTGCTCACTTTACTTTACAATTAATTACCTGACCCAAAATAACACATAGAAAGGCTTTGACGCCCAGAATACATAACTGGGACTGCTTACAAGAGTGTATCCCATTCTCTGCCAAATTCTCAAGTTTAACTCAAAGACGGAGAAGCTGGCTGCTATCTTATACAGACTCGTGCCACCTCAATCTCTGTGATCCACAATTTGTTGTTAATAGCTAATGAAAACAAGAGTTTTAAACTCAACATGCGCCCTCCGCTATGACTGATTAATCTACATTATAGAACCTATATTTGTTTAAATTCTAGCAATTGAAATCCCATGTCCATATGAAAGATTTTGATTTCTCTATTCGATGAACATTCACGCCGTATCATGTAACCAATGATATCCTAAATTGTTCACGACACACCATCTACCCCTTAGGTATTATAGGGGGGCCTCCGTAGCTCAGTAGGTAGAGCGTTGGACGTTCAATCCGAAAAGCTTTCCACCAATGGGTCGCGGGTTCGAATCCCACTCAGTTTTAAAAAAAAAATTGGAAAATTTTCTTACTGGGTTTTCACTCGAACGACCAATGTGGGATGATTGCCAGTTATCACCGGAAGGTCGTGGGTTTCCTCTGGGCATAGAGCTCGGTTTCCTCCCACAATAAAACTGGCAATGCCGCCATATAAGTGAAATACTCTTGAGCGCGGCGTAAAACACCGAACATCCAACCTTAGGTATATATATTCTAAAAATAATTGGCAGGATCCGGTCAAAACTAAAGTAGATATGGACTAAAAGAGAATATTACATAATCTAATATAGATGTCATATCATGCAATCATGTAACAAAAATTTTCATAAATGGTTGACAAATAACACACCATGTATCCATAATTTCACATTCTTTTGCTGTGAAAGAATTGTAAAGATCAAAAGTCTTCAAGTTATGGAACGCAAGCAATAAAGACAGACTAAAAGAGAATATTACATAATCTAATAGGGATGTCTTACATGGTTACTGAGAAACCATCTAACCAGAACTGTTATATTTACACTGAAAAAATTGCCAAGATATGGACTAAAAGAGATTACATAATCCAGTATAGATGCCATATTATGTAACCAAAGATGCCATAAATGATTCATGACATCAGCTACCCGTAAAGTGTTTGTTGTGAAAGAATTGTACAGATTGGATCAAAACTCTTCAAATTATGTAGCGGAAGGGAATGAAGATATAGGCCTAGACTAAAAGAGAATGTTACATAATTCAATATAGATTCCATATTATGCAACCAAAGATATCATAAATGGTCCATGGCACACCTTCTACCCATAAGGTATATGTTGTGAAAGAATTGTAAAGATCTGATCAAAACTCTCAGTTATAGACAGGAAGGGAATCCGGAACGTACGGCACTGGTGATACCATAATACGACCGACTTTATTTAAGTCGGGCGCATAAAAAGCACGAAAAAGTATTGGATAGTTGTTAGTCTGAAAACACTGCTCTTTCGATGTAAATTAGTGAAACACTAAAATGGTCCCCGATCCTGTTTCACAAAACGGTATAGATGTATTTTTGGCGTATCTTTTATAGCAACCTACCTCTACAATAGGGGTTGCTATGACAAATACACAACAATACATCTACGCAGTTTAGTGCAACGGGCTCCAGAACACGCTTTCACAAAGCGGCGTAGCGTTAGTTTCTACATAACTACCATAGCAACCTATACTGTAGATACGTTGCTATGGCAGTTATTTGAAAACTTACGTTACGCCTCTTTGTGAAAGAGGGTCCAGGACCTTGTTTCACAAAGCGACGTAGCGTAAGTTTTTACGTAAATGCCTTAGCAACCCATACAGTAGAGATAAGTTAGTATGAAAGTTACGTAAAAAATACATCTACGCCGCTTTGTGAAACAGGCCCCTGGTCTCTATAGTGTTAAACCGAGTTACAGCCTATAATTCGATTGAACGACTCCGCAACCGAAACCATAGGTTTTCATTAGGCTTCAGACCAATTGCGCCAGAATACTCGAGCAAAAATATAATATACTTTGAAATAATTTTCACCTGGTTTCAAAACCGTTTTTTTTGTTAATTTCTTATAATCCTCCTTACAGATCAAGCAATTTGATGTCTGGAATACATTGGTCACATAAAACCAGCATGATCCTTGATGAAAGAGGACATTTCTTTGACATGTGAAATTCCTAGTAATCTGATCGGATTATTATTCATTGCTGGTCATATACTACATCTCCGTCACACCCAGTGGAACCCACGTTTAAATGAAGTTTCTAACAGCTCGAAAGACGAAAAACTGGTGCGCTAAATTAAAAACTGCACCATTACCACAAACAAAAGAAATAAAGAAAAGACAGACGAAAATTAGCCCTATCTTTAGAAGGAAAAATAATGTATATCTGGAGCATTGACTTAAACCATACACATTGCAAGATTAGAGTAATTTACAACTTGTGATGCCTCAAAGTGACGTTTATAGCGGAGCGAGCGAGCCAGCGAAACCCCACCCAGAAACTCTGTACCGTTTTGGTTTGGAACCCACAACCCATCCATAGAAAGACTAAGAATTTCATTTCATTTCATTCCATTCCAAAAGGAATAAATTAATTTACGCCAAAACCATTCGGTGTTTTCCCTTTTCTTCATCTTTAAGATGGATTGATGTTTAACAATATTATTTCACTTATATAGCGTCGTTGCCAGGTTAAGTGGTGGAGGAAACCCGGCCCTGGACGAGTACCTGTAGCAAGTCTTCCGCATACGGCTAAATAGATAAAAGAAATCCACTCAGAAATTCTTCAATATTCATTTGGTCTGACTAGGATGGATTGATTGATTGATTGGTGTTTTACGCCGCGCTCAAGATTATTTCACTTATATGGCGGCGTTGCCAGTTTTATTGTGGGAGGAAACCGGGCTCTATGCCCGGAGGAAACCCACGACCTTCTGTTGGTAACTGGCAACCGACTAGGATGGAAGGGTTGTGTCTGACTGAGGAATACTCACTCTAACCGACTGACTAGCCGAGGCTTTGATATCTACATAAAAAATAAAACACCAGAAGAATCTACATGTATTTTGATATTTATTTGGTAATTTAATAAATCTTTTAGGCCATATATATATTTGCATTGCATTGCTTAGAAATACACCCTTTGCATAAAGACATTAAAGTTAATTTAATTTGTATGGTCACGTTACTAGTGAGCCTTCTCAAAACAGACCGACCTAAGTTTGATGTTATGGACATGTCGGTGGATGTGTAAGGAGAGTTTGGCTAAGACTTCCCTGCTACAGGGGTAATTTTGGGGGGAGTTTCAAATTAACTCCGGGCCATTGGTGAAAGCCACACTCGAAAATACCTTGACTCCCCTGGATTGATTTATGTTTTACGTCATATTCAAGTTTATTTCACTTATATGGCGGGGTTGAGGATTAGAAAAGAGGGAAACAGGGTTTAAAAAAAAACATGGAACAATTATATAAATGCATTCACACAATAGAATATCTATACAATCCTAAAATAAATGTTTAATAAACGTTTAAAAAATGATAGCGTCCTTGTATCTACATCCAAATTCGTGCAAATATTATAAAAACCTGTATTACACAATATAATTGGCTAGAAATATAAGGGTTCTTACACTACAGTGGCATGGGCTGTCACGATTCGTATCTTTTTTATTCATTCCGACAACAAGAGCTAGGTTTTGGCAGTCACCGAAAAACTAAATGGTTGACGTTGGAATTAACAATACAGTCTGTAACCTGTACGAACTGAAGTTATGTTCGAAAAGTAAACAAAATTAAAATAACTAGGACAAAGGTTCATTCATTTTAAGTTAAATCAAAACATAACTTTAGCAATGGTGAAATTAAGGGGTATTTTTGTCTTGGCGTACAATTCAGAAGCTTTTTATTGATTTTAATCCCAAAAAATGTTGGCCCTATGCTAGCTAGAGATATTCAAACCCATGGCGAATGTATATATTGACAATGTGTGGCCAAAACACATCAATATATACTTTGGCCATGGGGCTTGGATATCTCCAGCTAGCATAGGGCAAACATTTTTTGGGATTAAGATCACTAAAAAGCTTCTGAAATGTACGCCAAGACAAAAAATAACCCATAATTTCACCATTGTTTTAACGAAAAAAATAGGCTCTCCCCATATTTTTGCAGCTAACGCCACTTAGTTCTTCTAAAGCAGTATTAACTACAGTTAACTCGCGCCCTTGACATCTAAGACATCCAATTATTTGAGACCAAATTTTGTCCATGTTTAGTCCACAACGTTGAGTGGATCAATTTGTTTATAAGACCGCAGATACCTGGTCTAAGGGAACACTTATAATAAGAATGAAATTCCATTTAGATAGATTGATTGGTTCATCGATTGAGGTTTTACGCCACTCAAGATTGTTTCACTTATATGGTGGCGTTGTCAGGCTAAGGTGGGGTGGGGGGGAGACAGGCTAAGGAAACCCGAAGTAAACAGAGTACCTGGCAACTCTTCAACATAGGCACTTGACAATACAATAAGCAGAATATACAGTTAAAATGATCCATGCATTTCTAGTTTAGTTAACATATTTTATGCAAATAAACAATATCCTTAAGTACTAAGTGTTAAAAAGAAACTGTAGGCTAATCAAGGCCAATCACTAGCCGGATTTGTTAATTGGTTAAAACGTCAGCATCATGTTTAAAACAAAGCAATGAGACCTTTCAGTGTTAAGTAATTTAAATGACAATCCTGGTCAAACTATTTAAAATTTTCATCCATATTTAGCTGCCAAAACAGTTGCGTTTTAATGATTTATTTTGCTTTTGTTGGGCTATCCGAGTACTACAAATGTTGCCAGTGAACAATTTGTGTACCAGTAGTTGGGAAAACCCCAACGCAATGGTGAAAGTATATTGATGTTATGCCGGCTATAACATCAATATACTTTGACCACTGCATTTGGGCATTTCCTACTAACTTAAACGTAACTTGTACACAGGTAACTTTTATAGTACATCGGTTGTGTCGGCCATTACATCAATACATATATTGGTCAGAGATAACAGATATTTCCATCTAACTACCCCCAAAAAGGTCTTTACAGCATTTCAGTTCATCATTTTGTTGCCATTAATTGAGATGGTAAATCATTGTAAATCTTTTGAGTGAACAGTTAAATTATTTTAACATAGGACAGAAAATGCTATCAATACTAATAAGTGAGCTAACAACATTTTAATATTTTACTAGGTTAAATTGCCCCCCTCCCACTCCCTCATGGACATAAGTGTTCCTTTATCCTTTAAAACTGCTATTTAAAAATGGCTACAAACAGAAGAGCGAGTAAAAAAAAGTTCTAAATTAGTTTTAAAAATTTCCCCAGTAGACTCTGTGCTATCAGTAACCCAAAGAGGATTCTGGATGTGAAAATATGAAAACTAGATATGTAATTAAAAACAGACAAGAAATGAGCACATCTGTACGAGTCAACCACACAACAAATCAATGTTAAATATACCATCTACAAACATGGCATTAAACCCTGAGTATGGCACCTATCATTAGCACTAAATGCCCAAAATCGGTAGAAGAATTTCTGCCACTTTTAAAAAAAGTGTAATCCTAAAAATAACGAGAACACGTGGACAAAATAGTTAAAATACTATTAACCAGTTAAAGCCGTCTTCACATGTGGAAGAGTTGCCAGGTCCTCGCCTTAGGTTGGGGGTTCCCTCCGGGCAATAAGCCCGGGTTCCTCCCCCACTAAACCTAGCAACAGCGCCATTAAAGTGAAATAATCTTGAGTGGCGTAAAACATCAAACGATCAATCAATTAAATCTATCTAGGCCCGCTTCTCAATTTGTGCTGTTGAATGTTGTCAAGTGACTTCCACGGTTTAAAGAACACTTGCTATCTATCAGCAGATCGGTGGAAGGGACACAACTCCTGAATAAAACAAGAAAAGGGAATTTTATATAAGCATTCGAGACATAAAACACATTGAAAGTAAAAAAAAAATCATGAGTATTTGTTTCTTTATTTCAGACCCTAATCCAACATCCTATGGGCTGAATAAAGGTTTCAAATATGGTTTGTTTTTTCTCTAATGGGCTTTACAAAACCATGTCTTATTTTGTTTCAAGAGGCATTAAACTGGAAAGACGTTGATATTGATCCATTCTCTTTTGAAAGTTTGAGTAATTTTACAAATGAGAAGAGTTTAGTACTTGTGTTGGGAATATAGTTTGTCTAGAAATAAATTTCGCCTTAAAAATGAGTAAACTCATCAAGTCATTTAATTTTTTTAAACACTATTTCCATTATTAATTACACCAAACTAAAGATATTTTTTCCTTCAATAAATGACATTATTTTTTTCAAAGACTGATTCGCACAGGCACACACTGTATGACATTTCTACAGTTTATTAGCAAGTCAGTTTTTCCTTGTGTTTTCTAAAGACCGACTAAATTTCAATTGTTAATTGTAATAAGTTGATTTAAGAAGTCTATGCTAATGCGGAGAAAAAACCTTTCTAAATATCTTTCTGGATCTGATTTCATCAGGAATGAGGCTAAAAACAGGTGGCTTTTAACACCACACTCAAAATATTTCACTATGGTTTAATACGGATATTGATTGATTGATGTTTTACGCTGCAGTCAAGATTGTTTCACTTAAATGGCGGCTTTGCCAGGTTTAGTCGGGGAGGAAACCAGGTCAATGTCTGGAGGAAACCGACCTTCAGCGAACACATGGAAACTCTTCCACATAAGGTGACCGAGAGAAAAATCCAGAATTGTTTATTTGGTCAGAGCGTGATTTTGAACCCACGCCGCATCCATGGAAGGTCTGTGTGGGACTGAGGGATGATCACTCTAATCCGCTGGACGACCAAGGCGCAAATAGGGATAAGAAACTGAACCATTTGCTTTGATGAAAGTCCCTACACAAAGGTTGATTGTGAAAACCCACAGACTTTTAGAAAGAAAAATCTGATTTGAATTTAAACCCATTTACCCATCAATAGAGGTTTTCCGGGTGACTATTGCTCTCCTAAAGTCCTAATGGAGTTACCCTTCCCACCTGGGCCCTTCCCACCCGAGCCAAACCAACCTGAGCGCCACCCACCCCTGCATTGGCTGTAAATGACTTTTGAGTACTTACATTTACAGTGAAGGTCCTCTTTCTGATGTAATTTCTGAATGGAAGATAAGACTGTTCTTGATCAACCTTTTGGATCAACCTGTCTACATAAAATCCTCAATATCAACTGGTGTACCAGTTATGACTTTCTAAAAGTAGAAAATAAATTACACCTTTTGCTAAAGCTTAAAAATTGCATCATGTTATCGTTTATCTGAAAAGAAGAATCAACAAACGTGTGTAAAACAGCCTGATCTGCCCAAAAGTGGCATTTTCATAAATTCTAATATGAATTAAAACAAGACGATTTGTAGTTCTTCAAAAAAATAAATGATTGGCGTTGGAATGAAGAAAATACACTTAGTCTAGGTGTATTCTGTACAAATGAAATGGTGTCCTCAAAGTAAATAAAATGTAAATAGATGAATTCAATCATTCTAGGTCTAAGCTTAAAATACTAAAATGTACGTTCTTGAGGCTAGCGACATTAAAGCTATTGTATTGTACAGTTTGAGAAAAAAACTAGATATTTAGTGATTGAACGCAATCACTGGAGATGTCTCCGCGAAGGAGGGGAACTGATTGACAAGGGTATTAGAGCCGGCAGTGTGGTTTGAGAGGTGACATAAACAAGAAATGAAACAATTAAGATGTATGATATTCTTGGTATTTACTTGGTATTTTTAGCATTACAATGGTGATGGCCTGGTGTTGCTACATCATCTGTTTCAATTTGATCGGATCAATCATGCACAAGTTATTGCCCGGACAAGAAAATCATGCTCATAATCCAATATGACGGATAGCGGCCATATTGGATTGCGCACATTGCTGAAAATCAATCCCAACCGTCCTCTGCCCGATGTCAAGGCACATCCTAAGTTTGAAGTTGATCGGATGAATCATTCATGAGTTATTGTACGGACAAGGATGGAAAGACGGACGGACGAACAGATGAACGGACGGAAAACCCGAAAACATAATGGCTTCGCTTTCGCTTTGCGGAGCCATAAAAATGATCATTTCCAAATAGGTTCCCTTCTCATTAATGGATTGATTGATGTTTTACGATGCACCAAGATTATTTCCCCCTAAAAGGCGGTGTTGCCAGGTTTAGTGGGGGAGGAAACCGGGCTCATTGCTCAGAGGAAACTCGACCTTTCACCAGTACACGTCAACTCCCATTGATGAAAGACACATGTCTGACTGAGAGACTATCACTCCCCCTGAGAATCCTGAAATTAATCATGCATATTTTTATGCTGCCATATTTCAATAGATATCCAGGAGCTGAAGTTGTGGGTGTTCAAGTCAGAGCTTACCGGGGACTATTTACATCTACGTTGAATGTTATATGTAAATGTCGTAAATAGCTTTCGGATCACCAGGAAAGCTGTACTTTGAACCTTTTTTGTAACCATTCTGAAGCACCAGCAGAAAATCACAAAAAGGCTGTAAAACAAGCATAGGTTATATTATATAGACAAACATTTATGCGGTTGACTGCTGGGGCCGGTTGTTAAAAAGTGTATTAGACTTAATACCGGTATAAGTATGTAACGTCACAATTAATTCTGTTTGTGACGCGAGGTCATTGAGACCTACATTAAATCTTATACACTTTTGAACAACTCCGCCCTGGATATAAAATTTCCTAAAATAATACGCGTCTTTGTAGATATATTCTATTTTCTATCGGACGAAAATCAAAGAGCTAAAATAACAGAGCTTGCATAAACTTAGTAAAAACTAAAACAAATTATTTTTTTTTAAATTGGTAAGAGATGCTGCAAGTTAGGATGGGGGGGGGGGGGGAGGGGTTTCTTAATTTTTCTCAGATTATGAAATGACATGCTTTTTTGCATCAACATGAGTTAATACTTCCAAAGCGTATCCTGAAACAAAGAAATCTTTAGATTAAAAAAATGAACATTTTTTTATTATTAAATCAAAAATCGGAATATCCTTATAAACACTAAAATCTTCTTGTCTAAAATAACTGCATTGACCAGAGACTCAAAAAAGTTATTTCTTTTTTTAATTCAATTCATATTGATGTTTTCGGGCAAACAGAAACTAGGATGAATGGAGGCTAAAACATACTTACTTGAGCAGTTAAGCTACCTCTGTCGAATAAGGCCAAGAATAATAATGGAAAGTCTACCAGATGCCCAGCCAATAGAATTTCTCCCAGGTTCAGAATTACAAGTAATGGTCGAGTTCCACATTGTCTATCCGCAAAGGGGGACACATTCAGAGACAACAATCGTACGAAAAACAGACTTACGGGGACAATGATTGCAGAAAAGGACACTTCCGAGGACGACAACCGCAGAAAAGGACACTTCCGAGGACGACAACCGCACAAAAGGACACTTCCGAGGACGACAACCGCAGAAAAGGACACTTCCGAGGACGACAACCGCACAAAAGGACACTTCCGAGGACGACAACCGCACAAAAGGACACTTCCGAGGACGACAACCACAGAAAAGGACACTTCCGAGGACGACAACCGCAGAAAAGGGCACTTCCGAGGACGGCAACCGCAGAAAAGGACACTTCCGAGGACGGCAAATGCAGAAAAGGACACTTCCGAGGACGGCAACCGCAGAAAAGGACACTTCCGAGGACGACACAACGGCACAAAAGGCCACTTCCGAGGACGGCAACCGCAGAAAAGGACACTTCCGAGGACGGCAACCGCAGAAAAGGACACTTCCGAGGACGGCAACCGCAGAAAAGGACACTTTCGAGGACGACAACCGCAGAAAAGGACACTTCCGAGGACGACAACCGCAGAAAAGGACACTTCCGAGGACGGCAACCGCAGAAAAGGACACTTCCGAGGACGGCAACCGCAGAAAAGAACACTTCCGAGGACGGCAACCGCAGAAAAGGACACTTCCGAGGACGGCAACCGCAGAAAAGGACACTTCCGAGGACGACAACGGCACAAAAGGCCACTTCCGAGGACGACAACAACACAAAAAGACACTTCCGAGGACGACAACAGCACAGAAAGGCACTTCCGAAAATCATGGCCCTGCCCTGTATAAAGACTGTCCTGCCTGACCAAACGCTGCAAAAAATACTGTCCGACAGAGCGATCGCCAAAAAAGACTGTTCCAGCGAACGAACGAAAAAAAAGAGACTGTCGAAGGAAGCGAAAAAATAGACTGTCGGCGATAGCAAAAAATAGAATGTCAGCGGAGGTAAAAAAGAAAAAACACTGCCCGAGCGACACGAAAAAAACTGTCCTATCAGACCGAGCGATGTGAAGAAAAGACTGTTCTATCAGACCGAGCGATGTGAAAAAAAGACTGTTCTATCAGACCGAGCGAAGAGAAAAAACGAATGGAGCTACGCAAAAAAAAAAAAAAGACCGAGCGACGCGAAAAAAAGACTATCCTATAGCACCGAGAGACGCGACCAAAAAGGCTGTCCTATCGGACAAAGCGAAGCAACAAAAAAAGGCTGTCCTATCGGACCAAGGGACGAAAAAAAAAACAGACAGTCCTATCGGATTGAGCGACGCAAAAAAAAACAGACAGTCCTATCGGACTGAGCGACGCAAAAAAATACAGACCCAGCGACGTAAAAAAGGCTGTCCTATCAGACAAAGCGACGAAAAAACCAGATCGCCCTGTCGGACGCGATAAAAAGACAGTCTAATGGTGTGTTTCCACGGACCTGCGTTAACGCGTGCGTTGACGGATGCGATTGTTTAAAGTATAGGATGAAGTGTTTCCACGGACTTGCGTTAACGCATGCGCTCGAGAGTGCGATCTGTCATAAGGTTACGGTCAAAAGTCAAGGTCATATCCCTTACAACATTTTATTTTCGGTTTGGGGAAAGGATGTGAATAAGTGGACATCTACATAGCCTTTTCATACAAAATCCATTTATAACACAAACATAAGTCAGTAAAAATGAGTAAAAAAAACTCAGTGTTTTCTGTGGATTTCGATCTGACAGCAAAAGGTCATCGGGGTCGGAAAACCCTTTCAATGACGTCATGATTAGCGAAATCCCTCGTCCGATGCGTTCAAAATGGGACAAGCTCCATTCTCCGTCCGTTAACGCGTGCGTTAAAAAATATCGGACTGACCGTGGAAACACTCTAGCGTATTTCTGTAGTTTCCATTCTTTGGTGAAAATCGCATCCGTCAACGCACGCGTTAACGCAAGTCCGTGGAAACACACCATTATCGAACCGAGCGATTGCGAATAAAAGACCGTCCGATAAGACAGAGCGACGCAAAAAAAAATTGTCCTGCTGGACCAAGCGATGCAAAAAAAAAATCTGTCCTATCGGACCGAGCGACGAAAAAAAAAAGGCAGTCATATCATACAGAGGGCCGTGAAAAAATGGCTGTCCTATCGCATCGAAGGACGCAAAAAAATGTCCTATCGCATCGAGCGACACAAAATAAGATTCATCCGACACAAAATAAGACGGTCATTCGACGCAAAATAAGACGGTCATTTGACTTTCGGAGGGACGACAGAATCAAAAAAGACTTAGGACAAAGGATGCAAAAAGCCCACCAGAGGGAAGATAGATGCAAAAATACTGACACCCCAAGACCACCAGGACTGATGACTGCCACTCCCATTTACCATGACTAAAAACTATAGCTTCAGAGAAATATCAATATGAATGGAAATTGTCCAGTTGACAGAACTTTTACACCCTGGCTTTTTTCTCTCCCTTTCCTGTGGACATCGGCTTCCTATAGGCAGATAAATAAATTGCAGAACAAAATACAAAGTGAAGGTAAGATTTGATTTATTAATGTTTTACGCCACACTCCTTTCACTGAAGTGTTGTTGCAACGTATACTGGAGGAGGAAAGAGCGCTTTGCCCGTAGGGAACGCCGGACTCCCAGCAAGTACCAGACAGCTCTTCCACATATTTCGATCTAGTGAAAAATCCACTCAAAAGTTATCTAATTTTAATTTGGTCAGAGTGGGATTCGAACATGGGACGCATCAATGTGAGGCCTTTATCGTACTTTAGCACTATGACTGCCACTATACCCAAACAAAAGAAACCTACTGCCTAAAATATGTGTAACAGTTTAATTTCAATAAGTTTTGAATACAATTGATCGTTAACACAAGTGAATAGAAAAAGCTCTAAATATTAGAAAACAAATTCTGCAATTATGAAGAATTTTTACCTTTTTTGGTGGTGTCTGTATGCCATAAAGCTGCATGATGTGCCAAAATTCATGTTTTCTTTGTGCATAAATTCACATTGAATTTCCTAAGATGAAAACTGCATGCTGGATGATGGAACGCAGCAAATCCATACTCCATCTGACCTGTAGTAAATGAATTTAGCATTTGCAAATTAAATGAAAGCTAAGTTACTGGTACAAATATACATTCATTTTAGGCTTAAAGTAGCTCCGGTATGTAGCGTTGTTGTGACGCCCGAAGGGCGGAACGCTACTGGAGAAAGCCATTTTTAAATTTGCGAATTAACCATGATTCCACAGGCAATATGGCCGCCTTGTTCACGGGGAAATGTTCCAACCCACTTTCGATATCGATGGAATGCAACAACCCAAGCCTATAGTTCGACAAAAGGGGAATGGATACTAAGACAGAAAAGGTTGGTCATTCATTTTAAGGCATTTATTGCATCGGCGAAAAATGTTTTCGAAGGAAAATAGGGCCCGAGCTGCAATGGCATCGGAATGTAACTACGACAAAATGGCGTCTCCACTACAATGGTCAACGCTCCCAGCTGGTTAGACCATTGTTTTCTACAATTAGGCTTAAAGTGGCATGAGCGGCCAAAATGTTGGATGTTTTGACATAAAAACAGAATGTTGAAATTATTGGCTATTTTTCTCAAGACGTATAATTCAGAAGCTTGTAGTGCTTCTAGTCTCGAAAATGTACGATAAAGTACTATTTTGAACTAACTTTGGCTTAGAATGAATAAATGGTCGTCCCGGTGATTTAAATTTTGTTTACTTTTCGAACACGTTTTCGGTTCGTACATGCCAAATACAGTATGGATTTTCCCCATTCCATTGCCAATCATTTAGTTTTTTGATGACCTCCAAAAGCCTCTTATTGTCGTGGCGATCAGAAATTATGAAAAAAAGTGTGACTTTTGGCAGCTCATGCCACCTTCAGTTGGTTCAAAGTACCACAGTAATTTACCTTCAGTACCCCTAAAACCAGCTTCTGTTTGTATTTCGAGAAAAATAACCATTTCAAACAAACGGAACACGTTTTCCGTTTGTACAGGCCACATACTGTATAGATTTTCCTCATTCCAACGCCAATCATTTAGTTTGTCAATGGCCTTCAAAGCCTCTTACTGTTGTGGCGATCAGAAATTAAGAAAAAAGAGTGAATTTTGGCAGCTCATGTACTGACACCGGCACGCTGAAAGGGAAAGAAAAGTATTGTTTTTCGTAAACGGCAAAAGATTTGTTCAGAGTAGGCCTAGCCGAGAAATCTTGGCTCTGGCGAATTTTTTTTCCGTGTTCGTCATAGCCAAGATCACTTCCATAGTAAAAAAGGGATATAAGTTAAGGGGACCCGCCAAAAAAATCGGCGGTGCAAATTTCACAACAAATAAGCAAAGAATAAAATATTTACCACTGCATTCCAATAGTATAGATCACGAAGAAGGAGTTTGTCAAACTTAGGCCGCTGTAAAGTGACTAAAGATATATGATTGAAGTATTTCTACGACGCCCCGCACAGTTTAACTGGTCGTTTAAATGTTTTACTATGGCGGTTACGTCAGGTTGAAAGCCAGTGGACTTCGAAACAAATATTGTGAGTTTTATTTATTTACAGGATAAGCCTAAAGGCTTCTCTCCCAAAATACATGTATACACAATATACAAATCATACGTTATATTTTTATCAAATATTTGGCAAGACATCTCTGTTTTCGGTGATAGCAATAATATATTTAGAAATAGACGTGAATGATTTTATGCTCTGAGGATTCATAAGCTTCCTGAACTTAAACATATTAGGCCAAGAATGGTATAATTTTGGTAAATAAATTTGCTTAAGAGTTAGGTTAGCTGGACAGCAAAGCAGTGCATGGTACTCATCTTCTATGGCACGCATACTACATTTTTCACATATCCTTTGTTCTTTTGGAATTTTAAGGTACCGACCCTTTTCGATCTTAAGACCGTGGTAACCTAATCGAAACTTTGATACAGTCTTAAACAATTTCCAATTAACTAGGTGACAGAGACTTATTGACTGCATAAGGGAAAGTTTACCACTTTACAGCGGCGTAAGTTTGACAAACTCCTTCTTCGTGGTCTATACTATCGGAATGCAGTGGTAAATATTTTATTCTTTGCTTATTTGTTGTGAAATTTGCGCCGCCGATTTTTTCGGCTGGTCTCCTTAACTTATATCCCTTTTTTATTATGGAAGTGATCTTGGCTATGACGAACACGGAAAAAAAAGAGTAGGCCTAAATGCAAAATGATGTACTAGTATGTCAGACAGCCGCATTCATGTGTCTTGTTTGCCGGTCAGGCAGATGATTAGACAGACGTTTTCAGTTACCCAAACGAGCAAATGAATTGGTAAAACTTTCTTTTAAAGGGGTGGATCGTACGCAGAACATTAGCATGTAATAGTTTGTAGGTAAGGGAACCGCTATTGTTTTTGCCTTTATTGTTGTCTCATACTGTATGTGCTACACTTTGACAACTACGTCTCAATATGTATTCATGCTTGGCACCAGTCTGTCTGGGATATCTTCATGACAACTGTTAATCATGTCACATTGTGAGCTAAACCATTTTTATATTTAGAGGGAGGGGGGGGGGGGGGGGGTCATTGTACATGTACTTAAACTTTCGGATAAATGCTCGTCAGATTTTTTCAAATTCATTTTAGACAATAATTTCAAAGTTACTAAATTGGATTTAAAGTCAATACCTTTTTTTCGATCATACTTTTAAATAAAAGCCCATACACAAACTTTTAAAAACACCGGACCCCACAGAGAAGTTGGAGATGGACTCAACCTACCTTGTTGACTAACGTATCTCTGTGTAAGTTTTTAACCCTACATTTTTGCAGTAGTAGCTGAAGTTGTGTTGTATCGCTTTAAGAAATAAAACTCTGATTAAAAATACACAAGGATTATACATTTAAAAACCAAGAGAGAGAGTTGATTTACCACCAAGAGTCCGACACCGTCAGGTCAGTTTCCCGCGTCAAAATTAAGACAACATTGGCATTAAATTTTCATGTACATGTTTTCTCTAAGTTATGATAACCGTGGAACTTTTTTCTTTCGTTTTTGAATGAATGGATTAAAATGTCATTTTTAGATAAAATTTTCTTTCCCATTATATTTCATCATGTCTAAATTGCATAGTTTAAAATCTTACTGGAAATAGAATTGGAAAATCTTTCCCCTACTTGCCCAACATCGGTAACGGACAATGTGGTTTTGAAGTGAGAAATTTCTTTCGAGAAACCCGTTATAATAAGGAAAATCATGCAATCAATCGGCTTCTAAATAGACAGTCCTATAATCATTTTAAGGAAATAAAAAAAAATTGTTAGAGATTGTTTTATTTACCTAACACTACAGATCTACCAACAATAATTAACAGGGCAAAGATCTCATGCTGGGGGATAACTAGGCTATTAGCATCAGCGTTTATTCAGGCGGCAGGGGGTTAAGTATCTTGTCCTCTTAGGTTAACGCCACTGCGAATCCGCGGTAGACTTTTTTACTGCGAAAAACGCCGTGATTTACCGTATTTTACTCTCTGTAGAAGTTTTCCAATGGGTATAATTCCAAATGGCATAACGGCATTCTAATAAAGTTTTATTTGACCTTGACTTGAACAGCTACTTACTTTCGACTATCTTGTTTACAAGACGTACATTGAATGATTGATTGATTGTTTGGTGTTTTACGCCGCGCTCAAGATTATTTCACTTATATGGCGGCGTTGCCAGTTTTATTGTGGGAGGAAACCGGGCTCTATGCCCAGAGGAAACCCACGTCCTTCCGTTGGTTACTGGTACATTGAATGATGTTCTTATATAAAAGGCCGCCTTTCAAAAATAATGCATTAAAAAAACATCTGAGTCGATAGAATATAGAATAGCTGCCAGGTTTGGTGGGGGAGGAAAGCAGAATTTGTGTTCGGAAGAAAGCAGACCTTCGTGGAGTACCAGAACTAAAGATTGCCACAAAGAATCCTTAGACAGCAGCCTACCTTAAACTTCAAGCTTTTTCTTTTCTGAAGACTCAAGTGTTCAGCGAGAAAAAAAATATCCTGCACTGAATTGTTTTACTCTCTTCGAGAGCTTTTCAAGGGCATTAGAATAAAAACTACAGCAAAGCTAACAAAGCTATGTTATAAAAGTTGTTCACGAAACTCTGGAAATCAACAGATTCCGAATGCACAAATAGCATAGTTGCACCCTGTGGGTTACCTGTACATAAAATCTCATTGACCTAGCATTAACAGTTTAGAAGCTAGGAAAAAGCTGCAATTTTGTCTGATAAAAGTTGATCAACGGAAATAACTCCAGGGAGGTATTTCGAATGCACAAATGCACTATGGGTAACCTGTATACACCATTTCAGTGACCAAGCAGCAAAAGTTGGGACAAACCTCTAAGTTTGGCCTGATAAAAGTTAATCAGTTTTAACTTTGTAAACAATGACGCTACAAATTTGGAATGCACAAATGGAAGGACTTCACCTTATAATCAAGTTTTACTTGGCCTTGGCTTTACCAGCCTACTTTTGACTATCTTATTGTGCATCAAAAGATTGACGCATTGCCAGGTTTATTGGGGGGAGGAAACCTTACCTTCCTCCAACTTAAATAACCCCAGATGTCCCTTAACATGTAATAAAGTACTAATAAGAAAGATTACATGGAAACTTACCCTCTTCGTGGTAAATTCTTCCAATAAGCTTTGGAATATCTGAATGCCTGGAAACCTCAGAAACATCTTGTAAGCCAAACTAAAATAAGATTAGGAGACAAAATCTAAAATTAAAGTACTATGACTTGCATTAGCTAGTGCATTTATTGATTTATGTACAACCAACCACCCCCTCCGACCCACACACCTCACCACCCACACTAATCCTGAAACCTGCAAGTAGGTTTGGTGGCCTGGGTTTCAGTTCAGAATAAAAAAAATATTCTGGTATTCAGCTTGGATTTGATGGATGTTTTTCACCTCACTCGAGGCTATTTCGCTTTAAAGGGTGGCGTGGTTAGGTTTAGTGATGTTGGGAACCAGACAATCAAGTCAAAAACCCACTCAAAATTTTGTTTTCCTTACAATGAGAGGGATTCAAACAGACGACATCAACAGAAGGCCTGTTGTCCGACAGACAGGCGTGGTCTCAACACTGATCAATCAAACAGAAAATTAATACAAAAAAATGTTATGAAAAACACGAACCTGTGGTAATTCTTGAAAAGGTTGGATAGGCTTCAATATTGTTTCCATCCTTTCGAGCCATGATCCTATAATTCTCAAACAGTGCCAGGCTTTATCCTTAACTTGGCTGGAGATACTGAATTTAACCAATCCAGATATAGGTATATTCACGTTAAAACTTCAGAAATGGAAGCTTGTGGAAGAGGGACAGTAGCAAAAACAGATTGATTATTTTAATGCCAAGCTAAAGATTATTTCACTTATTGGACGACTTTATAAGATTCAATGGCAATGAACACTGCACGCCGCAAGATAATTTCACTTCAAAATGGCTGCGAAGAAAGTTTATCACACGACCTTTGCAACATAGCATTGTAACAATAAAATATAAACTGCTAAAAATAATTGCAACAAAATTTTTTTTCTGGAGTAGGCCTATTTAAAATCCAAATTATCACAGTATTTACTATTTACACATCGGTATTTGGAAAAAATTAGATAATATCTAAGAAATATAAACAATTTATATAAAGATTAAAATAACCAAGTTAAAAGTATATATAAAATATTCAATCTAAAATTTGGCCTTAAAAAATACACAATCTAAAATTTGGCCTTAAAAAATACACAATCTAAACTATACACAATCTAAAATTTGGCCTTGAAAAATTCTAACGGTTATTTTTTTATTTGATTGCGTTGATTGATTAGGCTTTAGAGCCGCACTTTAATAAGATTTCAATTATCTGCTGAGGGAGAAGAGGTCATACAAAGGATTTACTTCCATGGTTTAATCAATTCGTTTGGTATTAAAAATGCAATAACCAATAATTGAAACACAAAAAAGTAGTAAAAACTAGTAAAAAGTAATTAAGTGTAAGTTAGGTTAGGTTTTTTAGTATAAAATTATATTTTAGTATACAAAAAATATGTAACACAATAAAGCAAAAAGATGTAGGAGATTGGGGTCTATTGGAATCAAGAACGGAAAAGCTGAGGGTCTAATCTTGTCACAGAGGGTGGAGTGGCCAGGAAACCGGTCTCTTGCTCCCTGACCTTCAACAAGGTCTAATAGCTTACTTTTCCACATAGGGTGATCTAGTGAGAACCCACTAAGAAATATTTAAATTGTTGTCTTGGACTTGACAACAAAACCCTTTCAACCCATCTATCGAAGGCTTGTCGGTTCATTTATAAACCTGGTGACCCGTTCATTTAAGATTAATCGATCAACGTTTTACGCCGCACTTAGAATGTTTTTAACATATATGCCAGCGATGCCATGTGTAGTTGGGAGGAAACCAGGCTGTATGGAGGAAACCCCCGAACTTCAGCAAGTGCTTGACAACGTTTCTACATAGGGTGATCAACTGAAAAATCAACTCAATGTTATGATATTTGGTCGTAGTGGGAGTGGAACCAATGCAACAAAGGCTTGCGATGGACTGAGGGACAATCACACTAACCGACTTAGCCACCGGCCAAATCTACCACAAAGGGCGATAAAGTGAATGCCCCACTCAATTGTTTACATTTTCTTGCAGTGGGATTCTAACGGAAAACAGATCAATGGCTTGTCAGATTAAGAGACTATCACTCCGCTCTGCAACTGAGGCAACAATACTCACTCAAATTTAATTCTTGGACCGGACCTTCAACATGTATCTCCACATCGACAATCAAGTGAAAACCCAGTCAGAATTTTTTTTTATATTTTGCCGGACGAGATCCATTGATGGGAGCCAGAGGCTAATGTTGGACCATCCCATATTGAGCAATCAGATGACAACTACAGTATTTCCTTCCACTTGAGATGGAAGTTTTTAGGTTTCTGGATATTTGATCGATTGATGTTTTACGCTGCAATGAAGATTATTTCACTCAGCATGTGGCATAATTACCTTGGGTAGTAAGGGGGAACTTGCTTCTTTCCTCTGATAGGACCCGACCTTTGAAGAGTAGCCTATATGGCAATTCAACAAGTTGATCAAATTGAAAACCCACTAAAAACGATTCCAACATATCAATGGATTGATTTATGTTTTACGCCAAAAGATTATTTCACCTATATGGCAACGTTGCAAGGTTTAGTGGGGAAAGGAAATCCCGAACTTGGACAAGTACCTGTCAACTCTTCCACATTCGGCGATCAAGTAAAAAGTCAAATCAGAAATTTGTAAATTTTTATTTAGTCTGAGTGGGATTGGAACTGTCGCCGCATCAATGTTGGGCCTTTGTCGGACTAATGGACTATCACTATAGAAAGATTGATAAAATAGATGGTTTCACTGCATATAGAATATTTCACTTATGTGGCATGGCCATGCCAAAGCTGTACCCAAATTAAATCATTCCCGGGTACCTGGAACACATACGACATAAGGTGATCTGGGTAAAATTAAGTCAGAAATTAGGACCAAAGGTTAGAATAGCATTTGTTTCATTGGTTGATATTCGCCGTAATTACGATTATTCCATTTATATGGCGCCTCCATCAGTACCTGGCAACTCTTCCAGATACAGCAACCAAGCAAAAAAAATATTATTTCTATTTGGTTGATTGATGTTTTACGTCCCATTAGAAGTTATTTCCCTTGGCGACATCGCATGGGGAAGGAAACCGGTCTTTGTCCTGATGATATCGGACCTACGGTGATACTTGGCAGATCTACAACAGAAATCTCACCTTTGGACTTACAGCCCATTTGATGAAAGGCAATTGGAAACTCAGGAATGGGTGTTCAATGATTTAAGATTGAACATTAAACATTTTTGTTTTTAACTTATATAGCGGTCTTGTCAGTGTGTGTGTGTGTGGGGGGGGGGGGGGGGGAAACCCAGAGAAACCCCAGGCCTTCAATGAGGACCTACCACATAGGGCAATTCAGTGACCGTTCAGAAATGTTCACATTCCTTGCAGTGGGATTCGGTCATCAATTGGATCATGTATCAGATGGAGAGATTACGGTATCGCTCACTCAAATTTAAATCTTGGTGATGTTGGAACACTGTTGAGAATGCACAGAGTTCAAAATGGTTTGAACAGATTTATTTAGGACATCAGCTTTCACCTGGTACATGGCAACCATTTCACAGTATTGCAACCAAATGGTTTAGTTGTTTTTTTCTGGCAACCATTCCACATTCTTGCAACCAAATGGTTAAAAAGTTGGGTTTTCTTTTGGGCAGTTGAATTTGAACCCCAAAAAACAGACCTCATAGGTCGATAAAAAGAAAACAAAAATACCTCCATTTTTTATTGTTTTCTGATTAAGGCTGCATTTTAAGGTTTATTTGGGATTGATCGAAGTTAATCAGCCTCAGTCAAGATTATTTCACTATAAAAAGCGACTGTTTGGGGAGGTGAGGAAACTGGCTTCTTTGACAGATACCAAACCTTCAAGTGGCGATCAAGTGAAAAACCCCTCGGAATTATTTTTCTTCAGTTTTATATGGTTGACCAATTGATTGATGATTTACGCTGCACTCAGATTATTTCACTTGTATGATGGCTTTGTCCAGTTTAGTGGCAGGAAACCTGGCTCTTTGCCCGAAGGAAACCCAATTTCGATGTGGGATTAGATCCAGCGCCTGAACAATGGAATGTCTCAGCCAGACTGAGACCCCCACCAACCACAATACAGTTCAGACATAAACCATCAGAAAATAGGAAGATTTTTTTTTGTTCAGCCGCACGTCATTATTTCACCGAGATCCACCGATAAAAAGTCCACAAGCTTCAGGATTCTAACCCCTTGACCCATCAATGGGAGACAGAGGCTAATGTTGGACTGATTGATTGATTGTTTGGTGTTTAACGCCGTGCAAGATTATTTCACTTATATGGAGGAGTTTTATTGTGGGAGAAAACCGGACTCTTTGCCCGGAGGAAAGCCACGACCTTCCAGTGGTAACTGGCAACCATCCCACATTGAATGTTGGACTGAAATGCTGTACTCAAGATTTGTCAGGTTTTGTGGTGAAGTAAACCAGACTCTTTGTCCGGAGGAAACTTCTACCGTTGGCAACTGGCAACTCTTCCACATATGGCCAGCAATGAAAAAAGATTCAAACTCTTACCGAAGTTACCCTATAGATGGAATGCCTGCAATGGGGCAATTCGTTGGAACTATGCAAACCAGAGTTCATTGGGTTATATTGAAATTCCATGTATCCATTGATAAAAGTTTTACATTGCACTCAAGATCATTTCACTTAAATGGTAAAGTAGGAAAACAGCCACTTTTCAAAGTAAGCCTGAAAACATCCAAAGTTTTGATAAAAAGAAATGTCAATTGATCAATGAATATAAAAAGTGAATCTTACCTGAATTCCATTGGCATAACAAGTCTGCACATCTTTGTTTGAATGGGTAACTTTGGCAATCCTGTTCTATTCAATTCAATAGCTGGGTCTTCCGTGTCATTTTAAAAAGGACTCTGAAAAGATATCAGATATTTAACAGAGGGAAAAGCAGTACGCAGTAACTGATGTTCTATTTAAAAGATACAGACCTTGTAGGAAATTCTTCCAAAAATACGGTGCATGTATTTCTTCCCTTCAAATGCTAGAAACTTCTTGGTTTTTTTCCGACCAAATGCTCTACAGAATCTTTATGCAAAGCAACTGTGCACAAGTACGGAAAAACACGAATATCATGCGCATGGTATTTTAAGGATGCAGAAAACATGCGCATATCATTGAAGCAAAAACGTGCATGTAATTTTGGTACGGAAAAGGCGCGAATTTCAAAGACGTGGATGATATTTATTGGGAACGGAAAAGGCGCGAATATCAAAGACGTGGATGATATTTATTGGGAACGGAAAAGGCGCGAATTTCAAAGACGTGGATGATATTTATTGGGAACGGAAAAGGCGCGAACATCCTGACAGATCATGTACAGGACATTTTACCGGTTGAGTCATTACAATGTACTGTAAACACCTACTGCACGCTAATAATTTATATACCTACTACATGGACGCGAATTATTATTGGTAATACTGCAATTTCGTTACTCATACAAAAATCTACCTAAATCAAGTGGGAATTAATATGTACTCTGATATAAAAATAAACTGGACACAACTAGACACGGAAAAATAAAAACATTCATTTCAACAGCCTTCAAGCTTTTAGCTGGAAGCCTGAAAAGTTTTACCTGAAAAAGAAACGGATCGAGTCGCGTAGGATTTTGTTTAAACTGGGAATGGAAAAGACGAGAATGTTATTGCATTCACACTAATACCGTATGGCAATAATTATTACTTTTGCATCGGCGCAAATGTTTTATTAGACCTATTACAATGATGCGAATTATTTACCATAAGATATCGCGTTTCTCTTTGTATGGAAATTGTTCTTGCTCTGAAAAAAATAGGTGGACGACTGGACTGGACACGGAAAAGTAATACACGCTAACAATTTAACAGGCTTCAAACTTGTAACTCAAAGCCTCATTTAAAAGTTTTACCTGAAAGGAAAAAATGACATTGCATCAAACATTTTTGAACAGAAAATTGTGTTAGTATTGAAAACTTGTAACATGCAAAAAGGTAATAGAAAAGCATGGTAGGCTTAGTAAAGATGGCCAAGTTGGAAAACGGTACAGTATTCAGAAATTTTGTCACAGATAGTCCTAACCATAAGTCAAGTCATAAATTTATATATTTGTTTTCAAACGAGCTTTTATAAGAAACAATTATTCTGGTTTTATTTTATTTCTTATCTGCCCATGTTCCCTGTCAATTGGAAAAAAACTCCAAACTTGTTCCCAATCTTTTCTTATCCAACCTTGCTTTCCTATTCCTAAAAAAAACCTACACTAAGACCCTAGTCTACAAATTGGAACATTTTATTTCGTATCTACATAAAAAAAATTGTATTGGGCTAGAGCAACGAACCATCGACTAGTATATCAGTAGTAACTAGCCTAAATAGGCATATTCCAGCTGTTTTTTTTATTTCACATTGTATGCCTCAGAGTTATCCAAATGTTTGTGGCAATTTGTTCATTGTGCATTGACATCTGTACTCGGCTGTTCCTGGAAAATTAAACACAATTTGTGTTCAGATCACAGCTGAAACATAAAACCTGAAAAATAAATCGTGGAAAGTCCTGAAAAGTTAGTAAACAAGCCACAAACTGGGCAACAAAATAAAACAAATGTGGGTACTCACGAACGTCTGTTCTTAATCTGTTCCTTCTGTCAGAATCCAAATTCCAAGAAAGTGAAATTCCAAAAGTCATAGTTCAATGCACAAAAAAAAAATGTTATGCCAAGTAAATTCACAGAGTTCCATCAGCACAAAGTGTCAAGTAAATTCACAGAGTTCCATCAGCACAAAGTGTCAAGTAAATTCACAGAGTTCCATCAGCACAAAGTGTCAAGTAAATTCACAGAGTTCCATCAGCACAAAGTGTCAAGTAAATTCACAGAGTTCCATCAGCACAAAGTGTCAAGTAAATTCACAGAGTTCCATCAGCACAAAGTGTCAAGTAAATTCACAGAGTTCCATCAGCACAAAGTGTCCCACATTCTTGTAAAATCCAAACCTTGTCACCACAGCATTGTATAGTAATTTTGCATAATATTGCAAGGCTTGAAAATGGACACTTGAAACGCGTCTCTAGTCTTGAAGATATGTGGGCAACACTGCGACGAACTCGTTAAATTGTATCATGTAACATAGCTTTCAAATTGGAGTTCAGTTTCTCACAGGAGTACAGACCGATTGCTTGATGACATCATTGCGGTATACGGATAGCCTCACATACACAAAACGCGACAAAGGCTTGTAACGAAGAGACCCCTCAAGCATCCCAGAATTTTTGGAGTGACACCGATCAAGTTTATAGGGCTTGTCGCGAAGTTTCGCAAAGGATAGGCTTACAACCAGCTCACAACATGGTTGGTTGGTTGTTTGGTGTTTTACGCCGCGCTCAAGATTATTTCACTTATATGGCGGCGTTGCCAGTTTTATTGTGGGAGGAAACCGGGCTCTGTGCCAGGAGGAAACCCACGACCTTCCGCTGGTAACTGGCAACCATCCCACATAGGTCGTTCGAGTGAAAACCCAGTCAGAAAATTTTCCAATTTTTGGACTGAGTGGGAATCGAACCCGCGACCCATTGGTGGAAGGCTGTTCGGATTGAGCGTCCAACGCTCTACCTACTGAGCCACGGAGGCCCCGCTCACAACATGGAGTTACGCCTCAGATTTGCGAGTAAGCGTAAGTTCTCATAGTTTAACCAGCGACGTAAAATGAGCATTGTGCCCCATTACATTTTATGCTTGTATCGTACTACCCAGTCACTCACTGGGAATAGTAATTATCCAAACTTTTCCTAGCTCTAGCCCAGTCATGACAATATTTATTATAATACCCTGAAAAAAAGAAACTAACCTGAAAAACCTAAGCTAAAATCCCTACCCTAAACCTGAAAAAAGTAAAAAGGGCCACTACTCACGTACTACGTATTCCTACTGCTATAATTAGGGATGTATGGTGTACCCCACGTGACACCTCATCGCACATGACTGAACTGAAATGGAGAAGGCGACTTTGACCTCGTTTTGATTCTCTTATATGATTGGCTGGGATTAGTTTACAGAGAAAATGTATGAGTCAAAGTGTTTTACAAATATTTCTGTTTCTTGCGGGAAATTTCATTGACAAAATTTTTTACCAACAAAATTTATCAATTTTATCACAGCATCAACATTTTGAAAAACTTTTTTAATTCACACCATCTTTGTACAATTTTTTATATTTTCCCAAATTGGAAAAACGAAAGACTTTCCTTAGATTTTTTTAGTGACAATGAAAGTAGAAAAAATCAGAAATTTCTTGCTTATTTGCAGCTCTGAGTGTCTTGTTTTTCTAACACAATCACAAATTCCTTTTTTTTTTAAATCTGCTGAGAGGACCTTGAATGGGGAAAGCGATTAGCAATATATGTTTCAACATGTTTGGGTTTAATGTTTCTTAATGAGTCTTGTTAATAATTATCACTTTTTGTTATTTTGGTAAATGTTGCCTTTTTGTGCATTTCTTTAATGTTTTTAGGAGATTAATCAGTTTTACTTGGAAATAGTCTTTTTTGATTTAGTACATCTATCTAGACCCATTTTCTCTGGAATTTTCGGTTAGCTCCCCCTTCTCAAAGAAATCTTCTGCTTGTGGAGGGCAATACTTTCATAGTTGCATTTTACAGGGTCACATCAGTGATCTACATGTTTAGCACAGAAAATGGATATTTGATGTTTGAAGACAAGTTAATCATAATTGATTCATCCAGTAGCAGTTTTACCACATTATAATGAATTAGTAAGTCCATATCTATTTTTAATTTCAAGGAATTTGAAAGTTGGACAGTGCAACCCTACTATAATCCAAGAAAATAATTGTTCAAGAGTTACTTGCACAGAAAGTGTTAATAGTCAAGTAAATTTCCTCAAAAGTTGTTTATCACTTTATGGGAACAACATCCATAAAGGATATATAAATATCACAGGTAATTCCAAGATGTCCAAAGGCCGGGATGTGAACACAGAACTGGTCCGTCACTTACAATCAGCTGACAATTGCACACCACGCGCAGTTTCTATTTCAAAACTGCTGTGTGATTCGTTGTTAAAATCGTGGTTTGAGGAAACTTGCTACGGATAGCAAATGTTTTTAGTTGAAAAAGCTACAAACCAGGTACACTCACAAATGACAAAACACAGGTAAGCTAACACAGGTAGGCGAGTATTGGTCCTTCGTGTATAACTACACTAATTAGAGGTATGGTGATTTCAATAACTTTCCCTAAAGCGGCCTACACACGATCAAAATTTTTGACCAAAAAGTTGACATCAATTTTTTGACGGGTTTTTTGACCGTCTGTAGGTGATATTGACGGGCGAAAAAGGTTGACAGCAAATTTGGATGAGATCAAATTCAGTAGATTTTATTTGCGCAAACTAGTGGTTTTGAAACCTGTTTTGACCCGTGTGTGTCAACCCGTCAAAATATTGCGCAATCTTTCATTTTCCGCCTGGACAGAGTCGCGTGCACATCGACATGGCTCCAACAAAAGAAGAGAAAAAATTCCTACTGGAGGTTATTGATCAGTACAGGCAGCTCCCCGCATTATGGATACCATTTTTTAGACCATTTTGTCCGATGCAATTTCGCCTTTTTCCGGATCCAAAGCTAGTGCAAAGCTAGTGCAAGGGCCAAGGCTGTAGGTCCATCCATGTCGAAAGTTTGCCGTACACTGGATATTGCATCAATAATTTTGTATCGTGTGTGGCTGTCAAAAACTGTCAAAAAAATTGATGTCAACTTTTTGGTCAAAAATTTTGATCGTGTGTAGGCCGCTTAACTCATAAATCAACTTGGATTCTCTTAAGGCCGTGTCAGGTCGCCGCGATTCGACGACTCGACTCGACTCAACTTGTTTTTCGAGTGCATAGGTCGGTTACCGGGGCCAATCGTTCGACTCGGAAAGATTTGCCGCCTCTGGATAGAACCGATCGCTCAAGCAGCATATGTCACTGAGATTACTCGGCGCCCAGATACACGGTAACACATGTATTCCTTTTAAAGGCACACTTGCCGCGAAAATCAGGAATATTGTTTACATTAAAAAAGAAAGACCGTATTCTGTATTTTCCCCAGACAATATAAGTTAGGAACTTTCTATTTTTACCAAAATTTAAAAGTTTGGACGTCACTTTGTATTTTTAATTTGAATTTGAAAATTTGAATTGTTACGTACCCGGAACGTAAACAAACCGATCTGCCCCCTATTGGCGATTTTATGTTTCAGTCGAGTGAGTGAACTAACGGCACAGTGTAATTTTACGTAGGCCTATTTATCTGAGAAATACAGACTGACGATCGGTTAACAGCGACTGGAAAAGCCTGCTGATAATTGTTTGAGTGTTAACCACAGATACAAAGGCCTGAAAGGAGGGTTATCCAACACGAAAGTTGACCGACACTGATCGTTGTTGTTGTAATCAGGCTTCGATTCTTCGTTTGTTTTTCACCCCATTTTTACAGTCTAAAGCTAATTAGACATGTTTTATGTGTCCTATGTTTAAGTTTAGTGGTATTAGTCGTAGTAAGCTCATGTAAATTGGTTTTCTTAGCAAATTTAAACAGGCTACGGCGGCAAGTGTGCCTTTAATCATTGTTGGTTCATTGTGCCGTATAAAGCCGACGTACGGATATTTATAGATAATATATTTTAAAGTGGCATGAGCTGTCAAAATTAACACTTTTTTCATCATTTCTGATCGTCACGACAGTAAGAGGCTTTGAAGGCCATCGAAAAACTAAATGATTAGGGTTGCAATGAGGAAAATCCGTACAGTATGTGGCCAATGCAAACCGGAATAGTGTTCGAAAAGTAAACAAGATTTAAATAACCGGGACGACCATTCATTCATTCTAAGCTTTCAAAACAATACTTTATCATACATTCTCGAGACTAGAAGCACTAAAAAGCTTCTGAATTATACGTCTTCAGAAAAATAACCGATAATTTCAACATTCTGTTTTTACGTCAAAATATTAACATTTTGGCAGCTGGTGCCACTTTAAAGTTAAAACACACTGGCACAGGGAATATCTTCTTGACCAAAATAACTATGGAGACAAGTATATAAATGAGCTTTCTAGATAATATAGATATTGATCAAATCAATGTTTACTTAAACGATCTTTCACTCAGAAGGCACAATACGCCAATTCAATGCTATAAATTTATTCTTCAATTTGACACAGATGAAAAATCACCAACAATTCGGATTATATCGAACCGCCATGTGGAGGAAAAGGTTAGCAGCAGCCGCTGTAGCTCATATATTGAACGATAGGAAAAAAAGAAAGTACAGAAAAGAATGGAAAAAACCATGGTTATACCAGCATGATGACCAAGGCTGCTATATGAATCTTGTTAAGGAGCTAGAGTCGCAGGACACAGCATCATTCTATAACTTCTTTCGCATGAGTCCAGAAAACTGCCATGTACAAAAAGTTACACAAATCATTCAAATTTCCATATGGCCATTACACCAGCAGAGAGAATAGCAGTCACCTCACGGTTTTTAGCAACTGGTAATTAGAGTCATTTTCAATTTTAGAATATTTTTAAAAATATGATTGATTGATTGATTGATTGGTGTTTTGCGCCGCGCTCAGGACTATTTCACATATATGGCGGCAAATAGAAATATGAAATCAGTACTGGTAAGCAAACAGCCCTATATAATAAATTTAAAGAAATTAAAGGCACGTTCGCCGCCAAACTGTCAAAAACTGGCTACATTTAGCCCAAAACATCCATGGGTTTCTGTGTTGTTTTCTTCAGAAACAAGAAGTTATGAACCTTCGATTTTCCCCAAATATGAGAACGTTTAACATATTTAAGTTTTGAAAAGTACAAAAACACGTGTTTTGCTTTGGTATATGTAAACAGTTTTCGACATTTTGGCGGTGAGTGTGCCTTTTAGTTAAATTTGTATAAATACTACGCGTTCTGATTGGCTGGATTCGGTTCCAGCCAATCGGTAGAGCGCATACGACGCTTTCAACTTGTTGAGATGAGACGAGTCGAGTCTTTAGTGCAAGAACATGTTCAACTGGCGAGAACCAGTGGAATCTCAGTTGAGTTAGATCGCCAGGGTGTATATGTCGGACCGATTTATCTGAAATCTGGATGCGGTCGGATGCGGCCAGTCGCTAAAAACCAGTCGAGTTGGCGTCGAGTCGAGAATTCCGGGCGACCTGAGCCCGCCTTTATATATGGCATTACGACAAGAATTCGTTTTCGCTTCATTTGGTGATTGATTAAATAATTCAGCCTACACCGCACTAAAATTATTTCATTTATAGGCGGCGTTGCCAAATTAAGTTGGAAGGGGAGGGGGTGAGCCAAGAACCCCAAGGAAACCCCTAACCTTCCGATGGTGCCATCCACATATGTTTAGAAGCGCTCGACTTCATTGCTGCTTTTAGTTTTAGAAAAGATTTTACATATCCTATATATTATGTACCGTATGTGTTCATCTATTAGTCATCTCATCACGTGTTTCATCTTTTTCTGTGATATTTGTCGCCGGTCAGCAACCTCAACGATGTTCATTTCGTTCTTCTTCTCGTCATTTTGACAGCATCGAATGCGTGTCAAGTGTCATTTTAAGAAAACAGGTGCTTGAGTTCCTACTTATATATTATATTTTGGAATATATTTTTTCTACGCAATTGATCGATCAATAGCTGCTTTTATTTAACTTTTAGGGAAACTTATTAGCCATGTTTGGTAGAATTGGATTTGAAAAGTAAATTAATAAAAATGATTTTGTTATTTGTATTCAGGAAAAGCATGGAAATTGTGGTTGTTTCCTTGTCCAATTCTTCTCCCCAAAAGAAAGATACGCAATTCAAGCCTTTTTAATAGGGCTTTAATTCAATAATATTAAATGTATACAGGTAGGCCCACTTGGTTATTTATGTTTGGATATTTATTGTTCGCGACCTGTCCGAGAAATTATTAGATAGCTGAGTAAGACCTTTACTTGAGTGATGTAGGCCTCCTAGCTCGCCTTTATGAAATTGGTAGAGAAAGCAAATTGATGCAATCCTACAAACAGTACAAAAATTAAAATCTAACATAGAATAATACGTCCAGTTATGCTTAAAGGCACACTTGCCGCGAAAATCCAGAAGACTGTTTACATTAAAAACAGTGGACGGTTTTCTGTATTTTTCCCAGACAGAAAAAGTTAGGAACTTTCTATTTTTACCAGAAATTGAAAGTTTTGACATCATTTAGTATTTTAAATTTGAAATTGAAAAACAGATTTTTGAGGTACCCGTAATGTCAACAAACTTCGAACCTGGTCGTGTGCAAAAGTGCCGTAAGGGTTTGAGTCGTGTGGGCGATCCAACGACACAGTATAATTTTACGAACTTTATCGAAGAAATACATACTAACGATCGAGTAAGAGGGACTATAAAAGCCTCCCGAGTGCAAACCACAGACAAAAACGCCTGAATGAGGGTAATCCAACACTTAAGTAAACCAACACTGATCGGTGTTCTTGTTGTAATCGAGCTTCGATTCTTCGTTTGTTTTTCCCCGTCATTTATACATTCTAAACCTAATTGGACATGCTGTATGTGTGCTATGTTTAATTTTAGTGGTTTTAGCTGTAGTAAGCTCGTGCAAATTGGTTTTCTTAAAGGCACACTTGCCGCGAAAATCAGGAATATTGTTTACATTAAAAAAGAAAGACCGTATTCTGTATTTTTCCCAGACAATGTAAGTTAGGAACTTTCTATTTTTACCAAAATTTAAAAGTTTGGACGTCACTTTGTATTTTTAATTTGAATTTGAAAATTAGAATTGTTACGTACCCGGAACGTAAACAAACCGATCTGCCCCCTATTGGCGATTTTATGTTTCAGTCGAGTGAGTGAACTAACGGCACAGTGTAATTTTACGTAGGCCTATTTATCTGAGAAATACAGACTGACGATCGGTTAACAGCGACTGGAAAAGCCTGCTGATAATTGTTTGAGTGTAAACCACAGATACAAAGGCCTGAAAGGAGGGTTATCCAACACGAAAGTTGACCGACACTGATCGTTGTTGTTGTAATCAGGCTTCGATTCTTCGTTTGTTTTTCGCCCCATTTTTACAGTCTAAAGCTAACTAGACATGTTTTATGTGTCCTATGTTTAAGTTTAGTGGTATTAGTCGTGGTAAGCTCATGTAAATTGGTTTTCTTAGCAAATTTAAACAGGCTACGGCGGCAAGTGGGCCTTTAACAAATGTCAAACAGGCTACGGCGGTTTAAAAGTTCAAATTTTGTCTGGTGCATTTTATTGGATAATAATTAAAG
The DNA here is from genome assembly GCA_963971465.1 of Lepidochitona cinerea. Taxonomy (NCBI): domain Eukaryota; kingdom Metazoa; phylum Mollusca; class Polyplacophora; order Chitonida; family Tonicellidae; genus Lepidochitona; species Lepidochitona cinerea. The sequence continues at coordinate 952,858 of OZ020559.1, forward strand.
AAATACACCATCAATCCATTTTAGGATCCCTTCCAAGTTTCTGTGGTTTCTATCTTTAAAATGAGAAGTGTTCAGTAGTCCGAAGGTTCACCAGTCCGAAGGTTCACTAGTCCGAAAAACAGGTTGACTAGTAAGAAGGTTCACTAGTCCGAAGGTCCACTAGTCAGAAGGTTCACTAGTCCGAACGAGAGGGTTCACTAGTTCGAAGGTTCACTAGTCCGAAGGTCCACTAGTCAGAAGGTTCACTAGTCCGAATAACAGTACCGATATCATCCTCCAAACGATAACATAGCCCATAGGGCATAGGCCTACCCAGACCCAAGGATAGTTTCCTCAGCATCATTTTCCCACGAGACAGTACCCCTTAGTTTTTGCTGGTCTGTAGTCGAGACAGTGTACAGTTAGGAATTTATGATCCCTCCAAAGAAAAAGGAAATATATAATTCGACGATTTTATGTACAGCCACGGGCGTACCTCCGGTAACAGGGGGTGGGGGGGGGGGGGTGCAGACTGATAAAGAGAATGACATTGGATTTCCTGAGGAAGTAGGAGGCATGCGGGTTAGGCCCTATATAAAACCGTCGAACTAAATATTTTAATTTTCCTTAGGAACCCTACAGGGTTATACGCATGACATGACATGTTCAATTTAAATCCCTTTATTTATAAGATAAATTGGAAAGTTGGGAAAACATTATTAAAAAAAAATGACATTATACTTATATCTAGAAAGACAAGTGGTGTCGACTTTGTAAACGTTCATATATATAAGTGAAGAGTACTTTTTATTTTTCATATCTGTTCAAGTATACGTACCGCTACTCAGATTTTTTTTATTGTTTCAATAAAATGTCTATCAGTACCACTTTTAAGTTTTTCTCATCCGAATAGTGGGTGATCTTATTCGAGATATAGCACATTATGTCTAGGATGTTCGGACTAGGGAACCTTCGGACTAGTGAACCTTCGGGCTAGTGAACTTTCGGACTAGTGAACCTTCGGACCAGTGAACCTTCGCACCAGTGAACCTTCCGACTAGTGGACCTTCGGACCGGTGAACCTTCGGACTAGTGAACCTTCGGACTTGTGGATTGATTGATTGGTGTTTTACGCCGCGCTCAAGATTATTTCACTTATATGGCGGCGTTGCCAGTTTTATTGTGGGAGGAAACCGGGCTCTATGCCAGGAGGAAACCCACGACCTTCCGTTGGTAACTGACAACCATCCCACATAGGTCGTTCGAGTGAAAACCCAGTCAGAAAATTTCCCAATTTTTGGACTGAGTGGGATTCGAACCCGCGACCCATTGGTGGAAGGCTGTTCGGATTGAGCGTCCAACGCTCTACCTACTGAGCGACGGAGGCCCCCATCGCCAAGAGTGGTTCACCGTTTGAAGTGGCCTACATGGAAAAACTGAAGGATTGAAGTTGAAATAAAAATAATTGGTAGGCCTAAAGTCAGTAGTCTGTCCGAAACGTAGACGAGTGCAAAAAGCGAACAATTCAAAAACTGGGATGTAGAAGTTAATTTTTGAGGGCTTTATCGCTTTTATATCGACTTTTTTTTATTTTTTAAATCAACGGCCCAAAAAAAGAGAAATCCGTTTTCATGAAATGTTCCCTCTATATTTGACGGCTCGTGCGTTTTATTTTCTTCATAGACTTGACCAGTCTATAACAGGAAGGAAAACTGTATTCAAGGTCATTTCTGGTGACCTTGGACCTTGACTCCTTTTTTGAAACTTTAGAAACAGAAATTGTGGGCATCTTATTGTACACTAGCTTTAAAAATTCGGACTAATTTTTCATGAATTCCGATCCGATTTTTAAGAAAAGATCTTTGGACGTTTGGAATGACTTGAAAAACCAAACGATTTGTCGTTGAAATTAAAAATCTAGATTTTTACGGACGGCAGATCATTCCGGAAATCGGTGTTTTGACGTCATCTTGTGGGGTTTTCCCTGGCATTATTACTGTTGTGGCTCCCGTTCTGCCAAAGAAGTGGAGCACAGTGAGCGTAAGCACACCTTTGGCAGTTATAAAGTAATTGACATATCCATCTCACGCACATTTATTTAAAAATACCCTGCCATCATTTTCTCAACAATATATTTATATGCTGTCAGATTGAATATGAGGACTGGAAGCTGGAATTAAACACCTTCCCGTGTAGTCCGATGAAAATGAAGATCAAGATGTGAACCTCAGTCCAATAGCGACACGGTCTTCAACTGGATTAAGGCCAATGTAGGGTTTATATGCCATGACAACATGACGGAAGAGGAATAACGGATAGAAACATACGCATATATGGATGTATAAAAACGTACAAAAAACATAAACACTGCATACGCAGACACACACGCACCCGCGCACATGGATAGTCGTGTATCAACTGCCACCTTCTCAAGCCAAGATACAATATCCATATAACCATTGTTTTACCTTGGCGGAATATGACGGTTCTACCCGTACATCAAATAGCGACTTTTGATTGTGCACAAGGAAAACATCTCGCTTCAAACCAAAGGGTCTGGCTGAACACGACAATAAGCTAAAACAACCAAACAACCTCAAAACGTCTGGCACTTTCAATAGCTGTGATATGATGTTATGTACATTTTGAGCTTTTATGTAACGAGTGCTGATTTGTCAGGAGCCGGTTGTTCAAAAGAAAATTGGCTTAATAATTTAATTTTCTTTTGAGCAACCGGCCCCAGGACTCAGTTGGGACTCTAGCATTCCCACCACTCACTGGGCGCCGTTCGGTTTATTTGTGGGTTGAACGGTCATATTCTGCCAAGGTAAAATACGGAATGGTTACATGGGGATTTTACCTTGGCTTGAGAAGATGGTCAATTGAAGGCATTTATGTCTACATTCGCCAACCATACACGTAGATCCATGAGCATTGAAGAGCTGGAAGTAATTGCTCATGAGAAACTTCTTTAGTCGACTACCAAGAAACGAAAGTAGGTAAATGTGGCCTCAATCCCAATTCGACGAACCGGCAAAGAACCATCACAGTACTGGAGTCCCACATGTGCATTATGGAAAAGTATTAAGGAAAGAAAATGAAAGAACTTAGGAAATACCGAATCATATCTCTACGATTTTCCTTGCCAAACTGTGCTATGAGAAAGTCAACAAGCGTTATCAGAAAACGTCTAATTGACTCGGCACTCATATTCACAGCAAAGCTTAGCAGTGAGTCCCGATCGGCCAATCAGCATGCGCCTAGCTCACCAGTCACTGCACTGAAGCCAGTATATTTATCATCACAAAACACACGGGCACAGGGAAAATCTTCTTGTCTAAAATAACCATGGAGACAAGTTTCTAATTGTGTTAAAAAGAGGTATATCATTTAGACCTTTACACCCCATATATTGTTGAAACAAACCAAACCTATGATATTTCATTAGGTTGACGACTGACAAGAGCTTAGCCTTGGCCAGTAGAATTTCTGGATTGACAATGGTTACGCATCTTAACTATGGCAAGAACATCGGTGGACTGAGATTGAACCCCATAAATTTAGCTTTTTCCACCAACACCCCCCCCCCCCCCCCCCGGGACAGACAAAACCATGTAACAAACAACGAACAAAACAACCATAAACTCCATCTCACAACCAGCAAACTACAAGGGTATGAACTCCATCTCCTATCCTACAACCAGCACAAAAAACAAGGTTATATCTCATAACCTTTTTCTAGCAAACAACAAGGTTATAAACTACATCTCATAACCTACAACCAGCACAAAAAACAAGGTTATAAACTCCATCTCATAACTTTTTTCTAGCAAACAAGGCTATGAACTCCATCTCATATCCTACAACCAGCACAAAAAACAAGGTTATAAACTCCATCTCATAACCTTTTTCTAGCAAACAACAAGGCTATGAACTCCATCTCATATCCTACAACCAGCACAAAAAAACAAGGTTATATCTCATAACCTTTTTCTAGCAAACAACAAAGTTATAAACTACATCTCATAACCTACAACCAGCACAAAAAACAAGGTTATAAACTCCATCTCATAACCTTTTTCTAGCAAACAACAAGGCTATGAACTCCATCTCATATCCTACAACCAGCACAAAAAAACAAGGTTATATCTCATAACCTTTTTTTAGCAAACAACAAGGTTATAAACTACATCTCATAACCTACAGCCAGCACAAAAAACAAGGTTATAAACTCCATCTCATAACCTTTTTCTAGCAAACAACAAGGCTATGAACTCCATCTCCTATCCTACAGCCAGCACAAAAAACAAGGTTATATCTCATAACCTTTTTCTAGCAAACAACAAGGTTATGAACTACATCTCATAACCTACAACCAGCACAAAAAACAAGGTTATAAACTCCATCTCACAACCTTTTTCTAGCAAACAACAAGGCTATGAACTCCATCTCCTATCCTACAGCCAGCACAAAAAACAAGGTTATATCTCATAACCTTTTTCTAGCAAACAACAAGGTTATGAACTACATCTCATAACCTACAACCAGCACAAAAAACAAGGTTATAAACTCCATCTCAAAACCTTTTTCTAGCAAACAAGGCTATGAACTCCATCTCATATCCTACAGCCAGCACAAAAAACAAGGTTATAAACTCCATCTCATAACCTTTTTCTAGCAAACAACAAGGCTATGAACTTCATCTCATAACCTACAACCAGCACAAAAACAAGGTTATATCTCATAGCCTTTTTCTAGCAAACAACAAGGTTATAAACTACATCTCATAACCTACAACCAGCACAAAAAACAAGGTTATAAACTCCATCTCATAACCTACCACCAACAAACAACAAGGTTATAAACTCCATTTCATTACCTACAACCTACAAATAACAAGGCATAGACCCCATCTCATAACCTATGATTAACAAACAGCACGGTCATGACAAAACAGCACAGTTAATACAAACAACATGGTTATAAACAAGGGCAGTTACAGCAAACGATATGGTTACAAGCTCCATCCCACAGCCTACAATTAGTCATAACAAACAACATGGTTATAAACCACATCCCATAACCTACAATTACCAAACAAGGTTATAAACGTCATCTCACAACCTACAATTAACAATCAACAAGGTCACACACTCCATCCCACAACCTACAATAAACAACACCGCCACAGACTCCATTTCACAACCTGCAACCAACAAACAACACGGCTACAAACTCCATCCCACAACCTACAATCAAGAGGACAAAAACTATCCATCTCATAACAATTAACAAAGTCATAAACTCCATCCTACAACCTACAGTTAAGACAAAAAACAATAAAAACATATAAAAGAAAGTAAAATATATATATAACAATTAACAATCAACAAGGTTATAAACTCCATCTCACAACCTACAGTTAAGACAAAAAACTAAAAACACATATAAAAGAAAGTAAAATATATACAACGTTTTACAGTAAGTAAAGGATACATAGCATAAAACGGAACTGCACACGGTTGAAAGCCAGTATATAATAGGCTAGTAAAGTGATAAAAGACTTTACGATTTTTTATTCATATTAAGATAAATCTCGTATTAACATACACATTTCATACAAACAGTAAAAATTCGTGTTAATAAAATAAAATAATTTATTTTTCACTTTACCAGAGTAAACAAAGTTGTGCTCTGTTCGTTTGCACATAGTTTACTGTTTCGAAAAATCCAATAGTCTGCAACTGAAATTTGGAATGAAATATAGCAGACCAACTTTTTCCCAACCCATCAATTGCACAGCTGACACAAATGGCATCAATACCGGCAAAAAGCAAAGCCTTGAAAAGTGTCCCAACTCTCCAACAACATTGTAATGAAAGAATAAAGACACCACAGGCCTAAAGCACATATACAAGGTAAATAGGCGCAATGCGGTCACCCTTATGCCAATATCCGGGCAATACGAACATAAAAACTAAAAAAAATTATAGGCCTAACGCCTAAAAAATTATAAGATATCGGAAAGGGTGTAACTTTGAAATGGCCTCTTTATTACAGGTCATCATATTAAGTGCAGAAAGATTGGCTTCCGCCATGTTTTCATAATATCCCAATGACGTCATTAACCCTCAAAGTATTACCACTTTCCGATTTACATATATATATGCGATTGTAGAAATCAATAATCCACTTCATGGGGAGCATGCATAATGTGAGAATTCAAAACCATAATCTAAACACATAATGTTGTGAAAACCTTTTCAAGTTTTTTTTTCCGTATAGGTTATCTATGTTGAATCTGCTCATTTATCACTGTATATAAGTATTTTCTATAGAATTATTATAAAATAGGTTCTGTTGTTGAGACTCGCAGAACGTCAACTGTATTGGAAGGCAAAGTAATCACCGATACAGTTGTCTTTAATGGCCTTCTCTATTTGTTCATTCTGGGCCACCGTAAACCAATTTTTCCAATCGCCGATCACACCTAAAAGAGATTAAAAAAAGAGTATTATAGCAAAAATCATAAATCCCTTACTTCGTGCTGTTTATATTTTATGTCAATGAGAATAGATATCCCGTAGAAACGCCATACATTCGACAGATATCTGGCAACCGTTCTCCAATGAATGAAAATAAGATCTCGACGATCTTTTCAATTAACACTATTGGTTGATTGACTGGTTTTGGTGTGTTACGCCGTATTTTCTATTACATCAGTCGATCAGATAAAAACACCAAAACATGCTGTTATTTTTTATTTTATTTTATTTTTTTGTTGCTGACGAGCTGTTGGACCCAGTTATTTCTTGAAAGAAGGCAATTTTCTATAACAGCCAAATGCTCCATTTACTGATCCCCGTATAATCTATTTCCACTTAAAAGTTGTAATTTAGGGTACGTTTTTGTAAAGACTAAATTTTTGCCGTGATGGCTATTTTTCTCCAGCAGTATTAAATCATTCGTTACTTTATTGATGTTGACGTCCACCCTTAGGGTTATTTCACTAATTGGATGTGTAATTGCCTGGTTCATACGAACATTGTCAGGTCGGGACGGACATTGCCTGGTTGTAATGACAATTGTCTGGTCGGGACTGACAGTGCCTGATTGTGATGACAATTGTCTGGTCGGACATTGCCTGGTTGTGATGACAGTTGTCTGGTCGGGACGGACATTGCCTGGTTGTGATGACAATTGTCCGGTCGGGACGGACATTGCCTGGTTGTGATGACAATTGTCCGGTCGGGACGGACATTGCCTGGTTCATACGAACATTGTCTGGTCGGGACGGACATTGCCTGGTTGTAATGACAATTGTCTGGTCGGGACGGACAGTGCCTGATTGTGATGACAATTGTCTGGTCGGGACGGACATTGCCTGATTGTGATGACAATTGTCTGGTCAGGACAGACATTGCCTGATTGTGATGACAATTGTCTGGTCGGGACGGACAGTGCCTGATTGTAATGACAATTGTCTGGTCGGGACGGACATTGCCTGATTGTGATGACAATTGTCTGGTCGGGACGGACAGTGCCTGATTGTAATGACAATTGTCTGGTCGGGACAGACAGTGCCTGATTGTAATGACAATTGTCTGGTCGGGACGGACAGTGCCTGATTGTGATGACAATTGTCTGGTCGGGACGGACAGTGCCTGATTGTGATGACAATTGTCTGGCCGGGACGGACATTGCCTGGTTGTAATGACAATTGTCTGGTCGGGACGGACATTGCCTGATTGTGATGACAATTGTCTGGTCGGGACGGACATTGCCTGGTTGTAATGACAATTGTCTGGTCGGGACGGACATTGCCTGGTTCATACGAACATTGTCTGGTCGGGACGGACATTGCCTGGTTGTAATGACAATTGTCTGGTCGGGACGGACAGTGCCTGATTGTGATGACAATTGTCTGGTCGGGACGGACATTGCCTGGTTGTGGTGACAATTGTCTGGTCGGGACAGACAGTGCCTGATTGTAATGACAATTGTCTGGTCGGGACGGACATTGCCTGGTTGTGATGACAATTGTCTGGTCGGGACGGACATTGCCTGGTTGTGATGACAATTGTCTGGTCGGACATTGCCTGGTTCATACATTGCCTGGTTGTAATGACAGTTGTCTGGTCGGGACGGACATTGCCTGGTTGTGATGACAATTGTCCGGTCGGGACGGACATTGCCTGGTTCATACGAACATTGTCTGGTCGGGACGGACATTGCCTGGTTGTAATGACAATTGTCTGGTCGGGACGGACAGTGCCTGATTGTGATGACAATTGTCTGGTCGGGACGGACATTGCCTGATTGTGATGACAATTGTCTGGTCAGGACAGACATTGCCTGATTGTGATGACAATTGTCTGGTCGGGACGGACAGTGCCTGATTGTAATGACAATTGTCTGGTCGGGACGGACATTGCCTGATTGTGATGACAATTGTCTGGTCGGGACGGACAGTGCCTGATTGTAATGACAATTGTCTGGTCGGGACGGACAGTGCCTGATTGTAATGACAATTGTCTGGTCGGGACGGACAGTGCCTGATTGTGATGACAATTGTCTGGTCGGGACGGACAGTGCCTGATTGTGATGACAATTGTCTGGCCGGGACGGACATTGCCTGGTTGTAATGACAATTGTCTGGTCGGGACGGACATTGCCTGATTGTGATGACAATTGTCTGGTCGGGACGGACATTGCCTGGTTGTAATGACAATTGTCTGGTCGGGACGGACATTGCCTGGTTCATACGAACATTGTCTGGTCGGGACGGACATTGCCTGGTTGTAATGACAATTGTCTGGTCGGGACGGACAGTGCCTGATTGTGATGACAATTGTCTGGTCGGGACGGACATTGCCTGGTTGTGATGACAATTGTCTGGTCGGGACAGACAGTGCCTGATTGTAATGACAATTGTCTGGTCGGGACGGACATTGCCTGGTTGTAATGACAATTGTCTGGTCGGGACGGACATTGCCTGGTTGTAATGACAATTGTCTGGTCGGGACTGACAGTGCCTGATTGTGATGACAATTGTCTGGTCGGGACGGACATTGCCTGGTTGTAATGACAATTGTCTGGTCGGGACGGACATTGCCTGGTTGTGATGACAATTGTCTGGTCGGGACGGACATTGCCTGGTTGTAATGACAATTGTCTGGTCGGGACAGACATTGCCTGGTTCATACGAACATTGTCTGGTCGGGACGGACATTGCCTGGTTGTAATGACAATTGTCTGGTCGGGACGGACAGTGCCTGATTGTGATGACAATTGTCTGGTCGGGACGGACAGTGCCTGATTGTAATGACAATTGTCTGGTCGGGACGGACATTGCCTGGTTGTGATGACAATTGTCTGGTCGGGACGGACATTGCCTGGTTGTAATGACAATTGTCTGGTCGGGACGGACATTGCCTGGTTGTGATGACAATTGTCTGGTCGGGACGGACATTGCCTGGTTGTGATGACAATTGTCTGGTCGGGACGGACATTGCCTGGTTGTGATGACAATTGTCTGGTCGGGACGGACATTGCCTGGTTGTAATGACAATTGTCTGGTCGGGACGGACAGTGCCTGATTGTGATGACAATTGTCTGGTCGGGACGGACATTGCCTGGTTGTAATGACAATTGTCTGGTCGGGACGGACAGTGCCTGATTGTGATGACAATTGTCTGGTCGGGACGGACAGTGCCTGATTGTAATGACAATTGTCTGGTCGTGACGGACAGTGCCTGATTGTAATGACAATTGTCTTTGTCGGGACGGACAGTGCCTGATTGTGATGACAATTGTCTGGTCGGGACGGACAGTGCCTGATTGTAATGACAATTGTCTGGTCGGGACGGACAGTGCCTGATTGTGATGACAATTGTCTGGTCGGGACGGACATTGCCTGGTTGTGATGACAATTGTCTGGTCGGGACGGACATTGCCTAGTTGTGATGACAATTGTCTGGTCGGGACGGACATTGCCTGGTTGAGACGGGTCTCGGAGAATTTTGAGATCTTAAGAATGCAATAACGGTAGTTCCGAAATGACACATTACAATTCACTTAGGCTACCTTTTCGGTTAAACCCCTGTTCCGATTTAAACATAGATCTGTCTTCGGTCGAGTTTTTTTTCATTCAGTGATTTGAAGTCGTGGATGCGTGTAAATTCTTCCAGGCTAGAGTAAAAGTCTGCAGGCTTTTTTGTCCAATAAACTCTCCCAGTTTGGACATAGTAGGCACGAAATTCTGAAAAATATGTATGCATAACATTTATAGCAATTTGACTAATTTGCGTTGTTTTAAACAATTGACATTTAATTGTGACAGGGGCATCGATGGCTCAGTCGGTAAAGATACATGGGGAACTGTGAAACCATGGCTCAGTCGGTATAGATACATGGGGGACTGTGAAACCATGGCTCAGTCGGTATAGATACATGTGGGACTGTGAAACCATGGCTCAGTCGGTATAGATACATGGGGGACTGTGAAACCATGGCTCAGTCGGTATAGATACATGGGGGACTGTGAAACCATGGCTCAGTCGGTATAGATACATGGGGGACTGTGAAACCATGGCTCAGTCGGTATAGATACATGGGGGACTGTGAAACCATGGCTCAGTCGGTATAGATACATGGGGGACTGTGAAACCATGGCTCAGTCGGTATAGATACATGGGGGACTGTGAAACCATGGCTCAGTCGGTATAGATACATGGGGGACTGTGAAACCATGGCTCAGTCGGTATAGATACATGGGGGACTGTGAAACCATGGCTCAGTCGGTATAGATACATGGGGGACTGTGAAACCATGGCTCTGCCTTCGATGGATCGCGGGTTCGAAATACACTTAGAAGAAATTGCTTTTACTTGATTTTCCTAGGTGGAAGAGTTGCCGCTTGGTCGGGAGTTTCCCTCGAGTCTGGGTTCCTCAATCCCGCCATTTAAATAAAATAATCTTGAGTGCTGAGTAAACCATCTATCAATCGATCTAGAAATGGCTTCAAGCAATGGTGAAGATTTTTTGATCATCCTATTTGGGATGACCATTAAGAATCAACTGGGGTCTGTTTTAAGGAGCCAACATAACGATGTGTATTCTAATGAGAAACAATTAGGGCTATAGACCGCAAAGTAGGTTTTACCACAAAACCTTTATTTCGTGGGGGCGCCTCAATTATTTCGCATTACAATGGAACCCACGTTTAAAGTTTTCATTCATGTTTTGGCATTACAACATGGGCCGGGGGCTGTTTTTACGTCCGTCTTAACTTTATGCCTGGTCGTAACGCTGTATTGAGCTTACGTCGGGCGTAACTGTTTTGAGAGACAACCCCCATATTTGCGTCCGACGTAACTTTTTTTTCGAAGAATAGAACGAACCAGTTTCTTCAATAAAAGAGCCTGGGAAGATCGTTAAATATGTGAAGAACCCCTTCCTTTGAGTAACACAATAAACCCACGAATCAATCAATCTATCAATCAACATTATTATGACTTCAGGAAAACTGTCTCATTTTCATCAAGAGCCTTGCAAGTTCCCAATGCCAAACGTCAATCAAGCAATGTTTCACACTAAAGCTTGAGACTTTCATTCTGCTTAAAGTGGCATGAGCTGCCAGAATGTTGATATATTTCCGTTAAAACAGAACGCTGAAATTATCGTACAATTCAGAATTTATATGGTGTTACTGGTGTCGAACATTTTCTCATTTCAAAGTGAGTCGTTTAATTTGTCGATGACCTTCAAAGTCTCATGCTGTCGTGATCGACAAACATAATGTATAATAGAAGTTCGAATGTTGGCAACTCGTATCACGTTAACAAAGCTAACTTCATGATGATGCCTTCATTATATTTCTCATTAGAATAGAACCAGCTAGACATAAATAAAGTGAAAAAATCGTGAGTGCGACTAAGAGCATCAATCAAGCAATTTTTCACACTAAACGTAAGGTTTCCTGCGAAAGAGACGAGATTGTAGTCGTTGTTACTAAAAGGTGTCTCCAGCCCAGTCTATTCAAAATCAATGGACTTCTTTATTTTTGATCTTGGCCCGAAAAAAAAATGTCCTTCTTTTAATTTTGCTTCACTGAGAGTATATATACATAAAATAAGAAAAAAAAAATTAGATGGGAATATATGACGGTGATTGTTATGTGGACTTGACCTCTTGACCTTGGGTGTCCACGGAACCAATTTTTATCTATATATTGTATATTTTGTCCACACAACCCAGAACATATAAGTGGTCCACACAGCCCTGAAATGCTTCGTCCACAGAACCATTTTTTTATCTATATATTGTATATTTTGTCCACACAACCCAGAAAATATAAGTTGTCCACACAGCTCTAAAATGCTCCCACACAGAGGTATGTTTATACATCATACACGCTGTCCACATAAACCCATCTTCGCAGGCGAAGTTAAAATCTGCATGTCATACAGATTTTAACTTGGCTAGAGAAGATGACAAAAGCCGTCCATCAGTCGGGGCCTCGGTGGCTCAGTCGGTTACAGTTAACATCCCTCCCTCCGACACAGGCCTTCCATCGATACGTTGTTGGTACCGGTAACAATCAAATAGACCTTTATCCAAATGGTCAGATGAATGCATGTTCTAACTATAACAAAACCTTGTAACCGCATTTTCTGTATTGAAGAATATTATCTACGTATTTGGTTTGTTTATTTGAATTGATTCATGTTTTTCAACTTATTGTTATTCCACTCATATGGAGGGGTTGCCAGGTTTAGTGAGAAAGGAAACCACACTCTTTTTCACGAATAAACCCCTGACCTTTCCTGCAGTACCTGGCAACTCTCTCACATAGGGCGATTCAATGAAAACCCCTCGACGACGTCGGATATTTATCAATTTTTCTTGGACTGAATGAGATTTGAGCCAACAACCTATTGATTGAACGTTAACAGATGTCCTACAAATCGGCATTCATGATAACTTTGTGATATCATGCTTATTTAAAATCATATTGAACTAAAAAAATCAACTGTTATTAATTCAAATTAATAAATGTTTTATTCATCACACTGATACATGTTTGAGACATATTTGAAATAGTGCTATATTATCACTAATTCAAATCAAGATCAGGTATCTTATGTAGTAGATCTTTTGTAGCACATATACGGGCTTAAGGTTTTAGATGACATACAATTGCTTTTTTCCTCAAAATTTACCAGGGTAAAATCCTAAAACTCTTTTTGTACAATCCTTAAAGACTGAAAGAATAAGAGTGAATTTTCATACCCCTTATATATAGGGTCGCTGGTTCGAATCCCACTCAGTCGAAAAAAATTGGAATATTTTCTGACTGGGTTTTCACTCAAACGACTTATGTGGGATGGTCGCCAGTTACCACCGGAAGGTCATGGGTTTCCTTGGGGCATAAAGCCCGGTTTCCTCCAAAACAAAACAGGCAAGCCGCGATTTAAGTGAAATAATCTTGAGCACAGCGTAAAACACCAAACATTTGATGTTAGGGAATGTACAGAAATATAGCTTTATATGCAGCAATATATATTTGTATTAAGGCAGATCATCCAACTTGACCTGATCAAAAACAGCTGAGGACATTTCTACAGCATTTGTATCTACCGGTTTATCACCATTGAGAGAAATTTCTTGGCATTTGATTGGTCGAAACACCCAGAATGTGAGTCTGCATCCCAGTGCTTTCCGTGTATATATTTGATTCTGTATAACCCCGGAGTTAAGATCTCACGCGCTGTTATTACCACGGAGTGAAGGTCTTGGTGCGTCACAGCATTCTTCAGTCAAGACGAAATCCTATTGTGACGTCAGTTTAGAATGTTGTTTCGTCAGCATTGAACGCTATGCTTGTCTCCAAGATCGGTATAACTTTGCAACGTCACAATAGAGTTTATTTCTTTTGCGACGTCATTTAGACCTTGCTCAATACACTCAACCCATGACATTTTTGTGAACTTATCGAATAAAGAGCAGCTGATTATACTCAGTTTTAAGTAAACAAGCTGCTCTGGATGGTGATAAATTCGTTATATGACGCCCTTGCGTGGGTATACGGGTAGATATTTGGTGTCTGACAGATATTTTTCCTCGGCTTCGCCTCGGAAAAATATTAATGTCAGACACCAAATATCTACCCGTATACCCACGCAAGGGCGTCATATAACTAATAATATCTTGCTTTAAGAGATTTTAATTAAATCTTTTTCATTAGGTACTGAACTCTGCTTTTTATATTATCAAGAGTCCTGTCAAAATCTGGATGTTGTGATAAAAATGATTTCACCTCTTCATTACGAGGAATTTTCTTACTTTGTATAAAACTACTAAAGTAATTATTAACTAATTCTCTGTCTTGGTTTGTCCACAGCCTTCTAATCCATTTCTTTTTTTTTGGGTACATGTACATTACAACTCTTAGCTGAAATAAAGAAAATTAAAAAAATTAAAAAAAATAAACACAAAAAAATAATATTTCAAATATTGTATCAGGTTTATCAAAGGAAGGATCCTTATTTATCCCCTCGGTTTCAATATATAAACAAATAAAAGCTTAGCCAAAACACCAAGAGCCGTACTACTAACTGCATCACTTTCTCGTTAGCTTTTTCTTCAATATAATCTCATATCTGTATTTTATACATGTCATGCTTGCCAATTGAAAAATCTGAAACCATGAGGGAGAATACTACATGTGTAGGGCTTGGAGAAGATCATCCCTTTTCAAAACTTGTTCAATTTGCACATGTAGTGTGGTTTCACAGGATAAATTCATTTAGAACAAGACTCACCAGGACCAGCTTCAGAATCAGTATCAGTATCGCTGTCCGAAGATATCACAGGACCTACAACATCAAAAAAGCATACATGTTTCAGTATCCAATATAATAAAACAGGGAAAATATTGTTAACGGAAATAAATAGAGGGTCTCTACCGAGTGACACTGAGATATCAAATTTATTAAACTTTAGTAATAACTTTCATTTGTTTCAAGCCTCTTTTACATAGATATTAAAAATCATAACATAATATCAAAAGAATATCATTGAACACATCATTGCAAAACTGATTATTTAAACATAAACCTATCGATTTAATAATAAAGTAAGACACTATTTGTTCGAATATGGAAAAGAAATAATTAAGGCATGTAACATGATGTGATATTGTACATTTGTACTTGGTAGTAAAACAGGATCACTTTGTCTTACATTGACTGATGTCAGAGGCTGGCCTGCACATACCATCGCTATATACTTATTCTGAATTGGACAGCTTTATTAGACAATTTATACCAACCACTTTCACACAAAGTAAACCTTTTAGGTGATATTACTAATCATGAACTCCAAAAGTGCCTCTTTTGAAGCGAACTAGAAATTTCACCTTGTCATTCGGCAAACGACTTTTTCAGTTATAAGCTTTTGATGGGCTGACATTATGCATGAAAGTATCCTGACCAATAAAAATGACAAATTTTCTCGTAGCTATGTAATTCAGTTATCTGCTGGATAAAACATGATAATTTCGTAAATGTTAAAGAAGTCATAGAGTGGACAAAAACACATACGACACTTTTTTTTTCGACACACTGTTATTCTTCGTTCATCTTCTGAACCTGTATAAACATAATAAAATATATGTTGATATTCATTGTAATAATTGAAGAGCACTTTACTGTATAAATATAAGGTACACGTAAATTAGTTCTGTGGCTCAGTTGCTTTCTGAATCATCTTCCAAGTGTTATTGCTGACAAGGAAACCTTCTGTACTCTTGATGTAAGTAGTCTGTATAGCAATATTTCCCATGAACTTGGACTCAAAGCTATTGAATATTGGCTAGACATACACCCAGAGAGCAAAGAATTCATACTCTCTACAAGCAAATACTAGGCACAGCTATGGGTACAATAGAGTTTGTTCCAACGCTTAACCTAGGATTTTAGAACAGCGTCTTTATCAGACCATCCTAGAAAAACACGACCCACAACATATGATTAATGTTAAAGACTCATTCAAACGCTACCTGGTTTATAATTTGGGATAACAAAAAGGGTGATATAACTGAATTTATTAACCTACTTAATGATTTGGACCCTTTTATCAAATTTACTGTTGAGACAAGCAATTCAAAAAGTCCCCTTTTTGGACATTTTTGTAACTCGACAGACGAATAATGTAATTACAGACATATACTATAAGCCGACTGATACTAAACAATACCTAGACTTCAAATCCTGTCATCCACGTCATACCAAAAAGCAAGTACCCTTTACGTTAGCAAGACGCATATGTACTATTGTTGTAAACAAAGAATTACTGGATAAGACTGGACAACTAAAAACAGCGTTGATCAACAGACATTATCCACCAGAAGTTATTGATATAGGTATTAACAAAGCCACCAGTATTGATATCCAAACGTTAAGAACATGTAAAGAAAGATCAGGAGAGAAAGTCTTGCCCTTTATTTCCAATCATAACCCAAACTTTTTTTCAGTCATTCATAATAACAGATCCATGCTACAATCAAACAAACGACTCCAACAAATATTTCAAAACGCAAAATTTATAAATGGAAAGAGACAAGCCCCAAATCTAAAACGAATGATTACCAAAGCCAGGCTGACTCCCACTACAAATCCATCGATTCAAACATCTAAATGTGGGGAGAAAGGCTGCAAGCGTTGCGAACATATTTCCTCCAGTAACTCCTTTACTTTTCCCCATGAGAATTAGGTTTTTAAAGTAAATGCTAATATGCACTGTAACACATCCAACTTGATTTATGTTATATCATGCTATGGCTGTAACAAAGTCTACATCAGAGAAACTCACACAATAGGCCGGTGGCTGTAACTTGAAAAGTCGCTATAAATAGGGTTCCGTGGCCGATCTCTGGAATATACTTTTTGTATGTTTTCTTATATTCCTTAGGACATACTTTAGCACCAAAAAAAGTTCGTCCACTCCAAACCCCGGCGTTTTCGCAAAAAAGCCATGTGAAAGGAACACTTTTTCGCATATACAATGGCCATAGGCAAAACGAGTGCTCTCCCCTTACCTCTATCTAATACATATAATATAGACATATAGGGCCGAAATACACAGAGCGGCGTAGCGTAAGTTTTTACGTAACTGCCACGACAACCCATATTGTAGGGATACGGTCTACGAAAGTTACGCAAAAAATACATCTACTCCGTTTTGTGAAACAGGCCACTGTCTATTACTTTTTCCACCAAATGCTACTTTTTTGGTCGTTTCCATAGACATAGGATTGAAGGTAGACACTATTTCCATTCCTCTGTCGTATATGAGAGAAAAGTCAAAATTAACAGATTTGTATGAGGATCAACATGTTTATGCAATCTATTAACACTATACATTTTTAACACTATATTTTCATCCGATTCCCCCCCCGCTGCTTCACGTAACAAACCTGCAAAATATATATAGTAATAATGTAATTTTAAAATCAGGCATGTGGGACAGACAACATATAATTTAAGTTTGAAATACAATAAATGTATTAAAAATGTAATGCAAGCTTCAGTGATATAAGTTTAATCTAAGAATTTTCGGTAGTGAGTGGGGGTTGGGAGGGGGGTGGGTGGGGCAATTAAACCTTTTTAAGGGCTCCTCCCACACCCAGCAACCCATAGAAACCATTTGCGCTGTAAGGAATATACTTTTTGATTGGTTGTTTAACACCGTATTCAAGTTTATTTTGTTTACATAGTCGCATTGTCAGGATTATTACCAGAAGAAACTCAATGTCAGATGACACCCCAAGGTTATTTCTGTTGGTTTCTGGCTACCGTTCCACTTGAGGCCGACCAATAAGTAATTGTCAACAAATTTGGTGTCAAAACCTAGAATAGAATTTCCATCTTCAAAGGTAGTGGGATGGATGGGTTGACGTTTTACAATTCACTCAAATTTTTTTCGCATGTATGATGGTGTTGCCAGGATTATTGGAAGACACTCAGACAAACCAGGCTTAATCTATACCCCTCCCCCAAGGAAACCCTGACCTTTCGCTGGTTCCTGGTGACCATTCCACCTACATCGTTCATGGCCCCCTGAGTAGTCGTGAATTTACCTCGCACATGAAGTGCCACAGTAAATTCCGGATTATTTAAGAAAGACATCTACTTAGTACATAGCAAATCCACACTAAATCGAATTATTGTATTAAACATAGGGGGTATTAACAAATATTTAATTCACCCCCCCCCCCCCCCCCCCACTCTTGTCAAGTTTAACGTTATAATTTAAACTAGGGCACCATACTACACTACAGAACTAGGCTTACACAGAAAATTGCTATAATAGAAAATACAAACCCACGTCTTCGGTCTCGACTTGAAGAAGTTTATCTCTAACTATTTTGTGGGGAAGTGTAATATTTTACTCTACACCTGTCTTGCATATAAGGCATTGCATTGGCAGCACTACCGATTGATTGATTGATGTTTTACGCCGCACTCAAGATTATTTCTATTATATGGCGGCGTTGCCAGATTTAGTGGGAGAGGAAACCGGCCGCATTGTCCGGAGGAAAACCCACGACCTTCGGCGATTACTTGGCAACTCTTCCACATACGGCGATCGAGTGAAAAATCCACTCGGAAATTTTTTAATTTGTATTTGGTCGGAGTCGGATTCGAGCCCGCGTCGCATCGATGGAAGGTCTGTGTAGGACTGAGGGACGATCCCTAACCCACTGGACCACCGAGATCCCGGCAGCACTGCCGAAGACCGTGTAGCAGCTCGACTGCTTTTTCTCGATCTTAACTTTTTCGGTGTTGGGGCTTTAATAGGAGCTTCAGACTTTCTTTTTTTTGGCAGCCTGTATTCGTTGATTGTTTGTGAAATGCTTTTAACAGGATCGATGATACCCAATATTTGTTAAATATGTCATTTTTCTCTCTGACCGCAATGGATTCTTCTGTGTCTAAAAGTACCCATTCTGTTTTGATTTGATTTATTCACCAGATAAAATATTACAATTAGTATATTCATAATATATTTGTGGTCTGGCGGGAATAAAACCCCAAGGGACTTATTGTATGCTGTTTAAATTGAAGTATATCGTACATCTTTCGACACTGCTCCATCTAGTTCTAGTGAAAGGCAATTCAACTTCATTTCCCCTGCTTTGTGTGTGTACTAGACAGGAATAAGTACTTGATTTTCCATCCGATCGCTCTACCATCTTGCTGTCATTCTGTATGTTTACAAACTATTGTTAGAAAATTCAGCGATCTGATTGGCTTGTTCAAAAATAATACCGCCAGAAACGGGTAAGTAGGCCACAAAGGTTAAAGATAGGTCAGAAACATAAATCGATATTCAGTTAAAGATAGTTTATAAACGCCGGGGTTCTGCATGGACGAACTTTTTTTACATATTCTTTAGTTAATCATTACTATTTAAAAACTATCGGAACGTATATTCTTGAGATCGGCTACGGACTGATCGAATTGAAGCTTCGGCCACCAGCCTAAAAGGCAGTTTGCAGTTTTTTTCTATTACGGTAAATGACGTCCGAATCCGACCGTCGACCGGTAATGGAGATTTCCGAATATCCAAGCCCAGATTGAGTAAACTGGTGTGCATCACGGCACGACTGAACGATGGCCGCTTCTGTGTCGCCACGTGTGTTGTCACTTTGGTTTCAGATAGAATATCTGTGTTTTTTTACATAAATATATAATCAACTAACAAATGAAGTTGGATAGCAGACTACGTGTAGTTTATATATTACTCATAGTGATATGTTTAGGGCCATACGCACATGTTGTAAGTTTGAAAGTTGTGTTGGAATCTCAGCCGCAGTGAACATCGAACAATACCGCTCCCTGGGCCATATGTGACGAAAAAAATATAAAATCCGGCATAGGCAGATTTCTCAGCTAACTGCGAGTTTTCGTAGGTCTACTAATTGATGTTGTTGTTGTACCAAAGTGACAATGAAGACCTGCGTTTAAACTAAACTGTAAGGGTAAAAACGCTTCCGTTAAAAACATGTTTTATTAGCCTAAATAGTCTCATTGAATCGATGCACAGCCTTGGAAAGATCAAAGGCCAACCTGACTAATCGTTTCACACGTCCACTGATCGCTCTATTCATGCGACTCAACAGGGGGTTGAACCAGACTACTACTCACTTTGGGTATAAAATCTGTCGGATTCGGACGTCATTTACCGTATATATATAAATATTTGTACTTACTTTCTGCTACAATCTTTTGACTTGATGCATCAGTAACATCTTTATTAGGGGTAACTACAGTAAGATAAAACATTTAAGCCGTTACCTTTCTAATTGCAAATATAATTTTCTATTCAAGTTTTCTATACTAGTCAAGAATAATGATTTATAAAAAAATCAACCTTCAACCAACATATTGCAGACATTATTGTGACAATAAGACAGGCTTAGATATTTCCCAAAGTAATAACCAAAGTTTTTATTAATTGGATTATACTCAACGATGTAAATGCTATACTTTGAAAGCAATAAGACCCTCACTAACAAAGGAACTGTGTTCTTACATTGTACAACAGGTGTAGGAATTAAACATGTGACCCATCTCTGCCAGTTAAGCCCCTGAGGTTACACTGGGAAGGTGGCTAGCTTTAATTTGTTCATAAAATTTCCAAAATCAATTATTATTATCATAAGCATCTTATATTGCAAATAAAAATGAGATTTAGATATAAACTTACCTTTATTAAGCAGGTCATCATCTTCATCCTCTAAATTGGGAAGGTTGATATCTGTTAAAAAAATGTAATCCATATTGAGTAGAAGTCAAATATTGACTAAAGCGTCTGATGTTAGAAAAATTGTTTTACTTTATTTTTTTACTGCAGTATTACAGTACATCTGAATAAAATTAGTGGAAATCTATGATGGAGGTGCCACTAAATCTACCAGATAAATTAATTTTATACCTCTTTTTGATTTGTTTATTAATTTGACACCTGCCTATCTGTATTTGGACATTTATTCAACATACGAATGGACGCGCCAATAAGCTTAAGAACCAACCAACCATTTATTCAAACAATTGCAACTGAATGTAAAATATTCTATTTCATGCAGATAAGCTTAACAATACAAGACATATTTGAAACTCTTTTTTAAACGTAGGTTCCATGGTAATGATAAAAAATATCATCAGAATCACCACATAGTTAGTTGTTTGCGAACAACACAAGCTTTCAAACACCTATAATCAAGTGTAACTTAAGTTACATTTGGCGAAGACATCGGTATAGGTGTCGAAAGGTCCTGTTGTTCATAAACTTACTATGTGGTGATGTCTTAATTTTTCATCATTAGCTTAACATTATATACGCAGTCTTCTCACCATCTATGTCTACTTCCTGCAAAGTCTTCCCTTGAAGGTTGGCAAGTTTGCCCTGTTCAACAGCTAACAAAATCTTTGAGACCTTTGCAAGTTCTACTGTTGATTGATGCTGGCGATATACATCTTTATGTATCTCAATTTGATGGCCTAAGTGGTTGGACAACCATTCTGTTTCTCCATTAGAAAGTGATAGCAACTAAAAGCAAAGAAAAACAACACACTAATTATAATATATATTCTAGGAGTGTTCATCTCAGATATATTTCAGCAATGCAAGGATTAGAACAACATCAATGCCTTTGGAAACTCATTTATTGGTTCCTCTGGGCAAATAGCCAATTTTATCCCCAAGTTAACAGATATCATATAAGTGATTTAATCTTGAGTGTGGCATACAATTTACATCAATCATTTACTTGCGAGTAAGAACGACAAAAAAGGTAAGTTGCACTAACCAACCACTAACCATAAAAAGGATTTGTCTTTTAACGATATACAATGTTTTCAAGAATCTTTTTGCTAATATAGGAGTGGAAGGGAGGTTAAGGAAAGTAATCCTTGAGCCTTTTGAACTCTGTAAGGGCAAATAAAGTTGAAACAGAAAATATCAAAATCTGATGGAAAACTAGAGAGACTTTCAATGGTAGTATTTTAACCCCACAGGTTTGAATAGCAGCTGTTTATTTCTGAGAAGAGTGATAGGGAGTTAGCATAAATAAATTAAGGTAATTTAACATGTTCCTATTGCTAGTATCAAGACCCTCACCTGGCAAACTGTTGCTGTGTATTTCCTCAGCTGGGTTGAGGAAATAAGATTGGGTTTTTTGGTATCCGCCATTATAGCATAATCATGCAATACCTGTGGAAAAATATTCATCTCTCGCAAATCAATATTTGATAAATTAAAGAATTAAAAATTTGATTGCTTTTGACCAAGACTATATCTAAACATGAATCCGGTTATTTAATCTATCCCTATGTAGAGCTCTCTAAATTCCTTATGAGCTGTATTATCTATGTAGAATGAAGCCAAGTCATTGCAAAACAAATTCTAACTCACATTACATGTACCTACAAATCTATCACCTGAAATTCTAAATTTCCCTTCAATTAAATTTCAAGTACTGATATTAAATCCCATAAAACTGTCATTGGTTGGCTGATTGATATTTTCTCCGCACTCAAGATTATTTCACTTTAATAACGGTGTTGTCAGGTTTAGTGGGGAGGAAACCCAGCTCTTTGATTTCAATCTACGGTAGGCATCGTGAACGGATCCCGGGAATTTTGCCACGATGTTGGTAAATCTGTAATTTACGAAAACACGTATGCCAATCAGTTGCAGAGATAAAAAGTAAATAGGCCTAAATCAAAAATATGTAGGCCTATGTTTTGGTCTTGGCTATCAACCGTGCTCTTCATTTTAAAGAATTATTGGCTTTTATAATATTTTTTCCGGTCTCTAAAATCAATGATTCACTTGAACAAAAATAGGCCTACTTTGAAAAACGATAGCTTAAATCGTGTATAATAAGGTTTAAAAAGAAATAGCCTTAGATAAACTGAAGCCCTTTTAAAGGCATTTAAAAGTTCTTCTAAATAAACAAAACAACAGCTTTTCCTTACGGATTTTCAACTAAGGATCCTTATGGATTTTCCATTTAAAAATAGAAGTTGAAATCCATAACGAAAAGTGATTGTAATCCGTAATAGGCCTAGGCCTATACAACAAGTAATCATAATTTAATATATATTTAATGGTTATCTTAATTTGTTTCGGGAGGAGGGTAATCTCTGTGGCTGGTGTTTTACGACATAATATATAAAATTGATTAATTCATTAAGTTGTTTCATCGGACTAAATACAAACAAACGGGCATAGCCTGTGATGAAGAGAAAATAGCTGCCTAGCGTGACCTACATGTAGCGACATAGATGGCGTGACCTACTTGGTCGAGAGTTTGTCTGCTTGGGGCAGCGGGAAAGTTATGAATCTCTACAAGCTATACCAGATTTGTTCAGGAAAGGCTTTTTAGTTTTTCGGGAGGAAAATTTCAACATGTACCGAAGTGCATTGTGAGTGTGGAATTTACTGGAATGACCACGTGTTGTGATTACTGTGGATTTTAAGCGACGGACCGAAACATAGTGTAATGCTATTTGTGTCACTTAAACTTAAAGTTATGCTGTTGTTCAAAATGGTGACACTCCGGACTCTGGCTGGGGAATCCATTGTAGATACCGTAAGGATTTCGCAAATTAATCAGTCTTTGTTGGCTTGATTTCTCATTGACAAATTGGAATACCACATTTAATGGACTAATGACGATTTTCGAAAAAGGTAAAACTCTTCAGCTTATGTTATAATTATACTCTGTTTATAATTCTCACTTACTGACAGTGACAGTGACACAGTGAAGCACGGTTGATGCAATCACTGAATCAGCATAATAACTTATACAATATTAGGGATATAAAATTATCTTATACTAATCTTTCTGACTCACATGAATTCATTCTACCATACGCTAATTTTCTGCACATTTTAATGAACACTTCGTTCTACTGGGAAATCTGTTTGAATTTGTTCTCGAATTTGCGGTTAAAGTACTGTTATTTGTAAAGATACAATGTTGATAGAATTAAAAAGTAGTCAATTCATGGGATTAATATCGATCGCGAAGTTTTGATTCGTGAATGGAGTTACCACTCAAAATGCTAACCAATCAAATTGTTGCGTTCTCAGTAAACAATATGGTGACAGCTGATAAATCTGACACTGACAGTTGCAATCGAAATATTAGGAGTGGTAGAAAATTATAGTTTGCTTTTCATTGAACAAAATGCCTACGTGGTCTCAGATTTACGTAATGAATATTTACCTCATGTTTGCGTCTGTTGTTGCTTGAATATTAATAGCATGGAACCCTTTCCGGCATATATAACTTGGCTCGTCTTCAGAGGGACCACAGATTCGAATTAAGCTACCGTCAACAACTCCGATGACATTAGGGAAGTTAGCAATTTCGCTGAACGCCAACTTTGTATTGATAACCTCAGCCTGGTTAGTTGGGAATTGAATTAAATTCAGATTTCGACAAATAGCTTTTGATACGTTAGAAACACTGACATTTCGCTATTATTTGAACCTCAGTGCAGACTTACACCCTCTTCGTAAAACGGCCCCCAGGGATGAAGATGGCTTTTCTTTTCGGGTATAGCAAAAAAATAGGTAGATCGGACATGGCAAATTTGACGAATCCATTGTGGCTTAATAATCATAGGTACCCTCCTATTTCTTTTGCCAGGAAGTCGGATCATATCAAATCTAAAGAAAAAAATAACTCATAATCAGAAAATATTTTCACCTTGAGCAGAATTATGGGGACACATACTCTTCAAGTTCCTTATTAGTGAAAGTTTGGTTCAAATTGGAAGTGTATCCATTCATCTCATTCAGTGTTTATGATGACTATCAGTAAAAACAAAATAATATTTCTGGTTTAACATATATCTATGTAACATACATGTATATGTTGGGGAGAAAAGTCATGCAGCTGGTAGGATAACATTTAATACTCTAAGAAAAATATCCTAAAGTAATGTATATAGAGTTAAGAAGAGAGACAGTCATTTGAATGAATTCAGTGAATATCACACTTAAATAACAAACCTTTCCAGAAGTTTTCTCTCCATCTTATTTAGGCTGTGTATTAATTCCTCATTTTGTGATTCCTTCCAATTTGGTCTGTTCGTAAAGCATGAGACATGCATCCTGGCAACTTCCCCTCCTCGTCTTCTGTTAAAAAGAGTAACAGCCACAAAAACGGCCTGAGACAATTTAATCCAATTTGCTTTACTTACCTCTATCGACAGCTGATAACTATATTTCTGAACTGATGAGGACGCTAACTGTGTTAGTTTAAGAAGATCTGAGGTCAATGGAAGGATTTCTTCTTTATTGAAACTTCTATCTTTTAATGTGTGTAGGGCTAATGCGGAAATTTTGTCTGTCCATTCAGATTCAAATAATTCCTTGAAGGCAGAAACATCTTCCTTCATCTTACTATCTTGCTGCCATATTGCTTGTCCATTTTTGATCTCAATGGTTTTTGAAAGTGAATGCCCCAAATGGAGCACAAGAGACGGTGTGTTCATCATCTCCATTCCCCTCAATGATGTATCTTCTAATTTACCACACAATACCTTTGTGGCATCAACAACATCATCAAACCTAGAACCACATAGGGAATCACTTAAAGTGCATTTTGGATACTTTTTTCGCAGCTCAAGTACAAGTCTAGCCAACTGTCTCGTCTTTGTAGAAATTGTGTGTCTCTGGAAATCTCCACGCTTGTCCAAAATACATTTTCCAAGTACTAGGATAAGATTATCATGCTCCACTAAAGACCTTTCAGGACCACTTCTCATAGTATCAATGACAACCTCTTTTAAATGTGAATATCTTTCACACGGTAGACTCACACTACATGCCCCCGCAAGCAGCATTCTACAGCGGGCTCTGATGGATACATCTCTTTTGTTTTCTCAGAGTTTTGTTGACTCCTCTTCGACCTCATTACAATCTATCCCTTCATTATATGGACAGTTAGACACATGTCTCCATATCTCATGAACTTCTATAAAGGCATAGCAAAATATACATGGTAGGTAATCTTCTGCAATTCTATAAGATGTTGGACGCCTGGTAACAAGCAACTCCCCTTGTCCACATTGCAGTATTTCCAAATTCTGATTAAAATTTCCAAGCAACCGATATCTTTCCAATTCAAAGCTTATTTTATCCTTATCGCCTAGTGCCAAAATTCTTGAGATTGCTATCTCTTCCTCGTGCACGCTTTTTAAATGTCTTGCCATTTTGCTATATAGCTGAGTACAAAAGTAACAAGCTTGCTTCTTCCCATATGACCGCTTCCCTGATTCTTTTGTTTTATAAAATGGAACAGTGACATGTGGATAGGTGGATGCTTTCACATCTTTTTCTGCAATAAGACATAACCACACATTCAGTTTTTGTACATCATGAGGTGAAAGGTACATTAAAAGATAAATGCCAAGCTTAAGACCAAACATCCTATTTTGTAATCAATTTGTTTACAGATATGTACTGTACAAACTCGCTTACAGAAATCTCATTATTATTATTTTACTTTGAACAAACTCTCCTGAAATCAATTTGCTTAGCACTGTGACATTAAAGTTGACATCTGATAGGTACATCCTCAGTGTTGTGAGGTCATACACATGTTGAGTCAGTTAGGCTTCATAATTGGTTGAAATGATGACTATGGCAATTAAAAGTCAATTATGATGTTAAATACGAAAATATGACAGAAGATGTATATTTTCAATTCACTTTTCTTGATCTTACAGGCATCTTGTTTTATTTCAATATAATGTTTTATAAAATACATTATTTAGCCAATTGCCGTTATAACTCATTGTTCGTTGTTTAGAAAAACTAGGCATTTCTCCTTTTTAATGTGTAGTTACTATTAATATACATTATAATGATTTAGAAAGCCAAATAGCGACTACTACTTATTGATTTCTGTTTGACCAGCCCTACATCTACTACAATAGACAAAAT
Organism: Lepidochitona cinerea; assembly: GCA_963971465.1. NCBI lineage: Eukaryota > Metazoa > Mollusca > Polyplacophora > Chitonida > Tonicellidae > Lepidochitona > Lepidochitona cinerea. Next base: position 979,870 of record OZ020559.1, read on the forward strand.
GTTCCCAGATTGATCACTCTGGCAAAAAGACATATCGTAATTATAAAGGGTACGTAATGGAGCATACATGTATATGGTAAGTTACTCCAAATGTCTTAAATGTTTACAAAGAAGAGAAAAAAAACATCACAATTCTTAAAAGATTCTTCCATATAACATGTAAAGATTAACTTACTAGTGTTAACATAAACCTAGATGTACTGTAATGTTCATAAAAATATATGATAATCCAGTGTCCACACAAACCTATGTCAATGAAAAACAAACGTGGCTTCATATAAACTAATATAACCCAGTGTCCACACAAACCTATGTCAATGAAAAACAAACGTGGCTTCATATAAACTAATATAACCCAGTGTCCACACAAACCTTTGTCAATGAAAAACAAACGTGGCTTCATATAAACTAATATAACCCAGTGTCCACACAAACCTATGTCAATGAAAAACAAAAGTGGCTTCATATAAACTAATAAAACCCAATGTCCACACAAACCTATGTGAATGAAAACAAAAGTGGCTTCATATAAACTAATATAACCCAGTGTCCACACAAACCTATGTCAATGAAAAACAAAAGTGGCTTCATATAAACTAATATAACCCAGTGTCCACACAAACCTATGTCAATGAAAAACAAAAGTAGCTTCATATAAACTAATATAACCCAGTGTCCACACAAACCTATGTCAATGAAAAACAAGGGATCATATAAACTAATATAACCCAGTGTCCACACAAACCTATGTCAATGAAAACAAACGTGGCTTCATATAAACTAATATAACCCAGTGTCCACACAAACCTATTTCAATGAAAAACAAAAGTGGCTTCATATAAACTAATATAACCCAGTGTCCACACAAACCTATGTCAATGAAAAACAAGGGGATCATATAAACTAATATAACCCAGTGTCCACACAAACCTATGTCAATGAAAAACAAAAGTGGCTTCATATAAACTAATACAAGAGATCCCTTAAAGGGATCTTAACGCCCGCGTTCATCTATTCATATTAAATTGATTGATTGATTGTTTGGTGTTTTACGCTGCGCTCAAGATTATTTCACTTACAGCAATAACTGGATATAGGAATTGGGGCCTAAATAAAAAATCTTATTACAGGGAGATAACTACAATGAACTATATGCGTGGAACGGAGGTCACGTGTTGCTTGAAATGCTTCGAATGCCGCCATTACCAGGAGATAGTGGAGCGTCCATCCAGATTTGTTCTGCACGCGCTTATCAGCTGTCAATGGCGGCACATTTTACAAAGTCCGATCCAAACCAGCCAATGAGACGTGTCCATTCCACGCATATAGTTCATTGGATAACTATTGTTGAGGAAAATTAAATTGTGAATTGCAAAATTAAGCTCCCCTTGAAATTTTGGTTGAAAACAACATTGCCACCTGGAAGCCATCTTCAATATGCTAATGAAATGATAATGTACGGTGCACAGCTAGAACTTAGAGGGATGATGTGTGTCATGTTTGGTTAAGATCAGGTCAGTAGTTTTCTTGGAATAATGATAATAAGTTTCATTTTCAAATTTGGTTAAAAAACAACATTGCTTCCTGGCGGCCATATTGAAAAAGCAAATGAGATGAAAATGTAGGGTGCACAACTAGATCAGAGGGAGATAATGTCGGCCAAGTTTGGTCAAAATCAGACCAGTATTTTCTTGGAATAGAAGTAACGAAAAAACAATATCGCCCTCCTGGCGGCCATACTGAATATGCTAATGAGATCAAAATGAACGGTGCATAACTAGACCATAGGGTGATAATGTATGTTGATTTTGATTAATGTCAGGTAGTTTACTTGGAACAAAGATAAAGAAAAAAATCATCGCACCCTGGCGGCCATATTGAATATGCAAATGAGATGAAAATGTACAGTACACAACATGGCTATAGGGAGATAATGTGAGCCAAGTTTGGTGAAAATCGGATTGGTAGTTTTCTTGGAAAAAAGTAACAAAAAAAAATATATTGCCCCTGACAGCCATATTGAATATGCAAATGAGATGAAAATGTATGGTGCACAACTAGACCATAGGGTGATGTATGTTCAGTTTGATTAAGATTGGACTGATAGTTTTATTGGAATAAAGGTAACAAGCAAAAGTTTTCTTGCAATAAACGAAAAAAAAAACATCTCCCCCTGGCGGCCATATTGAATATGCAAATGAGATGAAAATTTACAGTACACAACATGGCTATAGGGAGATAATGTGAGCCAAGTTTGGTGAAAATCGGATTGGTAGTTTTCTTGGAAAAAAGTAACAAAAAAAAACATCTCCCCCTGGCGGCCATATTGAATATGCAAATGAGATGAAAATGTACGGTGCACAACTAGACCAAAGGGTGAGATGATGTATGTTAAGTTTGATTAGGATTGGACAGGTAGTTTTCTTGGAATAAAGGTAACAAAAAAAAAACAACATCGCCCCCTGGTGGCCATATTGAATATGCAAATGAGATGAAACTGTAGGATGCACAACTAGATTATATGGAGATAATGTCAGCCAAGTTTGGCGAAAATCGGACTAGTAGTTTCCTTGAAATAAAGGTAACAAAAAAAAACAATATCGCCCCCTGGTGGCCATATTGAATATGCAAAATGAGATGAAAATGTACGGTGCACAACTAGACCGTAGGGTGATGATGTACGTTGAGTTTGATTAAGATTGGACTGATAGTTTTCTTGGAATAAAGGTAACAAGCGAAAGTTTTCTTGCAATAAACGTAACAAAGAAAAACAACATCTCCCCCTGGCGGCCATATTGATTATGCAAATGAGATGAAAATGTACGATGCACAACTAGACCACAGGGTGATGATGTATGTTAAGTTTGATTAAGATTTGACATGTAGTTTTCTTGGAATAAAGGTAACTAAGAAGAACAACATCGCCCCCTGGTGGCCATATTGAATATGCAAATGAGATGAAACTGTACGATGCACAACTAGACTATATGGAGATAATGTCAGCCAAGTTTGATGAAAATCGGACTAGTAGTTTCCTTGGAATAAAGGTAACAAAAAAAAAACAATATCACCCCCTGGTGGCCATATTGAATATGCAAATGAGATGAAAATGTACGGTGTACAACTAGACCGTAGAGTGATGATGCATGTTGAGTTTGATTAAGATTGGACTAATAGTTTTCTTGGAATAAAGGTAACTACCGAAAGTTTTCTTGCAATAAACATAACAAAGAAAAAAAACATCTCCCCCTGGCGGCCATATTGTTTATGCAAATGAGATGAAAATGTACGGTGCACAACTAGACCATAGGGTGATGATGTATGTTAAGTTTGATAAAGATTGGACAGGTAGTTTTCTTGAAATAAAGGTAACAAAGAAAAAACAACATCGCCCCCTGGCGGCCATATTGAATATGCAAATGAGATGAAAATGTAGGATGCACAACTAGACTATATGGAGATAATGTCAGCCAAGTTTGGTGAAAATCGGACAGGTAGTTTTCTTGAAATAAAGGTAACAAAAAAAAACAATATCGCCCCCTGGTGGCCACATTGAATATGCAAATGAGATGAAAACGTACGGTGCACAACTAGACCATAGGGTGATGTTGTATGTTAAGTTTGATTAAGATTGGACTGGTAGTTTTCTTGGAATAAAGGTAACAAGCAAAAAGTTAACGGACGGACGACGGACGACTGACGACGGACGACGGACCACGGAAAAGCGATTTGAATACCCCACCATCAGAATGATGGCGGGCTAATAACCCAGTGTCCACACAAACCTATGTCAATGAAAAACAAAAGTAGCTTCATATAAACTAATATAACCCAGTGTCCACACAAACCTACATGTATGTCAATGAAAAACAAGGGATCATATAAACTAATATAACCCAGTGTCCACACAAACCTATGTCTAATAGTATAATAGAATGCTATGTACCTAAGGTTACATAAAAACAAAATACTACATAACTGCATCAGTTGTGAGATACATAAATACACAAGATAGATACACAATCAACCCTCGCAATTCAGATTTTTATCACGGCAAAAAAGAAAAAAAAAGTTGCCGCGGAAAAGTCAATTTTCCACGGCAAAAGTGATTTCACCACGGCATTTTTATCCAAACAATTCTCACTACTCTTTTAACGGTATTTAAAGCGGCAAATAGCAAAAACTGACATCTAAAAGGTGCATTGACAAAAGAAAAAATGTCAATCACTGTTCAACAAAGATTGTTTTAATTTCTTCTTTGATTATCATGGAAACCAGCATAGAGAAAAAACGCTAACTTTGTCTTACGTCTGGCTGTGAAAGGCCGTAATTCTTGAATTTCTTTCCTCATGAAATCCACATGAAATATCTTGTATTTCCATGGAAATAATTCGTAGTTAAATGTATATTCCTGGTGATTAGTCACTTCACTCGGCAAAGCATTTCTTTTTCAAATCATTCTCTAAATCCTATCGTAAAGCAGTAAAGGTTATAGCCATCGTTTGTGTAATACTGCATAGTTCAAAACCCATACAGACACGTGCACAGCTGATCAACAAAGCCTGGTTGAGTCCATCTCTAACCTTTCTGTGGGGTGAAAGTTTTGAATGTTTCTATTTACAAGTATGGTCGTCAAGAAATATATTTATTATTTCGTCACCTCTTCAAATCTTTTTTATTTAAATAAAAATTAGAACCTCTTTAAGTCGATTTTTTTTAAATAAAAAGTAAAATTCTATTTCTTGAACAACAGTAAACATGTACATGCGGGCAACACCCCTATATATTTTGAATAAGGTTTACTCAATAAGACATAACTGACAGTTGGAGACATTCTGGAGCCGGAGTCCTGCAGAGCTGTAGACAATCTAGACCAATGAGAAGTCAGAGCGCTAATTGGAGAGTTGAACTTTGTACCATATTGTGTCACTTCACAAAGGCCAATGTATACAGTATAGAGCTCACGTGCAGATTCCTTCTCTTTATTGTGGCCAGATTAAATACAAACGAATGAGTGGTTTCTATTAAATATACCTTGAAGAAAAGGTAAAACTATTACTTTTTAAAATCTCCATACATGTAAAGTATTCTAGTAACCCAGCAGCTTTTCCCAAGATGTATATTTATTTTTCTCTGCGGCATTTTTGATTGCCGTGGAAAAGCAGTTTTACGGCGGCAATCTCTACGGCATTGCCGATTGCTGCGATGAATTGCGAGGGTTGCACAATAGATAGATACAAGATAGATACACAATTTTCTATAATTCCATTACGTCATCTCCATTACGTTATTGACTTTATAACGCTGTTTCCTTTAACCTTATCAATTTTTGACGTTCATCTAATGATGACATCAACTTATTACGTAAGAACGCATGTTATTTGTAACCGCTATCTATTGTATCCTTATCATTTACTTGAAAACGATGTTAGGATAAACATCGAAACGTCGTAACTAAATTTGTTCAAGGAGTTGTTTATCCAGAGTAATTTCATTTCATTATCCTTTCAACTTCTATATGCCTCTTAAACAAGTTAATCTTCAGGCTGACCACTGATATTATGGTGTGTAAATATGCAAACCTTGTGTGTCCTCTTTGAACATTGGAAGTCATTAACCCCTTATCTCTATTTAAACAGCCACTCTGATAAATACCAGATGGGTAATAAAGCTATGAAAATGGTCTTTTTTGTTATGTAGCGCACATTAAACTATCCAAGAAAACAGTCTCAGAATCAATGTATAAATTAATTGGTTTCCAGTATTACTCTGGACCTGGTGTACTAAAAAAAGCATTGATATATATTTATGAACACTAAAACACACGGGCACAGGGAAAATCTTCTTGTCTAAAATAACCACGGAGACAAGTTTCTAATTGTGTTAAAAAGAGGTATATCATTTAGACCTTTATACCCCATCATAAATTTTTGTAATAAAGTAAACCTATGATATTTCATTAGGTTGACGACTGACAGGAGCTTGGCCTAAGTCAGTAGAATTTTCTGGAACACTTTGTATTACATTGACAATGCTTACGCATCTTAAGCTATAGTAAGAATATCATCATACTATATATTATGGGGTCATGGGAAAAGACAGTGAAAATTTGCCCCCCCCCCCCATACCCCTTTCCCAGAAAACCTAGGTAGAAGGCAGACAGGGGAGTTTAGCGCTGACCAGTATGTCTTTCAAACTCTTGTTCTTTTTATAAGCAATGACTGGCCTTTGGGGCAGAGGTCGAGCAAGTTTACTTTGAAGTAGTTTGTATTCTACTATAATCTTGGCCATAGCGATGCTAGCTTTGTTATACTGAAACACAAATGGTATTATAGTTTTTTCACATCTTCCGGGGTCCAAGTTCAAACCCAAAGGATAAATAGTGTGTAATGTTTGAATCCAAAAACTTTCCCTTTCCAAACGTTTGTGCTTGATATCTGCAGTGAGAAATGGGATTTTCTCAATAGGCATGATTTCAAAATGGTCCTTGACCGAATGACCTTGAGTATTGAAATGTTGTGCCACAGGTACATCATGTTTAAGTCTTATACTAGATAAATGGTTGGCTGCTCTTTGTCGTAGAGAATTCTGAGTTAGTTTGACGTACTGTTTGCAACATCTTTTGCATGTGATTACATACACGATATTAGACGAGTCACAATTAAGATTCTCTGCCATTTGATATTTGTTGCGAGTTTGTTCTCCGAAAAAGGTTCCGCGATCAGGTACGTATATATCTAGTTTGCATCGCGTCTTAAGGCATTTCATTGATGTACCTGAGAGAAATGTTGGACGGTAATGGTACACTCGTGAAGGGGAGGTAAGCATATCGGGGGATGAAGGGGGAAACATGATTTGTCTTACTGTGTTAGATTTGATCCTTCGGAGTAATCTAATAGAATACTTCCTAGGGAGGAGAGCTTTAAAAAGAACAGAACAAGCCTGGTTAAAAAAATCTAAAGAACTACAGTTTCTATAGAATCTAAAAATCTGAGATTTAATGACTGCCTTGAAAGTGTGAGGAGGATGGTATGACCCAGCATGTACAATGTAGCAGCTGATGCGTGTCAGTAGGTTTGAAGAATACTTTGTAATCTAGATACCCAGTAGTATGATATGTATGACCCTTGTAAATAGTTACATCCAAAAAATCCACAGAAGTGTGATCAATAGTAGGCTGTAATTTAATGCTTGAGTCGTGAGAATTAAGAGTACCAATGAAAATATGAAGGTCTTCCAACGTATGTTGCTAAATGATAAAAATGTCATCCAGATACCGAAGGTAAATAAAAGGTTGTTGGTGACATTTGTGAAGAACATCACTCTCCCACTCCGCCATAAAAATAGAGGCAAAGTTAGGACAAAAACGTTTCCCCATAGCACACCCTTTAATTTGCTGAAAGATCTCCCCATTGAATTCAAAATCGTTACCTTTTAAGCTAAGTTCCAGCAATATTAAAATGTCTTTATCCGGATGGCGGTGGTCAGGATATCTTTGGAATGCTGATTTTATGGATTTAAGACCCAAATCTATGTCAATGTTTGTATACATAGACTCCACATCCAGAGTAACCAAAATCACATCTTGTGGGATAGATTTCTCAGACAATTTGGCCAATAAATCATCCGTATTTTTTATAAAGCTAGGATGCCGATTCGCTATAGGTTTTAGATAGTAATCAATTAGCTCTGATATTCTGTAACTTTCACTGCCACAATTTGAGATAATAGGACGCCCAGGGGGCATTGTAGGCTACATAATCCAATGTAGAAGCCACATTATGCAATCAAGGATGTCATAAATGGTTCATGACACACCTTCTACCCACAAGGTATATGTTGTGAAAGAATTGTAAAGATTAGATAAAAATTCTTCAAGTTATGGAGCGGAAGGGAATCCGGGACGGCCGGCCGGACGGCGCTGGTGATACCATAATACAACCGACTTTTTTTAAGTCGGGCGTATAAAAAAGGGGATCATATAAACTAATATAACCCAGTGTCCACACAAGCCTTTGTCACTGAAAAACAAAAGTGGCTTCATATAAACTAACATCACTCAGTATCCACACAAACCTATGTCAATGAAAAACAAGGGGATCATATAAACTACTATAACCCAGTGTGCACACAAACCTATGTCAAAAAACAAAAGTGACTTTATATAAACTAAAGGCCTGTCTACACGATGCAACTTTTGTTGTACAACAACGTACAACTTTTGTTTTATGATGTTGGATGGCAAATGTTTTATCGTGTAGACCGCCTTGTCCAACAACGTTATACAACGTACAACTTGTTGGACAGTGTTGAAACATGCTTCTATTTTTCAACAGCATACAACTTTTGTTGTGCCCTACTTTTGATGTCAACCAATCAGTACAGCTACAATGGTCCACGTGACATTCCTATGATCACATGACTACAGCAGGGCGAGCGAAAATGGAAATGGGATATAGCGAAATCGAGGGATTTATTACAGAATACGAGAAATTTCCGTGTCTATATAACACCCTACAAAGACCGGTTCTTACCAGTTGGAAAATTAATCTTTAAAACTAAGCTTTAGATGGTCTACCATTTCAGACAGTTTAAAAATTATTAAATGGGACTTGTGATGGTTTTTCACTTATTAAATGGGACTTTTGATGATCTTTCACTTTGTGAAAATATCATGGTGTGGTTCACATCCACAATGCATCGCAGGTTAGATTGATTGATTGTTTGGTGTTTTACGCCGCACTCAAGATTATTTCACTTATATGGCGGCATTGCCAGATTTATGGTGGGAGGAAACCAGTCTCCCTGCCCGGAGGAAACCCACGAAATCCCGGAAGTAACTCGCAACCACACCGCATAGGTCGATTGGATGGAAACCAAGTCACACAATTTTCCATTTTCTTTTTGACTTGGTCCGGGTTTCTGACTCCAAAATGACTTTTTTTTGTACTGACGGACGTGTTTTGGAGTTAGGGTTCATTGCAATCAAAAAGCCGGAGTAGACTGTATGTGGTCCGATTTAGACAGTGAAATAACAATATAACCTACTCAAATCGTGTGAAAACGGTCATAATCGCGTTCATGAATAATTTAGCTACCCACCAGTGTCTGATATGGTCGAGCAGGGTCGTTCAGTAAATGTAATTCGTCCCTTGAATTCACTTTTTCCTCCTTCAGTCTCAAACTTCCCCGCCATTGATGACGTAACACTATTGTGCTGTTTTTTTTTTCAGGTTTCCAATTCACTTTACAAAAGGCTAAATTATCCATAAACGTAATTTTAACACTATTTGAGTAAGATATGTTGTTATTTACTGTCTAAATCTGGCCACAAACTGTCCGTTCAAATGCTGGCAGTCTACTTCGGCTTTTTGATTGCAATGAGCCCTGACTCCAAAATACGGCCGTCAGTTTAAAAATATATTTATTTTGGAGTCAGAAACCCGGACTATTTTTGACTAAGTGGGATTGGAACCCAATGTTGGAAGGCTGTTCGGGTTGAGCGTCCAACGATCTACCTAATGAGCCACGGAGGCCCCCCGCAAGTTAGAATCCGTTCAGTTCCAAAAACAAAATGGCAATTTTCTGATTCGATCGACCGATGGAGGGCACTTGTGTGGTTTTCTGCCATATTAAACGTTAAAATTATGTCGTTAAAGTTAGATAACCGTGAGCGAAGCGTAAAAAAATTAACCGTAGTTCAGATTTATCACGAACTTTGATATGATTGGATTGATTTAATAACTCTTCAAAAGAGGCTTCGTTCATTCTGAGGAAGTTATATGTAGTTTAGAGAGATCTGAAGATCTCAGCTCTTTCATGAGGTTATGGAAAGCCCGGCCTTTTAAGATTCCTTTTGGATAATCATTAATTTATCCATATCCTTGACTTTCTTGCTCGTCGACGTCGTCTTCTCATATTAATAATGTTTGATATCAAATTCGCAGTCACCACAACAGATAAAACCTTCTTCACATAAATTTTTTATGAAGTTTAGAGCCAATTTTAATTATTTTCCCTGTGTTTAATCATGCAACAGCGTACAACAGCATGCAACAAAAGTTTTAACGTTGTATTACCGTGTAGACACTCACATGCAACTAAGTCCAACATCGTTGAACAAAAGTTGTATGTTGTTGTACAACAAAAGTTGCATCGTGTAGACAGGCCTTAATATAACTCAGTGTCCACACAGACCTATGTCAATGAAAAACAAAGTGACTTTATATAAACTAATATAACCCAGTGTTGACACAAACCTATGTCAGTGAAAAACAAAGTGACTTTATATAAACTAACACAACCCAGTGTTGACACAAACCTATGTCGAAAAACCAAGCCTGTTTTATAAAAATCACACTAACCACTAAAACCACCAGAGCAACCACCAGAGCAAAAGTACATCTTTGGGCCACTTGGTTTGAAGATACTCTAAAATCTAATGGAGTGTCAACAATTCTATTTTTTTCTGATACCAAGTGGAAAATATTTGTTTTGAATAAATATATGCTCCAAGAAAAACAATGATTAGTTACCCAACAACATTCCCGAGCATACCCAGATAGGGTAAGGTCTGACAAAATGGACTGAAACATTTAAATGAATTCATTACTACTTGACAGCATGTATATGCAACACATTAAATGAGCTCTTTTTTTACCTGATCCAACACCACAGGAATTTGTTTCATGGATGCCTCCTCTATCACTAAATCTGTAATCAGAAAATGAGAACCATTCAAATCATACCCCAAATACATAGAAGTTGAGTTTTTTTATAGGCGTCGATTCCAATATCGACTTTCAACCCAACGTTGACGAGTACAATCAATATCCATATTGGATGCGAAGTCATATAATAATCTTTTTATTATACATATGCAATCAAACACCAATAACAATTATTTCAAGTTTGACTTTAAACAAGCACAATAATTTATTTCAATATTCAACGTATTCATAATTATGTTATGATATGAGGGTTCTGACAATGATGTCAGATATTTTGAGAATATAAATCCTAAAGTGAGGCACCTATCACCTGCACTGAATGTCTGATTTCATATCCACTCGGCCAACCTTTCAACGTTGATCAAATAATCTTTTATAACCATCCAAGGTATATTCTGGTCCCTTTAAACCTGCTCTTTATGTTCACACACAAGACGAAGCAAAAATTTATTTAAAAATCATTAAAAAACTCCACTTACACATGACATTGTCAGCATTAGGGAAAGTTTTCTTCGCCTCACTATACACAGAGTTAACCATTGGTATGAACTCATTTAAAAAACAGGACTGTTTTAATTTTTTGTGTTATGGCCAGAATTAAGGTTAACTGAAGTTTACCGGTATGCTTCAAATTTCTGGAGTAATGTAATTTATAGAATACATAACAAACCTATTCATCAGTAGTCTAAAAACCAGAAGAATTCTATAACTGTTACTGGAGGCTATGAATTTTTAGGAATTTAATAACACTGACATACTAACTGGTTTGTGGGGAACACTGGAAGTATGGTTATCACCAGATTGGGGTACATTTTCTTCAGCTTGAATAGTATCATTGTTCTCTGAAATGGTGACAAGGGTTAGATATATATTTTAGGATGATTGATTTGCTTTATGTCGCACTCAAGATTATTTCAATTATATGTAAGTGAGGAATCCTGGATTGATGTCGGGAGGAAACCCCGACCTTCCGTTGGTGCCTCGTAACCATCCCACAGATATATATTTTAGGCTATATAATCTAAAAATGGTTTACTAATTTATACATGAACACTTCAGCTCCAACTGACAAAAGGTAGCCAACATTTCCCATAGTTGGGAAATCTGATATCAAATGGAAATGGCAGGAATTCTTCTATGGCAATCAATATAAATGTACTTTTAACTCATATGTATCAGATCGGCTAAAACAGTTAAGTACAACCTTGCTTTTATGCAATATCATGAAGAGCATTAAAAACACTTTTAAACAAAATAGTAACACTTGTGAATGACATAATAAAAAGGTAAGTCATTTGCAATGAAGTACATTATGTCCCTTATATGTTCCATGTGCTAAATATCACTAATTTGAAATCTCTGCCTGTCGAGATCAAATTCTGTACCAGTAAAACACTGCAACTTGTAAAGAACATGATTGAATAACATATCTGAACAAAAATAAAGCATTAAAAGCCATTTAAAAACTAAGCAGAACAGAAGCTTTTGTTTTCCTCTTGTTTACCTGTAAATTTTCGGCTTTTCTGTTGAATAAACATACATTTGCTATTATAATCTAAAGAGGAAAACTTGTCAAAGTCACTTGAACATTGTGAATGAATCAAAGGCTTTGGTTCATGAATCATTACACAAAATGAAAGATATTTAAAGAGGCCCAAGTAAACACCACTGTCAGGAATTTATCAGAAGAGTTTATATTTGAGATTAACCAAGAATTCTTGTTTAATTTGGATGCAAAGATCAAAAACGACTAATTTTAAAAGCATAACCAATTAAAATTGGCAGTGGGGGCAAATGTGTACTGTACATTTACACGTACGGTACTCATATTAAGTTATACAGGCTGTTGTATTACTGATTGCATGGAGCTCAGAACAGGAAACAGTGGCTACCGTTTTAGTTCAATTAAACTTAACAATATGGTGACCTTGTTATACACAATTATCAACATAAGCATTAATCTTTTTAACCTTGTCAGGTTTTGTCAGATGCATTAGTCTTATATTGCTTAAGGTTCCAAATTGTACACATTTCCATGTGCTTAGTGAGCTCCCTGATCAACCACTGTTAAAAACCGCCTCAAACAAAGTACAGGCCCTGTTGATTTAAGACTATGATACTAAGGATTCGTTCCCGCCAACAGCTGCTGTTCGGTAGCCATTACCACCCCTTGACCCTAAAGGTTCATACAACAAGTAAACATTAAAGTACAGCCTATATCAACCATTAAGACTTCCAAAAGTATTCTAAAATTTTGAGTGATTACGCTGAGCCTCTAACCTCGTGGAGTGGTTGCCGGTGATTCCATCAGACGTTCGCTGTAGTTGTTTTGACAACCATAGCATCCTATTTCTTGCAAAGTCTTTATTTGTTCTGATTTTCAATAGAATATTAGTAAAAAGCACATAGATAAACAGTTAAATTGAGCATTTGAAAGTTGAAAGAGCCTTAAAAAGGTTTCATTCTCAATTTTATCTATTTTCAGGTGAACCTTGTTTGTGAACAGTTATCGTCGTAAGAATTGACACTCCAAAATAGGGGTTACCAATACCACTACCAGCAGCGGTGGACCATCTCAACCCCTATTTCAATCATATTCATACTGGCAACTGAGCTGTATGTTTACAACCAATCCCTATCTTGACAAACCATTATCTATGGTGATTTTAACAGTAGCATATTCGTTTCTTAAGAGTAAGACTTAACTGTTCAAAGACGGAAAGAGTCTTAAAATGTTTTAATCTGAATTGTATCTATTTAAGTTAGAAGTATTTTCGCGCCGAATTTAGGTGAAGTTTATTGTTACCTCCAATTATTTAATCTTCCCCTACAAAAAAACAAATAAACTTTCAAAACAACACACACCTTTAGCTGTTTAGTTAGTTTAAAACTAGAACTTACTTAGTCCGCAATATGTTGAGTGGATTGAAGGATAAATTCTGATACGCCCGCACAGGCTTCTTCAATACCACATCAACATAGGGTGCATTTGAAAAATCTAAGAGTTGCTCTCGGAATTTTTAAAAAATGATACCTCGCAATTTTTAAACATTACTCACCTAAAATTTTGTCCGAAAGCTTCTCCGATAATCCCTTCGTAGACCATCATCTGTGACCATACACATCGCCAAACAACGAAATTCACTAAGTTTAAATTCCCTTTGCATTATCACCTGACAGCCGTTACCGGTTGTAGTGGCGAACATGATTTGAAAGTTCGCGGTAGATGGCGGTGTGATCGCCCGAGAACATTTTTGGTGAACACAGACGGAATTCAAACTTAGCGAACAGATTTTAACAGATTTCAAGGTGACAGATGATGGTTTAGCTCTACGAAGGGATTATCGGAGAAGCTTTCGGAGAAAATTTCAGGTGAGCAATGTTTAAAAATTGCGAGTTATCATTTTTAAAAAATTCCGAGAGCAACTCTTAGATTTTTCAAATGCACCCTATGTTGACGTGGTATTGAAGAAGCCCATGCGGGCGTATCAGAATTTATCCTTCAATCCACTCAACATATTGCGGACTAGAACTTACTTTGTAGAAGACAGTCCACTGGCACGTCGATCGGCAGCTGCCTGGTTCTTGAAATTGAATAAGTTGTAGTCATAACTTGTACTCCGCTGACCGACAAAGCAACTAAAACGGGCGAGACCCCTTAGTGAGAAAATAAGATAACCGAAACAGCTTACAAAAAACAAAGACCCCCTTCCCAAAATAAATAAAACAGCAAGAGAGCTAAACTCGATCTGCGGATGTGAACATTTTCGGCTGACATGTGACGCATGCTCAGTGAGATAATAGAAAAACTCAATCTCAGTATGTGAACATTTTCTGTGGAGTCAAAAGTCGACCTACACAGATTAACGAAGATTGATTGATTGATGTTTTCCGCAGCACTTTAAAGTTAATTTTCACTTATATGGTGGCATTCGATTCCACGCCCCATCGATGGAAGAATGAAAGAGAATACATATCTGAGTAAAGTTTCGAAGTTAATCGATGAACATTAAACTAAAGTGAACATTAAAATATAAACATCTTTTAAAAAACCATAAAATTGACATATTTATCAAACAGGTCTTTGGTACAATTAAAACGTTTTGGTACATCACAGCGTATGGCAAGCCATCTTCACTTTTATTCTGTATTTTAAGATATCTTGAATTCATTTTAAGATATCTGCAATTATTTTAAGATATCTTAAATTAATTCAAGATATCTTGAAATATTTGAAGGTATCTTAAAATATTTGAAGATATCTTGAAATATTTTAAGATATCTTGAAATATTTGAAGATATCTTAAAATCAATTTAAGATATCTACAAATGAATTCAAGATATCTACAAATGAATTCAAGATATCTTAAATTGATTTCCAGATATCTTAAAACGATTTTAAGATATCTTGAATTAACAGCTATTTAAAGATATCTTAAATTGATTTCAAGATATCTTGAATTCATTTTAAGATATCTGCAATTATTTTAAGATATCTTAATTCAAGATATCTTGAAATATCTGAAAGTATCTTAAAATATTTGAAGATATCTTGAAATATTTGAAGATATCTTGAAATATTTGAAGATATCTTAAAATCAATTTAAGATATCTACAAATGAATTCAAGATATCTACAAATGAATTCAAGATATCTTATATTGATTTCCAGATATCTTAAAACGATTTTAAGATATCTTGAATTAACAGCTATTTAAAGATATCTTAAAATGATTTTAAGATATCTTGAATTCAATTGTAGATATCTTAAATTGATTTTAAGATATCTTGAATGCATTTGAAGATATCTTAAAATGACCCCAATTCTGGATATGTTTCAAGATGGCGGATAATAAAGCAGTGTAAGCATCAAATTGACCCCTCATAGTCTCAATCTCAGCTTATCCATTAGCACCCTGTGTACGCATATATTCATCGAATGCTTGACTGTCACTCACACCAACGCAACACAATTCACTTTGCTACTTTTGCTGGCCTCTTACAAAGCTAAAGCAGCAGGGTTTCAAAGCTATGGAAGACGAAACGGACTTCTCTCGATATCGCGTATTACAGCGGAATCTACAGTACAATTTTCTGACCCGGTGTTTTGCAGCCTCTCATCTTGAATGGATGGCTTAGAAACAATGCTGGAGTTTTAAGTTTAAGTTTTTTTTATATAAAATAATAAAAAAGCATGCAACCAAAAAAGTCCATTTTTATAATATAGAGTTACAGTTTCTCTGAAATTCTTTTTATTCCTTTTTCGGGCTGGACCACCAAAAAGACAAAGACCTAACCAGCTGAAAGTAAGTTTGTTACTATTAGTTGAGAATTTTAAAGTTATAATACTTCAAAGGAACAGTTTATAGGTAAAATACATGATATAGCATTTTAGCAACAATGGTTCCAAAACTGGTTTTGAATGATTTCGATTCTTTTTCTAAGTCTTAATTCATTTTATTTAAGGGGGTGAAACATGTAGCCATCTTTAAACTGTGACAAATCTTGAATTGGCTCTTATTTTATATATATACTATGCCCATAGGTGTTTTATATACCAAAATGTTCCTTGATACACAAAGAACATCACTGGCATAATTATATAGTAAACAACAATGTATCGGTAAGTAATTATATACTTACTAAAACAATTGATCACCAAACTGTACAAATATCTCAAACCCTAAAATGACCTAAAGTCTGCAAATAAATAGAAAGATACTTTGAAGTACAAGCTGAAACATAGACGAGCCACTTTTTCAACAAGAGTTTCGAGAAAACCAAAATACGCCAGGAAAGGCACAGTAACTGCGGCCATACCAAAACAAATCCTTCCATATTTATTTAAATTTAATTTTCAAAATTCAGAGGAAGGAAGTTGAAGCTTGGTAAAAGGTGATGTAATGTCAACAAAATGAAATCTTACCACTAAAACCTTTAAAATCCATCTGTATCAACTTTAAAATGGGCTATTTGGATCAAAGATTATTAACAAGATTTGTACTCGGTACAAGTCATCAATTCTCGCTGCTGTTAAATCGTGATGTTAAACATTGCTTGTTGTCAATATAGTTTGGACTAAAATGTTTCAATTTTTTAGAAGAGTAGTTTATAATTTACTAATCATACTTAAACAAATGCAATTAATTGGCAATTTTGCAGCTCACACCAATTCAAGTAGATTTGAAAATTTTTCTCATAATATCATTTTTCTATATTATTTGGCTACAAAAAAAAAACAGTTGAGCATGGCATGGCCATGTGGTATGGAGAACCATAAAACTGTCAACACTTGTAGTGATAAGAGACTTAGAGCTTTAAGCCTGCCGCAGACGAGAGCTATCAGCTGAGGTAAATTCCTCTCGAGGAAATTTCCTCAGCTGTTAGCTCGTCGTGTGCGGGGTGCTTTAAATGAATTTCTTGCCTCGCGAGGCCTTGAGACAAATATCTAACATGTTGAATAATTTCAACCTCTCGAGGTAAAAATCTGACCGTCAGCGGGGGACTGAGCTATCAGCTCAGAGTGAAAAAGATAGGCCAGCCAATCAAAATGAGAGATCGTGTCACCTGGTACACTATCTGAAGACATACATTTTTAACGGACTATCCATGTATATTTTGAAGATTATTTTTGTTTAGTAATTTACAGAGAGGATGAGCTGCCAAATACATGTGGAAACTCTAATTGAAAACGAATAAGTTAATTGTTTGTAACCGTATGAAATTCAAGCTTTCCTCATGTTTTATATGTCAGTATTTAGCAAATTCTGTTATTAGCACTCATCTTCGATTTGTACGGAAAACTGGCTTTACATGTAGTTTTTATTTCTACGTCAATCTAGGCCTATTGACAATTGAAATGTATGAAAAAAGTCCTCATTAATTTTGGTAGCTTCTTTAAACCAAGGTTATTCAGAATGCATGCTATTGTATTGTGTATTGCGTTGTATAAAATTGGTTTGTAAACTTGAGCAAATATAAGCTTGAATACGCTGGATATGTTCATATTTGTTTATTCTAATATTAATTTGCAAACAAGATATCATATAGAGCCGTCTATGTATAATCTATTGGAGTAGAATCGTTGCTGTTTTCCACCCACTGTCATGTGATATTTTCTTGAGTTTTTATTCGTCAACTGTCAAAATTTAGCTGAGCTGATAGCTTAAACACCCCGCAAACAGTGATTTTTTTTCCTCGAGAGACGTAAAATATTAAACACGTCAAATATTCACCTCAAGACCTCGCGAGGCGAGAAATTCAGTAAAAACGCCCCGCAAACGACGAGCTAACAGCTGAGGGAATTTCCTCGAGAGGTTTTTACCATAGCTGATAGCTCTCGTCTGCGGCAGGCTTAAGAGTATGTTTAAATAGAGTACTGGTATGTAAATAGAACAAGGCTGGGTTACTCATCTCTTTGTCTGTAGATAAAACTTTAATACTTATATGTATTTTTCATTTGATTAAAACGTTATATATTGATTTAAGAATAGTTTTAATCAATTTAGAAACATTATTGCAATTTGAAAAAATCCTTTTTTGATGAGAATTGGAAAAGTAGAAGCCATTTTATAATTTAAAGGTTATTTTCATAAAAATGAAAGTAAGAATAAAAGGGAATGTACATAATCCAATAATTTGCAATAGTTGATATCATAAACAATTTTTTTACACACTGTCTGTTAATATGGTATGTAACATGAAAGATTTGAAAACATCGGATCATATTTGTTAAAGTTATGGAGAGAAAAAGTAAATATTACATAACCCAATATGGCTGCCATATTAGGCAATGTATGATGTCAAAAATAGTTCGCGACACACCTTCCCATAAGGTATATACTCAGAAAAAATTGTGCAGATGGAATCAAAACTTTGGAAGTTATGGAGCGGAAGGGAATATTACATAATCCAATATAACTCCCATATTATGTAACCAGTGATGTTAAAAATAGTTTGCGACACACCTTCTACCCATAAGGTATATACCGTAAATCACGTAGAATTTCAACGATTTTATTTCCAACTAAGGTCATGCGATAAGGGCGGCTGATGTTATTTCCCAGGGATTGGTGAACAAAGAATCGATTAGTGACACTAACGAGCTCACTGCAGGGTATTCATGCCTGTCGCTGGGTTGTGTTGATAGTCGCTCACCTGCGGTCTGAATGCACTCTTTTGTGTATTGTGAGTTATTAATTACAGATAAACATAAATTAAATCAAATCAAAATCCGAACCTTACTTCATGTGGTTGGTTTTCTAAAATTTAATCTCGTTATTAGAAAAAGAAAGAAAGGGGCTAGAAAATGACTGTACAAACGCGTCGAACTCAACTGTGTGTATTAGTGGTATCGGTCAAACCGTCATTTTCTCAGTGTTTTTATTCAGTTGGCCTCAGAAATGGTTACACTGCTGTTGATATCATTTTTACCTTGTATCTATGCGTTCTTGTAAAACAGCGGTAAATCCATGTGATTATAAGTTTGTTTTATAAGTTTACCCTGGGAATGTAGGCCTATACGCAACTAGTTTCTGGGGAGTTGAAGAAAGTCAGTTGGAATATTCTATTGTCCTTCAAAAGGGGGGGGGGGGGGGGGGAGAGAAAGTCCAAAGTTCAGGAGATCGGTATTTTTTTCTTCACCAGTTTGAATGTCACTTGGTAGGAATTTTGCTATCGCCGCAGCGACTTTGATAATACGGTATCTTTCGATTTAAATCATAAAACATAAAAAAATGTATATTTAATCATGGAGCTGTATCTTCTCTGATTTCGAAGTCAGTCGCATGGTTTCATCATACAACTATAACACGTTACGGCCGTAGTGCTTTGGTTTCATCGCGGGTGCAGACTATTAGCCTACAGTATTTCTTCAGAGCAACGACTTGGTCGAAATATGGCCTGTAATCTCCGTACAGACGACAGGGAAGTGAAACAAGAAACATTAACAGGAACCAAAAACATGATCAAGAATAAGAACTATTTGAGCAAAAGAAAAGAATTTTACAGATCAAATTCTTCGAAAACCGTTTTTGTTGTTATTTATAAGATCTAATATGTGAAATCTTTCAATGGCATTTAGAAGTTGGAAGGTTACAGTAAGGTCAAGAATTACTTATGGATAACAACTTCTTGGTTTATTGGGTGACGACGTTTCAATGTAGTTCTTACATCGTTATCAAAGTCAATGACAAACAACAAAAAATATTTATTTATATAGCAGATGGGAGAATTACAAGTTGGAACAGGTGCGTAATAGTATAAATTAATTAAGAAAAGTAACAATAGATTTAAGTATGGTGAGTTAAGATCGTTGAAGGTTGTCTTGGAGGATCAAAAGGTCATAGCAGTTGGGGATATATAATCCTAATTGCTAAGAAAACCAATTTACATGAGCTTACTACGACTAATACAACTAAACTTAAACATATGACACATAAAACATGTCTAGTTAGCTTTAGAATGTAGAAATGGGGTGAAAACAAACGATGAATCGAAGCCTGATTACAACAACAACGATCAGTGTCGGTCAACTTTCGTGTTGGCTTACCCTCCTTTCAGGCTTACGCTCAAACAATTATCAGCAGGCTTTTCCAGTCGCTGTTAACCGATCGTCAGTCTGTATTTCTCAGATAAAAAGGCCTACGTAAAATTACACTGTGCCGTTAGTTCACTCACTCGACTGAAACATAAAATCGCCAATAGGGGGCAGATCGGTTTGTTTACGTTCCGGGTACCTAACAATTCAAATTCAAATTAAAAATACAAAGTGACGTCCAAACTTTTAAACTTTGGTAAAAATAGAAAGTTCCTAACTTATATTGTCTGGGAAAAATACAGAATACGGTCTTTCTTTTTTAATGTAAACAATATTCCTGATTTTCGCGGCAAGTGTGCCTTTAATGTAAACAATATTCCTGATTTTCGCGGCAAGTGTGCCTTTAATGAAAATTCTCTGAGTGAGTGACATTTACCACCCAGCCCACACTGGCAATAACCTGAATTCCATCGAACTCGATGGATGATAACAAAGTTTGAAAGAAGCTGGTACTACAGAAATATGTGTTTAAATTAAATGCATTTTATTACGCAGAAAACGATATATATCGTTCGAATCAAGTCATACCAACATAACTTTAAAATACCTAACATCAAAACCAACTCGCTCGCCAATCGGCATGATATGGATAAAAGAAACTACACAAAGTCAAACTGGGATATAAAATACTATAATTTGGCAATAATAGAACACGTCTGTTGAACTCTTTAAATTTTACAACAAAAAAAAACTAACCATATAAATGCCAAGTGACAAGAAATAATGAGTCAATTGCCTCTGTTCACTGCCCAGCGTATCCTAGAAATCTGGGCTTTATCGGATTTTACTTTTTTTCTTCCAGGGTGCAACCGTCCGGGAATGTATGAGAGGATCGGGAGATAATCTTATCTTACCATTGCGTGTTTTACAAATATACATGTATAGCGTGTTATATAAGACTTTTTCAGAGATAGAGTTCTATAATTTGCATCTATAATAAAACCAGTGGGCAGTATAAATGCTTTGTTGTATTAAACTGTTCCAATGATAAGCAACTGTCGGCAAGCGCTTTCTAAATAAAATAAAAAATCGGCCATTAATTCCCACTATTCATGGATCGTAATTCATGGACCAGTTATAACTAAATAAGAACCAGTTGTAACTAAATAAATACAAAAACAATGATGGTTTAAACACTTCACGGGAAACTGAACTGATAGATGGACGCGTCTACAGTAAAGAAGTGAACAGGGAATGGCACTGACGAAACTGCTGTACAAAATATAGACCGGCGGAGATAAACACATTTTAATATGTGCACCTTGCTTTAATGATATAAATCGAAATAATTTAACTTAACATTTGGTGAGAAGTGAACAGTTAGTTTTGGGATGACATAAAAAAATTACGACATGAACCAGCGAAATGTAAACTAATAAGACCGCATAGAATAAAACCATAGCATAAGTTTACCGTTGACAAGAACAACAACAACAACAACACATTCACTTCCGTAATGATTTATTTTCTGATTACAAAAGCGAATTTCGGGAATCTTCGAATAGTTATTAGAGAAAATCTGGTCTTCAGTCCGCAGACAGCCCTTTGTTAGTACATCTCTGGCGCACGCTGAGCCAAACAACATGCCTACTTCCGCAAGTGATTAAGCTCTCAGCTGGCGCTCTCCTTTGAAGTAAGCCAGCCTTCTCGAAGTGTCGGATTCTAAGTTAAGAATTAGGTGTCGATGTTCTACGTGATTTACGGTAGGCCTACTTAGAAAAAATTGTGCAGATGGAATCAAAACTTTCGAAGTTATGGAGCGGAAGGGAAAGCGGACGCCGGACAGCCGGACTGCCGTAGATGATATCATAATACAGCCCGCTTTTCAAGCCGGGCGTATAAAAATCAATCATGAGTCCTTGTAATTTAAAAGTGGCATGAGCTGCCAAAATTCACACTTTTTTCATAATTTCTGATCGTCGCAACAGTTAGAGGCTTTGAAGGTCATCGAAAAACTAAATGATTGGCGTTGGGATGAGGAAAATCCATACAGTATGTGGCCTGTACGAACCGACGTGTTCGAAAAGTAAACAAAATTTAAATAACCGGGACGACCATTCATTCATTCATTCATTCATTCTAAGCCAAAGTTAGCTCCGGTATGTAGCGTTATTGGCTCCCAGCTGGTTAGACCATTGTTTTCTACAATTAACAGCCAAAGTTAGTTCAAAACAATACTTTAACGTACATTTTCGAGACTAGAAGCACTAAGCAGCTTCTGAATTGTACGTCTTGAGAAAAATAGCCAATAATTTCAACATTCTGTTTTAACGTCAAAATATCAACATTTTGACAGCTCAGGCCACTTTAAAAAAATTAACTCACATGTGGACAACAAGCCGCCATGTTGGTTACTAGATGGCTCTTCACGAATGCTGTATTTTGAACTATTATATTAAAATAATAACAAAATGTCAGCTAAATCTAATTGAGCCACTTACTGAAAGAAGCAAACGTCTTACCAAAAATCTCCAATAAAGGGCTGATCGATCTTTGAAACATTATTAAAACAGTGGGTATTTTGGAGCTGTGTATTCTTTGTAAGTTGACAACCATGTGTTTTAGCTTTTGAAATCCTTACGCCAAGTTTTCATCCGAAGGTAACTTCGTCAAAATTGTCTTTCTATGCTTCACAAAATAATATACCTACTTCTGTATTACTTTAAAGACTCGCTTTGTAAATTAAATTTGCTTTAAGACTGCATTATACTTTATACTTTGATTTGTGTGCACCGAACACGGCACTATTTTACACTTCGTAATAGTTTCGCTATGACTGTAAGTTGGTGTGGCGGGGAACTGTATGTCAACAAACACGTTGTTTCATTCAGATTTCGTAAAATAGTAAGTTTTTGAAACAATTATTTTGTCCAGATTTACTGCTTATGTGCTGTTGCGGTATTTAAGAGTGACATGGTCGTAATCGCACCCAAATTAGGGATACAGAGGGTGTTTAATTAATCATAGACCTCCATAATGAGCTGCCAAATGAAGGGAAAATTTCATTCAAACAGAATTGGCAAATTATTCGTTATTGTTGTCAAGAGGTACGAAATGTGAGCTTTCTTCATATATCAATCATATATATCATATGTACTTTAAAGGGGCATGAGCTGCCAAAATGTTGATATTTTGACGCTAAAACAGAATGTTGAAATTATTGGCTATTTTTCTCAAGACGTATAATACACAAACTTTTTATTGCTTCTACTTCTAGTCTCGAAAATGTAGGATAAGGTGTTGTTTTCAAGTAACTTTGGCTTAGAATGAATGAATGGTCGTCCCGGTTATTTAAATTTTGTTTACATTTCAAACAGGTTTTCCGTTCGTACAGGCCACATACTGTATGGATTTTCCTCATTCCAACGCCAATCTTTTTTCAAAGTCTCTTACTGTCGTGACGATCAGAAAATATGAAAAAGTGTGAATTTTGGCAGCTCATGCCACTTTAATGTGGCATGACCTGCCAAATATTGCGAAAATTTATTTCTAAAATAGAGATTGATCCTTCTGCCATTCGGTGAGATATATGTATGCCTCGTGTTGAAGATCTCGTAGAATGGCACAAGATCTCGATTGCAGAGCTATTTGAATTTTGTCCGTTATTAGCACATATCTTCGGTTTACTCCGTTTTCGGTTTTTTATTTCAAAGTCAATCCTTTAGTTTTGTAAGGAACGCTCAACTTATCTTGTCAGTCGGAATTTCTGAAGAAAAAAACATTCAAATTTTTGGCAGAAGTTGCCAAAACGTTGATATTTTGACGTTAAAACAGAATGTTGAAATTATTGGCTATTTCTCTCAAGACATATAATTCAGAGGCTTTTTAGTGCGTCTAGTCTCGAAAATGAAAGATAAAGTATTGTTTTGATATAACGTTGATATTTTGACATTAAAACAGAATGTTGAAATTATTGGCTATTTCTCTCAAGACGTATAATTCAGAGGCTTTTTAGTGCGTCTAGTCTCGAAAATGAAAGATAAAGTATTGTTTTGATATAATTTTTGCTTAGAATGAATGAATGTTCGTCCCGGTTATTTAAATTTTGACTACTTTTTGGACACTATATCGGTTCGCATAGGCCGTAGACTGTATGGATTTTCCTCATTCCAACGTCAACCGTTTAGTTTTTCGATGGCCTTCAAATCCTCTTACTGACGTCACGATCAGAAATTATGAAAAAAGTGTTAATTTTGGCAGCTCATACCACTTTAATAAGGTATACTCGTACGTCCCGGCTTACACAGGGCGCCAGTTTTGTATAGGCCCTGTAGTGATGACCTCTCCAACTGACAAAAGTCTTCCATAGACCGGTCACTGGTTGGAATTCCATTCAGTAGCAAAAATGGACAAAAGTGTGTGGTTAGATACATCCCCCCCCCCCCCCCCCCCCCCCTCCCCCCACCCTCTTCCTCCCAACACTTACCCAAAGCGAGTGTAGTATGCGATTATCCATAGCCTTCAGGTATCTTCAGCATGTCGAATGTTTTTTAACGGTCAATAAATTGAATGGGTCGAAAGCACTCTTTTTAGCTTCGGTTTTTTTTTTGGAAACGCGCTAGTTCTTCCTTTTTAGCCCGCCATCATTCTGATGGAGGGCTATTCAAATCGCTTTTCCGTCGTCCATCGTCCATCCTTTAACTTTTTACTTGTTACCTTTATTCCAAGAAAACTACCAGTCCAATCTTAATCAAACTTAACATACATCATCACCTAATGGTCTAGTTGTGCACCGTACATTTTCATCTCATTTGCATATTCTATATGGCCACCAGGGGGGCGATATTGTTTTTTTTTTGTTACCTTTATTCCAAGAAAACTACATGTCCGATTTTCACCAAACTTGGCTTACATTATCTCCATATAGTCTAGTTGTGCATCGTACATTTTCATCTCATTTGCATATTCAATATGGCCGCCAGGGGGCGATGTTGTTTTTCTGTGTTACCTTTATTCCAAGAAAACTACCTGTCCAATCTTAATCAAACTTAACATACAGGTCTAGTTGTGCACCGTACATTTTCATCTCATTTGCATATTCAAAATGGCCGCGAGGGGGCGATATAGTTTTTCTTTGTTACGTTTATTGCAAGAAAACTTTTGCTTGTTACCTTTATTCCAAGAAAACTATTAGTCCAATCTTAATCAAACTCAACATGCTTAAGTGTTTAATACCGCCGTAGCGGTGTTTGTTGCGTAACCCGATACCGCTGAACGTTGGTTCGTACCGAGTCAAACCACGAGAATGCGCAGCATTCGAGGGGTATGACGAGGTGCGAACCAACGTTCAGCGGTATCGGGTTATGCAATAAACACCAAGACGAAGGTATTAAAGTCGATTCTACCCCGATAATTGAGAAAAATGAGGAAAAAGCGACCTGTTGTTGATTGCCGTTCCTTTTCCCTCCCTCAGGACAGAGTGGGAACTTTTAACCAATCAACGATAAGCTTTGGTCACGTGCAACGGTTGACCCAGATATTTTGAAGCAGAATGACATAATGTCACTATGGCTACCGCTTTGACAGGCTGGGTTGCTGACGACGCTGTCGGGGGAAATGTTGTGAAATCAACCCTTTGGTGACTGTATACGTTCATGACAGCCCAGTTTTCAATATAAAAGGACAGAATATAACCACACTCACAACATTATCAGGTTAAATCCTTCATTTTGTATGATAACAAGCAAAAGATCACTTCTTCCGGGGGAGGTAAACCTACCAGCCGACGTTGCACTACAGGCTCGATGTTGTTTGAAAAGTCATCTCTACTTAACATGTATATTTGCACACGGCATGCACATGCAGGAGGGGTAGAAATCATCACCTCATGGTGTAGTTGTGCATCGTGCATTTTCATCTCATTTGCATATTCAATATGGCCGCCAGGGGGTGATATATATTTTTTTTGTTACCTTAATTTCAAGAAAACTACCAGTCTGATATTCACCAAATTTGGCTAACATTATCTCCCTATAGCTTTGTTGTGCACTGTACATTTTCAACTCATTTGCATATTCAATATGCCTGCCAGGGGGCGCTGTTGTTTTTCTTTGTTACCTTTATTCCAATAAAACTATCAGTCCAATCTTAATCAAACTCAACATACATTATCACCTGATGGTCAAGTTGTACATCGTACATTTTCACCTCATTTGCATATTCAATATGGCCGCCATGGGCGATGTTGTTTTTCTTTGTTACGTTTATTGCAAGAAAACTTTCGCTTGTTACCTTTATTCCAAGAAAACTATCAGTCCAATCTTAATCAAACTCAACATACATCATCACCTTATGGTTTAGTTGTACATCGTACATTTTCATCTCATTTGCATATTCAATATGGCTGCCAGGGGTGATATATATTTTTTTTTGTTACCTTAATTCCAAGAAAACTACCAGTCTGATATTTACCAAACTTGGCTAACATTATCTCCCTATAGCTTTGTTGTGTACTGTACATTTTTAACTCATTTGCATATTCAATATGGCCGCCAGGGGACGATGTTGTTTTTCTTTGTTACCTTTATTCCAATAAAACTATCAGTCCAATCTTAATCAAACTCAACATACATCATCACCTTATGGTTTAGTTGTACATCGTACATTTTCATCTCATTTGCATATTCAATATGGCTGCCAGGGGTGATATATATTTTTTTTTGTTACCTTAATTCCAAGAAAACTACCAGTCTGATATTTACCAAACTTGGCTAACATTATCTCCCTATAGCTTTGTTGTGTACTGTACATTTTTAACTCATTTGCATATTCAATATGGCCGCCAGGGGACGATGTTGTTTTTCTTTGTTACCTTTATTCCAATAAAACTATCAGTCCAATCTTAATCAAACTCAACATACATCATCACCCGATGGTCTAGTTGTGAATCGTACATTTTCACCTCATTTCCATATTCAATATGGCCGCCAAGGGGCGATGTTGTTTTTCTTTGTTACGTTTATTGCAAGAAAACTTTTGCTTGTTACCTTTATTCCAAGAAAACTATCAGTCCAATCTTAATCAAACTCAACATACATCATCACCCGATGGTCTAGTTGTGAATCGTACATTTTCACCTCATTTCCATATTCAATATGGCCGCCAGGGGGCGATGTTGTTTTTCTTTGTTACGTTTATTGCAAGAAAACTTTTGCTTGTTACCTTTATTCCAAGAAAACTGTCAGTCCAATCTTAATCAAACTCAACATACCTCATCACCTTATGGTTTAGTTGTACATCGTACATTTTCATCTCATTTGCATATTCAATATGGCCGCCAGGCGACGATATATATTTTTTTGTTACCTTAATTCCAAGAAAACTACCCGTCTGATTTTCACCAAACTTGACTCACATTATCTCCCTATAGCCTTGTTGTGTACTGTATATTTTCATCTGATTTGCATATGCAATATGGCCGCCAGGGGGCGATGTTGTTTTCCTTTGTTACCTTTATTCCAATAAAACTGTCAGTCCAATCTTAATCAAACTCAACATACATCATCACCTTATGGTTTAGTTGTGCACCGTACATTTTCATGTCATTTGCATATTCAATATGGCTGCCAGGGGTGATATATATATTTTTTTGTTACCTTAATTCCAAGAAAACTACCAGTCTGATATTCACCAAACTTGACTCACATTATCTCCCTATAGCCTTGTTGTGTACTGTATATTTTCATCTGATTTGCATATGCAATATGGCCGCCAGGGGGCGATGTTGTTTTCCTTTGTTACCTTTATTCCAATAAAACTGTCAGTCCAATCTTAATCAAACTCAACATACATCATCACCTTATGGTTTAGTTGTGCACCGTACATTTTCATGTCATTTGCATATTCAACATGGCTGCCAGGGGGCGATATATTTTTTTTTGTTACTTTATTCCAAGAAAACTACCCGTCTGATTTTCACCAAACTTGACTCACATTATCTTCCTATAGCCTTGTTGTGTACTGTACATTTTCATCTGATTTGCATATTCAATATGGCCGCCAGGGGGCAATGTTGTTTTTCTTTGTTACCTTTATTCCAAGAAAACTACGTGTCTAACATTAATTAAACTTAACATACATTATCACCCTATGGTCTAGTTATGCACTGTTCATTTCCATCTCATTTGCATATTCAATATGGCCGCCATATTGAATACTTTTTTTACTTTTATTCCAAGAAAACTACAATGTACTGGTCTGATTTTGACCAAACTTGGCCCACATTATCTCCCTATGATCAAGTTGTGCACCCTACATTTTTATCTCGTTTGCTTATTAAATATGGCTGCCAGGAAGCAATGTTGTTTTTGAACCAAATTTGAAAATGAAACTTATTATCATTATTCCAAGAAAACTACTGACCTGATCTTAGCCAAACATGACACACATCGTCCCCCTAAGTTCTAGCTGTGCACCGTACATTATCATCTCATTAGCATATTGAAGATGGCTACCAGGTGGCAATGTTGTTTTCAACCAAAATTTCAAGGCGAGCTTACTTTGCAATTCACAATTTAATTTTCCTCAACAATAGTTATCTCCCTGGAATAAGATTTTTTTATGTAGGCCCCAATTCCTATATCCAGTTATTGCTGTAACAATCTTTAATATGAATAGACGAGTTATGTGGGATGGTTGCCAGTTACCAACGGAAGGTCATGGGTTTCCATAGAGCCCGGTTTCCTCGCACAATAAAACTGGCAACGCCGCCATATAAGTGAAATAATCTTGAGCGCAGCGTAAAACACCAAACAATCAATCAATCAATTTAATATGAATAGATGAACGCGGGCGTTAAGATCCCTTTAGGGGATCTCTTGTTTAACAGTACCAAACTCCTATTTTGTTTTTTTAATATGAATAACAGTGAAGTTTATTTCTAAGTTTTGCATAAAAGACAATCTTTTAGAGTGACATTGCGCAATGGGAGTGGTGATCAGTTTGTAAAAACAAAACTTGCGTTATGTCGTGCTAGCCTTTAGCAATTCGTAATGCCAGGACAATATAATTACTTAAAACCTTATGATTGCTCCAAACCTCCATTTATTTTCTAGATGTTGAGAATATTTTCTATCAGTCCTCCATAAACTAAAGGGGATAATAACCTTTTATGTCCTTTTCAGCGATAACAAACACTCATATTTGGGATTTTTTTACGCCTGAAGGTAAACTTCATTAAAAATCACAAGCAAAACAAATTGGCCAACTTAAAGTTTCCCAATGCAAACTTTGGTTAATTGCACGCACTTCAGGCGTTTGTAACTCACCAATATGGCACGGATACCTAAATAAACTTCATCAAGGTGCATGATAAAAATCACACAAATATTTGTTTGGTACAATTTTTAAAGCTTGAAATAACCGCCTCTAATGCACTTCAACCTATTTCTGTTCTTTAATTTTTAGACTGCTTTGTGCTGAACCCTGGCCTTTTCTATGGTTTGAGGTATATTTCCTTCATTAGGCCTACTGCTTGGTTTTGGGATACATTCAATCTTCTAGCTTTCTCTATGGAGTGGTGGATCTTAAAGGTACACTTAAATTTGTTCTGTATTCGCAATGTCCACAAACGCTCAACTGAAACTGTATAACCTGTTACCCACAATGTCCACAAACGCCCAACTGGAACTATATAGGTCTTAACCTGTTACCCAGAATGTCCACAAACGGCGAACGTGTTTTAGAAGTAGAGACCAATGGTTTTGTTTTTACACGGCACTCAAGATTCTGTCACTTTACATGGGGGCGTTGTTAGGTTTAGTGGGAGAGGAAACCGGATTGCCCGAAGGAAATCCAGGACCTTCGGCGAGTATCTGGCAACTCTTCCATGTATGTTGACCTATTGAAAAATTCACTTAAATTTTTATTTGGTCTGAGTGGGATTGGAACTCGCACTCGATGAAGGGCCTGCGTGAGACTCTGGGATTATCACTCTGTCCAACTGAACCACCGAGGCCTGATTTGGTTTGAGGGACGCGTTAAAGCTTGTCAGTAAATTAAGATTGGAAACTACAAATAAAAGGCTTGAATATATAATGTCAATATAATGTGTACTAGGTGGTCTTACTCCTAACAAGCTAGCGTAAATTTGCTCTTTTCACACATGTCGGCCCTCCTATACGACAGTGACTGTGTCTCTGTTTAGTATTTAAAAGAGCAATGTAATTTTTGTTTTTACAGATTGCTGGATTGGCAGTGTAAACGAAATAGCAAATGTCTGGCTGAACTGAAGTTGGACACAGAAGGTGAAATTTAGGGCGTTTGGACATTTTAGAGTTTACAGAATTCTGAGAAGTCGATCGGGTAAAGTCGTGGTCGGTCGGGTAAAGTCGTGGTCGGTCGGGTAAAGTCGTGGTCGGTCGGGTAAAGTCGTGTCGTGGTCGGTCAGGTAAAGTCGTGTCGTGGTCGGTCGGGTAAAGTCGTGTCGTGGTCGCAGTCGGGTAAAGTCCTGTTGTGGTCGCAGTCGGGTAAAGTCGTGTCGTGGTCGGTCGGGTAAAGTCGTGTTGTGGTCGGTCGGGTAAAGTCGTGTCGTGGTCGGTCGGGTAAAGTCGTGTCGTGGTCGGTCGGGCAAAGTCGTGTCGTGGTCGGTCGGGCAATGTCGTGGTCGCAGTCGGGTAAAGTCGTGTCGTGTCGCAGTCGGGTAAAGTCGTGTCGTGTCGTGGTCGCAGTCGGGTAAAGTCGTGTCGTGGGCGCAGTCGGGTAAAGTCGTGTCGTGTCGTGGTCGCAGTCGAGTGAAGTCGTGTCGTGTCGTGGTCGCAGTCGGGTAAAGTCGTGTCATGTCGTGGTCGCAGTCGGGTAAAGTCGTGTCGTGTCGCAGTCGGGTAAAGTCGTGTCGTGTCGCAGTCGGGTAAAGTCGTGTCGTGGTCGCAGTCGGGTAAAGTCGTGTCGTGGTCGCAGTCGGGTAAAGTCGTGTCGTGTCGTGGTCGCAGTCGGGTAAAGTCGTGTCGTGTCGTGGTCACAGTCGGGTAAAGTCGTGTCGTGGTCGCAGTCGGGTAAAGTCTCCAAGATCAAGGAGAACTTGCCACAAAAGAACTTATGAAAATGGAAAGTAATCCTTGCCAATTTGATATTATTTTTCATTTAAATACCTTAAGTCATATCAGTATCCGGACGCCTGGTCAACTGATGGAACCTGATATACACCAGTTATTGTTGTTTGCAAGCTGATGAAATTGACATTTTTTCTTGATTCTTAACTAATACTTGCTGCTCCACATTTGGAAGTGGCGATTTTGTTTTGTACTTGTAGATTGATGAGCTTATTTGGTGCTGACGACGAAAAAGAAACAAAGACGATCAATGGACCACTTAAGGAAATGATGGAGGACTTGCTACAAAAGAACTTATGGACCCTTATAAAGATCATGGAAAACTTGCCCCAAAAGAACTATGAAAATGGAAAGTAATCCTTGCCAATTTGATATTATTTTTCATTTAAATACCTTAAGGCATATCAGTATCCGGACGCCTGGTCAACTGATGGAACCTGATATACACCAATTATTGTTGTTTGCAAGCTGATGAAATTGACATTTTTTCTTGATTCTTAACTAATACTTGCTGCTCCACATTTGGAAGTGGCGATTTTGTTTTGTACTTGTAGATTGATGAGCTTATTTGGTGCTAACA
The DNA here is from genome assembly GCA_963971465.1 of Lepidochitona cinerea. Taxonomy (NCBI): domain Eukaryota; kingdom Metazoa; phylum Mollusca; class Polyplacophora; order Chitonida; family Tonicellidae; genus Lepidochitona; species Lepidochitona cinerea. The sequence goes on from OZ020559.1 coordinate 1,011,825, forward strand.
ACGAAAAAGAAACAAAGACGATCAATGGACAACTTATGGAGATGATGGAGAACTTGCCAAGAACGAACATATGGAGCCATTATGAAGATCATGGAGAACTTGTCCAAAACGAACTTATGGAGCAGTTATGAAGATCAAGGAGAACTTGCCACAAAAGAACTTATGAAAATGGAAAGTAATCCTTGCCAATTTGATATTATTTTTCATTTAAATACCTTAAGTCATATCAGTATCCGGACGCCTGATCAACTGATGGAACCTGATATACACCAATTATTGTTGTTTGCAAGCTGATGAAATTGACATTTTTTCTTCATTCTTAACTAATACTTGCTGCTCCACAATTGGAAGTGGCGATTTTGTTTTATACTTGTAGATTGATGAACTTATTTGGTGCTGACGACGAAAAAGAAACAAAGACGATCAATGGACCACTTATGGAGATGATGGAGGACTTGCCACAAAAGAACTTATGGACCCTTATGAAGATCATGGAAAACTTGCCCCAAAAGAAATTATGAAAATGGAAAGTAATCATTGCCAATTTGATATTATTTTTCATTTAAATACCTTAAGTCATATCAGTATCCGGACGCCTGGTCAACTGATGGAACCTGATATAGACCAATTATTGTTGTTTGCAAGCTGATGAAATTTACATTTTTTCTTCATTCTTAACTAATACTTGCTGCTCCACATTTGGAAGTGGCGATTTTGTTTTTGTACTTGTAGATTGATGAGCTTATTTGGTGCTAACAACGAAAAAGAAACAAAGACAATCAATGGACAACTTATGGAGATGATGGAGGACTTGCCACAAAAGAACTTATGGACCCTTATGGAGATCATGGAGAACTTGCCAAGAACGAACATATGGAGCCCTTATGAAGATCATGGAGAACTTGTCGGTCGCAGTCGGTCGGGTAAAGTTGTGTCGTGTCGTGGTGGCAGTGGGTCGGGTAAAGTCGTGTTGTGTCGTGGTGGCAGTGGGTCGGGTAGTCGTGTCGTGTCGTGGTGGCAGTGGGTCGGGTAAAGTCGTGTCGTGTCGTGGTCGCAGTCGGTCTGGTAAAGTCGTGTTGTGGTCGCAGTCGGTCAGGTAAAGTCGTGTCGTGTCGTGGTCGCAGTCGGTCGGGTAAAGTCGTGTCGTGGTCGCAGTCGGTCGGGTAAAGTTGTGTCGTGTCGTGTCATGGTCGCAGTCGGTCGGGTAATGTTGTGTCGTGGTCGCAGTCGGTCGGGTAAAGTCGTGTCGTGGCGTGGTTGCAGTTGGTCGGTTAAAGTCATGTCGTGGCGTGGTCGCAGTCGGTCATGTAAATTTGTGTCGTCTCGTGGTCGCAGTCGGTTGGGTAAAGTCGTGTCGTGTCGTGGTCGGAGTCGGTCGGTTAAAGTCGTGTCGTGGTCGCAGTCGGTCGGGTAAAGTCGTGTCGTGTCGTGCTAGCAGTTGGTCGGGTAAAGTCGTGTCGTGGTCGCAGTCGTTCGGGTAAACTCCTGTCGTGTTGTGGTCGCAGTTGTTCGGGTAAAGTTGTGTCGTGTCGCAGTCGGTCGGGTAATGTTGTGTCGTGGTCGCAGTCGGTCGGGTAAAGTCGTGTCGTGGCGTGGTTGCAGTCGGTCGGTTAAAGTCATGTCGTGGCGTGGTCGCAGTCGGTCGGGTAAAGTCGTGTCGTGGTCGCAGTCGGTCGGGTAAAATCGTGTCGTGTCGTGGTCGCAGTCGTGTCATGGTCGCAGTTGGTCGGGTAAAGTCGTGTCGTGTCGTGGTCGCAGTTGGTCGGGTAAAGTCGTGTCGTGGTCGCAGTCGGTCGGGTAAAGACGGGTCGTGGTCGCAGTTGGTCGGGTAAAGTCGTGTTGTGTCGTGGTCGTAGTCGGTCGGGTAAAGTCGTGTCGTCTCGTGGACGCAGTCGGTCGGTTAAAGTCGTGCCGTGTCGTGGTCGCAGTTGGTCGGGTAAAGTCGTGTCGTGTCGTGGTCGCAGTCGGTCGGTTAAAGTCGTGTCGTGGTCGCAGTCGGTCGGGTAAAGTCGTGTCGTTTCATGGTCGCAGTCGGTCGGATAAAGTTGTGTCGGGGTTGCAGTCGGTCGGGTAAAGTCGTGTCGGGTCGTGGTCGCAGTCGGTCGGGTAAAGTCGTGTCGTGGTCGCAGTCGGTCGGGTAAACTCGTGTCGTGGTCGCAGTCGGTCGAGTAAAGTCGTGTCGTCTGGTGGTCGCAGTCTGTCGTGTCGTGGTCGTGGTCGCAGTTGGTCGGGTAAAGTCGTGTCGTGTCGTGGTCGCAGTCAGTCGGTTAAAGTCGTGTCGTGGTCGCAGTCGGTCGGGTAAAGTCGTGTCGTTTCATGGTCGCAGTCGGTCGGATAAAGTTGTGTCGGGGTTGCAGTCGGTCGGGTAAAGTCGTGTCGGGTCGTGGTCGCAGTCGGTCGGGTAAAGTCGTGTCGGGTCGTGGTCGCAGTCGGTCGGGTAAAGTCGTGTCGTGGTCGCAGTCGGTCGGGTAAACTCGTGTCGTGGTCGCAGTCGGTCGAGTAAAGTCGTGTCGTCTCGTGGTCGCAGTCTGTCGTGCCATGGTCGCAGTCGGTCGGGTAAAGTCGTGTCGTGTCGTGGTCGCAGTCGTGTCGTGGTCGCAGTCGGTCGGGTAAAGTCGTGTCGTGTCGTGTCGTGGTCGCAGTCGTGTCGTTGTCGCAGTCGGTCGGGTAAAGTCGTGTCGTGTCGTGGTCGCAGTCGGTCGGGTAAAGTCGTGTCGTGTCGTGGTCGCAGTCGTGTCATGGTCGCAGTTGGTCGGGTAAAGTCGTGTCGTGTCGTGGTCGCAGTCGGTCGGTTAAAATCGTGTCGTGGTCGCAGTTGGTCGGTTAAAGTCGTGTCGTGGTCGCGGTCGGTCGGGTAAAGTCGTGTGGTATTGTGGTCGCAGTCGGTCGGGTAAAGTCGTGTCGTCTCGTTGTCGCAGTCTGTCGGGTAAAGTCGTGTCGTGTCGTAGTCGCAGTCGTGGTCGCAGTTGGTCGGGTAAAGTCGTGTCGTGTCGTGGTCGCAGTCGGTCGGTTAAAATCGTGTCGTGGTCGCAGTTGGTCGGGTAAAGTCGTGTCGTGTCGTGGTCGCAGTTGGTCGGGTAAAGTCGTGTCGTGTCGTGGTCGCAGCCAGTCGGATAAAGTCGTGTCGTGGTCGCAGTCGGTTGGGTAAAGTCGTGTTGTGTCGTGGTCGCAGTCGGTCGGGTAAAGTCGTGTCGTCTCGTGGACGCAGTCGGTCGGTTAAAGTCGTGTCGTGTCGTGGTCACAGTTGGTCGGGTAAAGTCGTGTCGTGTCATGGTCGCAGTCGGTCGGTTAAAGTCGTGTCGTGGTCGCAGTCGGTCGGGTCGTGGTCGCAGTCGGTCGGGTAAAGTCGTGTCGTGGTCGCAGTCGGTCGGGTAAACTTGTGTCGTGTTCGCAGTCGGTCGAGTAAAGTCGTGTCGTCTCGTGGTCGCAGTCTGTCGTGTCGTGGTCGCAGTCGGTCGGTTAAAGTCGTGTCGTTTCATGGTCGCAGTCGGTCGGATAAAGTCGTGTCGTGGTCGCACTCGGTCGGATAGTCGTGTCGTGTCGTGGTCGCAGTCGGTCGGGTAAAGTCGTGTCGTGGTCGCAGTCCGTCGGGTAAAATCGTGTCGTGTCGTGGTCGCAGTCGTGTCATGGTCGCAGTTGGTCGGGTAAAGTCGTGTCGTGTCGTGGTCGCATTCGGTCTGTTAAAATCGTGTCGTGGTCGCAGTTGGTCGGTTAAAGTCGTGTCGTGGTCGCGGTCGGTCGGGTAAAGTCGTGTCGTATCGTGGTCGCAGTCGGTCAGGTAAAGTCGTGTCGTGTCGTGGTCGCAGTCTGTCTGGTAAAGTCGTGTCGTGTCGTGGTCGCAGTCGTGTCGTGGTCGCAGTTGGTCGGGTAAAGTCGTGTCGTGTCGTGGTCGCAGTCGGTCAGGTAAAGTCGTGTCGTATCATGGTCGCAGTCAGTCGGGTAAAGTCGTGTCGTGTCGTGGTCGTAGTCGTGTCGTGGTCGCAGTTGGTCGGGTAAAGTCGTGTCGGGTCGTGGTCGCAGTCTGTCGGGTAAAGTCGTGTCGTGTCGTGGTCGCAGTCGTGTCGTGGTCACAGTCGTGTCGTGGTCGCAGTCGGTCGGGTAAAGTCGTGTCGTGTCGTTGTCGCAGTCGGTCGAGTAAAGTCGTGTCGTCTCGTGGTCGCAGTCTGTCGTGTCGTGGTCGCAGTCGGTCGGTTAAAGTCGTGTCGTTCCATGGTCGCAGTCGGTCGGGTAAAGTCGTGTCGTGTCGTGGTCGCAGTCGGTCGAGTAAAGTCGTGTCGTCTCGTGGTCGCAGTTGGTCGGGTAATGTCGTGTCGTGTCGTGGTCGCAGTCGGTCGGGTAACGTCGCATCGTTTCGTGGTCGCAGTCGGTCGGATAAAGTCGAGTCGCGTCTTGGTCGCATTCGTTCCGTTAAAGTTGTGTTGTTTCGTGGTCGCAATCGGTCGGATAAAGTTGTGTCGTGGTCGCAGTCTGTCGGGTAAAGTCGTGTCGTGTCGTGGTCGCAGTCGTGTCGTGGTCGCAGTTGGTCGGGTAAAGTCGTGTCGTGTCGTGGTCGCAGTCGGTCAGGTAAAGTCGTGTCGTATCGTGGTCGCAGTCAGTCGGGTAAAGTCGTGTCGTGTCGTGGTCGCAGTCGTGTCGTGGTCGCAGTTGGTCGGGTAAAGTCGTGTCGGCTCGTGGTCGCAGTCGGTCGGGTAAAGTCGTGTCGTGTCGTGGTCGCAGTCGTGTCGTGGTCACAGTCGTGTCGTGGTCGCAGTCGGTCGGGTAAAGTCTTGTCGTGTCGTTGTCGCAGTCGGTCGAGTAAAGTCGTGTCGTCTCGTGGTCGCAGTCTGTCGTGTCGTGGTCGCAGTCGGTCGGTTAAAGTCGTGTCGTTTCATGGTCGCAGTCGGTCGGGTAAAGTCGTGTCGTGTCGTGGTCGCAGTCGGTCGAGTAAAGTTGTGTCGTCTCGTGGTCGCAGTTGGTCGGGTAAAGTCGTGTCGCGTCGTGGTCGCAGTCGGTCGGGTAAAGTCGCATCGTTTCGTGGTCGCAGTCGGTCGGATAAAGTCGAGTCGCGTCTTGGTCGCATTCATTCCGTTAAAGTTGTGTTGTTTCGTGGTCGCAATCGGTCGGATAAAGTTGTGTCGTGGTCGCAGTCGGTCTGGTAAAGTCGTGTCCTTTCGTGGTCGCAGTCGGTCGGATAAAGTCGTGTCGTGTCGTGGTCGCAGTCGGTCGGGTAAAGTCGTGTCGTGTCGTGGTCGCAGTCGTGTCGTGGTCGCAGTCGGTCGGGTAAAGTCGTGTTGTGTCGTGGTCGCAGTCGGTCGGGTAAAGTCGTGTCGTGTCGTGGTCGTAGTCGTGTCATGGTCGCAGTTGGTCGGGCAAAGTCGTGTCGTGGTCGCAGTCGGTCGGTTAAAATCGTGTCGTGGTCGCAGTTGGTCGGTTAAAGTCGTGTCGTGTCGTGGTCGCGGTCGGTCGGGTAAAGTCGTGTGGTATTGTGGTCGCAGTCTGTCGCGTAAAGTCGTGTCGTGGTCGCAGTCGGTTGGGTAAAGTCGTGTTGTGTCGTGGTCGCAGTCGGTCGGGTAAAGTCGTGTCGTCTCGTGGACGCAGTCGGTCGGTTAAAGTCGTGTCGTGGTCACAGTTGGTCGGGTAAAGTCGTGTCGTGTCATGGTCGCAGTCGGTCGGTTAAAGTCGTGTCGTGGTCGCAGTCGGTCGGGTAAAGTCATGTCGGGTCGTGGTCGCAGTCGGTCGGGTAAAGTCGTGTCGTGGTCGCAGTCGGTCGGGTAAACTCGTGTCGTGTTCGCAGTCGGTCGAGTAAAGTCGTGTCGTCTCGTGGTCGCAGTCTGTCGTGTCGTGGTCGCAGTCGGTCGGTTAAAGTCGTGTCGTTTCATGGTCGCAGTCGGTCGGATAAAGTCGTGTCGTGGTCGCACTCGGTCGGATAGTCGTGTCGTGTCGTGGTCGCAGTCGGTCGGTTAAAGTCGTGTCGTGGTCGCAGTCGGTCGGGTAAAGTCGTGTCGTTTCATGGTCGCAGTCGGTCGGATAAAGTTGTGTCGTGGTTGCAGTCGGTCGGGTAAAGTCGTGTCGGGTCGTGTTCGCAGTCGGTCGGGTAAAGTCGTGTCGTGGTCGCAGTCGGTCGGGTAAACTCGTGTCGTGGTCGCAGTCGGTCGGGTAAACTCGTGTCGTGGTCGCAGTCGGTCGAGTAAAGTCGTGTCGTCTCGTGGTCGCAGTCGGTCGGTTAAAGTCGTGTCGTTTCATGGTCGCAGTCGGTCGGATAAAGTCGTGTCGTGGTCGCACTCGGTCGGATAGTCGTGTCGTGGTCGCAGTCGGTCGGGTAAAGTCGAGTCGTGTCGTGGTCGCAGTTGGTCGGGTAAAGTCGTGTCCTGTCGTGGTCGCAGTCGGTCGGGTAAAGTCGTGTCGGGTCGTGGTCGCAGTCGGTCGGGTAAAGTCGTGTCGTGTCGTGGTCGCAGTCGTGTCGTGGTCGCAGTCGGTCGGGTAAAGTCGTGTCGTGTCGTGGTCGCAGTCGGTCGGGTAAGGTCGTGTCGTGTCGTGGTCGCAGTCGGTCGGTTAAAATCGTGTCGTGGTCGCAGTTGGTCGGTTAAAGTCGTGTCGTGTCGTGGTCGCGGTCGGTCGGGTAAAGTCGTGTGGTATTGTGGTCGCAGTCTGTCGCGTAAAGTCGTGTCGTGTCGTAGTCGCAGTCGTGTCGTGGTCGCAGTTGGTCGGGTAAAGTCGTGTCGTGTCGTGGTCGCAGTCGGTCGGTTAAAATCGTGTCGTGGTCGCAGTTGGTCGGGTAAAGTCGTGTCGTGTCGTGGTCGCAGTCAGTCGGATAAAGTTGTGTCGTGGTCGCAGTCGGTTGGGTAAAGTCGTGTTGTGTCGTGGTCGCAGTCGGTCGGGTAAAGTCGTGTCGTCTCGTGGACGCAGTCGGTCGTTTAAAGTCGTGTCGTGGTCGCAGTTGGTCGGTTAAAGTCGTGTCGTGGTCGCGGTCGGTCGGGTAAAGTCGTGTGGTATTGTGGTCGCAGTCGGTCGGGTAAAGTCGTGTCGTCTCGTGGTCGCAGTCTGTCGGGTAAAGTCGTGTCGTGTCGTAGTCGCAGTCGTGGTCGCAGTTGGTCGGGTAAAGTCGTGTCGTGTCGTGGTCGCAGTCGGTCGGTTAAAATCGTGTCGTGGTCGCAGTTGGTCGGGTAAAGTCGTGTCGTGTCGTGGTCGCAGTTGGTCGGGTAAAGTCGTGTCGTGTCGTGGTCGCAGCCAGTCGGATAAAGTCGTGTCGTGGTCGCAGTCGGTTGGGTAAAGTCGTGTCGTCTCGTGGACGCAGTCGGTCGGTTAAAGTCGTGTCGTGTCGTGGTCACAGTTGGTCGGGTAAAGTCGTGTCGTGTCATGGTCGCAGTCGGTCGGTTAAAGTCGTGTCGTGGTCGCAGTCGGTCGGGTCATGGTCGCAGTCGGTCGGGTAAAGTCGTGTCGTGGTCGCAGTCGGTCGGGTAAACTTGTGTCGTGTTCGCAGTCGGTCGAGTAAAGTCGTGTCGTCTCGTGGTCGCAGTCTGTCGTGTCGTGGTCGCAGTCGGTCGGTTAAAGTCGTGTCGTTTCATGGTCGCAGTCGGTCGGATAAAGTCGTGTCGTGGTCGCACTCGGTCGGATAGTCGTGTCGTGTCGTGGTCGCAGTCGGTCGGGTAAAGTCGTGTCGTGGTCGCAGTCCGTCGGGTAAAATCGTGTCGTGTCGTGGTCGCAGTCGTGTCATGGTCGCAGTTGGTCGGGTAAAGTCGTGTCGTGTCGTGGTCGCATTCGGTCGGTTAAAATCGTGTCGTGGTCGCAGTTGGTCGGTTAAAGTCGTGTCGTGGTCGCGATCGGTCGGGTAAAGTCGTGTCGTATCGTGGTCGCAGTCGGTCAGGTAAAGTCGTGTCATGGTCGCAGTCTGTCTGGTAAAGTCGTGTCGTGTCGTGGTCGCAGTCGTGTCGTGGTCGCAGTTGGTCGGGTAAAGTCGTGTCGTGTCGTGGTCGCAGTCGGTCAGGTAAAGTCGTGTCGTATCGTGGTCGCAGTCAGTCGGGTAAAGTCGTGTCGTGGTCGTAGTCGTGTCGTGGTCGCAGTTGGTCGGGTAAAGTCGTGTCGGGTCGTGGTCGCAGTCTGTCGAGTAAAGTCGTGTCGTCTCGTGGTCGCAGTCTGTCGTGTTGTGGTCGCAGTCGGTCGGTTAAAGTCGTGTCGTGTCGTTGTCGCAGTCGGTCGAGTAAAGTCGTGTCGTCTCGTGGTCGCAGTCTGTCGTGTTGTGGTCGCAGTCGGTCGGTTAAAGTCGTGTCGTTTCATGGTCGCAGTCGGTCGGGTAAAGTCGTGTCGTGTCGTGGTCGCAGTCGGTCGAGTAAAGTCGTGTCGTCTCGTGGTCGCAGTTGGTCGGGTAAAGTCGTGTCGCGTCGTGGTCGCAGTCGGTCGGGTAAAGTCGCATCGTTTCGTGGTCGCAGTCGGTCGGATAAAGTCGAGTCGCGTCTTGGTCGCATTCGTTCCGTTAAAGTTGTGTTGTTTCGTGGTCGCAATCGGTCGGATAAAGTTGTGTCGTGGTCGCAGTCTGTCGGGTAAAGTCGTGTGGTGGCGTGGTCGCAGTCGTGTCGTGGTCGCAGTTGGTCGGGTAAAGTCGTGTCGTGTCGTGGTCGCAGTCGGTCAGGTAAAGTCGTGTCGTATCGTGGTCGCAGTCAGTCGGGTAAAGTCGTGTCGTGTCGTGGTCGCAGTCTTGTCGTGGTCGCAGTTGGTCGGGTAAAGTCGTGTCGGCTCGTGGTCGCAGTCGGTCGGGTAAAGTCGTGTCGTGTCGTGGTCGCAGTCGTGTCGTGGTCACAGTCGTGTCGTGGTCGCAGTCGGTCAGGTAAAGTCTTGTCGTGTCGTTGTCGCAGTCGGTCGAGTAAAGTCGTGTCGTCTCGTGGTCGCAGTCTGTCGTGTCATGGTCGCAGTCGGTCGGTTAAAGTCGTGTCGTTTCATGGTCGCAGTCGGTCGGGTAAAGTCGTGTCGTGTCGTGGTCGCAGTCGGTCGAGTAAAGTCGTGTCGTCTCGTGGTCGCAGTTGGTCGGGTAAAGTCGTGTCGCGTCGTGGTCGCAGTCGGTCGGGTAAAGTCGCATCGTTTCGTGGTCGCAGTCGGTCGGATAAAGTCGAGTCGCGTCTTGGTCGCATTCGTTCCGTTAAAGTTGTGTTGTTTCGTGGTCGCAATCGGTCGGATAAAGTTGTGTCGTGGTCGCAGTCGGTCTGGTAAAGTCGTGTCCTTTCGTGGTCGCAGTCGGTCGGATAAAGTCGTGTCGTGTCGTGGTCGCAGTCGGTCGGGTAAAGTCGTGTCGTGTCGTGGTCGCAGTCGTGTCGTCGCAGTCGGTCGGGTAAAGTCGTGTCGTGTCGTGGTCGCAGTCGGTCGGGTAAAGTCGTGTCGTGTCGTGGTCGCAGTCGTGTCATGGTCGCAGTTGGTCGGGCAAAGTCGTGTCGTGGTCGCAGTCGGTCGGTTAAAATCGTGTCGTGGTCGCAGTTGGTCGGTTAAAGTCGTGTCGTGTCGTGGTCGCGGTCGGTCGGGTAAAGTCGTGTGGTATTGTGGTCGCAGTCGGTCGGGTAAAGTCGTGTCGTCTCGTGGTCGCAGTCTGTCGGGTAAAGTTGTGTCGTGTCGTAGTCGCAGTCGTGTCGTGGTCGCAGTTGGTCGGGTAAAGTCGTGTCGTGTCGTGGTCGCAGTCGGTCGGTTAAAATCGTGTCTTGGTCGCAGTTGGTCGGGTAAAGTCGTGTCGTGTCGTGGTCGCAGTTGGTCGGGTAAAGTCGTGCCGTGTCGTGGTCGCAGCCAGTCGGATAAAGTCGTGTCGTGGTCGCAGTCGGTTGGGTAAAGTCGTGTTGTGTCGTGGTCGCAGTCGGTCGGGTAAAGTCGTGTCGTCTCGTGGACGCAGTCGGTCGGTTAAAGTCGTGTCGTGTCGTGGTCACAGTTGGTCGGGTAAAGTCGTGTCATGGTCGCAGTCGGTCGGTTAAAGTCGTGTCGTGGTCGCAGTCGGTCGGGTAAAGTCATGTCGGGTCGTGGTCGCAGTCGGTCGGGTAAAGTCGTGTCGTGGTCGCAGTCGGTCAGGTAAACTCGTGTCGTGTTCGCAGTCGGTCGAGTAAAGTCGTGTCGTCTCGTGGTCGCAGTCTGTCGTGTCGTGGTCGCAGTCGGTCGGTTAAAGTCGTGTCGTTTCATGGTCGCAGTCGGTCGGATAAAGTCGTGTCGTGGTCGCACTCGGTCGGATAGTCGTGTCGTGTCGTGGTCGCAGTCGGTCGGTTAAAGTCGTGTCGTGGTCGCAGTCGGTCGGGTAAAGTCGTGTCGTTTCATGGTCGCAGTCGGTCGGGTAAAGTCGTGTCGTGGTTGAAGTCGGTCGGGTAAAGTCGTGTCGGGTCGTGGTCGCAGTCGGTCGGGTAAAGTCGTGTCGTGGTCGCAGTCGGTCGGGTAAACTCGTGTCGTGGTCGCAGTCGGTCGGGTAAACTCGTGTCGTGGTCGCAGTCGGTCGAGTAAAGTCGTGTCGTCTCGTGGTCGCAGTCGGTCGGTTAAAGTCGTGTCGTTTCATGGTCGCAGTCGGTCGGATAAAGTCGTGTCGTGGTCGCACTCGGTCGGATAGTCGTGTCGTGGTCGCAGTCGGTCGGGTAAAGTCGAGTCGTGTCGTGGTCGCAGTTGGTCGGGTAAAGTCGTGTCCTGTCGTGGTCGCAGTCGGTCGGTTAAAGTCGTGTCGTTTCATGGTCGCAGTCGGTCGGATAAAGTCGTGTCGTGGTCGCACTCGGTCGGATAGTCGTGTCGTGTCGTGGTCGCAGTCGGTCGGGTAAAGTCGTGTCGTGGTCGCAGTCCGTCGGGTAAAATCGTGTCGTGTCGTGGTCGCAGTCGTGTCATGGTCGCAGTTGGTCGGGTAAAGTCGTGTCGTGTCGTGGTCGCATTCGGTCGGTTAAAATCGTGTCGTGGTCGCAGTTGGTCGGTTAAAGTCGTGTCGTGGTCGCGGTCGGTCGGGTAAAGTCGTGTCGTATCGTGGTCGCAGTCGGTCAGGTAAAGTCGTGTCATGGTCGCAGTCTGTCTGGTAAAGTCGTGTCGTGTCGTGGTCGCAGTCGTGTCGTGGTCGCAGTTGGTCGGGTAAAGTCGTGTCGTGTCGTGGTCGCAGTCGGTCAGGTAAAGTCGTGTCGTATCGTGGTCGCAGTCAGTCGGGTAAAGTCGTGTCGTGGTCGTAGTCGTGTCGTGGTCGCAGTTGGTCGGGTAAAGTCGTGTCGGGTCGTGGTCGCAGTCTGTCGGGTAAAGTCGTGTCGTGTCGTGGTCGCAGTCGTGTCGTGGTCACAGTCGTGTCGTGGTCGCAGTCGGTCGGGTAAAGTCGTGTCGTGTCGTTGTCGCAGTCGGTCGAGTAAAGTCGTGTCGTCTCGTGGTCGCAGTCTGTCGTGTTGTGGTCGCAGTCGGTCGGTTAAAGTCGTGTCGTTTCATGGTCGCAGTCGGTCGGGTAAAGTCGTGTCGTGTCGTGGTCGCAGTCGGTTGAGTAAAGTCGTGTCGTCTCGTGGTCGCAGTTGGTCGGGTAAAGTCGTGTCGCGTCGTGGTCGCAGTCGGTCGGGTAAAGTCGCATCGTTTCGTGGTCGCAGTCGGTCGGATAAAGTCGAGTCGCGTCTTGGTCGCATTCGTTCCGTTAAAGTTGTGTTGTTTCGTGGTCGCAATCGGTCGGATAAAGTTGTGTCGTGGTCGCAGTCTGTCGGGTAAAGTCGTGTGGTGGCGTGGTCGCAGTCGTGTCGTGGTCGCAGTTGGTCGGGTAAAGTCGTGTCGTGTCGTGGTCGCAGTCGGTCAGGTAAAGTCGTGTCGTATCGTGGTCGCAGTCAGTCGGGTAAAGTCGTGTCGTGTCGTGGTCGCAGTCTTGTCGTGGTCGCAGTTGGTCGGGTAAAGTCGTGTCGGCTCGTGGTCGCAGTCGGTCGGGTAAAGTCGTGTCGTGTCGTGGTCGCAGTCGTGTCGTGGTCACAGTCGTGTCGTGGTCGCAGTCGGTCAGGTAAAGTCTTGTCGTGTCGTTGTCGCAGTCGGTCGAGTAAAGTCGTGTCGTCTCGTGGTCGCAGTCTGTCGTGTCATGGTCGCAGTCGGTCGGTTAAAGTCGTGTCGTTTCATGGTCGCAGTCGGTCGGGTAAAGTCGTGTCGTGTCGTGGTCGCAGTCGGTCGAGTAAAGTCGTGTCGTCTCGTGGTCGCAGTTGGTCGGGTAAAGTCGTGTCGCGTCGTGGTCGCAGTCGGTCGGGTAAAGTCGCATCGTTTCGTGGTCGCAGTCGGTCGGATAAAGTCGAGTCGCGTCTTGGTCGCATTCGTTCCGTTAAAGTTGTGTTGTTTCGTGGTCGCAATCGGTCGGATAAAGTTGTGTCGTGGTCGCAGTCGGTCTGGTAAAGTCGTGTCCTTTCGTGGTCGCAGTCGGTCGGATAAAGTCGTGTCGTGTCGTGGTCGCAGTCGGTCGGGTAAAGTCGTGTCGTGTCGTGGTCGCAGTCGTGTCGTCGCAGTCGGTCGGGTAAAGTCGTGTCGTGTCGTGGTCGCAGTCGGTCGGGTAAAGTCGTGTCGTGTCGTGGTCGCAGTCGTGTCATGGTCGCAGTTGGTCGGGCAAAGTCGTGTCGTGGTCGCAGTCGGTCGGTTAAAATCGTGTCGTGGTCGCAGTTGGTCGGTTAAAGTCGTGTCGTGTCGTGGTCGCGGTCGGTCGGGTAAAGTCGTGTGGTATTGTGGTCGCAGTCGGTCGGGTAAAGTCGTGTCGTCTCGTGGTCGCAGTCTGTCGGGTAAAGTTGTGTCGTGTCGTAGTCGCAGTCGTGTCGTGGTCGCAGTTGGTCGGGTAAAGTCGTGTCGTGTCGTGGTCGCAGTCGGTCGGTTAAAATCGTGTCTTGGTCGCAGTTGGTCGGGTAAAGTCGTGTCGTGTCGTGGTCGCAGTTGGTCGGGTAAAGTCGTGCCGTGTCGTGGTCGCAGCCAGTCGGATAAAGTCGTGTCGTGGTCGCAGTCGGTTGGGTAAAGTCGTGTTGTGTCGTGGTCGCAGTCGGTCGGGTAAAGTCGTGTCGTCTCGTGGACGCAGTCGGTCGGTTAAAGTCGTGTCGTGTCGTGGTCACAGTTGGTCGGGTAAAGTCGTGTCATGGTCGCAGTCGGTCGGTTAAAGTCGTGTCGTGGTCGCAGTCGGTCGGGTAAAGTCATGTCGGGTCGTGGTCGCAGTCGGTCGGGTAAAGTCGTGTCGTGGTCGCAGTCGGTCAGGTAAACTCGTGTCGTGTTCGCAGTCGGTCGAGTAAAGTCGTGTCGTCTCGTGGTCGCAGTCTGTCGTGTCGTGGTCGCAGTCGGTCGGTTAAAGTCGTGTCGTTTCATGGTCGCAGTCGGTCGGATAAAGTCGTGTCGTGGTCGCACTCGGTCGGATAGTCGTGTCGTGTCGTGGTCGCAGTCGGTCGGTTAAAGTCGTGTCGTGGTCGCAGTCGGTCGGGTAAAGTCGTGTCGTTTCATGGTCGCAGTCGGTCGGGTAAAGTCGTGTCGTGGTTGCAGTCGGTCGGGTAAAGTCGTGTCGGGTCGTGGTCGCAGTCGGTCGGGTAAAGTCGTGTCGTGGTCGCAGTCGGTCGGGTAAACTCGTGTCGTGGTCGCAGTCGGTCGGGTAAACTCGTGTCGTGGTCGCAGTCGGTCGAGTAAAGTCGTGTCGTCTCGTGGTCGCAGTCGGTCGGTTAAAGTCGTGTCGTTTCATGGTCGCAGTCGGTCGGATAAAGTCGTGTCGTGGTCGCACTCGGTCGGATAGTCGTGTCGTGGTCGCAGTCGGTCGGGTAAAGTCGAGTCGTGTCGTGGTCGCAGTTGGTCGGGTAAAGTCGTGTCCTGTCGTGGTCGCAGTCGGTCGGGTAAAGTCGTGTCGGGTCGTGGTCGCAGTCGGTCGGGTAAAGTCGTGTCGTGTCGTGGTCGCAGTCGTGTCGTGGTCGCAGTCGGTCGGGTAAAGTCGTGTCGTGTCGTGGTCGCAGTCGTGTCATGGTCGCAGTTGGTCGGGTAAAGTCGTGTCGTGTCGTGGTCGCAGTCGGTCGGTTAAAATCGTGTCGTGGTCGCAGTTGGTCGGTTAAAGTCGTGTCGTGTCGTGGTCGCGGTCGGTCGGGTAAAGTCGTGTGGTATTGTGGTCGCAGTCTGTCGCGTAGTGTCGTGTCGTGTCGTAGTCGCAGTCGTGTCGTGGTCGCAGTCGGTCGGGTAAAGTCATGTCGGGTCGTGGTCGCAGTCGGTCGGGTAAAGTCGTGTCGTGGTCGCAGTCGGTCGGGTAAACTTGTGTCGTGTTCGCAGTCGGTCGAGTAAAGTCGTGTCGTCTCGTGGTCGCAGTCTGTCGTGTCGTGGTCGCAGTCGGTCGGTTAAAGTCGTGTCGTTTCATGGTCGCAGTCGGTCGGATAAAGTCGTGTCGTGGTCGCACGCGGTCGGATAGTCGTGTCGTGTCGTGGTCGCAGTCGGTCGGTTAAAGTCGTGTCGTGGTCGCAGTCGGTTGGGTAAAGTCGTGTTGTGTCGTGGTCGCAGTCGGTCGGGTAAAGTCGTGTCATCTCGTGGACGCAGTCGGTCGGTTAAAGTCGTGTCGTGTCGTGGTCACAGTTGGTCGGGTAAAGTCGTGTCATGGTCGCAGTCGGTCGGTTAAAGTCGTGTCGTGGTCGCAGTCGGTCGGGTAAAGTCATGTCGGGTCGTGGTCGCAGTCGGTCGGGTAAAGTCGTGTCGTGGTCGCAGTCGGTCAGGTAAACTCGTGTCGTGTTCGCAGTCGGTCGAGTAAAGTCGTGTCGTCTCGTGGTCGCAGTCTGTCGTGTCGTGGTCGCAGTCGGTCGGTTAAAGTCGTGTCGTTTCATGGTCGCAGTCGGTCGGATAAAGTCGTGTCGTGGTCGCACTCGGTCGGATAGTCGTGTCGTGTCGTGGTCGCAGTCGGTCGGTTAAAGTTGTGTCGTGGTCGCAGTCGGTCGGGTAAAGTCGTGTCGTTTCATGGTCGCAGTCGGTCGGGTAAAGTCGTGTCGTGGTTGCAGTCGGTCGGGTAAAGTCGTGTCGGGTCGTGGTCGCAGTCGGTCGGGTAAAGTCGTGTCGTGGTCGCAGTCGGTCGGGTAAACTCGTGTCGTGGTCGCAGTCGGTCGGGTAAACTCGTGTCGTGGTCGCAGTCGGTCGAGTAAAGTCGTGTCGTCTCGTGGTCGCAGTCGGTCGGTTAAAGTCGTGTCGTTTCATGGTCGCAGTCGGTCGGATAAAGTCGTGTCGTGGTCGCACTCGGTCGGATAGTCGTGTCGTGGTCGCAGTCGGTCGGGTAAAGTCGAGTCGTGTCGTGGTCGCAGTTGGTCCGGTAAAGTCGTGTCCTGTCGTGGTCGCAGTCGGTCGGGTAAAGTCGTGTCGGGTCGTGGTCGCAGTCGGTCGGGTAAAGTCGTGTCGTGTCGTGGTCGCAGTCGTGTCGTGGTCGCAGTCGGTCGGGTAAAGTCGTGTCGTGTCGTGGTCGCAGTCGGTCGGGTAAAGTCGTGTCGTGTCGTGGTCGCAGTCGTGTCATGGTCGCAGTTGGTCGGGTAAAGTCGTGTCGTGTCGTGGTCGCAGTCGGTCGGTTAAAATCGTGTCGTGGTCGCAGTTGGTCGGTTAAAGTCGTGTCGTGTCGTGGTCGCGGTCGGTCGGGTAAAGTCGTGTGGTATTGTGGTCGCAGTCTGTCGCGTAGTGTCGTGTCGTGTCGTAGTCGCAGTCGTGTCGTGGTCGCAGTTGGTCGTGTAAAGTCGTGTCGTGTCGTGGTCGCAGTCGGTCGGTTAAAATCGTGTCGTGGTCGCAGTTGGTCGGGTAAAGTCGTGTCGTGTCGTGGTCGCAGTTGGTCGGGTAAAGTCGTGTCGTGTCGTGGTCGCAGCCAGTCGGATAAAGTTGTGTCGTGGTCGCAGTCGGTTGGGTAAAGTCGTGTTGTGTCGTGGTCGCAGTCGGTCGGGTAAAGTCGTCTCGTGGACGCAGTCGGTCGGTTAAAGTCGTGTCGTGTCGTGGTCACAGTTGGTCGGGTAAAGTCGTGTCGTGTCATGGTCGCAGTAGGTCGGTTAAAGTCGTGTCGTGGTCGCAGTCGGTCGGGTAAAGTCATGTCGGGTCGTGGTCGCATTCGGTCGGGTAAAGTCGTGTCGTGGTCGCAGTCGGTCGGGTAAACTTGTGTCGTGTTCGCAGTCGGTCGAGTAAAGTCGTGTCGTCTCGTGGTCGCAGTCTGTCGTGTCGTGGTCGCAGTCGGTCGGTTAAAGTCGTGTCGTTTCATGGTCGCAGTCGGTCGGATAAAGTCGTGTCGTGGTCGCACGCGGTCGGATAGTCGTGTCGTGTCGTGGTCGCAGTCGGTCGGTTAAAGTCGTGTCGTGGTCGCTGTCGGTCGGGTAAAGTCGTGTCGTTTCATGGTCGCAGTCGGTCGGATAAAGTTGTGTCGTGGTTGCAGTCGGTCGGGTAAAGTTGTGTCGGGTCGTGGTCGCAGTCGGTCGGGTAAAGTCGTGTCGTGGTCGCAGTCGGTCGGGTAAACTCGTGTCGTGGTCGCAGTCGGTCGGGTAAACTCGTGTCGTGGTCGCAGTCGGTCGAGTAAAGTCGTGTCGTCTCGTGGTCGCAGTCTGTCGTGTCGTGGTCGCAGTCGGTCGGTTAAAGTCGTGTCGTTTCATGGTCGCAGTCGGTCGGATAAAGTCGTGTTGTGGTCGCACTCGGTCGGATAGTCGTGTCGTGGTATCAGTCGGTCGGGTAAAGTCGTGTCGGGTCGTGGTCGCAGTCGGTCGGGTAAAGTCGTGTCGTGTCGTGGTCGCAGTCGTGTCGTGGTCGCAGTCGGTCGGGTAAAGTCGTGTCGTGTCGTGGTCGCAGTCGGTCGGCTAAAGTCGTGTCATGTCGTGGTCGCAGTCGTGTCATGGTCGCAGTTGGTCGGGTAAACTCGTGTCGTGGTCGCAGTCGGTCGAGTAAAGTCGTGTCGTCTCGTGGTCGCAGTCGGTCGGTTAAAGTCGTGTCGTTTCATGGTCGCAGTCGGTCGGATAAAGTCGTGTCGTGGTCGCACTCGGTCGGATAGTCGTGTCGTGGTCGCAGTCGGTCGGGTAAAGTCGAGTCGTGTCGTGGTCGCAGTTGGTCGGGTAAAGTCGTGTCGTGTCGTGGTCGCAGTCGGTCGGGTAAAGTCGTGTCGGGTCGTGGTCGCAGTCGGTCGGGTAAAGTCGTGTCGTGTCGTGGTCGCAGTCGGTCGGCTAAAGTCGTGTCGTGTCGTGGTCGCAGTCGTGTCATGGTCGCAGTTGGTCGGGTATAGTCGTGTCGTGTCGTGGTCGCAGTCGGTCGGTTAAAATCGTGTCGTGGTCGCAGTTGGTCGGTTAAAGTCGTGTCGTGTCGTGGTCGCGGTCGGTCGGTTAAAGTCGTGTCGTGTCGTGGTCGCACTCGGTCGGATAGTCGTGTCGTGGTATCAGTCGGTCGGGTAAAGTCGTGTCGGGTCGTGGTCGCAGTCGGTCGGGTAAAGTCGTGTCGTGTCGTGGTCGCAGTCGTGTCGTGGTCGCAGTCGGTCGGGTAAAGTCGTGTCGTGTCGTGGTCGCAGTCGGTCGGCTAAAGTCGTGTCATGTCGTGGTCGCAGTCGTGTCATGGTCGCAGTTGGTCGGGTAAACTCGTGTCGTGGTCGCAGTCGGTCGAGTAAAGTCGTGTCGTCTCGTGGTCGCAGTCTGTCGTGTCGTGGTCGCAGTCGGTCGGTTAAAGTCGTGTCGTTTCATGGTCGCAGTCGGTCGGATAAAGTCGTGTCGTGGTCGCACTCGGTCGGATAGTCGTGTCGTGGTCGCAGTCGGTCGGGTAAAGTCGAGTCGTGTCGTGGTCGCAGTTGGTCGGGTAAAGTCGTGTCGTGTCGTGGTCGCAGTCGGTCGGGTAAAGTCGTGTCGGGTCGTGGTCGCAGTCGGTCGGGTAAAGTCGTGTCGTGTCGTGGTCGCAGTCGGTCGGCTAAAGTCGTGTCGTGTCGTGGTCGCAGTCGTGTCATGGTCGCAGTTGGTCGGGTATAGTCGTGTCGTGTCGTGGTCGCAGTCGGTCGGTTAAAATCGTGTCGTGGTCGCAGTTGGTCGGTTAAAGTCGTGTCGTGTCGTGGTCGCGGTCGGTCGGGTAAAGTCGTGTGGTATTGTGGTCGCAGTCGATCGGGTAAAGTCGTGTCGTCTCGTGGTCGCAGTCTGTCGGGTAAAGATGTGTCGTGTCGTAGTCGCAGTCGTGTCGTGGTCGCAGTTGGTCGGGTAAAGTCGTGTCGTGTCGTGGTCGCAGTCGGTCGGTTAAAATCGTGTCGTGGTCGCAGTTGGTCGGGTAAAGTCGTGTCGTGTCGTGGTCGCAGTTGGTCGGGTAAAGTCGTGTCGTGTCCTGGTCGCAGCCAGTCGGATAAAGTCGTGTCGTGGTCGCAGTCGTTTGGGTAAAGTCGTGTTGTGTCGTGGTCGCAGTCGGTCGGGTAAAGTCGTGTCGTCTCGTGGACGCAGTCGGTCGGTTAAAGTCGTGTCGTGTCGTGGTCACAGTTGGTCGGGTAAAGTCGTGTCGTGTCATGGTCGCAGTCGGTCGGTTAAAGTCGTGTCGTGGTCGCAGTCGGTCGGGTCGTGGTCGCAGTCGGTCGGGTAAAGTCGTGTCGTGGTCGCAGTCGGTCGGGTAAACTCGTGTCGTGTTCGTAGTCGGTCGAGTAAAGTCGTGTCGTCTCGTGGTGGCAGTATGTCGTGTCGTGGTCGCAGTCGGTCGGTTAAAGTCGTGTCGTTTCATGGTCGCAGTCGGTCGGATAAAGTCGTGTCGTGGTCGCACTCGGTCGGATAGTCGTGTCGTGTCGTGGTCGCAGTCGGTCGGGTAAAGTCGTGTCGTGGTCGCAGTCGGTCGGGTAAAATCGTGTCGTGTCGTGGTCGCAGTCGTGTCATGGTCGCAGTTGGTCGGGTAAAGTCGTGTCGTGTCGTGGTCGCAGTCGGTCGGTTAAAATCGTGTCGTGGTCGCAGTTGGTCGGTTAAAGTCGTGTCGTGGTCGCGGTCGGTCGGGTAAAGTCGTGTCGTATCGTGGTCGCAGTCGGTCGGATAAAGTTGTGTCGTGGTTGCAGTCGGTCGGGTAAAGTTGTGTCGGGTCGTGGTCGCAGTCGGTCGGGTAAAGTCGTGTCGTGGTCGCAGTCGGTCGGGTAAACTCGTGTCGTGGTCGCAGTCGGTCGGGTAAACTCGTGTGGTGGTCGCAGTCGGTCGAGTAAAGTCGTGTCGTCTCGTGGTCGCAGTCTGTCATGTCGTGGTCGCAGTCGGTCGGTTAAAGTCGTGTCGTTTCATGGTCGCAGTCGGTCGGATAAAGTCGTGTCGTGGTCGCACGGGGTCGGATAGTCGTGTCGTGTCGTGGTCGCAGTCGGTCGGTTAAAGTCGTGTCGTGGTCGCAGTCGGTCGGGTAAAGTCGTGTCGTTTCATGGTCGCAGTCGGTCGGATAAAGTTGTGTCGTGGTTGCAGTCGGTCGGGTAAAGTTGTGTCGGGTCGTGGTCGCAGTCGGTCGGGTAAAGTCGTGTCGTGGTCGCAGTCGGTCGGGTAAACTCGTGTCGTGGTCGCAGTCGGTCGGGTAAACTCGTGTCGTGGTCGCAGTCGGTCGAGTAAAGTCGTGTCGTCTCGTGGTCGCAGTCTGTCGTGTCGTGGTCGCAGTCGGTCGGATAAAGTCGTGTTGTGGTCGCACTCGGTCGGATAGTCGTGTCGTGGTATCAGTCGGTCGGGTAAAGTCGTGTCGGGTCGTGGTCGCAGTCGGTCGGGTAAAGTCGTGTCGTGTCGTGGTCGCAGTCGTGTCGTGGTCGCAGTCGGTCGGGTAAAGTCGTGTCGTGTCGTGGTCGCAGTCGGTCGGCTAAAGTCGTGTCATGTCGTGGTCGCAGTCGTGTCATGGTCGCAGTTGGTCGGGTAAACTCGTGTCGTGGTCGCAGTCGGTCGAGTAAAGTCGTGTCGTCTCGTGGTCGCAGTCTG
This sequence comes from Lepidochitona cinerea, assembly GCA_963971465.1. Lineage (NCBI taxonomy): Eukaryota > Metazoa > Mollusca > Polyplacophora > Chitonida > Tonicellidae > Lepidochitona > Lepidochitona cinerea. The sequence continues at coordinate 1,031,612 of OZ020559.1, forward strand.
TCGTGTCGTGGTCGCAGTCGGTCGGTTAAAGTCGTGTCGTTTCATGGTCGCAGTCGGTCGGATAAAGTCGTGTCGTGGTCGCACTCGGTCGGATAGTCGTGTCGTGGTCGCAGTCGGTCGGGTAAAGTCGAGTCGTGTCGTGGTCGCAGTTGGTCGGGTAAAGTCGTGTCGTGTCGTGGTCGCAGTCGGTCGGGTAAAGTCGTGTCGGGTCGTGGTCGCAGTCGGTCGGGTAAAGTCGTGTCGTGTCGTGGTCGCAGTCGGTCGGCTAAAGTCGTGTCGTGTCGTGGTCGCAGTCGTGTCATGGTCGCAGTTGGTCGGGTATAGTCGTGTCGTGTCGTGGTCGCAGTCGGTCGGTTAAAATCGTGTCGTGGTCGCAGTTGGTCGGTTAAAGTCGTGTCGTGTCGTGGTCGCGGTCGGTCGGGTAAAGTCGTGTGGTATTGTGGTCGCAGTCGGTCGGGTAAAGTCGTGTCGTGTCGTGGTCGCAGTCGGTCGGGTAAAGTCGTGTCGTGTCGTGGTCGCAGTCGTGTCGTCGCAGTCGGTCGGGTAAAGTCGTGTCGTGTCGTGGTCGCAGTCGGTCGGGTAAAGTCGTGTCGTGTCGTGGTCGCAGTCGTGTCATGGTCGCAGTTGGTCGGGCAAAGTCGTGTCGTGGTCGCAGTCGGTCGGTTAAAATCGTGTCGTGGTCGCAGTTGGTCGGTTAAAGTCGTGTCGTGTCGTGGTCGCGGTCGGTCGGGTAAAGTCGTGTGGTATTGTGGTCGCAGTCGGTCGGGTAAAGTCGTGTCGTTTCATGGTCGCAGTCGGTCGGGTAAAGTCGTGTCGTGGTTGCAGTCGGTCGGGTAAAGTCGTGTCGGGTCGTGGTCGCAGTCGGTCGGGTAAAGTCGTGTCGTGGTCGCAGTCGGTCGGGTAAACTCGTGTCGTGGTCGCAGTCGGTCGGGTAAACTCGTGTCGTGGTCGCAGTCGGTCGAGTAAAGTCGTGTCGTCTCGTGGTCGCAGTCGGTCGGTTAAAGTCGTGTCGTTTCATGGTCGCAGTCGGTCGGATAAAGTCGTGTCGTGGTCGCACTCGGTCGGATAGTCGTGTCGTGGTCGCAGTCGGTCGGGTAAAGTCGAGTCGTGTCGTGGTCGCAGTTGGTCCGGTAAAGTCGTGTCCTGTCGTGGTCGCAGTCGGTCGGGTAAAGTCGTGTCGGGTCGTGGTCGCAGTCGGTCGGGTAAAGTCGTGTCGTGTCGTGGTCGCAGTCGTGTCGTGGTCGCAGTCGGTCGGGTAAAGTCGTGTCGTGTCGTGGTCGCAGTCGGTCGGGTAAAGTCGTGTCGTGTCGTGGTCGCAGTCGTGTCGTGGTCGCAGTCGGTCGGGTAAAGTCGTCTCGTGGACGCAGTCGGTCGGTTAAAGTCGTGTCGTGTCGTGGTCACAGTTGGTCGGGTAAAGTCGTGTCGTGTCATGGTCGCAGTAGGTCGGTTAAAGTCGTGTCGTGGTCGCAGTCGGTCGGGTAAAGTCATGTCGGGTCGTGGTCGCATTCGGTCGGGTAAAGTCGTGTCGTGGTCGCAGTCGGTCGGGTAAACTTGTGTCGTGTTCGCAGTCGGTCGAGTAAAGTCGTGTCGTCTCGTGGTCGCAGTCTGTCGTGTCGTGGTCGCAGTCGGTCGGTTAAAGTCGTGTCGTTTCATGGTCGCAGTCGGTCGGATAAAGTCGTGTCGTGGTCGCACGCGGTCGGATAGTCGTGTCGTGTCGTGGTCGCAGTCGGTCGGTTAAAGTCGTGTCGTGGTCGCTGTCGGTCGGGTAAAGTCGTGTCGTTTCATGGTCGCAGTCGGTCGGATAAAGTTGTGTCGTGGTTGCAGTCGGTCGGGTAAAGTTGTGTCGGGTCGTGGTCGCAGTCGGTCGGGTAAAGTCGTGTCGTGGTCGCAGTCGGTCGGGTAAACTCGTGTCGTGGTCGCAGTCGGTCGGGTAAACTCGTGTCGTGGTCGCAGTCGGTCGAGTAAAGTCGTGTCGTCTCGTGGTCGCAGTCTGTCGTGTCGTGGTCGCAGTCGGTCGGTTAAAGTCGTGTCGTTTCATGGTCGCAGTCGGTCGGATAAAGTCGTGTTGTGGTCGCACTCGGTCGGATAGTCGTGTCGTGGTATCAGTCGGTCGGGTAAAGTCGTGTCGGGTCGTGGTCGCAGTCGGTCGGGTAAAGTCGTGTCGTGTCGTGGTCGCAGTCGTGTCGTGGTCGCAGTCGGTCGGGTAAAGTCGTGTCGTGTCGTGGTCGCAGTCGGTCGGCTAAAGTCGTGTCATGTCGTGGTCGCAGTCGTGTCATGGTCGCAGTTGGTCGGGTAAACTCGTGTCGTGGTCGCAGTCGGTCGAGTAAAGTCGTGTCGTCTCGTGGTCGCAGTCTGTCGTGTCGTGGTCGCAGTCGGTCGGTTAAAGTCGTGTCGTTTCATGGTCGCAGTCGGTCGGATAAAGTCGTGTCGTGGTCGCACTCGGTCGGATAGTCGTGTCGTGGTCGCAGTCGGTCGGGTAAAGTCGAGTCGTGTCGTGGTCGCAGTTGGTCGGGTAAAGTCGTGTCGTGTCGTGGTCGCAGTCGGTCGGGTAAAGTCGTGTCGGGTCGTGGTCGCAGTCGGTCGGGTAAAGTCGTGTCGTGTCGTGGTCGCAGTCGGTCGGCTAAAGTCGTGTCGTGTCGTGGTCGCAGTCGTGTCATGGTCGCAGTTGGTCGGGTATAGTCGTGTCGTGTCGTGGTCGCAGTCGGTCGGTTAAAATCGTGTCGTGGTCGCAGTTGGTCGGTTAAAGTCGTGTCGTGTCGTGGTCGCGGTCGGTCGGTTAAAGTCGTGTCGTGTCGTGGTGGCACTCGGTCGGATAGTCGTGTCGTGGTATCAGTCGGTCGGGTAAAGTCGTGTCGGGTCGTGGTCGCAGTCGGTCGGGTAAAGTCGTGTCGTGTCGTGGTCGCAGTCGTGTCGTGGTCGCAGTCGGTCGGGTAAAGTCGTGTCGTGTCGTGGTCGCAGTCGGTCGGCTAAAGTCGTGTCATGTCGTGGTCGCAGTCGTGTCATGGTCGCAGTTGGTCGGGTAAACTCGTGTCGTGGTCGCAGTCGGTCGAGTAAAGTCGTGTCGTCTCGTGGTCGCAGTCTGTCGTGTCGTGGTCGCAGTCGGTCGGTTAAAGTCGTGTCGTTTCATGGTCGCAGTCGGTCGGATAAAGTCGTGTCGTGGTCGCACTCGGTCGGATAGTCGTGTCGTGGTCGCAGTCGGTCGGGTAAAGTCGAGTCGTGTCGTGGTCGCAGTTGGTCGGGTAAAGTCGTGTCGTGTCGTGGTCGCAGTCGGTCGGGTAAAGTCGTGTCGGGTCGTGGTCGCAGTCGGTCGGGTAAAGTCGTGTCGTGTCGTGGTCGCAGTCGGTCGGCTAAAGTCGTGTCGTGTCGTGGTCGCAGTCGTGTCATGGTCGCAGTTGGTCGGGTATAGTCGTGTCGTGTCGTGGTCGCAGTCGGTCGGTTAAAATCGTGTCGTGGTCGCAGTTGGTCGGTTAAAGTCGTGTCGTGGTCGCGGTCGGTCGGGTAAAGTCGTGTGGTATTGTGGTCGCAGTCGATCGGGTAAAGTCGTGTCGTCTCGTGGTCGCAGTCTGTCGGGTAAAGATGTGTCGTGTCGTAGTCGCAGTCGTGTCGTGGTCGCAGTTGGTCGGGTAAAGTCGTGTCGTGTCGTGGTCGCAGTCGGTCGGTTAAAATCGTGTCGTGGTCGCAGTTGGTCGGGTAAAGTCGTGTCGTGTCGTGGTCGCAGTTGGTCGGGTAAAGTCGTGTCGTGTCCTGGTCGCAGCCAGTCGGATAAAGTCGTGTCGTGGTCGCAGTCGTTTGGGTAAAGTCGTGTTGTGTCGTGGTCGCAGTCGGTCGGGTAAAGTCGTGTCGTCTCGTGGACGCAGTCGGTCGGTTAAAGTCGTGTCGTGTCGTGGTCACAGTTGGTCGGGTAAAGTCGTGTCGTGTCATGGTCGCAGTCGGTCGGTTAAAGTCGTGTCGTGGTCGCAGTCGGTCGGGTCGTGGTCGCAGTCGGTCGGGTAAAGTCGTGTCGTGGTCGCAGTCGGTCGGGTAAACTCGTGTCGTGTTCGTAGTCGGTCGAGTAAAGTCGTGTCGTCTCGTGGTGGCAGTATGTCGTGTCGTGGTCGCAGTCGGTCGGTTAAAGTCGTGTCGTTTCATGGTCGCAGTCGGTCGGATAAAGTCGTGTCGTGGTCGCACTCGGTCGGATAGTCGTGTCGTGTCGTGGTCGCAGTCGGTCGGGTAAAGTCGTGTCGTGGTCGCAGTCGGTCGGGTAAAATCGTGTCGTGTCGTGGTCGCAGTCGTGTCATGGTCGCAGTTGGTCGGGTAAAGTCGTGTCGTGTCGTGGTCGCAGTCGGTCGGTTAAAATCGTGTCGTGGTCGCAGTTGGTCGGTTAAAGTCGTGTCGTGGTCGCGGTCGGTCGGGTAAAGTCGTGTCGTATCGTGGTCGCAGTCGGTCGGATAAAGTTGTGTCGTGGTTGCAGTCGGTCGGGTAAAGTTGTGTCGGGTCGTGGTCGCAGTCGGTCGGGTAAAGTCGTGTCGTGGTCGCAGTCGGTCGGGTAAACTCGTGTCGTGGTCGCAGTCGGTCGGGTAAACTCGTGTGGTGGTCGCAGTCGGTCGAGTAAAGTCGTGTCGTCTCGTGGTCGCAGTCTGTCATGTCGTGGTCGCAGTCGGTCGGTTAAAGTCGTGTCGTTTCATGGTCGCAGTCGGTCGGATAAAGTCGTGTCGTGGTCGCACGGGGTCGGATAGTCGTGTCGTGTCGTGGTCGCAGTCGGTCGGTTAAAGTCGTGTCGTGGTCGCAGTCGGTCGGGTAAAGTCGTGTCGTTTCATGGTCGCAGTCGGTCGGATAAAGTTGTGTCGTGGTTGCAGTCGGTCGGGTAAAGTTGTGTCGGGTCGTGGTCGCAGTCGGTCGGGTAAAGTCGTGTCGTGGTCGCAGTCGGTCGGGTAAACTCGTGTCGTGGTCGCAGTCGGTCGGGTAAACTCGTGTCGTGGTCGCAGTCGGTCGGGTAAACTCGTGTCGTGGTCGCAGTCGGTCGAGTAAAGTCGTGTCGTCTCGTGGTCGCAGTCTGTCGTGTCGTGGTCGCAGTCGGTCGGATAAAGTCGTGTTGTGGTCGCACTCGGTCGGATAGTCGTGTCGTGGTATCAGTCGGTCGGGTAAAGTCGTGTCGGGTCGTGGTCGCAGTCGGTCGGGTAAAGTCGTGTCGTGTCGTGGTCGCAGTCGTGTCGTGGTCGCAGTCGGTCGGGTAAAGTCGTGTCGTGTCGTGGTCGCAGTCGGTCGGCTAAAGTCGTGTCATGTCGTGGTCGCAGTCGTGTCATGGTCGCAGTTGGTCGGGTAAACTCGTGTCGTGGTCGCAGTCGGTCGAGTAAAGTCGTGTCGTCTCGTGGTCGCAGTCTGTCGTGTCGTGGTCGCAGTCGGTCGGTTAAAGTCGTGTCGTTTCATGGTCGCAGTCGGTCGGATAAAGTCGTGTCGTGGTCGCACTCGGTCGGATAGTCGTGTCGTGGTCGCAGTCGGTCGGGTAAAGTCGAGTCGTGTCTTGGTCGCAGTTGGTCGGGTAAAGTCGTGTCGTGTCGTGGTCGCAGTCGGTCGGGTAAAGTCGTGTCGGGTCGTGGTCGCAGTCGGTCGGGTAAAGTCGTGTCGTGTCGTGGTCGCAGTCGGTCGGCTAAAGTCGTGTCGTGTCGTGGTCGCAGTCGTGTCATGGTCGCAGTTGGTCGGGTATAGTCGTGTCGTGTCGTGGTCGCAGTCGGTCGGTTAAAATCGTGTCGTGGTCGCAGTTGGTCGGTTAAAGTCGTGTCGTGTCGTGGTCGCGGTCGGTCGGGTAAAGTCGTGTGGTATTGTGGTCGCAGTCGGTCGGGTAAAGTCGTGTCGTCTCGTGGTCGCAGTCTGTCGGGTAAAGATGTGTCGTGTCGTAGTCGCAGTCGTGTCGTGGTCGCAGTTGGTCGGGTAAAGTCGTGTCGTGTCGTGGTCGCAGTCGGTCGGTTAAAATCGTGTCGTGGTCGCAGTTGGTCGGGTAAAGTCGTGTCGTGTCGTGGTCGCAGTTGGTCGGGTAAAGTCGTGTCGTGTCCTGGTCGCAGCCAGTCGGATAAAGTCGTGTCGTGGTCGCAGTCGTTTGGGTAAAGTCGTGTTGTGTCGTGGTCGCAGTCGGTCGGGTAAAGTCGTGTCGTCTCGTGGACGCAGTCGGTCGGTTAAAGTCGTGTCGTGTCGTGGTCACAGTTGGTCGGGTAAAGTCGTGTCGTGTCATGGTCGCAGTCGGTCGGTTAAAGTCGTGTCGTGGTCGCAGTCGGTCGGGTCATGGTCGCAGTCGGTCGGGTAAAGTCGTGTCGTGGTCGCAGTCGGTCGGGTAAACTCGTGTCGTGTTCGTAGTCGGTCGAGTAAAGTCGTGTCGTCTCGTGGTGGCAGTATGTCGTGTCGTGGTCGCAGTCGGTCGGTTAAAGTCGTGTCGTTTCATGGTCGCAGTCGGTCGGATAAAGTCGTGTCGTGGTCGCACTCGGTCGGATAGTCGTGTCGTGTCGTGGTCGCAGTCGGTCGGGTAAAGTCGTGTCGTGGTCGCAGTCGGTCGGGTAAAATCGTGTCGTGTCGTGGTCGCAGTCGTGTCATGGTCGCAGTTGGTCGGGTAAAGTCGTGTCGTGTCGTGGTCGCAGTCGGTCGGTTAAAATCGTGTCGTGGTCGCAGTTGGTCGGTTAAAGTCGTGTCGTGGTCGCGGTCGGTCGGGTAAAGTCGTGTCGTATCGTGGTCGCAGTCGGTCGGATAAAGTTGTGTCGTGGTTGCAGTCGGTCGGGTAAAGTTGTGTCGGGTCGTGGTCGCAGTCGGTCGGGTAAAGTCGTGTCGTGGTCGCAGTCGGTCGGGTAAACTCGTGTCGTGGTCGCAGTCGGTCGGGTAAACTCGTGTGGTGGTCGCAGTCGGTCGAGTAAAGTCGTGTCGTCTCGTGGTCGCAGTCTGTCATGTCGTGGTCGCAGTCGGTCGGTTAAAGTCGTGTCGTTTCATGGTCGCAGTCGGTCGGATAAAGTCGTGTCGTGGTCGCACTCGGTCGGATAGTCGTGTCGTGGTATCAGTCGGTCGGGTAAAGTCGTGTCGGGTCGTGGTCGCAGTCGGTCGGGTAAAGTCGTGTCGTGTCGTGGTCGCAGTCGTGTCGTGGTCGCAGTCGGTCGGGTAAAGTCGTGTCGTGTCGTGGTCGCAGTCGGTCGGCTAAAGTCGTGTCGTGTCGTGGTCGCAGTCGTGTCATGGTCGCAGTTGGTCGGGTAAACTCGTGTCGTGGTCGCAGTTGGTCGGGTAAAGTCGTGTCGCGTCGTGGTCGCAGTCGGTCGGGTAACGTCGCATCGTTTCGTGGTCGCAGTCGGTCGGATAAAGTCGAGTCGCGTCTTGGTCGCATTCGTTCCGTTAAAGTTGTGTTGTTTCGTGGTCGCAATCGGTCGGATAAAGTTGTGTCGTGGTCGCAGTCTGTCGGGTAAAGTCGTGTCGTGTCGTGGTCGCAGTCGTGTCGTGGTCGCAGTTGGTCGGGTAAAGTCGTGTCGTGTCGTGGTCGCAGTCGGTCAGGTAAAGTCGTGTCGTATCGTGGTCGCAGTCAGTCGGGTAAAGTCGTGTCGTGTCGTGGTCGCAGTCGTGTCGTGGTCGCAGTTGGTCGGGTAAAGTCGTGTCGGCTCGTGGTCGCAGTCGGTCGGGTAAAGTCGTGTCGTGTCGTGGTCGCAGTCGTGTCGTGGTCACAGTCGTGTCGTGGTCGCAGTCGGTCGGGTAAAGTCTTGTCGTGTCGTTGTCGCAGTCGGTCGAGTAAAGTCGTGTCGTCTCGTGGTCGCAGTCTGTCGTGTCGTGGTCGCAGTCGGTCGGTTAAAGTCGTGTCGTTTCATGGTCGCAGTCGGTCGGGTAAAGTCGTGTCGTGTCGTGGTCGCAGTCGGTCGAGTAAAGTCGTGTCGTATCGTGGTCGCAGTTGGTCGGGTAAAGTCGTGTCGCGTCGTGGTCGCAGTCGGTCGGGTAAAGTCGCATCGTTTCGTGGTCGCAGTCGGTCGGATAAAGTCGAGTCGCGTCTTGGTCGCATTCGTTCCGTTAAAGTTGTGTTGTTTCGTGGTCGCAATCGGTCGGATAAAGTTGTGTCGTGGTCGCAGTCGGTCTGGTAAAGTCGTGTCCTTTCGTGGTCGCAGTCGGTCGGATAAAGTCGTGTCGTGTCGTGGTCGCAGTCGGTCGGGTAAAGTCGTGTCGTGTCGTGGTCGCAGTCGTGTCGTGGTCGCAGTCGGTCGGGTAAAGTCGTGTTGTGTCGTGGTCGCAGTCGGTCGGGTAAAGTCGTGTCGTGTCGTGGTCGCAGTCGTGTCATGGTCGCAGTTGGTCGGGCAAAGTCGTGTCGTGGTCGCAGTCGGTCGGTTAAAATCGTGTCGTGGTCGCAGTTGGTCGGTTAAAGTCGTGTCGTGTCGTGGTCGCGGTCGGTCGGGTAAAGTCGTGTGGTATTGTGGTCGCAGTCTGTCGCGTAAAGTCGTGTCGTGGTCGCAGTCGGTTGGGTAAAGTCGTGTTGTGTCGTGGTCGCAGTCGGTCGGGTAAAGTCGTGTCGTCTCGTGGACGCAGTCGGTCGGTTAAAGTCGTGTCGTGGTCACAGTTGGTCGGGTAAAGTCGTGTCGTGTCATGGTCGCAGTCGGTCGGTTAAAGTCGTGTCGTGGTCGCAGTCGGTCGGGTAAAGTCATGTCGGGTCGTGGTCGCAGTCGGTCGGGTAAAGTCGTGTCGTGGTCGCAGTCGGTCGGGTAAACTCGTGTCGTGTTCGCAGTCGGTCGAGTAAAGTCGTGTCGTCTCGTGGTCGCAGTCTGTCGTGTCGTGGTCGCAGTCGGTCGGTTAAAGTCGTGTCGTTTCATGGTCGCAGTCGGTCGGATAAAGTCGTGTCGTGGTCGCACTCGGTCGGATAGTCGTGTCGTGTCGTGGTCGCAGTCGGTCGGTTAAAGTCGTGTCGTGGTCGCAGTCGGTCGGGTAAAGTCGTGTCGTTTCATGGTCGCAGTCGGTCGGATAAAGTTGTGTCGTGGTTGCAGTCGGTCGGGTAAAGTCGTGTCGGGTCGTGTTCGCAGTCGGTCGGGTAAAGTCGTGTCGTGGTCGCAGTCGGTCGGGTAAACTCGTGTCGTGGTCGCAGTCGGTCGGGTAAACTCGTGTCGTGGTCGCAGTCGGTCGAGTAAAGTCGTGTCGTCTCGTGGTCGCAGTCGGTCGGTTAAAGTCGTGTCGTTTCATGGTCGCAGTCGGTCGGATAAAGTCGTGTCGTGGTCGCACTCGGTCGGATAGTCGTGTCGTGGTCGCAGTCGGTCGGGTAAAGTCGAGTCGTGTCGTGGTCGCAGTTGGTCGGGTAAAGTCGTGTCGTGTCGTGGTCGCAGTCGTGTCGTGGTCGCAGTCGGTCGGGTAAAGTCGTGTCGTGTCGTGGTCGCAGTCGGTCGGGTAAAGTCGTGTCGTGTCGTGGTCGCAGTCGTGTCATGGTCGCAGTTGGTCGGGTAAAGTCGTGTCGTGTCGTGGTCGCAGTCGGTCGGTTAAAATCGTGTCGTGGTCGCAGTTGGTCGGTTAAAGTCGTGTCGTGTCGTGGTCGCGGTCGGTCGGGTAAAGTCGTGTGGTATTGTGGTCGCAGTCTGTCGCGTAAAGTCGTGTCGTGTCGTAGTCGCAGTCGTGTCGTGGTCGCAGTTGGTCGGGTAAAGTCGTGTCGTGTCGTGGTCGCAGTCGGTCGGTTAAAATCGTGTCGTGGTCGCAGTTGGTCGGGTAAAGTCGTGTCGTGTCGTGGTCGCAGCCAGTCGGATAAAGTTGTGTCGTGGTCGCAGTCGGTTGGGTAAAGTCGTGTTGTGTCGTGGTCGCAGTCGGTCGGGTAAAGTCGTGTCGTCTCATGGTCGCAGTCGGTCGGATAAAGTCGTGTCGTGGTCGCACTCGGTCGGATAGTCGTGTCGTGTCGTGGTCGCAGTCGGTCGGGTAAAGTCGTGTCGTGGTCGCAGTCCGTCGGGTAAAATCGTGTCGTGTCGTGGTCGCAGTCGTGTCATGGTCGCAGTTGGTCGGGTAAAGTCGTGTCGTGTCGTGGTCGCATTCGGTCGGTTAAAATCGTGTCGTGGTCGCAGTTGGTCGGTTAAAGTCGTGTCGTGGTCGCGGTCGGTCGGGTAAAGTCGTGTCGTATCGTGGTCGCAGTCGGTCAGGTAAAGTCGTGTCGTGTCGTGGTCGCAGTCTGTCTGGTAAAGTCGTGTCGTGTCGTGGTCGCAGTCGTGTCGTGGTCGCAGTTGGTCGGGTAAAGTCGTGTCGTGTCGTGGTCGCAGTCGGTCAGGTAAAGTCGTGTCGTATCGTGGTCGCAGTCAGTCGGGTAAAGTCGTGTCGTGGTCGTAGTCGTGTCGTGGTCGCAGTTGGTCGGGTAAAGTCGTGTCGGGTCGTGGTCGCAGTCTGTCGGGTAAAGTCGTGTCGTGTCGTGGTCGCAGTCGTGTGGTGGTCACAGTCGTGTCGTGGTCGCAGTCGGTCGGGTAAAGTCGTGTCGTGTCGTTGTCGCAGTCGGTCGAGTAAAGTCGTGTCGTCTCGTGGTCGCAGTCTGTCGTGTCGTGGTCGCAGTCGGTCGGTTAAAGTCGTGTCGTTTCATGGTCGCAGTCGGTCGGGTAAAGTCGCATCGTCACAGTCGGTCGGGAAAAGTCATCTCGGGTCGTGGTCGCAGTCGGTCGGGTTAAGTCGTGTCGTGTTTAAGTCGTCGTTAAAGTCGTTAAAACTGTCGTTAAAGTCGTCGGTAAAGTCTTCGGTAAATTCGTCGTTAAAGTTGTCGTTAAAGTTGTCGTTAAACTCATCGGTAAAGTCGTCGTTAAAGTCGTCGCTAGTCGTCGTTGTTAGTCGTCGTTAAAGTCGTTAAAACCGTCGTTAAAACCGTCGTTAAAGTCGTCGGTAAAGTCATCGGTAAAGTCGTCGTTAAAATTTTAGTTAAAGTCGTCGTTAAAATTGTAGTTAAAGTCGCCGTTAAAGTCGTCGATAAAGTCGTCGATAAAGTCGTCGTTAAAGTCGTCGTTAACGTCGTCGTTAAAGTCGTCGTTAAAGTCGTCGTTAAAGTTGTCGTTAAAGTCGTTAAAATCGTCGTTAAAGTCGTTGATAAACTCGTCGTTAGAGTCGTCGCTAGTCGTTGTTAAAGTCGTCGTTAGTCGTCGTTAAAGTCGTCGTTAAAGTCGCCGTTAAAGTCGTCGGTAAAGTTGTCGGTAAAGTCGTCGTTAAAGTCGTTGTTAAAGTTGTCGGTAAAGTCGTAGGTAAAGTCGTAGGTAAAGTCGTCGTTAAAGTCGCCGATAAAGTCGTCTTTAAAGTCGTCTTTAAAGTCGTCGTTCAAGTCGTCGTTAAAGTCGTTAAAATCGTCGTTAAAGTCGTGATTAAACTCGTCGTTAGAGTCGTCGTTAAAGTCGTCGTTAAAGTCGTTGTTAGTCGTCGTTAAAGTCGCCGATAAAGTCGCCGTTAAAGTCGCCGTTAAATTCGTCGGTAAAGTCGTCGGTAAAGTCGTCGGTAAAGTCGTTGTTAAAATTGTTGGTAAAGTTGTCGGTAAAGTCGTCGGTAAAGTGGTCGTTAAAGTCGCCAATAAAGTCGTCTTTAAAGTCGTCGTTAAAGTCGTCGTTTAAGTCGTCGTTTAAGTCGCCGTTAAAGTCGTCGTTCAAGCCGTCGTGAAAGCCGTCGTTAAAGTCGTCATTCAAGCCGCCGTTAAAGTCGTTGTTCAAGCTGTCGGTAAAGTCTTCGGTAAAGTCGTCGGTAAAGTCGTCGTTAAAGTCGTCGTTAAAGCCGTTGTTAAAGCCGTCGTTCAAGTCGTCGTTCAAGTCGTCGGTAAATTCGTCGTTAAAGTCGTCGTTAAAGTTGTCGGTAAACTCATCGGTAAAGTTGTCGTTAAAGTCGTCGCTAGTCGTCGTTGTTAGTCGTTGTTAAAGTCGTTAAAACCGTCGTTAAAGTCGTCGTTAAAGTCGTCGTTAAAGTCGTCGGTAAAGTCATCGGTAAAGTCGTCGTTAAAATTTTAGTTAAAGTCGTCGTTAAAGTCGTCGTTAAAGTCGTCGATAAAGTCGAGTTAAAGCCGTCGTTAAAGCCGTCGTTAAAGCCGTCGTTAAAGTCGTCGTTCAAGTCGTCGTTTAAGTCGTCTTTCAAGTCGTCTGTAAATTCGTCGTTAAAGTCGTCGTTAAAGTTGTCGTTAAACTCGTCGGTAAAGTCATCGCTAATGTCGTCGCTAGTCGTCGTTAAAGTCGTAGTAGTCGTTAAAGTCGTCGTTAAAGTCGTCATTAAAGTCGTTAAAACTGTCGGTAAAGTCGTCGTTAAAGTCGTCGGTAAAGTCGTCGGTAAAGTCGTCGTTAAAGCCGTCGTTAAAGTCGTCGTTCAAGTCGTCGGTAAAGTCGTCGTTCAAGTCGTCGTTAAAGTTGTCGTTAAACTCATCGGTAAAGTCGTCGTTAAAGTCGTCGCTAGTCGTCGTTGTTAGTCGTCGTTAAAGTCGTTAAAACCGTCGTTAAAGTCATCGTTAAAGTCGTCGTTAAAGTCGTCGGTAAAGTCATCGGTAAAGTCGTCATTAAAATTTTAGTTAAAGTCGTCGTTAAAATTGTAGTTAAAGTCGTCGTTAAAGTCGTCGATAAAGTCGTCGATAAAGTCGTCGATAAAGTCGTCGGTAAAGTCGTCGTTAAAGTCGTCGTTAACGGCGTCGTTAAAGTCGTCGTTAAAGTCGTCGTTAAAGTTGTCGTTAAAGTCGTTAAAATCGTCGTTAAAGTCGTCGATAAACTCGTCGTTAGAGTCGTCGCTAGTCGTTGTTAAAGTCGTCGTTAGTCGTCGTTAAAGTCGCCGTTAAAGTCGCCGTTAAAGTCGTCGGTAAAGTCGTCGGTAAAGTCGTCGTTAAAGTCGTTGTTAAAGTTGTCGGTAAAGTTGTCGGTAAAGTCGTCGGTAAAGTCGTCGTTAAAGTCGCCGATAAAGTCGTCTTTAAAGTCGTCTTTAAAGTCGTCGTTCAAGTCGTCGTAAAACTCGTCGTTAAAGTCGTCGCTAGTCATCGTTCAAGTCGTTGTTAGTCGTCCTTAAAGTCGCTGATAAAGTCGCCGTTAAAGTCGTTGGTGAAGTCGTCGTTAAAGTCGTCGTAAAAGTCGTCGTTAAAGTAGTCGTTAAAGTCGTCGGTAAAGTCGTCAGTAAAAACATCAGTGAAGTCGTCGTTAAAGTCGTCGGTGAAGTCGTCGTTAAAGTCGTCGTGAAAGTCGTCGTTCAAGCCGTCGTTCAAGCCGTCGTTAAAGTCGTCGTTCAAGCCGTCGTTCAAGTCGTCGGTAAAGTCGTCGGTAAAGTCGTCGTTAAAGTCGTCGTGAAAGTCGTCGTTCAAGCCGTCGTTCAAGCCGTCGTTAAAGTCGTCGTTCAAGCCGTCGTTCAAGTCGTCGGTAAAGTCGTCGGTAAAGTCGTCGTTAAAGGCGTCGTTAAAGCCGTCGTTAAAGCCGTCGTTAAAGTCGTCGTTCAAGCCGTCGATAAAGTCGTCGATAAAGTCGTCGGTAAAGTCGTCGGTAAAGTCGATAAAATCATCGGTAAAGTCGGCGTCAAAATCGTCGTCAAAGTCGTCGTCAAAGTCGTCGTTAAAGTCGTCATTAAAGTAGTCATTAGTCGTCGTTAAAGTCGTTAAAATCGTCGTTAAAGTCGTCGTTAAACTCGTCGTTAGAGTCGTCGTTAAAGTCGTCGATAGTCGTCGTTAAAGTCTTTGTTAGTCGTCGTTAAAGTCCGCCGATAAAGTCGCCGTTAAAGTCGCCGTTAAAGTCGTCGGTAAAGTCGTCTGTAAAGTCGTTGTTAAAATTGTCGGTAAAGTTGTCGGTAAAGTGGTCGGTAAAGTAGTCGTTAGAGTCGCGGATAAAGTCGTCTTTAAAGTCGTCGTTAAAGCCGTCGTTAAAGTCGTCGTTCAAGCCGTAGTTAAAGTCGTTGTTCAAGCTGTCGGCAAAGTCTTCGGTAAAGTCGTCGGTAAAGTCGTCGTTAAAGTCGTCGTTAAAGCCGTCGTTAAAGTCGTCGTTCAAGTCGTCGGTAAATTCGTCATTAAAGTCGTCGTTAAAGTTGTCGTTAAACTCGTCGGTAAGGTCGTCGCTAGTCGTCGTTAGTCGTCGTTAAAGTCGTCGTTAGTCGTTAAAGTCGTCGTTAAAATTGTCGTTAAAGTTGTTAAACTCGTTAAACTCGTCGTAAAACTCGTCGTTAAAGTCGTCGCTAGTCATCGTTCAAGTCGTTGTTAGTCGTCCTTAAAGTCGCTGATAAAGTCGTCGGTGAAGTCGTCGTTAAAGTCGTCAGTGAAGTCGTCGTTAAAGTCGTCGTGAAAGTCGTCTTTCAAGCCGTCGTTCAAGCCGTCGTTAAAGTCGTCGTTCAAGCCGTCGTTCAAGTCGTCGGTAAAGTCGTCGGTAAAGTCGTCGTTAAAGTCGTCGTTAAAGCCGTCGTTAAAGTCGTCGTTCAAGTCGTTGTTCATGTCGTCGTTCAAGTCGTCGTTCAAGTCGACGGTAAATTCGTCGTTAAAGTTGTCGTTAAAGTTGTCGTTAAACTCGTCGGTAAAGTCGTCGTTAAAGTCGTCGGTAAAGTCGTCGGTAAAGTCGTCGTTAAAGTCGTCATTAGTCGTCGTTAAAGTCGTCGTTAAAATCGTCGATAGTCGTTGTTAGTCGTCGTTAAAGTCGGAGGTAAAGTCGCCGTTAAAGCCGTCGTTAAAGTCGTCGTTAAAGTCGTCGTTCAAGCCGTCGTTAAAGTCGTTGTTCAAGCTGTCGGCAAAGTCTTCGGTAAAGTCGTCGGTAAAGTCGTCGTTAAAGCCGTCGTTAAAGCCGTCGTTAAAGTCGTCGTTCAAGTCGTCGGTAAATTCGTCATTAAAGTCGTCGTTCAAGTTGTCGTTAAACTCGTCGGTAAGGTCGTCGTTAAAGTCGTCGCTAGTCGTCGTTAAAGTCGTCGTTAGTCGTTAAAGTCGTCGTTAAAATCGTCGTTAAAGTTGTTAAACTCGTCGTTAAACTCGTCGTTAAAGTCGTCGCTAGTCATCGTTCAAGTCGTTGTTAGTCGTCGTTAAAGTCGCTGATAAAGTCGCCGTTAAAGTTGCCGTTAAAGTCGTCGTTAAAATTGCTGTTTAAGTCGTCGTTAAAACTGTCGTTAAAGTCGTCGTTAAAGTCGTCGGTAAAGTCGTCGGTAAATTCGTCGTTAAAGTTGTCGTTAAAGTTGTCGTTAAACTCATCGGTAAAGTCGTCGTTAAAGTCGTCGCTAATCGTCGTTGTTAGTCGTCGTTAAAGTCGTTAAAACCGTCGTTAAAACCGTCGTTAAAGTCGTCGTTAAAGTCGTCGGTAAAGTCATCGGTAAAGTCGTCGTTAAAATTTTAGTTAAAGTCGTCGTTAAAATTGTAGTTAAAGTCGTCGTTAAAGTCGTCGATAAAGTCGTCGATAAAGTCGTCGTTAAAGTCGTCGTTAACGTCGTCGTTAAAGTCGTCGTTAAAGTCGTCGTTAAAGTCGTCGTTAAAGTCGTTAAAATCGTCGTTAAAGTCGTTGATAAACTCGTCGTTAGAGTCGTCGCTAGTCGTTGTTAAAGTCGTCGTTAGTCGTCGTTAAAGTCGTCGTTAAAGTCGCCGTTAAAGTCGTCGGTAAAGTTGTCGGTAAAGTCGTCGTTAAAGTCGTTGTTAAAGTTGTCGGTAAAGTTGTCGGTAAAGTCGTAGGTAAAGTCGTCGTTAAAGTCGCCGATAAAGTCGTCTTTAAAGTCGTCTTTAAAGTCGTCGTTCAAGTCGTCGTTAAAGTCGTTAAAATCGTCGTTAAAGTCGTGATTAAACTCGTCGTTAGAGTCGTCGTTAAAGTCGTCGTTAAAGTCGTTGTTAGTCGTCGTTAAAGTCGCCGATAAAGTCGCCGTTAAAGTCGCCGTTAAATTCGTCGGTAAAGTCGTCGGTAAAGTCGTCGGTAAAGTCGTTGTTAAAATTGTTGGTAAAGTTGTCGGTAAAGTCGTCGGTAAAGTGGTCGTTAAAGTCGCCAATAAAGTCGCCAATAAAGTCGTCTTTAAAGTCGTCGTTAAAGTCGTCGTTTAAGTCGTCGTTTAAGTCGCCGTTAAAGTCGTCGTTCAAGCCGTCGTGAAAGCCGTCGTTAAAGTCGTCATTCAAGCCGTCGTTAAAGTCGTTGTTCAAGCTGTCGGTAAAGTCTTCGGTAAAGTCGTCGGTAAAGTCGTCGTTAAAGTCGTCGTTAAAGCCGTTGTTAAAGCCGTCGTTCAAGTCGTCGTTCAAGTCGTCGTTCAAGTCGTCGGTAAAGTCGTCGTTAAAGTTGTCGGTAAACTCATCGGTAAAGTTGTCGTTAAAGTCGTCGCTAGTCGTCGTTGTTAGTCGTCGTTAAAGTCGTTAAAACCGTCGTTAAAGTCGTCGTTAAAGTCGTCGTTAAAGTCGTCGTTAAAGTCGTCGGTAAAGTCATCGGTAAAGTCGTCGTTAAAATTTTAGTTAAAGTCGTCGTTAAAGTCGTCGTTAAAGTCGTCGATAAAGTCGAGTTAAAGCCGTCGTTAAAGCCGTCGTTAAAGCCGTCGTTAAAGTCGTCGTTCAAGTCGTCGTTTAAGTCGTCTTTCAAGTCGTCTGTAAATTCGTCGTTAAAGTCGTCGTTAAAGTTGTCGTTAAACTCGTCGGTAAAGTCATCGTTAATGTCGTCGCTAGTCGTCGTTAAAGTCGTAGTAGTCGTTAAAGTCGTCGTTAAAGTCGTCATTAAAGTCGTTAAAACTGTCGGTAAAGTCGTCGTTAAAGTCGTCGGTAAAGTCGTCGGTAAAGTCGTCGGTAAAGTCGTCGTTAAAGCCGTCGTTAAAGTCGTCGTTCAAGTCGTCGGTAAAGTCGTCGTTCAAGTCGTCGTTAAAGTTGTCGTTAAACTCATCGGTAAAGTCGTCGTTAAAGTCGTCGCTAGTCGTCGTTGTTAGTCGTCGTTAAAGTCGTTAAAACCGTCGTTAAAGTCATCGTTAAAGTCGTCGGTAAAGTCGTCGGTAAAGTCGTCGATAAAGTCGTCGATAAAGTCGTCGATAAAGTCGTCGGTAAAGTCGTCGTTAAAGTCGTCGTTAACGGCGTCGTTAAAGTCGTCGTTAAAGTCGTCGTTAAAGTTGTCGTTAAAGTCGTTAAAATCGTCGTTAAAGTCGTCGATAAACTCGTCGTTAGAGTCGTCGCTAGTCGTCGCTAGTCGTTGTTAAAGTCGTCGTTAGTCGTCGTTAAAGTCGTCGTTAAAGTCGCCGTTAAAGTCGTCGGTAAAGTCGTCGGTAAAGTCGTCGTTAAAGTCGTTGTTAAAGTTGTCGGTAAAGTTGTCGGTAAAGTCGTCGGTAAAGTCGTCGTTAAAGTCGCCGATAAAGTCGTCTTTAAAGTCGTCTTTAAAGTCGTCGTTCAAGTCGTCGTTAAAGTCGTGATTAAACTCGTCGTTAGAGTCGTCGTTAAAGTCGTCGCTAGTCGTCGTTAAAGTCGTTGTTAGTCTTCGTTAAAGTCGCCGATAAAGTCGCCGTTAAAGTCGCCGTTAAATTCGTCGGTAAAGTCGTCGGTAAAGTCGTTGTTAAAATTGTCGGTAAAGTCGTCGTTAAAGTCGCCAATAAAGTCGTTTTTAAAGTCGTCGTTAAAGTCGTCGTTTAAGTCGCCGTTTAAGTCGCCGTTAAAGTCGACGTTCAAGCCGTCGTGAAAGCCGTCGTTAAAGTCGTCGTTCAAGCCGTCGTTAAAGCCGTCGTTAAAGTCGTTGTTCAAACTGTCGGTAAAGTCTTCGGTAAAATCGTCGTTAAAGTCGTCGTTAAAGCCGTCGTTAAAGCCGTCCTTCAAGTCGTCGTTCAAGTCGTCGGTAAAGTCGTCGTTCAAGTCGTCGTTCAAGTCGTCGGTAAATTCGTCGTTAAAGTCGTCGTTAAAGTTGTCGTTAAACTCATCGGTAAAGTCGTCGTTAAAGTCGTCGCTAGTCGTCGTTGTTAGTCGTCGTTAAAGTCGTTAAAACCGTCGTTAAAGTCGTCAAAGTCGTCGGTAAAGTCATCGGTAAAGTCGTCGTTAAAATTTTAGTTAAAGTCGTCGTTAAAGTCGAGTTAAAGTCGTCGTTAAAGCCGTCGTTAAAGCCGTCGTTAAAGTCGTCGTTCAAGTCGTCGTTCAAGTCGTCGTTTAAGTCGTCGTTCAAGTCGTCGTTCAAGTCGTCTGTAAATTCGTCGTTAAAGTCGTCGTTAAAGTTGTCGTTAAACTCGTCGGTAAAGTCATCGTTAATGTCGTCGCTAGTCGTCGTTAAAGTCGTCGTTAGTCGTCATTAAAGTCGTCGTTAAACTCGTCGTTAAAGTCGTCGCTAGTCGTCGTTGTTAGTCGTCGTTAAAGTCGTTAAAACCGTTGTAAAGTCGTCGTTAAAGTCGTCGTTAAAGTCGTCGTTAAAGTCATCGATAAAGTCATCGTTCAAGTCGTCGGTAAAGTTGTTGTTAAAGTCGTCGTTAACGTCGTCGTTAAAGTCGTCGTTAAAGTCGTCGTTAAAGTTGTCGTTAAAGTCGTTAAAATCGTCAGAGTCGTCGCTAGTCGTCGTTAAAGTAGTCGTTAGTCGTCGTTAAAGTCGTCGGTAAAGTCGTCGTTAAAGTCGTTGTTTAAAGTTGTCGGTAAAGTCGTCGTTAAAGTCGCCGATAAAGTCGTCTTTAAAGTCGTCTTTAAAGTCGTCGTTCAAGTCGGCGTTAAAGTTGTTAAAATCGTCGTTAAAGTCGTCGTTAGAGTCGTCGTTAAAGTCGTCGCTAGTCGTCATTAAAGTCGTCATTAAAGTCGTCGTTAAAGTCGTCGTTAAAGTCGCCGATAAAGTCGTCTTTAAAGTCGTCGTTAAAGTCGTCGTTAAAGTCGCCGTTAAAGTCGTCGTTTAAGCCGTCGTGAAAGCCGTCGTTAAAGTCGTCGTTAAAGTCGTCGTTCAAGCCGTCGTTAAAGTCGTTGTTCAAGCTGTCGGTAAAGTCTCGGTAAAGTCGTCGGTAAAGTCGTCGTTAAAGTCGTCGTTAAAGCCGTCGTTAAAGCCGTCGTTAAAGTCGTCGTTCAAGTCGTCGTTCAAGTCGTCGTTCAAGTCGTCGTTCAAGTCGTCGGTAAATTCGTCGTTAAAGTCGTCGTTAAAGTCGTCGATAACATCGTCGGTAAAGTCGTCGTTAAAGTCGTCGCTAGTCGTCGTTAAAGTCGTCGTTAAAGTCTTCGTTAAAATCGTTGTTAAAATCGTCGTTAAACTCGTCGTTAAAGTCGTCGCTAGTCGTCGTTGTTAGTCGTCGTTTAAGTCGTTAAAACCGTCGTTAAAGTCGTCGTTAAAGTCGTCGCTAGTCGTCGTTAAAGTCGTCGTTAGTCGTCGTTAAAGTCGTCTTTAAAGTCGTCGTTAAAATCGTCGTTAAAGTCGTCGTTAAAGTCGTCGCTAGTCGTCGTTAAAGTCGTCGTTAGTCGTTGTTAAAGTCGTCGTTAAAACCGTCGTTAAAGTCGTCGTTAAAGTCGTCGTTAAAGTCGTTGGTAAAGTCATCGGTAAAGTCGTCGTTAAAATTTTAGTTAAAGTCGTCGTTAAAGACGTCGTTAAAGTCGTCGTTAAAGTCGTCGTTAAAGTCGTCGTTAAAGCCGCCGTTAAAGCCGTCGTTCAAGTCGTCGTTCAAGTCGTCGTTCAAGTCGTCGTTCAAGTCGTCGTTCAAGTCGTCGTTCAAGTCGTCGTTTAAGTCGTCGTTCAAGTCGTCGGTAAATTCGTCGTTAAAGTCGTCGTTAAAGTTGTCGTTAAACTCGTCGTTAAACTCGTCGTTAAAGTCGTCGCTAGTCGTCGTTAAAGTCGTCGTTAAACTCGTCGTTAAAGTCGTCGCTAGTCGTCCTTAAAGTCGTCGTTAAAGTCGTCGTTAAAATCGTCGTTAAAGTCGTCGTTAAAGTCGTCGGTAAAGTCGTCGTTAAAATTGTAGTTAAAGTCGTCGTTAAAGTCGTCGTTAAAGTCGTCGATAAAATTTGTCGGTAAAGTCGTCGGTAAAGTCGTCGTTAAAGTCGTCGGTAAAGTCGTCGTTAAAGTCGACGTTAAAGTTGTCGTTAAAGCCGTCGTTCAAGCCGTCGTTAAAGCCGTCGTTAAAGTCGTCGTTCAAGTCGTCGTTAAAGTCGTCGTTAAAGCCGTCGTTAAAGCCGTCGTTAAAGTCGTCGCTCAAGTCGTCGTTCAAGTCGTCGTTTAAGTCGTCGTTTAAGTCGTCGTTTAAGTCGTCGTTCAAGTCGTCGTTCCATTCGTCGTTCAAGTAGTTGTTCAAGTCGTCGTTCAAGTCGTCGGTAAATTCGTCGTTAAAGCCGTCGTTAAAGCCGTCGTTAAAGTCGTCGTTCAAGTCGTCGTTCAAGTCGTCGTTCAAGTCGTCGTTCAAGTCGTCGTTCAAGTCGTCGTTCAAGTCGTCGTTCAAGTCGTCGTTCAAGTCGTCGTTCAAGTCGTCGTTCAAGTCGTCGTTCAAGTCGTCGTTCCATTTGTCGTTCAAGTAGTCGTTCAAGTCGTCGTTCAAGTCGTCGGTAAATTCGTCGTTAAAGTCGTCGTTAAAGTCGTCGTAAAAGTCGTCGTTAAAATCGTCGCTAGTCGTCGTTAAAGTCGTCGTTAGTCGTCGTTAAAGTCGTCGGTAAAGTTGTCGGTAAAGTCGATAAAGTCGTCGTTAATATCGTCGTTAAAGCCGCCGTTAAAGTCGTTGGTAAAGTCGTCGTTAAAGTTGTGTTAAAGTCGTCGTTAAGGTCGTCGTTAAGGTCGTCGTTAAAGCCGTCGTTAAAGTCGTCAGTAAAGTCGTCGTTAAAGTCGTCGTTAAAGTCTTCGTTAAAGTCGTCGGTAAAGTCGTCGGTAAAGTCGTCGGTAAAGTCATCGGTAAAGTCGCCGATAAAGTCGCCGTTAAAGTTGCCGTTAACGTCGTCGTTAAAGTCGTCGGTAAAGTCGTCGGTAAAGTCGTCGGTAAAGTCGATAAAATCATCGGTAAAATCGGCGTCAAAGTCGTCGTAAAAGTCGTTGTCAAAGTCGTCGTCAAAGTCGTCGTCAAAGTCGTCGATAAAGTCGTCGATAAAGTCGTCGGTAAAGTCGTCGGTAAAGTCGATAAAATCATCGGTAAAGTCGTCGTTAAAATCTTCGTTAAATTCGTCGTTAAAGTCGTCGTTAAAGTCGTCGTTAAAGTCGTCGTTAAAGTCGTCGTTAAAGTCGTCGTTAAAGTCGTCGTAAAAGTCGTCGTAAAAGTCGTCGTTAAAGTCGTCGCTAAAGTCGTCGGTAAAGTCGTCGTTAAAGTCGTCGTTAAAGTTGTCGTTAAAGTTGTCGTTAAAGTCGTCGTTAAAGTCGTCGGTAAAATCGTCGGTAAAGTCGTTGTTAAAGTCGATAAAATCATCGATAAAGTCGGCGTTAAAGTCGTCGTCAAAGTCGTCGTTAAATTCGCCGTTAGTCGTCGTTCAAGTCGTCGGTAAAGTCGTCGGTAAAGTCGTCGTTCAAGTCGTCGTTCAAGTCGTCGTTCAAGTCGTCGTTCAAGTCGTCGTTCAAGTCGTCGTTCAAGTCGTCGTTCAAGTCGTCGTTTAAGTCGTCGTTCAAGTCGTCGGTAAATTCGTCGTTAAAGTCGTCGTTAAAGTTGTCGTTAAACTCGTCGGTAAAGTCGTCGTTAAAGTCGTCGCTAGTCGTCGTTAAAGACGTCGTTAGTCGTCGTTAAAGTCGTCGTTAAAATCTCCATCGTCGTCGTTAAACTCGTCGTAAAAGTCGTCGTTAAAATCGTCGCTAGTCGTCGTTAAAGTCGTCGTTAGTCGTCGTTAAAGTCGTCGGTAAAGTTGTCGGTAAAGTCGATAAAGTCGTCGTTAATATCGTCGTTAAAGCCGTCGTTCAAGCCGTCGTTAAAGCCGTCGTTAAAGTCGTCGTTCAAGTCGTCGTTAAAGTCGTCGTTAAAGCCGTCGTTAAAGCCGTCGTTAAAGTCGTCGCTCAAGTCGTCGTTCAAGTCGTCGTTCAAGTCGTCGTTTAAGTCGTCGTTTAAGTCGTCGTTCAAGTCGTCGTTCCATTCGTCGTTCAAGTAGTCGTTCAAGTCGTCGTTCAAGTCGTCGGTAAATTCGTCGTTAAAGCCGTCGTTAAAGCCGTCGTTAAAGTCGTCGTTCAAGTCGTCGTTCAAGTCGTCGTTCAAGTCGTCGTTCAAGTCGTCGTTCAAGTCGTCGTTCAAGTCGTCGTTCAAGTCGTCGTTCAAGTCGTCGTTCAAGTCGTCGTTCAAGTCGTCGTTCAAGTCGTCGTTCAAGTCGTCGTTCAAGTCGTCGTTCAAGTCGTCGTTCCATTTGTCGTTCAAGTAGTCGTTCAAGTCGTCGGTAAATTCGTCGTTAAAGTCGTCGTTAAAGTCGTCGTTAAAGTCGTCGTAAAAGTCGTCGTTAAAATCGTCGCTAGTCGTCGTTAAAGACGTCGTTAGTCGTCGTTAAAGTCGTCGTTAAAATCTCCATCGTCGTCGTTAAACTCGTCGTAAAAGTCGTCGTTAAAATCGTCGCTAGTCGTCGTTAAAGTCGTCGTTAGTCGTCGTTAAAGTCGTCGTTAAAGTCGTCGGTAAAGTTGTCGGTAAAGTCGTCGTTAAAGTCGTCGTTAAAGCCGTCGTTAAAGACGTCGTTAGTCGTCGTTAAAGTCGTCGTTAAAATCTCCATCGTCGTCGTTAAACTCGTCGTAAAAGTCGTCGTTAAAATCGTCGCTAGTCGTCGTTAAAGTCGTCGTTAGTCGTCGTTAAAGTCGTCGGTAAAGTTGTCGGTAAAGTCGATAAAGTCGTCGTTAATATCGTCGTTAAAGCCGTCGTTCAAGCCGTCGTTAAAGCCGTCGTTAAAGTCGTCGTTCAAGTCGTCGTTAAAGTCGTCGTTAAAGCCGTCGTTAAAGCCGTCGTTAAAGTCGTCGCTCAAGTCGTCGTTCAAGTCGTCGTTCAAGTCGTCGTTTAAGTCGTCGTTTAAGTCGTCGTTCAAGTCGTCGTTCCATTCGTCGTTCAAGTAGTCGTTCAAGTCGTCGTTCAAGTCGTCGGTAAATTCGTCGTTAAAGCCGTCGTTAAAGCCGTCGTTAAAGTCGTCGTTCAAGTCGTCGTTCAAGTCGTCGTTCAAGTCGTCGTTCAAGTCGTCGTTCAAGTCGTCGTTCAAGTCGTCGTTCAAGTCGTCGTTCAAGTCGTCGTTCAAGTCGTCGTTCAAGTCGTCGTTCAAGTCGTCGTTCAAGTCGTCGTTCAAGTCGTCGTTCAAGTCGTCGTTCAAGTCGTCGTTCCATTTGTCGTTCAAGTAGTCGTTCAAGTCGTCGGTAAATTCGTCGTTAAAGTCGTCGTTAAAGTCGTCGTTAAAGTCGTCGTAAAAGTCGTCGTTAAAATCGTCGCTAGTCGTCGTTAAAGACGTCGTTAGTCGTCGTTAAAGTCGTCGTTAAAATCTCCATCGTCGTCGTTAAACTCGTCGTAAAAGTCGTCGTTAAAATCGTCGCTAGTCGTCGTTAAAGTCGTCGTTAGTCGTCGTTAAAGTCGTCGTTAAAGTCGTCGGTAAAGTTGTCGGTAAAGTCGACGTTAAAGTTGTCGTTAAAGCCGTCGTTCAAGCCGTCGTTAAAGCCGTCGTTAAAGTCGTCGTTCAAGTCGTCGTTAAAGTCGTCGTTAAAGCCGTCGTTAAAGCCGTCGTTAAAGTCGTCGCTCAAGTCGTCGTTCAAGTCGTCGTTCAAGTCGTCGTTTAAGTCGTCGTTTAAGTCGTCGTTCAAGTCGTCGTTCCATTCGTCGTTCAAGTAGTCGTTCAAGTCGTCGTTCAAGTCGTCGGTAAATTCGTCGTTAAAGCCGTCGTTAAAGCCGTCGTTAAAGTCGTCGTTCAAGTCGTCGTTCAAGTCGTCGTTCAAGTCGTCGTTCAAGTCGTCGTTCAAGTCGTCGTTTAAGTCGTCGTTCAAGTCGTCGTTCAAGTCGTCGTTCAAGTCGTCGTTCAAGTCGTCGTTCAAGTCGTCGTTCAAGTCGTCGTTCAAGTCGTCGTTCCATTTGTCGTTCAAGTAGTCGTTCAAGTCGTCGTTCAAGTCGTCGGTAAATTCGTCGTTAAAGTCGTCGTTAAAGTCGTCGTAAAAGTCGTCGTTAAAATCGTCGCTAGTCGTCGTTAAAGTCGTCGTTAGTCGTCGTTAAAGTCGTCGGTAAAGTTGTCGGTAAAGTCGATAAAGTCGTCGTTAATATCGTCGTTAAAGCCGCCGTTAAAGTCGTTGGTAAAGTCGTCGTTAAAGTCGTCGTTAAAGTTGTGTTAAAGTCGTCGTTAAGGTCGTCGTTAAGGTCGTCGTTAAAGCCGTCGTTAAAGTCGTCAGTAAAGTCGTCGTTAAAGTCGTCGTTAAAGTCTTCGTTAAAGTCGTCGGTAAAGTCGTCGGTAAAGTCGTCGGTAAAGTCATCGGTAAAGTCGCCGATAAAGTCGCCGTTAAAGTTGCCGTTAACGTCGTCGTTAAAGTCGTCGGTAAAGTCGTCGGTAAAGTCGTCGGTAAAGTCGATAAAATCATCGGTAAAATCGGCGTCAAAGTCGTCGTAAAAGTCGTTGTCAAAGTCGTCGTCAAAGTCGTCGTCAAAGTCGTCGATAAAGTCGTCGATAAAGTCGTCGGTAAAGTCGTCGGTAAAGTCGATAAAATCATCGGTAAAGTCGTCGTTAAAATCTTCGTTAAATTCGTCGTTAGTTGCGTTAAAGTCGTCGTTAAAATCGTCGTTAAAGTCGTCGTTAAAGTCGTCGCTAGTCGTCGTTAAAGTCGTTGTTAGTCGTTGATAAAGTCGCCAATAAAGTCGCCGTTAAAGTCGCCGTTAAAGTCGTTGTTAAAGTCGTCGTTAAAGTCGTTGTTAAAGTCGTCGGTAAAGTCGTCGTTAAAGTCGTCGTTAAAGTCGTCGTTAAAGTCGTCGTAAAAGTCGTCGTAAAAGTCGTCGTAAAAGTCGTCGTTAAAGTCGTCGCTAAAGTCGTCGGTAAAGTCGTCGTTAAAGTCGTCGTTAAAGTTGTCGTTAAAGTCGTCGTTAAAGTCGTCGTTAAAGTCGTCGGTAAAATCGTCGGTAAAGTCGTTGTTCAAGTCGATAAAATCATCGATAAAGTCGGCGTTAAAGTCGTCGTCAAAGTCGTCGTTAAATTCGCCGTTAGTCGTCGGTAAAGTCGTCGGTAAAGTCGTCGGTAAAGTCGTCGTTCAAGTCGTCGTTCAAGTCGTCGTTCAAGTCGTCGTTCAAGTCGTCGTTCAAGTCGTCGTTCAAGTCGTCGTTTAAGTCGTCGTTCAAGTCGTCGGTAAATTCGTCGTTAAAGTCGTCGTTAAAGTTGTCGTTAAACTCGTCGGTAAAGTCGTCGTTAAAGTCGTCGCTAGTCGTCGTTAAAGACGTCGTTAGTCGTCGTTAAAGTCGTCGTTAAAATCTCCATCGTCGTCGTTAAACTCGTCGTAAAAGTCGTCGTTAAAATCGTCGCTAGTCGTCGTTAAAGTCGTCGTTAGTCGTCGTTAAAGTCGTCGGTAAAGTTGTCGGTAAAGTCGATAAAGTCGTCGTTAATATCGTCGTTAAAGCCGCCGTTTAAGTCGTTGGTAAAGTCGTCGTTAAAGTCGTCGTTAAAGTTGTGTTAAAGTCGTCGTTAAGGTCGTCGTTAAGGTCGTCGTTAAAGCCGTCGTTAAAGTCGTCAGTAAAGTCGTCGTTAAAGTCGTCGTTAAAGTCTTCGTTAAAGTCGTCGGTAAAGTCGTCGGTAAAGTCATCGGTAAAGTCGCCGATAAAGTCGCCGTTAAAGTTGCCGTTAACGTCGTCGTTAAAGTCGTCGGTAAAGTCGTCGGTAAAGTCGTCGGTAAAGTCGATAAAATCATCGGTAAAGTCGGCGTCAAAGTCGTCGTCAAAGTCGTCGTCAAAGTCGTCGATAAAGTCGTCGATAAAGTCGTCGGTAAAGTCGTCGGTAAAGTCGATAAAATCATCGGTAAAGTCGTCGTTAAAATCTTCGTTAAATTCGTCGTTAGTTGCGTTAAAGTCGTCGTTAAAATCGTCGTTAAAGTCGTCGTTAAAGTCGTCGCTAGTCGTCGTTAAAGTCGTTGTTAGTCGTTGATAAAGTCGCCAATAAAGTCGCCGTTAAAGTCGCCGTTAAAGTCGTTGTTAAAGTCGTCGTTAAAGTCGTTGTTAAAGTCGTCGGTAAAGTCGTCGTTAAAGTCGTCGTTAAAGTCGTCGTTAAAGTCGTCGTTAAAGTCGTCGTAAAAGTCGTCGTAAAAGTCGTCGTTAAAGTCGTCGCTAAAGTCGTCGGTAAAGTCGTCGTTAAAGTCGTCGTTAAAGTTGTCGTTAAAGTTGTCGTTAAAGTCGTCGTTAAAGTCGTCGGTAAAATCGTCGGTAAAGTTGTTGTTAAAGTCGATAAAATCATCGATAAAGTCGGCGTTAAAGTCGTCGTCAAAGTCGTCGTTAAATTCGCCGTTAGTCGTCGGTAAAGTCGTCGTTAAAGCCGTCGTTAAAGTCGTCGTTCAAGTCGTCGTTCAAGTCGTCGTTCAAGTCGTCGTTCAAGTCGTCGTTCAAGTCGTCGTTCAAGTCGTCGTTCAAGTCGTCGTTCAAGTCGTCGGTAAATTCGTCGTTAAAGTCGTCGTTAAAGTTGTCGTTAAACTCGTCGGTAAAGTCGTCGTTAAAGTCGTCGCTAGTCGTCGTTAAAGTCGTCGTTAGTCGTCGTTAAAGTCGTCTTTAAAGTCGTCGTTAAAATCGTCGTTAAAGTCGTCGTTAAAGTCGTCGCTAGTCGTCGTTAAAGTCGTCGCTAGTCGTCGTTAAAGTCGTCGTTAGTCGTCGTTAAAGTCGTCTTTAAAGTCCTCGTTAAAATCGTCGTTAAAGTCGTCGTTAAAGTCGTCGCTAGTCGTCGTTAAAGTCGTCGTTAGTCGTCGTTAAAGTCGTCGTTAAAACCGTCGTTAAAGTCGTCGTTAAAGTCGTTGGTAAAGTCATCGGTAAAGTCGTCGTTAAAATTTTAGTTAAAGTCGTCGTTAAAGCCGCCGTTAAAGCCGTCGTTCAAGTCGTCGTTCAAGTCGTCGTTCAAGTCGTCGTTCAAGTCGTCGTTCAAGTCGTCGTTCAAGTCGTTTAAGTCGTCGTTCAAGTCGTCGGTAAATTCGTCGTTAAAGTCGTCGTTAAAGTTGTCGTTAAACTCGTCGTTAAACTCGTCGTTAAAGTCGTCGCTAGTCGTCCTTAAAGTCGTCGTTAAAGTCGTCGTTAAACTCGTCGTTAAAGTCGTCGCTAGTCGTCCTTAAAGTCGTCGTTAAAGTCGTCGTTAAAATCGTCGTTAAAGTCGTCGTTAAAGTCGTCGGTAAAGTCGTCGTTAAAATTGTAGTTAAAGTCGTCGTTAAAGTCGTCGTTAAAGTCGTCGATAAAATTTGTCGGTAAAGTCGTCGGTAAAGTCGTCGTTAAAGTCGTCGGTAAAGTCGTCGTTAAAGTCGACGTTAAAGTTGTCGTTAAAGCCGTCGTTCAAGCCGTCGTTAAAGCCGTCGTTAAAGTCGTCGTTCAAGTCGTCGTTAAAGTCGTCGTTAAAGTCGTCGTTAAAGCCGTCGTTAAAGTCGTCGTTCAAGTCGTCGTTTAAGTCGTCGTTCAAGTCGTCGTTCAAGTCGTCGTTCCATTCGTCGTTCAAGTAGTCGTTCAAGTCGTCGTTCAAGTCGTCGGTAAATTCGTCGTTAAAGTCGTCGTTAAAATCGTCGTTAAAGTTGTCGTTAAAGTCGTCGTTAAAGTCGTCGCTAGTCGTCGTTAAAGACGTCGTTAGTCGTCGTTAAAGTCGTCGTTAAAATCTCCATCGTCGTCGTTAAACTCGTCGTAAAAGTCGTCGTTAAAATCGTCGGTAGTCGTCGTTAAAGTCGTCGTTAGTCGTCGTTAAAGTCGTCGGTAAAGTTGTCGGTAAAGTCGATAAAGTCGTCGTTAATATCGTCGTTAAAGCCGCCGTTAAAGTCGTTGGTAAAGTCGTCGTTAAAGTCGTCGTTAAAGTTGTGTTAAAGTCGTCGTTAAGGTCGTCGTTAAGGTCGTCGTTAAAGCCGTCGTTAAAGTCGTCAGTAAAGTCGTCGTTAAAGTCGTCGTTAAAGTCTTCGTTAAAGTCGTCGGTAAAGTCGTCGGTAAAGTCGTCGGTAAAGTCATCGGTAAAGTCGCCGATAAAGTCGCCGTTAAAGTTGCCGTTAACGTTGTCGTTAAAGTCGTCGGTAAAGTCGTCGGTAAAGTCGTCGGTAAAGTCGATAAAATCATCGGTTAAGTCGGCGTCAAAGTCGTCGTCAAAGTCGTTGTCAAAGTCGTCGTCAAAGTCGTCGTCAAAGTCGTCGATAAAGTCGTCGATAAAGTCGTCGGTAAAGTCGTCGGTAAAGTCGATAAAATCATCGGTAAAGTCGTCGTTAAAATCTTCGTTAAATTCGTCGTTAGTTGCGTTAAAGTCCTCGTTAAAATCGTCGTTAAAGTCGTCATTAAAGTCGTCGCTAGTCGTCGTTAAAGTCGTTGTTAGTCGTTGATAAAGTCGCCAATAAAGTCGCCGTTAAAGTCGCCGTTAAAGTCGTTGTTAAAGTCGTCGTTAAAGTCGTTGTTAAAGTCGTCGGTAAAGTCGTCGTTAAAGTCGTCGTTAAAGTCGTCGTTAAAGTCGTCGTAAAAGTCGTCGTAAAAGTCGTCGTAAAAGTCGTCGTTAAAGTCGTCGCTAAAGTCGTCGCTAAAGTCGTCGTTAAAGTCGTCGTTAAAGTTGTCGTTAAAGTTGTCGTTAAAGTCGTCGTTAAAGTCGTCGGTAAAATCGTCGGTAAAGTCGTTGTTAAAGTCGATAAAATCTTCGATAAAGTCGGCGTTAAAGTCGTCGTCAAAGTCGTCGTTAAATTCGCCGTTAGTCGTCGGTAAAGTCGTCGGTAAAGTCGTCGGTAAAGTCGTCGTTAAAGTCGTCGTAAAAGTCGTCGTAAAAGTCGTCGTTAAAGTCGTCGCTAAAGCCGTCGGTAAAGTCGTCGGTAAAGTCGTCGTTAAAGTCGTCGTTAAAGTTGTCGTTAAAGTCGTCGTTAAAGTCGTCGTTAAAGTCGTCGTTAAAGTCGTCGGTAAAGTCGTTGTTAAAGTCGTTGTTAAAGTCGTCGATAAAGTCGTCGATAAAGTCGTCGTTAAAGTCGTCGTTAAATTCGTCGGTAAAGTCGTCGTTAAAGTCGTCGTTAAAGTCGACGTTAAAGTCGTCGTTAAAGTCGTCGGTAAAGTCGTCGGTAAAGTCCTCGGTAAAGTCGTCGGTAAAGTCGTCAGTAAAGTCGTCAGTAAAGTTGTTAAAGTCGTCGGTAAAATCGTCCGTAAAGTCGTCGTTAAAGTCGGCGTTAAAGTCATCGTTAAAGTCGGCGTTAAGGTCGTCGTTAAAACCGTCGTTGAAATCGTCAAAGTCGCCAGTAAAGTCGTTAAAGTCGTCGTTAAAGTCGTTGGTAAAGTCGTCGGTAAAGTCGTCGGTAAAGTCGTCGTTAAACTCGTCGTTAAAGTTGTCGTTAAAGTCGTCGTTAAAGTCGTCAGTAAAGTCGTCAGTAAAGTCGTCAGTAAAGTCGTCAGTAAAGTCGTTAAAGTCGTCAGTAAGGTCTTTAAAGTCGTCAGTAAAGTCGTGCGTAAAGTCGTCAGTAAAGTCGTCGTTAAAGTCGGCGTTAAAGTCAGCGTTAAAGTCGGCGTTAAAGTCGGCGTTAAAGTCGTCGGTAAAGTCGTTGGTAAAGTCGTCGTTAAAGTCGTCGTTAAAGTTGTCGTTAAAGTCGTTTAAGTCGTCCTTAAAGTCGTCGTTAAAGTCGTCGTTAAAGCCGCCGTTAAAGTCGTCGTTAAAGTCGTCGGTAAAGTCGTCGGTAAAGTCGTCTTTAAACTCGTCGTTAAAGTCGTCGTTAAAGTTATCGTTAAAGTCGTCGTTAAAGTCGTCGGTAAAGTCGTCAGTAAAGTCGTCAGTAAAGTCGTCAGTAAAGTCGTTAAAGTCGTCGTTAAAGTCGTCGTTCAAGTCGACGTTCAAGTCGTCGTTCAAGTCGTCGTTCAAGTCGACGGTAAATTCGTCGTTAAAGTCGTCGTTAAAATCTTCGTTAAATTCGTCGTTAGTTGCGTTAAAGTCGTCGTTAAAATCGTCGTTAAAGTCGTCGTTAAAGTCGTCGCTAGTCGTCGTTAAAGTCGTTGTTAGTCGTTGATAAAGTCGCCAATAAAGTCGCCGTTAAAGTCGCCGTTAAAGTCGTTGTTAAAGTCGTCGTTAAAGTCGTTGTTAAAGTCGTCGGTAAAGTCGTCGTTAAAGTCGTCGTTAAAGTCGTCGTTAAAGTCGTCGTTAAAGTCGTCGTAAAAGTCGTCGTAAAAGTCGTCGTTAAAGTCGTCGGTAAAGTCGTCGGTAAAGTCGTCGTTAAAGTCGTCGTTAAAGTTGTCGTTAAAGTTGTCGTTAAAGTCGTCGTTAAAGTCGTCGGTAAAATCGTCGGTAAAGTCGTTGTTAAAGTCGATAAAATCATCGATAAAGTCGGCGTTAAAGTCGTCGTCAAAGTCGTCGTTAAATTCGCCGTTAGTCGTCGGTAAAGTCGTCGGTAAAGTCGTCGGTAAAGTCGTCGTTCAAGTCGTCGTAAAAGTCGTCGTAAAAGTCGTCGTTAAAGTCGTCGCTAAAGCCGTCGGTAAAGTCGTCGGTAAAGTCGTCGTTAAAGTCGTCGTTAAAGTCGTCGTTAAAGTCGTCGTTAAAGTCGTCGTTAAAGTCGTCGGTAAAGTCGTTGTTAAAGTCGTTGTTAAAGTCGTTGTTAAAGTCGTCGATAAAGTCGTCGATAAAGTCGTCGTTAAAGTCGTCGTTAAAGTCGTCGTTAAAGCCGTCGTTAAAGTCGTCGTTAAATTCGTCGGTAAAGTCGTCGTTAAAGTCGTCGTTAAAGTCGACGTTAAAGTCGTCGTTAAAGTCGTCGGTAAAGTCGTCGGTAAAGTCGTCGGAAAAATCGTCGGTAAAGTCGTCAGTAAAGTCGTCAGGAAAATCGTTAAAGTCGTCGTTAAAGTCGTCGTTAAAGTCGCAGGTAAAGTCCTCGGTAAAGTCCTCGGTAAAGTCGTCAGTAAAGTCGTCAGTAAAGTTGTTAAAGTCGTCGGTAAAATCGTCCGTAAAGTCGTCGTTAAAGTCGGCGTTAAAGTCATCGTTAAAGTCGGCGTTAAGGTCGTCGTTAAAATCGTCGTTAAAATCGTCAAAGTCGCCAGTAAAGTCGTTAAAGTCGTTGGTAAAGTCGTCGGTAAAGTCGTCGGTAAAGTCGTCGTTAAACTCGTCGTTAAAGTTGTCGTTAAAGTCGTCAGTAAAGTCGTCAGTAAAGTCGTCAGTAAAGTCGTCAGTAAAGTCGTTAAAGTCGTCAGTAAAGTCGTGCGTAAAGTCGTCAGTAAAGTCGTCGTTAAAGTCGGCGTTAAAGTCAGCGTTAAAGTCGGCGTTAAAGTCGTCGTTAAAGTCGTCGGTAAAGTCTTCGGTAAAGTCGTCTTTAAAGTCGTCATTAAACTCGTCGATAAAGTCGTCATTAAATTCGTCGTTAAAGTCATCGTTAAAGCCGTCATTAAAGTCGTCGTTAAAGTCGTCTGTAAAGTCGTCGTTAAAGTCGTCGTTAAAGTCGTCGGTAAAGTCATCGGTAAAGTCGTCGGTAAAGTCGTGGGTAAAGTCGTCAGTAAAGTGGTCAGTAAAGTCGTCAGTAAAATCGTTAAAGTCGTCATTAAAGTCTTTAAAGTAGTCGTTAAAGTCGTCGGTAAAGTCGTCGGTAAAGTCGTCAGTAAAGTCATCAGTAAAGTCGTCAGTAAAGTCGTCAGTAAAGTCGTTAAAGTCGTCGTTAAAGTCGTCGTTAAAGTCGTCGTTCAAGTCGTCGTTCAAGTCGTCGTTCAAGTCGTCGTTCAAGTCGTCGTTAAAGTCGTCGTTAAAGTCGTCGTTAAAGTCGTCGTAGAAATTGTCGGTAAAGTCGTCGGTAAAGTCGTCGGTAAAGTCGTCGTTAAAGTCGTCGTTAAAGTCGTCGTTAAAGTCGTCGTTAAAGTCGTCGTTAAAGTCGTCGTTCAAGTCGTCGTTCAAGTCGTCGTTCAAGTCGTCGTTCAAGTCGTCGTTAAAGTCGTCGTTAAAGTCGTCGTTAAAGTCGTCGGTAAAGTCGTCGTTAAAGTCGTCGTTAAAGTCGTCGTTAAAGTCGTCGTAAAGTCGTCGTTAAAGTCGTCGTTAAAGTCGTCGTTAAAGTCGTCGTAAAAGTCGTCGTAAAAGTCGTCGGTAAAGTCGGCGTTAAAGTCGGCGTTAAAGTCATCGTTAAAGTCGTCGTTAAAGTCGTCAGTAAAGTCGTTAAAGTCGTCGTTAAAGTCGGCGTTAAAGTCGTCGATAAAGTCGTCGTTAAAGTCGGCGTTAAAGTCGTCGCTAAAGTCTTCAGTAAAGTCGTCAGTAAAGTCGTCAGTAAAGTCGTTAAAGTCGTCGTTAAAGTCGTCGTTAAAGTCGTCGTTAAAGTCGTCGTTAAAGTCGCCGTTAGTCGCCGGTAAAGTCGTCGTTAAAGTCGTCGTTAAAGTCGTCGTTAAAGTCGTCGTTTAAGTCGTCATTAAAGTCGTCGTTAAAGTCGTCGTTAAAGTCATCGTTAAAGATGCGTTAAAGTCGTCGGTATAGTCGTCGTTAAAGTCGTCGCTAAAGTCGTCGGTAAAGTCGTCTGTAAAGTCGTCGGTAAAGTCGTTGTTAAAGTCGTCGTTAAAGTTGTCGTTAAAGTCGTCTTTAAAGTCGTCAGCAAACTCGTCAGTTAAGTCGTTAAAGTCGTCGTTAAAGTCCTCGGTAAAGTCCTCGGTAAAGTCGTCAGTAAAGTCGTCAGTAAAGTTGTTAAAGTCGTCGGTAAAATCGTCCGTAAAGTCGTCGTTAAAGTCGGCGTTAAAGTCATCGTTAAAGTCGGCG
The DNA here is from genome assembly GCA_963971465.1 of Lepidochitona cinerea. Taxonomy (NCBI): domain Eukaryota; kingdom Metazoa; phylum Mollusca; class Polyplacophora; order Chitonida; family Tonicellidae; genus Lepidochitona; species Lepidochitona cinerea. The sequence goes on from OZ020559.1 coordinate 1,064,157, forward strand.
TTAAGGTCGTCGTTAAAATCGTCGTTAAAATCGTCAAAGTCGCCAGTAAAGTCGTTAAAGTCGTCGTTAAAGTCGTTGGTAAAGTCGTCGGTAAAGTCGTCGGTAAAGTCGTCGTTAAACTCGTCGTTAAAGTTGTCGTTAAAGTCGTCAGTAAAGTCGTCAGTAAAGTCGTCAGTAAAGTCGTCAGTAAAGTCGTTAAAGTCGTCAGTAAAGTCGTGCGTAAAGTCGTCAGTAAAGTCGTCGTTAAAGTCGGCGTTAAAGTCAGCGTTAAAGTCGGCGTTAAAGTCGTCGTTAAAGTCGTCGGTAAAGTCTTCGGTAAAGTCGTCTTTAAAGTCGTCATTAAACTCGTCGATAAAGTCGTCATTAAATTCGTCGTTAAAGTCATCGTTAAAGCCGTCATTAAAGTCGTCGTTAAAGTCGTCTGTAAAGTCGTCGTTAAAGTCGTCGTTAAAGTCGTCGGTAAAGTCATCGGTAAAGTCGTCGGTAAAGTCGTGGGTAAAGTCGTCAGTAAAGTGGTCAGTAAAGTCGTCAGTAAAATCGTTAAAGTCGTCATTAAAGTCTTTAAAGTAGTCGTTAAAGTCGTCGGTAAAGTCGTCGGTAAAGTCGTCAGTAAAGTCATCAGTAAAGTCGTCAGTAAAGTCGTCAGTAAAGTCGTTAAAGTCGTCGTTAAAGTCGTCGTTAAAGTCGTCGTTCAAGTCGTCGTTCAAGTCGTCGTTCAAGTCGTCGTTCAAGTCGTCGTTCAAGTCGTCGTTAAAGTCGTCGTTAAAGTCGTCGTAGAAATTGTCGGTAAAGTCGTCGGTAAAGTCGTCGGTAAAGTCGTCGTTAAAGTCGTCGTTAAAGTCGTCGTTAAAGTCGTCGTTAAAGTCGTCGTTAAAGTCGTCGTTCAAGTCGTCGTTCAAGTCGTCGTTCAAGTCGTCGTTCAAGTCGTCGTTAAAGTCGTCGTTAAAGTCGTCGTTAAAGTCGTCGGTAAAGTCGTCGTTAAAGTCGTCGTTAAAGTCGTCGTTAAAGTCGTCGTAAAGTCGTCGTTAAAGTCGTCGTTAAAGTCGTCGTTAAAGTCGTCGTAAAAGTCGTCGTAAAAGTCGTCGGTAAAGTCGGCGTTAAAGTCGGCGTTAAAGTCATCGTTAAAGTCGTCGTTAAAGTCGTCAGTAAAGTCGTTAAAGTCGTCGTTAAAGTCGGCGTTAAAGTCGTCGATAAAGTCGTCGTTAAAGTCGGCGTTAAAGTCGTCGCTAAAGTCTTCAGTAAAGTCGTCAGTAAAGTCGTCAGTAAAGTCGTTAAAGTCGTCGTTAAAGTCGTCGTTAAAGTCGTCGTTAAAGTCGTCGTTAAAGTCGCCGTTAGTCGCCGGTAAAGTCGTCGTTAAAGTCGTCGTTAAAGTCGTCGTTAAAGTCGTCGTTTAAGTCGTCATTAAAGTCGTCGTTAAAGTCGTCGTTAAAGTCATCGTTAAAGATGCGTTAAAGTCGTCGGTATAGTCGTCGTTAAAGTCGTCGCTAAAGTCGTCGGTAAAGTCGTCTGTAAAGTCGTCGGTAAAGTCGTTGTTAAAGTCGTCGTTAAAGTTGTCGTTAAAGTCGTCTTTAAAGTCGTCAGCAAACTCGTCAGTTAAGTCGTTAAAGTCGTCGTTAAAGTCGTCGGTAAAGTCCGCGGTAAATTCGTCGGTAAAGTCGTCGTTAAAGTCGTTGTTAAAGTCGTCGTTAAAACCGTCGGTAAAGTCGTCGGTAAAGTGGATAAAATCATCGGTAAAGTCGGCGTCAAAGTTGTCGTCAAAGTCGTCATCAAAGTCGTCGTCAAAGTGGTTGGTAAAGTTGTCGGTAAAGTCGATAAAGTCGTCGTTAAAGTCGTCGATAAAGTCGTCGATAAAGTCGTCGGTAAAGTCGTCGGTAAAGTCGATAAAATCATCGGTAAAGTCGGCGTCAAAATCGGCGTCAAAGTCGTCGGTAAAGTCGTCGTTAAAGTCGTCGTTAAACTCGTCGATAAAGTCGTCGTTAAAGTCGTCGTTAAAGTCATCGTTAAAGCCGTCGGTAAAGTCGTCGTTAAAGTCGTCGCTAGTCGTCGTTAAAGTCATCGTTAAAGTCTTCGTTAAAATCGTTGTTAAAATCGTCGTTAAACTCGTCGTTAAAGTCGTCGCTAGTCGTCGTTGTTAGTCGTCGTTTAAGTCGTTAAAACCGTCGTTAAAGTCGTCGGTAAAGTCATCGGTAAAGTCGTCGTTAAAATTTTAGTTAAAGTCGTCGTTAAAGTCGTCGTTAAAGCCGTCGTTAAAGTCGTCGTTCAAGTCGTCGTTCAAGTCGTCGTTCAAGTCGTCGTTTAAGTCGTCGTTCAAGTCGTCGGTAAATTCGTCGTTAAAGTCGTCGTTAAAGTTGTCGTTAAACTCGTCGGTAAAGTCGTCGTTAAAGTCGTCGCTAGTCGTCGTTAAAGTCGTCGTTAGTCGTCGTTAAAGTCGTCTTTGAAGTCGTCGTTAAAATCGTCGTTACAGTCGTCGTTAAAGTCGTCGCTAGTCGTCGTTAAAGTCGTCGTTAGTCGTCGTTAAAGTCGTCGTTAAAATCGTTGTTAAAATCGTCGTTAAAACCGTCGTTAAAGTCGTCGTTAAAGTCGTCGTTAAAGTCGTTGGTAAAGTCATCGGTAAAGTCGTCGTTAAAATTTTAGTTAAAGTCGTCGTTAAAGACGTCGTTAAAGTCGTCGTTAAAGTCGTCGTTAAAGTCGTCGTTAAAGCCGTCGTTAAAGCCGTCGTTAAAGCCGTCGTTCAAGTCGTCGTTCAAGTCGTCGTTCAAGTCGTCGTTCAAGTCGTCGTTCAAGTCGTCGTTCAAGTCGTCGTTTAAGTCGTCGTTCAAGTCGTCGGTAAATTCGTCGTTAAAGTCGTCGTTAAAGTTGTCGTTAAACTCGTCGGTAAAGTCGTCGTTAAAGTCGTCGCTAGTCGTCGTTAAAGTCGTCGTTAGTCGTCGTTAAAGTCGTCTTTAAAATCGTCGTTAAAGTAGTCGTTAAACTCGTCGTTAAAGTCGTCGCTAGTCGTCCTTAAAGTCGTCGTTAAAGTCGTCAGTAAAGTCCTTAAAGTCGTCGTTAAAGTCGTCGTTAAAATCGTCGTTAAAATCGTCGTTAAAGTCGTCGTTAAAGTCGTCGGTAAAGTCGTCGTTAAAATTGTAGTTAAAGTCGTCGTTAAAGTCGTCGTTAAAGTCGTCGATAAAATTTGTCGGTAAAGTCGTCGGTAAAGTCGTCGTTAAAGTCGTCGTTAAAGTCGTCGGTAAAGTCGTCGTTAAAATTGTAGTTAAAGTCGTCGTTAAAGTCGTCGTTAAAGTCGTCGATAAAATTTGTCGGTAAAGTCGTCGGTAAAGTCGTCGTTAAAGTCGTCGGTAAAGTCGTCGTTAAAGTCGACGTTAAAGTTGTCGTTAAAGCCGTCGTTCAAGCCGTCGTTAAAGCCGTCGTTAAAGTCGTCGTTCAAGTCGTCGTTCAAGTCGTCGGTAAAGTCGTCGTTAAAGTCGTCGTTAAAGTCGTCGTTAAAGCCGTCGTTAAAGCCGTCATTAAAGTCGTCGTTCAAGTCGTCGTTCAAGTCGTCGTTCAAGTCGTCGTTTAAGTCGTCGTTCAAGTCGTCGTTCAAGTCGTCGTTCCATTCGTCGTTCAAGTAGTCGGTAAATTCGTCGTTAAAGTCGTCGTTAAATTCGTCGTTAAAGTCGTCGTTAAAGTCGTCGTTAAAGTCGTCGCTAGTCGTCGTTAAAGACGTCGTTAGTCGTCGTTAAAGTCGTCGTTAAAATCTCCATCGTCGTCGTTAAACTCGTCGTAAAAGTCGTCGTTAAAATCGTCGCTAGTCGTCGTTAAAGTCGTCGTTAGTCGTCGTTAAAGTCGTCGGTAAAGTTGTCGGTAAAGTCGATAAAGTCGTCGTTAATATCGTCGTTAAAGCCGCCGTTAAAGTCGTTGGTAAAGTCGTCGTTAAAGTCGTCGTTAAAGTTGTGTTAAAGTCGTCGTTAAGGTCGTCGTTAAGGTCGTCGTTAAAGCCGTCGTTAAAGTCGTCAGTAAAGTCGTCGTTAAAGTCGTCGTTAAAGTCTTCGTTAAAGTCGTCGGTAAAGTCGTCGGTAAAGTCGCCGATAAAGTCGCCGTTAAAGTTGCCGTTAACGTCGTCGTTAAAGTCGTCGGTAAAGTCGTCGGTAAAGTCGTCGGTTAAGTCGATAAAATCATCGGTAAAGTCGGCGTCAAAGTCGTCGTCAAAGTCGTCGTCAAAGTCGTCGTCAAAGTCGTCGTCAAAGTCGTCGATAAAGTCGTCGTTAAAGTCGTCGTTAAAGTTGTCGTTAAACTCGTCGGTAAAGTCGTCGTTAAAGTCGTCGCTAGTCGTCGTTAAAGTCGTCGTTAGTCGTCGTTAAAGTCGTCTTTAAAATCGTCGTTAAAGTAGTCGTTAAACTCGTCGTTAAAGTCGTCGCTAGTCGTCCTTAAAGTCGTCGTTAAAGTCGTCAGTAAAGTCCTTAAAGTCGTCGTTAAAGTCGTCGTTAAAATCGTCGTTAAAATCGTCGTTAAAGTCGTCGTTAAAGTCGTCGGTAAAGTCGTCGTTAAAATTGTAGTTAAAGTCGTCGTTAAAGTCGTCGTTAAAGTCGTCGATAAAATTTGTCGGTAAAGTCGTCGGTAAAGTCGTCGTTAAAGTCGTCGGTAAAGTCGTCGTTAAAATTGTAGTTAAAGTCGTCGTTAAAGTCGTCGTTAAAGTCGTCGATAAAATTTGTCGGTAAAGTCGTCGGTAAAGTCGTCGTTAAAGTCGTCGGTAAAGTCGTCGTTAAAGTCGACGTTAAAGTTGTCGTTAAAGCCGTCGTTCAAGCCGTCGTTAAAGCCGTCGTTAAAGTCGTCGTTCAAGTCGTCGTTCAAGTCGTCGGTAAAGTCGTCGTTAAAGTCGTCGTTAAAGTCGTCGTTAAAGCCGTCGTTAAAGCCGTCATTAAAGTCGTCGTTCAAGTCGTCGTTCAAGTCGTCGTTCAAGTCGTCGTTTAAGTCGTCGTTCAAGTCGTCGTTCAAGTCGTCGTTCCATTCGTCGTTCAAGTAGTCGGTAAATTCGTCGTTAAAGTCGTCGTTAAATTCGTCGTTAAAGTCGTCGTTAAAGTCGTCGTTAAAGTCGTCGCTAGTCGTCGTTAAAGACGTCGTTAGTCGTCGTTAAAGTCGTCGTTAAAATCTCCATCGTCGTCGTTAAACTCGTCGTAAAAGTCGTCGTTAAAATCGTCGCTAGTCGTCGTTAAAGTCGTCGTTAGTCGTCGTTAAAGTCGTCGGTAAAGTTGTCGGTAAAGTCGATAAAGTCGTCGTTAATATCGTCGTTAAAGCCGCCGTTAAAGTCGTTGGTAAAGTCGTCGTTAAAGTCGTCGTTAAAGTTGTGTTAAAGTCGTCGTTAAGGTCGTCGTTAAGGTCGTCGTTAAAGCCGTCGTTAAAGTCGTCAGCAAACTCGTCAGTTAAGTCGTTAAAGTCGTCGTTAAAGTCCTCGGTAAAGTCCTCGGTAAAGTCGTCAGTAAAGTCGTCAGTAAAGTTGTTAAAGTCGTCGGTAAAATCGTCCGTAAAGTCGTCGTTAAAGTCGGCGTTAAAGTCATCGTTAAAGTCGGCGTTAAGGTCGTCGTTAAAATCGTCGTTAAAATCGTCAAAGTCGCCAGTAAAGTCGTTAAAGTCGTCGTTAAAGTCGTTGGTAAAGTCGTCGGTAAAGTCGTCGGTAAAGTCGTCGTTAAACTCGTCGTTAAAGTTGTCGTTAAAGTCGTCAGTAAAGTCGTCAGTAAAGTCGTCAGTAAAGTCGTCAGTAAAGTCGTTAAAGTCGTCAGTAAAGTCGTGCGTAAAGTCGTCAGTAAAGTCGTCGTTAAAGTCGGCGTTAAAGTCAGCGTTAAAGTCGGCGTTAAAGTCGTCGTTAAAGTCGTCGGTAAAGTCTTCGGTAAAGTCGTCTTTAAAGTCGTCATTAAACTCGTCGATAAAGTCGTCATTAAATTCGTCGTTAAAGTCATCGTTAAAGCCGTCATTAAAGTCGTCGTTAAAGTCGTCTGTAAAGTCGTCGTTAAAGTCGTCGTTAAAGTCGTCGGTAAAGTCATCGGTAAAGTCGTCGGTAAAGTCGTGGGTAAAGTCGTCAGTAAAGTGGTCAGTAAAGTCGTCAGTAAAATCGTTAAAGTCGTCATTAAAGTCTTTAAAGTAGTCGTTAAAGTCGTCGGTAAAGTCGTCGGTAAAGTCGTCAGTAAAGTCATCAGTAAAGTCGTCAGTAAAGTCGTCAGTAAAGTCGTTAAAGTCGTCGTTAAAGTCGTCGTTAAAGTCGTCGTTCAAGTCGTCGTTCAAGTCGTCGTTCAAGTCGTCGTTCAAGTCGTCGTTAAAGTCGTCGTTAAAGTCGTCGTTAAAGTCGTCGTAGAAATTGTCGGTAAAGTCGTCGGTAAAGTCGTCGGTAAAGTCGTCGTTAAAGTCGTCGTTAAAGTCGTCGTTAAAGTCGTCGTTAAAGTCGTCGTTAAAGTCGTCGTTCAAGTCGTCGTTCAAGTCGTCGTTCAAGTCGTCGTTCAAGTCGTCGTTAAAGTCGTCGTTAAAGTCGTCGTTAAAGTCGTCGGTAAAGTCGTCGTTAAAGTCGTCGTTAAAGTCGTCGTTAAAGTCGTCGTAAAGTCGTCGTTAAAGTCGTCGTTAAAGTCGTCGTTAAAGTCGTCGTAAAAGTCGTCGTAAAAGTCGTCGGTAAAGTCGGCGTTAAAGTCGGCGTTAAAGTCATCGTTAAAGTCGTCGTTAAAGTCGTCAGTAAAGTCGTTAAAGTCGTCGTTAAAGTCGGCGTTAAAGTCGTCGATAAAGTCGTCGTTAAAGTCGGCGTTAAAGTCGTCGCTAAAGTCTTCAGTAAAGTCGTCAGTAAAGTCGTCAGTAAAGTCGTTAAAGTCGTCGTTAAAGTCGTCGTTAAAGTCGTCGTTAAAGTCGTCGTTAAAGTCGCCGTTAGTCGCCGGTAAAGTCGTCGTTAAAGTCGTCGTTAAAGTCGTCGTTAAAGTCGTCGTTTAAGTCGTCATTAAAGTCGTCGTTAAAGTCGTCGTTAAAGTCATCGTTAAAGATGCGTTAAAGTCGTCGGTATAGTCGTCGTTAAAGTCGTCGCTAAAGTCGTCGGTAAAGTCGTCTGTAAAGTCGTCGGTAAAGTCGTTGTTAAAGTCGTCGTTAAAGTTGTCGTTAAAGTCGTCTTTAAAGTCGTCAGCAAACTCGTCAGTTAAGTCGTTAAAGTCGTCGGTAAAGTCGTCGGTAAAGTCCGCGGTAAATTCGTCGGTAAAGTCGTCGTTAAAGTCGTTGTTAAAGTCGTCGTTAAAACCGTCGGTAAAGTCGTCGGTAAAGTGGATAAAATCATCGGTAAAGTCGGCGTCAAAGTTGTCGTCAAAGTCGTCATCAAAGTCGTCGTCAAAGTGGTTGGTAAAGTGGTCGGTAAAGTCGATAAAGTCGTCGTTAAAGTCGTCGATAAAGTCGTCGATAAAGTCGTCGGTAAAGTCGTCGGTAAAGTCGATAAAATCATCGGTAAAGTCGGCGTCAAAATCGGCGTCAAAGTCGTCGGTAAAGTCGTCGTTAAAGTCGTCGTTAAACTCGTCGATAAAGTCGTCGTTAAAGTCGTCGTTAAAGTCATCGTTAAAGCCGTCGGTAAAGTCGTCGTTAAAGTCGTCGCTAGTCGTCGTTAAAGTCATCGTTAAAGTCTTCGTTAAAATCGTTGTTAAAATCGTCGTTAAACTCGTCGTTAAAGTCGTCGCTAGTCGTCGTTGTTAGTCGTCGTTTAAGTCGTTAAAACCGTCGTTAAAGTCGTCGGTAAAGTCATCGGTAAAGTCGTCGTTAAAATTTTAGTTAAAGTCGTCGTTAAAGTCGTCGTTAAAGCCGTCGTTAAAGTCGTCGTTCAAGTCGTCGTTCAAGTCGTCGTTCAAGTCGTCGTTTAAGTCGTCGTTCAAGTCGTCGGTAAATTCGTCGTTAAAGTCGTCGTTAAAGTTGTCGTTAAACTCGTCGGTAAAGTCGTCGTTAAAGTCGTCGCTAGTCGTCGTTAAAGTCGTCGTTAGTCGTCGTTAAAGTCGTCTTTGAAGTCGTCGTTAAAATCGTCGTTACAGTCGTCGTTAAAGTCGTCGCTAGTCGTCGTTAAAGTCGTCGTTAGTCGTCGTTAAAGTCGTCGTTAAAATCGTTGTTAAAATCGTCGTTAAAACCGTCGTTAAAGTCGTCGTTAAAGTCGTCGTTAAAGTCGTTGGTAAAGTCATCGGTAAAGTCGTCGTTAAAATTTTAGTTAAAGTCGTCGTTAAAGACGTCGTTAAAGTCGTCGTTAAAGTCGTCGTTAAAGTCGTCGTTAAAGCCGTCGTTAAAGCCGTCGTTAAAGCCGTCGTTCAAGTCGTCGTTCAAGTCGTCGTTCAAGTCGTCGTTCAAGTCGTCGTTCAAGTCGTCGTTCAAGTCGTCGTTTAAGTCGTCGTTCAAGTCGTCGGTAAATTCGTCGTTAAAGTCGTCGTTAAAGTTGTCGTTAAACTCGTCGGTAAAGTCGTCGTTAAAGTCGTCGCTAGTCGTCGTTAAAGTCGTCGTTAGTCGTCGTTAAAGTCGTCTTTAAAATCGTCGTTAAAGTAGTCGTTAAACTCGTCGTTAAAGTCGTCGCTAGTCGTCCTTAAAGTCGTCGTTAAAGTCGTCAGTAAAGTCCTTAAAGTCGTCGTTAAAGTCGTCGTTAAAATCGTCGTTAAAATCGTCGTTAAAGTCGTCGTTAAAGTCGTCGGTAAAGTCGTCGTTAAAATTGTAGTTAAAGTCGTCGTTAAAGTCGTCGTTAAAGTCGTCGATAAAATTTGTCGGTAAAGTCGTCGGTAAAGTCGTCGTTAAAGTCGTCGGTAAAGTCGTCGTTAAAATTGTAGTTAAAGTCGTCGTTAAAGTCGTCGTTAAAGTCGTCGATAAAATTTGTCGGTAAAGTCGTCGGTAAAGTCGTCGTTAAAGTCGTCGGTAAAGTCGTCGTTAAAGTCGACGTTAAAGTTGTCGTTAAAGCCGTCGTTCAAGCCGTCGTTAAAGCCGTCGTTAAAGTCGTCGTTCAAGTCGTCGTTCAAGTCGTCGGTAAAGTCGTCGTTAAAGTCGTCGTTAAAGTCGTCGTTAAAGCCGTCGTTAAAGCCGTCATTAAAGTCGTCGTTCAAGTCGTCGTTCAAGTCGTCGTTCAAGTCGTCGTTTAAGTCGTCGTTCAAGTCGTCGTTCAAGTCGTCGTTCCATTCGTCGTTCAAGTAGTCGGTAAATTCGTCGTTAAAGTCGTCGTTAAATTCGTCGTTAAAGTCGTCGTTAAAGTCGTCGTTAAAGTCGTCGCTAGTCGTCGTTAAAGACGTCGTTAGTCGTCGTTAAAGTCGTCGTTAAAATCTCCATCGTCGTCGTTAAACTCGTCGTAAAAGTCGTCGTTAAAATCGTCGCTAGTCGTCGTTAAAGTCGTCGTTAGTCGTCGTTAAAGTCGTCGGTAAAGTTGTCGGTAAAGTCGATAAAGTCGTCGTTAATATCGTCGTTAAAGCCGCCGTTAAAGTCGTTGGTAAAGTCGTCGTTAAAGTCGTCGTTAAAGTTGTGTTAAAGTCGTCGTTAAGGTCGTCGTTAAGGTCGTCGTTAAAGCCGTCGTTAAAGTCGTCAGTAAAGTCGTCGTTAAAGTCGTCGTTAAAGTCTTCGTTAAAGTCGTCGGTAAAGTCGTCGGTAAAGTCGCCGATAAAGTCGCCGTTAAAGTTGCCGTTAACGTCGTCGTTAAAGTCGTCGGTAAAGTCGTCGGTAAAGTCGTCGGTTAAGTCGATAAAATCATCGGTAAAGTCGGCGTCAAAGTCGTCGTCAAAGTCGTCGTCAAAGTCGTCGTCAAAGTCGTCGTCAAAGTCGTCGATAAAGTCGTCGTTAAAGTCGTCGTTAAAGTTGTCGTTAAACTCGTCGGTAAAGTCGTCGTTAAAGTCGTCGCTAGTCGTCGTTAAAGTCGTCGTTAGTCGTCGTTAAAGTCGTCTTTAAAATCGTCGTTAAAGTAGTCGTTAAACTCGTCGTTAAAGTCGTCGCTAGTCGTCCTTAAAGTCGTCGTTAAAGTCGTCAGTAAAGTCCTTAAAGTCGTCGTTAAAGTCGTCGTTAAAATCGTCGTTAAAATCGTCGTTAAAGTCGTCGTTAAAGTCGTCGGTAAAGTCGTCGTTAAAATTGTAGTTAAAGTCGTCGTTAAAGTCGTCGTTAAAGTCGTCGATAAAATTTGTCGGTAAAGTCGTCGGTAAAGTCGTCGTTAAAGTCGTCGGTAAAGTCGTCGTTAAAATTGTAGTTAAAGTCGTCGTTAAAGTCGTCGTTAAAGTCGTCGATAAAATTTGTCGGTAAAGTCGTCGGTAAAGTCGTCGTTAAAGTCGTCGGTAAAGTCGTCGTTAAAGTCGACGTTAAAGTTGTCGTTAAAGCCGTCGTTCAAGCCGTCGTTAAAGCCGTCGTTAAAGTCGTCGTTCAAGTCGTCGTTCAAGTCGTCGGTAAAGTCGTCGTTAAAGTCGTCGTTAAAGTCGTCGTTAAAGCCGTCGTTAAAGCCGTCATTAAAGTCGTCGTTCAAGTCGTCGTTCAAGTCGTCGTTCAAGTCGTCGTTTAAGTCGTCGTTCAAGTCGTCGTTCAAGTCGTCGTTCCATTCGTCGTTCAAGTAGTCGGTAAATTCGTCGTTAAAGTCGTCGTTAAATTCGTCGTTAAAGTCGTCGTTAAAGTCGTCGTTAAAGTCGTCGTTAAAGTCGTCGCTAGTCGTCGTTAAAGACGTCGTTAGTCGTCGTTAAAGTCGTCGTTAAAATCTCCATCGTCGTCGTTAAACTCGTCGTAAAAGTCGTCGTTAAAATCGTCGCTAGTCGTCGTTAAAGTCGTCGTTAGTCGTCGTTAAAGTCGTCGGTAAAGTTGTCGGTAAAGTCGATAAAGTCGTCGTTAATATCGTCGTTAAAGCCGCCGTTAAAGTCGTTGGTAAAGTCGTCGTTAAAGTCGTCGTTAAAGTTGTGTTAAAGTCGTCGTTAAGGTCGTCGTTAAGGTCGTCGTTAAAGCCGTCGTTAAAGTCGTCAGTAAAGTCGTCGTTAAAGTCGTCGTTAAAGTCTTCGTTAAAGTCGTCGGTAAAGTCGTCGGTAAAGTCGCCGATAAAGTCGCCGTTAAAGTTGCCGTTAACGTCGTCGTTAAAGTCGTCGGTAAAGTCGTCGGTAAAGTCGTCGGTTAAGTCGATAAAATCATCGGTAAAGTCGGCGTCAAAGTCGTCGTCAAAGTCGTCGTCAAAGTCGTCGTCAAAGTCGTCGTCAAAGTCGTCGATAAAGTCGTCGATAAAGTCGTCGGTAAAGTCGTCGGTAAAGTCGATAAAATCATCGGTAAAGTCGGCGTCAAAATCGGCGTCAAAGTCGTCGTCAAAGTCGTCGGTAAAGTCGTCGTTAAAGTCGTCGTTAAACTCGTCGATAAAGTCGTCGTTAAAGTCGTCGTTAAAGTCATCGTTAAAGCCGTCGTTAAAGTCGTCGTTAAAGTCGTCGGTGAAGTCGTCGTTAAAGTCGTCGTTAAAGTCGTCGTTAAAGTCGTCGTTAAAGTAGTCGTTAAAGTCGTCGGTAAAGTCGTCGGTAAAGTCGTCGGTAAAGTCGTCGGTAAAGTCGTCGGTAAAGTCGTCAGTAAAGTCGTCAGTAAAATCGTTAAAGTCGTCATTAAAGTCGTTAAAGTCGTCGTTAAAGTCGTCGTTAAAGTCGTCGTTAAAGTGTCGTTCAAGCCGTCGTTCAAGCCGTCGTTCAAGTCGTCGTTTAAGCCGTCGTTCAAGTCGTCGGTAAAGTCGTCGGTAAAGTCGTCGTTAAAGTCGTCGTTAAAGCCGTCGTTAAAGCCGTCGTTAAAGTCGTCGTTCAAGTCGACGTTCAAGTCGTCGTTCAAGTCGTCGTTCAAGTCGACGGTAAATTCGTCGTTAAAGTCGTCGTTAAAATCTTCGTTAAATTCGTCGTTAAACTCGTCGGTAAAGTCGTCGTTAAAGTCGTCGTTAAAGTCGTCGTTAGTTGCGTTAAAGTCGTCGTTAAAATCGTCGTTAAAGTCGTCGTTAAAGTCGTCGCTAGTCGTCGTTAAAGTCGTTGATAGTCGTTGATAAAGTCGCCGATAAAGTCGCCGTTAAAGTCGCCGTTAAAGTCGTCGTTAAAGTCGTCGTTAAAGTCGTTGTTAAAGTCGTCGGTAAAGTCGTCGTTAAAGACGTCGTTAAAGTCGTCGTTAAAGTCGTCGTTAAAGTCGTCGTAAAAGTCGTCGTAAAAGTCGTCGTTAAAGTCGTCGCTAAAGTCGTCGGTAAAGTCGTCGTTAAAGTCGTCGTTAAAGTTGTCGTTAAAGTTGTCGTTAAAGTCGTCGTTAAAGTCGTCGGTAAAATCGTCGGTAAAGTCGTTGTTAAAGTCGATAAAATCATCGATAAAGTCGGCGTTAAAGTCGTCGTCTAAGTCGTCGTTAAATTCGCCGTTAGTCGTCGGTAAAGTCGTCGGTAAAGTCGTCGTTAAAGTCGTCGTTAAAGTCGTCGTTAAAGTCGTCGTAAAAGTCGTCGTAAAAGTCGTCGTTAAAGTCGTCGCTAAAGTCGTCGGTAAAGTCGTCGGTAAAGTCGTCGTTAAAGTCGTCGTTAAAGCCGCCGTTAAAGCCGTCGTTCAAGTCGTCGTTCAAGTCGTCGTTCAAGTCGTCGTTCAAGTCGTCGTTCAAGTCGTCGTTCAAGTCGTCGTTTAAGTCGTCGTTAAAGTCGTCGGTAAATTCGTCGTTAAAGTCGTCGTTAAAGTTGTCGTTAAACTCGTCGTTAAACTCGTCGTTAAAGTCGTCGCTAGTCGTCGTTAAAGTCGTCGTTAAACTCGTCGTTAAAGTCGTCGCTAGTCGTCCTTAAAGTCGTCGTTAAAGTCGTCGTTAAAATCGTAGTTAAAGTCGTCGTTAAAGTCGTCGGTAAAGTCGTCGTTAAAATTGTAGTTAAAGTCGTCGTTAAAGTCGTCGTTAAAGTCGTCGATAAAATTTGTCGGTAAAGTCGTCGGTAAAGTCGTCGTTAAAGTCGTCGGTAAAGTCGTCGTTAAAGTCGACGTTAAAGTTGTCGTTAAAGCCGTCGTTCAAGCCGTCGTTAAAGCCGTCGTTAAAGTCGTCGTTCAAGTCGTCGTTAAAGTCGTCGTTAAAGCCGTCGTTAAAGCCGTCGTTAAAGTCGTCGCTCAAGTCGTCGTTCAAGTCGTCGTTTAAGTCGTCGTTTAAGTCGTCGTTTAAGTCGTCGTTCAAGTCGTCGTTCCATTCGTCGTTCAAGTAGTTGTTCAAGTCGTCGTTCAAGTCGTCGGTAAATTCGTCGTTAAAGCCGTCGTTAAAGCCGTCGTTAAAGTCGTCGTTCAAGTCGTCGTTCAAGTCGTCGTTCAAGTCGTCGTTCAAGTCGTCGTTCAAGTCGTCGTTCAAGTCGTCGTTCAAGTCGTCGTTCAAGTCGTCGTTCAAGTCGTCGTTCAAGTCGTCGTTCAAGTCGTCGTTCAAGTCGTCGTTCAAGTCGTCGTTCCATTTGTCGTTCAAGTAGTCGTTCAAGTCGTCGTTCAAGTCGTCGGTAAATTCGTCGTTAAAGTCGTCGTTAAAGTCGTCGTAAAAGTCGTCGTTAAAATCGTCGCTAGTCGTCGTTAAAGTCGTCGTTAGTCGTCGTTAAAGTCGTCGGTAAAGTTGTCGGTAAAGTCGATAAAGTCGTCGTTAATATCGTCGTTAAAGCCGCCGTTAAAGTCGTTGGTAAAGTCGTCGTTAAAGTCGTCGTTAAAGTTGTGTTAAAGTCGTCGTTAAGGTCGTCGTTAAGGTCGTCGTTAAAGCCGTCGTTAAAGTCGTCAGTAAAGTCGTCGTTAAAGTCGTCGTTAAAGTCTTCGTTAAAGTCGTCGGTAAAGTCGTCGGTAAAGTCGTCGGTAAAGTCATCGGTAAAGTCGCCGATAAAGTCGCCGTTAAAGTTGCCGTTAACGTCGTCGTTAAAGTCGTCGGTAAAGTCGTCGGTAAAGTCGTCGGTAAAGTCGATAAAATCATCGGTAAAATCGGCGTCAAAGTCGTCGTAAAAGTCGTTGTCAAAGTCGTCGTCAAAGTCGTCGTCAAAGTCGTCGATAAAGTCGTCGATAAAGTCGTCGGTAAAGTCGTCGGTAAAGTCGATAAAATCATCGGTAAAGTCGTCGTTAAAATCTTCGTTAAATTCGTCGTTAGTTGCGTTAAAGTCGTCGTTAAAATCGTCGTTAAAGTCGTCGTTAAAGTCGTCGCTAGTCGTCGTTAAAGTCGTTGTTAGTCGTTGATAAAGTCGCCAATAAAGTCGCCGTTAAAGTCGCCGTTAAAGTCGTTGTTAAAGTCGTCGTTAAAGTCGTTGTTAAAGTCGTCGGTAAAGTCGTCGTTAAAGTCGTCGTTAAAGTCGTCGTTAAAGTCGTCGTTAAAGTCGTCGTAAAAGTCGTCGTAAAAGTCGTCGTTAAAGTCGTCGCTAAAGTCGTCGGTAAAGTCGTCGTTAAAGTCGTCGTTAAAGTTGTCGTTAAAGTTGTCGTTAAAGTCGTCGTTAAAGTCGTCGGTAAAATCGTCGGTAAAGTCGTTGTTAAAGTCGATAAAATCATCGATAAAGTCGGCGTTAAAGTCGTCGTCAAAGTCGTCGTTAAATTCGCCGTTAGTCGTCGGTAAAGTCGTCGGTAAAGTCGTCGGTAAAGTCGTCGTTCAAGTCGTCGTTCAAGTCGTCGTTCAAGTCGTCGTTCAAGTCGTCGTTCAAGTCGTCGTTCAAGTCGTCGTTTAAGTCGTCGTTCAAGTCGTCGGTAAATTCGTCGTTAAAGTCGTCGTTAAAGTTGTCGTTAAACTCGTCGGTAAAGTCGTCGTTAAAGTCGTCGCTAGTCGTCGTTAAAGACGTCGTTAGTCGTCGTTAAAGTCGTCGTTAAAATCTCCATCGTCGTCGTTAAACTCGTCGTAAAAGTCGTCGTTAAAATCGTCGCTAGTCGTCGTTAAAGTCGTCGTTAGTCGTCGTTAAAGTCGTCGGTAAAGTTGTCGGTAAAGTCGATAAAGTCGTCGTTAATATCGTCGTTAAAGCCGTCGTTCAAGCCGTCGTTAAAGCCGTCGTTAAAGTCGTCGTTCAAGTCGTCGTTAAAGTCGTCGTTAAAGCCGTCGTTAAAGCCGTCGTTAAAGTCGTCGCTCAAGTCGTCGTTCAAGTCGTCGTTCAAGTCGTCGTTTAAGTCGTCGTTTAAGTCGTCGTTCAAGTCGTCGTTCCATTCGTCGTTCAAGTAGTCGTTCAAGTCGTCGTTCAAGTCGTCGGTAAATTCGTCGTTAAAGCCGTCGTTAAAGCCGTCGTTAAAGTCGTCGTTCAAGTCGTCGTTCAAGTCGTCGTTCAAGTCGTCGTTCAAGTCGTCGTTCAAGTCGTCGTTCAAGTCGTCGTTCAAGTCGTCGTTCAAGTCGTCGTTCAAGTCGTCGTTCAAGTCGTCGTTCAAGTCGTCGTTCAAGTCGTCGTTCAAGTCGTCGTTCAAGTCGTCGTTCCATTTGTCGTTCAAGTAGTCGTTCAAGTCGTCGGTAAATTCGTCGTTAAAGTCGTCGTTAAAGTCGTCGTTAAAGTCGTCGTAAAAGTCGTCGTTAAAATCGTCGCTAGTCGTCGTTAAAGACGTCGTTAGTCGTCGTTAAAGTCGTCGTTAAAATCTCCATCGTCGTCGTTAAACTCGTCGTAAAAGTCGTCGTTAAAATCGTCGCTAGTCGTCGTTAAAGTCGTCGTTAGTCGTCGTTAAAGTCGTCGTTAAAGTCGTCGGTAAAGTTGTCGGTAAAGTCGTCGTTAAAGTCGTCGTTAAAGCCGTCGTTAAAGACGTCGTTAGTCGTCGTTAAAGTCGTCGTTAAAATCTCCATCGTCGTCGTTAAACTCGTCGTAAAAGTCGTCGTTAAAATCGTCGCTAGTCGTCGTTAAAGTCGTCGTTAGTCGTCGTTAAAGTCGTCGGTAAAGTTGTCGGTAAAGTCGATAAAGTCGTCGTTAATATCGTCGTTAAAGCCGTCGTTCAAGCCGTCGTTAAAGCCGTCGTTAAAGTCGTCGTTCAAGTCGTCGTTAAAGTCGTCGTTAAAGCCGTCGTTAAAGCCGTCGTTAAAGTCGTCGCTCAAGTCGTCGTTCAAGTCGTCGTTCAAGTCGTCGTTTAAGTCGTCGTTTAAGTCGTCGTTCAAGTCGTCGTTCCATTCGTCGTTCAAGTAGTCGTTCAAGTCGTCGTTCAAGTCGTCGGTAAATTCGTCGTTAAAGCCGTCGTTAAAGCCGTCGTTAAAGTCGTCGTTCAAGTCGTCGTTCAAGTCGTCGTTCAAGTCGTCGTTCAAGTCGTCGTTCAAGTCGTCGTTCAAGTCGTCGTTCAAGTCGTCGTTCAAGTCGTCGTTCAAGTCGTCGTTCAAGTCGTCGTTCAAGTCGTCGTTCAAGTCGTCGTTCCATTTGTCGTTCAAGTAGTCGTTCAAGTCGTCGGTAAATTCGTCGTTAAAGTCGTCGTTAAAGTCGTCGTTAAAGTCGTCGTAAAAGTCGTCGTTAAAATCGTCGCTAGTCGTCGTTAAAGACGTCGTTAGTCGTCGTTAAAGTCGTCGTTAAAATCTCCATCGTCGTCGTTAAACTCGTCGTAAAAGTCGTCGTTAAAATCGTCGCTAGTCGTCGTTAAAGTCGTCGTTAGTCGTCGTTAAAGTCGTCGTTAAAGTCGTCGGTAAAGTTGTCGGTAAAGTCGACGTTAAAGTTGTCGTTAAAGCCGTCGTTCAAGCCGTCGTTAAAGCCGTCGTTAAAGTCGTCGTTCAAGTCGTCGTTAAAGTCGTCGTTAAAGCCGTCGTTAAAGCCGTCGTTAAAGTCGTCGCTCAAGTCGTCGTTCAAGTCGTCGTTCAAGTCGTCGTTTAAGTCGTCGTTTAAGTCGTCGTTCAAGTCGTCGTTCCATTCGTCGTTCAAGTAGTCGTTCAAGTCGTCGTTCAAGTCGTCGGTAAATTCGTCGTTAAAGCCGTCGTTAAAGCCGTCGTTAAAGTCGTCGTTCAAGTCGTCGTTCAAGTCGTCGTTCAAGTCGTCGTTCAAGTCGTCGTTCAAGTCGTCGTTTAAGTCGTCGTTCAAGTCGTCGTTCAAGTCGTCGTTCAAGTCGTCGTTCAAGTCGTCGTTCAAGTCGTCGTTCCATTTGTCGTTCAAGTAGTCGTTCAAGTCGTCGTTCAAGTCGTCGGTAAATTCGTCGTTAAAGTCGTCGTTAAAGTCGTCGTAAAAGTCGTCGTTAAAATCGTCGCTAGTCGTCGTTAAAGTCGTCGTTAGTCGTCGTTAAAGTCGTCGATAAAGTTGTCGGTAAAGTCGATAAAGTCGTCGTTAATATCGTCGTTAAAGCCGCCGTTAAAGTCGTTGGTAAAGTCGTCGTTAAAGTCGTCGTTAAAGTTGTGTTAAAGTCGTCGTTAAGGTCGTCGTTAAGGTCGTCGTTAAAGCCGTCGTTAAAGTCGTCAGTAAAGTCGTCGTTAAAGTCGTCGTTAAAGTCTTCGTTAAAGTCGTCGGTAAAGTCGTCGGTAAAGTCGTCGGTAAAGTCATCGGTAAAGTCGCCGATAAAGTCGCCGTTAAAGTTGCCGTTAACGTCGTCGTTAAAGTCGTCGGTAAAGTCGTCGGTAAAGTCGTCGGTAAAGTCGATAAAATCATCGGTAAAATCGGCGTCAAAGTCGTCGTAAAAGTCGTTGTCAAAGTCGTCGTCAAAGTCGTCGTCAAAGTCGTCGATAAAGTCGTCGATAAAGTCGTCGGTAAAGTCGTCGGTAAAGTCGATAAAATCATCGGTAAAGTCGTCGTTAAAATCTTCGTTAAATTCGTCGTTAGTTGCGTTAAAGTCGTCGTTAAAATCGTCGTTAAAGTCGTCGTTAAAGTCGTCGCTAGTCGTCGTTAAAGTCGTTGTTAGTCGTTGATAAAGTCGCCAATAAAGTCGCCGTTAAAGTCGCCGTTAAAGTCGTTGTTAAAGTCGTCGTTAAAGTCGTTGTTAAAGTCGTCGGTAAAGTCGTCGTTAAAGTCGTCGTTAAAGTCGTCGTTAAAGTCGTCGTTAAAGTCGTCGTAAAAGTCGTCGTAAAAGTCGTCGTAAAAGTCGTCGTTAAAGTCGTCGCTAAAGTCGTCGGTAAAGTCGTCGTTAAAGTCGTCGTTAAAGTTGTCGTTAAAGTTGTCGTTAAAGTCGTCGTTAAAGTCGTCGGTAAAATCGTCGGTAAAGTCGTTGTTCAAGTCGATAAAATCATCGATAAAGTCGGCGTTAAAGTCGTCGTCAAAGTCGTCGTTAAATTCGCCGTTAGTCGTCGGTAAAGTCGTCGGTAAAGTCGTCGGAAAAGTCGTCGTTCAAGTCGTCGTTCAAGTCGTCGTTCAAGTCGTCGTTCAAGTCGTCGTTCAAGTCGTCGTTCAAGTCGTCGTTTAAGTCGTCGTTCAAGTCGTCGGTAAATTCGTCGTTAAAGTCGTCGTTAAAGTTGTCGTTAAACTCGTCGGTAAAGTCGTCGTTAAAGTCGTCGCTAGTCGTCGTTAAAGACGTCGTTAGTCGTCGTTAAAGTCGTCGTTAAAATCTCCATCGTCGTCGTTAAACTCGTCGTAAAAGTCGTCGTTAAAATCGTCGCTAGTCGTCGTTAAAGTCGTCGTTAGTCGTCGTTAAAGTCGTCGGTAAAGTTGTCGGTAAAGTCGATAAAGTCGTCGTTAATATCGTCGTTAAAGCCGCCGTTTAAGTCGTTGGTAAAGTCGTCGTTAAAGTCGTCGTTAAAGTTGTGTTAAAGTCGTCGTTAAGGTCGTCGTTAAGGTCGTCGTTAAAGCCGTCGTTAAAGTCGTCAGTAAAGTCGTCGTTAAAGTCGTCGTTAAAGTCTTCGTTAAAGTCGTCGGTAAAGTCGTCGGTAAAGTCATCGGTAAAGTCGCCGATAAAGTCGCCGTTAAAGTTGCCGTTAACGTCGTCGTTAAAGTCGTCGGTAAAGTCGTCGGTAAAGTCGTCGGTAAAGTCGATAAAATCATCGGTAAAGTCGGCGTCAAAGTCGTCGTCAAAGTCGTCGTCAAAGTCGTCGATAAAGTCGTCGATAAAGTCGTCGGTAAAGTCGTCGGTAAAGTCGATAAAATCATCGGTAAAGTCGTCGTTAAAATCTTCGTTAAATTCGTCGTTAGTTGCGTTAAAGTCGTCGTTAAAATCGTCGTTAAAGTCGTCGTTAAAGTCGTCGCTAGTCGTCGTTAAAGTCGTTGTTAGTCGTTGATAAAGTCGCCAATAAAGTCGCCGTTAAAGTCGCCGTTAAAGTCGTTGTTAAAGTCGTCGTTAAAGTCGTTGTTAAAGTCGTCGGTAAAGTCGTCGTTAAAGTCGTCGTTAAAGTCGTCGTTAAAGTCGTCGTTAAAGTCGTCGTAAAAGTCGTCGTAAAAGTCGTCGTTAAAGTCGTCGCTAAAGTCGTCGGTAAAGTCGTCGTTAAAGTCGTCGTTAAAGTTGTCGTTAAAGTTGTCGTTAAAGTCGTCGTTAAAGTCGTCGGTAAAATCGTCGGTAAAGTTGTTGTTAAAGTCGATAAAATCATCGATAAAGTCGGCGTTAAAGTCGTCGTCAAAGTCGTCGTTAAATTCGCCGTTAGTCGTCGGTAAAGTCGTCGTTAAAGCCGTCGTTAAAGTCGTCGTTCAAGTCGTCGTTCAAGTCGTCGTTCAAGTCGTCGTTCAAGTCGTCGTTCAAGTCGTCGTTCAAGTCGTCGTTCAAGTCGTCGGTAAATTCGTCGTTAAAGTCGTCGTTAAAGTTGTCGTTAAACTCGTCGGTAAAGTCGTCGTTAAAGTCGTCGCTAGTCGTCGTTAAAGTCGTCGTTAGTCGTCGTTAAAGTCGTCTTTAAAGTCGTCGTTAAAATCGTCGTTAAAGTCGTCGTTAAAGTCGTCGCTAGTCGTCGTTAAAGTCGTCGCTAGTCGTCGTTAAAGTCGTCGTTAGTCGTCGTTAAAGTCGTCTTTAAAGTCCTCGTTAAAATCGTCGTTAAAGTCGTCGTTAAAGTCGTCGCTAGTCGTCGTTAAAGTCGTCGTTAGTCGTCGTTAAAGTCGTCGTTAAAACCGTCGTTAAAGTCGTCGTTAAAGTCGTTGGTAAAGTCATCGGTAAAGTCGTCGTTAAAATTTTAGTTAAAGTCGTCGTTAAAGCCGCCGTTAAAGCCGTCGTTCAAGTCGTCGTTCAAGTCGTCGTTCAAGTCGTCGTTCAAGTCGTCGTTCAAGTCGTCGTTCAAGTCGTTTAAGTCGTCGTTCAAGTCGTCGGTAAATTCGTCGTTAAAGTCGTCGTTAAAGTTGTCGTTAAACTCGTCGTTAAACTCGTCGTTAAAGTCGTCGCTAGTCGTCCTTAAAGTCGTCGTTAAAGTCGTCGTTAAACTCGTCGTTAAAGTCGTCGCTAGTCGTCCTTAAAGTCGTCGTTAAAGTCGTCGTTAAAATCGTCGTTAAAGTCGTCGTTAAAGTCGTCGGTAAAGTCGTCGTTAAAATTGTAGTTAAAGTCGTCGTTAAAGTCGTCGTTAAAGTCGTCGATAAAATTTGTCGGTAAAGTCGTCGGTAAAGTCGTCGTTAAAGTCGTCGGTAAAGTCGTCGTTAAAGTCGACGTTAAAGTTG
Source organism: Lepidochitona cinerea (assembly GCA_963971465.1). Classification (NCBI taxonomy): domain Eukaryota; kingdom Metazoa; phylum Mollusca; class Polyplacophora; order Chitonida; family Tonicellidae; genus Lepidochitona; species Lepidochitona cinerea. The sequence goes on from OZ020559.1 coordinate 1,084,513, forward strand.
TCGTTAAAGCCGTCGTTCAAGCCGTCGTTAAAGCCGTCGTTAAAGTCGTCGTTCAAGTCGTCGTTAAAGTCGTCGTTAAAGTCGTCGTTAAAGCCGTCGTTAAAGCCGTCGTTAAAGTCGTCGTTCAAGTCGTCGTTTAAGTCGTCGTTCAAGTCGTCGTTCAAGTCGTCGTTCCATTCGTCGTTCAAGTAGTCGTTCAAGTCGTCGTTCAAGTCGTCGGTAAATTCGTCGTTAAAGTCGTCGTTAAAATCGTCGTTAAAGTTGTCGTTAAAGTCGTCGTTAAAGTCGTCGCTAGTCGTCGTTAAAGACGTCGTTAGTCGTCGTTAAAGTCGTCGTTAAAATCTCCATCGTCGTCGTTAAACTCGTCGTAAAAGTCGTCGTTAAAATCGTCGCTAGTCGTCGTTAAAGTCGTCGTTAGTCGTCGTTAAAGTCGTCGGTAAAGTTGTCGGTAAAGTCGATAAAGTCGTCGTTAATATCGTCGTTAAAGCCGCCGTTAAAGTCGTTGGTAAAGTCGTCGTTAAAGTCGTCGTTAAAGTTGTGTTAAAGTCGTCGTTAAGGTCGTCGTTAAGGTCGTCGTTAAAGCCGTCGTTAAAGTCGTCAGTAAAGTCGTCGTTAAAGTCGTCGTTAAAGTCTTCGTTAAAGTCGTCGGTAAAGTCGTCGGTAAAGTCGTCGGTAAAGTCATCGGTAAAGTCGCCGATAAAGTCGCCGTTAAAGTCGCCGTTAACGTTGTCGTTAAAGTCGTCGGTAAAGTCGTCGGTAAAGTCGTCGGTAAAGTCGATAAAATCATCGGTTAAGTCGGCGTCAAAGTCGTCGTCAAAGTCGTTGTCAAAGTCGTCGTCAAAGTCGTCGTCAAAGTCGTCGATAAAGTCGTCGATAAAGTCGTCGGTAAAGTCGTCGGTAAAGTCGATAAAATCATCGGTAAAGTCGTCGTTAAAATCTTCGTTAAATTCGTCGTTAGTTGCGTTAAAGTCCTCGTTAAAATCGTCGTTAAAGTCGTCATTAAAGTCGTCGCTAGTCGTCGTTAAAGTCGTTGTTAGTCGTTGATAAAGTCGCCAATAAAGTCGCCGTTAAAGTCGCCGTTAAAGTCGTTGTTAAAGTCGTCGTTAAAGTCGTTGTTAAAGTCGTCGGTAAAGTCGTCGTTAAAGTCGTCGTTAAAGTCGTCGTTAAAGTCGTCGTAAAAGTCGTCGTAAAAGTCGTCGTAAAAGTCGTCGTTAAAGTCGTCGCTAAAGTCGTCGCTAAAGTCGTCGTTAAAGTCGTCGTTAAAGTTGTCGTTAAAGTTGTCGTTAAAGTCGTCGTTAAAGTCGTCGGTAAAATCGTCGGTAAAGTCGTTGTTAAAGTCGATAAAATCTTCGATAAAGTCGGCGTTAAAGTCGTCGTCAAAGTCGTCGTTAAATTCGCCGTTAGTCGTCGGTAAAGTCGTCGGTAAAGTCGTCGGTAAAGTCGTCGTTAAAGTCGTCGTAAAAGTCGTCGTAAAAGTCGTCGTTAAAGTCGTCGCTAAAGCCGTCGGTAAAGTCGTCGGTAAAGTCGTCGTTAAAGTCGTCGTTAAAGTTGTCGTTAAAGTCGTCGTTAAAGTCGTCGTTAAAGTCGTCGTTAAAGTCGTCGGTAAAGTCGTTGTTAAAGTCGTTGTTAAAGTCGTCGATAAAGTCGTCGATAAAGTCGTCGTTAAAGTCGTCGTTAAATTCGTCGGTAAAGTCGTCGTTAAAGTCGTCGTTAAAGTCGACGTTAAAGTCGTCGTTAAAGTCGTCGGTAAAGTCGTCGGTAAAGTCGTCGGAAAAATCGTCGGTAAAGTCGTCAGTAAAGTCGTCAGGAAAATCGTTAAAGTCGTCGTTTAAGTCGTCGTTAATGTCGTCGTTAAATTCGTCGTTAAAGTCGTCGTTAAAGTCGTCGTTAAAGTCGCAGGTAAAGTCCTCGGTAAAGTCGTCGGTAAAGTCGTCAGTAAAGTCGTCAGTAAAGTTGTTAAAGTCGTCGGTAAAATCGTCCGTAAAGTCGTCGTTAAAGTCGGCGTTAAAGTCATCGTTAAAGTCGGCGTTAAGGTCGTCGTTAAAACCGTCGTTGAAATCGTCAAAGTCGCCAGTAAAGTCGTTAAAGTCGTCGTTAAAGTCGTTGGTAAAGTCGTCGGTAAAGTCGTCGGTAAAGTCGTCGTTAAACTCGTCGTTAAAGTTGTCGTTAAAGTCGTCGTTAAAGTCGTCAGTAAAGTCGTCAGTAAAGTCGTCAGTAAAGTCGTCAGTAAAGTCGTTAAAGTCGTCAGTAAGGTCTTTAAAGTCGTCAGTAAAGTCGTGCGTAAAGTCGTCAGTAAAGTCGTCGTTAAAGTCGGCGTTAAAGTCAGCGTTAAAGTCGGCGTTAAAGTCGGCGTTAAAGTCGTCGGTAAAGTCGTTGGTAAAGTCGTCGTTAAAGTCGTCGTTAAAGTTGTCGTTAAAGTCGTTTAAGTCGTCCTTAAAGTCGTCGTTAAAGTCGTCGTTAAAGCCGCCGTTAAAGTCGTCGTTAAAGTCGTCGGTAAAGTCGTCGGTAAAGTCGTCTTTAAACTCGTCGTTAAAGTCGTCGTTAAAGTTATCGTTAAAGTCGTCGTTAAAGTCGTCGGTAAAGTCGTCAGTAAAGTCGTCAGTAAAGTCGTCAGTAAAGTCGTTAAAGTCGTCGTTAAAGTCGTCGTTCAAGTCGACGTTCAAGTCGTCGTTCAAGTCGTCGTTCAAGTCGACGGTAAATTCGTCGTTAAAGTCGTCGTTAAAATCTTCGTTAAATTCGTCGTTAGTTGCGTTAAAGTCGTCGTTAAAATCGTCGTTAAAGTCGTCGTTAAAGTCGTCGCTAGTCGTCGTTAAAGTCGTTGTTAGTCGTTGATAAAGTCGCCAATAAAGTCGCCGTTAAAGTCGCCGTTAAAGTCGTTGTTAAAGTCGTCGTTAAAGTCGTTGTTAAAGTCGTCGGTAAAGTCGTCGTTAAAGTCGTCGTTAAAGTCGTCGTTAAAGTCGTCGTTAAAGTCGTCGTAAAAGTCGTCGTAAAAGTCGTCGTTAAAGTCGTCGGTAAAGTCGTCGGTAAAGTCGTCGTTAAAGTCGTCGTTAAAGTTGTCGTTAAAGTTGTCGTTAAAGTCGTCGTTAAAGTCGTCGGTAAAATCGTCGGTAAAGTCGTTGTTAAAGTCGATAAAATCATCGATAAAGTCGGCGTTAAAGTCGTCGTCAAAGTCGTCGTTAAATTCGCCGTTAGTCGTCGGTAAAGTCGTCGGTAAAGTCGTCGTTCAAGTCGTCGTAAAAGTCGTCGTAAAAGTCGTCGTTAAAGTCGTCGCTAAAGCCGTCGGTAAAGTCGTCGGTAAAGTCGTCGTTAAAGTCGTCGTTAAAGTCGTCGTTAAAGTCGTCGTTAAAGTCGTCGTTAAAGTCGTCGGTAAAGTCGTTGTTAAAGTCGTTGTTAAAGTCGTTGTTAAAGTCGTCGATAAAGTCGTCGATAAAGTCGTCGTTAAAGTCGTCGTTAAAGTCGTCGTTAAAGCCGTCGTTAAAGTCGTCGTTAAATTCGTCGGTAAAGTCGTCGTTAAAGTCGTCGTTAAAGTCGACGTTAAAGTCGTCGTTAAAGTCGTCGGTAAAGTCGTCGGTAAAGTCGTCGGAAAAATCGTCGGTAAAGTCGTCAGTAAAGTCGTCAGGAAAATCGTTAAAGTCGTCGTTAAAGTCGTCGTTAAAGTCGCAGGTAAAGTCCTCGGTAAAGTCCTCGGTAAAGTCGTCAGTAAAGTCGTCAGTAAAGTTGTTAAAGTCGTCGGTAAAATCGTCCGTAAAGTCGTCGTTAAAGTCGGCGTTAAAGTCATCGTTAAAGTCGGCGTTAAGGTCGTCGTTAAAATCGTCGTTAAAATCGTCAAAGTCGCCAGTAAAGTCGTTAAAGTCGTCGTTAAAGTCGTTGGTAAAGTCGTCGGTAAAGTCGTCGGTAAAGTCGTCGTTAAACTCGTCGTTAAAGTTGTCGTTAAAGTCGTCAGTAAAGTCGTCAGTAAAGTCGTCAGTAAAGTCGTCAGTAAAGTCGTTAAAGTCGTCAGTAAAGTCGTGCGTAAAGTCGTCAGTAAAGTCGTCGTTAAAGTCGGCGTTAAAGTCAGCGTTAAAGTCGGCGTTAAAGTCGTCGTTAAAGTCGTCGGTAAAGTCTTCGGTAAAGTCGTCTTTAAAGTCGTCATTAAACTCGTCGATAAAGTCGTCATTAAATTCGTCGTTAAAGTCATCGTTAAAGCCGTCATTAAAGTCGTCGTTAAAGTCGTCTGTAAAGTCGTCGTTAAAGTCGTCGTTAAAGTCGTCGGTAAAGTCATCGGTAAAGTCGTCGGTAAAGTCGTGGGTAAAGTCGTCAGTAAAGTGGTCAGTAAAGTCGTCAGTAAAATCGTTAAAGTCGTCATTAAAGTCTTTAAAGTAGTCGTTAAAGTCGTCGGTAAAGTCGTCGGTAAAGTCGTCAGTAAAGTCATCAGTAAAGTCGTCAGTAAAGTCGTCAGTAAAGTCGTTAAAGTCGTCGTTAAAGTCGTCGTTAAAGTCGTCGTTCAAGTCGTCGTTCAAGTCGTCGTTCAAGTCGTCGTTCAAGTCGTCGTTAAAGTCGTCGTTAAAGTCGTCGTTAAAGTCGTCGTAGAAATTGTCGGTAAAGTCGTCGGTAAAGTCGTCGGTAAAGTCGTCGTTAAAGTCGTCGTTAAAGTCGTCGTTAAAGTCGTCGTTAAAGTCGTCGTTAAAGTCGTCGTTCAAGTCGTCGTTCAAGTCGTCGTTCAAGTCGTCGTTCAAGTCGTCGTTAAAGTCGTCGTTAAAGTCGTCGTTAAAGTCGTCGGTAAAGTCGTCGTTAAAGTCGTCGTTAAAGTCGTCGTTAAAGTCGTCGTAAAGTCGTCGTTAAAGTCGTCGTTAAAGTCGTCGGTAAAGTCGTCGTAAAAGTCGTCGTAAAAGTCGTCGGTAAAGTCGGCGTTAAAGTCGGCGTTAAAGTCATCGTTAAAGTCGTCGTTAAAGTCGTCAGTAAAGTCGTTAAAGTCGTCGTTAAAGTCGGCGTTAAAGTCGTCGATAAAGTCGTCGTTAAAGTCGGCGTTAAAGTCGTCGCTAAAGTCGTCAGTAAAGTCGTCAGTAAAGTCGTCAGTAAAGTCGTTAAAGTCGTCGTTAAAGTCGTCGTTAAAGTCGTCGTTAAAGTCGTCGTTAAAGTCGCCGTTAGTCGCCGGTAAAGTCGTCGTTAAAGTCGTCGTTAAAGTCGTCGTTAAAGTCGTCGTTTAAGTCGTCATTAAAGTCGTCGTTAAAGTCGTCGTTAAAGTCATCGTTAAAGATGCGTTAAAGTCGTCGGTATAGTCGTCGTTAAAGTCGTCGCTAAAGTCGTCGGTAAAGTCGTCTGTAAAGTCGTCGGTAAAGTCGTTGTTAAAGTCGTCGTTAAAGTTGTCGTTAAAGTCGTCTTTAAAGTCGTCAGCAAACTCGTCAGTTAAGTCGTTAAAGTCGTCGTTAAAGTCGTCGGTAAAGTCCGCGGTAAATTCGTCGGTAAAGTCGTCGTTAAAGTCGTTGTTAAAGTCGTCGTTAAAACCGTCGGTAAAGTCGTCGGTAAAGTGGATAAAATCATCGGTAAAGTCGGCGTCAAAGTTGTCGTCAAAGTCGTCATCAAAGTCGTCGTCAAAGTGGTTGGTAAAGTGGTCGGTAAAGTCGATAAAGTCGTCGTTAAAGTCGTCGATAAAGTCGTCGATAAAGTCGTCGGTAAAGTCGTCGGTAAAGTCGATAAAATCATCGGTAAAGTCGGCGTCAAAATCGGCGTCAAAGTCGTCGGTAAAGTCGTCGTTAAAGTCGTCGTTAAACTCGTCGATAAAGTCGTCGTTAAAGTCGTCGTTAAAGTCATCGTTAAAGCCGTCGGTAAAGTCGTCGTTAAAGTCGTCGCTAGTCGTCGTTAAAGTCATCGTTAAAGTCTTCGTTAAAATCGTTGTTAAAATCGTCGTTAAACTCGTCGTTAAAGTCGTCGCTAGTCGTCGTTGTTAGTCGTCGTTTAAGTCGTTAAAACCGTCGTTAAAGTCGTCGGTAAAGTCATCGGTAAAGTCGTCGTTAAAATTTTAGTTAAAGTCGTCGTTAAAGTCGTCGTTAAAGCCGTCGTTAAAGTCGTCGTTCAAGTCGTCGTTCAAGTCGTCGTTCAAGTCGTCGTTTAAGTCGTCGTTCAAGTCGTCGGTAAATTCGTCGTTAAAGTCGTCGTTAAAGTTGTCGTTAAACTCGTCGGTAAAGTCGTCGTTAAAGTCGTCGCTAGTCGTCGTTAAAGTCGTCGTTAGTCGTCGTTAAAGTCGTCTTTGAAGTCGTCGTTAAAATCGTCGTTACAGTCGTCGTTAAAGTCGTCGCTAGTCGTCGTTAAAGTCGTCGTTAGTCGTCGTTAAAGTCGTCGTTAAAATCGTTGTTAAAATTGTCGTTAAAACCGTCGTTAAAGTCGTCGTTAAAGTCGTCGTTAAAGTCGTTGGTAAAGTCATCGGTAAAGTCGTCGTTAAAATTTTAGTTAAAGTCGTCGTTAAAGACGTCGTTAAAGTCGTCGTTAAAGTCGTCGTTAAAGTCGTCGTTAAAGCCGTCGTTAAAGCCGTCGTTAAAGCCGTCGTTCAAGTCGTCGTTCAAGTCGTCGTTCAAGTCGTCGTTCAAGTCGTCGTTCAAGTCGTCGTTCAAGTCGTCGTTTAAGTCGTCGTTCAAGTCGTCGGTAAATTCGTCGTTAAAGTCGTCGTTAAAGTTGTCGTTAAACTCGTCGGTAAAGTCGTCGTTAAAGTCGTCGCTAGTCGTCGTTAAAGTCGTCGTTAGTCGTCGTTAAAGTCGTCTTTAAAATCGTCGTTAAAGTAGTCGTTAAACTCGTCGTTAAAGTCGTCGCTAGTCGTCCTTAAAGTCGTCGTTAAAGTCGTCAGTAAAGTCCTTAAAGTCGTCGTTAAAGTCGTCGTTAAAATCGTCGTTAAAATCGTCGTTAAAGTCGTCGTTAAAGTCGTCGGTAAAGTCGTCGTTAAAATTGTAGTTAAAGTCGTCGTTAAAGTCGTCGTTAAAGTCGTCGATAAAATTTGTCGGTAAAGTCGTCGGTAAAGTCGTCGTTAAAGTCGTCGGTAAAGTCGTCGTTAAAATTGTAGTTAAAGTCGTCGTTAAAGTCGTCGTTAAAGTCGTCGATAAAATTTGTCGGTAAAGTCGTCGGTAAAGTCGTCGTTAAAGTCGTCGGTAAAGTCGTCGTTAAAGTCGACGTTAAAGTTGTCGTTAAAGCCGTCGTTCAAGCCGTCGTTAAAGCCGTCGTTAAAGTCGTCGTTCAAGTCGTCGTTCAAGTCGTCGGTAAAGTCGTCGTTAAAGTCGTCGTTAAAGTCGTCGTTAAAGCCGTCGTTAAAGCCGTCATTAAAGTCGTCGTTCAAGTCGTCGTTCAAGTCGTCGTTCAAGTCGTCGTTTAAGTCGTCGTTCAAGTCGTCGTTCAAGTCGTCGTTCCATTCGTCGTTCAAGTAGTCGGTAAATTCGTCGTTAAAGTCGTCGTTAAATTCGTCGTTAAAGTCGTCGTTAAAGTCGTCGTTAAAGTCGTCGCTAGTCGTCGTTAAAGACGTCGTTAGTCGTCGTTAAAGTCGTCGTTAAAATCTCCATCGTCGTCGTTAAACTCGTCGTAAAAGTCGTCGTTAAAATCGTCGCTAGTCGTCGTTAAAGTCGTCGTTAGTCGTCGTTAAAGTCGTCGGTAAAGTTGTCGGTAAAGTCGATAAAGTCGTCGTTAATATCGTCGTTAAAGCCGCCGTTAAAGTCGTTGGTAAAGTCGTCGTTAAAGTCGTCGTTAAAGTTGTGTTAAAGTCGTCGTTAAGGTCGTCGTTAAGGTCGTCGTTAAAGCCGTCGTTAAAGTCGTCAGTAAAGTCGTCGTTAAAGTCGTCGTTAAAGTCTTCGTTAAAGTCGTCGGTAAAGTCGTCGGTAAAGTCGCCGATAAAGTCGCCGTTAAAGTTGCCGTTAACGTCGTCGTTAAAGTCGTCGGTAAAGTCGTCGGTAAAGTCGTCGGTTAAGTCGATAAAATCATCGGTAAAGTCGGCGTCAAAGTCGTCGTCAAAGTCGTCGTCAAAGTCGTCGTCAAAGTCGTCGTCAAAGTCGTCGATAAAGTCGTCGATAAAGTCGTCGGTAAAGTCGTCGGTAAAGTCGATAAAATCATCGGTAAAGTCGGCGTCAAAATCGGCGTCAAAGTCGTCGTCAAAGTCGTCGGTAAAGTCGTCGTTAAAGTCGTCGTTAAACTCGTCGATAAAGTCGTCGTTAAAGTCGTCGTTAAAGTCATCGTTAAAGCCGTCGTTAAAGTCGTCGTTAAAGTCGTCGGTGAAGTCGTCGTTAAAGTCGTCGTTAAAGTCGTCGTTAAAGTCGTCGTTAAAGTAGTCGTTAAAGTCGTCGGTAAAGTCGTCGGTAAAGTCGTCGGTAAAGTCGTCGGTAAAGTCGTCGGTAAAGTCGTCAGTAAAGTCGTCAGTAAAATCGTTAAAGTCGTCATTAAAGTCGTTAAAGTCGTCGTTAAAGTCGTCGTTAAAGTCGTCGTTAAAGTGTCGTTCAAGCCGTCGTTCAAGCCGTCGTTCAAGTCGTCGTTTAAGCCGTCGTTCAAGTCGTCGGTAAAGTCGTCGGTAAAGTCGTCGTTAAAGTCGTCGTTAAAGCCGTCGTTAAAGCCGTCGTTAAAGTCGTCGTTCAAGTCGACGTTCAAGTCGTCGTTCAAGTCGTCGTTCAAGTCGACGGTAAATTCGTCGTTAAAGTCGTCGTTAAAATCTTCGTTAAATTCGTCGTTAAACTCGTCGGTAAAGTCGTCGTTAAAGTCGTCGTTAAAGTCGTCGTTAGTTGCGTTAAAGTCGTCGTTAAAATCGTCGTTAAAGTCGTCGTTAAAGTCGTCGCTAGTCGTCGTTAAAGTCGTTGATAGTCGTTGATAAAGTCGCCGATAAAGTCGCCGTTAAAGTCGCCGTTAAAGTCGTCGTTAAAGTCGTCGTTAAAGTCGTTGTTAAAGTCGTCGGTAAAGTCGTCGTTAAAGACGTCGTTAAAGTCGTCGTTAAAGTCGTCGTTAAAGTCGTCGTAAAAGTCGTCGTAAAAGTCGTCGTTAAAGTCGTCGCTAAAGTCGTCGGTAAAGTCGTCGTTAAAGTCGTCGTTAAAGTTGTCGTTAAAGTTGTCGTTAAAGTCGTCGTTAAAGTCGTCGGTAAAATCGTCGGTAAAGTCGTTGTTAAAGTCGATAAAATGATCGATAAAGTCGGCGTTAAAGTCGTCGTCTAAGTCGTCGTTAAATTCGCCGTTAGTCGTCGGTAAAGTCGTCGGTAAAGTCGTCGTTAAAGTCGTCGTTAAAGTCGTCGTTAAAGTCGTCGTAAAAGTCGTCGTAAAAGTCGTCGTTAAAGTCGTCGCTAAAGTCGTCGGTAAAGTCGTCGGTAAAGTCGTCGTTAAAGTCGTCGTTAAAGTCGTCGTTAAAGTCGTCGTTAAAGTCGTCGTTAAAGGCGTTGTTAAAGTCGTCGATAAAGTCGTCGATAAAGTCGTCGTTAAAGTCGTCGTTAAAGTCGTCGTTAAAGCCGTCGTTAAAGCCGTCGTTAAATTCGTCGGTAAAGTCGTCGTTAAAGTCGTCGTTAAAGTCGACGTTAAAGTCGTCGTTAAAGTCGTCGGTAAAGTCGTCGGTAAAGTCGTCGGAAAAATCGTCGGTAAAGTCGTCAGTAAAGTCGTCCGGAAAATCGTTAAAGTCGTCGTTTAAGTCGTCGTTAATGTCGTCGTTAAAGTCGTCGTTAAAGTCGTCGTTAAAGTCGTCGTTAAAGTCGCAGGTAAAGTCCTCGGTAAAGTCGTCGGTAAAGTCGTCAGTAAAGTCGTCAGTAAATTTGTTAAAGTCGTCGGTAAAATCGTCCGTAAAGTCGTCGTTAAAGTCGGCGTTAAAGTCATCGTTAAAGTCGTCGTTAAGGTCGTCGTTAAAATCGTCGTTAAAATCGTCAGTTAAGTCGCCAGTAAAGTCGTTAAAGTCGTCGTTAAAGTCGTCGTTAAAGTCGTTGGTAAAGTCGTCGGTAAAGTCGTCGTTAAACTCGTCGTTAAAGTTGTCGTTAAAGTCGTCGTTAAAGTCGTCGTTAAAGTCGTCAGTAAAGTCGTCAGTAAAGTCGTCAGTAAAGTCGTTAAAGTCGTCAGTAAGGTCTTTAAAGTCGTCGTTAAAGTCGGCGTTAAAGTCAGCGTTAAAGTCGGCGTTAAAGTCGTCGTTAAAGTCGTCGGTAAAGTCGTTGGTAAAGTCGTCGTTAAAGTCGTCGTTAAAGTTGTCGTTAAAGTCGTTTAAGTCGTCCTTAAAGTCGTCGTTAAAGTCGTCGTTAAAGTCGTCGTTAAAGTCGTCGTTAAAACCGCCGTTAAAGTTGTCGTTAAAGTCGTCGGTAAAGTCGTCGGTAAAGTCGTCTTTAAACTCGTCGTTAAAGTCGTCGTTAAAGTTGTCGTTAAAGTCGTCGTTAAAGTCGTCGGTAAAGTCGTCAGTAAAGTCGTCAGTAAAGTCGTCAGTAAAGTCGTCAGTAAAGTCGTTAAAGTCGTCGTTAAAGTCGTCGTTAAAGTCGTCGTTAAAGTCGTCGTTAAAGTCGTCGTTAAAAACGTCGTTAAAGTCGTCGTTAAAGTCGTCGTTAAAGTCGTCGTTAAAGTCGTCGGTAAAACCGTCGGTAAAGTCGACAAAATCATCGGTAAAATCGGCGTCAAAGTCGGCGTCAAAGTCGGCGTCAAAGTCGTCGTCAAAGTCTTCGGTAAAGTCGTCGTTAAAGTCGTCATTAAACTCGTCGATAAAGTCGTCGTTAAAGTCGTCGGTAAAGTCGTCGTTCAAGTCGTCGTTCAAGTCGTCGGTAAAGTCGTCGGTAAAGTCGTCGTTAAAGTCGTCGTTAAAGTCGTCGTTAAAGTCGTCGTTAAAGTCGTCTGTAAAGTCTTCCTTAAAACCGTCGGTAAAGTCGTCGTTAAAGTCGTCGTTAAAGCCGCCGTTAAAGTCGTCGTTAAAGTCGTCGGTAAAGTCGTCGGTAAAGTCGTCGGTAAAGTCATCTTTAAACTCGTCGTTAAAGTCGTCGTTAAAGTTGTCGTTAAAGTCGTCGTTAAAGTCGTCGTTAAAGTCGTCGGTAAAGTTGTCAGTAAAGTCGTCAGTAAAGTCGTCGTTAAAGTTAAAGTCGTCGTTAAAGTCGTCGTTAAAAACGTCGGTAAAGTCGTTGTTAAAGTCGACGTTAAAGTCGTCGTTAAAATCGTCGGTAAAACCGTCGGTAAAGTCGATAAAATCATCAGTAAAGTCGGCGTCAAAGTCTTCGGTAAAGTCGTCTTTAAAGTCGTCATTAAACTCGTCGATAAAGTCGTCATTAAATTCGTCGTTAAAGTCATCGTTAAAGCCGTCATTAAAGTCGTCGTTAAAGTCGTCGGTAAAGTCGTCGTTAAAGTCGTCGTTAAAGTCGTCGTTAAAGTCGTCGTTAAAGTCGTCGGTAAAGTCGTCGGTAAAGTCGTGGGTAAAGTCGTCAGTAAAGTGGTCAGTAAAGTCGTCAGTAAAATCGTTAAAGTCGTCATTAAAGTCTTTAAAGTAGTCGTTAAAGTCGTCGGTAAAGTCGTCGGTAAAGTCGTCAGTAAAGTCATCAGTAAAGTCGTCAGTAAAGTCGTCAGTAAAGTCGTTAAAGTCGTCGTTCAAGTCGTCGTTAAAGTCATCGTTAAAGTCGTCGTTAAAGTCGTCGTTAAAGTCGTCGTTAAAGTCGTCTGTAAAGTCGTCGGTAAAGTCGTCGGTAAAGTCGTCGTTAAAGTCGTCGTTAAAGTCGTTAAAGTCGTCGTTAAAGTCGTCGTTAAAGTCGTCGTTAAAGTCGCCGTTCAAGTCGTCGTTCAAGTCGTCGTTAAAGTCGTCGTTAAAGTCGTCGGTAAAGTCGTCGTTAAAGTCGTCGTTAAAGTCGTCGTAAAGTCGTCGTTAAAGTCGTCGTTAAAGTCGTCGTTAAAGTCGTCGGTAAAGTCGTCGTAAAAGTCGTCGTTAAAGTCGTCGGTAAAGTCGGCGTTAAAGTCGTCGTTAAAGTCGTCAGTAAAGTCGTTAAAGTCGTCGTTAAAGTCGGCGTTAAAGTTGTCGATAAAGTCGTCGTTAAAGTCGGCGTTAAAGTCGTCGCTAAAGTCGTCAGTAAAGTCGTCAGTAAAGTCGTCAGTAAAGTCGTCAGTAAAGTCGTTAAAGTCGTCGTTAAAGTCGTCGTTAAAGTCGTCGTTAAAGTCGTCGTTAAAGTTGTCGTTAAAGTCGCCGTTAGTCGCCGGTAAAGTCGTCGTTAAAGTCGTCGTTAAAGTCGTCGTTAAAGTCGTCGTTTAAGTCGTCATTAAAGTCGTCGTTAAAGTCGTCGTTAAAGTCATCGTTAAAGATGCGTTAAAGTCGTCGGTATAGTCGTCGTTAAAGTCGTCGCTAAAGTCGTCGGTAAAGTCGTCTGTAAAGTCGTCGGTAAAGTCGTTGTTAAAGTCGTCGTTAAAGTTGTCGTTAAAGTCGTCTTTAAAGTCGTCAGCAAACTCGTCAGTTAAGTCGTTAAAGTCGTCGTTAAAGTCGTCGGTAAAGTCCGCGGTAAATTCGTCGGTAAAGTCGTCGTTAAAGTCGTTGTTAAAGTCGTCGTTAAAACCGTCGGTAAAGTCGTCGGTAAAGTGGATAAAATCATCGGTAAAGTCGGCGTCAAAGTCGTCATCAAAGTCGTCGTCAAAGTGGTTGGTAAAGTGGTCGGTAAAGTCGATAAAGTCGTCGTTAAAGTCGTCGTTAAAGTCGTCGTTAAAGTCGTTGTTAAAGTCATCGTTAAAGTCGTCGTTAAAGTTGTGTTAAAGTCGTCGTTAAGGTCGTCGTTAAGGTCGTCGTTAAAGCCGTCGTTAAAGTCGTCAGTAAAGTCGTCGTTAAAGTCGTCGTTAAAGTCTTCGTTAAAGTCGTCGGTAAAGTCGTCGGTAAAGTCGTCGGTAAAGTCATCGGTAAAGTCGCCGATAAAGTCGCCGTTAAAGTTGCCGTTAACGTCGTCGTTAAAGTCGTCGGTAAAGTCGTCGGTAAAGTCGTCGGTAAAGTCGATAAAGTCGTCGTTAAAGTCGTCGTTAAAGTCGTCGTTAAAGTCGTTGGTAAAGTCGTCGTTAAAGTCGTCGTTAAAGTTGTGTTAAAGTCGTCGTTAAGGTCGTCGTTAAGGTCGTCGTTAAAGCCGTCGTTAAAGTCGTCGTTAAAGTCGTCGTTAAAGTCGTCGTTAAAGTCTTCGTTAAAGTCGTCGGTAAAGTCGTCGGTAAAGTCATCGGTAAAGTCGCCGATAAAGTCGCCGTTAAAGTTGCCGTTAACGTCGTCGTTAAAGTCGTCGGTAAAGTCGTCGGTAAAGTCGATAAAATCATCGGTAAAGTCGGCGTCAAAGTCGTCGTCAAAGGCGTCGTCAATGTCGTCGTCAAAGTCGTCGATAAAGTCGTCGATAAAGTCGTCGGTAAAGTCGTCGGTAAAGTCGATAAAATCATCGGTAAAGTCGGCGTCAAAATCGGCGTCAAAGTCGTCGTCAAAGTCGTCGGTAAAGTCGTCGTTAAAGTCGTCGTTAAACTCGTCGATAAAGTCGTCGTTAAAGTCGTCGTTAAAGTCATCGTTAAAGCCGTCGGTAAAGTCGTCGTTAAAGTCGTCGCTAGTCGTCGTTAAAGTCGTCGTTAAAGTCTTCGTTAAAATCGTTGTTAAAATCGTCGTTAAACTCGTCGTTAAAGTCGTCGCTAGTCGTCGTTGTTAGTCGTCGTTTAAGTCGTTAAAACCGTCGTTAAAGTCGTCGGTAAAGTCATCGGTAAAGTCGTCGTTAAAATTTTAGTTAAAGTCGTCGTTAAAGTCGTCGTTAAAGCCGTCGTTAAAGTCGTCGTTCAAGTCGTCGTTCAAGTCGTCGTTCAAGTCGTCGTTTAAGTCGTCGTTCAAGTCGTCGGTAAATTCGTCGTTAAAGTCGTCGTTAAAGTTGTCGTTAAACTCGTCGGTAAAGTCGTCGTTAAAGTCGTCGCTAGTCGTCGTTAAAGTCGTCGTTAGTCGTCGTTAAAGTCGTCTTTAAAGTCGTCGTTAAAATCGTCGTTAAAGTCGTCGTTAAAGTCGTCGCTAGTCGTCGTTAAAGTCGTCGTTAGTCGTCGTTAAAGTCGTCGTTAAAATCGTTGTTAAAATCGTCGTTAAAACCGTCGTTAAAGTCGTCGTTAAAGTCGTCGTTAAAGTCGTTGGTAAAGTCATCGGTAAAGTCGTCGTTAAAATTTTAGTTAAAGTCGTCGTTAAAGACGTCGTTAACGTCGTCGTTAAAGACGTCGTTAACGTCGTCGTTAAAGTCGTCGTTAAAGTCGTCGTTAAAGCCGTCGTTAAAGCCGTCGTTAAAGCCGTCGTTCAAGTCGTCGTTCAAGTCGTCGTTCAAGTCGTCGTTCAAGTCGTCGTTCAAGTCGTCGTTTAAGTCGTCGTTCAAGTCGTCGGTAAATTCGTCGTTAAAGTCGTCGTTAAAGTTGTCGTTAAACTCGTCGGTAAAGTCGTCGTTAAAGTCGTCGCTAGTCGTCGTTAAAGTCGTCGTTAGTCGTCGTTAAAGTCGTCTTTAAAATCGTCGTTAAAGTCGTCGTTAAACTCGTCGTTAAAGTCGTCGCTAGTCGTCCTTAAAATCGTCGTTAAAGTCGTCGTTAAACTCGTCGTTAAAGTCGTCGCTAGTCGTCCTTAAAGTCGTCGTTAAAGTCGTCGTTAAAATCGTCGTTAAAGTCGTCGTTAAAGTCGTCGGTAAAGTCGTCGTTAAAATTGTAGTTAAAGTCGTCGTTAAAGTCGTCGTTAAAGTCGTCGATAAAATTTGTCGGTAAAGTCGTCGGTAAAGTCGTCGTTAAAGTCGTCGTTAAAGTCGTCGTTAAAGTCGACGTTAAAGTTGTCGTTAAAGCCGTCGTTCAAGCCGTCGTTAAAGCCGTCGTTAAAGTCGTCGTTCAAGTCGTCGTTCAAGTCGTCGGTAAAGTCGTCGTTAAAGTCGTCGTTAAAGTCGTCGTTAAAGCCGTCGTTAAAGCCGTCATTAAAGTCGTCGTTCAAGTCGTCGTTCAAGTCGTCGTTCAAGTCGTCGTTTAAGTCGTCGTTCAAGTCGTCGTTCAAGGCGTCGTTCCATTCGTCGTTCAAGTAGTCGTTCAAGTCGTCGTTCAAGTCGTCGGTAAATTCGTCGTTAAAGTCGTCGTTAAAATCGTCGTTAAAGTCGTCGTTAAAGTCGTTGCTAGTCGTCGTTAAAGACGTCGTTAGTCGTCGTTAAAGTCGTCGTTAAAATCTCCATCGTCGTCGTTAAACTCGTCGTAAAAGTCGTCGTTAAAATCGTCGCTAGTCGTCGTTAAAGTCGTCGTTAAAGTCTTCGTTAAAATCGTTGTTAAAATCGTCGTTAAACTCGTCGTTAAAGTCGTCGCTAGTCGTCGTTGTTAGTCGTCGTTTAAGTCGTTAAAACCGTCGTTAAAGTCGTCGGTAAAGTCATCAGTAAAGTCGTCGTTAAAATTTTAGTTAAAGTCGTCGTTAAAGTCGTCGTTAAAGCCGTCGTTAAAGTCGTCGTTCAAGTCGTCGTTCAAGTCGTCGTTCAAGTCGTCGTTTAAGTCGTCGTTCAAGTCGTCGGTAAATTCGTCGTTAAAGTCGTCGTTAAAGTTGTCGTTAAACTCGTCGGTAAAGTCGTCGTTAAAGTCGTCGCTAGTCGTCGTTAAAGTCGTCGTTAGTCGTCGTTAAAGTCGTCTTTAAAGTCGTCGTTAAAATCGTCGTTAAAGTCGTCGTTAAAGTCGTCGCTAGTCGTCGTTAAAGTCGTCGTTAGTCGTCGTTAAAGTCGTCGTTAAAGTCGACGTTAAAGTCGTCGTTAAAATCGTCGGTAAAACCGTCGGTAAAGTCGATAAAATCATCAGTAAAGTCGGCGTCAAAGTCTTCGGTAAAGTCGTCTTTAAAGTCGTCATTAAACTCGTCGATAAAGTCGTCATTAAATTCGTCGTTAAAGTCATCGTTAAAGCCGTCATTAAAGTCGTCGTTAAAGTCGTCGGTAAAGTCGTCGTTAAAGTCGTCGTTAAAGTCGTCGTTAAAGTCGTCGGTAAAGTCGTCGGTAAAGTCGTGGGTAAAGTCGTCAGTAAAGTGGTCAGTAAAGTCGTCAGTAAAATCGTTAAAGTCGTCATTAAAGTCTTTAAAGTAGTCGTTAAAGTCGTCGGTAAAGTCGTCGGTAAAGTCGTCAGTAAAGTCATCAGTAAAGTCGTCAGTAAAGTCGTCAGTAAAGTCGTTAAAGTCGTCGTTCAAGTCGTCGTTAAAGTCATCGTTAAAGTCGTCGTTAAAGTCGTCGTTAAAGTCGTCGTTAAAGTCGTCTGTAAAGTCGTCGGTAAAGTCGTCGGTAAAGTCGTCGTTAAAGTCGTCGTTAAAGTCGTTAAAGTCGTCGTTAAAGTCGTCGTTAAAGTCGTCGTTAAAGTCGCCGTTCAAGTCGTCGTTCAAGTCGTCGTTAAAGTCGTCGTTAAAGTCGTCGGTAAAGTCGTCGTTAAAGTCGTCGTTAAAGTCGTCGTAAAGTCGTCGTTAAAGTCGTCGTTTAAGTCGTCGTTAAAGTCGTCGGTAAAGTCGTCGTAAAAGTCGTCGTTAAAGTCGTCGGTAAAGTCGGCGTTAAAGTCGTCGTTAAAGTCGTCAGTAAAGTCGTTAAAGTCGTCGTTAAAGTCGGCGTTAAAGTTGTCGATAAAGTCGTCGTTAAAGTCGGCGTTAAAGTCGTCGCTAAAGTCGTCAGTAAAGTCGTCAGTAAAGTCGTCAGTAAAGTCGTCAGTAAAGTCGTTAAAATCGTCGTTAAAGTCGTCGTTAAAGTCGTCGTTAAAGTCGTCGTTAAAGTTGTCGTTAAAGTCGCCGTTAGTCGCCGGTAAAGTCGTCGTTAAAGTCGTCGTTAAAGTCGTCGTTAAAGTCGTCGTTTAAGTCGTCATTAAAGTCGTCGTTAAAGTCGTCGTTAAAGTCATCGTTAAAGATGCGTTAAAGTCGTCGGTATAGTCGTCGTTAAAGTCGTCGCTAAAGTCGTCGGTAAAGTCGTCTGTAAAGTCGTCGGTAAAGTCGTTGTTAAAGTCGTCGTTAAAGTTGTCGTTAAAGTCGTCTTTAAAGTCGTCAGCAAACTCGTCAGTTAAGTCGTTAAAGTCGTCGTTAAAGTCGTCGGTAAAGTCCGCGGTAAATTCGTCGGTAAAGTCGTCGTTAAAGTCGTTGTTAAAGTCGTCGTTAAAACCGTCGGTAAAGTCGTCGGTAAAGTGGATAAAATCATCGGTAAAGTCGGCGTCAAAGTCGTCATCAAAGTCGTCGTCAAAGTGGTTGGTAAAGTGGTCGGTAAAGTCGATAAAGTCGTCGTTAAAGTCGTCGTTAAAGTCGTCGTTAAAGTCGTTGTTAAAGTCATCGTTAAAGTCGTCGTTAAAGTTGTGTTAAAGTCGTCGTTAAGGTCGTCGTTAAGGTCGTCGTTAAAGCCGTCGTTAAAGTCGTCAGTAAAGTCGTCGTTAAAGTCGTCGTTAAAGTCTTCGTTAAAGTCGTCGGTAAAGTCGTCGGTAAAGTCGTCGGTAAAGTCATCGGTAAAGTCGCCGATAAAGTCGCCGTTAAAGTTGCCGTTAACGTCGTCGTTAAAGTCGTCGGTAAAGTCGTCGGTAAAGTCGTCGGTAAAGTCGATAAAGTCGTCGTTAAAGTCGTCGTTAAAGTCGTCGTTAAAGTCGTTGGTAAAGTCGTCGTTAAAGTCGTCGTTAAAGTTGTGTTAAAGTCGTCGTTAAGGTCGTCGTTAAGGTCGTCGTTAAAGCCGTCGTTAAAGTCGTCGTTAAAGTCGTCGTTAAAGTCGTCGTTAAAGTCTTCGTTAAAGTCGTCGGTAAAGTCGTCGGTAAAGTCATCGGTAAAGTCGCCGATAAAGTCGCCGTTAAAGTTGCCGTTAACGTCGTCGTTAAAGTCGTCGGTAAAGTCGTCGGTAAAGTCGATAAAATCATCGGTAAAGTCGGCGTCAAAGTCGTCGTCAAAGTCGTCGTCAATGTCGTCGTCAAAGTCGTCGATAAAGTCGTCGATAAAGTCGTCGGTAAAGTCGTCGGTAAAGTCGATAAAATCATCGGTAAAGTCGGCGTCAAAATCGGCGTCAAAGTCGTCGTCAAAGTCGTCGGTAAAGTCGTCGTTAAAGTCGTCGTTAAACTCGTCGATAAAGTCGTCGTTAAAGTCGTCGTTAAAGTCATCGTTAAAGCCGTCGGTAAAGTCGTCGTTAAAGTCGTCGCTAGTCGTCGTTAAAGTCGTCGTTAAAGTCTTCGTTAAAATCGTTGTTAAAATCGTCGTTAAACTCGTCGTTAAAGTCGTCGCTAGTCGTCGTTGTTAGTCGTCGTTTAAGTCGTTAAAACCGTCGTTAAAGTCGTCGGTAAAGTCATCGGTAAAGTCGTCGTTAAAATTTTAGTTAAAGTCGTCGTTAAAGCCGTCGTTAAAGTCGTCGTTCAAGTCGTCGTTCAAGTCGTCGTTCAAGTCGTCGTTTAAGTCGTCGTTCAAGTCGTCGGTAAATTCGTCGTTAAAGTCGTCGTTAAAGTTGTCGTTAAACTCGTCGGTAAAGTCGTCGTTAAAGTCGTCGCTAGTCGTCGTTAAAGTCGTCGTTAGTCGTCGTTAAAGTCGTCTTTAAATTCGTCGTTAAAATCGTCGTTAAAGTCGTCGTTAAAGTCGTCGCTAGTCGTCGTTAAAGTCGTCGTTAGTCGTCGTTAAAGTCGTCGTTAAAATCGTTGTTAAAATCGTCGTTAAAACCGTCGTTAAAGTCGTCGTTAAAGTCGTCGTTAAAGTCGTTGGTAAAGTCATCGGTAAAGTCGTCGTTAAAATTTTAGTTAAAGTCGTCGTTAAAGACGTCGTTAACGTCGTCGTTAAAGTCGTCGTTAAAGTCGTCGTTAAAGCCGTCGTTAAAGCCGTCGTTAAAGCCGTCGTTCAAGTCGTCGTTCAAGTCGTCGTTCAAGTCGTCGTTCAAGTCGTCGTTCAAGTCGTCGTTTAAGTCGTCGTTCAAGTCGTCGGTAAATTCGTCGTTAAAGTCGTCGTTAAAGTTGTCGTTAAACTCGTCGGTAAAGTCGTCGTTAAAGTCGTCGCTAGTCGTCGTTAAAGTCGTCGTTAGTCGTCGTTAAAGTCGTCTTTAAAATTGTCGTTAAAGTCGTCGTTAAACTCGTCGTTAAAGTCGTCGCTAGTCGTCCTTAAAATCGTCGTTAAAGTCGTCGTTAAACTCGTCGTTAAAGTCGTCGCTAGTCGTCCTTAAAGTCGTCGTTAAAGTCGTCGTTAAAATCGTCGTTAAAGTCGTCGTTAAAGTCGTCGGTAAAGTCGTCGTTAAAATTGTAGTTAAAGTCGTCGTTAAAGTCGTCGTTAAAGTCGTCGATAAAATTTGTCGGTAAAGTCGTCGGTAAAGTCGTCGTTAAAGTCGTCGTTAAAATCGTCGTTAAAGTCGACGTTAAAGTTGTCGTTAAAGCCGTCGTTCAAGCCGTCGTTAAAGCCGTCGTTAAAGTCGTCGTTCAAGTCGTCGTTCAAGTCGTCGGTAAAGTCGTCGTTAAAGTCGTCGTTAAAGTCGTCGTTAAAGCCGTCGTTAAAGCCGTCATTAAAGTCGTCGTTCAAGTCGTCGTTTAAGTCGTCGTTCAAGTCGTCGTTCAAGTCGTCGTTCCATTCGTCGTTCAAGTAGTCGTTCAAGTCGTCGTTCAAGTCGTCGGTAAATTCGTCGTTAAAGTCGTCGTTAAAATCGTCGTTAAAGTCGTCGTTAAAGTCGTTGCTAGTCGTCGTTAAAGACGTCGTTAGTCGTCGTTAAAGTCGTCGTTAAAATCTCCATCGTCGTCGTTAAACTCGTCGTAAAAGTCGTCGTTAAAATCGTCGCTAGTCGTCGTTAAAGTCGTCGTTAAAGTCTTCGTTAAAATCGTTGTTAAAATCGTCGTTAAACTCGTCGTTAAAGTCGTCGCTAGTCGTCGTTGTTAGTCGTCGTTTAAGTCGTTAAAACCGTCGTTAAAGTCGTCGGTAAAGTCATCGGTAAAGTCGTCGTTAAAATTTTAGTTAAAGTCGTCGTTAAAGTCGTCGTTAAAGCCGTCGTTAAAGTCGTCGTTCAAGTCGTCGTTCAAGTCGTCGTTCAAGTCGTCGTTTAAGTCGTCGTTCAAGTCGTCGGTAAATTCGTCGTTAAAGTCGTCGTTAAAGTTGTCGTTAAACTCGTCGGTAAAGTCGTCGTTAAAGTCGTCGCTAGTCGTCGTTAAAGTCGTCGTTAGTCGTCGTTAAAGTCGTCTTTAAAGTCGTCGTTAAAATCGTCGTTAAAGTCGTCGTTAAAGTCGTCGCTAGTCGTCGTTAAAGTCGTCGTTAGTCGTCGTTAAAGTCGTCGTTAAAATCGTTGTTAAAATCGTCGTTAAAACCGTCGTTAAAGTCGTCGTTAAAGTCGTCGTTAAAGTCGTTGGTAAAGTCATCGGTAAAGTCGTCGTTAAAATTTTAGTTAAAGTCGTCGTTAAAGACGTCGTTAACGTCGTCGTTAAAGTCGTCGTTAAAGTCGTCGTTAAAGCCGTCGTTAAAGCCGTCGTTAAAGCCGTCGTTCAAGTCGTCGTTCAAGTCGTCGTTCAAGTCGTCCTTCAAGTCGTCGTTCAAGTCGTCGTTTAAGTCGTCGTTCAAGTCGTCGGTAAATTCGTCGTTAAAGTCGTCGTTAAAGTTGTCGTTAAACTCGTCGGTAAAGTCGTCGTTAAAGTCGTCGCTAGTCGTCGTTAAAGTCGTCGTTAGTCGTCGTTAAAGTCGTCTTTAAAATCGTCGTTAAAGTCGTCGTTAAACTCGTCGTTAAAGTCGTCGCTAGTCGTCCTTAAAATCGTCGTTAAAGTCGTCGTTAAAGTCGTCGTAAAAGTCGTCGTAAAAGTCGTCGTTAAAGTCGTCGCTAAAGTCGTCGGTAAATTCGTCGTTAAAGTCGTCGTTAAAGTTGTCGATAAAGTTGTCGTTAAAGTCGTCGTTAAAGTCGGCGTTAAAGTTGTCGGTAAAATCGTTAAAGTCGTCGGTAAAGTCGTCGGTGAATTCGTTAAAGTCGTCGTTAAAGTCCTCGCTAAAGTCGTCGGTAAAGTCGTCGTTAAAGTCGTCGTTAAAGTCGTCGTTAAAGTCGGCGTTAAAGTTGTCGGTAAAATCGTTAAAGTCGTCGGTAAAGTCGTCGGTGAATTCGTTAAAGTCGTCGTTAAAGTCCTCGCTAAAGTCGTCGGTAAAGTCGTCGTTAAAGTCGTCCTTAAAGTCGTCGTTAAAGTCGTCGTTAAAGTCGTCGTTAAAGTCGACGGTAAAGTCGTCGTTAAAGTCGTCGTTAAAATCGTCAGTAAAGTCGTTTCAGTCGTCAGTAAAGTCGTCAGTAAAGTTGTCAGTAAAGTCGTTAAAGTCGTCAGTAAAGTCTTTAAAGTCTTCGGTAAAGTGGTCGTTAAAGTCGTCGTTAAAGTCGTCGTTAAAGTCGTCGTTAAAATCGTCGTTAAAGTCGTCGTTAAAGTCGTCGTTGAAGTTGTCGTTAAAGTCGTCGTTAAAGTCGTCGTTAAAGTCGTCTTTAAAATCGTAAAAGTCGTCAGTAAAGTCGTCACTAAAGTCGTCAAAGTCGTCAGTAAAGTCGTTAAAGTCGTCGTTAAAGTCGTCGTTAAAGTCGTCAGTAAAGTCGTCAAAGTCGTCAGTAAAGTCGTTAAAGTCGTCGTTAAAGTCGTCGTTAAAGTCGTCAGTAAAGTCGTCAGTAAAGTCAGAATAGCCGTTAAAGTAGTCAGTAAAGTCGTCGTTAAAGTCGTCGGTAAAGTCGTCGTTAAAGTCGTCGTTAAAGTCGTCGTTAAAATCGTCGGTAAAACCGTAGGTAAAGTCGATAAAATCATCGGTAAAGTCGGCGTCAAATCAGCGTCAAAGTCGTCGTCAAAGTCGTCGTTAAAGCCGTCGTTAAAGTCGTCGTTAAAGTCGTCGTTAAAGTCGTCGGAAAAGTCGATAAAATCATCGGTAAAGTCGGCGTCGAAGTCGTCGTCAAAGTCGTCGTTAAAGTCGTGGTTAAAGTCGCCGTTAGTCGTCGGTAAAGTCGTCGGTAAAGTCGTCGGTAAAGTCGTCGTTAAAGTCGTCGTTAAAATCGTCGTTAAAGTCGTCGTTAAAGTCGTCGTTAAAGTCGTCGTTAAAGTCGTCGGTAAAGTCGTCGGTAAAGTCGTCGGTAAAGTCGTTGTTAAAGTCGTCGTTAAAGTTGTCGTTAAAGTCGTCTTTAAAGTCGTCAGTAAAGTCGTCAGTAAAGTCGTTAAAGTCGTCGTTAAAATCGTCGGTAAAGTCCGCGGTAAATTCGTCGGTAAAGTCGTCGTTAAAGTCGTCGTTAAAGTCGTCAGTAAAGTCGTCAGTAAAGTCGTCAGTAAAGTCGTCAGTAAAGTCAGTATAGCCGTTAAAGTCGTCGTTAAAGTCGTCGTAAAAGTCGTCGTTAAAGTTGTCGGTAAAGTCGTCGGAAAAAGTCGTCGGAAAAGTCGATAAAATCATCGATAAAATCATCGGTAAAGTCGTCGTCAAAGTCGTCGTTAAAGTCGTGGTTAAAGTCGTCGTTAAAGTCGTCGTTAAAGTCGTCGTTAAAGTCGTCGTTAAAGTCGTTGTTAAAGTCGTCGTTAAAGTCGTCGGTAAAGTTGTCGTTAAAGTCGTCGTTAATGTTGTCGTTAAAGTCGTTTAAGTCGTCCTTAAAGTCTTCGTTAAAGTCGTCGTTAAAGTCGTCGGTAAAGTCGTCTTTAAAGTCGTCCTTAAAGTCGTCGGTAAAGTCGTTGTTAAAGTCGTTAAAGTCGTCGTTAAAGTCGTCGTTAAAGTCGTCGTTAAAGTCGGCGTTAAAGTCGTCGGTAAAATTGTTAAAGTCGCCGTTAAAGTCGTCGTTAAAGTCGTCGTTAAAATCGTCATTAAAGTTGTCGTCAAAGTCGTCGTTAAAGTCGTCTTTAAAGTCGTCGGTAAAGTCGTCGTTAAAGTCGTCGTTAAAGTCGTCGTTAAAGTTGTCGTCAAAGTCGTCGGTAAAGTCGTCGGTAAAGTCGATAAAATCATCGGTAAAGTCGGCGTCAGAGTCGTTGTCAAAGTCGTCGTTAAAGTCGTCGTTAAAGTCGTGAAAGTCGGCGTTAAAGTCGTCGGTAAAATCATTAAAGTCGCTGTTAAAGTCGTCGTTAAAGTCGTCGTTAAGGTCGTCGGTAAAGTCGTCAGGAAAGTCGTCGGTAAAGTCGTCGTTAAAGTCGTCGTTAATGTTGTCATTAAAGTCGTTTAAGTCGTCCTTAAAATCTTCGTTAAAGTCGTCGTTAAAGTCGTCGGTAAAGTCGTCTTTAAAGTCGTCCTTAAAGTTGTCGGTAAAGTCGCTGTTAAAGTCGTTAAAGTCCTCGTTAAAGTCGTCGTTAAAGTCGTCGGTAAAATTGTTAAAGTCGTCGTTAAAGTCGTCGGTTAAGTCGTCGGTAAAGTCGTCGGTAAATTCGTTAAAGTCGTCGTTAAAGTCCTCGCTGAAGTCGTCGGTACAGTCGTCGTTAAAGTCGTCGGTAAAGTCGTCGGTAAAGTCGTCATTAAAGTCGTCGTTAAAATCGTCAGTAAAGTCGTCAGTAAAGTCGCCAGTAAAGCCGTTAAAGTCGTCGTTAAAGTCGTCAGAGAAGTCGTCAGAAAAGTCGTCAGAAAAGTCGTTAAAGTCGTCAGTAAGGTCTTTAAAGTCGTCAGTAAAGTCGTCAGTAAAGTCGTCGTTAAAGATGGCGTTAAAGTCGTCGTTAAAGTTGTCGTTAAAGTCGGCGTTAAAGTCGTCGGTAAAATCGTTAAAGTCGTCGTTAAAGTCGTCGTTAAAGTCGTCGTTAAAGTCGTCGGTAAAGTAGTCGGTAAAGTCGTCGTTAAAGTCGTCGTTAAAGTTGTCGTTAAAGTCGTTTAAGTCGTCCTTAAAGTCGTCGTTAAAGTCGTCGTTAAAGTCGTCGTTAAAGTAGTCGGTAAAGTCGTTGTTAAAGTCGTTAAAGTCGTCGTCAAAGTCGTCGTTAAAGTCGGCGTTAAAGTTGTCGGTAAAATCGTTAAAGTCGTCGGTAAAGTCGTCGGTGAATTCGTTAAAGTCGTCGTTAAAGTCCTCGCTAAAGTCGTCGGTAAAGTCGTCGTTAAAGTCGTCGTTAAAGTCGTCCTTAAAGTCGTCGTTAAAGTCGTCGTTAAAGTCGTCGGTAAAGTCGTCGTTAAAGTCGTCGTTAAAATCGTCAGTAAAGTCGTTTCAGTCGTCAGTAAAGTCGTCAGTAAAGTCGTCAGTAAAGTCGTCAGTAAAGTCTTTAAAGTCGTCGGTAAAGTGGTCGTTAAAGTCGTCGTTAAAGTCGTCGTTAAAGTCGTCGTTAAAATCGTCGTTAAAGTCGTCGTTAAAGTCGTCGTTAAAGTCGTCGTTAAAGTCGTCGTTGAAGTTGTCGTTAAAGTCGTCGTTAAAGTCGTCGTTAAAGTCGTCTTTAAAATCGTAAAAGTCGTCAGTAAAGTCGTCAAAGTCGTCAGTAAAGTCGTTAAAGTCGTCGTTAAAGTCGTCGTTAAAGTCGTCAGTAAAGTCGTCAAAGTCGTCAGTAAAGTCGTTAAAGTCGTCGTTAAAGTCGTTAGTAAAGTCGTCAGTAAAGTCGTCAGTAAAGTCAGAATAGCCGTTAAAGCCGTCATTAAAGTCGTCGTTAAAGTCGTCGGTAAAGTCGTCGTTAAAGTCGTCGTTAAAGTCGTCGTTAAAATCGTCGGTAAAACCATAGGTAAAGTCGATAAAATCATCGGTAAAGTCGGCGTCAAATCAGCGTCAAAGTCGTCGTCAAAGTCGTCGTCAAAGTCGTCGGTAAAGTCGTCGTTAAAGTCGTCATTTAAGTCGTCTTTAAAGTCGTCGTTAAAGCCGTCGTTAAAGTCGTTGTTAAAGTCGTCGTTAAAGTCGTCGTAAAATTCGTCGTTAAAGTCGTCGGTAAAGTCGTCGGAAAAAGTCGTCGGAAAAGTCGATAAAATCATCGGTAAAGTCGGCGTCGAAGTCGTCGTCAAAGTCGTCGTTAAAGTCGTGGTTAAAGTCGCCGTTAGTCGTCGGTAAAGTCGTCGGTAAAGTCGTCGTTAAAGTCGTCGTTAAAGTCGTCGTTAAAGTCGTCGTTAAAGTCGTCGTTAAAGTCGTCTTTAAAGTCGTCAGTAAAGTCGTCAGTAAAGTCGTCAGTAAAGTCGTTAAAGTCGTCGTTAAAGTCGTCGGTAAAGTCCGCGGTAAATTCGTCGGTAAAGTCGTCGTTAAAGTCGTCGTTAAAGTCGTCAGTAAAGTCGTCAGTAAAGTCGTCAGTAAAGTCAGTATAGCCGTTAAAGTCGTCGTTAAAGTCGTCGTAAAAGTCGTCGTTAAAGTTGTCGGTAAAGTCGTCGGAAAAAGTCGTCGGAAAAGTCGATAAAATCATCGATAAAATCATCGGTAAAGTCGTCGTCAAAGTCGTCGTTAAAGTCGTGGTTAAAGTCGCCGTTAGTCGTCGGTAAAGTCGTCGGTAAAGTCGTCGTTAAAGTCGTCGTTAAAGTCGTCGTTAAAGTCGTCGTTAAAGTCGTTGTTAAAGTCGTCGTTAAAGTCGTCGTTAAAGTCGTCGGTAAAGTCGTCGTTAAAGTCGTCGGTAAAGTCGTCGGTAAAGTCGTCGGTAAAGTCGTTGTTAAAGTCGTCGTTAAAGTTGTCGTTAAAGTCGTCTTTAAAGTCCGCGGTAAATTCGTCGGTAAAGTCGTCGTTAAAGTCGTCGATAAAATCATCGGTAAAGTCGGCGTCAGTTGTCGTCAAAGTCGTCGTCAAAGTCGTCGTCAAAGTGGTCGGTAAAGTGGTCGGTAAAGTCGATAAAGTCGTCATTAAAGTCGTCGTTAAAGTCGTCGTTAAAGTCGTCGTTAAAGTCATCGTTAACGTCATCGTTAAAGTCGTCGTTAAAGTCGTCGTTAAAGTCGTCGTTAAAGTCGTCTTTAAAGTCGTCGGTAAAGTCGTCGTTAAAGTCGTCGTTAAAGTCGTCGTTAAAGTTGTCGTCAAAGTCGTCGGTAAAGTCGTCGGTAAAGTCGATAAAATCATCGGTAAAGTCGGCGTCAGAGTCGTTGTCAAAGTCGTCGTTAAAGTCGTCGTTAAAGTCGTGAAAGTCGGCGTTAAAGTCGTCGGTAAAATCATTAAAGTCGTCGTTAAAGTCGTCGTTAAAGTCGTCGTTAAAGTCGTCGTTAAGGTCGTCTGTAAAGTCGTCAGTAAAGTCGTCGGTAAAGTCGTCGTTAAAGTCGTCGTTAATGTTGTCGTTAAAGTCGTTTAAGTCGTCCTTAAAATCTTCGTTAAAGTCGTCGTTAAAGTCGTCGTTAAAGTCGTCGTTAAAGTCGTCGTTAAAGTCATCGTTAACGTCATCGTTAAAGTCGTCGTTTAAGTCGTCGTTAAAGTCGTCGGTAAAATCGTCGGTAAAGTCGTCGTTAAAGTCGTCGTTAAAGTCGTCGTTAAAGTCGTCGTTAAAGTCGTTGTTAAAGTCGTCGTTAAAGTCGCCGTTCAAGTCGTCGTTCAAGTCGTCGTTCAAGTCGTCGTTAAAGTCGTCGTTAAAGTCGTCGTTAAAGTCGTCGTTAAAGTCGTCGTTAAAGTCGTCGTTAAAGTCGTCGTTAAAGTCGTCGTTAAAGTCGTCGTTAAAGTCGTCGTAAAAGTCGTCGTTAAAGTCGTCGGTAAAGTCGTCGGAAAAAGTCGTCGGAAAAGTCGATAAAATCATCGGTAAAGTCGGCGTCGAAGTCGTCGTCAAAGTCGTCGTCAAAGTCGTCGTCAAAGTGGTCGGTAAAGTGGTCGGTAAAGTCGATAAAGTCGTCGTTAAAGTCGTCGTTAAAGTCGTCCTTAAAGTCGTCGTTAAAGTCGTCGTTAAAGTCATCGTTAACGTCATCGTTAAAGTCGTCGTTAAAGTCGTCGTTAAAGTCGTCGTTAAATTCGCCATTAAAGTCGTTGATAAAGTCGTCCTTAAAGTCGTCGTTAAAGTCGTCGTTAAAGTCGTCGGTAAAGTCGTCGTTAAAGTCGTCGTTCAAGCCGACGTTAAAGCCGTCGTTAAAGTCGTCGTTCAAGTCGTCGTTAAAGTCGTCGTTAAAGTTGTCGTCAAAGTCGTCGTTAAAGTTGTCGTCAAAGTCATCGGTAAAGTCGTCGGTAAAGTCGATAAAATCATCGGTAAAATCGTCGTCAGAGTCGTCGTTAAAGTCCTCGTTAAAGTCGTGAAAGTCGGCGTTAAAGTCTTCGGTAAAATCATTAAAGTCGCAGTTAAAGTCGTCGTTAAAGTCGTCGTTAAGGTCGTCGGTAAAGTCGTCAGTAAAGTCGTCGGTAAAGTTGTCGTTAAAGTCGTCGTTAATGTTGTCGTTAAAGTCGTTTAAGTCGTCCTTAAAGTCTTCGTTAAAGTCGTCGTTAAAGTCGTCGGTAAAGTCGTCTTTAAAGTCGTCCTTAAAGTCGTCGGTAAAGTCGTTGTTAAAGTCGTTAAAGTCGTCGTTAAAGTCGTCGTTAAAGTCGGCGTTAAAGTCGGCGTTAAAGTCGTCGGTAAAATTGTTAAAGTCGCCGTTAAAGTCGTCGTTAAAGTCGTCGTTAAAATCGTCATTAAAGTTGTCGTCAAAGTCGTCGTTAAAGTCGTCTTTAAAGTCGTCGGTAAAGTCGTCGTTAAAGTCGTCGTTAAAGTCGTCGTTAAAGTTGTCGTCAAAGTCGTCGGTAAAGTCGTCGGTAAAGTCGATAAAATCATCGGTAAAGTCGGCGTCAGAGTCGTTGTCAAAGTCGTCGTTAAAGTCGTCGTTAAAGTCGTGAAAGTCGGCGTTAAAGTCGTCGGTAAAATCATTAAAGTCGCTGTTAAAGTCGTCGTTAAAGTCGTCGTTAAGGTCGTCGGTAAAGTCGTCGTTAAAGTCGTCGGTAAAGTCGTCGTTAAAGTCGTCGTTAATGTTGTCATTAAAGTCGTTTAAGTCGTCCTTAAAATCTTCGTTAAAGTCGTCGTTAAAGTCGTCGGTAAAGTCGTCTTTAAAGTCGTCCTTAAAGTCGTCGGTAAAGTCGTTGTTAAAGTCGTTAAAGTCCTCGTTAAAGTAGTCGTTAAAGTCGTCGGTTAAGTCGTCGGTAAAGTCGTCGGTAAATTCGTTAAAGTCGTCGTTAAAGTCCTCGCTGAAGTCGTCGGTACAGTCGTCGTTAAAGTCGTCGTTAAAGTCGTCGGTAAAGTCGTCGGTAAAGTCGTCATTAAAGTCGTCGTTAAAATCGTCAGTAAAGTCGTCAGTAAAGTCGCCAGTAAAGCCGTTAAAGTCATCGTTAAAGTCGTCAGAGAAGTCGTCAGAAAAGTCGTCAGAAAAGTCGTTAAAGTCGTCAGTAAGGTCTTTAAAGTCGTCAGTAAAGTCGTCAGTAAAGTCGTCGTTAAAGATGGCGTTAAAGTCGTCGTTAAAGTTGTCGTTAAAGTCGGCGTTAAAGTCGTCGGTAAAATCGTTAAAGTCGTCGTTAAAGTAGTTGGTAAAGTCGTCGTTAAAGTCGTCGTTAAAGTTGTCGTTAAAGTCGTTTAAGTCGTCCTTAAAGTCGTCGTTAAAGTCGTCGTTAAAGTCGTCGGTAAAGTCGTTGTTAAAGTCGTTAAAGTCGTCGTTAAAGTCGTCGTTAAAGTCGGCGTTAAAGTTGTCGGTAAAATCGTTAAAGTCGTCGGTAAAGTCGTCGGTGAATTCGTTAAAGTCGTCGTTAAAGTCCTCGCTAAAGTCGTCGGTAAAGTCGTTAAAGTCGTCCTTAAAGTCGTCCTTAAAGTCGTCGTTAAAGTCGTCGTTAAAGTCGTCGTTAAAGTCGTCGGTAAAGTCGTCGTTAAAGTCGTCGTTAAAATCGTCAGTAAAGTCGTTTCAGTCGTCAGTAAAGTCGTCAGTAAAGTCGTCAGTAAAGTCGTAAGTAAAGTCGTCAGTAAAGTCGTTAAAGTCGTCAGTAAAGTCTTTAAAGTCTTCGGTAAAGTGGTCGTTAAAGTCGTCGTTAAAGTCGTCGTTAAAGTCCTCGTTAAAATCGTCGTTAAAGTCGTCGTTAAAGTCGTCGTTAAAGTCGTCGTTAAAGTCGTCGTTGAAGTTGTCGTTAAAGTCGTCGTTAAAGTCGTCGTTAAAGTCGTCTTTAAAATCGTAAAAGTCGTCAGTAAAGTCGTCAGTAAAGTCGTTAAAGTCGTCGTTAAAGTCGTCAGTAAAGTCGTCAAAGTCGTCAGTAAAGTCGTTAAAGTCGTCGTTAAAGTCGTCGTTAAAGTCGTCAGTAAAGTCAGAATAGCCGTTAAAGTAGTCAGTAAAGTCGTCGTTAAAGTCGTCGGTAAAGTCGTCGTTAAAGTCGTCGTTAAAGTCGTCGTTAAAATCGTCGGTAAAACCGTAGGTAAAGTCGATAAAATCATCGGTAAAGTCGGCGTCAAATCAGCGTCAAAGTCGTCGTCAAAGTCGTCGTCAAAGTCGTCGGTAAAGTCGTCGTTAAAGTCGTCATTTAAGCCGTCGGTAAAGTCGTCGGAAAAAGTCGTCGGAAAAGTCGATAAAATCATCGGTAAAGTCGGCGTCGAAGTCGTCGTTAAAGTCGTGGTTAAAGTCGCCGTTAGTCGTCGGTAAAGTCGTCGGTAAAGTCGTCGTTAAAGTCGTCGTTAAAGTCGTCGTTAAAGTCGTCGTTAAAGTCGTCGTTAAAGTCGTCGTTAAAGTCGTCGTTAAAGTCGTCGTTAAAGTCGTCGGTAAAGTCGTCGGTAAAGTCGTCGGTAAAGTCGTTGTTAAAGTCGTCGTTAAAGTTGTCGTTAAAGTCGTCTTTAAAGTCGTCAGTAAAGTCGTCAGTAAAGTCGTCAGTAAAGTCGTTAAAGTCGTCGTTAAAGTCGTCGGTAAAGTCCGCGGTAAATTCGTCGTTAAAGTCGTCGTTAAAGTCGTCGTTAAAGTCGTCGTTAAAGTCGTCGTTAAAGTCGTCGTTAAAGTCGTCGGTAAAGTCGTCGGTAAAGTCGTCGGTAAAGTCGTTGTTAAAGTCGTCGTTAAAGTCGTCGTTAAAGTCGTGAAAGTCGGCGTTAAAGTCGTCGGTAAAATCATTAAAGTCGCTGTTAAAGTCGTCGTTAAAGTCGTCGTTAAGGTCGTCGGTGATGTCGTCAGTAAAGTCGTCGGTAAAGTCGTCGTTAAAGTCGTCGTTAATGTTGTCATTAAAGTCGTTTAAGTCGTCCTTAAAATCTTCGTTAAAGTCGTCGTTAAAGTCGTCGGTAAAGTCGTCTTTAAAGTCGTCCTTAAAGTCGTCGGTAAAGTCGCTGTTAAAGTCGTTAAAGTCCTCGTTAAAGTCGTCGTTAAAGTCGTCGGTAAAATTGTTAAAGTCGTCGTTAAAGTCGTCGGTTAAGTCGTCGGTAAAGTCGTCGGTAAATTCGTTAAAGTCGTCGTTAAAGTCCTCGCTGAAGTCGTCGGTACAGTCGTCGTTAAAGTCGTCGGTAAAGTCGTCGGTAAAGTCGTCATTAAAGTCGTCGTTAAAATCGTCAGTAAAGTCGTCAGTAAAGTCGCCAGTAAAGCCGTTAAAGTCGTCGTTAAAGTCGTCAGAGAAGTCGTCAGAAAAGTCGTCAGAAAAGTCGTTAAAGTCGTCAGTAAGGTCTTTAAAGTCGTCAGTAAAGTCGTCGTTAAAGATGGCGTTAAAGTCGTCGTTAAAGTTGTCGTTAAAGTCGGCGTTAAAGTCGTCGGTAAAATCGTTAAAGTCGTCGTTAAAGTCGTCGTTAAAGTCGTCGTTAAAGTCGTCGGTAAAGTAGTCGGTAAAGTCGTCGTTAAAGTCGTCGTTAAAGTTGTCGTTAAAGTCGTTTAAGTCGTCCTTAAAGTCGTCGTTAAAGTCGTCGTTAAAGTAGTCGGTAAAGTCGTTGTTAAAGTCGTTAAAGTCGTCGTCAAAGTCGTCGTTAAAGTCGGCGTTAAAGTTGTCGGTAAAATCGTTAAAGTCGTCGGTAAAGTCGTCGGTGAATTCGTTAAAGTCGTCGTTAAAGTCCTCGCTAAAGTCGTCGGTAAAGTCGTCGTTAAAGTCGTCGTTAAAGTCGTCCTTAAAGTCGTCGTTAAAGTCGTCGTTAAAGTCGTCGGTAAAGTCGTCGTTAAAGTCGTCGTTAAAATCGTCAGTAAAGTCGTTTCAGTCGTCAGTAAAGTCGTCAGTAAAGTCGTCAGTAAAGTCGTCAGTAAAGTCTTTAAAGTCGTCGGTAAAGTGGTCGTTAAAGTCGTCGTTAAAGTCGTCGTTAAAGTCGTCGTTAAAATCGTCGTTAAAGTCGTCGTTAAAGTCGTCGTTAAAGTCGTCGTTAAAGTCGTCGTTGAAGTTGTCGTTAAAGTCGTCGTTAAAGTCGTCGTTAAAGTCGTCTTTAAAATCGTAAAAGTCGTCAGTAAAGTCGTCAAAGTCGTCAGTAAAGTCGTTAAAGTCGTCGTTAAAGTCGTCGTTAAAGTCGTCAGTAAAGTCGTCAAAGTCGTCAGTAAAGTCGTTAAAGTCGTCGTTAAAGTCGTTAGTAAAGTCGTCAGTAAAGTCGTCAGTAAAGTCAGAATAGCCGTTAAAGCCGTCATTAAAGTCGTCGTTAAAGTCGTCGGTAAAGTCGTCGTTAAAGTCGTCGTTAAAGTCGTCGTTAAAATCGTCGGTAAAACCATAGGTAAAGTCGATAAAATCATCGGTAAAGTCGGCGTCAAATCAGCGTCAAAGTCGTCGTCAAAGTCGTCGTCAAAGTGGTCGGTAAAGTCGTCGTTAAAGTCGTCATTTAAGTCGTCATTAAAGTCGTCGTTAAAGCCGTCGTTAAAGTCGTTGTTAAAGTCGTCGTTAAAGTCGTCGTAAAATTCGTCGTTAAAGTCGTCTGTAAAGTCGTCGGAAAAAGTCGTCGGAAAAGTCGATAAAATCATCGGTAAAGTCGGCGTCGAAGTCGTCGTCAAAGTCGTCGTTAAAGTCGTGGTTAAAGTCGCCGTTAGTCGTCGGTAAAGTCGTCGGTAAAGTCGTCGTTAAAGTCGTCGTTAAAGTCGTCGTTAAAGTCGTCGTTAAAGTCGTCGTTAAAGTCGTCTTTAAAGTCGTCAGTAAAGTCGTCAGTAAAGTCGTCAGTAAAGTCGTTAAAGTCGTCGTTAAAGTCGTCGGTAAAGTCCGCGGTAAATTCGTCGGTAAAGTCGTCGTTAAAGTCGTCGTTAAAGTCGTCAGTAAAGTCGTCAGTAAAGTCGTCAGTAAAGTCAGTATAGCCGTTAAAGTCGTCGTTAAAGTCGTCGTAAAAGTCGTCGTTAAAGTTGTCGGTAAAGTCGTCGGAAAAAGTCGTCGGAAAAGTCGATAAAATCATCGATAAAATCATCGGTAAAGTCGTCGTCAAAGTCGTCGTTAAAGTCGTGGTTAAAGTCGCCGTTAGTCGTCGGTAAAGTCGTCGGTAAAGTCGTCGTTAAAGTCGTCGTTAAAGTCGTCGTTAAAGTCGTCGTTAAAGTCGTTGTTAAAGTCGTCGTTAAAGTCGTCGTTAAAGTCGTCGGTAAAGTCGTCGTTAAAGTCGTCGGTAAAGTCGTCGGTAAAGTCGTCGGTAAAGTCGTTGTTAAAGTCGTCGTTAAAGTTGTCGTTAAAGTCGTCTTTAAAGTCCGCGGTAAATTCGTCGGTAAAGTCGTCGTTAAAGTCGTCGGTAAAGTCGTCGGTAAAGTCGTCGGTAAAGTCGATAAAATCATCGGTAAAGTCGGCGTCAGTTGTCGTCAAAGTCGTCGTCAAAGTCGTCGTCAAAGTGGTCGGTAAAGTGGTCGGTAAAGTCGATAAAGTCGTCATTAAAGTCGTCGTTAAAGTCGTCGTTAAAGTCGTCGTTAAAGTCATCGTTAACGTCATCGTTAAAGTCGTCGTTAAAGTCGTCGTTAAAGTCGTCGTTAAAGTCGTCGTTAAAGTCGTCTTTAAAGTCGTCGGTAAAGTCGTCGTTAAAGTCGTCGTTAAAGTCGTCGTTAAAGTTGTCGTCAAAGTCGTCGGTAAAGTCGTCGGTAAAGTCGATAAAATCATCGGTAAAGTCGGCGTCAGAGTCGTTGTCAAAGTCGTCGTTAAAGTCGTCGTTAAAGTCGTGAAAGTCGGCGTTAAAGTCGTCGGTAAAATCATTAAAGTCGTCGTTAAAGTCGTCGTTAAAGTCGTCGTTAAAGTCGTCGTTAAGGTCGTCGGTAAAGTCGTCAGTAAAGTCGTCGGTAAAGTCGTCGTTAAAGTCGTCGTTAATGTTGTCGTTAAAGTCGTTTAAGTCGTCCTTAAAATCTTCGTTAAAGTCGTCGTTAAAGTCGTCGTTAAAGTCGTCGTTAAAGTCGTCGTTAAAGTCATCGTTAACGTCATCGTTAAAGTCGTCGTTTAAGTCGTCGTTAAAGTCGTCGGTAAAATCGTCGGTAAAGTCGTCGTTAAAGTCGTCGTTAAAGTCGTCGTTAAAGTCGTCGTTAAAGTCGTTGTTAAAGTCGTCGTTAAATTCGCCGTTCAAGTCGTCGTTCAAGTCGTCGTTCAAGTCGTCGTTAAAGTCGTCGTTAAAGTCGTCGTTAAAGTCGTCGTTAAAGTCGTCGTTAAAGTCGTCGTTAAAGTCGTCGTTAAAGTCGTCGTTAAAGTCGTCGTTAAAGTCGTCGTTAAAGTCGTCGTTAAAGTCGTCGTAAAAGTCGTCGTTAAAGTCGTCGGTAAAGTCGTCGGAAAAAGTCGTCGGAAAAGTCGATAAAATCATCGGTAAAGTCGGCGTCGAAGTCGTCGTCAAAGTCGTCGTTTAAGTCGTGGTTAAAGTCGCCGTTAGTCATCGGTAAAGTCGTCGTTAAAGTCGTCGTTAAAGTCTTCGTTAAAGTCGTCGTTAAAGTCGTTGTTAAAGTCGTCGTTAAAGTCGTCGTTAAAGTCGTCGGTAAAGTCGTCGTTAAAGTCGTCGGTAAAGTCGTCGGTAAAGTCGTCGGTAAAGTCGTCGGTAAAGTCGTTGTTAAAGTCGTCGTTAAAGTTGTCGTTAAAGTCGTCTTTAAAGTCGTCGTTAAAGTCGTCAGTAAAGTCGTCAGTAAAGTCGTTAAAGTCGTCGTTAAAGTCCGCGGTAAATTCGTCGGTAAAGTCGTCGTTAAAGTCGTCGTTAAAGTCGTCGGTAAAGTCGTCGGTAAAGTCGTCGGTAAAGTCGTCGGTAAAGTCGATAAAATCATCGGTAAAGTCGGCGTCAAAGTTGTCGTCAAAGTCGTCGTCAAAGTCGTCGTCAAAGTGGTCGGTAAAGTGGTCGGTAAAGTCGATAAAGTCGTCGTTAAAGTCGTCGTTAAAGTCGTCGTTAAAGTCGTCGTTAAAGTCGTCGTTAAAGTCATCGTTAACGTCATCGTTAAAGTCGTCGGTAAAGTCGTCGTTAAAGTCGTCGTTCAAGCCGACGTTAAAGCCGTCGTTAAAGTCGTCGTTCAAGTCGTCGTTAAAGTCGTCGTTAAAGTTGTCGTCAAAGTGTTCGTTAAAGTTGTCGTCAAAGTCATCGGTAAAGTCGTCGGTAAAGTCGATAAAATCATCGGTAAAATCGTCGTCAGAGTCGTCGTTAAAGTCCTCGTTAAAGTCGTGAAAGTCGGCGTTAAAGTCTTCGGTAAAATCATTAAAGTCGCAGTTAAAGTCGTCGTTAAAGTCGTCGTTAAGGTCGTCGGTAAAGTCGTCAGTAAAGTCGTCGGTAAAGTTGTCGTTAAAGTCGTCGTTAATGTTGTCGTTAAAGTCGTTTAAGTCGTCCTTAAAGTCTTCGTTAAAGTCGTCGTTAAAGTCGTCGGTAAAGTCGTCTTTAAAGTCGTCCTTAAAGTCGTCGGTAAAGTCGTTGTTAAAGTCGTTAAAGTCGTCGTTAAAGTCGTCGTTAAAGTCGGCGTTAAAGTCGGCGTTAAAGTCGTCGGTAAAATTGTTAAAGTCGCCGTTAAAGTCGTCGTTAAAGTCGTCGTTAAAATCGTCATTAAAGTTGTCGTCAAAGTCGTCGTTAAAATCGTCTTTAAAGTCGTCGGTAAAGTCGTCGTTAAAGTCGTCGTTAAAGTCGTCGTTAAAGTTGTCGTCAAAGTCGTCGGTAAAGTCGTCGGTAAAGTCGATAAAATCATCGGTAAAGTCGGCGTCAGAGTCGTTGTCAAAGTCGTCGTTAAAGTCGTCGTTAAAGTCGTGAAAGTCGGCGTTAAAGTCGTCGGTAAAATCATTAAAGTCGCTGTTAAAGTCGTCGTTAAAGTCGTCGTTAAGGTCGTCGGTAAAGTCGTCGTTAAAGTCGTCGGTAAAGTCGTCGTTAAAGTCGTCGTTAATGTTGTCATTAAAGTCGTTTAAGTCGTCCTTAAAATCTTCGTTAAAGTCGTCGTTAAAGTCGTCGGTAAAGTCGTCTTTAAAGTCGTCCTTAAAGTCGTCGGTAAAGTCGTTGTTAAAGTCGTTAAAGTCCTCGTTAAAGTAGTCGTTAAAGTCGTCGGTTAAGTCGTCGGTAAAGTCGTCGGTAAATTCGTTAAAGTCGTCGTTAAAGTCCTCGCTGAAGTCGTCGGTACAGTCGTCGTTAAAGTCGTCGTTAAAGTCGTCGGTAAAGTCGTCGGTAAAGTCGTCATTAAAGTCGTCGTTAAAATCGTCAGTAAAGTCGTCAGTAAAGTCGCCAGTAAAGCCGTTAAAGTCGTCGTTAAAGTCGTCAGAGAAGTCGTCAGAAAAGTCGTCAGAAAAGTCGTTAAAGTCGTCAGTAAGGTCTTTAAAGTCGTCAGTAAAGTCGTCAGTAAAGTCGTCGTTAAAGATGGCGTTAAAGTCGTCGTTAAAGTTGTCGTTAAAGTCGGCGTTAAAGTCGTCGGTAAAATCGTTAAAGTCGTCGTTAAAGTCGTCGTTAAAGTCGTCGTTAAAGTCGTCGGTAAAGTAGTTGGTAAAGTCGTCGTTAAAGTCGTCGTTAAAGTTGTCGTTAAAGTCGTTTAAGTCGTCCTTAAAGTCGTCGTTAAAGTCGTCGTTAAAGTCGTCGGTAAAGTCGTTGTTAAAGTCGTTAAAGTCGTCGTTAAAGTCGTCGTTAAAGTCGGCGTTAAAGTTGTCGGTAAAATCGTTAAAGTCGTCGGTAAAGTCGTCGGTGAATTCGTTAAAGTCGTCGTTAAAGTCCTCGCTAAAGTCGTCGGTAAAGTCGTTAAAGTCGTCCTTAAAGTCGTCCTTAAAGTCGTCGTTAAAGTCGTCGTTAAAGTCGTCGGTAAAGTCGTCGTTAAAGTCGTCGTTAAAATCGTCAGTAAAGTCGTTTCAGTCGTCAGTAAAGTCGTCAGTAAAGTCGTCAGTAAAGTCGTAAGTAAAGTCGTCAGTAAAGTCGTTAAAGTCGTCAGTAAAGTCTTTAAAGTCTTCGGTAAAGTGGTCGTTAAAGTCGTCGTTAAAGTCGTCGTTAAAGTCGTCGTTAAAGTCGTCGTTGAAGTTGTCGTTAAAGTCGTCGTTAAAGTCGTCGTTAAAGTCGTCTTTAAAATCGTAAAAGTCGTCAGTAAAGTCGTCAGTAAAGTCGTTAAAGTCGTCGTTAAAGTCGTCAGTAAAGTCGTCAAAGTCGTCAGTAAAGTCGTTAAAGTCGTCGTTAAAGTCGTCGTTAAAGTCGTCAGTTAAGTCAGAATAGCCGTTAAAGTAGTCAGTAAAGTCGTCGTTAAAGTCGTCGGTAAAGTCGTCGTTAAAGTCGTCGTTAAAGTCGTCGTTAAAATCGTCGGTAAAACCGTAGGTAAAGTCGATAAAATCATCGGTAAAGTCGGCGTCAAATCAGCGTCAAAGTCGTCGTCAAAGTCGTCGTCAAAGTCGTCGGTAAAGTCGTCGTTAAAGTCGTCATTTAAGTCGTCGGTAAAGTCGTCGGAAAAAGTCGTCGGAAAAGTCGATAAAATCATCGGTAAAGTCGGCGTCGAAGTCGTCGTTAAAGTCGTGGTTAAAGTCGCCGTTAGTCGTCGGTAAAGTCGTCGGTAAAGTCGTCGTTAAAGTCGTCGTTAAAGTCGTCGTTAAAGTCGTCGTTAAAGTCGTCGTTAAAGTCGTCGTTAAAGTCGTCGTTAAAGTCGTCGTTAAAGTCGTCGGTAAAGTCGTCGGTAAAGTCGTTGTTAAAGTCGTCGTTAAAGTTGTCGTTAAAGTCGTCTTTAAAGTCGTCAGTAAAGTCGTCAGTAAAGTCGTCAGTAAAGTCGTTAAAGTCGTCGTTAAAGTCGTCGTTAAAGTCCGCGGTAAATTCGTCGTTAAAGTCGTCGTTAAAGTCGTCGTTAAAGTCGTCGTTAAAGTCGTCGTTAAAGTCGTCGTTAAAGTCGTCGGTAAAGTCGTCGGTAAAGTCGTCGGTAAAGTCGTTGTTAAAGTCGTCGTTAAAGTTGTCGTTAAAGTCGTCTTTAAAGTCGTCAGTAAAGTCGTCAGTAAAGTCGTCAGTAAAGTCGTTAAAGTCGTCGTTAAAGTCGTTGTTAAAGTCGTCGTTAAAGTTGTCGTTAAAGTCGTCTTTAAAGTCGTCAGTAAAGTCGTCAGTAAAGTCGTCAGTAAAGTCGTTAAAGTCGTCGTTAAAGTCGTCGGTAAAGTCCGCGGTAAATTCGTCGTTAAAGTCGTCAGTAAAGTCGTCAGTAAAGTCAGTATAGCCGTTAAAGTCGTCGTTAAAGTCGTCGTAAAAGTCGTCGTTAAAGTTGTCGGTAAAGTCGTCGGAAAAAGTCGTCGGAAAAGTCGATAAAATCATCGATAAAATCATCGGTAAAGTCGTCGTCAAAGTCGTCGTTAAAGTCGTGGTTAAAGTCGCCGTTAGTCGTCGGTAAAGTCGTCGGTAAAGTCGTCGTTAAAGTCGTCGTTAAAGTCGTCGTTAAAGTCGTCGGTAAAGTTGTCGTTAAAGTCGTCATTAATGTTGTCGTTAAAGTCGTTTAAGTCGTCCTTAAAGTCTTCGTTAAAGTCGTCGTTAAAGTCGTCGGTAAAGTCGTCTTTAAAGTCGTCCTTAAAGTCGTCGGTAAAGTCGTTGTTAAAGTCGTTAAAGTCGTCGTTAAAGTCGTCGTTAAAGTCGGCGTTAAAGTCGGCGTTAAAGTCGTCGGTAAAATTGTTAAAGTCGCCGTTAAAGTCGTCGTTAAAGTCGTCGTTAAAATCGTCATTAAAGTTGTCGTCAAAGTCGTCGTTAAAGTCGTCTTTAAAGTCGTCGGTAAAGTCGTCGTTAAAGTCGTCGTTAAAGTCGTCGTTAAAGTTGTCGTCAAAGTCGTCGGTAAAGTCGTCGGTAAAGTCGATAAAATCATCGGTAAAGTCGGCGTCAGAGTCGTTGTCAAAGTCGTCGTTAAAGTCGTCGTTAAAGTCGTGAAAATCGGCGTTAAAGTCGTCGGTAAAATCATTAAAGTCGCTGTTAAAGTCGTCGTTAAAGTCGTCGTTAAGGTCGTCGGTAAAATCGTCAGTAAAGTCGTCGGTAAAGTCGTCGTTAAAGTCGTCGTTAATGTTGTCATTAAAGTCGTTTAAGTCGTCCTTAAAATCTTCGTTAAAGTCGTCGTTAAAGTCGTCGGTAAAGTCGTCTTTAAAGTCGTCCTTAAAGTCGTCGGTAAAGTCGTTGTTAAAGTCGTTAAAGTCCTCGTTAAAGTCGTCGGTAAAATTGTTAAAGTCGTCGTTAAAGTCGTCGGTTAAGTCGTCGGTAAAGTCGTCGGTAAATTCGTTAAAGTCGTCGTTAAAGTCCTCGCTGAAGTCGTCGGTACAGTCGTCGTTAAAGTCGTCGTTAAAGTCGTCGGTAAAGTCGTCGGTAAAGTCGTCATTAAAGTCGTCGTTAAAATCGTCAGTAAAGTCGTCAGTAAAGTCGCCAGTAAAGCCGTTAAAGTCGTCGTTAAAGCCGTCAGAGAAGTCGTCAGAAAAGTCGTCAGAAAAGTCGTTAAAGTCGTCAGTAAGGTCTTTAAAGTCGTCAGTAAAGTCGTCAGTAAAGTCGTCGTTAAAGATGGCGTTAAAGTCGTCGTTAAAGTTGTCGTTAAAGTCGGCGTTAAAGTCGTCGGTAAAGTAGTCGGTAAAGTCGTCGTTAAAGTCGTCGTTAAAGTTGTGGTTAAAGTCGTTTAAGTCGTCCTTAAAGTCGTCGTTAAAGTCGTCGTTAAAGTCGTCGTTAAAGTAGTCGGTAAAGTCGTTGTTAAAGTCGTAAAAGTTGTCGGTAAAATCGTAAAAGTCGTCGGTAAAGTCGTCGGTGAATTCGTTAAAGTCGTCGTTAAAGTCCTCGGTAAAGTCGTCGGTAAAGTCGTCGTTAAAGTCGTCCTTAAAGTCGTCCTTAAAGTCGTCGTTAGTCGTCGTTAAAGTCGTCGGTAAAGTCGTCGTTAAAGTCGTCGTTAAAATCGTCAGTAAAGTCGTTTCAGTCGTCAGTAAAGTCGTCAGTAAAGTCGTCAGTAAAGTCGTTAAAGTCGTCGTTAAAGTCGTCAGTAAAGTCGTCAAAGTCGTCAGTAAAGTCGTTAAAGTCGTCGTTATAGTCGTCGTTAAAGTCGTTAGTAAAGTCGTCAGTAAAGTCGTCGGTAAAGTCAGAATAGCCGTTAAAGCCGTCATTAAAGTCGTCGTTAAAGTCGTCGGTAAAGTCGTCGGTAAAGTCGTCGTTAAAGTCGTCGTAACAGTCGTCGTTAAAATCGTCGGTAAAACCATAGGTAAAGTCGATAAAATCATCGGTAAAGTCGGCGTCAAATCAGCGTCAAAGTCGTCGTCAAAGTCGTCGTCAAAGTCGTCGGTAAAGTCGTCGTTAAAGTCGTCATTTAAGTCGTCATTAAAGTCGTCGTTAAAGCCGTCGTTAAAGTCGTTGTTAAAGTCGTCGTTAAAGTCGTCGTAAAAGTCGTCGTTAAAGTCGTCGGTAAAGTCGTCGGAAAAAGTCGTCGGAAAAGTCGATAAAATCATCGGTAAAGTCGGCGTCGAAGTCGTCGTCAAAGTCGTCGTTAAAGTCGTGGTTAAAGTCGCCGTTAGTCGTCGGTAAAGTCGTCGGTAAAGTCGTTGTTAAAGTCGTCGTTAAAGTCGTCGTTAAAGTCGTCGTTAAAGTCGTCGTTAAAGTCGTCAGTAAAGTCGTCAGTAAAGTCGTCAGTAAAGTCGTTAAAGTCGTCGTTAAAGTCGTCGGTAAAGTCCGCGGTAAATTCGTCGGTAAAGTCGTCGTTAAAGTCGTCGTTAAAGTCGTCAGTAAAGTCGTCAGTAAAGTCGTCAGTAAAGTCAGTATAGCCGTTAAAGTCGTCGTTAAAGTCGTCGTAAAAGTCGTCGTTAAAGTTGTCGGTAAGTCGTCGGAAAAAGTCGTCGGAAAAGTCGATAAAATCATCGATAAAATCATCGGTAAAGTCGTCGTCAAAGTCGTCGTTAAAGTCGTGGTTAAAGTCGCCGTTAGTCGTCGGTAAAGTCGTCGGTAAAGTCGTCGTTAAAGTCGTCGTTAAAGTCGTCGTTAAAGTCGTCGTTAAAGTCGTTGTTAAAGTCGTCGTTAAAGTCGTCGTTAAAGTCGTCGGTAAAGTCGTCGTTAAAGTCGTCGGTAAAGTCGTCGGTAAAGTCGTCGGTAAAGTCGTTGTTAAAGTCGTCGTTAAAGTTGTCGTTAAAGTCGTCTTTAAAGTCCGCGGTAAATTCGTCGGTAAATTCGTCGTTAAAGTCGTCGTTAAAGTCGTCGGTAAAGTCGTCGGTAAAGTCGATAAAATCATCGGTAAAGTCGGCGTCAGTTGTCGTCAAAGTCGTCGTCAAAGTGGTCGGTAAAGTGGTCGGTAAAGTCGATAAAGTCGTCATTAAAGTCGTCGTTAAAGTCGTCGTTAAAGTCGTCGTTAAAGTCATCGTTAACGTCATCGTTAAAGTCGTCGTTAAAGTCGTCGTTAAAGTCGTCTTTAAAGTCGTCGGTAAAGTCGTCGTTAAAGTCGTCGTTAAAGTCGTCGTTAAAGTTGTCGTCAAAGTCGTCGGTAAAGTCGTCGGTAAAGTCGATAAAATCATCGGTAAAGTCGGCGTCAGAGTCGTTGTCAAAGTCGTCGTTAAAGTCGTCGTTAAAGTCGTGAAAGTCGGCGTTAAAGTCGTCGGTAAAATCATTAAAGTCGTCGTTAAAGTCGTCGTTAAAGTCGTCGTTAAAGTCGTCGTTAAAGTCGTCGGTAAAGTCGTCGGAAAAAGTCGTCGGAAAAGTCGATAAAATCATCGGTAAAGTCGGCGTCGAAGTCGTCGTCAAAGTCGTCGTTAAAGTCGTGGTTAAAGTCGCCGTTAGTCGTCGGTAAAGTCGTCGGTAAAGTCGTCGTTAAAGTCGTCGTTAAAGTCGTCGTTAAAGTCGTCGTTAAAGTCGTCGTTAAAGTCGTCGTTAAAGTCGTCGTTAAAGTCGTCGTTAAAGTCGTCGTTAAAGTCGTCGTTAAAGTCGTCGGTAAAGTCGTAGGTAAAGTCGTCGGTAAAGTCGTTGTTAAAGTCGTCGTTAAAGTTGTCGTTAAAGTCGTCTTTAAAGTCGTCGTTAAAGTCATCGTTAACGTCATCGTTAAAGTCGTCGTTTAAGTCGTCGTTAAAGTCGTCGGTAAAATCGTCGGTAAAGTCGTCGTTAAAGTCGTCGTTAAAGTCGTCGTTAAAGTCGTCGTTAAAGTCGTTGTTAAAGTCGTCGTTAAATTCGCCGTTCAAGTCGTCGTTCAAGTCGTCGTTCAAGTCGTCGTTAAAGTCGTCGTTAAAGTCGTCGTTAAAGTCGTCGTTAAAGTCGTCGTTAAAGTCGTCGTTAAAGTCGTCGTTAAAGTCGTCGTTAAAGTCGTCGTTAAAGTCGTCGTTAAAGTCGTCGTTAAAGTCGTCGTAAAAGTCGTCGTTAAAGTCGTCGGTAAAGTCGTCGGAAAAAGTCGTCGGAAAAGTCGATAAAATCATCGGTAAAGTCGGCGTCGAAGTCGTCGTCAAAGTCGTCGTTTAAGTCGTGGTTAAAGTCGCCGTTAGTCATCGGTAAAGTCGTCGTTAAAGTCGTCGTTAAAGTCTTCGTTAAAGTCGTCGTTAAAGTCGTTGTTAAAGTCGTCGTTAAAGTCGTCGTTAAAGTCGTCGGTAAAGTCGTCGTTAAAGTCGTCGGTAAAGTCGTCGGTAAAGTCGTCGGTAAAGTCGTCGGTAAAGTCGTTGTTAAAGTCGTCGTTAAAGTTGTCGTTAAAGTCGTCTTTAAAGTCGTCGTTAAAGTCGTCAGTAAAGTCGTCAGTAAAGTCGTTAAAGTCGT
The DNA here is from genome assembly GCA_963971465.1 of Lepidochitona cinerea. Classification (NCBI taxonomy): domain Eukaryota; kingdom Metazoa; phylum Mollusca; class Polyplacophora; order Chitonida; family Tonicellidae; genus Lepidochitona; species Lepidochitona cinerea. Next base: position 1,126,128 of record OZ020559.1, read on the forward strand.
CGTTAAAGTCCGCGGTAAATTCGTCGGTAAAGTCGTCGTTAAAGTCGTCGTTAAAGTCGTCGGTAAAGTCGTCGGTAAAGTCGTCGGTAAAGTCGTCGGTAAAGTCGATAAAATCATCGGTAAAGTCGGCGTCAAAGTTGTCGTCAAAGTCGTCGTCAAAGTCGTCGTCAAAGTGGTCGGTAAAGTGGTCGGTAAAGTCGATAAAGTCGTCGTTAAAGTCGTCGTTAAAGTCGTCCTTAAAGTCGTCGTTAAAGTCGTCGTTAAAGTCATCGTTAACGTCATCGTTAAAGTCGTCGGTAAAGTCGTCGTTAAAGTCGTCGTTCAAGCCGACGTTAAAGCCGTCGTTAAAGTCGTCGTTCAAGTCGTCGTTAAAGTCGTCGTTAAAGTTGTCGTCAAAGTCGTCGTTAAAGTTGTCGTCAAAGTCATCGGTAAAGTCGTCGGTAAAGTCGATAAAATCATCGGTAAAATCGTCGTCAGAGTCGTCGTTAAAGTCCTCGTTAAAGTCGTGAAAGTCGGCGTTAAAGTCTTCGGTAAAATCATTAAAGTCGCAGTTAAAGTCGTCGTTAAAGTCGTCGTTAAGGTCGTCGGTAAAGTCGTCAGTAAAGTCGTCGGTAAAGTTGTCGTTAAAGTCGTCGTTAATGTTGTCGTTAAAGTCGTTTAAGTCGTCCTTAAAGTCTTCGTTAAAGTCGTCGTTAAAGTCGTCGGTAAAGTCGTCTTTAAAGTCGTCCTTAAAGTCGTCGGTAAAGTCGTTGTTAAAGTCGTTAAAGTCGTCGTTAAAGTCGTCGTTAAAGTCGGCGTTAAAGTCGGCGTTAAAGTCGTCGGTAAAATTGTTAAAGTCGCCGTTAAAGTCGTCGTTAAAGTCGTCGTTAAAATCGTCATTAAAGTTGTCGTCAAAGTCGTCGTTAAAGTCGTCTTTAAAGTCGTCGGTAAAGTCGTCGTTAAAGTCGTCGTTAAAGTCGTCGTTAAAGTTGTCGTCAAAGTCGTCGGTAAAGTCGTCGGTAAAGTCGATAAAATCATCGGTAAAGTCGGCGTCAGAGTCGTTGTCAAAGTCGTCGTTAAAGTCGTCGTTAAAGTCGTGAAAGTCGGCGTTAAAGTCGTCGGTAAAATCATTAAAGTCGCTGTTAAAGTCGTCGTTAAAGTCGTCGTTAAGGTCGTCGGTAAAGTCGTCGTTAAAGTCGTCGGTAAAGTCGTCGTTAAAGTCGTCGTTAATGTTGTCATTAAAGTCGTTTAAGTCGTCCTTAAAATCTTCGTTAAAGTCGTCGTTAAAGTCGTCGGTAAAGTCGTCTTTAAAGTCGTCCTTAAAGTCGTCGGTAAAGTCGTTGTTAAAGTCGTTAAAGTCCTCGTTAAAGTAGTCGTTAAAGTCGTCGGTTAAGTCGTCGGTAAAGTCGTCGGTAAATTCGTTAAAGTCGTCGTTAAAGTCCTCGCTGAAGTCGTCGGTACAGTCGTCGTTAAAGTCGTCGTTAAAGTCGTCGGTAAAGTCGTCGGTAAAGTCGTCATTAAAGTCGTCGTTAAAATCGTCAGTAAAGTCGTCAGTAAAGTCGCCAGTAAAGCCGTTAAAGTCGTCGTTAAAGTCGTCAGAGAAGTCGTCAGAAAAGTCGTCAGAAAAGTCGTTAAAGTCGTCAGTAAGGTCTTTAAAGTCGTCAGTAAAGTCGTCAGTAAAGTCGTCGTTAAAGATGGCGTTAAAGTCGTCGTTAAAGTTGTCGTTAAAGTCGGCGTTAAAGTCGTCGGTAAAATCGTTAAAGTCGTCGTTAAAGTCGTCGTTAAAGTCGTCGTTAAAGTCGTCGGTAAAGTAGTTGGTAAAGTCGTCGTTAAAGTCGTCGTTAAAGTTGTCGTTAAAGTCGTTTAAGTCGTCCTTAAAGTCGTCGTTAAAGTCGTCGTTAAAGTCGTCGGTAAAGTCGTTGTTAAAGTCGTTAAAGTCGTCGTTAAAGTCGGCGTTAAAGTTGTCGGTAAAATCGTTAAAGTCGTCGGTAAAGTCGTCGGTGAATTCGTTAAAGTCGTCGTTAAAGTCCTCGCTAAAGTCGTCGGTAAAGTCGTTAAAGTCGTCCTTAAAGTCGTCCTTAAAGTCGTCGTTAAAGTCGTCGTTAAAGTCGTCGGTAAAGTCGTCGTTAAAGTCGTCGTTAAAATCGTCAGTAAAGTCGTTTCAGTCGTCAGTAAAGTCGTCAGTAAAGTCGTCAGTAAAGTCGTAAGTAAAGTCGTCAGTAAAGTCGTTAAAGTCGTCAGTAAAGTCTTTAAAGTCTTCGGTAAAGTGGTCGTTAAAGTCGTCGTTAAAGTCGTCGTTAAAGTCCTCGTTAAAATCGTCGTTAAAGTCGTCGTTAAAGTCGTCGTTAAAGTCGTCGTTGAAGTCGTCGTTAAAGTCGTCGTTAAAGTCGTCGTTAAAGTCGTCTTTAAAATCGTAAAAGTCGTCAGTAAAGTCGTCAGTAAAGTCGTTAAAGTCGTCGTTAAAGTCGTCAGTAAAGTCGTCAAAGTCGTCAGTAAAGTCGTTAAAGTCGTCGTTAAAGTCGTCGTTAAAGTCGTCAGTTAAGTCAGAATAGCCGTTAAAGTAGTCAGTAAAGTCGTCGTTAAAGTCGTCGGTAAAGTCGTCGTTAAAGTCGTCGTTAAAGTCGTCGTTAAAATCGTCGGTAAAACCGTAGGTAAAGTCGATAAAATCATCGGTAAAGTCGGCGTCAAATCAGCGTCAAAGTCGTCGTCAAAGTCGTCGTCAAAGTCGTCGGTAAAGTCGTCGTTAAAGTCGTCATTTAAGTCGTCGGTAAAGTCGTCGGAAAAAGTCGTCGGAAAAGTCGATAAAATCATCGGTAAAGTCGGCGTCGAAGTCGTCGTTAAAGTCGTGGTTAAAGTCGCCGTTAGTCGTCGGTAAAGTCGTCGGTAAAGTCGTCGTTAAAGTCGTCGTTAAAGTCGTCGTTAAAGTCGTCGTTAAAGTCGTCGTTAAAGTCGTCGTTAAAGTCGTCGTTAAAGTCGTCGTTAAAGTCGTCGGTAAAGTCGTCGGTAAAGTCGTCGGTAAAGTCGTTGTTAAAGTCGTCGTTAAAGTTGTCGTTAAAGTCGTCTTTAAAGTCGTCAGTAAAGTCGTCAGTAAAGTCGTCAGTAAAGTCGTTAAAGTCGTCGTTAAAGTCGTCGTTAAAGTCCGCGGTAAATTCGTCGTTAAAGTCGTCGTTAAAGTCGTCGTTAAAGTCGTCGTTAAAGTCGTCGTTAAAGTCGTCGTTAAAGTCGTCGGTAAAGTCGTCGGTAAAGTCGTCGGTAAAGTCGTTGTTAAAGTCGTCGTTAAAGTTGTCGTTAAAGTCGTCTTTAAATTCGTCAGTAAAGTCGTCAGTAAAGTCGTCAGTAAAGTCGTTAAAGTCGTCGTTAAAGTCGTTGTTAAAGTCGTCGTTAAAGTTGTCGTTAAAGTCGTCTTTAAAGTCGTCAGTAAAGTCGTCAGTAAAGTCGTTAAAGTCGTCGTTAAAGTCGTCGGTAAAGTCCGCGGTAAATTCGTCGTTAAAGTCGTCAGTAAAGTCGTCAGTAAAGTCGTCAGTAAAGTCAGTATAGCCGTTAAAGTCGTCGTTAAAGTCGTCGTAAAAGTCGTCGTTAAAGTTGTCGGTAAAGTCGTCGGAAAAAGTCGTCGGAAAAGTCGATAAAATCATCGATAAAATCATCGGTAAAGTCGTCGTCAAAGTCGTCGTTAAAGTCGTGGTTAAAGTCGCCGTTAGTCGTCGGTAAAGTCGTCGGTAAAGTCGTCGTTAAAGTCGTCGTTAAAGTCGTCGTTAAAGTCGTCGTTAAAGTCGTTGTTAAAGTCGTCGTTAAAGTCGTCGGTAAAGTTGTCGTTAAAGTCGTCATTAATGTTGTCGTTAAAGTCGTTTAAGTCGTCCTTAAAGTCTTCGTTAAAGTCGTCGTTAAAGTCGTCGGTAAAGTCGTCTTTAAAGTCGTCCTTAAAGTCGTCGGTAAAGTCGTTGTTAAAGTCGTTAAAGTCGTCGTTAAAGTCGTCGTTAAAGTCGGCGTTAAAGTCGGCGTTAAAGTCGTCGGTAAAATTGTTAAAGTCGCCGTTAAAGTCGTCGTTAAAGTCGTCGTTAAAATCGTCATTAAAGTTGTCGTCAAAGTCGTCGTTAAAGTCGTCTTTAAAGTCGTCGGTAAAGTCGTCGTTAAAGTCGTCGTTAAAGTCGTCGTTAAAGTTGTCGTCAAAGTCGTCGGTAAAGTCGTCGGTAAAGTCGATAAAATCATCGGTAAAGTCGGCGTCAGAGTCGTTGTCAAAGTCGTCGTTAAAGTCGTCGTTAAAGTCGTGAAAATCGGCGTTAAAGTCGTCGGTAAAATCATTAAAGTCGCTGTTAAAGTCGTCGTTAAAGTCGTCGTTAAGGTCGTCGGTAAAATCGTCAGTAAAGTCGTCGGTAAAGTCGTCGTTAAAGTCGTCGTTAATGTTGTCATTAAAGTCGTTTAAGTCGTCCTTAAAATCTTCGTTAAAGTCGTCGTTAAAGTCGTCGGTAAAGTCGTCTTTAAAGTCGTCCTTAAAGTCGTCGGTAAAGTCGTTGTTAAAGTCGTTAAAGTCCTCGTTAAAGTCGTCGTTAAAGTCGTCGGTAAAATTGTTAAAGTCGTCGTTAAAGTCGTCGGTTAAGTCGTCGGTAAAGTCGTCGGTAAATTCGTTAAAGTCGTCGTTAAAGTCCTCGCTGAAGTCGTCGGTACAGTCGTCGTTAAAGTCGTCGTTAAAGTCGTCGGTAAAGTCGTCGGTAAAGTCGTCATTAAAGTCGTCGTTAAAATCGTCAGTAAAGTCGTCAGTAAAGTCGCCAGTAAAGCCGTTAAAGTCGTCGTTAAAGCCGTCAGAGAAGTCGTCAGAAAAGTCGTCAGAAAAGTCGTTAAAGTCGTCAGTAAGGTCTTTAAAGTCGTCAGTAAAGTCGTCAGTAAAGTCGTCGTTAAAGATGGCGTTAAAGTCGTCGTTAAAGTTGTCGTTAAAGTCGGCGTTAAAGTCGTCGGTAAAGTAGTCGGTAAAGTCGTCGTTAAAGTCGTCGTTAAAGTTGTGGTTAAAGTCGTTTAAGTCGTCCTTAAAGTCGTCGTTAAAGTCGTCGTTAAAGTCGTCGTTAAAGTAGTCGGTAAAGTCGTTGTTAAAGTCGTAAAAGTCGTCGTTAAAGTCGGCGTTAAAGTTGTCGGTAAAATCGTAAAAGTCGTCGGTAAAGTCGTCGGTGAATTCGTTAAAGTCGTCGTTAAAGTCCTCGGTAAAGTCGTCGGTAAAGTCGTCGTTAAAGTCGTCCTTAAAGTCGTCCTTAAAGTCGTCGTTAGTCGTCGTTAAAGTCGTCGGTAAAGTCGTCGTTAAAGTCGTCGTTAAAATCGTCAGTAAAGTCGTTTCAGTCGTCAGTAAAGTCGTCAGTAAAGTCGTCAGTAAAGTCGTTAAAGTCGTCGTTAAAGTCGTCAGTAAAGTCGTCAAAGTCGTCAGTAAAGTCGTTAAAGTCGTCGTTATAGTCGTCGTTAAAGTCGTTAGTAAAGTCGTCAGTAAAGTCGTCGGTAAAGTCAGAATAGCCGTTAAAGCCGTCATTAAAGTCGTCGTTAAAGTCGTCGGTAAAGTCGTCGGTAAAGTCGTCGTTAAAGTCGTCGTAACAGTCGTCGTTAAAATCGTCGGTAAAACCATAGGTAAAGTCGATAAAATCATCGGTAAAGTCGGCGTCAAATCAGCGTCAAAGTCGTCGTCAAAGTCGTCGTCAAAGTCGTCGGTAAAGTCGTCGTTAAAGTCGTCATTTAAGTCGTCATTAAAGTCGTCGTTAAAGCCGTCGTTAAAGTCGTTGTTAAAGTCGTCGTTAAAGTCGTCGTAAAAGTCGTCGTTAAAGTCGTCGGTAAAGTCGTCGGAAAAAGTCGTCGGAAAAGTCGATAAAATCATCGGTAAAGTCGGCGTCGAAGTCGTCGTCAAAGTCGTCGTTAAAGTCGTGGTTAAAGTCGCCGTTAGTCGTCGGTAAAGTCGTCGGTAAAGTCGTCGTTAAAGTCGTCGTTAAAGTCGTCGTTAAAGTCGTCGTTAAAGTCGTCGTTAAAGTCGTCAGTAAAGTCGTCAGTAAAGTCGTCAGTAAAGTCGTTAAAGTCGTCGTTAAAGTCGTCGGTAAAGTCCGCGGTAAATTCGTCGGTAAAGTCGTCGTTAAAGTCGTCGTTAAAGTCGTCAGTAAAGTCGTCAGTAAAGTCGTCAGTAAAGTCGTCAGTAAAGTCAGTATAGCCGTTAAAGTCGTCGTTAAAGTCGTCGTAAAAGTCGTCGTTAAAGTTGTCGGTAAAGTCGTCGGAAAAAGTCGTCGGAAAAGTCGATAAAATCATCGATAAAATCATCGGTAAAGTCGTCGTCAAAGTCGTCGTTAAAGTCGTGGTTAAAGTCGCCGTTAGTCGTCGGTAAAGTCGTCGGTAAAGTCGTCGTTAAAGTCGTCGTTAAAGTCGTCGTTAAAGTCGTCGTTAAAGTCGTTGTTAAAGTCGTCGTTAAAGTCGTCGTTAAAGTCGTCGGTAAAGTCGTCGTTAAAGTCGTCGGTAAAGTCGTCGGTAAAGTCGTCGGTAAAGTCGTTGTTAAAGTCGTCGTTAAAGTTGTCGTTAAAGTCGTCTTTAAAGTCCGCGGTAAATTCGTCGGTAAAGTCGTCGTTAAAGTCGTCGGTAAAGTCGTCGGTAAAGTCGTCGGTAAAGTCGATAAAATCATCGGTAAAGTCGGCGTCAGTTGTCGTCAAAGTCGTCGTCAAAGTGGTCGGTAAAGTGGTCGGTAAAGTCGATAAAGTCGTCATTAAAGTCGTCGTTAAAGTCGTCGTTAAAGTCGTCGTTAAAGTCATCGTTAACGTCATCGTTAAAGTCGTCGTTAAAGTCGTCGTTAAAGTCGTCTTTAAAGTCGTCGGTAAAGTCGTCGTTAAAGTCGTCGTTAAAGTCGTCGTTAAAGTTGTCGTCAAAGTCGTCGGTAAAGTCGTCGGTAAAGTCGATAAAATCATCGGTAAAGTCGGCGTCAGAGTCGTTGTCAAAGTCGTCGTTAAAGTCGTCGTTAAAGTCGTGAAAGTCGGCGTTAAAGTCGTCGGTAAAATCATTAAAGTCGTCGTTAAAGTCGTCGTTAAAGTCGTCGTTAAAGTCGTCGTTAAAGTCGTCGTTAAAGTCGTCGGTAAAGTCGTCGGAAAAAGTCGTCGGAAAAGTCGATAAAATCATCGGTAAAGTCGGCGTCGAAGTCGTCGTCAAAGTCGTCGTTAAAGTCGTGGTTAAAGTCGCCGTTAGTCGTCGGTAAAGTCGTCGGTAAAGTCGTCGTTAAAGTCGTCGTTAAAGTCGTCGTTAAAGTCGTCGTTAAAGTCGTCGTTAAAGTCGTCGTTAAAGTCGTCGTTAAAGTCGTCGTTAAAGTCGTCGTTAAAGTCGTCGTTAAAGTCGTCGGTAAAGTCGTCGGTAAAGTCGTCGGTAAAGTCGTTGTTAAAGTCGTCGTTAAAGTTGTCGTTAAAGTCGTCTTTAAAGTCGTCAGTAAAGTCGTCAGTAAAGTCGTCAGTAAAGTCGTTAAAGTCGTCGTTAAAGTCGTCGGTAAAGTCCTCGGTAAATTCGTCGGTAAAGTCGTCGTTAAAGTCGTCAGTAAAGTCGTCAGTAAAGTCGTCAGTAAAGTCAGTATAGCCGTTAAAGTCGTCGTAAAAGTCGTCGTTAAAGTTGTCGGTAAAGTCGTCGGAAAAAGTCGTCGGAAAAGTCGATAAAATCATCGATAAAATCATCGGTAAAGTCGTCGTCAAAGTCGTCGTCAAAGTCGTCGTCAAAGTCGTCGGTAAAGTCGTCGTTAAAGTCGTCATTTAAGTCGTCATTAAAGTCGTCGTTAAAGCCGTCGTTAAAGTCGTTGTTAAAGTCGTCGTTAAAGTCGTCGTAAAAGTCGTCGTTAAAGTCGTCGGTAAAGTCGTCGGAAAAAGTCGTCGGAAAAGTCGATAAAATCATCGGTAAAGTCGGCGTCGAAGTCGTCGTCAAAGTCGTCGTTAAAGTCGTGGTTAAAGTCGCCGTTAGTCGTCGGTAAAGTCGTCGGTAAAGTCGTCGTTAAAGTCGTCGTTAAAGTCGTCGTTAAAGTCGTCGTTAAAGTCGTCGTTAAAGTCGTCAGTAAAGTCGTCAGTAAAGTCGTCAGTAAAGTCGTTAAAGTCGTCGTTAAAGTCGTCGGTAAAGTCCGCGGTAAATTCGTCGGTAAAGTCGTCGTTAAAGTCGTCGTTAAAGTCGTCAGTAAAGTCGTCAGTAAAGTCGTCAGTAAAGTCAGTATAGCCGTTAAAGTCGTCGTTAAAGTCGTCGTAAAAGTCGTCGTTAAAGTTGTCGGTAAAGTCGTCGGAAAAAGTCGTCGGAAAAGTCGATAAAATCATCGATAAAATCATCGGTAAAGTCGTCGTCAAAGTCGTCGTTAAAGTCGTGGTTAAAGTCGCCGTTAGTCGTCGGTAAAGTCGTCGGTAAAGTCGTCGTTAAAGTCGTCGTTAAAGTCGTCGTTAAAGTCGTCGTTAAAGTCGTTGTTAAAGTCGTCGTTAAAGTCGTCGTTAAAGTCGTCGGTAAAGTCGTCGTTAAAGTCGTCGGTAAAGTCGTCGGTAAAGTCGTCGGTAAAGTCGTTGTTAAAGTCGTCGTTAAAGTTGTCGTTAAAGTCGTCTTTAAAGTCCGCGGTAAATTCGTCGGTAAAGTCGTCGTTAAAGTCGTCGGTAAAGTCGTCGGTAAAGTCGTCGGTAAAGTCGATAAAATCATCGGTAAAGTCGGCGTCAGTTGTCGTCAAAGTCGTCGTCAAAGTGGTCGGTAAAGTGGTCGGTAAAGTCGATAAAGTCGTCATTAAAGTCGTCGTTAAAGTCGTCGTTAAAGTCGTCGTTAAAGTCATCGTTAACGTCATCGTTAAAGTCGTCGTTAAAGTCGTCGTTAAAGTCGTCTTTAAAGTCGTCGGTAAAGTCGTCGTTAAAGTCGTCGTTAAAGTCGTCGTTAAAGTTGTCGTCAAAGTCGTCGGTAAAGTCGTCGGTAAAGTCGATAAAATCATCGGTAAAGTCGGCGTCAGAGTCGTTGTCAAAGTCGTCGTTAAAGTCGTCGTTAAAGTCGTGAAAGTCGGCGTTAAAGTCGTCGGTAAAATCATTAAAATCGTCGTTAAAGTCGTCGTTAAAGTCGTCGTTAAAGTCGTCGTTAAAGTCGTCGTTAAAGTCGTCGGTAAAGTCGTCGGAAAAAGTCGTCGGAAAAGTCGATAAAATCATCGGTAAAGTCGGCGTCGAAGTCGTCGTCAAAGTCGTCGTTAAAGTCGTGGTTAAAGTCGCCGTTAGTCGTCGGTAAAGTCGTCGGTAAAGTCGTCGTTAAAGTCGTCGTTAAAGTCGTCGTTAAAGTCGTCGTTAAAGTCGTCGTTAAAGTCGTCGTTAAAGTCGTCGTTAAAGTCGTCGTTAAAGTCGTCGTTAAAGTCGTCGTTAAAGTCGTCGGTAAAGTCGTCGGTAAAGTCGTCGGTAAAGTCGTTGTTAAAGTCGTCGTTAAAGTTGTCGTTAAAGTCGTCTTTAAAGTCGTCAGTAAAGTCGTCAGTAAAGTCGTCAGTAAAGTCGTTAAAGTCGTCGTTAAAGTCGTCGGTAAAGTCCTCGGTAAATTCGTCGGTAAAGTCGTCGTTAAAGTCGTCAGTAAAGTCGTCAGTAAAGTCGTCAGTAAAGTCAGTATAGCCGTTAAAGTCGTCGTTAAAGTCGTCGTAAAAGTCGTCGTTAAAGTTGTCGGTAAAGTCGTCGGAAAAAGTCGTCGGAAAAGTCGATAAAATCATCGATAAAATCATCGGTAAAGTCGTCGTCAAAGTCGTCGTTAAAGTCGTGGTTAAAGTCGTCGGTAAAGTCGTCGTTGAAGTCGTCGTTAAAGTCGTCGTTAAAGTTGTCGTCAAAGTCGTCGGTAAAGTCGTCGGTAAAGTCGATAAAATAATCGGTAAAGTCGGCGTCAGAGTCGTTGTCAAAGTCGTCGTTAAAGTCGTCGTTAAAGTCGTGAAAGTCGGCGTTAAAGTCGTCGGTAAAATCATTAAAGTCGCTGTTAAAGTCGTCGTTAAAGTCGTCGTTAAGGTCGTCGGTAAAGTCGTCAGTAAAGTCGTCGGTAAAGTCCTCGTTAAAGTCGTCGTTAATGTTGTCATTAAAGTCGTTTAAGTCGTCCTTAAAATCTTCGTTAAAGTCGTCGTTAAAGTCGTCGGTAAAGTCGTCTTTAAAGTCGTCCTTAAAGTCGTCGGTAAAGTCGTTGTTAAAGTCGTTAAAGTCCTCGTTAAAGTCGTCGTTAAAGTCGGCGTTAAAGTCGGCGTTAAAGTCGTCGGTAAAATTGTTAAAGTCGTCGTTAAAGTCGTCGGTTAAGTCGTCGGTAAAGTCGTCGGTAAATTCGTTAAAGTCGTCGTTAAAGTCCTCGCTGAAGTCGTCGGTACAGTCGTCGTTAAAGTCGTCGTTAAAGTCGTCGGTAAAGTCGTCGGTAAAGTCGTCATTAAAGTCGTCAGAAAAGTCGTCAGAAAAGTCGTTAAAGTCGTCAGTAAGGTCTTTAAAGTCGTCAGTAAAGTCGTCAGTAAAGTCGTCGTTAAAGATGGCGTTAAAGTCGTCGTTAAAGTTGTCGTTAAAGTCGGCGTTAAAGTCGTCGGTAAAATCGTTAAAGTCGTCGTTAAAGTCGTCGTTAAAGTCGTCGTTAAAGTCGTCGGTAAAGTATTTGGTAAAGTCGTCGTTAAAGTTGTCGTTAAAGTCGTTTAAGTCGTCCTTAAAGTCGTCGTTAAAGTCGTCGTTAAAGTCGTCGTTAAAGTCGTCGTTAAAGTAGTCGGTAAAGTCGTTGTTAAAGTCGTTAAAGTCGTCGTTAAAGTCGTCGTTAAAGTCGGCGTTAAAGTTGTCGGTAAAATCGTTAAAGTCGTCGGTAAAGTCGTCGGTGAATTCGTTAAAGTCGTCGTTAAAGTCCTCGCTAAAGTCGTCGGTAAAGTCGTCGTTAAAGTCGTCCTTAAAGTCGTCGTTAAAGTCGTCGTTAAAGTCGTCGTTAAAGTCGACGGTAAAGTCGTCGTTAAAGTCGTCGTTAAAATCGTCAGTAAAGTCGTTTCAGTCGTCAGTAAAGTCGTCAGTAAAGTCGTCAGTAAAGTCGTTAAAGTCGTCAGTAAAGTCTTTAAAGTCTTCGGTAAAGTGGTCGTTAAAGTCGTCGTTAAAGTCGTCGTTAAAGTCGTCGTTAAAATCGTCGTTAAAGTCGTCGTTAAAGTCGTCGTTGAAGTTGTCGTTAAAGTCGTCGTTAAAGTCGTCGTTAAAGTCGTCTTTAAAATCGTAAAAGTCGTCAGTAAAGTCGTCAGTAAAGTCGTCAAAGTCGTCAGTAAAGTCGTTAAAGTCGTCGTTAAAGTCGTCGTTAAAGTCGTCAGTAAAGTCGTCAAAGTCGTCAGTAAAGTCGTTAAAGTCGTCGTTAAAGTCGTCGTTAAAGTCGTCAGTAAAGTCGTCAGTAAAGTCAGAATAGCCGTTAAAGTAGTCAGTAAAGTCGTCGTTAAAGTCGTCGGTAAAGTCGTCGTTAAAGTCGTCGTTAAAATCGTCGTTAAAATCGTCGGTAAAACCGTAGGTAAAGTCGATAAAATCATCGGTAAAGTCGGCGTCAAATCAGCGTCAAAGTCGTCGTCAAAGTCGTCGTCAAAGTCGTCGGTAAAGTCGTCGTTAAAGTCGTCATTTAAGTCATCATTAAAGTCGTCGTTAAAGCCGTCGTTAAAGTCGTTGTTAAAGTCGTCGTTAAAGTCGTCGGAAAAGTCGATAAAATCATCGGTAAAGTCGGCGTCGAAGTCGTCGTCAAAGTCGTCGTTAAAGTCGTGGTTAAAGTCGCCGTTAGTCGTCGGTAAAGTCGTCGGTAAAGTCGTCGTTAAAGTCGTCGTTAAAATCGTCGTTAAAGTCGTCGTTAAAGTCGTCGTTAAAGTCGTCGTTAAAGTCGTCGGTAAAGTCGTCGGTAAAGTCGTCGGTAAAGTCGTTGTTAAAGTCGTCGTTAAAGTTGTCGTTAAAGTCGTCTTTAAAGTCGTCAGTAAAGTCGTCAGTAAAGTCGTCAGTAAAGTCGTTAAAGTCGTCGTTAAAATCGTCGGTAAAGTCCGCGGTAAATTCGTCGGTAAAGTCGTCGTTAAAGTCGTCGTTAAAGTCGTCAGTAAAGTCGTCAGTAAAGTCGTCAGTAAAGTCGTCAGTAAAGTCAGTATAGCCGTTAAAGTCGTCGTTAAAGTCGTCGTAAAAGTCGTCGTTAAAGTTGTCGGTAAAGTCGTCGGAAAAAGTCGTCGGAAAAGTCGATAAAATCATCGATAAAATCATCGGTAAAGTCGTCGTCAAAGTCGTCGTTAAAGTCGTGGTTAAAGTCGTCGTTAAAGTCGTCGTTAAAGTCGTCGTTAAAGTCGTCGTTAAAGTCGTCGTTAAAGTCGTTGTTAAAGTCGTCGTTAAAGTCGTCGGTAAAGTTGTCGTTAAAGTCGTCGTTAATGTTGTCGTTAAAGTCGTTTAAGTCGTCCTTAAAGTCTTCGTTAAAGTCGTCGTTAAAGTCGTCGGTAAAGTCGTCTTTAAAGTCGTCCTTAAAGTCGTCGGTAAAGTCGTTGTTAAAGTCGTTAAAGTCGTCGTTAAAGTCGTCGTTAAAGTCGGCGTTAAAGTCGTCGGTAAAATTGTTAAAGTCGCCGTTAAAGTCGTCGTTAAAGTCGTCGTTAAAATCGTCATTAAAGTTGTCGTCAAAGTCGTCGTTAAAGTCGTCTTTAAAGTCGTCGGTAAAGTCATCGTTAAAGTCGTCGTTAAAGTCGTCGTTAAAGTTGTCGTCAAAGTCGTCGGTAAAGTCGTCGGTAAAGTCGATAAAATCATCGGTAAAGTCGGCGTCAGAGTCGTTGTCAAAGTCGTCGTTAAAGTCGTCGTTAAAGTCGTGAAAGTCGGCGTTAAAGTCGTCGGTAAAATCATTAAAGTCGCTGTTAAAGTCGTCGTTAAAGTCGTCGTTAAGGTCGTCGGTAAAGTCGTCAGTAAAGTCGTCGGTAAAGTCGTCGTTAAAGTCGTCGTTAATGTTGTCATTAAAGTCGTTTAAGTCGTCCTTAAAATCTTCGTTAAAGTCGTCGTTAAAGTCGTCGGTAAAGTCGTCTTTAAAGTCGTCCTTAAAGTCGTCGGTAAAGTCGTTGTTAAAGTCGTTAAAGTCCTCGTTAAAGTCGTCGTTAAAGTCGTCGGTAAAATTGTTAAAGTCGTCGTTAAAGTCGTCGGTTAAGTCGTCGGTAAAGTCGTCGGTAAATTCGTTAAAGTCGTCGTTAAAGTCCTCGCTGAAGTCGTCGGTACAGTCGTCGTTAAAGTCGTCGGTAAAGTCGTCGGTAAAGTCGTCATTAAAGTCGTCGTTAAAATCGTCAGTAAAGTCGTCAGTAAAGTCGCCAGTAAAGCCGTTAAAGTCGTCGTTAAAGTCGTCAGAGAAGTCGTCAGAAAAGTCGTCAGAAAAGTCGTTAAAGTCGTCAGTAAGGTCTTTAAAGTCGTCAGTAAAGTCGTCAGTAAAGTCGTCGTTAAAGATGGCGTTAAAGTCGTCGTTAAAGTTGTCGTTAAAGTCGGCGTTAAAGTCGTCGGTAAAATCGTTAAAGTCGTCGTTAAAGTCGTCGTTAAAGTCGTCGTTAAAGTCGTCGGTAAAGTAGTCGGTAAAGTCGTCGTTAAAGTCGTCGTTAAAGTTGTCGTTAAAGTCGTTTAAGTCGTCCTTAAAGTCGTCGTTAAAGTCGTCGTTAAAGTCGTCGTTAAAGTAGTCGGTAAAGTCGTTGTTAAAGTCGTTAAAGTCGTCGTCAAAGTCGTCGTTAAAGTCGGCGTTAAAGTTGTCGGTAAAATCGTTAAAGTCGTCGGTAAAGTCGTCGGTGAATTCGTTAAAGTCGTCGTTAAAGTCCTCGCTAAAGTCGTCGGTAAAGTCGTCGTTAAAGTCGTCGTTAAAGTCGTCCTTAAAGTCGTCGTTAAAGTCGTCGTTAAAGTCGTCGGTAAAGTCGTCGTTAAAGTCGTCGTTAAAACCGTCAGTAAAGTCGTTTCAGTCGTCAGTAAAGTCGTCAGTAAAGTCGTCAGTAAAGTCGTCAGTAAAGTCTTTAAAGTCGTCGGTAAAGTGGTCGTTAAAGTCGTCGTTAAAGTCGTCGTTAAAGTCGTCGTTAAAATCGTCGTTAAAGTCGTCGTTAAAGTCGTCGTTAAAGTCGTCGTTAAAGTCGTCGTTGAAGTTGTCGTTAAAGTCGTCGTTAAAGTCGTCGTTAAAGTCGTCTTTAAAATCGTAAAAGTCGTCAGTAAAGTCGTCAAAGTCGTCAGTAAAGTCGTTAAAGTCGTCGTTGAAGTCGTCGTTAAAGTCGTCAGTAAAGTCGTCAAAGTCGTCAGTAAAGTCGTTAAAGTCGTCGTTAAAGTCGTTAGTAAAGTCGTCAGTAAAGTCGTCAGTAAAGTCAGAATAGCCGTTAAAGCCGTCATTAAAGTCGTCGTTAAAGTCGTCGGTAAAGTCGTCGTTAAAGTCGTCGTTAAAGTCGTCGTTAAAATCGTCGGTAAAACCATAGGTAAAGTCGATAAAATCATCGGTAAAGTCGGCGTCAAATCAGCGTCAAAGTCGTCGTCAAAGTCGTCGTCAAAGTCGTCGGTAAAGTCGTCGTTAAAGACGTCATTTAAGTCGTCATTAAAGTCGTCGTTAAAGCCGTCGTTAAAGTCGTTGTTAAAGTCGTCGTTAAAGTCGTCGTAAAATTCGTCGTTAAAGTCGTCGGTAAAGTCGTCGGAAAAAGTCGTCGGAAAAGTCGATAAAATCATCGGTAAAGTCGGCGTCGAAGTGGTCGTCAAAGTCGTCGTTAAAGTCGTGGTTAAAGTCGCCGTTAGTCGTCGGTAAAGTCGTCGGTAAAGTCGTCGTTAAAGTCGTCGTTAAAGTCGTCGTTAAAGTCGTCGTTAAAGTCGTCGTTAAAGTCGTCTTTAAAGTCGTCAGTAAAGTCGTCAGTAAAGTCGTCAGTAAAGTCGTTAAAGTCGTCGTTAAAGTCGTCGGTAAAGTCCGCGGTAAATTCGTCGGTAAAGTCGTCGTTAAAGTCGTCGTTAAAGTCGTCAGTAAAGTCGTCAGTAAAGTCGTCAGTAAAGTCAGTATAGCCGTTAAAGTCGTCGTTAAAGTCGTCGTAAAAGTCGTCGTTAAAGTTGTCGGTAAAGTCGTCGGAAAAAGTCGTCGGAAAAGTCGATAAAATCATCGATAAAATCATCGGTAAAGTCGTCGTCAAAGTCGTCGTTAAAGTCGTCGTTAAAGTCGTTGTTAAAGTCGTCGTTAAAGTCGTCGTTAAAGTCGTCGGTAAAGTCGTCGTTAAAGTCGTCGTTAAAGTCGTCGGTAAAGTCGTCGGTAAAGTCGTTGTTAAAGTCGTCGTTAAAGTTGTCGTTAAAGTCGTCTTTAAAGTCCGCGGTAAATTCGTCGGTAAAGTCGTCGTTAAAGTCGTCGGTAAAGTCGTCGGTAAAGTCGTCGGTAAAGTCGATAAAATCATCGGTAAAGTCGGCGTCAGTTGTCGTCAAAGTCGTCGTCAAAGTCGTCGTCAAAGTGGTCGGTAAAGTGGTCGGTAAAGTCGATAAAGTCGTCATTAAAGTCGTCGTTAAAGTCGTCGTTAAAGTCGTCGTTAAAGTCATCGTTAACGTCATCGTTAAAGTCGTCGTTAAAGTCGTCGTTAAAGTCGTCGTTAAAGTCGTCTTTAAAGTCGTCGGTAAAGTCGTCGTTAAAGTCGTCGTTAAAGTCGTCGTTAAAGTTGTCGTCAAAGTCGTCGGTAAAGTCGTCGGTAAAGTCGATAAAATCATCGGTAAAGTCGGCGTCAGAGTCGTTGTCAAAGTCGTCGTTAAAGTCGTCGGTAAAATCATTAAAGTCGTCGTTAAAGTCGTCGTTAAAGTCGTCGTTAAAGTCGTCGTTAAGGTCGTCGGTAAAGTCGTCAGTAAAGTCGTCGGTAAAGTCGTCGTTAAAGTCGTCGTTAATGTTGTCGTTAAAGTCGTTTAAGTCGTCCTTAAAATCTTCGTTAAAGTCGTCGTTAAAGTCGTCGTTAAAGTCGTCGTTAAAGTCGTCGTTAAAGTCATCGTTAACGTCATCGTTAACGTCATCGTTAAAGTCGTCGTTAAAGTCGTCGTTAAAGTCGTCGTTAAAGTCGTCTTTAAAGTCGTCGGTAAAGTCGTCGTTAAAGTCGTCGTTAAAGTCGTCGTTAAAGTTGTCGTCAAAGTCGTCGGTAAAGTCGTCGGTAAAGTCGATAAAATCATCGGTAAAGTCGGCGTCAGAGTCGTTGTCAAAGTCGTCGTTAAAGTCGTCGTTAAAGTCGTGAAAGTCGGCGTTAAAGTCGTCGGTAAAATCATTCAAGTCGTCGTTAAAGTCGTCGTTAAAGTCGTCGTTAAGGTCGTCGGTAAAGTCGTCAGTAAAGTGGTCAGTAAAGTCGTCGTTAAAGTCGTCGTTAATGTTGTCGTTAAAGTCGTTTAAGTCGTCCTTAAAATCTTCGTTAAAGTCGTCGTTAAAGTCGTCGGTAAAGTCGTCTTTAAAGTCGTCCTTAAAGTCGTCTTTAAAGTCGTTGTTAAAGTCGTTAAAGTCCTCGTTAAAGTCGTCGTTAAAGTCGGCGTTAAAGTCGGCGTTAAAGTCGTCGGTAAAATTGTTAAAGTCGTCGTTAAAGTCGTCGGTTAAGTCGTCGGTAAAGTCGTCGGTAAATTCGTTAAAGTCGTCGTTAAAGTCCTCGCTGAAGTCGTCGGTACAGTCGTCGTTAAAGTCGTCGTTAAAGTCGTCGTTAAAGTCGTCAAATTCGTCGGTAAAGTCGTCGTTAAAGTCGTCGTTAAAATCGTCAGTAAAGTCGTCAGTAAAGTCGCCAGTAAAGTCGTTAAAGTCGTCAGAAAAGTCGTCAGAAAAGTCGTCAGAAAAGTCGTTAAAGTCGTCAGTAAGGTCTTTAAAGTCGTCAGTAAAGTCGTCAGTAAAGTCGTCGTTAAAGATGGCGTTAAAGTCGGCGTTAAAGTCGTCGGTAAAATCGTTAAAGTTGTCGTTAAAGTCGTCGTTAAAGTCGTCGTTAAAGTCGTCGGTAAAGTAGTCGGTAAAGTCGTCGTTAAAGTCGTCGTTAAAGTTGTCGTTAAAGTCGTTTAAGTCGTCCTTAAAGTCGTCGTTAAAGTCGTCGTTAAAGTCGCCGGTAAAGTCGTCGTTAAAGTCGTCGTTAAAGTAGTCGGTAAAGTCGTTGTTAAAGTCGTCGTTAAAGTCGTCGTTAAAGTCGGCGTTAAAGTTGTCGGTAAAATCGTCAGTAAAGTCGTCGTTAAAGTCGGCGGTGAATTGGTTAAAGTCGTCGTTAAAGTCCTCGCTAAAGTCGTCGGTAAAGTCGTCCTTAAAGTCGTCCTTAAAGTCGTCCTTAAAGTCGTCCTTAAAGTCGTCGTTAAAGTCGTCGGTAAAGTCGTCGTTAAAGTCGTCGTTAAAATCGTCAGTAAAATCGTCAGTAAAGTCGTTTCAGTCGTCAGTAAAGTCGTTAAAGTCGTCAGTAAAGTCGTTAAAGTCGTCAGTAAAGTCTTTAAAGTCGTCGGTAAAGTCGTCGTTAAAGTCGTCGTTAAAGTCGTCGTTAAAGTCGTCGTTAAAATCGTCGTTAAAGTCGTCGTTAAAGTCGTCGTTAAAGTCGTCGTTAAAGTCGTCGTTGAAGTTGTCGTTAAAGTCGTCGTTAAAGTCGTCGTTAAAGTCGTCGTTAAAATCGTAAAAGTCGTCAGTAAAGTCGTCAGTAAAGTCGTCAAAGTCGTCAGTAAAGTCGTTAAAGTCGTCGTTAAAGTCGTCGTTAAAGTCGTCGTTAAAGTCGTTAAAGTCGTCAGTAAAGTCGTCAAAGTCGTCAGTAAAGTCGTTAAAGTCGTCGTTAAAGTCGTCGTTAAAGTCGTCGTTAAAGTCGTCAGTAAAGTCAGTATAGCCGTTAAAGTCGTCAGTAAAGTCGTCAGTAAAGTCAGTCAGTCAGTTTCCCCCGAGGCCCTCCCCCTTGAAAGCAGGGGCTATGTCCGGAGGGCCAGCGGGGAGCCGCTCCCCCGAGGATTACTTCAACTAAATACACTAAAACGCGTCCAGAAAGAGCGACCCTTTGAATCACATCTATATAAGCATATATGGGCTTATACTAAGCCTCAAAATCAAAGCTTAAGAATAAAACTTATGTGTTTTGTCGCAGACCTTTGAATTAAATGCCTTCAAAGCCACGCCATGCTTCGCCGGCCCCTGAGCCGTGCCGTATGGGAAGAATTGGGGGCGCGGGGGTGGCGGGCGGGGGGGGGGGGTCATGCGAGAAGGTCGCAACCTGCCCATGGCGTCTAAATTGAGGTACCACAATATGGTCGAGCTGAATTTACAAAAATTAAGCCAACCTATTTGCAGAAATTTAAATAGAATGTTAGCTTTTGTTTTTCAAATGGATGAACGTGAGTTCCAGACCTTCTGAATATATATCTGGGCGGCATTTAATCGATGCTGCGCTGGATTGACTGCATCCGTTTGGCAACAAAGTACATAGCTAAAAAAGTGTTGACTATTGCCACCCCTCCCCCCCCCCCCCTTCCCCATTCCCCACCAATACTTCTCATACCCTTTTTTGTAGAAATGATTTAGATAAAACAGCTGCATACAATTTCGGGAACTGCTCACTAGTTCAAAGGTTCACCGGTCTGAAGGTCCACTACTCCGAAGGTTCACTACTCCGAAGGTTCACTACTCCGAAGGTTCACTGGTCCGAAGGTTCACTGTTCCGAAGGTTCACTGGTCCGAAGGTTCAGTGGTCCGAAGGTTCACTGGTCCGAAATTTCACTAGTCCAAAGGTTCACTACTCCGAACATCCCAGATATAATGCGCTATATCTCAAATAAGACCATCCAATATTTGGATGAGAAAAACTAAATAGTGGTACTGATAGACATTTTATTGTAGCAATTAAAACATCTGAGTAGCGGTACGTATACTTTGACAGATATGAAAAATTAAAAGTACACTTCACTTATATATATGAAAGTGTACAAAGTCGACACCACGTGCCTTTCTAGAAAAAAATATAATGTAATCTTTTTAATAATTTTTTCCCAAGTTTCCAAAGTATCCTATAAGAAAAGGATTTAAATTTAACATGTCATGTCATGCGAATAACCCTGTAGAGTTCCTAAGGAAAAATGAAATATTTAGTTCGACGGTTTTATATACCCCGCATACCTCTTAATTCCTTGGGAAATTCAATGTCATTCTCTTTATCAGTCTGCACCCCCCTGCTACCGAGAGGTACGCCTGTGGCTGTGCATAAAATCGTCGATTTAAATATTTCTTTTTTCTTTGGAGAGATCATAAATTCCTAACTGTACACTGTCTCGACTAGATACCAGCAAAGACTAAGGGATACTGTCTCGTGGGAAAATGATGCTGAGGAAACTATCCTTGGGTCTGGGTAGGCCGATACCCTATGGTTTTTTGTTGTAGTTTGGAGGATGATATCGGTACTGCTCTTCGAACTAGTGAACCTTCGGACTAGTGAACCTTCCAACCAGTGAACCCTCTCATTCGGACTACTTAACCTTCTGACTAGTGGACCTTCTGACTAGTGATCCATCTTACTAGTGATCCATCTTACTAGTGAACCCGTTTTTCGGACTAGTGAACCTTCGGACTAGTGAACCCTTCTCAAAATGTCAACAAAAACGATACCGCAATAACTAAGATGAAGTCAGCAATGTTACGTCGTCGATGGAGGGGAATTTAGAGACTCTACGGACAAAATTAAATTCAAGGAACGGACAATATTTACTGAACGATCCTCACCGTCAATATCAGACACTGGCAGATAGCTTGATTATTATGGCCGTTTTGATACATTTGAGTAGGCTATATCCCCATATGAATGATGAATGATTTTATTTCACTGTCTAAATCTGACCACAAAGCGGTCTTCTCTGGTTGTTTGATTGCATTGAGACCGGACACCTAAGTACGACCGTCAGTATTAAAAAAAAGGAGTCATTTTGGAGCCAGATAGACTATCTGCTACGCGGTAATTTGCATGTCACCGAATCGAAACTTCCCTTAATTGAACTGGAATGATTTGACTCTTTTATGATGATTTCGACGATTTGGGACGTAAATTAGTTTTTTGGGGAAATGGAACTATACGCAGTAATTTATTCAAGATCCCCCCCCCCCCGACTTTGAAGAGGCAATGCAATGCGTGTTAGCAGATGGAAATGAATGATTCATTTCATGTTATTTACTTTTGTTTCATTCGCTCAAACCTGTAATTCCAGCTTCTCTTTTTTCTTGGTGAATTAGCTTCAAAATATAGAAAGGGGTGAGCTTTTTTTGGACATAGAACCTTATTCCTTTTTCCGAAGTAATTTTTTTCATCACAAGTTTTAGGTATTGTGTAAAACATCAAACAACCAATCCATAATTAGGTGCCGGGAAGGGAAGTCCGTTTGTTCAGCCCCTGCCCTCCCTCTCGAACTGGCGTTAGGCTGGGAGAGGACATCTGAGTCCCGCTATAGGCCTATATGTGCTTGGACATCTTTTTTTTAATAGCTTCAAAATATAATAAGGACTGACTTTTATTCTGGAAAAAAGATTCATCTTCGGTTTGCCAAAAACATTTACCGACACAAGTCTTGGGTTAAACAGTCAATCCATCATCAAAACACGATTACAAATTACAAGTAGGGCCTATCTATTAAGTATCAATTAAAAGATTCAACTATTACCCTTAAACTGGAAGCAACCATATATTATATAGTTTAACGAAAGAGACGAGTCAATTTCTAAAACACCTGACAACCAGTTAACAGACAGAGAATCAGGTTGTGTTCTACCGAATCAAGTTGCGACAATCATAATACTCAGATTATATTTAATGTTTGAATATATCACTATGGCTGGGTAAATTCTGTTCAGGATTTTAATTTTGACTTCGTTTTCAACTTTAAGTGAATGTGCCAAGGTGACAATCCTGTCATTCTGATGCATACAACAGTTATCTCTTGTCGGAGACGTAGAGTCGAAACCCCACTATACAGCTCCTTTAGGCATGCGTTATATGTCAAACGAAAATGTTCACATGCTGAGATTGAGTTTTTCTATTATCTCGCTGAGCATGCGTCACATGTCAACCGAAAATGTTCACATCCGGGGATCGAGTTTAGCCCTCTTGCGGACGGCGTGTTTCGAAGTTTCAGAAGGGATAACCGGTAGGGCCTATTACTTCCGGGTCATGATGCCGAACACCAAAAATAAAATGCAGCCAGAAAACGATAGTAGCGTCTACCAACAAATAAATGATTATGTGGACCTCGATTGTGTGGACCTTCGTTGCAATACCTAGTAACACTTCAAACTAAGCCTTTGGACGATAATTAGCCTCACTTGCGTTGTGTGGACATACGAAGGGACAATCAAGAAAGAAATGAAAGACATTTTCAATTTTTGAATGGCATTTTGGACAAGACTGATGTTCTGTCACTCCTGTGCCAGTCTACCTTCAATGTGATTGCAGTTACCGCCCTTTATTCGCGTACTCTTTTATTTTTTACTCGCGGTAACACCATCACCAGAGTCACATGTATCATTTGACCACCGGACTTGAACACCTTTTTCTTCCTTTCTTCAATACTTACCTTCAGCGAGAACAGTGTTAGTATGTTTTTCTTTAACTTAGGACTCATGAACATTCGTCCTCAAGTATTTATTTGGACTGTTTTGAACTCTGAACTTTAGATAATCATACAGCATCTTCGCGTTATAAGTCTACGCCTTTTTGCCATAACACTAACCTTTGCTAATTGATTTACCGTTCCTTTCTGGCAATTATCTTGTTGGCCGATCGAGGCAGTTTATTTCCTAAGACCTTTTAATCAAAAACGTTTATAATTCTCTTTTCGCGTTTATCCATCTTGGTCCAGGAGTCACGCCAATTTGTATGTTCCAAGGGAGCTAACTCTAACTTTGAACTGTGTTTTAATATGACGAAGTTGTCTGCCTTACACCGTATCTTACCCATTGTAACGATTTATTTGTTTTTCAATCGTATTCTAATGGTTCGCCTTTTGTTTCTTTAACAGATATTTACCAACACAACACATACTACATCTTGTAATCTTCAAAATAAGCCCATGCACAAGCAACTGAATAAAGATTTTCCCGTAAAGTTTACTTTGGTTGTCCGTGTGGGATCCTTGAAGAGGTTAGCTGTCTGTCGCTCCGTTCCGGCGGAGTGGACAGAACAGTAAATATACTATTGCTTGGGGCTCAGCTAGACTTCTACGCCAGAACCCAGGGTAACAAACGAAGAACACAGCTTTCAGTCTGCTCCGGCCCAGTGAAACACTGTGAGAAAGAGACTTCAACAGGTGACCCCCCCCCCTCCATCGGTCAAGATTCAAGCCCAATAAAGTATCAGCTTACTACAGTTACCAGTCAAAATGTCTGACACCAAAAAATCAGAAAACGAACTTCAACCAGAAGATAATTCAGAGACATTCGATCCAGAAGCTAAGAGATTACGTTCCCTCACGGAAAAAGGTACGGAACTTTACGAAACGGCGAAACAACAGTATGCTGAAAAATTGGATTCTTTATGGAAATTTGTGGAAAATAAACTATCAATAAAATGCGAAAATCAAACAGACCTGAACACTTTACAGAAATTACTTAAAGAAATTAATGAAGCTTTCAACAAATATTCAGATTTATCATCTGTATACTCTGACTTTTTAACAAGGACAAATACCATTGTGAGCCAACAGGACTTAAAAGTTCATGTGTCTATATCTGAGGCAAGAGACTGCCTAGTTCAAAGGGCCATCACTCAACTATATGATTTCATCCAAAATCGTTTAGAGTCAGCTTCTCAATTTTCGTATGGGTCCCGTGAAAAATCTGAACACCTTGCAGGCAGTAACGTTTCCAACATCAGTTCCCTAGTCGCCCAGAAAAAAGATAAGGCTGAGGCGGCCTTGGCAAAATTAGAGTTTGTAAATAAAGAAATTGAACTAAAGAAACGCAAGGCCACAATTGTGGCCCAGTTCGACGCCGAACTTGAGAGTATTAAAACCCAGGGACTGGTTACCCAGGCAACCGCTGAACTTAGAACTCTCGAACAAATTAACAATACGTTACTTGACGCCAGCAACAACCCCCCTAAAGTAAATCTACCCGTAGAAAGCCCCCAACAACGCACGTTAGAGTATGTGAAACAGTGTGATACGTTCCCTATAATAAATAAACACGTCACAGTTGACCCAGTCATTCAACATTCCACGGGCAATTTAGGCATGCCTACTGCCAGCTCACCTGAGCAGGCGGCCCACACAGATCAAGAACTGTTTAATTTTAACTCTGCTGTGAACAATGCTCAAACAGGTGCCTATAATTTAAATCCCAACGCACCAAGTTTCGTCTACGTGCCTAAGCAAACATATGACGTCATACCCCCAAATAATAAAACTACAGTCCCGTTTACTTCAGAACTGCCTCAGTTTTTACTAAAGAAAGAACTTGTGTTATCCAGATTTGTCAACTTCAACGACCTCCCAGAATGTTACGCCAGTTGGAAGGTAGGTTTTAAAGGCATCGCGAATGACCTAAATGTAAGCCCTGTCGAAGAGATAGACTTATTAATTAGATGGCTCGGCCCGGATTCTACAAGACATGCTATGAGCCTTAAATCGTCCAATATATCCAATCCAAGTAAAGGTCTCCAGTTAATATGGGACAGGCTAGACGAACGTTACGGCGCCCCAGAGCTTGTTGAAGCCGCCCTAAAGTTAAAACTCGAGCGTTTTCCCAGACTTACTAACAAGGACTCTGTAAAATTATACGATCTGTCTGATCTATTGTTAGAAATACAATCTCTCAAGGCTGATTCCAAATACGGACTTTCTCTATCATACTTTGATTCATCGACCGGCGTTATTCCCATAGTAAGAAAGCTACCCTATCACCTACAAGAGCGATGGACATCGCACGCTTCCAAATATAAGATTTATCACGGTGTTTCCTTCCCACCTTTCTCCCTTTTTGTGAACTTTGTTCGTGATATGAGTCGTATAAAAAACGACCAGAGCTTTGCCCACGACCAGGACAATGTGGCTCAAAAAAGAGACAAACTCACAAATAAAACTGTCAACCAAAGAACATCTTCTTTTTCAAAGAAAACTGAAATAAAACCTACGCATTCAGCTACATCCCAAAACAAGTGTCCTGTTCACAACTCTAACCACCCTCTCAATGACTGTCGGGGATTTAAAAAGAAAACTATACAAGAAAGAAAGGAATTCTTACGGACTAACGGGATTTGTTATCGATGTTGTGCTGCCAACGACCATCTTGCGATTGACTGTAAAGTTGATATTGAGTGTTCGCTTTGTCACAGCGACAAGCACCCAACGGCGCTCCATATTGAAAATCGAACAAACTATCACACAAAACCAGCCAAATCCTCAAGTAGTCATGACGGGGAGAAAGAGCTCCATAAAGTGGACTCAAAGTGTACTCAAATATGTGGCAAGCGTTTTCCTGGAAAATCCTGCAGCAAAAACATATTGGTGGAAGTTTTCCCAAATGGCTTCCCACAACAAGCTAAACGTATGTACGTTATCTTGGACGAGCAGAGCAACGTGTCGCTGGCTCGCTCCACATTCTTCGATATTTTTGATGAGGAAGGTCAAACCCAGCCATACACATTATCGTCATGTAATGGGCGAATGCAAACCTCCGGCCGTCGTGCCAAAGACTATGTCGTTCAAGCACTGGACGGCAGTGGACAAATCAATCTTCCTGTCATCGTAGAATGTGACCAGATACCAGACAACCGGGAGGAAATTCCAACTCCAGAAGTCGCCAAGCAGTATCCACACCTACGAGATGTCGCCAAATTACTTCCTCCTTTGGATGACAACTCGGATATCCTGTTGTTAATTGGCAGAGATGTTCCCTCGGCTCATCACGTTTTATCTCAACATCTTGGTGG
The DNA here is from genome assembly GCA_963971465.1 of Lepidochitona cinerea. NCBI lineage: Eukaryota > Metazoa > Mollusca > Polyplacophora > Chitonida > Tonicellidae > Lepidochitona > Lepidochitona cinerea. Next base: position 1,150,900 of record OZ020559.1, read on the forward strand.
ACAAACGGATCCCTACGCTCAGAAGCTACACCTAGGTTGGGTCATTGTTGGTGAGACATGCCTCGGTAAAGTACACCATTCAGACATTGTGGTAAATAAAACTTTCCTTCTCCCTAATGGCCGCCCATCGTGTTTTCCTCCCTGTCTCAGTGAATTTAACATCAAAGACCAGCCTACTTTGAACATTGAAAACCACCAGAAATCCAACATGGCCGACTTGTCATCAGATGTGTTTCTAACTAGTACTGCATTAGACAACAAGATTGGGACCTCGGTAGAAGACAGAGATTTTCTTCGTATCATGGACAAAGAATTTGTCAAAGGACCTCGAGGAAATTGGACAGCCCCACTTCCCTTTAAATCCAATCGCCCTAGACTACCTAACAACAAAACACAGGCTATGAAACGTGCTATGATCCTTCACCGTAGCCTTACTTCAAACCCTCTCAAGAAAGAACATTTCTTCAAATTCATGGACACTATATTTGAGAATGGCAACGCCGAGCTAGCTCCACCACAAATACGAGGCGTCTTTGACTCGTCTGCAGCACATCAGGGGGTATCTTTGAACGATGTGTTAATTAAAGGCCCAGACCTCACAAACAGTTTACTTGGAATCCTTTTACGTTTCCGAAAACATGCCATAGCCTTAACAGCAGACATTGAACGTATGTTCTATTGCTTTCAAGTTCAAGAGAACCACAGAAACTATTTACGCTTTATATGGTATAAAGACAATGACATCAACAAACCCTTGGCAGACTACCGCATGACAGTGCACGTGTTTGGGAATTCCCCCTCCCCTGCCGTTGCCACATACGGCCTAAGAAAGGCAGCTGATACAGTCAAGACAGATTACGGCGATGACGTCGTCGACTTCGTCAGCCGAAACTTCTACGTAGACGATGCGTTGATATCTCACCCCACTCCAAGTGAAACTATAGATTTAACCAAACGAACTCAACAAGCCTTAGGGAGCGTTCCACTAAATCGTGAGTGAAAACATCGTGATTTTTTCTCAAATTTTGCGATTAAATCACGATAGCATCGTGATTTTTTTCACGATATCGATTTTTGTTTATTCTCTAAAGTTTCATGGATCACGATTTGAATCGTGTTTATAAATTACGATATCGTGAAATGTATTTATCAGAAGCGTATGTGTCCCCCTCCTACTCTCCCCATGCGCAAATAGACGGCCTTTGTAAAAACTGTCTTTTGTTCTCAACAGACAACATGCTGAGGCAAAAGAGGCCCTTCAGTGAGTGTAGGACTACCGGCAGAGCGTCGATTAATTTAATACTTTGAATAACCTTACAACTATTAGGTCTAAATGTCGCTGTGCTTTTGAGAGTCTACAGCGTCGTATATAGCATACGCTTTGTATTAGATAAGAATGTGAAATTTCATGATGTACCGGGCTTGCGGTCTACATAATTTGGCACTCTTATTCAGATGTTGCGGTTTTCAGAAATCCCCAAAGGCACCTCTTCACAATCTTTACCCTGGTGCCTCACTGTATCAATCCGGCTCTTCATTATAGCACTTGCAAACAGGTCTGAACACCGCTATCAATGCAAACAGCTCTTGGTCAAATTTTATAAAGTTTTAAACTATTTATTTGATCATGGTCTTCATAAACAATGATATGGATTCGCGACACAGACAAAACAAATGCCCAATAGCGATGTAACAAGTGCTACGGCCACATTACTGACGACGTCAACAGGCGAAAAGGCAGACGGCTTTTAAATAAATCCACATGAAATATCTTGTATTTGGAAATAACTGGTTGCTAATTGTATATTCCTGGTGATTAGTCACTTCACTCGGTAAAGCTGTTTATTCCAATAAATCTCTAAAACATAACGGTTATAGCCACCGTTTGTGTAATACTGCATATAGTTTAAAAAATAAATACAGACAAGTGCACGGTCGATCAAAAAGCATGGTTGAGTCCATCTCTAACCTTTCTGTGGAGTGAAAGTTTTGAAGGTTTTTATTTACAAGTATGATCAATAAGAAATATATTTATTATTGGGTTAGAACCTATGTAAAGCGTTTTTGCTTTTAAAAAAATTAAATCACTCTTTTTCTCGAACAACAGTAAACATCCCTATCAACATTGAATAGAGTTCACTCAACGAAACTTAACTGACAATCACTGGCGCCACCTTGTAGTGCTATAGCACAATCTGGACCAATGAGAACTCGGGAGTACTAATTGGAGAATAAAGCTTTGTTACAAAGTTGTCTGGGTTTCGTCACTGTACTTGGCTTTGTTGTGGCCAGATTAAATACAAACAAATGAGTGGTTTTTATATTAAATACACCTTGTACAACGAGCGAAGTAAAGGTAAAACTCTTACTTGTAAAAATCCCCAAACATATAAAGTATTATGACCCAGCAGCTTTTCCCAAGATGAATATTTTTTTGTCGGCAGTTTTACGACGGCTAACTCTGCGGCATTACCGATTGCCGCGGTAAATTGCGAGGGTTGAGACATTTGGGTTTATTTTACGGAATGAAAGACATCGCATTGTCATTAAAAGCATTTTAGTAATTACGAAAGTGAGAAATATTCTCAAGTATAAACAGCTAACAAACGAACAGTCAATTATTAGAAACCAAAGATCGCTCTAGCAAAAGACCAGCTCAAAGCCGGTTGACGCCACGTGTGGTAAACCTCTCACAGCGGACTTCAACAAAAGCGGGCGTGATCTGAACTCGCGCCCCCCTCCTTACGGAGATTTGGGTTGACACTGAGCGGAGTCGCATTTCACGATCATTTCACGTCTACGTGAAAAAAATCACGATTCACCAGTTTCAATCGTGAAACAATCGTGATTTAAGACGGTGATATGAGCAATTTCACGAACACTCACATTTTATGATATCGTGATTTTCAAGCTAAAATCACGATTGATTCACGAACGATTTATGTTAACGGTCCCTTAGCTAAAGGAGGCAACATCAGAATGATAAGATCGTATCAAATTCACAAGAAGTGATGCAAGCATTTCCTTCAAGTGACCATGCTAAAGACATCAAAAATCTTGACTTAGGATCTGAGCAAGCTCCGCTCCAACGCAGTTTGGGGCTATCATGGAATCTAAATACAGATACATTTACCTTCCAAGTCTCACAAGATGACAAGCCTTTTACAAGACGTGGAGTTTTGTCCACCATAAACAGTCTATTCGACCCTATAGGCTTCGTCGCCCCCATCACTGTAAGAGGCAAGCTTCTGCTTCGAGAGTATATGCAAGACAAGAGCCGGCTGGGACGAACCTTTGCCAGCGATTTACCGACCAGCTTGGGAAAACTGGAAAGAAGACCTCCGATCACTCGAAGAACTCCAGATACCACGTGTGTACACTGCAACACCCTCTGTGAAAAGAGAAGTTCGAGTTTACTGCGATGCCTCCGAAAAAGCTATAGCAGCAGTAGCCTACCTCCAAACAACTGACACAGCAGGTAATCGTCAAATTGGGTTCATCTTGGGCAAGGCTAAGCTTGCACCTCCTCAAGGACACACGATACCACGCCTGGAACTATGTGCCGCAGTGCTGGCAGCAGATAAAGCTGAACTTGTTTCTGAACAACTTGACATTGAACTGAAATCCTTCAAATTCTTCTCGGATAGCAAAATCGTTCTCGGTTATTTATACAACAAAACCAGGCGATTCTACGTTTACGTGAGCAATAGAGTGGAGCACGTTAGAAGAATTTCTTCCCCTGATCAGTGGAATTACGTTCAAACACACCTCAACCCAGCGGATGCGGCGACAAGGACTACCACCAGAGACAGCCATTGAGATTTGGCTGAAAGGCCCAAGTCACACACCAAGTCCTCCCGCCGCAGACACATTTCAACTCCAGAACCCGGATGGAGATCAAGAAATAAGACCCCAGGTTACCTGTCTTGCAACCACACTGTCAACTAGCACCAGCTTAGGATCAAGTCGGTTCGCAAGATTCTCCTCCTGGAAGAAACTCATTCTGACCATCTCTCGTCTTAAACACATTGCCAAGACATTTGCTCAAGAAACTAACTGCAGCGGATGGCACATCTGTACAGAATCAAAGAGTGTAACCATGAAAGACAGTGCAGAACTTCAAATCATCCAGACTGTTCAACGAGAAGCGTACTCGCAAGAGATAGATCATCTGGACAGTAACCAACCTTTACCTAGAAACAGCACTATCCGCTCTCTCGATCCATATCTGGACGCCGATGGGATCCTCAGAGTCGGCGGACGCTTGAACAAATCTTCACTAAACCTCCAAGAAAAGAATCCGATAATAGTGCCAGGTAAACACCATATTGCCTCCTTAATCGCCTTCCACTACCATGAAACTGTTTTTCACCAAGGCCGCCATTTCACCGAAGGAGCTACCAGAAAGGCGGGATTCTGGATTACCCAGTGTAAGAGACTTATATCATCATTATGTCACGGTTGTGTAAAATGTAGGAAGTTGAGAGCCAACACGTGCCATCAGAAGATGGCGGACCTACCTGTCGATCGTTTAACACCGGCACCTCCATTCACCTACGTAGGGGTCGACGCCTATGAACACTGGAACGTGGTAACTCGACGAACCAGAGGGGGTGTAGCGAACAGTAAACGATGGGCGATTATGTTTTCCTGTCAAGTCACCAGAGCTATACACGTTGAAATTGTAGAAAGCATGAGCTCTTCGGCCTTCATCAACTCGCTCAGGCGATTTCTTTCAATCCGTGGCAAAGTCAAACAATTCCGTTCGGACCGTGGAACCAACTTTGTGGGGTCGACAAAGGACCTTGGTATTCAAGCCATTAACGTCGAAGACGAAGAAGTAGACAAGTTCTTAAACGACTGAGATATCGAATGGATTTTCAATCCTCCCCATTCCTCCCACATGGGCGGAAGCTGGGAACGGATGATCGGTGTCACCCGTCGGATATTGGATTCCCTGCTTTCAGAAGTTTCAGCAATAAACCTAACACACGACGTCCTCGTCACCTTCATGGCAGAATTATGTGCAATCGTCAACGCCAGACCGTTAGTCCCTGTTTCTTCTGATCCGGAATCTCCCTTTATCCTCACACCCGGTACCTTACTCACCCAAAAGTCAGACTTCACCTCCTACGAACCTTTAGCGGCTACTGAACAGCGGGACCAAAGGGACATCTACAGATCGGAATGGAAACGTGTTCAGCTTTTAGCAGATCAGTTTTGGAAGCGTTGGAGAAACGAATATCTCCACACTTTACAACCTAGACGAAAGTGGATTGACAACCAACCCAATATGGAAATAGGCGATGTTGTTTTGTTGAAAGACAAAAATTGCCATCGGAACGAATGGCCCATGGGAGTTATTCTCACTACCCTTCCTGGAACAGACGGGAAAGTAAGAAAGGTTGTCGTACGAGTCATCAGAGAAGGACAACCTGTTTCGTATACCCGGCCGATCACTGAAATGGTTCCTATATTATCTCGTCATTGATAAAGAAACTTTCCAGTTTGTGATTTGAATTAGTAATGGTTCTTAAAACCATCAGACGGGGAGTGTTCTGTCACTCCTGTGCCAGTCTACCTTCAATGTGATTGCAGTTACCGCCCTTTATTCGCGTACTCTTTTATTTTTTACTCGCGGTAACACCATCACCAGAGTCACATGTATCATTTGACCACCGGACTTGAACACCTTTTTCTTCCTTTCTTCAATACTTACCTTCAGCGAGAACAGTGTTAGTATGTTTTTCTTTAACTTAGGACTCATGAACATTCGTCCTCAAGTATTTATTTGGACTGTTTTGAACTCTGAACTTTAGATAATCATACAGCATCTTCGCGTTATAAGTCTACGCCTTTTTGCCATAACACTAACCTTTGCTAATTGATTTACCGTTCCTTTCTGGCAATTATCTTGTTGGCCGATCGAGGCAGTTTATTTCCTAAGACCTTTTAATCAAAAACGTTTATAATTCTCTTTTCGCGTTTATCCATCTTGGTCCAGGAGTCACGCCAATTTTTATGTTCCAAGGGAGCTAACTCTAACTTTGAACTGTGTTTTAATATGACGAAGTTGTCTCCCTTACACCGTATCTTACCCATTGTAACGATTTATTTGTTTTTCAATCGTATTCTAATGGTTCGCCTTTTGTTTCTTTAACAGATATTTACCAACACAACACATACTACATCTTGTAATCTTCAAAATAAGCCCATGCACAAGCAACTGAATAAAGATTTTCCCGTAAAGTTTACTTTGGTTGTCCGTGTGGGATCCTTGAAGAGGTTAGCTGTCTGTCGCTCCGTTCCGGCGGAGTGGACAGAACAACTGATCAGCTATAATATCATGTTTAAATAAATCAGCTTGAAGAGTGCTCAGCCCCATTCTCATTCTACACAGAAAAACTGAAGATAAATTATCAAAAGAATTATATAAGGCTGTAGAATCATTGGACTGGTTTTGTTTAGGAAAAAGAAATGACTTCATCTTCATCTCTGCAAATGAAAAATTTCTATTTTGGGGTCTCCAGTCTTTAGTTGTTTTGGGGGAAAATGAAGAAGCGAACAGAGTGATACCGCATTTAAATAAACGTAGGTTATTTCTATTTCGCAAACTGTAAGTACCTCCTGCTGTGTTATAACTGTAAGTTTGTCAAAGCCTTTAAATATGGGGGTGACAAACCATTAACAATTTTAGAGAATAACATTATTCTGTGTGATCTACGGCGGAAATACAACGGTTCCCAGTTGAGTTCCGTCAATAAACTTTGATACGATGTCCGCCGTTGACCACCTGTACATATAAGTGCAGCTCTCCGCTGTATACTTTCTAGTTTTTGGGACAAAGCCAGGCTACAATTGTCAAATAACACATTCCCATATTCAATCGCCGATCGCACAAGGCTGACGTATAATGTTATTAAACATTTTCTGGTCAGAGTACGTTTGACACGATTTATAATATTTAGTTTTTTTATAGCCTTTCGTTGAAATACTCTGTATGTGGGCATCCCATTTTCCATTATTTTGGAGTATAATGCCAAGGTGCTTATGGGACCGACCCTTGAGGAATGCCCGAGTTTAAACATTTTGGTGACGATTACATACATTGATTTTTCTATCAGAAAGATTATCGAAAATCCATTCAAGTTAAGGGTTTTCAATGCATATTTGCAATTTAAAACATGAGGCCATCGTGCCATACTTTATCAAAGGCCTTGCTCACGTCTAAAAATACAAGACACATGTCAATCCCGTTATCAAGGTCTTTCTATATTTCGTGCACAATTTTAGTTAACTGAAGAACGGTCGAATCGCCATGTTTAAACCCAGAATTATTTTGAACAAGGAGATCATTTTCAGTACAATATTCATACAACCGTTTGTAAACTACCTTTTCCAGGACTTTTGGTAACGATGGCTGAAGGCACACTGGTCTATAATTAGATATATCATGTCTATCTCCTTTTTTTAAACACAGGACATACCCGAGATACCTTCCAAGCTGAGGGAAGCACACCCGAGCTCAAAGAGCAGTTGAATAGCTTTGAGAGAGATGGAGCAATGTACTCAGCGGAATGTTTTAACATAAAATTATTGATTCCATCAATACCTGGGGCCTTTTTAGTATCAAGGCGTTTAAGTAAGTTAGTTATCTCCCGTTCGCTTGTCTGTATCAAATTAAGGCGCGCGTTTGTGACATACCCAAAGGGAGGTAATCCTGGTAATATTGGCGGTAATGTGGAATGCGATGCAAAGAAATTACAAAAAGCATTAGCTTTATCAACATCGCTAGATACATTTTTATTATCTACCATTAATGGCGGGATTGGCGGCTTGACCTTTGACACCAGAAGTGATTTCATTATGGACCAGTATGCCTTCATGTCTAAGTTAGGGTTAGAGAGTTTCAGTAGCTATGTGTTGCAGGACGTTTTGAAGTATTTGCTACTCTTCGAGCAATATAAAACCGAAATTGATCTTCCACGGACTTAGTCCGTTTAAACTTTTTAAAACATCTATTTCTTATTCTTAACTTATGACGGACTTCATTCGTCATCCAAGGTTTATCTCTTTGTCTAATAGTTACTTGCTTATTTGGAATATGTTCTGCGCAGCTAGATAAAAACAAGTTATACCAACAATACAATTTGTCATTAATATCAGGAAAAATAGAACACACATCATCAAAAGGCGTAACGTAAAGAAGAGAACGCAAACCGACCAGATCTGCATATTTCAAATCCCATACATGTTTTGGGCTTATCGTTAAGCATTACATTTAAAGTACAATATATGGTACAATGGTCAAGGTTAGCCATCGGAGAACTTACTCCAAAACCCGTGACGTATCCAATATTGTCTGTAATGATCAGGTCTAGTATATAGGCATTGTCAGTTGTATACCTAGTAGATTCATTTATAAGTTGAAACAAATCTTTACCGGCAATTAGGTCGAATAATTTCATTTTTAGTTCACTTTTGTCGTGATATTCAGTCCAGTTAATACATCTATCATTAAAATCTCCCATAATTAGTAAGAAGTCAGGGTTTTCAGATATGACAGAGGTGAGCTATTCATCGAACATATCCATAAATATGTCACGTGATTCAGCGGTGTGATTCGGAGAGCGATAACATGCAGCTATTGACATGGTTTTATGGGATAAATCAAGTGAAATCCATTATATTTCAGTGCTATTTTCCAAATCAGCCCTTCGAGTAATATCTAGTGATGATTTGCAATAAATACACATGTAGCTACACCTCCACCATGCCTGTCCCGATCTTTCCGTTCTAAGTAGCCGTCGATACCAACAATATCATTTGATATCTCACTATTCAACCAGGTTTCTGAAATACAGATAATATCATAGCTTTTATCTTCACATAATATAGTAGACATATCGTCACTTTGTGCAAGTAAGCTTCGTGCGTTAAAGTGACAACACGTCAAATTGTGAGGATTTTGAGGTCCTGGGTTTTTTTGTACGCCACCGCACCTTAGCAATAACAACATGTTAGTAACGATAATAAAACGAAGGTTACATAGCCCACTGTACGGAAGCCTATTTGTGCCAAGTTAAGAATTTTTTTTCTTTGAGATTTGTTTTTCGAAATATTTTTTTTTCTTTAAAAATAAAGTCGTAATTACGAGAAAAAAGTCGTAATTACGAGAAAAAAGTCGTAATTACGAATTTTTGTTTTTTTATTTATTTTTATTTATTTTGGAAAAAAGTCGTAATTACGAGTTTTTGTTTTTTTAATTATTTTATTTTTCATAAAAAAGTCGTATATACGAGAGAAAAAGTCGTAATTACCAGTTTTTTTATGAAACCATTTAAAACTCTAACGCATGTGCGTAGCTATAAATATGGATATAGTGTGATTGAAACGACTGAAGTTGTTGCCCCCATCCCATTTTTTATTCCTAATTCCCTGTTCCAAGTTCTTTGTTCGAAACGATTTTGTTTAATGCTAATAATTAATAACTAATTAAGGTTTTGATTCTACCTAAGGGGAGACGGAGTTTAATTCGAAGTTACTTTTGAGAAAAACTACAGCAGTGAATAAAAAACTTAAATGCTGCCTTTCTTTCGGGATATTTCTTTAAAAAGTGTTCTTAAAAAAATGGTCTGATCGGGGTCAATTCCACCAGCAACTCAAAAGGGTTATGGTGTTTTATCAATTGGGCAAGATGGTGACGCTCCTTGTCGGTTCATCCTGTACTGAACATTTCTAGGCGGTATAAAAGGTGTGTTCATTAGTTGTTAGTGTCAGACTTTTTGTTGATTGATTGATGTTCTTCGCAGCAGTCAATGTTATTTCACTTATGTGAAGAGAGGAAACCGGGCCCAGTGCCTGAGGAAACCCCCGACTTTCGGCGAGTGCATGACAACTCTCCCACATACAGCTATCAAGTGAGAACATTTTCCTTTTGTTATGAGTCTGAGTGGGATTCGAACCCGCGTCGAATCAATGAGAGGCCTGTGTCAGATTGGGGGACCATAACTCTTGCCGGCTAAGCCATTGAGGCCCCTCAATGTTGAGAGTAGCTATCTCTCCGACCAAATTCCAATAGATTAAAATTGACGGTTTTAGTGTTTCAGATCACTTATTGATTGTAAGAATAGGATACGTTTTAATTTAAGATTGGGTTATCATTGCTCCACTGTAAAATTGTGGATGATATTGTTCATTGAAATCCCCAGTTGATTGTCCCTTCTATGCCACTCAAAGGACATATGTTTATGATAATCGTATACAAACTGTTCACGTGCATGACATATCCGACCTGGGATGAATAGGAAAGGGATATGAAACGCCTTTGTATTATAGTCAGTCTACTGGCAGAACGTTTGGCTCGGTATTGTTCGTTTCAGACACCCCGTGACGGCATTCCGATCAGCCTCGAGAATAGACGAAACCCCAATCGGAACACACTTCGGCTATCTTCGCTTGCTACCGGCACTCGGAACTCCCTTCGGCTATCTTCGCTTCCTACCGGTCGGCTTTGACACGCCTCGGGCAGTCTGCGTTCTTTATACGGTAAATCACCGTATTTTGGGGCTGAATAAAAATGGCGTCGAAAGTAAATATCAAAATGTTTTACTACAGACGAAAACAGAAAATAAAAATAATTTTAAATTTATTAAATGCTAATATCATTTAGAAAGATATTTGTTTATATTTTATATTTAGCCCGGTAAACCACATGTTGTAGACAGACGCAGTTTCGGTACATACCAGGAATCTTCAAATACTTCAATTAAATAACTGATCGAGGCTGAAAGTTATCAAACCGAGTGTTTCAGTCCCTTACATTATCACGGGGACACTTTTGTGGGGCCCTCAAGGGGATTTGGGATTTGTACGCTTCACGGCTACCTATTTGGTCGCCATATTCAAAATGACCTGCAGTCTATCAGAGGGTATTTCACGCACGTAAATCCCCGAAGTTTCAGAGTGTTGCTACCGGTTGGTTTTGACACGCACATACGTAAATCCCCGAAGTTTTAGAGTGCCGAAACCCGTGTTGTGTATTCCGATTCATTCCGAACCTTACCGATGTCGTGGATTTTCCCTGTCCCAGTGTGTTTTAGTGTTCATAAATATACAGTATATATGAATTTGCATGGATTGTGGAAAACAATATATTTAGACTTCGGATCTTCGGATCCTGGTAGAGTTTATCTCCATCAGACCTTTTTTTAAGAAGCCTTTTTAAGAAACATCCCGAAAGAAAGGCAGTATGTAAGTTTTTAATTCACTGCTGTAGTTTTTCTCAAGGAGTAACTTGTGATCAAAAATGTGATCAAACTAAACCCGTCTCCCCTTATATGTAGAATCAAATCTTTAATTAGTTATTATTAGCATTGAACAAAATCGCTTCGAACAAAGAACTTAACAGGGAATTAGGAATTTAAAAAATGGGATGGAAACCACAACTTCAGTCGTTTCAATCACACTATATCCATATTTATAGCTACGTGCATGCGTTAGGGTCTTAAATGGTTTCATAAAAAAACTCGTAATTACGACTTTTTTATGAAAAAAAAAATGATTCAAAAAACAAAAACGTAATTACGACTTTTTTCTCGTAATTAGGACTTTTTTTTAAAGAAAAAAAAAGAATTAAAAAAACAAATCTTAAAAAAAATATTCTTAACTTGGCACTAATAGGCTTCCGTACTTCCGTAAATAGGCTTCCGTATGAACTAAAATATTGACGTCGTAAACATGTACTTGGAGCTCGAGTAATTGAAATTAATTTAAAGAGGATGCTCTAAACTATAAGGCTAAGAAGAATGAATGCCGGGAACTTCACAAAAATATTACAAAACTGCTGATTGGTCAACTAACGCCTAACTGCAAGTTTTTAGATTAATTCCACGCGATGAATTGGTTTAACATGCCCTAGAAACGGATGCACGTACAGGATATACTGAGACGTAAATCACGGTCTTTGTAAGAAAACTAGACATTTTAGTACCGGGTCTGATTGTCTCATCTTCACATCTTTATTTTGAGGCTATATCCTCCTTACATAGTGGTTGTCTGTTTTGTCTATTCTGTATTAAGTGCATGCAGTGTATTAGGATGACCGAAAAGGGCCATCGCTTTCTCTTTCTCAAATAAAACAAGCGATAATGCGATGTCGATAGAGCGATGGTGATAGAGCGATGGTGATAGAGCGATGGTGATAGAATGATGGTGATAGAGCGATGGTGATAGAGCGATGGTGATAGAGCGATGTTGATAGAGCGATGATGATAGAGCGATGGCGATTGGGTGATAGTGATAGAGCGATGGCGATAGAGCGATGGCGATAGAGGGATGGTGATAGAGCGATGGTGATAGAGCGATGGTGATAGAGCGATGGCGATAGAGCGATGGTGATAGAGCGATGGTGATAGAGCGATGGTGATAGAGTGATGGTGATAGAACGATGGTGATAGAACGATGGCGATAGAACGATGGTGATAGAGTGATGGTGATAGAGCGATGGCGATAGAGCGATGGTGATAGAGTGATGGTGATAGAACGATGGCGATAGAACGATGGCGTAGAACGATGGCGATAGAGCGATGGTGATAAAGCGATGGTGATAGAGCGATGGTGATAGAGCGATGGCGATAGAGTGATGGTGATAGAGCGATGGCGATAGAGCGATGGTGATAGAGCGATGGCGATAGAGCGATGGTGATAGAGCGATGGCGATAGAGCGATGGTGATAGAGCGATGGCGATAGAGCGATGACGATAGAGCGATGGCGATAGAGTGATGGTGATAGAACGATGGTGATAGAGCGATGGTGATAGAGCGATGGTGATAGAGCGATGGCGATAGAGCGATGGTGATAGAGCGATGGTGATAGAACGATGGTGATAGAGCGATGGTGATAGAGCGATGGTGATAGAGCGATGGCGATAGAGCGATGGTGATAGAGCGATGGTGATAGAACGATGGTGATAGACCGATGGTGTTAGAGCGATGGTGATAGAACGATGGTGATAGAGCGATGGCGATAGAGCGATGGCGATAGAGCGATGGTGATAGAGCGATGGTGATAGAGCGATGGCGATAGAGCGATGGTGATAGAGCGATGGTGATAGAACGATGGTGATAGAGCGATGGTGATAGAGCGATGGTGATAGAGCGATGGCGATAGAGCGATGGTGATAGAGCGATGGTGATAGAACGATGGTGATAGACCGATGGTGTTAGAGCGATGGTGATAGAACGATGGTGATAGAGCGATGGCGATAGAGCGATGGCGATAGAGCGATGGTGATAGAACGATGGTGATAGAGCGATGGTGATACAGCGATGGCGATAGAGTGATGGTGATAGAGCGATGGTGATTGAATGATGGCGATAGAGCGATGTCGATTGAGTGATGGCGATAGAGCGATGGTCCACACTTGTGATAGAATACATGCATTTTTATTTTAATGACAATATCAAATATTATTTTTTGTCGAATAAACAAAAAAAGTGATAATTAAACCTACATCTATGGGCAGGTAAATTGATGATACTGTCACTATCAATCAGGCACGGGAATAAATCTATTAAATGGCGGTTATCAGTAGATATATCTTTGATAAGTATAATTTCTTCTGAAAACTTAGGCATTTGTCGATAATATCCAGAGTACTGTTTACATTAAAAACAACAGATGGATTTCTATAATTTTCCCAGACAGAAGAATGTGGGAAATTTCTGTCTTTGTCAAAATTTGAAACTGAAAGCATTATTTTGCAGTTTTGATTTGAAATTGAAAATGGCATTTGGTACCCGCAATGTATAAACAAACTTCGAGTCAGGGCATGGCCGGACAGAGTGTTTCACTCATTCGGACAGTGTTGACTGGACATGGGCGGACAGAGTGTTTCACTCATTCGGACAGTGTTGACTGGACATGGGGGGACAGAGTGTTTCACTCATTCGGACAGTGTTGACTGGACATGGGCGGACAGAGTGTTTCACTCATTCGGACAGTGTTGACTGGACATGGGCGGACAGAGTGTTTCACTCATTCGGACAGTGTTGACTGGACATGGGGGGACAGAGTGTTTCACTCATTCGGACAGTGTTGACTGGACATGGGCGGACAGAGTGTTTCACTCATTCGGACAGTGTTGACTGGACATGGGGGGACAGAGTGTTTCACTCATTCGGACAGTGTGGACTGGACATGGGCGGACAGAGTGTTTCACTCATTCGGACAGTGTTGACTGGACATGGGCGGACAGAGTGTTTCACTCATTCGGACAGTGTTGACTGGACATGGGCGGACAGAGTGTTTCACTCATTCGGACAGTGTTGACTGGACATGGGGGGACAGAGTGTTTCACTCATTCGGACAGTGTTGACTGGACATGGGCGGACAGAGTGTTTCACTCATTCGGACAGTGTTGACTGGACATGGGGGGACAGAGTGTTTCACTCATTCGGACAGTGTGGACTGGACATGGCCGGACAGAGTGTTTCACTCATTCGGACAGTGTTGACTGGACATGGGCGGACAGAGTGTTTCACTCATTCGGACAGTGTGGACTGGTTCGGGACTGAGTGGTTCTATCATTCGGACAGTGTGAACTGGACATGGGGGGACTGAGGGGTTCTATCATTCGGACAGTGTGGACTGGACATGGGGGGGGGGGGGGACTGAGTGTTTCACTCATTCGGACTGTGTGGACTGGACATGGCCGGACAGAGTGTTTCACTCATTCGGACTGTGTGGACTGGACATGGCCGGACAGAGTGTTTCACTCATTCGGACAGTGTTGACTAAACATGGCCGGACAGAGTGTTTCACTCATTCGGACAGTGTTGACTAAACATGGCCGGACAGAGTGTTTCACTCATTCGGACAGTGTGGACTGGACATGGCCGGACAGAGTGTTTCACTCATTCGGACAGTGTGGACTGGACATAGCCGGACAGAGTGTTTCACTCATTCGGACAGTGTGGACTGGACATGGGGGGACAGAGTGTTTCACTCATTCGGACAGTGTGGACTGGACATGGCCGGACAGAGTGTTTCACTCATTCGGACAGTGTGGACTGGACATGGCCGGACAGAGTGTTTCACTCATTCAGACAGTGAGGTCTGGACATGGGGGGACAGAGTGTTTCACTCATTCGGACTGTCTGGACTGGACATGGGGGGGGACTGAGTGGTTCTATCACTTATCGAACAGAACTTCAATATGATCTGCCTATACAGTCACACAATCCATATGCTACATGTAATTGCTTGCTGCATGATCTGCCTATACAGTCACACAATCCATATGCTACATGTAATTGCTTGCTGCATGATCTACCTATACAGTCACCCAATCCTTATGCTCTATGTAATTGCTTGCTGCATGATCTACCTATACAGTCACACAATCCATATGCTCTATGTAATTGCTTGCTGCATGATCTACCTATACAGTCACACAATCCATATGCTCTATGTAATTGCTTGCTGCATGATCTACCTATACAGTCACACAATCCATATGCTCTATGTAATTGCTTGCTGCATGATCTACCTATACAGTCACACAATCCATATGCTCTATGTAATTGCTTGCTGCATGATCTACCTATACAGTCACACAATCCATATGCTCTATGTAATTGCTTGCTGCATGATCTACCTATACAGTCACACAATCCATATGCTCTATGTAATTGCTTGCTGCATGATCTACCTATACAGTCACACAATCCATATGCTACATGTAATTGCTTGCTGCATGATCTACCTATACAGTCACACAATCCATATGCTCTATGTAATTGCTTGCTGCATGATCTACCTATACAGTCACACAATCCATATGCTCTATGTAATTGCTTGCTGCATGATCTACCTATACAGTCACACAATCCATATGCTCTATGTAATTGCTTGCTGCATGATCTACCTATACAGTCACACAATCCATATGCTACATGTAATTGCTTGCTGCATGATCTACCTATACAGTCACACAATCCATATGCTCTATGTAGTTGCTTGTTGTATGATCTACCTATACAGTCACACAATCCATACGCTCTATGTAATTGCTTGTTGTATGATCTACCTATACAGTCACACAATCCATATGCTCTATGTAATTGCTTGCTGCATGATCTACCTATACAGTCACACAATCCATATGCTCTATGTAATTGCTTGTTGTATGATCTACCTATAGTCACACAATACATATGCTCTATGTAATTGCTTGCTGCATGATCTACCTATACAGTCACACAATCCATATGCTCTATGTAATTGTTTGCTGCATGATCTGCCTATACAATCACACAATCCATATGCTCTATGTAATTGCTTGCTGCATGATTTACCTATACAGTCACACAATCAATATGCTCTATGTAATTGCTTGCTGCATGATCTACCTATACAGTCACACAATCCATATGCTCTATGTAATTGCTTGCTGCATGATCTGCCTATACAGTCACACAATCCATATGCTCTATGTAATTGCTTGCTGCATGATCTACCTATAGTCACACAATCCATATGCTCTATGTAATTGCTTGCTGCATGATCTACCTATACAGTCACACAATCCATATGCTCTATGTAATTGCTTGCTGCGTGATCTACCTATACAGTCACACAATCCATATGCTCTATGTAATTGCTTGCTGCATGATCTACCTATACAGTCACACAATTCATATGCTCTATGTAATTGCTTGCTGCATGATCTACCTATACAGTCACACAATCCATATGCTACATGTAATTGCTTGCTGCATGATCTACCTATACAGTCACACAATCCATATGCTCTATGTAGTTGCTTGTTGTATGATCTACCTATACAGTCACACAATCCATACGCTCTATGTAATTGCTTGTTGTATGATCTACCTATACAGTCACACAATCCATATGCTCTATGTAATTGCTTGCTGCATGATCTACCTATACAGTCACACAATCCATATGCTCTATGTAATTGCTTGTTGTATGATCTACCTATAGTCACACAATACATATGCTCTATGTAATTGCTTGCTGCATGATCTACCTATACAGTCACACAATCCATATGCTCTATGTAATTGTTTGCTGCATGATCTGCCTATACAATCACACAATCCATATGCTCTATGTAATTGCTTGCTGCATGATTTACCTATACAGTCACACAATCAATATGCTCTATGTAATTGCTTGCTGCATGATCTACCTATACAGTCACACAATCCATATGCTCTATGTAATTGCTTGCTGCATGATCTGCCTATACAGTCACACAATCCATATGCTCTATGTAATTGCTTGCTGCATGATCTACCTATAGTCACACAATCCATATGCTCTATGTAATTGCTTGCTGCATGATCTACCTATACAGTCACACAATCCATATGCTCTATGTAATTGCTTGCTGCGTGATCTACCTATACAGTCACACAATCCATATGCTCTATGTAATTGCTTGCTGCATGATCTACCTATACAGTCACACAATCCATATTCTCTATGTAATTGTGCAAAATGGTATAGTTTTGACAGTAATTAATTACCCTTTATTGAATGTATTCTAGTGAGATGCATGTGCCTGTTTATGTACAACTGTTGTTTAAGATCACGGAAATTATAAAGACATGTTTTGTTATGTTAAAACTAACGATAGTGACGGCTATATGCGGATATTGCAGCATGGAGTATTGTTTACATGCGGTACCAGTTTCCCCAAGGCGTTCGTGTTGACACAGATCAAATATAGCCTGTCCGGTTCTCAGAGGGACGTCATTGGCCAGTCAAGTTTAATGTAGGTCACTGACGATTAGCAGACGATTGAAATAAAAGCCCGACAGCGAAAGCACTTATTTACAATCTAATAGAAACTCTCACGAGAAATACATCGGAAAATGATTACCTTTTACACCTGTTTGCTTCTCTCTGCGTTCGTCCAATTTTCTTTCACACAAAACCAAGAGGTAAGTGAACGTTTAAACATATGTAATCCCTATGAATTAATTCTATCAACTATATATGAATATAACAATACTTTTTTTACACAAAGAGCATGTACTCCAGTTTTGGTTGTTTATCCGAAATCAATCGACAGAAATATTTTTGTTATTTTCAAGTGAGCAATAACGGAGAATTCTGTATATTTTCGATATATACTTTTAGACTGTTCCTCATTTTGCCAGATTTGTATGCAGATTTCACATGTCAGTAATGCCATTTAAATTATTGGACTGTAAGACGCTATTGAATTTATCTATACATGAAAGCATAAGCAATTCACTTTTAGGTAGTAGGACTAAAATAAAAACCGAAAAAAGGGACCCGTTGCCGACGCAATTCTCTTGCATGCTTTACCAGCAGTAAACTGTCAATTATTTATCGGGGGCCTGGGTGACTCAGCCGGTTAGAGTAATCGTCACACAGTCCGACACAGGCCTCCCATCGATGCGGCGCGGGTTCGAATCCCACTCAGGCCAAATAAAAATTGAAAACTTTTTGAGCGGCACTAGATGGCCATACATGTATGTGGGAGAGCTGCCCGTTGTCTGAATTTCGCCCATGACTTGCTTTAGTAAACAATTTAAGATACATAGAGCTCTAAACGCCACCAAGCATTCTAATGCAACTCCCTGCACAATAGGGGGCATTTTGATTACGACCATAACACTGGCTATAAAAATAGCCAACCCTATCGGACTTCAAATTAGCCGCACTCGTGTGTATCTTTCCTGTGTTACTTACTTGTCGGCCAGGAAGATAACTTCAAATGTGCATGGATTCACGTGAATGAAAATCGAAGAATACATTTATTAAAAATACATAGTCTATTTTGAATATTTATTCTAATAATAACTCTTTTAAATATATTTACCCACTGGGTGTATGGGTGTCGTTCCGATTGTGGAAATGGGGCACGGTCATTCGGGAGGGAGGTGCCGGAGGCGGTACACATTCGTTTTGGTACGTGCCCTTCCAGTGCTGTTTTTTTTTCGATTTTAATTCAAGACAACCAAGGGGCTTTTTTTTATGATGTTTATTTTTACGAACAGAGAAGATGTGATAGTAAATCACATTGTCTCCAAAAGAAAACATGATGTATTTTATCTGCATTGTTCCCTTTAAGTTTTCATTCCAGTTTTGTTTACTGCAATGAAATTATTATATTTTGTTATGTTTCTTGTTATTGCTTTGTTAAAGGGGCATGAGCTGCCGAAATTCACACTTTTTTCATAATTTCTGATCGTCACGACAGTGAGAGGCTTTGAAGGCCATCCAAAAACTAAATGATTGGCTTTGGAATGAGGAAAATCCATACAGTATGTAGCCTGTACGAACTGAAAACATGTTCAAAAAGTAAACAAAATTTAAATAACCGGGACGACCATTCATTCTTTCTAAGCCAAAGTTAGTTCAAAACAATACTTTATCGTACATTTTCGAGACCAGAAGCACTAAAAAGCTTATGAATTGTACGTCTTGAGAAAAATAGCCAATAATTTCAACGTTCTGTTTAAACCTCAAAATATCAACATTTTGGCAGCTCATGCCACTTTAAATGCAAATGCTATTCTTTAAAGGGGCATGAGCTGTCATTTTTTTCACAATTTCTGATCGTCGCGACAGTAAGAGGCTTTGAAGGCCATCGAAAAACTAAATGATTGGCATTGGTATGAGGAAAATCCATACAGTACGTGGCCTGTACGAACCGAAAACATGTACGAAAAGTAAGCAACATTTAAATAACCGGGACGACCATTCATTCATTCTTTCTAAGACAAAATTAGTTCAAAACAATACTTTATCGTACATTTTCGAGTCTAGAATAACTAAAAAGCTTCCGAATTATACGTGTTGAGAAAAATAGCCAATAATTTCGACATTCTATTTTAACGTCAAAATATCAACATTTTGGCAGCTCATGCCCCTTTAAGTGTTCATTCCAGTTTTGCTTACTGCAATCAAATTATTATCTGTTGTAATGTTTCTTGTTATTGCTTTGTTAAATGCAAATGCTATTCTCTCTTCTGTAAGTGTTATTGTTGGATTGTTGAGATGTTGTGATAAACACGCGTCATTGAAGTTCAAAAGGTTAGACTCAAGTCGAAATGTGTTTAGAGAACTGATTCTTCTGAGTATACATGTCTTCGGCAAAGGTCATGTTTGTGTGAATGACATTTGACAAGAGTAGGTTGTTGACTTGTTACGTCAACAAGGCGTATATGCAGAGCAGCACGCATGAACTTAAAGATTTACTGGAGTGTCTCAGTTAGGGTTAGACCTTCTCAATAAAACTCACACAATTTCCTGCCTGTGTGCCGCAGGTTCGAGTCGAGTTCAGTATGGACTTGGTCCCGGGTATAGGAAGGTTGCCTGTGGCTGGTCTGATATTCATAGAGCGATACTCTGCTGCACCTCCAAATATTCCACGCGCAAAGTGTGTTGACAATTTAGTGAGTTTGAGACTATTAACATAAGAAACTCGAAACTCTAGGGAGATATAAAATTATTCCGAGTGTTTGTGTGGCTTGTGACACATTGACGTCTTATGACATTGATACGAAAAGGAAACATGACCCGTGTTTGTCCTTCTTCCATGTTAGGCTAGTTACCAATGTGAGATGGGATTCTGTTTACTGCTGGCATGTGCTTCAAACTAATCAAACTTTTTCTCGATTTTGATTTCTCGATTTCTCGGGACGTACGGTACACAGGATTTAGTTCCTACCTTTCTGCCACCCCACCCTCAACTCGGGCAGCAACCTGACTTCGTGTCTGTACTTTCGGCTTAGGAAGTAATATTGTTAATCTTAGTAATGAGGAACTCACTGCTGATGATATATCTCTACTCAATAGAGGACCTTTTTAACCTTATTAAACCTGCTGATAAAGGTTCGGCAACAGTTATTATGTCTAAACAGGATTACATGTATATTGAAGAGATAGAACGGCAGCTAAGCAACCATCTTCATTACAAAAAACTTGATAAGGAAATTTGGCCTGAAACTGTTAGGAAGTTTAATAAAATTCTTGTTTCTTTTCAAGATAAAGGCTTACTTAATGAAAAACAGTATCGCTATTTGGAATCTGATCATAACTCTAAAAACAGGGTCTTCTATATTCTTCCGAAAATTCACAAACCCATTGAAAAATGGCCCAAGCCTACAATGCCCCCTGGGCGTCATATTGTCTCAGATTGTGGCAGTGAAAGTTATAGAATATCCGAGCTAATTGATTACTATCTAAAACCTATAGCGAATCGGCATCCTAGCTTTATCAAAAAATATGGATGATTTATTGGCTAAATTGTCTGAGAAATCCATCCCACAAGATGTGATTTTGGTTATTCTGGATGTGGAGTCTATGTATACAAACATTGACATAGATTTGGGTCTTAATTCCATAAAATCAGCATTCCAAAGATATCCTGACCACCGTCCTCCGGATAAGGACATTTCAGAATTGCTGGAACTTAAAAGCTTAAAAGGTAACGATTTTGAATTCAATGGGGAGACCTTTCAGCAAATTAAAGGGTGTGCTATGGGGAAACGTTTTAGTCCTAACTTTGTCTCTATTTTTATGGCTGATTGGGAGAGTGATATTCTTCACAAATGTCACAAACAACCTTTTATTTAACTTCGGTATCTGGATGACATTTTTATCATTTGGCAGTATACGTTGGAAGACCTTCATATTTTCATTGATACTCTTAATTCTCACGACTCAAGCATTAAGTTACAGCCTACTATTGATCACACTTCTGTGGATTTTTTGGATGTATCTATTTACAAGGGTCATACATATCATACTACTGGGTATCTAGATTACAAAGTATTCTTCAAACCAACTGACACAAATCAGCTGCTACATGCTGGGTCATACCATCCTCCTCACACTTCCAAGGGAGTCATTAAGTCTCAGATTTTTAGATTCTATAGAAACTGTAGTTCTTTAGATTTCTTTAACCAGGCTTGTTCTGTTCTTTTAAAGCTCTCCTCCCTAGGAGGTATTCTATTAGATTACTCCGAAGGATCAAATCTAACACAGTAAGACAAACCATGTTCCCCCCTTCTGCCCCCGATACGCTTACCCCCCCTTCACGAGTGTACCATTACCGCCCAACATTTCTCTGAGGTACATCAATGAAATGCCTTAAGACGCGATGCAAACTCGATATATACGTACCCGATCGCGGAACCTTTTTCGGAGAACAATCTCGCGACAAATATCAAATGGCAGAGAATCCCCCAATTAAACGAAACTTACCTTGGTTAAAGTTGATGTTTGGTTGGGATTCTTTGAGTCATAGTAAACACTGGAGGGATCAGGTGAGATAGTACTGCGCATGTGCCAGTCAGGATTTAAAGCACAAACTGTTATAATGAATAAATATCTTGAGAAGTGCAATTTGATTGAAAAACTTAACGTAAACACTGGGCAAGCATGTCATTGTACCAATGCATTATGTGAAGGGAGGGAGGGCGGCACCTGATCCCTCCAGTGTTTACTATGACTCAAAGAATCCCAACCAAACATCAACTTTAACCAAGGTAAGTTTCGTTTAATTGGGGGATTCTTTATCGTCATAACACTTCCGGTATCACGTGAGACTTCAAAGCCCCGAATTATAACAGTTTGATAAACAACGTAAACAAACAAATTTTTTGTTTCCAGAAACTTTATATTCAACCCTTTAATACTGCGTTGGAAAACGATTCATGTACATCTTTCTGGATTGGTTTTTTGTAATACTGAGCAAAAGTCATTTCATTTGACCAGCCAACCTTATTCAGAATGTCTGAGACCGGTATAGAAAGAGCTGCCTTGGAGGTGGCAGCAGAACGAACACTGTGAGCGCCGAATTGTGAAATGTCTATCCCAGCTCGGGACATAACAGTTCTAAGCCATCTTGATAAAGTATCTTTAGACACTGCCATATGTGGCTTATTAAAACTAAGAAATAAACGTCCTTTCCTTGGATCTGTACGCATTGCCTTTGTTCTGTCAATATATTCATTAAACACCGTAAGGACACACAACCGCCTGTCCACAGGATAAGGCTTCAAAACAACAGAAGGATTAGAAAATCCAGGTCTACTCTGCTTGAGCAAACCCGTAAGGTTAAATGTAACACAACTCTTGGTTTCTTCCATATTTTCTAACAACAATGAATGTAATGTGTTAACGCGTGTAGCACAAGTGAGTGCAATTAGCACAGATAACTTAAAAGTCAAGTCCTTAAGTCCGATTGACTTTACTGGAGACAAAGTACGTAAATAACGCAGTAATGGTGACACATCCCAGACCGAACTGTATCTCGGTTGCACTGGTCGGAGATTAAATACACCCTTCATATATCGTATAACTAAAGGGTGGGCCCCTGCTTTGGACCCTTCACATACGAGGCCCATTGCAGACAAAGCCCCCCGTGCTGTGTTTAAAGCACTATAACCAATGCCTAATTCAAAGTACATGGTTAGGAATTCTAAAACAAATTTAATGTCGACCTGAAATGGATCAACTTGCTTTTCACCACAAAAGCTGAACCATCGGACAATATAAGTGGAATACTGCTTTTTAGTGCCTCTTCGCCAGGAGGACATGAGAATTTTGGTTGTTTGTTCAGAAAATCCTCGCTTTTGGAAGCTTGTCCGGATAGGCGACATGCCATTAATCTTATTTTTGACCTCAACGGGTGAAGTTTGGTTGTCCCGGGCAGAGTCAATAACTGCTCGTGGTGAGGAAGTAATACAGGCAGATCCACTAGCATTCTCAAAACTGCTGTGAACCACGGTTGAGTCGGCCAGACTGGAGCTACGAGAACACACTCCCCTTGGTCTTCCCTCAATTTCTGTGCTGCCCGTGTCAGTAGGCTGAAAGGTGGAAACATATAAGCATAAATATCATGCCATGAAAAAGAAAATGCATCAACCTTAGAACTGTCTGGGTCCGGTCTCCATGAACAAAATGTATCTATTTGCTTATTAACCCTAGTGGCAAACATGTCAATGTCTGGTTTACCCCATAAACGGGTGAGACCCTGAAAAATATTTTCCTGGAGTTTCCATTCGGTACGGTCACTAAACTTCCTAGATGCTCGATCTGCATCTATGTTTTGTTTGCCAGGAATATGGGAAGGTAACAACTCCACATTATTTTTTATGCACCAATTCCAAAGATCTTTGGCTATATTGTTACATATCATTGAGCACATGCCACCTTTGTTTTTTATGTAGCTTACAGCTGTAGTATTGTCTGATAATATGCTAACATTTTTGTTGACAATTCGACCTTGGAAAACTTTTACTGCTAGGTAAATTGCTAGTAATTCAAGGGCATTGATATGATAATGTGACTCGAGTGGCAACCAACGGCCCCCAGTGTGAATATTATCACAGACTGCTCCCCAGCCCATCTCTGATGCATCAGTGGTTATGACAATATCAGGAGTTCTCCCCCTTATTTTCCTTAATAAAAAGTATGCATTGTTTGCCCACCACTGAAGTTCTGATTTCATTGAGCCTGAAATATTCATCAATGAATAAAAATCTCCTTTGGAATGAGCTAGAGCATTAACTTTCCCTCTTTCAATAGCTCTGTAATGCAATTTACCCAAATCAGTTGCCGGGAAAGCAGAAGTAATAAGGCCCAGAACCCTGGCTACTTGATGAATTGTTGAATTTTCACAATTTAACAATTTTGTACACTCTTTCTTAAGAGTTGAGGCTTTATCTTCAGTAAGCTTAACAGTCATACTTATGGTGTCAATAATAAATCCAAGAAAAATAAGCCTTTTCGTTGGATGGAGTACAGACTTCTCCTCATGAACAATAAAGCCTAAGCTTTCAAACAGTTGCCTTGATTTGATCACATTTTCTTCACACTCCTCTAGTGTGTCCCCAATAAGCAATGAGTCATCTATGTAACCAATATTGAGATGTCCTAATTTTCTCAAGGACGAATACACTGGCTTTAATAGCTTGGTGAACAGTCTGGGTGCCGAAGAGATCCCATTGGCCAAACATGTGTATTCATATTTACAATTTTTCCAGACAAACCGCAAGTATTTCCTATGTTCACTTGCTATAGGCACGGAGTAATAAGCATGCCTTAGATCAATAGAGGCTAGATAACAGTTTTCAGTAATAAGCAAAATTGCTGTTTCGAGAGTGTCCATTTTAAAGTGCCAATATTGAATGAACTGATTCAAAGATTTTAGATTTAAAATCATACGGTATTCACCGTTTTTCTTTGGCCTTACGAAAATTGTGGAAATAAACTCTCCCATAGGGGCATCATGCACCTTTACTAGGACACCAATTCGAATGAGTTTATCAATCTCTCTATCAATTATGCATTCTTCTGCATAGTTAAACTGTGGTTGGTACACAGAATTATAATTTTGTGACGGAGTGCTTACAAACTCCAAATGACAATGATTTACAATATCTAGAATATTGGGATCTGATGTTAATTGTTTCCAGGTTTGAGTAAAAAATTGTAGCCTACCTGCATGGAAGGCAGCACTTACTGGGGGAGCAGTATCTGAGCCGGTTACTGTGAGCGTCGAGCACTCCCCCGCCTGAAGTTTTTTGACTCTGATTGAACTCCACTATAAGTCTGCGCCGGTGGGCGGTAAGAATTTCCAACAAATCCTCGCCGAAATGATCGTCGACCGGGGAGTCCCCTTCCACGGGGATAAGGGCGATAGCGCGACCAGCCCCTACCAGCCTTAGGTCGGTTATCCCACTGCATCCTATTGCCAATTTTACAACAGTCTTCAATTTCTTTAGCCACTTTAGAGACATCGTCTCCAAATAACAAGTTAGTGTATGGGACTGAATGAGCACAAAGATGTAGATACTCATACCTCAACTCTGGTTTAATTACATCTCTTCTGACAAAATTAATTTGCCTATTAGCATGGCCTAGCAAGGCGAGGGCGTCATTGCACTTGTCAATGTGAATATCTTCTTTACTGTGCAAAGCCATTTCATGCACCATTTTCCCAATAACTGTTGCTGCTTTAATAACAGAAGTTTCAATGTTCTGCAATTTCTTATCATTTGTTCTCGTTTCTGGGGATAAAATATCCCAAATCAACTGGTTGCATTTAACCGTTTGAAGGCCGTCACAGTTAGCTGGCCTACCTGTGTTATCATCTTTAATAAGATTTGTATATTGTTCATCGTCCATCCCATTACGGAACAAATCAGTGATGTTTTTAGCTAAGACATCATCGATGTCTTTATCACATACTTCACGCGATTTAAATCGCTTTGTCATAGAAGCAAAACGAGACAACGTCTCGCTATCTTGTGAACCGGTTTGTTGTTGTTGTTGGTCACTTAAGTCCACGTGGTTTTCATCCGGCTGTTCAATTTCATACCCATCGGTCCCGTCGTAATCTAACCCATATGACGAAAAATCGTCAACTTTACGGCTAATGTTATCCATTCGGGTTTCCTGGGCGGATTGTTTGTCCCGAATTTCCTTTAATAAATTTAACATTTCAAGTGCCGACGTGCCGCCAGCATTTTCCCCGCCATTCTGGCTGTTAAGATTTTCAGCGTTTGTACTCACGCTGGGGACCGATGGGTTTTGTGACACAGTAGCCGTACTTTTGCGACTGGAGGACCGCTTTTTGGAAGAGACATCGTCTCTCCCCTTATCGTTATCGTCCCCCATGTCCTGACTATAGCGAGCTTGCATGCAAGAGCGAACCACGTCCGCCTAGTTTGCCAAACGCACGTACACTGACTGGCACATGCGCAGTACTATCTCACGTGATACCGGAAGTGTTATGACGATAAAGAATCTTAATTGCGACTCCTCTAATATCGTGTATGTTATCAAGTGCAAAAATGTCGCAAACAGTACGTCGGAGAAACTCAGAATTCTCTACGACAAAGAGCAGCCAACCATTTATCTAGTATTAGACTTAAACATGATGCACCCGTGGCACAACATTTCAATACTCTAGGTCATTCGGTCAAGGACCATTTTGAAATCATGCCTATTGAGAAAATCCCTTTTCTCACTTCCGCTGCAGATACCAAGCACAAACGTTTGGAAAGGGGAAGTTTTTGGATTCAAACATTACAAACTATTTATCCTTTGGGTTTGAACCTGGACCCAGGAAGATGTCGTGAAAAAACTATGATACCATTTGTGTTTCAGTATAAGCATCGCTATGGCCAAGATTATAGTAGAAGAATGCAAACTACTTCAAAGTAAACTTGCTCGACCTCTGACCCAAAGGCCAGTCATTGCTTATAAAAAGAACAAGAGTTTGAAAGACATACTGGTCAGGGCTAAACTCCCCTGTCTGCCTTCTACCTAGGTTTTTCTGGGAAAGGGGTGGTGGGGGAGGGGGGGTGCAAAATTTCCCATGACCCTATAATATATAGCCTGACGATATTCTTACAATAGCTTAAGATACGTAAGCATTGTAAATGTAATACAAAGTGTTCCAGAAAATTCTACTGACTAAAGCCAAGCTCCTGTGAGTCGTCAACCTAATGAAATATCATAGGTTTACTTTGTTACAACAATTTATGATGGGATATAAAGGTCTAAATGATATACCTCTTTTTAAAACAATTAGAAACTTGTCTCCGTGATTATTTTAGACAAGAAGATTTTCCCTGTGCCCGTGTGTTTTAGTATTCATAAATATATAGCCTACTGTAAATGGATGTAAAACATGATTTACTTGTACACATTCATTGTTTACATGTG
The DNA here is from genome assembly GCA_963971465.1 of Lepidochitona cinerea. Classification (NCBI taxonomy): domain Eukaryota; kingdom Metazoa; phylum Mollusca; class Polyplacophora; order Chitonida; family Tonicellidae; genus Lepidochitona; species Lepidochitona cinerea. The sequence continues at coordinate 1,178,651 of OZ020559.1, forward strand.
CGCTTCCTATCTTAATTGTTATGGTAAAATTCTAGTTTAGCGTATAGGTAAGTTTTTACTGTTGAAATATATTGAATGATATTTGCATATTCGTTTGTTACAGAGTACTATCAGCATTGAGAAGCTTCACGTGCGTTCTAATATCCGACATCGCTATGCCGTTACCAAGGTTACCAGTGAAATCAGCAACTCAGCTGATTTCGCCCAAGATGTCAAATTTGATGTACAATTACCGAAGGAGGCGTTCATTACGGACTTTTCCATGTAAGTGTATATAAGAACATGGATATCGCTACTTTAGTTTTAGGCTAGATTTGCCTTACACGACGGTTAAATCACCGTATTTTGGGCTGAATACAAATGGCGTCAGGTAATACACGAAAAAAAAGAAAATAAAAATACGTACGTAAATCCACAAATGGTTCCTTCTTACAACATCGATCGGCACTCTGATCACTGTCGGGGATTTACCCAAGTCAAATACATCAATCGGATTACTTCCGGAAACAGAATAGGTTTACTCCAAACGCTTGAATCTGAAGAGCGATAGACGCTCACTTAATTTAATTTTCCACAAATGGTTGGCTGATATTATAACCACATCTACGACAAGCCTGTCTGATTGTGACACGTTTTACTCATTTGAATATATTACAAAGACTCTAATAGGTTTATTTTTCATTTTAGGTTGATCGATGGCGTCGTGTACCCTGGTGTCATAGACAAGAAAGCCGTAGCTGACAAAAAGTATGATGCGGCGGTCAGCAGTGGGCAGTCAGCCGGGAAAATTGCCACCGCTAGGTATGCCCATCAATACACCTAGATGTTTGTATTTATACAAGACTAATTAAAAATACCCTTAATGAACTCAATGGGGACTAGTGCGATTTTGCTACCTACATGTAGTGTGATTTTACCATTTCAGACCGGAGGGTTTACCTCTGTTTCTCGTTCAGAAATCTCAGGGGTTTGCAAAAACTCTTTTAAAATAGAGTTTAAAACTACATACATCATGCATTATTTGTTGAAATTTTGACTTTAAAAGCCCCGCTCGCCATGTTCTCCTTAGGAAGTCCACTACCGAGTATGTGGGGTTTTTTTTCTTTAGATTTGTTGAAAATTTTGCCATTATTTCAACACACACCCTGCCTTCACATTCCTGGATAAGTGTGGAGACGCATTCTATCTGTACCTTCGCCAAATACTTTCGTTGAAAAGACGTCGTGTAATCCTACAGGTGAAATGCATGACGTTTAACATTGAAAAGACGTCGTGTAATCCTACACGTGCAATGCATGGTGTTTAACGTTGAAAAGACGTCGTGTAATCATACACGTGCAATGCATGGTGTTTAAAATTGAAAAGACGTCGTGTAATCCTGTACGTGCAATGCATGATGTTTAACATTGAAAAGACGTCGTGTATCCTACACGTGCAATGCATGATGTTAAACATTGAAAAGACGTCGTGTAATCCTACACGTGCAATGCATGACGTTTAACATTGAAAAGACGTCGTGTATCCTACACGTGCAATGCATGATGTTTAACATTGAAAATACGTCGTGTAATCCTACACGTGCAATGCATGATGTTTAACATTGAAAAGACGTCGTGTATCCTACACGTGCAATGCATGATGTTTAACATTGAAAAGACGTCGTGTAATCCTGTACGTGCAATGCATGATGTTTAACATTGAAAAGACGTCGTGTAATCCTACACGTGCAATGCATGATGTTAAACATTGAAAAGACGTCGTGTAATCCTACACGTGCAATGCATGGTTTTATTTCCTAAAGAGCATTTGTTCTAAAAAAAACAGACGGATGGTCAATCTGTACATGTTGTATTGAAGTCCTAAAACCCATTATCATACAATGACCATACAATGACAAACTTACAGGGGTCTATTCTTGTTTCAGTGTCAGGGACTCAAACGAGTTTGTTGTTTCCATCAATGTAGAGGCCAATAGTACTACTGAGTTCAACCTGACTTACCACGAGTTACTCCTGAGACGAACTGGTTTATATGAGCACGTCATCTACATCAATCCAGGAAGTGTCGTGCCCGACTTCATGGTACAAGTTTTTATAAACGAATCAAGGGAGATAACCGAACTAACTGTTCCAGAAATCAGAGGGGATCGGCTTTCTTCAAACGTTATTTCAGGTAAATACTAAGGAATTAATCAGTTTTGTTAGCGGATTCTAATGTAGAGTTTGCCAAAATTAAACTTGGATGGGTCTGATTGGCATTATTTTCAGTCCTATTTATAATCCATTTTTATACGCCCGACTTTAAAAACGTCGGTCGTATTATGGTATCATCAGCGCCGGCCGTCCGTCCGTCCGTCCCGGATTCCCTTCAGCTCCATAACTTAAAGAGTTTGATCCGATCTTTACAATTTGTTCACAACATGTACCTTATGGGTAGCTGGTGTGTCGTGAATCATTTAAGACATCTTAGGTTGCATAATATGGGATCTACATTGAATTATGTAACATTCCCTTTAGTCTATATATTCGCTCGTTTTCGCTCCATAACTTGAAGAGTTTTGATCCGATCTTTACAATTTTTCCCAACATATACCTTAAGGGTAGAAGGTGTATCATGAACTATTTATGACATCTTCGGTTGCAAAATATGGCAGCTATATTAGATTATGTTATATCCCTTTAGTCTTTGTTCACTATCGCTCCATATCTTGAAGAGTTTTGATCCAATCTTTACAATTCTTTCACAGCATATACTTGCTGTGTAGATGGTGTGCTGTCGGCCATTTATGAATATCCGGTTACATAATACGGCATCTATATTAGAGTATATAATATTCTCTTTTAGTCTATGTCTTGGTTGCTTGCGCTCCATAACCTGAAGAGTTTTGATCTTTATAATTCTTTGACAGCTTACCTTATGGATACATGGTGTGTTGTCAACCATTTATGAAAAGTTGTGTTGCATGATTGCATAATTTGACATCTATATTAGATTATGTCATATTCTCTTTTAGTCCGTATCTACTTTAGTTTTGACCTGATCCTCTCAATTTTAGAGTATATATACCTGAGCGGTAGATGGTGTGTCTGGAACAATTTAGGATATCGTTGTTTACATGATACGGCATGTATGTTCATCGAATAGAGAAATGAAAATCCTTCATATGAACATAGGATTTTAATTGCTGAAATTTAAACAATTAGGTTCTATAATGTAGATGAATCCGTCATAGCGGAGGTCGTATGTTGAGTTTACTAAAACTCTTGTTATTTGTCGAGTAAATCATATGCCCCGTATCGCCTACAATAACATTATCAACTTTTATTTTTTTCACGCTACAACCATACACTTTTTGCATTTATTAACGTTGAGATACAATGTTGAGACCGACGACACTCAAGCTTCTCTCACTTACACACGAGACTACAATAGGGCGTACGTTTCAATAAGCTATCGGCAGAAGTAGCATGTGATACCTTAACCGGAAGTGTGACACGTCCTGTTAACCAGAGTCTGACAAAATAGCGCCATCTATCGGATATCAAGGGAAAATCCCCTCTTCCCTCCCAGCCCTAAGTGGTGTAGGTTTGGTCCCTAGTTCAGCTCAGTTTGAGCCCCCCCCCCCCCCCTCTCAACCCCAGACACACAAAAGTGGTCACGGAACACCTTTCATGGACAGTTGAGATCCCTTTTTTTCTTGGAGTCATTTGAAAACATTTAACATTTTATCCAACAGGAACTAACAAATATGCTACGATAAAGAGTCTGGATGCATTCTCGGCGGAAGTGACCTTTGCTCCTACAATACAACAACAACAGGAGTATTCTGACAGCGGAGTGAACGGACAATTCATTGTGAACTATGACGTCGATCACACTCTTACACCCGAGGGAGAAATACTGGTAGGAACATTTTTCCATAAACCTGTACACAACTGAGTTAACCATCTACACTAATTTTATAGAACTTGTAAACATCTTAATCAAACAATGTGGCATTTACCTGTAAAAGTAGATCCCTCCGTCTGCAATTCATTTTTAAGGGAATTCGTTACAGTGATCAACTCATTGTTGCAGGCGAACCTCATGTTTATTCTAAATAGTGTAAAAACTACATGCATCATTCTCTCTGGATATTCTGACTCTTAATGTTCTCCACAAGAAGTCTGGTATATTGCTTACAATCTTCACAATGTTTTTCTCAATAACAACACTCGTCAAACGTCGAGATATTTTATAACACTTAATAATTTCTACCATATAATATTTTGAGGCCCGGTTCCACAGGACCAATATCGAGTTCACAAGAATGGTGTACCCCCTGGTACAAGGGTCAACGCGGAGACGACATTCTGTCTTCGGTAAATCTCGTGAATCTCGTACATCTTGGGTTGAAATTGGGCCTTTTAATGTGACATATGCCTATGCATCTATTTTACGTTGTTTTTTAGGCATCTAATGGGTACTTTGTCCATTTCTTCGCCCCTGATAATCTCCCCGCTCTTGGAAAAAGAATTGTGTTTGTTCTTGACGTCAGTGGTTCGATGGGAGGAACAAAAATACGACAGCTGAGGGAGGCAATGCTGTTTATTCTGGCCGAGTTGCGTCCCATTGATGAGTTTGGAATCATATTGTTCAGCAGTGACGTCAGACCTTGGAGGTCAGCAGAACTCATTTCGGCAACACCGGAAAATATAAAACAGGCAAAGGCGTTTATAGAGACCATCAGAGCCAGTGGAGGTATTTCATCATTTCAAATATTTTCATATTTTGATTTTGTAAACCAAGATTTATTAGTTTTAAGTGACGTTAGGTGTCAAAATGCAGATAGCAATGTTCTGATCTAAAGATTGTCAAAGAAAACAGGAAAAGAAATTTCATGATCTCCAAATTCGGGCTATTCTCTTTTAATTTATCAGATACCATAATAACTAAACCTGATCATGAAGTCATTTACATAATGGTATCAATGGAAATCTCGGGAAAAATGGCGGGTCATCTATTTGATCCACTGAACAACTTAACATAATAAAGTATATGTAGTAAGGAAACTCAGTAAATATTAATGGTGTAATCTCAATATTTTGACTTAAGTCATCGTATTTTTTAACTATTTGTAGACATCTAGCTGTTAATCGAGAACCGAAATTATACTGATATCTTAATCTCTTTTAGGGACCAATATAAACTCTGCCCTTCAAGAAGGACTTCGTTCCCTGGGTACACACCCAACAAAGTTGTCAATGGTCATTTTCCTCACTGATGGACAGGCAACGTCTGGGATTACAAGCTCCGACCAAATCATACGAAACGTGGCTGAAGCTAGGCTAGAGCGTCAGTCTATTTACTCTTTGGCGTTTGGGAGAGGTGCGGATTTCGACATCGTTCAGAAGATCTCGAGTGAAGGAGAGGGATTTGCGAGGAAAATTTACGAAGACGCGGACGCCTCTCTCCAGCTGGCTGGGTTCTACAACGAGATTTCTACCCCACTTTTGTCCGACATCGAAATAACATATCTCAATGACACTGTAGACCCTACCTCCGTAACAGTCAGGCGCTTCCCTTGGTATTTTAGTGGATCTGAAATTATAGTCAGCGGAAGATTCAATGTAGATTCCAACAACAACGGAAGTGACACTGAGATTCCGCTATCAAATGGCCAAAGGGAGAATATGGATGTTGATATAACAAACAACACGACAACTGAACCCCTGCCCCTTACACTGACCTTAACGGGAAGGAAAGACATACAAGATCTCACCTTGAAGTATATTATCCATCCACCCTGTTTCTATCCCCTTGAGAGGCATTACTGGCCCCCATATCCCTGTTACTGTAGGCCATGTCCGCCATTTCCACCTCCCAAACCCCCAGTACATGTACCAGGTCCCATCAAAGGCCGAAACGATTTCATTGAAAGACTCTGGGTTTATTTAACCATAAAACAGCTCTTGGCCGAAAATCTGGAAAATCCGTCAACAGCCACAGAAAACAAAATTACCGAGTTAGCATTAAAGGTAAGACATTCTTTGAAATGCATCAATTGGCATGCCTAAAACGAGACTGAAAACAATATAATCTGAAAAATAAACTGATAAAAAGTTGGAATGGTTGTGAGGCTACCGAGGGTCGCCGGTTTCCACCTCATACTTAACCTACCATCTCTGCACTATATAGCCCATTGCAATGGAAAACATTAATTGCAGTGCTAGTTGCCATCTAATCTAAGTATTTTCGCAGCTTTCAAAATAAGCCATCTTCAACCTGTATTAAAACTTACCGGTATATGTTACAGTACAAGTTCGTCACCCCGTTTACTTCCATGACCGTCACAAAGCCAGAAAGGATGGAAAAACCCAAACTTTATTTTGGAGGTAAGACAGAGTTTGTTGTGAACTTTAAGTTCAATAAACATTATTTGTGCTATGTTTTATGCTAGTCTTGAATCATTTTTGGGGAAATGAAACCGCATACAAATCGTGAGGATCAGACACTCAATATTCGATCTTGTAACATGTAAAAGATAATTTTGCAAATCTTTCCTAAATCCAGAATCTCCAAAGATGCAGCATTATTACTATACTATAACATAGCATTTATTTTTTATCTCCAGAGAGTAAAGTGCAGTCCCCACAGCCTGAAGTAAGCAGGAGAGGTACGTGTCAAACCTACATGTACTTCAGTTACTTTAAGATTAACACTAATAGGAGATATTAGATGACTTCCAAATAAAACAAATATCTATTAAATGACTACCAAATAAAACAAATATCTATATAATGACTACCAAATAAAACAAATATCTATATAATGACTACCAAATAAAACAAATATCTATTAAATGACTACAAAATAAAACAAATATCTATTAAATGACTACAAAATAAAACTATAGGGTTACAAATATGCATATGTCCAACTGTGTTTACATATGAGAACAAATAAAACAAAGTATTATCACATTTAACTACATCACATTAGAGTGGCATGAGCTGCCAAAATGTTAATATTTTGACGTTAACACAGAATGTTGAAATTATATAAGACGTATAATTCGGAAGCTTTGTAGTGCTTCTAGTCTCGAAAATGTACGATAAAGTATTGTTTTGAACTAACTTTGACTTAGAATGAATGAATGGTCGTCCCGACTCGTTCGGCTTATTTAAATTTTGCTTAATTTTCGAACACGTATTCAGTTCGTACAGGCCACATCCTGTATGGATTCCAACGCCAATCATTTAGTTTTTCGATGGCCTTCAAAGCCTCTTATTGTCGTGACGATCAGAAATTATGAAAAAAGTGTGCATTTTGGCAGCTCATGCCACTTTAAGCTTCTGCTCTAATCGTCCATTTTCTGTTTCTTTTCAGTTATGTCTCCCCCTTCATGTAAGTTGTTGGTTTTTGCATTTGTTTTTTCCTTCTTATTAGACCACCATGATCTCAAGGTGGTCTTCTCAAATCGATTTTTGTCCGTGATCCGTCGTCCGACGCCCGTTCCAAGAGAACTACTGGCCGGATCTTCATCAAATTTCACAGACATGTACCCCTTATGGTCTAGTTGTGCATCGTCTATTTTGTTTGCTCATTTGCATGATAAAATGGTCGCTGGGTGCTATTTTGTAATTTTTACCTACATAGTTAGTGATCGCGGAATCTAGGAAACCACCAGGCCGATCATGATGAAATGTTTTGGGTTGGTTCCCCATATAGTCTAGTTGTGGAACATTTATTTTACCGAGCTCATTTGCATATTAAAATGGCCGCTAGGCGACCATTTTGTTTTTCTTCTTTTTACCACTTTTCTCCTAAAGTAATAGGAGGATCTTCGTAAAACTTTGTACGCAGGTTAACCCTATGGCCTTGTTGCGTACTATGCACTTTTTTGCTCATTTGCATACCAAAATGGCCGCTAGGCGACCATTTTTTTTTTCTTCTTTTTGTCACTTTTCTTCTAAAGTAATGAAAGGTTAGCATTTTCGTAAAAAAAAAATACACATGTTACCCCTATGGTCTCATTGCGCAATATGCACATTTTTACTCATTTGCATATTCAAAATGGCGGCCATAGCTATTTCTGTGATTTTTACCTACATAGTTTTTGATCACGGTATCAGGAAAACTCCCAGGCGGATCTGGATTTTTTTTTTTGTGTTGTTTCCCCATATGGTTTTTTCGTCGTTGTTTTCATTTAACCCATTCGGTACCGCTGTCGCCATGTGGCGTTAGAGTGCTAGCCTGCTTCATTACCGAAGACATCGTATGGCGACAGCAGAAAAGTCGGCTAAAACCCCACTGACGCTGTATGGATATTTTTCTTACAACTTCAACTAATTTTGAAAATGAACAAATAAAACCACACGTTGCATCTGTTTGTTGCTTTCACTTTAATTCACTAATAACTTCCAACTTTGTCCAAGTTAGAACGGACTCATTAAATTTTAAACTGACTTTCGTCATGTTTAAATTTTTACTCATCAGACGATTTATACGTCGCCCATTCTTCAATTTTCACGGGCTATTTTTGACAGATATACATTATCTTTTGATTTGAATTTTGATTTGTAGACAAACACTAAATGCATCTTAGTAACATGTGTACAATCGTTTTGGATTTTATAAATCTTAATGGTGTACAGGACTCAAACAAGCGATATCACTGACTGGCCTGTGTGCAAGTACATGTAGCCAGGAATTTCGCTGCCGGGAACACTTTTAGGCAATCTCTGCTGTCTGACTGACGGGCCACGTGTGCTATAGCCTGGACTATAGCTTCGGTACTGAATGAGTTAAAATAGTCGCCCAGCGACCATTTTATTTTTATTTTTATCACTTGTCTCTCTTGTGATCGCGATACCAAGAGAACTTCTGGTCGGATCTTCATTAAATTCCACAGACAGGTTACCATTCAGGTCTATTAAAATGGCCGCTAATCGACAATTTACTAGGTACAGGTAATAGAGAAACTTGCAGCTGAGAAAGAAGTTCACAGTAAATTCATTTCATTTCTATATAGGCCGGTAGGATATGTTAAGTGCAATGACCATACAATCGCGGTTAGATGATCTTATAGAACCTGCTGAGTAAGAGCCGACAATGCTTCTTGTAATTGTGTAAAATTTATACTTCGTTTTGACGTATGATATTACACAATTGGCCTTTGCTTTGTGAAAACAAATGCTTTATGAAAGAGGCTACATTGTACATAGATGCGGTCACGGTTGTATCGATTTCAATGTTGGACAAATGTATTTCGAAGGAAGATGTACACTAACAGGAGTTAAAGCGAAGCATCCTTCATTTCAACCTTAGTAAATTGAAATCGAACATCCTCTTCGGTTATATTAGTCTTACTTTCTCAAATCCATTTTGGCATTCAGTGATGTCGTTTTCAAACTCTTAACCAATCATTTACGAAAGTTGGTTTGGAGTTTTTAGATTTCAGCCACTTTCTACCTAAAAAACTTTGTTCTTGTCCAGTCAGCCACCAACTGAAGAAATCAATTTCACATATCAAGTTTGCGTTCCGTTTACAAGTAGCCTAACTTTCTGATAGTGTTCTATGGTGGTCGCCAAGATCAGTTCACTGATCTCTTGTTCTTAATGTTTTTAGTGCCAGATTGTTGGTTTTTTTTTCAACATCGGTCATACCAAAGGCTGTTAAATTGATCATAAAACTTTTGGAATGGTCTACTATCAATGTAAAACTGTATAAGAAGCTTGCCAGGGTATACAAGAGACCTCCTTTCCTTCTGCCATAAAGCATCAGCGTATATATATATAATACTAAGTCCAATAGAGAGTGCACATACTTACATGTAAACCTTCTGATGATATTTATTTGTTATTCTTTTGTCATTTCCAGTCAACAATTTCGGGGTAGCAAATGTCAACTTTGCATTAGGTGAGTACTATACTTGATCAATCGCCTTCCCTTACCACTGTATTTGAGTACTATACTGGATCAATCGCTTTCGCTTACCACTGTATTTGTAAAAAGAGGGATTCGAGTTCATTAAACCTCTAGATTGCACCAACGACAAACCTTAGATTACAGAGATTGTACTGTCCAAATGTTGTAAACATTTTCTTAGAAGTGCAGATTTGGTTGTGAAAATTGTTCACTCAACCAAGTGTTCACCCAACCAAGGGTTCACTCAACCAATTTTTTGCTCAACCAAGTGTTTGCTCAACCCGGGAATATAATACACTAGCTAGTAACTATTTAAATAATTTTACAAATGCAGATAAACAATCTTTTTTGAAGGAAGTTTTGACTGGTGGTATTTTATTTATTTATTTTAGTTTGGTAAATTTCTTCAGAATAATATATTTATGACCACCGTTGATTCTTGACAATTCGCATTGAATGTTTCCCTTCCAGGCCCTGCCGGTCCTAATACCCTCTCCAAATTTGGACAACCTCTTGCAAGACCATCTCGATTCCCTGTCGCAGATCTGAGACCACCACCGCCGACCACAACGATGGCACCAGTAAAACGTACGTCTGTGTTCTTTCTATCAATAGTCATCTATTTTCCAGACAACAACATTTCCGCCATTTAAGACAGTTTAGAAACTGTTTCCAATTAAGTGTCACATCTGTAAACATCAGGCTTCAAGGAAAACAAATCGTTTTCTATCATGTGACCCATTCGTTGACCAATCAAATTGTAAATCAATCTCCCTTTTATGATAAATTTATTGTATGTATAATTACAGCTTTGACTTCGGGGTTAAACATTGAAGTAAACCTGACAGAATCAGCAGCCGAAACATCACAGATCCTATGCTTAGATATTCCAGCATCAACTCTTCTCGGAAATCTGCTTCTTCTCAATGACACAGAAAATGGTAAGTTCAAGAAAAAAAAGATTGCATATGTTATGAGTGAAAAAACAAAAGCCAAAATGCTCACCCCTAAAAAACCCGGAACTGACAGAGATTAAATTATCTACTACTACCTCAGTAACCAGCAGTTTACAATCCTCCATTTCATCACAATACTACGATGACAATGGGTTGACTCCAGGCGAATGTGGACAAGCTTAGTAGTGGATGTTCAAATTGTACTTAGAACAAAATCATTTCCGGGATTAAAGCAAAATGTGAGCGTGTAGCGTCTAGATTTTGAGATTCTCCTTTTTCGTACAACTTTTTATGACCTTTCTTAATCGCCATATAATTCTAGAGACGGAAGGGTGTGGCAGAAAACATCAATAATCATTGGCTTGGTTAACATGTGAAATTTTTGTTCGTAGGTGTCGTTTTAACAGGCGTTTTACATCAATCAAACTATGGTGACCATAAGAAATTCAGCGAACTGGAAATCTCTCTAGGTGTAACGTTTAACCTGAAGATAACAACCAAAGACATCAGCCTGAATGGGGTAACCTACCCATGGTGGCGATTGAATTCACTGGCAGCTAACGGATTGAGGGTCACAGCAAACGATGGTATAGAAGTGACATCAGCCGATAACGTGATGTTTACATTCCACAAGTTTGGTTTGGAGACCAGACGATCGCTTTCCAGTCCTTTCATTGCACTTACAATTCAGAATATGGATTATTTATCAGTAGATGCTGAAGGAATCATAGGTGAGGAAACCTTAGAAGATATTTATATCCCATATATTAATATAGCAGTGTCCAATAGTCATTAAGTTACAGAAACCGCATCACTGATAAAATATTGATTCTATCATACAAAAAAAATGAAAAGCCGTCTTGCATGGCGGATATGAGAGAGTTTCACAGAAAAGGCCATTCCTGTACTTAACTGCCAACAATATCTCAATCACACCTTAACAAAAAACAAACATTCCTTCTCTATTGGGCAGTAATATGTGTTCATTTTTCTTTCCTTTCTTTTTCTGAGGCTGGTAATTTTAATTAGTTGTTTTCAATTTATTACAGCTACCATTTTGGATTTGGATGGATTACAGATTGAAAACAAGAACACAATTAAATTTTTTCGAAACGGAGTGACCGAAATTGCAACAACAACAACTGACAGCACTCTGGAAAACAAGAACTGTTATAGAGTAAAAAACGAACAAACATTGGCATCCATTTTAGGAAGTTAGAAAATTGCAATCGACTTTAATAGACCCTTTCGGCTTAGAACGACGTGTTTAGGACTTTGTTCGAATTGTAGGGCATTGACGTTATCTCTCTGTTGTGGTCGCTGCGACACGCCTCTTTTGCATTACGTCATAGACGAAATGAACTCGATTCTGACGTCAGATTGATCCAAAAACTAATTTTGCCCTACAGCGAGTCTTCTGCGCAAGCGTCAATCCTTAAGCCGAAAGGGTCTATTGTGAAAAGGGAATATAAATAATTGTCTCCGTTTATTGTATAGTTCTATTTTTTTATTAAAATAAAATTTTATTTCATGTAAACTATTCTTGTCTGTCTGTTTACTTGAACATAGCAGATAAATCGCATCTGTGTGTATTTTTACTTAAACATGGCTGAGAAATCTCGTCTGTGTGTTTGTTTACTTGAACATAGCCGAGAAATCTTGTATGTGTGTTTGTTTACTTAAACATGGCGGAGAAATCTCGTCTGTGTGTTTGTTTACTTAAACATGGCTGAGATATCTTGTATGTGTGTTTGTTTACTTAAACATAGCCGAGAAATCTTGTATGTGTGTTTGTTTACTTAAACATAGCCGAGAAATCTTGTATGTGTGTTTGTTTACTTAAACATAGCCGAGAAATCTTGTATGTGTGTTTGTTTACTTGAACATCGCCGAGAAATCTTGTCTGTGTGTTTTTCTTTATTTATATAGGATACAGGTCACAGTTTCTCACTTCCGGATTTTCCTAGGACGAAAGAAGTTCCAGATATTTTTGTGTGTTTTTTTTATTATTTTTTCCTGGCCCCCTGCATTTTTTTCTGGGCATTTTTGTAGTTTTTATGAAAGACAGGGGTTGAATTACTGTCTGGAAATGATTTTAGAAGTGGAATGGGACCAGTTCAGGTGGATGGAGTTCTGGTAGTTGGGGGTGCTTTGGTTTGTTTACATGCGGCGGTATATGTTCAAAGAGACCCCTGTCAGCTGATTCTACTCGTATCTCAAAATTTCTACCTTCAACGTATGAAAAAATTGTGCTTAAAATACTGCCAAAGGACTGTTCAAGGCCCCCACCGAAGGATTTGGTTCAACGAAAGTTAGGGAAGGTGCTATGAGAGCAGACATTAACATTACCGCAAATGGGAAATGAAGGAAAATGAAACTGTGACCTGCTGCCATATATTACCGTGCAAATGTCAGAAAGTGTATGTTAGATTCTCAGCACCATAGAGGCTGATTGTTCGGCCTAACATGAACAGATATAAGAAACACAAGGGCACAGGGATAATCTTCATTACTAAAATAACCCTGAAGACAAGTTTCTAATTGTGTTAAAAATGGGACCATTTAGAACTGTATACCCAAACATAGTTTGTTGTTATAAACAAAAACCTATTATATTTCATTACTTCATAAGGCTAAAAACAGACAGTAGAATTTTCGGCATTTTCTAAGAAATGTGAAGCTGTAGGGATCTTCAGCTATGGTAACTAAAAGAGTCAGGTAAACTTCAGTGGGACCACCTTCAGATATGAGCGGGGATTCCTCGAAACGCAATCCCATCCCAGGAATGATGAACACCCCTTTAATATCTCACATTTTTTTGAATGATCTCATTAAACTTTTTGATCGCCATTTTCCATGTAAAGTGACAGAATCAGTTTGCTTTGACTCTTCAAAAGTATACCAGGTTCCCAAAAGATGCAGTACACAATTTTCAACTCCCGTTTTTATACGCCCGCTCTTAAAGCGGGTGTATATTGGTATACCGTCCGTCCGTCCGTCTCTCCGTCCGGATCCGTGTCCGCTCCATAACTTTAAACCTATTGCATGATTTTTTTTTCTTCTGATATATTTAGCTTATGGGTGTGTCGCGTACCAAAACTAAATTGGAGTCTCAATATTTTTGGCGACCAAAACAGTTTTTTCAGATATAACTAGCTTATGAAGAGGCAGTGTGTCCTGTACCAAAATTAAATTGGGGTCTTGCTATTTGTGGCGACCAAAAGTCCAAAACAGTCACCAGCCTTTTGCCATTGAGTTGCTTGGTACTTATTACATGGATTATAATTTTTTTCAGTTATAACTACATCCGTACCAAAAAGTTCTGGACATTGTGCCAACCAAAACAGTCCCCTAGCCATTTGGCATTCAGGAACTATTGCATGGATTTAAAAAAAATCAGTTATAACTAGCTTACAAATAGACGATGTGTCCCGTACTAAAAGTAAATTGGGGTCTCGCTTTATGTGTCGACCAAAAACAACTACCCAGCCTTTTGGCATTCAGTAATTGAGGAAATGGATGTTAATATGTCTGTGGTTTCACAGTAGAGCTTAATTGTATCCAAACAACGTATAACCACCTGTGGAGACCAAATGAGATTTCTATTGTTTTATCAGTAATTGAATTGTTGTATGCCTATATGTAGTGTAGACACTTTTGCAAATAGCTTTGGTACAGTTTTCAGAAAGCAGCTTATAGGTATGTGATCTGTCAAATACTGAAATTCACCAAGCCCCAGTCTTTTTTAGGTGACTGAAAGATTCTACCAGCCGAAATTCTGTTTAAAGCTTGTCTATAATATTGAATATGAAGATAGTGTGCTACAATGAATTTACCCTGGAGGGCGTATTGTGAGTTTCTTAAACTCTTGTTTAGATTCGGACGAAAGAAATATGCGGGACAGATTCGATAATAAGTTTTAGCATTTTAAATGGAAAATGTCATAAACTCTTTAATCTCACCGTGTTTTCTATATATATTTATGAACACTCAAAATAACCATGGAGAATAATATATTTATATTTTTATATATAATTTGTGGTTTGAGTGGCGTTCTAGAAGTTGATGAAGATATGATAAGTAATGCGAACAGAAAGTTTGTTTTTTCCATAAATTTGTGTTACTTGTCAAGTTTATAATTGTGTTGAACAGGGTATAACATTTAGGCAATTATACTCAATCATAAATTGTTGTAATAAACTAAAACCCATGCTACTGTGGCCATTAGGTTAATGTCACATAACGTGTTACGTTACGATGTGAACTGGACTATAGTTTGAAGAGGGTTGTACTTTTTGCCTAACATGATTTTAAAGTTGGCCTGACTTAATTCATTATTTACTGCTCTACAAAGACTCATTGATGACAGACAAGAGTTTGTCTTTAGTCAGTTTCGAGCGAACATGTTTTAATACAATAAAATCCAATCAAAACCACGAGTCAAAATTCAATTTCGAGACAAAAAGTCCGCATCCTTATCCTTGATTGGTTCAATTGTGAAGCTTACCGTCTGTAAGTATAGCGCCCATCTCATGATGCGAGGGTTGTTGAGTTTGGCCTTCCTTAAAAAGGACAGTGGCTGGTGGTCAGATAAAAGATCTGCCAATCAAATAAATACTAAATTTATTAATTGCCCACACTACGGCCAAACATTCCTATTCTATGGTTGTTGTTCCCGATTAATCAATTTTCGACTGGCGTACGCTTCTGAGTGTAACATCCCATCGTTCTCTTGTAACAACACATCCCAAGGCCACCACCGGAAGCATTAGTCCGCAACACGAAATTTTGCGCCAAATCGAGCAACCGTAATATTGGAGCAAAGCTTAGTCAATGTTTCAAAGGCTGAATCGTGCTCCTCGAGCCAAATTAAATTGTTAGGGTGTTCTTTCTAAGTAAGATCGGACAACGGGGCCGCTAGGGTAGAATAATTGGGAACACATTTTTGGTAGTATCCCGCTAGCCCGAGAAATGCTCGCAGCTCTTCGTGGTCTTCGGCTTGACAGCGTTTCTAATAAGATCGATTTTGTCGGGCATGACATGGTTTGCAGACCACCCTTATCAACAACATGGCCAACATATTCCTTTTTCACTGCACTGCACATTTGCACTGTTCATAGGTTCAGTGTCAAAGATCGTAATTTTGTTGAGCTTTCTGAAGTCAATTACCAGGCGGAGCGACCCAGCTTTCCTGTTGACCATAATAAGTGGGGACCTGTAAGGCGATTGCGCGTGTTCAACGATGTCTAACGCTTCTATTTCACGAATCTCGGATTTTACCGCATCAAAGATCGTAATGAGTGTATAGGGAACCGTATAATGTTTTACTTGAACCGGTTCATTGGTCGTCAACTGACAGGCATACGTACGTGGCGTCCTTCGTCCAAACATCATGCACGTAAAATCGAGATGGGCCCGCGAACAGTTTTGCCATATATTAGCTCAAAAGGGAAAAATAGTCAACTTTCTTTGGGCGCTTCGCGGTACACAAAGAGGGATGGTTTTGTATATCGACCCCAATCCGTCGGTCGTTCGTTAACGAGTTTTTTTTTACATACGTTTCAATGTCCCATTTAAATTGCCGTTACATTGTGCATGATATGGTGTTGTCGTCAGGTGGACAATCGACAGTAAGTGGTAACTTACGGCCATCATTTCAGAGGTGAAGTGACTGCCGTTATCGGTAAATAATTCTTGCGGTGCTCCTGCCTCTGGATATAACGAGGATAAATCGAGGTCACGGCGGAAATTGATAACAAACTGCTCACGCAAGAACAGCTGCCTCAAATCCCGTAAGATTTCGTTGTGCCCGAGAGTTCTAGCCACCGCTCAAAATATGTTTCTAATCTAAAAGCGTACTGGTTGGGGGTTTCGTTACTTTCCGGTTTGCATTTAAACACTTTTTCCTCAGCCCGTCCTTGGTCAATTGGTAACGCTTAAACGCAAATTTAAGCTTTTTATAATCTAGCCTTAGCGCGTAACAAAACTCCCAAGTAAACGGGGCAATCTTCCTCTCAAACCGCTGGGCATAAGCCTCTAATTGATCTTTATAGTCATCGGAGATAGGTAGTTGAGGTCCGCGAAAAACCATGCGGCCATTATCCGTGGTATACTGCGTCTCGTTTGCGTCATGAGCTGCACTTTTAAAGCAAATTTCAAATTCCATTTTTTTAATTTCTCGATCATGCGCACGTTGCTCTCTTTCGTCACGTTCTAAGCGATCGTGTTCCCTATATAGACCTAAGCCGCCGTTTTGAGCGATTCGCCCTCAGTTTAAACAAATACCACAACGTAAAAGTTCGTTAAGCTCCTCAGTCATTTTTAAAAGTAAAATAGGTAAATAGTCGAACAACCAAACACCCATTCACACAAACGGTAGGTTACACCCAATTGCGAGATTGGTTTAACAACCTACGGACTTAGAAAGGCCGTAACTACGTCGTGATCACCAACCTATGGTGTTCTATTTGGGCCACTTCTCCGTCGCGCGTCGACTTACGCAAATGCGACGTCGACCTCAGCGTCGCGCGTCGAGTTTTATAATGTTTAAAGATAGACAGTGAACTAGACGTCGCGTTTTAGAGCGCAACGTCGCGTTTTTCTTGGGCGACGTCGCGTTCCGCGTCGCGCGTCGGGTTTGGCAATGTTGAAAGATAGGCAGTAAACTCGACGTCGTGTTTTTTTTTTTGCGCGACGTCGCGTTCCGCGTCGAGTTGGAAAGTTAAGGGCTTTATGTCCTTTGTGCATGTGTGGGGACCATTCATTATTGTAGATCAACTGTCAAACCGTTATTTGTACCCATTTAATGTGTGTTTATATACACCAGATTTCGGTGTGACCGTCAGCCAACTGTCTTTTCATTTAAATTGAACAATATATCAATGATCATTATGACTCACCGTATGAATTTAGCTCAGTGAATAAATCCGATCGAGGATATTTATATACTTCGCTTTTTTGTGAACGAACCCTAGAATTAAATTCTCAGTTTTTAAATATGAAAGTTAATTTGCTTCCAAAAAAAACAAACGACTTACCATAAAATAGCGGTTTGGTAGCTAATGTTTTAATAGCATAGGTCCCCACACATGCGCAAAGGACATAAAGCCCTGAACTTTCCAACTCGACACGCGTCACGCAAAAACAAAGCAACGTCGCGCTCTAAAACGCGACGTCGAGTTCGCTGCCTATCTTTTGCTATCGCAAAGGACATAAAGCCCTGAACTTTCCAACTCGACGCGAGACGCGACACGCGACGCCTCGCCCAAAAAACGCGACGTCGCACTCTAAAACGCGACGTCGAGTTCGCTGCCTATCTTTTAACATTGTCAAACGCGACCGGGAGGTCGACGTCGAGTACCGCGTCGCGTTTGTGTAAGTCAACACATGGGGGCAACAGGGATATTCCTCGGGAATTAACGCCAGAACCCCATATACAAATAATTTCTGCCTTTGAATCTCTTAAAGAAAAGCATTCTTTAACATTAAGTGTGCAAAACATTGAAAAGAGACCTGGACGTTTTAATCGCAAGTACATGTATGTATAAACGAAATGTAGATCCTATGACGGTTAGGGGCTCTGTCGTTTTAATTCCAGCCACCGTCTCGTAAGCTGCAACAAACAACATGGCTGCTAACACCATCGACTGTAAACTCAGTCTAGTGTTAACCCCTAGGGGTTGGTTTTCCATCTAATAGTAAAGCCAACTGGAACATTCCCAAAATGAACACCAGCTGCAGTTCAAACTCAACACAACACCTGATGCTCCAACCGGTACTAACCCAGCACCAAACTCAAACTGTAAATCCAGGTTACACCAACACCAGGTGTCAACACCTAACACTCTGATAACAACTTATAGATGGTGACTTTGTAGGATTATAAAAGAATAACTGCAATATATTTATGAACTGCAATATATTTATTTCTGAACACTGTTTAAGCCGTCTCATCCCACTTCAGAGAACTACGTGCTATTCATAAACCACAAGCGTGACCACAATCCACTGGCCGGCCTATTGTAGTTACAAATTAGCATAACAGTGCTTCATTTGAAGGCTGAATGAACAAGGTGTATTGTAAATAAGTTAAGTATTGTATAAATACTGTAGATTTTGCCTGCAGTCTTGTTTTAGGAATTTGTGACACAGCCCAGGGGTCATGTGACCTAATTTACATAAGTTGACCAAACATTATTTTACCCAATTACCCAGCCTAGACCTATCTAATTAGTGGTCACCTGACTTAATTTGCATATTTATAAGACGTTATTGTTCACTTCTGGGTCTAAAGGCAGAACTCTAGACAAGCAGATATAGGAGAAACACATTACTGTTCACTGGCTCTATTTTGCAGATTTCGCTCACTATTGAAACGTTTTTCTTTTAATTTGGTGGTTCTTTAGGTAAGTTTGATTTCAATACTATAAACCTTTAATATTTAGTCATTCATAAGTAATACTTAAATTGAATTGACCGATTGCTTGACGACGTCACTTGCAATTTACGCTCAAAGCATTTCGGGGGATGGAGGGATGTTTACATAATTTTATAAAATTGCGAAAGGAATTTTTCCACAGTGGACGAATTAAGTTCCTTGATTTCGGTCGATATCTTGGGGCATTGTTTAATGGGACTTCTCATTAGCTAGGAATACTTTTTTGAGCATTACGGCAAATGGAAAAATACTTTTCTACTGGTGCCATATAACATTATTGAGAAGAAGGCGTAAAGAGCGCAAAGTGACCAGAAAAATGCGTGGATAAAAGCACGTCATATCACCAATATTTTCCAAAAAAGTGAAGTCTTGCCAAGTACTGGTAAACAAAATGACGAATTACCCTAACCCAGAAAGCTTTACGTAAATCTATGTGACGTCATCAGGGTCGGCGGTTGGTTGGTTGTTTTAGCTTATTGGCGCGTCCATTCGTATGAATGATGTACGCCATACTAGTGAGTAATTATTACCTTGAGCGATTAAGAAAACTGTGATGTTTGAACACAATATAACAATATATTGAATGTCTCTGTACAGGAGTATATGTTAGTACGTTTGAGAACTACTTAACCTCTTAAGATGTTAAAACATGCAATACAATTGAGCTTACACCCATATACCATTTACAGCTATGCAAATATGCAATGTCGAGAAATGAGAAGATAGGTCAATATTTGTTAGAGCATTGTACTGTCGTAAATACAATGTATATACACTCATATAAATATACAATTATATTAAAATCGGTGTGTATTTATAATATATCTAGCTACAGCCTGATATACCTTGTTGGTATTTTTAGAAGGACCTAGAACATTGTCCATGTTGGGTTGATTAATACCCAAACCAATGAGATCGGTGAAAAGAACATTTCTTTGATAAGCATACTCGATGCAGTTAAACAAACAACGTTCTAAGGTTTCCTGAATATTACAGACATCACACAAGTGTCAGACAGATGGAATCTGAATAGGTAAGATTTTAGGGGAATAAGACCAGAGTGGAGTCTGTGGAACATAACGTCAGCTAGACGAGTTGGGAAATTAAGCTTTGGTGATGAAAATAAATAAATAAATACAAATGGAAATCTGTCTGAACGCGATTTGTTGCAGACTAGTTGCAGACCCAGAAAGCAAATAAATTAACATGTAAAATAAACTGTAATCCCCAAATTGTATGTACCCTTGTATGAATGCTGTTTGCAAAAGTGTGTATGTTCTTTGTAAACGAAAGATAAGAAATAAAGGTTGTTACAACCAACGACTTGCTAGCCCGGCTGCCTATAACAAGTGAAAAGTCTTCACAGTCAACTAGCTTTACTCATTGAAAACAGCGGAGTGAGCAATTGGTGTCGCTAGGCACCAATGACAATGCTTCAGCCTTAAAGCCGAGCTCAAGATGGAGGTCACGGAGACTGAACCACTGCCAAGCTGATCAATGTGTAGATTTAACTGAAAAAAAACTAAATTTTACAAAGGCTTTCTTTCAAAGGCCTTCCCAAACGTAGAATTATACAATATCGACGTTATGAACTAACATAACTGTTCAAACTAGTCGAATCAAACGGAGCTACTGACAACACGTCTTCAGTTCACCGTTCACTAGCTTGACCTCTCATGCTCGGCGGTAATTAGAACGTTTGGAATTATTACAAACTTTGGGCTAAGTTGACTGCTAAGGTATTATTTTCTATCGAGGAAATACTAGTAAAAGTACTTGCATTAGGTTGTTGGTTTTGTTTTTGGTGTTTGTTTTTTTTTCATTCTTCTTTTTATTTTCTCCTTTCTTTCTAAACATTTTTGGATAGGTGATTCAAACATGTTGCATGCGGATACTAATAAATTCTATGAACTTATACAAAGGCACAGTATTTTGTATTCAAGTGTTATCCACATGTAACATATATGTTTTTCATAAATTGCTCATTTAGATACATACACCTAACAAGTACTAGTACCTGTTTATTTATTTTTATCTTGTGCATTTTAATAAGGCTATATTTTATTGTGAAACGCAGGCTAGATAATCAGTTACATCTATGTTCACTTTGCTTGCAATTCTAATTGTAATTCTAATGATTTTTTGAGTTTGCTCTTTTAAACACTACATATGTTTTATTGGTTTCTTGTAACCTGGTAACATTATATGTACTAATTTGTATGGCATAAAACTTTTCTTAAAGTGGCATGAGTTGAAAATATAGCTTTGAAATAAAAAAAAAAAGGTTATTTTTTTAAAGTGGCATGAGCTGCCAAAATTCACACTTCAGTAAGAGGCTTTGATGACCATCGAAAAACTAAATGATTGGCGTTGGAATGAGGAAAATCCATACAGCACGAACCGAAAACGTGTTCGAAAAGTAAACAAAATTTAAATAACCGGGACGACCATTCATTCATTGTAAGCCAAAGTTAGTTCGAAGCAATACTTTATCGTACATTTTCCAGACTAGAAGCACTAAAAAGCTTCTGAATTTTACGTCCTTATAAAAATAGCCAATAATTTCCACATTCTGTTTTAATGTCAAAATATCAACATTTTGGCAGCTCATGTCCCTATAAAGTTTTTTTTGAGGGAATGTTGACATTTAGGGACCTGATTCTTTCATTTGTTGTGTTGGTCACCACAGAGTTAAGTTGAAATGCACTAGATGGCTACGTATGGCTAAGGCCAACCCTGAGGTCATCGACATTACAAATCTGTCAACAGAACCCGGATTACACTGTGATAATCAATTAGCTCAAGTTTCACTACCACAATTGGAGGTAACAAGACGCCCTGGGGGCTTGGGCCCTTTTTTTAAAGGCACACTTGCCGCGAAAATCAGGAATATTGTTTACATTATAAAAGAAAGTCCGTTTTCTGTATTTTTCCCAGACAATATAAGTTAGGAACTTTCTATTTTTACCAAAATTTAAAAGTTTGGACGTCACTTTGTATTTTTAATTTGAATTTGAAAATTTGAATTGTTAGGTGCCCGTAACGTAAACAAACCACACTGCCCCCTATTGGCGATTTTATGTTTCAGTCGAGTGAGTGAACTAACGGCACAGTGTAATTTTACGTAGGCCTATTTATCTGAGAAATACAGACTGACGATCGGTGAACAGCGACTGGAAAAGCCTGCTGACTATTGTTTGAGTGTAAACGGCCACAGATAAAAAGGCCTGAAATGAGGGTAAACCAACACGAAAGTTGACCGACACTGATCGTTTTTGTTGTAATCAGGCTTCGATTCTTCGTTTGTTTTTCACCCCATTTCTACATTCTAAAGCTAACTAGACATGTTTTATGTGTCCTATGTTTAAGTTTAGTTGTATTAGTCGTAGTAAGCTCATGTAATTTGGTTTTCTTAGCAAATTTAAACAGGCTACGGCGGCAAGTGGGCCTTTAATGGGTTTGTGAATTTTCGGAAAAATATCGAACACCCTGTTCTTTTCTATATGTATATATGTATAGGCCTATGTGTATAGTGTCATCATATATAGGCCCTACTTGGGAATCGAATCGTTGGAAAATAAATTAAGACGATATAAACGTTCAGTTAAAAAAATACTGACTTAATTCTTTCGTGGAGACATTCTTCATCCAAATAGTGATTCACTCAGCGTCATTTGATTTCAAGTAACAGCAATAAAGTAACACACGGCTAGCGCAGTATCAAGTTATATAAACTTGCATTTGTCACAATAGTTACTGCCCCCGTGGCTATAAATGGTCGGGGCTCAGTCGGCATAGTCCGGGTTTCTGACCCCAAAATTATTTTTTTTGTACGGATGGTCGTATTTTGGAAATAATACGGCCGTCAGTGTAGAAAAAAAATTTGTAATTTTGAAGTCAGAAACCCGGACTAAGTCGGCAGTGGTAGGGGGCCTAGTCCCTCAGTCCGATACAGATCTTTCAAAACACTCATATACCAAATAAGAAAATTTCTAAGTGGATTTTTCAGTTGATCGTCGAATGTGGAAGATTTGCTAGGTAGGCCTACTCGTCGAAGGTCAGGAAAGTGTCGGGTATGTTAGTGTCTCTGTATTGTAGGAATGCTTAGCATTGGACAGCATATTACACTGTTTCTGACAGTGTGACAACATTGCCGTAACCAGCGATGTGTGAAATTCTGACAGTGTGACAACATTGCTGTAACCAGCGATGTGTGAAGTTTTAAAGTATTTACTTCACCGCGGCCAGTCTGACTCCATATTGATAACAGTCGATGATGACAGGCGTCCGTGTTTGACGTTATCATCTGACAGTTCTGTACAAATCCTGATTAATATCCAACATCCTTCAGTTGTCAGTTGCTATGATAAGGAAGGTAAGCACACCAAATGTGGAATTGACATTCATCGTTTTACTTTTTAGGTCAACTCAATCGGTAATATAATTAGTATTAATGAAAGGGAGATAACTATTAATCCGTTCAGTTCAATGACTACAGAAAATACTCTAAAGCTTTGATCAAACAAATGTTAATCTACTCGGGTATCATTCTCCCACTCTCCGGCAAAGTAAGTAAACCAGGATAGAGAAACACTAGTGCGGCTACCACCATCCTTGTTTTACTTCCTAATTTCATTCCATTCTAAAATACTTCATTCATTCTTAGGATTATGCCCAAAGTGGACTTTTTAAAATTTTCCCACACAACAGTAGCCCTACTTGAAATTGTGTTATAGCCTTAAAAAGGGCACCTTGCGTCTGAAGGAAATGTTCTTATTTTACTGTCTTACAATCAGGAGGAGATGATCATTGGTAACCTTTTCCCCCTGGTAGGCAAACTGTGGAATCTCTTTGTAGCTATCATCCAGGCGGGGTTTGTACCAGAAGCCCCAGTGGACCGTTCAATGCTTACATCCTGACGGGTCGTTTCTTTGTCTTCTGACTCTTATATAATTTTTTTCCTGATTACATAATATAGATATAAACTAAAGAATGTCGGTCTTTACAGTTCATCAGAGATATGAATATCAGTGACGGTTTTCACAACTCACTACAGTAGGGTTCACCCGTGTAGGACCTCGTTTTATATTAACCCGATGCCGTCTGTGAACAAATGTACCACAGAACTCACACTAATTACTCGTTATTAATACATTTTTCACTAAAAATCGACCTACCATGCACCTTTCATCCAAAGTCAATCAAATCTTATTTTTTCCATTTAACAGACGCTTTTTTTTTCTTCTTTTTTTGAAAATGTAAACAATCCTACACAATGAGTCAATTTTAGCGTTTTAACACATGCAGACCTATACAAAGTCATGTACTTTTAGAATAGGAAAAAACTCCCTCGTGCGACAATAATCTGTTTATGTGACACCTGTGACCACTTCTTTATTGTATTCCCATATTTATGCATTTATTTTACTTTTTTTTTCATTTTTGAAACCATTTAACCTAAAATAAATGTCACAGAATGTCAATTTGAAGATAATAGTTATTGTTGGATATGTTAAATCTGTTACTGACAGAAAACGGATTAAACGGTTGAATGTGTTATAATGTATATACCATTTGCTCTAGTCTAATGAGTGACGTTGTCGTTTCGAGCTGTGAGCTGATTCAAGCAACTGACAACACCGTGGAGGGAAAATAAGGTAACGTTATTACATGGCATACGTGTTTACATAATATGTTATATATCGATACGTAAAGGGGCTTTCACAATTGAGATACGGTGGGTTTACGGCTCTTGCGGTCATGAATTTTGGCCTTCCGTAGGATGGACCGCAGCCTTCCTTGCGGGCAGCCTCACCTTATCGCGCGGAATTTTTGTGCCGCAAGAGCCGCAGAAAAGTTTGGTGTGCACATGGAATCCAATTTTCGGCCGTGCGAATTTTTTTATTACCTCTGATCCGTGCGGGCGCTAGTACGTTCACCGTAAACCGTTGTATCTTGACGCGCGGTTGTTGAACGATTTTTTTGTGTCGTAAGATGCTCCGTACGGTGAAATTTCTTGTTCCGCCAACCTTGCGGCAGTCGTAAACCGTTGCACGATTCGCCGTCTCGGTCTTGCACCGCCTTGCGTTCACCGTGCGAAAAATATCCTCAGGTGTGCTACAGGTATATATTTTGGGGTGCTTCATTTTATCTCACAACAGTTGAAGCTTTTACAATGGATACAAACTAACGTTTTTTTGGGATCTCTGCGCCTTTTTATACTGCAATCACGTCTGCGGAGCCCAAAATCGTCGCACGATTTGACAAAACGCCGTAAGGCGCCTGCTCATTGGTGCGCGGCGAAAAACAATGACGCACGATGCATATTGCGGCACGCCGCACGTTCCAACCAATCACGCAGCACCTCCTCGCAACTGTCTCACGTATCACGTGCGTTGCTTGCGTCACTCCGCGCGGTTCGCCGCAAGAGATTCGTGGATTAAAACGTGCGGGAACCTTGCAACGCCCTTACGATGTCCCGGCCAATCGTAAAATGGATTAATTTCTTGCGGTAATTTTTCCGATTCTACTGCGAGCCGAAAATTTTTATCTCCACCGTGCGATCGATTTCAGTATTTTGACTGTGCGGCGAAAGTCTCAATTGTGAAAGCCCCTTTACACCTCTGGTACTACTCACGGCGTCTCGCGGGAGACAGGCCTTTCAGATTGCCAGCATATCGACAAGTACAGTAGAGGGCAAAATGGGTGTTGAGACGCACCTCAAGTGAGCCAGGGCATAATGGGCATTCGAAGACACTTCAAGTGAGCCAAATGCCGCGAGGCATTGACCTAATTACATATGCACCCAGTCTAGTGCAGGTCTATTAAGGGACGTGCGCATCAGTCAATATTAAAGTACATGTGCCCTATTCTTAAAAAAATATGCTGAATAATACACTCCCACGGAAAAAATATGCTTAGTAATGCAATACTGGTCTAAAGGACCAATTAAACCGTGACACTGGTGATAGACAATAGATAATAAACGAGTGTATAAATAACCTTGGACAGTATTACCTCAATGTATAGATCATATCGGTAAGTATGTGTATATCACAGCCGAACGGCCTCGGGGGGCAGATGCATCGGACCGTATCCAATTAAGTCGACTACCAAAGAGACGTGTGCGTCCAACCGTAACAAATTAACGGAATAGAATATGTCGAGTAATGCAGTCAAATGATTGCGCCTTCCCCAAAAAAAAATATGCTGAGTAAAAAGTGTCAGCCTTAGGGCTCAGCCAATCTGTATAAAGACGGGTGTAAATCAGATCCAGTCATCATCGGAAAACAGGACTGGCCAGCAACACTCTCAACACTATCCAACATCGTTTAACATTGGACAACCACTAAAGTTTGAGAAGCTCCTCGAAATGTATAACATCAGCTCCAGTCTATGTGTGGGAGTCATTAGTCTCGATGGACAGGCCAGAGTATCCTTCCAAAGGATTCAGAGCAAAACAGATGAAAGTAGACCAAACAGTATACCGATAACGTTATCATCTACTGCATGGAGTGGACTAACCACGCTTGCATATAGGATTGACGAGATGTTAAAGATGGGAGAGCCACTAGAAAGACCATACAACCTAGAGGATGACATATATCTAAGTTGCAGTCAATACAATGGGAAACAACTTATTCATCTGCGGAAATGGATAGAAGACAAAACACTTTCGACTAACCTGAAGCCTACCAAGATGGGGTATGCCATGAACGAATTTGGATGGCGTAAATTAAGAAAGCATTTTTCGGACATAGACCGAGATATAGGAGAAATGGAATCCGTATTTAAAATGGCCGATGAATTTTCCAAAAAGATGGAAGATCCGGGATCGGATGACAATGCGGAAGGAGAAACTCAAGAAGAGGACGATGAAGATTGTAGTGCCAGAGGCGACCACGCTAATCAACTCGGAGCAATGATGTGTAGACGTTGCAATCCAGGGGACTACGTCAACTGGTGACGTCATCAACATTATATCTACTATTAAAATACTATATTGGACCCTAATAAACAGAATGAATCTTACCACTTATCTTTTTGTTCTTTGTATATATATAGTCGAGTAGTTCTTCTACGTTCTCATACATATGTCAAACCGTTAACGCACCAGTGTCAATCATTCCATCACTAATATAATGGGTAATGTAGGTAGTCAGTCTAGAAGATCTGACAGCGATATAGCGGGCCTATGCAAAATTTGCCTCATCGAAGTCTGTCAAGCGGTAGTTCATCCCTGTACTGCACATCTCATTAAAATATTAGCTCCTAGTCATTTGTCACGGTTCGCCGCATGTCTAATTAAAATCTAAGCTCGCGGCTATCGGTTGACTACGGCTGAATGGTAAGAAGACTTTAAGAAAAACACTGTGTGGAACGAGAGAATTATGAACTTTATAGAAAAAGAAACCGATTTAAACTAAAACTATTTGTTACAATGCATTTTGGGGGAATAAAATATGATATATATAAAATTGAATTTTTAAGAGTGTTGTCATTATAACTATGGGTGGTAAACTAAACCGTAATACGAAGCGAAATAGCGGTATCGCCGGTGTATGTTATAAATATAGGGATCAGCCTATTGTTCTTAAAGGTCCACTTGCCGCCATAGCCTGTTTAAAGTTGCTAAGAAACCAATCTACATGAGCTTACTACGACTAATACAACTAAACTTAAACATAGGACACATAAAACATGTCTAGTTAGCTTTAGAATGTAGAAATGGGGTGAAAAACAAACGAAAAATCGAAGTCTGATTACAACAACAACGATCAGTGTCGGTCAACTTTCGTGTTGGATTACCCTCCTTCCAGGCCTTTTTATCTGTGGTTTAGACTCAAACAATTATCAGCAGGCTTTTGCAGTCGCTGTTAACCGATCGTCAGTCTGTATTTCTCAGATAAATAGGCCTACGTAAAATTACACTGTGCCGTTAG
This sequence comes from Lepidochitona cinerea, assembly GCA_963971465.1. Lineage (NCBI taxonomy): Eukaryota > Metazoa > Mollusca > Polyplacophora > Chitonida > Tonicellidae > Lepidochitona > Lepidochitona cinerea. The sequence goes on from OZ020559.1 coordinate 1,206,896, forward strand.
TTCGCTCACTCGACTGAAACATAAAATCGCCAATAGGGGGCAGTTTGATTTGTTTACGCTACGGGCACCTAACAATTCAAATTTTCAAATTCAAATTAAACATACAAAGTGACGTCCAAACTTTTAAATTTTGGTAAAAATAGAAAGTTCCTAACTTATATTGTCTGTGGAAAATACGTCCAAACTTTTAAATTTTGGTAAAAATAAAAAGTTCCTAACTTATATTGTCTGGGAAAAATACAGAAAACGGACTTTCTTTTTTAATGTAAACAATATTCCTGATTTTCGCGGTAAGTGTGCCTTTAAACTCTCATACAATGTTATAAGTATAAGGAACTGTTCTTAAACTATCATATCATGTTATAAGTATAGGGATCAGCCTATTGTGAGAGTGAGATTGCAAGGAAAACATAGCGTCATGTGCGGATATTATTGCATTTTCTTCGCTATGCAACTCGTCAGAGAAATACCGCTTATAAACATTATGAACGATTTTAATCAAAATCATTGTCATAACGATTGTTTTGTTTACTCATTTGTAAAATCGCCTTTTCATACTTGTCTACCTTCCGATTTATCCGGATGGACGTGTTAGAAACAAATTTATTTTTTACCAAACTGTATTCGCCTCGTTCTTATTTAATGAGAAATTTTCATTACCCGTCATTCATTAAAACACAGACTATACTACGCATGTTTAAACATATTTTCACAGCTGAGCGAAAACCCGACAGGATACGTTAACCATATAGACCCGCTGTTGTGAGGGGAAACGTATAAGTGAAATAATCTTGAGAAAACATCAATCGATCAATCATTGCTGAGGAGTGTCAACCGTCATAATCGCACACGACGTATAGTTCTAAATGAAAACACATTCAATTTACGTAAAGTGACAATGAATTAGTTTCATATAATTTATTAATATGAACTAAATCATAATATTTATATAAGGTTCGCTTAGCCCATGAATTGCTATTAAAATCAAACGGTGTGAAAATAAATCGGCTGTTCGAAAATAGTCTGACTATATCAATGCTTATCGAGATTGAGACATTCTCAATAAGTACAGATACAGAATGATTTTTCAACAATTTCATAATAACTAGAACAAAGCGGCGAAAGAAACGACACCAAACTAAGCTTAGTTTAACATGTTAAATCGTTATATTTAAAATAAAATACAATAAAATAATAATAAAATAAAAAAAAAACTAAAAAAAAAAAAACCCCGATCATCTTTAATCTATGATAATATCTATGACAATATTCAATATCGTCACAATCTCCCTCACCGAGTCGGCATTGATGGCGTCATTCGCGGGGTCACTCATATCCGAAACGAGGATTGCCCTCGCTTCGTCCAACGCCCGCTCTAATATGTGACGGAGTTGTTCCCTGAATAGAAAGAAAAAAAAAAAAAAAGTCTGAGATAGTAAAAAGACTAACAGTTAAAACAGAGTTGATATATAGAATTCCTGATTGATCCATGTTTTAAACCGCGCTAAAAAATCCTTTTAACTTTATATTGACATAACAAGGTGTATTGCGAGAGGGAAACCGAACTATAAATCCACGACCTCCCTCGGGATCTAACAACCATCTCACACGACACTCTCGAAGAAACGTAATGAACGATTAGATTAACACATCCTTACAACGGCTCAATCGCTGCTTCATACATTAATAGCGACTTGTTTGAACAGTTTGAAAATCCGAGTTTTCTCTTAACCATAATGGAATCATAATGGCCTACATACCCGAAAAATAAATTCTAAACTATTGAATATTAGAGTTAGCCAACATTAAGATGTCATAGTCAAAAGCCGACACCGTTTAAATTATAATATAACCGTCTACGAAAAAGAAAAAAACAAAAAAAAAAACAAAACAGTAACATACCAATCGATATTTCGACTGAGAGTTGTTGTTGATGTTGAGTCGGGAGGGGAAAAGAGCTCTTCGTCACTACAACATATAGATGGGAAAATATTACTATTTTATGTTCAAAAACCTACAGACAGTCCCTGGATCCACATCTTTGACCTAGCATATAGAGACCCTCCTAATACTTTTGCGTATCGAACCACCATTACATCCTATCGATCACTCGCATTAAGTGAATAAGAGTCAGGTTGGAAAAGCGTCACAATTAGGCTACACAATCAAAGTCTAACACTTGCGAACGTTAAACAGATTGTCAAATGTAAGGTAATAAACTCACTCGAGCGATCGAGAGTTTTTAATAGTATACTTCCGGAAAGTAATACAGATCTAATTGTTTAGGTATCGCATATAAGATGTATTTAACGTATCGAATCTAATCTACCTCTAAAATTATAAAAGGTACTTACGATGATTCAGTCAAATCTATGACGACTATTTGAGACATTCTACAATCTGCAACTGAAATAGATGAGACGTGTTAAAATCAAATTCATAAAGAGAAACGTCTCGTTTTACATTTACTTATCCCAACATCCATAAATATAATACGCCTCCATTTGTAGATATTCAAACATTTTTTTAAAAATTCGCCCGTATTTATGGTTAGATATGAAGAATGAAACCACGTGTGTTCAATGATGTGTAACGCCACGCGTTCCACATTAGTCGGGTTAGATAACAAACTGCCGACGGCTAAATTCTATTAAGACAAACTGATAAATTACTAATCAAACCGTCTTTAACTGTTCTATCCTATTTCAGATTATAACTATATTGTCTGAGATAAAGGTAAACTTACCAATTGCTCGTCTTTACCAAAACGTTCGAGTAGAGCGGTTTGAATCGTTATGTTTCAAGCGACGTTTTATAGTCAAAAATTAATCGCGTTTCGCTTTCAGAAAACTACACAACGCAAAATAATGAGAAAAAATTCGCTGACGCGCTAGAGGAGAAACCCCAAGGTTGAGATTAAATACCTGTCTACTGATAGTTAATCACAAAATAGCTACACCGGCAAATAAAAACAAAGCGCGATTTATATTGTACGTATCAAATCTACGCAAGAGGGATGATAGAAAGAATTGAATGAGCGCTTTTACCCGGTCAAAAAACATTGGTCCATAGAAATAAAATAATTACATCCATCCAATCAAAAAATGCTTTGCAAGCATTTGGTGTGAGAAGACCGAGTGTGAAAATTCCTGTCGACTATCAGATTAATTTAAAGCGAAAGAAAGAGAAATGAGAAAATGGCGATCAGAGCGTTATTATATTTTTATCTTCAAAGCGGGGAAGGGGACCATCAGATTCAACAATACGGCTTGATCGCAATTAACGAGATAACAACACATTTCATTCAAACGATTCATATAAATCTTAAATAAGTCAGTCTCATATAGTCGCCCTAACTGTTGTGAGTACAACCAATCAATGTAACCCGGCTGTTCGCTGTTACAGTTTTTTTAACTAATTATAGTGTTTTGAAGGACTCCAAGTATAAACTTAATTCCCACGGGAAAGCTATGTTAAGATTTCTATGAATTTTGACCACGGTATATCGTCTTAATTTCGACTTCACGGCAAAAAAAAAAAAAAAAAAAAAATTAATAAATAAATAAAATACCTAGTGTGAGAAAATTCATTTTTAGCTACTCCGGCGATCAGACACGATATACATTTGTATACACAACTTAGATCAATAAAAAATCATACCACTAAACCAGGCTACATGGGTATTTAAAACCAACAGTAGAAATACGCAAACAAACATCACCTGTAAAACAATCCGAGAAACTATCATGGAAACGGGGAAAACTCTGCTTTCTCGGATTGTTTTACAGGTGATGTTTGTTTGCGTATTTCTACTGTTGGTTTTAAATACCCATGTAGCCTGGTTTAGTGGTATGATTTTTTATTGATCTAAGTTGTGTATACAAATGTATATCGTGTCTGATCGCCGGAGTAGCTAAAAATGAATTTTCTCACACTAGGTATTTTATTTATTTATTAATTTTTTTTTTTTTTTTTTTTTGCCGTGAAGTCGAAATTAAGACGATATACCGTGGTCAAAATTCATAGAAATCTTAACATAGCTTTCCCGTGGGAATTAAGTTTATACTTGGAGTCCTTCAAAACACTATAATTAGTTAAAAAAACTGTAACAGCGAACAGCCGGGTTACATTGATTGGTTGTACTCACAACAGTTAGGGCGACTATATGAGACTGACTTATTTAAGATTTATATGAATCGTTTGAATGAAATGTGTTGTTATCTCGTTAATTGCGATCAAGCCGTATTGTTGAATCTGATGGTCCCCTTCCCCGCTTTGAAGATAAAAATATAATAACGCTCTGATCGCCATTTTCTCATTTCTCTTTCTTTCGCTTTAAATTAATCTGATAGTCGACAGGAATTTTCACACTCGGTCTTCTCACACCAAATGCTTGCAAAGCATTTTTTGATTGGATGGATGTAATTATTTTATTTCTATGGACCAATGTTTTTTGACCGGGTAAAAGCGCTCATTCAATTCTTTCTATCATCCCTCTTGCGTAGATTTGATACGTACAATATAAATCGCGCTTTGTTTTTATTTGCCGGTGTAGCTATTTTGTGATTAACTATCAGTAGACAGGTATTTAATCTCAACCTTGGGGTTTCTCCTCTAGCGCGTCAGCGAATTTTTTCTCATTATTTTGCGTTGTGTAGTTTTCTGAAAGCGAAACGCGATTAATTTTTGACTATAAAACGTCGCTTGAAACATAACGATTCAAACCGCTCTACTCGAACGTTTTGGTAAAGACGAGCAATTGGTAAGTTTACCTTTATCTCAGACAATATAGTTATAATCTGAAATAGGATAGAACAGTTAAAGACGGTTTGATTAGTAATTTATCAGTTTGTCTTAATAGAATTTAGCCGTCGGCAGTTTGTTATCTAACCCGACTAATGTGGAACGCGTGGCGTTACACATCATTGAACACACGTGGTTTCATTCTTCATATCTAACCATAAATACGGGCGAATTTTTAAAAAAATGTTTGAATATCTACAAATGGAGGCGTATTATATTTATGGATGTTGGGATAAGTAAATGTAAAACGAGACGTTTCTCTTTATGAATTTGATTTTAACACGTCTCATCTATTTCAGTTGCAGATTGTAGAATGTCTCAAATAGTCGTCATAGATTTGACTGAATCATCGTAAGTACCTTTTATAATTTTAGAGGTAGATTAGATTCGATACGTTAAATACATCTTATATGCGATACCTAAACAATTAGATCTGTATTACTTTCCGGAAGTATACTATTAAAAACTCTCGATCGCTCGAGTGAGTTTATTACCTTACATTTGACAATCTGTTTAACGTTCGCAAGTGTTAGACTTTGATTGTGTAGCCTAATTGTGACGCTTTTCCAACCTGACTCTTATTCACTTAATGCGAGTGATCGATAGGATGTAATGGTGGTTCGATACGCAAAAGTATTAGGAGGGTCTCTATATGCTAGGTCAAAGATGTGGATCCAGGGACTGTCTGTAGGTTTTTGAACATAAAATAGTAATATTTTCCCATCTATATGTTGTAGTGACGAAGAGCTCTTTTCCCCTCCCGACTCAACATCAACAACAACTCTCAGTCGAAATATCGATTGGTATGTTACTGTTTTGTTTTTTTTTTTGTTTTTTTCTTTTTCGTAGACGGTTATATTATAATTTAAACGGTGTCGGCTTTTGACTATGACATCTTAATGTTGGCTAACTCTAATATTCAATAGTTTAGAATTTATTTTTCGGGTATGTAGGCCATTATGATTCCATTATGGTTAAGAGAAAACTCGGATTTTCAAACTGTTCAAACAAGTCGCTATTAATGTATGAAGCAGCGATTGAGCCGTTGTAAGGATGTGTTAATCTAATCGTTCATTACGTTTCTTCGAGAGTGTCGTGTGAGATGGTTGTTAGATCCCGAGGGAGGTCGTGGATTTATAGTTCGGTTTCCCTCTCGCAATACACCTTGTTATGTCAATATAAAGTTAAAAGGATTTTTTAGCGCGGTTTAAAACATGGATCAATCAGGAATTCTATATATCAACTCTGTTTTAACTGTTAGTCTTTTTACTATCTCAGACTTTTTTTTTTTTTTTCTTTCTATTCAGGGAACAACTCCGTCACATATTAGAGCGGGCGTTGGACGAAGCGAGGGCAATCCTCGTTTCGGATATGAGTGACCCCGCGAATGACGCCATCAATGCCGACTCGGTGAGGGAGATTGTGACGATATTGAATATTGTCATAGATATTATCATAGATTAAAGATGATCGGGGTTTTTTTTTTTTTAGTTTTTTTTTTATTTTATTATTATTTTATTGTATTTTATTTTAAATATAACGATTTAACATGTTAAACTAAGCTTAGTTTGGTGTCGTTTCTTTCGCCGCTTTGTTCTAGTTATTATGAAATTGTTGAAAAATCATTCTGTATCTGTACTTATTGAGAATGTCTCAATCTCGATAAGCATTGATATAGTCAGACTATTTTCGAACAGCCGATTTATTTTCACACCGTTTGATTTTAATAGCAATTCATGGGCTAAGCGAACCTTATATAAATATTATGATTTAGTTCATATTAATAAATTATATGAAACTAATTCATTGTCACTTTACGTAAATTGAATGTGTTTTCATTTAGAACTATACGTCGTGTGCGATTATGACGGTTGACACTCCTCAGCAATGATTGATCGATTGATGTTTTCTCAAGATTATTTCACTTATACGTTTCCCCTCACAACAGCGGGTCTATATGGTTAACGTATCCTGTCGGGTTTTCGCTCAGCTGTGAAAATATGTTTAAACATGCGTAGTATAGTCTGTGTTTTAATGAATGACGGGTAATGAAAATTTCTCATTAAATAAGAACGAGGCGAATACAGTTTGGTAAAAAATAAATTTGTTTCTAACACGTCCATCCGGATAAATCGGAAGGTAGACAAGTATGAAAAGGCGATTTTACAAATGAGTAAACAAAACAATCGTTATGACAATGATTTTGATTAAAATCGTTCATAATGTTTATAAGCGGTATTTCTCTGACGAGTTGCATAGCGAAGAAAATGCAATAATATCCGCACATGACGCTATGTTTTCCTTGCAATCTCACTCTCACAATAGGCTGATCCCTATACTTATAACATGATATGATAGTTTAAGAACAGTTCCTTATACTTATAACATTGTATGAGAGTTTAAAGGCACACTTACCGCGAAAATCAGGAATATTGTTTACATTAAAAAAGAAAGTCCGTTTTCTGTATTTTTCCCAGACAATATAAGTTAGGAACTTTTTATTTTTACCAAAATTTAAAAGTTTGGACGTATTTTCCACAGACAATATAAGTTAGGAACTTTCTATTTTTACCAAAATTTAAAAGTTTGGACGTCACTTTGTATGTTTAATTTGAATTTGAAAATTTGAATTGTTAGGTGCCCGTAGCGTAAACAAATCAAACTGCCCCCTATTGGCGATTTTATGTTTCAGTCGAGTGAGCGAACTAACGGCACAGTGTAATTTTACGTAGGCCTATTTATCTGAGAAATACAGACTGACGATCGGTTAACAGCGACTGCAAAAGCCTGCTGATAATTGTTTGAGTCTAAACCACAGATAAAAAGGCCTGGAAGGAGGGTAATCCAACACGAAAGTTGACCGACACTGATCGTTGTTGTTGTAATCAGACTTCGATTTTTCGTTTGTTTTTCACCCCATTTCTACATTCTAAAGCTAACTAGACATGTTTTATGTGTCCTATGTTTAAGTTTAGTTGTATTAGTCGTAGTAAGCTCATGTAGATTGGTTTCTTAGCAACTTTAAACAGGCTATGGCGGCAAGTGGACCTTTAAGAACAATAGGCTGATCCCTATATTTATAACATACACCGGCGATACCGCTATTTCGCTTCGTATTACGGTTTAGTTTACCACCCATAGTTATAATGACAACACTCTTAAAAATTCAATTTTATATATATCATATTTTATTCCCCCAAAATGCATTGTAACAAATAGTTTTAGTTTAAATCGGTTTCTTTTTCTATAAAGTTCATAATTCTCTCGTTCCACACAGTGTTTTTCTTAAAGTCTTCTTACCATTCAGCCGTAGTCAACCGATAGCCGCGAGCTTAGATTTTAATTAGACATGCGGCGAACCGTGACAAATGACTAGGAGCTAATATTTTAATGAGATGTGCAGTACAGGGATGAACTACCGCTTGACAGACTTCGATGAGGCAAATTTTGCATAGGCCCGCTATATCGCTGTCAGATCTTCTAGACTGACTACCTACATTACCCATTATATTAGTGATGGAATGATTGACACTGGTGCGTTAACGGTTTGACATATGTATGAGAACGTAGAAGAACTACTCGACTATATATATACAAAGAACAAAAAGATAAGTGGTAAGATTCATTCTGTTTATTAGGGTCCAATATAGTATTTTAATAGTAGATATAATGTTGATGACGTCACCAGTTGACGTAGTCCCCTGGATTGCAACGTCTACACATCATTGCTCCGAGTTGATTAGCGTGGTCGCCTCTGGCACTACAATCTTCATCGTCCTCTTCTTGAGTTTCTCCTTCCGCATTGTCATCCGATCCCGGATCTTCCATCTTTTTGGAAAATTCATCGGCCATTTTAAATACGGATTCCATTTCTCCTATATCTCGGTCTATGTCCGAAAAATGCTTTCTTAATTTACGCCATCCAAATTCGTTCATGGCATACCCCATCTTGGTAGGCTTCAGGTTAGTCGAAAGTGTTTTGTCTTCTATCCATTTCCGCAGATGAATAAGTTGTTTCCCATTGTATTGACTGCAACTTAGATATATGTCATCCTCTAGGTTGTATGGTCTTTCTAGTGGCTCTCCCATCTTTAACATCTCGTCAATCCTATATGCAAGCGTGGTTAGTCCACTCCATGCAGTAGATGATAACGTTATCGGTATACTGTTTGGTCTACTTTCATCTGTTTTGCTCTGAATCCTTTGGAAGGATACTCTGGCCTGTCCATCGAGACTAATGACTCCCACACATAGACTGGAGCTGATGTTATACATTTCGAGGAGCTTCTCAAACTTTAGTGGTTGTCCAATGTTAAACGATGTTGGATAGTGTTGAGAGTGTTGCTGGCCAGTCCTGTTTTCCGATGATGACTGGATCTGATTTACACCCGTCTTTATACAGATTGGCTGAGCCCTAAGGCTGACACTTTTTACTCAGCATATTTTTTTTTGGGGAAGGCGCAATCATTTGACTGCATTACTCGACATATTCTATTCCGTTAATTTGTTACGGTTGGACGCACACGTCTCTTTGGTAGTCGACTTAATTGGATACGGTCCGATGCATCTGCCCCCCGAGGCCGTTCGGCTGTGATATACACATACTTACCGATATGATCTATACATTGAGGTAATACTGTCCAAGGTTATTTATACACTCGTTTATTATCTATTGTCTATCACCAGTGTCACGGTTTAATTGGTCCTTTAGACCAGTATTGCATTACTAAGCATATTTTTTCCGTGGGAGTGTATTATTCAGCATATTTTTTTAAGAATAGGGCACATGTACTTTAATATTGACTGATGCGCACGTCCCTTAATAGACCTGCACTAGACTGGGTGCATATGTAATTAGGTCAATGCCTCGCGGCATTTGGCTCACTTGAAGTGTCTTCGAATGCCCATTATGCCCTGGCTCACTTGAGGTGCGTCTCAACACCCATTTTGCCCTCTACTAAGTACTAAAGTGACAGCTTTTCTAGAGAAAAACTGAAAGTTGTTGAAATAATTGTTTTTTTTTTCTTCATTTAAAAGACCGGATAAATTCATTAAAGCTAACGATTGTGATTTTCTTGCAGGTTATTTACTGTGATACTGAATTTCAAAAATGTCTGACGGCAATGGTTGCTATGACGGCACGTTCAACATTTGTGTTGCTATGTGTGACAGTAACCGTGGATTTGGACTAAACGGGCACCATCCCTGGCCACATATACCGTAAGGAATGTTTGTTTTGTAGTGGGATTTGTCAACACTTAGCCTTAATAACTTCCCCTACCAGTTGGCCATTTGGTTGGGGGTATAGCGCTTCTGTCAATTTAATATGGCAATATAAACGTTCCCAGACATACATTATCATAAATTCCCGGAAAAAGATAAGTTGGCCAGTAGACAGGAAATGCTCTATGCACCTCTCCTTTCGCGGAAAAAAGGTTTATTTTTTTCTACATAAATCAATGTCTTACTATCGCAGAGTTACAATGAAAGTTAAAACTTAGCTTTCATCCCACAGACAAGATAGTAAAGCCCTGAGGAGTAGAATTGTATAATCCTTGTTCTTTATATAAGATGGGTAAGAATGATAGTCCCTCAATCCCACACAGACCTTCCATCTAGGCGGCGCGTTTTCGAATCACACTCAGATCAAATAAAAACTTTTGAGTGGCCGAGATTTTCCATTCGGTCGCCGTATGTGGAGGAGTTGCCAGGTACTCGCCGAAGGTCGGAGGTTTCTCCGGGCAATGAGCCCGATTTCCTCTCCGAATAAACCTGGCAACGCTGCCATATAAGTGAAATATTCCCGGGTACAAGTTCGAAATCAAAGAATAAACAGTTATCCAAAAACTTCCCCTTCCCAAACGTGTGTGCTTGATATCTGCAGCGGAAGTCAGGAGATGGATTTTTTCAAGGGAATGATTTCGAAATGGTACCAGGACCTTGTTTCACAAAGCGGCGTAGATGTATTTTTTTGCGTAACTTTCATACTAACGTATCTATACAGTATGGGTTGCTGTGGCAGTTACGTGAAAACTTACGCTACGCCGCTCTGTGAAACAGGGTCCTGGAGCGTAGAAATGTTGTGCCAGGTTTAATACCAGGTAAATAGTTGGTGGTTCCTTGGAGTTTGGCGAGTTTCTCCTATGTATTGCTTGCTTTTTGTAATAGTTACTTTAGTCTAGAAGACGTTCCCTCCACATGTGTCTTTTGGTGTTCATAATTATATAATAATGAATGTGTATTGATTATTTCGTTACAGAACTGATTTTCGTTTTTATATGGACTTGACTGGAAAGCCCAAGGATGCAGGTAGTTCGATTATTTATCTTAAAGTGGCATGAGCTGCCAAAATTCGCACGTTTTTCATAATTTTTGTGATCGTCACGACAGCAAGAGGCTTTGAAGGCCATCGAAAAACTAAATGATTGGAGGTGGAATGAGGAAAATCCATACAGTATGTGGGCTATACGAACCGAAATAGTGTTCGAAATGTAAACAAAATTTAAATAACCAGGACAACCATTAATTCATTCTAAGCCTAAGATAGTTCAAAACAATACTTTATCGTACATACTCGAGACTAGAAGCACTAAAGCGTTTCTGATTCTACGTCTTGAGAAAAATAGGCAATAATTTCATCGTTTAACGTAAAAATATTAACATTTCGACATACGACTTAAATGTTAAGTTCGTACAGAACGTATACTGGTTTCCAGGTTTGGGTTTAGTCAACCGTATCCTATAGTTGTCACCGGATTTTGTAATATGTGAATTCTGTCACCGACAACCGGTTCGAGCTGCCAAATATTTCATATTTTTTAGTTAAAAACAGAATAAAAACAACTTAAGTTCCAGTTCTAAACACTTGTTAGACAGATTTGAAAACTGACATGTATGCATGTACTGATTCATTTCTATACGTCTTACAAAGCCCATCGTATTTTCTTCATATTTGTCTGTCAGATAAACTACTGGTCAATATTAAAGGTCGTGTGACTTGGGAGGGCTCTTCAACTCGCGAACAATCTCGCCCAGACATCGTGAATGTTCTAATAAGTCGAACATTGAGGTAGGTTTGGGAACAATTCCATTCCTTATCAAATCATTACTTTTATGCACGTTTGTTATGCACGATATATAATTTCTTGAAATTTTATTGTAAATTGTTTGTTAAAGATATATAATTCCTTGGAATGTTATTGTAAATTGTATTTTCTGACTTAAAAAGCATATTCAAATCGAAGTAATGTTGAAATCTGTCCTATTTCTACACCCAACTGGTTGGGCGAAAATGAAACCGTTAATACAAAATTTTGCGATTTGACCATACATATTCGTAGGCAGGATTTAATTTTGCAAAACCATTTTCTTCACGTTTTGTTTAGAGGGCCACCAAACAAGAATGTGGAGAGTGTTTTTCCAACGTTGTCAGAGGCATTACAGTACCTCTCCTCGTCAGAGGAACTTTCGACAAAAATCGAATCTGTGTGGGTAATGGGAGGAGAACAGTTATACAACGTAAGAATATATTATTATTTTTGTTTCATGAAAGATAGAGAAATTAGAGGCATAGAGTATGCCGTATCAACATACAATAGAATCCAGGGAATTATAATGTTAACTCAATCCAGCAGACGGCATATATAGGCCTACTTTAGGAAGCCTGATAAAAACTCGTCTGCTCAATAAGGATAAATTTTACTCTCCACGTGTTGCATTATGTAATACTTATACTGTATTTGTTCTCGCGCATGCTCAGTGAGCTCTCTCTCTCTCTCTCTCTCTGGACTCAATGTACAATCACGGCACAGTAAACTCTCTCCTTCAATTTTAAAGTTCATTCAAGTGTTTGTTGTCAATGCATCACACGAAGAACGTATTAAACATGGTGGCAGCGGAGGAGACGTTCTTTCATCTCGAAAGAGACTATATTCTAAAGCCTGATGACTTGCCATTCATACCGGCATCGTGTTGATTATCTTAGTACTGTGTGCGTGCTGTCTGTCTGTGTTAGCGATGGCTGAAGGCGGTCTACCCAGTCCCGCGCTGAACACACACATCTCTCCCCCAGGAAAATTAGACTTGCATTCAAACCCCGTAGAGCAATTGAAACTCTGGAAACAAATGTGGCTGAATTACTCTGTGGTAGCTAAACTCACTGAACACGAGGTACACTACCAAACTGCTTTATTTCTACACTGTATTGGGCCTGAGGCATTAAAAATCTACAACGGTTTTAATTTCACTGATACTGAAAGTAATCAAGATCTAGCCTGTGTTTTACGTAAATTTGACCAGCATATAATTGGACAGACAAACGAAACCTATGAACGTTATGTCTTTAACCAGAGAGATCAAGAGGACTCTGAAAACATTGACTCTTACGTCACTTCTCTACGCAACATGGCAAAAACATGCAATTTCTGTAACTGTATGCATGACTCTCTTCTACGTGATCGTATTGTTCAAGGAACTAAGGACAATCACACTCGCAAATTGTTATTACAAAAGCCAAAAGGGTAATTTAACATTGCAAAACTGTGTTGATGTTTGTCGTAGTGCTGAAGCGACTGCTTCTCAGCTTAAAGTGATGGGAGGTCAAATGGACGTGGTAAACAAACTTTCTTCTACTTCTAGGCCAGCTGCTAAAAATAAATCCAAGGGGAATAACTCGTTTCGCCCAAAACAAAAATCTTCTCGTACTGTTCAAGTGAACTGTAAATTCTGTGGCAGAATTCACGAAAAACGAAAAGAAAAATGTCCGGCTTGGGGACAAGATTGTAATAACTGTGGCGAGGAAAATCATTTTTCTAATAAGTGCTCAAAATTAGGAAACTCAAGACAAAAGAAAATAAATTCTGTACGAAAAGACTCCGACGAGTCTAGTGACACTGACTTTGTCATGACTGTTGAACCTAATTTGAAAGAAAGTAAAAGCAACACTGTATATACTAATCTACTGCTTGATGAACAACAGATTAAATTTCAGGTAGATTCTGGAGCAACAGTAAATCTCCTACCTGTAAAATATGCTAGAAAGACTAAACTACAACCTTATTATTCACAACTTAAAATGTGGAATGGAGACAGCTTACAGCCTGTAGGTAAATGTAGACTGGTTGTACGGAACCCAAACAATAGAAAAAAATATTCTGTTGAATTTGTGATGGTAAAGGAAAATCTTACTCCTATCCTAGGAAAACGAGCGTCTGAGCATATGGGTTTCATCACTATTAACTATAATAATTTTAACTCTGTTTCATCTCTGTGTACTTAAACTAACTCAAGATGTGACAAAATCCTGAGTGATTTTTCTGATGTTTTTACCGGCGAGTTAGGCACTCTCCCTGGTAAAGTTCATCTCAGTGTTGATGAATCTATAACTCCTCATACTTCAGCTCCCGGTCGAGTTCCTGTGGCCTTAAAAACCAAGGTAAAAGCTGAACTGAACCGACTTCAAGAAATTGGAGTAATTGCTCCAATAGACGAACCTACTGATTGGAACAGTCGTCTTGTAATTGCTACTAAGAAGTCCGGTGATCTAAGGATTTGTTTAGATCCTAAACCACTTAATAAAGCTTTAAAACGTGAGAGGTATCAACTACCTGTGATTGATGAAGTACTTCCTTCTCTGACAAAAGCCAAATACTTCACTAAACTAGACCTCACTTCAGGTTACTGGCATGTTAAATTAGACTATGACTCTAGTTTACTCACTACCTTTCAAACAGCCTTTGGAAGATACAGATGGCTAAGATTGCAATTTGGCATAAGTGTAAGTTCTGAAATATTTCAGAAACGTTTGCTGTTAGCACTAGATGATCTGGAAGGTGTCATCTGTGTGGCTGATGACATTGTCGTATATGGTAGTGGCGACGATGATAACTCTGCTTCAACTGACCATGATAATAAGCTTGAATGTCTGTTGAAAAGATGTCGTGAAAAAGGCATAAAGTTAAATCCGAAAAAATCTGAAATTCGGAAAACTGAAATTACTTTTCTTGGTCACAAAATAACACGTGATGGGTTATGTCCTGATCCAGTTAAAGTAGAAGCTATTTCTAAACTTCAACCCCCTTCTAATGTTGAAGAGGTACAACGCCTAAATGGTACTGTGAACTATCTTGCAAAATTCTTACCTCACCTATCCACTGTAATGGAGCCTATCAGACAATTAACTCGTAAAGATGTTAAGTGGAACTGGTCTAATGTGCAAGATAAGGCTTTTCAAGAAGTTAAACGTCTAGTAACTGAAGCTCCTATACTTACCTTCTATAATCCTGAGGAAGATTTAGTTATTCAGTGCGATGCTAGTGAAAAAGGTCTTGGTACAGCCTTACTTCAAGGTGGGAAACCTGTGGCATATGCCAGTAGGGCATTAACTGACACGGAAACCAGGTATGCCCAAATTGAGAAAGAGATGCTGTCCATAAATTTCTCATTGGACAAATTCCATCAGTATACATATGGTCGACATACGGTGGTACATAGTGACCATAAACCTCTAGAAGCAATCATGAAAAAACCCTTAGCAAAGGCACCTAAGAGATTGCAGGGTATGTTGTTGCGTGCTCAACAATATGACATTGATGTGATATATATTAAAGGTAAAGATATGCACATTGCTGACATGTTATCTCGTGCATTTCTTCCAAACTCAAGCAACCAGCAAAAAGAGTTTGAACATGTCAATATGGTGACTTTCTTACCCATTAGAGATGAAAGACTTAAACGTATTCGTCAAGCTACTGAGCTTGATGAGGTTGCTGTACTGTTAAGGCACATTGGAATTGATGGTTGTTTGAGACGTGCCCGGGAATGTGTGTTTTGGCCCGGAATGACTAATGAAATAAGAGATTATATATCTACCTGTGAAACTTGTCGCAAATTTGATGTGGATCAACCAAAGGAAACCCTGATGCCACATGACATACCTGATCGACCCTGGCAGAAAGTTGGTGTCGACTTATTCTGTTTTGATGATAAGGACTACTTAGTAACTGTGGATTATTTCTCGAATTTTTGGGAAATAGACCGATTGGAAGATACTACTACAGTGACAGTCAACTAATTTCTGACCCTGGACCTCAATTCACAGCAACTAAATTTCAACATTTCTCAGAGATGGGATTTTGAACATTTGTTAGTAAGTCCAGCCAATCAGAAAGCAAATGGCAAGGCTGAGTCTGCCGTTAAATCAGCTAAACGTCTTTTAAGGAAAAATAAAGACGCAAACACAGATCCGTTTTTGGCCCTGTTAGATTTCAGAAACACCCCTACTCAAGGAGTTGGAAATAGTCCGGCTCAACGTCTTATGAACAGACGGACGAGATCTCTTCTCCCAATGACAAGCAATCTTCTCCAACCGTCTGGCTCTGATAAAACAAACTACAAAGAGAGACTGAAACAAAAACAAGACAAACAAGTGAAACAGTATAACAAGTCCGCCCATGACTTACCTGTGCTCCAAGAAGGTGATACTGTTCGTATGAGACCCTATATTAAAGGAACCCGAGAATGGCAGAAAGCAGTTATTAATCGACGATTAGATGAAAGATCCTATGAAGTAGAATCTCCACAAGGTTGTTTTAGAAGGAATAGACAACACCTGAGGAAATCGAACGAACCTCCACCGAAAACACCTGTGAAACGTCAACGTATGGTTATCTTACCTGATACAACGCCAAGCCCGGAGACGGAAAATATTACCTTATCTTCTCCATGTAAAACTAAGGAACAATCAGTGATATCTAATCAAACACCTTCACCGCAAAGTAAGACTCCTAACATGTCACGTGCAGGTCGTCAAATCAAGAAACCCACTTATTTGGAGGACTTTCTTACTAAATAACTTGGACTTTAATTATTACTCAGTGACATTGATAATTCTTGCCATACAATATCAAACCCTATAGTCACTTTTCTAACTTTGATGATTAATTTAATTCGTAATCAGCAACTCCTCTAACTTTGATGATTAGCATGTTGTTTGGTGTTTTGATCATGTTTTATTTCAGAATTTCAGTGACTTTGGACTTTCTCTCTTAAAGTTAGATACTTTACCTCTTTATCCGTGTTAAAGTTAAGTATAAATTGAGACTATGTTCTGTTCAATTTGTTAAGCTAAAAAAGGGAGGATGTTGCATTATGTAATACCAGAAGTCTATGAACGTGGAAGTGTGAAAGGTCGCATTACCCTGTATTCAGGGCATTGGTCCTTTCAGCCTGCTTATACTACATTATGTGACGTTTATGCGCGGTAGATTTTGAAATTGTCAACGGTTGCGCAATTTCAAATCAGAAAATAAATTCACTCTCCGTTTAGTGGACCATCATTTCCATCGACACTCCGAGTAACCGCAGTTCGGAGAACGCATTGGTTCTTATAAAAGCTCCACCAGGCACACGACTCCGAAAGGACCGCATTTACTGGACAGCAAAAAGTTTAATGCG
The DNA here is from genome assembly GCA_963971465.1 of Lepidochitona cinerea. Classification (NCBI taxonomy): domain Eukaryota; kingdom Metazoa; phylum Mollusca; class Polyplacophora; order Chitonida; family Tonicellidae; genus Lepidochitona; species Lepidochitona cinerea. Next base: position 1,224,152 of record OZ020559.1, read on the forward strand.
CGTCAATTTCAGATTAAATATTGCTTTCTAGTTGGTTGACGATGTGATAGGATGATATATAACTGCCCCAACTGCTTTAATGGTCCATGTTGAACGTACATGATGTATATATGTGTATTTCAAAGCGAAGCGTCTTCGGCGACAGTTACAGTTTTTAATAATAACGTCATCGAGTGAAGTGTCTGACATTCGTACAATGCAGTAAGTTAGCGAAAATGTAGAAGAGTTTTGATTTAACGGTTGTTTTGCATAAAGGCTTCTATGGCGGAATCGAAGAAACATGTTGCAACGCAATGTAACATGTTCATTTTGAATAAACCAAAGACGGGGACAAAAGGATCAATGGTCAACATCAAATCCCAAACGAAAAACAAGGCAAGTCAAACTGAAAGGTCAAGCTCCACGCAGAGCGACCAACCTGCCCGTGTCACCTCTACAGCTGTCAAACCAAAGGCGCTCACTTCTCCCAGTACTTCAGGTCAGTTCATTATAACTAGAAAATAGAGAGGAAAACGAAGAACTTTCTTAAGAATTATTAATATGTATAAATGAAGTTTTAAATTTAATATTATTAATTATATAGATATAAAATTTAAATACATTCTGGGGTTGTTTTCAATCAAAAAGCCGGAGTCGGAGTAGTTCAATTTACCGAACTTATGGTGATATTACATATACCAACGTTCAGTCTGTGAATTCTGAAATGCTGCTCGGAAAACTCCGACAAACTTTTGTCGGAAATTACAAGCCATGAAAATAATATTGTAACTGCTCTGTATGGACAATTCCTACCCCAGACTTCTTTAGAACTCATAAAAGATTATTCTTTCCTCTTTTATTTATTTTTATTTATTTTATTTATTTGACATGCACCGTTTGACCCAGTTCGAACGTCGCGCAAAATGGCGGCAAAGTCTCCAAGAAATGACAGTTTGTTGTTGTTTAAGACCAGGTGTACGCCCTTTGGAATAGCTACATGTAATAAAAGCGGACAAGAATAATCTTTTATGAGTTTTAAAGAAGTCTGAGGTAGGAATCGTCCATACCGAGGAGTTACAATAATATTTTCATGGCTAGCAATTTAAGCATCATTTCCACCTTGTATTTCTAATTCGTATACCGAACGTTGGTATATGTAATATCACCATAAGTTCGGTAAATTGAACTAGAGTCGGAGGTGGTCCGATTTAGACAAAGAAATAGCAATGTAACCTACTCAGATCGTGTCTAAACGGTCATAATTTTGGAGTCAGAAACCCGGACTATTAAGGGGCATGTCCGGATCCAAATGCGCTATTCGACTGTCATTTATATAAAGATGAGGTTTCCAGAAAGCTATTGGTAACTTTCGTACCCTCCACTGACCGCTGGATTGGCAGTTTTATTTGGGAATTCCTTTGTGTCCGCTTTGTGGTTAGGGGCGCAGTATGGACCCATTGTAGCTTTCTAATAACCTGAAGTTGTACGGATAATGACAACAAATTTAAGAGGTGTATTCTTTTAATTGGAAATAATCAAACTCTATGACCACTGCAACTATGAAAATCCTTTGACAATCAAGTGATAAAGTATTTCTAAGAAACTTTGTTTCAAATCTGGATTCGCGACTCTGTTGATTGATTGATTGTTTGGTGTTTTACGCCGCGCTCAACATTATTTCACTTATATGGCGGCGTTGCCAGTTTTATTGTGGGAGGAAAGCAGACTCTATGCCCGGAGGAAACCCACGACCTTCCGTTGGTAACTGGCATAGGTCGTTCGAGTGAAAACCCAGTCAGAAAATTTTCCAATTTTTTTACCTGAGTGGGATTCAACCTCGCGACCCATTGGTGGAAGGCTGTTCGGATTGAGCATGCAATGCTCTACCTACTGAGCCACAGAGGCCCTCCGCGACTCGGAGAATCACACCAAAATCTACTCCTGTTACTATTAGTAATGATTTTTCTACTCCTAATAGCTGATGTCAAAAGAAAAGACATGCAATTGAGTCATTACCATATTTGGGTTTGTAGCAGAGCGGTGACTTCATTTCTTACGCAAATGTGCCTTTTAAACCCCAATCCATGTGTAAGGACTACTGCCTACATGTCGTACCTGTCAAGGGTGTAAAGTGCTTGACTTTTCGTGGCAACGCTGCCTTATGATAAATGTGAAAGAATGCTGCATAAAACATCAATCAATCTACATAAAAATCATGTTGGTAGGAATGTGCATATTTATCTCCTTTAAGTCATTCAATAATTCTGATTCCTAATTATTACCCTGTAGATTTTTTAATAACATGCTGAGTTTTATTCATGCATTTTCACTGTTTCAGAAACTTAAAATTTGAAATAATTTCTTTGTACTTATTGTTTTTTTGTTTTGTTTTTCAGACCAAATAAAGGTTGTGGCAAAATATAGAAATGTGCAGACCCAATGCAACACTTACAAGAAAAGTGAAATTAAACGTGTTAAATCAACTCAAACTTTACATACAGATTCTTCCACAATTGGAATTCAGTGCAGTAGAGATACAGTAGACATCACTGCAACATCTCTTGATCAAGCAGTTTATATCTTGAAGTCCACACCAGAGTTATGGATACTTCCATACGAGGTATATTTTAAATTGTTTACTATTTGTTTGCACTTTTTTTTTCCATGAATTACAAACAACTATTTAATTATTATAGTCATACTGGCACAGGGATGATAACAAGAAGATTTTTTTACTGTGTCACATTCACCTATGAACCTTCAAAGTTGTACGTTTTAAACTATTTTTTGGACCTGTTTATATTTTCATTTTTCTACCATAATATGGATGTGTGCAGGGTTTCATGGAATTTAAGGTTTTGATTGATTGATGTTTTACGCCGCATTCAAGATTATTTCACTTCTATAGAGGCGTTGCCAGGTTTAGGCGGGGAGGAAACCCCCGACCTTCAGCAAGTACCTGGCAACTCTTCCACATACAGCAACCAAGTGAAAAATACACTCAGAAATTTTTTAATTTTTATTTTAGTCTGAGCGTGATTCGAACCTGCGCCGCATCGTCGGATGGGTTAAATAATCACAGGGGACTCTCATGAAACTCACCCAAACAAGTTATTGTGCTTAATAAGCGTTGTAATTTATCTTGGCTGTGTTGTTTTAGTCGACCAAACTGCTTTAATGATTTCATTATGTGGTTTGCAGCATGTATGAGGAAACAATAACCTACACATGTACCAATCAAAAACTATTTGACTTCATTTTGGTATAGATGGAATATTTTATGTGCTGGAATAAATTCTTAATTTCCTTGGATTTCCCTGTGCACACTCATGCATCTTGACAACTTCTTATCCATTTTGAAACTCTCCTTTCCTTTTTTCCACTGGGCTCACTTTTTCTTCCATTTTGGACAATTAATGCACTTTTAAATTCTATCTAATTTTGTTTATTTAACTATTTTAGGTAAAAAAGGATCTGGATGGGAAACTTACACTTGTCATTTCAAGGTCTGACCTGTTTGGAGCTCATTGCGTTGGTTTGGAGTCCATCCAAGTGGCTCTAAAAGAAGATGGCGATTGTTACATTCACAAGTTGTTTGCTCAACCAGAATTTCAACAACTTAACAAATCAAGATATGAGCTGAACGTTGGAGAATTTGTAAATGTTCTTCGATCCTCATTTTTATCCGATCTAGTTCTGTGTCCAGGAATAAGTGATCAGGATTTAGATGAAATGTCAATTGACAAGGTTGTTACAACAAACTTTCCTTCAAGGAGGCACCAGTCAAAAAAATGTCTACAATGGCACAAAGCAAAAGGCACAAGACCAGCAATGTGTATTTACTGCAAATACACCACCAAATACATTATTAGAAATAAGAAAAGACAGGCATACGAAACTCCAACAAGAAAGCTGAAACGACGACAAACTCAAAGTAATTACAGTTTTCACAAACTTACACCAGTATCCAAAAAAGCAAGATATGAAAACATCACAACAACAAGAAGATACTACAAGAACAAAGCAACTAAACTTGAGCTGCATTTAAAGCAAAAGGAAATGACACTCAGCTTAGAGCAATCTTCAGAGCTGGCAGCTGTTGTAAATACAATTGAGACTAACCATAAAAAAGAATTGCAGGAATTAATAACATCAACCACTAATGACAAGGAGAGACAAGCCATACTTTCTGCTATATGGGAAAAAGATTTGGAAATCAAAAGAAAAGCTGAATCAAGACAATTTTTTGAAGATCAGTCAAGAAATAAACCTGGTGACAGTTCAAATAAATGGAGTACAATAACATACAGAATGGCCCTGGCAGTCTATTGTAGAAGCCCTGCTGCTTATAATGCATTGAAAGGGTTTGCAATTTTAAAACTCCCTTCTGTTCGATCATTACAGACAAAAACTTCTAAGTTTTTGGACAGCCCTGGTATCAACCACAGTTACCTTAAAGAGCAAGCAGAATATTACAAGGAATTTATTGAAGAAAAACGGGCACAGGGGAAAAAAGTGCCCTTTGGTGAAGGCATTCTCATTTTTGATGAAGTAAAGGTTATAGACCAAATCATGTGGAATTCCAAGAACCATGAATTTATAGGCCTGGCTTTAACCCCAGAGGAGTTTCCATATTTGAATGACATCTTTCTGCCTGATGAAAAAAAAGTAGAGTCTGAACCAAAGCCTGCAAAATATATGTTGCAGTTTGTTTGGCGAGATCTTGCCTCGGACTTTGACATGATTGGACCTTATTTTTCATGCTTAGACTCATTAAAACACAAATTTATTCTTGGCTGTTTAATTGAGACCATGAGAGTATGCCATGCATATGGATTCAAGATTAAATGCTTGGTATGTGATGGGGCAAGCGAAAATCTGGCAATGATTAAAAGCACACTGAAGCATAAAGGGGTTTTTGGTTATACCAAAAGTGCAGAAGAAAAGTATGACTTTTCAATTAAGTGTTCTTTTCATAACTATTTTGATGAAGGAAGTCTTTGTCACTGGATTATTTGCCCTTCTCATCAACTCAAAAATATGATCAGTGCGCTGCATTCCTCAAGAGGGAAGGGCCCCAAAGATTTTGTAAGAAATGGTGAGAAAGTTGGATGGGAAGACATCCAACACATGAAATCAAGAGAAGAGGAACGTTTTCAGCGTGGACAAATCAGATGTGTGCCAGGACTTCTGCAGGCATACATTATCAGAGATCCATGGACTCGGCTTAATGTTAAGCCAGCTAAAATCATGCAACAAGAGGCTGTTTTAGCAGAATTATACGCCCATGGTAAATCACCATCTTTGAGTTCTGGTTCAGCTGCTGAAACGTACAAATATCTCAGAGCATGTAACCAACTGTTCGAGAATGGCTTTCTTTCAAAATCACCGATTACTTCTTCAAATAGTCCAACACTTATCTCTATCCAGGAAGGTTACAGTTATTTCGAAGACTGGGTGAATGAAATTTTGATGGAAGATCCCCATTACAAACTAAGTGCTGCCAAACAAACTAAATTTTTGGCTTGGCAAACATGGGACCTTCTTAGGATATGTGTATTTGGAGTGAAAGCATTAATTGCAGACTTTACAACTAACCATCCTGATCACTTTTTAGTTCTTAGTCGGATAAATGGAAGTGTGGTAGAAAGTCTTTTCTCACAATTCAAATATGCAACAGGTAGTAAACTATCTTCTGTGAACTATGCACAAGCACGAAGAAGTGTGATTATGAAGTCAAATGTCCATAGCTCTCACTCTTCCAATCAAGATTACCGGGATGTAAACCTGAACATTAGAGAAGAGCCACTGTGATTATGAAATGATTTTGAACTCAATGTATTTTATTGTTATGCATATTCAACTTTTTCATGTAAATAAGGACACCAATAAGCTCAGTTATAGTGTAACATTCTGTGATATTTTATGTTTTCCGATATCGATGCTAAACAATCCTTTTACTTATCAAATTTATTAACTGTCAAATTTTTGAGTTACCATGTATTTTTTTTATTTACTTTTTCTGAATTATTATCCAGTGTAAAAAAGTTTGTCTGATGTAAAGATCATGGGAATTTTCTGCATAATGCTTCTTTTTCCAGTTCTGTACACCATATTAATGCAATAGCATCCCTGATAATATCTTAAACAAGGATTTGCTGATATTTAAGCAAACAACGCTATAGCATTTACGCATTTATTATCTGTTGAACCTTGCCAAAATTGTTAGCTTCCATTTTGTTTGTAATTCATTTTTCTAAATCATTATCCAAAACTGTTACTGGTGTATTAAAAGTATACTTGATGCAATGTCACTATTTTTGCACTGCTTTATATGTTATAAATTTAACGTGCATCATTTTGTCCCCGTCCTGGTGTCCTTAAAGCATGCCAGATTTTTCGATGAAAGTTTCATTCATCATTTAAAGTCATTTCCATGAGTGTCGTTTAAGACTATGTTTCATTTTTGCTTTAGATTGATTTTTCTTTAAAATATTACCTTGTTTTGATTTATGTTCTGTTTCTTTTTGCTTTCATCTTACATAAAACTACTGGAAGTATATTAAATGTGTTTCATTATAATTTTTATCTTATATTTCTTTTGTTACATTAAAAATACATATCAAAAAAGATTTTTTCTTTTTTTTATTATTCCTTAGTTGAAGTGTCGCTGAACACTTAAGATTATCTCACTTATTATATAGCAGTATGAGTAGCCACAATGTTGATACATGAAATGATGGCATTTCCAGGTTATTTTTTAAATAGATGAGAAATCTGTGCTCAACTTTGGCAGTGTGCCCTTTTAAGTTTATGGCTATGTTTTTTCAGGACATGGAAATTAAAAAGGATTTCAGAAATACCAGTCTCTAAAAAAAATTATTTCAAGTGTTCTGAGCCCAAATTCCTGCCAGGTCATTCAAATATTGCTCCTCAATATTGCTTTATTGGTGTTTCACACCAGACTTCAGATTGGTAAAGAAAACGAATGTACGAGCTTAATACAGATCAAACAAAACCTAGGACACATAAAACATGCCCGGTTATGTTTAGAATATATTAATAGGAGTGAAACACAAGAATCGAAGCGTGATTACAACAACAGCCATCAGTGTTGATTAACTTATGAGTTGGATTATCCTCATTTCAAATGATTGATTGATTGGTGTTTTACGCCGCGCGCAAGATTATTTCACTTATATGGCGGCGTTGCCAGTTTTATTGTGGGAGGAAACCGGGCTTTATGCCCGGAGGAAACCCACGACCTTTCGTTGGTAACTGGCAACCATCCCACATACAGTAGGTCGTTCAAGTGAAAACCCAGTCAGAAAATTTTCCAATTTTTGGACAGTGGGATTCGAACCCGCGACCTATTGGTGGAAGGCTGTTTGGATTGAGCGTCCAATGCTCTACCTACTGAGCCACGGAGGCCCCCATTTCAAATGATGCCAAACAGAAACTCTTAATTTCAGGTAAAAATAGAAAGTTAACTTCTTCTGTCTGGGAAAAATAGTATGACGTCATTGTCATGTTAAGGAGGTGATAAAACCGAACTTTTTCAGCAAAATAAACCTATGGCCTTTGGTGAGCACCTGGCAACTCTTGGGATCACAGAGTGAAAAAAAAAAGGAGAAATTTTTAGTTTTTTTTGTCTGAATTAGTGGGACTCAAACCCAGAAAAAATTGTGTTGGGCTGAGAGTCTCTTCACTCAATTGATATTTTCAAAGTTCTTTTTTTTGGATTTTCCCTTTTGACAGCCTTCTCTAGAAAAGAGGCCTAAAGGCAATTTGCCTCCTGTCAAAAGGGTATCGCATTTGGTTTGATAAAACAAATTACGTTGCTACCACGGTAACCCACACTGTAAGAAATGCAACAAACTGGAATACATGTAGCTCTGGCATAGAATTCAACTTTATACATAATTACATTTATCAAGTAATACAGAAGAAATCTTTTAAATAATTCCTCTCCTCCATAATTACAGTCTCTTTCGCAAGAAGGGGGGTTGGGGGGGGGGGGGACTTCACAAGATAATATGGACAAAAAAGTTACAATGTTCCTTTATGGATAACATATTCACACTCCTTAATCCTCCCAGTTTCATCTCAATCCACAAACTCGTCCAAAAGTCTACTCCGAATTTTCTTGCGTTTCGAAACAGTGCGTTGGATTGGAGGAGCACTTACTGCACTAGTTGATGGCACTTCACTATCTTGGACTTCCTTTTTTCTCCGCTTTCTTTTGTTAGCCTTTTTCACTGTGTTGCCTTTGGTTTTTAAGGTGGTAGATTTCTTAAGTTTAACAGGGACACTTTTGGCCTTTCTTTTTCCACTAAGTGCATACAGCTTATCACGAAGTGTCTGACCTCCTTTCAATCTCTTGCCAGCTTTTTCTGATGTATTTTGGGTGTTAGCTTTTATAAATTCTGCCAACCTGGCATGGGTTAGCTTTCTCAACCATTCATTGAAGAAAAGTTTCTTGTCTATTTTAGAAACCTCTGGAATAAGGTCTTCACAAACCTCCTCAAATAAGCTCCATAAACAGACTGTGTTTCTGATCTCGGTCATACAAACCTACAAAATAAAACATTTTATTCGTGAGAAATTGTTTGATGGATGGACGAGAGCCCCAAGTTGGAGGATAAACTAAACATGAAAGTTGGCGAATGCTAACACAAAGACAATTTTTCTAAGAAGTTAATTAATTGAGGACGAAACTGGCCAGTTTGCAAACAATAGGCTAAATCCAAGTGGGAGGTGGGGGTCCAATGTAAAAAAGATAGGGTCAAGACAACGCAATAGTTTATACTAGCTATTATATACTTTTTGTGCTGAAAAACACCCTAGATTTGCACCTGGTTTATTGCTCCCAATTTAAATCAAAGTATATTACCTTCAACATCCCTTTTCCGTACTTCTGAAAACTTTCATTGTTGGCATATTTCATGACCGTGTCAATAGTGGCTTGCAGGAAAGGTAAAAACTCCATTTTGGGGATAAAGAGACCTCCTCGATCTCTTATCCTCAAGCTCACAGGAACACAGTCTTGTTTTTTTTCCTCACTGGTCATTTTTAATTTGAAAGTCAAATTATATAATATTTCGGCTTGTTTTCTTTGTTCATTGGACAGGTTTTCATTAACTTTCCTCCTTTTTTGGACTTTCCATATTTCACCTATACAGCCACCACCTAGAGATAACAGTCCGCGAGTGGTTTCCTTCCGGATGATAGAACTTGAACTTTTAAAAGCTTCATTAGAAGTGGATGGTTCATCTTTCAATTCAAAAGTTTGTTGTTGTTGTGTCACTCCGTGGTCAATTTTCTTTTCACCCAAACTTTGACCACAAACAAAAACAATATGTGCCAAGAAATTGAAAACAGCATGTAAGTCTTCTTTAGAGAATTTGTCTATTCTGTAAATGCTACTTGATTGAAAGGTTGATCGAAGATCGGAGAAAAAGTCCACAGTAAAATCAGCGTACATACTGCTTTTCTTCCTCGACTCCGTCTCTCTTAGGTCATTATACTTTCGCACCAAGACTTCAATAGTCCTGAAAATATCTCCATTTCGACTCAAATCGTTCCAAACAACGCTCCTTGTCTCACTTTCAACTATATGAAGTTCTTCGGAAACTTTAACTTTTGCTCTATCATGCACTGTTGTCGCGTTTAAAACGTCCGCCATCTTTCTCTTAATCCATCCCATAATATTTCATACGAAGAAGAGAAGAAAAAACATGTTTTCTGACTAACCGAGAGAGGGCGCTGTTAAGGTGACCTCTGGGTCAAACGGAACCAATGCCCTGAACATGGGGTAATGGGATGTTTCACACTTCTACGTTCATAGACTTCTGGTAATACTTATACTGTATTTGTTCTCGCGCATGCTCAGTGAGCTCTCTCTCTCTCTCTCTCTCTCTGGACTCAATGTACAATCACGGCACAGTAAACTCTCTCCTTCAATTTTAAAGTTCATTCAAGTGTTTGTTGTCAATGCATCACACGAAGAACGTAACACCACGTGATCAATGACGGCCTATCAAATGCAAGTATAATATGATATCCTGAAAAGTCCTTTTTTGTCCTAAAGTAATTTGGGAAACAGGTGAAGTGGATGAGGCCAACAATGTCATGTTGAATTGAACTCCCATCTGCCTCATGTAATACTGCCTCATGTAATACTGCCTCATGTAATACTGCCTCATGTAATACTGCCTCATGTAATACTGCCTCATGTAATACTGCCTCATGTAATACTGCCTCATGTAATACTGCCTCATGTAATACTGCCTCATGTAATACTGCCTCATGTAATACTGCCTCATGTAATACTGCCTCATGTAATACTGCCTCATGTAATACTGCCTCATGTAATACTTTATGTAAGCCAATTTACTGCAAACTTACCCACTAGCATCGTCGAAATAACCACTAAAACGTACAGTCACTTTTAGCGAGCTCGTTGAGATCCACTGGTAGACTTAAGATGTTTTATTGAAGATTCGGTTTGTCCCATTGGGACATGACCATGATGCATGGTGCTAGTTTTAGGTTTTTATATTTTCTTCTTTCTATCTTATTGCATAGTTTTGTTCTTATTTTTTATTTTACCCCATAGGAGGCGCTCAAACACCCCGCCTGTAGACGAGTCTATTTGACACGAATTTATGGGGAGTACAGGTCTGACCGATTCTTGGATGAATTTGAAGATGACTTCCAATTGGTTGAAGTGTAAGTTGTGGGACTCCGCTTTTATTTCTTAATATTTTATTCAGCCTTCTAAAAAGATGGACCTAAAGAAGCTACCGAGATTCAATATCACCAATGCCTCTCAGTTGATGGACCTAAAGAAGCTACCGCGATTCAATATCACCAATGCCTTTCAGCTGATGGACCTAAAGAAGCTACCGAGATTCAATATCACCAATGGCTCACAGCTGATGGACCTAAAGAAGCTACCGAGATTCAATATCACCAATGCCTCTCAGCTGACGGACCTAAAGAAGCTACCGAGATTCAATATCACTAATGCCTCTCAGCTGATGGACCTAAAGAAGCTACCGAGATTCAATATCACCAATGCCTCTCATCTGATGGACCTAAAGAAGCTACCGAGATTCAATATCACCAATGCCTCTCAGCTGACGGACCTAAAGAAGCTACCGAGATTCAATATCACTAATGCCTCTCAGCTGATGGACCTAAAGAAGCTACCGAGATTCAATATCACCAATGCCTCTCATCTGATGGACCTAAAGAAGCTACCGAGATTCAATATCACCAATGCCTCTCAGCTGATGGACCTAAAGAAGCTACCGAGATTCAATATTACCAATGCCTCTGAGCTGATGGACCTAAAGAAGCTACCGAGATTCAATATCACCAATGCCTGTCAACTGACGGACCTAAAGAAGCTACCGAGATTCAATATCACCAATGCCTGTCAACTGACGGACCTAAAGAAGCTACCGAGATTCAATATCACTAATGCCTCTCAGCTGATGGACCTAAAGAAGCTACCGAGATTCAATATCACCAATGCATTTCAGCTGATTGACCTAAAGAAGCTACCAAGATTCAATATCACCAATGTCTCTCAGCTGATGGACCTAAAGAAGCTACCGAGATTCAATATCACTAATGCCTCTCAGCTGATGGACCTAAAGAAGCTACCGAGATTCAATATCACCAATGCCTTTCAGCTGATTGACCTAAAGAAGCTACCAAGATTCAATATCACCAATGTCTCTCAGCTGATGGACCTAAAGAAGCTACCGAGATTTAATATCACCAATGCCTGTCAACTGATTGACCTAAAGAAGCTACCGAGATTCAATATCACCAATGCCTCTCAGCTGATTGACCTAAAGAAGCTACCGAGATTCAATATCACCAATGCCTGTCAACTGATTGACCTAAAGAAGCTACCGAGATTCAATATCACCAATGCCTCTCAGCTGATGGACCTAAAGAAGTTACCGAGATTCAATATCACCAATGTCTCTCAGCTGACGGACCTAAAGAAGCTACCGAGATTCAATATCACCAATGCCTCTCAGCTGATGGACCTAAAGAAGCTACCGAGATTCAATATCACCAATGCCTCTCAGCTAATGGACCTAAAGAAGCTACCGAGATTCAATATCACCAATGCCTCTCAGCTGATGGACCTAAAGAAGCTACCGAGATTCAATATCACCAATGCCTCTCAGCTGATTGACCTAAAGAAGCTACATGTACCGAGATTCAATATCACCAATGCCTCTCAGCTAAAGAAGCTACCGAGATTCAATATCACCAATGCCTCTCAGCTGATGGACCTAAAGAAGCTACCGAGATTCAATATCACTAATGCCTCTCAGCTGACGGACCTAAAGAAGCTACCGAGATTCAATATCACCAATGCCTGTCAACTGACGGACCTAAAGAAGCTACCGAGATTCAATATCACCAATGCCTCTCAGCTGACGGACCTAAAGAAGCTACCGAGATTCAATATCACTAATGCCTCTCAGCTAAAGAAGCTACCGAGATTCAATATCACCAATGCCTCTCAGCTGATGGACCTAAAGAAGCTACCGAGATTCAATATCACTAATGCCTCTCAGCTGACGGACCTAAAGAAGCTACCGAGATTCAATATCACCAATGCCTGTCAACTGACGGACCTAAAGAAGCTACCGAGATTCAATATCACCAATGCCTCTCAGCTGATGGACCTAAAGAAGCTACCGAGATTCAATATCACCAATGCCTCTCAGCTGATGGACCTAAAGAAGCTACCGAGATTCAATATCACCAATGCCTGTCAACTGACGGACCTAAAGAAGCTACCGAGATTCAATATCACCAATGCCTGTCAACTGACGGACCTAAAGAAGCTACCGAGATTCAATATCACTAATGCCTCTCAGCTGATGGACCTAAAGAAGCTACCGAGATTCAATATCACCAATGCATTTCAGCTGATTGACCTAAAGAAGCTACCAAGATTCAATATCACCAATGTCTCTCAGCTGATGGACCTAAAGAAGCTACCGAGATTCAATATCACTAATGCCTCTCAGCTGATGGACCTAAAGAAGCTACCGAGATTCAATATCACCAATGCCTTTCAGCTGATTGACCTAAAGAAGCTACCAAGATTCAATATCACCAATGTCTCTCAGCTGATGGACCTAAAGAAGCTACCGAGATTCAATATCACCAATGCCTGTCAACTGATTGACCTAAAGAAGCTACCGAGATTCAATATCACCAATGCCTCTCAGCTGATTGACCTAAAGAAGCTACCGAGATTCAATATCACCAATGCCTGTCAACTGATTGACCTAAAGAAGCTACCGAGATTCAATATCACCAATGCCTCTCAGCTGATTGACCTAAAGAAGCTACATGTACCGAGATTCAATATCACTAATGCCTCTCAGCTAAAGAAGCTACCGAGATTCAATATCACCATTGCCTCTCAGCTGATGGACCTAAAGAAGCTACCGAGATTCAATATCACTAATGCCTCTCAGCTGACGGACCTAAAGAAGCTACCGAGATTCAATATCATCAATGCCTCTCAGCTAAAGAAGCTACCGAGATTCAATATCACTAATGCCTCTCAGCTGATGGACCTAAAGAAGCTACCGAGATTCAATATCACCAATGCCTCTCAGCTGACGGACCTAAAGAAGCTACCGAGATTCAATATCACCAATGCCTCTCGGCTGATGGACCTAAAGAAGCTACTGAGATTCAATATCACCAATGCCTTTCAGCTGATTGACCTAAAGAAGCTACCGAGATTCAATATCACCAATGCCTCTCAGTTGATGGACCTAAAGAAGCTACCAAGATTCAATATCACCAATGCCTCTCAGCTGATGGACGTAAAGAAGCTACCGAGATTCAATATCACCAATGCCTCTCAGCTGATGAACCTAAAGAAGCTACCGAGATTCAATATCACCAATGCCTCTCAGCTAAAGAAGCTACCGAGATTCAATATCACCAATGCCTCTCAGCTGATGGACCTAAAGAAGCTACCGAGATTCAATATCACCAATGCCTTTCAGCTGATTGACCTAAAGAAGCTACCAAGATTCAATATCACCAATGCCTCTCAGCTGATGGACCTAAAGAAGCTACCGAGATTCAATATCACCAATGCCTCTCAGCTAAAGAAGCTACCGAGATTCAATATCACCAATGCCTCTCAGCTGATGGACCTAAAGAAGCTACCGAGATTCAATATCACCAATGCATTTCAGCTGATTGACCTAAAGAAGCTACCAAGATTCAATATCACCAATGTCTCTCAGCTGATGGACCTAAAGAAGCTACCGAGATTCAATATCACTAATGCCTCTCAGCTGATGGACCTAAAGAAGCTACCGAGATTCAATATCACCAATGCCTTTCAGCTGATTGACCTAAAGAAGCTACCAAGATTCAATATCACCAATGTCTCTCAGCTGATGGACCTAAAGAAGCTACCGAGATTCAATATCACCAATGCCTGTCAACTGATTGACCTAAAGAAGCTACCGAGATTCAATATCACCAATGCCTCTCAGCTGATTGACCTAAAGAAGCTACCGAGATTCAATATCACCAATGCCTGTCAACTGATTGACCTAAAGAAGCTACCGAGATTCAATATCACCAATGCCTCTCAGCTGATTGACCTAAAGAAGCTACATGTACCGAGATTCAATATCACTAATGCCTCTCAGCTAAAGAAGCTACCGAGATTCAATATCACCAATGCCTCTCAGCTGATGGACCTAAAGAAGCTACCGAGATTCAATATCACTAATGCCTCTCAGCTGACGGACCTAAAGAAGCTACCGAGATTCAATATCATCAATGCCTCTCAGCTAAAGAAGCTACCGAGATTCAATATCACTAATGCCTCTCAGCTGATGGACCTAAAGAAGCTACCGAGATTCAATATCACCAATGCCTCTCAGCTGACGGACCTAAAGAAGCTACCGAGATTCAATATCACCAATGCCTCTCGGCTGATGGACCTAAAGAAGCTACTGAGATTCAATATCACCAATGCCTTTCAGCTGATTGACCTAAAGAAGCTACCGAGATTCAATATCACCAATGCCTCTCAGCTGATGGACCTAAAGAAGCTACCGAGATTCAATATCACTAATGCCTCTCAGCTGATGGACCTAAAGAAGCTACCGAGATTCAATATCACTAATGCCTCTCAGCTAAAGAAGCTACCGAGATTCAATATCACTAATGCCTCTCAGCTGATTGACCTAAAGAAGCTACCGAGATTCAATATCACCAATGCCTCTCAGCTAAAGAAGCTACCGAGATTCAATATCACTAATGCCTCTCAGCTGATGGACCTAAAGAAGCTACCGAGATTCATTATTATCAATGCCTCCCAGCTGCAAGAAATGTGTGTCTCCTTTAGCAAATAATTAAGCTTTCTTTTGTTCTGAAGCCGTTCTTTCTTTAAATGATATATTCCGATTGATTTACTACTTCTTCGTTTTATTTGTAGGGAATTGTCGGTGGATTCAAACAAAATATACGATGAAAATGGAGTGAAGTACAAATTTGAAGTTTACGAGAGGAAAACGTAGAATGTCTACCTAAAGTTTTCTGATAGGCCTGTTCAAGCTGACTTTTTCATGTACATAATAATAAAATCAAATTGTACCTTTTATTAAGAGTTGAATTTCTACGGTTTCTATGTGGAAAACCCACCCCTATAGCAGGTCTATTGGCTTCGTGGGCACATTCACATCTCCGGTCTTCGGGGCGTGTTTTACAAAGCTGTCTCTGTAAGCCTAGCAGGCGGCTCCGCCTCCCACTTATATACGACTAGGTGTAAATTCTTGTCATTTACAAGGAAATGAAAAGAAACTTGTAAATACGGTACATGCTCGGAAATTATAATTTTCAAAGGCACTAAAACCATATTTTAGTTATAATCAATACAGCAAATATAGACTCTTCCTCACTTTCTTTATACGCCCGTCGTATTATGGTATCACCAGCGCCACCCGTCCTTTTCGGATTCCCTTCCGATCCATAACTTGAAGAGTTTTAATCCAATCTTTACAATTCTTTCACAACATACATCTTATGGGCTGATGGTGTGTCATGAGCCATTTATGACATCTTCGTTTGCATAATATGGCATCTACATTGGATTATGTAATATTCTGTCTTAGTCTATACCTTCGCTCCCTTCTGCTCCATAACTGAAAGAGGTTTGATCCGATCTTAACCATTTTTTTCACAACATGCACTTTTGTTGGTAGCTGGTGTGTCGTGAATCATTTATGACATCTTCGGTTGCATAATATGGCATCTATATTGGACTATTTCGTGAAATTGACTCTACTTTAGTAGTATAACGTTTTCTTTAACTCAAAGTATATATTCACATAAAGTCTGATGTCAGGGTTGTTATATTTTTTATAGCTTTTACAAATGTTAACCTAGATGGCACGCGACAATCCCTGTGTTATGTCCGGTAAAGGCGTACGAGGTCAATCTTAGCCACGCCTTAAGGACATCTCGCGAGAATACAATTGCAACATCTTGGGTGCGCTCGAAATGCCAGTCCAAGACACCCCTACAGGTTTCGAGTGCCCCAGTTACAGCTGTCCAGAATGTGTTCTGTGTCCTGTCTTACGAAGCTGGCGTAAAGTTGCGCATAGGCCTACAACATGGACCAGTTGCGACTAGGGCGTAAGTTCCTATAGCTTTAACACTGATTTAGGTCCGACGTAAATTACGCCAGCTTTGTAAGACAGGGCCCAGGCTGTCCAATTCTGAGGTGGTGCAGAAGGGAACAAAGATATCGGCGGTAGTTCACGTGGTATTTAATATGCATGGAATACCGCCATTACTAGGAAATGGTGCAATTTCGATCCAGATCTGTTATGCACGCGCGCTTCAACTAGCACATTTTACAAAGTCAGATCCAAATCCATTCCACGCATATAGTTCATTTGTTCGGACAAGCGATGCAACAAATATAGGCCTACGCCTTTTTGATTTCACGACTTCCTGTTCTCGTGCATTCGGGACGGCTTGTAACAGGGAACACAAGGGACATGTGCAAGACTGGTGTTTCGAGCTCACCCCAAATAAACTCAATCGAAATCCCGTGCCTTTTTACGTTGCCCTATTTCTGGTTGACTTGGTTCTGTCGGTACCCATATTTTTTAATGTATCCACAAGTGGATTTCAAAACGGGAGGCTTGGCTTGCTCATCAACTAATTCGGAATACGTGACAGGCTTGATTTGGTGTCGACACGACTTGTGGAAGTCGTTGTACAAATTTCAGAAAGCGTACGTCGTCTTGCGGTTGATATTACAGGTTAGAGTCAAACATATGGTGGCTGGTTTGTGCCATTTCGCGTTCTCGTGTTTTGGCTGCGAGAATTAAGAGGCGAAAACGCGAGAATACGAAATAAAACTAAAATCTCGCCGCGAGAATGCGAGAACACGAAATAAAACTAAAATCTCGCCGCGAGAATGCGAAAACACGATAACAAATATAATCTCGCAGCGAGAATGCGAAAACTCGAGAATTAGCAAAAAGTGCTTTATTTGTGTCATTTCTTGTTTTCGAGTTTTCGCCGCGAGAACGCGAAATCATTTTTTAAATCTCGCCGCGAGAACGCAGAAGCAAGAAATAAATTTAAATCTTGCCGCGATAATGCGAAAACAAGAAATAAGCCAATAGCGCTCTTTTTGTGCCACTGCTTTTTTGTGCCACTATAATCTCGCCGCGAGAACGCGAAAGCAAGAAAACGAAAGTAACTTGAAAGTGGTTTGCACGCTTGCGCGAATATTGTCTACACTTCATATGTCATATGAGTCTTATGAGTAAAAGTGAAACACTCTCCCATTGCCATACTGACATTATATGTGGGGAAATGTTTTTATTATCCCCCCCCCCCTGATCATTCTATCCCACCGGTTTTTGAACGTCGGGTTTTACTATTATATATAAATCTGTGCATGTATGCCACAATCGTATTCTCGCGAAATAGTCCCATTTTGACGAAAACAGGCAAAATGGCGACGTTCCTTGTCTATCCGACTGGCCAAAGTGATAGGTTCCACGGGCGTTTCCAATAGCTGCTACATGTAGTGTTTAAATGCGCGATGTAACTAACAATAGCTCTAGCTAAGTGTAAGAGAATAATAGAAAAGCACGTAGAGGCGAGCAAATGCCAGGTAAAATTCCATGGTGCTGTTGTTTTGTCGAAAACTTTAAAAGCACACTTGCCGCGAAAATCCAGAATACTGTTTACATATAAAACAATGGGCGGTTTTGTGTATTTTTCCCAGACAGAAGAAGTTAAGAACTTTCTATTTTTACCAAAAATAGAAAGTTTTGGCATCATTTAGTATTTTTAATTTGAAATTGAAAATTAGATTTATAAGGTACCCGCAATGTAAACAAACCCCGAACCTGAACACGTCACAACCGCCCTAATGTTTGAGTCGTGAGAGTGATCTAACGACACAGTATAATTTTACGTACTTTATCTAAGAAATACAGAGGACGATCGGGTAAGAGTGATACGAAAAGCCTGCCGATGATTTGTTGAGAGTAAGCCACAGATAAAAAGGCCTGAAATGAGGGAAAGCCAACCACAAAGTTAACCGACACTGTTGTTGTTTAAGCATTCTTTGATTCTTCGTTTGTTTTTCACCTCAATTTCTACATTCTAAACCTAAATGGACATGATGTTTTATGTGTCATGTTTAATTTTAGTCGTAGTAACCTCATGTAAATTGGTTTTATTATCAATTGTTCAACAGGCTTCGGCGGCAAGTGAGCCTTTAAAGCCACATGATCAATTGACCTCCTATGAGAACTCCCCAACCCCATTCGAATGGATATTTCTGATCAAAAATGCCAACCATTGGCCTTAAAGGTTAAATCTGGCCTTTAAGACTAGGGTAACTTCTAATTTTAGAGTGTGCATGCCACTGTCAATTTAGGAATACAAATGTCGCCATGCTAACAGTCTTAAAGACACACTTGCCGCGAAAATCAGGAATATTGTTTACATTAAAAAAGAAAGACCGTTTTCTGTATTTTTCCCAGACAATATAAGTTAGGAACGTTCTATTTTTACCAAAATTCAAAAGTTTGGACGTCACTTTGTATTTTTAATTTGAATTTGAAAATTTGAATTGCTAGGTGCCCGTAACGTAAACAAACCAAACTGCTCGCAGGGGCGATTTTATGTTTCAGTCGAGTGAGTGAACTAACGGCACAGTGTAATTTTACGTAGGCCTATCTGAGAAATACAGACTGACGATCGGTTCACAGCGACTGGAAAAGCCTGCTGATAATTGTTTGAGTGTAACTGGACACGTTTTATGTGTTTTATGTTTAAGTTTAGTGGTATTAGTCGTAGTAAAATTGGTTTAATTGGTTTAAATTGGTTTTCTTAGCTAATTTAAACAGGCTACGGCGGCAAGTGGGCCTTTAAAATAGGTGACCTTTACATTGTTTTTTTGTCATGCAACATAAGTTGGCTTTCTAATATAAGCAAATATAGCTAGCGACAGAAAACAATCGCCATTTTTGTTCGCCATCTGTTGCTAGCTTATAAATAGGCATGCGCAGTCCATATATCAACGACATCGGTAAGGTTCGGAATGAATCGGAATACACAATAGCTTTCGGCTATTCTCCGAGCGGATCGGAATTCCGTCACGGGGTGTCTGACAAGAACAATAGCGAGCCAAACAACTGCCAGTAGACTGACTGCAAAACAAAGGCGTTTCAGATCCCTTTCATATTCATCCCAGATTGAAACAAGTCTATTGTCAGGCTAGTTAGTTCACTAGAAAGCTACTTTATCAATGTTCATGAGCAGCATGTTGTCTCCATTGTAAAGGACCTGGTTTCCATTCATAATTGTTTGAGTGTAAACCACAGATAAAAAGGCCTGAAATGAGGGTAATCCAACACGAAAGTTGACCGACACTGATCGTTGTTGTTGTAATCAGGCTTAGATTCTTCGTTTGTTTTTCACCCCATTTCTACATTCTAAAGTTAACTGGACATGTTTTATGTGTTTTATGTTTAAGTTTAGTGGTATTAGTCGTAGTAAAATTGGTTTAATTGGTTTAAATTGGTTTTCTTAGCTAATTTAAACAGGCTACGGCGGCAAGTGGGCCTTTAAAATAGGTGACCTTTACATTGTTTTTTTGTCATGCAACATAAGTTGGCTTTCTAATATTAGCAAATAGGCCCACTGACAACTCTGATAAGAGAAATGTTTGTTCTAATAGCTGTTTGATCTCTATAATTTAAGAAAATGTAAATCACTATACACCAAATAAATATGCCCCAGGGGACGAAAAAAAACTACAGAGAGTCGTGAAATAACTTTAGATTTTAGATTTAGTTCATTCATCTGAGTAATATTACGGCTCCTAGTTGTCAATGGTGGGAAGTTAATCTGCTCGATGTAATCGGTTCATTATATTATTGACACAATACGCATGAAAACGAAAGTAAGTTATCTTGTTCTCGCGGCGAGATTTAGAATTATTTCGAATTTTCGCCGCGAGAATGAATGGCACAAAACGAGCACTTTTGACTAGTTTTCGTGTTCTCGCTGCGAGAGTTTATTTTTCTCTCATTCTCTCGGCGAGATTTTAAATTAATTTCGAGTTTTCGCGACGAGAACGCGGAATGGCACAAATAAAGCACTTTTGGATAATTTTCGAGTTTTCGCATTCTCGCGGCGAGATTGCATTTTATTCTCGCGTTTTCGCATTCTCGCGGCGAGATTTTAGTTTTATTTCGTACTCTCGCCTTGTAATTCTAGCAGCGAAAACGCGAAATGGCACAAATCGGCCACCATACAAACAAGATACGACGAGCTTGCAAGGGAAGAAATTCACTAATAATTGTGGTGGCTGATTTGTCTCATTTCGTGTTTTCGCTACGAGAATTAGGAGGGGAAAACGCGAGAATACGAAATAAAACTAAAATCTCGCCGCGAGAATTCGAAAATTACCCAAAAGTGCTTTATTTGTTTCATTTCGTGATCGCGAAATAAATTTAAAATCTCTCCGCGAAAATTCGAGAAAAATAAAATCTCGCCGCGAGAACACGAAAACTAGTCAAAGTGCTAATTTGTGCCTTTCATTCTCGCGGCGAAAACTCAAATAATTCTAAATCTTTCGCTTTCTTATTCTGGCCTGTGCGAACCGAACACGTGTTTGAAAAGTTAACAAAATTTAAATAACCATTCATTCATTCTAAGCCAAAGTTAGTTCAAAACAATACTTTATGGTACATTTTCGAGACTAGATGCACTAATAAGCTTCTGAATTATACGTCTTGAGAAAAATAGCCAATAATTTCAACATTCTGTTTTAACGTCGAAATTAATATCAACATTTTGGCAGCTCCACTGAATAATTAGGCCTAGTATCGCTTTCACAACTCAATGCAATAGGGTTCTGAAACGCCTTTATTTTGCAGTCAGTCTACTGGCAGTTGTTTGGCTCGCTATTGTTCTTGTCAGACACCCCGTGACGGCATTCCGATCCGCTCGGAGAATAGCCGAAAGCCGCGTTGTGTATTCCGATTCATTCCAAACCATACCGATGTCGTTGATGTATGGGCTGCGCATGCCCGTTTGTAAGCTAGCGACAGAAAACAATCGCCATTTTTGTTCGCCATCTGTTGCTAGCTTATAAATAGGCATGCGCAGTCCATATATCAACGACATCGGTAAGGTTCGGAATGAATCGGAATACACAATAGCTTTCGGCTATTCTCCGAGCGGATCGGAATGCCGTCACGGGGTGTCTGACAAGAACAATAGCGAGCCAAACAACTGCCAGTAGACTGACTGCAAAACAAAGGCGTTTCAGATCCCTTTCATATTCATCCCAGATTGAAACAAGTCTATTGTCAGGCTAGTTAGTTCACTAGAAAGCTACTTTATCAATGTTCATGAGCAGCATGTTGTCTCCATTGTAAAGGACCTGGTTTCCATTCCCACTAAATTTGATAATAGCACTATATAAGTTAAATAATCCGCATGGAATAATTTTGTGACCGTGTGGACAAATGCACACCCGAAAAAGCATGCAGAGCTTCCACTGATGATCGCGATTGAAAGTCGTCACTAGATCGAAGCTCTGCTAAATTTCTGACTGGAAACTTTTTCCCCATGGAAACTCCATAAACGGTGCAAGAGTGAAAAATCCACCCAAAAATGTTTTCAGTTTTTATTTGGAATTCGAACTGACACCGCATGGATGGAAGGCCTGAGTCGGGCAGAAGGACTATCACTCTACAAACTGGGCCAACGAGAGCCCTTTCCGTATATAGGCCTATATCACTATCAAGGGTGTTAATGCAGAACTCGGTATAAAAGTGGGATAAACTGCGTTCCCTGAAGTCTTCATGCACATCCGTATTTTTGCAGAGAAAATATATCCATTTGTTTATCTATGAGGTAAATTGGGTTGTTACAGGAAATAATAGTGTCCATATTTCCCCAAGGATTAAGTTTTCATATTTTCAGCGATCTGGAGATAACTAAACAAAAAAATGAAATACCGATAGCATTGGATTACGCACTACGCATAACCAAGGCATCACTTCTTGAAAAAAAACAGAAGGTGTTAGAAGTCGTCGCTCGAGTCATTGTGTCGTTCAAGCGGTTTTAATATCCACCTTATTAGAAATTTTACCCAATCACAGTCTACGTCACTACGGAACCACGTGAGAGCGCAGGTAAGCTGGACTAGGTCATTGCAGTGAGCAGACACGGTCAAGTGAGCACGCTTATAATGCAGCTCTGCAAACCTGTTTGAGGTGAAGTTTAGATTTTGTGACTATCTTCGTTCTATTAATGTATCAATAATCACAGCTTAAGTTGCTACTAGTAATTTAAGCGTGAATTTCACCCACTGGGTGAACACGTGTTGACCAGGTAGTTTTACCTGACAATACAGCCTACTAGGCTTGAGTGGACAATGTCCAGAGACACACATGCTATGTCGGACAGTGAATCCGAAAGGCGTTTACTTGATGCAGAAGGTGAAAATTGCCTAACGCAGAAGTCTTCAAACATAACGCCACCAGTTACCGCTACCAGCGAAGAGCCATGGAAGGCAGTTTGCAACATGCAAGCAACTATGTCAAAAATGGCAGATGCCATTGATCTTATGGGCTCAGCTTGGAAAAAGATAGCATGCGATAACTCACAAATGAGCCCCAACTTAAAACGGAAACCTTCCGCTAGTACTTCCAGTGCTCTATGTCAATCTCCGCCAGCAAAAACACGCAAACATTTGACGGGTGAGGCTGGCAGCATTGATTCAGACTCAGATATTGAGTATTTGCTAAATGCATCTCAGTCAGAAAATAATGAAGTGTCTGATTGTGACGACAAATTTCTGAAAGAGCTTGAACTAGAATGTGATACTTCAGAAAAAACTGGGCCAAACGTTAATGATAATGTGGCAAACATCGTTAACAAACGTTTCTCCAGCTCACTGAGCTCTGAGCGTTTAAAAGAAAAGCTTGCCTTATATAATAAACCTGGAAATTGCAACAATCTTAATATACCACTGGTAAATAATGAAGTGTGGCGTAAACTTAAAGCACACAACAAATCCCTGGATCTAAGAATGGCCAATATCCAAAAAGCTGTTGTAAAAGCCTCAGTTGCTATTGTTGAAGTCACTGACTCGTTAAACGGTGCTGAGAAAAATAAACATGTTGACCACAAATCATTAATACGGAAAAGTATTGATGCACTTACTCTTCTTGGTCACGCAAACTATGATATTTCACTTCGCAGGCGGGAAATGATGAAACCTGCCATTGCACCTGAACTCCGAGCTCTATGTAGTAGTCAAATCCCAGTCACTCAACATTTATTTGGTGATGATATAGCTGGTAGCTTGAAAACCATAAGGGATTGTAATAGACTCGGTAGTAATGTGACCTCTGACAAAACCAGCTTTGGCAGAAATTCTTATCGCTCTAAAGACGGACATCAAAAGCCTTTTTTAGGTTATGGCCGCAAGAGTTACAACTACCAGAATCCTCGGACAAAGTACAGAAAGCGGTGGCAAACCAAAAAGAGGGAAGAAAAGTAACCCCTGGCGGGCTTAACGACATATTGACATCTGTGAAATCTGATGTGAGTAAATTTGATATTTATTACTCAGAATTGATTCATGTTCTAGATCAAAAAGCTCAATCTTTTGTAGCAGGCAGATTGCAAAATTATTTTGCATTATGGAAAGAACTGACTTCAGATATGGAGATTCTAAATATGGTAAAGGGGACAACCATAGAGTTTGTTTCTACCCCTTATCAGATAGCTATCCCAAAAACAAAAAAGTTCACTAACTTTGAACAAACCGTTATCTGTGACGAAATAGCTAAGTTACCAAACAAAAAAGTTATAGTTACATCTTGCCATGAAAAAGGAGAATATATTTCTCCAATTTTTGTTGAGCCAAAAAGAGATGGCTCTTTTCGAATGATTTTAAATCTGAAACAGCTCAATGAATTTGTTCCATATGAACATTTTAAAATGGACACATTATCGTCCGCTGTGAAACTGATGACGCCGAATTGTTATATGGTCTCTATAGATTTGAAAGATGCTTACTATTCGGTTCCTATCGCATATGAGTGCCAAAAATATCTAAAATTCGTTTGGCGCGATAAACTATATAAGTATACATGTTTTCCAAACGGCCTGAGCTGCTGTCCACGCAAATGTACTAAATTGCTTAAGCCTTTGTTTGCTACCCTTCGCCAGAGAGGCCACTTACTAACTGGATACATAGATGATATTTATAGCCAAGGCAGTACATATAGAGAGTGTATACTCAGTTCTCTAGATATAATGGAATGCTTAGACTCACTCGGATTTATATTACATCCAGTAAAATCTGATCTAATTCCATCACAACAGAAAGCCTTTCTTGGTTTTCTTCTCAACTCTGAGAAAATGACAGTACGCTTAACGGATATCAAAGCTGGTAAAGTCAAAAAAGCATGTGAAACTCTTTTGAAAAACTTTCCAACCATTCGTGAAGTATCAAGCGCTATAGGCAAATTGGTATCTAGTTTCCCTGGGGTTATGTTTGGCCCATTACATTACAGGGCTCTGGAAAACGATAAGTCCACAGCTTTGAAGCACAATTTTGGTAACTTTGACAAACGTATGTCCTTATCCTCGTCTAGTAAAACTGAATTACTATGGTGGATTGACAACGTTGAAAGTTCATATAATACAGCTTATCGTAATGCACCAGATATTACAGTTAAAACCGATGCCTCAAATTTGGGGTGGGGCGGAATCTGTGACGGGTCTGAATGTGGTGGGCCTTGGACTGACAATGAAAACATTTCAAATACCAATTTCTTGGAATTGAAGGCAGCCTTCTTTGTACTACAATCCTTTGAACATTTATTGATTGGAAAACATGTCAAACTCACTATGGACAATACAACGGCAATTGCATGTATAAATCACATGGGTACCAGCCATTCCGATATATGTAACACAATAACTACCAAAATATGGAATTGGAGCCAAACAAAACAAATATGGCTGACAGCTGTACACATTCCTGGTATTTTGAATGTAGAAGCTGACAAACTAAGTCGGGTACATTCCCTTAATAAAGAATGGATGCTTGACGCAGGAAAATTACACCATGCTCTTCAGATCTTGGGCGTAAAGCCTGATGTTGACTTATTTGCCACGAAAGCAAATACCCAATTCAACGATTTTGTATCTTACCGACCCGAACCTGGGGCTATTGCAATTAATGCATTTTCCATAAATTGGTATGCTTTAAACTTCTATATTTTTGCTCCTTTCAGAGTAATACCATTGGTCCTACAAAAAATAGAGGCAGAGGCAGCAACAGGGATAGTGGTAATCCCAAACTGGCCAACTCAAGTTTGGTTTTCAAAGGCAATGCAGCTCTTTGTATCCTGTCCAATATTGCTGAGGAAATCCCAAGGGAGACAACTGCTGAGCTTACCAGGTTTTCCAGCCAAAATTCACCCATTGTCCCACAAGCTTCAACTGTTAATTTGCCATTTGTCCGGGAACACCTACAGACAATTGGAATTTCGGAAGCAGCCACAGAGATCATTATGGGGTCGTGGAGAGGCAGTACTAAGAAACAATACAAAACTTACCTTATCAAGTGGACAAAGTATTGCTGTGAAAGGGGACATAATCCAATTTCTACTCCTGTGAGTAATGCTATAAATTTTCTAGCTGAACTTGTCGAAAAAGGTGTTGGATACAGTGCTGTGAACACTGCCAGATCGGCAATTTCATCCATTTTATTTGTTGAAAAGTATCCTTCATTCGGTGTTCATCCTTTAGTGAAAAGGTTCTTGAAAGGCGTTTTTCAGAGAAGACCGTCTCTCCCACGCTATAGTGCAACATGGGATGTGAACTTAGTTCTGCAGTATTTACGTTCCTTATCGCCAGTGGCGGATTTGAGTTTGAAATATTTGACTTTTAAATTAATTATGTTGCTCGCTTTGCTAACTGGTCAAAGATGCCAAACTTTGCATGCTCTTGATATATCAAGTATGACTTTAAATGAAACTGAGTGTGTATTTTATATTCAAAAATGTTTAAAACACACTAGGCCTGGTTGTCATCAAGCCCCAATTACTTTAAATGCCTTTACTGAAGATAGAACTCTGTGTGTGTTGAATCATTTAAATGAGTATTTATCAAAAACCTCTGAACAAAGGGGAAGCAGTTCGCAATTGTTTATCAGTTATCAAAAACCTTTCCAACCTGTTTCTAAAGACACGATTTCCAGGTGGATCAAAACAGTTTTAGGACTTTCTGGAGTGAACACAACAATATTTTCCGCTCATAGCACTCGTTCGGCCTCCACCAGTGCTCTCTTCAAGTCAGGAGTGCCACTTGATGTGATAATGCAAAATGCGGGATGGAGTAATTGTGATGTGTTTTATAAATATTACCTCCGACAATCTCAAAGCTGTTAATATGCTAAACAGGACAATTTTTGTCTTATGTTTTCAATCAAATGGTAGATAACCATAATTTCTGAGTATATCAATATATTTTGCAGATTGTTTATTTCATACGTGAGAACCTTTTACAATATAAACTGTTGCTTTTCTTTGAAACCGACCATTTACTGTCGTTGAAAGAAACACGAGATTTTTCTGTTGTCCCTAAAACATAGGGTATGAATTTGACATAATCTAGTTAAATGTATGTCCTAACCTGTTTATTCTGGAATGATATCCACTGACGATCTTTTTATTTATGTTAGGCTAGTACATGATTTTTCTTATGGTGTGAATATCCACACAGATTTCGCTTAAAAACACTTTTATGATGTTTCATTTGAATACATACTCAAGGCCTTGAACACACCGATATTGTCTGTATGTTTCCTTTTCTGAGTTAAATGCCACATGGCTTTGAAGTCTCACGTGGTTCCGTAGTGACGTAGACTGTGATTGGGTAAAATTTAATAATTAAACGATACTTACCCAAGGAAGTTGAAGTTTGATATAAATTTTACCTTATCACAGTCAGGAACGGAGGAATTACGTGCCCTCCCCGTTTCACGCCCCACCCTTGTTTTAGTTTTCATGTGGCATTTCACTGTCGAAGAATGACCTAGTCCAGCTTACCTGCGCTCTCACGTAATTCCTCCGTTCCTGACTGTGATAAGGTAAAATTTATATCAAACTTCAACTTCCTTGGGTAAGTATCGTTTAATTATTAAATTTTATTCTTATGGACATGTAGGCCTACAGTCCTTGCGTTAATCAGTCCAACACAGACTGCAGAGAAATCAACAAACAATCATCCTCATTTCACTTCATTAATATTCCGTATTTATAGATATTCAATTTATTTTACAAATGTACAGAAGAAGAAAACAATTCCCGTGGAGGATTCAGGGCTACCTCCATTTCGATTCCAGACTGTATTTCCCACTATTTACCGACGATTTCCGAAGCTACCATACTGGTGGCGCCCCTAGCGTCAAAATGTCGATGGTGCATGTTAAAAAGCGCTAACCAGGACAGAAATTACCTTATGCATTGCTTTGAGACGCTGACGCAATAAAAATATATATGAGTACCCCAGTTTCCTCGGGTAGCCTGTCACATGAAAATGTCTACGGCAGCCCACCAGCCAACTTTGGATGAATTTGAAAAAGTTTATTTCAGAAGTAATATTAACAAAGTTTATTCTGCATGGGCGGAAAATGGAAAGTACGACAAAGTAAGTATAGACTTAGATTTGATTGAAAGTTGGTGCAAGAATTGTTACTTACTCGCAGATAAAGTAATTATTCCACTAAAATTGAACATAGGACACGTTATGCACACCCAGTTATGTTTAAAATGCCTAAATGAATGATGGTGTAAAACATAGGTAAAAATGAAACCCGACCACCAACCGATCGAACCGAAACCACGTGACTTAAGCATTGGATTATACTCATTCGAGGTCTTTTTGTCTGTAGTTTACAGTGTAAAAATTTATCCATCCCCTAAACACAAACCTTCGTCGGAATTGGTGTCTAAAATGCGCTTACCGTTAGCTCGTTCCTACGATTGAAATCATTAGGTCACTTGTGCGCATGCTCATTCTAGGCGCTGGATTACATTGCGTGTACCTGACAATTTTCGAATAAGATTTTTTTTATCTGATTGTGTCCCTTTCGGAAGCATTGTCAGAGCGTTGTACCAAGGTCGCGTGTTTTCACAAGAGGGATCTTCGTTGCACATTTTAGAGTTTAGATTGATTGATGTTTTTCACCGCACTCAAGATGACTCCACTTACATGTCGGCGTTGCTAGCTTTAAGGAGGGAGGAAACAGGGCTCTTTGCCCGAACGAAACCCTCGACCTGACAAGTCTTCCACATAAGTCGATCGCGTGAATACCCCATTTGTGAGAGTGGGAGACGAACCTGCGAGCCATCGATGGGAGGTGGGGTGGCTAAGTCGGTTAGAGTGATAGTACATCGGTCCGACACAGGTCTTCCATCGATGCGGGTTCGAATCGCACTCAAATCAAATAAAAATGAAAACATTTTTGAGTGGATTTTCAATCGATTGCCGTATGTGTAAGAGTTGCCAGGTATTCTCCGGGCCAAGTGCAAAGAGCCCGGTTTCCTTCCCCACTAAACCTGGCAACGTCGGCATATAAGTGAATATGTGTGCGGCGTAAGATTTAGAATTTGGAGCATTTCGTCGTGCATCAACCAAATCTATCTATATTAAGGGGACATGAGTTGCCAAAATGTCGATATTACAGCAGAAGAAAACAGCAGAAGAAAAAAGCGAACGAGATAAAAATTGGAAGTGTAATAAGTACAATTAGCTATACAATTAACTATACTCTCCCCCCCCCCCCCCAAAAAAAAAAAAAACGCAACATCCAATTTTTTTTTTTCAAACATGAATTTTTCCAAAAATGTGCGTGATTGACACATGACAACAGGATCGTGTTATAATGTAAATGTCCGATAATTGAATTTAAGCCCCTGGTAGTGGCTGATAATCACACGTGACTTTCGGGTCAGCCTTTGTGTAACGCTACACGAGGAAGGCGTAGGGAAAAACGTAGGACAGTTGCACGTGTAAATCTTTATGCGGGTTTAATGGGTATAAAAGACACACAACCGTTCAATTGAATTCAGTCGTTAAATTGTTTCACGAAGTTGCTACAATATGTCAAGACTAGACGCAGCTACCCGGAACGTCGTCATTGGTCGTCTCCTGGCCGGCGAATCACAGAATTCAGTCACTATACTGTTCACCGGAGCACGATTTCCAGACTGTTGCAACGGCACCAGCAATCCGGTTCAACAGCTGATCGTCAACGTTCTGGCCGACCTAGGATCACATCAGCAGCCCAAGATCGCTACATCCGGTTACTTCACCTGCGAAACCGGACCAAAACAGCAACAGAAACAGCATCAAATATCCCAGGTCTCCGTCGAATATCGGCACAGACAGTCAGAAACCGTCTCCGTCAAAACGGCTTACGCGCCAGACGTCCTTACTTTGGCGTAGTACCGAGACGCCAGCATCGACTTGCAAGGGTCCGATGGTGCAACAGGTTAGCGAAACTGGAAGCGAGTCTGGTTCAGCGATGAATCAAGATTCCAGCTGCAGAGAAGAGATGGTCGTACACGAGTTTACAGACTCCGGAATGAGAGGTTTGCAAGGAACTGCGTCCTTGAGATCGACAATTTCGGCGGAGGAAGTGTGATGGTGTTGGGTTCCATATCCTGTGCCCGAAAAACTCAACTGGTGCACATTCCCGGCAACCTTAACGCCGTTCTATACACAGATGAGGTTTTGACACCACATATGCTGCCCGTAATGGACCTCCGTAGGGAAATTTTTCAGCACGACAACGCTGGGCAGATTACAACTCGTGCTACTGTTGAATTTCTAGCCTACCAGAACGTAACAGTGCTCCCCTGGCCGTCCAAATCACCAGACATTTGTGGGATGATTCGGATAGACGCGTGCGCAGTCGTCATCCAGCGCCGCAAACTCTGCAAGAACTGCAGCAGGCTCTTGAGCAAGAATGGAGGAGAATTTTCGCAAAACCGTATTCGTCGATTTTTACATGTGAATGAACTTTAAAGTCTGAACAACCAGTCTGCCAAATTTCAGTGTAATGTGATGCTTATTTCTGTATCAAAAATGATGTTGAAAATTCATATTTTGAAGAACAAAAATTGGATGTTGCGTTTCTTTTTTGGGAGAGTATATTACAGCAGGTGCAAAATATAGTTTTTAGAGGAGGTCGGTTTGCTGAATGGATGAAGCAGCCGGCATTTAGTGCTGGCGATAGGTGCCATACTCTGGAACCCGGGTTCGATTCTCGTTTCGGGCGTCACCCAAAAATCGGTAGAGGAAATTATGCCATATTTTCAAGAAAGTGTAATCCCAAAAAATAACGAGAATACTCTTTGTGAAAATTTACAAATGCACGATCGGTCATTGTCGTTATTCTGAAAGAGCTAGATAATAAATTCGAACCTTGTCTAAAGCAGATGATGTCTTTTATTGTTTATGAATGGACGAGCCAATTAGCTAAGACAACCAACCATATTTTAGTGTTTATGTTTCTGGACAGGATTTTGCAGCCATTGTACACCGAGGGCACCTGATGGTTGGCGAGATGTTTGACCAGACGTTTCCAAAAACCGGCCGGGATAAAATTCTAATTTTGGACGTTGCTGCAGGGACCGGAAGAGTAGGACAAGAGGTATGGCCCATTAAAAGTGGCTCTTGGATTTCTGTGTCGATTTATCCGTGTGTTTAAAATCTGACGTCGTTTGCACAACAGTGGGTAACAAGATTTATGAATAGAGTTTAAAGCTGGTCTGTATTTGTTTATGGACTTATTTGAAAAACACAAGTTAAAACGAAACAACCTTCGAATGCAGAATTGACCGATTGCTTGATGACGTCACTTGGAATTTACGCACAAAGCATTTCGGGGGGATTGAGGGATGTTAAAATAATTTTAAAATATAGCGGAAGAAATAATACAGTATCCAGAAGAAGACGTAATAGACCTAAATTTACCAGAAAAAATGTGTGGAAAAATACAGGTTTTATCATCAATGTTTTCCAAAAACATCTTGCTAAGTACCAATAAACAAAATGGCGAACTGAGATACATTTGACCCTGAAAGCCTTGCGTAAATCTATGTGACGTCATCAGGCTCGGCGGTAATTTCCGAATTTTTCATTGCTATTCGTAACGTAATACACGACCTTCGAGTGTCGAAGTACAGACTCGGTTGACTCAGCAAAAGTTGGTAAAGAATCAAGAAATTGTGTTTCTAAGTTTGAAACAAGTCAAGCACCCATCTAGTGGATTCAAGCGGAGACAATTCACCAAAATTAATGACTAGAGAAATGTTGACAAGTTTTTTGCGTTCCTACAACCCACGTAATTGGTCCTATAGCCCATTCAATTTTAGTGATGATTTTATTTCTTGTTTGTAGCTCCGCAATAGAGGGTTCACCAATCTCCACGGATTAGATGCCTGTGTGGCAATGTTGAAAGAGGCAAAGAAGAAGAAAGTCTACCACAAACTGATCAATTTTAGAATAACAGAGGAGCCGCTGGACATTGCTGCCGGTAAGGCATATCCGAGAGAAGGACAGAAAATTGTTGAGTCTGTAATCTAAAATGTCTATAACTCTTTGAAACTGTCGATCTCAAAAAAGCTGTTTCAAACAATTTGAAATTGCCAAAAAATGAATTTTTGAGTTTGACGCCTCCCACACAAAATCTTCCTAAAGCCAACCTTTCGAGATTATTCACAACTGCCTCATGAGTCTCATGTTTAAAACCTTGGCAGTGTTTACTTTAAATTAGGAAACACCACTATATACCACGATGGAAATTATTGGCCCGTGTTGCAACGAGTTTACGAGTTTTATTCCAAACTGGTCAAGATTGGAACAAAACTCGTGAGTTTGAATAAAACTCGTACGTTGTGACAAAACTCGTTGCAACACCCGTGAATGTTTACAGCGCGTTTTCCGTGTGTCGTTTAACACAAAGTCAAATTTAGGCAAACTGACCTTTTTTTCAGCCACAATATTACAAACATTTGTAGTTTAACCACGTTTGGAATTTAGATTTGAAATCGGATCTTGTTATGTTAAAAAATATAACTTAAGTCTAACTTAACATCAAAATTTTGTTTCACACTTCTTTGTTTTGTGAAATGGCTTTCATAAGTAAACTAGTTGTGATTATATTAAACAAACTCTTTCTGGATTTACAACTTCTGTTATATTTAGGCGCAACGTTTCAATGTCTATTCGGACATGGTATTCTCTGTTCATTCTATGTTGATCATATGCTTGAAAACCATGTCCGAATAGACATTGAAACATTGCGTCTAAATATAACAGAAGTTGTAAATCGAGAAAGAGTTTGTTTAATGGTATACTTTCAACTTCTATATGCTCCTCAAACAAGTAGTTGTGATTAATAACTGTACCCTTATCAAATATCGTTGTTGCAGACACATATGACGCCATCAGTCTCTCGGCTGGGTTTGTTGAGGGTCACCTTCCTGCTGGGTCAATCAAAGAATTTGTCAGACTTATAAAGTGAGGTAAGCTTTCATCATTTAAGTTGTTTGAGTGGCATTTAGAAGCTGGAATAAGTACAACTTCTTCATTTCATCATTTAGTTATATCCTTAACATAAATCACAGAATAAGAGCCGTATCAGCAATGATCCCTGCAGAACCCCCGGTGGAAACGATGCATAACCCATACACATCAGGTTCAGGAAGATGTTATAAATTCGATATTGTCCGAACTTAAGACGAAGATGTCAATTTTTATTAAATCTATTTAGCTCATTTAGCTATCATTAACATAAATTAGAGAATAAGAGTCGTCTCGACCTTCAGTGGAAAAAGTTTTACGTGAATTTAAGACGATACATAGTTGATACAGATCCGTGCAGTCCATATTGTCCTGAAAGCGTGAACATAAGGGCAAGATGCTGGACGGAAAAAGGTTTGGTGTGTCAAAAAAAGTCACACATTCTTTTTATCACAGGCTTACGGGGCCTAAATAGTTCACGTCTGCTGCGTTAAGGATATGAATACATGTACATGGATGTATAGTTTGTAGCTAACCCATTTTGTTCAGTTTATTTCGCTTATATGTCAGCGTTGCCAGGTTTGTGGGTGCGGAAACCGAGGTTTTTGTGCAAAGGAAACCTCATACCTTCTTCTAACTAACAACTCTTCCACATATATAGGACAGTTGGGATAAACACCCACTAAGATTTTCCCAATTTGTTTGGACTGAGTGAGAATCTGGAAATGAAAGGCCCGTTTCTGACTGAGAGACTACCGCTCTCCAGAATGGGTCATAGAGGCAACGACTTATTTGACAAAGTACTGCATTCAAAAATTATATTTTCCGCTTTTCTTTCAGGCGGATACATAATAATGGTTGGTAATTACGAGTATTGGGACTCCATATCGGAATACAAGGACAAAATGGAAGCTGTCATCAAGGATTTGAAAACGTCTGGAAAAATTAAAGAAGTAAAACGCGAGATTAGGGACGGGTATATCGCAGACAAATACAAGGCCATCATATTTGTTCTCAGAAAACTTGAATATTGTTCGAAATAGTTGTAAAGAATCCACATTTGCGCTCGTGCAAAGATACCGCGTACACTAAAGCCTACTCTGTCTTTAATTCTAAATACATACTTTGACATTCCCTGTGCCGTGTGTTCTAGTGTTTATAAATACTAGTATATACTTTGGCATTGGGGGCCTTTTATTTTACGTAATTTGAAAGCACTATCATGTAAACTGTCAAATCACAAGGAAAAGATTTTCACCACCGCGAAAATATTTCCACCGCGGAGAAAACTTTTCCAACACGGTGGACATATTTCTCTGCGGTGTAAACATACCCACTGTCGTGAGAACCGTTCAACCGCGATGGAAACGTTTCAACGAGAACAACGAGAAAAGGTTCTCACCGAGGAAAAATGCTCTCCGTGGAAAAAAGGTTTCCACCACAGTGATAAATCACATGATGTCTAGAAATAATTTGAGTCTCAACCGCGGTGGGAACCGCTCCTTCCAAATTCCCAGAACAGTCCCAAAACACCAGAAAAATTCCAGTAATAGGCCTCAGAAAACTTGTAAACTATCAAATCACAAGGAAACCTTTTCCACCTCCGTGGTTAATATATGGGACAATGTTATAGCATTATCTCATCAGTTCTAGAGCCACACATATGCTCGGAAAGAAGTCTGGGGCCGGTTGTTTACAAGTGTGTTACCATTAAAGTGGCATGAGCTGCCGAAATTCACACTTTTTTCATAATTTCTGATCGTCACGACAGTAAGAGGCTTTGAAGGCCATCGAAAAACTAAATGATTGGCGTTGAAATGAGGAAAATCCATACAGTATGTGCCCTGTACGAACCGAAAACGTGTTCGAAAAGTAGCAAAATTTAAATAACCGGGACGACCATTCATTCATTCTAAGTCAAAGTTAGTTCAAAACAATACTTTATCGTACATTTTTGAGACTAGAAGCACTAAAAAGCTTCTGAATTATACGTCTTGAGAAAAATAGCCGATAATTTCAACATTCTGTGTTTACGTCAAAATATCAACATTTTGGCAGCTCATGCCCCTTTAAAGGATAAATGCCAAGTTCTTTCTGAACACCTATCGGTAATTTGTTATTGTATATTGACTAAATACATATCTAAAAACAAAATGCTGAAGCAAAAGGAACTTCCTGTAAGGTCCCAGGGTGTCAAAGAAAAAGCGATTGAAAATATGCACATCTTCCGTCACCAATCGGAAACGATCATAACGATGCATGCTTTTAAACAAATTGATTACCAAATAGGAGGCATTGAATTAAACTTGTCATTTATCCTTTAATACCGGTATAACATTGTAACGTCACAATTGAATTTGTTTGTTACGCGACGTCATTTAGACCAGTATTAAGCATAATACACTTTTGAACCACTTAACCCAGGTTACTGCTGTCGTCATAATTCTATATTTGCAACCAGCGTCACAAATAAAAGAAACGTCACAATCTATTCTTAGTTACGTTGACGCTAGTTACCGACATATAGTGATAAAGCCTCCATATTCACGAACGTACATTCCTATAAGATGTCAACTACTATGAGAAAAGTGACCCCAGTTGAGAGGACGACAGGGGATGACTTCATAGAGTCGGAGAGGAAACGCTTAACAGAGGATTTTATCCTTCAGACGATAGCTTGCTACAGAGCTATAAGACAATCCCTCCTTCATTTGTTCAACGGAAAACGGACAGAGAAATTATTTACCGTTATCCAGAGTATCGTCAACTTCCGAGGGTTTAAAGACGAGGGCGAAAATGTCTCAAATATTACTGGCCGATTATTGGAGGAATTAACCCGAGGAGCGTCAGAAGGAAGCTTCGTATACACCAAGCTTCAAGACACGCTTGATGCCTCATTGGAAACTCTCCTCAAAAAACATCTGAAAGGTTTGCAAAAACTGGTAAGGAAAACACAGACACTTCCAACAGCGGAGTTGCTTAAAGAGCAAAAACTCCTCAATGCTACACAGACAAACAAACGTCGGGTAAGAGATCGGAATCTTTCCACTGAGATGGAGATTCTAGAGTTAGGAAATATAGAACGCCGTTTTGTCAAGGAGACAATCCACATGGTTCGTCTGGCTCAGCGGATGGCGACGACAAGTGATCTCAAGAAGACAGAAAAACTCAGAATCCTTAAAATTGCCAAGCTGACGCTTTCTTTGATGAAAGACATGGAAGTCGGAGTGACCGAGCTACGGTCTACGTCTGAAGAAAAACAGACCAACGTTTCCCAAAGTGCCTTATCAAAAGTGTTAAATGATTGTAAGAGACAGCGCCTGTTTGGCGGAAAATTTGGAAATAATTCCATCAGTGCAGAACCTTGCCATTCATCCAACGACGGCCACAAACATGTCAACTACAACATGTTCACAGCTATGTCCCTCAAACCAACGGATAGTCCTGCTTCCGCTTGGCTCATCGACGGAGAAATGGCTGACAAAGAGACATCTGTACCAATGGCAAAGGACAATATACAAGACATTCATGATATGTCAATGGAAATAGACATTGGCGAAGAGGATGTAAGTGGTGACGTCATCAATCCTTTGACCAACACACAAAATGTTTACGTCACAGTTATTAGTGAATACCTGATGGACAAAACGGGACACTTGAATCTTAAACCTGGAATGAAAATTAAACAAAAACGTGCTGCTAATGACGATGGTCTAGCTTACGGTTGGACCAGAAAGTCTCGATTTGCCAAGAAAAAATATGGATTTTATCCAATTTCTCATGTTGTTTCACTTAACTAAATTTCCTTCATCATCTTTTTTTTTTAATTTTTTTTTTTATTTCCTGTCAGTCTATTTATTTGAACAATTAAAAAAATTTAAATTTATTAGAAATGTGTTCATTTTCTATCGAATTTAGGATCTGCGTAGAATTCTCCAGAAACCTAAATTGATCTGATAATTTTCGAGATAAAGTCATATCCATCTATGGGCTAACTATCCCATATATCTTTATATATATCGTGAGGTGACACCCCTCCGGAGCCATGGGTGAAATGTTGACATTTCCAGTGCTCTTAGTCTTAAACAGAATTTTGCACAAGTGGAAAAATTTTGTTTAGAGACGAGAAATTCTGTATCTCGAAGAAAATCAAGCATAGGTCTATGTCACAAAAGTTATTTATTTAAAAGCACACTTGCCGCGAAAATCCAGAAGACTGTTGACATTAAAAACAGTGGACGGTTTTCTGTATTTTTCCCAGACAGAAAAAGTCAGGAACTTTCTATTTTTACCAGAAATTTAAGGTTTTGACATCATTTAGTATTTTTAATTTGAAATTGAAAAACAGATTTTTCAGGTACCCGCAATGTAAACAAACTTCGAACCTGAGCGTGTGCAAAAGTGCTGTTATGGTTGAATCGTGTGGGCGATCTAACGACACAGTATAATTTTACGAACTTTATCTAAGAAATACATACTTACGATCGAGTAAGAGGGACTATAAAAGTCTGCCGAGAGCAAACCATAGACAAAAACGCTTGAATGAGGGTAATCCAACACTTAAGTTAACCAACACTGATCGGTGTTGTTGTTGTAATCCAGCTTCGATTCTTCGTTTGTTTTTCACCCTCATTTATACATTCTAAACCTAATTGGACATGCTTTATAGGTGCTATGTTTAATTTTAGTGGTTTTAGTTGTAGTAAGCTCGTGCAAATTGGTTTTCTTAACAAATGTCAAACAGGCTACGGCGGCAGGTGGGCTTTTAAGTAAAATGATCTGCGAAAGTCGAAAAACGCAAGTAAACTGTCAAATATAACAAGGAAAATATTTCCACCGCTGTGAAAAGGTTTCCATCGCGGTGGAAATGTTTGCATAGCGGAGAAGATGTTCCCATCGCGGAGAAAAAGTTTCAACCGCGATGGAAATGTTTACCTTGTAATTCGACAGTTTATAGGCGGGTTTCGAATTTCTCTACAAATCGTTTTCGTTAGACGTATATTTCTTAATATGACGCACCCTCGATTTTTGCAACACACCGAGAACAATGTTTCAAAACGAAGTTACAACAGGGGTAAAATTCCACTGCGGTGAAAAAAGGTTTTAATCGGCGGGGCAACAATTCTACAGCGGTGCAAATCTGTTCCCTGCAGTGGAAAGATTTCTACTACGCTGGAAACGTTTTCACCGAAGTGGATAGATTCTGACCGCGATGGAAAATTCAAATGATTTTCCCCTGATGGTTTTCTCTGGTGTAGGCCTATAGGCTATAAATGTTTTACATGTGATTATAGCAGATTTCCCTGTAAATCGTATGATTTTTATGTCACAAGCTGGAATAAGTACAACTTCTTCATTTCATCATTTAGTTATATCCTTAACATAAATCACAGAATAAGAGCCGTATCAACAATGATCCCTGCAGAACCCCCAGTGGAAACGATGCATAACCCATACACATCAGGTTCAGGAAGATGTTATAAATTCGATATTGTCCGAACTTAAGACTAAGATGTCAATTTTTATTAAATCTATTTAGCTCATTTAGCTATCATTAACATAAATTAGAGAATAAGAGTCGTCTCGACCTTCAGTGGACAAAGTTTTACGTGAATTTAAGACGATACATAGTTGATACAGATCCGTGCAGTCCACATTGTCCTGAAAGCGTGAACATAAGGGCAAGATGCTGGACGGAAAAATGTTTGGTGTGTCAAGAAAAGTCACACATTCTTTTTATCACAGGCTTACGGGGCCTAAATAGTCCACGTCGGCTGCGTTAAGGATATGAATACATGTACATGGATGTATAGTTTGTAGCTAACCCATTTTGTTCAGTTTAATGCTGCATTTTTTTGCTAACATTTGACCTTATGGAATCATCTGTTATTGATAAGGTGAATTAAAGACTTGATTTAGTTGATTGATTGGTTAACGTTTTACATCGCACTCAAGATTATTTCACTATAGGCTCCACAGACCATAGAACGTCCTGACTAAAGGCTAATGTAGTTGGCATACTTACTGTTGACAGTTCCTACTTGCTGGGTCTGCATACATGGCTAAAGTCGAGCCACAATGATCAAGCCCGAGGGTCATCGAAATAGAAAATACTAGTGAAGTCAGTAACTCGTGCGACCGAAGATTGGTTGATTGGCGTTTTACGCGGCCCTCAAGATTATTTCGCTTATATGTCAGCGTTGCCAGGTTTGTGGGTGAGGAAACCGAGGTTTTTGTGCAAAGGAAACCTCATACCTTCTTCTAACTAACAACTCTTCCACATAGAACAGTTGAGATAAACACCCACTAAGATTTTCCCAATTTGTTTGGACTGAGTGAGAATCTGGACATGAAAGGCCCGTTTCTGACTGAGAGACTACCGCTCTCCAGAATGGGTCATAGAGGCAACGACTTATTTGACAAAGTACTGCATTCAAAAATTATATTTTCCGCTTTTCTTTCAGGCGGATACATAATAATGGTTGGTAATTACGAGTATTGGGACTCGTAAGAAGTAAAACGCGAGATTAGGGACGGGTATATCGCAGACAAATACAAGGCCATCATATTTGTTCTCAGAAAACTTGAATATTGTTCGAAATAGTTGTAAAGAATCCATATTTGCGCTCGTGCAAAGATACCGCGTACACTAAAGCCTACTCTGTCTTTAATTCTAAATACATACTTTGACATTCCCTGTACCGTGTGTTCTAGTGTTTATAAATACTAGTATATACTTTGGCATTGGGGGCCTTTTATTTTACGTAATTTGAAAGCACTATCATGTAAACTGTCAAATCACAAGGAAAAGATTTTCACCACCGCGAAAATATTTCCACCGCGGAGAAAACTTTTCTCTGCTGTGTAAACTTTCCCACTGCGGTGGGAACCTTTCCAACACGGTGGACATATTTCTCTGCGGTGTAAACATGCCCACTGTCGTGAGAACCGTTCAACCGCGATGGAAACGTTTCAACGAGAACAACGAGAAAAGGTTCTCACCGAGGAAAAATGCTGTCCGTGGAAAAAAGGTTTCCACCACAGTGATAAATCACATGATGTCTAGAAATAATTTGAGTCTCAACCGCGGTGGGAACCGCTCCATCCAAATTCCCAGAACAGTCCCAAAACACCAGAAAAATTCCAGTAATAGGCCTCAGAAAACTTGTAAACTATCAAATCACAAGGAAACCTTTTCCACCTCCGTGGTTAATATATGGGACAATGTCATAGCATTATCTCATCAGTTCTAGAGCCACACATATGCTCGGAAAGAAGTCTGGGGCCGGTTGTTTACAAGTGTGTTACCGTTAAAGGATAAATGCCAAGTTCTTTCTGAACACCTATCGGTAATTTGTTATTGTATATTGACTAAATACATATCTAAAAACAAAATGCTGAAGCAAAAGGAACTTCCTGTAAGGTCCCAGGGTGTCAAAGAAAAAGCGATTGAAAATATGCACATCTTCCGTCACCAATCGGAAACGATCATAACGATGCATGCTTTTAAACAAATTGATTACCAAATAGGAGGCATTGAATTAAACTTGTCATTTATCCTTTAATACCGGTATAACATTGTAACGTCACAATTGAATTTGTTTGTTACGCGACGTCATTTAGACCAGTATTAAGCATAATACACTTTTGAACCACTTAACCCAGGAAACAGGGGCCGGTTGTTCAAAAGTGTATTAGGCTTAATACCGATCTAAATGAAGTCGCGCAACACAGAAATTCAATTGTGACGTCGCAAAGTTATACCGGTATTAAGCCTTGGTCGAGGATAGTTCGCCTCAATTGGGGCATGTTGCGCACAAAATGTGACGTCATAATAACTTGTGCAGCGTTTGTCAAGTGCCTTCCAGCCAGCTTTTCCGCTAGGTGGCACTGTGGATTTACAGAAGACAGACGGCATGGCAGCTGGGGCCGGTTTCTCGAAAGTCTACTTGAGTAATTTTACTTAAGTGCATTAAACTCCCTTAGAAACTCCCTAAGTGGGTTTCACAAACCATTTTGTTTCTCCCTTAGCCAAGGGAATTTTATATTGGTATAGGGGGCCCGTTGTGAAGAACTCTTTTGTGTTTGAAGGCAACTTTAGCGATATATTTTTTTCAGCGGGAATTCATAACAACAACAACACAGGCGCTTTTGACTTTAATTTTGGCAGTAAAGCCCAGTCAATACATTTTTTAAGCATAACTATTCAAAATCGCTTGTTGAGTGTAGACCATAAAGTCAAATACAGCAGGAATTCGACATATTTGTGTAAGGATTTCTTATTTCACAATTAATAAAGCAGTTTGCACTCGTAATCCTGTTCCTGAATTTTTTTTAAGAAAAGGCCAAATCCTGATAAAATTGAATGAGAAACTGCTAGCACAATGTCAATCTTTTAACTTATGTAAAATATTTTCAGCTTTCTACCAAAATATTTCTTGACAAACCGTAAAACGAAGTGATAATAGCAAAACAAAAACAAAGTATGTCAGCTAGAGGGAGCAATCAATGTTTATCCATGTAAAGCCTAAAGGTAGAGTTGGTAATAAATTTACAACGAAATCAAATGATAACAACTCTCTGGATCTATAAAAATCTTTCCAACGTCACAATTTTTTTGTTTTCTTTTGGTTTGAGTAGATATCAGCAGAAAAATAAACTAGTTTTGGGTCAAAGATATTTACCAACCAGCAGCTGTGAAAGAGTAAGGAAAAGACGGAAAAATTAAAACTATCGGCAATTAAGGGACAATTTTCAGGA
Organism: Lepidochitona cinerea; assembly: GCA_963971465.1. NCBI lineage: Eukaryota > Metazoa > Mollusca > Polyplacophora > Chitonida > Tonicellidae > Lepidochitona > Lepidochitona cinerea. The sequence goes on from OZ020559.1 coordinate 1,266,083, forward strand.
TGTCGAATATTTAAAGGGGCATGAGCTGCCAAAATGTTGATATTTTGACGTTAAAACAGAATGTTGAAATTGTTGGCTATTTTTCTCAAGACGTATAATTCAGAAGCTTTTTAGTGCTTCAAGACTCGAAAATGTACGACAAAGTATTGTTTTGAACTAACTTTGGCTTATGATGAATGAATGGTCGTCCCGGTTATTTAAATTTTGTTTACTTTTCGAACACGTTTTCGGGTCGTACAGGTCACATACTGTATGGATTTTCCTCATTCCAACGCCAATCATTTAGTTTTTCGATGGCCTTCAAAGCCTCTTGCTGTCGTGACAATCAGAAATTATGAAAAAAGTGTGAATTTTGGCCACTCTAAGATGATGTGGTATAAGTTAAGACTCAGACGAGCATTTCTGTAATCCTACTACAACAAGGTGCATATAAATGTGAAGGTGGCCAGGTTTATTGAGATAATAAATAGGAGGAAACCATGATGTCAACAAATCTGATTGATTTAAACCCATGCCACATTGACAGAAGTGCTTTCTGTACTGAATACCAATAAATACAGATAAGAAGATTTTCCCTGGGTGCGCGTGTTTTAGTGTTCATAAATAAATACAGATAAGACACACACAAAAAGTAAGACTGACATAAATCCATGTTGTTCATGATTAAGAAAAAAAAAAACACATTTTCCGTATAAAATTAAATTATTTTATTGTAAGGCAAAATTTTAGAGCATTTTTAATATGTCACAGAATCAAACATATATAAGTTAGTGTCGAAGCTAAAACTGAAGGAAATTGTATTTTGGTAAATACATTAATTGTAAATACTGGTCATTCAAAGAAAATCTGAATTTTGACAGCTCATACCACTAATATTATAAAATGCCAAAGTAGAAATAAAAAATATATAACTGTATTGCCTGTGTGAAATAAAATTCAAATCACAGTAAAAACATTTTAACTGTTAATTTTTGTCGATCGTAATATTCACATACATTCCTATTCCTTAAAGTGGCATGAGCTGCCGAAATTCACACTTTTTTCATAATTTCTGATCGTCACGACAGTAAGAGGCTTTGAAGTCCATCGAAAAACTAAATGATTGGCGTTGGAATGAAGAAAATCCATACAGTATGTGCCCTGTACGAACCGAAAACGTGTTCGAAAAGTAGCAAAATTTAAATAACCGGGACGACCATTCATTCATTCTAAGCCAAAGTTAGTTCAAAACAATACTTTATCGTACATTTTCGGGACTAGAAGCATTAAAAAGCTTCTGAATTATACGTCTTGAGAAAAATAGCCGATAATTTCAACATTCTGTGTTTACGTCAAAATATCAACATTTTGGCAGCTCATGCCCCTTTAATCATTAAAATGTGGTTTGAATAAACACCTCCCACTTGCACTCTCTCCACATTGAAAATTTTAATGAAAACATATCTCCGCAGTTCATTCCACCCTAAATTTATACCACCAACTATTGTTTTCATTTTGAGTGGCCCTTCCAAAAAGAAAAAAAAGAAGCTAAAACAAGATTCAAATTTTGGTTAAAGGTCTGCGGGTTGATTTTCTTTGAAAAAAGTGTAATGAAAGAGTAAATCATTTAAGCCACATAAGTAATGTCTTAGCACGCTTTTTTCCAACAATCAAGGATCATGAAAAAAGAAAGAAGCAAACATAAAACAATAAGAATTTTGGCAGGTGAGATAAACACCCCACACTGGGGACGCAGCCTACAGATTCAAAGTGCTGTCACGATAAAGCTGTGATATTCCTTGCTTGGAGCTCAAAAGGTTTATGATTGCTTTTATATCCTTATGAAGATTTTTTCTTCCTTCTTTTTTTTGTCTTTGCATGATGCCTTTAAAACAAAAGTAAAGTCCATTTAACTACAATGTATTTAAATATAGCAAGAGTTTCTTTGTCCAAGTTTTACTGCTCATTCAGGGACTTCCATCCAATCCATTGTATTCAACTGTTATTCTATATCAAACAAGACCCATTCGTTCCATCTGAAACAAAAAAAAAATTACAATTAAATTAAAAGAAAGCTTGCTTTATACTTGAAACTTCACTCTAAATTTGTTCCACTTCACTTAATTGATCTAAATCCTGTTTAAGTATGGTCATTAAAGAGCCTCAAAGTAGCATAAGCTGTCATAATGTGGATATTCCGTGAATAAAATAATTAGCTCATATATCCTATAAGGTTGTTCAGCATTTATAGATTGATCGATGTTTTACACCGTAGGGGAGACCGGGGCGCATTGGGCCACTTTGCAAACTTTTGAAGTCTGACAGAAAAATGATGCACATAAAACTAAAAGAAAACATTTATATGAAACACAATGTCAATCTGATTAATATCCTTGCTTCATTTTGGCTATTTTATGTATATTTACGAGGACATAGGCATTTACATTTTTTCTAAAAAGTGTCCCAATTTACCCCTTGGGTGGGGTAAATTGGGATTGTCTATGGGCTATATTGGGACAGTGTCAACGTTAACGTAAAAATGAAATTAACTGATTGCTTGAATGAATTTTGCTTCTTTATTGTTTTAACAAATGAATAATAGCCTACAAACGGTGTCTGTCAACGATAAAGTTGAATACAAGCGATTAGACAAAATGGCCCTTAAAAGAATTATAGTTGGCACTGTAAGAGCATGGGACTGATCAAAATATAGTTTTATTAAAATGATGGTTGAAAAACTACATGCAACTGAAAGAATGGTTGTACTAGACTTAGTCATTGGAATATAGCTGAAAATCAACATTATAGTTGTATTGTGGTAGAAATGTAAGCATTATGATACCGTTATCCCATGGCCCAATGGACCCCGACAGTTATGTCCCAATATACCCCGAATGACCCCCTTACCCATTTTGTTTCTCATGGTGAAAGTTGTGCAGGGAGGTTCATTCAAAAACTTTTAGACAGAAACTATGGTTTTACCACATTATGATAAAATAGACACCTAAAAACTATGGCATATAACAATGCTCTGAAATTGAAAACTATTTCACCAATAAAAATTTACATTTAGTCTGAAAAAACAAAAATGTTACCCCTTAAACTTTCCTGTGCTTCCTAAATCGGCATACAACAGAATGTCACATCGCAAAAGAGGTTTGCCCTCATCTGATGATGTCACTTTGAGTATCCTGATATAAAAATAGCCTATAGCTAGCTTGTCTCACTGTACCCCATGTCCCAATGCGCCCCGGTCTCCCCTACTCAACATTATTTCAATTATATGGAAGCATTGCCAGGAGGAACCCCCCCCCCCCCCCAACCTTCCACATATGTCGATAAAGTAAAAAATCCAATCAAGCCTGAGTCGAACGGAGCATCCCTGTCTAATCCACGTAATAAACATTACAATATCAGCAGCATTGTGTTTTATATGGATTAGACCTACTCGTAAAAGTGTCCTAGGAAAACAACTTACTCTATTCAGCAGTAAATAGCCATAGAATATTTGTTTTCTTTGAGAGTTTGCAATGTCCAGCTGTGTAGTCCATTATATTTTTAGGATTGACTGATCATCTTCTTTGCTAAAATAAAAATAATAACAAGTGAAAAATCAAAGCTTTGAAACTGGAAGGTTCAGGATTTTTTTTTTAATTACATACATGTATTATTATTTAAACACATTTTGTGATAAAAAAAAACACAGTATGCATGATTTAGAGGCCATAATCATGGCTGAAAACGCAGTCATATTTTCAAATTGGAAAATACTGAGACAAGAGGAACATGCTTTCTATTTGTCTTAACTGCCAATTCAATCTGTACCCCCAGTTAGGAGGGGTTGACTCAGTTTAATGTTTTTTTCCCTTTGATAGATGCTGTGAAAACCTCATAGAAACATCAGATGTTTCTTAAAGTAATCATCAAAATTGTTTGGCATACGCTAAAGAAAGTTCACTACACATTTTGTATTTCTGATGCAAGTTACAAAAACTAACGGTGCCCCCATTTTGGGGGAGTTGCAGTGAAGACGTGAAGTGCAGTCAGTCAGCGACAAATATTTAATTATACTTTGATCAACAGCCAAAAACATTTAGCTTATTCAGCAGGAACACAAAGTAGTTAACTTGACTTTGAATTGACCACTGCGTATTATTTTAATTTTTAATCAAGACATCAATTCAATGAACAAATATTTATGAAATTGTGTTACAACAACAACAACAGCATCGCTCGCCGGCAACAGTACCCAGCCCAGAATCATCTGTAGGGCATCATTTTCAGGGCTTTGACCTACATCACTTTCAGGGCTGTCTCGGCGCGCACATATTTAACATAAGCAAATATCAAAAAGCGTAACTTGTTTCACAATTGAAATATGATCAATATAACCCATTTTTAGACATTTTTGGACTGGTGTTTTATAATGGTAATGATGACTGCATCGCGAGTTGTAGATAGCTTCAGTTAAAATATCTGCTCTCAAAACGGAATAAAGATTTCCTTGAAAATATAACTGCCCTCTATGTAGGACGTATGAGTAGCTAAAAAAAGGATTAAGAAGTAATCGAGAATTTGTTGCGCATACAATAATGTAATCAGATATTTTTTGCGATATTTAAAGAGAAATATTCTGTTTTAGAAATAAAAATCTAAAAAGTTGATGGATACCGGTAATTTTTTTTCAGTTGATCACACTTACAAAAGTGTATAGATGGCTTTTTTAGTGATGGGAATCTCTAAAACTGAGGTATAGCCCCTCAATTGACGAACAGCCCCACAGGTGATGCTGGGCCCAAGAGTGCATCTGGGGGTAAGTTGATGGACACCAATAAGCTATTTAGGTTGATAACACTTACGAAAGTGTTTGGATGGCTTTTTTTAGTGATGGGAATCTCTACAACTGAGGTATAGCCCCTCAAGTGACGAACAGCCCCACAGGTGATGTTGGGCCTAAGAGTGCATCTGGGGGTAAGTTGATGGATACCAATAAGCTTTTTCAGTTGATCACACTTACAAAAGTGTATTGATGGCTTTTTTAGTGATGAGAATCTCCAAAAAGGAGGTATAGCCCCTCAAGTGACGAACAGCCCCACAGGTGATGTTGGGCCCAAGAGTGCATCTGAGGGTAAGTTGATGGACACCAATAAGCTATTTAGGTTGATAACACTTACAAAAGTGTTTGGATGGCTTTTTTTAGTGATGGGAATCTCTAAAACTGAGGTATAGCCCCTCAAGTGACGAACAGCCCCACAGGTGATGTTGGGCCTAAGAGTGCATCTGGGGGTAAGTTGATGGATACCAATAAGCTTTTTCAGTTGATCACACTTACAAAAGTGTATTGATGGCTTTTTTAGTGATGAGAATCTCCAAAAAGGAGGTATAGCCCCTCAAGTGACGAACAGCCCCACAGGTGATGTTGGGCCCAAGAGTGTATCTGGGGGTAAGTTAATGAATCAGATTAAGCTATTTAGGTTGATAACACTTACAAAAGTGTATAGATGGCTTTTTTAGTGATGGGAATCTCTAAAACTGAGGTATAGCCCCTCAAGTGACGAACAGCCCCACAGGTGATGTTGGGCCCAAGAGTGCATCTGGGGGTAAGTTGATGGACACCAATAAGCTATTTAGGTTGATAACACTTACAAAAGTGTTTGGATGACTTTTTTTAGTGATGGGAATCTCTAAAACTGAGGTATAGCCCCTCAAGTGACGAACAGCCCCACAGGTGATGTTGGGCCGAAAAGTGCATATGGGGGTAAGTTAATAAAAACAATACAGCTATTTAGGTTAATAACACTTACAAAAGTGTATTGATGGCTTTTTTTAGTGATGGGAATCTCTAAAACTGAGGTTTAGCCCCTCAAGTGACGAACAGCCCCACAGGTGATGTTGGGCCCAAAAGTGCATATGGAGGTAAGTTGAGGGGCTAAACCTGAGTTTTAGAGATTCCCATAACTAAAAAAAGCCAGCCATACACTTTTGTAAGTGTTATCAACCTAAATAGTTTATTGGTGTCCATCAACTTACCCCCAGATGCACTCTTGGGCCCAACATCACCTGTGGGGCTGTTCGTCACTTGAGGGGCTATACCTCAAATTTAGAGATTCACATCACTAAAAAAAGTCATCCATACACTTCTGTAAGTGTTATCAACCTAAATCGCTTAAATGTATTCATTAACTTACTTCCATATGCACTCTTGGGCCCAACATCACCTGTGGGGCTGTTTGTCACTTGAGGGGGCTATACCTCAAATTTAGAGATTCACATCACTAAAAAAAGCCATCCATACACTTCTGTAAGTGTTATCAACCTAAATAGCTTATTGGTGTCCATCAACTTACCCCCAGAATGCACTCTTGGGCCCAGCATCACCCGTGGGGCTGTTCGTCACTTGTAGGGCTATACCTCATTTTTGGAGATTCTCATTACTACAAAAAGTCACCATTATACTTTTGCAAGTGTGATCAAGTGAAAAAGCTCACTGGTAACTATTAATTTACCCCCAGATGCACTCTTGGGCCCAACATCACCTGTGGGGCTGTTCGTCACTTGTAGGGCTATACCTTGTTTTTGGAGATTCTCATCAACACAAAAAGCCATCAATACACTTTTGTAAGTGTTATTAACCTAAATAGCTTAATTGTATTCATTAACTTACCCCCATATGCACTTTTGGGCCCAACATCACCTGTGGGGCTGCTCCTTAATTGAGGGGCTATACCTCATTTTTGGAGATTCTCATCACTACAAAAAGCCACCAATACAGTTTTGCAAGTGTGATCAAGTGAAAAAGCTCACTGGTATCTATTAATTTACCCCCAGATGCACTGTTGGGCCCAACATCACCTGTGGGGCTGTTCGTCAATTGTAGGGCTATACCTCGTTTTTGGAGATTCTCATCAACACAAAAAGCCACCAATACACTTTTGTAGGTGTGGTCAAGTGAAAAAGCTCACTGGTATCCATTAAATTACCCCCAGGTGCACTATGGGACCCAACATCACCTGTGGGGCTGTTTGTCACTCTTGGGGCTCTTCGTCACTTGTTATCTCATTTTGGCAGATTCTCATCATTGAAAAACAGTCCATATTGCCAACATACCATTGATAGTGTCATTTAAGCGTCTGTGACAATTGGTTATTTGTATTCATGTAAAACATAGTATATTTTTAGAAAACATTGTAAATACATATAAGCCCTTTTCGAGTTTGACTGAAATCATACGATAGAATTCGTGCTTGGAGGTATTTGCCACCAGGTATGCATTTGAACAGTCGTTTGCCTGTCCGTGTATGGTTCATTTCCATAGAAAAGCTGACAAAATTTATTGAAGTGATTTATCATTCCTTCTTTCGTATTAAACGTATCAATTGGTCTTTTAAAACTTATTGCAGTTTTTAAACTGATTTTTGAATTTATTTGATAATTGTTTTACTTAAAGTGTGATTATTATGATAGATCTACATCCTTGAGAATCTATCGATTCATGTTATGCTGTTGCATATGCAAATAAAAATAAAATATCATGTTTTAGTGGTTGAGTTTTTTCCTACAAAGGGTAAATAAAATTGTCGACGTATTCAATCACTAAATGCAAACTCAAAAAGATTAAAAAAAGAAAATTGCAAAATATATTTATTTTATCAGGAGAAAGAGATGAGAAAGATTAGTAATGTTCCCCTTCGTACTTAAAACAGGTCCTAGTTTTCGCATTTTCCGCCCTGAAAATGATGGCCCCCTCGGATGATCCTGTGGTAGACCCTAGCGTACAGGAAAATGTACGAGTCAGCCCCAGAAGTGATGTGAGAGCGCCCTGAAAATGATGGCCCCACAGATGATCCTGTGGTAGACCCTACTCCTCGCCGGCGAGCAAATGTGTTGTGAAAACAACAGTTTAGAAATAAATTACTTACTTCTGTTGAACTGTCACTTGTTCATTTGTCTGTTGGTCGACATTGTCAGCATTCTTTCTCCAATAATTTGACTTATACGGCAATGAAATCAGAACCACAGATCTGAACTGGACAGACTCTGCATTAGTTCAATTTACCGAACTTATGGTGATATTACATATACCAACGTTCAGTCTGTGAATTAGAAATACAAGGTGGAAATGATGCTTAAATTGCAAGCCATGAAAATATTATTGTAACTCCTCGGTATGAACGATTCCTACCTCAGACTTCTTTAAAACTCATAAAATATTATTCTTGTCCGCTTTTATTACATGTAGCTATTCCAAAGGGCGTACACCTGGTCTTAAACAACAACAAACTGTCATTTCTTGGAGACTTTGCCGCCATTTTGCGCGACGTTCGAACTGGGTCAAACGGTGCATGTCAAATAAATAAAATAAATAAAAATAAATAAAAGAGGAAAGAATAATCTTTTATGAGTTCTAAAGAAGTCTGGGGTAGGAATTGCCCATACAGAGCAGTTACAATATTATTTTCATGGCTTGTAATTTCCGACAAAAGTGCGTCGAGCAGAATTTCAGAATTCACAGACTGAACGTTGGTATATGTAATATCACCATAAGTTCGGTAAATTGAACTAACTCTGCATGTGTGGTAGCCATCTTGTTTAGCAGTAAAGCGAACTTGATTCTCACTTAAGTAACATGCGACCACCCTTAAAGTTAAGGGTGTTTTCACCCTAAGTAATTTTTTGTGAAACCCACTTAGGGGAAAATAAAACCCACTAAGGGAAAAAAGCTTGCTTAAGGGACTTTTTTCCCCTAAGTGAACTTTCGAGAAACCGGCCCCAGGACGCTAAGTGACAGGATGAAAACAAGGAACTTTTAATCAGTTGTACTTTTTTCGTTTCTATTGTCATGCAAATCTTTCTGAAAATATTTCAATTAACGTTTTTGGAAACAACTTAATCGAACATTTAGATACTTCTGTTTTAAAAACAGTTACCTTTTTAAACTCAAACAGCCGTCCAGGAACTAGCCGCACTCGTGTGTCTCTATCCTGGTTTACTTACTTTGCCGGTCAGGTAGAGCCACACATTAAACCGTCATTATAAGGGTGAGATAACTCGTGTAACCTCATTAGGACAATTTTTATGCTATACTTTTCAAAGAGCGATTTAACAGTTTAACAACGAATTTCGAAGAAATCAACTGGTTCAGTGAAAAGAGGAATGTTTCAAAGATATAATACTTAATTAGCGGTAATAGCTGAAAGGTAGTTGAGATTAAGGATAGTTAAGACTTAGCTTAAATCTGGAATCCGATGTCCTTCCAATTAATTCATTTAAAAGCCGTAACTATCCAGGAACCAGAATTCTAAAGCAACGGCAAATTCAGATCGTCTAGAGAAAACGTAACGTTCAGTCTACGAATTTAGAAATGCTGGTCGGTAAAGTCCGACAAACTTTTGTCGGAAATTACAAGCAATGAAATGTTATTGTAACTGCTCTGTATAGACAATTCCTACCCCAGACTTTTCAATAAAAGCGGACAAGAATAATCTTTTATGAGTTTTGAAGAAGTCTGAGGTAGGAATCGTCCATACCGAGGAGTTACAATAATACTTTCATGGCTTGTAATTTAAGCATCATTTCCACCTGGTATTTCAAATTCGTAGACTGAACGTTGGTATATGTAATATCACCATAAGTTCGGTAAATTGAACTAGAGAAAACGAAGCCACATACAATAAAATATATATATATTTTTTGAATTCTTCAAATTAGCAATTAGAAAACCATGAATATTATAAGCATAATATTATAGCCTAACTGCATTGCTGCAATACCCTATTTAACAAATTGACAATGTAATAAAAAAAACCACTGAACTGCACAGTCAACTCTAATCAAAAGGGCTATTATGATATCATATATTGCTATTGAAGTCTATGGATGTGGAACTCTTATGCACTACATCATATGCAGGGCATTGGTACTTTTTGACCCAAAGTCGCCTTAAGCCGCGCCCTCTCCAGCTAAAATATTTTGGTGTTAAGCCCTTATTAGTCAAACATACATATATGGCACTGTCATATTGCTTAGAAAAATGTATTTGATGATAAAGAGTTAAATACTCAGAGGTGAAGAAATATTTTTGTTGAAAAGCAGAAAGCTTTAATATAAGACCTTGACATATAACCCATACTTAGTTTAATAAAATCTTTTGCAAACAGACTAATAAAAAGCCAAATGTAATGCATAAAATGTTCTTCCAAGCCAATTGCTAAGTTGGTCACTTAAGTTGTTGAGGCCACACTACTTTTTTTACTACGAGCAGTCTCTGCACGCTTTGAGCGTGAAGAAGATCCAATAAGAAGTGATATTATATCAGAGATGATGAGAGCTGCTGTCGGTGGTAAATCAAGTGCTCCGAAATACAAATATATGGGCTGACATGAGCTGGCAATTTTTTTTTTGCCTACACAGGATTGCAATCTTTTGTTGGTAGGGGAGGACAGTGTAGTATGGGTTTCCTCTGTGCGTCAGCTAGTGAAATTCCATAACAGTCACAATGGTACCATTGTTTACACTTTGTACAGGATACCATTGGGCTGGAATTTATTTCCATACACATAGGACACACGGTCATGCGCATCTCTGAGTTCTTAACTCTCTGAAGGCAATCCCCACGTATTGCTTGAAAAATGTTAAACCTCATCTGGTTCGGATTGAGAACATCTGTCAACGCCTTTCCTTCAACAAGTTGTCTAGCATACCAGCAGACATAGACGCCACAGCTAGATGAGTCTTTCTGCAGATTATGCTCCGGTGAAATAATGGTAAAATCTTTCCAACCATGTCTTGCTAAGAAAGGTGTGAAAAAGTTCTTCAACATAATGCCAAACATGCTTTGAGCTACATTATGAACACTTTGAATGGGGTTGAGATAAATAACCTTTTTTTGGGGAATATTGGCTGCGACCAATGTCCAATGGGCTCCTGTTGGGTTCCAAGGAGCTAAAACCCAAACTACTTTTGAAAGGTCTTCTCCTCTCCACACACGACCTGATGGAAGTTGATTTTGCAAGACAATCATTGAAGTTGCTTCAAGGATCTGGACATTTGGTTGTGCTTGTTTCAGACACCAAAAGAAGGCATCAATAATATTGTCGTACAGCCAGCCAGTCTTGAATTCCTGATCGAATATTTTCAATACCGAAAGAACCCCTCGTGTTAGAGATGGTTCCAAAGATTTTAAATGGAGCAAGCTGCAGTTTATGGCCCCAAATCTGAGCAAGGGATCCACGAGAAGTCGTCCTCTTTTTAGTGGTGGGGTGAAGTCGCTGACTTCAAAGAAGGGTAATGACTGAATTGATGAAGATTTTGCTATGTTGTCTCCCTGTCCAACTTCACTTGACTGCTTAATTTTGTTCTCAGTAACAAGCTCTGGTTTTGGTAGATCGGGTATATTTTTCTTTATATTGCATTGCTTGATTAGACTGTCAACTGATAAATTGCACTTGTACATTTGTCTCATCATAGCAGCCTTGGTGCCATGTCTTTTTGAAAAAGGATGTTTCCAGTTTCGTTTAAGAGATCTTGGAAGTGGTTCGAGTTTAGATTTAATTTTTTGGGGTTTTCTTTTTACAATTTGTTTGGTTAAAACTATGCCATTCTCCTTTTGCAGCTGTTGCTCAAACTTGACTCTAGCTGCTTTGAGATCTTCTACTAGCTCTGAAACAGAAGAGGAGTCCACAGATTCATATAGAACGTTTTTTATAATGGCTAATTCATCACATCCTTCATTGATCAGTGATCTTGTTGGGGGGATAACTGAGTCAGCAGGTGTTGGACAGTTTGTCATAACTAATTCCTTCTTTTTCATATTTACACCATTCCTGTTAGAATCATCAATAACTGGTTTAAGGTTATCAACAGATTTGAAGAAAACCTCCTCATCAAGAGTAAGAAAAGGAGACTCTCTATATTCTGCCAAAATGTTATTCCAAGCCCATCTCCCACTCTGAATGATAACCAATATATGTTTACATGGAAGATGCCATCTAAGCCAATCTTGACATTCGCAGCTAGGAAACCCACTAACATTAGGATCCCTCAAACAAACCCTATATCCAGGCATGCCATTAACAGAACTGTCTACATGAAAATGTCCACAGCTTGGGTCTACTACTTTAATTCTCTCCTTGTTAATTTCAGATGTTGAGGACAATCTTTTCAAGCAATGGTCTACAAGGTAATCCGGTCGATTACGAAGGTAAACTGGAATGTCTGGATTACACTGACGCCCTTGACCAGAGCTGTAGGTATTTGCATCAATATAGCTGTAAAGAAAAAAAAAATGTTTATAACTTATTCTGATTAGTATTTTGATTTAAATTTGCATCGTCAACAAAAATGTTCTTAATAGCATTGTCTGTTTCTAAATTTCCCAAAATCTTGAAGAAGTTCTTTTGATGTTTGCAACACACCAAAAAAGAATGCATAAACGAATGTATTATACATATTGGATCCAGTGGGTTAGACTTATTGTCCCTCAGTCGCCGTATGTGGATGAGTTGCTAAGTACTCACTGAAGGTTGACTGTTTTGGTTTCCTCCCCCACTAAACTTTCAACTCTGCCATATAAGTGAAATAATCTTGAATGTGGCCTAATACATCAATCAATCAATATCCATATTGTATGTGTTAGAACAGATTTGTATATTATATAGTAAATGCAAGTGTCCAATAATATAAAAAAAATTATTTGGCATATAAAAAGCAATGAACTTTTGAATATTTGTTTCATCTTTTTGGGGGATTTATTCATGACCGAATTAGATATTCTAACACATGTATGATAGCCCTACATGTTGTAAGATAGGATGAGATAGCAAGACTTCCATGTAAGTACAAACATATCTTTTAAAAGTTATCAGGTCTGTTGGTACACAAAAAATAGCAGCTCATAAAACAGTTGTGGTTGCAAATGTTAAGTTTAAATAGAAAATAAAGTGAAGTGCTTAAACTTAGATTATCTTTACATTAACGTTAATGTATTAGAATATAAATAATGTTCTGATTCTTTGTGTATATCATGTCATAACTGAAAGAAATAAGGAAGTGCATTTTTTAACCCTGGCGTTCGGCCCAAATCCGTAAACAATGGACACTTTTTTTTCTTCTTGCAATTATCACAGGGTATACACAGAGAATCAATTCATTATTTCTTAAATATTTCATTCATTTAAGAAATGAAAGACAGAAACCTCCACCAAGAGCATTAAAAAAAATCACTTATTGATACGATATACATGCATGTACACTGAACATTGAAAGCAGGAAAGCAAGCTATGTGTACACGTACCTCTGAAAAAACAGTGTCAGTTTTTGTTTGTTAAGTTCATATATTAAGAAAATTTCTCCATTATTAGATCACAAGGTAAAATGACAGTGTATTCAGTGTATTAAGGATAGTCATAAGATGAAATACAGTTAAGGAGAGTGAGTAGTCATAACATGGAAAACTAAGTTTATCGCACCCAATGGTGAGGCGTTTCTGTAAATTGATTAAATATGTATTTTAACCAATCTTGAAGACGCCCAACTCAATGTCAGCCGTAGGGCTTAAAAGCAATGGTAAACAGATGTCGACTATCACGTCACAACTTCAAGCTAATTAATTTCCATATAGAACTGGTAAAGAGAAAAGGAATGTTTAGAGTTTTCTGCCAGAAATCTAATCTTCTTTTTGACCAAAATCGTACTTATCCTTTATGGAGAAGTAAATGAGAATAGATAGAAAAATATTAGTCCTGCCAGATGTTAGACATGCAAGGTGCAAAAAAAGACTTTATACCTGAACTTCTTACTGGGCAAAAAAACCTTGAAAAGTAAAATTTCAATATTTAATTAAGCATACTTTATGTAAATGATGACAAAATAGGAAAGGGAAAATGCCCTAGAATGTTGTCTGAAACAAATCTTTTCTACTAAATCAACATTACTGACTAAATTATATAGATTGTTTTCAAAATCTAGAAGTATATTTTAGCTTCAGAGCAGAACAAAGTTTTCAAAAAATTTACTTACAGTTCATACTGATCAGGTAAATATTCCTCTACAAGTATTCGTAGCATGCCAGCCAGGGTCTCTTTCCTTAATGTTCTGATGTATTGGTGTTTAAAGGCACCATTCTGCCTTTCTAAGCCATTGTTTGTATTAACGTAAACGAGAAGCCTGTGTCTTCGGTACAGGCTGACCCACCTCAGCAAAATCACAATGTAATTTAGAACATTTTACTTTGATTGATGGTTTGATGTAGTTGGCTACAGATTTTTGCAATGCTAACAATTGTATATTATATTTTTATAATTTGTATATATAAATGTATAAACAATAACATAGACTACTGATGATATTGCACCTTTTTGTGTCGCATCCATGTTCCTGAAAACCACTTCCTGAGTCTTTCATTTTTTTTTCCATTCAGTGCAATCGTACAGAGAATTTAGAGTTGTTTCAAGAGTCTTCTCTGTTTGACTGTTTGCTACATCTCGAAGCTTTCCTAACAGGCTAGCTTTTGTCTGTGAAGAAGAGACACCATTTTCTTTTTTTGACACCCATCTCTCCCATGCCTGCTCTCTATGAAACGTACAGATCAATACACTACAATCTAAAATAGAAAACCATTTCACATAGTATGAATATTCTTGCAACTTATTCCTGTTCTCTTCATTTTTTAGAGATGACTGCTTATGATCAAGTCACATGCTTTGGTAACAATGAAAAAAACATAAAAAGGCTGAAGTTCAACGTGATCTGATAACTCACCAGGAAACAGGGTCTCAACAGAGGTAATTTCCTCCTGGCACAAGTCTGTTATTAAATGCATGGGTTTCCACTGAGGATTCCACTCTTTAATGATAGCAAGGGCCTCCGTAATACTTTTTGCTGTCTCGTCCTGAATTACAAATTCTGCAACAACAACATAGTTGCAGTTTGTTTTCACAGCCAGGAAATACAAAGGCATAGCATACTTTGTGGTCTTGTAAGTGGCATCTAAAAACGCCATTTCTTGCCCGTATCGATGAAGTAGACGTTTTTGCCATGTTGTTTGGTGTACAATAAGGAGTCGGTTGGAGAGTTCAAGGGCAGAGGTGATTATATTTTCTTCAGTGTCCTCCTCAGTTTCAGGGTCACAATCCTCAGGAATATCCTCTTCTTTCAAATTCTCCCCTTCATTTCTGAATGGCCTGAAAAAAACCTTGTCGGATGAAGCCTGCCACTTTTGAATTAGGTTGGTAACATTTTCTTGGTCCATCATGGAGACCCTCTGTTTTATGGTGGCATTATACATGTGGTTTTTGATTGTACGTAGAGATGGAAAGTACCTTCGGTTATTTCGTGCCGGCATCTTCTCATCACGAAAGATTTCTCCGTGAGTGAAGATTCGTAAATGTCTCCTCATTTCACTAACGTTTCTAACCCCTTCAGCTACAAGATCTCGTATTTTCTGGACAAGCTGGCTATCCAGAGGTTGAAAACGTCCCCCCATCTACAAGAGAAGTATATAAGTGGAATGTACTTCTCGTTAGATGTATGTAACCTTATTTTATATGATTACAAGCTATGCATTTGTATCATATATACATGTAGTTACACGAAATCTAACTATAAAAGTCTGATTCATGTATTTATTCAATTACAGTACATACTTCTGCGATGGTGTGTCCAGTGTGTTCAGACTCCTGAGGAACACAGATATATAGTCGTCTTTGTTGGGTCACAGGTGACGATCTTTCACAAAGGTCAGACTTAATCGCTTTTGCCTTCAATTGCCTTCTGCCTTTAGAATCTATGGAAATCTGTATGTAGAAAGGTAAAAATACCATCTGATCAAGAATTTTGGCTCCTTAACCAGAAACATTAATCTTATCTCTTATCCTATCATACATTGCAGTGCTAAATATTTGTTCCCTTTGAGGGATAAAGCCCTCTCTGCTTGTTTCCAGGGGCCATAGTGCCTCAGGCTCTGATCAAAAGGGTCTGATGCTGACCTTCTTAAATGTTATACGCTTACTAGTATGTCCTGCAGTGGTACTAAAATATGATTACAGATAAAAAATGCTGTACCTTGTAAGCAGGAAACCTTACAATCTCATACACATGGATTTTCGCTTTACAACCTATCTTCTTTGTATCGTGTTTTAGAAAGCGATGCTTTATGCAAGGGTTGTCCTGTAAAACACAATTATAGACTCTGAACAATCAGAACAAGTGATTACATATCACAAAACAAGCCAGTAACTTAGGAATATTTGGAAATATTGCATAAAATCTTGTAGTTTACACATTTGGCTATTTTCACATTAGTAGTATCATAGACAAACTCTGTGAATATGAAGCTACGAAAACTCTACCTTGATTAATTCTTCAAAGCATATATTCAACAAGTTTTTGTACCTGGCTTTTTTCTGCATACTTCTTTTTGTTGTACTTATTTCTGTCGGGTCCATGTTGACACTCGAATACCGTTGTCGCTAGCACCATGAAAGGTACACCATCAAATGGCAGCAAGACCGGTCCTTGGTTAGGCCCATGTTGCCATTGCACTCTGTGTGCCTTTGCATTCAATTCTTGAGACAGAAAATAAGTTGGCTCTACATTATTTAACTACATTTTGTAACCTTTGTAAAACAACTTAACATAGCATACAGTCATTAAGGTATCAGTGGGCCGGGCTGTGGAAGGCTTTGCCCAAACACACATCTGAAGCTACCACACTTCGATTTAAGGATCTCACATACATTATATAAATATTATATTTTTAAGAAAAGTTATATATAATTGGACATAATATTTCAAAAAACAACTTTATTAAATATTCTTATACATTATGTGTATGTAGACTTGAAACATGATTAAGCAAACTTACCAGTAGTACCAAAGCCTTTAGTGCGGGTCATGACTGTATATTTAGTCGTCGTCAAAGTTTCAAACTGCTGTATAGCAATTAGTAATTCATGGGTTGATGTTACGAAACCACATGTCTCATTAAGCATTCCATTGCACCAATTTGCCCATTTTGCAGTAGGGTCCTCCCGGGTTCTCTGGATATATCAACGTGTACAAAATATATGATAAAGATAATGATAGAAACAGCAAATAAACAGTGAATACCATAGGCAAAACCTCCCCCATGGGCCTAGGGCTCATTTTTTATGGTGCAACCCACCATCTGAAGTACGCCCCATAATATGGAACCCTGGGTATATTTGTTTAACCTCCAAGGTGTTCCAAAAAAACACATGCAACGAGGGGTTTAAATCACTCAGAACAATTAAAAATTTTAAAATTTCTAAGAGGATTTTCCACTTGGGCGCTGTATGTGGAAGAGTTGCCAGGTACTCTCCTAAGGTCGGGGGATTTCCTCTGGGCCCTGAGCCCGGTTTCCCTCTAAACCAAACAAAGAGGAACACAAAAAATGAGTTTAAAATCTTAATTTCTAATAAATGTCAAGAACTTAGAAAGAGCACAAAATTACATCTAGAAAAAGTAAACATAGAGTAAAAATAAACATAATGAGTCTCACTCAAAGTCCACTACTGGGGTTATGGATTATTTTATGTTTATCAGATGGTATTAATAAGTAAACATAAACTTACATCTAAAAGTTTACTTTTCTTTGTGATTGGCACCTGAAAATCCTCATCTTCATCCATTTCAAGGCAGATATTAGTCACAACTGGAACGATGAAAGAAAACAATAGAAACAAAAAAATCAAATTACCCAAAATTACCAAATTAGTTTTTTAGTTTAAAAAAGGATTGTGTTGGGGGGGGGGGGGGTGTATTCCGTACAGCATTTACGTCATTTGAGTTCTATTATCACAAATCAATTTTCCCCCACTCTTTACCAATGAAGAGTAGTGTGATTCAAACTTTCACAATGTATGAGTGAATACCAGTTTGGCAATTTTATTTCGGAAGTCCTTTTTAGTCCCTTACCAGCGAAGCCGAGGGGGACAAGGTTTGTGCTCCGTCAGTGCGCCAAGTCAGTTTTCCTGACTTTTTTCTCTACATGCTTTCAGATATTCTATTGATTTGTATACGCCCAGCTTGAAAAGCGGGCTGTATTATGGTATCATCTCCGGCTGTCCGGGGTCCGCTTTCCCTTCCGCTCCTTAACTTCCAAAGTTTTGATTCCAACTTGACTAATGACAATTTTTCTGAGTATATTTCTTATGGGTAGAAGGTGTGTCGCGATCTATTTTGACATCATACCTTGCGTAATATGGCAGCCATATTGGGTTTTGTAATATTTACTTTTTCTCTCCATAACCTTTAAATTATAAAATGGCTTCCACTTGTCCGATTCTCATCAAAAAAGGATTTTTTCAAACTACAATAATGTGTCTAAATTGATTAAAATATTCTTAAATCAATATATAACATTTAATTCAAATGTAAAATACTTATAAGGATTAAAGTTTTATCTACAAAGAGATAAGTAACTCAACCTTGTTCTATTTATGTAAATACACTAGCTCTTATCTCAAGTGCTGAGACCTTTATTGCCTTCTGTACCACATGGTCTCCGTAAAATTAAATGTAGGCTTTGTATTAATGTTTGCCTTTTCATAACCATGCTCAACTGTTATATATTTTTTTGTAGCCAAATAATATAGATGAATGATATTATGAGAAAAATTTAAAAATCTACTTGAAGTGGTGTGAGCTGCGAAATTGCCAATTAATTATATTTGTTTAAAGTGGCAAGAGCTGCCAAAGTTCCCACTTTTGTCATAATTTCTGATCGTCGCGACAGTAAGAGGATTTGAAGGCCATCGAAAAATTAAATGATTGGCGTTCGAATGAGGAAAATTCATACATTATGTTTATTGTACGAACCGAAAATGTGTTCGAAAAGCAAACAAAATTTAAATAACCGGGACGACCATTCATTCATTCTAAGTTAGTTCAAAACAATACTTTATCGTACATTTTCGAGACTAGAGACATTAAAAAGCTTCTGAATTATACGTCTAGAGAAAAATAGCCGATAATTTCAACATCCTGTTTTAACGTCAAAATATCAACATTTTGGCAGCTCATGCCACTTTAAGTATGATTAGTAAATTATAAACTGCTTTTCTAAAAAATTGAAACATTTTAGTCCAAACTATATTGACAACAAACAATGTTTAACATCGCGATTTAACAGCAGCGGAAATCGATGACTTGTACCGAGTACAAATCTAGTTAATAATCGTTGATCCAAATAGCCCTTTTTAAATTTGATACAGATGGATTTTAAAGGTTTAAGTGGTAAGATTTCATTTTGTTGGCATGGGGTCCACCATGGTGGGTTACAAATCAAGTTTTTTGTTCTTTGTGCATTTTTACCGAAGTTATCTCCCAGTGACTGTAGAAATTGCTTCAAATAACTTTTTTTTCTATATGCTTTTAGATATTCAATTGATTTTTGGTATGGGGTTCCACCATGGTGGGTTACAGATCAGGTTTAAGTTTTGTTGCGCTTCACACATTTTTTCTGAAGCTATCTCCAGTGGACTTCAAACATTTTATACAAAATAATCATTTTCTGGACTCATTCAAATTGTTGTTAGTGTGTGAGTACAGCATGGTTAGTTACAGATCATGTTTATGTTTTGTTCTACTGCGCACCTTTTTAACAGAAGTTATCGTCCTTGGTCTTCAGAAATTTCTTATAAATGAGTTTTCCGGACAGTTTTACAAAATGTTTATTGACATTTAGCTGTTTTTTGGTATACATGAGAAAAAAATCTTAAGTGGGGCGTTTAACTCCCATCAATCAATTTAATTTTTTATAAACTCCAAATCCTCGGATTCCCTTTTCCAAGTTCATGAGAAAAACCCTAATTTTGGCATCTCTTGACAATTTTTGGAGCTGCCATGAAGTTCTTCGCATTTGTATTTGCCTTTTACAAACTAAAGAAGTTATTTTTAATAGTGCTACGCGTAGTTGCAATTTTCACACGCGAAGCGTCAACTACATGAACATCTCCATGGGTTGACTGTTTTCAGGTTGATAAATCTAAAATGACTTTTAAAACTAAACGAGGATTCTTTAACATTTTATGGTTGATTTGCATGAAATCTGGAAACCTGACTAACATAGACGTTTTTATTGTGATTTGATCAGCAGACACTCTATTCATTTTCATGTTCAAAACAACCATCTGCCTTTCAATAGCTTCATCTAGAAGAAGACTATAAATAATATATCTAGTGTTTGGTCTAATTTTCGTACAAAGCCATTGGGACCAGGTTGATTTAGTTTTGTCAATTTTGGCAGATGGAACCACTATTTTTTACGTCACAACATAAATTCGAATGGCCACTCAGATACACACTGAGGTGATAAGTAAGGCACACTGCATCCATGCTTTTAAAAATAAAGTAAAACTGTGTTTTACCAGTAGGCGGCTCCTCAGAGGCTTATAAGCCTAGTTTCAGTGTAAATATTACAGCTTGGGTTAGATGGTTTGTTATGTCTCTGACAACATGTGTTAGGGGGTTATACTGCTGTCCGTTCATGGTTGTCTTTCAACTAGGACTTGCCTGCAAGATATCTCCTGAACCACTTGGCAGAATTTCATGAATTTTTCAGGAAAAAATCCAATATGTATCACAGATTATAAATAACCTACTGATATTGATTCAGGATAAAGAGATCCTTTGTTAAAGAAAAAAAAGAATGGTTTGAAATAGAACTTGACTACCCCTATGATCAGTCCAGAAGCAAATCATAACGCTTAGGCCTATTGGCAATGTCATGTACTCACAAAATTAAAATATTATTAAACATAATTGAGACCAGCCCCAATAGCTCAGTCGATAGAGGGTCCGCTTCAGGCCTGGGAGATCCGGGTTCAAGCCTGGGTCGAGTCAGACCAAAGACTTTAACAGTGAGAGCTGTTGCTGCTTCGCTTGGCGCTCAGCAATAGGAGTTACAGCAGAGTTTTTTACTGTTCCTATTTTCTCTTACTTTGCTAGTTAGTTTCTACAAGTTGAAATGATACCAACCTGTTTAGAGGCAATGGCATGTAGTACCTTTCATTATTAACGTCACTGCAGGAGAAGAAATGTTTTGATCTGAAAACCATCCAGTCTGGAACCATTCTGGACATCCCTGGTTCCATAATACAGCATCAATATTGAATTATGTAAAATTCTGTTTTAGTCCAGGTATTGGTTGTTTGTGCTTAACAACTTTAAGTTTTAATCTGTACAATTCTTTCACAACATTTGCTTATGGATAGACAGTTCTTTTAACCATTCATGATAATTTTGGTTGCATGATTGCATAATACAACATCTATATTAGATTATATCATATTCTGGCTTAGTCCATATCTTTAGTTTTGAATGAATTCTAACCATTTTAAGAGTATATACCTTAAGATGTAGATGATGTGTCTTGAATAATTTAGGATATCCCTGGGTACATAATGCGGCATATATGTAACTTGATCAAATAGATAAATGAAAATGTTTCATATGAACATAGAATTTCAATTGCTGAAATATGTTCTGTAATGTAAAGTAATCAGTCTTCGTGGAAGGTTGTATGTTGAGTTTACTAAAAGTATTGTTTTTAGTAGGCTGCAGGTATGCAGATGTTGGGATGGCACAACAGGCGATCAGAGATTATCGCTTACTGCAAAAAAAGTTAATATCATGCCTAAGTGCTTAAACTCCAGACATTCGTTTTAAAAACTGAGAATGTCTCACACTGCTATATTATGTCAAGAGGAAACGTGTATTCTTCATACACCAGAAAGTTATTCGTTGTATGGTATACCCAGCGCAGTCTGTCCAAGGTTCCCTTTCGCTCCATAGCTTGAAGAGTTTTGACCTGATCTTTACAAATTTTTGACAGCATATACTTTATGGGCAGATGGTGTGTCATCAATCACTTATGACATCTTCGGTTGCATAATATGGCATCTTAATTGGATTATTTAACATTCTCTTTTAGTTCATATCGTCTTTCGTCTTGACCTTGAAAATTTATTCAGAGTACATCTATAGATCTAAGGATTGAGTGTGTGTCGTGAACCATTTATGACTGCTTCGGTTGCATGATATGGCATATATATTAGAGTATGTGATATTCTTTTCTAGTCTATATCTTTGTTCCCTTTCTCTCCACAACTTAAGAGTTATGATCCGATCTTGATGATTCTTTCAAAACATTTACTATATAAGTGGACTTTTAGTTTTGTTCCGATCATTACCATTTTCCCTATAAAAATTATGGTTTGTTGGTGGGGTCCTTTGCCGTTGATCAAGTTTGCCATCTGTATTATCCTTCGCCTCCGGTTTGGTTATTTACATTGGTTGTTAGGAACTACATGTACTGGACAATTATCTAAAATATCCTGTAGTTTTTGCGCCATGTCAGTCTATGCACACGCTTGATTCTATTAGTATTTTTCGTCCCCCACTAATCCTTGCTATGAATTTCCTCGCCAGATAAGTGAAATAATCTTTTTAAGCCTAAAAGTGAACAGTGAACCAATCATCATTTTGCAATGTTACATGTGTATCATCTGTGCATTTCCGTGTATCCAGACAGCTTATTATGGTGTATGGAGGTGCCACTTTGCCGCACTACAATTCCTTGTGGTGTTTTGCTTGCTGCATAACAGTTTATCTCCCTGGACCCTGTTTCACAAAGCGGAGTAGATGTATTTTTTGCGTAACTTTCATACTAAAATATCTCTACAGTATGGGTTGCTGAGGCATTTACGTCAAAACTTACGCTACGCAGCTTTGTGAAACAGGGTCCTGCCTTGTAATGTGTGTGTGTGTGTGGGGGGGGGGGGAATATAACGATGTCCGTACATCTTTCTGTCCGTAATCATTTCCTATCATCGCATCTCCTCTTACAGTTTTCATCAGACTTTTTTAAAACCTAGTGGACTTGCTGGATATCATACGAGGATGTGCACCTCCTATTTTGGTTACGCTGGTTTCATTACTGCCCTTTCCTGACAGTATAAGACGACATAGAACGTTAGTGCTTGTCATCGCATCTCCTCCCACAGTTTTTATCAGATTTTTTCGAAACTTGGTGGACATCCTGGATATCATGCAAAGATGTGCCCCTCCTACATGTATTTTTGTGGTTTCCACCTGATATTGGTTTCCCAATGTATTTCCGCTAACAGATTGAATTGAATATTGTTAAAGTTTGGTGAGGATAACTGCTATCAAGTGAGGATGGGTTTATCCTGTTTGTAAATGAACTTTTGTCCGTTTTTAGACTTTCCACTTGACATAACATTGATAAATCTTATTGGGGGCCTGGAGGATACTTCATCTTCTGATGGCTCTTGTTTAACCCATCTGGAGGTCAACAAAGAATCGCAACAAACTAAGGTGGTGTGTCCTTTTAAGCAATTTTTTATGTGATTCAATTAGATAAGTAGATTGTTCTTCAAGAAGGCAACAGATTATAATAAACTCAATGTAAAAATATTGAAGTCAACTCATATATAATAAAGAATATTTTTAATTTTCAGGAGCAACAGAAAAGAAACAGACATTATACATAATGACAGTCACCAGCCAATGAATGCCAGTTACAAGAGAACCATGCCATGGCTTCATTCTGCATCACTGTGTCTATGCACTGTACTGGAAATGTTCAGATCTTTTCATAGGCCTGTCGTAGTTGTTTCGGAGGGCACTTTGAATGCAAAAATGAACAGTTAATCATAGAAAGATCCCCAATGACAATCCAAAATGAAAGCAGAAAAGTCAATTAAATTTCAGTATTAAGTTTTAAAAAATTAATTTGGGCTCTTTTAATTTTTACTTTTTTTTTCTACTATGTATATTTAGCATATCTGGGGTGGGATCATGTTTCAAGCAAATATGTTCATAGGGGGCGCCAGTGAAGGCCTTTTGCTTATATAAAACAGCTATAATTTCAGGTTCTGAATGAAAACTCCATAATGGTTTTTCACTTTCAATTTAAATTACGTAATATGGCCGCCATATTGGATTATGTAATATTTATTCTTTCTCTCCATAACTTAAAAACATATGATGTGACGTTTTCAATTCTTTCACATTACATATCATATGAACTCATGGTTTGTCAAACTTTGTTCTAGTATGTACAGTATTGTACAGCACATTAGTGGATACTTACTACCGGACGTAACAGTACTGGTATTGGTAAGAAGTTAGTAAGTTTAAATTAGCCTTTGCCTTCACTGCAGAGTGTACTAACGAGTAACGTAACGTTCATATGATATGTAATGTGAAAGAATTGAAAACATCAGATCATATGTTTTAAGTTATGGAGAGAAAGAATAAATATTACATAATCCAATATGGCGGTCATATTACGTAATGTATGATGTCAAAAATAGTTTGTAATAGTGCGTAAAACACCAAACAATCAATCAGAAAAAATTCTTTTTAAGTTCGGTATCCATTCAATAAAAAAAAATACAAAATCTGTACAGAAATTTGAAATTTTATTTTTATTTAACATACATCTCTCACGACTGCAAACTGGACTGACAGGGAAACCTCACATGTGACCGGTACATTCAGGAGGTCCTGCATCCAGTTGTCATGCCTCATTTTGAGAATCACCCATTAGGCTTAAGACATGTGTACATGGACGACAAAGCCAGACCTCATCGTTCCCGGGCGGTTATAGCCTACTTCAAAAACGTAACAACTCTGCCTTGGCCCGCCGTGAGTCCGGAATCCTTTAGAGCACATTTGGGATAGGATGGGCAGAGACATTCAAGTCCTAGAGACTTCTGTACAAAATATGCAGGAATTGGAAGCCGCGTTACATCGGTATTGGCGGCAGTTACCCCAACAGATCCGACGTCTCGCTGGATGGATGAGACGCAGGTTGGAAGCTGTAATTCGGACTAATGGAGGCTATACACGCTATTGACCTTCTGCTCTAGGGATGTGTTCTACACACTCTAAAGTGACATTGTTACTTCAATATGTTCGCCCTGTGAAGCCAGATGTGAAGTTTCTTACTTACAAGCATCTTTTTATTTTGTTAAAATACACTTTTGATTTGGCTAACGATATCCTGAATAAATTGTATAGCTTTTTGCCATAAATGGTGATTTCTAATCGCCAGAATGTTGCCCTTTATGATCACAATCGTTTCTGCAATATCAGTTTGCCAGTCTCCCTACACCAATAAAAAATATTAAACATTGATGGGGTCTGCAAATGGGCCATGACAAGTCATTTGACCAGCATGGTCATTTCATGACCCTCTATGCAGACCCCAGTAAAAATATTAAACATTGATGGGGTCTGCAAATGGGCCATGACAAGTCATTTGACCAGCATGGTCATTTCACGACCCCCTTTGCAGACCCCAGCCTCTACCTACTGCCGGTAGAAGCACCTTACTCTGTCCACAAGTTGTTTCGGTGTTTTTGTCTGGAGTAGGTGCCGACCCTTTTCCGATTTTTCCAAGAGCTCGGCCGAGGAGGTTTTCTTGTTCCTTATGTGGCTCCTCGCCACGTCAAAAAGGAAGGTCCTCTCCTCTTTGCTGAAGGCCCTTCTTGCTCTCCGAGACTCCGACAGTTGCTGTTGCTGTTCTGATCCCGCGGCTGCCGAAGTGTGACGAACGATTTTTTTTTATATCGTTTATTGATTTCATTTATACATTACAATCATTACATTCATTTCAACATAAAAATTATACAGTTAAAATATTCGGGTCTATCTATACATTGATTTTGAGTTTTCATTTTCACTGTACCTTGGAGAGGACTCTTACACTAATCAAGGAGTTGACGTATCCTACACTCTCTTTCAAACAATATGAGTAAATTTTCGGGTTTTCCATATTTGAACTTACTAATACACATTTTAGTCACAAGAATAATATGGTTGATTTCTAGCTTCTTAATACTAGATAAATTTAAAGCGGGAAGGGCCATCAGGTTGGCTAAAACGAATTTTCCCACACATGGTATTATTTTTCCCGGAAAGACGAATCCTAGAAGATGCCTCTGTCCAAATTTCATGAAAATCCTAACGTAGGTTTTCCCGTACGAATTAATTTTTCAAAGGGGGGCCCTACCAATTATTACAAAATATTTGAAAAACCGCCCAGATCCTCCCCGAAGTTACTGACATGCACATGCGCACTTCATTGTAAACAGTGTTGAGCAAAGTTGGAGAGAATGACTCGAAGAAGTTGAGTGTTAATGACGGTAAAAACAAAACTGAGGCCGTAATATCCACAAAGTTTTCACCCGAAAGCAGTTTGGAATACCTTTACTGACATTAGTGGATATGAAAAGGAGAGAAACAACGAGGATCGGGCGATAATCTGGCTTGCCTTCTTCGCTGCACTCAGGCGTCAACACAACGGTGCCTCTCACTCAGTACAGGTCTGTCAAATCTTCATTTTATCTTGTACAATTTTTTGTAGGCCTCATGTTACAAACAAAATTTAGCTTAACTTTATTTCTTTTCAATTTCATGCAGGGTGATGTATTGGTTAGATCATTAGTTGATATTTCATTCGGACAAACTAGCTGACAGTGACAGTGAGAGTGAGTGGTAGTATGTACAATCAATGTTGTTGTGGTTGCAGGAATGGAAAGTTTCAATAAACAATACATGTATACCGTATATATATGTCCAACCTTGCGTTTACTCACTGGCCTGCCAGAATGATATTAGTCTATGTGCTGCAAATGTCATCACTTTGAGCTCTGTTTTGTGAATTTGTCACTACATACTTTCATAATATGGTTATTTCAGTTCAGAGTTAACACCTTAGCCCATCCCCAGGTGACTATCCTGCCATTCTGTCAGTGTTGTATTCTTTTGTGTATGACATAAAGCACCTAGTAAATCTGATATTTATTTTAGCACTGTAACTAAGAAAACCTTGTTTTAGTACTATTCCTATTTTTTATATTTTGCAGTGATATGAAAACAAAAGATGGAGCTGTAGGCCTATGGATTGTATTCTGTTGGGGAAGTGCTAAAAAATTGACTGAGGCAGAAATGAGGAGTTATTAAGATGTGGCTCACATACATTTAAATCTGTGCCAGCGTATTGACATTACAACTTCAACCTTACTCGTTAGCGATGGAAAACCTTGCGAGATGGAGTATTAATTTGTTTTTGAAATAATCATTTTTGACTGGTCATGATGTTTAATTTCTAATCATTACCACTAGACTAGACTGCTAAATTCAGTGACATTAACTGAAAATGATTTCTACCTGGATATAGACATGTTTAAAATATGTCAAAACCAACGTTTGGTGGACTGGTAGTTATGGAAAAGCATATGCTTAGTGTACACATATTAAATTTGTTTTTTGGTGATTGACTTCACATTTAAATGCTGGAATTGTCAGAATAAAACTGTGTTCTTAACAAAGAACCTGTACGATAAATAATCTAGTCGGATATGTTTTATTTTGAAAATCTTCTGCAAATAATCTGAACTAAAATCATCTTTTAGGTTCTTAGGAAACATTCCACCAATTGGTTTTGATTTCAATTCCCACTTTCTTTTAAAAATGCTGGCTTGGTTTACAACTTGATCACTGGCCCAATGTGCTATGTTGTCATGTTGTTATGGATAGTCAAGGGGTTTCCTCCCCAATAAACCTAGCTAGGCCACCTTATAAACGAAATAGTCCTGAGTGCGAATTAAAACAATGAATAAATCAATCTTAGAAACCTGCAAGTTCTCAACAATCACACTTGCGTACACATTCATATACCACCCCACTGACCTCGATAGATTCATTCATGTCTGGAGTAAAGCCGAAACTCTCACCCTTTGGCAGGTACCTAAAAATCTATTCAATTTGGACTGAATTGGATTCGAACTTGGGACCCACTTGTGGAAAGCTGGTGATGATGTGAGAATCATCACTACACACAATCTCCCTTCTTCAAGCAAAGAAGGGGCCTCCGTGGCTCAGTAGGTAGAGCGTTGGACGCTCAATCCGAACAGCCTTCCACCAATGGGTCGCGGGTTCGAATCCCACTCAGTCCAAAAAATTGGAAAATTTTCTGACTGGGTTTTCACTCGAACGAACTATGTAGGATGGTTGCCAGTTACCAGCGGAAGGTCGTGGGTTTCCTCCGGGCATAGAGACCGGTTTCCTCCCACAATAAAACTGGCAACGCCGCCATATAAGCGAAATAATCTTGAGCGCGGCGTAAAACAACAAACAATCAATCAATCAAGCAAAGAAAGGCGTTCGGCTCAGTTGGCAGAGTGATAGTCTCTTTGTTACTAGGTACTTACCGAATGTTGGGTGTTTCCTCTGGTCAGAGCCCAGTTTCCTCCTCCACTAAACTTGGCAATGCTACCATATAAGGGAAATACTATTCAGTGTGGCATAAATATCAATCAATCAAAGAAAGAAGGGACCTAGGCTCAGTTGGCAGAGTGATAGTCTCTTTGTTACTAGGTCGGGTGTTTCCTCTGGGCTCTGGGCAGAGCCCAGTTTCCTCCTCCACTAAACTTGGCAATGCTGCCATATAAGTCAAGTAATATTCAGTGTGGCGTAAACATCAATCAATCAAAGAAAGAAGGGGTCTCTGTGTCTCAGTTGGCTAAGTGATAGTTTTTCAGTCCGACAAACACTTTCCGTTCATGGGTCGTGGGTTCGAATCCCACTCTGACCAAATAAAATTTCAAAATTTCTGAGTAAGTTTTTCACTCTGTCTGCCTATGTGAAAGAGATACCAGGTACTCGCTGAAGGTTGGGTGTTTCTTTCGAGAAGAGCTCCATTCCCCTCTCCAGTAAACTTGGCAACGCCACTATATAAGTGAAATAATCTTGAGTGTGACTAAAAACACCAATCAATTAAACAAAGAAAGGACCTCAATGGCTCAGTGGGCAGAGCGATGGATTCTCAGTTTGACCCAGGCCTTCCATCTATGTGTCGACTCGCGGCCTCAGGTCAAATAAAATTGAAAAATCTCTGTGGGTTTTTCACCCTGTCGACCAATGTGGAAAACTTACGAGGAACTCTCCGAAGGTCAGGGGTTTCCTCCTACAGAGCCCAGTTTCCTCCCGCACTAAACTAATTTTCTATCCAGCATAAAACATCGATCTATCAAACAAACATGGGACCTCGCTGGCTCAGTGATGGTTTCTCAGTGATTCAGACATTCAAGTCATGAGTTGCAGGTTCGAGTCCAACTCCGACCAAATAAAATTGAAATATTTCTGAGTGAGATTTTTCCTCAATCGCCGTATGTAGAAGAGTTGACAGGCAATTGTCGAAGGATCAGGATTTTCCTCTCACACTAAACCTGGCAAGGCTGTCATATTAGTGATATAATCATCAATCCATTAAACAAAGTAGAAATGAAAACAAAATCTTTCTTTTTGTTATACATGTATATTTTATTTTTTTAAATGGACAGGAATCAAACTTTTTGATTCGTTTATTATGTTTGAAACCACATATCATTGATGAGCCTTATCATAACTTACGTACATAGCAAATGTATTATAAAGTCTCAAATAAGAAATTGGGCTTTCTTTTCTCACCCATTCCTTTTACTGAATTGTCTGTGTTGTTTATAAATAATCAGATCTGTACACTGGATTCCATTCAATTTTGTTTTCTTTGATCTTGCTCTTGAAGCAACTGAGAAATCTTTGAAACCTTGCATTAGTTTTGAATTATCCTCCAGTCAAGTTGTTCAAGACAGTACTGTTGAAAAAATAAACAACAGTGCACTGTCATTATTATGTAGTGAATTTTTTATAACATAAATTATAAAGTTTTATTTTAGATGATGAAAATCAAACCTTGAAGATGCATTTAGAGCAGTTTTACACCAAGTATTATACTGAATGGTTTTCTATGTCACACTCAATGTTATTTCATTTATATGATTGATTGATTGTTTGGTGTTTTACGCCGCACTCAAGATTATTTCACTTATATGGCGGCGTTGCCAGTTTTATTGTGGGAGGAAACCGGGCTCTATGCCCGGAGGAAACCCACGACCTTCCGTTGGTAACTGGCAACCATCCCACATAGGTCGTTCGAGTGAAAACCCAGTCAGAAAATTCGCCAATTTTTTTGACTGGGTGGGAATCGAACCCGCGACCTATTGGTGGAATTCATTTATATGACTTTGTTGCAAATTTAGATCGAGAGGGGTACATCATTTAAAATGTTCTCCGTATTACATACAGTTTGACTTTTGATTAATTGGAGAGTAGACCAAATACCCACAAGTGGGGTGGATTGGAATGACTTGACAAGTAAAATACCATTCTTCAAGTATATAGATGATTTGTAAATAAACAAACCTATTACTTACTATACTATTTACGAAATTAAGCCTCTTGTATATGTACTTACTATTCGTATGCTTGTCCATTTGCATTCCACATTTACTACCTGTCCCACAATGCCAGTCAGTCACAGAACAAATCCACGCTTAGACTCAGAGTTAAAAAGAAGTAAGACCAAGAGTAGAAATAAAACAGATCGAGACGACGAGAGACTAGAACGTTTGTGGAAGATCTATTGGCTTCTAATTTCACCTTCAAATAAAACAAAAAATCACCAATAGTAAGGAAGTACAGGACAGATATAAATTGCCTTTTTTTAATAAGCTAAAACCACTGTGAAATAACACCGACACTCGATTTCGATCGACGTGTCGTTGTTGTTGTGATGTGCACACACTCAGCTTGCACTACGAGGCTGGTATTTCATTTAATCATCCAAAGATTAGTCAGCCGCAAATCTACGTTGGTTGCATTATTCCGATTATTCGACAAAACAACAAGAAATCAAGTGAAAATCAACTTACGCTTTGATATTCCTTTGTATTCAAACAGCTCCTTTCAAACATGTGACTTTGTTATGACAAGCAGACGGAAGACTCTACTGCGCATGTCAAGGCGGAGACTATAGAAATTCGTTTCGATAATTGACAGATGAACTTCATGAAGGAAGTTTAATTTTTACTCTAATTACTTAATTAAATCAATGAAACATTGGGTCATTAATTAAGTTTGCCCATAACTCTCATTTACCACTAAAAACGATTGTGATTTGGACAAAGCCTATAACTTTACTGAAGCTCGTGGCCCTTCCCGCTTTAAGTTACAGTTCATATATCCAATCAATAATTCCGTAGCAGAAAATGTTATCTTTTTGCCAATCTTTGTGTATATTAGTCCTTTAACCATGGTCCATAGAGGCTGCACAAGCGCGCCGTCACAAAAGAAATTCTATATTGATGTTTATAATAATCAATATTTTTTACAATATTCGCAAAGATAAGAGTTAACAATGCCCATTTTCTGGAATCTTATCCGTGTTGGGTAAATATTATGCAAAGTTTTCCATTGAAGGACCTGTAATCGGACCTCTTTGGTACATTTAAAGGCCAATTTCCAATAGCTACCATCAATATAAACATCAAATTTGCGTCTCCAAAAGAGAACTGACCATAACGGACACTCATTATCATTCAGCATTACCCTATATTGCTTACTTCTTAAGCTGCTTATATTATTTCCACGAAAAAGGACAATTCTTTCCCGGTTTTCGGGATGAACACTGCCCGTAATTTGTTTTGGAATTGCTTTAAATACGCTGACATATTCTAAAACCCTATGAGAGGCTTTGCCAACTTTTTCAACAATTTCTTGAAAAGATAAAAAAATGGTCATTTTTAAGCATATCCCTTACTCGGACTATACCTTTTACTATCCATTCTTTTACAAATAATGTTTCACCTTGGCATGTAATACATATATTATTCCAAATAATATCATCATAATTGACTTCTGTGGAGTCATCAGAAATATTATTATCCAGCCAAGCTGTCAGAACACATTGCCAAAAAAACACTTTCTTTTTACTTTTTCAAAGGTGTTTTGTTGTCCACTAGGACTGTTGTAGAGTAAGCTGGTGAGGTTAAGTGTTGCCGCCCCCTGGGCCATTGTTTTGTGCTGGGTAACCTGAAAGAAAAAAACAGTATTCTTTATATTTAGATCGTGAAAATCCTGCACTAATAAACTTATGAGTTTCCTTACAATGATTCCTATCTATGCACTGTAATCGTTTACCGTCAATTCTACAGTAGAATATTTTAAAATTAACGGCAAATTGCCGTTTTATACTTCAGTGGAAGCTTTACGGTCGTGTACCGTAAAATAACTTTGAGACAGAGTTGTCGTTTCCGAGCTAACGAGATCTGATATCCTCGGTTGTTTCCGTGAAGGATTCGTCCAAAATACGTCATTGCGGATCAAAGGGTGCGAAAAAACGGAAGTGCGCATGCGCACACCGAAGCGCTAGTAAGGCATGGAAATATGGCCACCTTGCCTTCATATTTATAGTTAGTGCAGTGGTTTAAGGGCTACTGTTATGGCTAGTGCGCACATAGTTCTGCGCAGCTCTTGTATGGGAGGTTAGAGGTTCGACTCCCGCCGTAGGCGATTTAATATAAGAAAAAATTGTCATTATAGGCTAAGATAGTTAATTTACTATAGCTGTATTTGAAAGCGTAGATTGAGAAACCTGCCCTAAGGGAGAATTTTCATCAGCATTTTTTCAATTTTTTCAAATAAATATATGTTTGTCAACTTACAGAAGTAGTCAGTTTTACTATTTCGTTGGGGGTACATAACATTTGAAAATCTACATTAACAGATCCATGCTGGGGTTGACGATTTAAAGTCCTGTATTTCTTAGCCTGCTGATTTCATAATGTTTTTTCACATTCACTGATTAGGAATGTGGCTAGTTGATTTTACGGTCTACCCTTATTTTTACGGTAGAAAGTTGGCAGCCCAGCTGCCAGTATTCTACCGTAAAATGTACGGGTTACATTTTACAGTGTGGTAGTCTCTAACCCTCTTCATTTTTTACTAAAATGGGAAGTATTATTGACATGGTAACTTAAGTTTCAAATTTTAGTTACAGTGTCCAAGTATCATTTATTACACTGATATTTCACCAATTATTTAAGTGTTAAATTAATTAAATTCCATACTTACGGTGATGGCTCTGAAAATGTCTTCCCCGACCGTGATTTCGGGGGCTTCTTTGACTGCAGATACACCCATGCCTCTGACAGCACTATTGAGATTCCCAGTATACAGGAGGCAAACACTTTTTGAAAGATCCTAAATAATTCCATACTTATGGTGATGGCTCTGAAAATGTCTTCCCCGACCGTGATTTCGGGGGCTTCTTTGACTACAGATACACCCATGCCTCTGACAGCACTATTGAGATTCCCAGTATACAGGAGGCAAACACTTTTTGAAAGATCCTAAATAATTCCATACTTACGGTGATGGCTCGGTAAGTGTCTTCCCCGACCGTGATTTCGGGGGCTTCTTTGACTGCAGATACACCCATGCCTCTGACAGCACTATTGAGATTCCCAGTATACAGGAGGCAAACACTTTTTGAAAGATCCTAAATAGGACAGTGTGGTGCCTGGGGCTTTTTCCATTGAAAATTTCTCCACCCAGGCACCAACTTTGTTTTTATCTTGAAGGTCCTCCATTGCGAAGTTGGGGGACACCCGGACACCCCCTGGTCACTAACTTGGAGCATATTCTGTTTGGAGATGTTGGCATCCTTGCCCCGCCCTCCAGTGACATCTGCCACCCCAGGAACCGATGGTTCATAGTTTTCCCCTCTGTAATAACAAAGGGGATCCCTCCTTCCACATCGGTCCCTGTATCTTCATCGTCTGAGGACCAGCCTCCAGCAGATATCATTACTGTAACTTCTCTGTGTGTGACAAAAAAACCCACTCATTTTAATTTTTTATGTCAAGCATCTTACAAGACAACTTGGGCCAATCAGTTAAATGAGTCTCCCTCACCCTGGATGAGTAGCAGAGGTTTGGATTGAGGAAGTGCTTTTTTTGACTTATTGATTAATTTGCTCAATATGTTAACACATAATTGAATTCACACAAGTTTCCTATTCATAAGTCTGTTAAAATTTAAAAAAAACTCACTTTTCAGACAATTTATCCACTTTATGGACTTTTTTTAGATGCCGGTCCAGCCAGAAAACTTCCACTTGGCATTTAGGACAGGTTTTCTTCCTGCCCTCTGAGTTCTTTTTGGCCGTGGCCGCCTTGGAATCTTCAGCCGAATAGTTGTGCACCTGCCTTAAATGGCGCGGTAGGTGCACAACATCCCGATCGCAGAAGCCGCAGGTGGTCACTTTTATATCACCCCCGCACCTTTTCCTTTGGGGGCGTTCCAAAGGGAGCTTCCACCTAAAGGGTCGGTTAGTCTGAAAAATATAGAAATGAAAAATATATTAGCACTTAGCAATCTATCAGATGGGTTCTAAACCGGTGACAAATAGCCAAATGTGTACCCAAATCACGCCACCCTCGAAAGTAACCTTGGGTTAGAGCTATTGTTAAAAAGGCTGGCTTTGATTAAATAACCAAATTATTAAGTCTACCTTCTCCACAACAATACAGGAATCCGCCGGCTCCTCCTCCTAAGCGAAATTCGCCTCATCCTCCTTCTCGATTCCAAGCTTCCACAACTAGAACAAAGCAAGCAACACATGAGATAGATGGATACATCGATGTATTTATTCTTTGTGCCTCTCTTAAGACCATTTCTAATCTTTGGCGACGTTTACGGTTTAACGGGGAGAAAATCTGAATTTAAGACGTCAAAAGTCTCTTCATAATTTTGAGGAATAAAAAAAAAATCATTGACAAAGATTACCAGTAATTTCGTTAATCTTTAATCGTTAATTTGTAGCACACGTCTTCAGTTCGCACGTTTAATGGTTTTAGCAATATTTTTATTTCAACGTCGATCCGTTAGGTTTTCAACGTACTCCAAACACTGAACTTCTCTTGGCAATCAAAATTTATGGGGAAAAAATCTGAATTTTGGCAGTTCATGACTTCAAAGTGGCATGAGCTGCCAAAATGTTGATATTTTGACGTTAAAACAGAATGTTGAAATTATCGGCTATTTTTCTCAAGATGTGTAATTCAGAAGCTTTTTAGTGCTTTTAGTCTCAAAAATGTACGTAAAAGTATTGTTTTGAACTAACTTTGGCGTAGAATGAATGAAAGGTCGTCCCGGTTATTTAAATTTTGTTTACTTTTCGAACACTATTTCGGTTCGTATAGGCCACATACTGTATGGATTTTCCTCATTCCAACACCAATCATTTAGTTTTTCGATGGCCTTCAAATCCTCTAACTGTCGTGAGAATCAGAACTTATGAACAAATTGTGAATTTTGGCAGCTCATGCCACACATCCATGGTTATTTTACACAAGAGGACTTTCCCTGTGCCCGTGTGTTTTGTGTTCATAAATATATAAACATGGATTATATTTGGTCAGAGATCAAAAAACAAAAATAAGACGCAGTAATCTAAAGCTTGGGGCATTTGGGCCCACACAGTCTGGAACGATCGGATTAAAATCTGCGGATTAGTGAAAACTATAACATTCGATTATCTGGAGATCGATTTTTCAAGCTAAACAAATCTAGAATTGATTGATTGATTGTTTGGTGTTTTACGCCGCGCTCAAGATTAGCCTATTTCACTTATACGGCGGCGTTGCCAGTTTTATTGTGGGAGGAAACGGGGTTTTATGCCCAGAGGAAACGCACGACCTTCCGTTGGTAACTGGCAACCATCCCACATAGGTCGGCAAATCTATAAAGCGTGTACCTTTGATAACAGATTATTTTTATTTTTGTGCATTATAGGGGCATGAGGTGGCAAAATCTTCGTACCTACTTTTTTCATAAATTCTGAGAGGGGTTGAAGTTCATCGAACCCCTAGATGTTTTACGTATACATAGGAATTAACGTACATGGGAAAAAGGAAAGTCCACACAGCCTGTGGCTGATGCGATCCGAAATAGTATAAAGAAATTCAATAAAATTTAAATAACCTGGACAACCGTTTATTCATGTTTGGCCGCGTGACCAAGTAGGAGTTCAAGTATTCAATCCGACTTTTACGCATAAACCTATCATTTCTCTCATACCGAAGCTTTGTTTTTTATTTGACTCTTAAATACGTCATACCTATTCAAGATAAAGACAAATAACTTGTTTGAACGATATTAATGAAACCAAAAGCTGGGACAATCGTTACTTATATATGGATTACAAAAGAACTTCTTTCCTTTTCGTATATGACAATGCTGCAATCTACATTTATTCATTCCCAAAAAACGTTTGTGTTATTTCCAACGATCTTTGGAAAAAAGATATGGACGTTGACTAGTACAAAAACGGAATAGGTTGTAACCCATAAGTAAGTAACTATGTTTATAACAAAGTAATTTTCCAGAATCAGAACGGCGGAATAAACCCTTTTAAGAGTTTGGTTTATTGCTGAAATAATAACAGCCATGTACACGTTTTAACTCAAACGTCAAGTGTAAAAAGCGGAATGTTTCTAGTATTCAACTACACTGTGCAAATGAAATACATGTATCTTTTCTAATAGCATTCGTTTCTCGTTTCTTAGCAATTTTGTGCAACGCATTCACAAGCTTATTGTTAGTATTGTATAGGTCTTATCGACTTGGTGACGTGTATACATAAAATTCAATATCAATAGAATAGAAGTCATTTGTCTCTGTTTAATGGAAAAGTAAGAATAAATGACAATCCTGATACTAAAATATCATTTTCATGCAATGTTATTGAGCTATAATGTGCACAAATATACAGTTCAAGGACTGAAATATACGTAGCTACACATACGATTACATTTACAGCCTCTTGATTAGGGGCCTACTTGGTGATTGATTACTCAAACCAATCGAAATGGTGCTTAAAAATTGTGCTTTCAGCAAGTTTTGAAAAATCACACCCAAATTCAAAGTGGTCTTTGTGAACTTTCATTTTTGGAAGTGGTCTGTATGGTGATTGATGAAGTTCGTTTGTAAACGTTGGTAACCATTTGTATTTTGTGTTAAAGAAAAATTATATTTCTTGCTCCTTTTATACATTTGGGCTGTATTTGGCTACATTTGGCAGGAACAGGGCATGCATATTCACACGTGACAAATTCTAAAGTATATAAGCCAGGAGTTTGCACATTTCTGACAATTAAACCACATTAATAAGGCCAATGCCTCATCATTAAACAAGCAAGAAGTTTTGATCATACTTTGGTTAATTGATTGAGCGCATTGTCTCGAATTCGGGTGCATACATGACACATAAAAGATGAATGCCAAAATATTTCCAACGATGAGTCGCACGTTAAAATCCCATTGAATCACGAAAACGTTCATTCATATGGCAAGAGAAGGTAAAGACTAGAAATGTCGGTGTATTTGTATTTCTTTACTCACCATATGTATACAAACATTTCACTGATTAATAATATGCTAAATTAGTTGATTGATATTTACGCCGCACTCAAGATTATTTCACTCATATGGCGGCGTTGCCAGGTTTAGTGGGGAGGAAAACGGGCCCATTGCCCGGAGAAAACCCCCGACCTTTGGCGAGAACCTGGCAACTCTTCTACATAGGCGATCGAGTGAAAAATCGAGAATTATTTTCATTTTTATTGGCTCTGAGTGTGATTCGAACCCGTGCCGCATCGATGGAAGGTCTTTGTGAAACTGAGGGACTCTCACTCGGACCAACTGAGCCACCAATGCCAGAATAACATGCTAAAGGTACATGTATACATTAAATAAAACAAATGAAGACTGGTGGGAGTAAAGCTCCATGTTGTACTAAAACGGGGTATGTCTATAATTTAGCCATTTCAAAATAATAATATAAATAGTAATATTATTAAATGTTTATTTCAGATATAAAAACGTCCATACAAATAATACACATGCTTTGTTAGTTGTACAATATACTGTGACCTTTAGCACGTAATTCTGATGTTTTGGGAACATCGCTATTCCTGAGGATTGCTGACACCGAATTCTGACTATATTTAATTCTCTCCGGAAGGGAAAATACAGAACGTCCCCGGGAGAATCTCACCAAATGTGAGAACATCATTCATTACAAACATTGCGCTACAGCGGTAGCTGTATTTTAATAACGACCTAAATGAATTAGTATACATACCTCTAATGGAATTCCACACAGTTTGCGAAAACAACCCCTAGAGAGAGCAACAATATATATTACAACATGATTTGAATAGAGTTCTTTTCACAGAGTCAGAACAGTAGCAGAATCTACGTAACAGTACGTATGCCCTATCATACAGTTTCCTTTTCTGGGGCAAAATGTCCTCATTACCTGACATAGAATGAGATATTATATGCCCTAGGTAGTTTAAATAACCGGGACGACCATTCATTCATTCTAAGCCAAAGTTATCTCACAACAATAAAATGACAAGCCCTGGCTTACTCGTCATTAAAAAGCAGAAAACTCTCGACATTTAAGAAAACGTTTTGGGATAATTTGAAATGGAAAACTTGATTTCACAGATTCCACAAAATAAAATGACAAGCCCTGGCTTACTCGTCATTAAAAAGCAGAAAACTCTCAACATTAAAGAGAACGTTTTGGGATAATTTGAAATGGAAAACTTGATTTCACAGATTCCACAAAATAAAATGACAAGCCCTGGCATCCCCACAAGTCGGTTGAACCACAATTGTATCGTCTAAATTACGGTAGCCTAAAGCTCAGCGAATTGAGGTTTGCACTAGAGCAATCTCAAAAGCCAACTTAAGGGAACTTTTGAATTGTTTTACAATTGTTTTGCCTTACATGTATATTGGTCAAACCACTAGGTTTTAGACATTTACCCAAATATATTTTCGTCTGTACTTGAATACAAACAGCTGCTTCCTTTATTTCACCTCCATAAAATGAATTATTAACGACCATCACGGTTTCTCTGTATTTTCAGATATGTCACAGTAAAAGCGGAGACAACAACCCTGCAAATATCAAATCTTTAATAGAAGCTTATGTTTGCAAATGTGAAAGAGCCAAACAGAAAAAGTCTAATAGCGGAGAGAAAGTTCGTTCTAAGACCTCTAGATAATAGTGAAATGTGTCTCTTTCAATTTTATTATTTTTGCAAGATAGACGAAAATTTCTCAGTTAACACCAAACGTTGTTTGCAAATTCTTGCTGGCAGATTTGCTCTTAATTCGATGACAAGAAGTCATCGTGAGAAAATGTACAATTTGTTTTTCCTTGTTTCTCGATGATGTTGATTTGCTGACTGAGGGCAAATCAAGCTCTGTTACATACCAATCAACTATTTATCATGGGAAAAAATTAGGCTCATTAAAGATCCCTGGCGTACTCCTGCATTCACACAGGAACATCCCAGCCCCTCCTTTGTATACTTTCTGTTTCACCTGTACACTTTTATCCTCTGTGAGTGATTGTAATATTATATTTATAGGATTTTGTAACTCACGTGAATAAATCATGAACTATCTCCAAATTATTCTCACTGGATATTTACACATGCCTTTTTCTGATTTCTCTTACGCTTTATTTCCAGGATTATCTGGTATTTTGTATTTAAAGTGTCAACATGCGTTTAGAAGAAAGGAATGTGGGTTATTTGGCAGGGTATTGTGCCCATTTGTACTATATACTTATAATGGCCATGTCTCATTGGCTGGTTTGGATGTGATGTTTTACAACGCGCTGCCATTGCTGTGAGATGGGCATGTGCGTGACGTCTGCCATCTTCAATTGAAATCTCCTAACCATCTCATTGTAATGGCGGCAGTGGCTGGAACTCAAATGTCACGTAACCAACAGTTCACGTAAAATGATTGTAACTCGTCATTATATAACCTCCAATAAAACCTTGAGTTTGGTTGATCAACTAATAAAACCACTTACAGTCATCCTATACCAGTCCTGCAAAAATATGGCTGCTATATTTGAATATTGCGCATACATATACTTCCCTTATTCCTTTATAGTTCAGGTTTATAACTCCAAAATGACTATTTTTAGACTAAGTGACGGTTATATTTTGGTTGATCGATGTTTTACACCGCACTCAAGATTATTTCATGTATATGGCGGCGTTGCCAGTCCTTAGTGGGGGAGGAAACCCCCCAACCTTCAGCGAGTAGCCTACGTGTCAACTCTTCCACTTACGGTGACTGAGTGAAAAATCCACTCAAGACATTTTTATACGCCCGACGTATGGTATCACCAGCGCGGTCCATCCTGGAAGGGAATCCGCTCCATAACTGGAAGAGTTTTGATAGGATCTTTACTATTCTTTCACAACATATACCTTATGGGTAGAATGTGTGTCATGGACCATTTTTGACATCTTTGGTTGCATAATATGTCATCTATATTGGATTATGTAATATTCTCCTTTAATCTATATCTTCACTCCCTTCCTATTGGAAAATTTTCTGACGGGGTTTTCACTCGAACGACCTTTGTGGGATGGTTGCCAGTTACCAACGGAAGGTCGTGGGTTTCCTCCGGGCAATGAGCCCCGTCCCCCCCCCCCCCACTAAACCTAGCAACGCCGCCATATAATTGAATAATCTTGAGTGCGGCGTAAAACACAAATCAATCAATCTGGGCGGGTAGTCTACTTTGAATTGCAATGACAAAAAGGACTCCAAAATACGTCCGTTAGTATTAAAAAAAGATTAGTCATTCGTTGTATTAAATAGATAGGGACAACGGAGAGCATGTCATGTGCCGGTGTTTCAAAACTCTTTTTTTTCACCTTTTGTCGCTATATATCCTTAGCTGTTGAGTGCGACGTTAAAGGATTTATGAACAGCTTTTGGAAATATTCTCTAATTTGCGTTAGGTGTGTTGTAGAACATGTACTTTATAAGTCTGACCAAAAAGAAAATTAAATTTCGGTCGCCGCACATACAAAATTCAAGCTACGTTTGCCGATCTACAATGCTTACGAAAGTTAATTATCTCAGAGACTTATGACGTCAAACACGACCTCCGTTGTGTACGTACCCTCAGAGCGATGACGTAATACACGATTTCTGTTGTCTCAGTACGTCTTCGTGGCAGTTTGTACACATCGAAGGTCGTGTATGACGTCATTTTTCCGAGCAGTTACGAAAAATACGGAAAATATGCATATTTCCTCACCGTTCGTTTTTTGACCACCAGGGAACTAACGCGAAGGTTGTTTCGTTTCAACTGATAATTTTCAAATATATATTTAGTCAATAAACAAGCACAAACCAGCTTTAAATCTTGTTCATATCTCCTTTAAGCGGCCCCAATCAATCAATCATAACTATAGAGAAATTCATATCGAAGTGATCACTCTTCTGGGTGGCTATATAAGTGAAAGCTCATGTAATATGTTCGTGCTAAAAGTTGTCTTAGATTGTCGGCTATTTAAAGCCACGCCCATAACATTTGTGAAGAA
Source organism: Lepidochitona cinerea (assembly GCA_963971465.1). NCBI lineage: Eukaryota > Metazoa > Mollusca > Polyplacophora > Chitonida > Tonicellidae > Lepidochitona > Lepidochitona cinerea. The sequence continues at coordinate 1,307,434 of OZ020559.1, forward strand.
ACGAATGCACAAACTTACTACATGTAAAATCACTGTCAACACTACGACTTTTCCTATACTTTATAAATGTCAATTATAGGCCTAGTCAGTTTTAATTTATTTTTTTACTTTCCACTCAATAATTTAGTTTTTTCGATGACCTTCAAAACATTTTACTGTCGTGACAATCCGAATTAATGAAAAAAGAAAATCCGGATTTTTGCAGCTCTTGCCACTTTAAATATTTTGTCACGTAACACTATACCTACATCTAAGATGTAATGTTAGTTTTTATAGAATTAAATACATACTACTCTATGGAACCAAATTAACGGAAATTCTTTAACCAAAAGAGCACAAACGCTTACCAGTGAGTAGTAGTCGAATGTTTTAAGTTCTCTGGTTAGTTTAAGAGCTGAACAAATCGCTTAATGAAAAATTTAAGCGTTTAACACACGCAACCCGAACGAAATACCTACGTAAAATAGAGTTATCAATTCGTATCACCGTATAGGCATCATTTATGACCTCTCTGGTCAGATATGTCAAACAAGTCTCTAAATACGCTCGGTTCCAAAAGAAAAACAAAATTGCCGGCTGACTGCCTCACTTTGTGAGCCAGCCATTTGTGACCAGAGGGCTATAATGGAAATTTCAATTTTAATCCTCGCTACACGAAAGCCCCGCTTCCACGATTAAAAGTTTGTTTCTTTATTGTTTTTTTTTTTGTATTCTTTATTCTTTTGACGATATCCGGAGCTCCCCCCCCCCCTACAGCATCCTTTCAGTTGTCGAAAAATCGAATTAACGAATTTTTTTTCAATCCTAAGGGCATTAATGCTTGCCAAATGTTTGACTGTTTAAAGCTATCTTTGGAGTTTTGGAGCTGGACAAATCGCTAAATGATTACAGGTGTTAAACGCCGAAATTAGGTGATTTGTTCGATCCCGAAACTATAAACTGAATTTCTTTCAAGTTGTCAAATTTTGATAATTAATGGAATAAAAACTTTCCCCACCCCTCTTTGTGGAATTAGCCATAGTGCAACATTGAAAAACTTGAGTGGGACGGAAATCGGGGAATAAAGTGCGGATAATAAACAATGCAGCCGTTTTCAGCCAATAAAAATTGATTTTGGGTTTGCTACAGCTATGAAATTGCTCATAATTTTTGATCGTCACGACGGTAAGAGGCTTTGAAGGACGTCGAAAAACTAAATGATTGGCGTTGGAATGAGGAAAATCTGTACAGTATGTAGCCCATACGAACCGAAATAGTGTCCGAAAAGTAAACAAACATTCAAAGTTAGTTCAAAACAGTACTTTATAGTTCATTCTCGAGAATAGAACCACTAAAAAGCTTCTAAATTATACGTCTTGAGAAAAATAGCCGATAATTTCGACATACCCGTTTTTACGTCGAAATATCAGCATTTTGGCAGCTCATGCCACTTTAAGCTTCCAATCAATGCCTGAATAAAAAATTGTGTGTGTGTGTTTAGTTTTTGTTTTTCAATATTTTCAACCAATGTTGAAAATAACACAGTTTCGCTGAGAATTTGTAAGCTTCAAATTTTCAAAACAGAGGTACATTTTGAATCGTGTGTAGCGTGAAACCGGCATGCACAATGTCAACTTTATTTGGTTGTCAAGGATGTCTCATGTGTTGATCTATTTGAAAATGGAAAAGAAAAAACTGAACGAGATTTCGGTAATTAGCCACAAATTAAAACGTAAACATAATCACAAATAGGAAATAAAAGCTGTATCCACAAGTAGTGATAACCCGAAAAACGACAGTTTCATGATGACTCAATATTTCGGCATTTATTATACCATCTTAACCCGAAAAACGACAGTTTCATGATGACTCAATATTTCGGCATTTATTATACCATCTTAACCCGAAAAACGACAGTTTCATGATGACTCAATATTTCGGCATTTATTATACCATCTTAACCCGAAAAACGACAGTTTCATGATGACTCAATATTTCGGCATTTATTATACCATCTTAACCCGAAAAACGACAGTTTCATGATGACTCAATATTTCGGCATTTATTATACCATCTTAACACGAAAAACGACAGTTTCATGATGACTCAATATTTCGGCATTTATTATACCATCTTAACCCGAAAAACGACAGTTTCATGATGACTCAATATTTCGGCATTTATTATACCATCTTAACCCGAAAAACGACAGTTTCATGATGACTCAATATTTCGGCATTTATTATACCATCTTAACCCAAAAAACGACAGTTTCATGATGACTCAATATTTCGGCATTTATTATACCATCTTAACCCGAAAAACGACAGTTTCATGATGACTCAATATTTCGGCATTTATTATACCATCTTAACCCGAAAAACGACAGTTTCATGATGACTCAATATTTCGGCATTTATTATACCATCTTCAGGAGACTCTACTGAAGATGGTATAATAAATGCCGAAATATTGAGTCATCATGAAACTGTCGTTTTTCGGGTTAAGATGGTATTTCGGCATTTATTATACCATCTTCAGGAGACTCTACTGAAGATGGTATAATAAATGCCGAAATATTGAGTCATCATGAAACTGTCGTTTTTTGGGTTAAGATGGTATAATAAATGCCGAAATATTGAGTCATCATGAAACTGTTGTTTTTTGGGTTAAGATGGTATAATAAATGCCGAAATATTGAGCCATCATGAAACTGTCGTTTTTCGGGTTAAGATGGTATAATAAATGCCGAAATATTGAGTCATCATGAAACTGTCGTTTTTTGGGGAGAAAACCCCCGACCTTCGGCGAGAACCTGGCAACCCTTCCACATAGGGCGATCGAGTGAAAAATCGAGAATTTTTTTCATTTTTATTGGCTCTGAGTGTGATTTGAACCCGTGCCGCATCGATGGAAGGTCTGTGTGAAACTGAGGGACTCTCACTCGGACCAACTGAGCCACCAATGCCACAATAATATGCTAACACAGAATTCTGACTATATTTAATTCTCTCCTGAAGGGAAAATACAGAACGTCCAAGAATCTCACCAAATGTGAGAACATCATTCATTACAAACATTGCGCTTCCGCTACAGCGGTATAGCTGTATTTTAATAACCACCTAAATGAATTAGTATACATAACTCTAATGGAATTCCACACAGTTTGCGAAAACAACCCCAGAGAGAGCAACAATATATATTACAACAACATGATTTGAATAGAGTTCTTTTCACAAGAGTCAGAACAGTAGCAGAATCTACGTAACAGTACGTTTGCCTAAACATACAGTTTCCTTTTCTGGGGCAAAATGTCCTCATTACCTGACATAGGATGAGATATTATAAGCCCTAGGTATTTGTACGTCTCAACAAAAGATAGCTTGGTGCCGTCTAACTGCAAATAGGGCCATTCCCGGCCCTTGGAAGTGGCATGAGCTGCCAAAATTCACACTTTTTACATAAATTCTGATCGTTACGACATTAAGAGGCTTTGAAGCCATCGAAAAACTAAATGATTGGCGTTGGAATGAGGAAAATCCATACGGTATGTGGCCTATACGAACCGGGATAGTGTTCGATAAGTAAACACAATTTAAATAACAGGGACGACCATTCATTCATTCTAAGCCAAAGTTAGTTCAAAACAATACTTTATCGTACATTCTCGAGACTAGAAGCACTAAAAAGCTTCTGAATTGCACGTCTTGAGAAAAATAGCCGATAATTTCAATATTCTGATTCGTCGTCAAAATATCAACATTTTGGCAGCTCATGCCACTTTGAACCAACTTGGTTTGAACAAAGTGCATACAGTCTTAGAAGTAAGAACTATTATATAAAATATCATGGTATGTCGCGTAATCTGAACAGCAATTTAACAAGAGTTGGAGAGCATTACTTGAAGCACATAGCAAACAGAGGTCATCTGCATACAGTACTAGATGATTGATAAAGTTACCAGCTATATTATACCCTACCCCAGCCTTGCTAAGAGTCACATCGAGGGTGACAGTATACCACTGACCAGTCACCACCCTGCCTAACTCCATTAGATACTTTTAAAATGGTGATATAATTGAAGAACCCCATCTTACTGCAAAATTCCGTGTGGTTAACCACCGATACAAGAAATTTACAAAGACAATCGGAATGCCTCAATCAATCAACGTTTTTAGCAAGGGTCAGTGGTTCACACGGGCGAACGCCTTACTAGCATCAATATAACATATGCATACATACATACATTGTCGCCTACAATAGTTGCAATTGCGCAATCGCAAAGGAAACCAAGTTGTTTTCAACCGTTGTCCATAGAAACAACCAATGAAATGGACCTTACAATGCGCGGGCTTTTCATGGTCAAATTTTTTCACAGCTTGTTCAGATTTCCTCTTGGGATGACGCCTGGTGTCTCTCTTGAGATCCATTCGGGAAGGACAGACTTTGAATCTTCACATACCAAATGGGTAGGGCTTATGCAATAGTAAAGTTAGGACTATATGGTAGATAGGCATAAAATAGCTTCGATAGGGATTTAAATGGATTCAAGTTTGTCCTACCTGTTCGATTATCAAGAGAACGCAAATCCTGTCGCCATACCCTTGCCTTTTTAGCACGAAATCTCTTTTTGTTTGTCATCTATTTTGGATTGGTTGGTTATTGGGTTCAGATGCATTGTTTCAAAGTTCTCGCATTCACTGCGCTTGGGACTTTTGATGTATGTTTGTGGTGAATAAGTCTTTTACTGGTTTAGATTCTTTGAGTTCACTGCAGCAAGAACAGCAATATTTATTGTGTGTTATTAGTGACTCTCTTCTGTCTGCTGTATAAATAAATATCTCTGCCAACTTCCACAGGCTAATTTTCTTGGCCAAATTTTCGGCTTCACAAGGCAAGCTGGTCTGCACTTACAAGCCAGTCGGCTGCACGGTGACGATTACTGTCCTCGAATCAGACACCCTGTCAGCACGCTTTTGTCGGATTTCTTTTACTTCTGTTTTATCAATTTTACTGGCGTTTACCGGGCTTTGCACTCTGCCCCCCCCCCCCCCCCACACACACACACACACACCCCTCAATCACGTACATCTCGTTGTCTGTGTTTTGGGAATCCCATCCGTAACATTCAAAGCGATCCAAGAAATTGTTTATTATAAAACATCTCATGCTAAATAGAAGATTTGGTGGACACTAAAGAACTACTCTGTGCTTGAAAAGACCAAAGAAGAAAGATTACGCCGACTGACAGTGGAACTGTATAACGATACTAATGAACCGACTGTTCAAACAAAACTGACAATTTGACAAGTGTCCGTCTTTTATATAGCGATAGTAATGAACCAACCTGTTCAAACAAAACTGACAATTTGACAAGTGTCCGTCTATTATACTTATGATCCGTCTTTTATATATGTGTTGGTGAATGGTGATATTGTATTTGTGTTTACTAACATGTTGTAACCCTTTTATAAATGCTATAAATATTGTACTTGGGGTTTTAGGTAAATATATTAATAGTACATTTTTAATGTTAAGAACATAAATATGAATATTTATAAATAAGTGCCTAACTAATAATCATTCCACTTTTTTGGGGAAAGTGGAATGTTGTTCTTAGTGTTGTAGATTTACCTTGGCCAATGATGAATAGAAGACCCTTAGAAGAAAAGCACAAACCACCTGATAGAAGACCTGCCCCAGAAAACAGACCTATATACCGCCCTGAAGATGAAACATTTTGGAACCTTAAACACAGACGATCTAAGAATAGAAACAACTGAAAGAAGACCTGCCCCAGAAAACAGACCTATATACCGCCCTGAAGATGAAACATTTTGGAACCTTAAACACAGACGATCTAAGAATAGAAATTTACTTCACTTTAAGATAAGTTTCTCCAAATTTAAAATTTATGCTCACCATTTAAATCCTTTCACATTTTGTTTTAATGCTCGATTTCTTAATTTGTTTTAAATTAAAGATCTACAATCTGGGTAATGGGTTCTGTTAGATGACATTAGAGGTACTGGGATAATCTTATTTGGTATGACCTTTTTTTGTGGACCGATCAACCACAAAAACAGGTCATGCCAAAGGACTTCATTTAGCCTAGTGAATTAAAGATCAAAATATACTGATTGGGTAATATGTTCTGTTAGATGACATTAGAGGTACTGGGATAATCCTATTTGGTATGACCTTTTTTTGTGGACCGATCAACCACAAAAACAGGTCATACCAAAGGACTTAATTTAGCGTAGTGAATTAAAGATCAAAATATAATGATTGGGTAATATGTTCTGTTAGATGACATTAGAGGTACTGGGATAATCTTATTTGGTATGACCTTTTTTTTGTGGACCGATCAACCACAAAAACAGGTCATGTCAAAGGACTTAATTTAGCATAGTGAATTAAAGATCAAAATATAATGATTAAAACATAACTGTCGCCTTGTTTTGTAAAAGCATTGGGATTTTAGCTATATTTATTAATAGTACATTTTTAATGTTGAGAACATAAATATGAATAATTATAAATAAGTGCCTGACTAATAATCCTTCCTCTTTTTTGGGGAAAGTGGAATTTTGTTCTTAGTGTTGTAGATTTACCTTGGCCAATGATGAATAGAAGACCCTTAGAAGAAAAGCACAAACCAAGTGAAAGAAGACCTGCCCCAGAGAACAGACCTATATACCACCCTGAAGATGAAACATTTTGGAATCTTAAACACAGACGATCTAAGAAAAGAAATTTACTTCACATTAAGATAAGTTTCTCCAAATTTAACATTTATCCTCGCCATTTATATCCTTTCACATTTTGTTTTAAAGCTCGATATCTTAATTTGTTTTAAATACTTATCTAAATATGTTTTAGTACCATATCTCTAATATTGTTGTTGTCCAGACTTGAGGTTTTAACAAATATAGTTTATAATACTTTTTGTAAATTCACTATCTACAATCTGGGTAATATGTTCTGTTAGATGACATTAGAGGTACTGGGATAATCCTATTTGGTATGACCTTTTTTTGTGGACCGATCAACCACAAAAACAGGTCATGACAAAGGATTTAATTTAGCGTAGTGAATTAAAGATCAAAATATAATGATTGGGTAATATGTTCTGTTAGATGACATTAGAGGTACTGGGATAATCCTATTTGGTATGACCTTTTTTTGTGGACCGATCAACCACAAAAACAGGTCATGTCAAAGGACTTAATTTAGCGTAGTGAATTAAAGATCAAAATATAATGATTGGGTAATATGTTCTGTTAGATGACATTCGAGGTACTGGGATAATCCTATTTGGTATGACCTTTTTTTGTGGACCGATCAACCACAAAAACAGGTCATGCCAAAGGACTTAATTTAGCGTAGTGAATTAAAGATCAAAATATAATGATTGGGTAATATGTTCTGTTAGATGACATTCGAGGTACTGGGATAATCTTACTTGGTATGACCTTTTTTTGTGGACCGATCAACCACAAAAACAGGTCATGTCAAAGGACTTAATTTAGCATAGTGAATTAAAGATCAAAATATAATGATTAAAACATAACTGTCGCCTTGTTTTGTAAAAGCATTGGGATTTTAGCTATATTTATTAATAGTACATTTTTAATGCTGAGAACATAAATATGAATAATTATAAATAAGTGCCTGACTAATAATCCTTCCTCTTTTTGGGGGAAAGTGGAATTTTGTTCTTAGTGTTGTAGATTTACCTTGACCAATGATGAATAGAAGACCCTTAGAAGAAAAGCACAAACCAAGTGAAAGAAGACCTGCCCCAGAGAACAGACCTATATACCGCCCTGAAGATGAAACATTTTGGAACCTTAAACACAGACGATCTAAGAATAGAAACCAACTGAAAGAAGACCTGCCCAAGAAAACAGACCTATCTACCTACCGCCCTGAAGATGAAACATTTTGGAACCTTAAACACAGACGATCTAAGAAAAGAAATTTACTTCACATTAAGATAAGTTTCTCCAAATTTAAAATTTATCCTCGCCATTTATATCCTTTCACATTTTGTTTTAAAGCTCGATATCTTAATTTGTTTTAAATACTTATCTAAATATGTTTTAGTACCATATCTCTTATATTGTTGTTTTCCAGACTTGAGGTTTTAACAAATATAGTTTATAATACTTTTTGTAAATTCACTATCTACAATCTGGGTAATATGTTCTGTTAGATGACATTAGAGGTACTGGGATAATCCTATTTGGTATGACCTTTTTTAGTGGACCGATCAACCACAAAACAGGTCATGCCAAAGGACTTAATTTAGCGTAGTGAATTAAAGATCAAAATATAATGATTGGGTAATATGTTCTGTTAGATGACATTAGAGGTACTGGGATAATCCTATTTGGTATGACCTTTTTTTGTGGACCGATCCACAAAAACAGGTCATGCCAAAGGACTTAATTTAGCGTAGTGAATTAAAGATCAAAATATAATGAATATGTTCTGTTAGATGACATTAGAGGTACTGGGATAATCTTATTTGGCATGACCTTTTTTTGTGGACCGATCAACCACAAAAACAGGTCATGTCAAAGGACTTAATTTAGCATAGTGAATTAAAGATCAAAATATAATGATTGGGTAATATGTTCTGTTAGATGACATTAGAGGTACTGGGATAATCCTATTTGGCATGACCTGTTTTTATGGACCGATCCACAAAAACAGGTCATGCCAAAGGACTTAATTTAGCGTAGTGAATTAAAGATCAAAATATAATGATTGGGTAATATGTTCTGTTAGATGACATTCGAGGTACTGGGATAATCTTATTTGGTATGACCTTTTTTAGTGGACCGATCAACCACAAAAACAGGTCATGCCAAAGGACTTAATTTAGCATAGTGAATTAAAGATCAAAATATAATGATTAAAACATAACTGTCGCCTTGTTTTGTAAAAGCATTGGGATTTTAGCTATATTCATTAATAGTACATTTTTAATGTTGAGAACATAAATATGAATAATTATAAATAAGTGCCTGACTAATAATCCTTCCTCTTTTTTGGGGAAAGTGGAATTTTGTTCTTAGTGTTGTAGATTTACCTTGGCCAATGATGAATAGAAGACCCTTAGAAGAAAAGCACAAACCAAGTGAAAGAAGACCTGCCCCAGAGAACAGACCTATATACCGCCCTGAAGATGAAACATTTTGGAACCTTAAACACAGACGATCTAAGAATAGAAACCAACTGAAAGAAGACCTGCTCAAGAAAACAGACCTATCTACCTACCGCCCTGAAGATGAAACATTTTGGAACCTTAAACACAGACGATCTAAGAAAAGAAATTTACTTCACATTAAGATAAGTTTCTCCAAATTTAAAATTTATCCTCGCCATTTATATCCTTTCACATTTTGTTTTAAAGCTCGATATCTTAATTTGTTTTAAATACTTATCTAAATATGTTTTAGTACCATATCTCTTATATTGTTGTTTTCCAGACTTGAGGTTTTAACAAACATAGTTTATAATACTTTTTGTAAATTCACTATCTACAATCTGGGTAATATGTTCTGTTAGATGACATTAGAGGTACTGGGATAATCCTATTTGGTATGACCTTTTTTAGTGGACCGATCAACCACAAAACAGGTCATGCCAAAGGACTTAATTTAGCGTAGTGAATTAAAGATCAAAATATAATGATTGGGTAATATGTTCTGTTAGATGACATTAGAGGTACTGGGATAATCCTATTTGGTATGACCTTTTTTTGTGGACCGATCCACAAAAACAGGTCCTGCCAAAGGACTTAATTTAGCGTAGTGAATTTAAGATCAAAATATAATGATTGGGTAATATGTTCTGTTAGATGACATTCGAGGTACTGGGATAATCTTATTTGGTATGACCTTTTTTTGTGGACCGATCAACCACAAAAACAGGTCATGCCAAAGGACTTAATTTAGCGTAGTGAATTAAAGATCAAAATATAATGATTGGGTAATATGTTCTGTTAGATGACATTAGAGGTACTGGGATAATCCTATTTGGCATGACCTGTTTTTGTGGACCGATCCACAAAAACAGGTCATGCCAAAGGACTTAATTTAGCGTAGTGAATTAAAGATCAAAATATAATGATTGGGTCATATGTTCTGTTAGATGACATTCGAGGTACTGGGATAATCTTATTTGGTATGACCTTTTTTTGTGGACCGATCAACCACAAAAACAGGTCATGCCAAAGGACTTAATTTAGCGTAGTGAATTAAAGATCAAAATATAATGATTGGGTAATATGTTCTGTTAAATGACATTGAGGTACTGGGATAATCTTATTTGGTAAGACCTTTTTTTGTGGACCGACCAACCACAAAAACAGGTCATGTCAAAGGACTTAATTTAGCATAGTGAATTAAAGATCAAAATATAATGATTAAAAGATAACTGTCGCCTTGTTTTGTAAAAGCATTGGGATTTTAGCTATATTTATTAATAGTACATGTTTAATGTTGAGAACATAAATATGAATAATTATAAATAAGTGCCTGAGTAATAATCCTTCCTCTTTTTTGGGGAAAGTGGAATTTTGTTCTTAGTGTTGTAGATTTACCTTGGCCAATGATGAATAGAAGACCCTTAGAAGAAAAGCACAAACCAAGTGAAAGAAGACCTGCCCCAGAGAACAGACCTATATACAGCCCTGAAGATGAAACATTTTTGAACCTTAAACACAGACGATCTAAGAATAGAAACCAACTGAAAGAAGACCTGCCCCAGAAAACAGACCTATATACCTACCGCCCTGAAGATGAAACATTTTGGAACCTTAAACACAGACGATCTAAGAAAAGAAATTTACTTCACATTAAGATAAGTTTCTCCAAATTTAAAATTTATCCTCGCCATTTATATCCTTTCACATTTTGTTTTAAAGCTCGATATCTTAATTTGTTTTAAATACTTATCTAAATATGTTTTAGTACCATATCTCTAATATTGTTGTTGTCCAGACTTGAGGTTTTAACAAATATAGTTTATAATACTTTTTGTAAATTCACTATCTACAATCTGGGTAATATGTTCTGTTAGATGACATTAGAGGTACTGGGATAATCCTATTTGGTATGACCTTTTTTTGTGGACCGATCAACCACAAAAACAGGTCATGACAAAGGATTTAATTTAGCGTAGTGAATTAAAGATCAAAATATAATGAATATGTTCTGTTAGATGACATTAGAGGTACTGGGATAATCCTATTTGGCATGACCTGTTTTTGTGGACCGATCCACAAAAAAAGGTCCTGCCAAAGGACTTAATTTAGCGTAGTGAATTAAAGATCAAAATATAATGATTGGGTAATATGTTCTGTTAGATGACATTAGAGGTACTGGGATAATCCTATTTGGCATGACCTGTTTTTGTGGACCGATCCACAAAAACAGGTCATGCCAAAGGACTTAATTTAGCGTAGTGAATTAAAGATCAAAATATAATGATTGGGTAATATGTTCTGTTAGATGACATTCGAGGTACTGGGATAATCTTATTTGGTATGACCTTTTTTTGTGGACCGACCAACCACAAAAACAGGTCATGCCAAAGGACTTAATTTAGCGTAGTGAATTAAAGATCAAAATATAATGATTGGGTAATATGTTCTGTTAGATGACATTCGAGGTACTGGGATAATCTTATTTGGTATGACCTTTTTTTGTGGACCGACCAACCACAAAAACAGGTCATGTCAAAGGACTTAATTCAGCATAGTGAATTAAAGATCAAAATATAATGATTAAAACATAACTGTCGCCCTGTTTTGTAAAAGCATTGGGATTTTAGCTATATTTATTAATAGTACAATTTTAATGTTGAGAACATAAATATGAATAATTATAAATAAGTGCCTGACTAATAATCCTTCCTCTTTTTTGGGGAAAGTGGAATTTTGTTCTTAGTGTTGTAGATTTACCTTGGCCAATGATGAATAGAAGACCCTTAGAAGAAAAGCACAAACCAAGTGAAAGAAGACCTGCCCCAGAGAACAGACCTATATACCGCCCTGAAGATGAAACATTTTGGAACCTTAAACACAGACGATCTAAGAATAGAAACCAACTGAAAGAAGACCTGCCCCAGAAAACAGACCTATATACCTACCGCCCTGAAGATGAAACATTTTGGAACCTTAAACACAGACGATCTAAGAAAAGAAATTTACTTCACATTAAGATAAGTTTCTCCAAATTTAAAATTTATCCTCGCCATTTATATCCTTTCACATTTTGTTTTAAAGCTCGATATCTTAATTTGTTTTAAATACTTATCTAAATATGTTTTAGTACCATATCTCTTATATTGTTGTTTTCCAGACTTGAGGTTTTAACAAATATAGTTTATAATACTTTTTGTAAATTCACTATCTACAATCTGGGTAATATGTTCTGTTAGATGACATTAGAGGTACTGGGATAATCCTATTTGGTATGACCTTTTTTTGTGGACCGATCAACCACAAAAACAGGTCATGCCAAAGGACTTAATTTAGCGTAGTGAATTAAAGATCAAAATATAATGAATATGTTCTGTTAGATGACATTAGAGGTACTGGGATAATCCTATTTGGCATGACCTGTTTTTGTGGACCGATCCACAAAAAAAGGTCCTGCCAAAGGACTTAATTTAGCGTAGTGAATTAAAGATCAAAATATAATGATTGGGTAATATGTTCTGTTAGATGACATTCGAGGTACTGGGATAATCTTATTTGGTATGACCTTTTTTTGTGGACCGATCAACCACAAAAACAGGTCATGCCAAAGGACTTAATTTAGCGTAGTGAATTAAAGATCAAAATATAATGATTGGGTAATATGTTCTGTTAGATGACATTAGAGGTACTGGGATAATCCTATTTGGCATGACCTGTTTTTGTGGACCGATCCACAAAAACAGGTCATGCCAAAGGACTTAATTTAGCGTAGTGAATTAAAGATCAAAATATAATGATTGGGTAATATGTTCTGTTAGATGACATTCGAGGTACTGGGATAATCTTATTTGGTATGACCTTTTTTTGTGGACCGACCAACCACAAAAACAGGTCATGTCAAAGGACTTAATTCAGCATAGTGAATTAAAGATCAAAATATAATGATTAAAACATAACTGTCGCCCTGTTTTGTAAAAGCATTGGGATTTTAGCTATATTTATTAATAGTACATTTTTAATGTTGAGAACATAAATATGAATAATTATAAATAAGTGCCTGACTAATAATCCTTCCTCTTTTTTGGGGAAAGTGGAATTTTGTTCTTAGTGTTGTAGATTTACCTTGGCCAATGATGAATAGAAGACCCTTAGAAGAAAAGCACAAACCAAGTGAAAGAAGACCTGCCCCAGAGAACAGACCTATATACCGCCCTGAAGATGAAACATTTTGGAACCTTAAACACAGACGATCTAAGAATAGAAACCAACTGAAAGAAGACCTGCCCCAGAAAACAGACCTATATACCTACCGCCCTGAAGATGAAACATTTTGGAACCTTAAACACAGACGATCTAAGAAAAGAAATTTACTTCACATTAAGATAAGTTTCTCCAAATTTAAAATTTATCCTCGCCATTTATATCCTTTCACATTTTGTTTTAAAGCTCGATATCTTAATTTGTTTTAAATACTTATCTAAATATGTTTTAGTACCATATCTCTTATATTGTTGTTTTCCAGACTTGAGGTTTTAACAAATATAGTTTATAATACTTTTTGTAAATTCACTATCTACAATCTGGGTAATATGTTCTGTTAGATGACATTAGAGGTACTGGGATAATCCTATTTGGTATGACCTTTTTTTGTGGACCGATCAACCACAAAAACAGGTCATGACAAAGGATTTAATTTAGCGTAGTGAATTAAAGATCAAAATATAATGAATATGTTCTGTTAGATGACATTAGAGGTACTGGGATAATCCTATTTGGCATGACCTGTTTTTGTGGACCGATCCACAAAAAAAGGTCCTGCCAAAGGACTTAATTTAGCGTAGTGAATTAAAGATCAAAATATAATGATTGGGTAATATGTTCTGTTAGATGACATTAGAGGTACTGGGATAATCCTATTTGGCATGACCTGTTTTTGTGGACCGATCCACAAAAACAGGTCATGCCAAAGGACTTAATTTAGCGTAGTGAATTAAAGATCAAAATATAATGATTGGGTAATATGTTCTGTTAGATGACATTCGAGGTACTGGGATAATCTTATTTGGTATGACCTTTTTTTGTGGACCGACCAACCACAAAAACAGGTCATGCCAAAGGACTTAATTTAGCGTAGTGAATTAAAGATCAAAATATAATGATTGGGTAATATGTTCTGTTAGATGACATTCGAGGTACTGGGATAATCTTATTTGGTATGACCTTTTTTTGTGGACCGACCAACCACAAAAACAGGTCATGTCAAAGGACTTAATTCAGCATAGTGAATTAAAGATCAAAATATAATGATTAAAACATAACTGTCGCCCTGTTTTGTAAAAGCATTGGGATTTTAGCTATATTTATTAATAGTACATTTTTAATGTTGAGAACATAAATATGAATAATTATAAATAAGTGCCTGACTAATAATCCTTCCTCTTTTTTGGGGAAAGTGGAATTTTGTTCTTAGTGTTGTAGATTTACCTTGGCCAATGATGAATAGAAGACCCTTAGAAGAAAAGCACAAACCAAGTGAAAGAAGACCTGCCCCAGAGAACAGACCTATATACCGCCCTGAAGATGAAACATTTTGGAACCTTAAACACAGACGATCTAAGAATAGAAACCAACTGAAAGAAGACCTGCCCCAGAAAACAGACCTATATACCTACCGCCCTGAAGATGAAACATTTTGGAACCTTAAACACAGACGATCTAAGAAAAGAAATTTACTTCACATTAAGATAAGTTTCTCCAAATTTAAAATTTATCCTCGCCATTTATATCCTTTCACATTTTGTTTTAAAGCTCGATATCTTAATTTGCTTTTAAATACTTATCTAAATATGTTTTAGTACCATATCTCTTATATTGTTGTTTTCCAGACTTGAGGTTTTAACAAATATAGTTTATAATACTTTTTGTAAATTCACTATCTACAATCTGGGTAATATGTTCTGTTAGATGACATTAGAGGTACTGGGATAATCCTATTTGGTATGACCTTTTTTTGTGGACCGATCAACCACAAAAACAGGTCATGCCAAAGGACTTAATTTAGCGTAGTGAATTAAAGATCAAAATATAATGATTGGGTAATATGTTCTGTTAGATGACATTCGAGGTACTGGGATAATCTTATTTGGTATGACCTTTTTTTGTGGACCGATCAACCACAAAAACAGGTCATGCCAAAGGACTTAATTTAGCGTAGTGAATTAAAGATCAAAATATAATGATTGGGTAATATGTTCTGTTAGATGACATTAGAGGTACTGGGATAATCCTATTTGGCATGACCTGTTTTTGTGGACCGATCCACAAAAACAGGTCATGCCAAAGGACTTAATTTAGCGTAGTGAATTAAAGATCAAAATATAATGATTGGGTAATATGTTCTGTTAGATGACATTCGAGGTACTGGGATAATCTTATTTGGTATGACCTTTTTTTGTGGACCGACCAACCACAAAAACAGGTCATGTCAAAGGACTTAATTCAGCATAGTGAATTAAAGATCAAAATATAATGATTAAAACATAACTGTCGCCCTGTTTTGTAAAAGCATTGGGATTTTAGCTATATTTATTAATAGTACATTTTTAATGTTGAGAACATAAATATGAATAATTATAAATAAGTGCCTGACTAATAATCCTTCCTCTTTTTTGGGGAAAGTGGAATTTTGTTCTTAGTGTTGTAGATTTACCTTGGCCAATGATGAATAGAAGACCCTTAGAAGAAAAGCACAAACCAAGTGAAAGAAGACCTGCCCCAGAGAACAGACCTATATACCGCCCTGAAGATGAAACATTTTGGAACCTTAAACACAGACGATCTAAGAATAGAAACCAACTGAAAGAAGACCTGCCCCAGAAAACAGACCTATATACCTACCGCCCTGAAGATGAAACATTTTGGAACCTTAAACACAGACGATCTAAGAAAAGAAATTTACTTCACATTAAGATAAGTTTCTCCAAATTTAAAATTTATCCTCGCCATTTATATCCTTTCACATTTTGTTTTAAAGCTCGATATCTTAATTTGTTTTAAATACTTATCTAAATATGTTTTAGTACCATATCTCTTATATTGTTGTTTTCCAGACTTGAGGTTTTAACAAATATAGTTTATAATACTTTTTGTAAATTCACTATCTACAATCTGGGTAATATGTTCTGTTAGATGACATTAGAGGTACTGGGATAATCCTATTTGGTATGACCTTTTTTTGTGGACCGATCAACCACAAAAACAGGTCATGACAAAGGATTTAATTTAGCGTAGTGAATTAAAGATCAAAATATAATGAATATGTTCTGTTAGATGACATTAGAGGTACTGGGATAATCCTATTTGGCATGACCTGTTTTTGTGGACCGATCCACAAAAAAAGGTCCTGCCAAAGGACTTAATTTAGCGTAGTGAATTAAAGATCAAAATATAATGATTGGGTAATATGTTCTGTTAGATGACATTAGAGGTACTGGGATAATCCTATTTGGCATGACCTGTTTTTGTGGACCGATCCACAAAAACAGGTCATGCCAAAGGACTTAATTTAGCGTAGTGAATTAAAGATCAAAATATAATGATTGGGTAATATGTTCTGTTAGATGACATTCGAGGTACTGGGATAATCTTATTTGGTATGACCTTTTTTTGTGGACCGACCAACCACAAAAACAGGTCATGCCAAAGGACTTAATTTAGCGTAGTGAATTAAAGATCAAAATATAATGATTGGGTAATATGTTCTGTTAGATGACATTCGAGGTACTGGGATAATCTTATTTGGTATGACCTTTTTTTGTGGACCGACCAACCACAAAAACAGGTCATGTCAAAGGACTTAATTCAGCATAGTGAATTAAAGATCAAAATATAATGATTAAAACATAACTGTCGCCCTGTTTTGTAAAAGCATTGGGATTTTAGCTATATTTATTAATAGTACATTTTTAATGTTGAGAACATAAATATGAATAATTATAAATAAGTGCCTGACTAATAATCCTTCCTCTTTTTTGGGGAAAGTGGAATTTTGTTCTTAGTGTTGTAGATTTACCTTGGCCAATGATGAATAGAAGACCCTTAGAAGAAAAGCACAAACCAAGTGAAAGAAGACCTGCCCCAGAGAACAGACCTATATACCGCCCTGAAGATGAAACATTTTGGAACCTTAAACACAGACGATCTAAGAATAGAAACCAACTGAAAGAAGACCTGCCCCAGAAAACAGACCTATATACCTACCGCCCTGAAGATGAAACATTTTGGAACCTTAAACACAGACGATCTAAGAAAAGAAATTTACTTCACATTAAGATAAGTTTCTCCAAATTTAAAATTTATCCTCGCCATTTATATCCTTTCACATTTTGTTTTAAAGCTCGATATCTTAATTTGTTTTAAATACTTATCTAAATATGTTTTAGTACCATATCTCTTATATTGTTGTTTTCCAGACTTGAGGTTTTAACAAATATAGTTTATAATACTTTTTGTAAATTCACTATCTACAATCTGGGTAATATGTTCTGTTAGATGACATTAGAGGTACTGGGATAATCCTATTTGGTATGACCTTTTTTTGTGGACCGATCAACCACAAAAACAGGTCATGCCAAAGGACTTAATTTAGCGTAGTGAATTAAAGATCAAAATATAATGAATATGTTCTGTTAGATGACATTAGAGGTACTGGGATAATCCTATTTGGCATGACCTGTTTTTGTGGACCGATCCACAAAAAAAGGTCCTGCCAAAGGACTTAATTTAGCGTAGTGAATTAAAGATCAAAATATAATGATTGGGTAATATGTTCTGTTAGATGACATTCGAGGTACTGGGATAATCTTATTTGGTATGACCTTTTTTTGTGGACCGATCAACCACAAAAACAGGTCATGCCAAAGGACTTAATTTAGCGTAGTGAATTAAAGATCAAAATATAATGATTGGGTAATATGTTCTGTTAGATGACATTAGAGGTACTGGGATAATCTTATTTGGTATGACCTTTTTTTGTGGACCGACCAACCACAAAAACAGGTCATGTCAAAGGACTTAATTCAGCATAGTGAATTAAAGATCAAAATATAATGATTAAAACATAACTGTCGCCCTGTTTTGTAAAAGCATTGGGATTTTAGCTATATTTATTAATAGTACATTTTTAATGTTGAGAACATAAATATGAATAATTATAAATAAGTGCCTGACTAATAATCCTTCCTCTTTTTTGGGGAAAGTGGAATTTTGTTCTTAGTGTTGTAGATTTACCTTGGCCAATGATGAATAGAAGACCCTTAGAAGAAAAGCACAAACCAAGTGAAAGAAGACCTGCCCCAGAGAACAGACCTATATACCGCCCTGAAGATGAAACATTTTGGAACCTTAAACACAGACGATCTAAGAATAGAAACCAACTGAAAGAAGACCTGCCCCAGAAAACAGACCTATATACCTACCGCCCTGAAGATGAAACATTTTGGAACCTTAAACACAGACGATCTAAGAAAAGAAATTTACTTCACATTAAGATAAGTTTCTCCAAATTTAAAATTTATCCTCGCCATTTATATCCTTTCACATTTTGTTTTAAAGCTCGATATCTTAATTTGTTTTAAATACTTATCTAAATATGTTTTAGTACCATATCTCTTATATTGTTGTTTTCCAGACTTGAGGTTTTAACAAATATAGTTTATAATACTTTTTGTAAATTCACTATCTACAATCTGGGTAATATGTTCTGTTAGATGACATTAGAGGTACTGGGATAATCCTATTTGGTATGACCTTTTTTTGTGGACCGATCAACCACAAAAACAGGTCATGCCAAAGGACTTAATTTAGCGTAGTGAATTAAAGATCAAAATATAATGAATATGTTCTGTTAGATGACATTAGAGGTACTGGGATAATCCTATTTGGCATGACCTGTTTTTGTGGACCGATCCACAAAAAAAGGTCCTGCCAAAGGACTTAATTTAGCGTAGTGAATTAAAGATCAAAATATAATGATTGGGTAATATGTTCTGTTAGATGACATTCGAGGTACTGGGATAATCTTATTTGGTATGACCTTTTTTTGTGGACCGATCAACCACAAAAACAGGTCATGCCAAAGGACTTAATTTAGCGTAGTGAATTAAAGATCAAAATATAATGATTGGGTAATATGTTCTGTTAGATGACATTAGAGGTACTGGGATAATCCTATTTGGCATGACCTGTTTTTGTGGACCGATCCACAAAAACAGGTCATGCCAAAGGACTTAATTTAGCGTAGTGAATTAAAGATCAAAATATAATGATTGGGTAATATGTTCTGTTAGATGACATTCGAGGTACTGGGATAATCTTATTTGGTATGACCTTTTTTTGTGGACCGACCAACCACAAAAACAGGTCATGCCAAAGGACTTAATTTAGCGTAGTGAATTAAAGATCAAAATATAATGATTGGGTAATATGTTCTGTTAGATGACATTCGAGGTACTGGGATAATCTTATTTGGTATGACCTTTTTTTGTGGACCGACCAACCACAAAAACAGGTCATGTCAAAGGACTTAATTCAGCATAGTGAATTAAAGATCAAAATATAATGATTAAAACATAACTGTCGCCCTGTTTTGTAAAAGCATTGGGATTTTAGCTATATTTATTAATAGTACATTTTTAATGTTGAGAACATAAATATGAATAATTATAAATAAGTGCCTGACTAATAATCCTTCCTCTTTTTTGGGGAAAGTGGAATTTTGTTCTTAGTGTTGTAGATTTACCTTGGCCAATGATGAATAGAAGACCCTTAGAAGAAAAGCACAAACCAAGTGAAAGAAGACCTGCCCCAGAGAACAGACCTATATACCGCCCTGAAGATGAAACATTTTGGAACCTTAAACACAGACGATCTAAGAATAGAAACCAACTGAAAGAAGACCTGCCCCAGAAAACAGACCTATATACCTACCGCCCTGAAGATGAAACATTTTGGAACCTTAAACACAGACGATCTAAGAAAAGAAATTTACTTCACATTAAGATAAGTTTCTCCAAATTTAAAATTTATCCTCGCCATTTATATCCTTTCACATTTTGTTTTAAAGCTCGATATCTTAATTTGTTTTAAATACTTATCTAAATATGTTTTAGTACCATATCTCTTATATTGTTGTTTTCCAGACTTGAGGTTTTAACAAATATAGTTTATAATACTTTTTGTAAATTCACTATCTACAATCTGGGTAATATGTTCTGTTAGATGACATTAGAGGTACTGGGATAATCCTATTTGGTATGACCTTTTTTTGTGGACCGATCAACCACAAAAACAGGTCATGCCAAAGGACTTAATTTAGCGTAGTGAATTAAAGATCAAAATATAATGATTGGGTAATATGTTCTGTTAGATGACATTAGAGGTACTGGGATAATCCTATTTGGTATGACCTTTTTTTGTGGACCGATCCACAAAAACAGGTCATGCCAAAGGACTTAATTTAGCGTAGTGAATTAAAGATCAAAATATAATGATTAAAACATAACTGTCGCCTTGTTTTGTAAAAGCATTGGGATTTTAGCTATATTTATTAATAGTACATTTTTAATGTTGAGAACATAAATATGAATAATTATAAATAAGTGCCTGACTAATAATCCTTCCTCTTTTTTGGGGAAAGTGGAATTTTGTTCTTAGTGTTGTAGATTTACCTTGGCCAATGATGAATAGAAGACCCTTAGAAGAAAAGCACAAACCAAGTGAAAGAAGACCTGCCCCAGAGAACAGACCTATATACCGCCCTGAAGATGAAACATTTTGGAACCTTAAACACAGACGATCTAAGAATAGAAACCAACTGAAAGAAGACCTGCCCAAGAAAACAGACCTATCTATCTACCGCCCTGAAGATGAAACATTTTGGAACCTTAAACACAGACGATCTAAGAAAAGAAATTTACTTCACATTAAGATAAGTTTCTCCAAATTTAAAATTTATCCTCGCCATTTATATCCTTTCACATTTTGTTTTAAAGCTCGATATCTTAATTTGTTTTAAATACTTATCTAAATATGTTTTAGTACCATATCTCTTATATTGTTGTTTTCCAGACTTGAGGTTTTAACAAATATAGTTTATAATACTTTTTGTAAATTCACTATCTACAATCTGGGTAATATGTTCTGTTAGATGACATTAGAGGTACTGGGATAATCCTATTTGGTATGACCTTTTTTTGTGGACCGATCAACCACAAAAACAGGTCATGCCAAAGGACTTAATTTAGCGTAGTGAATTAAAGATCAAAATATAATGATTGGGTAATATGTTCTGTTAGATGACATTAGAGGTACTGGGATAATCCTATTTGGTATGACCTTTTTTTGTGGACAGATCCACAAAAACAGGTCATGCCAAAGGACTTAATTTAGCGTAGTGAATTAAAGATCAAAATATAATGATTGGGTAATATGTTCTGTTAGATGACATTCGAGGTACTGGGATAATCTTATTTGGTATGACCTTTTTTTGTGGACCGACCAACCACAAAAACAGGTCATGTCAAAGGACTTAATTTAGCATAGTGAATTAAAGATCAAAATATAATGATTAAAACATAACTGTCGCCCTGTTTTGTAAAAGCATTGGGATTTTAGCTATATTTATTAATAGTACATTTTTAATGTTGAGAACATAAATATGAATAATTATAAATAAGTGCCTGACTAATAATCCTTCCTCTTTTTTGGGGAAAGTGGAATTTTGTTCTTAGTGTTGTAGATTTACCTTGACCAATGATGAATAGAAGACCCTTAGAAGAAAAGCACAAACCAAGTGAAAGAAGACCTGCCCCAGAGAACAGACCTACCGTATTTCGTCTAATGTTTCGCACGCCAGTTTTTACCCTCCCTGTTCGGACTGCTGTTGATATGAAAGGAACCGCCCAGAAGTGGGGGGACATATTCACACCTCTGCTAACGAGCCCCGCGGTGACGAGTCGAGTGACTGCAAAGCGGCTGGCAGGGGAGCTAGTTATTCATCACTGATCGGTCAGTAAACGGCTTAGCCAAATACCAGTGAAGACAGTTACACTTACTTGATAACTGTATTAGAAACAACACACCGAAACATCATATTTATATTAAATCCGTTCCAGAAGTTGTAAATAATGTATTTAAAATGAACTCGTCGTCCACAACAGCCTGTTTATCTGTATCTGTTTATCTTACGAGATGGTAAAAGACAGAATGCAGTGCTTAACTGCAAATCTGTTCAATCGTTCTTTCACGATCCAAAATCTGTAAATAACAGGGCCTCAGATTACATAATCATAAGAATATTATGGTGATAAAGTCTGCTGCCATTTAAAATCCAAACAAATGTGTTGTTGCCGTCCCGTCAGCGAGGAAAATCACACATGTTTGAGGTGTAAGATTTTTACAAAGCCGGATCACGCTGTCACACTACGGCGTACGTTATCCGTAAATAGGAAGAGTGAAAAAAAACTGTCCAAATTATAGCGATTACTTGTACATTTTTATTGATTTTAATAAAAAATATTTTCCATAATTGATCTTTTTGTAAAGGAGAATCCAAGTTTGTTCCAATATAAGGGAATTCTTTTTAATAATCGGTCCCTGCCGAAACTTTGAGTTTGACTTCGAAGTCGACTGAGTTGATCTCAAGTCGTGTCAAGAGTCAAGTTCATACTTCAAAGTTCAAGCCAGTAACTGCTTTTTTCTTTCTTTTTAAATTTTGATAAAAAGGTACGCTTGGGCTTTTAATCATACTAGCTCTACAAATTTAATCTAAATGTTATTGATCGAATGGGTTGTTATACGCCGTACTCCGTGAATTTAATTATTATGGTTTTCTAATTTGGACTGAGCTATCACCCCTATTATTAAGTAGACCGTTCCGTTTATACTTTGGCATTCTGCAGCTCCATGTATAACAAACAAGATTTCCGTCATTAAAACTTTATTTCCTCATGATCATACCATCTTTTTACATCGGGAATATTGTACTCGTGAGAAAAAACTTAATTTTCCCCACAATCTTTGACCGCATGACATAAATATTGCAGCTCCGCAACGGACGTTGTTGCCGCTTCTACACTACGGCCGTGCTGTACTCTGTACACGTAGGTCTATAGAATAAAGCGCGAAAAGTTGAAAACAGTGAAGATATTCATTCAATACGATCGCTGTAAAAAGAAAAGAGAAGAATGAAAGTAATTTATTGTTTAGAAATTTACTTTTATAATCAATTTGGTAATATAATCACGCCTATTCTCACCAAAATAAGCAGCAATGCACATATAACCCGCACACGACTATAATAACCCGCAGGGCGTATTTCACAACACTTATTTTACGTATAACCCGCGGGTTATTTGCGTGAAAATACGGTAGTCTTACTGGTTATAGTTAGGCCTGTAATATTAAAAGCAACTTCTCGTACATTTGCAATGTTACCATTACTTGTAATTAAGATTACTCGAAAGAATAAATAACTTTAGTAAGTGCCGATAGCTTCCCTTTGATTTGTTCTTTATCGTGGAGGTATTTTTTAAATCAAAAGCGGACATTTCTCCACAATCTGTAAAGTATAATTTGAAAGTATTTAAGCCCAGAACAAAGACTTGACAAAGTGTCATTTTACTTATAATATCTGCTGTATAATTAAAACACTTGCAAAGTGTTCATCTATTGATTGTACTATCTACTTAGGCCTTTGTATACCGCCCACTGTCACAGTCGTCACCTCCGTGGTCCAATCAAGCGATTCATTGTTTGGTGATTATAGGATTATCCCCTCGTTCCCCATACTCTCTCCAGGGGGTTATCGTCTTTTTTTGCGTGCGAAACATTAGACGAAATACGGTATATACCGCCCTGAAGATGAAACATTTTGGAACCTTAAACACAGACGATCTAAGAATAGAAACCAACTGAAAGAAGACCTGCCCAAGAAAACAGACCTATCTACCTACCGCCCTGAAGATGAAACATTTTGGAACCTTAAACACAGACGATCTAAGAAAAGAAATTTACTTCACATTAAGATAAGTTTCTCCAAATTTAAAATTTATCCTCGCCATTTATATCCTTTCACATTTTGTTTTAAAGCTCGATATCTTAATTTGTTTTAAATACTTATCTAAATATGTTTTAGTACCATATCTCTTATATTGTTGTTTTCCAGACTTGAGGTTTTAACAAATATAGTTTATAATACTTTTTGTAAATTCACTATCTACAATCTGGGTAATATGTTCTGTTAGATGACATTAGAGGTACTGGGATAATCCTATTTGGTATGACCTTTTTTTGTGGACCGATCAACCACAAAAACAGGTCATGCCAAAGGACTTAATTTAGCGTAGTGAATTAAAGATCAAAATATAATGATTGGGTAATATGTTCTGTTAGATGACATTAGAGGTACTGGGATAATCCTATTTGGTATGACCTTTTTTTGTGGACAGATCCACAAAAACAGGTCATGCCAAAGGACTTAATTTAGCGTAGTGAAATAAAGATCAAAATATAATGAATATGTTCTGTTAGATGACATTAGAGGTACTGGGATAATCCTATTTTGCATGACCTGTTTTTGTGGACCGATCCACAAAAAAAGGTCCTGCCAAAGGACTTAATTTAGCGTAGTGAATTAAAGATCAAAATATAATGATTGGGTAATATGTTCTGTTAGATGACATTCGAGGTACTGGGATAATCTTATTTGGCATGACCTTTTTTTGTGGACCGATGGTCCACAAAAACAGGTCATGCCAAAGGACTTAATTTAACGTAGTGAATTAAAGATCAAAATATAATGATTGGGTAATATGTTCTGTTAGATGACATTAGAGGTACTGGGATAATCCTATTTGGCATGACCTGTTTTTGTGGACCGATCCACAAAAACAGGTCATGCCAAAGGACTTAATTTAGCGTAGTGAATTAAAGATCAAAATGTAATGATTGGGTAATATGTTCTGTTAGATGACATTCGAGGTACTGGGATAATCTTATTTGGTATGACCTTTTTTTGTGGACCGATCAACCACAAAAACAGGTCATGCCAAAGGACTTAATTTAGCGTAGTGAATTAAAGATCAAAATATAATGATTGGGTAATATGTTCTGTTAGATGACATTCGAGGTACTGGGATAATCTTATTTGGTATGACCTTTTTTTGTGGACCGACCAACCACAAAAACAGGTCATGTCAAAGGACTTAATTTAGCATAGTGAATTAAAGATCAAAATATAATGATTAAAACATAACTGTCGCCCTGTTTTGTAAAAGCATTGGGATTTTAGCTATATTTATTAATAGTACATTTTTAATGTTGAGAACATAAATATGAATAATTATAAATAAGTGCCTGACTAATAGTCCTTCCTCTTTTTTGGGGAAAGTGGAATTTTGTTCTTAGTGTTGTAGATTTACCTTGGCCAATGATGAATAGAAGACCCTTAGAAGAAAAGCACAAACCAAGTGAAAGAAGACCTGCCCCAGAGAACAGACCTATATACCGCCCTGAAGATGAAACATTTTGGAACCTTAAACACAGACGATCTAAGAATAGAAACCAACTGAAAGAAGACCTGCCCCAGAAAACAGACCTATATACCTACCGCCCTGAAGATGAAACATTTTGGAACCTTAAACACAGACGATCTAAGAAAAGAAATTTACTTCACATTAAGATAAGTTTCTCCAAATTTAAAATTTATCCTCGCCATTTATATCCTTTCACATTTTGTTTTAAAGCTCGATATCTTAATTTGTTTTAAATACTTATCTAAATATGTTTTAGTACCATATCTCTTATATTGTTGTTTTCCAGACTTGAGGTTTTAACAAATATAGTTTATAATACTTTTTGTAAATTCACTATCTGCAATCTGGGTAATATGTTCTGTTAGATGACATTAGAGGTACTGGGATAATCCTATTTGGTATGACCTTTTTTTGTGGACCGATCAACCACAAAAACGGGTCATGCCAAAGGACTTAATTTAGCATAGTGAATTAAAGATCAAAATATAATGATTGGGTAATATGTTCTGTTAGATGACATTAGAGGTACTGGGATAATCCTATTTGGTATGACCTTTTTTTGTGGACCGATCCACAAAAACAGTTCATGCCAAAGGACTTAATTTAGCGTAGTGAATTAAAGATCAAAATATAATGAATATGTTCTGTTAGATGACATTAGAGGTACTGGGATAATCCTATTTGGCATGACCTGTTTTTGTGGACCGATCCACAAAAAAAGGTCCTGCCAAAGGACTTAATTTAGCATAGTGAATTAAAGATCAAAATATAATGATTAAAACATAACTGTCGCCTTGTTTTGTAAAAGCATTGGGATTTTAGCTATATTTATTAATAGTACATTTTTAATGTTGAGAACATAAATATGAATAATTATAAATAAGTGCCTGACTAATAATCATTCCTCTTTTTTGGGGAAAGTGGAATTTTGTTCTTAGTGTTGTAGATTTACCTTGGCCAATGATGAATAGAAGACCCTTAGAAGAAAAGCACAAACCAAGTGAAAGAAGACCTGCCCCAGAGAACAGACCTATATACCTACCGCCCTGAAGATGAAACATTTTGGAACCTTAAACACAGACGATCTAAGCATAGAAACAACTGAAAGAAGACCTGCCCCAGAAAACAGACCTATATACCTACCGCCCTGAAGATGAAACATTTTGGAACCTTAAACACAGACGATCTAAGAAAAGAAATTTACTTCACATTAAGATAAGTTTCTCCAAATTTAAAATTTATCCTCGCCATTTATATCCTTTCACATTTTGTTTTAAAGCTCGATATCTTAATTTGTTTTAAATACTTATCTAAATATGTTTTAGTACCATATCTCTAATATTGTTGTTGTCCAGACTTGCGGTTTTAACAAATATAGTTTATAATACTTTTTCTAAATTCACTATCTACAATCTGGGTAATATGTTCTGTTAGATGACATTAGAGGTACTGGGATAATCCTATTTGGTATGACCTTTTTTTGTGGACCGATCAACCACAAAAACAGGTCATGCCAAAGGACTTAATTTAGCGTAGTGAATTAAAGATCAAAATATAATGATTGGGTAATATGTTCTGTTAGATGACATTAGAGGTACTGGGATAATCTTATTTGGTATGACCTTTTTTTGTGGACCGATCAACCACAAAAACAGGTCATGCCAAAGGACTTAATTTAGCGTAGTGAATTAAAGATCAAAATATAATGATTGGGTAATATGTTCTGTTAGATGAAATTACAGGTACTGGGATAATCCTATTTGGCATGACCTTTTTTTGTGGACCGATCCGCAAAAACAGGTCATGCCAAAGGACTTAATTTAGCGTAGTGAATTAAAGATCAAAATATAATGATTGGGTAATATGTTCTGTTAGATGACATTAGAGGTACTGGGATAATCCTATTTGGCATGACCTTTTTTTGTGGACCGATCAACCACAAAAACAGGTCATGTCAAAGGACTTAATTTAGCATAGTGAATTAAAGATCAAAATATAATGATTGGGTAATATGTTCTGTTAGATGACATTAGAGGTACTGGGATGATCCTATTTGGCATGACCTTTTTTTGTGGACCGATCAACCACAAAAACAGGTCATGTCAAAGGACTTAATTTAGCATAGTGAATTAAAGATCAAAATATAATGATTGGGTAATATGTTCTGTTAGATGACATTAGAGGTACTGGGATAATCCTATTTGGCATGACCTTTTTTTGTGGACCGATCAACCACAAAAACAGGTCATGTCAAAGGACTTAATTTAGCATAGTGAATTAAAGATCAAAATATAATGATTGGGTAATATGTTCTGTTAGATGACATTAGAGGTACTGGGATAATCCTATTTGGCATGACCTTTTTTTGTGGACCGATCCACAAAAACAGGTCATGTCAAAGGACTTAATTTAGCATAGTGAATTAAAGATCAAAATATAATGATTAAAACATAACTGTCGCCTTGTTTTGTAAAAGCATTGGGATTTTAGCTATATTTATTAATAGTACATTTTTAATGTTGAGAACATAAATATGAATAATTATAAATAATTGCCTGACTAATAATCCTTCCTCTTTTTTGGGGAAAGTGGAATTTTGTTCTTAGTGTTGTAGATTTACCTTGGCCAATGATGAATAGAAGACCCTTAGAAGAAAAGCACAAACCACCTGATAGAAGACCTGCCCCAGAAAACAGACCTATATACCACCCTGAAGATGAAACATTTTGGAACCTTAAACACAGACGATCTAAGAATAGAAACCAACTGAAAGACCTGCCCCAGAGAACAGACCTATATACCGCCATGAAGACGAAACATTTTGGAACCTTAAACACAGACGATCTAAGAATAGAAATTTGCTTGAAGTTGCTCCAATTTTTAATTTATTCTTACCGTTTATATCATTTCAAAAGTTTCTTTCAAGCCTGGGCCTAGTTTCACAACGCGATCTTAGCTAAGTGTGATCTTAACTACCATGGCAACCAATGCTAAAGGTATACGTTGCCATTGTTAATTAACATCAACTTAAGCTAAGATCGCTTTGTGAAACTGGGCCCTGATATCTTATTTTTGTTTTAAATGTGTATCTAATATTGCATTTTTCATCCAAATTTGAGGTTTCAAAAAATATAGTTTAAAATAATTTTGGTTAGATTAATTTTCTACAATATAGGTAATACGTTCTATTAGTTGAAATTAGAGGTACTGGGATAATCCATGTATGGTAAAAATGGCTTTCTTTTTCTGGACTGGCCAACCACAAAAGCAGGTCATGCCAAGGGACTACATGTACTGAATTAACAATCAAAATATAATGATGCAATCACCACTGTCGCAAATTATATATTGTAAGAGAATTGGGATTTTAGATATATTTATCAATAGTTAGTACATTTTTCAATTTGAGAATATAAATATGAATATTTTTAAGCGTGTGCTCAACTAATAACCATTCCTCTGTTTTGGGGGGAAAGTGGAATTTTGTTCTTTATGTTTTAGATTTACCTTGGCCATTTAAAGAAAAGCGCAAACCAACTGAAAGATGACCTGCCGCCTGATACACTTTAACGTTCTGCCCCGAGAAATATCGATATGTGCCTTAATTGTTTTAAATTTCAGACGAAGTTCGTTGAAAGTGATTGGAAGCTACGACTTTTGTGTGTTGAGGTCTAGCTCCCATGATGCACTTTTCTGATAAATATGATTTTATTTTGCTACACATTTGTCTTCTTTCTGGTGGGGGGCGTTAATGCATGTCAAATATGGCTAAATTCAGTATACATGTTGCATGATTTTATATCACTGTAATTCTGTGTTATTTTGGCACACTTTTGACAAAACAAATATCCTTTTCCCCTTGCTAAATTCAGTATAGATGTTGCATGATTTTTAGATTACTGTAATTCTGTGTTATTTCGGCACACTTTTGACAAAACAAATATCCTTTTCCCCTTGCTAAATTCAGTATAGATGTTGCATGATTTTTAGATTACTGTAATTCTGTGTTATTTCGGCACACTTTTGACAAAACAAATATCCTTTTCCCCTTGCTAAATTCAGTATATATGTTGCATGATTTTTAGATTACTGTAATTCTGTGTTATTTCGGCACACTTTTGACAAAACAAATATCCTTTTCCCCTTGCTAAATTCAGAATAGATGTTGCATGATTTTTAGATTACTGTAATTCTGTGTTATTTCGGCACACTTTTGACAAAACAAATATCCTTTTCCCCTTGCTAAATTCAGAATAGATGTTGCATGATTTTTAGATTACTGTAATTCTGTGTTATTTCGGCACACTTTTGACAAAACAAATATCCTTTTCCCCTTGTTTATGGTCACTAAAACTTAATATAAACTTTTTACAGTTAATTAAAATAGTCTTTGTTGAGAAATAATCTCCCATTTTTAAAATTATTACACATATTTTTTCCATGTGTTGAAATCTTATTGATGAAAAACTGATGCAAAACTTTATTTAGTTATACAAAGTATGCAAAGCTAGCTTATGACAACTAATGAAGGATGTTTCTATTGAAAGGAACGCTCTCCTTGGTTAGTGGCTTCAAGTTTTTTTTTTTTGGGGGGGGGGGGGGGGGGGGGGGGCGGCGGCTTGTACACTACCCGTTTCATTGTAGCATAGATTTTTTAGATCTTTTTTATATTTCCCACCTATAAGCCTATCCTTATAAAAGCCATCATATCAAGCTGTAATTATTTGGAGATATTCCTTAATCAATTTGAAGAGGAATTTTATTTATTCGTCATCGTACATCTGTTTGACATGCTTTAACTGCTGGCCAAAACATCGAAGAAAAATGTACTAAATTCCAAATTTTCAACACACAAACACAATTTTTAATGCTGCCTTACAATACTGTAAGAAGGTCCCAAGTCCTTATCAAAAGCAGAGGGGAAATTTGTGTTCAATAACTTTTCACTATAGAGGTTTCGTTTTTTGTGTATTATGATGTTTAATTGTGCTTATCGATAGATGGAACTATTTTTATCCAATGATACTAAAACAAATGTCACAATTAAACTGCTTTAATCATTTTAACAACAAACTTTCGCTGGGCTTGTTTTGGACACTGAATGCAGTTATCTAAGTAACGAGATCTCCTTGGTTCAGTCTATTAAAGTGAGATATGCTTAAGTCTATACCAGCAATCCAGCTCGCAGGTTTGAATTCCAATCACTACCAAAAAATAAAGAGTGTTCCTTCTTTAATATGTAAATCCCAGTTTCCTACCCCACTATAATGATTTAAAACTTATAACACTGTTATCCAATAGAAGTAAAACCTAAATCAACAAAGCCAATGGACATTAATATGCTACCAGTAGTTCACAAAGCACCTAATTTTATCAGTACGATATAACTCCTCCTTACAGACGATTGAAAATTTGATTTATATAAAAACATTATCTTGGGAGTTGATCGAAATGTGGTTAGCACAGTGGTATTGCACTAGTTACTAAATTGTTTGATGTTTAGCACTTAATGCTGCAGTTTTAATTACAGTTGCAGAATATGCAGCTACTGCCAACTATATTGGTGAGGGAAATCCTAAACTTAATTCTACTTATGTCGCAGTTTTAATTAACATTGCAGAATATGCAGCTGCTGCCAAATATATTGGTAAGGGAAATCGTAAACTCAATTTATCATTCTACTTATGTTAATCGGAAAAGAACTCTTGCTCGCTTGCATGCATGATATTCATTTAAATTTTCGAATAAGAATATAATTTTGGAATGAGGTGTGTTACGTTATACTTTATATCAGGTGATAAAATAGTGGTTCCCAGTTTACAAAACGTGGTTCAGTCGGCAGAGTGACGACCGTCGCTCATTCCAACACAGGCCTTCAATGGCAGCTCTAGCATAATCAGGCTTCTCTCAGATTGGCACCTCTCTGGTCAATAACTGTATATTTCTTTCAAGTTGTCAAATTTTGATTGATTGATTGTTTGGGTGTTTTATGCCGCGCTAAAGATTATTTCACTTATACGGCGGCGTTGCCAGTTTTATTGTGGGAGGAAACCAGGCTCTATGCCCGGAGGAAACCCACGCCCTTCCGTTGATTACTGGCAACCATCACACATAGGTCGTTCGTGTGAAATCCCAATCAGAAAATTTTCCAATTTTTTTTTGGGACTGAGAGGGATTCGAACCCGCTACCCATTGGTGGAAGGCTGTTTGGATTGAGCATCCAACACTCTACCTACTGAGCCACGGAGGCCCCTCAAATTTTGATAATTAATGGAATAAAAACTTACCCCACCCCTCTAAAGGTGATGATGTTCGGATAGTTCCAAGGGGAATAACCCATTCCAATTCTCCATAAAAGTTGTCAAATTTTATATGAGTTCAAACCTTCATTTCCTATAAAATTTGCATGAGCCGCCAAATTCGAACTTTTCTCAGGAATTCTGATTCTCATGACAGTAAGTTGTTTTGAAAGTCATCGAACAACTAAAACAGTCTGTGTGTTGTACGAGGCGATATAGTGTCTGAAAAGTAAGCAAAATTTAAATAACCGGGACGAACGTTCGTTCCTTCTAAGTTTAATAGTGCAAAGCATTACTTTAACAGATATTCTCAAACCCACCACTAAACAAGCCAAAAATGTCGCAAACAATACGTCGGAGAAACTCAAAATTCTCTACGACAAAGAGCAGCCAACCTTTATCTAGTATTAGACTTAAACATGATGTGCCCATGGCAAAACATTTCAATACTCTAGCTTATTCGATCAAGGACCATTTTGAAATCATGCCTATTGAGAAAATCCCTTTTCTCACTTCCGCTGCAGATACCAAGCACAAACGTTTGGAAAGAGAAAGTTTTTGGATTCAAACATTACAAACTGTTTATTCTTTGGGTTTGAACTTGGACCCGGGAAGATGTCGTGAAAAAACTATAATACCATTTGTGTTTCAGTATAACAAAGCGTTTCGAAGTTCAATTGTTAAGTTTAGAACACGTAACCACACATGGTCGATAGAAACGAACAGGTGGTAAATTAAGATCTCAAAGATTGGTAGTGTACAATGAAGAAAACAACAGGCTTCACATTTCGAAACATTTTCGTCAGCAACGCACCCCCCCCCCCACCCGGGCCATCTCACTTGCTCAAATCATCGGTCTAAAAAAAAATACACAGGCCAAGAGTTGGCATATTTCTGACAATTATACCATATAAATGAATAAACCAATGCCTAATCATTAAACAAGAAAAAAGTTTTTGATCATACTTTGGTGAATTGATTGAGAGACACATATTTGGTGATGTTATTAAAGATGAATAAATATTCCCACCAATGAGTCGCACGTTCGAACCCCAGCGAATCACAAAAACGTTAATTCATATGGCAAGAGAAGGTACAGACCAGAAATGTCTGTGTATTTGTATTTCTTAACTCACCAGTCGTTAATAATATGCATTTGAAAGCTTCAGGGTTTGTGATCAATTCACATCGAACAAATTATGCAGGAAACTATGTAGCTCAGGTTAGGCTTCCCAGACCTCTTCACCAGCACCATGCGAAAACGACGAAACAAAGTTTTGAATGACATTATCTCGTACTAGGTCACAAGCTGACTAATTTCAAAAGACTCCTGGCATTCACTGAATCTGACAGAAGTCGGGATGTTCATTGAAAAGAACACTCAGATTGTACATTACTTTGATTAGGCAGGTTGATGATGTCATCAAATGTTAGGACAAGGTATTTGATCATAAAAGTTAAAAAAACAAATATGAGTGTTAACAGTTAAAAATAAAGCAAAAAGTCTAGTTTGTATATTTTTTCAGAGCCCATTCATAGCTTAGTGCTACCATTCATAAAAATGCCTCATAAAGGCCTAATTCAATTTTACCGAACTTATGGTTATATTACATGTACATGTACCAACTATTATTCAGTAATTGAACTTCAGAAAGGCCCATTTTTAGACACGAAAGTTGTCTCTCTTGATTTATTAAATATCATTTTTTAAAGTAAATCAGATCATGTGGAACTGAATACTGATTATATCTTATAATCATGTGAACAATAGTTTGATATAGGTTTTATAAACAATCTATGGATGATTAAAATTGACCTGACCTTTAGTTTGATTTTAGAAATATAAAAAAAACTGCCATGAAAAACCAC
This sequence comes from Lepidochitona cinerea, assembly GCA_963971465.1. Classification (NCBI taxonomy): domain Eukaryota; kingdom Metazoa; phylum Mollusca; class Polyplacophora; order Chitonida; family Tonicellidae; genus Lepidochitona; species Lepidochitona cinerea. The sequence goes on from OZ020559.1 coordinate 1,341,390, forward strand.
GTATCCTACCCAATTCAACATGTTAAATCCGATTCCTTAGTGAACAATTCAAAATTGACCCAGGACTGGCTGGCTAGTACATATGGCATCAGTAGACAATAATTTTCCATTTGCTGTAATGTTAACATTTGGCTCCCTCACTCAGTTAGAAACATTTGCCCAGCTAAAAGTCCTGGTGGGAAATCGGAACCACCCTAGACAAGTCTGCAGTTCAAATCTTGACAGACCAATAAGCGAGAAATCTCAAGATTTTCACTTCCGAAGGGGACAGGGGTGCAGATTCCGAAGGGGACAGGGGTGCAGACGACACAAGTCATATGGGCCAAATCATATGCCAAATCCCCCCCCCCCCCCACCCCATATCAGACAGCTCAATCCGCCACTTTTATTCAATCTTCACCTTTTATGTATTTTTTTAGGCAAACTACTACTTCATTGCGTCACATCAATACTCAAAACAATATTCCTAGCTTTTGAGAAGTCCCACTAAAAAATGACCAAAGATATTCACCAAAATCTAGGAACTATTTTCAGGCTAATCCTGATTGTCCTCTTGCTCCTGTATACCCAGGTCAACTTAAAATAAGTGGCTGTCGCCATCAGGACCGCTTGGGTCTGGGTCAAAGTAACCAAAGATATATTTATTTTCCAGACAATTTGTTGCGAGTGAAAAACTACTCCACATACACATGTATCACATTTACAAAGAGTTTTTTGGCTGACGGTCATGTAAGGGGCGTAACTCTTGAAAAACATGTCCGAGCGGGTCGATTTTAAATAGGCTTCTGGCGTGCTGTATTGAACAAATGTAGGAAGTTTTAAAAATGTGAGTGAAAAGACTTTTTTAGATAATCTGTTTACAAGGCTTTTTTACAGCAGCGGTAATATAAGGGGCATAACTCTTGAAAAAACTTCAGAGTGCGTTGATTTTTAATAGGCTTATTGTAGTTGCTGTATTAAACAACTGTGTAAAGTTTCAAAGTTGTAAGTCAAAGTCTTTTTTAGATAATGTGTTTACACGGCTTTTTAATGCAACGGTAATGTAAGGGGCATTACTCTAGAAAAAAAACATCTGAGCGCGTTGATTTTTAATAGGCTTCTTGTACTTGCTGTATTAAACAAATCTGTGAAGTTTCTAAGTTAAAAACTTTTTTGAATAATGTGTTTACAAGGCTTTTTACAGCAGCGGTAATGTAAGGGGCATAACTCTTGAAAAAAACATCCGGGCGCGTTGATTTTCAATAGGCTTCTTGTACTTGCTGTATTAAACAAATGTGTGAAGTTTCAAAGTTGTAAGTTAAAGACTTTTTTAGATAATGTGTTTACAAGGACCAATGGACAGACAAACGACAGAGGCAACGAAAATACCCTTAGGGATAAAAAACATTATTGATATGAATTTGCCTGGGCCCATGATGCTACACCCTTGGAACCCCCCTACTCACCCTCAAATTTCCCATATTCCCTCAGTTTTCAAGCCAATCAGGGATCTTTGTATAACATAGAGAGGTGAAGTGCAGAGCTGGCAATAGTTGAAGAAAACAACAAAGTAGTTCAATTTGATCTTCAACTGCTTCAGTTTAGAAGGTTTGGGATTTTCTGGGATATAAACTTGTCCAAGAGACTAAACCAAGGAGGCTGAAGTCTAAGTCAGAGCTCAATCTGTGATCAAAATAAAATGATAAGGGACCTGTTAACAGAAGAAAAATATAGTTAGATAAAGAAAGGGAAGCACAAAATTGGACCAAATGAAGAAAAAAAGCAGATTTCTTCATAAACACAGCTATTAGAAACATTTACGGGGCTATTATACAAATCCTGTATCTCAAGGAGCTGTTGAAAATAAAAGGGGCGTGTGTGAGTGTGTGTATGGGGGGTCCTTCTTTTGTGTGGAAGCACACGTGTGAAATGGAAGATAACTGAATATTGTCAGCACTCAGGAGAGGCAATTTTCTTGGCAGATTACCCATAACTCATGAGGTTGGTGGAGAAAAGCAGAATTAGCCTGTTGATCTATTTGTTCCACTGAACAACTTAACATTATAAAGTAGTAAGGAAACTCCGTAAATATTCATGGTGTTCTCTCAATATTTCGACTTTAATTAAATCATCGTCAGGAGAATTATGAGTACATCAAAAGACAGTGTGCATTTATATAGAAAACAAATTAAGTAAACATATGTCACTGAAATCTCTGCTAGGTCCTATATACATTCACAGTAATAATTGGTTAAAAAAATAAATAAATAAATATTTGTATGTATATTATGATATATATATGCATGTATGCATAAGACCTAGCAGAGATTTCAGTGACATATGTTTACTTAATTTATTAGCCTGGCTAGGTATTATGACTGACATTTAGGACCCTGATCTATTGTAACAAAATTTTAATCTCCCTTGCCTTCTTAGTGTCAACCATCCTATAGTTGTATTCTGTCTTTTCTATTTAAATGCACACTGTCTTTTGGTGTACTCATAATTCTCCTGACGAATTAAAGTCGAAATATTGAGAGTACACCATGAATATTTACTGAGTTTCCTTACTACTTTATTGCCTGTTGATACTGTATATCATGGGGACATCCAAGTCAATTTGGATGTAGAACCCACAGGGTAATTTCATGGTGATAAAATAGGCTAATACATATAAATGGACATCTGGTCACAGAAAAAAACATTAATCAAGAAGAAAAAATAGTATTTGGGAGGTGGGTTTGGATAAAACATGAATACTTTAAAACCAGGTGGACAGATTAATGAGAGGCATTGAGAGTTGTGGAAATTGAGATAAAATTCAACAGTGAAAACATCTATAGAGAACCAAATCTTCATTTACAACTATATCAAAGCCAAAACTTTCAAGACAAGTCCTAAATTCAAGATGTTTATGCAATTGTCCAGTTAAATGCAACCAAAAGTTGACCATACAACCTTCTTACTTTCAATATGTAACATATAATATGTCTTTCGAAAAATTGGCCTTGCTGAAATTCTACTGTTTCTATTGCAAGGTGTCAAAAAAATACTATTTCTGTAATTTTCCTAGACTATGTTTTCCAACTTTCTATTTAGTTCTAAAATTAAATGTTATTTGCCTGGTGTGTAGCACAGCCCAAACTATCACACAATGTATACATGTTTCTCCTCAAATGAGAATTTGCAAACAGAAAAAAATTAGATTGATTGTTTGGTGTTTTACGCGGCGCTGAAGATTACCCTTTTTTTTTTTTTTTGACTGATTGGGATTCGAACCCACGACCCATTGGTGGTAGGATGTTCGGATTGAGCGTCCAACGCTCTGCCTACTGAGCCACGGAGGCCCCACAACAACAAAAATTAGGGGGAAAAAACTAAACATGTAAAATTATCTTCATTTTTGTCTTCAATCACATGTTTTGAGTGAAACAGGTCAAACTAGTTCAGCCAACAACAACACAACAATGAACATTCATAATATTAAACATTACGCCGTACAGGAATCAGTAGACAATTAATTTTCCATCTGCCGTACTAATGTTAACGTTTGGCTCCGTCGCTCGGTTAGAAACATTCGCTCGGGCCGGGCTAAAAGCCCTGGAACTCGAAACCATCAAAACAAGTCTGCAGTTCAAATCTTGACTTTCACTTCGGATGTCGACAGGGGTGCAGACGACGCAAGTCACATTGCAATCGTGCACACATGCTTACCTCCCCTTCTGAGAGTTTCTAACACGGATCCACACAAACACACTCGATTTTTTTTAAATATTGAAAATCAAGTCTTATTATCTATTTCATGTCAAAAAGCAGAGGAATTAACCTGTAGCTGTTTCCGTTTGACTATGCCTTTCTTTTATACTCAACTGTTGCACTGCAACCAAAATTAAAAGCACACTTGCCGCGAAAATCAGGAATATTGTTTACATTAAAAAAGAAGGACCGTTTTCTGTAATTTTCCCAGATAATATAAGTTAGGTACTTTGTATTTTTACCAAAATTTAAAAGTTTGGACGTCACTTTGTATTTTTAATTTGAATTTTAAAATTTGAATTGTTAGGTGACCGTAACGTAAACAAACCAAACTGCTCGCAGGGGCAATTTTATGTTTCAGTCGAGTGAGTGAACTAACGGCACAGTGTAGCCCTAGGCCTAATTTTACGTAGGCTTATTTATCTGAGAAATACCGACTGACGATCGGTTAACAGCGACTGGAAAAGACTGCTGATAATTGTTTGAGAGTAAACCACAGATAAAAAGGCCTGAAATGAGGGTAATTTAACACGAAAGTTGACCGACACTGATCGTTGTTGTTGTAATCAGGCTTCGATTCTTCGTTTGTTTTTTCACCCCATTTCTACATTCTAAAGCTAACTATAGACATGTTTTATGTGTCCTATGTTTAAGTTTAGTGGTATTAGTCGTAGTAAGCTCATGTAAATTGGTTTTCTTAGCAAATTTAAACAGGCTACGGCGGCAAGTGGGTATTGTTATCTGACCGGGCTTCTCTCTAAGAAAGCCAAGAAGGCTCATTTGAATTTCAGGTTTCGAAATTTTAAATTCACATTTCTGAATTTCCAGATTCAAATTTCAAAATCTAAAATTGGAAATCGGGAAATCACATTTCGGGTTTTTTTTTTAACATGAATTGTGAGACTACTGTACGTTATACTAATTACAAAACATGGCAACTTCAGAATCGAAGATAGTCGTATATTGGACAACACGTCGGATCAACAATAAACATGTGTATGCTTTCTTGGTTAGTAATTCGCGCTTACATAATCAGGAAAGTTGATGGATTTTTATTTGCCTACATTTAATTACAGATTTACTCGTACCGTAGAAGAAGAAAAAAAAAACATCTATCGAGAATATTGTGCCGGTGCCAACAGAATACGGATTGCTTCCCTGCGCCAGAAAAAGTATACGTGTGTAGTCATATGTATGTGCCACTATATCAAAGACTTAAAGGCACACTTGCCGCGGAAATCAGGAATATTGTTTACATTAAAAAAGAAACACCGTTTTCTGTATTTTTCCCAGACAATATAAGTTAGGAACTTTCTATTTTTACCAAAATTTAAAAGTTTGGACGTCACTTTTTATTTTTAATTTGAATTTGAAAATTGTTAGGTGCCCGGAACGTAAACAAACCAAGCTGCCCCCTATTGGCGATTTTATGTTTCAGTCGAGTGAGTGAACTAACGGCACATGTCGAAAAGCCGACTTTAAGAATAACAGACACAAAGATACGTTCGTTCAGGTCGAGGTACAATTCTTTACTGACCGAAAAATAAAGCATGCATTTTCCAATACAGGTAAAGCACGAAATTTTCGTGCATATTCAACAACATGTAAAAACAGGATCTGAATATTTGCATAAAACGAAAACGGACTATTTAATAAATAAAAAATATCGCCTTTCGCGACACTCCCACGGGGCAAACATTTCATTTAATGTTATTTATACGAGTTTCACCTTTGAAATAATAGAAAATATCATAATTTCACAATAACTACTGAACATGTATAAATCTTCTATCATGTATAATGGTGCACAGTAGCCCCTTCAAGGAAATTGGCATTTGAAGTAATTGGGGATAATTTAGTTTAGTCAAATACAGACAATGCAAATGATCAAATCATTGAACGAGCTTTTATGCACCCATGTCATGAGCATGTAAACGTATATCGATTGGATATAAATCAAAACGTAGGTAATATCATTAGAACATTCAATTATCAAGTTATAAATGCAAATAGTGTAATCACACAGCAAATAATATAGTTGTGAATCAATAGCAAATAATGTAAATTTTCATAGATTTGCGGTTTTCACTGGATTGTTTAATAGTTGCCTTGACATAGGATAGTGCCAACATAGTTGGAGGAGAAAACGAACGACCTTCCGTTGGTTAATTCATTGAAGTAAGGTATTGATTATAGGTAAATGGGTTAAGTTTTGCATAAATCATAACAAATTACAAAATATTATATGTATTGAATTTCATCAAGCATTAAAACATTGTCATTTATACAATCATTTAATCATAGATAAATCAATTGATAGCATAAATGTTGAATTTTATCATTTGGGTCTCTTTGCTTGTCGGAATAGTCCAGTTGGGAATTTCACATTATTTCACTCAGATTTGTTGAGAAAACAGCTTTCTAGAAAGTATGGCTGCTTTTCTTTGGGGCTTTACTGATGACACTTTAATAGGCTCACATACACTGGTGTCCTCGTTTAATGGACACTCAATCGGATATAATAATTTTAATGATCTAGTGAACACTTTCTTTGATGGAAGAATAACCTTAGCGGCTCTGATTTGTTGATCTCTGCTTATTATGAGTTCTTTAATTTTCCCTAATCTCCACAATCCTCGGGGTAACTTATCCTTTAGAATGACTATGTCATCAACATTAGGCGTTAAAGGAGATTGATTGTGGGATCCTTTAAGAAGCATTTGTTTCCTTTCTCCCAAATTTTGCAAATAGTCATTCCTCCATGAGACCCAAAAGGCGTTGAGGTGATTTTGACATAATTTCCAAGATTTTACAAGACTTTCGTGAGTACTTGATCTAGGAAAGTATTCTGTGAGAGCATCCATAGGAATGGGTTCAAATGGAAATTTCGAACCACCTAAAAGATCAGCTGGTGTTAGCATCGTTGAGTTAATGTCATCATCAACATATAATAGAGGCCTGTTATTAATAACCACTTCAATTTCTGTGAGAAGAGTATCAAGTTGTTCGTAGGTGAGACAAAGTTTCCCAATAGATTTTCTCAATGACCTCTTAACGAGACCTACTAATCTCTCGTAGAAGCCACCCATCCATGGAGCGAGTTGAATGATAAAGTGCCAATGGATACCTTCATTTGAACAATAGTTGTGTACATCCTCTTGGCGAATAATTCCATTCCAAGTTTTCTCGGTGATGATTTTAGCTACCTTAAAGTGAGGGGCATTATCCGAAATCATATGCTGGGGTTTACCACACCTGGAAATAAATCTACGAAGACAGAGTAAGAAACAATTTGCGGTCATATCTGTAACAAGTTCAAGGTGTACCGCACGGGTTGCTAGACAAGTAAATAAACATATCCAGATTTTCAGTATATTAGAGTTATCTCGTATTAACAGAGGTCCTAGGTAGTCGACTCCCGTGAAAGTAAATGGTGTTGACCGACTTACTCTTTCAGCTGGGAAAGGAGGCATCCTGTATGGACCACCTTCCCAACGACGACAAATTCTACAATTGTGTATTACATTTTTAACTGTAGCTCTACCTCTTGGTATCCAATATTCTTGCCGAATAGTAGCCAATGTTTGAGAAACTCCAAAATGAAAACATTTTTTGTGAAAACTTTCAATGACTAGTTTAGTATAAGGATCCTTCGTTGGGAGCAATTTGGGCAAACGAGCTGAAATGCTAAGTTCTGAATTTTGCATTCTCCCAAGACATCGTAGAATTCCATCCTTGTCGATAATAAGGCCAAGTTGTTGTTGAAGGTTGTTTGGCTTTTTAGCCTCGATGGCTTTTAAAGTCTCGTGGTAGTGCTTACCTTGTACTTGTTTCTCCCATAGCAGTTTAGCATTTTCAATTTCTTCTGAAGTTAGAGGTCCCGATTGAATCGATCGCTTTCTTAGTTTATTTACGAAACGAAGACACCAATTAAGCTGTTACCCTGTGTAGTCTGCTAATTGAAGAGAAAGTGACGTCATTAACAAAAAATGGAGAATCCTCATACAGTTTAGTTTCTTGGGATAGTAATTTAGTTTCATACAAAACGATTGGCTCAGTGTTAGTCTGGATGGTTGAGTCAATTTCATCAAAAGTATAGCGTGGTCTGAGGTCAACAGGCAAACTAAGCCAGTTTGGACCATGCCACCATGTTTCACTGTTCTTTAAGTCTTCAAAAGCGCATCCCCGAGTAGCTATATCAGCTGGATTTTGTTCACTACAAATATACTTCAAGGTTATGTTTTCATGGGACCGTATTTCCTTTATGCGATTCTCCACAAAACAAGGTAAGGGTTTTGATGTTCTTATCCAACTCAACACACATTGTGAGTCAGACCAAAGTGAGCAAGTTGTTATTTTTATGCCTATTTCCTTTAACACAAATTTAATCAGTCTAACTCCTATTAAAACAGCCAATAACTCTAATCTTGGGATGGTTACTTTCTTTATTGGGGCAATTCTGGTTTTTGAAATGAGTAAGTTTATTTGAGGACCGTTTGAAACGCGTAAGTAAATCACTGCTGCATAGGCATGCGCAGAAGCGTCACAGAAACAGCACAATTCATTTTCTGTTCCGGAATCCATATTTTGTGTATGCAGATACCTTGGAATAGGGAGAGTAGAAATTTGTTTAAAGTCAGATCTTAGAATGTTCCATTGATTCTGTTTCTCACCCAATGATTCATCCCATTCAAGTTTATCTTTCCACAATAATTGGATAAATAATTTGGATTTTAGGGTCACGGGATGAAATAATCCCAATGGATCAAATACATAATATACAACGCTCAAAACTTCACGCTTGGTAGAATCATTGTTATTTGTTGGTTTATAAGACACTTCAATTGTCAGTTGATCCACTTTTGGTTTCCATTTAAGACCAAGCACTTTTATTTCGTCACCTTTTGTTTTGTCAATTTCAGGAATTTGTTTCATTACTTCAAATGAGTTCGAAGACCATTCACGCAAATTCATTGATGCGCTTTCAAATACCGCTTTACTTTCATTGTATCATGGTTGCGGCGTTTTTCTTTTGATGAGCAGTCCTCGACAAACCCGATACCCAATGGACAGAGAGTGGGCGTGGCTTAAAAGCGTTGAATAACTTCCCGATCTGGAAGTTATTGTATGGCTCTCTTAACTGGGTATCACGACCCTCGGAATTCAGTTGCCGCGGAAAAGTTTATTTTTCACGGCAAAAGTGATTTCACCACGGCATTTTTATCCAAACAATTTGCACTGCTCTGTTAACTAAATGTGCATTGACAAAAGAAAAAATGTCAAATACTGTAAGTGTTCAAGAAAGATTTTTTATATGTCTTCTTTGATTATCATAGAAACCAGCATAGAGAAAATGCTAACTTCGTCTTGACTCTGAACGGCCAATGAGACATAACTGACAGTTGGAGACATTCTGACGCCAGCCACCTGCAGAGTTGAACTTTGTTTCAAAGTTGTGTCAGTGTGGGAATTGCGGTACATTGCATTTCTCCCAAAAAACAGAACCTTTGACATCATATTTAAATTAGAAATTAAACACTTAATTTTTCTGCCCCCCCCCCCCCCCTTCCATTTGCAAGAAATTTTTAAATAAAAAAAAATAGCCCTATATTAACTGCTTGGGAAAATGGACGTCTTCTTTCAGAGAAAAATACAGAAACACGTAGCTTTTTGTAATGTAAACAGTTTTTGGTATTATGGCAGCGTGAATTTAAAATACCAGTATTGAAACCAATGAAAGAAGGAAAAATACGAAAAGAAAAGATCACTGAACAAATGTAGAAACAAACATTTTATTTGCTATATGATTTTGGTTGAAAGCCAAGAAAAAGCACCAATTTAGGCTTATTTGAAAATAGCGTGCCTATCCTCTATCTCGGCACAAATCTGAGATAATTGTATGTCATAACCATCCTTTGTTTGATCAAACATTTCGATATGCGTCTATCGAGGACATCTTGATTTCCTATTCTGAACTAACATCTTGCACCAAATTTCATCTTGGCCAATGTTGTAAAGTTTTCTGATTGGCCAGTGTTTAAACACTCGCTAGTTGATTGACAACGTCAATCATTCGTTCCATGATACAAGCACGTTATTGAATGGCTCCCTCGAGTGTGGAAGAAATTCTGAGAGGCGTCCTCGTGCTTCGCACTCGGCCTCTCAGAATATCTTCCATACCCTCGGGAAGCCATTCAATAACTCTAACTTGTAAAATGAGAGTGCTTGTGTTACAGTGTCACATCCAGTTATAACATTATCAACATATATGTTTTCTTTTATCTTTATAGCAGTGGAGCTTCTGATTTTACCCAAATAATATGCGATTGTAGCAGCCAATAAAAATGGACTTGAAACAATACCAAAGGGAACTCTCGTGAACCTATACACTTGAATGTTATTGTTTACATTAAGATTAGTGTCATCTTTCAACCAAAGGAAACGAGTTACGTCCCTTTCCATGGGCTGTAGTCCAACTTGTAGAAACGCCTTTTCGATGTCAGCTGTTAAAGAAACCTTTTGTGTTCTGAAGCGAAGCAATAATCCACATAAATGATGCAACATAACAGGGCCTCTGTACAAACATTCATTCAGACTAGGTTGTGATTTAACAACTTTTGCAGAGGCGTCATATACTATTCGGACCTTTGTTGAGGTCCTTTGAGTGTTAATGACAGGGTGATGTGGGATGTAATGTTGACGGGTACCAATAAGACTGTCATTAGTCACCTTTTCCACGATCCCTTTATTGAGTTGATCACAAATTATGGAATTGTATTGGTGGAATAGTTCCTCTGATTTACATAACTTTAACATGAGTGATTTAAAACGGCCTTTGGCTAGATGGTAGTTAGTGGGAAGATCAATATTGGAGTTTTTCCAAGGCCAAGAGACCAAATATCTGTTATCCTGATATTTTACAGTTTGGTTAAAAGCTTCCAAAGCAATATCATCGTCTATTTCATATGGACAGTCTGTTATACCTATGTTCTCTAACTTCCAAAATTGTTCGAGATCTGGTTTAATAGGAAGTGAGGGATCTGACGACAAGGTCGGAAAAGTTGAGGACCCAATAAAAGGTCCTTGAGTTAAAGTAAGCATACCTAGTTGACCTAATTCATCTTTATCATCATTAGTTGTTCTGCCTGTGAGTATCCAACCTAGTTTCGATCCCAACAAGTACAGGCCTTTGCTAACATTCATTTTTTGAGGTAGTATTATGTCCAAGTAATAATCATTGCCAATCAGAATGTCAATTGTAGAAGTCTCAGATTCTTTAGGGAAAGTGTCTGCCAAATTAATATCCTTCAATAAATAGTTCCAATTTTGACAAAATTCAGTTTTAAGGGGTACCCTTTGAATGGAACCAGTGATAGTTGGAACAACGTTTACCTTGATAGACATATATGTACCATCCCGAAGTTTAAGTTTAACTTGTGCTGTTGGAGTTTTGATAACTTGGGGCTTACTTGAACCAAATGTCATTAGGGAAATTTCTTCTTTCGTTTTACTTAGTTTGAGATTAAGGTTACTAGCTAACTTTTCTGTAATGTAGGTCCTGTGACTACCAGAGTCCATAAGTATTCTCACAGTTACCGTCTTGTTATTGTCTGGAGAGCAGATTTCAGTTTTAGCAGTCTGCATAAGTACAGTTTCATTGGAAGCTATTAAAGCTTGATCAACGAAGTCCTTTTCAGGAATTTCTTCATTTAAGTAAGAATATTCGTTCGCCGAAAACTGTTTCGGACAAAGACTTCTGTGATGATTGCGTCTTCTATTACAATGAAAACAAGGTTTATCGACAGAGCAGTCTTTTATCATGTGATTCTTTTTAAGACAATTATAACAAGAACCTTTGATGCGTTCCTTTCTAGTTTGAAGATTGGGAAATTTGTCACATTCGTCACTCCAATGATTTCGGTCACAATATCGACATAATGTTTTGGGAGGGAATTTGTTGAGCTTGAATTAGTTCTCTAGTTTGCATTTGAGTGTTAGTTTGGATTTCCAAAAGTTTTTCAAACTGAGCAGATAAGTTAGTTGTAGATGATTTCTTATTTTCAAATTTCAAATTCGTTATCTGAGAATATCTGGGTCTACAATATACCTAATCTATATTATTCGCATTATGCCAATAGTATAAAGCAAACTGGGAGAATGGCTTGGTTGCTGTGTTCTATTTGTTTTCGTAACGTAGTAAGGCTTTGAATGAAAATTCTTTCTGAAGGAACGAGATGCGTCAAGTTTTAAACAACGTTAAATAGCCGATTAAGAAAAGGGAGGTAATCCTCTCGGCGTGCGGGCGGTTTCATAACGAAGGGAGACAATTTCGCCGCTAGGTGGCATCTCAAACAAGACGCCATTTTGGTAAGTTTTCACTCGACAAAATTCAAATCAAATTTTATCTATATTAATCCATTATTATTTTATAATATTAACCCTGTTAGAAGTATTGCAACTGATAACTTAACGCCTTCTTTCCGTTTTTACATCTATATTTTTGGTTGTTCTCGTTTATACTAACAGTAAAATGTTGAAGTACGTGCATCCGACCAGTTATCGTACATTTTTGCCGGTTTTTCAATGTGTGTAGATTGTTTATCTGACTTCTGTTAAGACTCTTGAAGTTTTATGGACTGGCCATTCACCTTTCTATTTTATTGATACATGTAGTACTAGTAATTACAGAGATACAAAATATCAACAAAACAAAATAAATATGCACTTGATTAGTTAATATGTAATAGGCAAAGCCTAGAAGTGAGCGCAGAAAATAACTTATAACAGGGGGTAGGGGCAATATTGAAAGGGGGGGGCACTATTCCAGCCCTAAAGGCGAGGGTCCAGGGGCCGCCTAGGCGTTCTAAGGCCGTAAGGGTTTTCCTGGAAATAAAACTGACCTGATGCTTGGCTGGTTTATAGTTTGACATTTATTTACGGGTTTTCTTCACAAATAACCATTTGTAAATAAACATGAGCGCTCGTTGCCTATTGATTCACATAATAATTTAGAGAAACAATATTTTTTTACTTCTATTTTAGGCTTGAGGTAGCGTTAGGCTATATGGCTTCTACAGAAATAGCTATCCACTAAACTATGTTTAGTTTTATTTATCCTATACTTAGTTTTAAATTGGATCCAAAAGCCATTCCCCAATTAATAGCCTTCAATGATCGGTTGTACTGCGAAATAGAAACTGTTTATCTTTGAAGTTCACGTAATTTTCAGTCAGTCGCTCAAACAGCAAATTTTCGCTATTTTCCCTGTCTCATTGACCTACCCATCAACGGTAGGCCTACCGGCCCTCCAGACATTGTCCAAATGGCCAGCCCGCCTCTGAATTTTAACGACATGTATATTAGTAGGCCTACATAGTTAGAGATCTCCAAACTCTGTGGCCAAAGTATATTGATGATGGGTGGCCAATAGAGTTGGAGGACCTGCCATATTGAAAAATGTTACTCAGAGAATCAACACATTGTTCTCTCAATTTCTCTTAATTTAAGCAACGCAAACGGCCGAAACTTTACACACATTCATTTTGTTCCTTTAGTTTGCCGTTCCACCCAAAAAACATTCAAAGACTCACATTTGTGTTGCGTACTTTTCCCAAGTTCATTTTGACGGAATCGAGGAGGCCAGAGGGAGATTCGGGCTGTCCTTCGAAAAAAACAAGAGGATTCAACTCAAATGTGAGTGTTTGAACGCTTTTTTGGTGGAACGGCGAACTATAAAGGATCGAACTGAATGTGTGTAAAGTGTGGGCAGGTCACGGTGCTTATTATAAAATCAGGAGAAATTGAGAGAAAATTTACGAACAATTCAATTGGCCACCCATCATCAATATACTTTGGCCATAGATTTTGGATAGTGATACATGTACAGTGAAAACACGGAGAAACATACCCATTTCCTTCTTTTTTGGACTGGAGCTGTAGTTAAATATTTAACTTTTGCGAATAAAAGTAGGGGGGGGGGGCAAAAAAGATACTTTTGAAAGTGGGGGAGGGGGGGGGGGGGCACCGCCCGCTTCCTACGCCTCTGTATAACTATAAGTATAACGTATAAGTAAACTTTAAGTCCATAATTTATCTCGGACAGGATATATGAATAGGTCCATCACTTTGAAAACTTCTTCTGTATAAAAAGGTCGGTCATCGTACATGTAAATATTTTATGATTGTCAGGGGGGCTAGAACCCCCCAAGATTTCTTTTTCTTTTTTTTAATGAATTTTTAATAAAGAAGCGTATATAAAACGGCCGTGTAGGCCTACGGGCGAGAAATGGTCGGTCACCGTAAATATGTTATAATCGTCAGGGGGGCAAGCCCCCCTATAACCCCCTAAGTTTTCTTTTTCTTTATGAATTTTGAATAACGAACATAAATTTTAAAAAAAATAACTCTGAAGATTGAAGTCACAGTAAAAAAAAAAGGTGTAGAGCCTTATCGCCGTATCGGCTGTATGTTGAAGTTGAACAATGACGGAGAGACTTGTATTTAGACAAGCTCGTACGGCCTACATTGTCCTGTCTCATGCATTAAACGAAGCAAAGATTGCGAGCTCGTTTGTAGAGTGAAATCGGCGATTTTAGTAAATGTGAGCGATTCTTCTGCAAATAAAGACTGATTTTCCGTTTCCTTAAGGTATTATACAGAATTTTTGAAAGGAAACTAGGTGTTTTGCTGTAACTTGTAAGTTGCAGGTGACGGACCTATTCTATATTCGCACCTTTATCTCAGTGTAGTTTTTTTAAACAACCCATCAGATGTACTCTTCTGTAAAAAGAGGCGCGAAAGCGGAATCAGTATTTGAACAAAAATGGCGGACGTTTCGAACGCCGAATCGAACGTTTAGACAAAAAACAAAGTTGACCCGACTCCCAAGTGATTAGACTATAGTGACGTCATTACGTACGCATATGTTGTGTATAGAGTTCGCTGCGCTCACTAATATGTAATAGGCAAAGCCTAGAAGTGAGCGCAGAAAATAACTTATAACATTAACAGGGCGTAGGGGAAATATTGAAAGGGGGGGGGGGGGCACTATCCCAGTCGTAAATGCGAGGGTCCAGGGGCCCCGGAAGCTCCAGGAACCTAGAAGCCGGGAGATGCGTTCTGAGGGTTTTCCATTGAAATAAAACTGACCTGATGTTTGGCTGGTTTATAGTTTGACATTTATTTACTGTTTTTCTTCACAAATAACCATTTGTAAATTAACATGAGCGCTCGTTGCCTATTGATTCACACAATAATTTAGAGAAACAATATTTTTTTACATCTGTTTTAGGCTTGAGGTAGCGTTAGGCTATATGGCTTCTGCAGATATAGAGTTCTATCCACTAAACTATGCTTAGTTTTATTTATTCTCTACTTTTAAATTGGATTCAAAAGCCATTCCTCAATACGCAATAGCCTTCAATGATCGGTTGTACTGAGAAATAGAAACTGTTTATCTTTCAAGTTTTCAGTCAGTCGCTCAAACAACAAATTTTCGCTATTTTCCCCGTCTCATCGACCTACCCAAACGTACCGGGACCTCCTCCAGACATTGTCCAAATGGCCAAAGTATATTGATGATGGGTGGCCAATAGAGTTGGAGGACCTGCCATATTGAAAAATGTTACTCAGAGAAACAACACATTGTTCTCTCAATTTCTCCTAATTTAAGCAAAACAAACGGTCCAAACTTAAGACACGTTCAGTTCGATCCTTTAGTTCGCCGTTCCACCAAAAAGGCATTCAAACACTCACATTTGTGTTGCGTACATTTCCCAAGTTCATTTTGGCGGAATCGAGGAGGCCAGAGGAAGATTCGGACAGTCCTTCGAAAAAAACAAGGAGGATTCAACTCAAATGTGAGTGTTTAAACGCTTTTTTGGTGGAACGGCGAACTGAACTGAATGTGTGTAAAGTTTGGGCAGGTTACGGTGCTTATTATAAAATCATGAGAAATTGAGAGAAAATCAACGAACAATGTGTTGATTCTCTGAGTTGCATTTTTCAATATGGCACATTGGCAGGTCACCCATCATCAATATACTTTGGCCATAGAGTTTGGAAATCTTCAACTAATTAGCATATATAGTGATACATGTACACTACAGTGCAGTGAAGACACGGAGAAACACACCCATACACATGTCCTTCTTTACTGGACTGGAGCTGTAGTTAAATATTTGCGGGGGGGGGGGGGGGGGGGGGCACCGCCCGCTTCCTACGCCTCTGTATAACTTTTAAGTCCATAATTTATCTCGGACAGGATAGGTCCGTAGTAGAGGGCAAAATGGGTGTTCGAGCGCACTTCAAGTGAGTCAAATGACGTCACAATACCTTTATAAAAAATTTGCCGCGAGGCATTGACCTAATTACATATGCACCCAGTCCCCCCCCCCCCATGCCTACTTAATGTAGTCTATTAAGGTCTATTAAGGGACGTGCGCATCAGTCCGTAACCAATATTAAAGTACATGTGCGTCAGACCTATTCTTAAAAAAATATGCTGAATAATACACTCCCGACCTCGGGGACCTGTTCGTCAGATGGACGGAAAAAATATGCTTAGTAATGCAATACTGGTCTAAAGGACCAATTAAACCGACTGACACTGGTGATAGACAATAGATAATAAACGAATGTATAAACAACCTTGGACTGTATTACCTCAACGTATAGATCATATCGGTAAGTATGTGTACATCAGAGCCGGACGGCCTCGGGGGACAGATGCATCAGACCGTATCAAATTAAGTCGACTGCCAAAGAGACGTGTGCGTCCAACCGTAACAAATATGTCGAGTAATGCAGTCCTGCCTAAGGGCACCAGGCCACGTACAAATAGTAATAGACTCCGGCTTTAGGTATCAACCAATCAATTGATTGCGCCTTCCCCAAAAAAATATATGCATATCAAAAATATACTATGTATAATACTTCAATGGCTTGAACTGTGAGGTCGAGGTCAATAACTAGCACATCTAATTAAAATCTTAGCTCCTGTTTACTGGTCACGGTTCGCCGCATGTCTAATTAACATCTAAGCTCGCGGCTATTGGTCTCGCTTGGCTACACATCTAATGCGCTCCACTGCACAGCTCATTAAAATCTTAGCTCTCGGTTATTGGTCACGGTTCGCTGCATGTCTTATTAAAATCTAAGCTCGCGGCTATCGGTTCACTATGGTACACATCTCATTAAGAGTAGAATCTAAGTTATTTATTAAATTATCTCAATGGCATTGCATATCAAAAACATACTACGTATAATACTTAAATCTTGACCACTGGTCATCAACCCGGAAGTGACCGGAAGTGAACCGGAAGTGTACCGGAAGTGACTGGAAGTTACCGGAAGTAACCTGAAGTGAACCGGAAATAACCCGGAAGTCACCGGAAGTGGACCGGAAGTAACCTGAAATGACCCGGAAGTGACCGGAAATAACCCGGAAGTCCCCGGAAGTGGACCGGAAGTAACCGGAAGTGAACCGAAAGCAACCGGAAGTGACCGGAAATAATCCGGAAATAGTCGGAAGTGAACCGGAAGTAACCGGAAGTGAAACAGAAGTGACCGGAAATAACCGGAAGTAACCTGAAATGAACCGGAAGTGACCGGAAATAATCCGGAAATAGCCGGAAGTGAACCGGAAAGTAACAGGAAGTAACCGGAAATAATCCGGAAATGGCCGGAAGTGAACCGGAAGTAACCGGAAGTGACCGGAAATAATCCGGAAGTGACCGGAAATAACCTGAAGTGAACCGGAAATAGACCGGAAGTGACCGGAAATAGACCGGAAGTGACCAGAATTGAACCGGAAGTGACCGGAAATAATCCGGAAATGGCCGGAAGTGAACCAGAAGTAACCGGAAGTGACCGGAAATAATCCGGAAGCGGCCGGAAGTAACCGGAAGTGACCGGAAATAACCTGAAGTGAACCGGAAGTGACGGGAAATAGATCGAAAATTGACCGGAAGTGACCGGAAATAACCGGAAGTAACATGAAATGAACCGGAAGTGACCGGAAATAACCGGAAATAACCCGGAAGTCACCGGAAGTGGACCGGAAGTAACCGGAAGTGAACCGGAAGTGAACCGGAAGTGACCGGAAATAATCCGGAAATAGACCGGAATTGAACCGGAAATAACCGGAAGTGAAGTAATTGAGCCAAAAATAAGTTCCAAGCCCGGAAGTAGCCAAATTTTAACCGAATTCGGTCGTGTTACATATCAAAGTAAAGTTATTTCATTAATAATTTCATTATTATTTTTTGTTTTAGAGCTTAGGGACTAACGCCATTCACCTTTAAACGGTCCGACCTCGAACCAGAAGTGACGTCATCGAACCGGTAGTTGTCCGTAATTTCGTTATTTTT
Source organism: Lepidochitona cinerea (assembly GCA_963971465.1). NCBI lineage: Eukaryota > Metazoa > Mollusca > Polyplacophora > Chitonida > Tonicellidae > Lepidochitona > Lepidochitona cinerea. Next base: position 1,359,494 of record OZ020559.1, read on the forward strand.
TTTGTCCCACAGCCTAGGTACTAACGCCATTCAATCCGTTACGACATCATATCCGCTATTGTGCGGCGTAAAACACCAAACAATCAATGACTCTAAGCAGTCGTCCTACATCAGGCGCTTTTCACCCCAGAACTATATTGTGAAAGTCTCAACCAATGCATTAACATAAAGAAACATAAGACATCGTTCGTTCTGATGAGCATTTTATTATCTTCATGGTGAACATTCTTCAAGTACATCGTTTCCGGTTTTCGTAAGGGTATTCGTCCGGTAAAACCTTATCAAATAACATATAGCGTATTTTGATCGCGTTCGCTAATGCCTCGTCAATCGGTAGGCCAATTACTCCGCGTAAGAAATCCCTAGTTTTCACAATTTCTCGGTGAAGCGGGTCTCCCATTAAATGCATCCAAATAGTGTTGTACTGTCCGTATATAGTCATCAAGGTTTTCTTTATTTCCGGCCTGCGCCGTCGGTATTCCTCCTGCAAACTGCAGCCGTCAACAGACATATGAGTTTGAATAGCTTCCTTCACAATGTCGTCCCATACGTCGGAAACTGTATCAGCCATACCGCTAGCGGGCGTAATGCTCCTCGTTAGAAAAACTTTACGGTCATCTTCTAAAGTATTTTCATCCGATGGATGGCCTCCATAAACGGTCATCTCAGTATTCTGCGAATTGGTTTTGTGTTTATTGAAAACGTGCCGCTTCATGTCATGTCGGCGACTAAAAGTCTTGTTACAAACGTGGCAATTGAATCTCATTTTGTTTCACCCACTGTGGAATATAATTTATAGCGCTATTTCAGCGGTCGGTCTAATCCAATGTGAAGGACGCGCCGCCTTTTATACGCTTCTGTCTTGCCTCCAATTCCGACTTAGCCATTTCCACCGCTTGCTGTGCGTTAGATACGGCAATAATCCGCGGAAAATCCGCCTTTTCACGGTTGGGGGAGCTTTCGCGATAATAGGGCTCGACAGTTTTTCTTCGTTTAAAGGCTTGACTTTGTGGCGTACCACTTTTTCTGCGTTCCTGTCTGACCTCCGATCTGGCCATTTCCACCACTTGTGCGGGAGACACCACATCTATCTGCGGTAAATCCGCATGGTCGGCGTCAATTTGCGGCGGATCCATCTTTTCCCGTTCGGGAGAGCTTTCACGGCAATAGGGTTCCAGAGGGATGAGCGTGTTTCTACTTCTGAATGCTTGGCCGAGGGGCGAGCCTCTCTTTCTCATTACACCTTCGTTCATGGGTATTTTACCCTTTTCCATATTGCGGTAAAAACGCACCAATTTATCCACGTTCGACATGTTTAAACGTTACAAACACCGTCTGCGTAAGAAGTGTTGTCGAAGTACGATGATAGCTCGTTATATAAAGCTTTATGATACGCGCCCGCTGAACGCCAGAAGCGACCGTTAACGCAGCTAATTGTGAGTGTATGATAATATTGTTTTACGCTTAAGGCTGCGTTAACGGTCGCGTCTGGCGTTCAGCGGGCGCGTATCATAAAGCTTTATATAACGAGCTATCATCGTACTTCGACAACACTTCTTACGCAGACGGTGTTTGTAACGTTTAAACATGTCGAACGTGGATAAATTGGTGCGTTTTTACCGCAATATGGAAAAGGGTAAAATACCCATGAACGAAGGTGTAATGAGAAAGAGAGGCTCGCCCCTCGGCCAAGCATTCAGAAGTAGAAACACGCTCATCCCTCTGGAACCCTATTGCCGTGAAAGCTCTCCCGAACGGGAAAAGATGGATCCGCCGCAAATTGACGCCGACCATGCGGATTTACCGCAGATAGATGTGGTGTCTCCCGCACAAGTGGTGGAAATGGCCAGATCGGAGGTCAGACAGGAACGCAGAAAAAGTGGTACGCCACAAAGTCAAGCCTTTAAACGAAGAAAAACTGTCGAGCCCTATTATCGCGAAAGCTCCCCCAACCGTGAAAAGGCGGATTTTCCGCGGATTATTGCCGTATCTAACGCACAGCAAGCGGTGGAAATGGCTAAGTCGGAATTGGAGGCAAGACAGAAGCGTATAAAAGGCGGCGCGTCCTTCACATTGGATTAGACCGACCGCTGAAATAGCGCTATAAATTATATTCCACAGTGGGTGAAACAAAATGAGATTCAATTGCCACGTTTGTAACAAGACTTTTAGTCGCCGACATGACATGAAGCGGCACGTTTTCAATAAACACAAAACCAATTCGCAGAATACTGAGATGACCGTTTATGGAGGCCATCCATCGGATGAAAATACTTTAGAAGATGACCGTAAAGTTTTTCTAACGAGGAGCATTACGCCCGCTAGCGGTATGGCTGATACAGTTTCCGACGTATGGGACGACATTGTGAAGGAAGCTATTCAAACTCATATGTCTGTTGACGGCTGCAGTTTGCAGGAGGAATACCGACGGCGCAGGCCGGAAATAAAGAAAACCTTGATGACTATATACGGACAGTACAACACTATTTGGATGCATTTAATGGGAGACCCGCTTCACCGAGAAATTGTGAAAACTAGGGATTTCTTACGCGGAGTAATTGGCCTACCGATTGACGAGGCATTAGCGAACGCGATCAAAATACGCTATATGTTATTTGATAAGGTTTTACCGGACGAATACCCTTACGAAAACCGGAAACGATGTACTTGAAGAATGTTCACCATGAAGATAATAAAATGCTCATCAGAACGAACGATGTCTTATGTTTCTTTATGTTAATGCATTGGTTGAGACTTTCACAATATAGTTCTGGGGTGAAAAGCGCCTGATGTAGGACGACTGCTTAGAGTCATTGATTGTTTGGTGTTTTACGCCGCACAATAGCGGATATGATGTCGTAACGGATTGAATGGCGTTAGTACCTAGGCTGTGGGACAAAAAAAATAACGAAATTACGGACAACTACCGGTTCGATGACGTCACTTCTGGTTCGAGGTCGGACCGTTTAAAGGTGAATGGCGTTAGTCCCTAAGCTCTAAAACAAAAAATAATAATGAAATTATTAATGAAATAACTTTACTTTGATATGTAACACGACCGAATTCGGTTAAAATTTGGCTACTTCCGGGCTTGGAACTTATTTTTGGCTCAATTACTTCACTTCCGGTTATTTCCGGTTCAATTCCGGTCTATTTCCGGATTATTTCCGGTCACTTCCGGTTCACTTCCGGTTCACTTCCGGTTACTTCCGGTCCACTTCCGGTGACTTCCGGGTTATTTCCGGTTATTTCCGGTCACTTCCGGTTCATTTCATGTTACTTCCGGTTATTTCCGGTCACTTCCGGTCAATTTTCGATCTATTTCCCGTCACTTCCGGTTCACTTCAGGTTATTTCCGGTCACTTCCGGTTACTTCCGGCCGCTTCCGGATTATTTCCGGTCACTTCCGGTTACTTCTGGTTCACTTCCGGCCATTTCCGGATTATTTCCGGTCACTTCCGGTTCAATTCTGGTCACTTCCGGTCTATTTCCGGTCACTTCCGGTCTATTTCCGGTTCACTTCAGGTTATTTCCGGTCACTTCCGGATTATTTCCGGTCACTTCCGGTTACTTCCGGTTCACTTCCGGCCATTTCCGGATTATTTCCGGTTACTTCCTGTTACTTTCCGGTTCACTTCCGGCTATTTCCGGATTATTTCCGGTCACTTCCGGTTCATTTCAGGTTACTTCCGGTTATTTCCGGTCACTTCTGTTTCACTTCCGGTTACTTCCGGTTCACTTCCGACTATTTCCGGATTATTTCCGGTCACTTCCGGTTGCTTTCGGTTCACTTCCGGTTACTTCCGGTCCACTTCCGGGGACTTCCGGGTTATTTCCGGTCACTTCCGGGTCATTTCAGGTTACTTCCGGTCCACTTCCGGTGACTTCCGGGTTATTTCCGGTTCACTTCAGGTTACTTCCGGTAACTTCCAGTCACTTCCGGTACACTTCCGGTTCACTTCCGGTCACTTCCGGGTTGATGACCAGTGGTCAAGATTTAAGTATTATACGTAGTATGTTTTTGATATGCAATGCCATTGAGATAATTTAATAAATAACTTAGATTCTACTCTTAATGAGATGTGTACCATAGTGAACCGATAGCCGCGAGCTTAGATTTTAATAAGACATGCAGCGAACCGTGACCAATAACCGAGAGCTAAGATTTTAATGAGCTGTGCAGTGGAGCGCATTAGATGTGTAGCCAAGCGAGACCAATAGCCGCGAGCTTAGATGTTAATTAGACATGCGGCGAACCGTGACCAGTAAACAGGAGCTAAGATTTTAATTAGATGTGCTAGTTATTGACCTCGACCTCACAGTTCAAGCCATTGAAGTATTATACATAGTATATTTTTGATATGCATATATTTTTTTGGGGAAGGCGCAATCAATTGATTGGTTGATACCTAAAGCCGGAGTCTATTACTATTTGTACGTGGCCTGGTGCCCTTAGGCAGGACTGCATTACTCGACATATTTGTTACGGTTGGACGCACACGTCTCTTTGGCAGTCGACTTAATTTGATACGGTCTGATGCATCTGTCCCCCGAGGCCGTCCGGCTCTGATGTACACATACTTACCGATATGATCTATACGTTGAGGTAATACAGTCCAAGGTTGTTTATACATTCGTTTATTATCTATTGTCTATCACCAGTGTCAGTCGGTTTAATTGGTCCTTTAGACCAGTATTGCATTACTAAGCATATTTTTTCCGTCCATCTGACGAACAGGTCCCCGAGGTCGGGAGTGTATTATTCAGCATATTTTTTTAAGAATAGGTCTGACGCACATGTACTTTAATATTGGTTACGGACTGATGCGCACGTCCCTTAATAGACCTTAATAGACTACATTAAGTAGGCATGGGGGGGGGGGGACTGGGTGCATATGTAATTAGGTCAATGCCTCGCGGCAAATTTTTTATAAAGGTATTGTGACGTCATTTGACTCACTTGAAGTGCGCTCGAACACCCATTTTGCCCTCTACTGTCCGTCACTTTGAAAACTTCTTCTGTCAATAAAAAAGGTCGGTCGTCGTAAATATTTTATGATTGTCAGGGAGGCAAGCCTCCCTGGAACCCCCCAAGATTTCTTTTTCTTTTTTTATGAATTTTTAATAAAGAAGAAATGAAAAAGGAAATACATGTACTGTAGAAGTGTAGGCCTACGGGCGAGAAATGGTCGCGGTCACCGTAAATATGTTGTTATAATCGTCAGGGGGGCAAGCCCTCCTATAACCCCCTAAGTTTTCTTTTTCTTTATGAATTTTTAATAACGAACATAAATTAAAAAAGAAATAACCCTGAAGACTGAAGTCACAGTAAAAAAAAAAGTGTAAAAGTGTAGCTCGCCCTATCGCCGTATCGGCTGTTGAACACTGGCGGAGAGACTTGTATTTAGACAAGCTCGTACATTGTCCTGTCTCTGGCATTAAACGAAGCAAAGATGCATGGCGAGCTCGAGTGAACGATTTTAGTAAATGTGAGCGATTTTTGTGCAAATGAAGACTGATTTTCCGATTATGGAGTTCCCTAATCTATTATACAGAATATTTGAAAGACTAGGTGTTTTGCTGTAAGTTCCAGGTGACGGACCTATTCTATATTCGCACCTTTATCTCGGTGTAGTTTTTTGCAACAACCCATCAGAACTCTTCTGTAAAAAGAGGCGCGAAAGCGGAATCAGTATTTGAAAAAAAATGGCGGACGTTTCGAACGCCCGAATGGAACGTTTAGACAAAAAACAAAGTTGACCCGACTTCCAAGTGATTAGACTATAGTGACGTCATTACGTACGCATATGTTGTGTATAGAGTTCGCTGCGCTCACTAATATGTAATAGGCAAAGCCTAGAAGTGAGCGCAGAAAATAGCATTAGTTAAATTTAAAAGTAAACTTCAAGTTCATGATTTATCAGTGTAGACTTTAACGCCAGGGTAACAATCTTTTTCCGGCAAATGACGTGATTCTTAACTTTAGTCTTTATCAATAATAATAAATCAATATCTCCGTTTGACTAGTAAATGTGGAAATGATAAAGTCTTGCTAGTATCAAGAGCTGCCACTATCAGTATCACTGCCTAGCAGTATCAGTGTCACGGGTGGTACTCACCTTATTAATAATAGCAGTTGTCACTATGTTCTTTTTTCTTTGAGTTACAATATAACTTGCTATACATGTTGCCACACTCATGTGCCTCATCCTGTTTTACTTGGCTATTACTTTGCATAGGCTATTCTAGATGATAAATAGACAAGAAAAAAGCATGTTTCATTAAGCAGTATTTTCAGGGTTTGGTGGTGGTGGGGGGGGGGTGTAAATTGTAGCATTTTTTCTTGAATTTAACTTACACATTTTAAATTTCTCAAATATCTGCCTGGAAACAGGATGCACCAATACGACAATAGAGGCAGTGTTTTTAAGTTAAGTAAGTCAGTAGATCAGTCCCTTCCCTTCATATCATCTAATAATTGTGGATGTTAAGGAAATATACTGAAACAGAGGCTTGATAATACATATATTGTACTTGATCTTCGAGTTTTTAGTACAAACCTGATATTCAGTGCTGTGCAGTCACAATTTCCAAAGGTGCCATCAACTCAAATTATTTCAACTAACAAAAACTTGTCATTTCTTTGTACAGTCATACAGTGTTGACATTAAATATTTTCCTTGATAATTTAGTTGATAAAAAACGTAACAACAAATTCTTAGCATCACAAGGTTAAAAAAAAAAAAATGCATGTTGATGGAATTATGTTGATTTTTGTTTTAGACACGCTCAAGATTGTTTCATTAGATATGATGGCGTTGCCAGGATTATTGGGGGGAAGAACAGGGGTAGATACAACGTAGAATAGATTTTAAGTAAAAAAAAAAACAACTGTAACATATATTTATCTTTTAAAATCCCAGCTTTGATCATCAGATGTTTTTGAAAAATCAGATTCTGGCTGCAAGAAAGTGTCAGACAGGTCGGCAGGAAGGATTTGCACAAAACTGCATACCACTTGTTGGATAGCTTTATGTTAGAGCGACTCCATCATAAAGTTTGCTAAAACAATGTTTCTTTGTTTTCTTTTTGTTTGCTTTTTTTAATTAAAGATGCAGTAACCACTTCATAAGAAGGTTAGTGATATTCATATCATCCACCTCAATAAAAATGTTTTTATTGGAAGTATTCAAGAAGTAATCAGATGTAATAAGATGTCAGTACGGATGGCTCTGCCAGACATGAACAGGATACATGTAGATGTGGGTTGCAGTTGGATTTTGTGTTGTTATATTTATGAATAAGTATCTGGATTCTGAACAACTTGTATTTTATTTAGAGATGTCTACTCTTAATTGTAGAAACTGCCATTAAAATTAAATATTTGGGAAAGGAGAAATTAAAAAAAAAAAAGTTTTCTCCAAAATTTTCTGTCTGGATATAATACTGCAATCAAATACTAATGATGCATAGCCATTATAATGCACATATATGTAACGAGTTTGGTTAAATGGCAGATATAAATTACAGTTGAAACATCTGGCAATAATACATATTATTTTGTTTAAACACGTTAGTAAGATCTCAGTTTTTTTATCTTCTTTCTGGAGTTGGGTAGGCGGGTTGTCATATCACCCCTCACTAATTTATTGAAAAGAGCAATTATTCCTCTACATTACCATGGCTATCCAGATATTGAAAATCTGACATTGTTTTAGTAGCAAGCTTGTTTATCCTGCTGATTTCTTGTCCTCTTGCTTTTGTCGTTGCAGTATTCACAACATGGCAGAGTCTATCTTCATTCAAGAGGACGTCAGGGTGCCAGGCAAAATCCGGATTTGTGCCATGTCCACCTGCAGATTTTGCTCGTGAAAGTGCAACAAAAAGAGCACCAGGGTTGTTAGACTCGAACTTTTTAGTCCCTGGATGAATAACAATAAATCGATTTGGTTCATTGTTACCAATCGTCATGCCCTGACACCGATGAATTGTTGTGCCCCATGCAAGTCGCAATGGTATTTGTTTTCTCTTACACCTATGACATCTGCAGTCCAACCTCCTTTCAACAGGAACAATCGGAACAAGGTTTGGTTGACTTTCCAGAAATGGCGGCCCAGTGTATTTGGGGAATTCAACCATGACAGCAAGTGGAAGGGAGTCCTTGGGGGATGCACCTGGTTCATATAGGATGTCAATGACTTTTCCAAAAGATCCATTGAATAAGCCATATTTTACATTTAAATTCCCAGTTAAGATAACTTTGGCACCTTTGCAGAGATAGATGGTTCTCTGAAGGCCACCTGCCTTATCACCAGATGAACTTTTGGAATGGATACCATCTGTGACAGCGTTGATTTTGGCTATGGGGTAAGATTTGTTCAGGTGAAGAATTTGTTTTTTGTTATGACACCATTCCTCGGAATGAGTTGGAAAAACAAACAGGCCATCTTCTTTCATGTGTGCTAACAAGCCCTCGCCATGTGTGATCTTCAGATTATTCCATTGAAATTTTTGTAGCCATTTTGCTTGCCCAGGTGTTGTTTTGTATTCTCTCATCGTTGACAAAACAGTTTTCAACTGATGTTGATCTTTATCCTGGCGTATGATAGTCTTCAGGTTGACCGCTTGTTGAAAACTGTTCCATACAACTGCACCATGCATAGCTGCTGGGATTTTACTGGTGCAGTTATAGACGGGAGAATCACATACTGGTGGGAGTTGGGCATCATCCCCAAGGAAAACAACTACAGGCAGTCCTCCCCATGGCTGATCCATGTTGTTTTTTTGTGACATCCCACATCTGGTCATGTACTCCATCCATCCAAGAGTTTTACAACCAATCAGTGACCGTTCATCGACAAGTAAGGCGACAAGACCTTCACAGTTTTTTTGAAGCGCCTCTCCAATAGACCCATCTGGTGGTGACATTTCTTTGAATGCTGAAGATTGCATAGGAATTTTCAGAAAACTGTGCAAAGTAACTCCAGATATCAGATTTGCACTGTTTCCGGTGGGGCATACAACCTGAACACACTTATTGGTGTTAAACATGAGTCTAATTGCTCTCACAAGACACTGGATGAGGTAGGATTTACCTGAGCCTGCTGTTCCAGCCACAATGAGTCGTAGGGGTTGGTATTCAAGCCCTTGTTGGTGGTCGGACAGGGTATTCATTACAAGATTAAAAGCGAATCGTTGCTCTCTGTTCATAGTGTGGAAAAGAACACTCGGTAGCTTCAGTTCCGAGTTTGCTGGTTCCTCTTCTTTATTGAGATTTTCCCACCAAATTTTGCATTTATTTAATGGATACAGAGAGTTGTCAACACTCCAGTCATGTCCCGGTGAACCGTCGTCATATATGAAGTCCTCTACCTCCTCGTGGAATTTTGCTTGAGGCTGAACAAGATCCATCCACTCCGGTTGATCGGGATCATCAAACTCTGCATTAGTTTCATTTTCATTGCTCTCTGGCTCATCTTGACTAACAGCATACCTTTTGGCCCTTTCAACATCTGCTTTTACAAAAGTTGGGCATACTTCTGTGCAAAGGAAACCATTCATTTGATCAACCCACGTTCTGGATGGATCTTTGACTTCAGATATTAGATGCCAATTCGGCCAGTGCAGTAACAACATCGTTCTGCAATAGTCCTCCTGAAGTGGCCATGTGGCTTGTGTATTGCTGCCAGAAATAACGGGCACTCTACCCATTTTACACACAAAGTCATACCATGAACTCTCATCTTCATCGCCTCGAGCTAAATATTTGTCCAAAGGAGTAGACTTTGTAACTGTAGAACCAGTATGTTCCAAAACTCTTGAACCAGACATACTAACAGATTGAAACTGATGACTAGACCGGAAAAGGGGTAAAGATGAAAGCTCAAAGGAGGCTTCAACAGCAGAAATATCCCTCTTAACAGTTCCCATTAGAAGCTTTGTACAAAGTGTTTTAGCCGTTGCTGTCGATGAATCATCAACAGAATGAACGATGTCATTAAATAAGTCTGCTTTTGCCCCGGTTGGCTCGTTTCCTTTACAGGCATAACCAGAAACATACCTCTCTGTGGCAATGATTTCATTTACTGATGGACTATCTGGATTACTCTGCGAAAGAATCAAAGAGATATCTCCATTTGCCCTCCAACCTTGAGTGTGATACTGGGAGTGCTGGACCAGAAGTGGATGATCACGTTCCATTTCTAGACGCAATGACCCATTTCTGTCTTTTACCAGAGCAGGTTTAGTTCTTAATTCTTTTCCTGGATTTCCTTTAGACCCAAACTCCATACGGCAAGATTTAACATTGTTTTTATTGGTTGTAGCAGTGCGAGGAGTACGTAAACAGTAATCAGAGCATCGATGAATGTTTATTCTGTTTGTCAGTAAGAGGTGATCCTCAAGAAGAGATTCCTGGGACTGACAAACATCCATCAAAAGTTTGACTAGAGGATTTTTCTCCTCAGGTGGGGGAAGCCCCGTTCCTTCAGGTGGAGGCCAAAGATGTTTTTTGGATTCCCCATTAACGTCCTTACCTGCGGGATGACACGCAGATAGTCCAAATACAGATTTTGCCCAATTGTCCAATTCCTGGGCACACTCATCTTCAGACAATTTATCTTGAAGAGCCTGATACAGGAGATTATGGGGCTCTCGATCTGTTCGCCAACACAAACCATGCCAGTGGATCATGCCCCTTGACTTGGCAAACTCTTGCCTGTACCAATAAGTATCCACACCAAATACTGGACCCATAACCTCCTTGAAGTAGGACTGTGTGCGTAGGTCAAAGTAATGACCTACGACATGAGTATTTTTCTGAAGAGCAGAAAATAATGTGTTGCGATCATTTAGATCAACATTTTTGCCAGATGTTTCATTGATATACATCCCGAGAAGACGCCTAAGGGGTTTGAAATAGTATTCGGCACAGCTTCCTGTAGTGAAGAAAGAAGGCAGCCCTTTCCCCTCATTTATCTGAAACTGAATGAGAGACCTTAACTCTCTGCCCTTTTGGGCCCAGTACTGTGAAGTTCCACGCAATGAGGCACTTAAATACAAAATTTTTTAAACAGTCTGGGGATCTTTTTCTGGTATCTCTTTCAAGTCCGATACTGTCATGTTAGCATCTCCCAATTGTTGTCGTACAATGAAATTGCTTTGTTCAAGTACACGTTTTCGGGAGATAATGTTGTGAACAATAAATTTGAAAAATTGATGATGAGCAAACCTGCCATCTTTGTACCATAACAAATGGTCTGCCCAATCAGACATGGATGTACAGGTTTCGGGGCGATTAACCTTGAAGTCCCCACAGCCATATGGAAATAAACATGGAAACGCATATGTAAAAAAGTGCTGTTGTGTTAGTTCAGGGACAGGTTGTGTGTCACGTGTGGGCCAAGGGATAGTAATTACTTTTTTATTTTCTGTAACCATGCCATGATCAGGGCCCACTACTTCAGCCACTACTTGTTCAACCCTTTCTTTGATGTTTATAAGCGGTTCATTCAAAAGTACACCAGACACAGTTTCATTGTCCTCTGTCTGAACTTCATTATTTTGCAGTGGAGCTGGGCCTTGGTCATCTGTGTGCAATTCTGCAGCAGTTGAATCATATTCGAGCGTTTTAATACCGTTGATTTCTCTATTTAGAGGCAGACAATCAAGTCTCTCTTTACAAATAATTATATCTGCAAAAGCAGGGTTGTTATTTTTCAACCAAAATAAGGCAGATTGCACTTTGTAGCGTCTCATATTAAATTCCTTGCTTGTATCATCTTTTCCTTGTCTTCGAACTCGTATCATATTTATTTCTTCAGGAAGTTTCGGGAAAATTTGAGCCGGTTGTTCAACAGCCTGGGGAAATGCTACACAGTGACCATTAGCTGCTAACCCTCCATGTTTTAGTAGGTGAACATTTATGCATGGTGAAATGCGGGAAATTAGTTGCTGTTCAACAATAGTAAGATCTTTCAATTCTGGAGGCATTTCACCTGGGTCCATTTTGTTTTCCTTTGAGAACATTTTAATTTTTCCTTTATCTTTATAGCATCTTTTACACATATTTGTATTTTTGGGTGCCATTTTCATGTTGAGTCTGCTCTCATTACATATTTCACACTGACTAAATGTGTAATTCATTTGTTGGAGTTCGAAAGATCGGATGGAATCCATTGCTGTGTTCAGCTGCTTATCAAAACTCATGGGGTGGGGTTCTGGCAGTTCTTCTACAGTTATGTTTAATTTTTCTGTTTTCTTCCGTATTTCTGTAAGAAGTTTTCGTTTCCAGAGATATTTTTCTTTTGGTAAATCTGGGGGGTTAAAATTGATACCAAGCTTCCTACAGTGTACTTTTAGTTCATCAAGGTCGCCTGGCTTTGATGACGTTGATGAGTCTCGATTACACCGAGCTATATTGTTTTGTGGTTCTTCATTTATTTGGGAATTATTTGAGCTTTGTTTAAATGATGTGGATGTTGTTAACCCAGAAGATGAAGATTCAGTTACATGGTGGATTTTGGGGGGCTTTAATTGTTCAGTTGATGCAGTGATAGCGCGTTTTCGGTTTGATGGGGCAATAACATCTGTCATAAGCTTGAAGTGACAAACGTCCAATAGAACGTTTATTGTTTCTGCTTCAATTACATCATTAGAGTATTTATGTAATGTGAAATAGGGTTCAGATTGTTTGGTATGTGGGTTGTATTTTGATCCCTTTAGCCATATATGGAGATTATACTGCAGGACTTTAGTTGCTGCATGTATTTCACACGCAGTTGCCCAGCCATTTCCCAATACCATATTTTTCCAGTAACCTTGCTGAGAGTGGGATTGTAAGTCATGATGAATTACTACATCATTTTCTGTTTCTGACCAGTTGTCGTAAACATATCGACATATTATGTGTCTAAAATACATATGTCGTGAAATGTCACCATGGAGAGCCAAGCTAATGCAATGGAAAAAACAGTTTCCATCTCCTGGGACATCTGAAATAGTACAGGGTGGTAAAAGAGATGGATTTATCCTGGGGGGGACAGATGTTTTTGCTGTGTAGATGTGTCGTTTGGTCGATTGAAAAGGTTTACAATAATTGTGATCGTTTATTGAGCCTACATCTAAAACTGTACATTGTGGTAAAATAAATGGGTTCAGTCTAGAGCCTACAGTATATTTGTTTAATGAGCTTTTTGCATAGTTGTGAAATGTTTCAGAAACTTCCAATATTATTAACAAGACTTAAAAATACATGCACATGTACCATCAAATATTTCTAATTCAGGGGGAATAATTCAACTTACCTCCCCCTTTATTTAAACAGGAAAGAATAAGAGACTTGAAAGTCAGTTCAGTTGCTGGCTTATTAGAACAATAACAAGAATTAAATTTTTAATCTGTTTTATATTTATATCTATTTCGAAATAAACAACGCAATCTAATCTTCCAAATCTAATCTGACCACATTAAAAACCCAATCATAAATGAAATTGAATGAATAGTTGAAATATGTTTTTTGACCACTAAAAAAAAAGCTTACAGAACATCCAACACACCTGATAATAGTAATAATAAGGTGATGTTATTTAAATTACGTACAGATTTTAGAACAATAGCAATATCGTAAAAATTATGGCATAGCGGCCTTATTTATGCTGTATTTTAATTTTTACAAATAGGCCTATCGCTTACTGATCTAAACTTTATGATTTCTGTCTGTCTGTCTGCTCTGTTATTACCGAAGTTTAAATTATTTTTAATTAAAACTTGATCCAGTCATGAAGCAGATCGATCTGCGGAAAGATTTTCCACCACTGGAATAAAAGCTAATTATTATAATAGCCTTCGTAATTTACAAGATGTTGAGAACAAATAAAAATATATAGGGCCTACTAATTAAAGTATGCTGTCTTTAGCTCTTCCATTCCAAAAACTTGAAAAAGGATCGGAATTAAGCTTAAAAGAATTGATTAATACTAATAGGGCTATTGCATTAATCCTGTGGTTATGAAATCCAGTGTAAAAACAGAATAATGAAATATAGCAGTTGGGCTTTTCAAGGAAAAAAACTTCCCAATGGACAATAAATTTTGCATTTTATGAATGATTATATGATAAGATTTAAAACTGATGCAGTCGACTATCTAAAAATAACTTGACTGGCGTGTTCGTCCCACATTCAATGATTCATCAATTTCATGAATATTGATGATGGTGGAACCACCCCCCAATACAATTTGCAATGATTGAGCGTGTGTTTTTACTTTGCCGAAAAAAATAGGAAAAAAACTGCAGTTTAAAATTTTAAAATACTATTTAGTATTTAAAACAAGAGATCATGTCAACACTGAGATAAGTACATCTAATCTGACCTTTTACAGGGTTTTCATTAAGAGCCGGCAACCGGCGATTTTCGTCGGCTACTTTCTCCGTGACCGCCGGCTACTTTTATAGAAGTACCACTGGCCCGCTGGGATACTAAATTTTTGGGACCTTTGTCTTCTGTAATTTAGTTGCAATGCATTGCTATAACTTTAATGTTCTTAATTTACATTCAAAATGCGATTTATCGGCCGTTTAATTCGTCGGTGAAATGTTGCTTACTTCAGTCACAGATGCTGATAAAATTACAACCTTGCCATGCATTGGCCAATTGGTTAAATTTCAGCCAATCGGTGTCCACGTAAGAAGCTTAACTACAGTTGACGTACACGTAACTTCCAATTTCGGATAAATTTCCGGTTCAAGTCTGACAGCGATGTGATTTTGAACTGACATAAATGACTTATAAATAGAGTTAATTCTCCATAACTTTTGCCCACTGGCTATTAAAAGGGGCAAAAACAGGGCTAGAGTTTAGAAGAGCATGCACGTGTTTGGCAACGTGTGTAGCATGTGCATGGAGACACCTGGGGTGACTTTTGTTCAAGGGACATGAAAATTGAAAGTGAACAAAAACAAAAGTGAAACCACTCATCAAATATTCAGTGAAGTGACAAGTTGGAACCTTCCAAACTTCTGGAAAAAAAAAATAACAAAACTTTTTGAGTGGTTTCTTTTTAATAAAGTTAAATTACAGTCTCCCTTGGCCTTGAGTTTTCATCTTTAAAAAACGTCAGCAATCGCGAAAGTGTGTGTTACAACAACAACACGGACATCAAAGTGATGCTTGGCGAAATTCAAGGGTAAAAAAGACAGAAAAAACACTATGCACATCATCAAAAGACTTCTTTAGAGCTAAATGATATATAAAGAAACTATATCATAATGAAACTTTGTCTATTACATTTACAGTTAATTTATTTTCTGTATCAGGCCAATCTTAAAAAAGTTTCGTTTCATGTAAACCTATTTGTATTGTAAATGTAATACAACCAAGTGTGAGTTGGTACTTTCTTTTTATCCAACCCTTTTTGGTCTTTCATTAAACAAAATACATCAAGCACAAAGTTCGGTTGATAAATGACAAATATAAACATTAGATAAATATACATATATTTTTACATGTAAAATATTTAAAAGAAAATAGGTAATGTTTTTAAAAAAACATAGCAATGTCAACATCTGGGAAAACCTTGCAAGGTGTTGTGTTATAGCCAATATAGGCCTGCATACATGGACATGTTAAATTGACAAGTTGAATCACTTTGCATGTTTCATGTTTGTATTCCTTGCATGCTTGCAAACTTCGACTCTAGGATTGCTTTTTGCAAAGTAGTTTAGAGTGTATTGGGTAAAAAAATAGTAACCAAAAATCAATACTTTAACTGTCAAAGCATAAATCAAATTACGCGTAAGTATTAAACTCTTCGGTCCATTTAATATGTTGTAGATTGGGATAGTTG
Source organism: Lepidochitona cinerea (assembly GCA_963971465.1). Classification (NCBI taxonomy): domain Eukaryota; kingdom Metazoa; phylum Mollusca; class Polyplacophora; order Chitonida; family Tonicellidae; genus Lepidochitona; species Lepidochitona cinerea. Next base: position 1,375,339 of record OZ020559.1, read on the forward strand.
ATACCTTGAGGGGATAGTAAATTCTCAGACTTACTATCCCGTTTGTCTAGTGTAAAATTTTCCCTTAATTCTAACCCTGGAAGTATACCATTAACTTAGTAAAACAAGTAAACAGTATAACACAAGATTTTGTGGAGTGTTTTATTTCGTAGCAATGCATTTAATTTTATATATCATCAGGAAACAATCAATCTGAAACACAACAAATGTTCAAGTCAAGGTATACATGAGACAGGTAGAAACAAAATCAGCTGCCACACTAGACAGGTAACAAAATTCAAACATTTTGCCCCTGTACAACATATTTGATAATCTCCCTTTCTACTTGTTCTCTGGAAAATCCTGAAACGCGCGCTTTAAGGAGAGGAGGTGTATCGTAAAGTGTATCAAAATACGCCCGCTGAATCCGGTCTTGACTTGAAGCTGGGACTGGCACCGCCTACTATTTTGAAACAGCCACCTACTTCAAAAGATAATGAAAACCCTGCTTTTGGATAAAAAAATTCAGCTGTCAAAAATTGTCGCACCTGAATTGAATATTCATAGCCAGCAGACGACGCGTTCTTGCATACGTCACGTGACAGAAACCCTTGGCGACCAAGGAGATTCCTATGGATTCCTTCCGCATCGCGCACGGGGCAGTGTAAATGTTTCGGCGCGTTGTTGATTTATTAATTTAGATGCATTAAAGTTAGTAGCTAACCAATTTCCTGCTTTAAGTAGTGTTATACCTAGCTGCAGAGATTTGCAGCCCTCGAATGCCTTCCGAGCCTAGAAGTGAGCGCAGAAAATAACTAAAAGTAAAAGTCCATAATTTATCTCGGTGTAGTTTTTTTAAACAACCCATCATATGTACTCTTCTGTAAAAAGAGGCGCGAAAGCGGAATCAGTATCTGGCAGCAGGTCACAGTTTCATTTTCCTTCATTTCCCATTTGCGGTAATGTTAATGTCTGCTCTCACAGCACCTTCCCTAACTTTCGTTGAACCAAATCCTTCGGTGGGGGCCTTGAACAGTCCTTTGGCAGTATTTTAAGCACAATTTTTTCATAGGTTGAAGGTAGAAATTTTGAGATACGAGTAGAATCAGCTGATAGGGGTCTCTTTGCACATATTCCGCCGCATGTAAATAGACCAAAGCACCCCCAACTACCAGATCTCCAGCACCTGAACTGGTCCCATTCCACTTCTAAAATCATTTCCAGACAGTAACTCAACCCCTGTCCTTTCATAAAAACTACAAAAATGCCCAGAAAAAAAATGCAGGGGGCCCGGAAAAAATAATAAAAAAAACACACAAAAATATCTGGAACTTCTTTCGTCCCTAGGAATTTCCGGAAGTGACAAACTGTGACCTGTATCCTAACAGAGGCACAAAATTCCTTCAATCTACTTCTAAATATAACACATTGAGCTTAAAGGTATTTGGAATGATCTCTCAAGAGGAAAACTAAATGCAATGAAAACTAAGCCTTCTGTAGCCCTCCCATTTACACCACCCCCCATTAGAACATAGCAAGGACAATGACCGGTGAGCTAAAAAAGCTTAAAATTGTCATATCTCAGCTCTGGGAAAACATATTTGAACTCTGTAAACTAGTGTGACTTCTACTAAGAGTGTTCTACCATAAAATACTAACTTTATGAGGACACATATCTTTCTGTGGCTTCCTCAACTAAAATATACTGTGCATTTGTTACATTTTAAGATTTGTTGGATTACAAAATTGATAAATTCTACTCAAAGTCAGTCATACTGTGGCCAAGTTTAAACAGCTTGAAAAAACAAGTGTTATTCTTGTATCCCAGGTTGATTTTAGGCTCAAAATTGTACTGGAAAGCTTAAAACCAGAGGAAGAAGTCCCCTGCCACACGGCTTATTGTTGGGATCCCCCAACACAAAACTCTGTTCAAAACTGCCCACAAGTACCCTTGAATATAAACTTAATTATTAGCCTAGCCCAGAGAACAAAACTGCACCCCAAAAAGTCAAACAAGGGTCTAAAAGGATATTTCTGGGAAAATATGATTAGATTTAAGAAAAAATATGCAAAAAAAGGGGGGTGGGGTAAATGTTAGGTTGGTTTATTTTTTAAAACAATTGATTCCTGCATTCTTGCAAGTGAAAATTGTGTAAGACACATGCAGGTACTGAATAAAATCAGGAAAGCCCAGGTCATTATATTCTGGGCGATTTTATGCCAACTTTGAGTGTCATTAGGCATGCTATCTGAGGCGAATTTCTAATGCAATAAAGCTGTGAAGCCATGCCAATGGTAAAATTACCTCTGGAAAAAGTAGAAAGACTCTCATTTCCATTCCTTTGATGTGTGAATCAGGAAAATATGCTCACAGGTGGATAAACAATTCCATTCATCTTATACAGGACCTGAAATTACCTGAAAGAGTACACAAAATATTCAGTTTGACATAAAACAACACTGAAAACGTTTTTTTTTTTACAAGAAAAGGCATTTGGTAAGACTAAAAAGGAGGTTATTATGTTTCTCACATGTTGACCATCAAATCAATGTAAGAATCATAGGTTTTTGTCAGAAAGCCAAATAAAATTTAATATGTACACAAAATCAAGTAATGCCCAAATTCTTTTCAATTTTTGGGGGGTAGGGTAGTGTTCTGTGTGTTTTGGCAAGGGTAATGAGAAAAGCAACCAGATTGTGTGGCATATCATTGCAGAAATAGGTGAACTACCATATTGAAAAGTATCATTTACTTACAGGAGAAATTCAACTCATAATCATGTACATTACTTTGCCCCCCAAAACTATCAAGAAATCAATTTTGTGCAAATATTTTGCTAGAAAAGACATGAAAGATACATTTTCAGCACATCTAGACAGTACTATAGGTTTTATAATGTGTTTCTGACAAGTTTTAAGTCACAAACACAGTGTTGTTGTTGTACAGTGATCTATTTCACAAAATATGTCTTCAACCCATACAGGCAGCAGGTCACAGTTTCATTTTCCTTCATTTCCCATTTGCGGTAATGTTAATGTCTGCTCTCACAGCACCTTCCCTAACTTTCGTTGAACCAAATCCTTCGGTGGGGGCCTTGAACAGTCCTTTGGCAGTATTTTAAGCACAATTTTTTCATAGGTTGAAGGTAGAAATTTTGAGATACGAGTAGAATCAGCTGATAGGGGTCTCTTTGCACATATTCCGCCGCATGTAAATAGACCAAAGCACCCCCAACTACCAGATCTCCAGCACCTGAACTGGTCCCATTCCACTTCTAAAATCATTTCCAGACAGTAACTCAACCCCTGTCCTTTCATAAAAACTACAAAAATGCCCAGAAAAAAAATGCAGGGGGCCCGGAAAAAATAATAAAAAAAACACACAAAAATATCTGGAACTTCTTTCGTCCCTAGGAATTTCCGGAAGTGACAAACTGTGACCTGTATCCTAACAGAGGCACAAAATTCCTTCAATCTACTTCTAAATATAACACATTGAGCTTAAAGGTATTTGGAATGATCTCTCAAGAGGAAAACTAAATGCAATGAAAACTAAGCCTTCTGTAGCCCTCCCATTTACACCACCCCCCATTAGAACATAGCAAGGACAATGACCGGTGAGCTAAAAAAGCTTAAAATTGTCATATCTCAGCTCTGGGAAAACATATTTGAACTCTGTAAACTAGTGTGACTTCTACTAAGAGTGTTCTACCATAAAATACTAACTTTATGAGGACACATATCTTTCTGTGGCTTCCTCAACTAAAATATACTGTGCATTTGTTACATTTTAAGATTTGTTGGATTACAAAATTGATAAATTCTACTCAAAGTCAGTCATACTGTGGCCAAGTTTAAACAGCTTGAAAAAACAAGTGTTATTCTTGTATCCCAGGTTGATTTTAGGCTCAAAATTGTACTGGAAAGCTTAAAACCAGAGGAAGAAGTCCCCTGCCACACGGCTTATTGTTGGGATCCCCCAACACAAAACTCTGTTCAAAACTGCCCACAAGTACCCTTGAATATAAACTTAATTATTAGCCTAGCCCAGAGAACAAAACTGCACCCCAAAAAGTCAAACAAGGGTCTAAAAGGATATTTCTGGGAAAATATGATTAGATTTAAGAAAAAATATGCAAAAAAAGGGGGGTGGGGTAAATGTTAGGTTGGTTTATTTTTTAAAACAATTGATTCCTGCATTCTTGCAAGTGAAAATTGTGTAAGACACATGCAGGTACTGAATAAAATCAGGAAAGCCCAGGTCATTATATTCTGGGCGATTTTATGCCAACTTTGAGTGTCATTAGGCATGCTATCTGAGGCGAATTTCTAATGCAATAAAGCTGTGAAGCCATGCCAATGGTAAAATTACCTCTGGAAAAAGTAGAAAGACTCTCATTTCCATTCCTTTGATGTGTGAATCAGGAAAATATGCTCACAGGTGGATAAACAATTCCATTCATCTTATACAGGACCTGAAATTACCTGAAAGAGTACACAAAATATTCAGTTTGACATAAAACAACACTGAAAACGTTTTTTTTTTACAAGAAAAGGCATTTGGTAAGACTAAAAAGGAGGTTATTATGTTTCTCACATGTTGACCATCAAATCAATGTAAGAATAATAGGTTTTTGTCAGAAAGCCAAATAAAATTTAATATGTACACAAAATCAAGTAATGCCCAAATTCTTTTCAATTTTTGGGGGGTAGGGTAGTGTTCTGTGTGTTTTGGCAAGGGTAATGAGAAAAGCAACCAGATTGTGTGGCATATCATTGCAGAAATAGGTGAACTACCATATTGAAAAGTATCATTTACTTACAGGAGAAATTCAACTCATAATCATGTACATTACTTTGCCCCCCAAAACTATCAAGAAATCAATTTTGTGCAAATATTTTGCTAGAAAAGACATGAAAGATACATTTTCAGCACATCTAGACAGTACTATAGGTTTTATAATGTGTTTCTGACAAGTTTTAAGTCACAAACACAGTGTTGTTGTTGTACAGTGATCTATTTCACAAAATATGTCTTCAACCCATACAGAGGCACAAAATTCCTTCAATCTACTTCTAAATATAACACATTGAGCTTAAAGGTATTTGGAATGATCTCTCAAGAGGAAAACTAAATGCAATGAAAACTAAGCCTTCTGTAGCCCTCCCATTTACACCACCCCCCATTAGAACATAGCAAGGACAATGACCGGTGAGCTAAAAAAGCTTAAAATTGTCATATCTCAGCTCTGGGAAAACATATTTGAACTCTGTAAACTAGTGTGACTTCTACTAAGAGTGTTCTACCATAAAATACTAACTTTATGAGGACACATATCTTTCTGTGGCTTCCTCAACTAAAATATACTGTGCATTTGTTACATTTTAAGATTTGTTGGATTACAAAATTGATAAATTGTACTCAAAGTCAGTCATACTGTGGCCAAGTTTAAACAGCTTGAAAAAACAAGTGTTATTCTTGTATCCCAGGTTGATTTTAGGCTCAAAATTGTACTGGAAAGCTTAAAACCAGAGGAAGAAGTCCCCTGCCACACGGCTTATTGTTGGGATCCCCCAACACAAAACTCTGTTCAAAACTGCCCACAAGTACCCTTGAATATAAACTTAATTATTAGCCTAGCCCAGAGAACAAAACTGCACCCCAAAAAGTCAAACAAGGGTCTAAAAGGATATTTCTGGGAAAATATGATTAGATTTAAGAAAAAATATGCAAAAAAAGGGGGGTGGGGTAAATGTTAGGTTGGTTTATTTTTTAAAACAATTGATTCCTGCATTCTTGCAAGTGAAAATTGTGTAAGACACATGCAGGTACTGAATAAAATCAGGAAAGCCCAGGTCATTATATTCTGGGCGATTTTATGCCAACTTTGAGTGTCATTAGGCATGCTATCTGAGGCGAATTTCTAATGCAATAAAGCTGTGAAGCCATGCCAATGGTAAAATTACCTCTGGAAAAAGTAGAAAGACTCTCATTTCCATTCCTTTGATGTGTGAATCAGGAAAATATGCTCACAGGTGGATAAACAATTCCATTCATCTTATACAGGACCTGAAATTACCTGAAAGAGTACACAAAATATTCAGTTTGACATAAAACAACACTGAAAACGTTTTTTTTTTACAAGAAAAGGCATTTGGTAAGACTAAAAAGGAGGTTATTATGTTTCTCACATGTTGACCATCAAATCAATGTAAGAATCATAGGTTTTTGTCAGAAAGCCAAATAAAATTTAATATGTACACAAAATCAAGTAATGCCCAAATTCTTTTCAATTTTTGGGGGGTAGGGTAGTGTTCTGTGTGTTTTGGCAAGGGTAATGAGAAAAGCAACCAGATTGTGTGGCATATCATTGCAGAAATAGGTGAACTACCATATTGAAAAGTATCATTTACTTACAGGAGAAATTCAACTCATAATCATGTACATTACTTTGCCCCCCAAAACTATCAAGAAATCAATTTTGTGCAAATATTTTGCTAGAAAAGACATGAAAGATACATTTTCAGCACATCTAGACAGTACTATAGGTTTTATAATGTGTTTCTGACAAGTTTTAAGTCACAAACACAGTGTTGTTGTTGTACAGTGATCTATTTCACAAAATATGTCTTCAACCCATACAGAGGCACAAAATTCCTTCAATCTACTTCTAAATATAACACATTGAGCTTAAAGGTATTTGGAATGATCTCTCAAGAGGAAAACTAAATGCAATGAAAACTAAGCCTTCTGTAGCCCTCCCATTTACACCACCCCCCATTAGAACATAGCAAGGACAATGACCGGTGAGCTAAAAAAGCTTAAAATTGTCATATCTCCGCTCTGGGAAAACATATTTGAACTCTGTAAACTAGTGTGACTTCTACTAAGAGTGTTCTACCATAAAATACTAACTTTATGAGGACACATATCTTTCTGTGGCTTCCTCAACTAAAATATACTGTGCATTTGTTACATTTTAAGATTTGTTGGATTACAAAATTGATAAATTCTACTCAAAGTCAGTCATACTGTGGCCAAGTTTAAACAGCTTGAAAAAACAAGTGTTATTCTTGTATCCCAGGTTGATTTTAGGCTCAAAATTGTACTGGAAAGCTTAAAACCAGAGGAAGAAGTCCCCTGCCACACGGCTTATTGTTGGGATCCCCCAACACAAAACTCTGTTCAAAACTGCCCACAAGTACCCTTGAATATAAACTTAATTATTAGCCTAGCCCAGAGAACAAAACTGCACCCCAAAAAGTCAAACAAGGGTCTAAAAGGATATTTCTGGGAAAATATGATTAGATTTAAGAAAAAATATGCAAAAAAAGGGGGGTGGGGTAAATGTTAGGTTGGTTTATTTTTTAAAACAATTGATTCCTGCATTCTTGCAAGTGAAAATTGTGTAAGACACATGCAGGTACTGAATAAAATCAGGAAAGCCCAGGTCATTATATTCTGGGCGATTTTATGCCAACTTTGAGTGTCATTAGGCATGCTATCTGAGGCGAATTTCTAATGCAATAAAGCTGTGAAGCCATGCCAATGGTAAAATTACCTCTGGAAAAAGTAGAAAGACTCTCATTTCCATTCCTTTGATGTGTGAATCAGGAAAATATGCTCACAGGTGGATAAACAATTCCATTCATCTTATACAGGACCTGAAATTACCTGAAAGAGTACACAAAATATTCAGTTTGACATAAAACAACACTGAAAACGTTTTTTTTTTACAAGAAAAGGCATTTGGTAAGACTAAAAAGGAGGTTATTATGTTTCTCACATGTTGACCATCAAATCAATGTAAGAATCATAGGTTTTTGTCAGAAAGCCAAATAAAATTTAATATGTACACAAAATCAAGTAATGCCCAAATTCTTTTCAATTTTTGGGGGGTAGGGTAGTGTTCTGTGTGTTTTGGCAAGGGTAATGAGAAAAGCAACCAGATTGTGTGGCATATCATTGCAGAAATAGGTGAACTACCATATTGAAAAGTATCATTTACTTACAGGAGAAATTCAACTCATAATCATGTACATTACTTTGCCCCCCAAAACTATCAAGAAATCAATTTTGTGCAAATATTTTGCTAAAAAAGGCATGAAAGATACATTTTCAGCACATCTAGACAGTACTATAGGTTTTATAATGTGTTTCTGACAAGTTTTAAGTCACAAACACAGTGTTGTTGTTGTACAGTGATCTATTTCACAAAATATGTCTTCAACCCTAACAGAGGCACAAAATTCCTTCAATCTACTTCTAAATATAACACATTGAGCTTAAAGGTATTTGGAATGATCTCTCAAGAGGAAAACTAAATTCAATGAAAACTAAGCCTTCTGTAGCCCTCCCATTTACACCACCCCCCATTAGAACATAGCAAGGACAATGACCGGTGAGCTAAAAAAGCTTAAAATTGTCATATCTCAGCTCTGGGAAAACATATTTGAACTCTGTAAACTAGTGTGACTTCTACTAAGAGTGTTCTACCATAAAATACTAACTTTATGAGGACACATATCTTTCTGTGGCTTCCTCAACTAAAATATACTGTGCATTTGTTACATTTTAAGATTTGTTGGATTACAAAATTGATAAATTCTACTCAAAGTCAGTCATACTGTGGCCAAGTTTAAACAGCTTGAAAAAACAAGTGTTATTCTTGTATCCCAGGTTGATTTTAGGCTCAAAATTGTACTGGAAAGCTTAAAACCAGAGGAAGAAGTCCCCTGCCACACGGCTTATTGTTGGGATCCCCCAACACAAAACTCTGTTCAAAACTGCCCACAAGTACCCTTGAATATAAACTTAATTATTAGCCTAGCCCAGAGAACAAAACTGCACCCCAAAAAGTCAAACAAGGGTCTAAAAGGATATTTCTGGGAAAATATGATTAGATTTAAGAAAAAATATGCAAAAAAAGGGGGGTGGGGTAAATGTTAGGTTGGTTTATTTTTTAAAACAATTGATTCCTGCATTCTTGCAAGTGAAAATTGTGTAAGACACATGCAGGTACTGAATAAAATCAGGAAAGCCCAGGTCATTATATTCTGGGCGATTTTATGCCAACTTTGAGTGTCATTAGGCATGCTATCTGAGGCGAATTTCTAATGCAATAAAGCTGTGAAGCCATGCCAATGGTAAAATTACCTCTGGAAAAAGTAGAAAGACTCTCATTTCCATTCCTTTGATGTGTGAATCAGGAAAATATGCTCACAGGTGGATAAACAATTCCATTCATCTTATACAGGACCTGAAATTACCTGAAAGAGTACACAAAATATTCAGTTTGACATAAAACAACACTGAAAACGTTTTTTTTTTACAAGAAAAGGCATTTGGTAAGACTAAAAAGGAGGTTATTATGTTTCTCACATGTTGACCATCAAATCAATGTAAGAATAATAGGTTTTTGTCAGAAAGCCAAATAAAATTTAATATGTACACAAAATCAAGTAATGCCCAAATTCTTTTCAATTTTTGGGGGGTAGGGTAGTGTTCTGTGTGTTTTGGCAAGGGTAATGAGAAAAGCAACCAGATTGTGTGGCATATCATTGCAGAAATAGGTGAACTACCATATTGAAAAGTATCATTTACTTACAGGAGAAATTCAACTCATAATCATGTACATTACTTTGCCCCCCAAAACTATCAAGAAATCAATTTTGTGCAAATATTTTGCTAGAAAAGACATGAAAGATACATTTTCAGCACATCTAGACAGTACTATAGGTTTTATAATGTGTTTCTGACAAGTTTTAAGTCACAAACACAGTGTTGTTGTTGTACAGTGATCTATTTCACAAAATATGTCTTCAACCCATACAGAGGCACAAAATTCCTTCAATCTACTTCTAAATATAACACATTGAGCTTAAAGGTATTTGGAATGATCTCTCAAGAGGAAAACTAAATGCAATGAAAACTAAGCCTTCTGTAGCCCTCCCATTTACACCACCCCCCATTAGAACATAGCAAGGACAATGACCGGTGAGCTAAAAAAGCTTAAAATTGTCATATCTCAGCTCTGGGAAAACATATTTGAACTCTGTAAACTAGTGTGACTTCTACTAAGAGTGTTCTACCATAAAATACTAACTTTATGAGGACACATATCTTTCTGTGGCTTCCTCAACTAAAATATACTGTGCATTTGTTACATTTTAAGATTTGTTGGATTACAAAATTGATAAATTCTACTCAAAGTCAGTCATACTGTGGCCAAGTTTAAACAGCTTGAAAAAACAAGTGTTATTCTTGTATCCCAGGTTGATTTTAGGCTCAAAATTGTACTGGAAAGCTTAAAACCAGAGGAAGAAGTCCCCTGCCACACGGCTTATTGTTGGGATCCCCCAACACAAAACTCTGTTCAAAACTGCCCACAAGTACCCTTGAATATAAACTTAATTATTAGCCTAGCCCAGAGAACAAAACTGCACCCCAAAAAGTCAAACAAGGGTCTAAAAGGATATTTCTGGGAAAATATGATTAGATTTAAGAAAAAATATGCAAAAAAAGGGGGGTGGGGTAAATGTTAGGTTGGTTTATTTTTTAAAACAATTGATTCCTGCATTCTTGCAAGTGAAAATTGTGTAAGACACATGCAGGTACTGAATAAAATCAGGAAAGCCCAGGTCATTATATTCTGGGCGATTTTATGCCAACTTTGAGTGTCATTAGGCATGCTATCTGAGGCGAATTTCTAATGCAATAAAGCTGTGAAGCCATGCCAATGGTAAAATTACCTCTGGAAAAAGTAGAAAGACTCTCATTTCCATTCCTTTGATGTGTGAATCAGGAAAATATGCTCACAGGTGGATAAACAATTCCATTCATCTTATACAGGACCTGAAATTACCTGAAAGAGTACACAAAATATTCAGTTTGACATAAAACAACACTGAAAACGTTTTTTTTTTACAAGAAAAGGCATTTGGTAAGACTAAAAAGGAGGTTATTATGTTTCTCACATGTTGACCATCAAATCAATGTAAGAATCATAGGTTTTTGTCAGAAAGCCAAATAAAATTTAATATGTACACAAAATCAAGTAATGCCCAAATTCTTTTCAATTTTTGGGGGGTAGGGTAGTGTTCTGTGTGTTTTGGCAAGGGTAATGAGAAAAGCAACCAGATTGTGTGGCATATCATTGCAGAAATAGGTGAACTACCATATTGAAAAGTATCATTTACTTACAGGAGAAATTCAACTCATAATCATGTACATTACTTTGCCCCCCAAAACTATCAAGAAATCAATTTTGTGCAAATATTTTGCTAGAAAAGACATGAAAGATACATTTTCAGCACATCTAGACAGTACTATAGGTTTTATAATGTGTTTCTGACAAGTTTTAAGTCACAAACACAGTGTTGTTGTTGTACAGTGATCTATTTCACAAAATATGTCTTCAACCCATACAGAGGCACAAAATTCCTTCAATCTACTTCTAAATATAACACATTGAGCTTAAAGGTATTTGGAATGATCTCTCAAGAGGAAAACTAAATGCAATGAAAACTAAGCCTTCTGTAGCCCTCCCATTTACACCACCCCCCATTAGAACATAGCAAGGACAATGACCGGTGAGCTAAAAAAGCTTAAAATTGTCATATCTCAGCTCTGGGAAAACATATTTGAACTCTGTAAACTAGTGTGACTTCTACTAAGAGTGTTCTACCATAAAATACTAACTTTATGAGGACACATATCTTTCTGTGGCTTCCTCAACTAAAATATACTGTGCATTTGTTACATTTTAAGATTTGTTGGATTACAAAATTGATAAATTCTACTCAAAGTCAGTCATACTGTGGCCAAGTTTAAACAGCTTGAAAAAACAAGTGTTATTCTTGTATCCCAGGTTGATTTTAGGCTCAAAATTGTACTGGAAAGCTTAAAACCAGAGGAAGAAGTCCCCTGCCACACGGCTTATTGTTGGGATCCCCCAACACAAAACTCTGTTCAAAACTGCCCACAAGTACCCTTGAATATAAACTTAATTATTAGCCTAGCCCAGAGAACAAAACTGCACCCCAAAAAGTCAAACAAGGGTCTAAAAGGATATTTCTGGGAAAATATGATTAGATTTAAGAAAAAATATGCAAAAAAAGGGGGGTGGGGTAAATGTTAGGTTGGTTTATTTTTTAAAACAATTGATTCCTGCATTCTTGCAAGTGAAAATTGTGTAAGACACATGCAGGTACTGAATAAAATCAGGAAAGCCCAGGTCATTATATTCTGGGCGATTTTATGCCAACTTTGAGTGTCATTAGGCATGCTATCTGAGGCGAATTTCTAATGCAATAAAGCTGTGAAGCCATGCCAATGGTAAAATTACCTCTGGAAAAAGTAGAAAGACTCTCATTTCCATTCCTTTGATGTGTGAATCAGGAAAATATGCTCACAGGTGGATAAACAATTCCATTCATCTTATACAGGACCTGAAATTACCTGAAAGAGTACACAAAATATTCAGTTTGACATAAAACAACACTGAAAACGTTTTTTTTTTACAAGAAAAGGCATTTGGTAAGACTAAAAAGGAGGTTATTATGTTTCTCACATGTTGACCATCAAATCAATGTAAGAATCATAGGTTTTTGTCAGAAAGCCAAATAAAATTTAATATGTACACAAAATCAAGTAATGCCCAAATTCTTTTCAATTTTTGGGGGGTAGGGTAGTGTTCTGTGTGTTTTGGCAAGGGTAATGAGAAAAGCAACCAGATTGTGTGGCATATCATTGCAGAAATAGGTGAACTACCATATTGAAAAGTATCATTTACTTACAGGAGAAATTCAACTCATAATCATGTACATTACTTTGCCCCCCAAAACTATCAAGAAATCAATTTTGTGCAAATATTTTGCTAAAAAAGGCATGAAAGATACATTTTCAGCACATCTAGACAGTACTATAGGTTTTATAATGTGTTTCTGACAAGTTTTAAGTCACAAACACAGTGTTGTTGTTGTACAGTGATCTATTTCACAAAATATGTCTTCAACCCTAACAGAGGCACAAAATTCCTTCAATCTACTTCTAAATATAACACATTGAGCTTAAAGGTATTTGGAATGATCTCTCAAGAGGAAAACTAAATGCAATGAAAACTAAGCCTTCTGTAGCCCTCCCATTTACACCACCCCCCATTAGAACATAGCAAGGACAATGACCGGTGAGCTAAAAAAGCTTAAAATTGTCATATCTCAGCTCTGGGAAAACATATTTGAACTCTGTAAACTAGTGTGACTTCTACTAAGAGTGTTCTACCATAAAATACTAACTTTATGAGGACACATATCTTTCTGTGGCTTCCTCAACTAAAATATACTGTGCATTTGTTACATTTTAAGATTTGTTGGATTACAAAATTGATAAATTCTACTCAAAGTCAGTCATACTGTGGCCAAGTTTAAACAGCTTGAAAAAACAAGTGTTATTCTTGTATCCCAGGTTGATTTTAGGCTCAAAATTGTACTGGAAAGCTTAAAACCAGAGGAAGAAGTCCCCTGCCACATGGCTTATTGTTGGGATCCCCCAACACAAAACTCTGTTCAAAACTGCCCACAAGTACCCTTGAATATAAACTTAATTATTAGCCTAGCCCAGAGAACAAAACTGCACCCCAAAAAGTCAAACAAGGGTCTAAAAGGATATTTCTGGGAAAATATGATTAGATTTAAGAAAAAATATGCAAAAAAAGGGGGGTGGGGTAAATGTTAGGTTGGTTTATTTTTTAAAACAATTGATTCCTGCATTCTTGCAAGTGAAAATTGTGTAAGACACATGCAGGTACTGAATAAAATCAGGAAAGCCCAGGTCATTATATTCTGGGCGATTTTATGCCAACTTTGAGTGTCATTAGGCATGCTATCTGAGGCGAATTTCTAATGCAATAAAGCTGTGAAGCCATGCCAATGGTAAAATTACCTCTGGAAAAAGTAGAAAGACTCTCATTTCCATTCCTTTGATGTGTGAATCAGGAAAATATGCTCACAGGTGGATAAACAATTCCATTCATCTTATACAGGACCTGAAATTACCTGAAAGAGTACACAAAATATTCAGTTTGACATAAAACAACACTGAAAACGTTTTTTTTTTACAAGAAAAGGCATTTGGTAAGACTAAAAAGGAGGTTATTATGTTTCTCACATGTTGACCATCAAATCAATGTAAGAATAATAGGTTTTTGTCAGAAAGCCAAATAAAATTTAATATGTACACAAAATCAAGTAATGCCCAAATTCTTTTCAATTTTTGGGGGGTAGGGTAGTGTTCTGTGTGTTTTGGCAAGGGTAATGAGAAAAGCAACCAGATTGTGTGGCATATCATTGCAGAAATAGGTGAACTACCATATTGAAAAGTATCATTAACTTACAGGAGAAATTCAACTCATAATCATGTACATTACTTTGCCCCCCAAAACTATCAAGAAATCAATTTTGTGCAAATATTTTGCTAGAAAAGACATGAAAGATACATTTTCAGCACATCTAGACAGTACTATAGGTTTTATAATGTGTTTCTGACAAGTTTTAAGTCACAAACACAGTGTTGTTGTACAGTGATCTATTTCACAAAATATGTCTTCAACCCATACAGAGGCACAAAATTCCTTCAATCTACTTCTAAATATAACACATTGAGCTTAAAGGTATTTGGAATGATCTCTCAAGAGGAAAACTAAATGCAATGAAAACTAAGCCTTCTGTAGCCCTCCCATTTACACCACCCCCCATTAGAACATAGCAAGGACAATGACCGGTGAGCTAAAAAAGCTTAAAATTGTCATATCTCAGCTCTGGGAAAACATATTTGAACTCTGTAAACTAGTGTGACTTCTACTAAGAGTGTTCTACCATAAAATACTAACTTTATGAGGACACATATCTTTCTGTGGCTTCCTCAACTAAAATATACTGTGCATTTGTTACATTTTAAGATTTGTTGGATTACAAAATTGATAAATTCTACTCAAAGTCAGTCATACTGTGGCCAAGTTTAAACAGCTTGAAAAAACAAGTGTTATTCTTGTATCCCAGGTTGATTTTAGGCTCAAAATTGTACTGGAAAGCTTAAAACCAGAGGAAGAAGTCCCCTGCCACACGGCTTATTGTTGGGATCCCCCAACACAAAACTCTGTTCAAAACTGCCCACAAGTACCCTTGAATATAAACTTAATTATTAGCCTAGCCCAGAGAACAAAACTGCACCCCAAAAAGTCAAACAAGGGTCTAAAAGGATATTTCTGGGAAAATATGATTAGATTTAAGAAAAAATATGCAAAAAAAGGGGGGTGGGGTAAATGTTAGGTTGGTTTATTTTTTAAAACAATTGATTCCTGCATTCTTGCAAGTGAAAATTGTGTAAGACACATGCAGGTACTGAATAAAATCAGGAAAGCCCAGGTCATTATATTCTGGGCGATTTTATGCCAACTTTGAGTGTCATTAGGCATGCTATCTGAGGCGAATTTCTAATGCAATAAAGCTGTGAAGCCATGCCAATGGTAAAATTACCTCTGGAAAAAGTAGAAAGACTCTCATTTCCATTCCTTTGATGTGTGAATCAGGAAAATATGCTCACAGGTGGATAAACAATTCCATTCATCTTATACAGGACCTGAAATTACCTGAAAGAGTACACAAAATATTCAGTTTGACATAAAACAACACTGAAAACGTTTTTTTTTTACAAGAAAAGGCATTTGGTAAGACTAAAAAGGAGGTTATTATGTTTCTCACATGTTGACCATCAAATCAATGTAAGAATAATAGGTTTTTGTCAGAAAGCCAAATAAAATTTAATATGTACACAAAATCAAGTAATGCCCAAATTCTTTTCAATTTTTGGGGGGTAGGGTAGTGTTCTGTGTGTTTTGGCAAGGGTAATGAGAAAAGCAACCAGATTGTGTGGCATATCATTGCAGAAATAGGTGAACTACCATATTGAAAAGTATCATTTACTTACAGGAGAAATTCAACTCATAATCATGTACATTACTTTGCCCCCCAAAACTATCAAGAAATCAATTTTGTGCAAATATTTTGCTAGAAAAGACATGAAAGATACATTTTCAGCACATCTAGACAGTACTATAGGTTTTATAATGTGTTTCTGACAAGTTTTAAGTCACAAACACAGTGTTGTTGTTGTACAGTGATCTATTTCACAAAATATGTCTTCAACCCATACAGAGGCACAAAATTCCTTCAATCTACTTCTAAATATAACACATTGAGCTTAAAGGTATTTGGAATGATCTCTCAAGAGGAAAACTAAATGCAATGAAAACTAAGCCTTCTGTAGCCCTCCCATTTACACCACCCCCCATTAGAACATAGCAAGGACAATGACCGGTGAGCTAAAAAAGCTTAAAATTGTCATATCTCAGCTCTGGGAAAACATATTTGAACTCTGTAAACTAGTGTGACTTCTACTAAGAGTGTTCTACCATAAAATACTAACTTTATGAGGACACATATCTTTCTGTGGCTTCCTCAACTAAAATATACTGTGCATTTGTTACATTTTAAGATTTGTTGGATTACAAAATTGATAAATTCTACTCAAAGTCAGTCATACTGTGGCCAAGTTTAAACAGCTTGAAAAAACAAGTGTTATTCTTGTATCCCAGGTTGATTTTAGGCTCAAAATTGTACTGGAAAGCTTAAAACCAGAGGAAGAAGTCCCCTGCCACACGGCTTATTGTTGGGATCCCCCAACACAAAACTCTGTTCAAAACTGCCCACAAGTACCCTTGAATATAAACTTAATTATTAGCCTAGCCCAGAGAACAAAACTGCACCCCAAAAAGTCAAACAAGGGTCTAAAAGGATATTTCTGGGAAAATATGATTAGATTTAAGAAAAAATATGCAAAAAAAGGGGGGTGGGGTAAATGTTAGGTTGGTTTATTTTTTAAAACAATTGATTCCTGCATTCTTGCAAGTGAAAATTGTGTAAGACACATGCAGGTACTGAATAAAATCAGGAAAGCCCAGGTCATTATATTCTGGGCGATTTTATGCCAACTTTGAGTGTCATTAGGCATGCTATCTGAGGCGAATTTCTAATGCAATAAAGCTGTGAAGCCATGCCAATGGTAAAATTACCTCTGGAAAAAGTAGAAAGACTCTCATTTCCATTCCTTTGATGTGTGAATCAGGAAAATATGCTCACAGGTGGATAAACAATTCCATTCATCTTATACAGGACCTGAAATTACCTGAAAGAGTACACAAAATATTCAGTTTGACATAAAACAACACTGAAAACGTTTTTTTTTTACAAGAAAAGGCATTTGGTAAGACTAAAAAGGAGGTTATTATGTTTCTCACATGTTGACCATCAAATCAATGTAAGAATCATAGGTTTTTGTCAGAAAGCCAAATAAAATTTAATATGTACACAAAATCAAGTAATGCCCAAATTCTTTTCAATTTTTGGGGGGTAGGGTAGTGTTCTGTGTGTTTTGGCAAGGGTAATGAGAAAAGCAACCAGATTGTGTGGCATATCATTGCAGAAATAGGTGAACTACCATATTGAAAAGTATCATTTACTTACAGGAGAAATTCAACTCATAATCATGTACATTACTTTGCCCCCCAAAACTATCAAGAAATCAATTTTGTGCAAATATTTTGCTAGAAAAGACATGAAAGATACATTTTCAGCACATCTAGACAGTACTATAGGTTTTATAATGTGTTTCTGACAAGTTTTAAGTCACAAACACAGTGTTGTTGTTGTACAGTGATCTATTTCACAAAATATGTCTTCAACCCATACAGAGGCACAAAATTCCTTCAATCTACTTCTAAATATAACACATTGAGCTTAAAGGTATTTGGAATGATCTCTCAAGAGGAAAACTAAATGCAATGAAAACTAAGCCTTCTGTAGCCCTCCCATTTACACCACCCCCCATTAGAACATAGCAAGGACAATGACCGGTGAGCTAAAAAAGCTTAAAATTGTCATATCTCAGCTCTGGGAAAACATATTTGAACTCTGTAAACTAGTGTGACTTCTACTAAGAGTGTTCTACCATAAAATACTAACTTTATGAGGACACATATCTTTCTGTGGCTTCCTCAACTAAAATATACTGTGCATTTGTTACATTTTAAGATTTGTTGGATTACAAAATTGATAAATTCTACTCAAAGTCAGTCATACTGTGGCCAAGTTTAAACAGCTTGAAAAAACAAGTGTTATTCTTGTATCCCAGGTTGATTTTAGGCTCAAAATTGTACTGGAAAGCTTAAAACCAGAGGAAGAAGTCCCCTGCCACACGGCTTATTGTTGGGATCCCCCAACACAAAACTCTGTTCAAAACTGCCCACAAGTACCCTTGAATATAAACTTAATTATTAGCCTAGCCCAGAGAACAAAACTGCACCCCAAAAAGTCAAACAAGGGTCTAAAAGGATATTTCTGGGAAAATATGATTAGATTTAAGAAAAAATATGCAAAAAAAGGGGGGTGGGGTAAATGTTAGGTTGGTTTATTTTTTAAAACAATTGATTCCTGCATTCTTGCAAGTGAAAATTGTGTAAGACACATGCAGGTACTGAATAAAATCAGGAAAGCCCAGGTCATTATATTCTGGGCGATTTTATGCCAACTTTGAGTGTCATTAGGCATGCTATCTGAGGCGAATTTCTAATGCAATAAAGCTGTGAAGCCATGCCAATGGTAAAATTACCTCTGGAAAAAGTAGAAAGACTCTCATTTCCATTCCTTTGATGTGTGAATCAGGAAAATATGCTCACAGGTGGATAAACAATTCCATTCATCTTATACAGGACCTGAAATTACCTGAAAGAGTACACAAAATATTCAGTTTGACATAAAACAACACTGAAAACGTTTTTTTTTTACAAGAAAAGGCATTTGGTAAGACTAAAAAGGAGGTTATTATGTTTCTCACATGTTGACCATCAAATCAATGTAAGAATCATAGGTTTTTGTCAGAAAGCCAAATAAAATTTAATATGTACACAAAATCAAGTAATGCCCAAATTCTTTTCAATTTTTGGGGGGTAGGGTAGTGTTCTGTGTGTTTTGGCAAGGGTAATGAGAAAAGCAACCAGATTGTGTGGCATATCATTGCAGAAATAGGTGAACTACCATATTGAAAAGTATCATTTACTTACAGGAGAAATTCAACTCATAATCATGTACATTACTTTGCCCCCCAAAACTATCAAGAAATCAATTTTGTGCAAATATTTTGCTAAAAAAGGCATGAAAGATACATTTTCAGCACATCTAGACAGTACTATAGGTTTTATAATGTGTTTCTGACAAGTTTTAAGTCACAAACACAGTGTTGTTGTTGTACAGTGATCTATTTCACAAAATATGTCTTCAACCCATACAGAGGCACAAAATTCCTTCAATCTACTTCTAAATATAACACATTGAGCTTAAAGGTATTTGGAATGATCTCTCAAGAGGAAAACTAAATGCAATGAAAACTAAGCCTTCTGTAGCCCTCCCATTTACACCACCCCCCATTAGAACATAGCAAGGACAATGACCGGTGAGCTAAAAAAGCTTAAAATTGTCATATCTCAGCTCTGGGAAAACATATTTGAACTCTGTAAACTAGTGTGACTTCTACTAAGAGTGTTCTACCATAAAATACTAACTTTATGAGGACACATATCTTTCTGTGGCTTCCTCAACTAAAATATACTGTGCATTTGTTACATTTTAAGATTTGTTGGATTACAAAATTGATAAATTCTACTCAAAGTCAGTCATACTGTGGCCAAGTTTAAACAGCTTGAAAAAACAAGTGTTATTCTTGTATCCCAGGTTGATTTTAGGCTCAAAATTGTACTGGAAAGCTTAAAACCAGAGGAAGAAGTCCCCTGCCACACGGCTTATTGTTGGGATCCCCCAACACAAAACTCTGTTCAAAACTGCCCACAAGTACCCTTGAATATAAACTTAATTATTAGCCTAGCCCAGAGAACAAAACTGCACCCCAAAAAGTCAAACAAGGGTCTAAAAGGATATTTCTGGGAAAATATGATTAGATTTAAGAAAAAATATGCAAAAAAAGGGGGGTGGGGTAAATGTTAGGTTGGTTTATTTTTTAAAACAATTGATTCCTGCATTCTTGCAAGTGAAAATTGTGTAAGACACATGCAGGTACTGAATAAAATCAGGAAAGCCCAGGTCATTATATTCTGGGCGATTTTATGCCAACTTTGAGTGTCATTAGGCATGCTATCTGAGGCGAATTTCTAATGCAATAAAGCTGTGAAGCCATGCCAATGGTAAAATTACCTCTGGAAAAAGTAGAAAGACTCTCATTTCCATTCCTTTGATGTGTGAATCAGGAAAATATGCTCACAGGTGGATAAACAATTCCATTCATCTTATACAGGACCTGAAATTACCTGAAAGAGTACACAAAATATTCAGTTTGACATAAAACAACACTGAAAACGTTTTTTTTTTACAAGAAAAGGCATTTGGTAAGACTAAAAAGGAGGTTATTATGTTTCTCACATGTTGACCATCAAATCAATGTAAGAATCATAGGTTTTTGTCAGAAAGCCAAATAAAATTTAATATGTACACAAAATCAAGTAATGCCCAAATTCTTTTCAATTTTTGGGGGGTAGGGTAGTGTTCTGTGTGTTTTGGCAAGGGTAATGAGAAAAGCAACCAGATTGTGTGGCATATCATTGCAGAAATAGGTGAACTACCATATTGAAAAGTATCATTTACTTACAGGAGAAATTCAACTCATAATCATGTACATTACTTTGCCCCCCAAAACTATCAAGAAATCAATTTTGTGCAAATATTTTGCTAGAAAAGACATGAAAGATACATTTTCAGCACATCTAGACAGTACTATAGGTTTTATAATGTGTTTCTGACAAGTTTTAAGTCACAAACACAGTGTTGTTGTTGTACAGTGATCTATTTCACAAAATATGTCTTCAACCCATACAGAGGCACAAAATTCCTTCAATCTACTTCTAAATATAACACATTGAGCTTAAAGGTATTTGGAATGATCTCTCAAGAGGAAAACTAAATGCAATGAAAACTAAGCCTTCTGTAGCCCTCCCATTTACACCACCCCCCATTAGAACATAGCAAGGACAATGACCGGTGAGCTAAAAAAGCTTAAAATTGTCATATCTCAGCTCTGGGAAAACATATTTGAACTCTGTAAACTAGTGTGACTTCTACTAAGAGTGTTCTACCATAAAATACTAACTTTATGAGGACACATATCTTTCTGTGGCTTCCTCAACTAAAATATACTGTGCATTTGTTACATTTTAAGATTTGTTGGATTACAAAATTGATAAATTCTACTCAAAGTCAGTCATACTAGCTGGGAGGAAATTTGAAATAATCGTGCACTTTGTGACCAGTTTTTTAATTTTTGCATGGTGGTAGGGATGGTTTCAAGGTTTTCAGAAACCATCGCAAACAAGTTGAGATCGCCCTCTAGCGGCCTGTGGGCATAAAATCCAATATGGCCGCCACGGGTAAGAGTTCAGGGGCAAATTGATTACCTTACTTGTGACAAAACCTTTTATTCTCCCCCAATGTTAATGTTTTAAAGGAATCAATTTAAGTTCCTGATATATGCAAAAAAGGTCAAGGTCATTTCAAGGTTCAAGGTCATTTACAAGGTCAAATGTAATTCTCAAGGTCAATGGTTATTTTTCCATGAAAAATGGTGTAGATGTAGGATTTTCTGTCTGTATTTTGTGGGAACCTGCAAATAGAGTGTTGGAAGATCAATCCAAAACTCCCTCTGGCAGGTTTGAATTTCACTGAGCACCATGCAGCTAAGGTTCTTCCCTGAATGGTCATGCAAAAAAACACCGCGTAAGTAATAATAATTGTCAGCGTGGCAATAATCACAAACAATCGTGGGACAATTTTATACCAATAAAATTTCAGTGAATACAAATTTCTTAAGTCACTCCATATGAAATTTTACATCTTCAAAACAAATTCCACAACTTGCATGAAATCTGAAATCGATCAACCAATACCATCAACAACAGCAAGAAATGCTGGCTGTCCCTCCCCTAATAGTAAAGTCAAAATATAACTTTGTTACCCATATGCTCTTTCAATATCATTTGGTTTATCCCACACACGAGCCCATAGATACTTTCAACTCATGGCTTAGTATTTAATAGATTATCACCCTCAAATAGCTAGCTTCTATTCTCTAGTTAAGATACATATGGATACAGATCACAGTTTCTGACTTCCAGATTTTCCTAGGAAGAAGTTCCAGATATTTTTGTGTGTGTTTTTTTTAATTATTTTTTCCTGACCCCCTGCACTTTTTTCTGGGCATTTTGGTATTTGTTTTGAAAGGACAGGGGTTGAGTTACTGCCTGGAAATGATTTTAAAAGTGGAATGGGACCAGTTCAGGTGGATGGAGTTCTGGTAGTTAGGCGTGCTTTGGTATGTTTACATGCGGCAGATTATGTGCAAAGTGACCCTTACCCGCATTTTCTGGTCGTAGTTTAAAATTTCTACATTCAACCTATGAACAAATTGTGCTTAAAATACTGCCAAAGGACTGTTTAAGGCCCCCGCCGAAGGATTTGGTTCAACGAAAATTAGGGAAGGTGCTGTGAGAGCAGACATTAACAATACCTCAAATGGGAAATGAAGGAGTGAGTGAGTGAGTGAGTGATTGGGGTTTTACGTCCTGCTCAACAGTATTTCGGTTATATGAAGACGTTGTCTCCTTGTGACAGGGCGGATTTCCACTGCTCGTTCAGGTGCTGTCTCACCGAGACGACTTGCCGAAGACAACCAGCAAGCCCCCTCACCCAGTCACAGTATACTGACACCGGGCCAACCAGTCGCTGCTCTAACTCCTATTGCTGAGCGCCAAGCGAAGCAGTAACAGCTACCACTGTTAAAGTCTTTGGTCTGACTCGACCCGGGCTTGAACCCAGATCTCCCAGGCCTGAAGCGGACGCTCTACCGACTGAGCTATCGGGGCGGAAATGAAGGAAAATGAAACTGTGACCTGCTTCCATATAAGAAACTGGTCGTTGTCGCTGTCATCCTATAGGGATCCCAATACCATACACAGATGTTCTGTTTAGCTCCATTGTGAAAATAGGATCGACATAAGTTTGCGTTTAACTAAACCGCTGTGTCTATACTAAGCAATTGAGCTACAACTGTACCTGAGGAAAGGTATGCTTTCACACGGCTTATGACTCGATCACAATGACTCCAAGTCCACCACATTGGTCACAAACGCAAACCTAAACGTTGGTAGATAGCAAAATATATCGTCTAAAAAGTCTTTATGTATTGAAAAATTACCAGTTCAAGTTCTCCCACCGAAGCAAGGAAGTTGAGTTCACGTTGATGATGTCACCAAGACACCGATGGATTGATTGATTGTTTATTGATGTTTTTCGTCGTACTCAAGATTATTTCGCTGCTAGGTTTAATGGGGGAGGAACAGTTCTTTGCCTTGAGGAATCCATGACCTTCGGTAAGTACCTAGGAACTCTCTCACATAGGACTTCAATATAATCCATCTATAGCCAATAAAGTATACCCACTTCATTGCAACATGCACAACTTTGAATGCCTTCCCAGAGAGCCCAACCAGAATGAACCAACCTGAAGCCAAAGGCTGTTGTGTCGTTGGCCCACGCCTTAAAAGTTGGGTTTTGATCATTTTGCTCAGCGTTCTAATGTTCACCCAATGATTTAATGTTGGTAATCAGTTGACCCAACATTGGCGCATGGTGGGTATAATGTTGTATAACAGTTGGCACTGGGCCGGTGAAGTGTTTGTCTATAGTTGGCATATTGTTTGCAAGGGGTTGACTGACTATCGTAAAATGGTTGGATTAGGATTCAGTATTTCCGGTAAACCAACATCCTTCCTGTATTATCCCAACGATCGTCTTGAGTTTTCACAATGCGAATGAATAATTTGACAACTGTCGACCTCTGATGTACTGTTGATCGAACTTTGGAGCATGATATTTTGCTAAATTGGTTTAGCCCACCCCCAATGAACGTTGCAGGCTGAAGCTGGCCTAACTGAAGTGAAAGTGGAGTTTCACCATTGCTCAATAAAGGCATGCAGTCCGTTTAGGAAAGCACACATTCCGTTCCGAAAGCTTTCTTGAACTTCCTTTGTTTCAGTAAAGAGATCAAAGAATTTCATAAAATAACAATAACTTCCCATGCCCGCAATCCATAGTTTTTCAAGCTGGTTTCGATGTAGGTGGAAATAAAATAATGTTTTTAATATCATCGCATGCTTCAACATTAATGGCTACGGAAAACCCACACAAAGCCGATTAAAGTCAGAACGATGCGGATGACATATATCCAAAGTTGGGCCACAGCTGTATTGCCAACCAATCACTTATAACCAAAGTAGGTAAAAGTTGATAGACCAACCATAAAATTGCCGACCATGGGACAGTTTTGGGTGGCCGACGCTTAGGCTAACCATAGGTTAGCGAACCTTGCCAATATACAAGTAACAATGGATCAATGACCAGTGAACCATTTGCCGACTAATAGCAGGTTACCAGAGGGTGATCGTGGTATAACGTTGGGCCAACTGTGGGTGACAACGCTTTACCAATCCAATACAGCAAAACAAAATAAAACCACATAAATGCCAACTAGTTACATATTTTTGGCTAATGTTAGCAGACTGACAATGACCAACTGACCAACCACGATAACCTCGGCCCAACATTGGCTCAGTCCTGAACACCCATTCATTCGCCAACTTAAACAAATACAATCTTGCCACTCAAAATGTTGATCCAATGCTGGTAACGTTGGAATTGACCAACTTATCCAACCTTGGTTCAACCATGCAGACAAAACGCCAATAATGGCACAACGTGTTTGTGCTGTCTTTGTTGGTCGATTTTATTTTGAATTTTCTCTTCAAACGACTTCAAAGTCCAAAAAAAACGCGCTTCACACTGGGTTATTTGAGAGGCAAGTGGAAAATGACAAAGAGTCCAAATGATGTAGGTCCAAAAATGCTTTGGCAGAGCTATGCCAACATCGTGGGTACAAAAAAGTCCAAATAACGACCGCATCTAGACGTTTTTCTTTAACAGTTTCGGTGTTCTTTATTCCAAGCAATATTGTTACATTTATATTGAACATATACATTTGAAATTAAATCATATTCTTAATAGGAAGTTGTAATCCTTTGGATTTTAATTTGGCACGTCTCAAGATCTCCCCCTTAAAATGCCCTTTCAAACCAAAGCTTGTCGTTCAAAAATGCTGATTGAAGACGTGTCGCATGATGTTCAGTGCCAAAAGAAGCCGCAAAATAGGATATATCGTAGGCCAGGGTCGCCATTTTGGATTTTTCATTCATATGCCACCAGGGGGCGCTGTCAACTTGTTTGCGATGGTTTTAGAAAATCTTGTACCCATACCTAGCACCATGCAAAATTTCAAAAACTGGTCACAAAGTGCACAATTATTTGAAAAATCCGCATATTCCTCCCTCGCTATACTGTGGCCAAGTTTAAACAGCTTGAAAAAACAAGTGTTATTCTTGTATCCCAGGTTGATTTTAGGCTCAAAATTGTACTGGAAAGCTTAAAACCAGAGGAAGAAGTCCCCTGCCACACGGCTTATTGTTGGGATCCCCCAACACAAAACTCTGTTCAAAACTGCCCACAAGTACCCTTGAATATAAACTTAATTATTAGCCTAGCCCAGAGAACAAAACTGCACCCCAAAAAGTCAAACAAGGGTCTAAAAGGATATTTCTGGGAAAATATGATTAGATTTAAGAAAAAATATGCAAAAAAAGGGGGGTGGGGTAAATGTTAGGTTGGTTTATTTTTTAAAACAATTGATTCCTGCATTCTTGCAAGTGAAAATTGTGTAAGACACATGCAGGTACTGAATAAAATCAGGAAAGCCCAGGTCATTATATTCTGGGCGATTTTATGCCAACTTTGAGTGTCATTAGGCATGCTATCTGAGGCGAATTTCTAATGCAATAAAGCTGTGAAGCCATGCCAATGGTAAAATTACCTCTGGAAAAAGTAGAAAGACTCTCATTTCCATTCCTTTGATGTGTGAATCAGGAAAATATGCTCACAGGTGGATAAACAATTCCATTCATCTTATACAGGACCTGAAATTACCTGAAAGAGTACACAAAATATTCAGTTTGACATAAAACAACACTGAAAACGTTTTTTTTTTACAAGAAAAGGCATTTGGTAAGACTAAAAAGGAGGTTATTATGTTTCTCACATGTTGACCATCAAATCAATGTAAGAATCATAGGTTTTTGTCAGAAAGCCAAATAAAATTTAATATGTACACAAAATCAAGTAATGCCCAAATTCTTTTCAATTTTTGGGGGGTAGGGTAGTGTTCTGTGTGTTTTGGCAAGGGTAATGAGAAAAGCAACCAGATTGTGTGGCATATCATTGCAGAAATAGGTGAACTACCATATTGAAAAGTATCATTTACTTACAGGAGAAATTCAACTCATAATCATGTACATTACTTTGCCCCCCAAAACTATCAAGAAATCAATTTTGTGCAAATATTTTGCTAGAAAAGACATGAAAGATACATTTTCAGCACATCTAGACAGTACTATAGGTTTTATAATGTGTTTCTGACAAGTTTTAAGTCACAAACACAGTGTTGTTGTTGTACAGTGATCTATTTCACAAAATATGTCTTCAACCCATACAGAGGCACAAAATTCCTTCAATCTACTTCTAAATATAACACATTGAGCTTAAAGGTATTTGGAATGATCTCTCAAGAGGAAAACTAAATGCAATGAAAACTAAGCCTTCTGTAGCCCTCCCATTTACACCACCCCCCATTAGAACATAGCAAGGACAATGACCGGTGAGCTAAAAAAGCTTAAAATTGTCATATCTCAGCTCTGGGAAAACATATTTGAACTCTGTAAACTAGTGTGACTTCTACTAAGAGTGTTCTACCATAAAATACTAACTTTATGAGGACACATATCTTTCTGTGGCTTCCTCAACTAAAATATACTGTGCATTTGTTACATTTTAAGATTTGTTGGATTACAAAATTGATAAATTCTACTCAAAGTCAGTCATACTGTGGCCAAGTTTAAACAGCTTGAAAAAACAAGTGTTATTCTTGTATCCCAGGTTGATTTTAGGCTCAAAATTGTACTGGAAAGCTTAAAACCAGAGGAAGAAGTCCCCTGCCACACGGCTTATTGTTGGGATCCCCCAACACAAAACTCTGTTCAAAACTGCCCACAAGTACCCTTGAATATAAACTTAATTATTAGCCTAGCCCAGAGAACAAAACTGCACCCCAAAAAGTCAAACAAGGGTCTAAAAGGATATTTCTGGGAAAATATGATTAGATTTAAGAAAAAATATGCAAAAAAAGGGGGGTGGGGTAAATGTTAGGTTGGTTTATTTTTTAAAACAATTGATTCCTGCATTCTTGCAAGTGAAAATTGTGTAAGACACATGCAGGTACTGAATAAAATCAGGAAAGCCCAGGTCATTATATTCTGGGCGATTTTATGCCAACTTTGAGTGTCATTAGGCATGCTATCTGAGGCGAATTTCTAATGCAATAAAGCTGTGAAGCCATGCCAATGGTAAAATTACCTCTGGAAAAAGTAGAAAGACTCTCATTTCCATTCCTTTGATGTGTGAATCAGGAAAATATGCTCACAGGTGGATAAACAATTCCATTCATCTTATACAGGACCTGAAATTACCTGAAAGAGTACACAAAATATTCAGTTTGACATAAAACAACACTGAAAACGTTTTTTTTTTACAAGAAAAGGCATTTGGTAAGACTAAAAAGGAGGTTATTATGTTTCTCACATGTTGACCATCAAATCAATGTAAGAATCATAGGTTTTTGTCAGAAAGCCAAATAAAATTTAATATGTACACAAAATCAAGTAATGCCCAAATTCTTTTCAATTTTTGGGGGGTAGGGTAGTGTTCTGTGTGTTTTGGCAAGGGTAATGAGAAAAGCAACCAGATTGTGTGGCATATCATTGCAGAAATAGGTGAACTACCATATTGAAAAGTATCATTTACTTACAGGAGAAATTCAACTCATAATCATGTACATTACTTTGCCCCCCAAAACTATCAAGAAATCAATTTTGTGCAAATATTTTGCTAAAAAAGGCATGAAAGATACATTTTCAGCACATCTAGACAGTACTATAGGTTTTATAATGTGTTTCTGACAAGTTTTAAGTCACAAACACAGTGTTGTTGTTGTACAGTGATCTATTTCACAAAATATGTCTTCAACCCATACAGAGGCACAAAATTCCTTCAATCTACTTCTAAATATAACACATTGAGCTTAAAGGTATTTGGAATGATCTCTCAAGAGGAAAACTAAATGCAATGAAAACTAAGCCTTCTGTAGCCCTCCCATTTACACCACCCCCCATTAGAACATAGCAAGGACAATGACCGGTGAGCTAAAAAAGCTTAAAATTGTCATATCTCAGCTCTGGGAAAACATATTTGAACTCTGTAAACTAGTGTGACTTCTACTAAGAGTGTTCTACCATAAAATACTAACTTTATGAGGACACATATCTTTCTGTGGCTTCCTCAACTAAAATATACTGTGCATTTGTTACATTTTAAGATTTGTTGGATTACAAAATTGATAAATTCTACTCAAAGTCAGTCATACTGTGGCCAAGTTTAAACAGCTTGAAAAAACAAGTGTTATTCTTGTATCCCAGGTTGATTTTAGGCTCAAAATTGTACTGGAAAGCTTAAAACCAGAGGAAGAAGTCCCCTGCCACACGGCTTATTGTTGGGATCCCCCAACACAAAACTCTGTTCAAAACTGCCCACAAGTACCCTTGAATATAAACTTAATTATTAGCCTAGCCCAGAGAATAAAACTGCACCCCAAAAAGTCAAACAAGGGTCTAAAAGGATATTTCTGGGAAAATATGATTAGATTTAAGAAAAAATATGCAAAAAAAGGGGGGTGGGGTAAATGTTAGGTTGGTTTATTTTTTAAAACAATTGATTCCTGCATTCTTGCAAGTGAAAATTGTGTAAGACACATGCAGGTACTGAATAAAATCAGGAAAGCCCAGGTCATTATATTCTGGGCGATTTTATGCCAACTTTGAGTGTCATTAGGCATGCTATCTGAGGCGAATTTCTAATGCAATAAAGCTGTGAAGCCATGCCAATGGTAAAATTACCTCTGGAAAAAGTAGAAAGACTCTCATTTCCATTCCTTTGATGTGTGAATCAGGAAAATATGCTCACAGGTGGATAAACAATTCCATTCATCTTATACAGGACCTGAAATTACCTGAAAGAGTACACAAAATATTCAGTTTGACATAAAACAACACTGAAAACGTTTTTTTTTTACAAGAAAAGGCATTTGGTAAGACTAAAAAGGAGGTTATTATGTTTCTCACATGTTGACCATCAAATCAATGTAAGAATCATAGGTTTTTGTCAGAAAGCCAAATAAAATTTAATATGTACACAAAATCAAGTAATGCCCAAATTCTTTTCAATTTTTGGGGGGTAGGGTAGTGTTCTGTGTGTTTTGGCAAGGGTAATGAGAAAAGCAACCAGATTGTGTGGCATATCATTGCAGAAATAGGTGAACTACCATATTGAAAAGTATCATTTACTTACAGGAGAAATTCAACTCATAATCATGTACATTACTTTGCCCCCCAAAACTATCAAGAAATCAATTTTGTGCAAATATTTTGCTAGAAAAGACATGAAAGATACATTTTCAGCACATCTAGACAGTACTATAGGTTTTATAATGTGTTTCTGACAAGTTTTAAGTCACAAACACAGTGTTGTTGTTGTACAGTGATCTATTTCACAAAATATGTCTTCAACCCATACAGGCAGCAGGTCACAGTTTCATTTTCCTTCATTTCCAATTTGCGGTAATGTTAATGTCTGCTCTCACAGCACCTTCCCTAACTTTCGTTGAACCAAATCCTTCGGTGGGGGCCTTGAACAGTCCTTTGGCAGTATTTTAAGCACAATTTTTTCATAGGTTGAAGGTAGAAATTTTGAGATACGAGTAGAATCAGCTGATAGGGGTCTCTTTGCACATATTCCGCCGCATGTAAATAGACCAAAGCACCCCCAACTACCAGATCTCCAGCACCTGAACTGGTCCCATTCCACTTCTAAAATCATTTCCAGACAGTAACTCAACCCCTGTCCTTTCATAAAAACTACAAAAATGCCCAGAAAAAAAATGCAGGGGGCCCGGAAAAAATAATAAAAAAAACACACAAAAATATCTGGAACTTCTTTCGTCCCTAGGAATTTCCGGAAGTGACAAACTGTGACCTATTTCCGGAAGTGACAAACTGTGACCTGTATCCATCTGAACAAAAATGGCGGACGTTTCGAACGCCCGAATGGAACGTTTAGACAAAAAACAAAGTTGACCCGACTTCCCAGTGATTAGACTATAGTGACGTCATTACGTACGCATGTTGTGTATAGAGTTCGCTGCGCTCACTATAAATGTTTTCTAGACTAATGCTTTATTTCAGTATTTATAAAGTACTTATCACTACTTTTTTCTATATTAAAAGCTATCCAACGAAACCATCCAAAATCATGCTGATTGGTTAAAAAATGAGGCCAAGAAGACAAGACCCAAACTAGACTAAAAGTAAACACAGTGGCTATTCTTACGTGACCGTAATGCCTGTTCCGTAGGCTATTCTTACGTGAGTTCTGGTCGCGCGTGCGCAGATTGGAAACGTCGGGACTGTTGACAAACGGGCGCAGAGTTTGACAGCTCTATATAGAACTTACAGTATATCAGCGCTGTGGGTACCGTAGTCTTTTATTGTTTATACCATGGCTAAAAACGAGTATTCACTTTGCGTCCTTGTGATAACTTATATCCCTTTTGATATTACATGTATAATATGTAAACAAATCACACGTGTTGGTTTAACTTAGTCCGAAATATCTGCGATGATGATGTAACTTTTGTAAGACATTTTCTGACAGATAGGCCATCATTCTGTCAGAAAATGTCTTACATCATCATCGCAGATATTTCGGACTAGGGTTTAACTTTGTAGTTTGTTCAACTTCAGACTCAGAGTTCAGTTCTAATGCTTTAACCTGCAGTGGAAGTATAAAAACTATAACTTAGGTCTTGCACACTTTCACAGGAAACAGGGCAAAGCTCTTTTTCTTGAAGGGTTTGTTCACTATAGCTTCACCTGATTGACAAGTATCTTTTCGGCTATATTTTTCATGTTTATATAGTTGAAAGAAAAAAATCGTAACTAAATGAGAAAGGACTTTCCCTTGTTCGTCCTATCTGAAATGATTGCCAGGGCTCCCCCACTAAACCTGGCAATGCCACCATATCAGTGAAATAATCTTGAGTGTGATGTAAAACATCCAAACCACCTATCCACTTGCTTGAAATAGCCCTAATGATGGTTTGATTTTTTTCTTTGTACTGTGCATATATTTTTCATGCTATTTGTGCTAATAATTTTTGCTTAAACTGGCATGAGCTGCCAAAATGTTGATATTTTGACGTAAGAACAGAATGTTGAAATTATCGGTTATTTTTCTCAAGACGTATAATTCAGAGTCTTTTTAGTGCTTCTAGTATCGAGAATGTACGATAAAGTATTGTTTTCAACTAACTTTAGCCTAGAATGAATGAATGGTTGTCTCGGTTATTTAAATTTTGTTTACTTTTCAAACACTATTCCGGTTTGCATAGGCCACATACTATGTGGATTTTCCTCATTCCAACGCTAATCATTTAGTTTTTCGATGGCCTTTAAGCCTCTTACTGTCGTGACGATCGGAAATTATGAATAAAGCGTGAATTTTGACAGCTCATGCCACTTTAACATAGTTTTTGAGAGCCTGAGGGAACGACAGTTTTTAACTGATTGATGGTCTCTCCATAAATACGCTACTAAATTAGAACTTTATTTCATAAGTCAATTAATACGAAAGATATCAATACGAATCTGTATCAGACACTATAAAGGCGTTTCAACGGTTAACGTATGAAATTTCTTAAGTTTCTGTTTGAAAATTTTTTTAGCAAAATATTTATTTAAAAAAACTTGGTCTACATGTTAAAAGCTGAACACTTCAATTATCAGCTTACGTGACTTTACCATGATAAGATAGCTTTGTAGGACCACATTTAGACCACTGGTTATCATTTTTTTCATATGCCCCCAATTTGGCCACCAGTAGGGCTACCCTGCATTAAATATTATTAGGGTGCATCAGTCGGTTAGAGTGATACACACAGACCTTCCATCAATGCAGTGCAGCATCGAATCCCACTCAGACCAAATACAAAATCTCAAAGTGGATTTTTCAGTCGATCAGCAGGTGTGGAAGATTTGTTGGTTACTGGGCGAAGGTTGGCAGTTTCCTGTAGGCAACGAGCCCGATTGGGGGGCTAGGTGGTTCAGTGAGTTAGAGTGACCGTCCCTCAATCCCACACATACTTTCCATGGATACGGTGTAGGGTCGAATCATTCTCAGACCAAAATAAAATTGAAAAATTTGTCAAAGGTCAAGGTTTTTTCTCCGGACAATGAGTGCTGTTTCCTCTCCACTTAACCGGGTAACACCGCCATATAAATGAAATAATCTTGAGTGTGGCGTAAAACATTAATCGATCAATCAATATTATTCAGCCTTTGTTGCGTGATGGTTCTACAAAAAAGGTTCCACAACCTTGCATGTATTCAGCGAGTTCGCATCCCGGTTGGTTATTTTAGAAAAGAAGATTTTCCCTGTGCCCGTATGTTTTAGTGATCATAAATATATACCGGGGATAAAAGTTGGGTGGTAATGATAAACTCGTGAAGGAGAAGCAAACTTGTTCGTAGCTGAAGGGGTAATGGGTTTGTCGTAATGTGGTGGATTTGATATTTCTGAAATACCCCTGGAGAGAAGAGCTTTAAAGAGAACAGAACAAGCCTGATTGAAGAACTACAGTTTCTATAGAATCCAAAAAAAACCTGACACTTAATGAGCCGCTTGAAAGTGTGGGAAGGATGATATGACCCAGCATGTAGCAGCTGATGAGTGTCAGTAGGATTGAAGAATACTTTGTAATCTTGATTAGATGCCTCGTAACAAGAGCCATCAGAGGATGACGTATCCCCCCTGTCCCATATAAGATTGTGGAAGTGGAAACATACTAAGAGCAGAAAAAATTTCATTTCCATACAGGATGCCCTAAAACACTGTATGTTATCAGAAACAAGCACCTATTGAAAAGGGCAATAACTCTGAAAATACTTAAACCAGCGTAAATCGCATGATATCCAACATGTCCACCAAAATCAAATAATCCGATACAAAACGTGGGAGAAGATGCGATGACAAGCACCCATTGTCTATGTCTTTGAATACTGTTGGAAAAGGGCAGTAACTCTAAAAATAATAAAACCAGCGTAACCAGAATAGGAGGGGCAGATCCTCGCATGGTATTCAACATGTCCACCAAGTTTCGAAAGAAATTGATGAAAACCGTGGGAGGAGATGGGATGACAAGCACTAATTGTCTACATTGTATGTCTTCGTATACTGTCGGGAAAGGGCAATAACTCTAAAAATAATGAAACCAGCGCAAACAAAATAGGAGGTGCACATCCTCGCATGATATCCAACATGTCCACCAAGTTTTAAAAACAAGAGTTTCGGGAAACCCAAAATACGCCCGGAAAGGCACAGTAACTGCGGCCATACCAAAGCAAACCCTTCCATATATATTTGAATTTTATTTCAGAGGAAGGAGGTTTAAGCTTGGTAAAAGGCCATGTAATGTCAACAAAATGAAATCTTAAATTACCACTAAAACCGTAATCCATTTGTATGAAATTCAAATGGGCTATTTGGATCAAATTAACTAGAAGTCATGAATTCTTGCTGCTGTTAAACATTCAATTTGTTCTCATTGTCTTTAAACAAGCATGCAATGTACATTGTCAATACAGGTTGGACTAAAATGTTTCAATTTTTGAGAAAAGCAGTTCATAATTTACTAATCATACTTAAACAAATGTAATTAATTGGCAATTTCGCAGCTCACACAACTTCAAGTAGATTTGAAAATCTTTCTCATAATATCATTTATCTATATTATTTGGCTACATTCAGGTGCATTATTCAAATATTCAAACCATTTAATTGCACATAGTATTAACAAAGCCTACATGGAGAGAAGAGGTCATGTGGTAGAGAAGGCCATAAAACTTTCAACACTAGTGATAAGAGCTAGTTTATGTTTACAAGGTAAATAGAACAAGGCTGAGTTACTCATCTCTTTGTCTGTAAATAGAACTTTAATTCTTATATGTATTTTCATTTGATTAAAACGCTATATATATTGATTTAAGAATAGTTTTAATCAATTTAGAAACATTATTGCAATGTGAAAAAATCCTTTTTTGATGAGAATCGGACAAGTAGAAGCCATTTTACAATTTAAAGGTTATTATCATGAAATTGAAAGTAAGAATAATAGGAGATGCGAACTCTGAAAATAATGAAACCAGCGTAAAAAGTTACATTTAAAAGATCAGCTATATCATATTAATGAACACTAAAACATCTTCTTGACTAAAATAACCATGGAGAAAAGTTTGTAACATTGAATGTTACAAGTTTAACAATGTAATAGATTCCCTCAGGATAGTTTGAATCCTGGATTGATTAATGTTTTACACCCCACTCAGAATTTTATCAGTTTAGTTGGTGAGGAAATCGGCTCTTTGTCTGAAGGAACCCCCTGTTTGTTTGGCAAGGTCTAGCAACTCGTCCATATATATGGCGATCGATTGAAAAACCCAGTAAAAGTTTTTTTCAGTTCTTGTTCAGACTGAGTGGGATTCAAGCCCACAAGTACAGTAAGTTTACATGTTAATTGACACAATCCCAAGATCTCAGAGGAGAAAAAATCTGTCTGAAGTAAGCCTTTGTATATTAACATTGGATCAAAAAATGCTGAATATTTCTGAGGTCAGGCGAAAACGGATTTTTACTTACATGTACTGCATACTACATCTGCCCTGATGTCACCTGGCAACCATATAGGTCTGGAGGAAATCCACAGCCTGATAGCACCTAGCAACCATATAGGTCTGGAGGAAATCCACAGCCTGACGTCACCTGGCAACCATATAGGTCTGGAGGAAATCCACAGCCTGATGTCACCTGGCAACCATATAGGTCTGGAGGAAATCCACAGCCTGACGTCACCTGGCAACCATATAGGTCTGGAGGAAATCCACAGCCTGACGTCATCTGGCAACCATATAGGTCTGAAGGAAATCCACAGCCTGACGTCACCTGGCAACCATATAGGTCTGGAGGAAATCCACAGCCTGATAGCACCTAGCAACCATATAGGTCTGAAGGAAATCCACAGGCTGATAGCACCTGGCAACCATATAGGTCTGAAGGAAATCTACAGGCTGATAGCACCTGGCAACCATATAGGTCAGGAGGAAATCCACAGTCTGATAGCACCTAGCAACCATATAGGTCT
The DNA here is from genome assembly GCA_963971465.1 of Lepidochitona cinerea. Classification (NCBI taxonomy): domain Eukaryota; kingdom Metazoa; phylum Mollusca; class Polyplacophora; order Chitonida; family Tonicellidae; genus Lepidochitona; species Lepidochitona cinerea. The sequence goes on from OZ020559.1 coordinate 1,410,953, forward strand.
GGAGGAAATCCACAGGCTGATAGCATCTGGCAACCATGTAGGTCTGGAGGAAATCCAAAACATGATACCACCTGGCAACCATGTAGGTGTGAAGAAAATCCAAAACATGATACCACCTGGCAATCATGTAGGTCTGGAGGAAATCCAAAACATGATACCACCTGGCAACCATGTAGGTCTGGAGGAAATCCAAAACATGATACCACCTGGCAACCATATAGGTCTGGAGGATATTCAAAACATGATACCACCTGGCAACCATATAGGTCTGGAGGAAATTCAAAACATGATACCACCTGGCAACGATATAGGTCTGGAGGAAATCCTCAACCTGAAATTCAAAACATGATACCACCTGGCAACCATATAGGTCTGGCGGAAATTCAAAACATGATACCACCTGGCAATGATATAAGGCTGGAGGAAATGCTCAACCCGTCAGACAGCCTAATAAGACTGGGAGGAATCATTGACCCGATGGCACCTGTTAACCATATAGGCATCTTTTCCATCCAAGTTAAAAACTCCATGGCCCTATTCCGTGTTTTACCTTGGCGGATAAAGTTGTACACTCCAACCCGTCGATAGAACAGAGCCTTTTGATTGGATGCAAGTAAACTTCTCGCAGCTAATCAAAACCCGGGCACTTCCACTAGCTGAGAAATAATATAATTGCGGCTGTATACATCTTTAGCTAATGATTAACGAGTGCTGATTGGCCAAGATTTCCACCACCGGGCACTGTTTGATTTACGGGTTGGAGTGTAGTAATCTGTCAGGGTAAAACTCGGAATGGGGCCATGGAGATTTTAACTTGGCCCCAAAGGATGCCGTATAGGAGGAAATCCCCGACCTGATACCCCCCCCCCCCCCTCTATATTTATAGCTGTTGATCATTTCACAGACACTCTCTTTCGCATGGGCATTGTCAAGGATAAGCAGAGGATGTAAAATGGGCCATCTTACTTCTTACACTTACTCGAAAACTAGGATGCACAGCGTACATGTGTGGGAGAAGTTCTGGACAAGAATGGATACAGGAATGGTTGGTAATGGGCTGCTTCGCACTAATCTGTCCTCACCCTTGCCTTGGACAGTCTTTCTTTGTGTTGTTTATTTTTCTTATTATGCAGTGTTTTGGGGGCCTCAGGGTAGATCATCTGTGTTGCTGACTGAGAAAACTGTAACGTTCTTTAGTATCTTTACCCTCTTGAAATAAGGCCATTAATAATATTGACTACTGACACGTAAAAAAATACTAAAAAATAAGAAAGTAGGGTACATGTACATGTATAATGATAAAATATTAAAAATTGCAATTTTTACATCACGTGTAATGTAGCTGTATAGACAGTAGTCAGTCAGTGCGTCGAAGAACGTGAAAAAGACTGACAAAGAAATGGATAACAGATTAAATACATTTAATTAAAAATACATTATTTATAATTTATAGTAGGCCTAATTTAGTATTTTATATAAATTATAATTTATAAGAATGTTCTCTAGAGTAGTTTTCCGTCACAGACTTTCAATTTCACAATTTTATGTCACAATTTTATGTCACAATTTTATGTTACATTTACAATATACAGTGTATGACCTGCTGAGTGATGGTACCTTACACTACAGTTTAATTATGGTCGTACACTTATAAAATCTCATTAAAAGATTAAAGTACTAACAGTAAAAAGTTTACCGGACGAAACATGCCATGTTGAGGATAAACACCCGAACTGTCATTTCCAACCTGCGCACGCGCGATCGAGACTCACGTAAGAATAGCCTACGGAACAGGCATTACGGTCACGTAAGAATAGCCACTGTGAAAAGTAAAATGACACAACGTTCCCAGATAGGAGAAAGCGGATTCTTCAGAATCTTGCTACTGTCGATGTCATTAAGGACAGATTTCTTTGCTTATTTTCCAGAAATGAGGTAACTACTACTGTATAAACTGTGTAAATAGTATAGCATCAGCGGACAGTCGTGAGACACGGACAGTCGTGAGACACTTTATCCTTTTTCATGTTTAAAATAACCATTTGCCTTTCAATAGGTTGATCCAGAAAAAGAATATACTGCATCCCGCTTCACAACGGTCGACCCTAACAACCGATAAACAATCTAGGTTACTAGGTTCAAAACAACAACGACATGCACAAGTTTTTATGACGTCATATTTTGTGTGCAACATGCCCCAATAGACCATTTGCCAGTTTTTCGTGCAACAATGATATGACGTCGTGGCACCAATCTTAGACCGGACAAGCCCAGCTTCCAATTAGACTGCGACTATATTCCGTCAAGCGCCCGTTTAATGCAGGATTTTTTCGTGATATTTGATTATTTCAGACATAAACTGTCATATTGTGGGGTTTCTCCTCTAGAATATTGTATAAAATTGCTGAAAATATCGAGTTAAAAACAGACGGATGCCTTGTCCGGTCTACCAATAAGAACCGCAATTGTGACGTCGCCAAATTACGTCGTTTGAAAGTAATTGGCAAATCACATATTGAGGCGAACTATCCTCGACCAATACTCTTTTGAACAACTCAGCCCAATCGTGCCCACATGCTTACCTCCCCTTCGCTTCAGAACTAAGCATGTGGCTAATGGCGGGACATCTTAGACATGGGAAAACCCACGAGAGATGGGAAATGGTTATAACCGAACAACTTGTAAAATTAACTGGCCCATACCTTCCAAAACCTAATCTTAAAAGAGAATACATCCATGAAGCATGGTTTTTATGTCTGAAAGGGACAGAAACCGTTGAAAGCCGTTTAAAAAATAGTTCCTGACGTCATTTGTCAACACAAAACATGGCGACGATTCCGAAGACTAGCCTGAGTGGTCGTTCACAACTGTTTACAAGCTAAACATTCCTTAAAATTACGACCAGAAACGAGGGACTATTCAGGCACGTGTATAATTTTTATCTGCTGAGATTTATAGCGTTTGCATCAAGCACTAAGCCATCCAGGTAAACTCATTTTACTTTCAATTGTATTTTGCGGTTAGGCGCAGAGAGTACGGTCGGTAGTTGTAGCCAGTACTACTCTGCCTGTACAGGGCCATTCCAGCCAGCAGGTTCCTGCTTCAGTCAGCCCCTGCGTCCAGTGCCTGAATGTTCGTTGTCATGCTGTTTGTTTGGTTTTATTTTATGTACCCCACATATGTCGCACAAAATCTTTCTTTATATTTTGCTGGTACATTTTTTTCTTTGGGAATTGATTATATGTAGTATGATTTATTTTAACTAGTAATACAGTATTTAGAACAAGGGTAAACTAATTTGGCATGAGCTGCAAAATATTGATATTTCATGGATGAAACAATACTAGGAAATTACCAGTTATTGTTTCCCTCAGAAATGCAAATTAGATTATCTGCTAAAGTGGTGTAAATAAGTAACTTAGGCCTATTTGAATGAAATTATATACATCCCTGTTATTTAAATTTTGTTTACAGTTTTCACATAAACATTGCTTCATACAGCTAAATGTATATTATTTCTTTCAATGTCTTTTATAATGGGTTTTCGATGTACTCTAAACTCCCAAAAAAACAGCAACTTTGGATGCTCATGCCATTTCCAAAAAAAAAAAAAAAATTAGGAAAATAATCTCTTCACGTACATTAGTCCGAAATATCTGCGATGATGATGTAAGACATTTTCTGACAAATGGGCCATATGAGCCATCATCATAATGGATGTCATAATATACAAAAAGCTTTACTGCATTGATTTGATTTTGCATTACTTCTTCTCGTCGAACGGGGGCCTCGGTGGTTGAGATATTTCGGACTACACGTACATATATTGGCTGGGGGGTGAATATAATATAATAATAGCATATTATAACTATTCAATAAAGAGGGACAGTGAACAACAGTTACATGTAATACATTGGAGAGCTCAATATATTATATCAATATTGAAAAAAAAATTAGTGAAACTATTTTTTTTTCAAATACATAAAGCTATGGGGAAAAAAATAAAATATAGACTTGCATTTTGAAAAAATAGGATTTTGTGTTCACTAATTATAGTTAATAATGATATTGTCATTAATTTGTTAATAAACATATATTTTTTGTTTCAGATTAAGCTGTTTTTCACTGCAGTAAAATCCTATCTGTCATGTCATTATGGTTCATGCAAAATAAAAAATGAGGATGTGCAGATACACTAGAGGGTGTCAAGAACTATCTGAAAACATTGAATATAAAAGTTAAAGGTTTATTACATTGAACTATGTTACCATGTGCTCAACATATCAGGCTGGGGAACATTACCAAGATTTCGACATGCAAGTTAATTTGCACATTGATTGATGCCGTGGATTTCTTTATTTCTTTTGTAAAAATTGGACAAAATATATACCGGTACAGAAACTTGGAATAATCAAAAATAGGAAAAGGACGTCATTTACGTTTTCATTTATCAGAACGTGTTTGCCCATTTTGCCGAGGTATCCTAGTAGATGAGCATCATTTCATAATTGCATGTCCAGATTATAAAGATTTACGTACCCCTTTATTTTCCCAAAATCATTAATATTTGTCCTATATTTAGTACTTTAAATGATCATTTTCACCTTACTTAACAATATACCAGCTATTAATTCAATAATCTATATGTTTCTGTATTCTCTTAGTTAACTTAATGCTGTTGCTCAATTTTAAATTGATGTACACTGCCTTTCACTTGGTGTTTTGTACAATAAAATTGAATTGAATATAAGCCAATTAGAAAATAAGATAGCTTTTTAAATAACCTTTAAAGTTTCAAGAGACATTTCTTCTTTAACAGAATCTAATGTGTAATTTTCAGATTTGAGAACCCTTTATATTTGATATGCTGTTACCAAATTAGTTATGTCACATTGTCCTGTATAAATATATATATATAATGTACGAGATAAAATGTTATAATCTATTACAATCAATGCATATCTGTTCAATTCTAGAGCATTTTTGTTTTCTGTTGATGGTGGGAGAAAGGGGAGTGGGTTCCTTGGGGTAGTTGTGTAGAGAGATAAAGTGTCTCACTCTGACGCGCCCCAAGCCTTCCATCCATGGGCCTCCGGTTCGAATCCATCTAAGTTAAAATAATAAAAATGGAGAAACAAAATGAGAGGGTTTTCAATATATATGATCATGCAAGCACCTGAAACGTCAGATGTTTCCATGAGGCAAAAAAGCCTGGCTTCCTCATCAAACACTGCACCTCGCAATGATGAAATTAAATAATTCAGACCGTCATAGAGGTTGAACATCAATCACCAAGTGGAAGGTCAGGATTTCACATTTCTAGCCCCTTAATAATTGAAATAAATCTTGGATTAGTGGGTAGGATAAAAAAATTCAATGGCCAATCCACTGAAATTTGTTTGGGAAAGATAACTTATTTTACATATACCTAACAAGAATTTCTTTCCATGTTACTTTTCTACTTCATTTATCCTTAACACAAAGTTAAACCCAGTCAATGAAGTACATTTTTGTCAGTTCTTATTTATGGTGCCAGTTACACTTTAAGTGCTCAAATTAGCAACTTGAAGGTCCTATTCGTCAGGCTTACTGTAATTATGAATTTATAAATTTAAATATCTACCTCGATCTTTCCATTCTGATTTTTTCTGGCTGTTCAACCAACAGCTGAATACCAGATTATTAAATAATAAGACAAGGCATTTACTGCAGTGAATTGTGGTAGGGTATATATTCTACTGTCTACACACCTCACTGTCTCAGACACTTGACACGTGTTCAACTTCAAGAGATCTGTCTTAGTATGTGTATTTGTAAAGTTGATTTCACTCTTGAAAAAGCAAAATCATAAATCTAAAGTCAGTTACAAACATTCTTAGAAATTTATTTTTTTCTAATGGCCTTCGCGTCCAGCGAAAATCTGTATTATACATCCAAGCTACAATATCAACGTAATCGGCTGTGGGCCACGTGTTTGTTTATAGGTCAAAGAAGTTCTCGCGGCGGTGTGGTGTGGCTGAGATCAATCCGCGTACATGGACTCTCAAATATGGCTTCCGTATGGCTGAGAGGTTAAGTCTCGCATGCGAAGATTAACTTCTTTGTTTAGATTGCAACTCAGCCCTGCTGTCGTCATAATTCTATATTTGCAACCAGCGTCACAAATAAAAGAAACGTCACAATCTATTCTTAGTTACGTTGACGCTAGTTACCGACATATAGTGATAAAGCCTCCATATTCACGAACGTACATTCCTATAAGATGTCAACTACTATGAGAAAAGTGACACCTACCCCAGTTGAGAGGACGACAGGGGATGACTTCATAGAGTCGGAGAGGAAACGCTTAACAGAGGACTTTATCCTTCAGACGATAGCTTGCTACAGAGCTATAAGACAATCCCTCCTTCATTTGTTCAACGGAAAACGGACAGAGAAATTATTTACCACTATCCAGAGTATCGTCAACTTCCGAGGGTTTAAAGACGAGGGCGAAAATGTCTCCAATATTACTGACCGATTATTGGAGGAATTAACCCGAGGGGCGTCTGAAGGGAGCTTTGTATACACCAAGCTTCAAGACACGCTCGATGCCTCATTGGAAACTCTCCTCAAAAAACATCTGAAAGGTTTGCAAAAACTGGTAAGGAAAACACAGACGCTTCCAACAGCGGAGTTGCTTAAAGAGCAAAAACTCCTCAATGCTACACAGACAAACAAACGTCGGGTAAGAGATCGGAATCTTTCCACTGAGATGGAGATTCTAGAGTTAGGAAATATAGAACGCCGTTTTGTCAAGGAGACAATCCACATGGTTCGTCTGGCTCAGCGGATGGAGGCGACAAGTGATCTCAAGAAGACAGAAAAACTCAGAATCCTTAAAATTGCCAAGCTGACGCTTTCTTTGATGAAAGACATGGAAGTCGGAGTGACCGAGCTACGGTCTACTTCTGAAGAAAAACAGACCAACGTTTCCCAAAGTGCCTTACCAAAAGTGTTAAATGATTGTAAGAGACAGCGCCTGTTTGGCGGGAAATTTGGAAATAATTCCATCTGTGCAGAACCTTGTCATTCATCCAACGACGGCTATAAACATGTCAACTACAACATGTTCACAGCCATGTCCCTCAAACCAACGGATAGTCCTGTGTCCGCTTGGCTCATCGACGGAGACATGGCTGACAAAGAAACATCTGTACCAATGACAATATACAAGACCTTCATGATATATCAATGGAAATAGACATTGGCGAAGAGGATGTAAGTGGTGACGTCATCAATCCTTTGACCAACACACAAAATGTTTACGTCACAGTTATTAGTGAATACCTGATGGACAAAAAGGGACACTTGAATCTTAAACCTGGAATGAAAATTAAACAAAAACGTGCTGCTAATGACGATGGTCTAGCTTACGGTTGGACCAGAAAGTCTCGATTTTCCCAGAAAAAATATGGATTTTATCCAATTTCTCATGTAGTTTCACTTAACTAAATTTCCTTCATCATCTTTTTTTTAATTTTTTTTTATTTCCTGTCAGTCTATTTATTTGAACAATAAAAAAGAATTAAATTTATTAGAAATGTGTTCATTTTCTATCGAATTTAGGATCTGCGTAGAATACTCCAGAAACCTAAATTGATCTGATAATTTTCGAGATAAAGTAATATCCGTCTATGGGCTAACTATCCCATATATCTTTATATATATCGTATGTGCTTTGTTGTCAACGTAGCACTAGAGGTGACACCCCTCCGGAGCCATGGGTGAAATTTTGACATTTCCAGTGCCCTTAGTCTTAAACAGAATTATGCACAAGTGGAACAATTTTGTTTAGAGACGAGAAATTCTGTATCTCGAAGAAAATCAAGCATAGGTCTATGTCACAAAAGTTATTTATTTAAAAGCACACTTGCCGCGAAAATCCAGAAGACTGTTGACATTAAAAACAGTGGACGGTTTTCTGTATTTTTCCCAGACAGAAAAAGTCAGGAACTTTCTATTTTTACCAGAAATTTAAGGTTTTGACATCATTTAGTATTTTTAATTTGAAATTGAAAAACAGATTTTTCAGGTACCCGCAATGTAAACAAACTTCGAACCTGAGCGTGTGCACAAGTGCCGTAATGGTTGAATCGTGTGGGCGATCCAACGACACAGTATAATTTTACGAACTTTATCTAAGAAATACATACTTACGATCGAGTAAGAGGGACTATAAAAGTCTGCCGAGAGCAAACCATAGACAAAAACGCTTGAATGAGGGTAATCCAACACTTAAGTTAACCAACACTGATCGGTTTTGTTGTTGTAATCCAGCTTCGATTCTTCGTTTGTTTTTCACCCTCATTTATACATTCTAAACCTAATTGGACATGCTTTATAGGTGCTATGTTTAATTTTAGTGCTTTTAGCTGTAGTAAGCTCGTGCAAATTGGTTTTCATAACAAATGTCAAACAGGCTACGGCGGCAGGTGGGCTTTTAAGTAAAATGATCTACGAAAGTCGAAAAACGCAAGTAAACTGTCAAATATAACAAGGAAAATATTTCCACCGCTGTCAAAAGGTTTCCATCGCGGTGGAAATGTTTGCATAGCGGAGAAGATGTTCCCATCGCGGAGAAAAGTTTCAACCGCGATGGAAATGTTTACCTTGTAATTCGACAGTTTATAGGCGGGTTTCGAATTTCTCTACAAATCGTTTTCGTTAGACGTATATTTCTTAATATGACGCACCCTCGATTTTTGCAACTCACCGAGAACAAGGTTTCAAAACGAAGTTACAACAGGGGTAAAATTCCACTGCGGTGAAAAAAGGTTTTCATCGTCGGGGCAACAATTCTACAGCGGTGCAAATCTGTTCCCTGCAGTGGAAAGATTTCTACTACGCTGGAAACGTTTTCACCGAAGTGGATAGATTCTGACCGCGATGGAAAATTCAAATGATTTTCCCCTGATGGTTTTCTCTGGTGTAGGCCTATAGGCTATAAATGTTTTACATGTGATTATAGCAGATTTCCCTGTAAATCGTATGATTTTTATGCCACACGCTTGATTTTGTTCGAGATACAGAATCTCTCAAAACCAATTAGTTTCCACTGTAAAATTCTGTTCAAGACTAAAAACATTGGAAATATAAAAAAAATCCTCCCATATCGAACCCAAACTGAAACTGTTTCGTACCCAACCATTTCGTATAACAGCAGTATGACTATATTTGTATTTTTCTTCATTTCAAAGCTTTCTATAATAATTGTTACTCAAGAGCATAAACGATTTCACCAATTGTTATTAAAAGATATTTAACACGAAAAAAAAACTCGGGAGAAATTGACCTGTAGTTTTACCGGCGAGGTTTATTTATGAGAACATACCAAACATATCTGATAAGCGGTTTCTGGTAAGCTGTTTCTCAAAACAAAAACGCCCGTCGTATATAAGCAGAATGTAAAGACTAACCGTCATGTAAACATATATAACACCAACATTACATTACGGCCAGTCGCAAAGTTACATCATGCGTAAACCAGGCCCCCTACGTCAGTTCTCTAGCGGTAGTAACAGGGTCCAGATATACACAGAATGGGGAAAAATCTCCTCGAAAGAAACATGGGTTTAAGCCGAGCAATTTGAAGCAAAAACCCATTGTTTTCTATTCGATGTTTAATTTTTGATTTAATAAATGGCCGTTGTAAATAACATTTACTTTTTAGGACGATACCAAAGATTTCTAGTTAGTTTCTAATTTTTTAAATTTCATTTTGATGCAAACGCCAGGGAATGCGATTTGCAGCCTCAAAAGATTGATTGATTGATTGATTGTTTGGTGTTTTACGCCGCGCTCAAGATTATTTCACTTATATGGCGGCGTTGCCAGTTTTATTGTGGGAGGAAACCGGACTCTGTGTCCGGAGGAAACCCACGACCTTCCGCTGGTAACTGGCAACCATCCCAGTTGTCGTTGTCAAGCGGCTATTCAGTCAGCAATCTCATTCTTGCGAGATCCCCTGCTACTACGTGAACGCGACGGATTGGACGACTTATTAACTCGTTTGAACTAACTTATTATGTCGTTTGAACGACTTATTATCTCGTTTGAACGACTTATTATCTCGTTTGAACGACTTATTATCTCGTTTGAACGACTTATTATGTCGTTTGAAAGACTTATTATCTCGTTTGAACGACTTATTATGTCGTTTGAAAGACTTATTAACTCGTTTGAACGACTAATTATCTCGTTTGAACGACTTATTGTCTCGTTTGAACGACTAATTATCTCGTTTGAACGACTTATTGTCTCGTTTGAACGACTTATTAACTCGTTTGAACGACTTATTATGTCGTTTAAACGGCTTATTATGTCGTTTGAACGACTTATTATCTCGTTTAAACGACTTATTATCTCGTTCAAACGACTTAATCGACCAATGAAAAAACCAGGTACTGTTTTAAAATATGTGAAAAAAGCATACAACAGACGTCGGCAAGCCGTCGAAGATGATTACAGTTACAGCCGACTGTCCATATCTGCCCTTAATGGACATCCATTGGACGTCGGTCATAGTATGAGTTCCCGACGTCTAGTGCGCATGCTCGTGCATAGATGGCTCACTTTTAACTGATGCAAAGGCAAATCGAGGGTTTAGGAAGATAACTGTATATAGGCTATAGGCCTACATGTAGCTCAATAGCTAATTTGATGTTCTACGCCACATTCTATATTATGTCACTTATATTGTGTTTTCACGTTCAGTGGGAATTGAATGGGGGCTTCTCACGGTGTATGTCTATCAGACTTAATCCGAGATGTTCATCAAAAAGAAAATGTCGACTTCAACCAGATTGGGTTGATGTACCAGGCCTATAGGGGCCTACAGTTTCTCGCAATAGTATTGAACTTTTGAACCAGTCTGTATGGGCCTTTATGCTCATAAAACGTACTCGAGTAACCATCAATTCGAGCTTTACTGTCATTTTACCACATAGAAACCTAATGTGACCGCCCCGGTACCGACCGAGGGATCATCAGATTGCGACTCCAGGAGATTGAGAAACCTCAAGACCTCCAGGCGAGGTCACAAGTCCCCGATTGCGATCCCACGACCCTGGGCTTTGGAGAGGAGATCGCCTCCACCAGCCTACACAATTGCAGAATTCCTATATAGTTTTTTCATTGGTGGATTAAGTCGTTTGAACGAGTTAAGCCTACTAAGTCGTTTGCACGAGTTCGCGAGAAACCAAAAAATATTTTCCAATGTTCTACGGCTCCGTAAGTAGGCCCTATTTCATTGGCTTAAGCAGAAAATTATGTTCGAGGAATAAAAATGCAATGCATAGCCTAGAATAGGCGTTGGCCTAAAATATAGATTCATTTACTAATGAATGTACTTGGCGTTTGACAGCAGCTGGTTCTGTCCTAGTTGGAGATCTCCTAACTCTGTGGCCAAAGTATATTGATGATGGGTGGCCAACAGAGTTGGAGGACCTGGCATATTATTAGTTATCATGGTTATCATCATAAACATCAATGAACTATATGCGTGGAATGGAGGTCACGTGGTATTTGATTTGCATCGAATGCCGCCATTACTAGGAGATAGCGCAAATTCAAACCAGCCAATGAGACGTGTTCATTCCACGCAGATAGTTCATTGATAAACATAATTGTTTAATCCGAAAGCGAGGCTCAGAGGTCAACGTGTTCGTACATTTCCCAAGTTCCTTTTTAAGGCAGCGGGTAGCAGGTTCGGGCTATCCTTGGAAAAACGACGAGGATGCAACACAAATCTTGTGAGTATTTGAATTAAATTGAATATTTTTATTCGCCTTAAAATAACAGAAATTTGGATGACAAAAATTACTTACAGGCCGGAATAAAACTCCATGGAGCTTGTTCTATCTCATAAACAAATGTTTTTTAATATAACTTTTGTGAACATGGTGACATCTTTTAAAAAATTAAAATAAAAAATTTAAATAACATATTTACAGACAGTAGGCTACATAGAACAATGAATGATTACAATTGGACCAATTGATTCAATAAATGTGTTTTTAATTGAGATTTAAATAAAGACGGTGATTATATTCTCCGTAGAGAGTGTAATAACTTATTCCATTCCCTGGGGCCTGTTGATACTAGAAGATGAAACGATAAGTTCACATTATAAAATGGTCTGTTAAAGTCTAAAGAGCCATTTCTAGTATTATGTTGATGAATATCGTCTTTCTTAATAAAGTAACTAGCGAAGCTTGGAGGAATTTCCCAAGGTCTAAAGAGAAATTGATGACATTGAAGAAGGTTGCAATAAAGTGTTAATGAAGGTAATTACGGCAGTATTTCAAAACGTTGGAAAATTAATGGTGCAGTGTGGGTTAACTTGCAAGAAGAACTTATAATTCGAACAGCACGTTCTTGCAAGATTAAAAGAGGATGGAGATGCTAGTCTTGTATGTGCCGCCCCAGAGAGTGTTTGCATACGTTAGAAAGGGATAAATTAAAGAGTAATATAGAGTAAACAAAGAATTTGTGTTCAGTGCTTTCCTTAAGTGACTTAAGATACCGAGATTTCTGGATATTTTTTTTTACTAATAGGCCTAAAGTTGACGTGAGATAACCAATTTAATTTTTCATTAATTACTATGCAGATAAATTTAAAGTGTTTCACTACTTCGATTTTAGTATTAGAAATAGTAACAGATGGCAGCTTTGGCAATTTCTTTTTGGAGTTTGGTAAAATAATCATACACTTTGTTTTCTGTACATTCAAGGATAATCGATTGGCCGATAGCCAGATGTTGAACTTTTGTAGTTCATTATTTACAGTGTATATTGCTTCAACAGGATTTATAGAAGAGTGATGGCAACTGGTATCATCAGCAAAAAGAAACATATTTAAACTATTGGTGGCATTGGAGATATCATTGATACAAAAGAAATAAAATAGGGCCATGTGGAACACCACATGAAACTGACTTAGGACAAGAGGTAACATTATTAAAGGCACACTTGCCGCGAAAATCAGGAATATTGTTTACATTAAAAAAGAAAGACCGTATTCTGTATTTTTCCCAGACAATATAAGTTAGGAACTTTCTATTTTTACCAAAATTTAAAAGTTTGGACGTCACTTTGTATTTTTAATTTGAATTGTTATGTACCCGGAACGTAAACAAACCGATCTGCCCCCTATTGGCGATTTTATGTTTCAGTCGAGTGAGTGAACTAACGGCACAGTGTAATTTTACGTAGGCCTATTTATCTGAGAAATACAGACTGGCGATCGGTTAACAGCGACTGGAAAAGCCTGCTGATAATTGTTTGAGCGTAAACCACAGATACAAAGGCCTGAAATGAGGGTAATCCAACACGAAAGTTGACCGACACTGATCGTTGTTGTTGTAATCAGGCTTCGATTCTTCGTTTGTTTTTCACCCCATTTTTACAGTCTTAAGCTAACTAGACATGTTTTATGTGTCCTATGTTTAAGTTTAGTGGTATTAGTCGTAGTAAGCTCATGTAAATTGGTTTTCTTAGCAAATTTAAACAGGCTACGGCGGCAAGTGTGCCTTTAAACGAGACATAGGCCTACTGCACCCGATTAGAAAGATAAAACTTTTAAACCAATTATTTGTTACATTTCTTAAGCCGCAATGTGCCAATTTTCCTGGGAGAATACTATGATTGACAGTGTCAATTAAAGGCATTAAAATGTTTTTTTGTTTTTGTGAAACGGCGAACTAAAACTAAAAGATCGAATTGAATGTGTGTAAAGTTTCGGCCGGCTGCGTTGCTTAAATTAAGAGAAATTGAGAGAAAAAGTGTTGTTTCTCCGAATGTACATGTTTTAATATGGCAGGTCCTATTTATCATCAGTATACTTTGGCCACATAGTTTGGAGATCTCCAACCAGGCCTGTCCCTTGCGTCCCTGCTGCCGTCCGCTTAGCATTGAAAGGGAGACAACTGGGCGATCAACTGCAATCAAAATGGGGACAACCCTTTATGTCATACCCGAAACTGAGAGCTTTCATAGCGCATGTCTACCAACGTCAGTAAAAAAAAACCCACACAAACTTGTAAGCATAGACTGCGCATGCCTAAGCGACTGTCACACTCCTGCTTGAGTTCAATAAGTTATAAAATGTACAATGTGAGCGGATTTCACAAGTCTTCATTAAAACAGATCCCTTATTTTCATCCAACATCATCCTTTTCAATCAGGACGTAACTCAGCAACAATTTCTTCAAATAACTGAAGATAGTTGGATTAAATAATGATCAGTTAAAATGCGTGTATTGACAGTTGTACGGTAGTGACAGTTACAAATACAATGAAATATTCCAAACTGAGTAAATTCATAATCATAGGCCCATATAACAGGTATATTAATTTGTCTTTTACTCCACTAATATTCATCTAATGATACTTCGTAAAATGATTATATTTTGGTTGCAATTGAAATGTTTTTATCAATTACAAGTATGTCAATTAATTGTAGGCCAACTGGCATGAAAATACATGTATTTACATTCTAAGGAGAAATAAGTCCAAGGTTATAAAAAATCAATACACCTAAAATTTGTAAAATCTGAAATATACTTAGGGGATGATTACTGAATTAGCTGGTGAATTATGATTAATGAATTTAGAGCCACTGATTTCCCTGTCAGTAGGCCTTTTGATTTTAAAAATATTTTATGTCTCAATCAATCAATCAAATACCACCATAAGTTCGGTAAATTGAACTACATGTAGTTGTGAGCTTGCCATTTTGACCTTAAAATAAAAAAAGAATAGAAATGCCATTGCCTATATCCACAGTCAAAGTAGCCTGGGACAGCACTCTTAATAGAACATCAATTTTGTCTGTTTTGAAATTCAAGTTGTGAAAACGTTTAATTAATTATTTGCTTGTTCTGTTTTTACCAACCAAAGAAAACATATGCTTGAGTTAATTTTATGAGGTTATTATATGATTTCGCATCCAATATGGATATTTATTGTACGAGTAGCCGTTGGGTTGAAAGTCAATATTGGACGAGACGCCAAAGGCGTCGATTTCAATATCGACTTTCAACCCAACGGTGACGAGTACAATCGATATCCATATTGGATGCGAAGTCATATAATAATCTTTTTATTATACATATGCATATGGTTAATGAATACTGATTGTATAATAAGTAGCGTTATTTGTGCAAAATGTAAAACTCTCCCTATTTCTTCAACATTGCGCTAAATACATCTGTAAATTAATGTTCAATGATCTCACAATTGATTAAAACACAGTAATTGCGGAATTTAGGCATGCATTTATATTTAATACTTAACGGTTCTGAATAGACATGTTTCATTGTTGTTCTATATCTCCCAGTGGTCTTTTGGCTGTGAGAAATCCTTGTAAAAAGAACTAATGAATTAAATTAACTTCACAATTTAGTAGCCTAGTTAGCCTACTCATATCTTTTAAACGGGCTGTCAAAATTAAACCAACTCTCCTGTCCAACTACCAATATCCTTCTGTTCAACAACCCTTCTATCACTGTAATATTTTGTTCAACAAGCGTCACCCACCTATTTCCTTCTGTTCAGATGGCTTTTCTGACTGGGTTTTCACTCGAACGACCTATGTGGGATGGTTGCCAGTTACCAGCGGAAGGTCGTGGGTTTCCTCCGGGCATAGAGCCCGGTTTCCTCCCACAATAAAACTGGCAACACGTACTGCCATATAAGTGAAATAATCATGAGCGCGGCGTAAAACACCAAACAATCAATCAATCAATCTGTTCAGATGGCAAGACGTACATGTATATAGAAGAGTGATATATCTCTTTTTAACACAATTAGAAACTCGTCTCCATGGTTATTTTAGACAAGAAGATCTTCCCTGTGCCCGTGTGTTTTAGTAATCATAAATATATAGAGAAGAGTTTGCCAGATACTTGCCGATGGTCAGGGGTTTTCTCTGGGCAAGGAACCCTTCCCCCCCCCCCGCACACTAAACTTGGCACACCATATAAGTGAAGAAATCTTGAGTGCGGTGTAAAAGATCAATCAATCGTT
Organism: Lepidochitona cinerea; assembly: GCA_963971465.1. Taxonomy (NCBI): domain Eukaryota; kingdom Metazoa; phylum Mollusca; class Polyplacophora; order Chitonida; family Tonicellidae; genus Lepidochitona; species Lepidochitona cinerea. The sequence goes on from OZ020559.1 coordinate 1,427,021, forward strand.
GAATTAATCAGATGCCAGTCCAAATGTCGGCACCAAGTCCAGATGGTTATTCCTTCAGTACTGATGTCAAGACCTCCAGTCCGGATGTCGGCACCAAGTCCAGATGGTTATTCCTTCAGTACTGATGTCAAGACCTCTAGTCCGGATGTCGGCACCAAGTCCAGATGGTTATTCCTTCAGTACTGATGTCAAGACCTCCAGTCCGGATGTCGGCACCAAGTCCAGATGGTTATTCCTTCAGTACTGATGTCAAGACCTCCAGTCCAGATGTCGGCACCAAGTCCAGATGGTTATTCCTTCAGTACTGATGTCAAGACCTCCAGTCCGGATGTCGGCACCAAGTCCAGATGGTTATTCCTTCAGTACTGATGTCGGCACCAAGTCCAGATGGTTATTCCTTCAGTACTGATGGCAAGACCTCCAGTCCAGATTTCGGCACCAAGTCCAGATGGTTATTCCTTCAGTACTGATGTCAAGACCTCCAATCCAGATGTCGGCACCAAGTCCAGATGTCAAGACCTCCAGTCCGGATGTCGGCACCAAGTCCAGATGGTTATTCCTTCAGTACTGATGTCAAGACCTCCAGTCCAGATGTCGGCACCTAGTCCAGATGGCAAGACCTCCAGTCCAGATGTCGGCACCAAGTCCAGATGGTTATTCCTTCAGTACTGATGTCAAGACCTCCAGTTCGGATGTCGGCACCAAGTCCAGATGGCAAGACCTCCAGTCCACTTGGAATTAAATAATAATATTTCAATTCAAAAGGAAATAATTTTGACTCCAGTGAGAATGTTTAAACTCAAATCTAAAAGATATAATTCCACAAGATCAACTTTTTTCTCAATGTCTTTACTTTTTTTGTAAAGCCATTGCCCTTTTTTCCTATTTTTTCTGATCTTAACTGCCACGTTGGTATTCTCTCGCACCAACACAAATCTGTGCATCCATAATTTTTCAGGTGCCTCGGCGGGCATATGTTGAGTTTACTAAAATTTTTGTTTTATTTGGTCTGAGTGGGAATTGAACCCGCGCGGTATCAATAGAAGGTTTGTGTGAGACTGAGGGATAATCACTCTAAGCTACTGAATCACCAAGGCCCCCTGGTGGCAAGGGAGGATTGTAGGAAGTTGGTGATCGAACAGAAGTCTACAGAATAGTGGAGGTTAACAGAAGAATGATGGCGGTGATGGTTGTTGAACAGATTGATTGTTTTGTGTTTTACGCTCAAGATTATTTCCCTTATATGGCGACGTTACCAGTTTTATTGTGGGAGGAAACCGGGCTCTATGCCCGGACAAAACCCACGACCTTCCGTTGGTAACTGGCAACCATCCCACATAGGTCGTTCGAGTGAAAACCCAGTCAGAAAATTTTCAAATTTTTGGGACTGAGTGGGAATCGAACCCGCGACCCATTGGTGGAATGGTTGAATAGAAGAATAGTGCCACTGTGGGTGTTATGGCGGTTGAATAGAAGAATAGTGGGTGTGATGGCGGTTGAACAGAAAAATAGTGGGTGTGATGGCAGTTAAACAGAATAATAGTGGGTGTGATATTGGTTGAACAGAAGAATAGTGGGTGTGATAGTGGTTGAACAGAAGAATAGTGGGTGTTATGGCGGTTGAACAGAAGAATAGTGGGTGTGATGGCGGTTGAACAGAAGAATAGTGGGTGTGATAGTGGTTGAACAGAAGAATAGTGGGTGTGATGGCGGTTGAACAGAAGAATAGTGGGTGTGATGGCAGTTGAACTGTTACTGTTAAATTCAAATGTATATAGAGGTTTGTCAGCCTCTCAGTTTGGGGTATGACATCATTGAACTGTTAGATTGAAATGTATATAGAGGTGTATCAGCCTCTCAGTTTGGAGTATGACATCATTGGACTGTTAGATTCAAATGTATATAGAGGTGTATCAGCCTCTCAGTTTGGGGTATGACAACATTGGACTGTTAGATTCAAATGTATATGGAGGTTTGTCAGCCTCTCAGTGTGGGGTATGACAACATTGGACTGTTAGATTCAAATGTATATGGAGGTTTGTCAGCCTCTCAGTTTGGGGTATGACAACATTGGACTGTTAGATTCAAATGTATATGGAGGTTTGTCAGCCTCTCAGTTTGGGGTATGACAACATTGGACGGTTAGATTCATATGTATATGGAGGTTTGTCACCTCTCAGTTTGGGGTATGACAACATTGGACTGTTAGATTCAAATGTATATGAAGGTTTGTCAGCCTCTCAGTTTGGGGTATGACAACATTGGACTGTTAGATTCAAATGTATATGGAGGTTTGTCAGCCTCTCAGTTTGGGGTATGACAACATTGGACTGTTAGATTCATATGTATATGGAGGTTTGTCACCTCTCAGTTTGGGGTATGACAACATTGGACTACAACATTGGACTGTTAGATTCAAATGTATATGGAGGTTTGTCAGCCTCTCAGTGTGGGGTATGACAACATTGGACTGTTAGATTCAAATGTATATAGAGATTTGTCAGCCTCTCAGTTTGGGGTATGACAACATTGGACTGTATCCATGTACACTAAGGACTAGGTTTACCCCCACTCTCATTCTCGGTTTAATGTCTGGCGTTGACAGATTTACTAGGACTGTTGTTGTTGGATTGAGTCATAACGAAACTAAATTCAGGGCTGATGAATTTCAGTTTCTGGTACAACAGTTGACAGGATATAGCCTACGTATATAGGCCTAATATTAATAACTGTCCATAATCATCTCTTCTCACAACCTTCACTAGTTGTGTAAATGGAAATAGCTTACCAGTAAGTAGGCTATACGTAACCCCACTCAGTTTCGGGTATGGTGTGAGTTTGAAGGGACACTCTTGACGTCTTGTGTCACTGTCACTCAGTGTCAGACTCTTTCCAGTCTGGTGCTATCAAGTTTCAACTTTATGTTCAATCAAAATAGACTTTAATAAGAGGATGATGGAAAATACCTGACGTGGATGGCTCAAAATATCGTTATGAAGTATGACATAAAAATATGTTTAAAAGTCAATGGATTGGATGACAGAAATAGTGTGAAGGATGGGTCAACTCTGTTTCGAGGATGGTGGTGTTTTAAGACATGCGCAGTAGACTTTTGAGCTCCAGGGGCTCGTTCTACTAAGCTGGCGTAAGTTGCGCCAGTCGCAAAAGCGTGTTAAATTATAGGAACTTGCGCACGGTCGCAAGTTTTATGGCGCAACTCTATGTTGTAAACCTATGCGTAACTTTGCGCCAGCTTAGTAGAACGAGCCCCTGGAGACTGTCTCAAACGAACATGCGCAGTAGATCTCTCAGTTTCGGGTATGACATAAAGGGTTGTCCTCAAAATGGCGATGTTGGCAGCTCCTCGCAAGAAACAGAAATTTTCCATCGACCCAAGGGGGTCTTCATGGAGTAAAGGTCAGGATAAACTAACACTTTTACTTCAAATGTTAGTCTTCGATCAGTTTAAGTGCAATGTGTGTTGTTCAAGTTGACTGATCCATTCTCAATACGTCTGTACACGTGAGCCGCGGCGTTGTTGTCACCCTACACGTGTGCGTTCAGTAGGGCCTACTAGTAGGCCTACTTGGGGGAAAGGCGCCGATCGGCCGGTAGCCGCACTCGTGTGTCTCTATCCTGGTTTACTTACTTTGCCGGTCAGATAGATATAATCGGCCGGTTGTCCATCGATCGGGTAAACCGCCGAACGAAGGAGAATAGACCCCACCGATCGGTGGATAAAGTTTGGACAAAAATGACAATTCCCTTTCTATCGGCCGTCTCTTGCGTTTTCACCGAACTATCGAGTTATACTAGTTGAATTTACGGAACTTATAATTATATTCATGAACACTAAAACACACAGGCACAGGGAAAATCTTCTTGTCTAAAATAACCATGGAGACAAGTTTCTAATTGTGTTAAAAAGAGGTATATCATTTAGACCTTTATACCCCATCATAAATTGTAATAATAAAGTAAACCTATGATATTTCATTAGGTTGACGACTGACAGGAGCTTGGCCTTAGTCAGTAGAATTTTCTGGAACACTTTGTATTACATTGACAATGCTTACGTATCTTAAGCTATGTTAAGAATATCGTCAGACTATATATTATACAATGTAGGGTCATGGGAAAAGACAGTGTATTATTTGGAAGGAGTTCAGCTTTCAGATTTCAGAATTTCAAATATCTATTAATCCTACCTGCCTTTTATATTTTGCCTTCAACACACATTTAAAGCATTCCTCTTTTCATTTTATTCATTAATTTGTTCGAATTTCATTGTAAATATACCAAATCCCGCTTCATAAGAAGAAAACTTTAAAACTGGCCTGACAGATTTCAAACTCTTTTGGTACAATGACAACCTGTCACATGGTCCGCAGTATGAATGAGAATTTCCTCAATAGCTGGACAATTTGATGACAACGTAACTCTCGCATCACATGATTGCGGGGTTTTGAAAAGTCTGTTGACAGGGAATAGTTATCCCACCCTTTTAATGGTGCTTTATTGTGTGGCTCTTTCTGACCAGCAAGTTAGTAACAAAGGAAAGAGACACATGAGTGCGGCTACGAACTATCAAGCTCATGTTCAGTGTATGTTCCAAGCGTGCTGCGAATGGCTAGTTCTACCTTCTATTTCTAAGTTAGTAAACAATCCTGTAATGAGCTACATACCGGAGCTACCTTCTAAGTCAACTCGCCGCGTTCTCCGAATCGGTTTGTTTCCTAAAAGTCTCAAACAAATTGCTCCATTTTAAGCATGTGTTTTAAAATAACCCGAAATATATACTCACATGTTTTACCCATCCGCATGCCGCGCAAGCATTTTTAAAAAAAATGGCCACGAGGCGTAAATCCATAACGTAATGAGGCTGAAATTGTTGAAGAACTGGAAGCGCCCCCTACCAAACATGGACGGGCAAAGGTCAACTGAGGTCAATCAGAAGCGTGACAGGAAGCTTGATGTTGAGTTGGTCGCTCTCAGTTGTTCAACAATTTCAGCCTGGTATCTTTTCCTCACATGTGCTCGCATCTAGGCATTGCCTACATCATATTATGATTTTTATTAAAACTATGGTTTGTTTAAGATGAGTCGAAATATGGTCAGAAGATGTTAGAGAAGATGGGCTGGTCTAAAGGGCGTGGCTTGGGTGCCAACGAAGACGGCCGAGTGGAACATGTGAAAATTTCACATAAAGATGACAATAGAGGTAAACATTGAATTTATTAATTACAGGGTTTGTAAGAGGCCGATATCGAAGTATATGGGGCCAGTAAGTGAATTTTGTCCAATCATAATTGTTTTATATTTATGCCTTTTGTTTTTGAGCTCCTGAATTAAATCTGGATTTCCCTGCGAACATTGGGCCCAGTCCCCTGACTCCCCTTCTCAATAAACCTGGATTTCCTACAAACATTGGGCCCAGTCCCCGGACTCTCCTTCCCGATAAACCTGGATTTCCTAGAAACATCGGGCCCAGTCCCCTGACTCTCCTTCCCAATAAACCTGGATTTCCTACAAACATTGGACCCAGTCCCCTGACTCCCCTTCCCAATAAACCTGGATTTCCTACAAACATTGGGCCCGGTCCCCTGACTCTCCTTCCCAATAAACCTGGATTTCCTACAAACATTGGACCCAGTCCCCTGACTCTCCTTCCCAATAAACCTGGATTTCCTACGGACATTGGGCCCAGTCCCCTGACTCTCCTTCCCAATAAACCTGGATTTCCTACAAACATTGGGCCCAGTCCCCTGACTCTCCTTCCCAATAAACCTGGATTTCCTACAAACATTGGGCCCAGTCCCTTGACTCTCCTTCCCAATAAACCTGGATTTCCTACGAACATTGGGTCCAGTCCCCTGACTCTCCTTCCCAATAAACCTGGATTTCCTACAAACATTGGGCCCAGTCCCCTGACTCTCCTTCCCAATAAACCTGGATTTCCTACGGACATTGGGCCCAGTCCCCTGACTCTCCTTCCCAATAAACCTGGATTTCCTACAAACATTGGGCCCAGTCCAGTGACTCTCCTTCCCAATAAACCTGGATTTCCTACAAACATTGGGCCCAGTCCCCTGACTCTCCTTCCCAATAAACCTGGATTTCCTACGAACATTGGGTCCAGTCCCCTGACTCTCCTTCCCAATAAACCTGGATTTCCTACGAACATTGGGTCCAGTCCCCTGACTCTCCTTCCCAATAAACCTGGATTTCCTACAAACATTGGGCCCAGTCCCCTGACTCTCCTTCCCAATAAACCTGGATTTCCTACAAACATTGGGCCCAGTCCCCTGACTCTCCTTCCCAATAAACCTGGATTTCCTAAAAACATTGGACCCAGTCCCCGGACTCTCCTTCCCAATAAACCTGGATTTCCTACAAACATTGGGTCCAGTCCCCCAACTCTCCTTCCCAATAAACCTGGATTTCCTAAAAACATTGGACCCAGTCCCATGACTCCCCTTCCCAATAAACCTGGATTTCCTACGGACATTGGGCCCAGTCCCCTGACTCTCCTTCCCAATAAACCTGGATTTCCTACAAACATTCAGCCCAGTCCCCGGACTCTCCTACCCAATAAACCTGGATTTCCTACAAACATTGGGCCGAGTCCCCGGACTCTCCTTCCCAATAAACCTGGATTTCCCACAAACATTGGGCCCAGTCTCCGGACTCTCCTTCCCAATAAACCTGGATTTCCTACAAACATTGGACCCAGTCCCCTGACTCCCCTTCCCAATAAACCTGGATTTCCTACGGACATTGGGCCCAGTCCCCTGACTCTCCTTCCCAATAAACCTGGATTTCCTACAAACATTGGGCCCAGTCCCCTGACTGTCCTTCCCAATAAACCTGGATTTCCTACGGACATTGGGCCCAGTCCCCTGACTCTCCTTCCCAATAAACCTGGATTTCCTACAAACATTGAGCCCAGTCCCCGGGCTCTCCTTCCCAATAAACCTGGATTTCCTACGGACATTGGGCCCAGTCCCCTGACTCTCCTTCCCAATAAACCTGGATTTCCTACAAACATTGGACCCAGTCCCCTGACTCTCCTTCCCAATAAACCTGGATTTCCTACAAACATTGGGCCCAGTCCCTTGACTCTCCTTCCCAATAAACCTGGATTTCCTACGAACATTGGGTCCAGTCCCCTGACTCTCCTTCCCAATAAACCTGGATTTCCTACAAACATTGGGCCCAGTCCCCTGACTCTCCTTCCCAATAAACCTGGATTTCCTACGGACATTGGGCCAAGTCCCCGGACTGTCCTTCCCAATAAACCTGGATTTCCTACAAACATTGGGCCCAGTCCCCTGACTCCCCTTCCCAATAAACCTGGATTTCCTACAAACATTGGGCCCAGTCCCCGGACTCTCCTTCCTAATAAACCTGGATTTCCCACAAACATTGGGCCCAGTCCCTTGACTCCCCTTCCCAATAAACCTGGATTTCCTACAAACATTGGGCCCAGTCCCCGGACTCTCCTTCCCAATAAACCTGGATTTCCTACAAACATTGGGCCCAGTCCCCTGACTCTCCTTCCCAATAAACCTGGATTTCCTACAAACATTGGGCCCAATGTGACGCTCACTTCTTCCTTAAATAAAGTGGTATAATAATGTATAATTTCTAAAACAAGAGGATGATAGTTGTTATATATAGTTGAAGAAGCTTGTGAAGCACTTAAGGAATCAAAGCAGATTACAACAAAGTGTGGTTGTAGTCTAACAAAAAATGGAGGCTCATGCAAATTGCCACAAGCTCTGAACAGAAAACAGACACGCCATCAGTCAGTCGGAAGTTCTTACTATACTTTAACTCTGGGGTGACAAACGCTCCTCCGACTCTTCCACTTTCAGGGCACTTTGATCCATCAGTGGAAATTTGTAAATAGGTACTTTAGTTTATATCTAGGAATTCCACAGTACAATGCTTTGAACTATAGGAAGGGTCAGATTTCAAAATTTGCCAGTCTTATTGCCAGTAGCTCTATATCACGGTAATAAACAGGATTTGTCGGCGCCCCATGTTCTACCTGACACAGCTCTCATTAAAGTAAGTGCTTTGACCATGTTGAATAATTATCAAACACAACCCCGAGGTATTTGAACTGATTACACGTTTTAATGTTGGAACCATCTAAACATAGCGGTTTTTGTAACTGTACATGTCGTCTGGTAAACAATACAGCTTCGGACTTAGTAGAGGAAAATCTAAAGCCCCACAGTTTACTCCACTTAATGACGTCATTAACCGCTTGCTGGATATGCATTTGGACCATATGAATATTTCTTTCCCTGTACCATATTGTGGCATCATCTGCATATAGGAAGCAGTTTACCTTTTGGATTAAGAACTAATGGCAAATCGTTTATTGCAATATTGAATAATGTGGGTGAAATAACCGACCCCTGGGGCGTACCATTCTCTAAAACGACTAATCGTGACAAAGACGTGCCTATAAGTACTCGTATTTTGCGATTGGATAGAAAGTTCCTAACCCATCCGAGCATCCGGCCCCCAATACCAATATTTCTCATTTTGACTAGCAGCCGGCCTCTCCAAAGCATATCATAGGCCTTCTCAATGGCAAGGAACACCTCTAAATTACATTCTTTACGAGATAGAGATCTTTTAATTGACGTTTCTAGAGTCACAACATGGTCACTGGTACTCCTAGTTTTTTTTTTCTAAATCCACTCTGTGCATGTCAATTCTATTTTTAAAAAGTATGTCATTTCTATTAAGGTACCAAATGAGCCTGGAATTAGCCATTCGTTCCATAAGCCTACACAGAAAAGACGTCAAAGCTATCGGTCTATAAGACGTTGCGAGGGTTGGATCCTTATGAGGATTAGCAACTGGAATGATATATATATATATATATCCAAGTTACTGATGTACTCCTCTGCCTGCTCTTTATGTGGAATGAATTCCGGATCATAATTACTAGTGCTTGAGACAATGGAAAACCTATCAGCTATGACATCGCATTTATCTTTGTTAGTGACATATGACAGACCGTTTGATGTAATACTTGGAACCGATAATTCCCCGTTAATAGCCCTAACCTGCTTTTATAGTTCTTTCAGAGGGGTAGTTCCGTTAATTTTAGAACAATATGTGCTTCTGAGCACTCAATATTCCACCAAGGTACAGGAGCTTTGTTATTTCTTTTGCCAGAAGTTTGAGGGATAGAGATACTAGCAGCCTCGTTGATGCCATTAACAACATTTTTATAAAATTCCTCTATATCATCATTACAAAGACCATCAACAACTTTCTCCTCACAACACTGACGAAATTTTACCCAGTTCGCCTTACCGAATTTCCAGCGAAGGTAATGATGAACCAACAATGATCACTTCAGGAGTGAAACCAAAAGAAGAAACAATAGGAAAATTGTCACTCCCACAGTCTTGGCAAAACGACCATGAAGCTATGGATCCTAAAGTAGGAGAACATATTGTGAGATCAATAGCTGATGTTTCACCTGAGTGTATATTAAAACGAGTCCCAGTTCCATCATTTAAAATAACCAGGTCATTTTCATCTATCAGTGTCATAGATCAACCCACCAGTAACGTGGATGTCCGCTGGAATTTTCACCGTTCAACCAACAAGAGAATAAATATGCACATTAAAATTTAATTCTTGCACAATTTTGTTTATAGTTAATAAAGAAAAAGAAAAAAAAAACACTTTAAAATGGGAATAAGGTATAGTTTAAGTCAATGTCACGGTAGGCCTACCAGTCTGGCGAACTTGATGCTTTCCTCCGTGAATGGATCCTCCAAGAAATAATTCACAGAACTTTGAAACAAATTTCCACCACACAGAATGTTCTTACACTCCTCGGCACATCCGTAAGCGTGGTAATGCTTACTATTCCTTGAACACAAACTTAATCGGCAGTTCTTCTAATCTGCAGGCTTATACGTTAATATTTATGTTTAAATTTAACTCCATATCAATGAAACAAAACAAAATAAACACTCTTGAATCTATGCTAGTATGGGACGACTTCCTCTTTCCTACTGACTAAAAAATTCTCATTCCCAAAACTAGCGCATGCGCAAAATACAACTTTGTATATTTCCAACCCTTATCCTTCGTGCCAGAAGAAAGGGGGGGGGGGAATAGAATCAATTGGGAGAAATAATGTTCTAATCAATTAAACATTTAAGCAATACCTTAATCGATGTTCATATCTAAATTCAACCAACCACAGCAAATGTTATTAAAAAATATCGATATTGCCCCATTAAATATCAATATCAAAATTGATATTGCCCCACAAATTTCATTATCCATAAGGTTCGGCTTCTTGTTTACGTACACACTTTAGGGCTTCGGCAAAGGACTACTACTAGCTTCCTTTAATTTTGGGCAACCTCTATAACTAAAGCTGTGCGAAAATAAACAATTCTCGCATTTAGGTGAGTCTATGTTCGCACAATCTTTATATTCGTGATTATCGCTACAACGAGGGCATCGGAGTTTATTACGACACTCAGAAGCTATGTGATTAAATCGCGGGCATCGAATACAGCGAATTATTGGAGGTATGTAAGACTTTACCTTGAATAATTCAAATCCCAACGTCACTTCATGGGGAAAAGCATACACGGCGGTGTTTTATCTTTACCTTTTTAACCTTTCCACCTTGACTTTCTTAAGATCGTCTAAAATTTCCCGTTCCATAACCCCCCTCCCCAATTCCATAAATAACTCCTCTGCTCTTAGATTTGGTTTCAGCTTTACATGTTACATGGACTCCCATGATAATGCTAACCTTGAGTACTTTTTTTAACTTGACCTTGACTGTTACATGGTAGGACCAACTCTTGAGACTTCAGTTTTTTGACTACCTTTACCTTTCAGCAGAGTATAGAGCTTGGCCAAACTGACTTAATTTACCTACTTGAACGCCATCTACTGATGACATCACAACATTGAGACTTTTTGTTTGCCTTTCTTGGGAGTTGCTATTTAACTGTTCTCTATCTCTACTTTCAGATCTAGTTCTACCCCTCTTTCCGCCAGTCACAATCTGTGATAGTTCCATACTGTCTTCTTCCTCATCATCCATAATTAACCTATATACACTATACTACCCTAACTACTAGGCTTAAAACCTAAGTGCAGATAGACAGTGAATGTTATTACAATACAGTTAGTGCTTAAATAGTAGGAAAAGGGCGATTTCGAACCCAATGGCCAAGCCTTTACAAGAGGGATAAGAGAAAAAAATAAAATAAATAAATAAATACAAATGAAAATCTGTCTGAATGCGATTTGTTGCGGGCTAGTTCCCAGAAAGCAAATAAATTAACATGTAAAATAAACTGTAATCCCCCAAATTGTATGTACCCTTGTATGAATGCTGTTTGCAAAAGTGTGTAAAATAAACTGTAATCCCCGAATTGTATGAACCTTTGTATGAATGTTGTTTGCAAAAGTGTGTATGTTCTTTGTAAACGAAAGATAAGAAATAAGGGTTGTTACAACCAACGACTTGCTAGCTCGGCTGAATATACCAAGTGAAAAGTCCTCACAGTCAACTAGCTATACTCAATGAATACAGCGGAGTGAACAATTGGTGTCGCTAGGCACCAATGACAATGATTAAGCCTTAAAGCCGAGCTCAAGATGGAGGTCAAGGAGACTGAACCACTGCTGATCAATGTGTAGATTTAACTGGAAAAAAAACTAAATTGTAAAAAGGCTTTCTTTCAAAGGCCTTCCCAAACGTAGAATTATACAATATCGACGTTATGAACTAAAGCGGCCTACACACGATCAAAATTTTTGACCAAAAAGTTGACATCAATTTTTTTGACAGTTTTTGACAGCCACACACGACACAAAATAATTGATGCAATATTCAGTGTACGCCAAACTTTCGACATGGATGGACCTACAGCCTTGGCTCTTGCACTAGCTTTGGATCCGGAAAAAGGCGAAATTGCATCGGACAAAATGGTCTAAAAAATGGTATCCATAATGCGGGGAGCTGCCTGTACTGATCAATAACCTCCAGTAGGAATTTTTTCTCTTCTTTTGTTGGAGCCATGCCGATGTGCACGCGACTCTGTCCAGGCGGAAAATGAAAGATTGCGCAATATTTTGACGGGTTGACACACACGGGTCAAAACAGGTTTCAAAACCACTAGTTTGCGCAAATAAAATCTACTGAATTTGATCTCATCAAAATTTGCTGTCAACCTTTTTCGCCCGCCAATATCACCTACAGACGGTCAAAAAACCCGTCAAAAAAATTGATGTCAACTTTTTGGTCAAAAATTTTGATCGTGTGTAGGCCGCTTAACATAACTGTTCAAACTAGTCGAATCAAACGGAGCTACTGACAACACGTCTTCACTTCACCATTCACTAGCTTGACCTCTCAGGCTCGGCGGTAATTAGGACGTTTGGAATTATTACAAACTTTGGGCTAAGTTGACTGCTAAGGTATTATTTTCCATCGAGGAAATACTAGTTGGTTGTTGGTTTTGTTTTTGGGTTTTTTTCCCATTCTTCTATTCATTTTCTCCTTTCTTTCTAAACATTTTTGGATAGGTGATTCAAACATGTTGCATGCGGATACTAATAAATTCTATGAACTTATGCAAAGGCACAGTATCCAAGTGTTATCCACATGTAACATATATGTTTTTCATACATTGCTCATTTAGATACATACACCTAACAAGTACTAGTACCTGATTACTTATTTTTATCTTATGCATTTAAATAAGGCTATATTTTATTGTGAAACGCAGGCTAGATAATCAATTACATCTATGTTCACTTTGCTTGCAAATTCTAATTGTAATTATAATGATTTTTGAGTTTGCTCTTTTAAACACTACATATGTTTTATTGGTTTCTTGTAACCTGGTTGTAACATTAGATGTACTAATTTGTATGGCATAAAACTTTTCTTAAAATGGCATGAGTTGCCAAAATTCACACTTTGTTCATAATTTCTGATCGTAACGACAGTATGAGGCTTTGAAGACCATCGAAAAACTAAATGATTGGCGTTGGAATGAGGAAAATCCATACAGTACGTGCCGAAAACGTGTTCGAAAAGTAAACAAAATTTAAATAACCGGGACGACCATTCATTCATTCTTAGCCAAAGTTAGTTCAAAGCAATACTTTATCGTACATTTTCGAGACTAGAAGCACTAAAAAGCTTCTGAAGTATACGTCTTAATAAAAATAGCCAATAATTTCCACATTCTGTTTTAATGTCAAAATATTAACATTTTGGCAGCTCATGTCCCTTTAGATTTTTTTTTTTAGGGAATGTTGACATTTAAGGACCGATTCCTTCATTTGTTGTGTTGGTCACCACTTGTTACCGTCCAGAGTTAAGTTGAAATGCACTAGATGGCTACGTATGGCTAAGGCCAACCCTGAAGTCAGCGACATTACAAATCTGTCAACAGAACCCGGGCTACACTGTGATAATCAAATAGCTCAATTTTCACTACCACAATTGGAGGTAACAAGACGCCCTGGGGGCTTGGGCCCTTTTTTTAATGGGTTTGTGAATTTTCTGAAGAATATAGAACACCCTGTTCTTTTCTATATGTATAGAGTCATCATATATACTTGGGAATCGAACCGTTGGAATATAAATTTAGACGATATAAACGTTCAGTTAAAAAAATACTGACTTAATTCATCGTGGAGACATCCTTATCCAAATAGTGATTCACTCAGCGTCATGTGAGTGAAAGAATCTTGAGTGCTTGAGAGTCTTAAACATCAGTCAATCAATAAAATGGGTAATAAGGGATACATATAAAATAGCTTAGTTCCTGAGACCCCGCACGCCTTTACACAAATCAATCCCATTGTGTTTCAACACTTTGTTCTATCCAAATAGAAAACCATTGGATTTTTTTATCATAGTAAATTTCAGGTATACGTTAAAAACTTCTTAGAAGTTCAGAAATTAAACAAAAAATAATTTTTAATATTTTAATACATGCTTATGGAGAAGCACAAATCATTATTGATATATATTTTGGCCACAGCGATGGACTTACCCATTTGATTTCAAGTAACAGCAATAAAGTAACACACGACCAGCGCAGTATCAAGTTATATAAACTTACATTTGTCACAATAGTTAGGCCTACTGCCCCCCGTGGCTATAAATGGTCGGGGATCTCGGTGGCTCAGTCGGCAGTGGTAGTCCCTCAGTCCGATACAGATCTTCCAAAACACTTATATACCAAATAAGAAAATTTCTTGGATTTTTCAGTTGATCGTCGAATGTGGAAGATTTGCTTGGTAGGCCTACTCATCGAAGGTCAGGAAAGTGTCGGGTATGTTAGTGTCTCTATATTGTAGGAATGCTTAGCATTGGACAGCATATTAAATTGTTTCTGACAGTGTGACAACATTGCTGTAACCAGCGATGTGTGAAATTCTTACAGTGTGACAACATTGCTGTAACCAGCGATGTGTGACAACATTGCCGTAACCAGCGATGTGTGAAACTTTACAGTATTTACTTCACCGCGGCCAGTCGGACTCCATATTGATAACAGTCGATGATGACAGGCGTCCGTGTTTGACGTTATCATGTGACAGTTCTGTATTGGTACAAATGCTAATTAATATCCAACATCCTTCAGTTGTCGGCTGCTATGATAAGGAAGGTAAGAACACCAAATGTGGAATTGGCATTCATCGTTTTACTTTTTAGGTCAACTCAATCGGTAATATAATTAGACCTTAATGAAAGGGAGATAACTATTAATCCGTTCAGTTCAATGACTACACAAAATACTCTAAAGATTTGATCAAACAAATGTTAATCTACTCGGGTATCATTCGCCCACCATCCTTGTTTTACTTCCTAATTTTATTCCGTTCTAAAATACATCATTCTTTACTAGGATTAGGCCCAAAGTGGACTTTTTAAAATTTTCACACACAACAGCAGACCTACTTGAAATTGTTGTACAGCCTTAAAACGGGCACCTTGCGTCTGAAGAAAATGTCTTATTTTACTGTCTTACTCACAATCAAGAGGAGTAGATCACTGGTAATCTTTTCCCCCTGGTAGGCAAACTGTTGAATCCCTTTGTAGCTATCAGCCATGCGGGGTTTGTAACAGAAGCCCCAGTGGAAGCTTCAATGCTTACATCCTGACCGGTCCTTATTTTGTCTTCTGACTCTTATATAATTTTTTTCCTGATTACATAATATAGATATAAACTAAAGAATGTCGGCTCTTTACAGTTCATCAGAGATATGAATATCAGTGACGGTTTTCACAACTCACTACAGTAGGGTTCACCCGTGTAGGACTTCTTTTTATATTAACCCGATGCCGTCTGTGAACAAATGTACCACAGAACTCACACTAATTACTCGTTATTTGTACATTTTTCACTAAAAATCGACCTACCATGCACCTTTCATCCAAAGTCAATCAAATCTTTTTTTTTCCATTTAATAGACGCTTTTTTTTTCTTTTCTTTTTTTAGACCACCATGATCTCATGGTGGTCTTATCAAATCGCTTTTTGTCCGTGGTCCGTCGTCCGTCGTCCGTCGTCTGTCGTCCGTCGTCCGTCTTCCGTCGTCCGGTGTCTGTAAACTTTTCTTGTGATCGCGATTCCAAGAGAACTACTGGTCGGATTTTCATCAAATTTTACAGACATGTTCCCCTTATGGTCTAGTTGTGCAACATCTATTTTGTTTGCTCATTTGCATATTAAAATGGCCGCTGGCGGCCATTTTGTGATTTATACCTACATAGTTTGTGATCGCGGAATCTAGAAAACCTTCAGGCCGATCTTGATGAAATGTTTTTGTATTGGTTCCCCATATGGTCTAGTTGTGCAACATCTATTTTTCTGAGCTCATTTGCATATTGAAATGGCCGCTAGGCGACCATTTTGTTTTTCTATTTTTTATCACTTTTCTCTCTTGTGACCGCGATTCCAAGAGAAGTCCTAGTCGGATCTTCTTTAAATTTAACACGCACGTTCCTCCTATGGTCTAGTTGTGCAACATTTATTTCTTTTGCTCATTTGCATATCAAAATGGCCGCTAGGCGACCATTTTGTTTTTCTACTTTTTATCACTTTTCTCCTAAAGTAATCAGAGGATCTTTGTAAAACTTTGTACGCAGGTTAACCCTATGGCCTCGTTGCGTACTATGTATTTTTTTGCTCATTTGCATATTAAAATGGCCGCTGGGCGACCATTTTGTTTTTCTTCTTTTTGTCACTTTTCTCCTAAAGTAAAGAAAGGCTAGGATTTTCGTAAACTAATTTACGCATGTTAGCCCTATGGTCTCGTTGCACACTATGCACTTTTTTGCTCATTTGCATATTCAAAATGGCGGCCACTGGCCATTATTTTTTTATCACTGTTCTAAAGTAATGAAAGGATGTTCGTAAAATGTTATTCGCAGGTTAACCCTTTGGCCTTGTTATGCACTCGCTGCTCATTTGCATATCCGAAATGGCGGCCGGTAGCTTTTTCTGTGATTTCTATCTACATAGTTTGTGATCGCGGACTCAACAAAACTACCAGGCGGATCTTGATGAATTTTTTTTGTGTTGCTTCCTCATATGGTCAAGTTATGCAACATGTATTTTTTTCGTCGTTGATGTTTTCATTTAACACATTCGGTACCGCTGTCGCCATTTGGCGTTAGAGTGCTAGCCTGCTTCATTACCGAAGACATCGTATGGCGACAGCAGAAAAGTCGGCTAAAACCCCACTGACGCTGTATGGTTATTTTTTCTTACAACTTCAACTGATTTTGAAAATGCACAAATAAAATCACATGTTGCATCTGTTGGTTGCTTCGGTTTTGTTTTGCCAATCAATCAAACGGTTAAAGAGGTTTAATTTACTTTAACGAACGCGCAATTCACTGATAACTTCCAACTTGTCTAGGTGAGAACGGACACTTCAAGCATACGTATATACATGTAACAAGAAAATGTTAAATTTGACAATAAAAGCTTGTGGAATTCCTTATATTTACAGCTTCAGATCTTAATATATATTTCCTTGTCTCCAATATACTGACAGTGAGTGAGATATTTAAATATCTATGATTAAAAAGTGCTAAAATCGGGTGGTGAAATTAGTTCGCTAGTGCGAGTTCCCGCTGTCAATCACAGGGCCCCTACCAGGCATTTTAAAAGCATGATCCAGTTAAAGACAAATAAGCTATTTTTTGGCACTGAGGACGTTATTTTGGAATATCCTAGTCCAGAGTAGTGGAAAAAAGGCATTTATCGGAGCTTTATTAAACCTCAGAGTGAAATTGCAATACTCGGGTCATTTTAAAACGTATCAAAATCGACTCCTTTCAGATTTCCAAGGGCGACTATAAGAAACAGTTTATCTATGCATGTTGCCGGCCTCCACGGCTTGTTCGAAGTCGGTAAAATGGCCTTCTCGAATTTGGATTTTAAACGCCTAAATTCTTTCCAAAAATGTAACAATAATAAATATTTTTAAAGGAGAGTGTTCCCTAAGACACTTAAGAAGATCCATATTGTATTTTTCGCAGTTTGAAAGGAAGGAATATTTCAAAATGAAATGAAATACACGGCAACGTACAATCACTATTTTGCCGATCGAATTTGCATTCAGGCATTTACCAATAAAGTAACTGAAATGTTTTTATTCAATCATATATTTATATCAAATCGTGCATGAAGATTTTTTTATAAGAGTTCACTAATTTCTGAACGAATCGGGACATTTTTTGCCATTAATTTTTAAACTGACTTTCGTCATGTTTAAATTTTTACTCATCAGACGAGTGATACGTCGCCCATTCTTCACTTTTCACGGGCTATTTTTGACAGATATACATTATCTTTTGATTTGTAAACAAACACTAAATGCATCTTGGTAACATGTGTACAATCGTTTTGGATTTTGTAAATTTTAATTGTGTACAGGACTCAAACAAGCGATATCACTGGCTGGCCTGTGTGCAAGTACATATAGCTCCGGTAAGTAGCGTTAATGTGCGGCCTCCTTGAAGAAAGTTGGTTTTGAGTTTTCAGATAACAGCCACTATCTACCGAAGAAACTTTGTTCTTGTCCAGCCAGCCACCAACTGAAGAAATAAATTTCACATATCAAATTTGCGATCCGTTTATAAGCAGCCTCACTTTCTGATAGTGTTCTATGGTGGGCTAAGATCAGTTCACTGATCTCTTGTTTGAAAATGTAAACAATCCTACACAATTTAAGCGTTTTAACACATGCAGACCTATACATGTACTTTTAGAATAGGAAAAAAATCCCTCGTGCGAGAATAATCTGTTTATGTGACACCTGTGGCCACTTCTTTATTGTATTCCCATATTTATGCATTTAGTTTACTTTTTTCCATTTTTTAAACCATTTAACCTAAAATAAATGTCACAGAATGTCAATTTGAAGATAATAGTTATTGTTGGATTTGTTAAATCTGTTACAATAGGATTAAACTACGGTTGAATGTGTTATAATGTATATACCATTTGCTCTAGTCTAATGTGTGACGTTGCTGTTTCGAGCTGTGAGCTGATTCAAGCAACTGTCAACACCGTGGAGGGAAAATAAGGTAACGTTATTACATGGCATACGTGTTTACACAATATGTTATATATCGATACGTAAAGGGGCTTTCACAATTGAGATACGGTGGGCTTACGGCTCTTGCGGTCATGAATTTTGGCCTTCCGTAGGATGGACTGCAGCCTTCCTAGCGGGCAGCCGCACCTTATCGCGCGGAATTTTTGTGCCGCAAGAGCCGCAGAAAAGTTTGGTGTGCACATGGAATCCAATTTTCGGCCGTGCGAATTTTTTTATTACCTCTGATCCTTGCGGGCGCTAGTACGTTCACCGTAAACGGTTGTATCTTGACGCGCGGTTGTTGAACGATTTTTTGTGTGTCGTAAGATGCTCCGTACGGTGAAATTTCTTGTTCCGCCAACCTTGCGGCAGTCGTAAACCGTTGAACGATTCGCCGTCTCGGTCTTGCACCGCCTTGCGTTCACCGTGCGAAAAATATCCTCAGGTGTGCTACAGGTATATATTTTGGGGTGCTTCATTTTATCTCACATCAGTTGAAGCTTTTACAATGGATACAAACTAACGGTTTTTTGGATCTCTGCGCCTTTTTATACTGCAAACACGTCTGCGGAGCCCAAAATCGCCGCACGATTAGACAAAACGCCGTAAGGCGCCTGCTCATTGGTGCGCGGCGAAAAACAATGACGCACGATGCATCTTGCGGCACGCCGCACGTTCCAACCAATCACACAGCACCTCCTCGCAACTGTCTCACGTATCACGTGCGCTAGACGTGCGTTGCTTGCGTCACTCCGCGCGGTTCGTTGCAAGAGATTCGTGGATTAAAACGTGCGGGAACCTTGCCACGCCCTTACGATGTCCCGGCCAATCATAACATGGATTAATTTCTTGCGGTAATTTTTCCGATTCTACTGCGGCCCGAAAAATTTTATCTTCACCGTGCGATCGATTTCAGTATTTTGACCGTGCGGCGAAAGTCTCAATTGTGAAAGCCCCTTTACACCTCTGGTACTACTCACGGCGTCTCACGGGAGACAGGCCTTTCAGATTGCCAGCATATTGACAAGTACTAAAGTGACAGCTTTTCTAGAGAAAAACTGAAAGTTGTTAAAATTATTGTTTTTTCTTCATTTAAAAGACCGGATAAATTCATTAAAGCTAACGATTGTGATTTTCTTGCAGGTTATTTGCTGTGATACTGAATTTCAAAAATGTCTGACGGCAATGGTTGCTATGACGGCACGTTCAACATTTGTGTTGCTATGTGTGACAGTAACCGTGGATTTGGACTAAACGGGCACCATCCCTGGCCACATATACCGTAAGGAATGTTTGTTTTGTAGTGGGATTTGTCAACACTTAGCCCTAATAACTTCCCCTACCAGTTGGCCATTTGGTTGGGGGTAAAACGCTTCTGTCAATTTATATGGCAATATAAACGTTCCCAGACATAAATTCCCGGAAAAAGATAAGTTGGCCAGTAGACAGGAAATGCTCTATGCACCTCTCCTTTCGCGGAAAACGGTTTATTTTTTTCTACATAAATCAATGTCTTACTATCGCAGAGTTACAATGAAAGTTAAAACTTAGCTTTCATCCCACAGACAAGATAGTAAAGCCCTGAGGAGTAGAATGTCTAATCCTTGTTCTTTATATAAGATGGGTTAGGATGATAGTCCCTCAGTCTCACACAGACCTTCCATCTAGGCGGCGCGTTTTCGAATAATCCCAGGTACAAGTTCGAAATCAAAGAATAAACAGTTATCCAAAAACTTCCCCTTTCCAAACGTGTGTGCTTGATATCTGCAGCGTAAGTCAGAAAATGGATTTTTTCAACGGATGATTTCGAAATGGTACCTGGAGCGTAGAAATGCTGTGCCACGTTTAATACCAGGTAAATAGTTGGTGGCTCTTTGAAGTTTGGCGAGTTTCTCCTATGTATTGCTTGCTATATTTTAATAGTTACTTTAGTCTAGAGGACGTTCCCTCCACATGTGTCTTTTGGTGTTCATAATTATATAATAATGAATGTGTATTGATTATTTCGTTACAGAACTGATTTTCGTTTTTATATGGACTTGACTGGAAAGCCAAAGGATGCAGGTAGCTCGATTATTTATCTTAAAGTGGCATGAGCTGCCAAAATTCGCACGTTTTTCATAATTTCTGATCGTCACGACAGCAAGAGGCTTTGAAGGCCATCGAAAAACTAAATGATTTGAGTTGGAATGAGGAAAATCCATACAGTATGTGGGCTATACGAATCGAAATAGTGTTCGAATTGTAAACAAAATTTAAATAACCAGGACAACCATTAATTCATTCTAAGCCTAAGATAGTTCAAAACAATACTGTATCGTACATACTTGAGACTAGAAGCACTAAAACGTTTCTGATTCTACGTCTTGAGAAAAATAGGCAATAATTTCAACGTTCTGTTTTAACGTAAAAATATTAACATTTCAACAGCTCATACGACTTTAATGTTAAGTTCGTACAGAAGGTATACTGGTTTCCAGGTTTGGGTTTAGTCAACCGTACATGTATGCTATAGTTGTCACCGGATTTTGTAATATGTGAATTCTGGCACCAGCAACCGATTCGAGCTGCCAAATTTTTCATATTTTTTAGTTAAAAACAGAATAAAAACAACTTCAGTTCCAGTTCTAAACAGTAGTTAGACAGATTTGAAAACTGACACACATGTATGTACTGATTCATTTCTATACTTCTTACAAAGCCCGACGTATTTTCTTCATATTTGTCTGTCAGATAAACTACTGGTCAATATTAAAGGTCGTGTGACTTGGGAGGGCTCTTCAACTCGCGAACAATCTCGCCCAGACATCGTGAATGTTCTAATAAGTGGAACATTGAGGTAGGTTTGGGAACAATTCCATTCCTTATCAAATCATTACTTTTATGCACGTTTGTTAAAGATATATAATTTCTTGAAATTTTATTGTAAATTGTTTGTTAAAGATATATAATTCCTTGGAATGTTATTGTAAATTGTATTTTCTGACTTAAAAAGCATATTCAAATCGAAGTAATGTTGAAATCTGTCCTATTTCTACACCCAACTGGTTGGGCGAAAATGAAACCGTTAATACAAAATTTTGCGATTTGACCATACATATTCGTAGGCAGGATTTAATTTTGCAAAACCATTTTCTTCACGTTTTGTTTAGAGGGCCACCAAACAAGAATGTGAAGAGTGTTTTTCCAACGTTGTCCGAGGCATTACAGTACCTCTCCTCGTCAGAGGAACTTTCGACAAAAATCGAATCTGTGTGGGTAATGGGAGGAGAACAGTTATACAACGTAAGATTATATTATTATTTTTGTTTCATGAAAATGTCATAAGATAGAGACATTAGAGGCATGGAGTATGTTGGTGAAATAGCTGCTACATGTATCAACATGCAATAGAATCCAGGGCCTAGTTTCACAAAGCGATCTTAAGCTAAGTGTGATCTTAACTACCATGGCAACCAGTGCTAAAGGTATACGTTGCCATTGGGTAGGTATACGTTACACATTAGAGAGCGGTAAAAATACGTCATTGATGATCTGAAAATAGCTACACCAACATCACGTCATCCTAAAACGGAAAAATGGCTACACAGATAAGCCACTGAAAGGACATACTTCTGTCTGTTTTTATTAGCTTGAGGGTCACTGGAGGTAATTGGCGTGAAATGTTTTAAGCACTTTGAAGGTTGTTGTCGACGATAATCCCTATGTATTTCTAGAGATTTCCCCTCCTTTAAGCTAAGATCGCTTTGTGAAACTTGGCCCAGGGACTTTTTTTAAGTGTGAACTTTGTTAAAGTGGCATGAGCTGCCGAAATTCACACTTTTTTCATAATTTCTGATCGTCACAACAGTAACAGGCTTTGGAGCCCACCAAAAAACTAGATGATTGGCTTTGGAATTAGGAAAATCCATACAATATGTGACCTGTACGAACCGAAAACGTGTTCGAAAAGTAAACAAAATTTAAATAACCGGGACGACCATTCATTCATTCTAAGCCAAAGTTAGTTCAAAACAATACTTTACCGTACATTCTCGAGACTAGAAGCACTCAAAAGCTTCTGAATTATACGCCTTGAGAAAAATAGCCAATAATTGCAACATTCTGTTTTAACGTCAAAATATCTACATTTTGGCAGCTCATGCCACTTTAACTCAATCCAGCAGACGACATGTATAGCCTACTTTAGGAAGCCTGATAAAAACTCGTCTGCTCAATAAGGATAAATTGTACTCTCCACGTGATCGATGACGGCCTATCAAATGCAAGTATCATATGATATCCTGAAAAGTCCACTTTTGTGGTAAAGCAATTTGGGAAACAGGTGAAGTGGATGAGACCAACAGTGTCATGTTCAATTGAGCTCCCATCTGCCTCATGTAATACTTTATGTAAGCCAATTTACTGCAAACTTACCCACTGGCATCGTCGAAATAACCACTAAAACGTACAGTCACTTTTAGGGAGCTCGTTGAGATCCACTGGTAGACTTTAGATGTTTTATTGAAGATTCGACTTGTCCCATTGGGACATGATCTGGCATGATGCTAGTTTTAGTTTTTTATATTTTCTTCTTTCTATCTTATTGCATAGTTTTGTTCTTATTTTTTATTTTACCCCATAGGAGGCGCTCAAACACCCCGCCTGTAGACGAGTCTATTTGACACGAATTTATGGGGAGTACAGGTCTGACCGATTCTTGGATGAATTTGAAGATGACTTCCAATTGGTTGAAGTGTAAGTTGTCGGACTCCGCTCTTATTTCTTAATATTTTATTCAGCCTTCTAAAAATATGGACCTAAAGAAGCTACCGAGATTCAATATCGCCAATGTCTCTCAGCTGATGGACCTAAAAAAACTACCGAGATTCAATATCATCAATGCCTCTTAGCTGATGAACCTAAAGAAGCTACCGAGATTCAATATCACCAATGCCTCTCAGCTGATGGACCTAAAGAAGCTACCGAGATTCAATATCACTAATGCCTCTCAGCTGATGGACCTAAAGAAGCTACCAAGATTCAATATCACCAATGCCTCTTAGCTGATGAACCTAAAGAAGCTACCGAGATTCAATATCACCAATGCCTCTCAGCTGATGGACCTAAAGAAGCTACCGAGATTCAATATCACTAATGCCTCTCAGCTGATGGACCTAAAGAAGCTACCGAGATTCAATATCACCAATGCCTCTCAGCTGATGGACCTAAAGAAGCTACCAAGATTCAATATCACCAATGCCTCTCAGATGACGGACCTAAAGAAGCTACCGAGATTCAATTTCTACAATGCCTCTCAGCTGATGGACCTAAAGAAGCTACCGAGATTCAATATCACCAATGCCTCTCAGCTGATGGACGTAAAGAAGCTACCGAGATTCAATATCACCAATGCCTCTCAGCTGATGGACCTAAAGAAGCTAATGATATTCAATATCACCAATGCCTCTCAGCTGACGGACCTAAAGAAGCTACTGAGATTCAATATCACCAATGCCTCTCGGCTGACGAACCTAAAGAAGCTACCGAGATTCAATATCACCAATGCCTCCCAGCTGATGGACCTAAAGAAGCTACCGAGATTCAATATCACCAATGCCTCTCGGCTGACGAACCTAAAGAAGCTACCGAGATTCATTATCACCAATGCCTCTCGGCTGATGGACCTAAAGAAGCTACCGAGATTCAATACCACTAATGCCTCTCAGCTGACGGACCTAAAAAAGCTACTGAGATTCAATATCATCAATGCCTCTCGGCTGACGGACCTAAAGAAGCTACCGAGATTCAATATCACCAATGCCTCCCAGCTGCAAGAAATGTGTGTCTCCGCTCTCATTTCTTAATATTGTATTCAGCCTTCTAAAAATATGGACCTAAAGAAGCTACCGAGATTCAATATCACCAATGCCTGTCAGCTGATGGACCTAAAGAAGCTACTGAGATTCAATATCACCAATGCCTCTCAGCTGATGGACCTAAAGAAGCTACCGAGATTCAATATCATCAATGCCTCTCAGCTGATGGACCTAAAGAAGCTACAGAGATTCAATATCACCAATGCCTCTCAGCTGATGGACCTAAAGAAGCTACCGAGATTCAATATCACCAATGCCTCTCAGCTGATGGACCTAAAGAAGCTACCGAGATTCAATATCATCAATGCCTCCCAGCTGATGGACCTAAAGAAGCTACCGAGATTCAATATCACCAATGCCTCTCAGCTGATGGACCTAAAGAAGCTACAGAGATTCAATACCACTAATGCCTCTCAGATAACGGACCTAAAGAAGCTACCGAGATTCAATATCACCAATGCCTCTCGGCTGACGGACTAAAGAAGCTACCGAGATTCAATATCATCAATGCCTCTCAGCTGATGGACCTAAAGAAGCTACTGAGATTCAATACCACTAATGCCTCTCAGCTGATGGACCTAAAGAAGCTACCGAGATTCAATATCACCAATGCCTCTCAGATAACGGACCTAAAGAAGCTACCGAGATTCAATATCATCAATGCCTCTCGGCTGACGGACCTAAAGAAGCTACCGAGATTCAATATCATGAATGCCTCTCGGCTGACGGACCTAAAGAAGCTACCGAGATTCAATTTCTACAATGCCTCTCAGCTGATGGACCTAAAGAAGCTACCGAGATTCAATATCACCAATGCCTCTCAGCTGATGGACCTAAAGAAGCTACCGAGATTCAATATCACCAATGCCTTTCAGCTGATGGACCTAAAGAAGCTACCGAGATTCAATATCACCAATGCCTCTCAGCTGGTGGACCTAAAGAAGCTACCGAGATTCAATATCATCAATGCCTCTCGGCTGACGGACCTAAAGAAGCTACCGAGATTCAATATCACCAATGCCTCTCAGCTGATGGACCTAAAGAAGCTACCGAGATTCAATACCACTAATGCCTCTCAGCTGATGGACCTAAAGAAGCTACCGAGATTCTATATCACCAATGCCTCTCGGCTGATGGACCTAAAGAAGCTACCGAGATTCAATACCACTAATGCCTCTCAGCTGATGGACCTAAAGAAGCTACCGAGATTCAATATCACCAATGCCTCTCAGCTGATGGACCTAAAGAAGCTACCGAGATTCAATATCATCAATGCCTCTCAGCTTATGGACCTAAAGAAGCTACTGAGATTCAATATCATCAATGCCTCTCAGCTGATGGACCTAAAGAAGCTACCGAGATTCAATATGACCAATGCCTTTCAGCTGATGGACCTAAAGAAGCTACCAAGATTCAATATCACCAATGCCTGTCAGCTGATGGACCTAAAGAAGTTACCGAGATTCAATATCACCAATGCCTCTCGGCTGATGGACCTAAAGAAGCTACCGAGATTCAATATCACCAATGCGTCTCAGCTGATGGACCTAAAGAAGCTACCGAGATTCAATATCACCAATGCCTCTCAGCTGATGGACCTAAAGAAGCTACTGAGATTCAATATGACCAATGCCTTTCAGCTGATGGACCTAAAGAAGCTACCGAGATTCAATATCACCAATGCCTCTCAGCTGATGGACCTAAAGAAGCTACCGAGATTCAATATCACCAATGCCTCTCGGCTGATGGACCTAAAGAAGCTACCGAGATTCAATATCACCAATGCCTCTCGGCTGATGGACCTAAAGAAGCTACCGAGATTCAATATCATCAATGCCTCTCAGCTGACGGACCTAAAGAAGCTACCGAGATTCAATACCATCAATGCCTCTCAGCTGATGGACCTAAAGAAGCTGCCGAGATTCAATGTCACCAATGCCTCTCAACTGATGGACCTAAAGAAGCTACCGAGATTCTATATCACCAATGCCTCTCAGCTGATGGACGTAAAGAAGCTACCGAGATTCAATATCACCAATGCCTCTCAGCTGATGGACCTAAAGAAGCTACCGAGATTCAATATGACCAATGCCTCTCAGCTGATGGACCTAAAGAAGCTACCGAGATTCATTATCACCAATGCCTCTCAGCTGATGGACCTAAAGAAGCTACCGAGTATCAATATCACCAATGCCTCTCAGCTGATGGACCTAAAGAAGCTACCGAGATTCAATATCACCAATGCCTCTCAGCTGATGGACCTAAAGAAGCTACCGAGATTATATATCACCAATGCCTCTCAGCTGATGGACTTAAAGAAGCTACCGAGATTCAATATCACCAATGCCTCTCAGCTTATGGACCTAAAGAAGCTACCGAGATTCAATATCACCAATGCCTCTCAGCTTATGGACCTAAAGAAGCTACCGAGATTCAATATCACCAATGCCTCTCAGCTGATGGACCTAAAGAAGCTACCGAGATTCATTATTATCAATGTCTCTCAGCTGCAAGAAATGTGTGTCGCCTTTAGCAAATAATTAAGCTTTATTTTGTTCTGAAGCCCTTCTTTCTTTAAATGATATATTCCGATTGATTTACTACTTCTTCGTTTTATTTGTAGGGAATTGTCGGTGGATTCAAACAAAATATACGATGAAAATGGAGTGAAGTACAAATTTGAAGTTTACGAGAGGAAAACGTAGAATGTCTACCTAAAGGTTTCTGATTGGCCTATTCAAGCTGATTTTTTTCATGTACATAATAATAAAATCAAATTGTACCTTTTATTAAGAGTTGAATTCCTACGATTTCTATGTGGAAAACCCACCTCTATAGCAGGTCTATTTGCTTCGTGAGCACATTCACATCTCCGGTCTTCGGGGCGTGTTTTACAAACCCACCCCTATAGCAGGTCTATTTGCTTCGTGAGCACATTCACATCTCCGGTCTTCGGTGCGTGTTTTACAAACCCACCCCTATAGCAGGTCTATTTGCTTCGTGAGCACATTCACATCTCCGGTCTTCGGGGCGTGTTTTACAAACCCACCCCTATAGCAGGTCTATTTGCTTCGTGAGCACATTCACATCTTCAGTCTTCGGTGCGTGTTTTACAAACCCACCCCTATAGCAGGTCTATTGGCTTCGTGAGCACATTCACATCTCCGGTCTTCGGGGCGTGTTTTACAAACCCACCCCTATAGCAGGTCTATTTGCTTAGTGAGCACATTCACATCTCCGGTCTTCGGGGCGTGTTTTACAAACCCACCCCTATAGCAGGTCTATTTGCTTCGTGAGCACATTCACATCTCCGGTCTTCGGGGCGTGTTTTACAAACCCACCCCTATAGCAGGTCTATTTGCTTCGTGAGCACATTCACATCTCCGGTCTTCGGGGCGTGTTTTACAAACCCACCCCTATAGCAGGTCTATTTGCTTCGTGAGCACATTCACATCTCCGGTCTTCGGGGCGTGTTTTACAAACCCACCCCTATAGCAGGTCTATTGGCTTCGTGAGCACATTCACATCTCCGGTCTTCGGGGCGTGTTTTACAAAGCTGTCTCTGTAAGCCTAAAGCCCGGTATACACTGGGAGTTTTGCTGCGACCCGACCCGACGCGACTGTACCCGACTCGAGTCGGCTTGAGTTGCGTCGCGTCGTAGACCGGTATACACTACACACAAATAAAGTCATTGGGAAACATGACATTCGGAACTCTCTAGCAAAAAAGGTAGAAAAAAGACGCTTGTTTGACGTCACGTGACTGTAGTAAAGTTTCTGATTGGCCTACGGATTCAGACTCTCTACGACGATCGTCGCAAGAGTGGATACACTGTCTGACCAGACCCGACTCGACCCGATTCTTAACAAAATATCTGGCACGTCCAGATCACTTCCGACCCGACGCAACTGAAGCCGACTGACACCGATTTGCGTCGTGGACTGTTATACACTAGACTTTTTCTCTGCGACGCGACGCGATTTTCCAGTCGGGTCGGGTCGGGTCGCAGCAAAACTCTCAGTGTATACCGGGCTTTACAGGCGGCTCCGCCTCCCACTTACGACTTGGTGTAAAATCTTGTCATTTACAAGGAAATGAAAAGAAACTTGTAAATACGGTACATGCGCGGTATATTATAATTTCTAAAGGCACTAAAACCATATTTTAGTTATAATCAATACAGCAAATATAGACTCTTCCTCACTTTTTTATACGCCCGTCGTATTATGGTATCACCAGCGCCGTCCGTCCTTTTCGGATTTCCTTCCGATCCATAACTTGAAGAGTTTTTATCCAATCTTTACAATTCTTTCACAACATATACTTTATGGGTAGAAGGTGTGTCATGAACCATTATATTATCATGGATTGCATAATATGGCTTCTACATTGGATTATGTAATATTCTGTCTTAGTCTATATCTTCGTTCCCTTCTGCTCCATAACTTGAAGAGTTTTGATCCGATCTTTACAACTCTTTCACAACAAATACCTTATGGGTAGAAGGTGTGTCATGGACCATTATATTATCATGGATTGCATAATATGGCTTCTACATCGGATTGTGTAATATTCTGTCTTTATCTATATATTCGCTCCCTTCTACTCCATAACTTAAAGAGTTTTGATCCGATCTTTACCATTTTTTTCACAGCATGCACTTTATAGGTAGCTGGTGTGTCGTGAATCATTAATGACATCTTCGGTTGCATAATATGGCATCTATATTGGACTATTTCGTGAAATTGACTCTACTTTACTAGTATAACGTTTTCTTTAACGCAAAGTATATATTCACATAAAGTCTGATGTCAGGGTTGTTATATTTTTTATAGCTTTTACAAATGTTAACCTAGATGGCACGCGACAATCCCTGTGCTATGTCCGGTAAAGGCGTACGAGGTCAATCTTAGCCACGCCTTAAGGACATCTCGCGAGAATACAATTGCAACATCGTGGGTGCGCTCGAAACGCCAGTCCAAGACACCCCTACAGGTTTCGAGTGCCCAGTACAGCTGTTCAGAATGTGTTCTGGCTGTCCAATTCTGAGGTGGTGCAGAAGGGAACAAAGATATCGGCGGTAGTTCACGTGGTATTTAATATGCATGGAATACCGCCATTACTAGGAGATGGTGCAATTTCGATCCAGATATGTTATGCACGCGCGCTTCAACTAGCACATTTTACAAAGTCAGATCCAAATCCATTCCACGCATATAGTTCATTTGTTCGGACAAGCGATGCAACAAATATAGGCCCACGCCTTTTTGATTTCACGACTTCCTGTTCTCGTGCATTCGGGACGGCTTGTAACAGGGAACACAAGGGACATGTGCAGGACTGGCGTTTCGAGCTCACCCCAAATAAACTCAATCGAAATCCCGTGCCTTCTTACGTTGCCCTATTGTTTTCTGGTTGACTTGGTTCTGTCGGTACCCATATTTTTAAATGTGTCCACAAGTGGATTTCAAAACGGGAGGCTTGGCTTGTTCATCAACCAATTCGGAATACGTGACAGGCTGGATTTGGTGTCGACACGACTTGTGGAAGTCGTTGTACAAATTTCAGAAAGCGTACGTCGTCTTGCGGCTGATATTATAGGTTAGAGTCAAACATATGGTGGCTGGTTTGTGCCATTTCGCGTTCTCGTGTTTTGGCTGCGAGAATTAAGAGGCGAAAACGCGAGAATACGAAATAAAACTAAAATCTCGCCGCGAGAATGCGAGAACACGAAATAAAACTAAAATCTCGCCGCGAGAATGCGAAAACACGATAACAAATATAATCTCGCAGCGAGAATGCGAAAACTCGAGAGTTAGCAAAAAGTGCTTTATTTGTGTCATTTCTTGTTTTCGAGTTTTTGCCGCGAGAACGCGAAATCATTTTTTAAATCTCGCCGCGAGAACGCGAAATCATTTTTTAAATCTCGCCGCGAGAACGCAGAAGCAAGAAATAAATTTAAATCTTGCCGCGATAATGCGAAAACAAGAAATATAAGCCAATAGCGCTCTTTTTGTGCCACTGCTTTTTTGTGCCACTATAATCTCGCCGCGAGAACGCGAAAACTCGAAAACAAGAAAACGAAAGTAACTTGAAAGTGGTTTGCACGCTTGTGCGAATATTGTCTACACTTCATATGTCATATGAGTCTTATGAGTAAAAGTGAAACACTCTCCCATTGCCATACTGACATTATATGTGGGGAAATGTTTTTATTATCCCCCCCCCCCCTCCTTGATCATTCTATCCCACCAGTTTTTGAACGTCGGGTTTTACTATTATATATAAATCTGTGCATGCATGCCACAATCGTATTCTCGCGAAATAGTCCCATTTTGACGAAAACTGGCGACGTTCCTTGTCTATCCGACTGGCCAAAGTGATAGGTCCCACTGGCGTTTCCAATAGCTGCTACATGTAGTGTTTAAATGTGCGATGTAACTAACAATAGCTCTAGCTAAGTGTAAGAGAATAATAGAAAAGCACGTAGAGGCGAGCAAATGCCAGGTAAAATTCCATGGTGCTGTTGTGAGCACACTTGCCGCGAAAATCCAGAATACTGTTTACATAAAAAACAATAGGCGGTTTTGTGTATTTTTCCCAAATAGAAAGTTTTGGCATCATTTAGAATTTTTAATTTGAAATTGAAAATTAGATTTATAAGGTACCCGCAATGAAAACAAACCCCGAACCTGAACACGTCACAACCGCCCTAATGTTTGAGTCGTGAGAGTGATCTAACGACACAGTATAATTTTACGTACTTTATCTAAGAAATACAGAGGACGATCGGGTAAGAGTGATTCGAAAAGCCTGCCGATGATTTGTTGAGTGTAAGCCACAGATAAAAAGGCCTGAAATGAGGGAAATCCAACCACAAAGTTAACCGACACTGTTGTTGTTTAAGCATTCTTTGATTCTTCGTTTGTTTTTCACCTCAATTTCTACATTCTAAACCTAAATGGACATGATGTTTTATGTGTCATATTTTTAATTTTAGTCGTAGTAACCTCATGTAAATTAGTTTAATTATCAATTGTTCAACAGGCTTCGGCGACAAGTGGGCCTTTAAAGTCACATGATCAATTGACTCCTATGAGAAATCCCCAACCCCATTCGAATGGATATTTCTGATCAAAAATGCCAACCATTGGCCTTAGAGGTTAAATCTGGCCTTTAAGACTAGGGTAACTTCTAATTTTAGATTGTGCATGCCACTGTCAATTTAGGAATACAAATGTCGCCATGCTAACAGTCTTAAAGACACACTTGCCGCGAAAATCAGGAATATTGTTTACATTAAAAAAGAAAGACCGTTTTCTGTATTTTTCCCAGACAATATAAGTTAGGAACGTTCTATTTTTACCAAAATTTAAAAGTTTGGACGTCACTTTGTATTTTTAATTTGAATTGCTAAGTGCCCGTAACGTAAACAAACCAAACTGCTCGCAGGGGCGATTTTATGTTTCAGTCGAGTGAGTGAACTAACGGCACAGTGTAATTTTACGTAGGCCTATCTGAGAAATACAGACTGACGATCGGTTCACAGCGACTGGAAAAGCCTGCTGATAATTGTTTGAGTGTAAACCACAGATAAAAAGGCCTGAAATGAGGGTAACCCAACACGAAAGTTGACCGACACTGATCGTTGTTGTTGTAATCAGGCTTCGATTCTTCGTTTGTTTTTCACCCCATTTCTACATTCTAAAGCTAACTAGACATGTTTTATGTGTTTTATGTTTAAGTTTAGTGGTATTAGTCGCAGTAAGCTCATGTAAATTGGTTTTCTTAGCAAATTTAAACAGACTACGGCGGCAAGTGGGCTTTAAAATAGGTGACCTTTACATTGTTTTTTTGTCATGCAACATACAGTGTAAGTTGGCTTTCTAATATAAGCAAATAGGCCCACTGACAACTCTGATAAGAGAAATGTTTGTTCTAATAGCTGTTTGATCTCTATAATTTAAGAAAATGTAAATCACTATACACCAAATAAATATGCCCCAGGGGACGAAATAACTTTAGATTTTAGATTTAGTTCATTCATCTGAGTAATATTACGGCTCCTAGTTGTCAGTGGTGGGAAGTTAATCTGCTCGATGTAATCGGTTCATTATATTATTGACACAATACGCATGAAAACGAAAGTAAGTTATCTTGTTCTCGCGGCGAGATTTAGAATTATTTCGAGTTTTCGCCGCGAGAATGAATGGCACAAAACGAGCACTTTTGACTAGTTTTCGTGTTCTCGCTGCGAGAGTTTATTTTTCTCTCATTCTCTCGGCAAGATTTTAAATTAATTTCGAGTTTTCGCGACGAGAACGCGGAATGGCACAAATAAAGCACTTTTGGATAATTTTCGAGTTTTCGCATTCTCGCGGCGAGATTGCATTTTATTCTCGCGTTTTTGCATTCTCGCGGCGAGATTTTAGTTTTATTTCGTACTCTCGCCTTGTAATTCTCGCAGCGAAAACGCGAAATGGCACAAATCGGCCACCATACAAACAAGATACGATGAGCTTGCAAGGGAAGAAATTCACTAATACTTGTGGTGGCTGATTTGTCTCATTTCGTGTTCTCGCTACGAGAATTAGGAGGGGAAAACGCGAGAATACGAAATAAAACTAAAATCTCGCCGCGAGAATTCGGAAATTACCCAAAAGTGCTTTATTTGTTTCATTTCGTGATCGCGAAATAAATTGAAAATCTCTCCGCGAAAATTCGAGAAAAATAAAATCTCGCCGCGAGAACACGAAAACTAGTCAAAGTGCTCATTTGTGCCATTCATTCTCGCGGCGAAAACTCAAATAATTCTAAATCTTTCGCTTTCTTATTCTGGCCTGTGCGAACCGAACACGTGTTTGAAAAGTTAACAAAATTTAAATAACCATTCATTCATTCTAAGCCAAAGTTAGTTCAAAACAATACTTTATGGTACATTTTCGAGGCTAGATGCACTAATAAGCTTCTGAATTATACGTCTTGAGAAAAATAGCCAATAATTTCAACCTTCTGTTTTAACGTCGAAATTAATATCAACATTTTGGCAGCTCCACTGAATAATTAGGCCTAGTATCGCTTTCACAACTCAATGCAATAGGGTTCTGAAACGCCTTTGTTTTGCAGTCAGTCTACTGGCAGTTGTTTGGCTCGCTATTGTTCTTGTCAGACACCCCGTGACGGCATTCCGATCCGCTCGGAGAATAGCCGAAAGCCGCGTTGTGTATTCCGATTCATTCCAAACCATACCGATGTCGTTGATATATGGGCTGCGCATGCCCGTTTGTAAGCTAGCAACAGAAAACAATCGCCATTTTTGTTCGCCATCTGTTGCTAGCTTATAAATAGGCATGCGCAGTCCATATATCAACGACATCGGTAAGGTTCGGAGTGAATCGGAATACACAACACGGCTTTCGGCTATTCTCCGAGCGGATCGGAATGCCGTCACGGGGTGTCTGACAAGAACAATAGCGAGCCAAACAACTGCCAGTAGACTGACTGCAAAACAAAGGCGTTTCAGATCCCTTTCATATTCATCCCATATTGAAACAAGTCTATTGTCAGGCTAGTTAGTTCACTAGAAAGCTACTTTATCAATGTTCATGAGCAGCATGTTGTCTCCATTGTAAAGGACATGGTTTCCATTCCCACTAAATTTGATAATAGCACTATATAAGTTAAATAATCCGCGTGGAATAATTTTGTGACCGTGTGGACAAATGCACACCCGAAAAAGCATGCAGAGCTTCCACTGATGATCGCGATTGAAAGTCGTCACTAGATCGAAGCTCTGCTAAATTTCTGACTGGAAACTTTTTCCCCATGGAAACTCCATAAACGGTGCAAGAGTGAAAAATCCACCCAAAAATGTTTTCAGTTTTCATTTGGAATTCGAACTGACACCGCATGGATGGAAGGCCTGAGTCGGGCAGAAGGACTATCACTCTACAAACTGGGCCAACGAGAGCCCTTTCCGTATATAGGCCTATATCAGTGTCAAGGGTGTTGATGCAGAACTCGGTATAAAAGTGGGATGAACTGCGTTCCCTGAAGTCTTCATCATCCGTATTTTTGCAGAGAAAATATATTCATTTGTTTATCTATGAGATAAATTGGGTTGTTACAGGAAATAATAGTGTCCATATTTCCCCAAGGATTAAGTTTTCAAATTTTCAGCGATCTGGAGATAACTACACAAAAAAATTAAATACCGATAGCATTGGATTACGCACTACGCATAACCGAAGCATCACTTCAGGAAAAAAAAAACAGACGGTGTTAGAAGTCGTCGCTCGCGTCATTGTGTCGTTCAAGCGGTTTTAATATCCACCTTATTAGAAATTTTAACCTTATGGACATGTAGGCCTACAGTCCTTGCGTAAATCAGCCCAACACAGACTGCAGAGAAATCAACAAACAATCATCCTCATTTCACTTCATTAATATTCCGTATTTATAGATATTTAATTTATTTTACAAATGTACAGAAGAAGAAAACAATTGCCGGGGAGGATTCAGGGCTACCTCCATTTCGATTTCAGACTGTATTTCCCACTATTTACCGAAGATTTTCGAAGCTACCATACTGGTGGCGCCCCTAGCGTCAAAATGCATGTTAAAAAGCGCAGAAATTACCTTATGCATTGCTTTGAGACGCTGACGCAATAAAAATATATATGAGTGCCCCAGTTTCCTCGGGTAGCCTGTCACATGAAAATGTCTACGGCAGCCCACCAGCCAACTTTGGATGAATTTGAAAAAGTTTATTTCAGAAGTAATAATGTCGAAACAGTTAACAAAGTTTATTCTGCATGGGCGGAAAATGGAAAGTACGACAAAGTAAGTATAGACTTAGATTTGGTTGAAAGTTGGTGCAAGAATTGTTACTTACTCGCAGATAAAGTAATTATTCCACTAAAATTGAACATAGGACACGTTATGCACACCCAGTTATGTTTAAAATGCCTAAATGAATGATGGTGTAAAACATAGGTAAAAATGAAACCCGACCACCAACCGATCGAACCGAAACCACGTGACTTAAGCATTGGATTATACTCATTCGAGGTCTTTTTGTCTGTAGTTTACAGTATAAAAATTTATCCATCCCCTAAACACAAACCTTCGTCGGAATTGGTGTCTAAAATGCGCTTACCGTTAGCTCGTCCCTACGATTGAAATCATTAGGCCACTTGTGCGCATGCTCATTCTCGGCGCTGGATTACATTGCGGGTACCTGACAATTTTCGAATAAGATTTTTTTTATCTGATTGTGTCGCTTTCGGAAGCATTGTCAGAGCGTTGTACCAAGGTCGCGTGTTTTCACAAGAGGGATCTTCGTTGCACATTTTAGAGTTTAGATTGATTGATGTTTTTCACCGCACTCAAGATGACTCCACTTACATGTCGGCGTTGCTAGCTTTAAGGAGGGAGGTAACAGGGCTCTTGGCCCGAACGAAACCCTCGACCTTCTGTGATTACCTGACAAGTCTTCCACGTAAGTCGATCGCGTGAATACCCCATTTGTGAGAGTGGGAGACGAACCTGCGAGCCATCGATGGGAGGTGGGGTGGCTAAGTCGGTTAGAGTGATAGTCCATCGGTCCGACACAGGTCTTCCATCGATGCGGGTTCGAATCGCACTCAAATCAAATAAAAATGAAAACATTTTTGAGTGGATTTTCAATCGATTGCCGTATGTGTAAGAGTTGCCAGGTATTCTCCGGGCCAAGTGCAAAGAGCCCGGTTTCCTTCCCCACTAAACCTGGCAACGTCGGCATATAAGTGAATATGTGTGCGGCGTAAGATTTAGAATTTGGAGCCTTTCGTCGTGCATCAACCAAATCTATCTATATTAAGGGGACATGAGTTGCCAAAATGTCGATATTACAGCAGAAGAAAACAGCAGAAGAAAAAAGCGAACGAGATAAAAATTGGAAGTGTAATAAGTACAATTAGCTATACAATTAACTATACTCTCCCCCCCCCCCCCCAAAAAAAAAAACGCAACATCAAATTTTTTTTTTCAAACATGAATTTTTCCAAAAATGTGAGTGATTGACACATAACAACAGGATCATGTTATAATGTAAACGTCCGATAATAATGAATTTAAGCCCCTGATAGTGGCTGTTGATCACACGTGACTTTCGGGTCAGCCTTTGTGTAACGCTACACGAGGAAGGCGTAGGGAAAAACGTAGGGCAGTTGCACGAGTGAATCTTTATGCGGGTTTAATGGGTATAAAAGACACACAACCGTTCAATTGAATTCAGTCGTTAAATTGTTTCACGAAGTTGCTACAATATGTCAAGACTAGACGCAGCTACCCGGAACGTCGTCATTGATCGTCTCCTGGCCGGCGAATCACAGAATTCAGTCGCTATACTGCTCACCGAAGCACGATTTCCAGACTGTTGCAACGGCACCAGCAATCCGGTTCAACGGCTGATCGTCAACGTTCTGGCCGACCTAGGACCACATCAGCAGTCCAAGATCGTTACATCCGGTTACTTTACCTGCGAAACCGGACCAAAACAGCAACAGAAACAGCATCAAATATCCCAAGTCTCCGTCGAATATCGGCACAGACAGTCAGAAACCGTCTCCGTCAAAACGGCTTACGCGCCAGACGTCCATACTTTGGCGTAGTACCGAGACGCCAGCATCGACTTGCAAGGGTCCGATGGTGCAACAGGTTAAGGGACTGGAATCTGCGAAACTGGAAGCGAGTCTGGTCCAGCGATGAATCAAGATTCCAGCTGCAGAGAAGAGATGGTCGTACACGAGTTTACAGACACCGGAATGAGAGGTTTGCAAGGAACTGCGTCCTTGAGGTCGACAATTTCGGCGGAGGAAGTGTGATGGTGTGGGGTGCCATATCCTGTGCCCGAAAAACTCAACTGGTGCACATTCCCGGCAACCTTAACGCCGTTCTATACACAGATGAGGTTTTTAGAGGAGGTCGGTTGGCTGAATGGATGAGGCAGCCGGCATTTAGTGCTGGCGATAGGTGCCATACTCTGGAACCCGGGTTCGATTCTCGTTTCGGGCGTCACCCAAAAATCGGTAGAGGAATTTCTGCCATATTTTCAAGAAAGTGTAATCCCAAAAAATAACGAGAATACTCTTTGTGAAAATTTACAAATGCACGATCGGTCATTGTCATTATTCTGAAAGAGCAAAATAATAAATTCGAACCTTGTCTAAAGCAGATGATGTCTTTTATTGTTTATGAATGGACGAGCCAATTAGCTAAGACAACCAACCATCTTTTATTGTTTATGTTTCTCGACAGGATTTTGCAGCCATTGTACACCGAGGGCATCTGATGGTTGGCGAGATGTTTGACCAGACGTTTCCAAAAACCGGCCGGGATAAAATTCTAATTTTGGACGTTGCTGCAGGTACCGGAAGAGTAGGACAAGAGGTATGGCCCATTAAAAGTGGCTCTTGGATTTCTGTGTCGATTTATCCGCGTGTTTAAAATCTGTCGTCGTTTGCACAACAGTGGGTAACAAGATTTATGAATAGAGTTTAAAGCTGGTCTGTATTTGTTTATGGACTTATTTGAAAAACACAAGTTAAAACGAAAAAACCTTCGAATGCAGAATTGACCGATTGCTTGATGACGTCACTTGGAATTTACGCACAAAGCATTTCGGGGGGATTGACGGATGTTAAAATAATTTTAAAATATAGCGGAAGAAATAATACAGTATCCAGAAGAAGACGTAATAGACCTAAAGTTACCAGAAAAAATGTGTGGAAAAATACAGGTTTTATCATCAATGTTTTCCAAAAAGTGACATCTTGCTAAGTACCAATAAACAAAATGGCGAACTGAGATACATTTTACCCTGAAAGCCTTACGTAAATCTATGTGACGTCATCAGGCTCGGCGGTAATTTCCGAATTTTTTATAGCTATTCGTAACGTAATACACGACCTTCGAGTGTCGAAGTACAGACTCGGTTGACTCAGCAAAAGTTGGTAAAGAATCAAGAAATTGTGTTTCTAAGTTTGAAACAAGTCAAGCACCCATCTAGTGGATTCAAGCGGAGACAATTCACCAAAATTAATGACTAGAGAAATGTTGACAAGTTTTTTGCGTTCCTACAACCCACGTAATTGGTCCTATAGCCCATTCAATTTTAGTGATGATTTTATTTCTTGTTTGCAGCTCTGCAATAGAGGGTTCACCAGTCTCCACGGATTAGATGCCTGTGTGGCAATGTTGAAAGAAGCAAAGAAGAAGAAAGTCTACCACAAACTGATCAATTCTAGAATAACAGAGGAACCGTTGGACATTGCTGCCGGTAAGGCATATCCGAGAGAAGGACAGAAAATTGTTGAGCCTGTAATCTAAACTGTCTATAACTCTTTGAAACTGTCGATCTCAAAAAAGCTGTTTCAAACAATTTGAAATTGCCAAAAAATGAATTTTTGAGCTTGACGCCTCTGTTGCAACGAGTTTTATTCCAACTCACGAGATTTGTTTAAGGGTTTAATACCGCCGTACCGGTGTTTGTTGCGTAACCCGATACCGCTGAACGTTGGTTCGTACCGAGTCAAACCACGAGAATGCGCAGCATTCGAGGGGTTTGACGAGGTGCGAACCAACGTTCAGCGGTATCGGGTTATGCAATAAACACCAAGACGAAGGTATTAAAGTCGATTCTACCCCGATAATTGAGAAAAATGAGGAAAAAGTGACCTGTTGTTGATTGCCGTTCCTTTTCCCTCCCTCTGGACAGAGTGGGAACGTTTAACCAATCAACGATAAGCTTTGGTCACGTGCAACGCTTGACCCAGATATTTTGAAGCGGAATGACATAATGTCACTATGGCTACCGCTTTGACAGGCTGGGTTGCTGACGACGCTAGCGGGGGAAATGTTGTGA
This sequence comes from Lepidochitona cinerea, assembly GCA_963971465.1. Lineage (NCBI taxonomy): Eukaryota > Metazoa > Mollusca > Polyplacophora > Chitonida > Tonicellidae > Lepidochitona > Lepidochitona cinerea. The sequence goes on from OZ020559.1 coordinate 1,466,432, forward strand.
AATCAACCCTTTGGTGACTGTATACGTTCATGACAGCCCAGTTTTCAATATAAAAGGACAGAATATAACCACACTCACAACATTATCAGGTTAAATCCTTCATTTTGTATGATAACAAGCAAAAGATCACTTCTTCCGGGGGAGGTAAACCTACCAGCCGATATTGCACTACAGACTCGATGTTGTTTGAAAAGTCATCTCTACTTAACATGTATATTTGCACACGGCACGCACATGCAGGAGGGGTAGAATACAATGTTGACGAGTTTTGTCACAAAAGGTTACGAGTTTTGTCACAAGAGCGCCAGCTTTTGTTACATGTCCCAAGTTTTGTTCCAACTCTGCCGAGTTTTGTTACAAAATCAATGTTACGAGTTTTGATACAAACCGTCAACAGCTTTTGTAACAATTTTAATAGGACACGAGTTTTGATACAGAGAGTTAACAGCTTTTGTCCCAAAATTTCAGCTGCAGGCAATTCTATAGTGGCTGATAGATTTTCTCTCCGGAAACTTTCGACGGAACATTTAGTCGCCACCTTGTCCGTCCGTGAGTCCGTCCGTCATGATTCCTTGCCCTGGCCATGTCCCGGTAAATATTTTGAGGATTGCTTTGAAATTTGGCTGGTATTTTGCCCTTTTTGTGGCAATGGTCACATTCTGCCGATATTTTTTTGTCTTGGTCATATTACTATCAAGTAGTTGTGTGTGTCTCATTTTCCAGTGTTGTTGATATTTTAGAGTATTTCTCGTATTTTGTCAAATTTCTTGTGCGTATATATAGGATAGGATATTCTCGTCATAATAGGCTTTAGATTGTGTGAGCTTTTCTCTTGGAACAAATTGTTACTCAACTAATACAACACTCAGGACGTAGTTTGGAAAAAAGCGAGATTTTCACTATCAGCAAATAATATATGCATGCTCCCTATCCCGATCGATCATTAATGAGGGCGATCGTCATAACTTCAATATGAACAAACAAACCGTTCACTGTCCCGTTGGTAAAACGATATTGCTACCTCTTTTATAAACGTACACGAGATTATAATACAGTGCATACGAGCTCATTTTCATTTCGGTTTTCAGTTCCGTGGTTTCAACAGGAATTAAGTTTGGTTACAGGCCTATAGAAACGTCTACGTATAGTAAAAATGTTCCACAATAAAATATGACCCCCCCCCTACCCCCTTTCAATACATAACAAAAATAAGAACTGATATTGAAATTTATATTTTGTTCGAGCGCTTTTTTTTAATTGAACAAACACAATACACCAGGTATGGTTGAAAACAGTTTAATATAAACAGATAACTCATGCTTTGCGTAAAATACTGTCCTAAATGGACTTGTTACTTGACAGTCTGATAACTTCGGGGATTTACGTAAGTGAAATACCTTCTGATAGACTGCAGGTCATTTTGAATGTGGCGACAAAAAAAGGTAGCCGTTGAACGTCCGGGGCGTGTCAAAGCCGACCGGTAGCAAGCGGAGATTGCCGAAGTGTGTTCCGATTGCTTACTTGACATTCACTTTTTTGTAAGTTTCAACTGATACAAAGATTTGAAGAGATAGAATAATCTGTTCTCAAACTAACGCTGATTATTTTACTAGAAATGGAACCGTGATATGATATGCCTGCTACCCGGTACAATTACATTGAATTACCCAAAGTGAACGAAAAAAAGCTTTGCCTTGGATTGAACTTTGCCTGTGCAGGCCTATGACGAATTACCCAAATGAAGACGATTTTACCCAAATGTATTATTCTTTATCGTCGCGTTTCCAAGGCTTTGCAGGGAAGTTCCACCGGTCCCCTTTTCCCTAGCCAGTAGCCAGCCTGTTCTTACCAACAGTTCAATCCCACAATTTTAACCAGAAACATATATTGACGTTCTGAAGTGAAATTACAAGCCGCTGTGTGGTTTATCGGGCAACTATTGTAGGTATGCCAATCACAATTTTCCCCTACTGTTTATTTGGGTAATTTTTTTATTTTGGCTTGGCTTTATTTAGAAATTCAGCATACTAATACCGACAAGGTCGGCCTACACATCGCGGCTTCGAGTTCAATTCATGGGAAGGGTTTTTTCGTTCTTTTGGTGAAAAGTTGTCTTCATGTTGGTAATTCGGCATTTTTTTGTCTACATTGGGTACCAGGTAATTCACATAGCTGAAAAAACAACAACAATAAAACCCATCGCCACTTCGAACTTTCCAGTGTCACCAGGATTAGGCCTATGTTATATACATGTATAACTGATTGGTCGATCATATGAAAATCAATTTTCAGCATTTGGTTTTTTTTTTCTTTGTGTTGATTTAACTATCTTTCCAAAATAAATTATGGTAATCTAATTTACTCCCAACTCAATCTACTTTTTAAAAAAGGTTATAAACATCAGCCAACATTTGTTACAAATCCTGTCGACTGTTGTTTTCAAAACCCGTGACATGTAAAATTTGGTACAAAAGCTGTCGACTGTTTGTATCAAAACACGTGACGTGTTTAGAACAAAACTGGTCAAGATTGGAACAAAATTCGTGAGTTGTGACAAAACTCGTCGACCTTGTAACAAAACTCGTGAGTTGAAATAAAACTCGTACGTTGTGACAAACCCCGATGCAACACGCCTCCCACACAAAATCTTCCTAAAGCCAACCTTTCGAGATTATTCACAACTGCCTCATGTGCCTCATGTTTAAAACCTTGGCAGTGTTTACTTTAAAATAGGAAACACCACTATATACCACGATGGAAATTATTGGCCCGTGTTGCAACGAGTTTACGAGTTTTATTCCAAACTGGTCAAGATTGGATCAAAACTCGTGAGTTGGAATAAAACTCGTACGTTGTGACAAAACTCGTTGCAACACCCGTGAATGTTTACATCGCGTCTTCCGTGTGTCGTTTAACACAAAGTCAAATTTAGGCAAACTGACCTTTTTTTCAGCCACAATATTACAAACATTTGTAGTTTAACCACGTTTGGAATTTGGATTTGAAATCGGATCTTGTTATGTTAAAAAATATAACTTAAGTCTAACTTAACATCAAAATTTTGTTTCACACTTCTTTGTTTTGTGAAATGGCTTTCATAAGTAAACTAGTTGTGATTATATTAAACAAACTCTTTCTGGATTTACAACTTCTGTTATATTTAGGCGCAACGTTTCAATGTCTATTCGGACATCGTATTCTCTGTTCCTTCTATGTTGATCATATGCTTGAAAACCATGTCAGAATAGACATTGAAACGTTGCGCCTAAATATAACAGAAGTTGTAAATCCAGAAAGAGTTTGTTTAATGGTATACTTTCAAATTCTATATGCTCCTCAAACAAGTAGTTGTGATTAATAACTGTACCCTTATCAAATATCGTTGTTGCAGACACATATGACGCCATCAGTCTCTCGGCTGGGTTTGTTGAGGGTCACCTTCCTGCTGGGGCAATCAAAGAATTTGTCAGACTTATAAAGTGAGGTAAGCTTTCATCATTTAAGTTGTTAGAGTGGCATTTAGAAGCTGGAATAAGTACAACTTCTTCATTTCATTATTTAGTTATATCGTTAACATAAATCACAGAATAAGAGGCGTATCAGCAATGATCCCTGGAGAACCCCCAGTGGAAACGATGCATAAGCCATATACACCAGGTTCAGGAAGATGTTATAAATTCGATATTGTCCGAACTTAAGACTAAGATGTCAATTTTTATTAAATCTATTTAGCTCATTTAGCTATCATTAACATAAATTAGAGAATAAGAGTCGTCTCGACCTTCAGTGGACAAAGTTTTACGTGAATTTAAGACGATACATAGTTGATACAGATCCGTGCAGTCCACATTGTCCTGAAAGCGTGAACATAAGGGCAAGATGCTGGACGGAAAAATGTTTGGGGTGTCAAGAAAAGTCACACATTCTTTTTATCACAGGCTTATGGGGCCTAAATAGTCCACGTCGGCTGCGTCAAGGATATGAATACATGTACATGGATGTATAGTTTGTAGCTAACCCATTTTGTTCAGTTTAATGCTGCATTTGACCGTATGGAATCATCTGTTATTGATAAGGTGAATTAAAGACTTGTTTCATTGAAACTTCCGTCATTTCTGCCGTGACTAAAGGCTAATGTAGTTGGCATACTTACTGTTGACAGCTCCTACTTGCTGGGTCAGCATACATGGCTAAAGTGGAGCCACAATGATCCAGCCCGAGTGTCATCGAAATAGAAAATACTAGTGAAGTCAGTAACTCGTGCGACCGAAGATTGGTTGATTGGCGTTTTACGCGGCCCTCAAGATTATTTCGCTTATATGTCAGCGTTGCCAGGTTTGTGGGTGAGGAAACCGAGGTTTTTGTGCAAAGGAAACCTCATACCTTCTTCTAACTAACAACTCTTCCACATAGGACAGTTGAGATAAACACCCACTAAGATTTTCCCAATTTGTTTGGACTGAGTGAGAATCTGGACATGAAAGGCCCGTTTCTGGCTGAGAGACTACCGCTCTCCAGAATGGGTCATAGAGGCAACGACTTATTTGACAAAGTACTGCATTCAAAAATTATATTTTCCGCTTTTCTCTCAGGCGGATACATAATAATGGTTGGTAATTACGAGTATTGGGACTCCATATCAGAATACAAGGACAAAATGGAGGCTGTCATCAAGGATTTGAAAACGTCTGGAAAAATTGAAGAAGTAAAAGGCGAGATTAGGGACGGGTATATCGCAGACAAATACAAGGCCATCATATTTGTTCTCAGAAAACTTGAATAATGTTCGAAATAGTTGTAAAGAATCCATATTTGCGCTCGTGCAAAGATACCGCGTACACTAAAGCCTACTCTGTCTTTAATTCTAAATACATACTTTGACATTCCCTGTGCCGTGTGTTCTAGTGTTTATAAATACTAGTATATACTTTGACATTCCCTGTGCTGTGTGTTCTAGTGTTTATAAATACTAGTATATACTTTGACATTGGGGGCCTTTTATTTTACGTAATTTGAAAGCACTATCATGTAAACTGTCAAATCACAAGGAAAAGATTTTCACCACCGCGAAAATATTTCCACCGCGGAGAAAACTTTTCTCTGCTGTGTAACTTTCCCAGTGCGGTGGGAACCTTTCCAACACGGTGGACATATTTCTCTGCGGTGTAAACATGCCCACTGTCGTGAGAACCGTTCCACCGCGATTAAAACGTTTCCACCGCGATGAAAACGTTTCAACGAGAAAAACGAGAAAAGGTTCTCACCGAGGAAAAATGCTCTCCGTGGAAAAAAGGTTTCCACCACAGTGATAAATCACATGATGGCTAGAAATAATTTGAGTCTCAGCCGCGGTGGGAACCGCTCCATTCAAATTCCCAGAGCAGTCCCAAAACACCAGAAAAATTCCAGTAATAGGCCTCAGTAAAAAACGCTTGTAAACTATCAAATCACAAGGAAACCTTTTCCACCTCCGTGGTTAATATATGGGACAATGTCATAGCATTATCTCATCAGTTCTAGAGCCACACATATGCTCGGAAAGAAGTCTGGGGCCGGTTGTTTACAAGTGTGTTACCGTTAAAGGATAAATGCCAAGTTCTTTCTGAACACCTATCGGTAATTTGTTATTGTATATTGACTAAATACATATCTAAAAACAAAATGCTGAAGCAAAAGGAACTTCCTGTAAGGTCCCAGGGTGTCAAAGAAAAAGCGATTGAAAATATGCACATCTTCCGTCACCAATCGGAAACGATCATAACGATGCATGCTTTTAAACAAATTGATTACCAAATAGGAGGCATTGAATTAAACTTGTCATTTATCCTTTAATACCGGTATAACAGTGTAACGTCACAATTGAATTTGTTTGTTACGCGACGTCATTTAGACCAGTATTAAGCATAATACACTTTTGAACCACTTAACCCAGGATACAGGGGCCGGTTGTTCAAAAGTGTATTAGGCTCAATACCGATCTAAATGAAGTCGCGCAACAAAGAAATTCAATTGTGACGTCGCAAAGTTATACCGGTATTAAGCCTAATACTCTTGGTCGAGGATAGTTCGCCTCAATTGGGGCATGTTGCGCACAAAATGTGACGTCATAATAACTTGTGCAGCGTTTGTCAAGTGCCTTCCAGCCAGCTTTTCCGCTAGGTGGCACTGTGGATTTACAGAAGACAGACGGCATGGCAGCTGGGGCCGGTTTCTCGAAAGTCTACTTGAGTAATTTTACTTAAGTGCATTAAACTCCCTTAGAAACTCCCTAAGTGGGTTTCACAAACCATTTTGTTTCTCCCTTAGCCAAGGGAATTTTATATTGGTATAGGGGGCCCGTTGTGAAGAACTCTTTTGTGTTTGAAGGCAACTTTAGCGATATATTTTTTTCAGCGGGAATTCATAACAACAACAACACAGGCGCTTTTGACTTTAATTTTGGCAGTAAAGCCCAGTCAATACATTTTTTAAGCATAACTATTCAAAATCGCTTGTTGAGTGTAGACCATAAAGTCAAATACAGCAGCAATTCGACATATTTGTGTAAGGATTTCTTATTTCACAATTAATAAAGCAGTTTGCACTCGTAATCCTGTTCCTGAATTTTTTTTAAGAAAAGGCCAAATCCTGATAAAATTGAATGACAAACTGCTAGCACAATGTCAATCTTTTAACTTATGTAAAATATTTTCAGCTTTCTACCAAAATATTTCTTGACAAACCGTAAAACGAAGTGATAATAGCAAAACAAAAACAAAGTATGTCAGCTAGAGGGAGCAATCAATGTTTATCCATGTAAAGCCTAAAGGTAGAGTTGGTAATAAATTTACAACGAAATCAAATGATAACAACTCTCTGGATCTATAAAAATCTTTCCAACGTCACAATTTTTTTGTTTTCTTTTGGTTTGAGTAGATATCAGCAGAAAAATAAACTAGTTTTGGGTCAAAGATATTTACCAACCAGCAGCTGTGAAAGAGTAAGGAAAAGACGGAAAAATTAAAACTATCGGCAATTAAGGGACAATTTTCAGGATGTCGAATATTTAAAGGGGCATGAGCTGCCAAAATGTTGATATTTTGACGTTAAAACAGAATGTTGAAATTGTTGGCTATTTTTCTCAAGACGTATAATTCAGAAGCTTTTTAGTGCTTCAAGACTCGAAAATGTACGACAAAGTATTGTTTTGAACTAACTTTGGCTTATGATGAATGAATGGTCGTCCCGGTTATTTAAATTTTGTTTACTTTTCGAACATGTTTTCGGGTCGTACAGGTCACATACTGTATGGATTTTCCTCATTCCAACGCCAATCATTTAGTTTTTCGATGGCCTTCAAAGCCTCTTGCTGTCGTGACAATCAGAAATTATGAAAAAAGTGTGAATTTTGGCCACTTTAAGATGATGTGGTATAAGTTAAGACTCAGACGAGCATTTCTGTAATCCTACTACAACAAGGTGCATATAAATGTGAAGGTGGCCAGGTTTATTGAGATAATAAATAGGAGGAAACCATGATGTCAACAAATCTGATTGATTTAAACCCATGCCACATTGACAGAAGTGCTTTCTGTACTGAATACCAATAAATACAGATAAGAAGATTTTCCCTGGGTGCGCGTGTTTTAGTGTTCATAAATAAATACAGATAAGACACACACAAAAAGTAAGACTGACATAAATCCATGTTGTTCATGATTAAGAAAAAAAAAACACATTTTCCGTATAAAATTAAATTATTTTATTGTAAGGCAAAATTTTAGAGCATTTTTAATATGTCACAGAATCAAACATATATAAGTTAGTGTCGAAGCTAAAACTGAAGGAAATTGTATTTTGGTAAATACATTAATTGTAAATACTGGTCATTCAAAGAAAATCTGAATTTTGACAGCTCATACCACTAATATTATAAAATGCCAAAGTAGAAATAAAAAATATATAACTGTATTGCCTGTGTGAAATAAAATGCAAATCACAGTAAAAACATTTTAACTGTTAATTTTTGTCGATCGTAATATTCACATACATTCCTATTCCTTAAAGTGGCATGAGCTGCCGAAATTCACACTTTTTTCATAATTTCTGATCGTCACGACAGTAAGAGGCTTTGAAGTCCATCGAAAAACTAAATGATTGGCGTTGGAATGAAGAAAATCCATACAGTATGTGCCCTGTACGAACCGAAAACGTGTTCGAAAAGTAGCAAAATTTAAATAACCGGGACGACCATTCATTCATTCTAAGCCAAAGTTAGTTCAAAACAATACTTTATCGTACATTTTCGGGACTAGAAGCATTAAAAAGCTTCTGAATTATACGTCTTGAGAAAAATAGCCGATAATTTCAACATTCTGTGTTTACGTCAAAATATCAACATTTTGGCAGCTCATGCCCCTTTAATCATTAAAATGTGGTTTGAATAAACACCTCCCACTTGCACTCTCTCCACATTGAAAATTTTAATACCACCAACTATTGATTTCATTTTGAGTGGCCCTTCCAAAAAGAAAAAAAAGAAGCTAAAACAAGATTCAAATTTTGGTTAAAGGTCTGCGGGTTGATTTTCTTTGAAAAAAGTGTAATGAAAGAGTAAATCATTTAAGCCACATAAGTAATGTCTTAGCACGCTTTTTTCCAACAATCAAGGATCATGAAAAAAGAAAGAAGCAAACATAAAACAATAAGAATTTTGGCAGGTGAGATAAACACCCCACACTGGGGACGCAGCCTACAGATTCAAAGTGCTGTCACGATAAAGCTGTGATATTCCTTGCTTGGAGCTCAAAAGGTTTATGATTGCTTTTATATCCTTTTGAAGATTTTTTTTTCCTTCTTTTTTTTTGTCTTTGCATGATGCCTTTAAAACAAAAGTAAAGTCCATTTAACTACAATGTATTTAAATATAGCTAGAGTTTCTTTGTCCAAGTTTTACTGCTCATTCAGGGACTTCCATCCAATCCATTGTATTCAACTGTTATTCTATATCAAACAAGACCCATTCGTTCCATCTGAAACCAAAAAAAAAATTACAATTAAATTAAAAGAAAGCTTGCTTTATACTTGAAACTTCACTCTAAATTTGTTCCACTTCACTTAATTGATCTAAATCCTGTTTAAGTATGGCCATTAAAGAGCCTCAAAGTAGCATAAGCTGTCATAATGTGGATATTCCGTGAACAAAATAATTAGCTCATATCCTATAAGGTTGTTCAGCATTTATAGATTGATCGATGTTTTACACCGTACTCAACATTATTTCAATTATATGGAGGCATTGCCAGGAGGAACCCCCCCCCCCCCCAACCTTCCACATATGTCGATAAAGTAAAAAATCCAATCAAGCCTGAGTCGAACGGAGCATCCCTGTCTAATCCACGTAATAAACATTACAATATCAGCAGCATTGTGTTTTATATGGATTAGTAGTAGATACGAACGAATGCAAGTGAGTGCATTTTTATCTATATAAAGTAATAAATAACACTTGTATAAGTTTTTAATTAACGGTAATAGATAGGTTATGATAACCGCTAGGTCATTAAGGTATATGAAGGTCACAAGGTTAAGAGGCAAAGCCTACAGCGCTCGAGACAGGTCGCCTAGTGGAGTGTCTAATTTCCCCCACGAACACTTAATTGATAGGCTGTGATGACCATTAGGTTGATAAGGTTCAGGCTGGCCACAAGGCTATGGGAAAGTACACAGTGTTCCAGACAGATGGTTGAGTAAGTTCTTCATTTCAATGCTAACTATAGGGAAAGTATACAGCGTTCCAGACAGATGGTTGAGTGAGTTCTTCATTTCAATGCTAATGAAAAAAATAAAATAAAAAACAGTAAACGTTTGTAAGAAAAGAAATGTTATAGGAGAAAAGAAAACTGCCGCCAATTACTTTCTATTTTTTTAAGTATAAAATTATTGATAATCTGAGGATAATAGTTAATTTCAAATGATCATGGTAAATCTGTGCTATCGAGAGACTTTTTCGAGAGTTTTTGGTTGGCCCTGAAAAGGGCCTTTGAAAAAAAAGCTGCGTCTACTCCTCTGGCCTAAAAACAATTTCCTCTCTATGTGTGTCTTCATAGTCTTCATAGTCTGAATGGCTTTCGGAAAATGCTGACGGTGGTCTAGACATGGTTGATAGGGAAGAGTTTTCGCTGGTACTGTTTATCGGAATAATTGCCTCTCCATATAGTATGTCTCGATAATCTGATTCTGACAAATCGCTGTGAGTAGATGATGATGGTGGTCTAAACGTGCTTGATAGGAAAGAGCGCTCGCTTGAACTGTTCACATGTGTTACGGATCGCTCCACTTCAGAGAAAATCACAGGCGTTGTAATTGTAGAATCATAAACTGGAGCCGATTCGAGCCATCTGTAGACTATCTCGACGTTAGATAGATAAGGGGGCGTGCCAGGAGTGTAACCTGAGGAATATGAACCGGTCGACATTTTGATACGACACGAAAACAGTGTAAAATAAGAGTCAGCTGAGTAAACAAAAATGATAGCACGGCGACGAATTGTCTCCAACCGGTCAATGTCCGAGATTATGCCAATAGTCTTCCGCTACTAGTTGGTAGAGTTCAGTAAATGAGGTAACCGTGAGAAAAGAACCTATCCTATGTGAGTGAGGCTGGGACAATAGTATAAAGTTGATACGGATAATTATTCTGACAGCTGAAGGTAGCAGGGAGGGGATTTCAATGTCCAATGAAAAACAAAGACACTCCGAGTTTATAACTTACGTATGTGTTGAGTCTAGCCATAGGTTGGATTCTCTAAGAAGAAAAATAGAAAATTAAAAGCCACCCAATGAAAAGAAAGGTTTAGTCATCCAACCCGGTTGAAATATATCAGTCGTGTCGATGAAAGTTCATTATCCTGTAAAGACTTCAAGACTGAGTAAGTAGCTTTTTTCTGTTTACTTTTTTTCTTTCTTGTAGGAATTTTTTTTTATATATCATATAGGTGATTTATAAGTTGTCGCTGAAAACATGTGTGAATGCATGTTATTATAATGTACTAAAAAAACATACATTTAAAGAAACTCTACAACGACGGTTCGTACATTAACTTTGCAGGAACAAAATGTCCCAGGAGAACTTTTTCAAAGCCTTGGAAGATTTGCCTAGTGATGATTTAGAAAGACGGAGTGATTCGCTGGAGTAAGGCAATATTTTGTTTTCATTTCTTTAAAAAAAAAAAATGAATAAATTTTAGAGAAAACTTGTGTTAGTTTATATCATAGTGAAAAAACAACCGTGGCTTATTCCGAAGTTAAAGAGCAAGAATATATATGACCATTCCTAAAATGTTGAACAAAACTTCAAAGTGAATTCAAACGCGCTAAGTATTAGAAGAAAAAAAAAAATGAAAGAAATAACAACAATATTCTATGTCGTTAATGCGTATGATTTTCTCGATATCTCGTATACCTAATAAAGTCACATTTTCATTTTTTTTATTAAAGTGGCATGAGCTGACAAATTTTTTTTTATAATTTTGAGCGTTGCGACGGTTAGACGCTTTGAAGGCCATCGCAAAAAACTAAATGATTAGCGTTGAAATGAGGAAAATCTATACAGTATGTGGCCCATACGAACCGAAACGTGTTCGAAAAAGTAAACAAAAATTTAGATAACGAGCATTTATTCATTTCTAAGCCCAAAGTTAGTTCAAAACAATACTTTATCGTACATTTTCGAGACTAGAAACACTAAAACGCTTTCTGAATTATACGTCTTGAGAAAAATAGCCGATAATTTCAACATTCTGTTTTACGTCAAAATATCAACATTTCGGCAGCTCATGCCGCTTTAAATATAAGATGATTAAAAAAGATAATATAAAAAAGAAATTAAATTAGACAACAACAAAAATAGGACAGTTCTTAACTTCTTTTTAGCGGAGTGTAAACGTTTGCATGCATTTATTTTTTTTACGGCGAGTGTGACTTTAAGTGTGCAAGTTTTTTAACTAAAAGGTCAATTTTAATTCTGTAAATGAAAAAAAAACACAACACTATCTCTCATTAGATTTGGAGAAGAATATATCAACGATTGGACATTGCAATGGAGTAATGCATTTCGGAATGAGGCCACGTCTTCAAATTCCGACGTATCACCCAACAAGACAGTCGACAAGGAAATCGTTTCGAGTGAAAGAGAAGATGCTTTCTTAAAAGCACTAGACACAATACCGAATAATGAATTGGTACAACGTCCTGGTTTTTCAGAGTAAGTCTCTAATCAAAATATAAAAGCATACACTAAAAATATCCCCTATAACTTGTCCATTTCTGCATTGTGAAAACAAGTTAGTATTTTTTTTAAAGAAAAAAAAAACTAAAACTATTTTTTTTTCTACTTAAAAGTTATTATTACTATTTTTTTTTTAAATTAAAAAGGATTTACATAATTTTCTATCGATAGTTTCGGGGATGAATTTGTTTCGAGTTGGACGGCTCTATGGAACAAAACATTTCAAGGAGGTCCGGTTGTAGATACATCCCCGCCGCGCATAGCTACAGCCTGTCCCCAGAAAGAATTACCGCCCCCATCACAGCCTTCTCGGAAAGAACCTCCCCCACCACAACCCCCTAGTGAGCTTGAATGGAGTCTCACTAAAAAACGGTGGGTTCTGATTTTATTAGTATAGATCGTAGAGGATATCTTTTTTTATTTAAAAACAACATTTATAACACTCTTTCACTCCTACGGAAGTAGTCTTGATAGTTATTTTACTTTCCGTTTCAGAGATTTGAAGCGGAGAAATAAACTCAGCTTAAACAGAAATAAGCAACGAATCAAAACTCCTCGCGTAGAAAATGAACCCGATACTTTAACTCCGATCGTAGCTACAACCTGTCCCCAGAAAGAATTACCGCCCCCATCACAGCCTTCCCGGAAAGAACCTCCCCCACCACAACCCCCTAGTGAGCTTGAATGGAGTCTCACTAAAAAACGGTGGGTTCTGATTTTATTAGTATAGATCGTAGAGGATATCTTTTTTATTTAAAAAAACAACATTTATAACACTCTTTAACTCCTACGGAAGTAGTCTTGATAGTTATTTTACTTTCCGTTTCAGAGATTCTACGAAAAGAAATAAACTCAGCTTAAGCAGAAATAAGCAACGAATCAAAACTCCTCGCGTAGAAAATGAACCCGAAACTTTAACTCCGATCGTAGCTACCACGTCCGATACACCAGAGGCGCCACCTTTTGTTAAACCGAGCTGTAGCACTGGCTATTTCAAACCTAAAGGAATACAGTAAGTAATAATTTTGTTATAAAATTGTTTTCTTTTTCTTCTCTCTTAAAACAATGCAAACGATTTTTTTTTTATCTGAATCGGTATTTTCAACAAACAAAAACGCTAGAGGCTAATGGATTTTTTCCCTCTTTTTCAACAGGACATCGGTTAAGAAAAGTAAAAAAGGAAAGGGACGTGGAAAAAAATCGTCCACTATTCCCGAACTGCCCGCCGTATCCGATATTGTAGACTTGCCACCGTCTTCGGATTTTCCCGTTATGCCGGTCTCTTCCGTTATTCCCGATAAACCCGTGCCACCCGCTAATAGCGATGTTAACCTCTCACACGATACGCAATCTGGAGGGTTTACAGAACAAACGCGTTCTGATGATTTTAAAATCGAACGAGTAAAAGTAACGCACCGTAAGAAATTTAATACGACAGAATCAACACATATTCTTAAATTAAATACGCGTTTGATAAATAGAACGTGGAAATCGAGTTTAGACGTTTTAACTAGAGCCATAGAATTCGTATTCGAAAATGCTATGGCTGGATTGCACGATGACGATTTGGTTAGGGTGTATCTCAGACAGAATAACATGGAAACCCCTATAGTTATTCCATTGACTCAGCGCCGAAAAATAACTGTGGACCTGTTACTACAGATGATAGAGAAAATTCTACAGTCCAACGAAAATATCGTCTTCAACGAAACGTTTGAAATACATGTCGGTGTTATCCGTTTGATAAGAGGGGGTAGAGCAACGAAAATCACGAACCTAGAGGAAGACAGAGTAAAGAAGAAAAGTATTATAAGGATAACAAATACGAGTGACAAACTATGTATGGCCCGGGCAATTTGTGTTGGATTGGCTTACAGCAGAAATGACCCTGATAAGAAAAAAGTAGGATACACAAATAAGGGACTTCAAACTCAAAGAGCTATGGAGTTAACGAGAAAGGCTGGTATCGATCCTGAGCAACCCTGTGGTTTAGAACATGTAGAATTATTTGAAAAGGTCTTGGATATTCAGATTATTGTCGTGAAGTCGGACGCCCTCAACACTATTGTATATAGAGGCAGTATTAAGACAAGTGCTAAAATTTACCTCTTATATCATAACTCGCATTTCGACTGTATAACAAAGCTACACGCGTTTTACGGAGCTGCTTATATGTGCGATGATTGTTTGAAACCGTACTACAAGAAGTCGGACCACAAGTGTGCCAATATATGCAGTATGTGTTACACGGCCGGTTGTAAATATACCAATCCTGTAAGTTGTAAGAGATGTAACAGGACATTCAGGAACAAAGAATGTTTTGATAGACATTTAGAACGGAAAAATCAGATAATCGAAAGGCACATGTTTAACTCTTCCATATGTGACCGTTTATGGCTATGTATCACGTGTAAAAAATTACTACAAAGAGCTAAAAGATCTCCAAAAAATCATTGTTGTGAAGAGTTTTATTGTCTCTCGTGTCATGTCTATCATATGGGTGATCATTACTGTTACATAGAGCCGGGCAGTAATAAAGAAAAATCGGATCTTTATATTTTTTTCGATTTTGAAACTAATCAGGAAACGGGTGAGCACATTCCAAATTTCTGCGTAGCTAACAAAGTTTGTAATATGTGTATATCTAAAGAAGATGATGCTACGTGTAAGAAATGCGTGTTGAGAACTATGGTATTTAAAGGAACGTCAACGGTGTATAGATTTGGGAAATGGCTTTTTAATAAGAATCACAAAGGCTATACAGTGATAGCTCACAATGGCGGGAATTTTGACACTTATTTTCTTCTCAGATATCTAGTGGATCAAACAGTCTGTCCGGAGATTATATATACAGGAGGCAAAATAATGTACCTATACGTTAAATGTTTGGACATTCGAATCGTGGACAGCTTCAACTTGATTTCAACCCGGCTAGCTAACTTCCCTAAAACTTTTGATATATCTATGAAGAAGGGTTGGTTTCCTCATTTATTCAACACAGCGGCAAATCAAGAATATGTCGGAGAAATTCCTGGGATCGAATATTATGGCGTTGATGACATGTCATCGGTCGACAAAAAAGAATTTTTGGAGTGGCACGCCGAGCAAGTTCAAAGCCGCTATATTTTTGACTTTCAGAAGGAAATCTTGGCTTATTGTACTGCTGATGTTGAAATATTACGAAAATGTTGTTTGAAGTTCAGAGAATTAATTTTAGACATTACCAAAGGTACTAACGAGTCAACAGGTGGAATCGATCCGTTACAGCATATTACCGTCGCCTCACTCTGTTTCGCTATTTACAAACTACGTTTTTTGAAAGAAAACACAATAGCAAAGGTACCGTCCAACGGGATAGTGGAGAAAGATCAATTCTCACGAATATCGATACACTGGTTAGAATGGTTAATGTATGATGCCCGACAGAGGGGCGAAGAGTTGGACATCGAACATGCCCTGAATAAAGGGGAACACAGAATAGGGCGTTACAAATGCGATGGTTTTGATCGAAAGAGAAATGTAATCTACGAATTTTTCGGTTGTTGGGTACACGGATGTAAAGACTGCTACGAGCAAGATGTTATTCATCCTCGCACAGGTACGCTGATGTCTGAAGTCTATAAGAAAACCATGGAAAAACTGACAAACCTTCGTCCGCAAGTTACAGATATTGTTTATATTTGGGAACACGATTTTAGAAAACGAATAGTAGATAACACAAAACTGGAGAAGTTTGTTCAAACTTTGGACATCCAAGATAGACTGGATCCGAGGGACGCTTTTTTTGGAGGGAGAACATGCTGTACAAAGTTGTATTACGAAGCGGAGGAGAACACGAGTGTACAGTATTTAGATTTTACATCTCTCTATCCTTCCGTTTTGAAAACAAAGGAATTCCCTTTAAAGTACCCCGAGGTAATAACTAAGGATTTCCAAGACATCCGGAACTATGTAGGATTCGTTAAATGCAAAATACTCCCTCCTAAAAATCTCTATCTCCCAGTTCTGCCATACCGCAGTAATGACCGACTAATGTTTCCTCTATGTAGTACCTGCTGCGATAATCTCCTAACAACGTGTAATCATGACGACGAACAACGGGCATTAATCGGTACGTGGGTGTCATTTGAAATTTTAAAGAGTTTGGAGAAAGGCTATAGAATACTAAAGATCTACGAGGTATATCATTTCCCAACGACAACCAAGTTTAACGGCGTGGACGAAAACACAGGCTTGTTTACTAAGTATATAAACACTTTCCTGAAAATCAAACAGCAAGCCTCTGGGTGGCCTGATTGGATACGTTCAGAGGAAGATAAGACCCAGTACATCCAAACGTATCGAGAACACGAAGGAATTCTTTTAGATCAGGATAAAATCGTAAAGAACCCCGGCTTAAGGTCTGTAGCTAAGATGTGTCTTAACACGCTTTGGGGAAAATTCGCACAAAGAAACGGATTATCGCAGACTACGTTTGTTACGGAGGAAGACCAGTTTTACGAAATATTAAATGATGCGACGAAAGAGGTAACGGATTTTCACGATGTAAATGAAGAGATTGTATTGTTGGATTGGAAGGCTAAAAAAGATTTCGCTCCGACGGGATATTCTTCCAATTTGTGGCTAGCAGCTTTTACAACTGCCCATGCACGACTTGAACTATACGCCGTCCTCGAAAAGCTGGACGTCAGAACCCTTTATTTTGACACGGACAGTATTATCTTCTATACCAGGCCAGGAGATGTCGAGATCCCCTGTGGTGATATGTTGGGTCAGCTGTGTTCCGAATTAGAACCGGGGGATAGTATTCAAGTGTTCGCTAGTGGAGGGCCCAAGAATTATACCTATAAAACGAAATTCGGCAAAACCGTGACCAAAGTAAGGGGGTTCACTTTGAATTCTAAAAATTCAGAGATTATAAATTTTGGAACAGTGTCCGACATGGTGCGAAACGTTCTCGTCGACTGCGAATGCAAAAACATGCCTACATCTTGCCCGCTTTGTTTACGAAGCGTGTACAAGGAGAATAAGATTACAAGAAAGAAAAAGGAGATTAAGATCGTTAATAGAGACGAGAAAAAAGATTACAGAATAAAATTTGTGAAACGTGTTATACAACCCGATTTGGATACTGTCCCGTACGGATATTCTTCTTAACGTCGTCCCACCATCCCTCCCAGAATCAACCGCGCTGTAGAATATTCCTCTTTCGTTTTATTCATAGACTTGTTTTCAATAAAGATTGTGTGTGTGTTGTGACCCGTCTTATTTTGAATATAAATAAAGTGTTCATATTTTATTCCTTTGTGTATAGTTTTTTTTTAGTTTGTATCCTACTTTTTTGTTAATATAGAATGTATAAAACAATAGTTTGCTTTTACTTTTTAATGTATATTTATCGTGCAATTATACTTTTGTGGATCGGGAAGAAAAAAAAACAGAAAAAAAATAAAAAACCGTTATTTCTTTCTGGGTGGTTGGCCTATTGTATCTTAAAGGGTTGACACCGAGAAGGAGTTAACGGATTTTATTTAAACCAAGAAAGAAATCAACACAAAACAACGTTGGATTTACAGTTTTACATTTTTTTTTTTATTCTTTAAAAAAAACATTACATAAAACATATTACATAAAGTTTTCTTAAGAACCGTTTACCACCCAACAACGCACCTAAAAACGAGATCTGTCTCTGGTTGTACCCGTCAATAGATGTAGTCAGGAGTCTGAAGTGAAGCCTTTCCAGGGTAATTCGTTCTTTTACATAGTTCTTACTATTAATGGTACATCGGTAATATTATATTTGTAAGCGAAATAATCGTAAATCTCTACATCATTGTCGCTGTAATATTGATCGAAGGGAGCTAATATGTTTGCCATTGATGCACCACGACAAATCTGTAATATAAAATAAGCGCAATACTGTCCGCAAACCGCAGAAAAAGGACTTTGTATTCTTTTATCATTGAAAGTCCATGACTGACAATAGGCATTCATAAAGTCATAAAATTCTCGATGTAAAGGAAATAACCCATACGGATCGAAATACACCCCCTGACTGTTCGTTGTTTATATACATAGCCACCCAGTGTTCGCCTCGCAAATATGAGGGATGTGTGTTACATATATAAGCGCCTCTACCATCCTTGAAATTTGGTAAATTATCTAAAGAATAAACACCTCTGTAGCAAGTTTTAGCGAAGTCATCTTCACTTAATATCTTATCTATCTGAAGATTATTCATTATATGGCAAAGTCGAATAACACATTTCTATTTTTATCTATAAAAATTAGATTTTGGGACTCTGAATAAACGATCACGTTAATCGTCTGTGCTAGAGGGGAGGCAAACCTCATCTCTAAACGTATATTACCTTTCTGAATAAGGTCGAAATGTTCCCCGTCGCACATATCGGGGGAGAGGTCGAAGCAAAATAAAGTATAACCTTTACCGAAATCCGTTCTAGATATATTATTCCCCATGTCTTTATACATCTGACCATTACCTACATACATGTCGTGATATATTCTTAAATAATCAAAACGCTCGAAATTAGGCGTATAAGCTATGCTAGGAATTTGTTTACCGTTACAGTAAAGCGAGAAAAAATTAACTTTATTATGCTTAAAATTAAACGGATTTTTTCCATACGAACCGTTATACGCATCTGAATCCACCATAGCAATAACGAGGCGCTTAGGTAACTGACCCAAAAACAAATTCTCTTGATTTAACGATAAATTTCCTTTCGGCACGCTAAATACTTTTACGTCAACTCTGCTTATAGGATATTTCGCAGGTGCTTTTTCCAAAGCCCTCATATGCGCAATTTGAACATCGGGATTAATTTTCACTTTACGAATAAAAAATGAAATATCTTTGATAACTACTTTAAAGTCCGCGTTTTGTTCACTGCTCATAAGCGAAAACGCATCTTTCGAACGAATCAGTTTTAATTTAATATCGACGCCATTAAGAATGAGTCTGTTTTGAAATGCGAGATCCAGGTGGGGTTTGCCAATCAAGTCTACAATTCGACTGTTAGACGTGAACTCGCTTCGTTTCGTTAGACCTTCGTTGAAAGGCGTAACCGAATCGAAACTGCCAGCTGTGTCTTTATAAAACAGAGCGGATGTGAGGTGAGATTCTTTTGCTTCCTTTCCATAGCTTAATATAGCTTCTATATAACTTCTGAAAGGATAAGTATTACTAGCCATACTCAGATTTTTTGAATTGAGGGATAACTGCATTTGTGAAAATAAACTATGTAACCAATAATTAACAGGAGCAAGCGGGGCATCAGCATCCACGGTTGTTCCATCCTTTTTTACTATTTGGACCCTGGCATAAATATACGAGCTGGCTAAATCGTAATAATCATCAGATGCCCCGCTTAAGTTAAATTCGATCGGATTAGTATCGTTCACAGAAGACACGGGATGATATTGGACCCAATAACTTTCTTCCAAACTAGTTTGTGTGGGTGGGATTTTGAAAATATCTAGACTATCGTTCGTACTCAAACATGATTGGGGGTGAATTAAACTCATACTGGTTTTTTATCTAAAAATATCTCTCTTCGAAGTAGTCCGTCTCTTGATCTTTGACCGAATAGCCTTTTGTTTTGTTGCTCTTCTCTTTATAGGCTTTTGTGTCCGCGTTGTGTTCAGATGATCAACTGTTTTGTTCAATAATGCGTTACCAGCCTGTCGTACCCTCGTTTTAGCGGCCGATTTGACGTTTTGACCACCTATGACATCTCCCGCTATCTGTAAACCCGTGTTTAACGCCTGTTTACCCACTGTCTTGCCTACAGATGATAGTAATGGCATAACAGCGTTCATTACGCCTCTAAATATTCCACCCAGGCCGGATCCCCGTTGGAATTGAGTTCCCACAAACACAGGTAAGCCAGAACCCACCTGAGATGCGTAGTAGTCTGAATATAACGCTGAAGCATCGCAGAAATGTCTCATGGTGATTATATTAATTAAAAATGTGTTGAACGGCGTTTTCTGAAATGTAACGTCACCACTACTTTTCCGTGTTCGAATGGAATTTTTCGTCCTAAGCTATCTCTTATATCCATTTCCACTGTAAAAAATGATCTGTTTTGTAGAGGAAAATATTTTACATGCTCGAAGGAATGAGTGATGGAATGACCATGTTTTCCCGTGATGGGAACAATTCTCATCAGAGGTACAAAACTATCTCCCACCACATGTGGTTCCACAACATCTGAGTAGATATAAAGAGCTTCTAGGCCCGAATTCATGCTGACCGCTGAGTCGCTTCTATACACTCCTGGTTTATAGAGTCCTAAAGGCAGGGTTAAAAAACGTTGAAGCGTCGGTGAAAGCTCGACCATAACTGCGTCGTGAGTAATATATAGCGAAGCTTTACAACTAATTCGATCATATGTAAATCTAACAGATTTTCTTAAGGCCCGGCTTCGAATTTTTATAGCATCGTTTAACGCGTGTATCACGGACACTCCATCCTCATAATATCCTTCCTGTAATGGTATGGAAAAAAAATTCTGAATTCCTTCTGTCGATTTGGTTGTAATATTTATTTTGATAGCCTCTGGATGAACGTTATACCAGGAAAATGGGTAAAAAAACTCCACCACACCAGCCTCGTAATCGCCGTTCAAGTTGATTGCATGAGGTAATTTTGTTACATAGTTCGATAAAGTATTTTCAGGATAGTAATCCATAGAACTGTTCGAAGGCAGTGTTAAGTAAAACATACTCGTACTACGCTCTGTTAAATTGTGTTGATGATTTCATTCGTTGCTCCTATTTAATACGATTGCCATGATATAGGTTCGCTGGTTTTAGATCTTTTTCGGGTTGAGGGGGTCTGTATTTTTCTTCTCGCTCGTGGAATCCTCGAGGGGGAGGGTGCTTGGGGCTTCTGCATAAACTCCCATCTTTCTTTATTGCCTATCAATTCCAAAGGCACATTCAACTCCTTTAAACCCATAGCAAACGTCTGCCATCCCTTCGGCGTAAACTGTCTCCGTTGACGTAAAGCATCGTTGACCAGATCTGATATGTTACTGCCTTCGATTAAATTGTCTTTATATATAAGTTCACCTTTCTCGTTCCAGTTCATGAACGGATTAGCTTTTATTCTCTGAATCAGTAACTGGGCTTTTTTGCTCATGGTTTTAGGGACGCTTTGGACAATTTCATTTTCTATCACTCTTCCAATTGTTTCAGATTTGTTCGACACCGGAATGTCTTGAGAAACCATTTTTACGGGTATAGCTTGAGTCTGTTTGTTGTTGTATTGAGATTGAAAGGTAAGATATTTTTGCAATGTATCATTATACATCATTACTTTGTCTCTTTCCGATAAATTATTTCTGCTTAGAATATGCTCCATTTCGTTGTCCAAGTTCTGAAGCATAGTTACAGTACTGTTTGGAGGTGCTTGGGGCTGTCGAAGAGCATGTAACATTCTAGGATCTACTAAGGCCATTTTTTTCATAGTTGCCATAATCACTTAAATATTTTAGAAAGTAAGGGGCCTAAAACAGTTGCTGCGATTGGTGCTAAAATGGCTCCTAAAAATCCTCCTCTTTGTAGAATATCTTTTTTCTTCTTTCTGCTGGTCGTCTTTTTAACTAGTTGCCTAAGTTGATTCTTATGTCGCCTCAATTTGTATATGTGAGACTTACTGAGGGGAACATTACCTTTTAATACATTTAACGCGCATTCACATATACAACTCATTAACTCTTTGTCAGCTCCTTTCACTATATTCTTAATCAAAGGCCGAGTCGCCTTGGACAAAAGTTGTAAAGTATGAGCGTGCTTTCTTAGTCTACGCGACATGACGCCTTCCGAGTATAAAATGATGATGTAGGTTGAGCAACGAACGTTTTTATGATCTTTTCAGGTAAACCTCTTGGACCTCTCCGGGAAAAATTTTACTTCTCAATCTCAAATGGTCTGGAGTATGTTGTTTAAAATCGAAGAGAAGATAACCATGTGGTCTGGAGGTGGCGTCTTTATAGGCTTCTTGTACGAAGCGCCCTTGTCCCGGATACATCTGCTTGGCCAGGTGAGTTATTTGAGAAGCATCTCGGGGGTTTTTAAACAAAATAAGATAATGCGCATTCAAATTGAGTGTCCGCTGTTGTTTGTTCTTGTTAAACAAATTTTGGCTTATATATATCACACTAGCATTTTTATGATGACTTCCTCTAGTAAATAGCTGGGATACCCTTTCGTCTGTCTGTTGCATTAAGTCGTCTATAACTATCAGCTTGTTCTCACTCGGTTCTAACTCCGACAAGCCTTCAAGTCCTTCTATAAATTCTACATTTTTCATATTATCGTACCCGTCTTGCCATTCTCCAAAACACCATATTACTTTCGTCGGGGGTGGGTCGATCATTGCGTTGACTTCATTTAACATCCTCTTTACAAAAACAGTCTTTCCACAACCTGTTGGTCCAGCTACTATACATGTAAACGGGTGTTTCCAAGTGACATCCATTATGTTTTACACATCTGCCACAAGACCCGATTGAATATTTATATAATATCTCCAAATTTTACAACATACATCCTTTGTCACGTGATCACAGACGTGTAAAGTGTACCAATGTAAGACTAACAATCTATGCTTAGTCACTACGCCATCGCTGAACATTGATTTCACCACAACTTTATAGGCTTTCAGAGATTTGACAACATGTATAGACTTGTCTTCTACTCTACAGGGTTGTTTAACATGTTTCGTTATGCCGGCATACAGCATCCACAGCATAGAGATCATATTAAACAATACGGGGGTTTAGGATTGTATTAATAACATTCCTGTGAGATTCAAAAACTTTCCATTGATCATACGTTAACCAAATTCCAATCTTGGTCGGTTTATCGTTTACAAATTTTCTTATATCGATACGTGCTTCGCCATTATACATACAAACTGTCACTTTCACCGTTGCACCGATATCTATTTTTTCGGCCTTTAAACAGGAGGTTATATTAGTCTTGTTGCTATGGATAATCTCCAAACCAGAACGTTGATGTTTCGGTAATGAGATGGATAGGCCTGTTAAGGTGACAATTAAAAAATAAGCCAATGCCCCTATAACTGCATATATCCGATACTTTCGCGCCGTTTCCATAGTGAGAAATGAATGATCATTGATAAAACCTTTGCATTTATGCTTTCTTCATCTCATCGGCGGATACCCACGAATTGAACGACGAAGGCCAACCCTTCCATTTTACTTTGTAGAACATGACATCATTACGTTTCTTTCTATCTAGAATCTTCTCAATATGATAATAATCAGCTTCAGACTTTTTAACTTCTTGTAACTCTTGTTCGTAAAAAGTACCTTTCAACACTTCGTCGTTTAAATCTTTAAGTTTATACACGACGGGGTATCTGGGTATTCCGGTTATAACAACAAAAATTTCATCTGTCCAAGACGGTAGATAGCCTTTGTCAAATATCATTTTGGTTTTACTGATACGAACTTTATCCCCTATTTTGAACTTAAATAGTAACTTATCTCTTTTTAGACGTGGATAAAGACGCTGTCTGACCTCAGATTCATTCAGTTGAGCGACCTCGACCGGAGGCATTCCAATACTTCTATGGAAAGAATTGTTATAACCCTCTATTAATTTAGGCAACGCCTTCAAAAAACGGTAAGAGTTTTTAGTCGTGAAATACCTAAACATTTTTGTTTTTATGGTTCTGTTGAAACGTTCGACTACGCTAGCTTTTGTTTCATTGTGTGTGTGAAAATGATATATTTCCTTATTTTTTAAAAACTTTTGAAAATGGCGATTAAAGAACTCCGTACCTTGGTCAGTTTGAAGATAAGTCGGTTGTCTACCTTTTTTTAATATTTGTTGGAAAGCTTTGACCATAGTTACACCAGTTTTGTCCTTCACCGGCACAGCCCATGCATATTTTGAAAACACGTCTATACACGTTAGGATATATCTATAGCCTTTATTGCGTTTCTTTAAGTGACTCATGTCTACGAGATCGGCTTGCCATTGTTCATCAATACCCGAGACTTCAACTCTGTTTCTTGCAAAGTTTTTCCTCGTGGGTTTGTGTAATGTATAGGCGTCTTGTTTCTTTAACCATTCTTTTATTTCTTTTACATGTATACGGTACCCGGCTTTTTTAACAGCTCTCTCCAGCCCCCGGATTCCGCCGTAACCGCCTGTAGAGGAATCGGTATAATACAGCTTTTCCAAAACATCATCGTGTGAAGTGTTCATGGCGAAGGTCGGACGAGGTTTAAATAGACGTTGTCGTATACCGTTCATTATAAGTACAAATCAAGAAAACAACAGAATATTAATGGTAATTTTTTTTTATTATCTATTTCTAATACAATAAGACGTAGTAAAAACAACATAAGAAAGACAGTTACTCGTCAATTATCAGCTGACTGTCATCTAACAGTCCTTCATCAGCCAATAATGTTTTGTACACGTGTGTTTTTACATTGTCTATGAAATCACTTGTCTTGAGGTAGCATTCTCTCCAGGAACTGTCCTCATATTGTAGCAGGTACACTGGATGCACATACACCTGGTGATTCGTAGCACATATTGTCTTCACTTCGTCTACCACTCGGTCGTCGTCTAAAGATTCGACGGCTTTACGGAACTCTCTGTCGAATTCGGCCAATACATCCACTCCTTTTCGACGGGAATTCCTCACCTCTGCCAATAAATGTTTCACGTACATATCTTGTACTGTCTCTTTTAAAAATGTTGATCTTTTACAAGATGCTATTATTGTTTCACTGTTCAACACTCTTCTTCTCTTATTTTTGTTTTCAGATTTCGACTCCACTACCGGAACATAATCTTTCTGCATCAGAGGAGGGAATGGTGTTTCAGTGAAAATATGGTCACTTTCCATATACTCTCTCAGAAGGGTGTTGATGTCTAGGACGACATTCTTAAACTTCCCCCAACCTTCTTTGCTGAGCGCTACTCCGTTTTTAGTGGGAAAGGGTTTGTTGTTGACGCCTTTCTCCCATCTCCTAACATGGACAAACCAGAGGCCTTTAAACTCGCCATAGGTTAGATAAACTTCATCGCCCAAGTGGATGGCTTCAGGTGTTTTCTTACCCAGGTGGATAAGTTCATCTATGGTCGATATGTAAAACACCAGCTTCTCCCAGGCTCTTTGCGGCAGAGTGACTTTTTTCTCTTCTTGGCCTCTACATAATTCTACGAATAATGCTTGACCCTCTAAGAAGGCATAGGCTACAATATCGGCGAGAATTGGGAACTTCATGGTGTCTAGAAGAGAGAGATCGCTAGTGACTGTTAAGCTATAGGATACGTCTGCTGACTGAATGAAGACTCCTTTTTCCTCTGGGTTTATAAAGCCTAAATCACCCCCCACGTGACTCTGAAGCTATCAACTTTTCCCATAACTTAAAAACATTGACCCTTGAACTATGTGTAAATAAATCCTTGGTTTTCTCACGATGTTTGCTGGCTTTATCTATTTTCATTTAACATCCTACATGGAACGTGACCCTCATATACCTAACTGACCTAACGGTTATCATGACCTATCAATCACTGTCATCATAACCTATTAATCACTGTCAATTAAACGCTTATACAAGTGTTATTTATTACTTTATATAGATAAAAATGCACTCACTTGCATTCGTTCGTATCTACTACTTGGATTAGACCTACTCGTAAAAGTGTCCTAGGAAAACAACTTACTCTATTCAGCAGTAAATAGCCATAGAATATTTGTTTTCTTTGAGAGTTTGCAATGTCCAGCTGTGTAGTCCATTATATTTTTAGGATTGACTGATCATCTTCTTTGCTAAAATAAAAATAATAACAAGTGAAAAATCAAAGCTTTGAAACTGGAAGGTTCAGGATTTTTTTTGTAATTTCATACAGGTATATTATTAATTAAACACATTTTGTGATAAAAAAAACACAGTATGCATGATTTAGAGGCCATAATCATGGCTGAAAACGCAGTCATATTTTCAAATTGGAAAATACTGAGACAAGAGGAACATGCTTTCTATTTGTCTTAACTGCCAATTCAATCTGTACCCCCAGTTAGGAGGGGTTGACTCAGTTTAATGTTTTTTTCCCTTTGATAGATGCTATCATTTGTTCATTTGTCTGTTGGTCGACATTGTCAGCATTCTTTCTCCAATAATTTGACTTATACGGCAATGAAATCAGAACCACAGATCTGAACTGGACAGACTCTGCATTAGTTCAATTTACCGAACTTATGGTGATATTACATATACCAACGTTCAGTCTGTGAATTAGAAATACAAGGTGGAAATGATGCTTAAATTGCAAGCCATGAAAATATTATTGTAACTCCTCGGTATGGACGATTCCTACCTCAGACTTCTTTAAAACTCATAAAATATTATTCTTGTCCGCTTTTATTACATGTAGCTATTCCAAAGGGCGTACACCTGGTCTTAAACAACAACAAACTGTCATTTCTTGGAGACTTTGCCGCCATTTTGCGCGACGTTCGAACTGGGTCAAACGGTGCATGTCAAATAAATAAAATAAATAAAAATAAATAAAAGAGGAAAGAATAATCTTTTATGAGTTCTAAAGAAGTCTGGGGTAGGAATTGCCCATACAGAGCAGTTACAATATTATTTTCATGGCTTGTAATTTCCGACAAAAGTGCGTCGAGCAGCATTTCAGAATTCACAGACTGAACGTTGGTATATGTAATATCACCATAAGTTCGGTAAATTGAACTAACTCTGCATGTGTGGTAGCCATCTTGTTTAGCAGTAAAGCGAACTTGATTCTCACTTAAGTAACATGCGACCACCCTTAAAGTTAAGGGTGTTTTCACCCTAAGTAATTTTTTGTGAAACCCACTTAGGGGAAAATAAAACCCACTAAGGGAAAAAAGCTTGCTTAAGGGACTTTTTTCCCCTAAGAACTTTCGAGAAACCGGCCCCAGGACGCTAAGTGACAGGATGAAAACAAGGAACTTTTAATCAGTTGTACTTTTTTCGTTTCTATTGTCATGCAAATCTTTCTGAAAATATTTCAATTAACGTTTTTGGAAACAACTTAATCGAACATTTAGATACTTCTGTTTTAAAAACAGTTACCTTTTTAAACTCAAACAGCCGTCCAGGAACTAGCCGCACTCGTGTGTCTCTATCCTGGTTTACTTACTTTGCCGGTCAGGTAGAGCCACACATTAAACCGTCATTATAAGGGTGAGATAACTCGTGTAACCTCATTAGGACAATTTTTATGCTATACTTTTCAAAGAGCGATTTAACAGTTTAACAACGAATTTCGAAGAAATCAACTGGTTCAGTGAAAAGAGGAATGTTTCAAAGATATAATACTTAATTAGCGGTAATAGCTGAAAGGTAGTTGAGATTAAGGATAGTTAAATCTGGAATCCGAAGTCCTTCCAATTAATTCATTTAAAAGCCGTAACTATCCAGGAACCAGAATTCTAAAGCAACGGCAAATTCAGATCGTCTAGAGAAAACGTAACGTTCAGTCTACGAATTTAGAAATGCTGGTCGGTAAAGTCCGACAAACTTTTGTCGGAAATTACAAGCAATGAAAATGTTATTGTAACTGCTCTGTATAGACAATTCCTACCCCAGACTTTTCAATAAAAGCGGACAAGAATAATCTTTTATGAGTTTTGAAGAAGTCTGAGGTAGGAATCGTCCATACCGAGGAGTTACAATAATACTTTCATGGCTTGTAATTTAAGAGCGATTTAACAGTTTACCAACGAATTTCGAAGAAATCAACTGGTTCAGTGAAAAGAGGAATGTTTCAAAGATATAATACTTAATTAGCGGTAATAGCTGAAAGCTAGTTGAGATTAAGGATAGTTAAATCTGGAATCCGAAGTCCTTCCAATTAATTCATTTAAAAGCCGTAACTATCCAGGAACCAGAATTCTAAAGCAACGGCAAATTCAGATCGTCTAGAGAAAACGTAACGTTCAGTCTACGAATTTAGAAATGCTGGTCGGTAAAGTCCGACAAACTTTTGTCGGAAATTACAAGCAATGAAAATGTTATTGTAACTGCTCTGTATAGACAATTCCTACCCCAGACTTTTCAATAAAAGCGGACAAGAATAATCTTTTATGAGTTTTGAAGAAGTCTGAGGTAGGAATCGTCCATACCGAGGAGTTACAATAATACTTTCATGGCTTGTAATTTAAGCATCATTTCCACCTGGTATTTCAAATTCGTAGACTGAACGTTGGTATATGTAATATCACCATAAGTTCGGTAAATTGAACTAGAGAAAACGAAGCCACATACAATAAAATATATATATATTTTTTGAATTCTTCAAATTAGCAGTTAGAAAACCATGAATATTATAAGCATAATATTATAGCCTAACTGCATTGCTGCAATACCCTATTTAACAAATTGACAATGTAATAAAAAAAACCACTGAACTGCACAGTCAACTCTAATCAAAAGGGCTATTATGATATCATATATTGCTATTGAAGTCTATGGATGTGGAACTCTTATGCACTACATCATATGCAGGGCATTGGTACTTTTTGACCCAAAGTCGCCTTAAGCCGCGCCCTCTCCAGCTAAAATATTTTGGTGTTAAGTCCTTATTAGTCAAACATACATATATGGCACTGTCATATTGCTTAGAAAAATGTATTTGATGATAAAGAGTTAAATACTCAGAGGTGAAGAAATATTTTTGTTGAAAAGCAGAAAGCTTTAATATAAGACCTTGGCATATAACCCATACTTATAGTTTTAATAAAATCTTTTGCAAACAGACTAATAAAAAGCCAAATGTAATGCATAAAATGTTCTTCCAAGCCAATTGCTAAGTTGGTCACTTAAGTTGTTGAGGCCACACTACTTTTTTTACTACGAGCAGTCTCTGCACGCTTTGAGCGTGAAGAAGATCCAATAAGAAGTGATATTATATCAGAGATGATGAGAGCTGCTGTCGGTGGTAAATCAAGTGCTCCGAAATACAAATATATGGGCTGACATGAGCTGGCAATTTTTTTTTTGCCTACACAGGATTGCAATCTTTTGTTGGTAGGGGAGGACAGTGTAGTATGGGTTTCCTCTGTGCGTCAGCTAGTGAAATTCCATAACAGTCACAATGGTACCATTGTTTACACTTTGTACAGGATACCATTGGGCTGGAATTTATTTCCATACACATAGGACACACGGTCATGCGCATCTCTGAGTTCTTAACTCTCTGAAGGCAATCCCCACGTATTGCTTGAAAAATGTTAAACCTCATCTGGTTCGGATTGAGAACATCTGTCAACGCCTTTCCTTCAACACGTTGTCTAGCATACCAGCAGACATAGACGCCACAGCTAGATGAGTCTTTCTGCAGATTATGCTCCGGTGAAATAATGGTAAAATCTTTCCAACCATGTCTTGCTAAGAAAGGTGTGAAAAAGTTCTTCAACATAATGCCAAACATGCTTTGAGCTACATTATGAACACTTTGAATGGGGTTGAGATAAATAACCTTTTTTTGTGGAATATTGGCTGCGACCAATGTCCAATGGGCTCCTGTTGGGTTCCAAGGAGCTAAAACCCAAACTACTTTTGAAAGGTCTTCTCCTCTCCACACACGACCTGATGAAAGTTGATTTTGCAAGACAATCATTGAAGTTGCTTCAAGGATCTGGACATTTGGTTGTGCTTGTTTCAGACACCAAAAGAAGGCATCAATAATATTGTCGTACAGCCAGCCAGTCTTGAATTCCTGATCGAATATTTTCAATACCGAAAGAACCCCTCGTGTTAAAGATGGTTCCAAAGATTTTAAATGGAGCAAGCTGCAGTTTATGGCCCCAAATCTGAGCAAGGGATCCACGAGAAGTCGTCCTCTTTTTAGTGGTGGGGTGAAGTCGCTGACTTCAAAGAAGGGTAATGACTGAATTGATGAAGATTTTGCTATGTTGTCTCCCTGTCCAACTTCACTTGACTGCTTAATTTTGTTCTCAGTAACAAGCTCTGGTTTTGGTAGATCGGGTATATTTTTCTTGCATTGCTTGATTAGACTGTCAACTGATAAATTGCACTTGTACATTTGTCTCATCATAGCAGCCTTGGTGCCATGTCTTTTTGAAAAAGGATGTTTCCAGTTTCGTTTAAGAGATCTTGGAAGTGGTTCGAGTTTAGATTTAATTTTTGGGGGTTTTCTTTTTACAATTTGTTTGGTTAAAACTATGCCATTCTCCTTTTGCAGCTGTTGTTCAAACTTGACTCTAGCTGCTTTGAGATCTTCTACTAGCTCTGAAACAGAAGAGGAGTCCACAGATTCATATAGAAGGTTTTTTATAATGGCTAATTCATCACATCCTTCATTGATCAGTGATCTTGTTGGGGGGATAACTGAGTCGGCAGGTGTTGGACAGTTTGTCATAACTAATTCCTTCTTTTTCATATTTACAGCATTCATGTTAGAATCATCAATAACTGGTTTAAGGTTATCAACAGATTTGAAGAAAACCTCCTCATCAAGAGTAAGAAAAGGAGACTCTCTATATTCTGCCAAAATGTTATTCCAAGCCCATCTCCCACTCTGAATGATAACCAATATATGTTTACATGGAAGATGCCATCTAAGCCAATCTTGACATTCGCAGCTAGGAAACCCACTAACATTAGGATCCCTCAAACAAACCCTATATCCAGGCATGCCATTAACAGAACTGTCTACATGAAAATGTCCACAGCTTGGGTCTACTACTTTAATTCTCTCCTTGTTAATTTCAGATGTTGAGGACAATCTTTTCAAGCAATGGTCTACAAGGTAATCCGGTCGATTACGAAGGTAAACTGGAATGTCTGGATTACACTGACGCCCTTGACCAGAGCTGTAGGTATTTGCATCAATATAGCTGTAAAGAAAAAAAAATGTTTATAACTTATTCTGATTAGTATTTTGATTTAAATTTGCATCGTCAACAAAAATGTTCTTAATAGCATTGTCTGTTTCTAAATTTCCCAAAATCTTGAAGAAGTTCTTTTGATGTTTGCAA
The DNA here is from genome assembly GCA_963971465.1 of Lepidochitona cinerea. Lineage (NCBI taxonomy): Eukaryota > Metazoa > Mollusca > Polyplacophora > Chitonida > Tonicellidae > Lepidochitona > Lepidochitona cinerea. Next base: position 1,497,774 of record OZ020559.1, read on the forward strand.
CACACCAAAAAAGAATGCATAAACGAATGCATTATACATATTGGATCCAGTGGGTTAGACTTATTGTCCCTCAGTCGCCGTATGTGGATGAGTTGCTAAGTACTCACTGAAGGTTGACTGTTTTGGTTTCCTCCCCCACTAAACTTTCAACTCTGCCATATAAGTGAAATAATCTTGAATGTGGCCTAATACATCAATCAATCAATATCCATATTGTATGTGTTAGAACAGATTTGTATATTATATAGTAAATGCAAGTGTCCAATAATATAAAAAAAATTATTTGGCATATAAAAAGCAATGAACTTCTTGTTTTTATATTTGTTTCATCTTTTTGGGGGATTTATTCATGACCGAATTAGATATTCTAACACATGTATGATAGCCCTACATGTTGTAAGATAGGATGAGATAGCAAGACTTCCATGTAAGTACAAACATATCTTTTAAAAGTTATCAGGTCTGTTGGTACACAAAAAATAGCAGCTCATAAAACAGTTGTGGTTGCAAATGTTAAGTTTAAATAGAAAATAAAGTGAAGTGCTTAAACTTAGATTATCTTTACATTAACGTTAATGTATTAGAATATAAATAATGTTCTGATTCTTTGTGTATATCATGTCATAACTGAAAGAAAAAAGGAAGTGCATTTTTTAACCCTGGCGTTCGGCCCAAATCCGTAAACAATGGACACTTTTTTTTCTTCTTGCAATTATCACAGGGTATACACAGAGAATCAATTCATTGTTTCTTAAATATTTCATTCATTTAAGAAATGAAAGACAGAAACCTCCACCAAGAGCATTAAAAAAAAATCACTTATTGATACGATATACATGCATGTACACTGAACATTGAAAGCAGGAAAGCAAGCTATGTGTACACGTACCTCTGAAAAAGCAGTGTCAGTTTTTGTTTGTTAAGTTCATATATTAAGAAAATTTCTCCATTATTAGATCACAAGGTAAAATGACAGTGTATTCAGTGTATTAAGGATAGTCATAAGATGAAATACAGTTAAGGAGAGTGAGTAGTCATAACATGGAAAACTAAGTTTATCGCACCCAAGGGTGAGGCGTTTCTGTAAATTGATTAAATATGTATTTTAACCAATCTTGAAGACGCCCAACTCAATGTCAGCCGTAGGGCTTAAAAGCAATGGTAAACAGATGTCAACTATCACGTCACAACTTCAAGCTAATTAATTTCCATATAGAACTGGTAAAGAGAAAAGGAATGTTTAGAGTTTTCTGCCAGAAATCTAATCTTCTTTTTGACCAAAATCGTACTTATCCTTTATGGAGAAGTAAATGAGAATAGATAGAAAAATATTAGTCCTGCCAGATGTTAGACATGCAAGGTGCAAAAAAAGACTTTATACCTGAACTTCTTACTGGGCAAAAAAACCTTGAAAAGTAAAATTTCAATATTTAATTAAGCATACTTTATGTAAATGATGACAAAATAGGAAAGGGAAAATGCCCTAGAATGTTGTCTGAAACAAATCTTTTCTACTAAATCAACATTACTGACTAAATTATATAGATTGTTTTCAAAATCTAGAAGTATATTTTAGCTTCAGAGCAGAACAAAGTTTTCAAAAAATTTACTTACAGTTCATACTGATCAGGTAAATATTCCTCTACAAGTATTCGTAGCATGCCAGCCAGGGTCTCTTTCCTTAATGTTCTGATGTATTGGTGTTTAAAGGCACCATTCTGCCTTTCTAAGCCATTGTTTGTATTAACGTAAACGAGAAGCCTGTGTCTTCGGTACAGGCTGACCCACCTCAGCAAAATCACAATGTAATTTAGAACATTTTACTTTGATTGATGGTTTGATGTAGTTGGCTACAGATTTTTGCAATGCTAACAATTGTATATTATATTTTTATAATTTGTATATATAAATGTATAAACAATAACATAGACTACTGATGATATTGCACCTTTTTGTGTCGCATCCATGTTCCTGAAAACCACTTCCTGAGTCTTTCATTTTTTTTCCATTCAGTGCAATCGTACAGAGAATTTAGAGTTGTTTCAAGAGTCTTCTCTGTTTGACTGTTTGCTACATCTCGAAGCTTTCCTAACAGGCTAGCTTTTGTCTGTGAAGAAGAGACACCATTTTCTTTTTTTGACACCCATCTCTCCCATGCCTGCTCTCTATGAAACGTACAGATCAATACACTACAATCTAAAATAGAAAACCATTTCACATAGTATGAATATTCTTGCAACTTATTCCTGTTCTCTTCGTTTTTTAGAGATGACTGCTTATGATCAAGTCACATGCTTTGGTAACAATGAAAAAAACATAAAAAGGCTGAAGTTCAACGTGATCTGATAACTCACCAGGAAACAGGGTCTCAACAGAGGGAATTTCCTCCTGGCACAAGTCTGTTATTAAATGCATGGGTTTCCACTGAGGATTCCACTCTTTAATGATAGCAAGGGCCTCCGTAATACTTTTTGCTGTCTCGTCCTGAATTACAAATTCTGCAACAACAACATAGTTGCAGTTTGTTTTTACAGCCAGGAAATACAAAGGCATAGCATACTTTGTGGTCTTGTAAGTGGCATCTAAAAACGCCATTTCTTGCCCGTATCGATGAAGTAGACGTTTTTGCCATGTTGTTTGGTGTACAATAAGGAGTCGGTTGGAGAGTTCAAGGGCAGAGGTGATTATATTTTCTTCAGTGTCCTCCTCAGTTTCAGGGTCACAATCCTTAGGAATATCCTCTTCTTTCAAATTCTCCCCTTCATTTCTGAATGGCCTGAAAAAAACCTTGTCGGATGAAGCCTGCCACTTTTGAATTAGGTTGGTAACATTTTCTTGGTCCATCATGGAGACCCTCTGTTTTATGGTGGCATTATACATGTGGTTTTTGATTGTACGTAGAGATGGAAAGTACCTTCGGTTATTTCGTGCCGGCATCTTCTCATCACGAAAGATTTCTCCGTGAGTGAAGATTCGTAAATGTCTCCTCATTTCACTAACGTTTCTAACCCCTTCAGCTACAAGATCTCGTATTTTCTGGACAAGCTGGCTATCCAGAGGTTGAAAACGTCCCCCCATCTACAAGAGAAGTATATAAGTGGAATGTACTTCTCGTTAGATATATGTAACCTTATTTTATATGATTACAAGCTATGAATTTGTATCATATATGCATGTAGTTACACGAAATCTAACTATAAAAGTCTGATTCATGTATTTATTCAATTACAGTACATACTTCTGCGATGGTGTGTCCAGTGTGTTCAGACTCCTGAGGAACACAGATATATAGTCGTCTTTGTTGGGTCACAGGTGACGATCTTTCACAAAGGTCAGACTTAATCGCTTTTGCCTTCAATTGCCTTCTGCCTTTAGAATCTATGGAAATCTGTATGTAGAAAGGTAAAAATACCATCTGATCAAGAATTTTGGCTCCTTAACCAGAAACATTAATCTTATCTCTTATCCTATCATACATTGCAGTGCTAAATATTTGTTCCCTTTGAGGGATAAAGCCCTCTCTGCTTGTTTCCAGGGGCCATAGTGCCTCAGGCTCGGATCAAAAGGGTCTGATGCTGACCTTCTTAAATGTTATACGCTTACTAGTATGTCCTGCAGTGGTACTAAAATATGATTACAGATAAAAAATGCTGTACCTTGTAAGCAGGAAACCTTACAATCTCATACACATGGATTTTCGCTTTACAACCTATCTTCTTTGTATCGTGTTTTAGAAAGCGATGCTTTATGCAAGGGTTGTCCTGTAAAACACAATTATAGACTCTGAACAATCAGAACAAGTGATTACATATCACAAAACAAGCCAGTAACTTAGGAATATTTGGAAATATTGCATAAAATCTTGTAGTTTACACATTTGGCTATTTTCACATTAGTAGTATCATAGACAAACTCTGTGAATATGAAGCTACGAAAACTCTACCTTGATTAATTCTTCAAAGCATATATTCAACAAGTTTTTGTACCTGGCTTTTTTCTGCATACTTCTTTTTGTTGTACTTATTTCTGTCGGGTCCATGTTGACACTCGAATACCGTTGTCGCTAGCACCATGAAAGGTACACCATCAAATGGCAGCAAGACCGGTCCTTGGTTAGGCCCATGTTGCCATTGCACTCTGTGTGCCTTTGCATTCAATTCTTGAGACAGAAAATAAGTTGGCTCTACATTATTTAACTACATTTTGTAACCTTTGTAAAACAACTTAACATAGCATACAGTCATTAAGGTATCAGTGGGCCGGGCTGTGGAAGGCTTTGCCCAAACACACATCTGAAGCTACCACACTTCGATTTAAGGATCTCACATACATTATATAAATATTATATTTTTAAGAAAAGTTATATATAATTGGACATAATATTTCAAAAAACAACTTTATTAAATATTCTTATACATTATGTGTATGTAGACTTGAAACATGATTAAGCAAACTTACCAGTAGTACCAAAGCCTTTAGTGCGGGTCATGACTGTATATCTAGTCGTCGTCAAAGTTTCAAACTGCTGTATAGCAATTAGTAATTCATGGGTTGATGTTACGAAACCACATGTCTCATTAACCATTCCATGGCACCAATTTGCCCATTTTGCAGTAGGGTCCTCCTGGGTTCTCTGGATATATCAACGTGTACAAAATATATGATAAAGATAATGATAGAAACAGCAAATAAACAGTGAATACCATAGGCAAAACCTCCCCCATGGGCCTAGGGCTCATTTTTTATGGTGCAACCCACCATCTGAAGTACGCCCCATAATATGGAACCCTGGGTATATTTGTTTAACCTCCAAGGTGTTCCAAAAAAACACATGCAACGAGGGGTTTAAATCACTCAGACCAATTAAAAATTTTAAAATTTCTAAGAGGATTTTCCACTTGGGCGCTGTATGTGGAAGAGTTGCCAGGTACTCTCCTAAGGTCGGGGGATTTCCTCTGGGCCCTGAGCACGGTTTCCCTCTAAACCAAACAAAGAGGAACACAAAAAATGAGTTTAAAATCTTAATTTCTAATAAATGTCAAGAACTTAGAAAGAGCACAAAATTACATCTAGAAAAAGTAAACATAGAGTAAAAATAAACATAATGAGTCTCACTCAAAGTCCACTACTGGGGTTATGGATTATTTTATGTTTATCAGATGGTATTAATAAGTAAACATAAACTTACATCTAAAAGTTTACTTTTCTTTGTGATTGGCACCTGAAAATCCTCATCTTCATCCATTTCAAGGCAGATATTAGTCACAACTGGAACGATGAAAGAAAACAATAGAAGCAAAAAAATCAAATTACCCAAAATTACCAAATTAGTTTTTTAGTTTAAAAAAGGATTGTGTTGGGGGGGGGGGGGGGGGGGTATTCCGTACAGCATTTACGTCATTTGAGTTCTATAGTAGATAGCTATATGCCGGAACGGCGCCACTTGTGACGTCATACGAGGTGGCAACATCTGCACCTGACGACCCCACATTCATAACATTATAGGAGAGTTCTAAAACAGCCCTGACCCCCCATACCTACAACATTATAGCCTAAAATAGATTAAACGAGTGGTAAGGAAAAGGCTAGAGCGTATTTAGGTCACTGACACCAGCCAGGCGTGACAATAAAACAACCCGAGACGGGCGCGGCTATTGGTCGCGCTTGGCTACACATCTAATTAAATCTTCAAACCATTGTTACCTCCTCTGGCTCACTACGGTACACATGTCATTAAGAGTAGAATCTAAGTTATTTATTAAATTATCTCAGTGGCATTGCATATCAAAAATATACTACGTATAATACTTAAGTCTTAACCACTGGTCATCAACCCGGAAGTCACCGGAAGTTACCCGGAAGTGAACCGGAAGTGACCGGAAGTGAACCGGAAGTGTACCGGAAGTGACTGGAAGTAACCTGAAGTGAACCGGAAGTGACCCGGAAATAACCCGGAAGTCACCGGAAGTAGACCGGAAGTGACCGGAAATAACCCGGAAGTCACGGGAAGTGGACCGGAAGTGTACCGGAAGTGACCGGAAATAGACCGGAAGTGACCGGAAATAATCCGGAAGTGGTCGGAACTAACCGGAAGTGACCGGAAATAACCTGAAGTGGACCGAAAGTGACCGGAAATATTCCGGAAGTGGCCGGAAGTGACCGGAAATAATCCGGCAGCGGCCGGAACTAACCGGAAGTGACCGGAAATAACCTGAAGTGGACCGGAAGTGACCGTAAATAGGCCGGAAATGGACCGGAAGTGACCGGAATTGAACCGGAAATAACCAGAAGTGAAGTGATTGAGCCAAAAATAAGTTCCAAGCCCGGAAGTAGCCAAATTCTAACCGAATTCGGTCGTGTTACATATCAAAGGAAAGGCTGTAAAGATGTCTGCAAGACTTACTATAGCTCGTGGTTTTCTCAATTCTGGTTTTACACAAATCGATTGAAACGTTCAAATCTAGCATTAGTCGGAGAGCTTAGGGACTAACGCCATTCACCTTTAAACGGTCCGACTTCGAACCGGAAGGGACGTTATCGAACCGGAAGTCGTCCGTAATTTCGTTACTTTTTGTTTTAGAGCTTAGGGACTAACGCCATTCACCTTTAAACGGGCCGACCTCGAACCGGAAGTGACGTCATCGAACCGGTAGTTGTCCGTAATTTCGTTATTTTTTTTTGTCCCACAGCCTAGGTACTAACGCCATTCAATCCGTTACGACATCATATCCGCTATTGTGCGGCGTAAAACACCAAACAATCAATGACTCTAAGCAGTCGTCCTACATCAGGCGTTTTTCACCCCAGAACTGTATAGTGAAAGTCTCAACCAATGCCTTAACATAAAAAAAAACATAAGACATCGTTCGTTCTGATGAACATTTTATTATCTTCATGGTGAACATTCTTCAAGTACATCGTTTCCGGTTTTCGTAAGGGTATTCGTCCGGTAAAACCTTATCAAATAACATATAGCGTATTTTGATCGCGTTCGCTAATGCCTCGTCAATAGGTAGGCCAATTACTCCGCGTAAAAAATCCCTAGTTTTCACAATTTCTCGGTGAAGCGGGTCTCCCATTAAATGCATCCAAATAGTGTTGTACTGTCCGTATATAGTCATCAAGGTTTTCTTTATTTCCGGCCTGCGCCGTCGGTATTCCTCCTGCAAACTGCAGCCGTCAACAGACATATGAGTTTGAATAGCTTCCTTCACAATGTCGTCCCATACGTCGGAAACTGTATCAGCCATACCGCTAGCGGGCGTAATGATCCTCGTTAGAAAAACTTTACGGTCATCTTCTAAAGTATTTTCATCCGAGGGATGCCCTCCATAAACAGTCATCTCAGTATTCTGCGAATCGGTTTTGTGTTTATTGAAAACGTGCCGCTTCATGTCATGTCGGCGACTAAAAGTCTTGTTACAAACGTGACAATTGAATCTCATTTTGTTTCACCCACTGTGGAATATAATTTATAGCGCTATTTCAGCGGTCGGTCTAATCCAATGTGAAGGACGCGCCGCCTTTTATACGCTTCTGTCTTGCCTTCAATTCCGACTTAGCCATTTCCACCGCTTGCTGTGCGTTAGATACGGCAATAATCCGCGGCAAATCCGCCTTTTCACGGTTGGGGGAGCTTTCGCGATAATAGGGCTCGACAGTTTTTCTTCGTTTAAAGGCTTGACTTTGTGGCGTACCACTTTTTCTGCGTTCCTGTCTGACCTCCGATCTGGTCATTTCCACCACTTGTGCGGGAGACACCACATCTATCTGCGGTAAATCCGCATGGTCGGCGTCAATTTGCGGCGGATCCATCTTTTCACGGTCTGGAGAGATTTCACGGCAATAGGGTTCCAGAGGGATGAGCGTGTTTCTGCTTCTGAATGCTTGGCCGAGGGACGAGCCTCTCTTTCTCATTGCACCTTCGTTCATGGGTATTTTACCCTTTTCCATATTGCGGTAAAAACGCACCAATTTATCCACGTTCGACATGTTTAAACGTTACAAACACCGTCTGCGTAAGGAGTGTTGTCGAAGTACGATGATAGCTCGTTATATAAAGCTTTATGATACGCAGCCTTAAGCGTAAAACAATATTATCATTCACTCACAATTAGCTGCGTTAACGGTCGCTTCTGGCGTTCAGCGGGCGCGTATCATAAAGCTTTATATAACGAGCTATCATCGTACTTCGACAACACTCCTTACGCAGACGGTGTTTGTAACGTTTAAACATGTCGAACGTGGATAAATTGGTGCGTTTTTACCGCAATATGGAAAAGGGTAAAATACCCATGAACGAAGGTGCAATGAGAAAGAGAGGCTCGCCCCTCGGCCAAGCATTCAGAAGCAGAAACACGCTCATCCCTCTGGAACCCTATTGCCGTGAAATCTCTCCAGACCGTGAAAAGATGGATCCGCCGCAAATTGACGCCGACCATGCGGATTTACCGCAGATAGATGTGGTGTCTCCCGCACAAGTGGTGGAAATGACCAGATCGGAGGTCAGACAGGAACGCAGAAAAAGTGGTACGCCACAAAGTCAAGCCTTTAAACGAAGAAAAACTGTCGAGCCCTATTATCGCGAAAGCTCCCCCAACCGTGAAAAGGCGGATTTGCCGCGGATTATTGCCGTATCTAACGCACAGCAAGCGGTGGAAATGGCTAAGTCGGAATTGAAGGCAAGACAGAAGCGTATAAAAGGCGGCGCGTCCTTCACATTGGATTAGACCGACCGCTGAAATAGCGCTATAAATTATATTCCACAGTGGGTGAAACAAAATGAGATTCAATTGTCACGTTTGTAACAAGACTTTTAGTCGCCGACATGACATGAAGCGGCACGTTTTCAATAAACACAAAACCGATTCGCAGAATACTGAGATGACTGTTTATGGAGGGCATCCCTCGGATGAAAATACTTTAGAAGATGACCGTAAAGTTTTTCTAACGAGGATCATTACGCCCGCTAGCGGTATGGCTGATACAGTTTCCGACGTATGGGACGACATTGTGAAGGAAGCTATTCAAACTCATATGTCTGTTGACGGCTGCAGTTTGCAGGAGGAATACCGACGGCGCAGGCCGGAAATAAAGAAAACCTTGATGACTATATACGGACAGTACAACACTATTTGGATGCATTTAATGGGAGACCCGCTTCACCGAGAAATTGTGAAAACTAGGGATTTTTTACGCGGAGTAATTGGCCTACCTATTGACGAGGCATTAGCGAACGCGATCAAAATACGCTATATGTTATTTGATAAGGTTTTACCGGACGAATACCCTTACGGAAACCGGAAACGATGTACTGGAAGAATGTTCACCATGAAGATAATAAAATGTTCATCAGAACGAACGATGTCTTATGTTTTTTTTTTTATGTTAAGGCATTGGTTGAGACTTTCACTATACAGTTCTGGGGTGAAAAACGCCTGATGTAGGACGACTGCTTAGAGTCATTGATTGTTTGGTGTTTTACGCCGCACAATAGCGGATATGATGTCGTAACGGATTGAATGGCGTTAGTACCTAGGCTGTGGGACAAAAAAAAATAACGAAATTACGGACAACTACCGGTTCGATGACGTCACTTCCGGTTCGAGGTCGGCCCGTTTAAAGGTGAATGGCGTTAGTCCCTAAGCTCTAAAACAAAAAGTAACTAAATTACGGACGACTTCCGGTTCGATAACGTCCCTTCCGGTTCGAAGTCGGACCGTTTAAAGGTGAATGGCGTTAGTCCCTAAGCTCTCCGACTAATGCTAGATTTGAACGTTTCAATCGATTTGTGTAAAACCAGAATTGAGAAAACCACGAGCTATAGTAAGTCTTGCAGACATCTTTACAGCCTTTCCTTTGATATGTAACACGACCGAATTCGGTTAGAATTTGGCTACTTCCGGGCTTGGAACTTATTTTTGGCTCAATCACTTCACTTCTGGTTATTTCCGGTTCAATTCCGGTCACTTCCGGTCCATTTCCGGCCTATTTACGGTCACTTCCGGTCCACTTCAGGTTATTTCCGGTCACTTCCGGTTAGTTCCGGCCGCTTCCGGATTATTTCCGGTCACTTCCGGCCACTTCCGGAATATTTCCGGTCACTTTCGGTCCACTTCAGGTTATTTCCGGTCACTTCCGGTTAGTTCCGACCACTTCCGGATTATTTCCGGTCACTTCCGGTCTATTTCCGGTCCACTTCCGGTTACTTCCGGTCCACTTTCCGTGACTTCCGGGTTATTTCCGGTCACTTCCGGTCTACTTCCGGTGACTTCCGGGTTATTTCCGGGTCACTTCCGGTTCACTTCAGGTTACTTCCAGTCACTTCCGGTACACTTCCGGTTCACTTCCGGTCACTTCCGGTTCACTTCCGGGTAACTTCCGGTGACTTCCGGGTTGATGACCAGTGGTTAAGACTTAAGTATTATACGTAGTATATTTTTGATATGCAATGCCACTGAGATAATTTAATAAATAACTTAGATTCTACTCTTAATGACATGTGTACCGTAGTGAGCCATAGGAGGTAACAATGGTTTGAAGATTTAATTAGATGTGTAGCCAAGCGCGACCAATAGCCGCGCCCGTCTCGGGTTGTTTTATTGTCACGCCTGGCTGGTGTCAGTGACCTAAATACGCTCTAGCCTTTTCCTTACCACTCGTTTAATCTATTTTAGGCTATAATGTTGTAGGTATGGGGGGTCAGGGCTGTTTTAGAACTCTCCTATAATGTTATGAATGTGGGGTCGTCAGGTGCAGATGTTGCCACCTCGTATGACGTCACAAGTGGCGCCGTTCCGGCATATAGCTATCTACTTTCTATTATCACAAATCAATTTTCCCCCACTCTTTACCAATGAAGAGTAGTGTGATTCAAAATTTCACAATGTATGAGTGAATACCAGTTTGGCAATTTTATTTCGGAAGTCCTTTTTAGTCCCTTACCAGCGAAGCCGAGGGGGACAAGGTTTGTGCTCCGTCAGTGCGCCAAGTCAGTTTTCCTGACTTTTTTCTCTACATGCTTTCAGATATTCTATTGATTTTTATACGCCCAGCTTGAAAAGCGGGCTGTATTATGGTATCATCTCCGGCTGTCCGGGGTCCGCTTTCCCTTCCGCTCCTTAACTTCCAAAGTTTTGATTCCAACTTGACTAATGACAATTTTTTCTGAGTATATTTCTTATGGGTAGAAGGTGTGTCGCGATCTATTTTGACATCATACCTTGCGTAATATGGCAGCCATATTGGGTTTTGTAATATTTACTTTTTCTCTCCATAACCTTTAAATTATAAAATGGCTTCCACTTGTCCGATTCTCATCAAAAAAGGATTTTTTCAACTACAATAATGTGTCTAAATTGATTAAAATATTCTTAAATCAATATATAACATTTAATTCAAATGTAAAATACTTATAAGGATTAAAGTTTTATCTACAAAGAGATAAGTAACTCAACCTTGTTCTATTTATGTAAATACACTAGCTCTTATCTCAAGTGCTGAGACCTTTATTGCCTTCTGTACCACATGGTCTCCGTAAAATTAAATGTAGGCTTTGTATTAATGTTTGCCTTTTCATAACCATGCTCAACTGTTATATATTTTTTGTAGCCAAATAATATAGATGAATGATATTATGAGAAAAATTTTAAAATCTACTTGAAGTGGTGTGAGCTGCGAAATTGCCAATTAATTATATTTGTTTAAAGTGGCAAGAGCTGCCAAAGTTCCCACTTTTGTCATAATTTCTGATCGTCGCGACAGTAAGAGGATTTGAAGGCCATCGAAAAATTAAATGATTGGCGTTCGAATGAGGAAAATTCATACATTATGTTTATTGTACGAACCGAAAATGTGTTCGAAAAGCAAACAAAATTTAAATAACCGGGACGACCATTCATTCATTCTAAGTTAGGTCAAAACAATACTTTATCGTACATTTGTTTTGAACTAACTTTGGCTTAGAATGAATGAATGGTCGTCCCGGTTATTTAAATTTTGCTACTTTTCGAACACGTTTTCGGTTCGTACAGGGCACATACTGTATGGATTTTCTTCATTCCAACGCCAATCATTTCGGCAGCTCATGCCACTTTAAGTATGATTAGTAAATTATAAACTGCTTTTCTAAAAAATTGAAACATTTTAGTCCAAACTATATTGACAACAAACAATGTTTAACATCGCGATTTAACAGCAGCGGAAATCGATGACTTGTACCGAGTACAAATCTAGTTAATAATCGTTGATCCAAATAGCCCTTTTTAAATTTGATACAGATGGATTTTAAAGGTTTTAGTGGTAAGATTTCATTTTGTTGGCATGGGGTCCACCATGGTGGGTTACAAATCAAGTTTTTTGTTCTTTGTGCATTTTTACCGAAGTTATCTCCCAGTGAGTGACTGTAGAAATTGCTTCAAATAACTTTTTTTTCTATATGCTTTTAGATATTCAATTGATTTTTGGTATGGGGTTCCACCATGGTGGGTTACAGATCAGGTTTAAGTTTTGTTGCGCTTCACACATTTTTTCTGAAGCTATCTCCAGTGGACTTCAAACATTTTATACAAAATAATCATTTTCTGGACTCATTCAAATTGTTGTTAGTGTGTGAGTACAGCATGGTTAGTTACAGATCATGTTTATGTTTTGTTCTACTGCGCACCTTTTTAACAGAAGTTATCGTCCTTGGTCTTCAGAAATTTCTTATAAATGAGTTTTCCGGACAGTTTTACAAAATGTTTATTGACATTTAGCTGTTTTTTGGTATACATGAGAAAAAAATCTTAAGTGTGGCGTTTAACTCCCATCAATCAATTTAATTTTTTATAAACTCCAAATCCTCGGATTCCCTTTTCCAAGTTCATGAGAAAAACCCTAATTTTGGCATCTCTTGACAATTTTTGGAGCTGCCATGAAGTTCTTCGCATTTGTATTTGCCTTTTACAAACTAAAGAAGTTAATTTTAATAGTGCTACGCGTAGTTGCAATTTTCACACGCGAAGCGTCAACTACATGAACATCTCCATGGGTTGACTGTTTTCAGGTTGATAAATCTAAAATGACTTTTAAAACTAAACGAGGATTCTTTAACATTTTATGGTTGATTTGCATGAAATCTGGAAACCTGACTAACATAGACGTTTTTATTGTGATTTGATCAGCAGACACTCTATTCATTTTCATGTTCAAAACAACCATCTGCCTTTCAATAGCTTCATCTAGAAGAAGACTAGAAGAAGACTATAAATAATATATCTAGTGTTTGGTCTAATTTTCGTACAAAGCCATTGGGACCAGGTTGATTTAGTTTTGTCAATTTTGGCAGATGGAACCACTATTTTTTACGTCACAACATAAATTCGAATGGCCACTCAGATACACACTGAGGTGATAAGTAAGGCACACTGCATCCATGCTTTTAAAAATAAAGTAAAACTGTGTTTTACCAGTAGGCGGCTCCTCAGAGGCTTATAAGCCTAGTTTCAGTGTAAATATTACAGCTTGGGTTAGATGGTTTGTTATGTCTCTGACAACATGTGTTAGGGGGTTATACTGTGGTTGTGCTGTCCGTTCATGGTTGTCTTTCAACTAGGACTTGCCTGCAAGATATCTCCTGAACCACTTGGCAGAATTTCATGAATTTTTCAGGAAAAAATCCAATATGTATCACAGATTATAAATAACCTACTGATATTGATTCAGGATAAAGAGATCCTTTGTTAAAGAAAAAAAAAAGAATGGTTTGAAATAGAACTTGACTACCCCTATGATCAGTCCAGAAGCAAATCATAACGCTTAGGCCTATTGGCAATGTCATGTACTCACACAATTAAAATATTATTAAACATAATTGAGACCAGCCCCAATAGCTCAGTCGATAGAGGGTCCGCTTCAGGCCTGGGAGATCCGGGTTCAAGCCTGGGTCGAGTCAGACCAAAGACTTTAACAGTGAGAGCTGTTGCTGCTTCGCTTGGCGCTTAGCAATAGGAGTTACAGCAGAGTTTTTTACTGTTCCTATTTTCTCTTACTTTGCTAGTTAGTTTCTACAAGTTGAAATGATACCAACCTGTTTAGAGGCAATGGCATGTAGTACCTTTCATTATTAACGTCACTGCAGGAGAAGAAATGTTTTGATCTGAAAACCATCCAGTCTGGAACCATTCTGGACATCCCTGGTTCCATAATACAGCATCAATATTGAATTATGTAATATTCTGTTTTAGTCCAGGTATTGGTTGTTTGTGCTTAACAACTTTAAGTTTTAATCTGTACAATTCTTTCACAACATTTGCTTATGGATAGACAGTTCTTTTAACCATTCATGATAATTTTTGTTGCATGATTGCATAATACAACATCTATATTAGATTATATCATATTCTGGCTTAGTCCATATCTTTAGTTTTGAATGAATTCTAACCATTTTAAGAGTATATACCTTAAGATGTAGATGGTGTGTCTTGAATAATTTAGGATATCCCTGGGTACATAATGCGGCATATATGTAACTTGATCAAATAGATAAATGAAAATGTTTCATATGAACATAGAATTTCAATTGCTGAAATATGTTCTGTAATGTAAAGTAATCAGTCTTCGTGGAAGGTTGTATGTTGAGTTTACTAAAAGTATTGTTTTTAGTAGGCTGCAGGTATGCAGATGTTGGGATGGCACAACAGGCGATCAGAGATTATCGCTTACTGCAAAAAAAGTTAATATCATGCCTGAGTGCTTAAACTCCAGACATTCGTTTTAAAAACTGAGAATGTCTCACACTGTTATATTATGTCAAGAGGAAACGTGTATTCTTCATACACCAGAAAGTTATTCGTTGTATGGTATACCCAGCGCAGTCTGTCCAAGGTTCCCTTTCGCTCCATAGCTTGAAGAGTTTTGACCTGATCTTTACAAATTTTCGACAGCATATACTTTATGGGCAGATGGTGTGTCATCAATCACTTATGACATCTTCGGTTGCATAATATGGCATCTTAATTGGATTATTTAACATTCTCTTTTAGTTCATATCGTCTTTCGTCTTGACCTTGAAAATTTATTCAGAGTACATCTATAGATCTAAGTTTGCCATCTGTATTATCCTTCGCCTCCGGTTTGGTTATTTACATTGGTTGTTAGGAACTACATGTACTGGACAATTATCTAAAATATCCTGTAGTTTTTGCGCCATGTCAGTCTATGCACACGCTTGATTCTATTAGTATTTTTCGTCCCCCACTAATCCTTGCTATGAATTTCCTCGCCAGATAAGTGAAATAATCTTTTTAAGCCTAAAAGTGAACAGTGAACCAATCATCATTTTGCAATGTTACATGTGTATCATCTGTGCATTTCCGTGTATCCAGACAGCTTATTATGGTGTATGGAGGTGCCACTTTGCCGCACTACAATTCCTTGTGGTGTTTTGCTTGCTGCATAACAGTTTATCTCCCTGGACCCTGTTTCACAAAGCGGAGTAGATGTATTTTTTGCGTAACTTTCATACTAAAATATCTCTACAGTATGGGTTGCTGAGGCATTTACGTAAAAACTTACGCTACGCCGCTTTGTGAAACAGGGTCCTGCCTTGTAATGTGTGCGTGTGTGTGGGGGGGGGGGGGGGGGGAATATAACGATGTCCGTACATCTTTCTGTCCGTAATCATTTCCTATCATCGCATCTCCTCTTACAGTTTTCATCAGACTTTTTTAAAACCTAGTGGACTTGCTGGATATCATACGAGGATGTGCACCTCCTATTTTGGTTACGCTGGTTTCATTATTTTTAGAGTTACTGCCCTTTCCTGACAGTATAAGACGACATAGAACGTTAGTGCTTGTCATCGCATCTCCTCCCACAGTTTTTATCAGATTTTTTCGAAACTTGGTGGACATCCTGGATATCATGCAAAGATGTGCCCCTCCTACATGTATTTTTGTGGTTTCCACCTGATATTGGTTTCCCAATGTATTTCCGCTAACAGATTGAATTGAATAGTGTTAAAGTTTGGTGAGGATAACTGCTATCAAGTGAGGATGGGTTTATCCTGTTTGTAAATGAACTTTTGTCCGTTTTTAGACTTTCCACTTGACATAACATTGATAAATCTTATTGGGGGCCTGGAGGATACTTCATCTTCTGATGGCTCTTGTTTAACCCATCTGGAGGTCAACAAAGAATCGCAACAAACTAAGGTGGTGTGTCCTTTTAAGCAAATTTTTATGTGATTCAATTAGATAAGTAGATTGTTCTTCAAGAAGGCAACAGATTATAATAAACTCAATGTAAAAATATTGAAGTCAACTCATATATAATAAAGAATATTTTTAATTTTCAGGAGCAACAGAAAAGAAACAGACATTATACATAATGACAGTCACCAGCCAATGAATGCCAGTTACAAGAGAACCAAGCCATGGCTTCATTCTGCATCACTGTGTCTATGCACTGTACTGGAAATGTTCAGATCTTTTCATAGGCCTGTCGTAGTTGTTTCGGAGGGCACTTTGAATGCAAAAATGAACAGTTAATCATAGAAAGATCCCCAATGACAATCCAAAATGAAAGCAGAAAAGTCAATTAAATTTCAGTATTAAGTTTTAAAAAATTAATTTGGGCTCTTTTAATTTTTATTTTTTTTTCTACTATGTATATTTAGCATATCTGGGGTGGGATCATGTTTCAAGCAAATATGTTCATAGGGGGCGCCAGTGAAGGCCTTTTGCTTATATAAAACAGCTATAATTTCAGGTTCTGAATGAAAACTCTATAATGGTTTTTCACTTTCAATTTAAATTACGTAATATGGCCGCCATATTGGATTATGTAATATTTATTCTTTCTCTCCATAACTTAAAAACATATGATGTGACGTTTTCAATTCTTTCACATTACATATCATATGAACTCATGGTTTGTCAAACTTTGTTCTAGTATGTACAGTATTGTACAGCACATTAGTGGATACTTACTACCGGACGTAACAGTACTGGTATTGGTAAGAAGTTAGTAAGTTTAAATTAGCCTTTGCCTTCACTGCAGAGTGTACTAACGAGTAACGTAACGTTCATATGATATGTAATGTGAAAGAATTGAAAACATCAGATCATATGTTTTAAGTTATGGAGAGAAAGAATAAATATTACATAATCCAATATGGCGGTCATATTACGTAATGTATGATGTCAAAAATAGTTTGTAATAGTGCGTAAAACACCAAACAATCAATCAGAAAAAACTCTTTTTAAGTTCGGTATCCATTCAATAAAAAAAAAGAAATTTGAAATTTTATTTTTATTTAACATACATCTCTCACGACTGCAAACTGGACTGACAGGGAAACCTCACAGGTGACCGGTACATTCAGGAGGTCCTGCATCCAGTTGTCATGCCTCATTTTGAGAATCACCCATTAGGCTTAAGACATGTGTACATGGACGACAAAGCCAGACCTCATCGTTCCCGGGCGGTTATAGCCTACTTCAAAAACGTAACAACTCTGCCTTGGCCCGCCGTGAGTCCGGAATCCTTTAGAGCACATTTGGGATAGGATGGGCAGAGACATTCAAGTCCTAGAGACTTCTGTACAAAATATGCAGGAATTGGAAGCCGCGTTACATCGGTATTGGCGGCAGTTACCCCAACAGATCCGACGTCTCGCTGGATGGATGAGACGCAGGTTGGAAGCTGTAATTCGGACTAATGGAGGCTATACACGCTATTGACCTTCTGCTCTAGGGATGTGTTCTACACACTCTAAAGTGACATTTTTACTTCAATATGTTCGCCCTGTGAAGCCAGATGTGAAGTTTCTTACTTACAAGCATCTTTTTATTTTGTTAAAATACACTTTTGATTTGGCTAACGATATCCTGAATAAATTGTATAGCTTTTTGCCATAAATGGTGATTTCTAATCGCCAGAATGTTGCCCTTTATGATCACAATCGTTTCTGCAATATCAGTTTGCCAGTCTCCCTACACCAATAAAAAATATTAAACATTGATGGGGTCTGCAAATGGTCCATGACAAGTCATTTGACCAGCATGGCCATTTCACGACCCTCTATGCAGACCCCAGTAAAAATATTAAACATTGATGGGGTCTGCAAATGGGCCATGACAAGTCATTTGACCAGCATGGTCATTTCACGACCCCCTTTGCAGACCCCAGCCTCTACCTACTGCCGGTAGAAGCACCTTACTCTGTCCACAAGTTGTTTCGGTGTTTTTGTCTGGAGTAGGTGCCGACCCTTTTCCGATTTTTCCAAGAGCTCGGCCGAGGAGGTTTTCTTGTTCCTTATGTGGCTCCTCGCCACGTCAAAAAGGAAGGTCCTCTCCTCTTTGCTGAAGGCCCTTCTTGCTCTCCGAGACTCCGACAGTTGCTGTTGCTGTTCTGATCCCGCGGCTGCCGAAGTGTGACGAACGATTTTTTTTTATATCGTTTATTGATTTCATTTATACATTACAATCATTACATTCATTTCAACATAAAAATTATACAGTTAAAATATTCGGATCCATCTATACATTGATTTTGAGTTTTCATTTTCACTGTACCTTGGAGAGGACTCTTACACTAATCAAGGAGTTGACGTATCCTACACTCTCTTTCAAACAATATGAGTAAATTTTCGGGTTTTCCATATTTGAACTTACTAATACACATTTTAGCCACAAGAATAATATGGTTGATTTCTAGCTTCTTAATACTAGATAAATTTAAGTTACAGTTCATATATCCAATCAATAATTCCGTAGCAGAAAATGTTATCTTTTTGCCAATCTTTGTGTATATTAGTCCTTTAACCATGGCCCATAGAGGCTGCACAAGCGCGCCGTCACAAAATAAATTCTATATTGATGTTTATAATAATCAATATTTTTTACAATATTCGCAAAGATAAGAGTTAACAATGCCCATTTTCTGGAATCTTATCCGTGTTGGGTAAATATTATGCAAAGTTTTCCATTGGAGGACCTGTAATCGGACCTCTTTGGTACATTCAAAGGCCAATTTCCAATAGCTACCATCAATATAAACATCAAATTTGCGTCTCCAAAAGAGAACTGACCATAACGGACACTCATTATCATTCAGCATTACCCTATATTGCTTACTTCTTAAGCTGCTTATATTATTTCCACGAAAAAGGACAATTCTTTCCCGGTTTTCGGGATGAACACTGCCCGTAATTTGTTTTGGAATTGCTTTAAATACGCTGACATATTCTAAAACCCTATGAGAGGCTTTGCCAACTTTTTCAACAATTTCTTGAAAAGATAAAAAAATGGTCATTTTTAAGCATATCCCTTACTCGGACTATACCTTTTACTATCCATTCTTTTACAAATAATGTTTCACCTTGGCATGTAATACATATATTATTCCAAATAATATCATCATAATTGACTTCTGTGGAGTCATCAGAAATATTATTATCCAGCCAAGCTGTCAGAACACATTGCCAAAAGTGGGATTTAATTAGAGACATGCCTTTAAATTGCTTTGAAGTTACAGAGCTTTCAAAAACACTTCTTTCCGGTCCGAAGATAGAAAAATATAAATTTGGAATTATGCACTGTGTGCGTTTCCATGAGATAACTGCAATTTAGTCATCCATGATAAAAGAAAAGATGTTTTGAGTTCTCGCATGTCAATCATTTTTAAACCACCTTCAGTATAACCTTTACACATCACCTTTTTTTTTACTTTTTCACAGGTGTTTTGTTGTCCACTAGGACTGTTGTAGAGTAAGCTGGTGAGGTTAAGTGTTGCCGCCCCCTGGGCCATTGTTTTGTGCTGGGTAACCTGAAAGAAAAAAACAGTATTCTTTATATTTAGATCGTGAAAATCCTGCACTAATAAACTTATGAGTTTCCTTACAATGATTCCTATCTATGCACTGTAATCGTTTACCGTCAATTCTACAGTAGAATATTTTAAAATTAACGGCAAATTGCCGTTTTATACTTCAGTGGAAGCTTTACGGTCGTGTACCGTAAAATAACTTTGAGACAGAGTTGTCGTTTCCGAGCTAACGAAATCTGATATCCTCGGTTGTTTCCGTGAAGGATTCGTCCAAAATACGTCATTGCGGATCAAAGGGTGCGAAAAAACGGAAGTGCGCATGCGCACACCGAAGCGCTAGTAAGGCATGGAAATATTGCCGAACTTGCCTTCATATTTATAGTTAGTGCAGTGGTTTAAGGGCTACTGTTATGGCTAGTGCGCACATAGTTCTGCGCAGCTCCTGTATGGGAGGTTAGAGGTTCGACTCCCGCCGTAGGCGATTTAATATAAGAAAAATTTGTCATTATAGGCTAAGATAGTTAATTTACTATAGCTGTATTTGAAAGCGTAGATTGAGAAACCTGCCCTAAGGGAGAATTTTCATCAGCATTTTTTCAATTTTTTCAAATAAATATATGTTTGTCAACTTACAGAAGTAGTCAGTTTTACTATTTCGTTGGGGGTACATAACATTTGAAAATCTACATTAACAGATCCATGCTGGGGTTGACGATTTAAAGTCCTGTATTTCTTAGCCTGCTGATTTCATAATGTTTTTTCACATTCACTGATTAGGAATGTGGCTAGTTGATTTTACGGTCTACCCTTATTTTTACGGTAGAAAGTTGGCAGCCCAGCTGCCAGTATTCTACCGTAAAATGTACGGGTTACATTTTACAGTGTGGTAGTCTCTAACCCTCTTCATTTTTTACTAAAATGGGAAGTATTATTGACATGGTAACTTAAGTTTCAAATTTTAGTTACAGTGTCCAAGTATCATTTATTACACTGATATTTCACCAATTATTTAAGTGTTAAATTAATTAAATTCCATACTTACGGTGATGGCTCTGAAAATGTCTTCCCCGACCGTGATTTCGGGGGCTTCTTTGACTGCAGATACACCCATGCCTCTGACAGCACTATTGAGATTCCCAGTATACAGGAGGCAAACACTTTTTGAAAGATCCTAAATAATTCCATACTTATGGTGATGGCTCTGAAAATGTCTTCCCCGACCGTGATTTCGGGGGCTTCTTTGACTGCAGATACACCCATGCCTCTGACAGCACTATTGAGATTCCCAGTATACAGGAGGCAAACACTTTTTGAAAGATCCTAAATAGGACAGTGTGGTGCCTGGGGCTTTTTCCATTGAAAATTTCTCCACCCAGGCACCAACTTTGTTTTTATCTTGAAGGTCCTCCATTGCGAAGTTGGGGGACACCCGGACACCCCCTGGCCCCTTCCAGATGCCAATCACCTGAAAATACAAACGAGTTTTAATTTTATTTGGAAACTATTCATATTAACTTTCATGTCATATGTTTACCAGTTAATTTTTTTCAGGTCTTTTAAAGATTCAAATGTATTTTAGGATTAAACATTCTTGAAAAATGGCCGAGATTCAACTGCCGATTTCGGGCCATTCTCGAAAGCTATACCTGTATTAACAAAATATTTTATATCACTAACTTGGAGCATATTCTGTTTGGAGATGTTGGCATCCTTGCCCCGCCCTCCAGTGACATCTGCCACCCCAGGAACCGATGGTTCATAGTTTTCCCCTCTGGAATAACAAAGGGGATCCCTCCTTCCACATCGGTCCCTGTATCTTCGTCGTCTGAGGACCAGCCTCCAGCAGATATCATTACTGTAACTTTTCTGTGTGTGACAAAAAAACCCACTCATTTTAATTTTTTATGTCAAGCATCTTACAAGACAACTTGGGCCAATCAGTTAAATGAGTCTCCCTCACCCTGGATGAGTAGCAGAGGTTTGGATTGAGGAAGTGCTTTTTTTGACTTATTGATTAATTTGCTCAATATGTTAACACATAATTGAATTCACACAAGTTTCCTATTCATAAGTCTGTTAAAATTTAAAAAAAACTCACTTTTCAGACAATTTATCCACTTTATGGACTTTTTTTAGATGCCGGTCCAGCCAGAAAACTTCCACTTGGCATTTAGGACAGGTTTTCTTCCTGCCCTCTGAGTTCTTTTTGGCCGTGGCCGCCTTGGAATCTTCAGCCGAATAGTTGTGCACCTGCCTTAAATGGCGCGGTAGGTGCACAACATCCCGATCGCAGAAGCCGCAGGTGGTCACTTTTATATCACCCCCGCACCTTTTCCTTTGGGGGCGTTCCAAAGGGAGCTTCCACCTAAAGGGTCGGTTAGTCTGAAAAATATAGAAATGAAAAATATATTAGCACTTAGCAATCTATCAGATGGGTTCTAAACCGGTGACAAATAGCCAAATGTGTACCCAAATCACGCCACCCTCGAAAGTAACCTTGGGTTAGAGCTATTGTTAAAAAGGCTGGCTTTGATTAAATAACCAAATTATTAAGTCTACCTTCTCCACAACAATACAGGAATCCGCCGGCTCCTCCTCCTAAGCGAAATTCGCCTCATCCTCCTTCTCGATTCCAAGCTTCCACAACTAGAACAAAGCAAGCAACACATGAGATAGATGGATACATCGATGTATTTATTCTTTGTGCCTCTCTTAAGACCATTTCTAATCTTTGGCGACGTTTACGGTTTAACGGGGAGAAAATCTGAATTTAAGACGTCAAAAGTCTCTTCATAATTTTGAGGAATAAAAAAAAAATCATTGACAAAGATTACCAGTAATTTCGTTAATCTTTAATCGTTAATTTGTAGCACACGTCTTCAGTTCGCACGTTTAATGGTTTTAGCAATATTTTTATTTCAACGTCGATCCGTTAGGTTTTCAACGTACTCCAAACACTGAACTTCTCTTGGCAATCAAAATTTATGGGGAAAAAATCTGAATTTTGGCAGTTCATGACTTCAAAGTGGCATGAGCTGCCAAAATGTTGATATTTTGACGTTAAAACAGAATGTTGAAATTATCGGCTATTTTTCTCAAGATGTGTAAATTCAGAAGCTTTTTAGTGCTTTTAGTCTCAAAAATGTACGTAAAAGTATTGTTTTGAACTAACTTTGGCGTAGAATGAATGAAAGGTCGTCCCGGTTATTTAAATTTCGATATTTCGGTTCGTATAGGCCACATACTGTATGGATTTTCCTCATTCCAACACCAATCATTTAGTTTTTCGATGGCCTTCAAATCCTCTAACTGTCGTGAGAATCAGAACTTATGAAAAAATTGTGAATTTTGGCAGCTCATGCCACACATCCATGGTTATTTTACACAAGAGGATCTATAAAGCGTGTACCTTTGATAACAGATTATTTTTATTTTTGTGCATTATAGGGGCATGAGGTGGCAAAATCTTCGTACCTACTTTTTTCATAAATTCTGAGAGGGGTTGAAGTTCATCGAACCCCTAGATGTTTTACGTATACATGGGAATTAACGTACATGGGAAAAAGGAAAGTCCACACAGCCTGTGGCTGATGCGATCCGAAATAGTATAAAGAAATTCAATAAAATTTAAATAACCTGGACAACCGTTTATTCATGTTTGGCCGCGTGACCAAGTAGGAGTTCAAGTATTCAATCCGACTTTTACGCATAAACCTATCATTTCTCTCATACCGAAGCTTTGTTTTTTATTTGACTCTTAAATACGTCATACCTATTCAAGATAAAGACAAATAACTTGTTTGAACGATATTAATGAAACCAAAAGCTGGGACAATCGTTACTTATATATGGATTACAAAAGAACTTCTTTCCTTTTCGTATATGACAATGCTGCAATCTACATTTATTCATTCCCAAAAAACGTTTGTGTTATTTCCAACGATCTTTGGAAAAAAGATATGGACGTTGACTAGTACAAAAACGGAATAGGTTGTAACCCATAAGTAAGTAACTATGTTTATAACAAAGTAATTTTCCAGAATCAGAACGGCGGAATAAACCCTTTTAAGAGTTTGGTTTATTGCTGAAATAATAACAGCCATGTACACGTTTTAACTCAAACGTCAAGTGTAAAAAGCGGAATGTTTCTAGTATTCAACTACACTGTGCAAATGAAATACATGTATCTTTTCTAATAGCATTCGTTTCTCGTTTCTTAGCAATTTTGTGCAACGCATTCACAAGCTTATTGTTAGTATTGTATAGGTCTTATCGACTTGGTGACGTGTATACATAAAATTCAATATCAATAGAATAGAAGTCATTTGTCTCTGTTTAATGGAAAAGTAAGAATAAATGACAATCCTGACACTAAAATATCATTTTCATGCAATGTTATTGAGCTATAATGTGCACAAATATACAGTTCAAGGACTGAAATATACGTAGCTACACATACGATTACATTTACAGCCTCTTGATTAGGAGCCTACTTGGTGATTGATTACTCAAACCAATCGAAATGGTGCTTAAAAATTGTGCTTTCAGCAAGTTTTGAAAAATCACACCCAAATTCAAAGTGGTCTTTGTGAACTTTCATTTTTGGAAGTGGTCTGTATGGTGATTGATGAAGTTCGTTTGTAAACGTTGATAACCATTTGTATTTTGTGTTAAAGAAAAATTATATTTCTTGCTCCTTTTATACATTTGGGCTGTATTTGGCTACATTTGGCAGGAACAGGGCATGCATATTCACACGTGACAAATTATAAAGTATATAAGCCAGGAGTTTGCACATTTCTGACAATTAAACCACATTAATAAGGCCAATGCCTCATCATTAAACAAGCAAGAAGTTTTGATCATACTTTGGTTAATTGATTGAGCGCATTGTCTCGAATTCGGGTGCATACATGACACATAAAAGATGAATGCCAAAATATTTCCAACAATGAGTCGCACGTTATAATCCCATTGAATCACGAAAACGTTCATTCATATGGCAAGAGAAGGTAAAGACTAGAAATGTCGGTGTATTTGTATTTCTTTACTCACCATATGTATACAAACATTTCACTGATTAATAATATGCTAAATTAGTTGATTGATATTTACGCCGCACTCAAGATTATTTCACTCATATGGCGGCGTTGCCAGGTTTAGTGGGGAGGAAAACGGGCCCATTGCCCGGAGAAAACCCCCGACCTTTGGCGAGAACCTGGCAACTCTTCTACATAGGCGATCGAGTGAAAAATCGAGAATTTTTTTCATTTTTATTGGCTCTGAGTGTGATTCGAACCCGTGCCGCATCGATGGAAGGTCTTTGTGAAACTGAGGGACTCTCACTCGGACCAACTGAGCCACCAATGCCACAATAACATGCTAAAGGTACATGTATACATTAAATAAAACAAATGAAGACTGGTGGGAGTAAAGCTCCATGTTGTACTAAACGGGGTATGTCTATAATTTAGCCATTTCAAAATAATAATATAAATAGTAATATTATTAAATGTTTATTTCAGATATAAAAACGTCCATACAAATAATACACATGCTTTGTTAGTTGTACAATATACTGTGACCTTTAGCACGTAATTCTGATGTTTTGGGAACATCGCTATTCCTGAGGATTGCTGACACCGAATTCTGACTATATTTAATTCTCTCCGGAAGGGAAAATACAGAACGTCCCCGGGAGAATCTCACCAAATGTGAGAACATCATTCATTACAAACATTGCGCTACAGCGGTAGCTGTATTTTAATAACGACCTAAATGAATTAGTATACATACCTCTAATGTAATTCCACACAGTTTGCGAAAACAACCCCTAGAGAGAGCAACAATATATATTACAACATGATTTGAATAGAGTTCTTTTCACAGAGTCAGAACAGTAGCAGAATCTACGTAACAGTACGTATGCCCTATCATACAGTTTCCTTTTCTGGGCCAAAATGTCCTCATTACCTGACATAGAATGAGATATTATATGCCCTAGGTATTTGTACGTCTCAACAAAAGATAGCTTGGTGCCGTCTAACTGTAAATAGGGCGATTCCCGGCCCTTGGAAGTGGCATGAGCTCCCAAAATTCACACTTTTTCATAGTCTGATCGTCACGACATTAAGAGGCATTGAAGGCCATCGAAAAACTAAATGATTGGCGTTGGAATGAGGAAAATCCATACAGTATGTGGCCTATACGAACCGGAATAGTGTTCGATAAGTAAATACAATTTAAATAACCGGGACGACCATTCATTCATTCTAAGCCAAAGTTATCTCACAACAATAAAATGACAAGCCCTGGCTTACTCGTCATTAAAAAGCAGAAAACTCTCGACATTTAAGAGAACGTTTTGGGATAATTTGAAATGGAAAACTTGATTTCACAGATTCCACAAAATAAAATGACAAGCCCTGGCTTACTCGTCATTAAAAAGCAGAAAACTCTCAACATTAAAGAGAACGTTTTGGGATAATTTGAAATGGAAAACTTGATTTCACAGATTCCACAAAATAAAATGACAAGCCCTGGCATCCCCACAAGTCGGTTGAACCACAATTGTATCGTCTAAATTACGGTAGCCTAAAGCTCAGCGAATTGAGGTTTGCACTAGAGCAATCTCAAAAGCCAACTTAAAGTAGCATGAGCTGCCAAAATGTTGATATTTTGACGTTAAAACACAATGTTGAAATTATTGGCTATTTTTCTCAAGACGTATAATTCAGAAGCTTTTAAGGGCTTCTAGTCTTGAAAATGCACGATAAAGTGTTGTTTTGAACTATCTTTGGCTTAGAATGAATGAATGGTCGTCCCGGTTATTTAAATTTTGTTTACTTTTCGAACACGTTTTCCATTCGTACAGGCCACATACTGTAGGGATTTTCCTCATTCCAACGCCGATCATTTAGTTTTTCGATGGCCTTCAAAGCCTTTTACTGTCGTGACGATCAGAAATTATGAAAAAAGTGTGAATATTGACAGCTCATGCCACTTTAAGGGAACTTTTGAATTGTTTTACAATTGTTTTGCCTTACACGTATATTGGTCAAACCACTAGGTTTTAGACATTTACCCAAATATATTTTCGTCTGTACTTGAATACAAACAGCTGCTTCCTTTATTTCACCTCCATAAAATGAATTATTAACGACCATCACGGTTTCTCTGTATTTTCAGATATGTCACAGTAAAAGCGGAGTCATCAACCCTGCAAATATCAAATCTTTAATAGAAGCTTATGTTTGCAAATGTGAAAGAGCCAAACAGAAAAAGTCTAATAGCGGAGAGAAAGTTCGTTCTAAGACCTCTAGATAATAGTGAAATGTGTCTCTTTCAATTTTATTATTTTTGCAAGATAGACGAAAATTTCTCAGTTAACACCAAACGTTGTTTGCAAATTCTTGCTGGCAGATTTGCTCTTCATTCGATGACAAGAAGTCATCGTGAGAAAATGTACAATTTGTTTTTCCTTGTTTCTCGATGATGTTGATTTGCTGACTGAGGGCAAATCAAGCTCTGTTACATACCAATCAACTATTTATCATGGGAAAAAATTAGGCTCATTAAAGATCCCTGGCGTACTCCTGCATTCACACAGGAACATCCCAGCCCCTCCTTTGTAGACTTTCTGTTTCACCTGTACACTTTTATCCTCTGTGAGTGATTGTAATATTATATTTATAGGATTTTGTAACTCACGTGAATAAATCATGAACTATCTCCAAATTATTCTCACTGGATATTTACACATGCCTTTTTCTGATTTCTCTTACGCTTTATTTCCAGGATTATCTGGTATTTTGTATTTAAAGTGTCAACATGCGTTTAGAAGAAAGGAATGTGGGTTATTTGGCAGGGTATTGTGCCCATTTGTACTATATACTTATAATGGCCATGTCTCATTGGCTGGTTTGGATGTGATGTTTTACAACGCGCTGCCATTGCTGTGAGATGGGCATGTGCGTGACGTCTGCCATCTTCAATTGAAATCTCCTAACCATCTCATTGTAATGGCGGCAGTGGCTGGAACTCAAATGTCACGTAACCAACAGTTCACGTAAAATGATTGTAACTCGTCATTATATAACCTCCAATAAAACCTTGAGTTTGGTTGATCAACTAATAAAACCACTTACAGTCATCCTATACCAGTCCTGCAAAAATATGGCTGCTATATTTGAATATTGCGCATACATATACTTCCCTTATTCCTTTATAGTTCAGGTTTATAACTCCAAAATGACTATTTTTAGACTAAGTGACGGTTATATTTTGGTTGATCGATGTTTTACACCGCACTCAAGATTATTTCATGTATATGGCGGCGTTGCCAGTCCTTAGTGGGGGAGGAAACCCCCCAACCTTCAGCGAGTAGCCTACGTGTCAACTCTTCCACTTACGGTGACTGAGTGAAAAATCCACTCAAGACATTTTTATACGCCCGACGTATGGTATCACCAGCGCGGTCCATCCTGGAAGGGAATCCGCTCCATAACTGGAAGAGTTTTGATAGGATCTTTACTATTCTTTCACAACATATACCTTATGGGTAGAAGTTGTGTCATGGACCATTTTTGACAACTTTGGTTGCATAATATGTCATCTATATTGGATTATGTAACATTCTCCTTTAATCTATATCTTCACTCCCTTCCTATGGGAAAATTTTCTGACGGGGTTTTCACTCGAACGACCTTTGTGGGATGGTTGCCAGTTACCAACGGAAGGTCGTGGGTTTCCTCCGGGCAATGAGCCCCGTCCCCCCCCCACTAAACCTAGCAACGCCGCCATATAATTGAATAATCTTGAGTGCGGCGTAAAACACAAATCAATCAATCTGGGCGGGTAGTCTACTTTGAATTGCAATGAAAAAATGACTCCAAAATACGTCCGTTAGTATTAAAAAAAGATCAGTCATTCGTTGTATTAAATAGATAGGGACAACGGAGAGCATGTCATGTGCCGGTGTTTCAAAACTCTTTTTTTTCACCTTTTGTCGCTATATATCCTTAGCTGTTGAGTGCGACGTTAAGCGGCCCCAATCAATCAATCATAACTATAGAGAAATTCATATCGAAGTGATCACTCTTCTGGGTGGCTATATAAGTGAAAGCTCATGTAATATGTTCGTGCTAAAAGTTGTCTTAGATCGTCGGCTATTTAAAGCCACGCCCATAACATTTGTGAAGAAACGAATGCACAAACTTACTACATGTAAAATCACTGTCAACACTACGACTTTTCCTATACTTTATAAATGTCAATTATAGGCCTGGTCAGTTTTAATTTATTTTTTTACTTTCCACTCAATAATTTAGTTTTTTCGATGACCTTCAAAACATTTTACTGTCGTGACAATCCGAATTAATGAAAAAAGAAAATCCGGATTTTTGCAGCTCTTGCCACTTTAAATATTTTGTCACGTAACACTATACCTACATCTAAGATGTAATGTTAGTTTTTATAGAATTAAATACATACTACTCTATGGAACCAAATTAACGGAATTTCTCTAACCAAAAGAGCACAAACGCTTACCAGTGAGTAGTAGTCGAATGTTTTAAGTTCTCTGGTTAGTTTAAGAGCTGAACAAATCGCTTAATGAAAAATTTAAGCGTTTAACACACGCAACCCGAACGAAATACCTACGTAAAATAGAGTTATCAATTCGTATCACCGTATAGGCATCATTTATGACCTCTCTGGTCAGATATGTCAAACAAGTCTCTAAATACGCTCGGTTCCAAAAGAAAAACAAAATTGGCATTTATGACCAGGCTGACTGCCTCACTTTGTGAGCCAGCCATTTGTGACCAGAGGGCTATAATGGAAATTTCAATTTTAATCCTCGCTACACGAAAGCCCCGCTTCCACGATTAAAAGTTTGTTTCTTTTTTGTTTTTTTTTGTATTCTTTATTCTTTTGACGATATCCGGAGCCCCCCCCCCCCCTACAGCATCCTTTCAGTTGTCGAAAAATCGAATTAACGAATTTTTTTCCAATCCTAAGGGCATTAATGCTTGCCAAATGTTTGACTGTTTAAAGCTATCTTTGGAGTTTTGGAGCTGGACAAATCGCTAAATGATTACAGGTGTTAAACGCCGAAATTAGGTGATTTGTTCGATCCCCAAACTATAAACTGAATTTCTTTCAAGTTGTCAAATTTTGATAATTAATGGAATAAAAACTTTCCCCACCCCTCTTTGTGGAATTAGCCATAGTGCAACATTGAAAAACTTGAGTGGGACGGAAATCGGGGAATAAAGTGCGGATAATAAACAATGCAGCCGTTTTCAGCCAATAAAAATTGATTTTGGTTTTGCTACAGCTATGAAATTGCTTACTTACCATTAGTTTTTAATCTGGGATATTTGAATATTTGATTTAAACTAATTCAGACTTACTATACACACTTTAAAGTGGCATGGACTGCCAAAATTCAAACTTTTTTTCATAATTTTTGATCGTCACGACGGTAAGAGGCTTTGAAGGACGTCGAAAAACTAAATGATTGGCGTTGGAATGAGGAAAATCTGTACAGTATGTAGCCCATACGAACCGAAATAGTGTCCGAAAAGTAAACAAACATTCAAAGTTAGTTCAAAACAGTACTTTATAGTTCATTCTCGAGAATAGAACCACTAAAAAGCTTCTAAATTATACGCCTTGAGAAAAATAGCCGATAATTTCGACATACCCGTTTTTACGTCGAAATATCAGCATTTTGGCAGCTCATGCCACTTTAAGCTTCCAATCAATGCCTGAATAAAAAATTGTGTGTGTGTGTTTAGTTTTTGTTTTTCAATATTTTCAACCAATGTTGAAAATAACACAGTTTCGCTGAGAATTTGTAAGCTTCAAATTTTCAAAACAGAGGTACATTTTGAATCGTGTGTAGCGTGAAACCGGCATGCACAATGTCAACTTTATTTGGTTGTCAAGGATGTCTCATGTGTTGATCTATTTGAAAATGGAAAAGAAAAAACTGAACGAGATTTCGGTAATTAGCCACAAATTAAAACGTAAACATAATCACAAATAGGAAATAAAAGCTGTATCCACAAGTAGTGATAACCCGAAAA
Source organism: Lepidochitona cinerea (assembly GCA_963971465.1). Classification (NCBI taxonomy): domain Eukaryota; kingdom Metazoa; phylum Mollusca; class Polyplacophora; order Chitonida; family Tonicellidae; genus Lepidochitona; species Lepidochitona cinerea. Next base: position 1,528,676 of record OZ020559.1, read on the forward strand.
ACGACAGTTTCATGATGACTCAATATTTCGGCATTTATTATACCATCTTAACCCAAAAAACGACAGTTTCATGATGACTCAATATTTCGGCATTTATTATACCATCTTAACCCGAAAAACGACAGTTTCATGATGACTCAATATTTCGGCATTTATTATACCATCTTAACCCGAAAAACGACAGTTTCATGATGACTCAATATTTCGGCATTTATTATACCATCTTAACCCAAAAAACGACAGTTTCATGATGACTCAATATTTCGGCATTTATTATACCATCTTAACCCGAAAAACGACAGTTTCATGATGACTCAATATTTCGGCATTTATTATACCATCTTAACCCGAAAAACGACAGTTTCATGATGACTCAATATTTCGGCATTTATTATACCATCTTAACCCGAAAAACGACAGTTTCATGATGACTCAATATTTCGGCATTTATTATACCATCTTAACCCAAAAAACGACAGTTTCATGATGACTCAATATTTCGGCATTTATTATACCATCTTAACCCGAAAAACGACAGTTTCATGATGACTCAATATTTCGGCATTTATTATACCATCTTAACCCGAAAAACGACAGTTTCATGATGACTCAATATTTCGGCATTTATTATACCATCTTAACCCAAAAAACGACAGTTTCATGATGACTCAATATTTCGGCATTTATTATACCATCTTAACCCGAAAAACGACAGTTTCATGATGACTCAATATTTCGGCATTTATTATACCATCTTAACCCGAAAAACGACAGTTTCATGATGACTCAATATTTCGGCATTTATTATACCATCTTAACCCAAAAAACGACAGTTTCATGATGACTCAATATTTGGGCATTTATTATACCATCTTAACCCGAAAAACGACAGTTTCATGATGACTCAATATTTCGGCATTTATTATACCATCTTCAGGAGACTCTACTGAAGATGGTATAATAAATGCCGAAATATTGAGTCATCATGAAACTGTCGTTTTTTGGGTTAAGATGGTATAATAAATGCCGAAATATTGAGTCATCATGAAACTGTCGTTTTTGGGTTAAGATGGTATAATAAATGCCGAAATATTGAGTCATCATGAAACTGTCGTTTTTCGGGTTAAGATGGTATAATAAATGCCGAAATATTGAGTCATCATGAAACTGTCGTTTTTTGGGTTAAGATGGTATAATAAATGCCGAAATATTGAGGCATCATGAAACTGTCGTTTTTCGGGTTAAGATGGTATTTCGGCATTTATTATACCATCTTCAGGAGACTCTACTGAAGATGGTATAATAAATGCCGAAATATTGAGTCATCATGCAACTGTCGTTTTTTGAGTTAAGATGGTATAATAAATGCCGAAATATTGAGTCATCATGAAACTGTCGTTTTTTGGGTTAAGATGGTATAATAAATGCCGAAATATTGAGTCATCATGAAACTGTCGTTTTTCGGGTTAAGATGGTATAATAAATGCCGAAATATTGAGTCATCATGAAACTGTCGTTTTTTGGGTTAAGATGGTATAATAAATGCCGAAATATTGAGTCATCATGAAACTGTCGTTTTTCGGGTTATCACTACTTGTGTATTACGTGGAACGAATGGATTTTAAAGCTGTATCCTGTAAAACTGCCTAAAGGTTATCGTCACGCTAAATCGAAATGGTCCTTTTGTGCTTTTTTAGTAAGTTTCGAAAGATCACATCCAAATTTTCAAATGGTCTGTATAGTGACTGATGAAATCCGCTTGTAAACGTTGATGGTCATTTGCATTTTGTGATTTAGTGCTATTTCCTGCTCCTTTTTATCCATTTGGACTGTATTTGGCTACATTTGGCAGGAACAGGGCATGCATAATCACACCTGACAAATTCAAAATTTAAAAGTATACTTATATTGATTAGTTATCTCAACAGTGGAGAAGACTATGTTAAACTCAAACGGTATTTTTATTTTGAATTCAGAGTATCGCTGAAGAAAAATTATCTTATTTTGTTTATATCCGTATTTGTTTATATATCTAAGGTTTCGAAGTTCAATTGTTAAGTTTAGAACACGTAACTATACAAAGAAACGGACAGGTGGTAAATTAAGATCTCAAAGTTTGGTAGTGTATAAAGAAGAAAACAACAGACTTCACATTTCGAAACATTTTCGTCAGAAAGATTCACAAGCAGATCACAAAAGCTATAAATCTGAAACACCCAAAGGATGGTGCAAAGTACTTAATTAGATTTTTGTAGTGTATTCATGTACCCCCCCCCCCCCCCCCCATCTCACTCAGTCAAATCATGGGTGTATGGGTGTAAGAAAAAAAACTATACAAGCCAAGAGTTTACATGTTTCTGACAATTAAACCATATAAATTAATCATTAAACAAGAAAAAAGTTTTTGATCATATGATGGTGAATTGATTGAGCGTATTGTCTCGAATTCGGGTGCATACATGACACATAAAAGATGAATGCCAAAAATTTTCCACCAATGAGTCGCACGTTCGAATCACGAAAACGTTCATTCCTATGACAAGAGAAGGTAAAGGCTAAAAATGCCGGTGTATTTGTATTTCTTTACTCACCATATGTACAAATATTTCACTGATTAATAATATGCTAAATTAGTTGATTGATTGATATTTACGCCGCACTCAAGATTATTTCACTCATATGGCGGCGTTGGCAGGTTTAGTGGGGAGGAAAACGGGTCCATTGCCGGGAGAAAACCCCCGACCTTCGGCGAAAACCTGGCAACCCTTCCACATAGGGCGATCGAGTGAAAAATCGAGAATTTTTTTCATTTTTATTGGCTCTGAGTGTGATTTGAACCCGTGCCGCATCGATGGAAGGTCTGTGTGAAACTGAGGGACTCTCACTCGGACCAACTGAGCCACCAATGCCACAATAATATGCTAACACAGAATTCTGACTATATTTAATTCTCTCCTGAAGGGAAAATACAGAAAGTCCAAGAATCTCACCAAATGTGAGAACATCATTCATTACAAACATTGCGCTTCCGCTACAGCGGTATAGCTGTATTTTAATAACCACCTAAATGAATTAGTATACATAACTCTAATGGAATTCCACACAGTTTGCGAAAACAACCCCAGAGAGAGCAACAATATATATTACAACAACATGATTTGAATAGAGTTCTTTTCACAAGAGTCAGAACAGTAGCAGAATCTACGTAACAGTACGTTTGCCTAAACATACAGTTTCCTTTTCTGGGGCAAAATGTCCTCATTACCTGACATAGGATGAGATATTATAAGCCCTAGGTATTTGTACGTCTCAACAAAAGATAGCTTGGTGCCGTCTAACTGCAAATAGGGCGATTCCCGGCCCTTGAAAGTGGCATGAGCTGCCAAAATTCACACTTTTTACATAAATTCTGATCGTTACGACATTAAGAGGCTTTGAAGCCATCGAAAAACTAAATGATTGGCGTTGGAATGAGGAAAATCCATACGGTATGTGGCCTATACGAACCGGGATAGTGTTCGATAAGTAAACACAATTTAAATAACAGGGACGACCATTCATTCATTCTAAGCCAAAGTTAGTTCAAAACAATACTTTATCGTACATTCTCGAGACTAGAAGCACTAAAAAGCTTCTGAATTGCACGTCTTGAGAAAAATAGCCGATAATTTCAATATTCTGTTTCGTCGTCAAAATATCAACATTTTGGCAGCTCATGCCACTTTGAACCAACTTGGTTTGAACAAAGTGCATACAGTCTTAGAAGTAAGAACTATTATATAAAATATCATGGTATGTCGCGTAATCTGAACAGCAATTTAACAAGAGTTGGAGAGCATTACTTGAAGCACATAGCAAACAGAGGTCATCTGCATACAGTACTAGATGATTGATAAAGTTACCAGCTATATTATACCCTACCCCAGCCTTGCTAAGAGTCACATCGAGGGTGACAGTATACCACTGACCAGTCACCACCCTGCCTAACTCCATTAGATACTTTTAAAATGGTGATATAATTGAAGAACCCCATCTTACTGCAAAATTCCGTGTGGTTAACCACCGATACAAGAAATTTATAAAGACAATCGGAATGCCTCAATCAATCAACGTTTTTAGCAAGGGTCAGTGGTTCACACGGGCGAACGCCTTACTAGCATCAATATAACATATGCATACATACATACATACATTGTCGCCTACAATAGTTGCAATTGCGCAATCGCAAAGGAAACCAAGTTGTTTTCAACCGTTGTCCATAGAAACAACCAATGAAATGGACCTTACAATGCGCGGGCTTTTCATGGTCAAATTTTTTCACAGCTTGTTCAGATTTCCTCTTGGGATGACGCCTGGTGTCTCTCTTGAGATCCATTCGGGAAGGACAGACTTTGAATCTTCACATACCAAATGGGTAGGGCTTATGCAATAGTAAAGTTAGGACTATATGGTAGATAGGCATAAAATAGCTTCGATAGGGATTTAAATGGATTCAAGTTTGTCCTGCCTGTTCGATTATCAAGAGAACGCAAATCCTGTCGCCATACCCTTGCCTTTTTAGCACGAAATCTCTTTTTGTTTGTCATCTATTTTGGATTGGTTGGTTATTGGGTTCAGATGCATTGTTTCAAAGTTCTCGCATTCACTGCGCTTGGGACTTTTGATGTATGTTTGTGGTGAATAAGTCTTTTACTGGTTTAGATTCTTTGAGTTCACTGCAGCAAGAACAGCAATATTTATTGTGTGTTATTAGTGACTCTCTTCTGTCTGCTGTATAAATAAATATCTCTGCCTACTTCCACAGGCTAATTTTCTTGGCCAAATTTTCGGCTTCACAAGGCAAGCTGGTCTGCACTTACAAGCCAGTCGGCTGCACGGTGACGATTACTGTCCTCGAATCAGACACCCTGTCAGCACGCTTTTGTCGGATTTCTTTTACTTCTGTTTTATCAATTTTACTGGTGTTTACCGGGCTTTGCACTCTGCCCCCCCCCCCCCCCCCACACACACACACACCCCTCATTCTAATCACGTACATCTCGTTGTCTGTGTTTTGGGAATCCCATCCGTAACATTCAAAGCGATCCAAGAAATTGTTTATTATAAAACATCTCATGCTAAATAGAAGATTTGGTGGACACTAAAGAACTACTCTGTGCTTGAAAAGACCAAAGAAGAAAGATTACGCCGACTCACAGTGGAACTGTATAACGATACTAATGAACCGACTGTTCAAACAAAACTGACAATTTGACAAGTGTCCGTCTTTTATATAGCGATAGTAATGAACCAACCTGTTCAAACAAAACTGACAATTTGACAAGTGTCCGTCTATTATATTTATGATCCGTCTTTTATATATGTGTTGGTGAATGGTGATATTGTATTTGTGTTTACTAACATGTTGTAACCCTTTTATAAATGCTATAAATATTGTACTTGGGGTTTTAGGTAAATATATTAATAGTACATTTTTAATGTTAAGAACATAAATATGAATATTTATAAATAAGTGCCTAACTAATAATCATTCCACTTTTTTGGGGAAAGTGGAATTTTGTTCTTAGTGTTGTAGATTTACCTTGGCCAATGATGAATAGAAGACCCTTAGAAGAAAAGCACAAACCACCTGATAGAAGACCTGCCCCAGAGAACAGACCTATATACCGCCCTGAAGATGAAACATTTTGGAACCTTAAACACAGACGATCTAAGAATAGAAATTTACTTCACTTTAAGATAAGTTTCTCCAAATTTTAAATTTATGCTCACCATTTAAATCCTTTCACATTTTGTTTTAATGCTCGATTTCTTAATTTGTTTTAAATTAAAGATCTACAATCTGGGTAATGGGTTCTGTTAGATGACATTAGAGGTACTGGGATAATCTTATTTGGTATGACCTTTTTTTGTGGACCGATTAACCACAAAAACAGGTCATGCCAAAGGACTTCATTTAGCCTAGTGAATTAAAGATCAAAATATACTGATTGGGTAATATGTTCTGTTAGATGACATTAGAGGTACTGGGATAATCCTATTTGGTATGACCTTTTTTTGTGGACCGATCAACCACAAAAACAGGTCATACCAAAGGACTTAATTTAGCGTAGTGAATTAAAGATCAAAATATAATGATTGGGTAATATGTTCTGTTAGATGACATTAGAGGTACTGGGATAATCTTATTTGGTATGACCTTTTTTTTGTGGACCGATCAACCACAAAAACAGGTCATGTCAAAGGACTTAATTTAGCATAGTGAATTAAAGATCAAAATATAATGATTAAAACATAACTGTCGCCTTGTTTTGTAAAAGCATTGGGATTTTAGCTATATTTATTAATAGTACATTTTTAATGTTGAGAACATAAATATGAATAATTATAAATAAGTGCCTGACTAATAATCCTTCCTCTTTTTTGGAGAAAGTGGAATTTTGTTCTTAGTGTTGTAGATTTACCTTGGCCAATGATGAATAGAAGACCCTTAGAAGAAAAGCACAAACCAAGTGAAAGAAGACCTGCCCCAGAGAACAGACCTATATACCGCCCTGAAGATGAAACATTTTGGAACCTTAAACACAGACGATCTAAGAATAGAAACCAACTGAAAGAAGACCTGCCCCAGAAAACAGACCTATATACCTACCGCCCTGAAGATGAAACATTTTGGAACCTTAAACACAGACGATCTAAGAAAAGAAATTTACTTCACATTAAGATAAGTTTCTCCAAATTTAACATTTATCCTCGCCATTTATATCCTTTCACATTTTGTTTTAAAGCTCGATATCTTAATTTGTTTTAAATACTTATCTAAATATGTTTTAGTACCATACATGTATCTCTAATATTGTTGTTGTCCAGACTTGAGGTTTTAACAAATATAGTTTATAATACTTTTTCTAAATTCACTATCTACAATCTGGGTAATATGTTCTGTTAGATGACATTAGAGGTACTGGGATAATCCTATTTGGTATGACCTTTTTTTGTGGACCGATCAACCACAAAAACAGGTCATGACAAAGGACTTAATTTAGCGTAGTGAATTAAAGATCAAAATATAATGATTGGGTAATATGTTTTGTTAGATGACATTAGAGGTACTGGGATAATCCTATTTGGCATGACCTTTTTTTGTGGACCGATCCACAAAAACAGGTCATGCCGAAGGACTTAATTTAGCGTAGTGAATTAAAGATCAAAATATAATGATTGGGTAATATGTTCTGTTAGATGACATTCGAGGTACTGGGATAATCCTATTTGGCATGACCTGTTTTTGGGGACCGATCAACCACAAAAACAGGTCATGCCAAAGGACTTAATTTAATGTAGTGAATTAAAGATCAAAATATAATGATTAAAACATAACTGTCGCCTTGTTTTGTAAAAGCATTGGGATTTTAGCTATATTTATTAATAGTACATTTTTAATGTTGAGAACATAAATATGAATAATTATAAATAAGTGCCTGACTAATAATCCTTCCTCTTTTTTGGGGAAAGTGGAATTTTGTTCTTAGTGTTGTAGATTTACCTTGGCCAATGATGAATAGAAGACCCTTAGAAGAAAAGCACAAACCAAGTGAAAGAACACCTGCCCCAGAGAACAGACCTATATACCGTCCTGAAGATGAAACATTTTGGAACCTTAAACACAGACGATCTAAGAATAGAAACCAACTGAAAGAACACCTGCCCCAGAAAACAGACCTATATACCGACCGCCCTGAAGATGAAACATTTTGGAACCTTAAACACAGACGATCTAAGAAAAGAAATTTACTTCACATTAAGATAAGTTTCTCCAAATTTAAAATTTATCCTCGCCATTTATATCCTTTCACATTTTGTTTTAAAGCTCGATATCTTAATTTATTTTAAATACTTATCTAAATATGTTTTAGTACCATATCTCTAAAATTGTTGTTGTCCAGACTGGAGGTTTTAACAAATATAGTGTATAATACTTGTTGTAAATTCACGATCTACAATCTGGGTAATATGTTCTGTTAGATGACATACTTAATTTAGCGTAGTGAATTAAAGATCAAAATATAATGATTGGGTAATATGTTCTGTTAGATGACATTCGAGGTACTGGGATAATCCTATTTGGTATGACCTTTTTTTGTGGACCGATCAACCACAAAAACAGGTCATGCCAAAGGACTTAATTTAGCGTAGTGAATTAAAGATCAAAATATAATGATTGGGTAATATGTTCTGTTAGATGACATTAGAGGTACTGGGATAATCCTATTTGGCATGACCTGCTTTTGTGGACCGATCCACAAAAACAGGTCATGCCAAAGGACTTAATTTAGCGTAGTGAATTAAAGATCAAAATATAATGATTGGGTAATATGTTCTGTTAGATGACATTCGAGGTACTGGGATAATCTTACTTGGTATGACCTTTTTTTGTGGACCGATCAACCACAAAAACAGGTCATGTCAAAGGACTTAATTTAGCATAGTGAATTAAAGATCAAAATATAATGATTAAAACATAACTGTCGCCTTGTTTTGTAAAAGCATTGGGATTTTAGCTATATTTATTAATAGTACATTTTTAATGTTGAGAACATAAATATGAATAATTATAAATAAGTGCCTGACTAATAATCCTTCCTCTTTTTTGGGGAAAGTGGAATTTTGTTCTTAGTGTTGTAGATTTACCTTGGCCAATGATGAATAGAAGACCCTTAGAAGAAAAGCACAAACCAAGTGAAAGAAGACCTGCCCCAGAGAACAGACCTATATACCGCCCTGAAGATGAAACATTTTGGAACCTTAAACACAGACGATCTAAGAATAGAAACCAACTGAAAGAAGACCTGCCCAAGAAAACAGACCTATCTACCTACCGCCCTGAAGATGAAACATTTTGGAACCTTAAACACAGACGATCTAAGAAAAGAAATTTACTTCACATTAAGATAAGTTTCTCCAAATTTAAAATTTATCCTCGCCATTTATATCCTTTCACATTTTGTTTTAAAGCTCGATATCTTAATTTGTTTTAAATACTTATCTAAATATGTTTTAGTACCATATCTCTTATATTGTTGTTTTCCAGACTTGAGGTTTTAACAAATATAGTTTATAATACTTTTTGTAAATTCACTATCTACAATCTGGGTAATATGTTCTGTTAGATGACATTAGAGGTACTGGGATAATCCTATTTGGTATGACCTTTTTAGTGGACCGATCAACCACAAAACAGGTCATGCCAAAGGACTTAATTTAGCGTAGTGAATTAAAGATCAAAATATAATGATTGGGTAATATGTTCTGTTAGATGACATTAGAGGTACTGGGATAATCCTATTTGGTATGACCTTTTTTTGTGGACCGATCCACAAAAACAGGTCATGCCAAAGGACTTAATTTAGCGTAGTGAATTTAAGATCAAAATATAATGATTGGGTAATATGTTCTGTTAGATGACATTCGAGGTACTGGGATAATCTTATTTGGTATGACCTTTTTTTGTGGACCGATCAACCACAAAAACAGGTCATGCCAAAGGACTTAATTTAGCGTAGTGAATTAAAGATCAAAATATAATGATTGGGTAATATGTTCTGTTAGATGACATTAGAGGTACTGGGATAATCCTATTTGGCATGACCTGTTTTTGTGGACCGATCCACAAAAACAGGTCATGCCAAAGGACTTAGTTTAGCGTAGTGAATTAAAGATCAAAATATAATGATTGGGTCATATGTTCTGTTAGATGACATTCAAGGTACTGGGATAATCTTATTTGGTATGACCTTTTTTTGTGGACCGATCAACCACAAAAACAGGTCATGCCAAAGGACTTAATTTAGCGTAGTGAATTAAAGATCAAAATATAATGATTGGGTAATATGTTCTGTTAAATGACATTGAGGTACTGGGATAATCTTATTTGGTATGACCTTTTTTTGTGGACCGACCAACCACAAAAACAGGTCATGTCAAAGGACTTAATTTAGCATAGTGAATTAAAGATCAAAATATAATGATTAAAAGATAACTGTCGCCCTGTTTTGTAAAAGCATTGGGATTTTAGCTATATTTATTAATAGTACATTTTTAATGTTGAGAACATAAATATGTATAATTATAAATAAGTGCCTGACTAATAATCCTTCCTCTTTTTTGGGGAAAGTGGAATTTTGTTCTTAGTGTTGTAGATTTACCTTGGCCAATGATGAATAGAAGACCCTTAGACGAAAAGCACAAACCACCTGATAGAAGACCTGCCCCAGAGAACAGACCTATATACCGCCCTGAAGATGAAACATTTTGGAACCTTAAACACAGACGATCTAAGAAAAGAAATTTACTTCACATTAAGATAAGTTTCTCCAAATTTAAAATTTATCCTCGCCATTTATATCCTTTCACATTTTGTTTTAAAGCTCGATATCTTAATTTGTTTTAAATACTTATCTAAATATGTTTTAGTACCATATCTCTTATATTGTTGTTTTCCAGACTTGAGGTTTTAACAAATATAGTTTATAATACTTTTTGTAAATTCACTATCTACAATCTGGGTAATATGTTCTGTTAGATGACATTAAAGGTACTGGGATAATCCTATTTGGTATGACCTTTTTTTGTGGACCGATCAACCACAAAAACAGGTCATGCCAAAGGACTTAATTTAGCGTAGTGAATTAAAGATCAAAATATAATGATTGGGTAATATGTTCCGTTAGATGACATTAGAGGTACTGGGATAATCCTATTTGGTATGACCTTTTTTTGTGGACCGATCCACAAAAACAGTTCATGCCAAAGGACTTAATTTAGCGTAGTGAATTAAAGATCAAAATATAATGAATATGTTCTGTTAGATGACATTAGAAGTACTGGGATAATCCTATTTGGCATGACCTGTTTTTGTGGACCGATCCACAAAAAAAGGTCCTGCCAAAGGACTTAATTTAGCGTAGTGAATTAAAGATCAAAATATAATGATTGGGTAATATGTTCTGTTAGATGGCATTCGAGGTACTGGGATAATCTTATTTGGTATGACCTTTTTTTGTGGACCGATCAACCACAAAAACAGGTCATGCCAAAGGACTTAATTTAGCGTAGTGAATTAAATATCAAAATATAATGATTGGGTAATATGTTCTGTTAGATGACATTAGAGGTACTGGGATAATCCTATTTGGCATGACCTGCTTTTGTGGACCGATCCACAAAAACAGGTCATGCCAAAGGACTTAATTTAGCGTAGTGAATTAAAGATCAAAATATAATGATTGGGTAATATGTTCTGTTAGATGACATTCGAGGTACTGGGATAATCTTATTTGGTATGACCTTTTTTTGTGGACCGATCAACCACAAAAACAGGTCATGCCAAAGGACTTAATTTAGCGTAGTGAATTAAAGATCAAAATATAATGATTGGGTAATATGTTCTGTTAGATGACATTCGAGGTACTGGAAAATTTTATTTGGTATGACCTTTTTTTGTGGACCGACCAACCACAAAAACAGGTCATGTCAAAGGACTTAATTTAGCATAGTGAATTAAAGATCAAAATATAATGATTAAAACATAACTGTCGCCCTGTTTTGTAAAAGCATTGGGATTTTAGCTATATTTATTAATAGTACATTTTTAATGTTGAGAACATAAATATGAATAATTATAAATAAGTGCCTGACTAATAATCCTTCCTCTTTTTTGGGGAAAGTGGAATTTTGTTCTTAGTGTTGTAGATTTACCTTGGCCAATGATGAATAGAAGACCCTTAGAAGAAAAGCACAAACCAAGTGAAAGAAGACCTGCCCCAGAGAACAGACCTATATACCGCCCTGAAGATGAAACATTTTGGAACCTTAAACACAGACGATCTAAGAAAAGAAATTTACTTCACATTAAGATAAGTTTCTCCAAATTTAAAATTTATCCTCGCCATTTATATCCTTTCACATTTTGTTTTAAAGCTCGATATCTTAATTTGTTTTAAATACTTATCTAAATATGTTTTAGTACCATATCTCTTATATTGTTGTTTTCCAGACTTGAGGTTTTAACAAATATAGTTTATAATACTTTTTGTAAATTCACTATCTACAATCTGGGTAATATGTTCTGTTAGATGACATTAGAGGTACTGGGATAATCCTATTTGGTATGACCTTTTTTTGTGGACCGATCAACCACAAAAACAGGTCATGCCAAAGGACTTAATTTAGCGTAGTGAATTAAAGATCAAAATATAATGAATATGTTCTGTTAGATGACATTAGAGGTACTGGGATAATCCTATTTGGCATGACCTGTTTTTGTGGACCGATCCACAAAAAAAGGTCCTGCCAAAGGACTTAATTTAACGTAGTGAATTAAAGATCAAAATATAATGATTGGGTAATATGTTCTGTTAGATGACATTCGAGGTACTGGGATAATCTTATTTGGTATGACCTTTTTTTGTGGACCGATCAACCACAAAAACAGGTCATGCCAAAGGACTTAATTTAGCGTAGTGAATTAAAGATCAAAATATAATGATTGGGTAATATGTTCTGTTAGATGACATTAGAGGTACTGGGATAATCCTATTTGGCATGACCTGTTTTTGTGGACCGATCCACAAAAACAGGTCATGCCAAAGGACTTAATTTAGCGTAGTGAATTAAAGATCAAAATATAATGATTGGGTAATATGTTCTGTTAGATGACATTCGAGGTACTGGGATAATCTTATTTGGTATGACCTTTTTTTGTGGACCGACCAACCACAAAAACAGGTCATGCCAAAGGACTTAATTTATCGTAGTGAATTAAAGATCAAAATATAATGATTGGGTAATATGTTCTGTTAGATGACATTCGAGGTACTGGGATAATCTTATTTGGTATGACCTTTTTTTGTGGACCGACCAACCACAAAAACAGGTCATGTCAAAGGACTTAATTCAGCATAGTGAATTAAAGATCAAAATATAATGATTAAAACATAACTGTCGCCCTGTTTTGTAAAAGCATTGGGATTTTAGCTATATTTATTAATAGTACATTTTTAATGTTGAGAACATAAATATGAATAATTATAAATAAGTGCCTGACTAATAATCCTTCCTCTTTTTTGGGGAAAGTGAAATTTTGTTCTTAGTGTTGTAGATTTACCTTGGCCAATGATGAATAGAAGACCCTTAGAAGAAAAGCACAAACCAAGTGAAAGAAGACCTGCCCCAGAGAACAGACCTATATACCGCCCTGAAGATGAAACATTTTGGAACCTTAAACACAGACGATCTAAGAATAGAAACCAACTGAAAGAAGACCTGCCCAAGAAAACAGACCTATCTACCTACCGCCCTGAAGATGAAACATTTTGGAACCTTAAACACAGACGATCTAAGAAAAGAAATTTACTTCACATTAAGATAAGTTTCTCCAAATTTAAAATTTATCCTCGCCATTTATATCCTTTCACATTTTGTTTTAAAGCTCGATATCTTAATTTGTTTTAAATACTTATCTAAATATGTTTTAGTACCATATCTCTTATATTGTTGTTTTCCAGACTTGAGGTTTTAACAAATATAGTTTATAATACTTTTTGTAAATTCACTATCTACAATCTGGGTAATATGTTCTGTTAGATGACATTAGAGGTACTGGGATAATCCTATTTGGTATGACCTTTTTTTGTGGACCGATCAACCACAAAAACAGGTCATGCCAAAGGACTTAATTTAGCGTAGTGAATTAAAGATCAAAATATAATGATTGGGTAATATGTTCTGTTAGATGACATTAGAGGTACTGGGATAATCCTATTTGGTATGACCTTTTTTTGTGGACCGATCCACAAAAACAGGTCATGCCAAAGGACTTAATTTAGCGTAGTGAATTGAAGATCAAAATATAATGAATATGTTCTGTTAGATGACATTAGAGGTACTGGGATAATCCTATTTGGCATGACCTGTTTTTGTGGACCGATCCACAAAAAAAGGTCCTGCCAAAGGACTTAATTTAGCGTAGTGAATTAAAGATCAAAATATAATGATTGGGTAATATGTTCTGTTAGATGACATTCGAGGTACTGGGATAATCTTATTTGGTATGACCTTTTTTTGTGGACCGATCAACCACAAAAACAGGTCATGCCAAAGGACTTAATTTAGCGTAGTGAATTAAAGATCAAAATATAATGATTGGGTAATATGTTCTGTTAGATGACATTAGAGGTACTGGGATAATCCTATTTGGCATGACCTGTTTTTGTGGACCGATCCACAAAAACAGGTCATGCCAAAGGACTTAATTTAGCATAGTGAATTAAAGATCAAAATGTAATGATTGGGTAATATGTTCTGTTAGATGACATTCGAGGTACTGGGATAATCTTATTTGGTATGACCTTTTTTTGTGGACCGATCAACCACAAAAACAGGTCATGCCAAAGGACTTAATTTAGCGTAGTGAATTAAAGATCAAAATATAATGATTGGGTAATATGTTCTGTTAGATGACATTCGAGGTACTGGGATAATCTTATTTGGTATGACCTTTTTTTGTGGACCGATCAACCACAAAAACAGGTCATGTCAAAGGACTTAATGTAGCATAGTGAATTAAAGATCAAAATATAATGATTAAAACATAACTGTCGCCTTGTTTTGTAAAAGCATTGGGATTTTAGCTATATTTATTAATAGTACATTTTTAATGTTGAGAACATAAATATGAATAATTATAAATAAGTGCCTGACTAATAATCCTTCCTCTTTTTTGGGGAAAGTGGAATTTTGTTCTTAGTGTTGTAGATTTACCTTGGCCAATGATGAATAGAAGACCCTTAGAAGAAAAGCACAAACCAAGTGAAAGAAGACCTGCCCCAGAGAACAGACCTATATACCGCCCTGAAGATGAAACATTTTGGAACCTTAAACACAGACGATCTAAGAATAGAAACCAACTGAAAGAAGACATGCCCAAGAAAACAGACCTATCTACCTACCGCCCTGAAGATGAAACATTTTGGAACCTTAAACAATGACGATCTAAGAAAAGAAATTTACTTCACATTAAGATAAGTTTCTCCAAATTTAAAATTTATCCTTGCCATTTATATCCTTTCACATTTTGTTTTAAAGCTCGATATCTTAATTTGTTTTAAATACTTATCTAAATATGTTTTAGTACCATATCTCTTATATTGTTGTTTTCCAGACTTGAGGTTTTAACAAATATAGTTTATAATACTTTTTGTAAATTCACTATCTACAATCTGGGTAATATGTTCTGTTAGATGACATTAGAGGTACTGGGATAATCCTATTTGGTATGACCTTTTTTTGTGGACCGATCAACCACAAAAACAGGTCATGCCAAAGGACTTAATTTAGCATAGTGAATTAAAGATCAAAATATAATGATTAAAACATAACTGTCGCCCTGTTTTGTAAAAGCATTGGGATTTTAGCTATATTTATTAATAGTACATTTTTAATGTTGAGAACATAAATATGAATAATTATAAATAAGTGCCTGACTAATAATCCTTCCTCTTTTTTGGGGAAAGTGGAATTTTGTTCTTAGTGTTGTAGATTTACCTTGGCCAATGATGAATAGAAGACCCTTAGAAGAAAAGCACAAACCAAGTGAAAGAAGACCTGCCCCAGAGAACAGACCTATATACCGCCCTGAAGATGAAACATTTTGGAACCTTAAACACAGACGATCTAAGAAAAGAAATTTACTTCACATTAAGATAAGTTTCTCCAAATTTAAAATTTATCCTCGCCATTTATATCCTTTCACATTTTGTTTTAAAGCTCGATATCTTAATTTGTTTTAAATACTTATCTAAATATGTTTTAGTACCATATCTCTTATATTGTTGTTTTCCAGACTTGAGGTTTTAACAAATATAGTTTATAATACTTTTTGTAAATTCACTATCTACAATCTGGGTAATATGTTCTGTTAGATGACATTAGAGGTACTGGGATAATCCTATTTGGTATGACCTTTTTTTGTGGACCGATCAACCACAAAAACAGGTCATGCCAAAGGACTTAATTTAGCGTAGTGAATTAAAGATCAAAATATAATGAATATGTTCTGTTAGATGACATTAGAGGTACTGGGATAATCCTATTTGGCATGACCTGTTTTTGTGGACCGATCCACAAAAAAAGGTCCTGCCAAAGGACTTAATTTAACGTAGTGAATTAAAGATCAAAATATAATGATTGGGTAATATGTTCTGTTAGATGACATTCGAGGTACTGGGATAATCTTATTTGGTATGACCTTTTTTTGTGGACCGATCAACCACAAAAACAGGTCATGCCAAAGGACTTAATTTAGCGTAGTGAATTAAAGATCAAAATATAATGATTGGGTAATATGTTCTGTTAGATGACATTAGAGGTACTGGGATAATCCTATTTGGCATGACCTGTTTTTGTGGACCGATCCACAAAAACAGGTCATGCCAAAGGACTTAATTTAGCGTAGTGAATTAAAGATCAAAATATAATGATTGGGTAATATGTTCTGTTAGATGACATTCGAGGTACTGGGATAATCTTATTTGGTATGACCTTTTTTTGTGGACCGACCAACCACAAAAACAGGTCATGCCAAAGGACTTAATTTAGCGTAGTGAATTAAAGATCAAAATATAATGATTGGGTAATATGTTCTGTTAGATGACATTCGAGGTACTGGGATAATCTTATTTGGTATGACCTTTTTTTGTGGACCGACCAACCACAAAAACAGGTCATGTCAAAGGACTTAATTCAGCATAGTGAATTAAAGATCAAAATATAATGATTAAAACATAACTGTCGCCCTGTTTTGTAAAAGCATTGGGATTTTAGCTATATTTATTAATAGTACATTTTTAATGTTGAGAACATAAATATGAATAATTATAAATAAGTGCCTGACTAATAATCCTTCCTCTTTTTTGGGGAAAGTGAAATTTTGTTCTTAGTGTTGTAGATTTACCTTGGCCAATGATGAATAGAAGACCCTTAGAAGAAAAGCACAAACCAAGTGAAAGAAGACCTGCCCCAGAGAACAGACCTATATACCGCCCTGAAGATGAAACATTTTGGAACCTTAAACACAGACGATCTAAGAATAGAAACCAACTGAAAGAAGACCTGCCCCAGAAAACAGACCTATATACCTACCGCCCTGAAGATGAAACATTTTGGAACCTTAAACACAGACGATCTAAGAAAAGAAATTTACTTCACATTAAGATAAGTTTCTCCAAATTTAAAATTTATCCTCGCCATTTATATCCTTTCACATTTTGTTTTAAAGCTCGATATCTTAATTTGTTTTAAATACTTATCTAAATATGTTTTAGTACCATATCTCTTATATTGTTGTTTTCCAGACTTGAGGTTTTAACAAATATAGTTTATAATACTTTTTGTAAATTCACTATCTACAATCTGGGTAATATGTTCTGTTAGATGACATTAGAGGTACTGGGATAATCCTATTTGGTATGACCTTTTTTTGTGGACCGATCAACCACAAAAACAGGTCATGCCAAAGGACTTAATTTAGCGTAGTGAATTAAAGATCAAAATATAATGATTGGGTAATATGTTCTGTTAGATGACATTAGAGGTACTGGGATAATCCTATTTGGTATGACCTTTTTTTGTGGACCGATCCACAAAAACAGGTCATGCCAAAGGACTTAATTTAGCGTAGTGAATTGAAGATCAAAATATAATGAATATGTTCTGTTAGATGACATTAGAGGTACTGGGATAATCCTATTTGGCATGACCTGTTTTTGTGGACCGATCCACAAAAAAAGGTCCTGCCAAAGGACTTAATTTAGCGTAGTGAATTAAAGATCAAAATATAATGATTGGGTAATATGTTCTGTTAGATGACATTCGAGGTACTGGGATAATCTTATTTGGTATGACCTTTTTTTGTGGACCGATCAACCACAAAAACAGGTCATGCCAAAGGACTTAATTTAGCGTAGTGAATTAAAGATCAAAATATAATGATTGGGTAATATGTTCTGTTAGATGACATTAGAGGTACTGGGATAATCCTATTTGGCATGACCTGTTTTTGTGGACCGATCCACAAAAACAGGTCATGCCAAAGGACTTAATTTAGCATAGTGAATTAAAGATCAAAATGTAATGATTGGGTAATATGTTCTGTTAGATGACATTCGAGGTACTGGGATAATCTTATTTGGTATGACCTTTTTTTGTGGACCGATCAACCACAAAAACAGGTCATGCCAAAGGACTTAATTTAGCGTAGTGAATTAAAGATCAAAATATAATGATTGGGTAATATGTTCTGTTAGATGACATTCGAGGTACTGGGATAATCTTATTTGGTATGACCTTTTTTTGTGGACCGATCAACCACAAAAACAGGTCATGTCAAAGGACTTAATTTAGCATAGTGAATTAAAGATCAAAATATAATGATTAAAACATAACTGTCGCCTTGTTTTGTAAAAGCATTGGGATTTTAGCT
This sequence comes from Lepidochitona cinerea, assembly GCA_963971465.1. Classification (NCBI taxonomy): domain Eukaryota; kingdom Metazoa; phylum Mollusca; class Polyplacophora; order Chitonida; family Tonicellidae; genus Lepidochitona; species Lepidochitona cinerea. Next base: position 1,547,214 of record OZ020559.1, read on the forward strand.
ATATTTATTAATAGTACATTTTTAATGTTGAGAACATAAATATGAATAATTATAAATAAGTGCCTGACTAATAATCCTTCCTCTTTTTTGGGGAAAGTGGAATTTTGTTCCTAGTGTTGTAGATTTACCTTGGCCAATGATGAATAGAAGACCCTTAGAAGAAAAGCACAAACCAAGTAAAAGAAGACCTGCCCCAGAGAACAGACCTATATACCGCCCTGAAGATGAAACATTTTGGAACCTTAAACACAGACGATCTAAGAATAGAAACCAACTGAAAGAAGACATGCCCAAGAAAACAGACCTATATACCTACCGCCCTGAAGATGAAACATTTTGGAACCTTAAACAATGACGATCTAAGAAAAGAAATTTACTTCACATTAAGATAAGTTTCTCCAAATTTAAAATTTATCCTTGCCATTTATATCCTTTCACATTTTGTTTTAAAGCTCGATATCTTAATTTGTTTTAAATACTTATCTAAATATGTTTTAGTACCATATCTCTTATATTGTTGTTTTCCAGACTTGAGGTTTTAACAAATATAGTTTATAATACTTTTTGTAAATTCACTATCTACAATCTGGGTAATATGTTCTGTTAGATGACATTAGAGGTACTGGGATAATCCTATTTGGTATGACCTTTTTTTGTGGACCGATCAACTACAAAAACAGGTCATGCCAAAGGACTTAATTTAGCGTAGTGAATTAAAGATCAAAATATAATGATTGGGTAATATGTTCTGTTAGATGACATTCGAGGTACTGGGATAATCTTATTTGGTATGACCTTTTTTTGTGGACCGATCAACCACAAAAACAGGTCATGTCAAAGGACTTAATTTAGCATAGTGAATTGAAGATCAAAATATAATGATTAAAACATAACTGTCGCCTTGTTTTGTAAAAGCATTGGGATTTTAGCTATATTTATTAATAGTACATTTTTAATGTTGAGAACATAAATATGAATAATTATAAATAAGTGCCTGACTAATAATCCTTCCTCTTTTTTGGGGAAAGTGGAATTTTGTTCTTAGTGTTGTAGATTTACCTTGGCCAATGATGAATAGAAGACCCTTAGAAGAAAAGCACAAACCAAGTGAAAGAAGACCTGCCCCAGAGAACAGACCTATATACCGCCCTGAAGATGAAACATTTTGGAACCTTAAACACAGACGATCTAAGAATAGAAACCAACTGAAAGAAGACCTGCCCAAGAAAACAGACCTATCTACCTACCGCCCTGAAGATGAAACATTTTGGAACCTTAAACACAGACGATCTAAGAAAAGAAATTTACTTCACATTAAGATAAGTTTCTCCAAATTTAAAATTTATCCTCGCCATTTATATCCTTTCACATTTTGTTTTAAAGCTCGATATCTTAATTTGTTTTAAATACTTATCTAAATATGTTTTAGTACCATATCTCTTATATTGTTGTTTTCCAGACTTGAGGTTTTAACAAATATAGTTTATAATACTTTTTGTAAATTCACTATCTACAATCTGGGTAATATGTTCTGTTAGATGACATTAGAGGTACTGGGATAATCCTATTTGGTATGACCTTTTTTTGTGGACCGATCAACCACAAAAACATGTCATGCCAAAGGACTTAATTTAGCGTAGTGAATTAAAGATCAAAATATAATGATTGGGTAATATGTTCTGTTAGATGACATTAGAGGTACTGGGATAATCCTATTTGGTATGACCTTTTTTTGTGGACAGATCCACAAAAACAGGTCATGCCAAAGGACTTAATTTAGCGTAGTGAATTAAAGATCAAAATATAATGAATATGTTCTGTTAGATGACATTAGAGGTACTGGGATAATCCTATTTGGCATGACCTGTTTTTGTGGACCGATCCACAAAAAAAGGTCCTGCCAAAGGACTTAATTTAGCGTAGTGAATTAAAGATCAAAATATAATGATTGGGTAATATGTTCTGTTAGATGACATTCGAGGTACTGGGATAATCTTATTTGGTATGACCTTTTTTTGTGGACCGATCAACCACAAAAACAGGTCATGCCAAAGGACTTAATTTAGCGTAGTGAATTAAAGATCAAAATATAATGATTGGGTAATATGTTCTGTTAGATGACATTAGAGGTACTGGGATAATCCTATTTGGCATGACCTGTTTTTGTGGACCGATCCACAAAAACAGGTCATGCCAAAGGACTTAATTTAGCATAGTGAATTAAAGATCAAAATGTAATTATTGGGTAATATGTTCTGTTAGATGACATTCGAGGTACTGGGATAATCTTATTTGGTATGACCTTGTTTTGTGGACCGATCAACCACAAAAACAGGTCATGCCAAAGGACTTAATTTAGCGTAGTGAATTAAAGATCAAAATATAATGATTGGGTAATATGTTCTGTTAGATGACATTCGAGGTACTGGGATAATCTTATTTGGTATGACCTTTTTTTGTGGACCGACCAACCACAAAAACAGGTCATGTCAAAGGACTTAATTTAGCATAGTGAATTAAAGATCAAAATATAATGATTAAAACATAACTGTCGCCCTGTTTTGTAAAAGCATTGGGATTTTAGCTATATTTATTAATAGTACATTTTTAATGTTGAGAACATAAATATGAATAATTATAAATAAGTGCCTGTCTGACTAATAATCCTTCCTCTTTTTTGGGGAAAGTGGAATTTTGTTCTTAGTGTTGTAGATTTACCTTGGCCAATGATGAATAGAAGACCCTTAGAAGAAAAGCACAAACCAAGTGAAAGAAGACCTGCCCCAGAGAACAGACCTATATACCGCCCTGAAGATGAAACATTTTGGAACCTTAAACACAGACGATCTAAGAATAGAAACCAACTGAAAGAAGACCTGCCCCAGAAAACAGACCTATATACCTACCGCCCTGAAGATGAAACATTTTGGAACCTTAAACACAGACGATCTAAGAAAAGAAATTTACTTCACATTAAGATAAGTTTCTCCAAATTTAAAATTTATCCTCGCCATTTATATCCTTTCACATTTTGTTTTAAAGCTCGATATCTTAATTTGTTTTAAATACTTATCTAAATATGTTTTAGTACCATATCTCTAATATTGTTGTTGTCCAGACTTGAGGTTTTAACAAATATAGTTTATAATACTTTTTCTAAATTCACTATCTACAATCTGGGTAATATGTTCTGTTAGATGACATTAGAGGTACTGGGATAATCTTATTTGGTATGACCTTTTTTTGTGGACCGATCAACCACAAAAACAGGTCATGCCAAAGGACTTAATTTAGCGTAGTGAATTAAAGATCAAAATATAATGATTGGGTAATATGTTCTGTTAGATGAAATTACAGGTACTGGGATAATCCTATTTGGCATGACCTTTTTTTGTGGACCGATCCGCAAAAACAGGTCATGCCAAAGGACTTAATTTAGCGTAGTGAATTAAAGATCAAAATATAATGATTGGGTAATATGTTCTGTTAGATGACATAAGAGGTACTGGGATAATCCTATTTGGTATGACTTTTTTTTGTGGACCGATCAACCACAAAAACAGGTCATGTCAAAGGACTTAATTTAGCGTAGTGAATTAAAGATCAAAATATAATGATTGGGTAATATGTTCTGTTAGATGACATTAGAGGTACTGGGATAATCCTATTTGGCATGACCTTTTTTTGTGGACCGATCAACCACAAAAACAGGTCATGTCAAAGGACTTAATTTAGCATAGTGAATTAAAGATCAAAATAGAATGATTAAAACATAACTGTCGCCTTGTTTTGTAAAAGCATTGGGATTTAAGCTATATTTATTAATAGTACATTTTTAATGTTGAGAACATAAATATGAATAATTATAAATAATTGCCTGACTAATAATCCTTCCTCTTTTTTGGGGAAAGTGGAATTTTGTTCTTAGTGTTGTAGATTTACCTTGGCCAATGATGAATAGAAGACCCTTAGAAGAAAAGCACAAACCACCTGATAGAAGACCTGCCCCAGAGAACAGACCTATACACCGCCCTGAAGATGAAACATTTTGGAACCTTAAACACAGACGATCTAAGAATAGAAACAACTGAAAGAAGACCTGCCCCAGAGAACAGACCTACATATATACCACCCTGAAGATGAAACATTTTGGAACCTTAAACACAGACGATCTAAGAATAGAAACCAACTGAAAGACCTGCCCCAGAGAACAGACCTATATACCGCCATGAAGACGAAACATTTTGGAACCTTAAACACAGACGATCTAAGAATAGAAATTTGCTTGAAGTTGCTCCAATTTTTAATTTATTCTTACCGTTTATATAATTTCAAAAGTTTCTTTCAAGCCTGGGCCTAGTTTCACAACGCGATCTTAGCTAAGTGTGATCTTAACTACCATGGCAACCAATGCTAAAGGTATACGTTGCCATTGTTAATTAACATCAACTTAAGCTGTTGTTGTGCGGTCAGCAAATGAAGGCTTTAATAAGGGCGAAATGTCTGTCAGTCAAAAACATGGCATAATAACATGTCTTCCAAAGCCAAACAAGCCAAGAAACCTCTTAAAAAATTGGAGACCAATTACTCTTTTAAACGTAAGCTATAAGTTAATCAGTGCATGTATTTCGAACAGGATAAAGCTTTTCTTAGACAAATTAATCAGCAGTGACCAGAGAGGGTTTATATCAGGAAGATACATAGGTGAAAATATTAGACTTTTATACGACTTAATGTTTGAGGTGAAAGATAAAGAAATACCTGGTTTACTCCTTTCTATTGACTTTGAAAAGGCTTTCGATTCTATCTCCTGGAAATTCATCTTTCAAGTTCTGGATGCTTTTAAATTTGGCGAGGACTTAAAACAATGGGTTAGACTATTTCAAAACAACATTAAAACATCAATAATACAAAATGGTAACATTTCTGAAAGTTTCAACGTGCACAGAGGTTGTCGCCAGGGAGATCCGGTCTCACCGTATATCTTCATCCTATGTGCTGAAATTCTAGGCTGCATGATTAGAAAAAATAAAGATATACGCGGTATAACAGTAAACGAAACAGAATATAGAATAAGTCAATACGCCGACGACACACAGTTAATTACGGACGGAACAGAAAAGTCATTAATGGCAGCCATGCAATGCTTGGATAATTTTTACATGTTATCAGGTTTAAAAATTAATGTTGAAAAAACGAAGGCAATGTGGATAGGTAAACTATCGGGGTCAAATGTCAGATTATGTGAAAACTTTAAACTAGACTGGGTGTGCGATCTCAATATATTAGGCATATTTTTTTCATCCATTAACTTTAACGAAATATGGAAAATTAATTATTTATCGAGAATAGAAGAATTAAAACGCGAATTACATAGGTGGAGAATAAGAAACTTGACGCTTTTAGGAAAAGTAACAGTAATTAAATCACTGGCTTTATCAAAACTAATACACCTTTTCCTAGCCTTACCATCCCCTCCAGATTGTATCATTAGAGAGATTAATACGGTACTGTACAAATTCATCTGGAATAACGGTCCTGATCGCGTTAAGCGATCAATAATTACTCAAGACTATGAAAAAGGTGGACTACGAATGAATAATCTGATACCATTTATACAGGCCTTAAAAATAACTTGGATGAGAAGGCTTCTTTTTAATCCAACGAAATGGGCAGATTTATTCAGAAAAGAAAATTGCGAAAAATTGTTCTATGTAGGCAGCAAATACATACAGGTGATTTTAAGACAAGAGCGTAATCCCTTTTGGGTGGAAGTACTTAAAGCTTGGGAGAGATTTCAAAATAAGATACCAAAAAGAAATTTGCTTCAGATTTTGGATGAGCCATTATGGTACAATGGCAACTTTAAACGTCCCTATTACTTCATCCAAAACTGGTTAGATAACAAAGTCAGATTTATTAAAGACGTTATAGATGAGAACGGAGAAGTTATGACATTTATACATTTTAAAGCTAGATATAACATAAATGGAACTTTCCTTGATTATCATAACTTGTTAAAAAATATCCCTAGAGAATGGATGCGTGACATTGGTAATAGTAGCTCTATATGCAGCCAGTGTAAAATTCATCCGCCATTACCTACAGCCTTCCAGATGTTGGTGAAACAAAAACAAGGCACCAGAATATTTTATGACCTGTTAAACTCTAGTTCTTACATAGATATAGGATCGTGTGTGAAATGGGAAACATACTTAAATGTGCAAGATATTCACTGGAAAGACATATTTCAATCAATATTTCAGTGCACTATAGATACCAAGCTAAGGGATTTTCAATATAAATTTCTTCATCGAATAACAGCAACAAAATCATTTCTTCACACAATTAAATTGAAACCTAACAATAAATGTGATTATTGCAGCAATTCACCTGAAAGCCTAGAGCACCTTTTTATAGATTGTCCTAAAGTCAAGCAAATCTGGCAAGATCTAGAAATTTGGTTAAAAACAAACATAAATTTCAATGATACCTTTATAAAAGACAAACTCATTTTGGGATGGGGAAAAGACCAGCACATTCTGAACCACATAACGATACAAACCAAAAAATATATTTTTGACTCAAAAACAAAAACCGGCAACCTCGACATAAACACATTGATAAAAAAAATAAAAAGTCAGTATGTTATAGAAAAATATATAGCCAATAGATCTGGACAAACAAATTTATTCAATTTAAAATGGGCATTATTTCATGAGACTTTTACGAATTAAAAACCCACAAGTATGACAGTAGATGAATGAGGTGTGATTGAGTAACTAAAGGCGCATAAATTGTCCTGGAAAATCAAGTTAGCAAAGGCCTGGTAGCACCAGGTCATGTTACACTATGCATAGCATATACACATATCTGTATGTTTTAGTGATCATAAATATATATATTTGTATGTAACTGTATTATCTATGGGCAAATAAAAAAAAAAAAAAAAAAAAAAAAAAAAAAACATCAACTTAAGCTAAGATCGCTTTGTGAAACTGGGCCCTGATATCTTATTTTTGTTTTAAATGTGTATCTAATATTGCATTTTTCATCCAAATTTGAGGTTTCAAAAAATATAGTTTAAAATAATTTTGGTTAGATTAATTTTCTACAATATAGGTAATACGTTCTATTAGTTGAAATTAGAGGTACTGGGATAATCCATGTATGGTAAAAATGGCTTTCTTTTTCTGGACTGGCCAACCACAAAAAGCAGGTCATGCCAAGGGACTACATGTACTGAATTAACAATCAAAATATAATGATGCAATCACCACTGTCGCAAATTATATATTGTAAGAGAATTGGGATTTTAGATATATTTATCGATAGTTAGTACATTTTTCAATTTGAGAATATAAATATGAATATTTTTAAGCGTGTGCTCAACTAATAACCATTCCTCTGTTTTGGGGGGAAAGTGGAATTTTGTTCTTTATGTTTTAGATTTACCTTGGCCATTTAAAGAAAAGCGCAAACCAACTGAAAGATGACCTGCCGCCTGATACACTTTAACGTTCTGCCCCGAGAAATATCGATATGTGCCTTAATTGTTTTATATTTCAGACGAAGTTCGTTGAAAGTGATTGGAAGCTACGACTTTTGTGTGTTGAGGTCTAGCTCCCATGATGCACTTTTCTGATAAATATGATTTTATTTTGCTACACATTTGCCTTCTTTCTGGTGGGGGGCGTTAATGCATGTCAAATATGGCTAAATTCAGTATACATGTTGCATGATTTTATATCACTGTAATTCTGTGTTATTTTGGCACACTTTTGACAAAACAAATATCCTTTTCCCATGCATGATTTTTATATCACTGTAATTCTGTGTTATTTCGGGACACTTTTGACAAAACAAATATCCTTTTCCCCTTGCTAAATTCAGTATAGATGTTGCATGATTTTTAGATGACTGTAATTCTGTGTTATTTCGGCACACTTTTGACAAAACAAATATCCTTTTCCCCTTGCTAAATTCAGTATAGATGTTGCATGATTTTTAGATTACTGTAATTCTGTGTTATTTCGGCACACTTTTGACAAAACAAATATCCTTTTCCCCTTGCTAAATTCAGAATAGATGTTGCATGATTTTTAGATTACTGTAATTCTGTGTTATTTCGGCACACTTTTGACAAAACAAATATCCTTTTCCCCTTGTTTATGGTCACTAAAACTTAATATAAACTTTTTACAGTTAATTAAAATAGTCTTTGTTGAGAAATAATCTCCCATTTTTAAAATTATTACACATATTTTTTCCATGTGTTGAAATCTTATTGATGAAAAACTGATGCAAAACTTTATTTAGTTATACAAAGTATGCAAAGCTAGCTTATGACAACTAATGAAGGATGTTTCTATTGAAAGGAACGCTCTCCTTGGTTAGTGGCTTCAAGGGTTTTTTTTTTTTTGGGGGGGGGGGGGGCGGCGGCTTGTACACTACCCGTTTCATTGTAGCATAGATTTTTTAGATCTTTTTTATATTTCCCACCTATAAGCCTATCCTTATAAAAGCCATCATATCAAGCTGTAATTATTTGGAGATATTCCTTAATCAATTTGAAGAGGAATTTTATTTATTCGTCATCGTACATCTGTTTGACATGCTTTAACTGCTGGCCAAAACATCGAAGAAAAATGTACTAAATTCCAAATTTTCAACACACAAACACAATTTTTAATGCTGCCTTACAATACTGTAAGAAGGTCCCAAGTCCTTATCAAAAGCAGAGGGGAAATTTGTGTTCAATAACTTTTCACTATAGAGGTTTCGTTTTTTGTGTATTATGATGTTTAATTGTGCTTATCGATAGATGGAACTATTTTTATCCAATGATACTAAAACAAATGTCACAATTAAACTGCTTTAATCATTTTAACAACAAACTTTCGCTGGGCTTGTTTTGGACACTGAATGCAGTTATCTAAGTAACGAGATCTCCTTGGTTCAGTCTATTAAAGTGAGATACGCTAACGTCAATACCAGCAATCCAGCTCGCAGGTTTGAATTCCAATCACTACCAAAAAATTAAGAGTGTTCCTTCTTTAATATGTAAATCCCAGTTTCCTACCCCACTATAATGATTTAAAACTTATAACACTGTTAACCATTAGAAGTAAAACCTAAATCAACAAAGCCAATGGACATTAATATGCTACCAGTAGTTCACAAAGCACCTAATTTTATCAGTACGATATAACTCCTCCTTACAGACGATTGAAAATTTGATTTATATAAAAACATTATCTTGGGAGTTGATCGAAATGTGGTTAGCACAGTGGTATTGCACTAGTTACTAAATTGTTTGATGTTTAGCACTTAATGCTGCAGTTTTAATTACAGTTGCAGAATATGCAGCTACTGCCAACTATATTGGTGAGGGAAATCCTAAACTTAATTCTACTTATGTTGGTCGGACTCGGAGAAGAAGTCTTGCTTACTTACATGCATGATATTCATTTCAATTTTCGAATATGATAATTTTTTTGTAATGAGAATTGTTGTGTTTTTATCAGGTGATGAAAAAGTGGCTCCCAGTTTCAACTTAAAAAGCCTGGTTCAGTCCTGTTGCAGGCTTTAAGAAACACTTTGCAATAGAAAATGAAATGACAAAAGATGGTTAAAAAGGAAATCAAATGACTTCAAGTGAAAGTCTAAATGACATCAAGTGCCAGGGATGAAATTATGAAGCTGGCTATTAAGTATGTTAGATTTCCCATATAATGGTGTGAAATTGTGAGAGGGCCAACTGCAGTATGGATCCCCCATTGTATTCGGTTCCAGGAAGGAATGAAATCGAGGTGTTACCTGCCCCTAAACACCCACCATGGTGGATATATATGTACCAATACTGTCAGCAATAAGGTAATGCAATTTTATACTATTTACATACTTTTTCTTATGTCATATTTTCAAGTTCTGTTATCCTTTTTTATTTCTATACAATGGAAGTAAAACGTAAATCAACCAAGTCAATTGGCAAAAATAGGCTACCAGTAGTGAATTAAAGCCCCCTAATTTTATCAGGAGGACATAACTCATCTTTACTGCTGATTAAAACTTTGATTTATATAAAAAAAATGTCTCTTGGACTTTGCTAGCGAGTGGTATTGTACTAATTACTAAATTGATTAATGTTTGGCACTTAATGTCGCAGTTTTAATTAACATTGCAGAATATGCAGCTGCTGCCAAATATATTGGTAAGGGAAATCGTAAACTCAATTTATCATTCTACTTATGTTAATCGGAAAAGAACTCTTGCTCGCTTGCATGCATGATATTCATTTAAATTTTCGAATAAGAATATAATTTTGGAATGAGGTGTGTTACGTTATACTTTATATCAGGTGATAAAATAGTGGTTCCCAGTTTACAAATCGTGGTTCAGTCGGCAGAGTGACGACCGTCGCTCATTCCAACACAGGCCTTCAATGGCAGCTCTAGCATAATCAGGCTTCTCTCAGATTGGCACCTCTCTGGTCAATAACTGTATATTTCTTTCAAGTTGTCAAATTTTGATTGATTGATTGATTGTTTGGGTGTTTTATGCCGCGCTAAAGATTATTTCACTTATACGGCGGCGTTGCCAGTTTTATTGTGGGAGGAAACCAGGCTCTATGCCCGGAGGAAACCCACGCCCTTCCGTTGATAACTGGCAACCATCACACATAGGTCGTTCGTGTGAAATCCCAATCAGAAAATTTTCCAATTTTTTTTTGGGACTGAGAGGGATTCGAACCCGCGACCCATTGGTGGAAGGCTGTTTGGATTGAGCATCCAACACTCTACCTACTGAGCTACGGAGGCCCCTCAAATTTTGATAATTAATGGAATAAAAACTTACCCCACCCTTCTAAAGGTGATGATGTTCAGATAGTTCCAAGGGGAATAACCCCCATTCCAATTTCTCCATAAAAGTTGTCAAACCTTCATTTCCTATAAAATTTGCATGAGCCGCCAAATTCGAACTTTTCTCAGGAATTCTGATTCTCATGACAGTAAGTTGTTTTGAAAGTCATCGAACAACTAAAACAGTCTGTGTGTTGTACGAGGCGATATAGTGTCTGAAAAGTAAGCAAAATTTAAATAACCGGGACGAACGTTCGTTCCTTCTAAGTTAGTGCAAAGCATTACTTTAACAGATATTCTCAAACCCACCACTAAACAAGCCAAAAATGTCGCAAACAATACGTCGGAGAAACTCAAAATTCTCTACGACAAAGAGCAGCCAACCTTTATCTAGTATTAGACTTAAACATGATGTGCCCATGGCAAAACATTTCAATACTCTAGCTTATTCGATCAAGGACCATTTTGAAATCATGCCTATTGAGAAAATCCCTTTTCTCACTTCCGCTGCAGATACAAACAAACGTTTGGAAAGAGAAAGTTTTTGGATTCAAACATTACAAACTGTTTATTCTTTGGGTTTGAACTTGGACCCGGGAAGATGTCGTGAAAAAACTATAATACCATTTGTGTTTCAGTATAACAAAGCGTTTCGAAGTTCAATTGTTAAGTTTAGAACACGTAACCACACATGGTCGATAGAAACGGACAGGTGGTAAATTAAGATCTCAAAGATTGGTAGTGTACAATGAAGAAAACAACAGGCTTCACATTTCGAAACATTTTCGTCAGCAACGCCCCCCCCCCCCCCACTCCCCCACCCCCACCAGGGCTATCTCACTCGCTCAAATCATCGGTCTAAAAAAAAATACACAGGCCAAGAGTTGGCATATTTCTGACAATTATACCATATACATGAATAAACCAATGCCTAATCATTAAACAAGAAAAAAGTTTTTGATCATACTTTGGTGAATTGATTGAGAGACACATATTTGGTGATGTTATTAAAGATGAATAAATATTCCCACCAATGAGTCGCACGTTCGAACCCCAGCGAATCACAAAAACGTTAATTCATATGGCAAGAGAAGGTACAGACCAGAAATGTCTGTGTATTTGTATTTCTTAACTCACCAGTCGTTAATAATATGCATTTGAAAGCTTCAGGGTTTGTGATCAATTCACATCGAACAAATTATGCAGGAAACTATGTAGCTCAGGTTAGGCTTCCCAGACCTCTTCACCAGCACCATGCGAAAACGACGAAACAAAGTTTTGAATGACATTATCTCGTACTAGGTGACAAGCTGACTAATTTCAAAAGACTCCTGGCATTCACTGAATCTGACAGAAGTCGGGATGTTCATTGAAAAGAACACTCAGATTGTACATTACTTTGATTAGGCAGGTTGATGATGTCATCAAATGTTAGTACCAGGTATTTGATCATAAAAGTTAAAAAAACAAATATGAGTGTTAACAGTTAAAAATAAAGCAAAAAGTCTAGTTCGTATATTTTTTCAGAGCCCATTCATAGCTTAGTGCTACCATTCATAAAAAATGCCTCATAAAGGCCTAATTCAATTTTACCGAACTTATGGTTATATTACATGTACATGTACCAACTATTATTCAGTAATTGAACTTCAGAAAGGCCCATTTTTAGACACGAAAGTTGTCTCTCTTGATTTATTAAATATCATTTTTTAAAGTAAATCAGATCATGTGGAACTGAATACTGATTACATCTTATAATCATGTGAACAATAGTTTGATATAGGTTTTATAAACAATCTATGGATGATTAAAATTGACCTGACCTTTAGTTTGATTTTAGAAATATAAAAAAACTGCCATGAAAAACCACGTATCCTACCCAATTCAACATGTTAAATCCGATTCCTTAGTGAACAATTCAAAATTGACCCAGGACTGGCTGGCTAGTACATATGGCATCAGTAGACAATAATTTTCCATTTGCTGTAATGTTAACATTTGGCTCCCTCACTCAGTTAGAAACATTTGCCCAGCTAAAAGTCCTGGTGGGAAATCGGAACCACCCTAGACAAGTCTGCAGTTCAAATCTTGACAGACCAATAAGCGAGAAATCTCAAGATTTTCACTTCCGAAGGGGACAGGGGTGCAGATTCCGAAGGGGACAGGGGTGCAGACGACACAAGTCATATGGGCCAAATCATATACCAAATCCCCCCCCCCCCCACCCCATATCAGACAGCTCAATCCGCCACTTTTATTCAATCTTCACCTTTTATGTATTTTTTTAGGCAAACTACTACTTCATTGCGTCACATCAATACTCAAAACAATATTCCTAGCTTTTGAGAAGTCCCACTAAAAAATGACCAAAGATATTCACCAAAATCTAGGAACTATTTTCAGGCTAATCCTGATTGTCCTCTTGCTCCTGTATACCCAGGTCAACTTAAAATAAGTGGCTGTCGCCATCAGGACCGCTTGGGTCTGGGCCAAAGTAACCAAAGATATATTTATTTTCCAGACAATTTGTTGCGAGTGAAAAACTACTCCACATACACATGTATCACATTTACAAAGAGTTTTTTGGCTGACGGTCATGTAAGGGGCGTAACTCTTGAAAAACATGTCCGAGCGGGTCGATTTTAAATAGGCTTCTGGCGTGCTGTATTGAACAAATGTAGGAAGTTTTAAAAATGTGAGTGAAAAGACTTTTTTAGATAATCTGTTTACAAGGCTTTTTTACAGCAGCGGTAATATAAGGGGCATAACTCTTGAAAAAACTTCAGAGTGCGTTGATTTTTAATAGGCTTATTGTCGTTGCTGTATTAAACAACTGTGTAAAGTTTCAAAGTTGTAAGTCAAAGTCTTTTTTAGATAATGTGTTTACACGGCTTTTTAATGCAACGGTAATGTAAGGGGCATTACTCTAGAAAAAAAACATCTGAGCGCGTTGATTTTTAATAGGCTTCTTGTACTTGCTGTATTAAACAAATCTGTGAAGTTTCTAAGTTAAAAACTTTTTTGAATAATGTGTTTACAAGGCTTTTTACAGCAGCGGTAATGTAAGGGGCATAACTCTTGAAAAAAACATCCGGGCGCGTTGATTTTCAATAGGCTTCTTGTACTTGCTGTATTAAACAAATGTGTGAAGTTTCAAAGTTGTAAGTTAAAGACTTTTTTAGATAATGTGTTTACAAGGACCAATGGACAGACAAACGACAGAGGCAACGAAAATACCCTTAGGGATAAAAAACATTATTGATATGAATTTGCCTGGGCCCATGATGCTACACCCTTGGAACCCCCCTACTCACCCTCAAATTTCCCATATTCCCTCAGTTTTCAAGCCAATCAGGGATCTTTGTATAACATAGAGAGGTGAAGTGCAGAGCTGGCAATAGTTGAAGAAAAAAACAAAGTAGTTCAATTTGATCTTCAACTGCTTCAGTTTAGAAGGTTTGGGATTTTCTGGGATATAAACTTGTCCAAGAGACTAAACCAAGGAGGCTGAAGTCTAAGTCAGAGCTCAATCTGTGATCAAAATAAAATGATAAGGTACCTGTTAACAGAAGAAAAATATAGTTAGATAAAGAAAGGGAAGCACAAAATTGGACCAAATGAAGAAAAAAAGCAGATTTCTTCATAAACACAGCTATTAGAAACATTTACGGGGCTATTATACAAATCCTGTATCTCAAGGAGCTGTTGAAAATAAAAGGGGCGTGTGTGAGTGTGTGTATGGGGGGTCCTTCTTTTGTGTGGAAGCACACGTGTGAAATGGAAGATAACTGAATATTGTCAGCACTCAGGAGAGGCAATTTTCTTGGCAGATTACCCATAACTCATGAGGTTGGTGGAGAAAAGCAGAATTAGCCTGTTGATCTATTTGTTCCACTGAACAACTTAACATTATAAAGTAGTAAGGAAACTCCGTAAATATTCATGGTGTTCTCTCAATATTTCGACTTTAATTAAATCATCGTCAGGAGAATTATGAGTACATCAAAAGACAGTGTGCATTTATATAGAAAACAAATAAAGTAAACATATGTCACTGAAATCTCTGCTAGGTCCTATATACATTCACAGTAATAATTGGTTAAAAAAATAAATAAATAAATATTTGTATGTATATTATGATATATATATGCATGTATGCATAAGACCTAGCAGAGATTTCAGTGACATATGTTTACTTAATTTATTAGCCTGGCTAGGTATTATGACTGACATTTAGGAAATTAGGACCCTGATCTATTGTAACAAAATTTTAATCTCCCTTGCCTTCTTAGTGTCAACCATCCTATAGTTGTATTCTGTCTTTTCTATTTAAATGCACACTGTCTTTTGGTGTACTCATAATTCTCCTGACGAATTAAAGTCGAAATATTGAGAGTACACCATGAATATTTACTGAGTTTCCTTACTACTTTATTGCCTGTTGATACTGTATATCATGGGGACATCCAAGTCAATTTGGATGTAGAACCCACAGGGTAATTTCATGGTGATAAAATAGGCTAATACATATAAATGGACATCTGGTCACAGAAAAAAACATTAATCAAGAAGAAAAAATAGTATTTGGGAGGTGGGTTTGGATAAAACATGAATACTTTAAAACCAGGTGGACAGATTAATGAGAGGCATTGAGAGTTGTGGAAATTGAGATAAAATTCAACAGTGAAAACATCTATAGAGAACCAAATCTTCATTTACAACTATATCAAAGCCAAAACTTTCAAGACAAGTCCTAAATTCAAGATGTTTATGCAATTGTCCAGTTAAATGCAACCAAAAGTTGACCATACAACCTTCTTACTTTCAATATGTAACATATAATATGTCTTTCGAAAAATTGGCCTTGCTGAAATTCTACTGTTTTTATTGCAAGGTGTCAAAAAAATACTATTTCTGTAATTTTCCTAGACTATGTTTTCCAACTTTCTATTTAGTTCTAAAATTAAATGTTATTTGCCTGGTGTGTAGCACAGCCCAAACTATCACACAATGTATACATGTATCTCCTCAAATGAGAATTTGCAAACAGAAAAAAATTAGATTGATTGTTTGGTGTTTTACGCGGCGCTCAAGATTACCCTTTTTTTTTTTTTTTTGACTGATTGGGATTCGAACCCACGACCCATTGGTGGTAGGCTGTTCGGATTGAGCGTCCAACGCTCTGCCTACTGAGCCACGGAGGCCCCACAACAACAAAAATTAGGGGGAAAAAACTAAACATGTAAAATTATCTTCATTTTTGTCTTCAATCACATGTTTTGAGTGAAACAGGTCAAACTAGTTCAGCCAACAACAACACAACAATGAACATTCATAATATTAAACATTACGCCGTACAGGAATCAGTAGACAATTAATTTTCCATCTGCCGTACTAATGTTAACGTTTGGCTCCGTCGCTCGGTTAGAAACATTCGCTCGGGCCGGGCTAAAAGCCCTGGAACTCGAAACCATCAAAGCAAGTCTGCAGTTCAAATCTTGACTTTCACTTCGGATGTCGACAGGGGTGCAGACGACGCAACTCACATTGCAATCGTGCACACATGCTTACCTCCCCTTCTGAGAGTTTCTAACACGGATCCACACAAACACACTCGATTTTTTTTAAATATTGAAAATCAAGTCTTATTATCTATTTCATGTCAAAAAGCAGAGGAATTAACCTGTAGCTGTTTCCGTTTGACTATGCCTTTCTTTTATACTCAACTGTTGCACTGCAACCAAAATTAAAAGCACACTTGCGGCGAAAATCAGGAATATTGTTTACATTAAAAAAGAAGGACCGTTTTCTGTAATTTTCCCAGACAATATAAGTTAGGTACTTTGTATTTTTACCAAAATTTAAAAGTTTGGACGTCACTTTGTATTTTTAATTTGAATTTTAAAATTTGAATTGTTAGGTGACCGCGCGTAACGTAAACAAACCAAACTGCTCGCAGGGGCAATTTTATGTTTCAGTCGAGTGAGTGAACTAACGGCACAGTGTAGCCCTAGGCCTAATTTTACGTAGGCTTATTTATCTGAGAAATACCGACTGACGATCGGTTAACAGCGACTGGAAAAGACTGCTGATAATTGTTTGAGAGTAAACCACAGATAAAAAGGCCTGAAATGAGGGTAATTTAACACGAAAGTTGACCGACACTGATCGTTGTTGTTGTAATCAGGCTTCGATTCTTCGTTTGTTTTTTCACCCCATTTCTACATTCTAAAGCTAACTAGACATGTTTTATGTGTCCTATGTTTAAGTTTAGTGGTATTAGTCGTAGTAAGCTCATGTAAATTGGTTTTCTTAGCAAATTTAAACAGGCTACGGCGGCAAGTGGGTATTGTTATCTGACCGGGCTTCTCTCTAAGAAAGCCAAGAAGGCTCATTTGAATTTCAGGTTTCGAAATTTTAAATTCACATTTCTGAATTTCCAGATTCAAATTTCAAAATCTAAAATTGGAAATCGGGAAATCACATTTCGGGTTTTTTTTTTAACATGAATTGTGAGACTACTGTACGTTATACTAATTACAAAACATGGCAACTTCAGAATCGAAGATAGTCGTATATTGGACAACACGTCGGATCAACAATAAACATGTGTATGCTTTCTTGGTTAGTAATTCGCGCTTACATAATCAGGAAAGTTGATGGATTTTTATTTGCCTACATTTAATTACAGATTTACTCGTACCGTAGAAGAAGAAAAAAAAAACATCTATCGAGAATATTGTGCCGGTGCCAACAGAATACGGATTGCTTCCCTGCGCCAGAAAAAGTATACGTGTGTAGTCATATGTATGTGCCACTATCAAAGACTTAAAGGCACACTTGCCGCGGAAATCAGAAATATTGTTTACATTAAAAAAGAAACACCGTTTTCTGTATTTTTCCCAGACAATATAAGTTAGGAACTTTCTATTTTTACCCAAATTTAAAAGTTTGGACGTCACTTTTTTTTGTTAGGTGCCCGGAACGTAAACAAACCAAGCTGCCCCCTATTGGCGATTTTATGTTTCAGTCGAGTGAGTGAACTAACGGCACATGTCGAAAAGCCGACTTTAAGAATAACAGACACAAAGATACGTTCGTTCAGGTCGAGGTACAATTCTTTACTGACCGAAAAATAAAGCATGCATTTTCCAATACAGGTAAAGCACGAAATTTTCGTGCATATTCAACAACATGTAAAAACAGGATCTGAATATTTGCATAAAACGAAAACGGACTATTTAATAAATAAAAAATATCGCCTTTCGCGACACTCCCACGGGGCAAACATTTCATTTAATGTTATTTATACGAGTTTCACCTTTGAAATAATAGAAAATATCATAATTTCACAATAACTACTGAACATGTATAAATCTTCTATCATGTATAATGGTGCACAGTAGCCCCTTCAAGGAAATTGGCATTTGAAGTAATTGGGGATAATTTAGTTTAGTCAAATACAGACAATGCAAATGATCAAATCATTGAACGAGCTTTTATGCACCCATCTCATGAGCATGTAAACGTATATCGATTGGATATAAATCAAAACGTAGGTAATATCATTAGAACATTCAATTATCAAGTTATAAATTCAAATAGTGTAATCACACAGCAAATAATATAGTTGTGAATCAATAGCAAATAATGTAAATTTTCATAGATTTGCGGTTTTCACTGGATTGTTTAATAGTTGCCTTGACATAGGATAGTGCCAACATAGTTGGAGGAGAAAACGAACGACCTTCCGTTGGTTAATTCATTGAAGTAAGGTATTGATTATAGGTAAATGGGTTAAGTTTTGCATAAATCATAACAAATTACAAAATATTATATGTATTGAATTTCATCAAGCATTAAAACATTGTCATTTATACAATCATTTAATCATAGATAAATCAATTGATAGCATAAATGTTGAATTTTATCATTTGGGTCTCTTTGCTTGTCGGAATAGTCCAGTTGGGAATTTCACATTATTTCACTCAGATTTGTTGAGAAAACAGCTTTCTAGAAAGTATGGCTGCTTTTCTTTGGGGCTTTACTGATGACACTTTAATAGGCTCACATACACTGGTGTCCTCGTTTAATGGACACTCAATCGGATATAATAATTTTAATGATCTAGTGAACACTTTCTTTGATGGAAGAATAACCTTAACGGCTCTGATTTGTTGATCTCTGCTTATTATGAGTTCCTTAATTTTCCCTAATCTCCACAATCCTCGGGGTAACTTATCCTTTAGAATGACTATGTCATCAACATTAGGCGTTAAAGGAGATTGATTGTGGGATCCTTTAAGAAGCATTTGTTTCCTTTCTCTCAAATTTTGCAAATAGTCATTCCTCCATGAAACCCAAAAGGCGTTGAGGTGATTTTGACATAATTTCCAAGATTTTACAAGACTTTCGTGAGTACTTGATCTAGGAAAGTATTCTGTGAGAGCATCCATAGGAATGGGTTCAAATGGAAATTTCGAACCACCTAAAAGATCAGCTGGTGTTAGCATCGTTGAGTTAATGTCATCATCAACATATAATAGAGGCCTGTTATTAATAACCACTTCAATTTCTGTGAGAAGAGTATCAAGTTGTTCGTAGGTGAGACAAAGTTTCCCAATAGATTTTCTCAATGACCTCTTAACGAGACCTACTAATCTCTCGTAGAAGCCACCCATCCATGGAGCGAGTTGAATGATAAAGTGCCAATGGATACCTTCATTTGAACAATAGTTGTGTACATCCTCTTGGCGAATAATTCCATTCCAAGTTTTCTCGGTGATGATTTTAGCTACCTTAAAGTGAGGGGCATTATCCGAAATCATATGCTGGGGTTTACCACACCTGGAAATAAATCTACGAAGACAGAGTAAGAAACAATTTGCGGTCATATCTGTAACAAGTTCAAGGTGTACCGCACGGGTTGCTAGACAAGTAAATAAACATATCCAGATTTTCAGTATATTAGAGTTATCTCGTATTAACAGAGGTCCTAGGTAGTCGACTCCCGTGAAAGTAAATGGTGTTGACCGACTTACTCTTTCAGCTGGGAAAGGAGGCATTGGAGGTGTCCTGTATGGACCACCTTCCCAACGACGACAAATTCTACAATTGTGTATTACATTTTTAACTGTAGCTCTACCTCTTGGTATCCAATATTCTTGCCGAATAGTAGCCAATGTTTGAGAAACTCCAAAATGAAAACATTTTTTGTGAAAACTTTCAATGACTAGTTTAGTATAAGGATCCTTCGTTGGGAGCAATTTGGGCAAACGAGCTGAAATGCTAAGTTCTGAATTTTGCATTCTCCCAAGACATCGTAGAATTCCATCCTTGTCGATAATAAGGCCAAGTTGTTGTTGAAGGTTGTTTGGCTTTTTAGCCTCGATGGCTTTTAAAGTCTCGTGGTAGTGCTTACCTTGTACTTGTTTCTCCCATAGCAGTTTAGCATTTTCAATTTCTTCTGAAGTTAGAGGTCCCGATTGAATCGATCGCTTTCTTAGTTTATTTACGAAACGAAGACACCAATTAAGCTGTTACCCTGTGTAGTCTGCTAATTGAAGAGAAAGTGACGTCATTAACAAAAAATGGAGAATCCTCATACAGTTTAGTTTCTTGGGATAGTAATTTAGTTTCATACAAAACGATTGGCTCAGTGTTAGTCTGGATGGTTGAGTCAATTTCATCAAAAGTATAGTGTGGTCTGAGGTCAACAGGCAAACTAAGCCAGTTTGGACCATGCCACCATGTTTCACTGTTCTTTAAGTCTTCAAAAGCGCATCCCCGAGTAGCTATATCAGCTGGATTTTGTTCACTACAAATATACTTCAAGGTTATGTTTTCATGGGACCGTATTTCCTTTATGCGATTCTCCACAAAACAAGGTAAGGGTTTTGATGTTCTTATCCAACTCAACACACATTGTGAGTCAGACCAAAGTGAGCAAGTTGTTATTTTTATGCCTATTTCCTTTAACACAAATTTAATCAGTCTAACTCCTATTAAAACAGCCAATAACTCTAATCTTGGGATGGTTACTTTCTTTATTGGGGCAATTCTGGTTTTTGAAATGAGTAAGTTTATTTGAGGACCGTTTGAAACGCGTAAGTAAATCACTGCTGCATAGGCATGCACAGAAGCGTCACAGAAACAGCACAATTCATTTTCTGTTCCGGAATCCATATTTTGTGTATGCAGATACCTTGGAATAGGGAGAGTAGAAATTTGTTTAAAGTCAGATCTTAGAATGTTCCATTGATTCTGTTTCTCACCCAATGATTCATCCCATTCAAGTTTATCTTTCCACAATAATTGGATAAATAATTTGGATTTTAGGGTCACGGGATGAAATAATCCCAATGGATCAAATACAGAATAAACAACGCTCAAAACTTCACGCTTGGTAGAATCATTGTTATTTGTTGGTTTATAAGACACTTCAATTGTCAGTTGATCCACTTTTGGTTTCCATTTAAGACCAAGCACTTTTATTTCGTCACCTTTTGTTTTGTCAATTTCAGGAATTTGTTTCATTACTTCAAATGAGTTCGAAGACCATTCACGCAAATTCATTGATGCGCTTTCAAATACCGCTTTACTTTCATTGTATCATGGTTGCGGCGTTTTTCTTTTGATGAGCAGTCCTCGACAAACCCGATACCCAATGGACAGAGAGTGGGCGTGGCTTAAAAGCGTTGAATAACTTCCCGATCTGGAAGTTATTGTATGGCTCTCTTAACTGGGTATCACGACCCTCGGAATTCAGTTGCCGCGGAAAAGTTTATTTTTCACGGCAAAAGTGATTTCACCACGGCATTTTTATCCAAACAATTCGCACTGCTCTGTTAACTAAATGTGCATTGACAAAAGAAAAAATGTCAAATACTGTAAGTGTTCAAGAAAGATTTTTTATATGTCTTCTTTGATTATCATAGAAACCAGCATAGAGAAAATGCTAACTTCGTCTTGACTCTGAACGGCCAATGAGACATAACTGACAGTTGGAGACATTCTGACGCCAGCCACCTGCAGAGTTGAACTTTGTTTCAAAGTTGTGTCAGTGTGGGAATTGCGGTACATTGCATTTCTCCCAAAAAACAGAACCTTTGACATCATATTTAAATTAGAAATTAAACACTTAATTTTTCTGCCCCCCTTCCATTTGCAAGAAATTTTTAAATAAAAAAAAATAGCCTTATATTAACTGCTTGGGAAAATGGACGTCTTCTTTAAGAGAAAAATACAGAAACACGTAGCTTTTTGTAATGTAAACAGTTTTTGGTATTATGGCAGCGTGAATTTAAAATACCAGTATTGAAACCAATGAAAGAAGGAAAAATACGAAAAGAAAAGATCACTGAACAAATGTAGAAACAAACATTTTATTTGCTATATGATTTCGGTTGAAAGCCAAGAAAAAGCACCAATTTAGGCTTATTTGAAAATAGCGTGCCTATCCTCTATCTCGGCACAAATCTGAGATAATTGTATGTCATAACCATCCTTTGTTTGATCAAACATTTCGATATGCGTCTATCGAGGACATCTTGATTTCCTATTCTGAACTAACATCTTGCACCAAATTTCATCTTGGCCAATGTTGTAAAGTTTTCTGATTGGCCAGTGTTTAAACACTCGCTAGTTGATTGACAACGTCAATCATTCGTTCCATGATACAAGCACGTTATTGAATGGCTCCCTCGAGTGTGGAAGAAATTCTGAGAGGCGTCCTCGTGCTTCGCACTCGGCCTCTCAGAATATCTTCCATACCCTCGGGAAGCCATTCAATAACTCTAACTTGTAAAATGAGAGTGCTTGTGTTACAGTGTCACATCCAGCTATAACATTATCAACATATATGTTTTCTTTTATCTTTATAGCAGTGGAGCTTCTGATTTTACCCAAATGATATGCGATTGTAGCAGCCAATAAAAATGGACTTGAAACAATACCAAAGGGAACTCTCGTGAACCTATACACTTGAATGTTATTGTTTACATTAAGATTAGTGTCATCTTTCAACCAAAGGAAACGAGTTACGTCCCTTTCCATGGGCTGTAGTCCAACTTGTAGAAACGCCTTTTCGATGTCAGCTGTTAAAGAAACCTTTTGTGTTCTGAAGCGAAGCAATAATCCACATAAATGATGCAACATAACAGGGCCTCTGTACAAACATTCATTCAGACTAGGTTGTGATTTAACAACTTTTGCAGAGGCGTCATATACTATTCGGACCTTTGTTGAGGTCCTTTGAGTGTTAATGACAGGGTGATGTGGGATGTAATGTTGACGGGTACCAATAAGACTGTCATTAGTCACCTTTTCCACGATCCCTTTATTGAGTTGATCACAAATTATGGAATTGTATTGGTGGAATAGTTCCTCTGATTTACATAACTTTAACATGAGTGATTTAAAACGGCCTTTGGCTAGATGGTAGTTAGTGGGAAGATCAATATTGGAGTTTTTCCAAGGCCAAGAGACCAAATATCTGTTATCCTGATATTTTACAGTTTGGTTAAAAGCTTCCAAAGCAATATCATCGTCTATTTCATATGGACAGTCTGTTATACCTATGTTCTCTAACTTCCAAAATTGTTCGAGATCTGGTTTAATAGGAAGTGAGGGATCTGACGACAAGGTCGGAAAAGTTGAGGACCCAATAAAAGGTCCTTGAGTTAAAGTAAGCATACCTAGTTGACCTAATTCATCTTTATCATCATTAGTTGTTCTGCCTGTGAGTATCCAACCTAGTTTCGATCCCAACAAGTACAGGCCTTTGCTAACATTCATTTTTTGAGGTAGTATTATGTCCAAGTAATAATCATTGCCAATCAGAATGTCAATTGTAGAAGTCTCAGATTCTTTAGGGAAAGTGTCTGCCAAATTAATATCCTTCAATAAATAGTTCCAATTTTGACAAAATTCAGTTTTAAGGGGTACCCTTTGAATGGAACCAGTGATAGTTGGAACAACGTTTACCTTGATAGACATATATGTACCATCCCGAAGTTTAAGTTTAACTTGTGCTGTTGGAGTTTTGATAACTTGGGGCTTACTTGAACCAAATGTCATTAGGGAAATTTCTTCTTTCGTTTTACTTAGTTTGAGATTAAGGTTACTAGCTAACTTTTCTGTAATGTAGGTCCTGTGACTACCAGAGTCCATAAGTATTCTCACAGTTACCGTCTTGTTATTGTCTGGAGAGCAGATTTCAGTTTTAGCAGTCTGCATAAGTACAGTTTCATTGGAAGCTATTAAAGCTTGATCAACGAAGTCCTTTTCAGGAATTTCTTCATTTAAGTAAGAATATTCGTTCGCCGAAAACTGTTTCGGACAAAGACTTCTGTGATGATTGCGTCTTCTATTACAATGAAAACAAGGTTTATCGACAGAGCAGTCTTTTATCATGTGATTCTTTTTAAGACAATTATAACAAGAACCTTTGATGCGTTCCTTTCTAGTTTGAAGATTGGGAAATTTGTCACATTCGTCACTCCAATGATTTCGGTCACAATATCGACATAATGTTTTGGGAGGGAATTTGTTGAGCTTGAATTAGTTCTCTAGTTTGCATTTGAGTGTTAGTTTGGATTTCCAAAAGTTTTTCAAACTGAGCAGATAAGTTAGTTGTAGATGATTTCTTATTTTCAAATTTCAAATTCGTTATCTGAGAATATCTGGGTCTACAATATACCTAATCTATATTATTCGCATTATGCCAATAGTATAAAGCAAACTGGGAGAATGGCTTGGTTGCTGTGTTCTATTTGTTTTCGTAACGTAGTAAGGCTTTGAATGAAAATTCTTTCTGAAGGAACGAGATGCGTCAAGTTTTAAACAACGTTAAATAGCCGATTAAGAAAAGGGAGGTAATCCTCTCGGCGTGCGGGCGGTTTCATAACGAAGGGAGACAATTTCGCCGCTAGGTGGCATCTCAAACAAGACGCCATTTTGGTAAGTTTTCACTCGACAAAATTCAAAAAATTCTGACTTCTGTTAAGACTCTTGAAGTTTTATGGACTGGCCATTCACCTTTCTATTTTATTGATACATGTAGTACTAGTAATTACAGAGATACAAAATATCAACAAAACAAAATAAATATGCACTTGATTAGTTAATATGTAATAGGTAAAGCCTAGAAGTGAGCGCAGAAAATAACTTATAACAGGGGGTAGGGGCAATATTGAAAGGGGGGGGGGGCACTATTCCAGCCCTAAAGGCGAGGGTCCAGGGGCCGCCTAGGCGTTCTAAGGCCGTAAGGGTTTTCCTGGAAATAAAACTGACCTGATGCTTGGCTGGTTTATAGTTTGACATTTATTTACGGGTTTTCTTCACAAATAACCATTTGTAAATAAACATGAGCGCTCGTTGCCTATTGATTCACATAATAATTTAGAGAAACAATATTTTTTTACTTCTATTTTAGGCTTGAGGTAGCGTTAGGCTATATGGCTTCTACAGAAATAGCTATCCACTAAACTATGTTTAGTTTTATTTATCCTATACTTAGTTTTAAATTGGATCCAAAAGCCATTCCCCAATTAATAGCCTTCAATGATCGGTTGTACTGCGAAATAGAAACTGTTTATCTTTGAAGTTCACGTAATTTTCAGTCAGTCGCTCAAACAGCAAATTTTCGCTATTTTCCCTGTCTCATTGACCTACCCATCAACGGTAGGCCTACCGGCCCTCCAGACATTGTCCAAATGGCCAGCCCGCCTCTGAATTTTAACGACATGTATATTAGTAGGCCTACATAGTTAGAGATCTCCAAACTCTGTGGCCAAAGTATATTGATGATGGGTGGCCAATAGAGTTGGAGGACCTGCCATATTGAAAAATGTTACTCAGAGAATCAACACATTGTTCTCTCAATTTCTCTTAATTTAAGCAACGCAAACGGCCGAAACTTTACACACATTCATTTTGTTCCTTTAGTTTGCCGTTCCACCCAAAAAACATTCAAAGACTCACATTTGTGTTGCGTACTTTTCCCAAGTTCATTTTGACGGAATCGAGGAGGCCAGAGGGAGATTCGGGCTGTCCTTCGAAAAAAAACAAGAGGATTCAACTCAAATGTGAGTGTTTGAACGCTTTTTTGGTGGAACGGCGAACTATAAAGGATCGAACTGAATGTGTGTAAAGTGTGGGCAGGTCACGGTGCTTATTATAAAATCAGGAGAAATTGAGAGAAAATTTACGAACAATTCAATTGGCCACCCATCATCAATAGACTTTGGCCATAGATTTTGGATAGTGATACATGTACAGTGAAAACACGGAGAAACATACCCATTTCCTTCTTTTTTGGACTGGAGCTGTAGTTAAATATTTAACTTTTGCGTATAAAAGTAGGGGGGGGGGCAAAAAAGATACTTTTGAAAGTGGGGGAGGGGGGGGGGGGGCACCGCCCGCTTCCTACGCCTCTGTATAACTATAAGTATAACGTATAAGTAAACTTTAAGTCCATAATTTATCTCGGACAGGATATATGAATAGGTCCATCACTTTGAAAACTTCTTCTGTATAAAAAGGTCGGTCATCGTACATGTAAATATTTTATGATTGTCAGGGGGGCTAGAACCCCCCAAGATTTCTTTTTCTTTTTTTTAATGAATTTTTAATAAAGAAGCGTATATAAAACGGCCGTGTAGGCCTACGGGCGAGAAATGGTCGGTCACCGTAAATATGTTATAATCGTCAGGGGGGCAAGCCCCCCTATAACCCCCTAAGTTTTCTTTTTCTTTATGAATTTTGAATAACGAACATAAATTTTTAAAAAAATAACTCTGAAGATTGAAGTCACAGTAAAAAAAAAAGGTGTAGAGCCTTATCGCCGTATCGGCTGTATGTTGAAGTTGAACAATGACGGAGAGACTTGTATTTAGACAAGCTCGTACGGCCTACATTGTCCTGTCTCATGCATTAAACGAAGCAAAGATTGCGAGCTCGTTTGTAGAGTGAAATCGGCGATTTTAGTAAATGTGAGCGATTTTTCTGCAAATAAAGACTGATTTTCCGTTTCCTTAAGGTATTATACAGAATTTTTGAAAGGAAACTAGGTGTTTTGCTGTAACTTGTAAGTTGCAGGTGACGGACCTATTCTATATTCGCACCTTTATCTCAGTGTAGTTTTTTTAAACAACCCATCAGATGTACTCTTCTGTAAAAAGAGGCGCGAAAGCGGAATCAGTATTTGAACAAAAATGGCGGACGTTTCGAACGCCGAATCGAACGTTTAAACAAAAAACAAAGTTGACCCGACTCCCAAGTGATTAGACTATAGTGACGTCATTACGTACGCATATGTTGTGTATAGAGTTCGCTGCGCTCACTAATATGTAATAGGCAAAGCCTAGAAGTGAGCGCAGAAAATAACTTATAACATTAACAGGGCGTAGGGGAAATATTGAAAGGGGGGGGGGGGCACTATCCCAGTCGTAAATGCGAGGGTCCAGGGGCCCCGGAAGCTCCAGGAACCTAGAAGCCGGGAGATGCGTTCTGAGGGTTTTCCATTGAAATAAAACTGACCTGATGTTTGGCTGGTTTATAGTTTGACATTTATTTACGGTTTTTCTTCACAAATAACCATTTGTAAATTAACATGAGCGCTCGTTGCCTATTGATTCACACAATAATTTAGAGAAACAATATTTTTTTACATCTGTTTTAGGCTTGAGGTAGCGTTAGGCTATATGGCTTCTGCAGATATAGAGTTCTATCCACTAAACTATGTTTAGTTTTATTTATTCTCTACTTTTAAATTGGATTCAAAAGCCATTCCTCAATACGCAATAGCCTTCAATGATCGGTTGTACTGAGAAATAGAAACTGTTTATCTTTCAAGTTTTCAGTCAGTCGCTCAAACAACAAATTTTCGCTATTTTCCCCGTCTCATCGACCTACCCAAACGTACCGGGACCTCCTCCAGACATTGTCCAAATGGCCAAAGTATATTGATGATGGGTGGCCAATAGAGTTGGAGGACCTGCCATATTGAAAAATGTTACTCAGAGAAACAACACATTGTTCTCTCAATTTCTCCTAATTTAAGCAAAACAAACGGTCCAAACTTAACACACGTTCAGTTCGATCCTTTAGTTCGCCGTTCCACCAAAAAGGCATTCAAACACTCACATTTGTGTTGCGTACATTCCCCAAGTTCATTTTGGCGGAATCGAGGAGGCCAGAGGAAGATTCGGGCTGTCCTTCGAAAAAAACAAGGAGGATTCAACTCAAATGTGAGTGTTTAAACGCTTTTTTGGTGGAACGGCGAACTGAACTGAATGTGTGTAAAGTTTGGGCAGGTTACGGTGCTTATTATAAAATCATGAGAAATTGAGAGAAAATCAACGAACAATGTGTTGATTCTCTGAGTTGCATTTTTCAATATGGCACATTGGCAGGTCACCCATCATCAATATACTTTGGCCATAGAGTTTGGAAATCTTCAACTAATTAGCATATATAGTGATACATGTACACTACAGTGCAGTGAAGACACGGAGAAACACACCCATACACATGTCCTTCTTTACTGGACTGGAGCTGTAGTTAAATATTTGCGGTGGGGGGGGGGGGGGGGGGGTCACCGCCCGCTTCCTACGCCTCTGTATAACTTTTAAGTCCATAATTTATCTCGGACAGGATAGGTCCGTCACTTTGAAAACTTCTTCTGTCAATAAAAAAGGTCGGTCGTCGTAAATATTTTATGATTGTCAGGGGGGCAAGCCTCCCTAGAACCCCCCAAGATTTCTTTTTCTTTTTTTATGAATTTTTTATAAAGAAGAAATGAAAAAGGAAATACATGTACTGTAGAAGTGTAGGCCTACGGGCGAGAAATGGTCGCGGTCACCGTAAATATGTTGTTATAATCGTCAGGGGGGCAAGCCCTCCTATAACCCCCTAAGTTTTCTTTTTCTTTATGAATTTTTAATAACGAACATAAATTAAAAAAGAAATAACCCTGAAGACTGAAGTCACAGTAAAAAAAAAGTGTAAAAGTGTAGCTCGCCCTATCGCCGTATCGGCTGTTGAACACTGGCGGAGAGACTTGTATTTAGACAAGCTCGTACATTGTCCTGTCTCTTGCATTAAACGAAGCAAAGATGCATGGCGAGCTCGAGTGAACGATTTTAGTAAATGTGAGCGATTTTTGTGCAAATGAAGACTGATTTTCCATTATGGAGTTCCCTAAGCTATTATACAGAATATTTGAAAGGAAACTAGGTG
The DNA here is from genome assembly GCA_963971465.1 of Lepidochitona cinerea. NCBI lineage: Eukaryota > Metazoa > Mollusca > Polyplacophora > Chitonida > Tonicellidae > Lepidochitona > Lepidochitona cinerea. Next base: position 1,576,316 of record OZ020559.1, read on the forward strand.
TTTTGCTGTAAGTTCCAGGTGACGGACCTATTCTATATTCGCACCTTTATCTCGGTGTAGTTTTTTGCAACAACCCATCAGAACTCTTCTGTAAAAAGAGGCGCGAAAGCGGAATCAGTATTTGAAAAAAAATGGCGGACGTTTCGAACGCCCGAATGGAACGTTTAGACAAAAAACAAAGTTGACCCGACTTCCAAGTGATTAGACTATAGTGACGTCATTACGTACGCATATGTTGTGTATAGAGTTCGCTGCGCTCACTAATATGTAATAGGCAAAGCCTAGAAGTGAGCGCAGAAAATAGCATTAGTTAAATTTAAAAGTAAACTTCAAGTTCATGATTTATCAGTGTAGACTTTAACGCCAGGGTAACAAACTTTTTCCGGCAAATGACGTGATTCTTAACTTTAGTCTTTATCAATAATAATAAATCAATATCTCCGTTTGACTAGTAAATGTGGAAATGATAAAGTCTTGCTAGTATCAAGAGCTGTCACTATGAGTATCACTGCCTAGCAGTATCAGTGTCACGGGTGGTACTCACCTTATTAATAATAGCAGTTGTCACTATGTTCTTTTTTCTTTGAGTTACAATATAACTTGCTATACATGTTGCCACACTCATGTGCCTCATCCTGTTTTACTTGGCTATTACTTTGCATAGGCTATTCTTGATGATAAATAGACAAGAAAAAAGCATGTTTCATTAAGCAGTATTTTCAGGGTTTGGTGGTGGTGGGGGGGGGGGTGTAAATTGTAGCATTTTTTCTTGAATTTAACTTACACATTTTAAATTTCTCAAATATCTGCCTGGAAACAGGAGGCACCAATACGACAATAGAGGCAGTGTTTTTAAGTTAAGTAAGTCAGTAGATCAGTCCCTTCCCTTCATATCATCTAATAATTGTGGATGTTAAGGAAATATACTGAAACAGAGGCTTGATAATACATATATTGTACTTGATCTTCGAGTTTTTAGTACAAACCTGATATTCAGTGCTGTGCAGTCACAATTTCCAAAGGTGCCATCAACTCAAATTATTTCAACTAACAAAAACTTGTCATTTCTTTGTACAATCATACAGTGTTGACATTAAATATTTTCCTTGATAATTTAGTTGATAAAAAACGTAACAACAAATTCTGAGCATCACAAGGTTAAAAAAAAAAAAAAAAAATGCATGTTGATGGAATTATGTTGATTTTTGTTTTAGACACGCTCAAGATTGTTTCATTAGATATGATGGCGTTGCCAGGATTATTGGGGGGAAGAACAGGGGTAGATACAACGTAGAATAGATTTTAAGTAAAAAAAAAAACAACTGTAACATATATTTATCTTTTAAAATCCCAGCTTTGATCATCAGATGTTTTTGAAAAATCAGATTCTGGCTGCAAGAAAGTGTCAGACAGGTCGGCAGGAAGGATTTGCACAAAACTGCATACCACTTGGTGGATAGCTTTATGTTAGAGCGACTCCATCATAAAGTTTGCTAAAACAATGTTTCTTTGTTTTCTTTTTGTTTGCTTTTTTTAATTAAAGATGCAGTAACCACTTCATAAGAAGGTTAGTGATATTCATATCATCCACCTCAATAAAAATGTTTTTATTGGAAGTATTCAAGAAGTAATCAGATGTAATAAGATGTCAGTACGGATGGCTCTGCCAGACATGAACAGGATACATGTAGATGTGGGTTGCAGTTGGATTTTGTGTTGTTATATTTATGAATAAGTATCTGGATTCTGAACAACTTGTATTTTATTTAGAGATGTCTACTCTTAATTGTAGAAACTGCCATTAAAATTAAATATTTGGGAAAGGAGAAATTAAAAAAAAAAAAGTTTTCTCCAAAATTTTCTGTCTGGATATAATACTGCAATCAAATACTAATGATGCATAGCCATTATAATGCACATATATGTAACGAGTTTGGTTAAATGGCAGATATAAATTACAGTTGAAACATCTGGCAATAATACATATTATTTTGTTTAAACACGTTAGTAAGATCTCAGTTTTTTTATCTTCTTTCTGGAGTTGGGTAGGCGGGTTGTCATATCACCCCTCACTAATTTATTGAAAAGAGCAATTATTCCTCTACATTACCATGGCTATCCAGATATTGAAAATCTGACATTGTTTTAGTAGCAAGCTTGTTTATCCTGCTGATTTCTTGTCCTCTTGCTTTTGTCGTTGCAGTATTCACAACATGGCAGAGTCTATCTTCATTCAAGAGGACGTCAGGGTGCCAGGCAAAATCCGGATTTGTGCCATGTCCACCTGCAGATTTTGCTCGTGAAAGTGCAACAAAAAGAGCACCAGGGTTGTTAGACTCGAACTTTTTAGTCCCTGGATGAATAACAATAAATCGATTTGGTTCATTGTTACCAATCGTCATGCCCTGACACCGATGAATTGTTGTGCCCCATGCAAGTCGCAATGGTATTTGTTTTCTCTTACACCTATGACATCTGCAGTCCAACCTCCTTTCAACAGGAACAATCGGAACAAGGTTTGGTTGACTTTCCAGAAATGGCGGCCCAGTGTATTTGGGGAATTCAACCATGACAGCAAGTGGAAGGGAGTCCTTGGGGGATGCACCTGGTTCATATAGGATGTCAATGACTTTTCCAAAAGATCCATTGAATAAGCCATATTTTACATTTAAATTCCCAGTTAAGATAACTTTGGCACCTTTGCAGAGATAGATGGTTCTCTGAAGGCCACCTGCCTTATCACCAGATGAACTTTTGGAATGGATACCATCTGTGACAGCGTTGATTTTGGCTATGGGGTAAGATTTGTTCAGGTGAAGAATTTGTTTTTTGTTATGACACCATTCCTCGGAATGAGTTGGAAAAACAAACAGGCCATCTTCTTTCATGTGTGCTAACAAGCCCTCGCCATGTGTGATCTTCAGATTATTCCATTGAAATTTTTGTAGCCATTTTGCTTGCCCAGGTGTTGTTTTGTATTCTCTCATCGTTGACAAAACAGTTTTCAACTGATGTTGATCTTTATCCTGGCGTATGATAGTCTTCAGGTTGACCGCTTGTTGAAAACTGTTCCATACAACTGCACCATGCATAGCTGCTGGGATTTTATTGGTGCAGTTATAGACGGGAGAATCACATACTGGTGGGAGTTGGGCATCATCCCCAAGGAAAACAACTACAGGCAGTCCTCCCCATGGCTGACCCAAATAGTTTTTTTGTGACATCCCACATGTACTCCATCAACCCAAGAGTTTTACAACCAATCAGTGACCGTTCATCGACAAGTAAGGCGAAAGACCTTCACAGTTTCTTTGAAGCGCCTCTCCAATAGACCCATCTGGTGGTGACATTTCTTTGAATGCTGAAGATTGCATAGGAATTTTCAGAAAACTGTGCAAAGTAACTCCAGATATCAGATTTGCACTGTTTCTGGTGGGGCATACAACCTGAACACACTTATTGGTGTTAAACATGAGTCTAATTGCTCTCACAAGACACTGGATGAGGTAGGATTTACCTGAGCCTGCTGTTCCAGCCACAATGAGTCGTAGGGGTTGGTATTCAAGCCCTTGTTGGTGGTCGGACAGGGTATTCATTACAAGATTAAAAGCGAATCGTTGCTCTCTGTTCATAGTGTGGAAAAGAACACTCGGTAGCTTCAGTTCCGAGTTTGCTGGTTCCTCTTCTTTATTGAGATTTTCCCACCAAATTTTGCATTTATTTAATGGATACAGAGAGTTGTCAACACTCCAGTCATGTCCCGGTGAACCGTCGTCATATATGAAGTCCTCTACCTCCTCGTGGAATTTTGCTTGAGGCTGAACAAGATCCATCCACTCCGGTTGATCGGGATCATCAAACTCTGCATTAGTTTCATTTTCATTGCTCTCTGGCTCATCTTGACTAACAGCATACCTTTTGGCCCTTTCAACATCTGCTTTTACAAAAGTTGGGCATACTTCTGTGCAAAGGAAACCATTCATTTGATCAACCCACGTTCTGGATGGATCTTTGACTTCAGATATTAGATGCCAATTCGGCCAGTGCAGTAACAACATCGTTCTGCAATAGTCCTCCTGAAGTGGCCATGTGGCTTGTGTATTGCTGCCAGAAATAACGGGCACTCTACCCATTTTACACACAAAGTCATACCATGAACTCTCATCTTCATCGCCTCGAGCTAAATATTTGTCCAAAGGAGTAGACTTTGTAACTGTAGAACCAGTATGTTCCAAAACTCTTGAACCAGACATACTAACAGATTGAAACTGATGACTAGACCGGAAAAGGGGTAAAGATGAAAGCTCAAAGGAGGCTTCAACAGCAGAAATATCCCTCTTAACAGTTCCCATTAGAAGCTTTGTACAAAGTGTTTTAGCCGTTGCTGTCGATGAATCATCAACAGAATGAACGATGTCATTAAATAAGTCTGCTTTTGCCCCGGTTGGCTCGTTTCCTTTACAGGCATAACCAGAAACATACCTCTCTGTGGCAATGATTTCATTTACTGATGGACTATCTGGATTACTCTGCGAAAGAATCAAAGAGATATCTCCATTTGCCCTCCAACCTTGAGTGTGATACTGGGAGTGCTGGACCAGAAGTGGATGATCACGTTCCATTTCTAGACGCAATGACCCATTTCTGTCTTTTACCAGAGCAGGTTTAGTTCTTAATTCTTTTCCTGGATTTCCTTTAGACCCAAACTCCATACGGCAAGATTTAACATTGTTTTTATTGGTTGTAGCAGTGCGAGGAGTACGTAAACAGTAATCAGAGCATCGATGAATGTTTATTCTGTTTGTCAGTAAGAGGTGATCCTCAAGAAGAGATTCCTGGGACTGACAAACATCCATCAAAAGTTTGACTAGAGGATTTTTCTCCTCAGGTGGGGGAAGCCCCGTTCCTTCAGGTGGAGGCCAAAGATGTTTTTTGGATTCCCCATTAACGTCCTTACCTGCGGGATGACACGCAGATAGTCCAAATACAGATTTTGCCCAATTGTCCAATTCCTGGGCACACTCATCTTCAGACAATTTATCTTGAAGAGCCTGATACAGGAAATTATGGGGCTCTCGATCTGTTCGCCAACACAAACCATGCCAGTGGATCATGCCCCTTGACTTGGCAAACTCTTGCCTGTACCAATAAGTATCCACACCAAATACTGGACCCATAACCTCCTTGAAGTAGGACTGTGTGCGTAGGTCAAAGTAATGACCTACGACATGAGTATTTTTCTGAAGAGCAGAAAATAATGTGTTGCGATCATTTAGATCAACATTTTTGCCAGATGTTTCATTGATATACATCCCGAGAAGACGCCTAAGGGGTTTGAAATAGTATTCGGCACAGCTTCCTGTAGAGAAGAAAGAAGGCAGCCCTTTCCCCTCATTTATCTGAAACTGAATGAGAGACCTTAACTCTCTGCCCTTTTGGGCCCAGTACTGTGAAGTTCCACGCAATGAGGCACTTAAATACAACATTTTTGAAACAGTCTGGGGATCTTTTTCTAGTATCTCTTTCAAGTCCGATACTGTCATGTTAGCATCTCCCAATTGTTGTCGTACAATGGAATTGCTTTGTTCAAGTACACGTTTTCGGGAGATAATGTTGTGAACAATAAATTTGAAAAATTGATGATGAGCAAACCTGCCATCTTTGTACCATAACAAATGGTCTGCCCAATCAGACATGGATGTACAGGTTTCGGGGCGATTAACCTTGAAGTCCCCACAGCCATATGGAAATAAACATGGAAACGCATATGTAAAAAAGTGCTGTTGTGTTAGTTCAGGGACAGGTTGTGTGTCACGTGTGGGCCAAGGAATAGTAATTACTTTTTTTTATTTTCTGTAACCATGCCATGATCAGGGCCCACTACTTCAGCCACTACTTGTTCAACCCTTTCTTTGATGTTTATAAGCGGTTCATTCAAAAGTACACCAGACACAGTTTCATTGTCCTCTGTCTGAACTTCATTATTTTGCAGTGGAGCTGGGCCTTGGTCATCTGTGTGCAATTCTGCAGCAGTTGAATCATATTCGAGCGTTTTAATACCGTTGATTTCTCTATTTAGAGGCAGACAATCAAGTCTCTCTTTACAAATAATTATATCTGCAAAAGCAGGGTTGTTATTTTTCAACCAAAATAAGGCAGATTGCACTTTGTAGCGTCTCACATTAAATTCCTTGCTTGTATCATCTTTTCCTTGTCTTCGAACTCGTATCATATTTATTTCTTCAGGAAGTTTCGGGAAAATTTGAGCCGGTCGTTCAACAGCCTGGGGAAATGCTACACAGTGACCATTAGCTGCTAACCCTCCATGTTTTAGTAGGTGAACATTTATGCATGGTGAAATGCGGGAAATTAGTTGCTGTTCAACAATAGTGAGGCATTTCACCTGGGTCCATTTTGTTTTCCTTTGAGAACATTTTAACTTTTCCTTTATCTTTATAGCATCTTTTACACATATTTGTGTTTTTGGGTGCCATTTTCATGTCGAGTCTGCTCTCATTACATATTTCACACTGACTAAATGTGTAATTCATTTGTTGGAGTTCGAAAGATCGGATGGAATCCATTGCTGTGTTCAGCTGCTTATCAAAACTCATGGGGTGGGGTTCTGGCAGTTCTTCTACAGTTATGTTTAATTTTTCTGTTTTCTTCCGTATTTCTGTAAGAAGTTTTCGTTTCCAGAGATATTTTTCTTTTGGTAAATCTGGGGGGTTAAAATTGATACCAAGCTTCCTACAGTGTACTTTTAGTTCATCAAGGTCGCCTGGCTTTGATGACGTTGATGAGTCTCGATTACACCGAGCTATATTGTTTTGTGGTTCTTCATTTATTTGGGAATTATTTGAGCTTTGTTTAAATGATGTGGATGTTGTTAACCCAGAAGATGAAGATTCAGTTACATGGCGGATTTTGGGGGGCTTTAATTGTTCAGTTGATGCAGTGATAGCGCGTTTTCGGTTTGATGGGGCAATAACATCTGTCATAAGCTTGAAGTGACAAACGTCCAATAGAACGTTTATTGTTTCTGCTTCAATTACATCATTAGAGTATTTATGTAATGTGAAATAGGGTTCAGATTGTTTGGTATGTGGGTTGTATTTTGATCCCTTTAGCCATATATGGAGATTATACTGCAGGACTTTAGTTGCTGCATGTATTTCACACGCAGTTGCCCAGCCATTTCCCAATACCATATTTTTCCAGTAACCTTGCTGAGAGTGGGATTGTAAGTCATGATGAATTACTACATCATTTTCTGTTTCTGACCAGTTGTCGTAAACATATCGACATATTATGTGTCTAAAATACATATGTCGTGAAATGTCACCATGGAGAGCCAAGCTAATGCAATGGAAAAAACAGTTTCCATCTCCTGGGACATCTGAAATAGTACAGGGTGGTAAAAGAGATGGATTTATCCTGGGGGGACAGATGTTTTTGCTGTGTAGATGTGTCGTTTGGTCGATTGAAAAGGTTTACAATAATTGTGATCGTTTATTGAGCCTACATCTAAAACTGTACATTGTGGTAAAATAAATGGGTTCAGTCTAGAGCCTACAGTATATTTGTTTAATGAGCTTTTTGCATAGTTGTGATCTGCCATATTCCCAGACCTATTGACTTATTGAACTTTGTGACTTCTTTGTTTTTATTTTTAGAAATGTTTCAGAAACTTCCAATATTATTAACAAGACTTAAAAATACATGCACATGTACCATCAAATATTTCTAATTCAGGGGGAATAATTCAACTTACCTCCCCCTTTATTTAAACAGGAAAGAATAAGAGACTTGAAAGTCAGTTCAGTTGCTGGCTTATTAGAACAATAACAAGAATTAAATTTTTAATCTGTTTTATATTTATATCTATTTCGAAATAAACAACGCAATCTAATCTTCCAAATCTAATCTGACCACATTAAAAACCCAATCATAAATGAAATTGAATGAATAGTTGAAATATGTTTTTTGACCACTAAAAAAAAAGCTTACAGAACATCCAACACACCTGATAATAGTAATAATAAGGTGATGTTATTTAAATTACGTACAGATTTTAGAACAATAGCAATATCGTAAAAATTATGGCATAGCGGCCTTATTTATGCTGTATTTTAATTTTTACAAATAGGCCTATCGCTTACTGATCTAAACTTTATGATTTCTGTCTGTCTGTCTGCTCTGTTATTACCGAAGTTTAAATTATTTTTAATTAAAACTTGATCCAGTCATGAAGCAGATCGATCTGCGGAAAGATTTTCCACCACTGGAATAAAAGCTAATTATTATAATAGCCTTCGTAATTTACAAGATGTTGAGAACAAATAAAAATATATAGGGCCTACTAATTAAAGTATGTTGTCTTTAGCTCTTCCATTCCAAAAACTTGAAAAAGGATCGGAATTAAGCTTAAAAGAATTGATTAATACTAATAGGGCTATTGCATTAATCCTGTGGTTATGAAACCCAGTGTAAAAACAGAATAATGAAATATAGCAGTTGGGCTTTTCAAGGAAAAAAACTTCCCAATGGACAATAAATTTTGCATTTTATGAATGATTATATGATAAGATTTAAAACTGATGCAGTCGACTATCTAAAAATAACTTGACTGGCGTGTTCGTCCCACATTCAATGATTCATCAATTTCATGAATATTGATGATGGTGGAACCACCCCCCAATACAATTTGCAATGATTGAGCGTGTGTTTTTACTTTGCCGAAAAAAATAGGAGAAAAACTGCAGTTTAAAATTTTAAAATACTATTTAGTATTTAAAACAAGAGATCATGTCAACACTGAGATAAGTACATCTAATCTGACCTTTAAAGTTTTTGGATGAAAAATTCAGCTGTCAAAAATTGTCGCACCTGAATTGAATATTCATAGCCAGCAGACGACGCGTTCTTGCATACGTCACGTGACAGAAACCCTTGGCGACCAAGGAGATTCCTATGGATTCCTTCCGCATCGCGCACGGGGCAGTGTAAATGTTTCGGCGCGTTGTTGATTTATTATTTTAGATGCATTAAAGTTAGTAGCTAACCAATTTCCTGCTTTAAGTAGTGTTATACCTAGCTGCAGAGATTTGCAGCCCTCGAATGCCTTCCGAGCCTAGAAGTGAGCGCAGAAAATAACTAAAAGTAAAAGTCCATAATTTATCTCGGTGTAGTTTTTTTAAACAACCCATCATATGTACTCTTCTGTAAAAAGAGGCGCGAAAGCGGAATCAGTATCTGAACAAAAATGGCGGACGTTTCGAACGCCCGAATGTTTTCTAGACTAATGCTTTATTTCAGTATTTATAAAGTACTTATCACTACTTTTTTCTATATTAAAAGCTATCCAACGAAACCATCCAAAATCATGCTGATTGGTTAAAAAATGAGGCCAAGAAGACAAGACCCAAACTAGACTAAAAGTAAACACAGTGGCTATTCTTACGTGACCGTAATGCCTGTTCCGTAGGCTATTCTTACGTGAGTTCTGATCGCGCGTGCGCAGATTGGAAACGTCGTTGACAAACGGGCGCAGAGTTTGACAGCTCTATATAGAACTTACAGTATATCAGCGCTGTGGGTACCGTAGTCTTTTATTGTTTATACCATGGCTAAAAACGAGTATTCACTTTGCGTCCTTGTGATAACTTATATCCCTTTTGATATTACATGTATAATATGTAAACAAATCACACGTGTTGGTTTAACTTAGTCCGAAATATCTGCGATGATGATGTAACTTTTGTAAGACATTTTCTGACAGATAGGCCATCATTCTGTCAGAAAATGGCTTACATCATCATCGCAGATATTTCGGACTAGGGTTTAACTTTGTAGTTTGTTCAACTTCAGACTCAGAGTTCAGTTCTAATGCTTTAACCTGCAGTGGAAGTATAAAAACTATAACTTAGGTCTTGCACACTTTCACAGGAAACAGGGCAAAGCTCTTTTTCTTGAAGGGTTTGTTCACTATAGCTTCACCTGATTGGCAAGTATCTTTTCGGCTATATTTTTCATGTTTATATAGTTGAAAGAAAAAAATCGTAACTAAATGAGAAAGGACTTTCCCTTGTTCGTCCTATCTGAAATGATTGCCAGGGCTCCCCCACTAAACCTGGCAATGCCACCATATCAGTGAAATAATCTTGAGTGTGATGTAAAACATCCAAACCACCTATCCACTTGCTTGAAATAGCCCTTTTCTTTGTACTGTGCATATATTTTTCATGCTATTTGTGCTAATAATTTTTGCTTAAACTGGCATGAGCTGCCAAAATGTTGATATTTTGACGTAAGAACAGAATGTTGAAATTATCGGTTATTTTTCTCAAGACGTATAATTCAGAGTCTTTTTAGTGCTTCTAGTATCGAGAATGTACGATAAAGTATTGTTTTCAACTAACTTTAGCCTAGAATGAATGAATGGTTGTCTCGGTTATTTAAATTTTGTTTACTTTTCAAACACTATTCCGGTTTGCATAGGCCACATACTATGTGGATTTTCCTCATTCCAACGCTAATCATTTAGTTTTTCGATGGCCTTTAAGCCTCTTACTGTCGTGACGATCGGAAATTATGAATAAAGCGTGAATTTTGACAGCTCATGCCACTTTAACATAGTTTTTGAGAGCCTGAGGGAACGACAGTTTTTAACTGATTGATGGTCTCTCCATAAATACGCTACTAAATTAGAACTTTATTTCATAAGTCAATTAATACGAAAGATATCAATACGAATCTGTATCAGACACTATAAAGGCGTTTCAACGGTTAACGTATGAAATTTCTTAAGTTTCTGTTTGAAAATTTTTTTAGCAAAATATTTATTTAAAAAAACTTGGTCTACATGTTAAAAGCTGAACACTTCAATTATCAGCTTACGTGACTTTACCATGATAAGATAGCTTTGTAGGACCACATTTAGACCACTGGTTATCATTTTTTTCATATGCCCCCAATTTGGCCACCAGTAGGGCTACCCTGCATTAAATATTATTAGGGTGCCTCAGTCGGTTAGAGTGATACACACAGACCTTCCATCAATGCAGTGCAGCATCGAATCCCACTCAGACCAAATACAAAATCTGAAAGTGGATTTTTCAGTCGATCAGCAGGTGTGGAAGATTTGTTGGTTACTGGGCGAAGGTTGGCAGTTTCCTGTAGGCAACGAGCCCGATTGGGGGGCTAGGTGGTTCAGTGAGTTAGAGTGACCGTCCCTCAATCCCACACATACTTTCCATGGATACGGTGTAGGGTCGAATCATTCTCAGACCAAAATAAAATTGAAAAATTTGTCAAAGGTCAAGGTTTTTTCTCCGGACAATGAGCGCTGTTTCCTCTCCACTTAACTGGGTAACACCGCCATATAAATGAAATAATCTTGAGTGTGGCGTAAAACATTAATCGATCAATCAATATTATTCAGCCTTTGTTGCGTGATGGTTCTACAAAAAAGGTTCCACAACCTTGCATGTATTCAGCGAGTTCGCATCCCGGTTGGTTATTTTAGAAAAGAAGATTTTCCCTGTGCCCGTATGTTTTAGTGATCATAAATATATACCGGGGATAAAAGTTGGGTGGTAATGATAAACTCGTGAAGGAGAAGCAAACTTGTTGGTAGCTGAAGGGGTAATGGGTTTGTCGTAATGTGGTGGATTTGATATTTCTGAAATACCCCTGGAGAGAAGAGCTTTAAAGAGAACAGAACAAGCCTGATTGAAGAACTACAGTTTCTATAGAATCCAAAAAAACCCTGACACTTAATGAGCCGCTTGAAAGTGTGGGAAGGATGATATGACCCAGCATGTAGCAGCTGATGAGTGTCAGTAGGATTGAAGAATACTTTGTAATCTTGATTAGATGCCTCGTAACAAGAGCCATCAGAGGATGACGTATCCCCCCTGTCCCATATAAGATTGTGGAAGTGGAAACATACTAAGAGCAGAAAAAATTTCATTTCCATACAGGATGCCCTAAAACACTGTATGTTATCAGAAACAAGCACCTATTGAAAAGGGCAATAACTCTGAAAATACTTAAACCAGCGTAAATCGCATGATATCCAACATGTCCACCAAAATCAAATAATCCGATACAAAACGTGGGAGAAGATGCGATGACAAGCACCCATTGTCTATGTCTTTGAATACTGTTGGAAAAGGGCAGTAACTCTAAAAATAATAAAACCAGCGTAACCAGAATAGGAGGGGCAGATCCTCGCATGGTATTCAACATGTCCACCAAGTTTCGAAAGAAATTGATGAAAACCGTGGGAGGAGATGGGATGACAAGCACTAATTGTCTACATTGTATGTCTTCGTATACTGTCGGGAAAGGGCAATAACTCTAAAAATAATGAAACCAGCGCAAACAAAATAGGAGGTGCACATCCTCGCATGATATCCAACATGTCCACCAAGTTTTAAAAACAAGAGTTTCGGGAAACCCAAAATACGCCCGGAAAGGCACAGTAACTGCGGCCATACCAAAGCAAACCCTTCCATATATATTTGAATTTTATTTCAGAGGAAGGAGGTTTAGGCTTGGTAAAAGGCCATGTAATGTCAACAAAATGAAATCTTAAATTACCACTAAAACCGTAATCCATTTGTATGAAATTCAAATGGGCTATTTGGATCAAATTAACTAGAAGTCATGAATTCTTGCTGCTGTTAAACATTCAATTTGTTCTCATTGTCTTTAAACAAGCATGCAATGTACATTGTCAATACAGGTTGGACTAAAATGTTTCAATTTTTGAGAAAAGCAGTTCATAATTTACTAATCATACTTAAACAAATGTAATTAATTGGCAATTTCGCAGCTCACACAACTTCAAGTAGATTTGAAAATCTTTCTCATAATATCATTTATCTATATTATTTGGCTACATTCAGGTGCATTATTCAAATATTCAAACCATTTAATTGCACATAGTATTAACAAAGCCTACATGGAGAGAAGAGGCCATGTGGTAGAGAAGGCCATAAAGCTTTCAACACTAGTGAAAAGAGCTAGTTTATGTTTACAAGGTAAATAGAACAAGGCTGAGTTACTCATCTCTTTGTCTGTAAATAGAACTTTAATTAGGGGGCCAAGCAATGGCTTGGAACCCTATTATTTTTGTAAGGGTTATTATTATTATTATTATTATTATTATTATTATTTTCTGATGGTCTTTGCCGGACAATATCTCAAAAAGTATTCGTCAGATAAAACTCAAACTTTACATGTAAGACTGCTATGGACTAGGGATGCAAACGAAACAAGTATGACGTCATAGGTCACATGGTATGGCGGCCATCTTGGATTTTCGTCCAAAAAAATTAAATATTTGAACGACTTCTTCTCTAAAACCACTGGACCTACATACGTCAAACTTGGATTTTTATGTAGTGCGGGTATGGAACTAAATTCTAATTCAGAAACGATTTTGATGAGATCAAAATCTAGGGAGCTCGCCATAGGTCAAAATTAACATAAGGTCAAAAAACGTATAAATGTCTCTTACTATGTAATGCTAAGACATATCTACTTGAAACTTGATATATAAGTAGTGTTATATTAAAAGAACGTGTGTACTTATTTTAAAGTTCATTAGTTCGATAATTAGGCTTTTAGCTAATTTATTTGTATCTTTACTTCTAATGCACTTACAGAAATGAAAAATATATCACAATATGCTAAATCGCTTTACTTATTCGAATATGTAATAAATAAAACAGATTTCTTAACCGATCTTATGTTTTTTAGGCTATTAGTTCTTCAGTCAGGCAGTTATTGCCTCAAGATTTATGACCCGTCAAGACCAGCTGGCCACAGTTGAGGCTATTGAGTACATTAACTGATAAGCTGTATAGAGATGTCCTTTGATGTCTGTTTGGTGCATTATCTATGGCCAAACACAAGGGAGATGATCCAGTGTGTCAAGACTGGAAGACGAAAGAATTAACTCCCCTTAATATATTATTGTGATTTTGTGATGTTTCTTTTTCGGGCATTATCTCAAAAAGTACAAATCGGATTAAACCAAATCTTGACATATATGACCGTCATTGTCTGCAGATGTAAGCAAACAACTAAATGACTTCCGCTTGGACCCCGGAAACTGCTTTAGCAGCTTTAATTCTTATATGTATTTTCATTTGATTAAAACGCTATATATATTGATTTAAGAATAGTTTTAATCAATTTAGAAACATTATTGCAATGTGAAAAAATCCTTTTTTGATGAGAAACGGACAAGTAGAAGCCATTTTACAATTTAAAGGTTATTATCATGAAATTGAAAGTAAGAATAATAGGAGATGCGAACTCTGAAAATAATGAAACCAGCGTAAAAAGTTACATTTAAAAGATCAGCTATATCATATTAATGAACACTAAAACATCTTCTTGACTAAAATAACCATGGAGAAAAGTTTGTAACATTGAATGTTACAAGTTTAACAATGTAATAGATTCCCTCAGGATAGTTTGAATCCTGGATTGATTAATGTTTTACACCCCACTCAGAATTTTATCAGTTTAGTTGGTGAGGAAATCGGCTCTTTGTCTGAAGGAACCCCCTGTTTGTTTGGCAAGGTCTAGCAACTCGTCCATATATATGGCGATCGATTGAAAAACCCAGTAAAAGTTTTTTTCAGTTCTTGTTCAGACTGAGTGGGATTCAAGCCCACAAGTACAGTAAGTTTACATGTTAATTGACACAATCCCAAGATCTCAGAGGAGAAAAAATCTGTCTGAAGTAAGCCTTTGTATATTAACATTGGATCAAAAAATGCTGAATATTTCTGAGGTCAGGCGAAAACGGATTTTTACTTACATGTACTGCATACTACATCTGCCCTGATGTCACCTGGCAACCATATAGGTCTGGAGGAAATCCACAGCCTGATAGCACCTAGCAACCATATAGGTCTGGAGGAAATCCACAGCCTGACGTCACCTGGCAACCATATAGGTCTGGAGGAAATCCACAGCCTGATGTCACCTGGCAACCATATAGGTCTGGAGGAAATCCACAGCCTGACGTCACCTGGCAACCATATAGGTCTGGAGGAAATCCACAGCCTGACGTCATCTGGCAACCATATAGGTCTGAAGGAAATCCACAGCCTGACGTCACCTGGCAACCATATAGGTCTGGAGGAAATCCACAGCCTGATAGCACCTAGCAACCATATAGGTCTGAAGGAAATCCACAGGCTGATAGCACCTGGCAACCATATAGGTCTGAAGGAAATCTACAGGCTGATAGCACCTGGCAACCATATAGGTCAGGAGGAAATCCACAGTCTGATAGCACCTAGCAACCATATAGGTCTGGAGGAAATCCACAGGCTGATAGCATCTGGCAACCATATAGGTCTGGAGGAAATCCACAGCTTGATAGCACCTAGCAACCATATATGTCTGGAGTACATCCACAGGTTGATAGCATCTGACAACCATATAGGTCTGAAAGAAATCCACAGCCTGATAGCACCTGGCAACCATATAGGTCTGGAGGAAATCCACAGGCTGATAGCATCTGGCAACCATATAGGTCTGGAGAAAATCCACAGCTTGATAGCACCTAGCAACCATATATGTCTGGAGTACATCCACAGGCTGATAGCATCTGACAACCATATAGGTCTGGAGGAAATCCACAGCTTGATAGCACCTAGCAACCATATAGGTCTGAAGGAAATCCACAGGCTGATAGCATCTGGCAACCATATAGGTCTGGAGGAAATCCACAGTCTGACGTCACCTGGCAACTATATAGGTCTGGAGGAAATCCCCAACCTGACGTCACCTGGCAACCATATAGGTACGGAGGAAATCCCCAACCTAACGTCACCTGACAACCATATAGGTACGGAGGAAATCCCCAACCTAACGTCACCTGACAACCATATAGGTCAGGAGGAAATCCCCAACCTGACGTCACCTGGCAACCATATAGGTCTGAAGGAAATCCCCAACCTGACGTCACCTGGCAACGATATAGGTCTGGAGGAAATCCACAGCTTGATAGCACCTAGCAACCATATGGGTCAGGAGGAAATCCACAGCTTGATAGCACCTAGCAACCATATAGGTCCGGAGTACATCCACAGGCTGATAGCATCTGGCAACCATATAGGTCTGGAGGAAATCCCCAACCTGACGTACCTGGCAACCATATAGGTCTGGAGTAAATCCCCAACCTGACGTCACCTGGCAACCATATAGGTCTGGAGGAAATCCACAGTCTGACGTCACATGGCAACCATATAGGTACGGAGGAAATCCACAGCTTGATAGCACCTGACAACCATATAGGTCTGAAGGAAATCCCCATCCAGAAACCACCTGGCAACCATGTAGGTCTGGAGGAAATCCAAAACATGATACCACCTGGCAACCATGTAGGTGTGAAGAAAATCCAAAACATGATACCACCTGGCAATCATGTAGGTCTGGAGGAAATCCAAAACATGATACCACCTGGCAACCATGTAGGTCTGGAGGAAATCCAAAACATGATACCACCTGGCAACCATATAGGTATGGAGGATATTCAAAACATGATACCACCTGGCAACCATATAGGTCTGGAGGAAATTCAAAACATGATACCACCTGGCAACGATATAGGTCTGGAGGAAATCCTCAACCTGAAATTCAAAACATGATACCACCTGGCAACCATATAGGTCTGGCGGAAATTCAAAACATGATACCACCTGGCAATGATATAAGGCTGGAGGAAATGCTCAACCCGTCAGACAGCCTAATAAGACTGGGAGGAATCATTGACCCGATGGCACCTGTTAACCATATAGGCATCTTTTCCATCCAAGTTAAAAACTCCATGGCCCTATTCCGTGTTTAACCTTGGCGGATAAAGTTGTACACTCCAACCCGTCGATAGAACAGAGCCTTTTGATTGGATGCAAGTAAACTTCTCGCAGCTAATCAAAACCCGGGCACTTCCACTAGCTGAGAAATAATATAATTGCGGCTGTATACATCTTTAGCTAATGATTAACGAGTGCTGATTGGCCAAGATTTCCACCACCGGGCACTGTTTGATTTACGGGTTGGAGTGTAGTAATCTGTCAGGGTAAAACTCGGAATGGGGCCATGGAGATTTTAACTTGGCCCCAAAGGATGCCGTATAGGAGGAAATCCCCGACCTGATACCCCCCCCCCCCCCCTCTATATTTATAGCTGTTGATCATTTCACAGACACTCTCTTTCGCATGGGCATTGTCAAGGATAAGCAGAGGATGTAAAATGGGCCATCTTACTTCTTACACTTACTCGAAAACTAGAATGCACAGCGTACATGTGTGGGAGAAGTTCTGGACAAGAATGGATACAGGAATGGTTGGTAATGGGCTGCTTCGCACTAATCTGTCCTCACCCTTGCCTTGGACAGTCTTTCTTTGTGTTGTTTATTTTTCTTATTATGCAGTGTTTTGGGGGCCTCAGGGTAGATCATCTGTGTTGCTGACTGAGAAAACTGTAACGTTCTTTAGTATCTTTACCCTCTTGAAATAAGGCCATTAATAATACTGACTACTGACACGTAAAAAATTACTAAAAAATAAGAAAGTAGGGTACATGTACATTTTTTAATGATAAAATATTAAAAATTGCAATTTTTACATCACGTGTAATGTAGCTGTATAGACAGTAGTCAGTCAGTGCGTCGAAGAACGTGAAAAAGACTGACAAAGAAATGGATAACAGATTAAATACATTTAATTATAAATACATTATTTATAATTTATAGTAGGCCTAATTTAGTATTTTATATAAATTATAATTTATAAGAATGTTCTGTAGAGTAGTTTTCCGTCACAGACTTTCAATTTCACAATTTTATGTAACACAATTTTATGTTACATTTACAATATACAGTGTATGACCTGCTGAGTGATGGTACCTTACACTACAGTTTAATTATGGTCGTACACTTATAAAATCTCATTAAAAGATTAAAGTACTAACAGTAAAAAGTTTACCGGACGAAACATGCCATGTTGAGGACAGGGGCGGATACAGGATTTTGTGAAAGGGGGGGCGTAATTCCTATATGCAGTAGGTAGCGGGGGGCAACTATCACAGCACCACAAGGCGTGGGTCCAGGGGCCGCCTAGGCCCCGGAAGCTCTGGGATCCTAGATCGCCGGAGAGGCGTTCTGAGCCATTTCGGCGTGTAAAACTAGACATTATTTTTCAGAGTACATCTTCATATAGCCGGTGAAAAAATTTCTAAGGGAGATGGCGGAAAAATATGTCTACCAGAAAGATGTTTTAGCTTAGAGCCACGTCCGAATAAACGAGAAGGTCCGATGGGCCTACATCATAAGCGTGATACCTCTAATCCCTCTCGAGTATCACTTATTTTAATCAAGTATTTTAAATTCAACCTAATTAAAACGTTACAAAATTGTTTTTGTTCAAGTCCCTGATAATGAATTATCGGTTGCTAACTTTATTTGCGGAAAAAAATTAATCAAAATGGAACTGTGTATGTTTTGCCTGTTTACGTAATACTCTCAGTAACAATTTCAAAACAATGTCAAGATTAGGGCCTAATGGCAGTTTCAGAGTTCTGTATAGCTTTAAAACGACAGCTTGCGATTTTTGCGCGAAAATTCATCCATAACTCTGGAATAATTCAGCGGCAAATCTTTATTTACATGTACATACAGATGAGCAAGTCCATTCATTCTCTCCTCTCCCATGGTCCACAGTTTTCAAATGTTATTTTATGCTATCTATACAAATTAATGATCCAAACTGATTTTTAAGTGATGACGCATTGATAATTATGATAACATTAAGCGAACAGTGGAAGTGCATGTGCTTTCAATCGGGTGCAACAGTCCTATACGAGTGCATGCACGAAACCAAACATTTCAGGTAAATTCTCATCGCGCATTTTTTGGTGTGTGGCCGATTATCCTTGGGCCCAATGTCCCCGCCATTTGCAACGCTTATATATTGTTTTGACTCTCGTCTCCCCCAGTTACAATAGACTTTTATAAGAGTACATAGTTACGATTTGCGGCGAAGCGGCGACAATTTAGCGATTTCTCTCTTGATGAAATCCCAGAAATATATTATATTTTTAGCCTCTCTGGTCTAATTGTGAGTAAAAACGCTACCAGTCCACATCGCTTAGCTTCGTGTGACTTTGCGCCCCCCCCCCCCCCCCCTCCAACCACTCTCCTTACCACTTCTCCAAGAACCTGGTGTTTTAAATATTCAACACACATAGGCACGGCCCGTACCAATGAGGCAATTATACTAACAATTTAAATGTGATCGTAGCTCCATATAAAGCTTCCTTCTTCATAGTATTGTAATGTAAGATAATTTCGTTTTCCTACTCTTTTTCTCTTTTCCTTCTCTCTTTTTCTCTTTTCCTTCTCTCTTTTTCTCTTTTCCTTCTCTCTTTTTCTCTTTTCGTTTTTTTTTTTTTTCGTTTTTTTTTTTTTTGGTCGGCTGATAGGGGGGGGGGCTATGTGACGTCATAATAACTTGTGCAGCGTTTGTCAAGTGCCTTCCAGCCAGCTTTTCCGCTAGGTGGCACTGTGGATTTACAGAAGACAGACGGCATGGCAGCTGGGGCCGGTTTCTCGAAAGTCTACTTGAGTAATTTTACTTAAGTGCATTAAACTCCCTTAGAAACTCCCTAAGTGGGTTTCACAAACCATTTTGTTTCTCCCTTAGCCAAGGGAATTTTATATTGGTATAGGGGGCCCGTTGTGAAGAACTCTTTTGTGTTTGAAGGCAACTTTAGCGATATATTTTTTTCAGCGGGAATTCATAACAACAACAACACAGGCGCTTTTGACTTTAATTTTGGCAGTAAAGCCCAGTCAATACATTTTTAAGCATAACTATTCAAAATCGCTTGTTGAGTGTAGACCATAAAGTCAAATACAGCAGCAATTCGACATATTTGTGTAAGGATTTCTTATTTCACAATTAATAAAGCAGTTTGCACTCGTAATCCTGTTCCTGAATTTTTTTTAAGAAAAGGCCAAATCCTGATAAAATTGAATGACAAACTGCTAGCACAATGTCAATCTTTTAACTTATGTAAAATATTTTCAGCTTTCTACCAAAATATTTCTTGACAAACCGTAAAACGAAGTGATAATAGCAAAACAAAAACAAAGTATGTCAGCTAGAGGGAGCAATCAATGTTTATCCATGTAAAGCCTAAAGGTAGAGTTGGTAATAAATTTACAACGAAATCAAATGATAACAACTCTCTGGATCTATAAAAATCTTTCCAACGTCACAATTTTTTTGTTTTCTTTTGGTTTGAGTAGATATCAGCAGAAAAAAAAACTAGTTTTGGGTCAAAGATATTTACCAACCAGCAGCTGTGAAAGAGTAAGGAAAAGACGGAAAAATTAAAACTATCGGCAATTAAGGGACAATTTTCAGGATGTCGAATATTTAAAGGGGCATGAGCTGCCAAAATGTTGATATTTTTACGTTAAAACAGAATGTTGAAATTGTTGGCTATTTTTCTCAAGACGTATAATTCAGAAGCTTTTTAGTGCTTCAAGACTCGAAAATGTACGACAAAGTATTGTTTTGAACTAACTTTGGCTTATGATGAATGAATGGTCGTCCCGGTTATTTAAATTTTGTTTACTTTTCGAACACGTTTTCGGGTCGTACAGGTCACATACTGTATGGATTTTCCTCATTCCAACGCCAATCATTTAGTTTTTCGATGGCCTTCAAAGCCTCTTGCTGTCGTGACAATCAGAAATTATGAAAAAAGTGTGAATTTTGGCCACTTTAAGATGATGTGGTATAAGTTAAGACTCAGACGAGCATTTCTGTAATCCTACTACAACAAGGTGCATATAAATGTGAAGGTGGCCAGGTTTATTGAGATAATAAATAGGAGGAAACCATGATGTCAACAAATCTGATTGATTTAAACCCATGCCACATTGACAGAAGTGCTTTCTGTACTGAATACCAATAAATACAGATAAGAAGATTTTCCCTGGGTGCGCGTGTTTTAGTGTTCATAAATAAATACAGATAAGACACACACAAAAAGTAAGACTGACATAAATCCATGTTGTTCATGATTAAGAAAAAAAAAACACATTTCCGTATAAAATTAAATTATTTTATTGTAAGGCAAAATTTTAGAGCATTTTTAATATGTCACAGAATCAAACATATATAAGTTAGTGTCGAAGCTAAAACTGAAGGAAATTGTATTTTGGTAAATACATTAATTGTAAATACTGGTCATTCAAAGAAAATCTGAATTTTGACAGCTCATACCACTAATATTATAAAATGCCAAAGTAGAAATAAAAAATATATAACTGTATTGCCTGTGTGAAATAAAATTCAAATCACAGTAAAAACATTTTAACTGTTAATTTTTGTCGATCGTAATATTCACATACATTCCTATTCCTTAAAGTGGCATGAGCTGCCGAAATTCACACTTTTTTCATAATTTCTGATCGTCACGACAGTAAGAGGCTTTGAAGTCCATCGAAAAATTAAATGATTGGCGTTGGAATGAAGAAAATCCATACAGTATGTGCCCTGTACGAACCGAAAACGTGTTCGAAAAGTAGCAAAATTTAAATAACCGGGACGACCATTCATTCATTCTAAGCCAAAGTTAGTTCAAAACAATACTTTATCGTACATTTTCGGGACTAGAAGCATTAAAAAGCGTCTGAATTATACGTCTTGAGAAAAATAGCCGATAATTTCAACATTCTGTGTTTACGTCAAAATATCAACATTTTGGCAGCTCATGCCCCTTTAATCATTAAAATGTGGTTTGAATAAACACCTCCCACTTGCACTCTCTCCACATTGAAAATTTTAATGAAAACATATCTCCGCAGTTCATTCCACCGTAAATTTATACCACCAACTATTGTTTTCATTTTGAGTGGCCCTTCCAAAAAGAAAAAAAAGAAGCTAAAACAAGATTCAAATTTTGGTTAAAGGTCTGCGGGTTGATTTTCTTTGAAAAAAGTGTAATGAAAGAGTAAATCATTTAAGCCACATAAGTAATGTCTTAGCACGTTTTTTTCCAACAATCAAGGATCATGAAAAAAGAAAGAAGCAAACATAAAACAATAAGAATTTTGGCAGGTGAGATAAACACCCCACACTGGGGACGCAGCCTACAGATTCAAAGTGCTGTCATAGCTGTGATATTCCTTGCTTGGAGCTCAAAAGGTTTATGATTGCTTTTATATCCTTATGAAGATTTTTTTTTCCTTCTTTTTTTTGTCTTTGCATGATGCCTTTAAAACAAAAGTAAAGTCCATTTAACTACAATGTATTTAAATACAGCAAGAGTTTCTTTGTCCAAGTTTTACTGCTCATTCAGGGACTTCAATCCAATCTATTGTATTCAACTGTTATTCTATATCAAACAAGACCCATTCGTTCCATCTGAAACAAAAAAAAAAAATTACAATTAAATTAAAAGAAAGCTTGCTTTATACTTGAAACTTCACTCTAAATTTGTTCCACTTCACTTAATTGATCTAAATCCTGTTTAAGTATGGTCATTAAAGAGCCTCAAAGTAGCATAAGCTGTCATAATGTGGATATTCCGTGAATAAAATAATTAGCTCATATATCCTATAAGGTTGTTCAGCATTTATAGATTGATCGATGTTTTACACCGTACTCAACATTATTTCAATTATATGGAGGCATTGCCAGGAGGAACCCCCCCCCCCCCCCCCCCCAACCTTCCACATATGTCTTTAAAGTAAAAAATCCAATCAAGCCTGAGTCGAACGGAGCATCCCTGTCTAATCCACGTAATAAACATTACAATATCAGCAGCATTGTGTTTTATATGGATTAGACCTACTCGTAAAAATGTCCTAGGAAAACAACTTACTCTATTCAGCAGTAAATAGCCATAGAATATTTGTTTTCTTTGAGAGTTTGCAATGTCCAGCTGTGTAGTCCATTATATTTTTAGGATTGACTGATCATCTTCTTTGCTAAAATAAAAATAATAACAAGTGAAAAATCAAAGCTTTGAAACTGGAAGGTTCAGGATTTTTTTTTTAATTACATACAGGTATACATTATTATTATTTAAACACATTTTGTGATAAAAAAAACACACAGTATGCATGATTTAGAGGCCATAATCATGGCTGAAAACGCAGTCATATTTTTAAATTGGAAAATACTGAGACAAGAGGAACATGCTTTCTATTTGTCTTAACTGCCAATTCAATCTGTACCCCCAGTTAGGAGGGGTTGACTCAGTTTAATGTTTTTTTCCCTTTGATAGATGCTGTGAAAACCTCATAGAAACATCAGATGTTTCTTAAAGTAATCATCAAAATTGTTTGGCATACGCTAAAGAAAGTTCACTACACATTTTGTATTTCTGATGCAAGTTACAAAAACTAACGGTGCCCCCATTTTGGGGGAGTTGCAGTGAAGACGTGAAGTGCAGTCAGTCAGCGACAAATATTTAATTATACTTTGATCAACAGCCAAAAACATTTAGCTTATTCAGCAGGAACACAAAGTAGTTAACTTGACTTTGAATTGACCACTGCGTATTATTTTAATTTTTAATCAAGACATCAATTCAATGAACAAATATTTATGAAATTGTGTTACAACAACAACAACAGCATCGCTCGCCGGCGAGCAAATGTGTTGTGAAAACAACAGTTTAGAAATAAATTACTTACTTCTGTTGAACTGTCACTTGTTCATTTGTCTGTTGGTCGACATTGTCAGCATTCTTTCTCCAATAATTTGACTTATACGGCAATGAAATCAGAACCACAGATCTGAACTGGACAGACTCTGCATTAGTTCAATTTACCGAACTTATGGTGATATTACATATACCAACGTTCAGTCTGTGAATTAGAAATACAAGGTGGAAATGATGCTTAAATTGCAAGCCATGAACATATTATTGTAACTCCTCGGTATGGACGATTCCTACCTCAGACTTCTTTAAAACTCATAAAATATTATTCTTGTCCGCTTTTATTACATGTAGCTATTCCAAAGGGCGTACACCTGGTCTTAAACAACAACAAACTGTCATTTCTTGGAGACTTTGCCGCCATTTTGCGCGACGTTCGAACTGGGTCAAACGGTGCATGTCAAATAAATAAAATAAATAAAAATAAATAAAAGAGGAAAGAATAATCTTTTATGAGTTCTAAAGAAGTCTGTGGTAGGAATTGCCCATACAGAGCAGTTACAGTATTATTTTCATGGCTTGTAATTTCCGACAAAAGTGCGTCGAGCAGCATTTCAGAATTCACAGACTGAACGTTGGTATATGTAATATCACCATAAGTTCGGTAAATTGAACTAACTCTGCATGTGTGGTAGCCATCTTGTTTAGCAGTAAAGCGAACTTGATTCTCACTTAAGTAACATGCGACCACCCTTAAAGTTAAGGGTGTTTTCATCCTAAGTAATTTTTTGTGAAACCCACTTAGGGGAAAATAAAACCCACTAAGGGAAAAAGCTTGCTTAAGGGACTTTTTTCCCCTAAGTGAACTTTCGAGAAACCGGCCCCAGGACGCTAAGTGACAGGATGAAAACAAGGAACTTTTAATCAGTTGTACTTTTTTCGTTTCTATTGTCATGCAAATCTTTCTGAAAATATTTCAATTAACGTTTTTGGAAACAACTTAATCGAACATTTAGATACTTCTGTTTTAAAAACAGTTACCTTTTTAAACTTAAACAGCCGTCCAGGAACTAGCCGCACTCGTGTGTCTCTATCCTGGTTTACTTACTTTGCCGGTCAGGTAGAGCCACATTAAACCGTCATTATAAGGGTGAGATAACTCGTGTAACCTCATTAGGACAATTTTTATGCTATACTTTTCAAAGAGCGATTTAACAGTTTAACAACGAATTTCGAAGAAATCAACTGGTTCAGTGAAAAGAGGAATGTTTCAAAGATATAATACTTAATTAGCGGTAATAGCTGAAAGGTAGTTGAGATTAAGGATAGTTAAGACTTAGCTTAAATCTGGAATCCGAAGTCCTTCCAATTAATTCATTTAAAAGCCGTAACTATCCAGGAACCAGAATTCTAAAGCAACGGCAAATTCAGATCGTCTAGAGAAAACGTAACGTTCAGTCTACGAATTTAGAAATGCTGGTCGGTAAAGTCCGACAAACTTTTGTCGGAAATTACAAGCAATGAAAATGTTATTGTAACTGCTCTGTATAGACAATTCCTACCCCAGACTTTTCAATAAAAGCGGACAAGAATAATCTTTTATGAGTTTTGAAGAAGTCTGAGGTAGGAATCGTCCATACCGAGGAGTTACAATAATACTTTCATGGCTTGTAATTTAAGCATCATTTCCACCTGGTATTTCAAATTCGTAGACTGAACGTTGGTATATGTAATATCACCATAAGTTCGGTAAATTGAACTAGAGAAAACGAAGCCACATACAATAAAATATATATATATTTTTTGAATTCTTCAAATTAGCAGTTAGAAAACCATGAATATTATAAGCATAATATTATAGCCTAACTGCATTGCTGCAATACCCTATTTAACAAATTGACAATGTAATAAAAAAAACCACTGAACTGCACAGTCAACTCTAATCAAAAGGGCTATTATGATATCATATATTGCTATTGAAGTCTATGGATGTGGAACTCTTATGCACTACATCATATGCAGGGCATTGGTACTTTTTGACCCAAAGTCGCCTTAAGCCGCGCCCTCTCCAGCTAAAATATTTTGGTGTTAAGCCCTTATTAGTCAAACATACATATATGGCACTGTCATATTGCTTAGAAAAATGTATTTGATGATAAAGAGTTAAATACTCAGAGGTGAAGAAATATTTTTGTTGAAAAGCAGAAAGCTTTAATATAAGACCTTGACATATAACCCATACTTATAGTTTTAATAAAATCTTTTGCAAACAGACTAATAAAAAGCCAAATGTAATGCATAAAATGTTCTTCCAAGCCAATTGCTAAGTTGGTCACTTAAGTTGTTGAGGCCACACTACTTTTTTTACTACGAGCAGTCTCTGCACGCTTTGAGCGTGAAGAAGATCCAATAAGAAGTGATATTATATCAGAGATGATGAGAGCTGCTGTCGGTGGTAAATCAAGTGCTCCGAAATACAAATATATGGGCTGACATGAGCTGGCAATTTTTTTTTGCCTACACAGGATTGCAATCTTTTGACAGTGTAGTATGGGTTTCCTCTGTGCGTCAGCTAGTGAAATTCCATAACAGTCACAATGGTACCATTGTTTACACTTTGTACAGGATACCATTGGGCTGGAATTTATTTCCATACACATAGGACACATGGTCATGCGCATCTCTGAGTTCTTAACTCTCTGAAGGCAATCCCCACGTATTGCTTGAAAAATGTTAAACCTCATCTGGTTCGGATTGAGAACATCTGTCAACGCCTTTCCTTCAACAAGTTGTCTAGCATACCAGCAGACATAGACGCCACAGCTAGATGAGTCTTTCTGCAGATTATGCTCCGGTGAAATAATGGTAAAATCTTTCCAACCATGTCTTGCTAAGAAAGGTGTGAAAAAGTTCTTCAACATAATGCCAAACATGCTTTGAGCTACATTATGAACACTTTGAATGGGGTTGAGATAAATAACCTTTTTTGGGGGAATATTGGCTGCGACCAATGTCCAATGGGCTCCTGTTGGGTTCCAAGGAGCTAAAACCCAAACTACTTTTGAAAGGTCTTCTCCTCTCCACACACGACCTGATGAAAGTTGATTTTGCAAGACAATCATTGAAGTTGCTTCAAGGATCTGGACATTTGGTTGTGCTTGTTTCAGACACCAAAAGAAGGCATCAATAATATTGTCGTACAGCCAGCCAGTCTTGAATTCCTGATCGAATATTTTCAATACCGAAAGAACCCCTCGTGTTAAAGATGGTTCCAAAGATTTTAAATGGAGCAAGCTGCAGTTTATGGCCCCAAATCTGAGCAAGGGATCCACGAGAAGTCGTCCTCTTTTTAGTGGTGGGGTGAAGTCGCTGACTTCAAAGAAGGGTAATGACTGAATTGATGAAGATTTTGCTATGTTGTCTCCCTGTCCAACTTCACTTGACTGCTTAATTTTGTTCTCAGTAACAAGCTCTGGTTTTGGTAGATCGGGTATATTTTTCTTGCATTGCTTGATTAGACTGTCAACTGATAAATTGCACTTGTACATTTGTCTCATCATAGCAGCCTTGGTGCCATGTCTTTTTGAAAAAGGATGTTTCCAGTTTCGTTTAAGAGATCTTGGAAGTGGTTCGAGTTTAGATTTAATTTTTTGGGGTTTTCTTTTTACAATTTGTTTGGTTAAAACTATGCCATTCTCCTTTTGCAGCTGTTGCTCAAACTTGACTCTAG
Source organism: Lepidochitona cinerea (assembly GCA_963971465.1). Taxonomy (NCBI): domain Eukaryota; kingdom Metazoa; phylum Mollusca; class Polyplacophora; order Chitonida; family Tonicellidae; genus Lepidochitona; species Lepidochitona cinerea. The sequence continues at coordinate 1,603,761 of OZ020559.1, forward strand.
CTGCTTTGAGATCTTCTACTAGCTCTGAAACAGAAGAGGAGTCCACAGATTCATATAGAAGGTTTTTTATAATGGCTAATTCATCACATCCTTCATTGATCAGTGATCTTGTTGGGGGGATAACTGAGTCGGCAGGTGTTGGACAGTTTGTCATAACTAATTCCTTCTTTTTCATATTTACAGCATTCCTGTTAGAATCATCAATAACTGGTTTAAGGTTATCAACAGATTTGAAGAAAACCTCCTCATCAAGAGTAAGAAAATGAGACTCTCTATATTCTGCCAAAATGTTATTCCAAGCCCATCTCCCACTCTGAATGATAACCAATATATGTTTACATGGAAGATGCCATCTAAGCCAATCTTGACATTCGCAGCTAGGAAACCCACTAACATTAGGATCCCTCAAACAAACCCTATATCCAGGCATGCCATTAACAGAACTGTCTACATGAAAATGTCCACAGCTTGGGTCTACTACTTTAATTCTCTCCTTGTTAATTTCAGATGTTGAGGACAATCTTTTCAAGCAATGGTCTACAAGGTAATCCGGTCGATTACGAAGGTAAACTGGAATGTCTGGATTACACTGACGCCCTTGACCAGAGCTGTAGGTATTTGCATCAATATAGCTGTAAAGAAAAAAAAATGTTTATAACTTATTCTGATTAGTATTTTGATTTAAATTTGCATCGTCAACAAAAATGTTCTTAATAGCATTGTCTGTTTCTAAATTTCCCAAAATCTTGAAGAAGTTCTTTTGATGTTTGCAACACACCAAAAAAGAATGCATAAACGAATGCATTATACATATTGGATCCAGTGGGTTAGACTTATTGTCCCTCAGTCGCCGTATGTGGATGAGTTGCTAAGTACTCACTGAAGGTTGACTGTTTTGGTTTCCTCCCCCACTAAACTTTCAACTCTGCCATATAAGTGAAATAATCTTGAATGTGGCCTAATACATCAATCAATCAATATCCATATTGTATGTGTTAGAACAGATTTGTATATTATATAGTAAATGCAAGTGTCCAATAATATAAAAAAAATTAATTGGCATATAAAAAGCAATGAACTTCTTGTTTTTATATTTGTTTCATCTTTTTGGGGGATTTATTCATGACCGAATTAGATATTCTAACACATGTATGATAGCCCTACATGTTGTAAGATAGGATGAGATAGCAAGACTTCCATGTAAGTACAAACATATCTTTTAAAAGTTATCAGGTCTGTTGGTACACAAAAAATAGCAGCTCATAAAACAGTTGTGGTTGCAAATGTTAAGTTTAAATAGAAAATAAAGTGAAGTGCTTAAACTTAGATTATCTTTACATTAACGTTAATGTATTAGAATATAAATAATGTTCTGATTCTTTGTGTATATCATGTCATAACTGAAAGAAATAAGGAAGTGCATTTTTTAACCCTGGCGTTCGGCCCAAATCCGTAAACAATGGACACTTTTTTTTCTTCTTGCAATTATCACAGGGTATACACAGAGAATCAATTCATTATTTCTTAAATATTTCATTCATTTAATAAATGAAAGACAGAAACCTCCACCAAGAGCATTAAAAAAATCACTTATTGATACGATATACATGCATGTACACTGAACATTGAAAGCAGGAAAGCAAGCTATGTGTACACGTACCTCTGAAAAAGCAGTGTCAGTTTTTGTTTGTTAAGTTCATATATTAAGAAAATTTCTCCATTATTAGATCACAAGGTAAAATGACAGTGTATTCAGTGTATTAAGGATAGTCATAAGATGAAATACAGTTAAGGAGAGTGAGTAGTCATAACATGGAAAACTAAGTTTATCGCAGCCAAGGGTGAGGCGTTTCTGTAAATTGATCAATGTCAGCCGTAGGGCTTAAAAGCAATGGTAAACAGATGTCAACTATCACGTCACAACTTCAAGCTAATTAATTTCCATATAGAACTGGTAAAGAGAAAAGGAATGTTTAGTTTTCTGCCAGAAATCTAATCTTCTTTTTGACCAAAATCGTACTTATCCTTTATGGAGAAGTAAATGAGAATAGATAGAAAAATATTAGTCCTGCCAGATGTTAGACATGCAAGGTGCAAAAAAAGACTTTATACCTGAACTTCTTACTGGGCAAAAAAACCTTGAAAAGTAAAATTTCAATATTTAATTAAGCATACTTTATGTAAATGATGACAAAATAGGAAAGGGAAAATGCCCTAGAATGTTGTCTGAAACAAATCTTTTCTACTAAATCAACATTACTGACTAAATTATATAGATTGTTTTCAAAATCTAGAAGTATATTTTAGCTTCAGAGCAGAACAAAGTTTTCAAAAAATTTACTTACAGTTCATACTGATCAGGTAAATATTCCTCTACAAGTATTCGTAGCATGCCAGCCAGGGTCTCTTTCCTTAATGTTCTGATGTATTGGTGTTTAAAGGCACCATTCTGCCTTTCTAAGCCATTGTTTGTATTAACGTAAACGAGAAGCCTGTGTCTTCGGTACAGGCTGACCCACCTCAGCAAAATCACAATGTAATTTAGAACATTTTACTTTGATTGATGGTTTGATGTACTAGTTGGCTACAGATTTTTGCAATGCTAACAATTGTATATTATATTTTTATAATTTGTATATATAAATGTATAAACAATAACATAGACTACTGATGATATTGCACCTTTTTGTGTCGCATCCATGTTCCTGAAAACCACTTCCTGAGTCTTTCATTTTTTTTCCATTCAGTGCAATCGTACAGAGAATTTAGAGTTGTTTCAAGAGTCTTCTCTGTTTGACTGTTTGCTACATCTCGAAGCTTTCCTAACAGGCTAGCTTTTGTCTGTGAAGAAGAGACACCATTTTCTTTTTTTGACACCCATCTCTCCCATGCCTGCTCTCTATGAAACGTACAGATCAATACACTACAATCTAAAATAGAAAACCATTTCACATAGTATGAATATTCTTGCAACTTATTCCTGTTCTCTTCATTTTTTAGAGATGACTGCTTATGATCAAGTCACATGCTTTGGTAACAATGAAAAAAACATAAAAAGGCTGAAGTTCAACGTGATCTGATAACTCACCAGGAAACAGGGTCTCAACAGAGGTAATTTCCTCCTGGCACAAGTCTGTTATTAAATGCATGGGTTTCCACTGAGGATTCCACTCTTTAATGATAGCAAGGGCCTCCGTAATACTTTTTGCTGTCTCGTCCTGAATTACAAATTCTGCAACAACAACATAGTTGCAGTTTGTTTTTACAGCCAGGAAATACCAAGGCATAGCATACTTTGTGGTCTTGTAAGTGGCATCTAAAAACGCCATTTCTTGCCCGTATCGATGAAGTAGACGTTTTTGCCATGTTGTTTGGTGTACAATAAGGAGTCGGTTGGAGAGTTCAAGGGCAGAGGTGATTATATTTTCTTCAGTGTCCTCCTCAGTTTCAGGGTCACAATCCTCAGGAATATCCTCTTCTTTCAAATTCTCCCCTTCATTTCTGAATGGCCTGAAAAAAACCTTGTCGGATGAAGCCTGCCACTTTTGAATTAGGTTGGTAACATTTTCTTGGTCCATCATGGAGACCCTCTGTTTTATGGTGGCATTATACATGTGGTTTTTGATTGTACGTAGAGATGGAAAGTACCTTCGGTTATTTCGTGCCGGCATCTTCTCATCACGAAAGATTTCTCCGTGAGTGAAGATTCGTAAATGTCTCCTCATTTCACTAACGTTTCTAACCCCTTCAGCTACAAGATCTCGTATTTTCTGGACAAGCTGGCTATCCAGAGGTTGAAAACGTCCCCCCATCTACAAGAGAAGTATATAAGTGGAATGTACTTCTCGTTAGATATATGTAACCTTATTTTATATGATTACAAGCTATGCATTTGTATCATATATACATGTAGTTACACGAAATCTAACTATAAAAGTCTGATTCATGTATTTATTCAATTACAGTACATACTTCTGCGATGGTGTGTCCAGTGTGTTCAGACTCCTGAGGAACACAGATATATAGTCGTCTTTGTTGGGTCACAGGTGACGATATTTCACAAAGGTCAGACTTAATCGCTTTTGCCTTCAATTGCCTTCTGCCTTTAGAATCTATGGAAATCTGTATGTAGAAAGGTAAAAATACCATCTGATCAAGAATTTTGGCTCCTTAACTTTTTTTTTCTCCTTAACCAGAAACATTAATCTTATCTCTTATCCTATCATACATTGCAGTGCTAAATATTTGTTCCCTTTGAGGGATAAAGCCCTCTCTGCTTGTTTCCAGGGGCCATAGTGCCTAAGGCTCTGATCAAAAGGGTCTGATGCTGACCTTCTTAAATGTTATACGCTTACTAGTATGTCCTGCAGTGGTACTAAAATATGATTACAGATAAAAAATGCTGTACCTTGTAAGCAGGAAACCTTACAATCTCATACACATGGATTTTCGCTTTACAACCTATCTTCTTTGTATCGTGTTTTAGAAAGCGATGCTTTATGCAAGGGTTGTCCTGTAAAACACAATTATAGACTCTGAACAATCAGAACAAGTGATTACATATCACAAAACAAGCCAGTAACTTAGGAATATTTGGAAATATTGCATAAAATCTTGTAGTTTACACATTTGGCTATTTTCACATTAGTAGTATCATAGACAAACTCTGTGAATATGAAGCTACGAAAACTCTACCTTGATTAATTCTTCAAAGCATATATTCAACAAGTTTTTGTACCTGGCTTTTTTCTGCATACTTCTTTTTGTTGTACTTATTTCTGTCGGGTCCATGTTGACACTCGAATACCGTTGTCGCTAGCACCATGAAAGGTACACCATCAAATGGCAGCAAGACCGGTCCTTGGTTAGGCCCATGTTGCCATTGCACTCTGTGTGCCTTTGCATTCAATTCTTGAGACAGAAAATAAGTTGGCTCTACATTATTTAACTACATTTTGTAACCTTTGTAAAACAACTTAACATAGCATACAGTCATTAAGGTATCAGTGGGCCGGGCTGTGGAAGGCTTTGCCCAAACACACATCTGAAGCTACCACACTTCGATTTAAGGATCTCACATACATTATATAAATATTATATTTTTAAGAAAAGTTATATATAATTGGACATAATATTTCAATAAACAACTTTATTAAATATTCTTATACATTATGTGTATGTAGACTTGAAACATGATTAAGCAAACTTACCAGTAGTACCAAAGCCTTTAGTGCGGGTCATGACTGTATATCTAGTCGTCGTCAAAGTTTCAAACTGCTGTATAGCAATTAGTAATTCATGGGTTGATGTTACGAAACCACATGTCTCATTAAGCATTCCATTGCACCAATTTGCCCATTTTGCAGTAGGGTCCTCCTGGGTTCTCTGGATATATCAACGTGTACAAAATATATGATAAAGATAATGATAGAAACAGCAAAGGCAAAACCTCCCCCATGGGCCTAGGGCTCATTTTTTATGGTGCAACCCACCATCTGAAGTACGCCCCATAATATGGAACCCTGGGTATATTTGTTTAACCTCCAAGGTGTTCCAAAAAAACACATGCAACGAGGGGTTTAAATCACTCAGACCAATTAAAAATTTTAAAATTTCTAAGAGGATTTTCCACTTGGGCGCTGTATGTGGAAGAGTTGCCAGGTACTCTCCTAAGGTCGGGGGATTTCCTCTAGGCCCTGAGCACGGTTTCCCTCTAAACCAAACAAAGAGGAACACAAAAAATGAGTTTAAAATCTTAATTTCTAATAAATGTCAAGAACTTAGAAAGAGCACAAAATTACATCTAGAAAAAGTAAACATAGAGTAAAAATAAACATAATGAGTCTCACTCAAAGTCCACTACTGGGGTTATGGATTATTTTATGTTTATCAGATGGTATTAATAAGTAAACATAAACTTACATCTAAAAGTTTACTTTTCTTTGTGATTGGCACCTGAAAATCCTCATCTTCATCCATTTCAAGGCAGATATTAGTCACAACTGGAACGATGAAAGAAAACAATAGAAGCAAAAAAATCAAATTACCCAAAATTACCAAATTAGTTTTTTAGTTTAAAAAAGGATTGTGTTGGGGGGGGGGGGGGGTATTCCGTACAGCATTTACGTCATTTGAGTTCTATTATCACAAATCAATTTTCCCAATGAAGAGTAGTGTGATTCAAACTTTCACAATGTATGAGTGAATACCAGTTTGGCAATTTTATTTCGGAAGTCCTTTTTAGTCCCTTACCAGCGAAGCCGAGGGGGACAAGGTTTGTGCTCCGTCAGTGCGCCAAGTCAGTTTTCCTGACTTTTTTCTCTACATGCTTTCAGATATTCTATTGATTTTTATACGCCCAGCTTGAAAAGCGGGCTGTATTATGGTATCATCTCCGGCTGTCCGGGGTCCGCTTTCCCTTCCGCTCCTTAACTTCCAAAGTTTTGATTCCAACTTGACTAATGACAATTTTTTCTGAGTATATTTCTTATGGGTAGAAGGTGTGTCGCGATCTATTTTGACATCATACCTTGCGTAATATGGCAGCCATATTGGGTTTTGTAATATTTACTTTTTCTCTCCATAACCTTTAAATTATAAAATGGCTTCCACTTGTCCGATTCTCATCAAAAAAGGATTTTTTCAAACTACAATAATGTGTCTAAATTGATTAAAATATTCTTAAATCAATATATAACATTTAATTCAAATGTAAAATACGTATAAGGATTAAAGTTTTATCTACAAAGAGATAAGTAACTCAACCTTGTTCTATTTATGTAAATACACTAGCTCTTATCTCAAGTGCTGAGACCTTTATTGCCTTCTGTACCACATGGTCTCCGTAAAATTAAATATAGGCTTTGTATTAATGTTTGCCTTTTCATAACCATGCTCAACTGTTATATATTTTTTGTAGCCAAATAATATAGATGAATGATATTATGAGAAAAATTTTAAAATCTACTTTAAAGGGGCATGAGCTGCCAAAATGTTGATATTTTGACGTAAACACAGAATGTTGAAATTATCGGCTATTTTTCTCAAGACGTATAATTCAGAAGCTTTTTAATGCTTCTAGTCCCGAAAATGTACGATAAAGTATTGTTTTTAACTAACTTTGGCTTAGAATGAATGAATGGTCGTCCCGGTTATTTAAATTTTGCTACTTTTCGAACACGTTTTCGGTTCGTACAGGGCACATACTGTATGGATTTTCTTCATTCCAACGCCAATCATTTAGTTTTTCGATGGCCTTCAAAGCCTCTTACTGTCGTGACGATCAGAAATTATGAAAAAAGTGTGAATTTCGGCAGCTCATGCCACTTTAAGTATGATTAGTAAATTATAAACTGCTTTTCTAAAAAATTGAAACATTTTAGTCCAAACTATATTGACAACAAACAATGTTTAACATCGCGATTTAACAGCAGCGGAAATCGATGACTTGTACCGAGTACAAATCTAGTTAATAATCGTTGATCCAAATAGCCCTTTTTAAATTTGATACAGATGGATTTTAAAGGTTTTAGTGGTAAGATTTCATTTTGTTGGCATGGGGTCCACCATGGTGGGTTACAAATCAAGTTTTTTGTTCTTTGTGCATTTTTACCGAAGTTATCTCCCAGTGAGTGACTGTAGAAATTGCTTCAAATAACTTTTTTTCTATATGCTTTTAGATATTCAATTGATTTTTGGTATGGGGTTCCACCATGGTGGGTTACAGATCAGGTTTAAGTTTTGTTGCGCTTCACACATTTTTTCTGAAGCTATCTCCAGTGGACTTCAAACATTTTATACAAAATAATCATTTTCTGGACTCATTCAAATTGTTGTTAGTGTGTGAGTACAGCATGGTTAGTTACAGATCATGTTTATGTTTTGTTCTACTGCGCACCTTTTTAACAGAAGTTATCGTCCTTGGTCTTCAGAAATTTCTTATAAATGAGTTTTCCGGACAGTTTTACAAAATGTTTATTGACATTTAGCTGTTTTTTGGTATACATGAGAAAAAAATCTTAAGTGTGGCGTTTAACTCCCATCAATCAATTTAATTTTTTATGAACTCCAAATCCTCGGATTCCCTTTTCCAAGTTCATGAGAAAAACCCTAATTTTGGCATCTCTTGACAATTTTTGGAGCTGCCATGAAGTTCTTCGCATTTGTATTTGCCTTTTACAAACTAAAGAAGTTAATTTTAATAGTGCTACGCGTAGTTGCAATTTTCACACGCGAAGCGTCAACTACATGAACATCTCCATGGGTTGACTGTTTTCAGGTTGATAAATCTAAAATGACTTTTAAAACTAAACGAGGATTCTTTAACATTTTATGGTTGATTTGCATGAAATCTGGAAACCTGACTGACATAGACGTTTTTATTGTGATTTGATCAGCAGACACTCTATTCATTTTCATGTTCAAAACAACCATCTGCCTTTCAATAGCTTCATCGAGAAGAAGACTATAAATAATATATCTAGTGTTTGGTCTAATTTTCGTACAAAGCCATTGGGACCAGGTTGATTTAGTTTTGTAAATTTTGGCAGATGGAACCACTATTTTTTACGTCACAACATAAATTCGAATGGCCACTCAGATACACACTGAGGTGATAAGTAAGGCACACTGCATCCATGCTTTTAAAAATAAAGTAAAACTGTGTTTTACCAGTAGGCGGCTCCTCAGAGGCTTATAATCCTAGTTTCAGTGTAAATATTACAGCTTGGGTTAGATGGTTTGTTATGTCTCTGACAACATGTGTTAGGGGGTTATACTGTGGTTGTGCTGTCCGTTCATGGTTGTCTTTCAACTAGGACTTGCCTGCAAGATATCTCCTGAACCAATTGACAGAATTTCATGAATTTTTCAGGAAAAAATCCAATATGTATCACAGATTATAAATAACCTACTGATATTGATTCAGGATAAAGAGATCCTTTGTTAAAGAAAAAAAAGAATGGTTTGAAATAGAACTTGACTACCCCTATGATCAGTCCAGAAGCAAATCATAACGCTTAGGCCTATTGGCAATGTCATGTACTCACAAAATTAAAATATTATTAAACATAATTGAGACCAGCCCCAAAAGCTCAGTCGATAGAGGGTCCGCTTCAGGCCTGGGAGATCCGGGTTCAAGCCTGGGTCGAGTCAGACCAAAGACTTTAACAGTGAGAGCTGTTGCTGCTTCGCTTGGCGCTCAGCAATAGGAGTTACAGCAGAGTTTTTTACTGTTCCTATTTTCTCTTACTTTGCTAGTTAGTTTCTACAAGTTGAAATGATACCAACCTGTTTAGAGGCAATGGCATGTAGTACCTTTCATTATTAACGTCACTGCAGGAGAAGAAATGTTTTGATCTGAAAACCATCCAGTCTGGAACCATTCTGGACATCCCTGGTTCCATAATACAGCATCAATATTGAATTATGTAATATTCTGTTTTAGTCCAGGTATTGGTTGTTTGTGCTTAACAACTTTAAGTTTTAATCTGTACAATTCTTTCACAACATTTGCTTATGGATAGACAGTTCTTTTAACCATTCATGATAATTTTGGTTGCATGATTGCATAATACAACATCTATATTAGATTATATCATATTCTGGCTTAGTCCATATCTTTAGTTTTGAATGAATTCTAACCATTTTAAGAGTATATACCTTAAGATGTAGATGGTGTGTCTTGAATAATTTAGGATATCCCTGGGTACATAATGCGGCATATATGTAACTTGATCAAATAGATAAATGAAAATGTTTCATATGAACATAGAATTTCAATTGCTGAAATATGTTCTGTAATGTAAAGTAATCAGTCTTCGTGGAAGGTTGTATGTTGAGTTTACTAAAAGTATTGTTTTTAGTAGGCTGCAGGTATGCAGATGTTGGGATGGCACAACAGGCGATCAGAGATTATCGCTTACTGCAAAAAAAGTTAATATCATGCCTAAAGTGCTTAAACTCCAGACATTCGTTTTAAAAACTGAGAATGTCTCACACTGCTATATTATGTCAAGAGGAAACGTGTATTCTTCATACACCAGAAAGTTATTCGTTGTATGGTATACCCAGCGCAGTCTGTCCAAGGTTCCCTTTCGCTCCATAGCTTGAAGAGTTTTGACCTGATCTTTACAAATTTTTGACAGCATATACTTTATGGGCAGATGGTGTGTCATCAATCACTTATGACATCTTCGGTTGCATAATATGGCATCTTAATTGGATTATTTAACATTCTCTTTTAGTTCATATCGTCTTTCGTCTTGACCTTGAAAATTTATTCAGAGTACATCTATAGATCTATTCCTAAGGATTGAGTGTGTGTCGTGAACCATTTATGACTGCTTCGGTTGCATGATATGGCATATATATTAGAGTATGTGAAATTCTTTTCTAGTCTATATCTTTGTTCCCTTTCTCTCCACAACTTAAGAGTTATGATCCGATCTTGATGATTCTTTCAAAACATTTACTATATAAGTGGACTTTTAGTTTTGTTCCGATCATTACCATTTTCCCTATAAAAATTATGGTTTGTTGGTGGGGTCCTTTGCCGTTGATCAAGTTTGCCATCTGTATTATCCTTCGCCTCCGGTTTGGTTATTTACATTGGTTGTTAGGAACTACATGTACTGGACAATTATCTAAAATATCCTGTAGTTTTTGCGCCATGTCAGTCTATGCACACGCTTGATTCTATTAGTATTTTTCGTCCCCCACTAATCCTTGCTATGAATTTCCTCGCCAGATAAGTGAAATAATCTGTTTAAGCCTAAAAGTGAACAGTGAACCAATCATCATTTTGCAATGTTACATGTGTATCATCTGTGCATTTCCGTGTATCCAGACAGCTTATTATGGTGTATGGAGGTGCCACTTTGCCGCACTACAATTCCTTGTGGTGTTTTGCTTGCTGCATAACAGTTTATCTCCCTGGACCCTGTTTCACAAAGCGGAGTAGATGTATTTTTTGCGTAACTTTCATACTAAAATATCTCTACAGTATGGGTTGCTGAGGCATTTACGTAAAAACTTACGCTACGCCGCTTTGTGAAACAGGGTCCTGCCTTGTAATGTGTGTGTGTGTGTGTGTGGGGGGGGGGGGGGGGAATATAACGATGTCCGTACATCTTTCTGTCCGTAATCATTTCCTATCATCGCATCTCCTCTTACAGTTTTCATCAGACTTTTTAAAAACCTAGTGGACTTGCTGGATATCATACGAGGATGTGCACCTCCTATTTTGGTTACGCTGGTTTCATTATTTTTAGAGTTACTGCCCTTTCCTGACAGTATAAGACGACATAGAACGTTAGTGCTTGTCATCGCATCTCCTCCCACAATTTTTATCAGATTTTTTCGAAACTTGGTGGACATCCTGGATATCATGCATAGATGTGCCCCTCCTACATGTATTTTTGTGGTTTCCACCTGATATTGGTTTCCCAATGTATTTCCGCTAACAGATTGAATTGAATATTGTTAAAGTTTGGTGAGGATAACTGCTATCAAGTGAGGATGGGTTTATCCTGTTTGTAAATGAACTTTTGTCCGTTTTTAGACTTTCCACTTGACATAACATTGATAAATCTTATTGGGGGCCTGGAGGATACTTCATCTTCTGATGGCTCTTGTTTAACCCATCTGGAGGTCAACAAAGAATCGCAACAAACTAAGGTGGTGTGTCCTTTTAAGCAATTTTTTATGTGATTCAATTAGATAAGTAGATTGTTCTTCAAGAAGGCAACAGATTATAATAAACTCAATGTAAAAATATTGAAGTTAACTCATATATAATAAAGAATATTTTTAATTTTCAGGAGCAACAGAAAAGAAACAGACATTATACATATGACAGTCACCAGCCAATGAATGCCAGTTACAAGAGAACCATGCCATGGCTTCATTCTGCATCACTGTGTATGCACTGTACTGGAAATGTTCAGATCTTTTCATAGGCCTGTCGTAGTTGTTTCGGAGGGCACTTTGAATGCAAAAATGAACAGTTAATCATAGAAAGATCCCCAATGACAATCCAAAATGAAAGCAGAAAAGTCAATTAAATTTCAGTATTAAGTTTTAAAAAATTAATTTGGGCTCTTTTAATTTTTACTTTTTTTTCTACTATGTATATTTAGCATATCTGGGGTGGGATCATGTTTCAAGCAAATATGTTCATAGGGGGCGCCAGTGAAGGCCTTTTGCTTATATAAAACAGCTATAATTTCAGGTTCTGAATGAAAACTCCATAATGGTTTTTCACTTTCAATTTAAATTACGTAATATGGCCGCCATATTGGATTATGTAATATTTATTCTTTCTCTCCATAACTTAAAAACATATGATGTGACGTTTTCAATTCTTTCACATTACATATCATATGAACTCATGGTTTGTCAAACTTTGTTCTAGTATGTACAGTATTGTACAGCACATTAGTGGATACTTACTACCGGACGTAACAGTACTGGTATTGGTAAGAAGTTAGTAAGTTTAAATTAGCCTTTGCCTTCACTGCAGAGTGTACTAACGAGTAACGTAACGTTCATATGATATGTAATGTGAAAGAATTGAAAACATCAGATCATATGTTTTAAGTTATGGAGAGAAAGAATAAATATTACATAATCCAATATGGCGGTCATATTACGTAATGTATGATGTCAAAAATAGTTTGTAATAGTGCGTAAAACACCAAACAATCAATCAGAAAAAATTCTTTTTAAGTTCGGTATCCATTCAATAAAAAAAAATACAAAATCTGTACAGAAATTTGAAATTTTATTTTTATTTAACATACATCTCTCACGACTGCAAACTGGACTGACAGGGAAACCTCACAGGTGACCGGTACATTCAGGAGGTCCTGCATCCAGTTGTCATGCCTCATTTTGAGAATCACCCATTAGGCTTAAGACATGTGTACATGGACGACAAAGCCAGACCTCATCGTTCCCGGGCGGTTATAGCCTACTTCAAAAACGTAACAACTCTGCCTTGGCCCGCCGTGAGTCCGGAATCCTTTAGAGCACATTTGGGATAGGATGGGCAGAGACATTCAAGTCCTAGAGACTTCTGTACAAAATATGCAGGAATTGGAAGCCGCGTTACATCGGTATTGGCGGCAGTTACCCCAACAGATCCGACGTCTCGCTGGATGGATGAGACGCAGGTTGGAAGCTGTAATTCGGACTAATGGAGGCTATACACGCTATTGACCTTCTGCTCTAGGGATGTGTTCTACACACTCTAAAGTGACATTTTTACTTCAATATGTTCGCCCTGTGAAGCCAGATGTGAAGTTTCTTACTTACAAGCATCTTTTTATTTTGTTAAAATACACTTTTGATTTGGCTAACGATATCCTGAATAAATTGTATAGCTTTTTGCCATAAATGGTGATTTCTAATCGCCAGAATGTTGCCCTTTATGATCACAATCGTTTCTGCAATATCAGTTTGCCAGTCTCCCTACACCAATAAAAAATATTAAACATTGATGGGGTCTGCAAATGGGCCATGACAAGTCATTTGACCAGCATGGTCATTTCACGACCCTCTATGCAGACCCCAGTAAAAATATTAAACATTGATGGGGTCTGCAAATGGGCCATGACAAGTCATTTGACCAGCATGGTCATTTCACGACCCCCTTTGCAGACCCCAGCCTCTACCTACTGCCGGTAGAAGCACCTTACTCTGTCCACAAGTTGTTTCGGTGTTTTTGTCTGGAGTAGGTGCCGACCCTTTTCCGATTTTTCCAAGAGCTCGGCCGAGGAGGTTTTCTTGTTCCTTATGTGGCTCCTCGCCACGTCAAAAAGGAAGGTCCTCTCCTCTTTGCTGAAGGCCCTTCTTGCTCTCCGAGACTCCGACAGTTGCTGTTGCTGTTCTGATCCCGCGGCTGCCGAAGTGTGACGAACGATTTTTTTTTATATCGTTTATTGATTTCATTTATACATTACAATCATTACATTCATTTCAACATAAAAATTATACAGTTAAAATATTCGGATCCATCTATACATTGATTTTGAGTTTTCATTTTCACTGTACCTTGGAGAGGACTCTTACACTAATCAAGGAGTTGACGTATCCTACACTCTCTTTCAAACAATATGAGTAAATTTTCGGGTTTTCCATATTTGAACTTACTAATACACATTTTAGTCACAAGAATAATATGGTTGATTTCTAGCTTCTTAATACTAGATAAATTTAAGTTACAGTTCATATATCCAATCAATAATTCCGTAGTAGAAAATGTTATCTTTTTGCCAATCTTTGTGTATATTAGTCCTTTAACCATGGTCCATAGAGGCTGCACAAGCGCGCAGTCACAAAAGAAATTCTATATTGATGTTTATAATAATCAATATTTTTTACAATATTCGCAAAGATAAGAGTTAACAATGCCCATTTTCTGGAATCTTATCCGTGTTGGGTAAATATTATGCAAAGTTTTCCATTGGAGGACCTGTAATCGGACCTCTTTGGTACATTCAAAGGCCAATTTCCAATAGCTACCATCAATATAAACATCAAATTTGCGTCTCCAAAAGAGAACTGACCATAACGGACACTCATTATCATTCAGCATTACCCTATATTGCTTACTTCTTAAGCTGCTTATATTATTTCCACGAAAAAGGACAATTCTTTCCCGGTTTTCGGGATGAACACTGCCCGTAATTTGTTTTGGAATTGCTTTAAATACGCTGACATATTCTAAAACCCTATGAGAGGCTTTGCCAACTTTTTCAACAATTTCTTGAAAAGATAAAAAAATGGTCATTTTTAAGCATATCCCTTACTCGGACTATACCTTTTACTATCCATTCTTTTACAAATAATGTTTCACCTTGGCATGTAATACATATATTATTCCAAATAATATCATCATAATTGACTTCTGTGGAGTCATCAGAAATATTATTATCCAGCCAAGCTGTCAGAACACATTGCCAAAAAAACACTTCTTTCCGGTCCGAAGATAGAAAAATATAAATTTGGAATTATGCACTGTGTGCGTTTCCATGAGATAACTGCAATTTAGTCATCCATGATAAAAGAAAAGATGTTTTGAGTTCTCGCATGTCAATCATTTTTAAACCACCTTCAGTATAACCTTTACACATCACCTTTCTTTTTACTTTTTCAAAGGTGTTTTGTTGTCCACTAGGACTGTTGTAGAGTAAGCTGGTGAGGTTAAGTGTTGCCGCCCCCTGGGCCATTGTTTTGTGCTGGGTAACCTGAAAGAAAAAAACAGTATTCTTTATATTTAGATCGTGAAAATCCTGCACTAATAAACTTATGAGTTTCCTTACAATGATTCCTATCTATGCACTGTAATCGTTTACCGTCAATTCTACAGTAGAATATTTTAAAATTAACGGCAAATTGCCGTTTTATACTTCAGTGGAAGCTTTACGGTCGTGTACCGTAAAATAACTTTGAGACAGAGTTGTCGTTTCCGAGCTAACGAGATCTGATATCCTCGGTTGTTTCCGTGAAGGATTCGTCCGAAATACGTCATTGCGGATCAAAGGGTGCGAAAAAACGGAAGTGCGCATGCGCACACCGAAGCGCTAGTAAGGCATGGAAATATGGCCACCTTGCCTTCATATTTATAGTTAGTGCAGTGGTTTAAGGGCTACTGTTATGGCTAGTGCGCACATACTTCTGCGCAGCTCCTGTATGGGAGGTTAGAGGTTCGACTCCCGCCGTAGGCGATTTAATATAAGAAAAATTTGTCATTATAGGCTAAGATAGTTAATTTACTATAGCTGTATTTGAAAGCGTAGATTGAGAAACCTGCCCTAAGGGAGAATTTTCATCAGCATTTTTTCAATTTTTTTCAAATAAATATATGTTTGTCAACTTACAGAAGTAGTCAGTTTTACTATTTCGTTGGGGGTACATAACATTTGAAAATCTACATTAACAGATCCATGCTGGGGTTGACGATTTAAAGTCCTGTATTTCTTAGCCTGCTGATTTCATAATGTTTTTTCACATTCACTGATTAGGAATGTGGCTAGTTGATTTTACGGTCTACCCTTATTTTTACGGTAGAAAGTTGGCAGCCCAGCTGCCAGTATTCTACCGTAAAATGTACGGGTTACATTTTACAGTGTGGTAGTCTCTAACCCTCTTCATTTTTTACTAAAATGGGAAGTATTATTGACATGGTAACTTAAGTTTCAAATTTTAGTTACAGTGTCCAAGTATCATTTATTACACTGATATTTCACCAATTATTTAAGTGTTAAATTAATTAAATTCCATACTTACGGTGATGGCTCTGAAAATGTCTTCCCCGACCGTGATTTCGGGGGCTTCTTTGACTGCAGATACACCCATGCCTCTGACAGCACTATTGAGATTCCCAGTATACAGGAGGCAAACACTTTTTGAAAGATCCTAAATAATTCCATACTTATGGTGATGGCTCTGAAAATGTCTTCCCCGACCGTGATTTCGGGGGCTTCTTTGACTACAGATACACCCATGCCTCTGACAGCACTATTGAGATTCCCAGTATACAGGAGGCAAACACTTTTTGAAAGATCCTAAATAATTCCATACTTACGGTGATGGCTCGGTAAGTGTCTTCCCCGACCGTGATTTCGGGGGCTTCTTTGACTGCAGATACACCCATGCCTCTGACAGCACTATTGAGATTCCCAGTATACAGGAGGCAAACACTTTTTGAAAGATCCTAAATAGGACAGTGTGGTGCCTGGGGCTTTTTCCATTGAAAATTTCTCCACCCAGGCACCAACTTTGTTTTTATCTTGAAGGTCCTCCATTGCGAAGTTGGGGGACACCCGGACACCCCCTGGTCACTAACTTGGAGCATATTCTGTTTGGAGATGTTGGCATCCTTGCCCCGCCCTCCAGTGACATCTGCCACCCCAGGAACCGATGGTTCATAGTTTTCCCCTCTGGAATAACAAAGGGGATCCCTCCTTCCACATCGGTCCCTGTATCTTCATTGTCTGAGGACCAGCCTCCAGCAGATATCATTACTGTAACTTCTCTGTGTGTGACAAAAAAACCCACTCATTTTAATTTTTTATGTCAAGCATCTTACAAGACAACTTGGGCCAATCAGTTAAATGAGTCTCCCTCACCCTGGATGAGTAGCAGAGGTTTGGATTGAGGAAGTGCTTTTTTTGACTTATTGATTAATTTGCTCAATATGTTAACACATAATTGAATTCACACAAGTTTCCTATTCATAAGTCTGTTAAAATTTAAAAAAAAACTCACTTTTCAGACAATTTATCCACTTTATGGACTTTTTTTAGATGCCGGTCCAGCCAGAAAACTTCCACTTGGCATTTAGGACAGGTTTTCTTCCTGCCCTCTGAGTTCTTTTTGGCCGTGGCCGCCTTGGAATCTTCAGTCGAATAGTTGTGCACCTGCCTTAAATGGCGCGGTAGGTGCACAACATCCCGATCGCAGAAGCCGCAGGTGGTCACTTTTATATCACCCCCGCACCTTTTCCTTTGGGGGCGTTCCAAAGGGAGCTTCCACCTAAAGGGTCGGTTAGTCTGAAAAATATAGAAATGAAAAATATATTAGCACTTAGCAATCTATCAGATGGGTTCTAAACCGGTGACAAATAGCCAAATGTGTACCCAAATCACGCCACCCTCGAAAGTAACCTTGGGTTAGAGCTATTGTTAAAAAGGCTGGCTTTGATTAAATAACCAAATTATTAAGTCTACCTTCTCCACAACAATACAGGAATCCGCCGGCTCCTCCTCCTAAGCGAAATTCGCCTCATCCTCCTTCTCGATTCCAAGCTTCCACAACTAGAACAAAGCAAGCAACACATGAGATAGATGGATACATCGATGTATTTATTCTTTGTGCCTCTCTTAAGACCATTTCTAATCTTTGGCGACGTTTACGGTTTAACGGGGAGAAAATCTGAATTTAAGACGTCAAAAGTCTCTTCATAATTTTGAGGAATAAAAAAAAAATCATTGACAAAGATTACCAGTAATTTCGTTAATCTTTAATCGTTAATTTGTAGCACACGTCTTCAGTTCGCACGTTTAATGGTTTTAGCAATATTTTTATTTCAACGTCGATCCGTTAGGTTTTCAACGTACTCCAAACACTGAACTTCTCTTGGCAATCAAAATTTATGGGGAAAAAATCTGAATTTTGGCAGTTCATGACTTCAAAGTGGCATGAGCTGCCAAAATGTTGATATTTTGACGTTAAAACAGAATGTTGAAATTATCGGCTATTTTTCTCAAGATGTGTAATTCAGAAGCTTTTTAGTGCTTTTAGTCTCAAAAATGTACGTAAAAGTATTGTTTTGAACTAACTTTGGCGTAGAATGAATGAAAGGTCGTCCCGGTTATTTAAATTTTGTTTACTTTTCGAACACTATTTCGGTTCGTATAGGCCACATACTGTATGGATTTTCCTCATTCCAACACCAATCATTTAGTTTTTCGATGGCCTTCAAATCCTCTAACTGTCGTGAGAATCAGAACTTATGAAAAAATTGTGAATTTTGGCAGCTCATGCCACACATCCATGGTTATTTTACACAAGAGGACTTTCCCTGTGCCCGTGTGTTTTGTGTTCATAAATATATAAACATGGATTATATTTGGTCAGAGATCAAAAAACAAAAATAAGACGCAGTAATCTAAAGCTTGGGGCATTTGGGCCCACACAGTCTGGAACAATCGGATTAAAATCTGCGGATTAGTGAAAACTATAACATTCGATTATCTGGAGATCGATTTTTCAAGCTAAACAAATCTAGAATTGATTGATTGATTGTTTGGTGTTTTACGCCGCGCTCAAGATTAGCCTATTTCACTTATACGGCGGCGTTGCCAGTTTTATTGTGGGAGGAAACGGGGTTTTATGCCCAGAGGAAACGCACGACCTTCCGTTGGTAACTGGCAACCATCCCACATAGGTCGGCAAATCTATAAAGCGTGTACCTTTGATAACAGATTATTTTTATTTTTGTGCATTATAGGGGCATGAGGTGGCAAAATCTTCGTACCTACTTTTTTCATAAATTCTGAGAGGGGTTGAAGTTCATCGAACCCCTAGATGTTTTACGTATACATGGGAATTAACGTACATGGGAAAAAGGAAAGTCCACACAGCCTGTGGCTGATGCGATCCGAAATAGTATAAAGAAATTCAATAAAATTTAAATAACCTGGACAACCGTTTATTCATGTTTGGCCGCGTGACCAAGTAGGAGTTCAAGTATTCAATCCGACTTTTACGCATAAACCTATCATTTCTCTCATACCGAAGCTTTGTTTTTTATTTGACTCTTAAATACGTCATACCTATTCAAGATAAAGACAAATAACTTGTTTGAACGATATTAATGAAACCAAAAGCTGGGACAATCGTTACTTATATATGGATTACAAAAGAACTTCTTTCCTTTTCGTATATGACAATGCTGCAATCTACATTTATTCATTCCCAAAAAACGTTTGTGTTATTTCCAACGATCTTTGGAAAAAAGATATGGACGTTGACTAGTACAAAAACGGAATAGGTTGTAACCCATAAGTAAGTAACTATGTTTATAACAAAGTAATTTTCCAGAATCAGAACGGCGGAATAAACCCTTTTAAGAGTTTGGTTTATTGCTGAAATAATAACAGCCATGTACACGTTTTAACTCAAACGTCAAGTGTAAAAAGCGGAATGTTTCTAGTATTCAACTACACTGTGCAAATGAAATACATGTATCTTTTCTAATAGCATTCGTTTCTCGTTTCTTAGCAATTTTGTGCAACGCATTCACAAGCTTATTGTTAGTATTGTATAGGTCTTATCGACTTGGTGACGTGTATACATTAAATTCAATATCAATAGAATAGAACTCATTTGTCTCTGTTTAATGGAAAAGTAAGAATAAATGACAATCCTGATACTAAAATATCATTTTCATGCAATGTTATTGAGCTATAATGTGCACAAATATACAGTTCAAGGACTGAAATATACGTAGCTACACATACGATTACATTTACAGCCTCTTGATTAGGGGCCTACTTGGTGATTGATTACTCAAACCAATCGAAATGGTGCTTAAAAATTGTGCTTTCAGCAAGTTTTGAAAAATCACACCCAAATTCAAAGTGGTCTTTGTGAACTTTCATTTTTGGAAGTGGTCTGTATGGTGATTGATGAAGTTCGTTTGTAAACGTTGATAACCATTTGTATTTTGTGTTAAAGAAAAATTATATTTCTTGCTCCTTTTATACATTTGGGCTGTATTTGGCTACATTTGGCAGGAACAGGGCATGCATATTCACACGTGACAAATTATAAAGTATATAAGCCAGGAGTTTGCACATTTCTGACAATTAAACCACATTAATAAGGCCAATGCCTCATCATTAAACAAGCAAGAAGTTTTGATCATACTTTGGTTAATTGATTGAGCGCATTGTCTCGAATTCGGGTGCATACATGACACATAAAAGATGAATGCCAAAATATTTCCAACGATGAGTCGCACGTTATAATCCCATTGAATCACGAAAACGTTCATTCATATGGCAAGAGAAGGTAAAGACTAGAAATGTCGGTGTATTTGTATTTCTTTACTCACCATATGTATACAAACATTTCACTGATTAATAATATGCTAAATTAGTTGATTGATATTTACGCCGCACTCAAGATTATTTCACTCATATGGCGGCGTTGCCAGGTTTAGTGGGGAGGAAAACGGGCCCATTGCCCGGAGAAAACCCCCGACCTTTGGCAAGAACCTGGCAACTCTTCTACATAGGCGATCGAGTGAAAAATCGAGAATTTTTTTCATTTTTATTGGCTCTGAGTGTGATTCGAACCCGTGCCGCATCGATGGAAGGTCTTTGTGAAACTGAGGGACTCTCACTCGGACCAACTGAGCCACCAATGCCACAATAATATGCTAAAGGTACATGTATACATTAAATAAAACAAATGAAGACTGGTGGGAGTAAAGCTCCATGTTGTACTAAAACGGGGTATGTCTATAATTTAGCCATTTCAAAATAATAATATAAATAGTAATATTATTAAATGTTTATTTCAGATATAAAAACGTCCATACAAATAATACACATGCTTTGTTAGTTGTACAATATACTGTGACCTTTAGCACGTAATTCTGATGTTTTGGGAACATCGCTATTCCTGAGGATTGCTGACACCGAATTCTGACTATATTTAATTCTCTCCGGAAGGGAAAATACAGAACGTCCCCGGGAGAATCTCACCAAATGTGAGAACATCATTCATTACAAACATTGCGCTACAGCGGTAGCTGTATTTTAATAACGACCTAAATGAATTAGTATACATACCTCTAATGGAATTCCACACAGTTTGCGAAAACAACCCCTAGAGAGAGCAACAATATATATTACAACATGATTTGAATAGAGTTCTTTTCACAGAGTCAGAACAGTAGCAGAATCTACGTAACAGTACGTATGCCCTATCATACAGTTTCCTTTTCTGGGGCAAAATGTCCTCATTACCTGACATAGAATTAGATATTATATGCCCTAGGTAGTTGTACGTCTCAACAAAAGATAGCTTGGTGCCGTCTAACTGCAAATAGGGCGATTCCCGGCCCTTGGAAGTGGCATGAGCTCCCAAAATTCACACTTTTTTCATAGTCTGATCGTCACGACATTAAGAGGCATTGAAGGCCATCGAAAAACTAAATGATTGGCGTTGGAATGAGGAAAATCCATACAGTATGTGGCCTATACGAACCGGAATAGTGTTCGATAAGTAAATACAATTTAAATTAAAGCTGCAAAGCAGCTGTTTCCGGGGTCCAAGCGGAAGTCGTTTAGTTGTTTGCTTACATCTGCAGACAATGACGGTCCTATATGTCAAGTTTTGGTTTTATCCGATTTGTACTTTTTGAGATAAGGCCCGAAAAAGAAACATTAGAAAATCAGAATAATATATTAAGGGGAGTTAATTCTATCGTCTTGACACACTGGATCATCTTCCTTGTGTTTGGCCATAAATAATGCACTAAAGAGACATCAAACGCCATCTCTGTACAGCTTATCAGTTACTGTACTCGATAGCAGTAACAGTGGCCAGCTGGTCTTGACGGGCCATAAATCTTAAGGCAATAAATGCCTGACTGAAAAACTTATAACCTAAAAAAACATAAGATCGGTTAAGAAATCTGTTTTATTTATTACATATTCGAACAAGTAAAGCGATTTAGCATATTGTGATATATTTTTCATTTCTGTAAGTGCATTAGAAGTAATGATACAAATAAATTAGCTAAAAGCCTAATAAACGAACTAATGAACTTTAAAATAAGGACACATGTTCTTTTATTATAGCACTACTTATATATCAAGTTTCAAGTAGATATGTCTAAGCATTACCGAGTAAGAGACATTTATACGTTTTTTGAATTTATGCTAATTTTGACCTATGACGAGCTCCCTAGATATTGATCTCATCAAAATCGTTGCCAAATTAGATTTTAGATCTATACCCAAATTACATAAAAATCCAAGTTTGACATATGTAGGTCCAGTGGTTTCAGAGAAGAAGTCGTTCAAATATTGCATGTTTTTTGGACGAAAATCCAAGATGGCCGCCATACCATGTGACCTATGACGTCATACTTGTTTCGTTTGCATCCCTAGTCCTTAGCAGTCTTACATGTAAAGTTTGAGTTTTATCTGACGAATACTTTTTGAGATATTGTCCGGCAAAGAACATCAGAAAATAATAATAATAATAATTAAAGCTGCTAAAGCAGTTTCCGGGGTCCAAGCGGAAGTCGTTTAGTTGTTTGCTTACATCTGCAGACAATGACGGTCATATATGTCAAGATTTGGTTTAATCCGATTTGTACTTTTTGAGATAATGCCCGAAAAAGAAACATCACAAAATCACAATAATATATTAAAGGGAGTTAATTCTTTCGTCTTCCAGTCTTGACACACTGGATCATCTCCCTTGTGTTTGGCCATAGATAATGCACCA
Source organism: Lepidochitona cinerea (assembly GCA_963971465.1). Lineage (NCBI taxonomy): Eukaryota > Metazoa > Mollusca > Polyplacophora > Chitonida > Tonicellidae > Lepidochitona > Lepidochitona cinerea. Next base: position 1,626,795 of record OZ020559.1, read on the forward strand.
AACAGACATCAAAGGACATCTCTATACAGCTTATCAGTTAATGTACTCAATAGCCTCAACTGTGGCCAGCTGGTCTTGACGGGCCATAAATCTTGAGGCAATAACTGCCTGACTGAAGAACTAATAGCCTAAAAAAACATAAGATCGGTTAAGAAATCTGTTTTATTTATTACATATTCGAATAAGTAAAGCGATTTAGCATATTGTGATATATTTTTCATTTCTGTAAGTGCATTAGAAGTAAAGATACAAATAAATTAGCTAAAAGCCTAATTATCGAACTAATGAACTTTAAAATAAGTACACACGTTCTTTTAATAGAACACTACTTATATATCAAGTTTCAAGTAGATATGTCTTAGCATTACATAGTAAGAGACATTTATACGTTTTTTGACCTTATGTTAATTTTGACCTATGGCGAGCTCCCTAGATTTTGATCTCATCAAAATCGTTTCCAAATTAGAATTTAGTTCCATACCCGCACTACATAAAAATCCAAGTTTGACATATGTAGGTCCAGTGGTTTTAGAGAAGAAGTCGTTTAAATATTTCATTTTTTTTGGACGAAAATCCAAGATGGCCGCCATACCATGTGACCTATGACGTCATAATTGTTTTGTTTGCATCCCTAGTCCATAGCAGTCTTACATGTAAAGTTTGAGTTTTATCTGACGAATACTTTTTGAGATATTGTCCGGCAAAGACCATCAGAAAATAATAATAATAATAATAATAATAATTAAAGCTGCTAAAGCAGTTTCCGGGGTCCAAGCGGAAGTCGTTTAGTTGTTTGCTTACATCTGCAGACATGTATGTCAAGATTTGGTTTAATCCGATTTGTACTTTTTGAGATAATGCCCGAAAAAGAAACATCACAAAATCACAATAATATATTAAGGGGAGTTAATTCTTTCGTCTTCCAGTCTTGACACACTGGATCATCTCCCTTGTGTTTGGCCATAGATAATGCACCAAACAGACATCAAAGGACATCTCTATACAGCTTATCAGTTAATGTACTCAATAGCCTCAACTGTGGCCAGCTGGTCTTGACGGGCCATAAATCTTGAGGCAATAACTGCCTGACTGAAGAACTAATAGCCTAAAAAAACATAAAATTGGTTAAGAAATCTGTTTTATTTATTACATATTCGAATAAGTAAAGCGATTTAGCATATTGTGATATATTTTTCATTTCTGTAAGTGCATTAGAAGTAAAGATACAAATAAATTAGCTAAAAGCCTAATTATCGAACTAATGAACTTTAAAATAAGTACACACATTCTTTTAATATAAGGCCTGGGAGATCCGGGTTCAAGCCCGGGTCGAGTCAGACCAAAGACTTTAACAGTGGTAGCTGTTACTGCTTCGCTTGGCGCTCAGCAATAGGAGTTAGAGCAGCGACTGGTTGGCCCGGTGTCAGTATACTGTGACTGGGTGAGGGGGCTTGCTGGTTGTCTTCGGCAAGTCGTCTCGGCGAGACAGCACCTAAAAGAGCGGTGGAAATCCGCCCTGTCACAAGGAGACAACGTCTTCATATAACCGAAATACTGTTGAGCAGGACGTAAAACCCCAATCACTCACTCACTCTTTTAATATAACACTACTTATATATCAAGTTTCAAGTAGATATGTCTTAGCATTACATAGTAAGAGACATTTATACGTTTTTTGACCTTATGTTAATTTTGACCTATGGCGAGCTCCCTAGATTTTGATCTCATCAAAATCGTTTCCGAATTAGAATTTAGTTCAATACCCGCACTACATAAAAATCCAAGTTTGACATATGTAGGTCCAGTGGTTTTAGAGAAGAAGTCGTTCAAATATTTCATTTTTTTGGACGAAAATCCAAGATGGCCGCCATACCATGTGACCTATGACGTCATACTTGTTTTGTTTGCATCCCTAGTCCATAGCAGTCTTACATGTAAAGTTTGAGTTTTATCTGACGAATACTTTTTGAGATATTGTCCGGCAAAGACCATCAGAAAATAATAATAATAATAATAATAACCCTTACAAAAATAATAGGGTTCCAAGCCATTGCTTGGCCCCCTAATAATAACCCTTACAAAAATAATAGGGTTCCAAGCCATTGCTTGGCCCCCTAATAATAATTAAAGCTGCTAAAGCAGTTTCCGGGGTCCAAGCGGAAGTCGTTTAGTTGTTTGCTTACATCTGCAGACAATGACGGTCATATATGTCAAGATTTGATTTAATCCGATTTGTACTTTTTGAGATAATGCCCGAAAAAGAAACATCACAAAATCATAATAATATATTAAGGGGAGTTAATTCTATCGTCTTGACACACTGGATCATCTCCCTTGTGTTTGGCCATAGATAATGCACCAAACAGACATCAAAGGACATCTCTATACAGCTTATCAGTTAATGTACTCAATAGCCTCAACTGTGGCCAGCTGGTCTTGACGGGCCATAAATCTTGAGGCAATAACTGCCTGACTGAAGATATAATAGCCTAAAAAAACATAAGATCGCTTAAGGAATCTGTTTTATTTATTACATATTCGAATAAGTAAAGCGATTTAGCATATTGTGATATATTTTTCATTTCTGTAAGTGCATTAGAAGTAAAGATACAAATAAATTAGCTTAAAGCCTAATTATCGAACTAATGAACTTTAAAATAAGTACACACGTTCTTTTAATATAACACTACTTATATATCAAGTTTCAAGTAGATATGTCTTAGCATTACATAGTAAGAGACATTTATACGTTTTTTGACCTTATGTTAATTTTGACCTATGGCGAGCTCCCTAGATTTTGATCTCATCAAAATCGTTTCCGAATTAGAATTTAGTTCCATACCCGCACTACATAAAAATCCAAGTTTGACATATGTAGGTCCAGTGGTTTTAGAGAAGAAGTCGTTCAAATATTGCATTTTTTTGGACGAAAATCCAAGATGGCCGCCATACCATGTGACCTATGACGTCATACTTGTTTCGTTTGCATCCCTAGTCCATAGCAGTCTTACATGTAAAGTTTGAGTTTTATCTGACAAATACTTTTTGAGATATTGTCCGGCAAAGACCATCAGAAAATAATAATAATAATTAAAGCTGCTAAAGCAGCTGTTTCCGGGGTCCAAGCGGAAGTCGTTTAGTTGTTTGCTTACATCTGCAGACATTGACGGTCCTATAGGTCAAGATTTGGTTTAATCCGATTTGTACTTTTTGAGATAATGCCCGAAAAAGAAACATCAGAAATTCACAATAATATATTAAGGGGAGTTAATTCTTTCGTCTTCCAGTCTATTTTCTATATCCAGCCTATATTCGAACAAGTAAAGCGATTTGGCATATTGTGATATAGTTTTCATTTCTGTAAGTGCATTAGAAGAAAAGATACAAATAAATTAGCTAAAAGCCTAATTAATTAACTCATGAACTTTAAAATAATTACACGCTTTCTTTGAACATAGCACTACTTATATATCAAGTTTCAAGTAGATATGTCAAAGCATTACAGAGTAAGAGACATTTATAGGTTTTATGACTTTGTGTTAATTTTGTCCATTGGCGAGCTCACTAGATATTGGCTGGGGTATTAGATTACAGTGCCAGACAGTGGTGTGATACACGGATATAAGTGTTAAGCCCATCCCCAGTCACTATAACCATCTGACCTGCACTACATAGCCTGTCCAGCTTGTCTTGACCGGCCATAAATCGTGGAGGAGTAAAATACTTATGACTGAAAAACTAATAGCCTAATAAAACATAACATCAGTCAAGTAATATGTTCTATTTATTACACATGTATGTATTTGAACAAATAAAGCAATTTAGAATATTGTGATATATTTTGCATTTTTGTAAGTGCATTAGAAGTAAAGATACATATAAATTAGTTAAAAGCCTAATTAACGAACTAAAGAACTTTAAAGTGGCATGAGTTGCCAAAATGTTGATACTTTGACGGTAAAACAGAATGTTGAAATTATTGGCTATTTTTCGAATAGTTTTGGTTTTAGTAAAACCGCTCCATAGAAGAATCTATTATGTATTATCTACCTATTGTTAACATTGACCATGTGAATTTCAGTCTGCCAGCTTTGCAGCTCCTTAAGCTAATAAACCAGAGAGATCAGGCCTATGTCAACAAACATCTCCATGCTGCTTTATTGCTTATTGTAAACATGAGCCTAGCCGGACCACTCTTATCTTGACAAGCCATAAAACTTGAGGCAATAAATGCCTGACTGAAAAAGTAATAAGCTAAAAAAACACAACATCGGTTAAGAAATCTGTTTTATCTATTACATATTCGAACAAGTAAAGCGATTTAGAATATTGTGATATATTTTTCATCTCTGTAAGTGCATTAGAAGTAAAGATACAAATAAATTAGCTAAAAGCTTAATTAACCAACTAATGAACTTTAAATTAATTGCACGCCTTCTTTTAATATAGCATTGCTTATATATCAAGTTTCAAGTATATATGTCTAAGCATTACAGAGTTAGAGACATTTATAGGTTTTTTGACTTTATGTTAATTTTGACCTATGGCGAGCTCCCTAGATATTGATCTGACCGAAGATATTTTCAACCATTATTTTAGTTCCATACACACCCTACATAAAAAGCCAAGTTTGACAAAGGTAGGCCGATTGGTTTAAGAGAAGAAGACGTTTTGTTTTTTGGCCCAAAATCCAAGATGGCAGCCATACCATGTGACCTATGACGTCATACTTGTTTCGTTTGCATCTCTAGTTCATAGCAGTCCTACATGTAAAGTTTGAGTATTATCCGACAAATACTTTTTGAGATAGTGTCCGGCAAAGAACATCAGAAAATAATAATAATAATAAGAACCCTTACAAAAATAAGAGGGTTCCAAGCCATTGCTTGGACCCCTAATTAAAGCTGCTAAAGCAGTTTCCGGGGTCCAAGCGGAAGTCGTTTAGTTGTTTGCTTACATCTGCAGACAATGCAGTCATATATGTCAAGATTTGGTTTAATCCGATTTGTACTTTTTGAGATAATGCCCGAAAAAGAAACATCACAAAATCATAATAATATATTAAGGGGAGTTAATTCTATCGTCTTGACACACTGGATCATCTCCCTTGTGTTTGGCCATAGATAGTGCACCAAACAGACATCAAAAGACATCTCTATACAGCTTATCAGTTAATGATATCAATAGCCTCAACTGTGGCCAGCTGGTCTTGACGGGCCATAAATCTTGAGGCAATAACTGCCTGACTGAAGAACAAATAGCCTTAAAAAACATAAGATCGGTTAAGAAATCTGTTTTATTTATTACATATTCGAACAAGTAAAGCGATTTAGCATATTGTGATATATTTTTCATTTCTGTAAGTGCATTAGAAGTAAAATACAAATAAATTAGCTAAAAGCCTAATTAACGAACTAATGAACTTTAAAATAAGTACACACGTTCTTTTAATATATCACTACTTATATATCAAGTTTCAAGTAGATATGTCTAAGCATTACATAATAAGAGACATTTATACGTTTTTTGACCTTATGTTAATTTTGACCTATGGCGAGCTCCCTAGATATTGATCTCATCAAAATCGTTTCCGAATTCGATTTCAGGCCCATACCCGCACTACATAAAAATCCAAGTTTGACATTTGTAGGTCCAGCGGTTTAAGAGAAGAAGTCGTTCAAATATTGCATTTTTTTTGACGAAAATCCAAGATGGCCGCCATACCATGTGACCTATGACGTCATACTTGTTTCGTTTGCATTCCTAGTCCATAGCAGTCTTACTTGTAAAGTTTGAGTTTTATCTCACGAATACTTTTTTAGATATTGTCCGGCAAAAACCATCAGAAAATAATAATAACCCTTACAAAAATAATAGGGTTCCAAGCCATTGCTTGGACCCCTAATAATAATAATAATAACCCTTACAAAAATAATAGGGTTCCAAGCCATTGCTTGGACCCCTAATAATAACCCTTACAAAAATAATAGGGTTCCAAGCCATTGCTTGGACCCCTAATAACCGGGACGACCATTCATTCATTCTAAGCCAAAGTTATCTCACAACAATAAAATGACAAGCCCTGGCTTACTCGTCATTAAAAAGCAGAAAACTCTCGACATTTAAGAGAACGTTTTGGGATAATTTGAAATGGAAAACTTGATTTCACAGATTCCACAAAATAAAATGACAAGCCCTGGCATCCCCACAAGTCGGTTGAACCACAATTGTATCGTCTAAATTACGGTAGCCTAAAGCTCAGCGAATTGAGGTTTGCACTAGAGCAATCTCAAAAGCCAACTTAAGGGAACTTTTGAATTGTTTTACAATTGTTTTGCCTTACATGTATATTGGTCAAACCACTAGGTTTTAGACATTTACCCAAATATATTTTCGTCTGTACTTGAATACAAACAGCTGCTTCCTTTATTTCACCTCCATAAAATGAATTATTAACGACCATCACGGTTTCTCTGTATTTTCAGATATGTCACAGTAAAAGCGGAGACAACAACCCTGCAAATATCAAATCTTTAATAGAAGCTTATGTTTGCAAATGTGAAAGAGCCAAACAGAAAAAGTCTAATAGCGGAGAGAAAGTTCGTTCTAAGACCTCTAGATAATAGTGAAATGTGTCTCTTTCAATTTTATTATTTTTGCAAGATAGACGAAAATTTCTCAGTTAACACCAAACGTTGTTTGCAAATTCTTGCTGGCAGATTTGCTCTTAATTCGATGACAAGAAGTCATCGTGAGAAAATGTACAATTTGTTTTTCCTTGTTTCTCGATGATGTTGATTTGCTGACTGAGGGCAAATCAAGCTCTGTTACATACCAATCAACTATTTATCATGGGAAAAAATTAGGCTCATTAAAGATCCCTGGCGTACTCCTGCATTCACACAGGAACATCCCAGCCCCTCCTTTGTATACTTTCTGTTTCACCTGTACACTTTTATCCTCTGTGAGTGATTGTAATATTATATTTATAGGATTTTGTAACTCACGTGAATAAATCATGAACTATCTCCAAATTATTCTCACTGGATATTTACACATGCCTTTTTCTGATTTCTCTTACGCTTTATTTCCAGGATTATCTGGTATTTTGTATTTAAAGTGTCAACATGCGTTTAGAAGAAAGGAATGTGGGTTATTTGGCAGGGTATTGTGCCCATTTGTACTATATACTTATAATGGCCATGTCTCATTGGCTGGTTTGGATGTGATGTTTTACAACGCGCTGCCATTGCTGTGAGATGGGCATGTGCGTGACGTCTGCCATCTTCAATTGAAATCTCCTAACCATCTCATTGTAATGGCGGCAGTGGCTGGAACTCAAATGTCACGTAACCAACAGTTCACGTAAAATGATTGTAACTCGTCATTATATAACCTCCAATAAAACCTTGAGTTTGGTTGATCAACTAATAAAACCACTTACAGTCATCCTATACCAGTCCTGCAAAAATATGGCTGCTATATTTGAATATTGCGCATACATATACTTCCCTTATTCCTTTATAGTTCAGGTTTATAACTCCAAAATGACTATTTTTAGACTAAGTGACGGTTATATTTTGGTTGATCGATGTTTTACACCGCACTCAAGATTATTTCATGTATATGGTGGCGTTGCCAGTCCTTAGTGGGGGAGGAAACCCCCCAACCTTCAGCGAGTAGCCTACGTGTCAACTCTTCCACTTACGGTGACTGAGTGAAAAATCCACTCAAGACATTTTTATACGCCCGACGTATGGTATCACCAGCGCGGTCCATCCTGGAAGGGAATCCGCTCCATAACTGGAAGAGTTTTGATAGGATCTTTACTATTCTTTCACAACATATACCTTATGGGTAGAAGGTGTGTCATGGACCATTTTTGACATCTTTGGTTGCATAATATGTCATCTATATTGGATTATGTAACATTCTCCTTTAATCTATATCTTCACTCCCTTCCTATGGGAAAATTTTCTGACAGGGTTTTCACTCGAACGACCTTTGTGGGATGGTTGCCAGTTACCAACGGAAGGTCGTGGGTTTCCTCCGGGCAATGAGCCCCGCCCCCCCCCCCCACTAAACCTAGCAACGCCGCCATATAATTGAATAATCTTGAGTGCGGCGTAAAACACAAATCAATCAATCTGGGCGGGTAGTCTACTTTGAATTGCAATGAAAAAATGACTCCAAAATACGTCCGTTAGTATTAAAAAAAGATTAGTCATTCGTGTATTAAATAGATAGGGACAACGGAGAGCATGTCATGTGCCGGTGTTTCAAAACTCTTTTTTTTCACCTTTTGTCGCTATATATCCTTAGCTGTTGAGTGCGACGTTAAGCGGCCCCAATCAATCAATCATAACTATAGAGAAATTCATATCGAAGTGATCACTCTTCTGGGTGGCTATATAAGTGAAAGCTCATGTAATATGTTCGTGCTAAAAGTTGTCTTAGATTGTCGGCTATTTAAAGCCACGCCCATAACATTTGTGAAGAAACGAATGCACAAACTTACTACATGTAAAATCACTGTCAACACTACGACTTTTCCTATACTTTATAAATGTCAATTATAGGCCTAGTCAGTTTTAATTTATTTTTTTACTTTCCACTCAATAATTTAGTTTTTTCGATGACCTTCAAAACATTTTACTGTCGTGACAATCCGAATTAATGAAAAAAGAAAATCCGGATTTTTGCAGCTCTTGCCACTTTAAATATTTTGTCACGTAACACTATACCTACATCTAAGATGTAATGTTAGTTTTTATAGAATTAAATACATACTACTCTATGGAACCAAATTAACGGAAATTCTTTAACCAAAAGAGCACAAACGCTTACCAGTGAGTAGTAGTCGAATGTTTTAAGTTCTCTGGTTAGTTTAAGAGCTGAACAAATCGCTTAATGAAAAATTTAAGCGTTTAACACACGCAACCCGAACGAAATACCTACGTAAAATAGAGTTATCAATTCGTATCACCGTATAGGCATCATTTATGACCTCTCTGGTCAGATATGTCAAACAAGTCTCTAAATACGCTCGGTTCCAAAAGAAAAACAAAATTGGCATTTATGACCAGGCTGACTGCCTCACTTTGTGAGCCAGCCATTTGTGACCAGAGGGCTATAATGGAAATTTCAATTTTAATCCTCGCTACACGAAAGCCCCGCTTCCACGATTAAAAGTTTGTTTCTTTTTTGTTTTTTTTTTGTATTCTTTATTCTTTTGACGATATCCGGAGCCCCCCCCCCCCCCCCCCCCCTACAGCATCCTTTCAGTTGTCGAAAAATCGAATTAACGAATTTTTTTTCAATCCTAAGGGCATTAATGCTTGCCAAATGTTTGACTGTTTAAAGCTATCTTTGGAGTTTTGGAGCTGGACAAATCGCTAAATGATTACAGGTGTTAAACGCCGAAATTAGGTGATTTGTTCGATCCCGAAACTATAAACTGAATTTCTTTCAAGTTGTCAAATTTTGATAATTAATGGAATAAAAACTTTCCCCACCCCTCTTTGTGGAATTAGCCATAGTGCAACATTGAAAAACTTGAGTGGGACGGAAATCGGGGAATAAAGTGCGGATAATAAACAATGCAGCCGTTTTCAGCCAATAAAAATTGATTTTGGTTTTGCTACAGCTATGAAATTGCTTACTTACCATTAGTTTTTAATCTGGGATATTTGAATATTTGATTTAAACTAATTCAGACTTACTATACACACTTTAAAGTGGCATGGACTGCCAAAATTCAAACTTTTTTTCATAATTTTTGATCGTCACGACGGTAAGAGGCTTTGAAGGACGTCGAAAAACTAAATGATTGGCGTTGGAATGAGGAAAATCTGTACAGTATGTAGCCCATACGAACCGAAATAGTGTCCGAAAAGTAAACAAACATTCAAAGTTAGTTCAAAACAGTACTTTATAGTTCATTCTCGAGAATAGAACCACTAAAAAGCTTCTAAATTATACGTCTTGAGAAAAATAGCCGATAATTTCGACATACCCGTTTTTACGTCGAAATATCAGCATTTTGGCAGCTCATGCCACTTTAAGCTTCCAATCAATGCCTGAATAAAAAATTGTGTGTGTGTGTTTAGTTTTTGTTTTTCAATATTTTCAACCAATGTTGAAAATAACACAGTTTCGCTGAGAATTTGTAAGCTTCAAATTTTCAAAACAGAGGTACATTTTGAATCGTGTGTAGCGTGAAACCGGCATGCACAATGTCAACTTTATTTGGTTGTCAAGGATGTCTCATGTGTTGATCTATTTGAAAATGGAAAAGAAAAAACTGAACGAGATTTCGGTAATTAGCCACAAATTAAAACGTAAACATAATCACAAATAGGAAATAAAAGCTGTATCCACAAGTAGTGATAACCCGAAAAACGACAGTTTCATGATGACTCAATATTTCGGCATTTATTATACCATCTTAACCCGAAAAACGACAGTTTCATGATGACTCAATATTTCGGCATTTATTATACCATCTTAACCCGAAAAACGACAGTTTCATGATGACTCAATATTTCGGCATTTATTATACCATCTTAACCCGAAAAACGACAGTTTCATGATGACTCAATATTTCGGCATTTATTATACCATCTTAACCCGAAAAACGACAGTTTCATGATGACTCAATATTTCGGCATTTATTATACCATCTTAACCCGAAAAACGACAGTTTCATGATGACTCAATATTTCGGCATTTATTATACCATCTTAACCCGAAAAACGACAGTTTCATGATGACTCAATATTTCGGCATTTATTATACCATCTTAACCCAAAAAACGACAGTTTCATGATGACTCAATATTTCGGCATTTATTATACCATCTTAACCCGAAAAACGACAGTTTCATGATGACTCAATATTTCGGCATTTATTATACCATCTTAACCCGAAAAACGACAGTTTCATGATGACTCAATATTTCGGCATTTATTATACCATCTTCAGGAGACTCTACTGAAGATGGTATAATAAATGCCGAAATATTGAGTCATCATGAAACTGTCGTTTTTCGGGTTAAGATGGTATTTCGGCATTTATTATACCATCTTCAGGAGACTCTACTGAAGATGGTATAATAAATGCCGAAATATTGAGTCATCATGAAACTGTCGTTTTTTGGGTTAAGATGGTATAATAAATGCCGAAATATTGAGTCATCATGAAACTGTCGTTTTTTGGGTTAAGATGGTATAATAAATGCCGAAATATTGAGTCATCATGAAACTGTCGTTTTTCGGGTTAAGATGGTATAATAAATGCCGAAATATTGAGTCATCATGAAACTGTCGTTTTTTGGGTTAAGATGGTGTAATAAATGCCGAAATATTGAGTCATCATGAAACTGTCGTTTTTCGGGTTATCACTACTTGTGTATTACGTGGAACGAATGGATTTTAAAGCTGTATCCTGTAAAACTGCCTAAAGGTTATCGTCACGCTAAATCGAAATGGTCCTTTTGTGCTTTTTTAGTAAGTTTCGAAAGATCACATCCAAATTTTCAAATGGTCTGTATAGTGACTGATGAAATCCGCTTGTAAACGTTGATGGTCATTTGCATTTTGTGATTTAGTGCTATTTCCTGCTCCTTTTTATCCATTTGGACTGTATTTGGCTACATTTGGCAGGAACAGGGCATGCATAATCACACCTGACAAATTCAAAATTTAAAAGTATACTTATATTGATTAGTTATCTCAACAGTGGAGAAGACTATGTTAAACTCAAACGGTATTTTTATTTTGAATTCAGAGTATCGCTGAAGAAAAATTATCTTATTTTGTTTATATCCGTATTTGTTTATATATCTAAGGTTTCGAAGTTCAATTGTTAAGTTTAGAACACGTAACCATACAAAGAAACGGACAGGTGGTAAATTAAGATCTCAAAGTTTGGTAGTGTATAAAGAAGAAAACAACAGACTTCACATTTCGAAACATTTTCGTCAGAAAGATTCACAAGCAGATCACAAAAGCTATAAATCTGAAACACCCAAAGGATGGTGCAAAGTACTTAATTAGATTTTTGTAGTGTATTCATGTACCCCCCCCCCCCCCCCCCCCATCTCACTCAGTCAAATCATGGGTGTATGGGTGTAAGAAAAAAAACTATACAAGCCAAGAGTTTACATGTTTCTGACAATTAAACCATATAAATTAATCATTAAACAAGAAAAAAGTTTTTGATCATATGATGGTGAATTGATTGAGCGTATTGTCTCGAATTCGGGTGCATACATGACACATAAAAGATGAATGCCAAAATTTTTCCACCAATGAGTCGCACGTTCGAATCACGAAAACGTTCATTCCTATGACAAGAGAAGGTAAAGGCTAAAAATGCCGGTGTATTTGTATTTCTTTACTCACCATATGTACAAATATTTCACTGATTAATAATATGCTAAATTAGTTGATTGATTGATATTTACGCCGCACTCAAGATTATTTCACTCATATGGCGGCGTTGGCAGGTTTAGTGGGGAGGAAAACGGGTCCATTGCCGGGAGAAAACCCCCGACCTTCGGCGAGAACCTGGCAACCCTTCCACATAGGGCGATCGAGTGAAAAATCGAGAATTTTTTTCATTTTTATTGGCTCTGAGTGTGATTTGAACCCGTGCCGCATCGATGGAAGGTCTGTGTGAAACTGAGGGACTCTCACTCGGACCAACTGAGCCACCAATGCCACAATAATATGCTAACACAGAATTCTGACTATATTTAATTCTCTCCTGAAGGGAAAATACAGAACGTCCAAGAATCTCACCAAATGTGAGAACATCATTCATTACAAACATTGCGCTTCCGCTACAGCGGTATAGCTGTATTTTAATAACCACCTAAATGAATTAGTATACATAACTCTAATGGAATTCCACACAGTTTGCGAAAACAACCCCAGAGAGAGCAACAATATATATTACAACAACATGATTTGAATAGAGTTCTTTTCACAAGAGTCAGAACAGTAGCAGAATCTACGTAACAGTACGTTTGCCTAAACATACAGTTTCCTTTTCTGGGGCAAAATGTCCTCATTACCTGACATAGGATGAGATATTATAAGCCCTAGGTATTTGTACGTCTCAACAAAAGATAGCTTGGTGCCGTCTAACTGCAAATAGGGCGATTCCCGGCCCTTGGAAGTGGCATGAGCTGCCAAAATTCACACTTTTTACATAAATTCTGATCGTTACGACATTAAGAGGCTTTGAAGCCATCGAAAAACTAAATGATTGGCGTTGGAATGAGGAAAATCCATACGGTATGTGGCCTATACGAACCGGGATAGTGTTCGATAAGTAAACACAATTTAAATAACAGGGACGACCATTCATTCATTCTAAGCCAAAGTTAGTTCAAAACAATACTTTATCGTACATTCTCGAGACTAGAAGCACTAAAAAGCTTCTGAATTGCACGTCTTGAGAAAAATAGCCGATAATTTCAATATTCTGATTCGTCGTCAAAATATCAACATTTTGGCAGCTCATGCCACTTTGAACCAACTTGGTTTGAACAAAGTGCATACAGTCTTAGAAGTAAGAACTATTATATAAAATATCATGGTATGTCGCGTAATCTGAACAGCAATTTAACAAGAGTTGGAGAGCATTACTTGAAGCACATAGCAAACAGAGGTCATCTGCATACAGTACTAGATGATTGATAAAGTTACCAGCTATATTATACCCTACCCCAGCCTTGCTAAGAGTCACATCGAGGGTGACAGTATACCACTGACCAGTCACCACCCTGCCTAACTCCATTAGATACTTTTAAAATGGTGATATAATTGAAGAACCCCATCTTACTGCAAAATTCCGTGTGGTTAACCACCGATACAAGAAATTTACAAAGACAATCGGAATGCCTCAATCAATCAACGTTTTTAGCAAGGGTCAGTGGTTCACACGGGCGAACGCCTTACTAGCATCAATATAACATATGCATACATACATACATTGTCGCCTACAATAGTTGCAATTGCGCAATCGCAAAGGAAACCAAGTTGTTTTCAACCGTTGTCCATAGAAACAACCAATGAAATGGACCTTACAATGCGCGGGCTTTTCATGGTCAAATTTTTTCACAGCTTGTTCAGATTTCCTCTTGGGATGACGCCTGGTGTCTCTCTTGAGATCCATTCGGGAAGGACAGACTTTGAATCTTCACATACCAAATGGGTAGGGCTTATGCAATAGTAAAGTTAGGACTATATGGTAGATAGGCATAAAATAGCTTCGATAGGGATTTAAATGGATTCAAGTTTGTCCTACCTGTTCGATTATCAAGAGAACGCAAATCCTGTCGCCATACCCTTGCCTTTTTAGCACGAAATCTCTTTTTGTTTGTCATCTATTTTGGATTGGTTGGTTATTGGGTTCAGATGCATTGTTTCAAAGTTCTCGCATTCACTGCGCTTGGGACTTTTGATGTATGTTTGTGGTGAATAAGTCTTTTACTGGTTTAGATTCTTTGAGTTCACTGCAGCAAGAACAGCAATATTTATTGTGTGTTATTAGTGACTTCTGTCTGCTGTATAAATAAATATCTCTGCCTACTTCCACAGGCTAATTTTCTTGGCCAAATTTTCGGCTTCACAAGGCAAGCTGGTCTGCACTTACAAGCCAGTCGGCTGCACGGTGACGATTACTGTCCTCGAATCAGACACCCTGTCAGCACGCTTTTGTCGGATTTCTTTTACTTCTGTTTTATCAATTTTACTGGCGTTTACCGGGCTTTGCACTCTGCCCCCCCCCCCCCCCCCCACACACACACACACCCCTCATTCTAATCACGTACATCTCGTTGTCTGTGTTTTGGGAATCCCATCCGTAACATTCAAAGCGATCCAAGAAATTGTTTATTATAAAACATCTCATGCTAAATAGAAGATTTGGTGGACACTAAAGAACTACTCTGTGCTTGAAAAGACCAAAGAAGAAAGATTACGCCGACTCACAGTGGAACTGTATAACGATACTAATGAACCGACTGTTCAAACAAAACTGACAATTTGACAAGTGTCCGTCTTTTATATAGCGATAGTAATGAACCAACCTGTTCAAACAAAACTGACAATTTGACAAGTGTCCGTCTATTATACTTATGATCCGTCTTTTATATATGTGTTGGTGAATGGTGATATTGTATTTGTGTTTACTAACATGTTGTAACCCTTTTATAAATGCTATAAATATTGTACTTGGGGTTTTAGGTAAATATATTAATAGTACATTTTTAATGTTAAGAACATAAATATGAATATTTATAAATAAGTGCCTAACTAATAATCATTCCACTTTTTGGGGGAAAGTGGAATGTTGTTCTTAGTGTTGTAGATTTACCTTGGCCAATGATGAATAGAAGACCCTTAGAAGAAAAGCACAAACCACCTGATAGAAGACCTGCCCCAGAAAACAGACCTATATACCGCCCTGAAGATGAAACATTTTGGAACCTTAAACACAGACGATCTAAGAATAGAAACCAACTGAAAGAAGACCTGCCCCAGAAAACAGACCTATATACCTACCGCCCTGAAGATGAAACATTTTGGAATCTTAAACACAGACGATCTAAGAAAAGAAATTTACTTCACATTAAGATAAGTTTCTCCAAATTTAACATTTATCCTCGCCATTTATATCCTTTCACATTTTGTTTTAAAGCTCGATATCTTAATTTGTTTTAAATACTTATCTAAATATGTTTTAGTACCATATCTCTAATATTGTTGTTGTCCAGACTTGAGGTTTTAACAAATATAGTTTATAATACTTTTTGTAAATTCACTATCTACAATCTGGGTAATATGTTCTGTTAGATGACATTAGAGGTACTGGGATAATCCTATTTGGTATGACCTTTTTTTGTGGACCGATCAACCACAAAAACAGGTCATGACAAAGGACTTAATTTAGCGTAGTGAATTAAAGATCAAAATATAATGATTGGGTAATATGTTCTGTTAGATGACATTAGAGGTACTGGGATAATCCTATTTGGTATGACCTTTTTTTGTGGACCGATCAACCACAAAAACAGGTCATACCAAAGGACTTAATTTAGCGTAGTGAATTAAAGATCAAAATATAATGATTGGGTAATATGTTCTGTTAGATGACATTAGAGGTACTGGGATAATCTTATTTGGTATGACCTTTTTTTTGTGGACCGATCAACCACAAAAACAGGTCATGTCAAAGGACTTAATTTAGCATAGTGAATTAAAGATCAAAATATAATGATTAAAACATAACTGTCGCCTTGTTTTGTAAAAGCATTGGGATTTTAGCTATATTTATTAATAGTACATTTTTAATGTTGAGAACATAAATATGAATAATTATAAATAAGTGCCTGACTAATAATCCTTCCTCTTTTTTGGGGAAAGTGGAATTTTGTTCTTAGTGTTGTAGATTTACCTTGGCCAATGATGAATAGAAGACCCTTAGAAGAAAAGCACAAACCAAGTGAAAGAAGACCTGCCCCAGAGAACAGACCTATATACCGCCCTGAAGATGAAACATTTTGGAACCTTAAACACAGACGATCTAAGAATAGAAACCAACTGAAAGAAGACCTGCCCCAGAAAACAGACCTATATACCTACCGCCCTGAAGATGAAACATTTTGGAATCTTAAACACAGACGATCTAAGAAAAGAAATTTACTTCACATTAAGATAAGTTTCTCCAAATTTAACATTTATCCTCGCCATTTATATCCTTTCACATTTTGTTTTAAAGCTCGATATCTTAATTTGTTTTAAATACTTATCTAAATATGTTTTAGTACCATATCTCTAATATTGTTGTTGTCCAGACTTGAGGTTTTAACAAATATAGTTTATAATACTTTTTGTAAATTCACTATCTACAATCTGGGTAATATGTTCTGTTAGATGACATTAGAGGTACTGGGATAATCCTATTTGGTATGACCTTTTTTGTGGACCGATCAACCACAAAAACAGGTCATGACAAAGGACTTAATTTAGCGTAGTGAATTAAAGATCAAAATATAATGATTGGGTAATATGTTCTGTTAGATGACATTCGAGGTACTGGGATAATCCTATTTGGTATGACCTTTTTTTGTGGACCGATCAACCACAAAAACAGGTCATGCCAAAGGACTTAATTTAGCGTAGTGAATTAAAGATCAAAATATAATGATTGGGTAATATGTTCTGTTAGATGACATTCGAGGTACTGGGATAATCTTACTTGGTATGACCTTTTTTTGTGGACCGATCAACCACAAAAACAGGTCATGTCAAAGGACTTAATTTAGCATAGTGAATTAAAGATCAAAATATAATGATTAAAACATAACTGTCGCCTTGTTTTGTAAAAGCATTGGGATTTTAGCTATATTTATTAATAGTACATTTTTAATGCTGAGAACATAAATATGAATAATTATAAATAAGTGCCTGACTAATAATCCTTCCTCTTTTTTGGGGAAAGTGGAATTTTGTTCTTAGTGTTGTAGATTTACCTTGACCAATGATGAATAGAAGACCCTTAGAAGAAAAGCACAAACCAAGTGAAAGAAGACCTGCCCCAGAGAACAGACCTATATACCGCCCTGAAGATGAAACATTTTGGAACCTTAAACACAGACGATCTAAGAATAGAAACCAACTGAAAGAAGACCTGCCCAAGAAAACAGACCTATCTACCTACCGCCCTGAAGATGAAACATTTTGGAACCTTAAACACAGACGATCTAAGAAAAGAAATTTACTTCACATTAAGATAAGTTTCTCCAAATTTAAAATTTATCCTCGCCATTTATATCCTTTCACATTTTGTTTTAAAGCTCGATATCTTAATTTGTTTTAAATACTTATCTAAATATGTTTTAGTACCATATCTCTTATATTGTTGTTTTCCAGACTTGAGGTTTTAACAAATATAGTTTATAATACTTTTTGTAAATTCACTATCTACAATCTGGGTAATATGTTCTGTTAGATGACATTAGAGGTACTGGGATAATCCTATTTGGTATGACCTTTTTTAGTGGACCGATCAACCACAAAACAGGTCATGCCAAAGGACTTAATTTAGCGTAGTGAATTAAAGATCAAAATATAATGAATATGTTCTGTTAGATGACATTAGAGGTACTGGGATAATCTTATTTGGCATGACCTTTTTTTGTGGACCGATCAACCACAAAAACAGGTCATGTCAAAGGACTTAATTTAGCATAGTGAATTAAAGATCAAAATATAATGATTGGGTAATATGTTCTGTTAGATGACATTAGAGGTACTGGGATAATCCTATTTGGCATGACCTGTTTTTATGGACCGATCCACAAAAACAGGTCATGCCAAAGGACTTAATTTAGCGTAGTGAATTAAAGATCAAAATATAATGATTGGGTAATATGTTCTGTTAGATGACATTCGAGGTACTGGGATAATCTTATTTGGTATGACCTTTTTTAGTGGACCGATCAACCACAAAAACAGGTCATGCCAAAGGACTTAATTTAGCATAGTGAATTAAAGATCAAAATATAATGATTAAAACATAACTGTCGCCTTGTTTTGTAAAAGCATTGGGATTTAAGCTATATTCATAAATAGTACATTTTTAATGTTGAGAACATAAATATGAATAATTATAAATAAGTGCCTGACTAATAATCCTTCCTCTTTTTTGGGGAAAGTGGAATTTTGTTCTTAGTGTTGTAGATTTACCATGGCCAATGATGAATAGAAGACCCTTAGAAGAAAAGCACAAACCAAGTGAAAGAAGACCTGCCCCAGAGAACAGACCTATATACCGCCCTGAAGATGAAACATTTTGGAACCTTAAACACAGACGATCTAAGAATAGAAACCAACTGAAAGAAGACCTGCTCAAGAAAACAGACCTATCTACCTACCGCCCTGAAGATGAAACATTTTGGAACCTTAAACACAGACGATCTAAGAAAAGAAATTTACTTCACATTAAGATAAGTTTCTCCAAATTTAAAATTTATCCTCGCCATTTATATCCTTTCACATTTTGTTTTAAAGCTCGATATCTTAATTTGTTTTAAATACTTATCTAAATATGTTTTAGTACCATATCTCTTATATTGTTGTTTTCCAGACTTGAGGTTTTAACAAATATAGTTTATAATACTTTTTGTAAATTCACTATCTACAATCTGGGTAATATGTTCTGTTAGATGACATTAGAGGTACTGGGATAATCCTATTTGGTATGACCTTTTTTTGTGGACCGATCAACCACAAAAACAGGTCATGCCAAAGGACTTAATTTAGCGTAGTGAATTAAAGATCAAAATATAATGAATATGTTCTGTTAGATGACATTAGAGGTACTGGGATAATCCTATTTGGCATGACCTGTTTTTGTGGACCGATCCACAAAAAAAGGTCCTGCCAAAGGACTTAATTTAGCGTAGTGAATTAAAGATCAAAATATAATGATTGGGTAATATGTTCTGTTAGATGACATTCGAGGTACTGGGATAATCTTATTTGGTATGACCTTTTTTTGTGGACCGATCAACCACAAAAACAGGTCATGCCAAAGGACTTAATTTAGCGTAGTGAATTAAAGATCAAAATATAATGATTGGGTAATATGTTCTGTTAGATGACATTAGAGGTACTGGGATAATCCTATTTGGCATGACCTGTTTTTGTGGACCGATCCACAAAAACAGGTCATGCCAAAGGACTTAATTCAGCATAGTGAATTAAAGATCAAAATATAATGATTGGGTAATATGTTCTGTTAGATGACATTCGAGGTACTGGGATAATCTTATTTGGTATGACCTTTTTTTGTGGACCGACCAACCACAAAAACAGGTCATGCCAAAGGACTTAATTTAGCGTAGTGAATTAAAGATCAAAATATAATGATTGGGTAATATGTTCTGTTAGATGACATTCGAGGTACTGGGATAATCTTATTTGGTATGACCTTTTTTTGTGGACCGACCAACCACAAAAACAGGTCATGTCAAAGGACTTAATTCAGCATAGTGAATTAAAGATCAAAATATAATGATTAAAACATAACTGTCGCCCTGTTTTGTAAAAGCATTGGGATTTTAGCTATATTTATTAATAGTACATTTTTAATGTTAAGAACATAAATATGAATAATTATAAATAAGTGCCTGACTAATAATCCTTCCTCTTTTTTGGGGAAAGTGGAATTTTGTTCTTAGTGTTGTAGATTTACCTTGACCAATGATGAATAGAAGACTCTTAGAAGAAAAGCACAAACCAAGTGAAAGAAGACCTGCCCCAGAGAACAGACCTATATACCGCCCTGAAGATGAAACATTTTGGAACCTTAAACACAGACGATCTAAGAATAGAAACCAACTGAAAGAAGACCTGCCCCAGAAAACAGACCTATATACCTACCGCCCTGAAGATGAAACATTTTGGAACCTTAAACACAGACGATCTAAGAAAAGAAATTTACTTCACATTAAGATAAGTTTCTCCAAATTTAAAATTTATCCTCGCCATTTATATCCTTTCACATTTTGTTTTAAAGCTCGATATCTTAATTTGTTTTAAATACTTATCTAAATATGTTTTAGTACCATATCTCTTATATTGTTGTTTTCCAGACTTGAGGTTTTAACAAATATAGTTTATAATACTTTTTGTAAATTCACTATCTACAATCTGGGTAATATGTTCTGTTAGATGACATTAGAGGTACTGGGATAATCCTATTTGGTATGACCTTTTTTTGTGGACCGATCAACCACAAAAACAGGTCATGCCAAAGGACTTAATTTAGCGTAGTGAATTAAAGATCAAAATATAATGAATATGTTCTGTTAGATGACATTAGAGGTACTGGGATAATCCTATTTGGCATGACCTGTTTTTGTGGACCGATCCACAAAAAAAGGTCCTGCCAAAGGACTTAATTTAGCGTAGTGAATTAAAGATCAAAATATAATGATTGGGTAATATGTTCTGTTAGATGACATTCGAGGTACTGGGATAATCTTATTTGGTATGACCTTTTTTTGTGGACCGATCAACCACAAAAACAGGTCATGCCAAAGGACTTAATTTAGCGTAGTGAATTAAAGATCAAAATATAATGATTGGGTAATATGTTCTGTTAGATGACATTAGAGGTACTGGGATAATCCTATTTGGCATGACCTGTTTTTGTGGACCGATCCACAAAAACAGGTCATGCCAAAGGACTTAATTTAGCGTAGTGAATTAAAGATCAAAATATAATGATTGGGTAATATGTTCTGTTAGATGACATTCGAGGTACTGGGATAATCTTATTTGGTATGACCTTTTTTTGTGGACCGACCAACCACAAAAACAGGTCATGCCAAAGGACTTAATTTAGCGTAGTGAATTAAAGATCAAAATATAATGATTGGGTAATATGTTCTGTTAGATGACATTCGAGGTACTGGGATAATCTTATTTGGTATGACCTTTTTTTGTGGACCGACCAACCACAAAAACAGGTCATGTCAAAGGAATTAATTTAGCATAGTGAATTAAAGATCAAAATATAATGATTAAAACATAACTGTCGCCCTGTTTTGTAAAAGCATTGGGATTTTAGCTATATTTATTAATAGTACATTTTTAATGTTGAGAACATTAATATGAATAATTATAAATAAGTGCCTGACTAATAATCCTTCCTCTTTTTTGGGGAAAGTGGAATTTTGTTCTTAGTGTTGTAGATTTACCATGGCCAATGATGAATAGAAGACCCTTAGAAGAAAAGCACAAACCAAGTGAAAGAAGACCTGCCCCAGAGAACAGACCTATATACCGCCCTGAAGATGAAACATTTTGGAACCTTAAACACAGACGATCTAAGAATAGAAACCAACTGAAAGAAGACCTGCCCCAGAAAACAGACCTATATACCTACCGCCCTGAAGATGAAACATTTTGGAACCTTAAACACAGACGATCTAAGAAAAGAAATTTACTTCACATTAAGATAAGTTTCTCCAAATTTAAAATTTATCCTCGCCATTTATATCCTTTCACATTTTGTTTTAAAGCTCGATATCTTAATTTGTTTTAAATACTTATCTAAATATGTTTTAGTACCATATCTCTTATATTGTTGTTTTCCAGACTTGAGGTTTTAACAAATATAGTTTATAATACTTTTTGTAAATTCACTATCTACAATCTGGGTAATATGTTCTGTTAGATGACATTAGAGGTACTGGGATAATCCTATTTGGTATGACCTTTTTTTGTGGACCGATCAACCACAAAAACAGGTCATGCCAAAGGACTTAATTTAGCGTAGTGAATTAAAGATCAAAATATAATGATTGGGTAATATGTTCTGTTAGATGACATTAGAGGTACTGGGATAATCCTATTTGGTATGACCTTTTTTTGTGGACCGATCCACAAAAACAGGTCATGCCAAAGGACTTAATATAGTGTAGTGAATTAAAGATCAAAATATAATGATTAAAACATAACTGTCGCCTTGTTTTGTAAAAGCATTGGGATTTTAGCTATATTTATTAATAGTACATTTTTAATGTTGAGAACATAAATATGAATAATTATAAATAAGTGCCTGACTAATAATCCTTCCTCTTTTTTGGGGAAAGTGGAATTTTGTTCTTAGTGTTGTAGATTTACCTTGGCCAATGATGAATAGAAGACCCTTAGAAGAAAAGCACAAACCAAGTGAAAGAAGACCTGCCCCAGAGAACAGACCTATATACCGCCCTGAAGATGAAACATTTTGGAACCTTAAACACAGACGATCTAAGAATAGAAACCAACTGAAAGAAGACCTGCCCAAGAAAACAGACCTATCTACCTACCGCCCTGAAGATGAAACATTTTGGAACCTTAAACACAGACGATCTAAGAAAAGAAATTTACTTCACATTAAGATAAGTTTCTCCAAATTTAAAATTTATCCTCGCCATTTATATCCTTTCACATTTTGTTTTAAAGCTCGATATCTTAATTTGTTTTAAATACTTATCTAAATATGTTTTAGTACCATATCTCTTATATTGTTGTTTTCCAGACTTGAGGTTTTAACAAATATAGTTTATAATACTTTTTGTAAATTCACTATCTACAATCTGGGTAATATGTTCTGTTAGATGACATTAGAGGTACTGGGATAATCCTATTTGGTATGACCTTTTTTTGTGGACCGATCAACCACAAAAACAGGTCATGCCAAAGGACTTAATTTAGCGTAGTGAATTAAAGATCAAAATATAATGATTGGGTAATATGTTCTGTTAGATGACATTAGAGGTACTGGGATAATCCTATTTGGTATGACCTTTTTTTGTGGACAGATCCACAAAAACAGGTCATGCCAAAGGACTTAATTTAGCGTAGTGAATTAAAGATCAAAATATAATGATTAGGTAATATGTTCTGTTAGATGACATTCGAGGTACTGGGATAATCTTATTTGGTATGACCTTTTTTTGTGGACCGACCAACCACAAAAACAGGTCATGTCAAAGGACTTAATTTAGCATAGTGAATTAAAGATCAAAATATAATGATTAAAACATAACTGTCGCCCTGTTTTGTAAAAGCATTGGGATTTTAGCTATATTTATTAATAGTACATTTTTAATGTTGAGAACATAAATATGAATAATTATAAATAAGTGCCTGACTAATAATCCTTCCTCTTTTTTGGGGAAAGTGGAATTTTGTTCTTAGTGTTGTAGATTTACCTTGACCAATGATGAATAGAAGACCCTTAGAAGAAAAGCACAAACCAAGTGAAAGAAGACCTGCCCAAGAAAACAGACCTATCTACCTACCGCCCTGAAGATGAAACATTTTGGAACCTTAAACACAGACGATCTAAGAAATTTACTTCACATTAAGATAAGTTTCTCCAAATTTAAAATTTATCCTCGCCATTTATATCCTTTCACATTTTGTTTTAAAGCTCGATATCTTAATTTGTTTTAAATACTTATCTAAATATGTTTTAGTACCATATCTCTTATATTGTTGTTTTCCAGACTTGAGGTTTTAACAAATATAGTTTATAATACTTTTTGTAAATTCACTATCTACAATCTGGGTAATATGTTCTGTTAGATGACATTAGAGGTACTGGGATAATCCTATTTGGTATGACCTTTTTTTGTGGACCGATCAACCACAAAAACAGGTCATGCCAAAGGACTTAATTTAGCGTAGTGAATTAAAGATCAAAATATAATGATTGGGTAATATGTTCTGTTAGATGACATTAGAGGTACTGGGATAATCCTATTTGGTATGACCTTTTTTTGTGGACAGATCCGCAAAAACAGGTCATGCCAAAGGACTTAATTTAGCGTAGTGAATTAAAGATCAAAATATAATGAATATGTTCTGTTAGATGACATTAGAGGTACTGGGATAATCCTATTTGGCATGACCTGTTTTTGTGGACCGATCCACAAAAAAAGGTCCTGCCAAAGGACTTAATTTAGCGTAGTGAATTAAAGATCAAAATATAATGATTGGGTAATATGTTCTGTTAGATGACATTCGAGGTACTGGGATAATCTTATTTGGTATGACCTTTTTTTGTGGACCGATCAACCACAAAAACAGGTCATGCCAAAGGACTTAATTTAGCGTAGTGAATTAAAGATCAAAATATAATGATTGGGTAATATGTTCTGTTAGATGACATTAGAGGTACTGGGATAATCCTATTTGGCATGACCTGTTTTTGTGGACCGATCCACAAAAACAGGTCATGCCAAAGGACTTAATTTAGCGTAGTGAATTAAAGATCAAAATATAATGATTGGGTAATATGTTCTGTTAGATGACATTCGAGGTACTGGGATAATCTTATTTGGTATGACCTTTTTTTGTGGACCGACCAACCACAAAAACAGGTCATGCCAAAGGACTTAATTTAGCGTAGTGAATTAAAGATCAAAATATAATGATTGGGTAATATGTTCTGTTAGATGACATTCGAGGTACTGGGATAATCTTATTTGGTATGACCTTTTTTTGTGGACCGACCAACCACAAAAACAGGTCATGTCAAAGGACTTAATTTAGCATAGTGAATTAAAGATCAAAATATAATGATTAAAACATAACTGTCGCCCTGTTTTGTAAAAGCATTGGGATTTTAGCTATATTTATTAATAGTACATTTTTAATGTTGAGAACATAAATATGAATAATTATAAATAAGTGCCTGACTAATAATCCTTCCTCTTTTTTGGGGAAAGTGGAATTTTGTTCTTAGTGTTGTAGATTTACCATGGCCAATGATGAATAGAAGACCCTTAGAAGAAAAGCACAAACCAAGTGAAAGAAGACCTGCCCCAGAGAACAGACCTATATACCGCCCTGAAGATGAAACATTTTGGAACCTTAAACACAGACGATCTAAGAATAGAAACCAACTGAAAGAAGACCTGCCCCAGAAAACAGACCTATATACCTACCGCCCTGAAGATGAAACATTTTGGAACCTTAAACACAGACGATCTAAGAAAAGAAATTTACTTCACATTAAGATAAGTTTCTCCAAATTTAAAATTTATCCTCGCCATTTATATCCTTTCACATTTTGTTTTAAAGCTCGATATCTTAATTTGTTTTAAATACTTATCTAAATATGTTTTAGTACCATATCTCTTATATTGTTGTTTTCCAGACTTGAGGTTTTAACAAATATAGTTTATAATACTTTTTGTAAATTCACTATCTACAATCTGGGTAATATGTTCTGTTAGATGACATTAGAGGTACTGGGATAATCCTATTTGGTATGACCTTTTTTTGTGGACCGATCAACCACAAAAACAGGTCATGCCAAAGGACTTAATTTAGCGTAGTGAATTAAAGATCAAAATATAATGATTGGGTAATATGTTCTGTTAGATGACATTAGAGGTACTGGGATAATCCTATTTGGTATGACCTTTTTTTGTGGACCGATCCACAAAAACAGGTCATGCCAAAGGACTTAATATAGTGTAGTGAATTAAAGATCAAAATATAATGATTAAAACATAACTGTCGCCTTGTTTTGTAAAAGCATTGGGATTTTAGCTATATTTATTAATAGTACATTTTTAATGTTGAGAACATAAATATGAATAATTATAAATAAGTGCCTGACTAATAATCATTCCTCTTTTTTGGGGAAAGTGGAATTTTGTTCTTAGTGTTGTAGATTTACCTTGGCCAATGATGAATAGAAGACCCTTAGAAGAAAAGCACAAACCAAGTGAAAGAAGACCTGCCCCAGAGAACAGACCTATATACCTACCGCCCTGAAGATGAAACATTTTGGAACCTTAAACACAGACGATCTAAGAATAGAAACAACTGAAAGAAGACCTGCCCCAGAAAACAGACCTATATACCTACCGCCCTGAAGATGAAACATTTTTGAACCTTAAACACAGACGATCTAAGAAAAGAAATTTACTTCACATTAAGATAAGTTTCTCCAAATTTAAAATTTATCCTCGCCATTTATATCCTTTCACATTTTGTTTTAAAGCTCGATATCTTAATTTGTTTTAAATACTTATCTAAATATGTTTTAGTACCATATCTCTTATATTGTTGTTTTCCAGACTTGAGGTTTTAACAAATATAGTTTATAATACTTTTTGTAAATTCACTATCTACAATCTGGGTAATATGTTCTGTTAGATGACATTAGAGGTACTGGGATAATCCTATTTGGTATGACCTTTTTTTGTGGACCGATCAACCACAAAAACAGGTCATGCCAAAGGACTTAATTTAGCGTAGTGAATTAAAGATCAAAATATAATGATTGGGTAATATGTTCTGTTAGATGACATTAGAGGTACTGGGATAATCCTATTTGGTATGACCTTTTTTTGTGGACCGATCCACAAAAACAGGTCATGCCAAAGGACTTAATATAGTGTAGTGAATTAAAGATCAAAATATAATGATTAAAACATAACTGTCGCCTTGTTTTGTAAAAGCATTGGGATTTTAGCTATATTTATTAATAGTACATTTTTAATGTTGAGAACATAAATATGAATAATTATAAATAAGTGCCTGACTAATAATCCTTCCTCTTTTTTGGGGAAAGTGGAATTTTGTTCTTAGTGTTGTAGATTTACCTTGGCCAATGATGAATAGAAGACCCTTAGAAGAAAAGCACAAACCAAGTGAAAGAAGACCTGCCCCAGAGAACAGACCTATATACCGCCCTGAAGATGAAACATTTTGGAACCTTAAACACAGACGATCTAAGAATAGAAACCAACTGAAAGAAGACCTGCCCAAGAAAACAGACCTATCTACCTACCGCCCTGAAGATGAAACATTTTGGAACCTTAAACACAGACGATCTAAGAAAAGAAATTTACTTCACATTAAGATAAGTTTCTCCAAATTTAAAATTTATCCTCGCCATTTATATCCTTTCACATTTTGTTTTAAAGCTCGATATCTTAATTTGTTTTAAATACTTATCTAAATATGTTTTAGTACCATATCTCTTATATTGTTGTTTTCCAGACTTGAGGTTTTAACAAATATAGTTTATAATACTTTTTGTAAATTCACTATCTACAATCTGGGTAATATGTTCTGTTAGATGACATTAGAGGTACTGGGATAATCCTATTTGGTATGACCTTTTTTTGTGGACCGATCAACCACAAAAACAGGTCATGCCAAAGGACTTAATTTAGCGTAGTGAATTAAAGATCAAAATATAATGATTGGGTAATATGTTCTGTTAGATGACATTAGAGGTACTGGGATAATCCTATTTGGTATGACCTTTTTTTGTGGACAGATCCACAAAAACAGGTCATGCCAAAGGACTTAATTTAGCGTAGTGAATTAAAGATCAAAATATAATGATTGGGTAATATGTTCTGTTAGATGACATTCGAGGTACTGGGATAATCTTATTTGGTATGACCTTTTTTTGTGGACCGACCAACCACAAAAACAGGTCATGTCAAAGGACTTAATTTAGCATAGTGAATTAAAGATCAAAATATAATGATTAAAACATAACTGTCGCCCTGTTTTGTAAAAGCATTGGGATTTTAGCTATATTTATTAATAGTACATTTTTAATGTTGAGAACATAAATATGAATAATTATAAATAAGTGCCTGACTAATAATCCTTCCTCTTTTTTGGGGAAAGTGGAATTTTGTTCTTAGTGTTGTAGATTTACCTTGACCAATGATGAATAGAAGACCCTTAGAAGAAAAGCACAAACCAAGTGAAAGAAGACCTGCCCAAGAAAACAGACCTATCTACCTACCGCCCTGAAGATGAAACATTTTGGAACCTTAAACACAGACGATCTAAGAAATTTACTTCACATTAAGATAAGTTTCTCCAAATTTAAAATTTATCCTCGCCATTTATATCCTTTCACATTTTGTTTTAAAGCTCGATATCTTAATTTGTTTTAAATACTTATCTAAATATGTTTTAGTACCATATCTCTTATATTGTTGTTTTCCAGACTTGAGGTTTTAACAAATATAGTTTATAATACTTTTTGTAAATTCACTATCTACAATCTGGGTAATATGTTCTGTTAGATGACATTAGAGGTACTGGGATAATCCTATTTGGTATGACCTTTTTTTGTGGACCGATCAACCACAAAAACAGGTCATGCCAAAGGACTTAATTTAGCGTAGTGAATTAAAGATCAAAATATAATGATTGGGTAATATGTTCTGTTAGATGACATTAGAGGTACTGGGATAATCCTATTTGGTATGACCTTTTTTTGTGGACAGATCCACAAAAACAGGTCATGCCAAAGGACTTAATTTAGCGTAGTGAATTAAAGATCAAAATATAATGATTGGGTAATATGTTCTGTTAGATGACATTCGAGGTACTGGGATAATCTTATTTGGTATGACCTTTTTTTGTGGACCGACCAACCACAAAAACAGGTCATGTCAAAGGACTTAATTTAGCATAGTGAATTAAAGATCAAAATATAATGATTAAAACATAACTGTCGCCCTGTTTTGTAAAAGCATTGGGATTTTAGCTATATTTATTAATAGTACATTTTTAATGTTGAGAACATAAATATGAATAATTATAAATAAGTGCCTGACTAATAATCCTTCCTCTTTTTTGGGGAAAGTGGAATTTTGTTCTTAGTGTTGTAGATTTACCTTGACCAATGATGAATAGAAGACCCTTAGAAGAAAAGCACAAACCAAGTGAAAGAAGACCTGCCCAAGAAAACAGACCTATCTACCTACCGCCCTGAAGATGAAACATTTTGGAACCTTAAACACAGACGATCTAAGAAATTTACTTCACATTAAGATAAGTTTCTCCAAATTTAAAATTTATCCTCGCCATTTATATCCTTTCACATTTTGTTTTAAAGCTCGATATCTTAATTTGTTTTAAATACTTATCTAAATATGTTTTAGTATCATATCTCTTATATTGTTGTTTTCCAGACTTGAGGTTTTAACAAATATAGTTTATAATACTTTTTGTAAATTCACTATCTACAATCTGGGTAATATGTTCTGTTAGATGACATTAGAGGTACTGGGATAATCCTATTTGGTATGACCTTTTTTGTGGACCGATCAACCACAAAAACAGGTCATGCCAAAGGACTTAATTTAGCGTAGTGAATTAAAGATCAAAATATAATGATTGGGTAATATGTTCTGTTAGATGACATTAGAGGTACTGGGATAATCCTATTTGGTATGACCTTTTTTTGTGGACAGATCCGCAAAAACAGGTCATGCCAAAGGACTTAATTTAGCGTAGTGAATTAAAGATCAAAATATAATGAATATGTTCTGTTAGATGACATTAGAGGTACTGGGATAATCCTATTTGGCATGACCTGTTTTTGTGGACCGATCCACAAAAAAAGGTCCTGCCAAAGGACTTAATTTAGCGTAGTGAATTAAAGATCAAAATATAATGATTGGGTAATATGTTCTGTTAGATGACATTCGAGGTACTGGGATAATCTTATTTGGTATGACCTTTTTTTGTGGACCGATCAACCACAAAAACAGGTCATGCCAAAGGACTTAATTTAGCGTAGTGAATTAAAGATCAAAATATAATGATTGGGTAATATGTTCTGTTAGATGACATTAGAGGTACTGGGATAATCCTATTTGGCATGACCTGTTTTTGTGGACCGATCCACAAAAACAGGTCATGCCAAAGGACTTAATTTAGCGTAGTGAATTAAAGATCAAAATGTAATGATTGGGTAATATGTTCTGTTAGATGACATTCGAGGTACTGGGATAATCTTATTTGGTATGACCTTTTTTTGTGGACCGATCAACCACAAAAACAGGTCATGCCAAAGGACTTAATTTAGCGTAGTGAATTAAAGATCAAAATATAATGATTGGGTAATATGTTCTGTTAGATGACATTCGAGGTACTGGGATAATCTTATTTGGTATGACCTTTTTTTGTGGACCGACCAACCACAAAAACAGGTCATGTCAAAGGACTTAATTCAGCATAGTGAATTAAAGATCAAAATATAATGATTAAAACATAACTGTCGCCCTGTTTTGTAAAAGCATTGGGATTTTAGCTATATTTATTAATAGTACATTTTTAATGTTGAGAACATAAATATGAATAATTATAAATAAGTGCCTGACTAATAATCCTTCCTCTTTTTTTGGGAAAGTGGAATTTTGTTCTTAGTGTTGTAGATTTACCTTGACCAATGATGAATAGAAGACTCTTAGAAGAAAAGCACAAACCAAGTGAAAGAAGACCTGCCCCAGAGAACAGACCTATATACCGCCCTGAAGATGAAACATTTTGGAACCTTAAACACAGACGATCTAAGAATAGAAACCAACTGAAAGAAGACCTGCCCCAGAAAACAGACCTATATACCTACCGCCCTGAAGATGAAACATTTTGGAACCTTAAACACAGACGATCTAAGAAAAGAAATTTACTTCACATTAAGATAAGTTTCTCCAAATTTAAAATTTATCCTCGCCATTTATATCCTTTCACATTTTGTTTTAAAGCTCGATATCTTAATTTGTTTTAAATACTTATCTAAATATGTTTTAGTACCATATCTCTTATATTGTTGTTTTCCAGACTTGAGGTTTTAACAAATATAGTTTATAATACTTTTTGTAAATTCACTATCTACAATCTGGGTAATATGTTCTGTTAGATGACATTAGAGGTACTGGGATAATCCTATTTGGTATGACCTTTTTTTGTGGACCGATCAACCACAAAAACAGGTCATGCCAAAGGACTTAATTTAGCGTAGTGAATTAAAGATCAAAATATAATGAATATGTTCTGTTAGATGACATTAGAGGTACTGGGATAATCCTATTTGGCATGACCTGTTTTTGTGGACCGATCCACAAAAAAAGGTCCTGCCAAAGGACTTAATTTAGCGTAGTGAATTAAAGATCAAAATATAATGATTGGGTAATATGTTCTGTTAGATGACATTCGAGGTACTGGGATAATCTTATTTGGTATGACCTTTTTTTGTGGACCGATCAACCACAAAAACAGGTCATGCCAAAGGACTTAATTTAGCGTAGTGAATTAAAGATCAAAATATAATGATTGGGTAATATGTTCTGTTAGATGACATTAGAGGTACTGGGATAATCCTATTTGGCATGACCTGTTTTTGTGGACCGATCCACAAAAACAGGTCATGCCAAAGGACTTAATTTAGCGTAGTGAATTAAAGATCAAAATATAATGATTGGGTAATATGTTCTGTTAGATGACATTCGAGGTACTGGGATAATCTTATTTGGTATGACCTTTTTTTGTGGACCGACCAACCACAAAAACAGGTCATGCCAAAGGACTTAATTTAGCGTAGTGAATTAAAGATCAAAATATAATGATAGGGTAATATGTTCTGTTAGATGACATTCGAGGTACTGGGATAATCTTATTTGGTATGACCTTTTTTTGTGGACCGACCAACCACAAAAACAGGTCATGTCAAAGGACTTAATTTAGCATAGTGAATTAAAGATCAAAATATAATGATTAAAACATAACTGTCGCCCTGTTTTGTAAAAGCATTGGGATTTTAGCTATATTTATTAATAGTACATTTTTAATGTTGAGAACATAAATATGAATAATTATAAATAAGTGCCTGACTAATAATCCTTCCTCTTTTTTGGGGAAAGTGGAATTTTGTTCTTAGTGTTGTAGATTTACCATGGCCAATGATGAATAGAAGACCCTTAGAAGAAAAGCACAAACCAAGTGAAAGAAGACCTGCCCCAGAGAACAGACCTATATACCGCCCTGAAGATGAAACATTTTGGAACCTTAAACACAGACGATCTAAGAATAGAAACCAACTGAAAGAAGACCTGCCCCAGAAAACAGACCTATATATCTACCGCCCTGAAGATGAAACATTTTGGAACCTTAAACACAGACGATCTAAGAAAAGAAATTTACTTCACATTAAGATAAGTTTCTCCAAATTTAAAATTTATCCTCGCCATTTATATCCTTTCACATTTTGTTTTAAAGCTCGATATCTTAATTTGTTTTAAATACTTATCTAAATATGTTTTAGTACCATATCTCTTATATTGTTGTTTTCCAGACTTGAGGTTTTAACAAATATAGTTTATAATACTTTTTGTAAATTCACTATCTACAATCTGGGTAATATGTTCTGTTAGATGACATTAGAGGTACTGGGATAATCCTATTTGGTATGACCTTTTTTTGTGGACCGATCAACCACAAAAATAGGTCATGCCAAAGGACTTAATTTAGCGTAGTGAATTAAAGATCAAAATATAATGATTGGGTAATATGTTCTGTTAGATGACATTAGAGGTACTGGGATAATCCTATTTGGTATGACCTTTTTTTGTGGACCGATCCACAAAAACAGGTCATGCCAAAGGACTTAATATAGTGTAGTGAATTAAAGATCAAAATATAATGATTAAAACATAACTGTCGCCTTGTTTTGTAAAAGCATTGGGATTTTAGCTATATTTATTAATAGTACATTTTTAATGTTGAGAACATAAATATGAATAATTATAAATAAGTGCCTGACTAATAATCCTTCCTCTTTTTTGGGGAAAGTGGAATTTTGTTCTTAGTGTTGTAGATTTACCTTGGCCAATGATGAATAGAAGACCCTTAGAAGAAAAGCACAAACCAAGTGAAAGAAGACCTGCCCCAGAGAACAGACCTATATACCGCCCTGAAGATGAAACATTTTGGAACCTTAAACACAGACGATCTAAGAATAGAAACCAACTGAAAGAAGACCTGCCCAAGAAAACAGACCTATCTACCTACCGCCCTGAAGATGAAACATTTTGGAACCTTAAACACAGACGATCTAAGAAAAGAAATTTACTTCACATTAAGATAAGTTTCTCCAAATTTAAAATTTATCCTCGCCATTTATATCCTTTCACATTTTGTTTTAAAGCTCGATATCTTAATTTGTTTTAAATACTTATCTAAATATGTTTTAGTACCATATCTCTTATATTGTTGTTTTCCAGACTTGAGGTTTTAACAAATATAGTTTATAATACTTTTTGTAAATTCACTATCTACAATCTGGGTAATATGTTCTGTTAGATGACATTAGAGGTACTGGGATAATCCTATTTGGTATGACCTTTTTTTGTGGACAGATCCACAAAAACAGGTCATGCCAAAGGACTTAATTTAGCGTAGTGAATTAAAGATCAAAATATAATGATTGGGTAATATGTTCTGTTAGATGACATTCGAGGTACTGGGATAATCTTATTTGGTATGACCTTTTTTTGTGGACCGACCAACCACAAAAACAGGTCATGTCAAAGGACTTAATTTAGCATAGTGAATTAAAGATCAAAATATAATGATTAAAACATAACTGTCGCCCTGTTTTGTAAAAGCATTGGGATTTTAGCTATATTTATTAATAGTACATTTTTAATGTTGAGAACATAAATATGAATAATTATAAATAAGTGCCTGACGAATAATCCTTCCTCTTTTTTGGGGAAAGTGGAATTTTGTTCTTAGTGTTGTAGATTTACCTTGACCAATGATGAATAGAAGACCCTTAGAAGAAAAGCACAAACCAAGTGAAAGAAGACCTGCCCAAGAAAACAGACCTATCTACCTACCGCCCTGAAGATGAAACATTTTGGAACCTTAAACACAGACGATCTAAGAAAAGAAATTTACTTCACATTAAGATAAGTTTCTCCAAATTTAAAATTTATCCTCGCCATTTATATCCTTTCACATTTTGTTTTAAAGCTCGATATCTTAATTTGTTTTAAATACTTATCTAAATATGTTTTAGTACCATATCTCTTATATTGTTGTTTTCCAGACTTGAGGTTTTAACAAATATAGTTTATAATACTTTTTGTAAATTCACTATCTACAATCTGGGTAATATGTTCTGTTAGATGACATTAGAGGTACTGGGATAATCCTATTTGGTATGACCTTTTTTTGTGGACCGATCAACCACAAAAACAGGTCATGCCAAAGGACTTAATTTAGCGTAGTGAATTAAAGATCAAAATATAATGATTGGGTAATATGTTCTGTTAGATGACATTAGAGGTACTGGGATAATCCTATTTGGTATGACCTTTTTTTGTGGACAGATCCGCAAAAACAGGTCATGCCAAAGGACTTAATTTAGCGTAGTGAATTAAAGATCAAAATATAATGAATATGTTCTGTTAGATGACATTAGAGGTACTGGGATAATCCTATTTGGCATGACCTGTTTTTGTGGACCGATCCACAAAAAAAGGTCCTGCCAAAGGACTTAATTTAGCGTAGTGAATTAAAGATCAAAATATAATGATTGGGTAATATGTTCTGTTAGATGACATTCGAGGTACTGGGATAATCTTATTTGGTATGACCTTTTTTTGTGGACCGATCAACCACAAAAACAGGTCATGCCAAAGGACTTAATTTAGCGTAGTGAATTAAAGATCAAAATATAATGATTGGGTAATATGTTCTGTTAGATGACATTAGAGGTACTGGGATAATCCTATTTGGCATGACCTGTTTTTGTGGACCGATCCACAAAAACAGGTCATGCCAAAGGACTTAATTTAGCGTAGTGAATTAAAGATCAAAATGTAATGATTGGGTAATATGTTCTGTTAGATGACATTCGAGGTACTGGGATAATCTTATTTGGTATGACCTTTTTTTGTGGACCGATCAACCACAAAAACAGGTCATGCCAAAGGACTTAATTTAGCGTAGTGAATTAAAGATCAAAATATAATGATTGGGTAATATGTTCTGTTAGATGACATTCGAGGTACTGGGATAATCTTATTTGGTATGACCTTTTTTTGTGGACCGACCAACCACAAAAACAGGTCATGTCAAAGGACTTAATTTAGCATAGTGAATTAAAGATCAAAATATAATGATTAAAACATAACTGTCGCCCTGTTTTGTAAAAGCATTGGGATTTTAGCTATATTTATTAATAGTACATTTTTAATGTTGAGAACATAAATATGAATAATTATAAATAAGTGCCTGACTAATAATCCTTCCTCTTTTTTGGGGAAAGTGGAATTTTGTTCTTAGTGTTGTAGATTTACCTTGGCCAATGATGAATAGAAGACCCTTAGAAGAAAAGCACAAACCAAGTGAAAGAAGACCTGCCCCAGAGAACAGACCTATATACCGCCCTGAAGATGAAACATTTTGGAACCTTAAACACAGACGATCTAAGAATAGAAACCAACTGAAAGAAGACCTGCCCCAGAAAACAGACCTATATACCTACCGCCCTGAAGATGAAACATTTTGGAATCTTAAACACAGACGATCTAAGAAAAGAAATTTACTTCACATTAAGATAAGTTTCTCCAAATTTAAAATTTATCCTCGCCATTTATATCCTTTCACATTTTGTTTTAAAGCTCGATATCCTAATTTGTTTTAAATACTTATCTAAATATGTTTTAGTACCATATCTCTTATATTGTTGTTTTCCAGACTTGAGGTTTTAACAAATATAGTTTATAATACTTTTTGTAAATTCACTATCTACAATCTGGGTAATATGTTCTGTTAGATGACATTAGAGGTACTGGGATAATCCTATTTGGTATGACCTTTTTTTGTGGACCGATCAACCACAAAAACGGGTCATGCCAAAGGACTTAATTTAGCATAGTGAATTAAAGATCAAAATATAATGATTGGGTAATATGTTCTGTTAGATGACATTAGAGGTACTGGGATAATCCTATTTGGTATGACTTTTTTTTGTGGACCGATCCACAAAAACAGTTCATGCCAAAGGACTTAATTTAGCGTAGTGAATTAAAGATCAAAATATAATGAATATGTTCTGTTAGATGACATTAGAGGTACTGGGATAATCCTATTTGGCATGACCTGTTTTTGTGGACCGATCCACAAAAAAAGGTCCTGCCAAAGGACTTAATTTAGCATAGTGAATTAAAGATCAAAATATAATGATTAAAACATAACTGTCGCCTTGTTTTGTAAAAGCATTGGGATTTTAGCTATATTTATTAATAGTACATTTTTAATGTTGAGAACATAAATATGAATAATTATAAATAAGTGCCTGACTAATAATCATTCCTCTTTTTTGGGGAAAGTGGAATTTTGTTCTTAGTGTTGTAGATTTACCTTGGCCAATGATGAATAGAAGACCCTTAGAAGAAAAGCACAAACCAAGTGAAAGAAGACCTGCCCCAGAGAACAGACCTATATACCTACCGCCCTGAAGATGAAACATTTTGGAACCTTAAACACAGACGATCTAAGAATAGAAACAACTGAAAGAAGACCTGCCCCAGAGAACAGACCTATATACCTACCGCCCTGAAGATGAAACATTTTGGAACCTTAAACACAGACGATCTAAGAATAGAAACCAACTGAAAGAAGACCTGCCCCAGAAAACAGACCTATATACCTACCGCCCTGAAGATGAAACATTTTGGAACCTTAAACACAGACGATCTAAGAAAAGAAATTTACTTCACATTAAGATAAGTTTCTCCAAATTTAAAATTTATCCTCGCCATTTATATCCTTTCACATTTTGTTTTAAAGCTCGATATCTTAATTTGTTTTAAATACTTATCTAAATATGTTTTAGTACCATATCTCTTATATTGTTGTTTTCCAGACTTGAGGTTTTAACAAATATAGTTTATAATACTTTTTGTAAATTCACTATCTACAATCTGGGTAATATGTTCTGTTAGATGACATTAGAGGTACTGGGATAATCCTATTTGGTATGACCTTTTTTTGTGGACCGATCAACCACAAAAACAGGTCATGCCAAAGGACTTAATTTAGCGTAGTGAATTAAAGATCAAAATATAATGATTGGGTAATATGTTCTGTTAGATGACATTAGAGGTACTGGGATAATCCTATTTGGTATGACCTTTTTTTGTGGACCGATCCACAAAAACAGGTCATGCCAAAGGACTTAATTTAGTGTAGTGAATTAAAGATCAAAATATAATGATTAAAACATAACTGTCGCCTTGTTTTGTAAAAGCATTGGGATTTTAGCTATATTTATTAATAGTACATTTTTAATGTTGAGAACATAAATATGAATAATTATAAATAAGTGCCTGACTAATAATCCTTCCTCTTTTTTGGGGAAAGTGGAATTTTGTTCTTAGTGTTGTAGATTTACCTTGGCCAATGATGAATAGAAGACCCTTAGAAGAAAAGCACAAACCAAGTGAAAGAAGACCTGCCCCAGAGAACAGACCTATATACCGCCCTGAAGATGAAACATTTTGGAACCTTAAACACAGACGATCTAAGAATAGAAACCAACTGAAAGAAGACCTGCCCAAGAAAACAGACCTATCTACCTACCGCCCTGAAGATGAAACATTTTGGAACCTTAAACACAGACGATCTAAGAAAAGAAATTTACTTCACATTAAGATAAGTTTCTCCAAATTTAAAATTTATCCTCGCCATTTATATCCTTTCACATTTTGTTTTAAAGCTCGATATCTTAATTTGTTTTAAATACTTATCTAAATATGTTTTAGTACCATATCTCTTATATTGTTGTTTTCCAGACTTGAGGTTTTAACAAATATAGTTTATAATACTTTTTGTAAATTCACTATCTACAATCTGGGTAATATGTTCTGTTAGATGACATTAGAGGTACTGGGATAATCCTATTTGGTATGACCTTTTTTTGTGGACCGATCAACCACAAAAACAGGTCATGCCAAAGGACTTAATTTAGCGTAGTGAATTAAAGATCAAAATATAATGATTGGGTAATATGTTCTGTTAGATGACATTAGAGGTACTGGGATAATCCTATTTGGTATGACCTTTTTTTGTGGACAGATCCACAAAAACAGGTCATGCCAAAGGACTTAATTTAGCGTAGTGAATTAAAGATCAAAATATAATGATTGGGTAATATGTTCTGTTAGATGACATTCGAGGTACTGGGATAATCTTATTTGGTATGACCTTTTTTTGTGGACCGACCAACCACAAAAACAGGTCATGTCAAAGGACTTAATTTAGCATAGTGAATTAAAGATCAAAATATAATGATTAAAACATAAGTGTCGCCCTGTTTTGTAAAAGCATTGGGATTTTAGCTATATTTATTAATAGTACATTTTTAATGTTGAGAACATAAATATGAATAATTATAAATAAGTGCCTGACTAATAATCCTTCCTCTTTTTTGGAGAAAGTGGAATTTTGTTCTTAGTGTTGTAGATTTACCTTGACCAATGATGAATAGAAGACCCTTAGAAGAAAAGCACAAACCAAGTGAAAGAAGACCTGCCCAAGAAAACAGACCTATCTACCTACCGCCCTGAAGATGAAACATTTTGGAACCTTAAACACAGACGATCTAAGAAATTTACTTCACATTAAGATAAGTTTCTCCAAATTTAAAATTTATCCTCGCCATTTATATCCTTTCACATTTTGTTTTAAAGCTCGATATCTTAATTTGTTTTAAATACTTATCTAAATATGTTTTAGTACCATATCTCTTATATTGTTGTTTTCCAGACTTGAGGTTTTAACAAATATAGTTTATAATACTTTTTGTAAATTCACTATCTACAATCTGGGTAATATGTTCTGTTAGATGACATTAGAGGTACTGGGATAATCCTATTTGGTATGACCTTTTTTTGTGGACCGATCAACCACAAAAACAGGTCATGCCAAAGGACTTAATTTAGCGTAGTGAATTAAAGATCAAAATATAATGATTGGGTAATATGTTCTGTTAGATGACATTAGAGGTACTGGGATAATCCTATTTGGTATGACCTTTTTTTGTGGACAGATCCGCAAAAACAGGTCATGCCAAAGGACTTAATTTAGCGTAGTGAATTAAAGATCAAAATATAATGAATATGTTCTGTTAGATGACATTAGAGGTACTGGGATAATCCTATTTGGCATGACCTGTTTTTGTGGACCGATCCACAAAAAAAGGTCCTGCCAAAGGACTTAATTTAGCGTAGTGAATTAAAGATCAAAATATAATGATTGGGTAATATGTTCTGTTAGATGACATTCGAGGTACTGGGATAATCTTATTTGGTATGACCTTTTTTTGTGGACCGATCAACCAGAAAAACAGGTCATGCCAAAGGACTTAATTTAGCGTAGTGAATTAAAGATCAAAATATAATGATTGGGTAATATGTTCTGTTAGATGACATTAGAGGTACTGGGATAATCCTATTTGGCATGACCTGTTTTTGTGGACCGATCCACAAAAACAGGTCATGCCAAAGGACTTAATTTAGCGTAGTGAATTAAAGATCAAAATGTAATGATTGGGTAATATGTTCTGTTAGATGACATTCGAGGTACTGGGATAATCTTATTTGGTATGACCTTTTTTTGTGGACCGATCAACCAGAAAAACAGGTCATGCCAAAGGACTTAATTTAGCGTAGTGAATTAAAGATCAAAATATAATGATTGGGTAATATGTTCTGTTAGATGACATTCGAGGTACTGGGATAATCTTATTTGGTATGACCTTGTTTTGTGGACCGACCAACCACAAAAACAGGTCATGTCAAAGGACTTAATTTAGCATAGTGAATTAAAGATCAAAATATAATGATTAAAACATAACTGTCGCCCTGTTTTGTAAAAGCATTGGGATTTTAGCTATATTTATTAATAGTACATTTTTAATGTTGAGAACATAAATATGAATAATTATAAATAAGTGCCTGACTAATAATCCTTCCTCTTTTTTGGGGAAAGTGGAATTTTGTTCTTAGTGTTGTAGATTTACCATGGCCAATGATGAATAGAAGACCCTTAGAAGAAAAGCACAAACCAAGTGAAAGAAGACCTGCCCCAGAGAACAGACCTATATACCGCCCTGAAGATGAAACATTTTGGAACCTTAAACACAGACGATCTAAGAATAGAAACCAACTGAAAGAAGACCTGCCCCAGAAAACAGACCTATATACCTACCGCCCTGAAGATGAAACATTTTGGAACCTTAAACACAGACGATCTAAGAAAAGAAATTTACTTCACATTAAGATAAGTTTCTCCAAATTTAAAATTTATCCTCGCCATTTATATCCTTTCACATTTTGTTTTAAAGCTCGATATCTTAATTTGTTTTAAATACTTATCTAAATATGTTTTAGTACCATATCTCTTATATTGTTGTTTTCCAGACTTGAGGTTTTAACAAATATAGTTTATAATACTTTTTGTAAATTCACTATCTACAATCTGGGTAATATGTTCTGTTAGATGACATTAGAGGTACTGGGATAATCCTATTTGGTATGACCTTTTTTTGTGGACCGATCAACCACAAAAACAGGTCATGCCAAAGGACTTAATTTAGCGTAGTGAATTAAAGATCAAAATATAATGATTGGGTAATATGTTCTGTTAGATGACATTAGAGGTACTGGGATAATCCTATTTGGTATGACCTTTTTTTGTGGACCGATCCACAAAAACAGGTCATGCCAAAGGACTTAATATAGTGTAGTGAATTAAAGATCAAAATATAATGATTAAAACATAACTGTCGCCTTGTTTTGTAAAAGCATTGGGATTTTAGCTATATTTATTAATAGTACATTTTTAATGTTGAGAACATAAATATGAATAATTATAAATAAGTGCCTGACTAATAATCCTTCCTCTTTTTTGGGGAAAGTGGAATTTTGTTCTTAGTGTTGTAGATTTACCTTGGCCAATGATGAATAGAAGACCCTTAGAAGAAAAGCACAAACCAAGTGAAAGAAGACCTGCCCCAGAGAACAGACCTATATACCGCCCTGAAGATGAAACATTTTGGAACCTTAAACACAGACGATCTAAGAATAGAAACCAACTGAAAGAAGACCTGCCCAAGAAAACAGACCTATCTACCTACCGCCCTGAAGATGAAACATTTTGGA
Source organism: Lepidochitona cinerea (assembly GCA_963971465.1). Classification (NCBI taxonomy): domain Eukaryota; kingdom Metazoa; phylum Mollusca; class Polyplacophora; order Chitonida; family Tonicellidae; genus Lepidochitona; species Lepidochitona cinerea. The sequence continues at coordinate 1,668,382 of OZ020559.1, forward strand.
ACCTTAAACACAGACGATCTAAGAAAAGAAATTTACTTCACATTAAGATAAGTTTCTCCAAATTTAAAATTTATCCTCGCCATTTATATCCTTTCACATTTTGTTTTAAAGCTCGATATCTTAATTTGTTTTAAATACTTATCTAAATATGTTTTAGTACCATATCTCTTATATTGTTGTTTTCCAGACTTGAGGTTTTAACAAATATAGTTTATAATACTTTTTGTAAATTCACTATCTACAATCTGGGTAATATGTTCTGTTAGATGACATTAGAGGTACTGGGATAATCCTATTTGGTATGACCTTTTTTTGTGGACAGATCCACAAAAACAGGTCATGCCAAAGGACTTAATTTAGCGTAGTGAATTAAAGATCAAAATATAATGATTGGGTAATATGTTCTGTTAGATGACATTCGAGGTACTGGGATAATCTTATTTGGTATGACCTTTTTTTGTGGACCGACCAACCACAAAAACAGGTCATGTCAAAGGACTTAATTTAGCATAGTGAATTAAAGATCAAAATATAATGATTAAAACATAACTGTCGCCCTGTTTTGTAAAAGCATTGGGATTTTAGCTATATTTATTAATAGTACATTTTTAATGTTGAGAACATAAATATGAATAATTATAAATAAGTGCCTGACTAATAATCCTTCCTCTTTTTTGGGGAAAGTGGAATTTTGTTCTTAGTGTTGTAGATTTACCTTGACCAATGATGAATAGAAGACCCTTAGAAGAAAAGCACAAACCAAGTGAAAGAAGACCTGCCCAAGAAAACAGACCTATCTACCTACCGCCCTGAAGATGAAACATTTTGGAACCTTAAACACAGACGATCTAAGAAATTTACTTCACATTAAGATAAGTTTCTCCAAATTTAAAATTTATCCTCGCCATTTATATCCTTTCACATTTTGTTTTAAAGCTCGATATCTTAATTTGTTTTAAATACTTATCTAAATATGTTTTAGTACCATATCTCTTATATTGTTGTTTTCCAGACTTGAGGTTTTAACAAATATAGTTTATAATACTTTTTGTAAATTCACTATCTACAATCTGGGTAATATGTTCTGTTAGATGACATTAGAGGTACTGGGATAATCCTATTTGGTATGACCTTTTTTTGTGGACCGATCAACCACAAAAACAGGTCATGCCAAAGGACTTAATTTAGCGTAGTGAATTAAAGATCAAAATATAATGATTGGGTAATATGTTCTGTTAGATGACATTAGAGGTACTGGGATAATCCTATTTGGTATGACCTTTTTTTGTGGACAGATCCGCAAAAACAGGTCATGCCAAAGGACTTAATTTAGCGTAGTGAATTAAAGATCAAAATATAATGAATATGTTCTGTTAGATGACATTAGAGGTACTGGGATAATCCTATTTGGCATGACCTGTTTTTGTGGACCGATCCACAAAAAAAGGTCCTGCCAAAGGACTTAATTTAGCGTAGTGAATTAAAGATCAAAATATAATGATTGGGTAATATGTTCTGTTAGATGACATTCGAGGTACTGGGATAATCTTATTTGGTATGACCTTTTTTTGTGGACCGATCAACCACAAAAACAGGTCATGCCAAAGGACTTAATTTAGCGTAGTGAATTAAAGATCAAAATATAATGATTGGGTAATATGTTCTGTTAGATGACATTAGAGGTACTGGGATAATCCTATTTGGCATGACCTGTTTTTGTGGACCGATCCACAAAAACAGGTCATGCCAAAGGACTTAATTTAGCGTAGTGAATTAAAGATCAAAATGTAATGATTGGGTAATATGTTCTGTTAGATGACATTCGAGGTACTGGGATAATCTTATTTGGTATGACCTTTTTTTGTGGACCGATCAACCACAAAAACAGGTCATGCCAAAGGACTTAATTTAGCGTAGTGAATTAAAGATCAAAATATAATGATTGGGTAATATGTTCTGTTAGATGACATTCGAGGTACTGGGATAATCTTATTTGGTATGACCTTTTTTTGTGGACCGACCAACCACAAAAACAGGTCATGTCAAAGGACTTAATTTAGCATAGTGAATTAAAGATCAAAATATAATGATTAAAACATAACTGTCGCCCTGTTTTGTAAAAGCATTGGGATTTTAGCTATATTTATTAATAGTACATTTTTAATGTTGAGAACATAAATATGAATAATTATAAATAAGTGCCTGACTAATAATCCTTCCTCTTTTTTGGGGAAAGTGGAATTTTGTTCTTAGTGTTGTAGATTTACCTTGGCCAATGATGAATAGAAGACCCTTAGAAGAAAAGCACAAACCAAGTGAAAGAAGACCTGCCCCAGAGAACAGACCTATATACCGCCCTGAAGATGAAACATTTTGGAACCTTAAACACAGACGATCTAAGAATAGAAACCAACTGAAAGAAGACCTGCCCCAGAAAACAGACCTATATACCTACCGCCCTGAAGATGAAACATTTTGGAATCTTAAACACAGACGATCTAAGAAAAGAAATTTACTTCACATTAAGATAAGTTTCTCCAAATTTAAAATTTATCCTCGCCATTTATATCCTTTCACATTTTGTTTTAAAGCTCGATATCCTAATTTGTTTTAAATACTTATCTAAATATGTTTTAGTACCATATCTCTTATATTGTTGTTTTCCAGACTTGAGGTTTTAACAAATATAGTTTATAATACTTTTTGTAAATTCACTATCTACAATCTGGGTAATATGTTCTGTTAGATGACATTAGAGGTACTGGGATAATCCTATTTGGTATGACCTTTTTTTGTGGACCGATCAACCACAAAAACGGGTCATGCCAAAGGACTTAATTTAGCATAGTGAATTAAAGATCAAAATATAATGATTGGGTAATATGTTCTGTTAGATGACATTAGAGGTACTGGGATAATCCTATTTGGTATGACTTTTTTTTGTGGACCGATCCACAAAAACAGTTCATGCCAAAGGACTTAATTTAGCGTAGTGAATTAAAGATCAAAATATAATGAATATGTTCTGTTAGATGACATTAGAGGTACTGGGATAATCCTATTTGGCATGACCTGTTTTTGTGGACCGATCCACAAAAAAAGGTCCTGCCAAAGGACTTAATTTAGCATAGTGAATTAAAGATCAAAATATAATGATTAAAACATAACTGTCGCCTTGTTTTGTAAAAGCATTGGGATTTTAGCTATATTTATTAATAGTACATTTTTAATGTTGAGAACATAAATATGAATAATTATAAATAAGTGCCTGACTAATAATCATTCCTCTTTTTTGGGGAAAGTGGAATTTTGTTCTTAGTGTTGTAGATTTACCTTGGCCAATGATGAATAGAAGACCCTTAGAAGAAAAGCACAAACCAAGTGAAAGAAGACCTGCCCCAGAGAACAGACCTATATACCTACCGCCCTGAAGATGAAACATTTTGGAACCTTAAACACAGACGATCTAAGAATAGAAACAACTGAAAGAAGACCTGCCCCAGAAAACAGACCTATATACCTACCGCCCTGAAGATGAAACATTTTTGAACCTTAAACACAGACGATCTAAGAAAAGAAATTTACTTCACATTAAGATAAGTTTCTCCAAATTTAAAATTTATCCTCGCCATTTATATCCTTTCACATTTTGTTTTAAAGCTCGATATCTTAATTTGTTTTAAATACTTATCTAAATATGTTTTAGTACCATATCTCTTATATTGTTGTTTTCCAGACTTGAGGTTTTAACAAATATAGTTTATAATACTTTTTGTAAATTCACTATCTACAATCTGGGTAATATGTTCTGTTAGATGACATTAGAGGTACTGGGATAATCCTATTTGGTATGACCTTTTTTTGTGGACCGATCAACCACAAAAACAGGTCATGCCAAAGGACTTAATTTAGCGTAGTGAATTAAAGATCAAAATATAATGATTGGGTAATATGTTCTGTTAGATGACATTAGAGGTACTGGGATAATCCTATTTGGTATGACCTTTTTTTGTGGACCGATCCACAAAAACAGGTCATGCCAAAGGACTTAATTTAGTGTAGTGAATTAAAGATCAAAATATAATGATTAAAACATAACTGTCGCCTTGTTTTGTAAAAGCATTGGGATTTTAGCTATATTTATTAATAGTACATTTTTAATGTTGAGAACATAAATATGAATAATTATAAATAAGTGCCTGACTAATAATCCTTCCTCTTTTTTGGGGAAAGTGGAATTTTGTTCTTAGTGTTGTAGATTTACCTTGGCCAATGATGAATAGAAGACCCTTAGAAGAAAAGCACAAACCAAGTGAAAGAAGACCTGCCCCAGAGAACAGACCTATATACCGCCCTGAAGATGAAACATTTTGGAACCTTAAACACAGACGATCTAAGAATAGAAACCAACTGAAAGAAGACCTGCCCAAGAAAACAGACCTATCTACCTACCGCCCTGAAGATGAAACATTTTGGAACCTTAAACACAGACGATCTAAGAAAAGAAATTTACTTCACATTAAGATAAGTTTCTCCAAATTTAAAATTTATCCTCGCCATTTATATCCTTTCACATTTTGTTTTAAAGCTCGATATCTTAATTTGTTTTAAATACTTATCTAAATATGTTTTAGTACCATATCTCTTATATTGTTGTTTTCCAGACTTGAGGTTTTAACAAATATAGTTTATAATACTTTTTGTAAATTCACTATCTACAATCTGGGTAATATGTTCTGTTAGATGACATTAGAGGTACTGGGATAATCCTATTTGGTATGACCTTTTTTTGTGGACCGATCAACCACAAAAACAGGTCATGCCAAAGGACTTAATTTAGCGTAGTGAATTAAAGATCAAAATATAATGATTGGGTAATATGTTCTGCTAGATGACATTAGAGGTACTGGGATAATCCTATTTGGTATGACCTTTTTTTGTGGACAGATCCACAAAAACAGGTCATGCCAAAGGACTTAATTTAGCGTAGTGAATTAAAGATCAAAATATAATGATTGGGTAATATGTTCTGTTAGATGACATTCGAGGTACTGGGATAATCTTATTTGGTATGACCTTTTTTTGTGGACCGACCAACCACAAAAACAGGTCATGTCAAAGGACTTAATTTAGCATAGTGAATTAAAGATCAAAATATAATGATTAAAACATAAGTGTCGCCCTGTTTTGTAAAAGCATTGGGATTTTAGCTATATTTATTAATAGTACATTTTTAATGTTGAGAACATAAATATGAATAATTATAAATAAGTGCCTGACTAATAATCCTTCCTCTTTTTTGGAGAAAGTGGAATTTTGTTCTTAGTGTTGTAGATTTACCTTGACCAATGATGAATAGAAGACCCTTAGAAGAAAAGCACAAACCAAGTGAAAGAAGACCTGCCCAAGAAAACAGACCTATCTACCTACCGCCCTGAAGATGAAACATTTTGGAACCTTAAACACAGACGATCTAAGAAATTTACTTCACATTAAGATAAGTTTCTCCAAATTTAAAATTTATCCTCGCCATTTATATCCTTTCACATTTTGTTTTAAAGCTCGATATCTTAATTTGTTTTAAATACTTATCTAAATATGTTTTAGTACCATATCTCTTATATTGTTGTTTTCCAGACTTGAGGTTTTAACAAATATAGTTTATAATACTTTTTGTAAATTCACTATCTACAATCTGGGTAATATGTTCTGTTAGATGACATTAGAGGTACTGGGATAATCCTATTTGGTATGACCTTTTTTTGTGGACCGATCAACCACAAAAACAGGTCATGCCAAAGGACTTAATTTAGCGTAGTGAATTAAAGATCAAAATATAATGATTGGGTAATATGTTCTGTTAGATGACATTAGAGGTACTGGGATAATCCTATTTGGTATGACCTTTTTTTGTGGACAGATCCGCAAAAACAGGTCATGCCAAAGGACTTAATTTAGCGTAGTGAATTAAAGATCAAAATATAATGAATATGTTCTGTTAGATGACATTAGAGGTACTGGGATAATCCTATTTGGCATGACCTGTTTTTGTGGACCGATCCACAAAAAAAGGTCCTGCCAAAGGACTTAATTTAGCGTAGTGAATTAAAGATCAAAATATAATGATTGGGTAATATGTTCTGTTAGATGACATTCGAGGTACTGGGATAATCTTATTTGGTATGACCTTTTTTTGTGGACCGATCAACCACAAAAACAGGTCATGCCAAAGGACTTAATTTAGCGTAGTGAATTAAAGATCAAAATATAATGATTGGGTAATATGTTCTGTTAGATGACATTAGAGGTACTGGGATAATCCTATTTGGCATGACCTGTTTTTGTGGACCGATCCACAAAAACAGGTCATGCCAAAGGACTTAATTTAGCGTAGTGAATTAAAGATCAAAATGTAATGATTGGGTAATATGTTCTGTTAGATGACATTCGAGGTACTGGGATAATCTTATTTGGTATGACCTTTTTTTGTGGACCGATCAACCAGAAAAACAGGTCATGCCAAAGGACTTAATTTAGCGTAGTGAATTAAAGATCAAAATATAATGATTGGGTAATATGTTCTGTTAGATGACATTCGAGGTACTGGGATAATCTTATTTGGTATGACCTTGTTTTGTGGACCGACCAACCACAAAAACAGGTCATGTCAAAGGACTTAATTTAGCATAGTGAATTAAAGATCAAAATATAATGATTAAAACATAACTGTCGCCCTGTTTTGTAAAAGCATTGGGATTTTAGCTATATTTATTAATAGTACATTTTTAATGTTGAGAACATAAATATGAATAATTATAAATAAGTGCCTGACTAATAATCCTTCCTCTTTTTTGGGGAAAGTGGAATTTTGTTCTTAGTGTTGTAGATTTACCTTGGCCAATGATGAATAGAAGACCCTTAGAAGAAAAGCACAAACCAAGTGAAAGAAGACCTGCCCCAGAGAACAGACCTATATACCGCCCTGAAGATGAAACATTTTGGAACCTTAAACACAGACGATCTAAGAATAGAAACCAACTGAAAGAAGACCTGCCCCAGAAAACAGACCTATATACCTACCGCCCTGAAGATGAAACATTTTGGAATCTTAAACACAGACGATCTAAGAAAAGAAATTTACTTCACATTAAGATAAGTTTCTCCAAATTTAAAATTTATCCTCGCCATTTATATCCTTTCACATTTTGTTTTAAAGCTCGATATCTTAATTTGTTTTAAATACTTATCTAAATATGTTTTAGTACCATATCTCTTATATTGTTGTTTTCCAGACTTGAGGTTTTAACAAATATAGTTTATAATACTTTTTGTAAATTCACTATCTACAATCTGGGTAATATGTTCTGTTAGATGACATTAGAGGTACTGGGATAATCCTATTTGGTATGACCTTTTTTTGTGGACCGATCAACCACAAAAACGGGTCATGCCAAAGGACTTAATTTAGCATAGTGAATTAAAGATCAAAATATAATGATTGGGTAATATGTTCTGTTAGATGACATTAGAGGTACTGGGATAATCCTATTTGGTATGACTTTTTTTTGTGGACCGATCCACAAAAACAGTTCATGCCAAAGGACTTAATTTAGCGTAGTGAATTAAAGATCAAAATATAATGAATATGTTCTGTTAGATGACATTAGAGGTACTGGGATAATCCTATTTGGCATGACCTGTTTTTGTGGACCGATCCACAAAAAAAGGTCCTGCCAAAGGACTTAATTTAGCATAGTGAATTAAAGATCAAAATATAATGATTAAAACATAACTGTCGCCTTGTTTTGTAAAAGCATTGGGATTTTAGCTATATTTTAATATTAATAGTACATTTTTAATGTTGAGAACATAAATATGAATAATTATAAATAAGTGCCTGACTAATAATCATTCCTCTTTTTTGGGGAAAGTGGAATTTTGTTCTTAGTGTTGTAGATTTACCTTGGCCAATGATGAATAGAAGACCCTTAGAAGAAAAGCACAAACCAAGTGAAAGAAGACCTGCCCCAGAGAACAGACCTATATACCTACCGCCCTGAAGATGAAACATTTTGGAACCTTAAACACAGACGATCTAAGAATAGAAACAACTGAAAGAAGACCTGCCCCAGAAAACAGACCTATATACCTACCGCCCTGAAGATGAAACATTTTGGAACCTTAAACACAGACGATCTAAGAAAAGAAATTTACTTCACATTAAGATAAGTTTCTCCAAATTTAAAATTTATCCTCGCCATTTATATCCTTTCACATTTTGTTTTAAAGCTCGATATCTTAATTTGTTTTAAATACTTATCTAAATATGTTTTAGTACCATATCTCTAATATTGTTGTTGTCCAGACTTGCGGTTTTAACAAATATAGTTTATAATACTTTTTCTAAATTCACTATCTACAATCTGGGTAATATGTTCTGTTAGATGACATTAGAGGTACTGGGATAATCCTATTTGGTATGACCTTTTTTTGTGGACCGATCAACCACAAAAACAGGTCATGCCAAAGGACTTAATTTAGCGTAGTGAATTAAAGATCAAAATATAATGATTGGGTAATATGTTCTGTTAGATGACATTAGAGGTACTGGGATAATCCTATTTGGCATGACCTTTTTTTGTGGACCGATCAACCACAAAAACAGGTCATGTCAAAGGACTTAATTTAGCATAGTGAATTAAAGATCAAAATATAATGATTGGGTAATATGTTCTGTTAGATGACATTAGAGGTACTGGGATAATCCTATTTGGCATGACCTGTATTTATGGACCGATCCACAAAAACAGGTCATGCCAAAGGACTTAATTTAGCGTAGTGAATTAAAGATCAAAATATAATGATTGGGTAATATGTTCTGTTAGATGACATTAGAGGTACTGGGATAATCCTATTTGGCATGACCTTTTTTTGTGGACCGACCAACCACAAAAACAGGTCATGTCAAAGGACTTAATTTAGCATAGTGAATTAAAGATCAAAATATAATGATTAAAACATAACTGTCGCCTTGTTTTGTAAAAGCATTGGGATTTTAGCTATATTTATTAATAGTACATTTTTAATGTTGAGAACATAAATATGAATAATTATAAATAATTGCCTGACTAATAATCCTTCCTCTTTTTTGGGGAAAGTGGAATTTTGTTCTTAGTGTTGTAGATTTACCTTGGCCAATGATGAATAGAAGACCCTTAGAAGAAAAGCACAAACCACCTGATAGAAGACCTGCCCCAGAAAACAGACCTATATACCGCCCTGAAGATGAAACATTTTGGAACCTTAAACACAGACGATCTAAGAATAGAAACCAACTGAAAGACCTGCCCCAGAGAACAGACCTATATACCGCCATGAAGACGAAACATTTTGGAACCTTAAACACAGACGATCTAAGAATAGAAATTTGCTTGAAGTTGCTCCAATTTTTAATTTATTCTTACCGTTTATATCATTTCAAAAGTTTCTTTCAAGCCTGGGCCTAGTTTCACAACGCGATCTTAGCTAAGTGTGATCTTAACTACCATGGCAACCAATGCTAAAGGTATACGTTGCCATTGTTAATTAACATCAACTTAAGCTAAGATCGCTTTGTGAAACTGGGCCCTGATATCTTATTTTTGTTTTAAATGTGTATCTAATATTGCATTTTTCATCCAAATTTGAGGTTTCAAAAAATATAGTTTAAAATAATTTTGGTTAGATTAATTTTCTACAATATAGGTAATACGTTCTATTAGTTGAAATTAGAGGTACTGGGATAATCCATGTATGGTAAAAATGGCTTTCTTTTTCTGGACTGGCCAACCACAAAAAGCAGGTCATGCCAAGGGACTACATGTACTGAATTAACAATCAAAATATAATGATGCAATCACCACTGTCGCAAATTATATATTGTAAGAGAATTGGGATTTTAGATATATTTATCGATAGTTAGTACATTTTTCAATTTGAGAATATAAATATGAATATTTTTAAGCGTGTGCTCAACTAATAACCATTCCTCTGTTTTGGGGGGAAAGTGGAATTTTGTTCTTTATGTTTTAGATTTACCTTGGCCATTTAAAGAAAAGCGCAAACCAACTGAAAGATGACCTGCCGCCTGATACACTTTAACGTTCTGCCCCGAGAAATATCGATATGTGCCTTAATTGTTTTAAATTTCAGACGAAGTTCGTTGAAAGTGATTGGAAGCTACGACTTTTGTGTGTTGAGGTCTAGCTCCCATGATGCACTTTTCTGATAAATATGATTTTATTTTGCTACACATTTGTCTTCTTTCTGGTGGGGGGCGTTAATGCATGTCAAATATGGCTAAATTCAGTATACATGTTGCATGATTTTATATCACTGTAATTCTGTGTTATTTTGGCACACTTTTGACAAAACAAATATCCTTTTCCCATGCATGATTTTTATATCACTGTAATTCTGTGTTATTTCGGGACACTTTTGACAAAACAAATATCCTTTTCCCCTTGCTAAATTCAGTATAGATGTTGCATGATTTTTAGATTACTGTAATTCTGTGTTATTTCGGCACACTTTTGACAAAACAAATATCCTTTTCCCCTTGCTAAATTCAGTATAGATGTTGCATGATTTTTAGATTACTGTAATTCTGTGTTATTTCGGCACACTTTTGACAAAACAAATATCCTTTTCCCCTTGCTAAATTCAGAATAGATGTTGCATGATTTTTAGATTACTGTAATTCTGTGTTATTTCGGCACACTTTTGACAAAACAAATATCCTTTTCCCCTTGCTAAATTCAGAATAGATGTTGCATGATTTTTAGATTACTGTAATTCTGTGTTATTTCGGCACACTTTTGACAAAACAAATATCCTTTTCCCCTTGTTTATGGTCACTAAAACTTAATATAAACTTTTTACAGTTAATTAAAATAGTCTTTGTTGAGAAATAATCTCCCATTTTTAAAATTATTACACATATTTTTTCCATGTGTTGAAATCTTATTGATGAAAAACTGATGCAAAACTTTATTTAGTTATACAAAGTATGCAAAGCTAGCTTATGACAACTAATGAAGGATGTTTCTATTGAAAGGAACGCTCTCCTTGGTTAGTGGCTTCAAGGGTTTTTTTTTTTTTGGGGGGGGGGGGGGGGGGGCGGCGGCTTGTACACTACCCGTTTCATTGTAGCATAGATTTTTTAGATCTTTTTTATATTTCCCACCTATAAGCCTATCCTTATAAAAGCCATCATATCAAGCTGTAATTATTTGGAGATATTCCTTAATCAATTTGAAGAGGAATTTTATTTATTCGTCATCGTACATCTGTTTGACATGCTTTAACTGCTGGCCAAAACATCGAAGAAAAATGTACTAAATTCCAAATTTTCAACACACAAACACAATTTTTAATGCTGCCTTACAATACTGTAAGAAGGTCCCAAGTCCTTATCAAAAGCAGAGGGGAAATTTGTGTTCAATAACTTTTCACTATAGAGGTTTCGTTTTTTGTGTATTATGATGTTTAATTGTGCTTATCGATAGATGGAACTATTTTTATCCAATGATACTAAAACAAATGTCACAATTAAACTGCTTTAATCATTTTAACAACAAACTTTCGCTGGGCTTGTTTTGGACACTGAATGCAGTTATCTAAGTAACGAGATCTCCTTGGTTCAGTCTATTAAAGTGAGATACGCTAACGTCAATACCAGCAATCCAGCTCGCAGGTTTGAATTCCAATCACTACCAAAAAATTAAGAGTGTTCCTTCTTTAATATGTAAATCCCAGTTTCCTACCCCACTATAATGATTTAAAACTTATAACACTGTTATCCAATAGAAGTAAAACCTAAATCAACAAAGCCAATGGACATTAATATGCTACCAGTAGTTCACAAAGCACCTAATTTTATCAGTACGATATAACTCCTCCTTACAGACGATTGAAAATTTGATTTATATAAAAACATTATCTTGGGAGTTGATCGAAATGTGGTTAGCACAGTGGTATTGCACTAGTTACTAAATTGTTTGATGTTTAGCACTTAATGCTGCAGTTTTAATTACAGTTGCAGAATATGCAGCTACTGCCAACTATATTGGTGAGGGAAATCCTAAACTTAATTCTACTTATGTTGGTCGGACTCGGAGAAGAAGTCTTGCTTACTTACATGCATGATATTCATTTCAATTTTCGAATATGATAATTTTTTTGTAATGAGAATTGTTGTGTTTTTATCAGGTGATGAAAAAGTGGCTCCCAGTTTCAACTTAAAAAGCCTGGTTCAGTCCTGTTGCAGCCTTTAAGAAACACTTTGCAATAGAAAATGAAATGACAAAAGATGGTTAAAAAGGAAATCAAATGACTTCAAGTGAAAGTCTAAATGACATCAAGTGCCAGGGATGAAATTATGAAGCTGGCTATTAAGTATGTTAGATTTCCCATATAATGGTGTGAAATTGTGAGAGGGCCAACTGCAGTATGGATTCCCCATTGTATTCGGTTCCAGGAAGGAATGAAATCGAGGTGTTACCTGCCCCTAAACACCCACCATGGTGGATATATATGTACCAATACTGTCAGCAATAAGGTAATGCAATTTTATACTATTTACATACTTTTTCTTATAAGTCATATTTTCAAGTTCTGTTATCCTTTTTTATTTCTATACAATGGAAGTAAAACGTAAATCAACCAAGTCAATTGGCAAAAATAGGCTACCAGTAGTGAATTAAAGCCCCCTAATTTTATCAGGAGGACATAACTCATCTTTACTGCTGATTAAAACTTTGATTTATATAAAAAAAATGTCTCTTGGACTTTGCTAGCGAGTGGTATTGTACTAATTACTAAATTGATTGATGTTTGGCACTTAATGTCGCAGTTTTAATTAACATTGCAGAATATGCAGCTGCTGCCAAATATATTGGTAAGGGAAATCGTAAACTCAATTTATCATTCTACTTATGTTAATCGGAAAAGAACTCTTGCTCGCTTGCATGCATGATATTCATTTAAATTTTCGAATAAGAATATAATTTTGGAATGAGGTGTGTTACGTTATACTTTATATCAGGTGATAAAATAGTGGTTCCCAGTTTACAAAACGTGGTTCAGTCGGCAGAGTGACGACCGTCGCTCATTCCAACACAGGCCTTCAATGGCAGCTCTAGCATAATCAGGCTTCTCTCAGATTGGCACCTCTCTGGTCAATAACTGTATATTTCTTTCAAGTTGTCAAATTTTGATTGATTGATTGTTTGGGTGTTTTATGCCGCGCTAAAGATTAATTCACTTATACGGCGGCGTTGCCAGTTTTATTGTGGGAGGAAACCAGGCTCTATGCCCGGAGGAAACCCACGCCCTTCCGTTGATAACTGGCAACCATCACACATAGGTCGTTCGTGTGAAATCCCAATCAGAAAATTTTCCAATTTTTTTTTGGGACTGAGAGGGATTCGAACCTGCGACCCATTGGTGGAAGGCTGTTTGGATTGAGCATCCAACACTCTACCTACTGAGCCACGGAGGCCCCTCAAATTTTGATAATTAATGGAATAAAAACTTACCCCACCCTTCTAAAGGTGATGATGTTCACATAGTTCCAAGGGGAATAACCCATTCCAATTTATCCATAAAAGTTGTCAAATTTTATATGAGTTCAAACCTTCATTTCCTATAAAATTTGCATGAGCCGCCAAATTCGAACTTTTCTCAGGAATTCTGATTCTCATGACAGTAAGTTGTTTTGAAAGTCATCGAACAACTAAAACAGTCTGTGTGTTGTACGAGGCGATATAGTGTCTGAAAAGTAAGCAAAATTTAAATAACCGGGACGAACGTTCGTTCCTTCTAAGTTAGTGCAAAGCATTACTTTAACAGATATTCTCAAACCCACCACTAAACAAGCCAAAAATGTCGCAAACAATACGTCGGAGAAACTCAAAATTCTCTACGACAAAGAGCAGCCAACCTTTATCTAGTATTAGACTTAAACATGATGTGCCCATGGCAAAACATTTCAATACTCTAGCTTATTCGATCAAGGACCATTTTGAAATCATGCCTATTGAGAAAATCCCTTTTCTCACTTCCGCTGCAGATACCAAGCACAAACGTTTGGAAAGAGAAAGTTTTTGGATTCAAACATTACAAACTGTTTATTCTTTGGGTTTGAACTTGGACCCGGGAAGATGTCGTGAAAAAACTATAATACCATTTGTGTTTCAGTATAACAAAGCGTTTCGAAGTTCAATTGTTAAGTTTAGAACACGTAACCACACATGGTCGATAGAAACGAACAGGTGGTAAATTAAGATCTCAAAGATTGGTAGTGTACAATGAAGAAAACAACAGGCTTCACATTTCGAAACATTTTCGTCAGCAACGCCCCCCCCCCCCCCCACCCGGGCCATCTCACTTGCTCAAATCATCGGTCTAAAAAAAAATACACAGGCCAAGAGTTGGCATATTTCTGACAATTATACCATATAAATGAATAAACCAATGCCTAATCATTAAACAAGAAAAAAGTTTTTGATCATACTTTGGTGAATTGATTGAGAGACACATATTTGGTGATGTTATTAAAGATGAATAAATATTCCCACCAATGAGTCGCACGTTCGAACCCCAGCGAATCACAAAAACGTTAATTCATATGGCAAGAGAAGGTACAGACCAGAAATGTCTGTGTATTTGTATTTCTTAACTCACCAGTCGTTAATAATATGCATTTGAAAGCTTCAGGGTTTGTGATCAATTCACATCGAACAAATTATGCAGGAAACTATGTAGCTCAGGTTAGGCTTCCCAGACCTCTTCACCAGCACCATGCGAAAACGACGAAACAAAGTTTTGAATGACATTATCTCGTACTAGGTGACAAGCTGACTAATTTCAAAAGACTCCTGGCATTCACTGAATCTGACAGAAGTCGGGATGTTCATTGAAAAGAACACTCAGATTGTACATTACTTTGATTAGGCAGGTTGATGATGTCATCAAATGTTAGTACCAGGTATTTGATCATAAAAGTTAAAAAAACAAATATGAGTGTTAACAGTTAAAAATAAAGCAAAAAGTCTAGTTCGTATATTTTTTCAGAGCCCATTCATAGCTTAGTGCTACCATTCATAAAAATGCCTCATAAAGGCCTAATTCAATTTTACCGAACTTATGGTTATATTACATGTACATGTACCAACTATTATTCAGTAATTGAACTTCAGAAAGGCCCATTTTTAGACACGAAAGTTGTCTCTCTTGATTTATTAAATATCATTTTTTAAAGTAAATCAGATCATGTGGAACTGAATACTGATTATATCTTATAATCATGTGAACAATAGTTTGATATAGGTTTTATAAACAATCTATGGATGATTAAAATTGACCTGACCTTTAGTTTGATTTTAGAAATATAAAAAAACTGCCATGAAAAACCACGTATCCTACCCAATTCAACATGTTAAATCCGATTCCTTAGTGAACAATTCAAAATTGACCCAGGACTGGCTGGCTAGTACATATGGCATCAGTAGACAATAATTTTCCATTTGCTGTAATGTTAACATTTGGCTCCCTCACTCAGTTAGAAACATTTGCCCAGCTAAAAGTCCTGGTGGGAAATCGGAACCACCCTAGACAAGTCTGCAGTTCAAATCTTGACAGACCAATAAGCGAGAAATCTCAAGATTTTCACTTCCGAAGGGGACAGGGGTGCAGATTCCGAAGGGGACAGGGGTGCAGACGACACAAGTCATATGGGCCAAATCATATGCCAAATCCCCCCCCCCCCACCCCATATCAGACAGCTCAATCCGCCACTTTTATTCAATCTTCACCTTTTATGTATTTTTTTAGGCAAACTACTACTTCATTGCGTCACATCAATACTCAAAACAATATTCCTAGCTTTTGAGAAGTCCCACTAAAAAATGACCAAAGATATTCACCAAAATCTAGGAACTATTTTCAGGCTAATCCTGATTGTCCTCTTGCTCCTGTATACCCAGGTCAACTTAAAATAAGTGGCTGTCGCCATCAGGACCGCTTGGGTCTGGGTCAAAGTAACCAAAGATATATTTATTTTCCAGACAATTTGTTGCGAGTGAAAAACTACTCCACATACACATGTATCACATTTACAAAGAGTTTTTTGGCTGACGGTCATGTAAGGGGCGTAACTCTTGAAAAACATGTCCGAGCGGGTCGATTTTAAATAGGCTTCTGGCGTGCTGTATTGAACAAATGTAGGAAGTTTTAAAAATGTGAGTGAAAAGACTTTTTTAGATAATCTGTTTACAA
This sequence comes from Lepidochitona cinerea, assembly GCA_963971465.1. Classification (NCBI taxonomy): domain Eukaryota; kingdom Metazoa; phylum Mollusca; class Polyplacophora; order Chitonida; family Tonicellidae; genus Lepidochitona; species Lepidochitona cinerea. Next base: position 1,684,699 of record OZ020559.1, read on the forward strand.
GGCTTTTTTACAGCAGCGGTAATATAAGGGGCATAACTCTTGAAAAAACTTCAGAGTGCGTTGATTTTTAATAGGCTTATTGTAGTTGCTGTATTAAACAACTGTGTAAAGTTTCAAAGTTGTAAGTCAAAGTCTTTTTTAGATAATGTGTTTACACGGCTTTTTAATGCAACGGTAATGTAAGGGGCATTACTCTAGAAAAAAAACATCTGAGCGCGTTGATTTTTAATAGGCTTCTTGTACTTGCTGTATTAAACAAATCTGTGAAGTTTCTAAGTTAAAAACTTTTTTGAATAATGTGTTTACAAGGCTTTTTACAGCAGCGGTAATGTAAGGGGCATAACTCTTGAAAAAACCATCCGGGCGCGTTGATTTTCAATAGGCTTCTTGTACTTGCTGTATTAAACAAATGTGTGAAGTTTCAAAGTTGTAAGTTAAAGACTTTTTTAGATAATGTGTTTACAAGGACCAATGGACAGACAAACGACAGAGGCAACGAAAATACCCTTAGGGATAAAAAACATTATTGATATGAATTTGCCTGGGCCCATGATGCTACACCCTTGGAACCCCCCTACTCACCCTCAAATTTCCCATATTCCCTCAGTTTTCAAGCCAATCAGGGATCTTTGTATAACATAGAGAGGTGAAGTGCAGAGCTGGCAATAGTTGAAGAAAACAACAAAGTAGTTCAATTTGATCTTCAACTGCTTCAGTTTAGAAGGTTTGGGATTTTCTGGGATATAAACTTGTCCAAGAGACTAAACCAAGGAGGCTGAAGTCTAAGTCAGAGCTCAATCTGTGATCAAAATAAAATGATAAGGGACCTGTTAACAGAAGAAAAATATAGTTAGATAAAGAAAGGGAAGCACAAAATTGGACCAAATGAAGAAAAAAAGCAGATTTCTTCATAAACACAGCTATTAGAAACATTTACGGGGCTATTATACAAATCCTGTATCTCAAGGAGCTGTTGAAAATAAAAGGGGCGTGTGTGAGTGTGTGTATGGGGGGTCCTTCTTTTGTGTGGAAGCACACGTGTGAAATGGAAGATAACTGAATATTGTCAGCACTCAGGAGAGGCAATTTTCTTGGCAGATTACCCATAACTCATGAGGTTGGTGGAGAAAAGCAGAATTAGCCTGTTGATCTATTTGTTCCACTGAACAACTTAACATTATAAAGTAGTAAGGAAACTCCGTAAATATTCATGGTGTTCTCTCAATATTTCGACTTTAATTAAATCATCGTCAGGAGAATTATGAGTACATCAAAAGACAGTGTGCATTTATATAGAAAACAAATTAAGTAAACATATGTCACTGAAATCTCTGCTAGGTCCTATATACATTCACAGTAATAATTGGTTAAAAAAATAAATAAATAAATATTTGTATGTATATTATGATATATATATGCATGTATGCATAAGACCTAGCAGAGATTTCAGTGACATATGTTTACTTAATTTATTAGCCTGGCTAGGTATTATGACTGACATTTAGGACCCTGATCTATTGTAACAAAATTTTAATCTCCCTTGCCTTCTTAGTGTCAACCATCCTATAGTTGTATTCTGTCTTTTCTATTTAAATGCACACTGTCTTTTGGTGTACTCATAATTCTCCTGACGAATTAAAGTCGAAATATTGAGAGTACACCATGAATATTTACTGAGTTTCCTTACTACTTTATTGCCTGTTGATACTGTATATCATGGGGACATCCAAGTCAATTTGGATGTAGAACCCACAGGGTAATTTCATGGTGATAAAATAGGCTAATACATATAAATGGACATCTGGTCACAGAAAAAAACATTAATCAAGAAGAAAAAATAGTATTTGGGAGGTGGGTTTGGATAAAACATGAATACTTTAAAACCAGGTGGACAGATTAATGAGAGGCATTGAGAGTTGTGGAAATTGAGATAAAATTCAACAGTGAAAACATCTATAGAGAACCAAATCTTCATTTACAACTATATCAAAGCCAAAACTTTCAAGACAAGTCCTAAATTCAAGATGTTTATGCAATTGTCCAGTTAAATGCAACCAAAAGTTGACCATACAACCTTCTTACTTTCAATATGTAACATATAATATGTCTTTCGAAAAATTGGCCTTGCTGAAATTCTACTGTTTCTATTGCAAGGTGTCAAAAAAATACTATTTCTGTAATTTTCCTAGACTATGTTTTCCAACTTTCTATTTAGTTCTAAAATTAAATGTTATTTGCCTGGTGTGTAGCACAGCCCAAACTATCACACAATGTATACATGTTTCTCCTCAAATGAGAATTTGCAAACAGAAAAAAATTAGATTGATTGTTTGGTGTTTTACGCGGCGCTGAAGATTACCCTTTTTTTTTTTTTTGACTGATTGGGATTCGAACCCACGACCCATTGGTGGTAGGATGTTCGGATTGAGCGTCCAACGCTCTGCCTACTGAGCCACGGAGGCCCCACAACAACAAAAATTAGGGGGAAAAAACTAAACATGTAAAATTATCTTCATTTTTGTCTTCAATCACATGTTTTGAGTGAAACAGGTCAAACTAGTTCAGCCAACAACAACACAACAATGAACATTCATAATATTAAACATTACGCCGTACAGGAATCAGTAGACAATTAATTTTCCATCTGCCGTACTAATGTTAACGTTTGGCTCCGTCGCTCGGTTAGAAACATTCGCTCGGGCCGGGCTAAAAGCCCTGGAACTCGAAACCATCAAAACAAGTCTGCAGTTCAAATCTTGACTTTCACTTCGGATGTCGACAGGGGTGCAGACGACGCAAGTCACATTGCAATCGTGCACACATGCTTACCTCCCCTTCTGAGAGTTTCTAACACGGATCCACACAAACACACTCGATTTTTTTTAAATATTGAAAATCAAGTCTTATTATCTATTTCATGTCAAAAAGCAGAGGAATTAACCTGTAGCTGTTTCCGTTTGACTATGCCTTTCTTTTATACTCAACTGTTGCACTGCAACCAAAATTAAAAGCACACTTGCCGCGAAAATCAGGAATATTGTTTACATTAAAAAAGAAGGACCGTTTTCTGTAATTTTCCCAGATAATATAAGTTAGGTACTTTGTATTTTTACCAAAATTTAAAAGTTTGGACGTCACTTTGTATTTTTAATTTGAATTTTAAAATTTGAATTGTTAGGTGACCGTAACGTAAACAAACCAAACTGCTCGCAGGGGCAATTTTATGTTTCAGTCGAGTGAGTGAACTAACGGCACAGTGTAGCCCTAGGCCTAATTTTACGTAGGCTTATTTATCTGAGAAATACCGACTGACGATCGGTTAACAGCGACTGGAAAAGACTGCTGATAATTGTTTGAGAGTAAACCACAGATAAAAAGGCCTGAAATGAGGGTAATTTAACACGAAAGTTGACCGACACTGATCGTTGTTGTTGTAATCAGGCTTCGATTCTTCGTTTGTTTTTTCACCCCATTTCTACATTCTAAAGCTAACTATAGACATGTTTTATGTGTCCTATGTTTAAGTTTAGTGGTATTAGTCGTAGTAAGCTCATGTAAATTGGTTTTCTTAGCAAATTTAAACAGGCTACGGCGGCAAGTGGGTATTGTTATCTGACCGGGCTTCTCTCTAAGAAAGCCAAGAAGGCTCATTTGAATTTCAGGTTTCGAAATTTTAAATTCACATTTCTGAATTTCCAGATTCAAATTTCAAAATCTAAAATTGGAAATCGGGAAATCACATTTCGGGTTTTTTTTTTAACATGAATTGTGAGACTACTGTACGTTATACTAATTACAAAACATGGCAACTTCAGAATCGAAGATAGTCGTATATTGGACAACACGTCGGATCAACAATAAACATGTGTATGCTTTCTTGGTTAGTAATTCGCGCTTACATAATCAGGAAAGTTGATGGATTTTTATTTGCCTACATTTAATTACAGATTTCCTCGTACCGTAGAAGAAGAAAAAAAAAACATCTATCGAGAATATTGTGCCGGTGCCAACAGAATACGGATTGCTCCCCTGCGCCAGAAAAAGTATACGTGTGTAGTCATATGTATGTGCCACTATCAAAGACTTAAAGGCACACTTGCCGCGGAAATCAGAAATATTGTTTACATTAAAAAAGAAACACCGTTTTCTGTATTTTTCCCAGACAATATAAGTTAGGAACTTTCTATTTTTACCAAAATTTAAAAGTTTGGACGTCACTTTTTATTTTTAATTTGAATTTGAAAATTGTTAGGTGCCCGGAACGTAAACAAACCAAGCTGCCCCCTATTGGCGATTTTATGTTTCAGTCGAGTGAGTGAACTAACGGCACATGTCGAAAAGCCGACTTTAAGAATAACAGACACAAAGATACGTTCGTTCAGGTCGAGGTACAATTCTTTACTGACCGAAAAATAAAGCATGCATTTTCCAATACAGGTAAAGCACGAAATTTTCGTGCATATTCAGCAACATGTAAAAACAGGATCTGAATATTTGCATAAAACGAAAACGGACTATTTAATAAATAAAAAATATCGCCTTTCGCGACACTCCCACGGGGCAAACATTTCATTTAATGTTATTTATACGAGTTTCACCTTTGAAATAATAGAAAATATCATAATTTCACAATAACTACTGAACATGTATAAATCTTCTATCATGTATAATGGTGCACAGTAGCCCCTTCAAGGAAATTGGCATTTGAAGTAATTGGGGATAATTTAGTTTAGTCAAATACAGACAATGCAAATGATCAAATCATTGAACGAGCTTTTATGCACCCATGTCATGAGCATGTAAACGTATATCGATTGGATATAAATCAAAACGTAGGTAATATCATTAGAACATTCAATTATCAAGTTATAAATGCAAATAGTGTAATCACACAGCAAATAATATAGTTGTGAATCAATAGCAAAGAATGTAAATTTTCATAGATTTGCGGTTTTCACTGGATTGTTTAATAGTTGCCTTGACATAGGATAGTGCCAACATAGTTGGAGGAGAAAACGAACGACCTTCCGTTGGTTAATTCATTGAAGTAAGGTATTGATTATAGGTAAATGGGTTAAGTTTTGCATAAATCATAACAAATTACAAAATATTATATGTATTGAATTTCATCAAGCATTAAAACATTGTCATTTATACAATCATTTAATCATAGATAAATCAATTGATAGCATAAATGTTGAATTTTATCATTTGGGTCTCTTTGCTTGTCGGAATAGTCCAGTTGGGAATTTCACATTATTTCACTCAGATTTGTTGAGAAAACAGCTTTCTAGAAAGTATGGCTGCTTTTCTTTGGGGCTTTACTGATGACACTTTAATAGGCTCACATACACTGGTGTCCTCGTTTAATGGACACTCAATCGGATATAATAATTTTAATGATCTAGTGAACACTTTCTTTGATGGAAGAATAACCTTAACGGCTCTGATTTGTTGATCTCTGCTTATTATGAGTTCCTTAATTTTCCCTAATCTCCACAATCCTCGGGGTAACTTATCCTTTAGAATGACTATGTCATCAACATTAGGCGTTAAAGGAGATTGATTGTGGGGTCCTTTAAGAAGCATTTGTTTCCTTTCTCTCAAATTTTGCAAATAGTCATTCCTCCATGAAACCCAAAAGGCGTTGAGGTGATTTTGACATAATTTCCAAGATTTTACAAGACTTTCGTGAGTACTTGATCTAGGAAAGTATTCTGTGAGAGCATCCATAGGAATGGGTTCAAATGGAAATTTCGAACCACCTAAAAGATCAGCTGGTGTTAGCATCGTTGAGTTAATGTCATCATCAACATATACTAGAGGCCTGTTATTAATAACCACTTCAATTTCTGTGAGAAGAGTATCAAGTTGTTCGTAGGTGAGACAAAGTTTCCCAATAGATTTTCTCAATGACCTCTTAACGAGACCTACTAATCTCTCGTAGAAGCCACCCATCCATGGAGCGAGTTGAATGATAAAGTGCCAATGGATACCTTCATTTGAACAATAGTTGTGTACATCCTCTTGGCGAATAATTCCATTCCAAGTTTTCTCGGTGATGATTTTAGCTACCTTAAAGTGAGGGGCATTATCCGAAATCATATGCTGGGGTTTACCACACCTGGAAATAAATCTACGAAGACAGAGTAAGAAACAATTTGCGGTCATATCTGTAACAAGTTCAAGGTGTACCGCACGGGTTGCTAGACAAGTAAATAAACATATCCAGATTTTCAGTATATTAGAGTTATCTCGTATTAACAGAGGTCCTAGGTAGTCGACTCCCGTGAAAGTAAATGGTGTTGACCGACTTACTCTTTCAGCTGGGAAAGGAAGCATTGGAGGTGTCCTGTATGGACCACCTTCCCAACGACGACAAATTCTACAATTGTGTATTACATTTTTAACTGTAGCTCTACCTCTTGGTATCCAATATTCTTGCCGAATAGTAGCCAATGTTTGAGAAACTCCAAAATGAAAACATTTTTTGTGAAAACTTTCAATGACTAGTTTAGTATAAGGATCCTTCGTTGGGAGCAATTTGGGCAAACGAGCTGAAATGCTAAGTTCTGAATTTTGCATTCTCCCAAGACATCGTAGAATTCCATCCTTGTCGATAATAAGGCCAAGTTGTTGTTGAAGGTTGTTTGGCTTTTTAGCCTCGATGGCTTTTAAAGTCTCGTGGTAGTACTTACCTTGTACTTGTTTCTCCCATAGCAGTTTAGCATTTTCAATTTCTTCTGAAGTTAGAGGTCCCGATTGAATCGATCGCTTTCTTAGTTTATTTACGAAACGAAGACACCAAGCTGTTACCCTGTGTAGTCTGCTAATTGAAGAGAAAGTGACGTCATTAACAAAAAATGGAGAATCCTCATACAGTTTAGTTTCTTGGGATAGTAATTTAGTTTCATACAAAACGATTGGCTCAGTGTTAGTCTGGATGATTGAGTCAATTTCATCAAAAGTATAGTGTGGTCTGAGGTCAACAGGCAAACTAAGCCAGTTTGGACCATGCCACCATGTTTCACTGTTCTTTAAGTCTTCAAAAGCGCATCCCCGAGTAGCTATATCAGCTGGATTTTGTTCACTACAAATATACTTCAAGGTTATGTTTTCATGGGACCGTATTTCCTTTATGCGATTCTCCACAAAACAAGGTAAGGGTTTTGATGTTCTTATCCAACTCAACACACATTGTGAGTCAGACCAAAGTGAGCAAGTTGTTATTTTTATGCCTATTTCCTTTAACACAAATTTAATCAGTCTAACTCCTATTAAAACAGCCAATAACTCTAATCTTGGGATGGTTACTTTCTTTATTGGGGCAATTCTGGTTTTTGAAATGAGTAAGTTTATTTGAGGACCGTTTGAAACGCGTAAGTAAATCACTGCTGCATAGGCATGCGCAGAAGCGTCACAGAAACAGCACAATTCATTTTCTGTTCCGGAATCCATATTTTGTGTATGCAGATACCTTGGAATAGGGAGAGTAGAAATTTGTTTAAAGTCAGATCTTAGAATGTTCCATTGATTCTGTTTCTCACCCAATGATTCATCCCATTCAAGTTTATCTTTCCACAATAATTGGATAAATAATTTGGATTTTAGGGTCACGGGATGAAATAATCCCAATGGATCAAATACAGAATAAACAACGCTCAAAACTTCACGCTTGGTAGAATCATTGTTATTTGTTGGTTTATAAGACACTTCAATTGTCAGTTGATCCACTTTTGGTTTCCATTTAAGACCAAGCACTTTTATTTCGTCACCTTTTGTTTTGTCAATTTCAGGAATTTGTTTCATTACTTCAAATGAGTTCGAAGACCATTCACGCAAATTCATTGATGCGCTTTCAAATACCGCTTTACTTTCATTGTAAAATGAGAGTGCTTGTGTTACAGTGTCACATCCAGTTATAACATTATCAACATATATGTTTTCTTTTATCTTTATAGCAGTGGAGCTTCTGATTTTACCCAAATGATATGCGATTGTAGCAGCCAATAAAAATGGACTTGAAACAATACCAAAGGGAACTCTCGTGAACCTATACACTTGAATGTTATTGTTTACATTAAGATTAGTGTCATCTTTCAACCAAAGGAAACGAGTTACGTCCCTTTCCATGGGCTGTAGTCCAACTTGTAGAAACGCCTTTTCGATGTCAGCTGTTAAAGAAACCTTTTGTGTTCTGAAGCGAAGCAATAATCCACATAAATGATGCAACATAACAGGGCCTCTGTACAAACATTCATTCAGACTAGGTTGTGATTTAACAACTTTTGCAGAGGCGTCATATACTATTCGGACCTTTGTTGAGGTCCTTTGAGTGTTAATGACAGGGTGATGTGGGATGTAATGTTGACGGGTACAAATAAGACTGTCATTAGTCACCTTTTCCACGATCCCTTTATTGAGTTGATCACAAATTATGGAATTGTATTGGTGGAATAGTTCCTCTGATTTACATAACTTTAACATGAGTGATTTAAAACGGCCTTTGGCTAGATGGTAGTTAGTGGGAAGATCAATATTGGAGTTTTTCCAAGGCCAAGAGACCAAATATCTGTTATCCTGATATTTTACAGTTTGGTTAAAAGCTTCCAAAGCAATATCATCGTCTATTTCATATGGACAGTCTGTTATACCTATGTTCTCTAACTTCCAAAATTGTTCGAGTTCTGGTTTAATAGGAAGTGAGGGATCTGATGACAAGGTCGGAAAAGTTGAGGACCCAATAAAAGGTCCTTGAGTTAAAGTAAGCATACCTAGTTGACCTAATTCATCTTTATCATCATTAGTTGTTCTGCCTGTGAGTATCCAACCTAGTTTCGACCCCAACAAGTACAGGCCTTTACTAACATTCATTTTTTGAGGTAGTATTATGTCCAAGTAATAATCATTGCCAATCAGAATGTCAATTGTAGAAGTCTCAGATTCTTTAGGGAAAGTGTCTGCCAAATTAATATCCTTCAATAAATAGTTCCAATTTTGACAAAATTCAGTTTTAAGGGGTACCCTTTGAATGGAACCAGTGATAGTTGGAACAACGTTTACCTTGATAGACATATATGTACCATCCCGAAGTTTAAGTTTAACTTGTGCTGTTGGAGTTTTGATAACTTGGGGCTTACTTGAACCAAATGTCATTAGGGAAATTTCTTCTTTCGTTTTACTTAGTTTGAGATTAAGGTTACTAGCTAACTTTTCTGTAATGTAGGTCCTGTGACTACCAGAGTCCATAAGTATTCTCACAGTTACCGTCTTGTTATTGTCTGGAGAGCAGATTTCAGTTTTAGCAGTCTGCATAAGTACAGTTTCATTGGAAGCTATTAAAGCTTGATCAACGAAGTCCTTTTCAGGAATTTCTTCATTTAAGTAAGAATATTCGTTCGCCGAAAACTGTTTCGGACAAAGACTTCTGTGATGATTGCGTCTTCTATTACAATGAAAACAAGGTTTATCGACAGAGCAGTCTTTTATCATGTGATTCTTTTTAAGACAATTATAACAAGAACCTTTGATGCGTTCCTTTCTAGTTTGAAGATTGGGAAATTTGTCACATTCGTCACTCCAATGATTTCGGTCACAATATCGACATAATGTTTTGGGAGGGAATTTGTTGAGCTTGAATTAGTTCTCTAGTTTGCATTTGAGTGTTAGTTTGGATTTCCAAAAGTTTTTCAAACTGAGCAGATAAGTTAGTTGAAGATGATTTCTTATTTTCAAATTTCAAATTCGTTATCTGAGAATATCTGGGTCTACAATATACCTAATCTATATTATTCGCATTATGCCAATAGTATAAAGCAAACTGGGAGAATGGCTTGGTTGCTGTGTTCTATTTGTTTTCGTAACGTAGTAAGGCTTTGAATGAAAATTCTTTCTGAAGGAACGAGATGCGTCAAGTTTTAAACAACGTTAAATAGCCGATTAAGAAAAGGGAGGTAATCCTCTCGGCGTGCGGGCGGTTTCATAACGAAGGGAGACAATTTCGCCGCTAGGTGGCATCTCAAACAAGACGCCATTTTGGTAAGTTTTCACTCGACAAAATTCAAATCAAATTTTATCTATATTAATCCATTATTATTTTATAATATTAACCCTGTTAGAAGTATTGCAACTGATAACTTAACGCCTTCTTTCCGTTTTTACATCTATATTTTTGGTTGTTCTCGTTTATACTAACAGTAAAATGTTGAAGTACGTGCATCCGACCAGTTATCGTACATTTTTGCCGGTTTTTCAATGTGTGTAGATTGTTTATCTGACTTCTGTTAAGACTCTTGAAGTTTTATGGACTGGCCATTCACCTTTCTATTTTATTGATACATGTAGTACTAGTAATTACAGAGATACAAAATATCAACAAAACAAAATAAATATGCACTTGATTAGTTAATATGTAATAGGCAAAGCCTAGAAGTGAGCGCAGAAAATAACTTATAACAGGGGGTAGGGGCAATATTGAAAGGGGGGGGGGGGCACTATTCCAGCCCTAAAGGCGAGGGTCCAGGGGCCGCCTAGGCGTTCTAAGGCGGTAAGGGTTTTCCTGGAAATAAAACTGACCTGATGCTTGGCTGGTTTATAGTTTGACATTTATTTACGGGTTTTCTTCACAAATAACCATTTGTAAATAAACATGAGCGCTCGTTGCCTATTGATTCACATAATAATTTAGAGAAACAATATTTTTTTACTTCTATTTTAGGCTTGAGGTAGCGTTAGGCTATATGGCTTCTACAGAAATAGCTATCCACTAAACTATGTTTAGTTTTATTTATCCTATACTTAGTTTTAAATTCGATCCAAAAGCCATTCCCCAATTAATAGCCTTCAATGATCGGTTGTACTGCGAAATAGAAACTGTTTATCTTTGAAGTTCACGTAATTTTCAGTCAGTCGCTCAAACAGCAAATTTTCGCTATTTTCCCTGTCTCATTGACCTACCCATCAACGGTAGGCCTACCGGCCCTCCAGACATTGTCCAAATGGCCAGCCCGCCTCTGAATTTTAACGACATGTATATTAGTAGGCCTACATAGTTAGAGATCTCCAAACTCTGTGGCCAAAGTATATTGATGATGGGTGGCCAATAGAGTTGGAGGACCTGCCATATTGAAAAATGTTACTCAGAGAATCAACACATTGTTCTCTCAATTTCTCTTAATTTAAGCAACGCAAACGGCCGAAACTTTACACACATTCATTTTGTTCCTTTAGTTTGCCGTTCCACCCAAAAAACATTCAAAGACTCACATTTGTGTTGCGTACTTTTCCCAAGTTCATTTTGACGGAATCGAGGAGGCCAGAGGGAGATTCGGGCTGTCCTTCGAAAAAAACAAGAGGATTCAACTCAAATGTGAGTGTTTGAACGCTTTTTTGGTGGAACGGCGAACTATAAAGGATCGAACTGAATGTGTGTAAAGTGTGGGCAGGTCACGGTGCTTATTATAAAATCAGGAGAAATTGAGAGAAAATTTACGAACAATTAAATTGGCCACCCATCATCAATAGACTTTGGCCATAGATTTTGGATAGTGATACATGTACAGTGAAAACACGGAGAAAAATACCCATTTCCTTCTTTTTTGGACTGGAGCTGTAGTTAAATATTTAACTTTTGCGTATAAAAGTAGGGGGGGGGCAAAAAAGATACTTTTGAAAGTGGGGGAGGGGGGGGGGCACCGCCCGCTTCCTACGCCTCTGTATAACTATAAGTATAACGTATAAGTAAACTTTAAGTCCATAATTTATCTCGGACAGGATATATGAATAGGTCCATCACTTTGAAAACTTCTTCTGTATAAAAAGGTCGGTCATCGTACATGTAAATATTTTATGATTGTCAGGGGGGCTAGAACCCCCCAAGATTTCTTTTTCTTTTTTTTAATGAATTTTTAATAAAGAAGCGTATATAAAACGGCCGTGTAGGCCTACGGGCGAGAAATGGTCGGTCACCGTAAATATGTTATAATCGTCAGGGGGGCAAGCCCCCCTATAACCCCCTAAGTTTTCTTTTTCTTTATGAATTTTGAATAACGAACATAAATTTAAAAAAAAATAACTCTGAAGATTGAAGTCACAGTAAAAAAAAAGGTGTAGAGCCTTATCGCCGTATCGGCTGTATGTTGAAGTTGAACAATGACGGAGAGACTTGTATTTAGACAAGCTCATACGGCCTACATTGTCCTGTCTCATGCATTAAACGAAGCAAAGATTGCGAGCTCGTTTGTAGAGTGAAATCGGCGATTTTAGTAAATGTGAGCGATTTTTCTGCAAATAAAGACTGATTTTCCGTTTCCTTAAGGTATTATACAGAATTTTTGAAAGGAAACTAGGTGTTTTGCTGTAAGTTGCAGGTGACGGACCTATTCTATATTCGCACCTTTATCTCTGTAGTTTTTTTAAACAACCCATCAGATGTACTCTTCTGTAAAAAGAGGCGCGAAAGCGGAATCAGTATTTGAACAAAAATGGCGGACGTTTCGAACGCCGAATCGAACGTTTAGACAAAAAACAAAGTTGACCCGACTACCAAGTGATTAGACTACAGTGACGTCATTACGTACGCATATGTTGTGTATAGAGTTCGCTGCGCTCACTAATATGTAATAGGCAAAGCCTAGAAGTGAGCGCAGAAAATAACTTATAACATTAACAGGGCGTAGGGGAAATATTGAAAGGGGGGGGGACACTATCCCAGTCGTAAATGCGAGGGTCCAGGGGCCCCGGAAGCTCCAGGAACCTAGAAGCCGGGAGATGCGTTCTGAGGGTTTTCCATTGAAATAAAACTGACCTGATGTTTGGCTGGTTTATAGTTTGACATTTATTTACGGTTTTTCTTCACAAATAACCATTTGTGAATTAACATGAGCGCTCGTTGCCTATTGATTCACACAATAATTTAGAGAAACAATATTTTTTTACATCTGTTTTAGGCTTGAGGTAGCGTTAGGCTATATGGCTTCTGCAGATATAGAGTTCTATCCACTAAACTATGTTTAGTTTTATTTATTCTCTACTTTTAAATTGGATTCAAAAGCCATTCCTCAATACGCAATAGCCTTCAATGATCGGTTGTACTGAGAAATAGAAACTGTTTATCTTTCAAGTTCACGTAATTTTCAGTCAGTCGCTCAAACAACAAATATTTGCTATTTTCCCCGTCTCATCGACCTACCCAAACGTACCGGGACCTCCTCCAGACATTGTCCAAATGGCCAAAGTATATTGATCATGGGTGGCCAATAGAGTTGGAGGACCTGCCATATTGAAACATGTTACTCAGAGAAACAACACATTGTTCTCTCAATTTCTCCTAATTTAAGCAAAACAAACGGTCCAAACTTAACACACGTTCAGTTCGATCCTTTAGTTCGCCGTTCCACCAAAAAGGCATTCAAACACTCACATTTGTGTTGCGTACATTTCCCAAGTTCATTTTGGCGGAATCGAGGAGGCCAGAGGAAGATTCGGGCTGTCCTTCGAAAAAAACAAGGAGGATTCAACTCAAATGTGAGTGTTTAAACGCTTTTTTGGTGGAACGGCGAACTGAACTGAATGTGTGTAAAGTTTGGGCAGGTTACGGTGCTTATTATAAAATCATGAGAAATTGAGAGAAAATCAACGAACAATGTGTTGATTCTCTGAGTTGCATTTTTCAATATGGCACATTGGCAGGTCACCCATCATCAATATACTTTGGCCATAGAGTTCGGAAATCTTCAACTAATTAGCATATATAGTGATACATGTACACTACGGTGCAGTGAAGACACGGAGAAACACACCCATACACGTGTCCTTCTTTACTGGACTGGAGCTGTAGTTAAATATTTGCGGGGGGGGGGGGGGGGGGGGCACCGCCCGCTTCCTACGCCTCTGTATAACTTTTAAGTCCATAATTTATCTCGGACAGGATAGGTCCGTCACTTTGAAAACTTCTTCTGTCAATAAAAAAGGTCGGTCGTCGTAAATATTTTATGATTGTCAGGGGGGCAAGCCTCCCTAGAACCCCCCAAGATTTCTTTTTCTTTTTTTATGAATTTTTAATAAAGAAGAAATGAAAAAGGAAATACATGTACTGTAGAAGTGTAGGCATACGGGCGAGAAATGGTCGCGGTCACCGTAAATATGTTGTTATAATCGTCAGGGGGGCAAGCCCTCCTATAACCCCCTAAGTTTTCTTTTTCTTTATGAATTTTTAATAACGAACATAAATTAAAAAAGAAATAACCCTGAAGACTGAAGTCACAGTAAAAAAAAAAGTGTAAAAGTGTAGCTCGCCCTATCGCCGTATCGGCTGTTGAACACTGGCGGAGAGACTTGTATTTAGACAAGCTCGTACATTGTCCTGTCTCTTGCATTAAACGAAGCAAAGATGCATGGCGAGCTCGAGTGAACGATTTTAGTAAATGTGAGCGATTTTTGTGCAAATGAAGACTGATTTTCCGATTATGGAGTTCCCTAAGCTATTATATAGAATATTTGAAAGGAAACTAGGTGTTTTGCTGTAAGTTCCAGGTGACGGACCTATTCTATATTCGCACCTTTATCTCGGTGTAGTTTTTTGCAACAACCCATCAGAACTCTTCTGTAAAAAGAGGCGCGAAAGCGGAATCAGTATTTGGAAAAAAATGGCGGACGTTTCGAACGCCCGAATGGAACGTTTAGACAAAAATCAAAGTTGACCCGACTTCCAAGTGATTAGACTATAGTGACGTCATTACGTACGCATATGTTGTGTATAGAGTTCGCTACGCGAACGACCGGCTTCGCCGGTCGTTCGCTGCGCTCACTAATATCAGAAGTCTATCAAGGGGAAGTATGTAACTAGCTATCTCCCCGTGTAAACGGCATTGTCCACAAGCCAGCTGAAATAACGCATCATATGACGTTTGTGCGCACATGGCAAAAGTCCTGGTATCCTCTGCGCATAAAACAATTTCCGAAATAATTACTCTGGAATTGTGGGAAAAGCCTTTTTGCGCAGCAGTGTTATAGAAACTTTTGAATATAATATCTAAATACATATTCATTATATAACATACATGTAAATAATTTCTTTAGCAACGTTAAAGTTATTGATCAAAAAATTGAAATCCGACACACAAAGTCGCTTCGCAGGAGATGCTATCGCTCATTCGCTGGGCTCGCCTCTGTCAGACGAGGGCTTTTTGCCGGAGGCCGGTGAACTGTCCAGGCAGTGATCGAGACCATTCAACACAAGCGACTAAATCAAACCATAAGATTGAATTCACTGTTCATTACTTCGCGATTGTACCACGTTTATTTTCATCATCACTGCTAGCTTGCCAACTACCTTGTCATCCGTAGTGTTTATAGGCCTACTTTCAGTTTCAGTCATATAAACCAGGGGGCGTTTTTATATTTGGGCAGGATTCGATCAAAACTGGCAGAGGGCGCTGTAGTAGTTAATTGACTCCAGCTGGCTTGTGGACAATGCCGTTTACACGGGGAGATAGCTAGTTACATACTTCCCCTTGATAGACTTCTGCTAATATGTAATAGGCAAAGCCTAGAAGTGAGCGCAGAAAATAGCATTAGTTAAATTTAAAAGTAAACTTCAAGTTCATGATTTATCAGTGTAGACTTTAACGCCAGGGTAACAAACTTTTTCCGGCAAATGACGTGATTCTTAACTTTAGTCTTTATCAATAATAATAATCAATATCTCCGTTTGACTAGTAAATGTGGAAATGATAAAGTCTTGCTAGTATCAAGAGCTGTCACTATCTGTATCACTGCCTAGCAGTATCAGTGTCACGGGTGGTACTCACCTTATTAATAATAGCAGTTGTCACTATGTTCTTTTTTCTTTGAGTTACAATATAACTTGCTATACATGTTGCCACACTCATGTGCCTCATCCTGTTTTACTTGGCTATTACTTTGCATAGGCTATTCTAGATGATAAATAGACAAGAAAAAAGCATGTTTCATTAAGCAGTATTTTCAGGGTTTGGTGGTGGGGGGGGGGGGGGGGGTGTGTGTAAATTGTAGCATTTTTTCTTGAATTTAACTTACACATTTTAAATTTCTCAAATATCTGCCTGGAAACAGGAGGCACCAATACGACAATAGAGGCAGTGTTTTTAAGTTAAGTAAGTCAGTAGATCAGTCCCTTCCCTTCATATCATCTAATAATTGTGGATGTTAAGGAAATATACTGAAACAGAGGCTTGATAATACATATATTGTACTTGATCTTCGAGTTTTTAGTACAAACCTGATATTCAGTGCTGTGCAGTCACAATTTCCAAAGGTGCCATCAACTCAAATTATTTCAACTAACAAAAACTTGTCATTTCTTTGTACAATCATACAGTGTTGACATTAAATATTTTCCTTGATAATTTAGTTGATAAAAAACGTAACAACAAATTCTTAGCATCACAAGGTTAAAAAAAAAAAAAAAAATGCATGTTGATGGAATTATGTTGATTTTTGTTTTAGACACGCTCAAGATTGTTTCATTAGATATGATGGCGTTGCCAGAATTATTGGGGGGAAGAACAGGGGTAGATACAACGTAGAATAGATTTTAAGTAAAAAAAAAACAACTGTAACATATATTTATCTTTTAAAATCCCAGCTTTAATCATCAGATGTTTTTGAAAAATCAGATTCTGGCTGCAAGAAAGTGTCAGACAGGTCGGCAGGAAGGATTTGCACAAAACTGCATACCACTTGGTGGATAGCTTTATGTTAGAGCGACTCCATCATAAAGTTTGCTAAAACAATGTTTCTTTGTTTTCTTTTTGTTTGCTTTTTTTAATTAAAGATGCAGTAACCACTTCATAAGAAGGTTAGTGATATTCATATCATCCACCTCAATAAAAATGTTTTTATTGGAAGTATTCAAGAAGTAATCAGATGTAATAAGATGTCAGTACGGATGGCTCTGCCAGACATGAACAGGATACATGTAGATGTGGGTTGCAGTTGGATTTTGTGTTGTTATATTTATGAATAAGTATCTGGATTCTGAACAACTTGTATTTTATTTAGAGATGTCTACTCTTAATTGTAGAAACTGCCATTAAAATTAAATATTTGGGAAAGGAGAAATTAAAAAAAAAAAAAGTTTTCTCCAAAATTTTCTGTCTGGATATAATACTGCAATCAAATACTAATGATGCATAGCCATTATAATGCACATATATGTAACGAGTTTGGTTAAATGGCAGATATAAATTACAGTTGAAACATCTGGCAATAATACATATTATTTTGTTTAAACACGTTAGTAAGATCTCAGTTTTTTTATCTTCTTTCTGGAGTTGGGTAGGCGGGTTGTCATATCACCCCTCACTAATTTATTGAAAAGAGCAATTATTCCTCTACATTACCATGGCTATCCAGATATTGAAAATCTGACATTGTTTTAGTAGCAAGCTTGTTTATCCTGCTGATTTCTTGTCCTCTTGCTTTTGTCGTTGCAGTATTCACAACATGGCAGAGTCTATCTTCATTCAAGAGGACGTCAGGGTGCCAGGCAAAATCCGGATTTGTGCCATGTCCACCTGCAGATTTTGCTCGTGAAAGTGCAACAAAAAGAGCACCAGGGTTGTTAGACTCGAACTTTTTAGTCCCTGGATGAATAACAATAAATCGATTTGGTTCATTGTTACCAATCCTCATGCCCTAACACCGATGAATTGTTGTGCCCCATGCAAGTCGCAATGGTATTTGTTTTCTCTTACACCTATGACATCTGCAGTCCAACCTCCTTTCAACAGGAACAATCGGAACAAGGTTTGGTTGACTTTCCAGAAATGGCGGCCCAGTGTATTTGGGGAATTCAACCATGACAGCAAGTGGAAGGGAGTCCTTGGGGGATGCACCTGGTTCATATAGGATGTCAATGACTTTTCCAAAAGATCCATTGAATAAGCCATATTTTACATTTAAATTCCCAGTTAAGATAACTTTGGCACCTTTGCAGAGATAGATGGTTCTCTGAAGGCCACCTGCCTTATCACCAGATGAACTTTTGGAATGGATACCATCTGTGACAGCGTTGATTTTGGCTATGGGGTAAGATTTGTTCAGGTGAAGAATTTGTTTTTTGTTATGACACCATTCCTCGGAATGAGTTGGAAAAACAAACAGGCCATCTTCTTTCATGTGTGCTAACAAGCCCTCGCCATGTGTGATCTTCAGATTATTCCATTGAAATTTTTGTAGCCATTTTGCTTGCCCAGGTGTTGTTTTGTATTCTCTCATCGTTGACAAAACAGTTTTCAACTGATGTTGATCTTTATCCTGGCGTATGATAGTCTTCAGGTTGACCGCTTGTTGAAAACTGTTCCATACAACTGCACCATGCATAGCTGCTGGGTTTTTACTGGTGCAGTTATAGACGGGAGAATCACATACTGGTGGGAGTTGGGCATCATCCCCAAGGAAAACAACTACAGGCAGTCCTCACCATGGCTGATCCAAATTGTTTTTTTGTGACATCCCACATCTGGTCATGTACTCCATCCATCCAAGAGTTTTACAACCAATCAGTGACCGTTCATCGACAAGTAAGGCGACAAGACCTTCACAGTTTCTTTGAAGCGCCTCTCCAATAGACCCATCTGGTGGTGACATTTCTTTGAATGCTGAAGATTGCATAGGAATTTTCAGAAAACTGTGCAAAGTAACTCCAGATATCAGATTTGCACTGTTTCCGGTGGGGCATACAACCTGAACACACTTATTGGTGTTAAACATGAGTCTAATTGCTCTCACAAGACACTGGATGAGGTAGGATTTACCTGAGCCTGCTGTTCCAGCCACAATGAGTCGTAGGGGTTGGTATTCAAGCCCTTGTTCTTGGTCGGACAGGGTATTCATTACAAGATTAAAAGCGAATCGTTGCTCTCTGTTCATAGTGTGGAAAAGAACACTCGGTAGCTTCAGTTCCGAGTTTGCTGGTTCCTCTTCTTTATTGAGATTTTCCCACCAAATTTTGCATTTATTTAATGGATACAGAGAGTTGTCAACACTCCAGTCATGTCCCGGTGAACCGTCGTCATATATGAAGTCCTCTACCTCCTCGTGGAATTTTGCTTGAGGCTGAACAAGATCCATCCACTCCGGTTGATCGGGATCATCAAACTCTGCATTAGTTTCATTTTCATTGCTCTCTGGCTCATCTTGACTAACAGCATACCTTTTGGCCCTTTCAACATCTGCTTTTACAAAAGTTGGGCATACTTCTGTGCAAAGGAAACCATTCATTTGATCAACCCACGTTCTGGATGGATCTTTGACTTCAGATATTAGATGCCAATTCGGCCAGTGCAGTAAGGAGTAGACTTTGTAACTGTAGAACCAGTATGTTCCAAAACTCTTGAACCAGACATACTAACAGATTGAAACTGATGACTAGACCGGAAAAGGGGTAAAGATGAAAGCTCAAAGGAGGCTTCAACAGCAGAAATATCCCTCTTAACAGTTCCCATTAGAAGCTTTGTACAAAGTGTTTTAGCCGTTGCTGTCGATGAATCATCAACAGAATGAACGATGTCATTAAATAAGTCTGCTTTTGCCCCGGTTGGCTCGTTTCCTTTACAGGCATAACCAGAAACATACCTCTCTGTGGCAATGATTTCATTTACTGATGGACTATCTGGATTACTCTGCGAAAGAATCAAAGAGATATCTCCATTTGCCCTCCAACCTTGAGTGTGATACTGGGAGTGCTGGACCAGAAGTGGATGATCACGTTCCATTTCTAGACGCAATGACCCATTTCTGTCTTTTACCAGAGCAGGTTTAGTTCTTAATTCTTTTCCTGGATTTCCTTTAGACCCAAACTCCATACGGCAAGATTTAACATTGTTTTTATTGGTTGTAGCAGTGCGAGGAGTACGTAAACAGTAATCAGAGCATCGATGAATGTTTATTCTGTTTGTCAGTAAGAGGTGATCCTCAAGAAGAGATTCCTGGGACTGACAAACATCCATCAAAAGTTTGACTAGAGGATTTTTCTCCTCAGGTGGGGGAAGCCCCGTTCCTTCAGGTGGAGGCCAAAGATGTTTTTTGGATTCCCCATTAACGTCCTTACCTGCGGGATGACACGCAGATAGTCCAAATACAGATTTTGCCCAATTGTCCAATTCCTGGGCACACTCATCTTCAGACAATTTATCTTGAAGAGCCTGATACAGGAGATTATGGGGCTCTCGATCTGTTCGCCAACACAAACCATGCCAGTGGATCATGCCCCTTGACTTGGCAAACTCTTGCCTGTACCAATAAGTATCCACACCAAATACTGGACCCATAACCTCCTTGAAGTAGGACTGTGTGCGTAGGTCAAAGTAATGACCTACGACATGAGTATTTTTCTGAAGAGCAGAAAATAATGTGTTGCGATCATTTAGATCAACATTTTTGCCAGATGTTTCATTGATATACATCCCGAGAAGACGCCTAAGGGGTTTGAAATAGTATTCGGCACAGCTTCCTGTAATGAAGAAAGAAGGCAGCCCTTTCCCCTCATTTATCTGAAACTGAATGAGAGACCTTAACTCTCTGCCCTTTTGGGCCCAGTACTGTGAAGTTCCACGCAATGAGGCACTTAAATACAAAATTTTTGAAACAGTCTGGGGATCTTTTTCTAGTATCTCTTTCAAGTCCGATACTGTCATGTTAGCATCTCCCAATTGTTGTCGTACAATGAAATTGCTTTGTTCAAGTACACGTTTTCGGGAGATAATGTTGTGAACAATAAATTTGAAAATTGATGATGAGCAAACCTGCCATCTTTGTACCATAACAAATGGTCTGCCCAATCAGATATGGATGTACAGGTTTCGGGGCGATGAACCTTGAAGTCCCCACAGCCATATGGAAATAAACATGGAAACGCACATGTAAAAAAGTGCTGTTGTGTTAGTTCAGGGACAGGTTGTGTGTCACGTGTGGGCCAAGGAATAGTAATTACTTTTTTTTTATTTTCTGTAACCATGCCATGATCAGGGCCCACTACTTCAGCCACTACTTGTTCAACCCTTTCTTTGATGTTTATAAGTGGTTCATTCAAAAGTACACCAGACACAGTTTCATTGTCCTCTGTCTGAACTTCATTATTTTGCAGTGGAGCTGGGCCTTGGTCATCTGTGTGCAATTCTGCAGCAGTTGAATCATATTCGAGCGTTTTAATACCGTTGATTTCTCCATTTAGAGGCAGACAATCAAGTCTCTCTTTACAAATAATTATATCTGCAAAAGCAGGGTTGTTATTTTTCAACCAAAATAAGGCAGATTGCACTTTGTAGCGTCTCACATTAAATTCCTTGCTTGTATCATCTTTTCCTTGTCTTCGAACTCGTATCATATTTATTTCTTCAGGAAGTTTCGGGAAAATTTGAGCCGGTTGTTCAACAGCCTGGGGAAATGCTACACAGTGACCATTAGCTGCTAACCCTCCATGTTTTAGTAGGTGAACATTTATGCATGGTGAAATGCGGGAAATTAGTTGCTGTTCAACAATAGTGAGATCTTTCAATTCTGGAGGCATTTCACCTGGGTCCATTTTGTTTTCCTTTGAGAACATTTTAATTTTTCCTTTATCTTTATAGCATCTTTTACACATATTTGTATTTTTGGGTGCCATTTTCATGTCGAGTCTGCTCTCATTACATATTTCACACTGACTAAATGTGTAATTCATTTGTTGGAGTTCGAAAGATCGGATGGAATCCATTGCTGTGTTCAGCTGCTTATCAAAACTCATGGGGTGGGGTTCTGGCAGTTCTTCTACAGTTATGTTTAATTTTTCTGTTTTCTTCCGTATTTCTGTAAGAAGTTTTCGTTTCCAGAGATATTTTTCTTTTGGTAAATCTGGGGGGTTAAAATTGATACCAAGCTTCCTACAGTGTACTTTTAGTTCATCAAGGTCGCCTGGCTTTGATGACGTTGATGAGTCTCGATTACACCGAGCTATATTGTTTTGTGGTTCTTCATTTATTTGGGAATTATTTGAGCTTTGTTTAAATGATGTGGATGTTGTTAACCCAGAAGATGAAGATTCAGTTACATGGCGGATTTTGGGTGGCTTTAATTGTTCAGTTGATGCAGTGATAGCGCGTTTTCGGTTTGATGGGGCAATAACATCTGTCATAAGCTTGAAGTGACAAACGTCCAATAGAACGTTTATTGTTTCTGCTTCAATTACATCATTAGAGTATTTATGTAATGTGAAATAGGGTTCAGATTGTTTGGTATGTGGGTTGTATTTTGATCCCTTTAGCCATATATGGAGATTATACTGCAGGACTTTAGTTGCTGCATGTATTTCACACGCAGTTGCCCAGCCATTTCCCAATACCATATTTTTCCAGTAACCTTGCTGAGAGTGGGATTGTAAGTCATGATGAATTACTACATCATTTTCTGTTTCTGACCAGTTGTCGTAAACATATCGACATATTATGTGTCTAAAATACATATGTCGTGAAATGTCACCATGGAGAGCCAAGCTAATGCAATGGAAAAAACAGTTTCCATCTCCTGGGACATCTGAAATAGTACAGGGTGGTAAAAGAGATGGATTTATCCTGGGGGGACAGATGTTTTTGCTGTGTAGATGTGTCGTTTGGTCGATTGAAAAGGTTTACAATAATTGTGATCGTTTATTGAGCCTACATCTAAAACTGTACATTGTGGTAAAATAAATGGGTTCAGTCTAGAGCCTACAGTATATTTGTTTAATGAGCTTTTTGCATAGTTGTGATCTGCCATATTCCCAGACCTATTGACTTATTGAACTTTGTGATTTCTTTGTTTTTATTTTTAGAAATGTTTCAGAAACTTCCAATATTATTAACAAGACTTAAAAATACATGCACATGTACCATCAAATATTTCTAATTCAGGGGGAATAATTCAACTTACCTCCCCCTTTATTTAAACAGGAAAGAATAAGAGACTTGAAAGTCAGTTCAGTTGCTGGCTTATTAGAACAATAACAAGAATTAAATTTTTAATCTGTTTTATATTTATATCTATTTCGAAATAAACAACGCAATCTAATCTTCCAAATCTAATCTGACCACATTAAAAACCCAATCATAAATGAAATTGAATGAATAGTTGAAATATGTTTTTTGACCACTAAAAAAAAAGCTTACAGAACATCCAACACACCTGATAATAGTAATAATAAGGTGATGTTATTTAAATTACGTACAGATTTTAGAACAATAGCAATATCGTAAAAATTATGGCATAGCGGCCTTATTTATGCTGTATTTTAATTTTTACAAATAGGCCTATCGCTTACTGATCTAAACTTTATGATTTCTGTCTGTCTGTCTGCTCTGTTATTACCGAAGTTTAAATTATTTTTAATTAAAACTTGATCCAGTCATGAAGCAGATCGATCTGCGGAAAGATTTTCCACCACTGGAATAAAAGCTAATTATTATAATAGCCTTCGTAATTTACAAGATGTTGAGAACAAATAAAAATATATAGGGCCTACTAATTATATGATAAGATTTAAAACTGATGCAGTCGACTATCTAAAAATAACTTGACTGGCGTGTTCGTCCCACATTCAATGATTCATCAATTTCATGAATATTGATGATGGTGGAACCACCCCCCAATACAATTTGCAATGATTGAGCGTGTGTTTTTACTTTGCCGAAAAAAATAGGAAAAAAACTGCAGTTTAAAATTTTAAAATACTATTTAGTATTTAAAACAAGAGATCATGTCAACACTGAGATAAGTACATCTAATCTGACCTAGTTTTTGGATGAAAAATTCAGCTGTCAAAAATTGTCGCACCTGAATTGAATATTCATAGCCAGCAGACGACGCGTTCTTGCATACGTCACGTGACAGAAACCCTTGGCGACCAAGGAGATTCCTATGGATTCCTTCCGCATCGCGCACGGGGCAGTGTAAATGTTTCGGCGCGTTGTTGATTTATTATTTTAGATGCATTAAAGTTAGTAGCTAACCAATTTCCTGCTTTAAGTAGTGTTATACCTAGCTGCAGAGATTTGCAGCCCTCGAATGCCTTCCGAGCCTAGAAGTGAGCGCAGAAAATAACTAAAAGTAAAAGTCCATAATTTATCTCGGTGTAGTTTTTTTAAACAACCCATCATATGTACTCTTCTGTAAAAAGAGGCGCGAAAGCGGAATCAGTATCTGAACAAAAATGGCGGACGTTTCGAACGCCCGAATGGAACGTTTAGACAAAAAACAAAGTTGACCCGACTTCCCAGTGATTAGACTATAGTGACGTCATTACGTACGCATGTTGTGTATAGAGTTCGCTGCGCTCACTATAAATGTTTTCTAGACTAATGCTTTATTTCAGTATTTATAAAGTACTTATCACTACTTTTTTCTATATTAAAAGCTATCCAACGAAACCATCCAAAATCATGCTGATTGGTTAAAAAATGAGGCCAAGAAGACAAGACCCAAACTAGACTAAAAGTAAACACAGTGGCTATTCTTACGTGACCGTAATGCCTGTTCCGTAGGCTATTCTTACGTGAGTTCTGATCGCGCGTGCGCAGATTGGAAACGTCGGGACTCTGTTGACAAACGGGCGCAGAGTTTGACAGCTCTATATAGAACTTACAGTATATCAGCGCTGTGGGTACCGTAGTCTTTTATTGTTTATACCATGGCTAAAAACGAGTATTCACTTTGCGTCCTTGTGATAACTTATATCCCTTTTGATATTACATGTATAATATGTAAACAAATCACACGTGTTGGTTTAACTTAGTCCGAAATATCTGCGATGATGATGTAACTTTTGTAAGACATTTTCTGACAGATAGGCCATCATTCTGTCAGAAAATGTCTTACATCATCATCGCAGATATTTCGGACTAGGGTTTAACTTTGTAGTTTGTTCAACTTCAGACTCAGAGTTCAGTTCTAATGCTTTAACCTGCAGTGGAAGTATAAAAACTATAACTTAGGTCTTGCACACTTTCACAGGAAACAGGGCAAAGCTCTTTTTCTTGAAGGGTTTGTTCACTATAGCTTCACCTGATTGGCAAGTATCTTTTCGGCTATATTTTTCATGTTTATATAGTTGAAAGAAAAAAATCGTAACTAAATGAGAAAGGACTTTCCCTTGTTCGTCCTATCTGAAATGATTGCCAGGGCTCCCCCACTAAACCTGGCAATGCCACCATATCAGTGAAATAATCTTGAGTGTGATGTAAAACATCCAAACCACCTATCCACTTGCTTGAAATAGCCCTAATGATGGTTTGATTTTTTTCTTTGTACTGTGCATATATTTTTCATGCTATTTGTGCTAATAATTGTTGCTTAAACTGGCATGAGCTGCCAAAATGTTGATATTTTGACGTAAGAACAGAATGTTGAAATTATCGGTTATTTTTCTCAAGACGTATAATTCAGAGTCTTTTTAGTGCTTCTAGTATCGAGAATGTACGATAAAGTATTGTTTTCAACTAACTTTAGCCTAGAATGAATGAATGGTTGTCTCGGTTATTTAAATTTTGTTTACTTTTCAAACACTATTCCGGTTTGCATAGGCCACATACTATGTGGATTTTCCTCATTCCAACCCCAATCATTTAGTTTTTCGATGGCCTTTAAGCCTCTTACTGTCGTGACGATCGGAAATTATGAATAAAGCGTGAATTTTGACAGCTCATGCCACTTTAACATAGTTTTTTGAAAGCCTGAGGGAACGACAGTTTTTAACTGATTGATGGTCTCTCCATAAATACGCTACTAAATTAGAACTTTATTTCATAAGTCAATTAATACGAAAGATATCAATACGAATCTGTATCAGACACTATAAAGGCGTTTCAACGGTTAACGTATGAAATTTCTTAAGTTTCTGTTTGAAATTTTTTTTAGCAAAATATTTATTTAAAAAAACTTGGTCTACATGTTAAAAGCTGAACACTTCAATTATCAGCTTACGTGACTTTACCATGATAAGATAGCTTTGTAGGACCACATTTAGACCACTGGTTATCATTTTTTTCATATGCCCCCAATTTGGCCACCACTAGGGCTACCCTGCATTAAATATTATTAGGGTGCCTCAGTCGGTTAGAGTGATACACACAGACCTTCCATCAATGCAGTGCAGCATCGAATCCCACTCAGACCAAATACAAAATCTCAAAGTGGATTTTTCAGTCGATCAGCAGGTGTGGAAGATTTGTTGGTTACTGGGCGAAGGTTGGCAGTTTCCTGTAGGCAACGAGCCCGATTGGGGGGCTAGGTGGTTCAGTGAGTTAGAGTGACCGTCCCTCAATCCCACACATACTTTCCATGGATACGGTGTAGGGTCGAATCATTCTCAGACCAAAATAAAATTGAAAAATTTGTCAAAGGTCAAGGTTTTTTCTCCGGACAATGAGCGCTGTTTCCTCTCCACTAAACCGGGTAACACCGCCATATAAATGAAATAATCTTGAGTGTGGCGTAAAACATTAATCGATCAATCAATATTATTCAGCCTTTGTTGCGTGATGGTTCTACAAAAAAGGTTCCACAACCTTGCATGTATTCAGCGAGTTCGCATCCCGGTTGGTTATTTTAGAAAAGAAGATTTTCCCTGTGCCCGTATGTTTTAGATCATAAATATATACCGGGGATAAAAGTTGGGTGGTAATGATAAACTCGTGAAGGAGAAGCAAACTTGTTGGGAGCTGAAGGGGTAATCGGTTTGTCGTAATGTGGTGGATTTGATATTTCTGAAATACCCCTGGAGAGAAGAGCTTTAAAGAGAACAGAACAAGCCTGATTGAAGAACTACAGTTTCTATAGAATCCAAAAAACCCTGACACTTAATGAGCCGCTTGAAAGTGTGGGAAGGATGATATGACCCAGCATGTAGCAGCTGATGAGTGTCAGTAGGATTGAAGAATACTTTGTAATCTTGATTAGATGCCTCGTAACAAGAGCCATCAGAGGATGACGTATCCCCCCTGTCCCATATAAGATTGTGGAAGTGGAAACATACTAAGAGCAGAAAAAATTTCATTTCCATACAGGATGCCCTAAAACACTGTATGTTATCAGAAACAAGCACCTATTGAAAAGGGCAATAACTCTGAAAATACTTAAACCAGCGTAAATCGCATGATATCCAACATGTCCACCAAAATCAAATAATCCGATACAAAACGTGGGAGAAGATGCGATGACAAGCACCCATTGTCTATGTCTTTGAATACTGTTGGAAAAGGGCAGTAACTCTAAAAATAATAAAACCAGCGTAACCAGAATAGGAGGGGCAGATCCTCGCATGGTATTCAACATGTCCACCAAGTTTCGAAAGAAATTGATGAAAACCGTGGGAGGAGATGGGATGACAAGCACTAATTGTCTACATTGTATGTCTTCGTATACTGTCGGGAAAGGGCAATAACTCTAAAAATAATGAAACCAGCGCAAACAAAATAGGAGGTGCACATCCTCGCATGATATCCAACATGTCCACCAAGTTTTAAAAACAAGAGTTTCGGGAAACCCAAAATACGCCCGGAAAAGCACAGTAACTGCGGCCATACCAAAGCAAACCCTTCCATATATATTTGAATTTTATTTCAGAGGAAGGAGGTTTAAGCTTGGTAAAAGGCCATGTAATGTCAACAAAATGAAATCTTAAATTACCACTAAAACCGTAATCCATTTGTATGAAATTCAAATGGGCTATTTGGATCAAATTAACTAGAAGTCATGAATTCTTGCTGCTGTTAAACATTCAATTTGTTCTCATTGTCTTTAAACAAGCATGCAATGTACATTGTCAATACAGGTTGGACTAAAATGTTTCAATTTTTGAGAAAAGCAGTTCATAATTTACTAATCATACTTAAACAAATGTAATTAATTGGCAATTTCGCAGCTCACACAACTTCAAGTAGATTTGAAAATCTTTCTCATAATATCATTTATCTATATTATTTGGCTACATTCAGGTGCATTATTCAAATATTCAAACCATTTAATTGCACATAGTATTAACAAAGCCTACATGGAGAGAAGAGGCCATCTGGTAGAGAAGGCCATAAAACTTTCAACACTAGTGATAAGAGCTAGTTTATGTTTACAAGGTAAATAGAACAAGGCTGAGTTACTCATCTCTTTGTCTGCAAATAGAACTTTAATTCTTATATGTATTTTCATTTGATTAAAACGCTATATATATTGATTTAAGAATAGTTTTAATCAATTTAGAAATATTATTGCAATGTGAAAAAATCCTTTTTTGATGAGAATCGGACAAGTAGAAGCCATTTTACAATTCAAAGGTTATTATCATGAAATTGAAAGTAAGAATAATAGGAGATGCGAACTCTGAAAATAATGAAACCAGCGTAAAAAGTTACATTTAAAAGATCAGCTATATCATATTAATGAACACTAAAACATCTTCTTGACAAAAATAACCATGGAGAAAAGTTTGTAACATTGAATGTTACAAGTTTAACAATGTAATAGATTCCCTCAGGATAGTTTGAATCCTGGATTGATTAATGTTTTACACCCCACTCAGAATTTTATCAGTTTAGTTGGTGAGGAAATCGGCTCTTTGTCTGAAGGAACCCCCTGTTTGTTTGGCAAGGTCTAGCAACTCGTCCATATATATGGCGATCGATTGAAAAACCCAGTAAAAGTTTTTTTCAGTTCTTGTTCAGACTGAGTGGGATTCAAGCCCACAAGTACAGTAAGTTTACATGTTAATTGACACAATCCCAAGATCTCAGAGGAGAAAAAATCTGTCTGAAGTAAGCCTTTGTATATTAACAACCATATAGGTCTGGGGGAAATCCACAGCCTGATAGCACCTAGCAACCATATAGGTCTGGAGGAAATCCACAGCCTGATGTCACCTGGCAACCATATAGGTCTGGAGGAAATCCACAGCCTGACGTCATCTGGCAACCATATAGGTCTGAAGGAAATCCACAGCCTGACGTCACCTGGCAACCATATAGGTCTGGAGGAAATCCACAGCTTGATAGCACCTAGCAACCATATAGGTCTGAAGGAAATCCACAGGCTGATAGCACCTGTCAACCATATAGGTCTGAAGGAAATCTACAGGCTGATAGCACCTGGCAACCATATAGGTCAGGAGGAAATCCACAGTCTGATAGCACCTAGCAACCATATAGGTCTGGAGGAAATCCACAGGCTGATAGCATCTGGCAACCATATAGGTCTGGAGGAAATCCACAGCTTGATAGCACCTAGCAACCATATATGTCTGGAGTACATCCACAGGCTGATAGCATCTGACAACCATATAGGTCTGAAAGAAATCCACAGCCTGATAGCACCTGGCAACCATATAGGTCTGGAGGAAATCCACAGGCTGATAGCATCTGGCAACCATATAGGTCTGGAGGAAATCCACAGCTTGATAGCACCTAGCAACCATATATGTCTGGAGTACATCCACAGGCTGATAGCATCTGACAACCATATAGGTCTGGAGGAAATCCACAGCTTGATAGCACCTAGCAACCATATAGGTCTGAAGGAAATCCACAGGCTGATAGCATCTGGCAACCATATAGGTCTGGAGGAAATCCACAGTCTGACGTCACCTGGCAACTATATAGGTCTGGAGGAAATCCCCAACCTGACGTCACCTGGCAACCATATAGGTACGGAGGAAATCCCCAACCTAACGTCACCTGGCAACCATATAGGTCTGGAGGAAATCCACAGTCTGACGTCACATGGCAACCATATAGGTCAGGAGGAAATCCCCAACCTGACGTCACCTGGCAACCATATAGGTCTGAAGGAAATCCCCAACCTGACGTCACCTGGCAACCATATAGGTCTGAAGGAAATCCCCAACCTGACGTCACCTGGCAACGATATAGGTCTGGAGGAAATCCACAGGCTGATAGCATCTGGCAACGATATAGGTCTGGAGGAAATCCACAGGCTGATAGCATCTGGCAACCATATAGGTCTGGAGGAAATCCACAGCTTGATAGCACCTAGCAACCATATGGGTCAGGAGGAAATCCACAGCTTGATAGCACCTAGCAACCATATAGGTCCGGAGTACATCCACAGGCTGATAGCATCTGGCAACCATATAGGTCTGGAGGAAATCCCCAACCTGACGTACCTGGCAACCATATAGGTCTGGAGTAAATCCCCAACCTGACGTCACCTGGCAACCATATAGGTCTGGAGGAAATCCACAGTCTGACGTCACATGGCAACCATATAGGTCTGGAGGAAATCCCCAACCTGACGTCACCTGGCAACCATATATGTCTGGAGTAAATCCACAGCTTGATAGCACCTGACAACCATATAGGTCTGAAGGAAATCCCCATCCAGAAACCACCTGGCAACCATGTAGGTCTGGAGGAAATCCAAAACATGATACCACCTGGCAACCATGTAGGTGTGAAGAAAATCCAAAACATGATACCCCCTGGCAATCATGTAGGTCTGGAGGAAATCCAAAACATGATACCACCTGGCAACCATGTAGGTCTGGAGGAAATCCAAAACATGATACCACCTGGCAACCATATAGGTCTGGAGGATATTCAAAACATGATACCACCTGGCAACCATATAGGTCTGGAGGAAATTCAAAACATGATACCACCTGGCAACGATATAGGTCTGGAGGAAATCCTCAACCTGAAATTCAAAACATGATACCACCTGGCAACCATATAGGTCTGGCGGAAATTCAAAACATGATACCACCTGGCAATGATATAAGGCTGGAGGAAATGCTCAACCCGTCAGACAGCCTAATAAGACTGGGAGGAATCATTGACCCGATGGCACCTGTTAACCATATAGGCATCTTTTCCATCCAAGTTAAAAACTCCATGGCCCTATTCCGTGTTTTACCTTGGCGGATGAAGTTGTACACTCCAACCCGTCGATAGAACAGAGCCTTTTGATTGGATGCAAGTAAACTTCTCGCAGCTAATCAAAACCCGGGCACTTCCACTAGCTGAAAAATAATATAATTGCGGCTGTATACATCTTTAGCTAATGATTAACGAGTGCTGATTGGCCAAGATTTCCACCACCGGGCACTGTTTGATTTACGGGTTGGAGTGTAGTAATCTGTCAGGGTAAAACTCGGAATGGGGCCATGGAGATTTTAACTTGGCCCCAAAGGATGCCGTATAGGAGGAAATCCCCGACCTGATACCCCCCCCCCCCCCCCCTCTATATTTATAGCTGTTGATCATTTCACAGACACTCTCTTTCGCATGGGCATTGTCAAGGATAAGCAGAGGATGTAAAATGGGCCATCTTACTTCTTACACTTACTCGAAAACTAGAATGCACAGCGTACATGTGTGGGAGAAGTTCTGGACAAGAATGGATACAGGAATGGTTGGTAATGGGCTGCTTCCCACTAATCTGTCCTCACCCTTGCCTGGAACAGTCTTTCTTTTTGTTGTTTATTTTTCTTATTCTGCAGTATTTTGGGGGCCTCAGGGTAGATCATCTGTGTTGCTGACTGAGAAAACTGTAACGTTCTTTAGTATCTTTACCCTCTTGAAATAAGGCCATTAATAATATTGACTACTGACACGTAAAAAATTACTAAAAAATAAGAAAGTAGGGTACATGTACATGTATAATGATAAAATATTAAAAATTGCAATTTTTACATCACGTGTAATGTAGCTGTATAGACAGTAGTCAGTCAGTGCGTCGAAGAACGTGAAAAAGACTGACAAAGAAATGGATAACAGATTAAATACATTTAATTATAAATACATTATTTATAATTTATAGTAGGCCTAATTTAGTATTTTATATAAATTATAATTTATAAGAATGTTCTGTAGAGTAGTTTTCCGTCACAGACTTTCAATTTCACAATTTTATGTCACAATTTTATGTAACACAATTTTATGTTACATTTACAATATACAGTGTATGACCTGCTGAGTGATGGTACCTTACACTACAGTTTAATTATGGTCGTACACTTATAAAATCTCATTAAAAGATTAAAGTACTAACAGTAAAAAGTTTACCGGACGAAACATGCCATGTTGAGGATAAACACCCGAACTGTCATTTCCAACCTGCGCACGCGCGATCGGGACTCACGTAAGAATAGCCTACGGAACAGGCATTACGGTCACGTAAGAATAGCCACTGTGAAAAGTAAAATGACACAACGTTCCCAGATAGGAGAAAGCGGATTCTTCAGAATCTTGCTACTGTCGATGTCATTAAGGACAGATTTCTTTGCTTATTTTCCAGAAATGAGGTAACTACTACTGTATAAACTGTGTAAATAGTATAGCATCAGCGGACAGTCGTGAGACACGGACAGTCGTGAGACACTTTATCCTTTTTCATGTTTAAAATAACCATTTGCCTTTCAATAGGTTGATCCAGAAAAAGAATATACTGCATCCCGCTTCACAACGGTCGACCCTAACAACCGATAAACAATCTAGGTTACTGGGTTCAAAACAACAACGACATGCACAAGTTTTTATGACGTCATATTTTGTGTGCAACATGCCCCAATAGACCATTTGCCAGTTTTTCGCGCAACAATGATATGACGTCGTGGCACCAATCTTAGACCGGACAAGCCCAGCTTCCAATTAGACTGCGACTATATTCCGTCAAGCGCCCGTTTAATGCAGGATTTTTTCGTGATATTTGATTATTTCAGACATAAACTGTCATATTGTGGGGTTTCTCCTCTAGAATATTGTATAAAATTGCTGAAAATATCGAGTTAAAAACGGATGCCTTGTCCGGTCTACCAATAAGAACCGCAATGGTGACGTCGCTAAATTACGTCGTTTGAAAGTAATTGGCAAATCACATATTGAGGCGAACTATCCTCGACCAATACTCTTTTGAACAACTCAGCCCTGCTGTCGTCATAATTCTATATTTGCAACCAGCGTCACAAATAAAAGAAACGTCACAATCTATTCTTAGTTACGTTGACGCTAGTTACCGACATATAGTGATAAAGCCTCCATATTCACGAACGTACATTCCTATAAGATGTCAACTACTATGAGAAAAGTGACACCTACCCCAGTTGAGAGGACGACAGGGGATGACTTCATAGAGTCGGAGAGGAAACGCTTAACAGAGGACTTTATCCTTCAGACGATAGCTTGCTACAGAGCTATAAGACAATCCCTCCTTCATTTGTTCAACGGAAAACGGACAGAGAAATTATTTACCACTATCCAGAGTATCGTCAACTTCCGAGGGTTTAAAGACGAGGGCGAAAATGTCTCCAATATTACTGACCGATTATTGGAGGAATTGACCCGAGGAGCGTCAGAAGGAAGCTTCGTATACACCAAGCTTCAAGACACGCTCGATGCCTCACTGGAAACTCTCCTCAAAAAACATCTGAAAGGTTTGCAAAAACTGGTAAGGAAAACACAGACGCTTCCAACAGCGGAGTTGCTTAAAGAGCAAAAACTCCTCAATGCTACACAGACAAACAAACGTCGGGTAAGAGATCGGAATCTTTCCACTGAGATGGAGATTCTAGAGTTAGGAAATATAGAACGCCGTTTTGTCAAGGAGACAATCCACATGGTTCGTCTGGCTCAGCGGATGGCGGCGACAAGTGATCTCAAGAAGACAGAAAAACTCAGAATCCTTAAAATTGCCAAGCTGACGCTTTCTTTGATGAAAGACATGGAAGTCGGAGTGACCGAGCTACGGTCTACTTCTGAAGAAAAACAGACCAACGTTTCCCAAAGTGCCTTACCAAAAGTGTTAAATGATTGTAAGAGACAGCGCCTGTTTGGCGGGAAATTTGGAAATAATTCCATCTGTGCAGAACCTTGTCATTCATCCAACGACGGCTACAAACATGTCAACTACAACATGTTCACAGCTATGTCCCTCAAACCAACGGATAGTCCTGCTTCCGCTTGGCTCATCGACGGAGACATGGCTGACAAAGAAACAACTGTCTCAATGGGAAAGGACGATATACAAGACATCCATGATATATCAATGGAAATAGACATTGGCGAAGAGGATGTAAGTGGTGACGTCATCAATCCTTTGACAAACGCACAAAATGTTTACGTCACAGTTATTAGTGAATACCTGATGGACAAAAAAGGACACTTGAATCTTAAACCTGGAATGAAAATTAAGCAAAAACGTGCTGCTAATGACGATGGTCTAGCTTACGGTTGGACCAGAAAGTCTCGATTTGCCAAGAAAAAATATGGATTTTATCCAATTTCTCATGTTGTTTCACTTAACTAAATTTCCTTCATCATCTTTTTTTTTAATTTTTTTTTTTATTTCCTGTCAGTCTATTTATTTGAACAATGAAAAAAATTTAAATTTATTAGAAATGTGTTCATTTTCTATCGAATTTAGGATCTGCGTAGAATACTCCAGAAACCTAAATTGATCTGATAATTTTCGAGATAAAGTAATATCCGTCTATGGGCTAACTATCCCATATATCTTTATATATATCGTGTGTGTTTTGTTGTCAACGTAGCGTTAGAGGTGACACCCCTCCGGAGCCATGGGTGAAATTTTGACATTTCCAGTGCTCTTAGTCTTAAACAGAATTATGCACAAGTGGAAAAATTTTGTTTAGAGACGAGAAATTCTGTATCTCGAAGAAAATCAAGCATAGGTCTATGTCACAAAAGTTATTTATTTAAAAGCACACTTGCCGCGAAAATCCAGAAGACTGTTGACATTAAAAACAGTGGACGGTTTTCTGTATTTTTCCCAGACAGAAAAAGTCAGGAACTTTCTATTTTTACCAGAAATTTAAGGTTTTGACATCATTAGTATTTTTAATTTGAAATTGAAAAACAGATTTTTCAGGTACCCGCAATGTAAACAAACTTCGAACCTGAGCGTGTGCAAAAGTGCCGTTATGGTTGAATCGTGTGGGCGATCTAACGACACAGTATAATTTTACGAACTTTATCTAAGAAATACATACTTAAGATCGAGTAAGAGGGACTATAAAAGTCTGCCGAGAGCAAACCATAGACAAAAACGCTTTCGAATGAGGGTAATCCAACACTTAAGTTAACCAACACTGATCGGTGTTGTTGTTGTAATCCAGCTTCGATTCTTCGTTTGTTTTTCACCCTCATTTATACATTCTAAACCTAATTGGACATGCTTTATAGGTGCTATGTTTAATTTTAGTGGTTTTAGCTGTAGTAAGCTCGTGCAAATTGGTTTTCATAACAAATGTCAAACAGGCTAAATGATCTGCGAAAGTCGAAAAACGCAAGTAAACTGTCAAATATAACAAGGAAAATATTTCCACCGCTGTGAAAAGGTTTCCATCGCGGTGGAAATGTTTGCATAGCGGAGAAGATGTTCCCATCGCGGAGAAAAGTTTCAACCGCGATGGAAATGTTTACCTTGTAATTCGACAGTTTATAGGCGGGTTTTGAATTTCTCTACAAATCGTTTTCGTTAGACGTATATTTCTTAATATGACGCACCCTCGATTTTTGCAACACACCGAGAACAATGTTTCAAAATGAAGTTACAACAGGGGTAAAATTCCACTGCGGTGAAAAAAGGTTTTCATCGTCGGGGCAACAATTCTACAGCGGTGCAAATCTGTTCCCTGCAGTGGAAAGATTTCTACTACGCTGGAAACGTTTTCACCGAAGTGGATAGATTCTGACCGCGATGGAAAATTCAAATGATTTTCCCCTGATGGTTTTCTCTGGAGATTTCCCTGTAAATCGTATGATTTTTATGCCATACGCTTGATTTTGTTCGAGATACAGAATCTCTCAAAACCAAGTTTCCACTGTAAAATTCAGTTCAAGACTAAAAACATTGGAAATATAAAAAAAAATCCTCCCATTTCGAACCCAAACTGAAACTGTTTCGTACCCAACCATTTCGTATAACAGCAGTATGACTATATTTGTATTTTTCTTCATTTCAAAGTTTTCTATAATAATTGTTACTCAAGAGCATAAACGATTTCACCAATTGTTATTAAAAGATATTTAACACGAAAAAAAAAACTCGGGAGAAATTGACCTGTAGTTTTACCGGCGAGGTTTATTTATGAGAACATACCAAACATATCTGATAAGCGGTTTCTGGTAAGCTGTTTCTCAAAACAAAAACGCCCGTCGTATATAAGCAGAATGTAAAGACTAACCGTCATGTAAACATGTATAACACCAACATTACATTACGGCCAGTCGCAAAGTTACATCATGCGTAAACCAGGCCCCCTGCGTCAGTTTTTCTAGCGGTAGTAACAGGGTCCAGATATACGCAGAATGGGGAAAAATCTCCTCGAAAGAAACATGGGTTTAAGCCGAGCAATTTGAAGCAAAAACCCATTGTTTTCTATTCGATGTTTAATTTTTGATTTAATAAATGGCCGTTGTAAATAACATTTACTTTTTAGGACGATACCAAAGATTTCTAGTTAGTTTCTAATTTTAAAAATTTCATTTTGATGCAAACGCCAGGGAATTCGATTTGCAGCCTCAAAAGATTGATTGATTGATTGTTTGGTGTTTTACGCCGCGCTCAAGATTATTTCACTTATATGGCGGCGTTGCCAGTTTTATTGTGCAGCCTCAAAAGAAACATATTGTTTGGCTCAGGTGACACGGTTTGTTCTTCAAGTGTACGATTGTCGCCTTCTCATTTACTGTTTTCCAAATGCAGGTCTATTTCTTAGTCTGAACCTAAGATTTAAATTTTTGCTCACGCTCACTTTTTTTTAAACCTTGGGGCCCTGGGGTCCAATCCAAAAATCTGTTTAGACTATTTCCCTACGAAATATAATGAGCTTTGCTTTGTTGAAACGGTTTATGATTGGGTATAGCCTAAAGGTCTGAATG
Organism: Lepidochitona cinerea; assembly: GCA_963971465.1. Lineage (NCBI taxonomy): Eukaryota > Metazoa > Mollusca > Polyplacophora > Chitonida > Tonicellidae > Lepidochitona > Lepidochitona cinerea. The sequence goes on from OZ020559.1 coordinate 1,721,592, forward strand.
ACATGCCCTCTTCTTAACACAAGAAATTTGTCTCCATGATTATTTTAGTTAGTATTTTGCTTGCAAATTTTATATTTCAACATATCCTTCATTTTACGAGCTGTGTCATCAATTCACAGTAAACCTGTTGTCGTTGTCAAGCTGCTAATCAGTCGGCAATCTCATTCTCGCGACATCCCTTGCTACTACGTGAACGCGACGGATTGGACGACTTATCAACTCGTTTGAACTAACTTATTATGTCGTTTGAACGACTTATTATCTCGTTTGAACGACTTATTATCTCGTTTGAACGACTTATTATGTCGTTTGAAAGACTTATTAACTCGTTTGAACGACTAATTATCTCGTTTGAACGACTTATTATCTCGTTTGTACGGCTTATTATGTCGTTTGAACGACTTATGTCGTTTGAACGGCTTATTATCTCGTTTGAACGACTTATTATCTCGTTTGAACGACTTATTATCTCGTTTAAACGACTAATCGACCAATGAAAAAACCATGCAGGTACTGTTTTAAAATATGTGAAAAAAGCATACAACAGATGTCGGCAAGCCGTCGAAGATGATTACAGTTACAGCCGACTGTCCATATCTGCCCTTATTGGACATCCATTGGACGTCGGTCATAGTATGAGTTCCCGACGTCTAGTGCGCATGCTCGTGCATAGATGGCTCACTTTTAACTGATACAAAGGCAAATCGAGGGTTTAGGAAGATTTAACTGTATATAGGCTATAGGCCTACATGTAGCTCAATAGCTAATTTGATTGATTGATGTTCTACGCCACATTCTAGATTATGTTACTTATATTGTGTTGTCACGTTCAGTGGGAATTGAATCGGGGCTTCTCACGGTGGATGTCAATCAGACTTAATCCGAGATGTTCATCAAAAAGAAAATGTCGACTTCAACCAGATTGGGTTGATGTACCAGGCCTATAGGGGCCTACAGTTTCTCGCAATAGTATTGAACTTTTGAACCAGTCTGTATGGGCCTTTATGCTCATAAAACGTACTCGAGTAACCATCAATTCGAGCTTTACTGTCATTTTACCACATAGAAACCAAATGTGACCGCCCCGGTACAGACCGAGGGATCATCAGATTGCGACTCCAGGAGATTGAGAAACCTCAAGACCTCCAGGCGAGGTCACAAGTCCCCGATTGCGATCCCACGACCCTGGGCTTTGGAGAGGAGATCGCCTCCACCAGCCTACACAATTGCAGAAATCCTATATATATAGTTTTTTCATTGGTGGATTAAGTCGTTTGAAAGAGTTAAGCCTACTAAGTCGTTTGCACGAGTTCGCGAGAAGCCAAAAAATAATTTTCCAATGTTCTACGGCTCCGTAATAAAGTAGGCCCTATTTCAGTGGCTTAAGCAGAAAATTATGTTCGAGGAAAAAAAATGCAATGCATAGCCTAGAATAGGCGTTGGCCTAAAATATAGATTCATTTACTAATGAATGTACTTGGCGTTTGACAGCAGCTGGGTCTGTCCTAGTTGGAGATCTCCTAACTCTGTGGCCAAAGTATATTGATGATGGGTGGCCAACAGAGTTGGAGGACCTGCCATATGGAAACATGTACAATCGGAGAATCATGAACTTGGGAAATGTTCGAACACAAGTTGACCTCTGAGCCTCGCGGTAGGATTTTCTTGATAAACATCAATGAACTGTATATTCATGAACACTAAAACACACGGGCACAGGGAAAATCTTCTTGTCTAAAATAACAACGGAGTTTCTAATTGTATTAAAAAGAGGTACATCATTTAGACCTTTATACCCCATAATAAAATGTTGTAATAAAGTAAACCTATGATGGCCTTAGTCAGTAGAATTTTCTGGAACATTTTGTATTACATTGTCAATTTGAAGTAGTTTGTATTCTTGTACTATAATCTTAGCCATAGCGATGCTACGCCTACCTTTGTTATAGTGAAACACAAATGGTATTATAGTTTTTTCACGACATCTTCCCGGGTCCAAGTTCAAACCCAAAGGATTAAAGTGGCATGAGCTGCCGAAATTCACACTTTTTTCATAATTTCTAATCGCCACGACAGTAAGAGGCTTTGAAGGCCACCGAAAAACTAAATGATTGGCGTTGGAATGAGGAAAATCCATACAGTATGTGCCCTGTACGAACCGAAAACGTGTTCGAAAAGTAGAAAAATTTAAATAACCGGGACGACCATTCATTCATTCTAAGTCAAAGTTAGTTCAAAACAATACTTTATCGTACATTTTTGAGACTAGAAGTACTAAAAAGCTTCTGAATTATACGTCTTGAGAAAAATAGCCGATAATTTCAACATTCTGTGTTTACGTCAAAATATCAACATTTTGGCAGCTCATGCCCCTTTAATATTTTGTAATGTTTGAATCCCTTTCCAAACGTTTGTGCTTGGTATCTACAGCGGAAGTGAGAAAAGGGATTTTCTCAATAGGCATGATTTCAAAATGGTCCTTGACCGAATGAGCTAAAGTATTGAAATGTTGTGCCACGGGCACATCATGTTTAAGTCTAATACTAGATAAATGGTTGGCTGCTCTTTGTCGTAGAAAATTCTGAGTTTCTCCGACGTAGGCCTACTGTTTGCGACATTTTTTGCACGTGATAACAGACACGATATTAGAGGAGTCGCAATTAAGATTCTCTGCCATTTGATATTTGTCGCGAGATTGTTCCCCGAAAAAGGTTGCGCGATCTGGTCTTCCAACGTAGGCCTATGCTGCCAAATGATAAAAATGTCATCCAGATACCGAAGGTAAATAAAAGGTTGTGCGTGACATTTGTTAAGAATATCACTCTCCCACTCAGCCATAAAAATAGAGGCAAAGTTAGGACTAAAACGCTTCCCCATTGCACACCCTTTAATTTGCTGAAAGATCTCCCCATTGAATTCAAAATCGTTACCTTTTAAGCTAAGTTCCAGCAATTCTAAAATGTCTTTATCCGGACGACGGTGGCCAGGATATCTTTGGAATGCTGATTTTATGGATTTAAGACCCAAAATCTATGTCAATGTTTCTATACATAGACTCCACATCCAGAATAACCAAAATCACATCTTGTGGGATGGATTTCTCAGACAATTTGGCCAATAAATCATCCGTATTTTTTATAAAGCTAGGATGCCGATTCGCTTTAGGTTTTAAATAGTAATCAATTAGCTCTGATATTCTATAACTTTCACTGCCACAATCTGAGATAATAGGACGCCCAGGGGGCATTGTAGGCTTGGGCCATTTTTTCAATGGGTTTGTGAATTTTCGGAAGAATATAGAAGACCCTGTTTTTAGAGTTAGCCTATGATCAGATTCCAAATAGCGATAGGCCTACTGTTTTTCATTAAGTAAGCTTTTATCTTTATTAAACTTCCTGACATTTTCAGGCCAAATTTCCTTATCAAGAGGGTTGCTTAGCTGCCGTTCTATCTCTTCAATATAATCCTGTTTAAACATAATAACTGGTGTCGAACCTTTATCAGCAGGTTTAATAACTATGTTTGGATTTCTCCTTAGCTTACTTAAGGCAAGACATTGTGATTGAGTAAGGTTATGTCTATATGCGTGGAATGGAGGTCACGTGGTATTTGATTTGCATCGAATGCCGCCATTACTAGGATATAGTGCAAATTCGATCCAGATCTGATATGCACGCGCGCTTCAACTATCAATGGCGGCACATTTTACATTAGCAGATCCAAACCAGCCAATGAGACGTGTCCGTTCCACGCATCTAGTTCATTGATAAACATAATTGTTTAATCCGAAAGCGAGGCTCAGAGGTCAACGGGTTCGTACATTTCCCAAGTTCATTTTTAAGGCAGCGGGTAGCAGGTTCGGGCTATCCTTGGAAAAACGACGAGGATGCAACACAAATCTTGTGAGTATTTGAATTGAATTGAATATTTTTATTCGCCTTAAAATAACAGAAATTTGGATGACAAAAATTACTTACAGGCCGGAAGCTTGTTCTATAACTTTTGTGAACATGGTGACATCTTTTAAAAAATTTAAATAAAAAATTAAAATAACATATTTACAGACAGTAGGCTACATAGAACAATGAATGATTACAATTGGACCAATTGATTCAATAAATGTGTTTTTAATTGAGATTTAAATAAAGACGGTGATTCTATTCTCCGTAGAGAGTGTAATAACTTATTCCATTCCCTGGGGCCTGTTGATACTAGAAGATGAAACGATAAGTTCACATTATAAAATGGTCTGTTAAAGTCTAAAGAGCCATTTCTAGTATTATGTTGATGAATATCGTCTTTCTTAATAAATTACCTATTGGAGCTTGGAGGAATTTTCCAAGGTCTGAAGAAAAATTTATGACATTGAAGAAGGTTGCAATAAAGTGTTAATGAAGGTAATTACGGCAGTATTTCAAAACGTTGGAAAATTAATGGTGCAGTGTGGGTTAACTTGCAAGAAGAACTTATAATTCGAACAGCACGTTCTTGCAAGATTAAAAGAGGATGGAGATGCTAGTCTTGTATGTGCCGCCCCAGAGAGTGTTTGCATACGTTAGAAAGGGATGAATTAAAGAGTAATATAGAGTAAACAAAGAATTTGTGTTCAGTGCTTTCCTTAAAGCGGCACGAGCTGCCAAAATTCACATTTTATTCATAATTTCTGATCGTCACGACAGTAAGAGGCTTTGAAGGCCATCGAAAAACTAAATGATTGGCGTCGAACTGAGGAAAATCCATACAGTATGTGGCCTGTACGAACCGAAAACGTGTTCAAAAAGTAAACAAAATTTGAATAACCGAGACGACCATTCATTCATTTTAAGCCAAAGTTACTTCAAAACAATACTTTATCGTACATTTTCGAGACTAGAGGCACGGAAAAGCTTCTGAATTATACGTCTTAAAAAAAATAGCCAATAATTTCAACATTCTGTTTTAACGTCAAAATTTCAACATTTTGGCAGCTCATGCCAATTTAAGTGACTTAAGATACCGAGATTTCTGGATATTTTTTTTTACTAATAAAGTTGACGTGAGATAACCAATTTAATTTTTCATTAATTACTATGCAGAGAAATTGTTTCACTACTTCGGTTTTAGTGTTGGAAATACTAACAGATGGCAGCTTTGGCAATTTCTTTTTAGAGTTTGGTAAAATAATCATACTTTGTTTTCTGTACATTCAAGGATAATCGATTGGCAGATAGCCAGATATTGAGCTTCTGTAGTTCATTATTTACAGTGTGTAGGCCTATTGCTTCAACGGGATTAATAGAAGAGTGATGGCAACTGGTATCATCAGCAAAAAGAAGCATATTTAAATTATTGGTGGCATTGGAGATATCATTGATTGGCCTAAAATTAAATTGACCCCTGTGGAACACCACATGAAACTGATTTAGGACAAGCGGTAACATTATTAAAGGAGACTTAGGCCTACTGCACCCGATTAGAAAGATAAAACTTTTAAACCAATTATTTGTTACATTTCTAAGGCCGTAATACTATGACTGACAGTGTCAATTAAAGGCAATGGAGAGGTCTAAAAATGTTACGACACTGAACTTGTTGCTTTCTTTTGCTTGAACGTTTTTTGTTTTTGTGAAACGGCGAACTAAAAGATCGAATTGAATGTGTGTAAAGTTTGGGCCGGTTGCGTTGCTTAAATTAAGAGAAATTGAGAGAAAAAGTGTTGTTTCTCCGAATGTACATGTTTTAATTTGTCAGGTCCTATTTATCATCAGTATACTGTGGCCACATAGTTTGGAGATCTCCAACCAGGTCTGTCCCTTGCGTCCCTGCTGCCGTCCGGTTAGCTCTGAAAGGTCTATCTCCAACCAGGTCTTCCCCTTGCGTCCCTGCTGCCGTCCCTGCTGCCGTCCGGTTAGCATTGGAAGGGAGACAACTGGGCGATCAACCGCAATCAAAATGGCGATGTTGGCAGCTCCTCGCAAGAAACAGAAATTTTCCATCGACCCAAGGGGGTCTTCATGGAGTAAAGGTCAGGATAAACTAACACTTTTACTTCAAATGTTAGTCTTCGATCAGTTTAAGTGCAATGTGTGTTGTTCAAGTTGACTGATCCATTACCAATACGTCTGTACACGTGAGCCGCGGCGTTGTTGTCACCCTACACGTGTGCGTTCAGTACTAGTAGGCCTACTTGGGGGAAATTCGCCGATCGGCCGGTAGCCGCACTCGTGTGTCTCTATCCTGGTTTACTTACTTTGCCGGTCAGGTAGATATAATCGGCCGGTTGTCCATCGATCGGGTAAACCGCCGAACGAAGGAGAATAGACCCCACCGATCGGTGGATAAAGTTTGGACAAAAATGACAATTCCCTTTCTATCTGCCGTCTCTTGCGTTTTCACCGAACTATCGAGTTATACTAGTTGAATTTACCGAACTTATATTTATGAACACTAAAACACACAGGCACAGGTAAAGGTGCAAATGTAGAATAGGTCCGTCATTTTTAACTTCTCTTCAAATTCGTCTTTTAGATGTTATTTCTTTTAGCTTTTAGTAGGGATAGCTTAGTTTTAAGCTTGTAATATTAAATTATATATATAAGTTTGAGACCGACGGACCAATTCTAAAGTCTGTCCCAGGGAAAATCTTCTTGTCTAAAATAACCATGGAGACAAGTTTCTAATAGTAATTGTGTTAAAAAGAGGTAGGCCTATATCAATTAGACCTTTATACCCTATCATAAATTGTTGTAATAAAGTAAACCTATGATATTTCATTAGGTTGACGACTGACAGGAGCTTGGCCTTAGTCAGTAGAATTTTCTGGAACACTTTGTATTACATTGACAATGCTTACATATCTTAAGCTTTGGTAAGAATATCGTTAGACTATATATTATACAATGTAGGGTCATGGGAAAAGACAGTGAATTATTTGGAAGGACTTCAGATTTCAGACTTGCCTTCAACACACATTTAAAGCATTCCTCTTTTCATTTTATTCATTAATAATTTGTTCGAATTTCATTGTAAATCTACCAAATCCCGCTTCATAAGAAGAAAACTTTAAAACTGGCCTGACAGATTTCAAACTCTCTTGGTACAATGACAACCTGTCACATGGTCCGCAGTATGAATGAGAATTTCCTCAATAGCTGGACAATTTGATGACAACGTAACTCTCGCATCACATGATTGCAGGGTTTTGAAAAGTCTGTTGACAGAGAATAGTTATCCCACCCTTTTAATGGTGCTTTATTGTGTGGCTCTTTCTGACCAGCAAGTTAGTAACAAAGGAAAGAGACACATGAGTGCGGCTACGAACTATCAAGCTCATGTTCAGTGTATGTTCCAAGCGTGCTGCGAATGGCTAGTTCTACCTTCTATTTCTAAGTTAGTAAACAATCCTCTAATGGGCTACATACCGGAGCTACCTTCTAAGTCAACTCGCCGCGTTCTCCGAATCGTTTGAAATTTGTTTCTTAAAAGTCTCAAACAAATTGCTCCATTTTAAGCATAATGTGTTTTAAAATAACCCGAAATATATACTCACATGTTTTACCTATCCGCATGCCGCACAAGCTTTTTTCAAAAATGGCCACGAGGCGTAAATCCATAACGTAACGAGGCTGAAATTGTTGAAGAACTGGAAGCGACCCCTACCGAACATGGACGGGCAAAGGTCAACTGAGGTCAATCAGAAGTGTGACAGGAAGCTCGATGTTAGAGTTGGTCGCTCTCAGTTCTTCAACAATTTCAGCCTGGTAACTTTTCCTCACATGTGCTCGCATCTAGGCTTTGCCTACATCATATTATGATTTTTAATAAAATTATGGTTTGTTTAAGATGAGTCGAAATATGGTCAGAAGATGTTAGAGAAGATGGGCTGGTCAAAAGGGCGTGGCTTGGGTGCCAACGAAGACGGCAGAGTGGAACATGTGAAAATTTCACATAAAGATGACAATAGAGGTAAACATTGAATTTATTAATTACAGGGTTTGTAAGAGGCCGATATCGAAGTAAATGGGGCCAGTAAGTGAATTTTGTCAAACATAATTGTTTTATATTTATGCCTTTTGTTTTTGAGCTCCTGAAATAAATCTGGATTTCCCTGCGAACATTGGGCCCAGTCCCCAGACTCTCCTTCCCAATAAACCTGGATTTCCTACAAACATTGGGCCCAGTCCCCGGGCTCTCCTTCCCAATAAACCTGGATTTCCTACGGACATTGGGCCCAGTCCCCGGGCTCTCCTTCCCAATAAACCTGGATTTCCTACAAACATTGGGCCCAGTCCCCGGGCTCTCCTTCCCAATAAACCTGGATTTCCTACAAACATTGGGCCCAGTCCCCGGGCTCTCCTTCCCAATAAACCTGGATTTCCTACAAACATTGGACCCAGTCCCCTGACTCTCCTTCCCAATAAACCTGGATTTCCTACGGACATTGGGCCCAGTCCCCGGGCTCTCCTTCCCAATAAACCTGGATTTCCTACAAACATTGGGCCCAGTCCCCGGACTCTCCTTCCCAATAAACCTGGATTTCCTACGGACATTGGGCCCAGTCCCCTGACTCTCCTTCCCAATAAACCTGGATTTCCTACAAACATTGGGCCCAGTCCCCGGGCTCTCCTTCCCAATAAACCTGGATTTCCTACGGACATTGGGCCCAGTCCCCGGGCTCTCCTTCCCAATAAACCTGGATTTCCTACGGACATTGGGCCCAGTCCCCGGACTCTCCTTCCCAATAAACCTGGATTTCCTACGGACATTGGGCCCAGTCCCCGGACTCTCCTTCCCAATAAACCTGGATTTCCTACGGACATTGGGCCCAGTCCCCGGGCTCTCCTTCCCAATAAACCTGGATTTCCTACAAACATTGGACCCAGTCCCCTGACTCTCCTTCCCAATAAACCTGGATTTCCTACGGACATTGGGCCCAGTCCCCGGACTCTCCTTCCCAATAAACCTGGATTTCCTACGGACATTGGGCCCAGTCCCCGGGCTCTCCTTCCCAATAAACTTGGATTTCCTTCGGACATTGGGCCCAGTCCCCGGACTCTCCTTCCCAATAAACCTGGATTTCCTACGGACATTGGGCCCAGTCCCCGGACTCTCCTTCCCAATAAACCTGGATTTCCTACAAACATTGGGCTCAGTCCCCTGACTCTCCTTCCCAATAAACCTGGATTTCCTACGGACATTGGATCCAGTCCCCTGACTCTCCTTCCCAATAAACCTGGATTTCCTACGGACATTGGGCCCAGTCCCCGGGCTCTCCTTCCCAATACACCTGGATTTCCTACGGACATTGGGCCCAGTCCCCGGACTCTCCTTCCCAATAAACCTGGATTTCCTACGGACATTGGCCCAGTCCCCGGACTCTGCTTCCCAATAAACCTGGATTTCCTACGGACATTGGGCCCAGTCCCCGGACTCTCCTTCCCAATAAACCTGGATTTCCTACGGACATTGGACCCAGTCCCCTGACTCTCCTTCCCAATAAACTTGGATTTCCTACGGATATTGGGTCCAGTCCCTGGACTCTCCTTCCCAATAAACCTGGATTTCCTAAAATCATTGGACCCAGTCCCCGGACTCTCCTTCCCAATAAACCTGGATTTCCTACGGACATTGGGCCCAGTCCCCGGACTCTCCTTCCCAATAAACCTGGATTTCCTACGGACATTGGGCCCAGTCCCCGGACTCTCCTTCCCAATAAACTTGGATTTCCTACGGATATTGGGTCCAGTCCCTGGACTCTCCTTCCCAATAAACCTGGATTTCCTAAAATCATTGGACCCAGTCCCCGGACTCTCCTTCCCAATAAACTTGGATTTCCTACGGATATTGGGTCCAGTCCCTGGACTCTCCTTCCCAATAAACCTGGATTTCCTAAAATCATTGGACCCAGTCCCCGGACTCTCCTTCCCAATAAACCTGGATTTCCTACAAACATTGGGCCCAGTCCCCTTGACTCTCCTTCCCAATAAACCTGGATTTCCTACAAACATTGGGCCCAGTCCCCGGACTCTCCTTCCCAATAAACCTGGATTTCCTACAAACATTGGGTCCAGTCCCCCAACTCTCCTTCCCAATAAACCTGGATTTCCCTGCGAACATTGGACCCAGTCCCCTGACTCCCCTTCCCAATAAACCTGGATTTCCTACAAACATTAGGCCCAGTCCCCTGACTCTCCTTCCCAATAAACCTGGATTTCCTATGAACATTGGGTCCAGTCCCCTGACTCTCCTTCCCACTAAACCTGGATTTCCTACAAACATTGGACCCAGTCCCCTGACTCCCCTTCCCAATAAACCTGGATTTCCTACAAACATTGGACCCAGTCCCCTGACTCTCCTTCCCAATAAACCTGGATTTCCTACGGACATTGGGCCCAGTCCCCTGACTCTCCTTCCCACTAAACCTGGATTTCCTACGGACATTGGGCCCAGTCCCCGGACTCCCCTTCCCAATAAACCTGGATTTCCTACGGACATTGGGCCCAGTCCCCTGACTCTCCTTCCCAATAAACCTGGATTTCCTACAAACATTGGGCCCAGTCCCCTGACTCTCCTTCCCAATAAACCTGGATTTCCCACAAACATTGGGCCCAGTCTCCGGACTCTCCTTCCCAATAAACCTGGATTTCCTACAAACATTGGGCCCAGTCCCCTGACTCTCCTTCCCAATAAACCTGGATTTCCTACAAACATTGGGCCCAGTCCCCTGACTCTCCTTCCCAATAAACCTGGATTTCCTACAAACATTGGGCCCAGTCCCCTGACTCTCCTTCCCAATAAACCTGGATTTCCTACGGACATTGGGCCCAGTCCCGTGACTCTCCTTCCCAATAAACCTGGATTTCCTACAAACATTGGGCCCAGTCCCCGGGCTCTCCTTCCCAATAAACCTGGATTTCCAACAAACATTGGGCCCAGTCCCCGGACTCTCCTTCCCAATAAACCTGGATTTCCTACAAACATTGGGCCCAGTCCCCGGGCTCTCCTTCCCAATAAACCTGGATTTCCTACGGACATTGGGCCCAGTCCCCGGACTCTCCTTCCCAATAAACCTGGATTTCCTACGGACATTGGGCCCAGTCCCCGGGCTCTCCTTCCCAATAAACTTGGATTTCCTTCGGACATTGGGTCCAGTCCCCCAACTCTCCTTCCCAATAAACCTGGATTTCCCTGCGAACATTGGACCCAGTCCCCTGACTCCCCTTCCCAATAAACCTGGATTTCCTACAAACATTGGACCCAGTCCCCTGACTCTCCTTCCCAATAAACCTGGATTTCCTACGGACATTGGGCCCAGTCCCCTGACTCTCCTTCCCACTAAACCTGGATTTCCTACGGACATTGGGCCCAGTCCCCGGACTCCCCTTCCCAATAAACCTGGATTTCCTACGGACATTGGGCCCAGTCCCCTGACTCTCCTTCCCAATAAACCTGGATTTCCTACAAACATTGGGCCCAGTCCCCTGACTCTCCTTCCCAATAAACCTGGATTTCCCACAAACATTGGGCCCAGTCTCCGGACTCTCCTTCCCAATAAACCTGGATTTCCTACAAACATTGGGCCCAGTCCCCTGACTCTCCTTCCCAATAAACCTGGATTTCCTACAAACATTGGGCCCAGTCCCCTGACTCTCCTTCCCAATAAACCTGGATTTCCTACAAACATTGGGCCCAGTCCCCTGACTCTCCTTCCCAATAAACCTGGATTTCCTACGGACATTGGGCCCAGTCCCGTGACTCTCCTTCCCAATAAACCTGGATTTCCTACAAACATTGGGCCCAGTCCCCGGGCTCTCCTTCCCAATAAACCTGGATTTCCAACAAACATTGGGCCCAGTCCCCGGACTCTCCTTCCCAATAAACCTGGATTTCCTACAAACATTGGGCCCAGTCCCCGGGCTCTCCTTCCCAATAAACCTGGATTTCCTACGGACATTGGGCCCAGTCCCCGGACTCTCCTTCCCAATAAACCTGGATTTCCTACGGACATTGGGCCCAGTCCCCGGGCTCTCCTTCCCAATAAACTTGGATTTCCTTCGGACATTGGGCCCAGTCCCCGGACTCTCCTTCCCAATAAACCTGGATTTCCAACAAACATTGGGCCCAGTCCCCGGGCTCTCCTTCCCAATAAACCTGGATTTCCTACAAACATTGGACCCAGTCCCCTGACTCTCCTTCCCAATAAACCTGGATTTCCTACGGACATTGGGCCCAGTCCCCGGACTCTCCTTCCCAATAAACCTGGATTTCCTACGGACATTGGGCCCAGTCCCCGGGCTCTCCTTCCCAATAAACTTGGATTTCCTTCGGACATTGGGCCCAGTCCCCGGACTCTCCTTCCCAATAAACCTGGATTTCCTACGGACATTGGGCCCAGTCCCCGGACTCTCCTTCCCAATAAACCTGGATTTCCTACAAACATTGGGCTCAGTCCCCTGACTCTCCTTCCCAATAAACCTGGATTTCCTACGGACATTGGGTCCAGTCCCCTGACTCTCCTTCCCAATAAACCTGGATTTCCTACGGACATTGGGCCCAGTCCCCTGACTCTCCTTCCCAATAAACCTGGATTTCCTACAAACATTGGGCCCAGTCCCCGGGCTCTCCTTCCCAATAAACCTGGATTTCCTACGGACATTGGGCCCAGTCCCCGGGCTCTCCTTCCCAATAAACCTGGATTTCCTACGGACATTGGGCCCAGTCCCCGGACTCTCCTTCCCAATAAACCTGGATTTCCTACGGACATTGGGCCCAGTCCCCGGACTCTCCTTCCCAATAAACCTGGATTTCCTACGGACATTGGGCCCAGTCCCCGGGCTCTCCTTCCCAATAAACCTGGATTTCCTACAAACATTGGACCCAGTCCCCTGACTCTCCTTCCCAATAAACCTGGATTTCCTACGGACATTGGGCCCAGTCCCCGGACTCTCCTTCCCAATAAACCTGGATTTCCTACGGACATTGGGCCCAGTCCCCGGGCTCTCCTTCCCAATAAACTTGGATTTCCTTCGGACATTGGGCCCAGTCCCCGGACTCTCCTTCCCAATAAACCTGGATTTCCTACGGACATTGGGCCCAGTCCCCGGACTCTCCTTCCCAATAAACCTGGATTTCCTACGGACATTGGATCCAGTCCCCTGACTCTCCTTCCCAATAAACCTGGATTTCCTACGGACATTGGGCCCAGTCCCCGGGCTCTCCTTCCCAATACACCTGGATTTCCTACGGACATTGGGCCCAGTCCCCGGACTCTCCTTCCCAATAAACCTGGATTTCCTACGGACATTGGCCCAGTCCCCGGACTCTGCTTCCCAATAAACCTGGATTTCCTACGGACATTGGGCCCAGTCCCCGGACTCTCCTTCCCAATAAACCTGGATTTCCTACGGACATTGGACCCAGTCCCCTGACTCTCCTTCCCAATAAACTTGGATTTCCTACGGATATTGGGTCCAGTCCCTGGACTCTCCTTCCCAATAAACCTGGATTTCCTAAAATCATTGGACCCAGTCCCCGGACTCTCCTTCCCAATAAACCTGGATTTCCTACGGACATTGGGCCCAGTCCCCGGACTCTCCTTCCCAATAAACCTGGATTTCCTACGGACATTGGGCCCAGTCCCCGGACTCTCCTTCCCAATAAACTTGGATTTCCTACGGATATTGGGTCCAGTCCCTGGACTCTCCTTCCCAATAAACCTGGATTTCCTAAAATCATTGGACCCAGTCCCCGGACTCTCCTTCCCAATAAACTTGGATTTCCTACGGATATTGGGTCCAGTCCCTGGACTCTCCTTCCCAATAAACCTGGATTTCCTAAAATCATTGGACCCAGTCCCCGGACTCTCCTTCCCAATAAACCTGGATTTCCTACAAACATTGGGCCCAGTCCCCTTGACTCTCCTTCCCAATAAACCTGGATTTCCTACAAACATTGGGCCCAGTCCCCGGACTCTCCTTCCCAATAAACCTGGATTTCCTACAAACATTGGGTCCAGTCCCCCAACTCTCCTTCCCAATAAACCTGGATTTCCCTGCGAACATTGGACCCAGTCCCCTGACTCCCCTTCCCAATAAACCTGGATTTCCTACAAACATTAGGCCCAGTCCCCTGACTCTCCTTCCCAATAAACCTGGATTTCCTATGAACATTGGGTCCAGTCCCCTGACTCTCCTTCCCACTAAACCTGGATTTCCTACAAACATTGGACCCAGTCCCCTGACTCCCCTTCCCAATAAACCTGGATTTCCTACAAACATTGGACCCAGTCCCCTGACTCTCCTTCCCAATAAACCTGGATTTCCTACGGACATTGGGCCCAGTCCCCTGACTCTCCTTCCCACTAAACCTGGATTTCCTACGGACATTGGGCCCAGTCCCCGGACTCCCCTTCCCAATAAACCTGGATTTCCTACGGACATTGGGCCCAGTCCCCTGACTCTCCTTCCCAATAAACCTGGATTTCCTACAAACATTGGGCCCAGTCCCCTGACTCTCCTTCCCAATAAACCTGGATTTCCCACAAACATTGGGCCCAGTCTCCGGACTCTCCTTCCCAATAAACCTGGATTTCCTACAAACATTGGGCCCAGTCCCCTGACTCTCCTTCCCAATAAACCTGGATTTCCTACAAACATTGGGCCCAGTCCCCTGACTCTCCTTCCCAATAAACCTGGATTTCCTACAAACATTGGGCCCAGTCCCCTGACTCTCCTTCCCAATAAACCTGGATTTCCTACGGACATTGGGCCCAGTCCCGTGACTCTCCTTCCCAATAAACCTGGATTTCCTACAAACATTGGGCCCAGTCCCCGGGCTCTCCTTCCCAATAAACCTGGATTTCCAACAAACATTGGGCCCAGTCCCCGGACTCTCCTTCCCAATAAACCTGGATTTCCTACAAACATTGGGCCCAGTCCCCGGGCTCTCCTTCCCAATAAACCTGGATTTCCTACGGACATTGGGCCCAGTCCCCGGACTCTCCTTCCCAATAAACCTGGATTTCCTACGGACATTGGGCCCAGTCCCCGGGCTCTCCTTCCCAATAAACTTGGATTTCCTTCGGACATTGGGTCCAGTCCCCCAACTCTCCTTCCCAATAAACCTGGATTTCCCTGCGAACATTGGACCCAGTCCCCTGACTCCCCTTCCCAATAAACCTGGATTTCCTACAAACATTGGACCCAGTCCCCTGACTCTCCTTCCCAATAAACCTGGATTTCCTACGGACATTGGGCCCAGTCCCCTGACTCTCCTTCCCACTAAACCTGGATTTCCTACGGACATTGGGCCCAGTCCCCGGACTCCCCTTCCCAATAAACCTGGATTTCCTACGGACATTGGGCCCAGTCCCCTGACTCTCCTTCCCAATAAACCTGGATTTCCTACAAACATTGGGCCCAGTCCCCTGACTCTCCTTCCCAATAAACCTGGATTTCCCACAAACATTGGGCCCAGTCTCCGGACTCTCCTTCCCAATAAACCTGGATTTCCTACAAACATTGGGCCCAGTCCCCTGACTCTCCTTCCCAATAAACCTGGATTTCCTACAAACATTGGGCCCAGTCCCCTGACTCTCCTTCCCAATAAACCTGGATTTCCTACAAACATTGGGCCCAGTCCCCTGACTCTCCTTCCCAATAAACCTGGATTTCCTACGGACATTGGGCCCAGTCCCGTGACTCTCCTTCCCAATAAACCTGGATTTCCTACAAACATTGGGCCCAGTCCCCGGGCTCTCCTTCCCAATAAACCTGGATTTCCAACAAACATTGGGCCCAGTCCCCGGACTCTCCTTCCCAATAAACCTGGATTTCCTACAAACATTGGGCCCAGTCCCCGGGCTCTCCTTCCCAATAAACCTGGATTTCCTACGGACATTGGGCCCAGTCCCCGGACTCTCCTTCCCAATAAACCTGGATTTCCTACGGACATTGGGCCCAGTCCCCGGGCTCTCCTTCCCAATAAACTTGGATTTCCTTCGGACATTGGGCCCAGTCCCCGGACTCTCCTTCCCAATAAACCTGGATTTCCAACAAACATTGGGCCCAGTCCCCGGGCTCTCCTTCCCAATAAACCTGGATTTCCTACAAACATTGGACCCAGTCCCCTGACTCTCCTTCCCAATAAACCTGGATTTCCTACGGACATTGGGCCCAGTCCCCGGACTCTCCTTCCCAATAAACCTGGATTTCCTACGGACATTGGGCCCAGTCCCCGGGCTCTCCTTCCCAATAAACTTGGATTTCCTTCGGACATTGGGCCCAGTCCCCGGACTCTCCTTCCCAATAAACCTGGATTTCCTACGGACATTGGGCCCAGTCCCCGGACTCTCCTTCCCAATAAACCTGGATTTCCTACAAACATTGGGCTCAGTCCCCTGACTCTCCTTCCCAATAAACCTGGATTTCCTACGGACATTGGGTCCAGTCCCCTGACTCTCCTTCCCAATAAACCTGGATTTCCTACGGACATTGGGCCCAGTTCCCGGGCTCTCCTTCCCAATAAACCTGGATTTCCTACGGACATTGGGCCCAGTCCCCGGACTCTCCTTCCCAATAAACCTGGATTTCCTACGGACATTGTCCCAGTCCCCGGACTCTGCTTCCCAATAAACCTGGATTTCCTACGGACATTGGGCCCAGTCCCCGGACTCTCCTTCCCAATAAACCTGGATTTCCTACGGATATTGGGTCCAGTCCCTGGACTCTCCTTCCCAATAAACCTGGATTTCCTAAAATCATTGGACCCAGTCCCCGGACTCTCCTTCCCAATAAACCTGGATTTCCTACGGACATTGGGCCCAGTCCCCGGACTCTCCTTCCCAATAAACCTGGATTTCCTACGGACATTGGGCCCAGTCCCCGGACTCTCCTTCCCAATAAACCTGGATTTCCTACGGACATTGGACCCAGTCCCCTGACTCTCCTTCCCAATAAACTTGGATTTCCTACGGATATTGGGTCCAGTCCCTGGACTCTCCTTCCCAATAAACCTGGATTTCCTAAAATCATTGGACCCAGTCCCCGGACTCTCCTTCCCAATAAACTTGGATTTCCTACGGATATTGGGTCCAGTCCCTGGACTCTCCTTCCCAATAAACCTGGATTTCCTAAAATCATTGGACCCAGTCCCCGGACTCTCCTTCCCAATAAACCTGGATTTCCTACAAACATTGGGCCCAGTCCCCTTGACTCTCCTTCCCAATAAACCTGGATTTCCTACAAACATTGGGCCCAGTCCCCGGACTCTCCTTCCCAATAAACCTGGATTTCCTACAAACATTGGGCTCAGTCCCCTGACTCTCCTTCCCAATAAACCTGGATTTCCTACGGACATTGGGTCCAGTCCCCTGACTCTCCTTCCCAATAAACCTGGATTTCCTACGGACATTGGGCCCAGTCCCCGGGCTCTCCTTCCCAATAAACCTGGATTTCCTACGGACATTGGGCCCAGTCCCCGGACTCTCCTTCCCAATAAACCTGGATTTCCTACGGACATTGTCCCAGTCCCCGGACTCTGCTTCCCAATAAACCTGGATTTCCTACGGACATTGGGCCCAGTCCCCGGACTCTCCTTCCCAATAAACCTGGATTTCCTACGGATATTGGGTCCAGTCCCTGGACTCTCCTTCCCAATAAACCTGGATTTCCTAAAATCATTGGACCCAGTCCCCGGACTCTCCTTCCCAATAAACCTGGATTTCCTACGGACATTGGGCCCAGTCCCCGGACTCTCCTTCCCAATAAACCTGGATTTCCTACGGACATTGGGCCCAGTCCCCGGACTCTCCTTCCCAATAAACCTGGATTTCCTACGGACATTGGACCCAGTCCCCTGACTCTCCTTCCCAATAAACTTGGATTTCCTACGGATATTGGGTCCAGTCCCTGGACTCTCCTTCCCAATAAACCTGGATTTCCTAAAATCATTGGACCCAGTCCCCGGACTCTCCTTCCCAATAAACCTGGATTTCCTACGGATATTGGGTCCAGTCCCTGGACTCTCCTTCCCAATAAACCTGGATTTCCTAAAATCATTGGACCCAGTCCCCGGACTCTCCTTCCCAATAAACCTGGATTTCCTACAAACATTGGGCCCAGTCCCCTTGACTCTCCTTCCCAATAAACCTGGATTTCCTACAAACATTGGGCCCAGTCCCCGGACTCTCCTTCCCAATAAACCTGGATTTCCTACAAACATTGGGTCCAGTCCCCCAACTCTCCTTCCCAATAAACCTGGATTTCCCTGCGAACATTGGACCCAGTCCCCTGACTCCCCTTCCCAATAAACCTGGATTTCCTACAAACATTAGGCCCAGTCCCCTGACTCTCCTTCCCAATAAACCTGGATTTCCTATGAACATTGGGTCCAGTCCCCTGACTCTCCTTCCCACTAAACCTGGATTTCCTACAAACATTGGACCCAGTCCCCTGACTCCCCTTCCCAATAAACCTGGATTTCCTACAAACATTGGACCCAGTCCCCTGACTCTCCTTCCCAATAAACCTGGATTTCCTACGGACATTGGGCCCAGTCCCCTGACTCTCCTTCCCACTAAACCTGGATTTCCTACGGACATTGGGCCCAGTCCCCGGACTCCCCTTCCCAATAAACCTGGATTTCCTACGGACATTGGGCCCAGTCCCCTGACTCTCCTTCCCAATAAACCTGGATTTCCTACAAACATTGGGCCCAGTCCCCTGACTCTCCTTCCCAATAAACCTGGATTTCCCACAAACATTGGGCCCAGTCTCCGGACTCTCCTTCCCAATAAACCTGGATTTCCTACAAACATGGGGCCCAGTCCCCTGACTCTCCTTCCCAATAAACCTGGATTTCCTACAAACATTGGGCCCAGTCCCCTGACTCTCCTTCCCAATAAACCTGGATTTCCTACAAACATTGGGCCCAGTCCCCTGACTCTCCTTCCCAATAAACCTGGATTTCCTACGGACATTGGGCCCAGTCCCGTGACTCTCCTTCCCAATAAACCTGGATTTCCTACAAACATTGGGCCCAGTCCCCGGGCTCTCCTTCCCAATAAACCTGGATTTCCAACAAACATTGGGCCCAGTCCCCGGACTCTCCTTCCCAATAAACCTGGATTTCCTACAAACATTGGGCCCAGTCCCCGGGCTCTCCTTCCCAATAAACCTGGATTTCCTACGGACATTGGGCCCAGTCCCCGGACTCTCCTTCATAATAAACCTGGATTTCCTACGGACATTGGGCCCAGTCCCCGGGCTCTCCTTCCCAATAAACCTGGATTTCCTACAAACATTGGACCCAGTCCCCTGACTCTCCTTCCCAATAAACCTGGCTTTCCTACGGACATTGGGCCCAGTCCCCGGACTCTCCTTCCCAATAAACCTGGATTTCCTACGGACATTGGGCCCAGTCCCCGGGCTCTCCTTCCGAATAAACCTGGATTTCCTACGGACATTGGGCCCAGTCCCCGGACTCTCCTTCCCAATAAACCTGGATTTCCTACGGACATTGGGCCCAGTCCCCGGACTCTCCTTCCCAATAAACCTGGATTTCCTACGGACATTGGGCCCAGTCCCCGGGCTCTCCTTCCCAATAAACCTGGATTTCCTACGGACATTGGGCCCAGTCCCCGGACTCTCCTTCCCAATAAACCTGGATTTCCTACGGACATTGGGTCCAGTCCCCGGACTCTCCTTCCCAATAAACCTGGATTTCCTACGGACATTGGGCCCAGTCCCCGGACTCTCCTTCCCAATAAACCTGGATTTCCTACGGACATTGGGCCCAGTCCCCGGGCTCTCCTTCCCAATAAACCTGGATTTCCTACAAACATTGGACCCAGTCCCCTGACTCTCCTTCCCAATAAACCTGGATTTCCTACGGACATTGGGCCCAGTCCCCGGACTCTCCTTCCTAATAAACCTGGATTTCCTACGGACATTGGGCCCAGTCCCCGGGCTCTCCTTCCCAATAAACCTGGATTTCCTACGGACATTGGGTCCAGTCCCCGGACTCTCCTTCCCAATAAACCTGGATTTCCTACGGACATTGGACCCAGTCCCCTGACTCTCCTTCCCAATAAACCTGGATTTCCTACGGACATTGGGCCCAGTCCCCTGACTCTCCTTCCCAATAAACCTGGATTTCCTACGGACATTGGGCCCAGTCCCCGGACTCTCCTTCCCAATAAACCTGGATTTCCTACGGACATTGGGCCCAGTCCCCGGACTCTCCTTCCCAATAAACCTGGATTTCCTACGGACATTGGGCCCAGTCCCCGGGCTCTCCTTCCCAATAAACCTGGATTTCCTACGGACATTGGGCCCAGTCCCCGGGCTCTCCTTCCCAATAAACCTGGATTTCCTACGGACATTGGGCCCAGTCCCCGGACTCTCCTTCCCAATAAACCTGGATTTCCTACGGACATTGGGCCCAGTCCCCGGACTCTCCTTCCCAATAAACCTGGATTTCCTACGGACATTGGACCCAGTCCCCTGGCTCTCCTTCCCAATAAACCTGGATTTCCTACGGACATTGGGCCCAGTCCCCTGGCTCTCCTTCCCAATAAACCTGGATTTCCTACGGACATTGGGCCCAGTTCCCGGACTCCACTACAGGTATTATAACCTTGTGACTGTATGTTGTAGGGGTTGGCTGCAGTAAAAATCATGCAGATCGATGGATTGCTCATCAGGATGATTTTGACAGTCTGCTTGCCAATCTGAATGAAGTGTACGTCAACAAGGACGAGTCTGCAGCTAAGCAACCAGAGGTCATGAACTTAGAGAAGAAATCCAAGTCTGTTAAATCGAGGATCCAGTAAGTTTTCTGTTTTATTCAAGGGCTGTTGTGCTGATTGCTGGATGTCATCTCCTTGATACCTTTTTGCTGCGTTGACTAAAATAATGTTGAATGCAATGTTAAATATTCTCTGACTCACTTATTGATACTTCTGCTGCTCCTGTCACATGACTCTCCTTCTGTACAGTAAGAATGTTCATTAAATGAAACTGTGTGAGTGATAGAGTAAATATACAGGGAGAATCTTATGAACACTGAGTAGTCCTCTACTAATTAAAACCCCAGCAAACTTTGGGTTTCAGGTCGTCCGTGTAAGTGGGTCAGGGAAAATAAAAAGGTTAAAAATCATGAAATTCTTATTGCCGGGTTTGTCAAACAAAAACAGGAAAACATATCATTTTTTTTGGTTTCAGCTATCAGAAATTTATAAAATCAAAAGATTTATCTTCAAGGAAATCGGAAGATTTGGATTGTGTGTTTGGAAGAAGAAAAAGTAAACAATCCAAGAAACAGGTCAGTCTTAAAAAACCTCCTCACCATCCAGATCATCAAAATAGAATATCTGCAGCATTTTTTACATAATTAACATATTGAAGTACAGCAATCAGTGCAGCATTGCCTGTTGCCATGGTAAATAACCTGGTCCATTCAAACCCACTTGTCGCCATACAAGTACATGTACCTTGCAAGCCATCATTTTAGATTATTTCTTCATATACATATATGCTCTGGATTTTTAGTGATTTTCAATCAATTGACTCTTTCCCCCATAATGGCGCTATTTGGCGCCTTGCTTGTATCCATGAACTGTTCTCTGGGTCAACCCATAATGACGCTATATGATGCCTTGACATAATTAATATAAGACCTGATTATATTTTTTTTTAATGAAAATTTTTTTCTTAATAACTTACTAAAGATAATCTTTTGAAGAATGCAAATGAATATTTTGTTCACTTATTGTTTTTGCTTTTCTGAAATAAATATTTAGAACAAAATAAGGTTGACCTGGTTAACTATCTATGAATCAAAGCATGGCGTCATATAGCGTCATTATGGGGTAATGGATAAAACACTGCACGAGGCAAGAGTTAAGGGGGTGGTTCAGTGGGTTAGACGTAAAACATCAAACAATTAAAGCATGAAGACTGAGAAATTATCACTCATTTCTGTGGGGATTTTCCAGGAGGAGAAAGAGGAATCGTTGAAGGAAACCGAGATTAAAGAAGAAACAGATAACTTTGGTGTCCAGACATTTGAAAGCTCTGTTTGTTTACAGAGTTATTTTGCTAAGAAAATGGCTGAACGAAGTGAATCTAACAGCCCTAAACAGGTAGGAATTAAATAACAATAGTAGCCAAATTTATTGATTCTTCTCATGTGACCACCATTGATTCCTTTAACATGACACAAGTGTAGTGACCAACAGACAAGAGGAAAATGTTAATCTGTTACTGAGCTTTATGGATGGAAGTCTAATAGATAGATAATAACTCCAAAAATAACTTCGTGAGCGTCGCTTTTTCCCCCAAGTGTTAGTCTGAGGGGCAATGGTGGAAAGCCCATGTCCGACTGAGGAACTATCACTCTAACCAATTGAGCCACCAAGGCCTGTGTCAGACTGAGGGACTATCACTCTAACCAATTGAGCCACCAAGGCCTGTGTCCAACTGAGGGACAATCACTCTATCCAATTGAGCCACCAAGCCTGTGTCAGACTGAGGGACAATCACTCTAACCAATTGAGCCACCAAGGCCTGTGTCCAACTGAGGGACAATCACTCTAACCAATTGAGCCACCAAGGCCTGTGTCAGACTGCGGGACAATCTCTCTAACCAATTGAGCCACCAAGGCCTGTGTCAGACTACGGGACAATCTCTCTAATCAATTGAGCCACCAAGGCCTGTGTAAGACTGAGGGACAATCACTCTAACCAATTGAGCCACCAAGCCTGTGTCAGACTGAGGGACAATCACTCTAACCAATTGAGCCACCAAGGCCTGTGTCCAACTGAGGGACAATCACTCTATCCAATTGAGCCACCAAGGCCTGTGTCAGACTGAGGGACAATCACTCTAACCAGTTGAGCCACCAAGCCTGTGTCAGACTGAGGGAGAATCTCTCTAACCAATTGGGCCACCAAGGCCTGTGTCAGACTGAGGGACAATCACTCTAACCAATTGAGCCACCAAGCCTGTGTCAGACTGAAGGACAATCACTCTAAGCAATTGAGCCACCAAGGCCTGTGTCAGACTGAGGGACAATCTCTCTAACCAATTGAGCCACCAAGGCCTGTGTCAGACTGAGGGACAATCACTCTAACCAATTGAGCCACCAAGGCCTGTGTCAGACTGAGGGACAATCACTCTAACCAATTGAGCCACCAAGGCCTGTGTCAGACTGCGGGACAATCACTCTAACCAATTGAGCCACCAAGCCTGTGTCAGACTGAGGGACAATCACTTTAACCAATTGAGCCACCAAGGCCTGTGTCAGACTGCGGGACAATCTCTCTAACCAATTGAGCCACCAAGGCCTGTGTCAGACTGAGGGACAATCACTCTAACCAATTGAGCCAGCAAGGCCTGTGTCAGACTGCGGGACAATCACTCTAACCAATTGAGCCACCAAGCATGTGTCAGACTGAGAGACAATCACTCTAACCAATTGAGCCACCAAGGCCTGTGTCCAACTGAGGGACAATCACTCTACCAATTGAGCCACCAAGGCCTGTGTCAGACTGAGGGACAATCACTCTAACCAATTGAGCCACCAAGGCCTGTGTCAGACTGCGGGACAATCTCTCTAACCAATTGAGCCACCAAGGCCTGTGTCAGACTGAGGGACAATCTCTCTAACCAATTGAGCCACCAAGGCCTTGAATAATTGATGTTTTTTGCTGTTATTTGGTTTTTTAGCCCCAAGGAAACCCCAGACCCTTGGCAACTCTTCCATATACATGTAGGGTGATCAAGTGAAAACCCCACTCAGAAATTTGATTAGCTCTCCTCGAGGGACACATGAATCGGTAATGAATGGAAACAAATAAAGGCTTAAATTGTAAGCTCACACATTAAGCTGAGTCTACTGTTAATCGTGCGTTGGGTGTCAACATTCCAAGTCTGCAATTCCAGATTCTCCAAAGTTTGATTATTAAAATCCCTCTAAAGCTCTGTTCATATACCACTTCATAGTTGCCTTTGTTTCAGAAATTTTGACCAATTGTTCTATTTTTTGTGCATTTTTTTATGATTTCAGTTTGAAGAACCAAGTGATGGACAAAAATTAGAGAAAAGTGAATCTTTGAAAGAGATAGAAAATTCCAATCAGGGAATGAAAACGTTTAACAGTTCACAGAATTTACAAGAATATTTTGCAGAAAAAATGGCTGCTTTGAAGAATGCTGCTTCTTTGTCGTCCAATGAAAAACCAGAGCAAAATGAAGTTGACCAATCAGAAAGTGTGGATTCATTTCTTGCAGAAAATCAAGAAATTGAGCAATCAAATAGCAAGAAAAAGAAAAAGCATAAAAAACGAAAATGTGAAGATGATAAACAAACTTCCTTTGATTCTACAAAAAAAAAATCTAAGAAGGAGAAAAATACTAAGAATGAAACAAAGTCTGAAGATGGCTGTGGAAAAATTGGTGAAGCAGAAGTTGCAAAACAGAAAAAAGTAAAAACATCTAAGAAAAAGTGCATCAATGAAAATGATTCCAAGAGTATTGATAATTATTCTGCAAATAACGCTGACGGTTTATTGCAAGAAAATGTGATAAAAAAATCCAAAAAAGGGCAAAAGTGCAATAGTGATGAAAAACCTGAAATTTTGTTTGAAGAAATAGTGAATAATTTACCTGAATCAGAAGATACACCTGAGGAAGATGTGATGAAAAAATCAAAGAAAAAGAAGAAAATTCTTCTAAAGACAAAATAGAAGAGACAGAGAAACCCAAAGACAGAGAAGTTGGGGACAATAACAAGGTACCTGTAGTGGAGGAGACTGAAAATGTTAACAAGAAATCAAAGAAAAAATCTAAAAAAAAAGACAAAACAGAAAAATGTTTGGATGAAAATTTGGCAGTGGTAGACAATAAAACTGCGAACCAAAATAATGTTGAAAGTAAAAGCTGTGTTGAGAAGTGTATACCTGGAAGGGCAGTTACACATGACCTGGCTAATGAGACAATGAGAAAACAAATGAAGAAGGAACTTGGTCAGAAATTTACTGGATCTAATATTTGTCAAATAGCTGGTTATTCGAAAATTCAGACATTTTTGGGTGATTGAGTTTGATAGGTGGTATCTGCAGAAAATTGAGGCTTAAAGCCCTGCCAGTATGTGTGACGGGCGATGAAATGTCTACTCAGGTGTGTGACCATTGCTGAACCAGGTATACACCTGTAATTTATATTTATGAACACTAAAACACACGGACGGGCACAGGGAAAATCCATATACAGTGTAAGTGAAATAATCTTGAATGTGGCATAAAATATGAATTTAGAATTTATCCTTATATTACACACAATAAAGTACTTAATATCAATCAAAGACCTCGTCAGTCAATTTCTGTTTTCCTGGTGACACACTTTAGGATCTGAAAGTGTGTGGGTGGGGCCTCGGTGGTTCAGTGGGTTAGTGTGATCGTCAATGCGGCGCGGGTTCGAATCCTACTCAGACCAAACAAAATTTCTCAGTGGATTTTTCACACGGTTGCCGTATGTGGGAGAGTTGCCAGGTACTCGCCGCTATATAAGTGAAATAATCTTGAGTGCGGCGTAAAACAATCAATCGACCAACCGGAAAGTGTGAATTTTGTGGCTGTATCAAACCACAAAGTTTATGGCCTGCAAAGGTCTGACAAGTTTAACCGGTAGGTTTGGAAATCCATATAGCAGCTGGCCTTATTTGGTCCTGAGAAGTGAGGCGATTTGTTGACCGCCAGAAGTGAGTGAGTGAGTGATTGGGGTTTTACGTCCTGCTCAACAGTATTTCGGTTATATGAAGACGTTGTCTCCTTGTGACAGGGCGGATTTCCACCGCTCTTTTAGGTGCTGTCTCACCGAGACGACTTGCCGAAGACAACCAGCAAGCCCCCTCACCCAGTCTCAGTATACTGACACCGGGCCAACCAGTCGCTGCTCTAACTCCTATTGCTGAGCGCCAAGCGAAGCAGTAACAGCTACCACTGTTAAAGTCTTTGGTCTGACTCGACCCGAGCTTGAACCCGGATCTCCCAGGCCTGAAGCGGACGCTCTACCGACTGAGCTATCGGGGCTGGTTGACCGCCAGAATATTGTGCCACATGTTATAATTAAATAAGACAGTTAATTTTGTAAAACAACTTTATTATGTAGATATGATACAAAAGAAATGTACAAGTATTTTAGCAAAGCCAACACTGGCTGCGTGCCCTCTACGCAACGTTAAAGGGAGGTAACTAACACTACAATAATAACCCAGAGTCTCGAGGTACTCGTATTATGATATGTATCATGCAAATCTATCAATTGTAATAAATTAAGCAATATAAATTTATTCTTGTTCTGAAAGTTTTTAGCTTGGGGCAAGACAAATGGTCTGTGATATTGAAGTTCTTGCTGGATACAGTCATTCATTTCTGATAAAATTTTCCCACAGAGTGAAATGAAGCCATACATTGTTGTAAGTAACAATGTCCACTGCTTGTGTTAGCCTGTATATATTCTCCACAGACGGGTTGTCATTAAACCAGGACCTTCAATTTCTCTTAAGTTTGAATAATCCCGCTCATCCAAACAGTATTTACAAAAGGGAAAAATTTTGTATAAAAAAAAATCTGTCTACAAAATAGCTCTCAGCTTTCCACAAAATGTGCTGGATGAGTGTAAACATTACTTTGTTTATTTGTCAAATGGGGTTTTGGAACTTTTTGCCCGTTTTATAATGGTTATTCTCACTTATTTGTTTCATCAGTGACTGTTTTCCTCCTTCAGATTGAGTATTTGCTGATCAACTGAGGTGAGGTTGCAGAATCTACCATCAAAAAAATAAACACATCACAATGTTCTGACAGACTTGGTTCTTTGGTTTTTATCGTAAATTAAGAACACTCAGAATTAAAATCAGGAAAAAGCACTAAAAAATAAAAGCACTACAGAATAAATATTGAGTTAATAGGTTTGTCAAACCAAACTTTAAGTAGCAGTTTGTTCTACAGGGGTTTTAACAAGTAATAAAAGACAATATATATAAATGGGTTAGCCAGGAAGTAATTGTTAAACACGCACCTAGAAAAACAGGTTATATTTGTAACCTAAATAATATCAATGCAAAATAATATGTTAGCAGATTTGGAGGGGTGGTATAAAAATACAGTATAAAATGAGATTACATAATATCACACCTACTTGTTAATAAGCAACATAATTGTAAATTGGATACCATCCCCACTTGATATGGTAAAGTAATAATGCCTTGTCCTTTCAATTTAATTTGGCCGTATTTAGGAGAGGACAGGGGATGATTTTAACAGATTCAACCAAAATGTTCCCAAAGGATTCTCTTACATGTTAAAAGCACTTGGCCTTAACAATCACATTTCCAGGGGAGGCAACTGAGCTGTACTGGAAATATCCATCGGTAAAAACGCTCAAAACCACATTTACAATATAATCACAAAGGTGCCTTTTGTTGACAGTAGAAGAAATATTTTATTTATTATCTACCATATCTTCAAATTGATTGGTGTGTTTACATCGCCATTCAACTAGTCACCAGATCAATTCTCATCAAATGGTTTACACAATTTAAATGCTTTTCTTTCTAAGACATATCTAACTTGTATGATACAGGACTTCAAGTCTTTCATTCTGCATTTTTCATTTGCATAAATGGCAGCAAAAACTTGTTTTATGTTTCAACAAAATGCATTGAAACAAGTTATAGTCCTCTCATTTGCAGCAGATCAAGTTTTGGATGAAACTAAAACGTTATATTCATCTCATTTGCCAACAGATTCGCAGCAGATCAAGTTTTGGATGAAACTAAAATGATGATGAATCATATTCATCAGGTTTATCTTTATATCGAGCTTTTCGAATGTCGGCCAATTTTCTACGAGCGTGTTCTAATTCCTTTTCTTTCTTCAGGATTTCTTCTTGGGCCATGATTTCCTGAAAATCAAACAAGCATATTTATTACATTAGCCTTGTTTGATGGATGTTTATTATACTCCATCCCCTTTGTAAGATTGCTGGGTGTTTTATGCCTCACTAAAAATTATTTCACTTGTATGGCAGCAACGTTTAGTTAGGCTTTGTGCTTGGAGGAAACCTAAGGTACAGTGTAAGTACCAGAAAAAAATATATTTATGAACACTAAAAGCTAAATATGTGATTAACACTAAAAGCTTTATATACGTGATCAAGTGAAAATCCCTCTCAACTCTCAAAATTTGTTGAAGTTTCTTTGAACTGAGTGGCATTCAAACCAGCATCAATGGATTTGAATGATTTACATTAATCTGTTACAACATTACTCAATGATGTCGATATCAATATCTAAAGTTATGAAGTGCGTCTTACAATCATATAACTTATTTCAATCTAGTGTTTAGTAACAAAACAAAACCAGCACCTTGACTGAGAACTTGTGGGGGTCTTGACTATCACTAGTTACTGTTAAGAAGTTGTGGGGGCCTTGACTATCACCAGTTACTGTTGGGAAGTTGTGGGGGCCTTGACTATCACTAGTTACTGTTGAGAAGTTGTGGGGGTCTTGACTATCACTAGTTACTGTTAAGAAGTTGTGGGGGCCTTGGCTATCACCAGTTACTGTTGAGAAGTTGTGGGGGCCTTGACTATCACTAGTTACTGTTGAGAAGTTGTGGGGGCCTTGACTATCACTAGTTACTGTCAAGAAGTTGTGGGGGCCTTGACTATCACCAGTTACTGTTGAGAAGTTGTGGGGGCCTTGACTATCACTAGTTACTGTCAAGAAGTTGTGGGGGCTTTGAATATCACTAGTTACTGTCAAGAAGTTGTGGGGGTCTTGACTATCCCTAGTTACTGTTGATAAGTTGTGGGGGTCTTGGCTATCACTAGTTACTGTTGATAAGTTGTGGGGGTCTTGACTATCACTAGTTACTGTTGAGAAGTTGTGGGGGTCTTGACTATCACTAGTTACTGTTGAGAAGTTGTGGGGGTCTTGACTATCACTAGTTACTGTTGAGAAGTTATGGGGGTCTTAGCTATCACTAGTTACTGTTGATACGTTGTGGGGGTCTTGACTATCACTAGTTACTGTTCAGAAGTTGTGGGGGTCTTGACTATCACTAGTTACTGTTGAGAAGTTATGGGGGTCTTGGCTATCACTAGTTACTGTTGATAAGTTGTGGGGGCCTTGACTATCACTAGTTACTGTTGATAAGTTATGGGGGCCTTGACTATCACTAGTTACTGTTGATAAGTTATGGGGGCCTTGACTATCACTAGTTACTGTTGAGAAGTTGTGGGGGCCTTGAATATCACTAGTTACTGTTGAGAAGTTATGGGGGCCTTGACTATCACCGGTTACTGTTGAGAAGTTGTGGGGGTCTTGACTATCACTAGTTACTGTTGAAAAGTTGTGGGGGCCTTGACTATCACTAGTCACTGTTGAGAAGTTGTGGGGGCCTTGACTATCACTAGTTACTGTTGAGAGGTTGTGGGCGTCTTGACTATCACTAGTTACTGTTGAGAGGTTGTGGGGGCCTTGACTATCACTAGTTACTGTTGAGAAGTTGTGGGGGCCTTGACTACCACTAGTTACTGTTGAGAGGTTGTGGGCGTCTTGACTATCACTAGTTACTGTTGAGAAGTTGTGGGGGCCTTGACTATCACTAGTTACTGTTGAGAAGTTGTGGGGGCCTTGACTATCACTAGTTACTGTTGAGAAGTTATGGGGGCCTTGACTACAAGGGCCTTGACTATCACCGGTTACTGTTGAGAAGTTGTGGGGGTCTTGACTATCACTAGTTACTGTTGAGAAGTTGTGGGGGCCTTGACTATCACTAGTTACTGTTGAGAAGTTGTGGGGGCCTTGACTATCACTAGTTACTGTTGAGAAGTTATGGGGGCCTTGACTACAAGGGCCTTGACTATCACCGGTTACTGTTGAGAAGTTGTGGGGGCCTTGACTATCACTAGTTACTGTTGAGAAGTTGTGGGGGTCTTGACTATCATTAGTTACTGTTGAGAAGTTCTGGGGGTCTCTTACCTGTGCAATTCCGCCTACCATACGTTTATTGATTGTTAAATTCTCTTCGTCTTCTTGCCACTCCTTGGCTTGCTGAGCTGCACGAACCAGAGCCTCAGTGGCTCTCTTCACAGCGTTACCTGCAGCCTGCAAGCAGAAAATAACAACACGTTTCAACAATTCAAGAAACTTAAAATTGGGAAACATCGACTTAATTAAATGAATATTTACAACACAAAAGTTGGATAAATAAGTTGAGTCACAAAGTGAGCCATAGAGATATCAGAACCAAAACCACAGCCCACAAGGTGAGCCATAGAGATATCAGAACCAAAACCACAGCCCACAAGGTGAGCCATAGAGATATCAGAACCAACACCACAGCCCACAAGGTGAGCCATAGAGATATCAGAACCAACACCACAGCCCACAAAGTGAGCTATGGAGATATCAGAACCAACACCACAGCCCACAAGGTGAGTCATAGAGATATCAGAACCAACACCACAGCCCACAAGGTGAGCCATAGAGATATCAGAACCAACACCACAGCCCACAAAGTAAGCTATAGAGATATCAGAACCAACACCACAGCCCACAAAGTAAGCTATAGAGATATCAGAACCAACACCACAGCCCACAAAGTGAGCCAGAGATATCAGAACCAAAACCACAGCCCACAAAGTGAGTCATAGAGATATCAGAACCAAAACCACAGCCCACAAAGTGAGCCATAGAGATATCAGAACCAAAACCACAGCCCACAAAGTGAGCCATAGAGATATCAGAACCAACACCACAGCCCACAAAGTAAGCTATAGAGATATCAGAACCAACACCACAGCCCACAAAGTGAGCCAGAGATATCAGAACCAAAACCACAGCCCACAAAGTGAGTCATAGAGATATCAGAACCAACACCACAGCCCACAAAGTAAGCTATAGAGATATCAGAACCAAAACCACAGCCCACAAAGTGAGCCATAGAGATATCAGAACCAAAACCACAGCCCACAAAGTGAGCCAGAGATATCAGAACCAAAACCACAGCCCACAAAGTGAGCCATAGAGATATCAGAACCAAAACCACAGCCCACAAAGTAAGCTATAGAGATATCAGAACCAAAACCACAGCCCACAAAGTAAGCTATAGAGATATCAGAACCAAAACCACAGCCCACAAAGTGGGCCATAGAGATATCAGAACCAACACCACAGCCCACAAGGTGAGTCGTAGAGATATCAGAACCAAAACCACAGCCCACAAAGTGAGCCATAGAGATATCAGAACCAAAACCACAGCCCACAAAGTAAGCTATAGAGATATCAGAACCAACACCACAGCCCACAAAGTAAGCTATAGAGATATCAGAACCAAAACCACAGCCCACAAAGTGGGCCATAGAGATATCAGAACCAAAACCACAGCCCACAAAGTGAGCCATAGAGATATCAGATCCAAAACCACAGCCCACAAAGTGAGTCATAGAGATATCAGAACCAAAACCACAGCCCACAAAGTGAGCCATAGAGATATCAGAACCAAAACCACAGCCCACAAAGTGAGTCATACAGATATCAGAACCAAAACCACAGCCCACAAAGTAAGCTATAGAGATATCAGAACCAACACCACAGCCCACAAAGTAAGCTATAGAGATATCAGAACCAAAACCACAGCCCACAAAGTGGGCCATAGAGATATCAGAACCAAAACCACAGCCCACAAAGTGAGCCATAGAGATATCAGATCCAAAACCACAGCCCACAAAGTGAGTCATAGAGATATCAGAACCAAAACCACAGCCCACAAAGTGAGCCATAGAGATATCAGAACCAAAACCACAGCCCACAAAGTGAGTCATACAGATATCAGAACCAAAACCACAGCCCACAAAGTGAGCCATAGAGATATCAGAACCAAAACCACAGCCCACAAAGTGAGCCATAGAGATATCAGAACCAAAACCACAGCCCACAAAGTGAGTCATAGAGATATCAGAACCAAAACCACACCCCACAATGTGAGCCATAGAGATATCAGAACCAAAACCACAGCCCACAATGTGAGCCATAGAGATATCAGAACCAACACCACAGCCCACAAGGTGAGCTATAGAGATATCAGAACCAAAACCACAGCCCACAAGGTGAGCCATAGAGATATCAGAACCAAAACCACAGCCCACAAGGTGAGCCATAGAGATATCAGAACCAAAACCACAGCCCACAAGGTGAGCCATAGAGATATCAGAACCAAAACCACAGCCCACAAGGTGAGCCATAGAGTTATCAGAACCAAAACCACAGCCCACAAAGTGAGTCATACAGATATCAGAACCAAAACCACAGCCCACAAGGTGAGCCATAGAGATATCAGAACCAAAACCACAGCCCACAAAGTGAGCCATAGAGATATCAGAACCAAAACCACAGCCCACAAGGTGAGCCATAGAGTTATCAGAACCAAAACCACAGCCCACAAGGTGAGCTATACAGTTATCAGAACCAAAACCACAGCCCACAAGGTGAGCTATACAGTTATCAGAACCAAAACCACAGCCCACAAAGTGAGTCGTAGAGATATCAGAACCAACACCACAGCCCACAAGGTGAGCCATAGAGATATTAGAACCAACACCACAGTCCACAAGGTGGGCCATACAGATATCAGAACCAACACCACAACCCACAATGTGAGTCATAGAGATATTAGAACCAACACCACAGCCCACAAGGTGGGCCATACAGATATCAGAACCAACACCACAGCCCACAAGGTGAGCCATAGAGATATTAGAACCAACACCACAGCCCACAAGATGAGTCATAGAGATATTAGAACCAACACCACAACCCACAAAGTGAGCCATAGAGATATTAGAACCAACACCACAGCCCACAAGGTGAGCCATAGATTAATACTATGATATCACTGACCTGTAGTCTTTGCATAGCCATAGAGTCATAAGAATAATACTATGATATCACTGACCTGTAGTCTTTGCATAGCCATAGAGTCATAAGAATAATACTATGATATCACTGACCTGTAGTCTTTGCATAGCCATAGAGTCATAAGAATAATACTATGATATCACTGACCTGTAGTCTTTGCATAGCCATAGAGTCATAAGAATAATACTATGATATCACTGACCTGTAGTCTTTGCATAGCCATAGAGTCATAAGAATAATACTATGATATCACTGACCTGTAGTCTTTGCATAGCCATAGAGTCATAAGAATAATACTATGATATCACTGACCTGTAGTCACAAAGTGAGCCATAGAGTCATAAGAATAATACTATGATATCACTGACCTGTAGTCTTTGCATAGCCATAGAGTCATAAGAATAATACTATGATATCACTGACCTGTAGTCACAAAGTGAGCCATAGAGTAATAAGAATAATACTATGATATCACTGACCTGTAGTCACAAGGTGAGCCATAGAGTCATAAGAATAATACTATGATATCACTGACCTGTAGTCACAAGGTGAGCCATAGAGTCATAAGAATAATACTATGATATCACTGACCTGTAGTCTTTGCATAGCCATAGAGTAATCAGAATAATACTATGATATCACTGACCTGTAGTCTTTGCATAGCCATAGAGTCATAAGAATAATACTATGATATCACTGACCTGTAGTCTTTGCATAGCCATAGAGTCATAAGAATAATACTATGATATCACTGACCTGTAGTCACAAAGTGAGCCATAGAGTCATAAGAATAATACTATGATATCACTGACCTGTAGTCACAAAGTGAGCCATAGAGTCATAAGAATAATACTATGATATCACTGACCTGTAGTCTTTGCATAGCCATAGAGTCATAAGAATAATACTATGATATCACTGACCTGTAGTCTTTGCATAGCCATAGAGTTTGGATCAGCCTTGACCTTACAGGCCACCAATAAAGCTGCCGTGGATCCAGCCACTTCCTTAGCCGCTGCGATCAATTTCTCTTCACTGGCCTGCCCTTGCACCATGGCATTAGCCGCTTCACATAAGCTGTGAGTGGCAGCAGCAACCATTCTAGCCTGTAATAAAAACACACAACATATTCTGAGGAAAACCCTTAATGTACTTGGAGCCAGTGGGTAAAAACTGTCGTGTAACTTAACTTAAAGAATTGATGGCAATGTCAGAACCAAGACCAAAACTACGAATAATTTGAGAAGTTGATATTTTTATCAAACTGTTCATATATCATTCATGAGGCAATTCTGTCATTAATGATAACCTGGCCATCAAAATATCAAATATCTTGAGTAAGAAAGATTGATTGATGTTTTACGCTGCACTCAAGATTAGTTCACTTATACACTGTATGGTGGTGTTGCCCGATTAAGTGGGGGAGGAAACCGGACTCATTGCCAGGAGAAAACCCTCGACCTTTGGAGAGCACCTGGTAACTCTTCCATATACAGCGACCGTGTGAAAAATGTATATGTAGTGTTAAAAAGTTTTAGATTCCATAAGATTTACAAAAATACAGCAACAGAAATATCTGTTAAATACTTCTATAATTTAATTTATGATAACAAGAAATAACATTAGCCACGGAGAATCTCACTCAAGGTCACTTGAGCTCCTTTAATATTACTGATATTTATTAAATCATTTTGAATACGTTATAAATGTCTGAAAACAAGGAAATCCGATTTTATTTTAAGTCATCCCAAAATCAATCTAATACCTCTCTAATAAACCACACTGATGAACCTTTAAAACAGATCAGGAGACACACGGAAAGGGAAATCTAGGCTACGGTCAAAAACCAAACTTCACACAGAAAACTTCAGGTGATTTCATGAAATGGTAGCTCAGGAATAATGACAATTTTGGAAATAATTCAGAAAAACGTTTTCCTCAGTGGTTTATCATTTATGGGTCGTGGTCTGGATTCCACTCGGGTAAAACTATGAAAAATTTGTGAGAGGCTTTTTCACTGAATCACCTTATGTGTAAATAGTGCCAGATACCTCCAGATGGTCAGGCATTCCAACAGAGTCTGGTTTCCTATCACACTAAACCTGGCAACATACCTCCAGATGGTCAGACATTCCAACAGAGTCTGGTTTCCTATCACACTAAACCTGGCAACATTACCAGATACCTCCAGATGGTCAGACATTCCAACAGACTCTGGTTTCCTATCACACTAAACCTGGCAACATTACCAGATACCTCCAGATGGTCAGACATTCCAACAGACTCTGGTTTCCTATCACACTAAACCTGGCAACATACCTCCAGATTGTCAGGCATTCCAACAGACTCTGGTTTCCTATCACACTAAACCTGGCAACATTACCAGATACCTCCAGATGGTCAGACATTCCAACAGACTCTGGTTTCCTATCACACTAAACCTGGCAACATTACCAGATACCTCCAGATGGTCAGACATTCCAACAGACTCTGGTTTCCTATCACACTAAACCTGGCAACATACCTCCAGATTGTCAGGCATTCCAACAGACTCTGGTTTTCTATCACACTAAACCTGGCAACATTACCAGATACCTCCAGATGGTCAGACATTCCAACAGACTCTGGTTTCCTATCACACTAAACCTGGCAACATACCTCCAGATTGTCAGGCATTCCAACAGACTCTGGTTTCCTATCACACTAAACCTGGCAACATACCTCCAGATGGTCAGACATTCCAACAGACTCTGGTTTCCTATCACACTAAACCTGGCAACATTACCAGATACCTTCAGATGGTCAGACATTCCAACAGACTCTGGTTTCCTATCACACTAAACCTGGCAACATACCTCCAGATGGTCAGACATTCCAACAGACTCTGGTTTCCTATCACACTAAACCTGGCAACATACCTCCAGATGGTCAGGCATTCCAACAGAGTCTGGTTTCCTATCACACTAAACCTGGCAACATACCTCCAGATGGTCAGACATTCCAACAGACTCTGGTTTCCTATCACACTAAACCTGGCAACATTACCGTATACCTCCAGATGGTCAGACATTCCAACAGACTCTGGTTTCCTATCACACTAAACCTGGCAACATTACCAGATACCTTCAGATGGTCAGACATTCCAACAGACTCTGGTTTCCTATCACACTAAACCTGGCAACATACCTCCAGATGGTCAGACATTCCAACAGACTCTGGTTTCCTATCACACTAAACCTGGCAACATACCTCCAGATGGTCAGGCATTCCAACAGAGTCTGGTTTCCTATCACACTAAACCTGGCAACATACCTCCAGATTGTCAGACATTCCAACAGACTCTGGTTTCCTATCACACTAAACCTGGCAATATTACCAGATACCTCCAGATGGTCAGACATTCCAACAGACTCTGGTTTCCTATCACACTAAACCTGGCAACATACCTCCAGATGGTCAGGCATTCCAACAGAGTCTGGTTTCCTATCACACTAAACCTGGCAACATTACCAGATACCTCCAGATGGTCAGACATTCCAACAGAGTCTGGTTTCCTATCACACTAAACCTGGCAACATACCTCCAGATGGCCAGGCATTCCAACAGACTCTGGTTTCCTATCACACTAAACCTGGCAACATACCTCCAGATGGTCAGACATTCCAACAGACTCTGGTTTCCTATTACACTAAACCTGGCAACATACCTCCAGATTGTCAGGCATTCCAACAGAGTCTGGTTTCCTATCACACTAAACCTGGCAACATTGCCAGATACCTCCAGATGGTCAGACATTCCAACAGAGTCTGGTTTCCTATCACACTAAACCTGGCAACATACCTCCAGATTGTCCGGCATTCCAACAGACTCTGGTTTCCTATCACACTAAACCTGGCAACATTGCCATATACCTCCAGATGGTCAGACATTCCAACAGACTCTGGTTTCCTATCACACTAAACCTGGCAACATACCTCCAGATGGTCAGACATTCCAACAGACTCTGGTTTCCTATCACACTAAACCTGGCAACATTACCAGATACCTCCAGATGGTCAGACATTCCAACAGACTCTGGTTTCCTATCACACTAAACCTGGCAACATACCTCCAGATGGTCAGACATTCCAACAGACTCTGGTTTCCTATCACACTAAACCTGGCAACATTACCAGATACCTTCAGATGGTCAGGCAATCCAACAGACTCTGGTTTCCTATCACACTAAACCTGGCAACATTGCCATATAATCTTGACAACTTCAATCAATTAATCAAATACACGAGTAGCCTTGGTTACTATGAACGAGTAACAGTAGTAGGGAATGAAGTGTAGATTGGATGAGAGAATGAAGTGTAGATTGGATGAGAGAATGAAGTGTAGATTGGATGAGAGAATGAAGTGTAGATTGGATGAGAGAATGAAGTGTAGATTGGATGAGAGAATGAAGTGTAGATTGGATGAAGTGTAGATTGGATGAACTTACTGCTGAGATCAATCCTTGAGACCATTGTCCATTCTCATCCATGTCTCCTTTATGATAGGATGATCCAATCTGAAAAACACACGGACACATGCTCAACACACCTCAACCAAATTACACCCATATTACTTACACATTCCTCCAGCTGATGGGAAATAAAGTACATGTCAGTTTTTATACTATTAATCAAAACTAATGATATTGTGATGAAAATAAAAACCCAGCAGTTTCCCATTTCAATTATAAAACCCATAACTATGAAATTGTGAACTTTTGCTATGAACCAGTAAAAGTATCCCATTGTAATGGCTATCTTTGTTAGATCTGTACATGTCAGGAGTGAATGGGTGGGGTATACAAGGAGGGCCTCAGGGAAGACTGATTGATTGATTGTTTGGTGTTTTACGCCGCACTCAAGATTATTTCACTTATATGGCGGCGTTGCCAGTTTTATTGTGGGAGGAAACCCACGACCTTCCGTTGGTAACTGGCAACCATCCCACATAGGTCATTCGAGTGAAAACCCAGTCAGAAAATTTTCCAATTTTTGGACTGAGTGGGAATCGAACCCGCGACCCATTGGTGGAAAGCTGTTCGGATTGAGCGTCCAACGCTCTACCTACTGAGCTACGGAGGCCCCCAGGGAAAACTGAGCATCACATATAATAATATTTATAATAATAACATGACACTTTATCTAATTGAATGACACAACATAGCCAGCAATTGATATGCTTACCCGTCCTTGTGCCACAAGTTCTCGTTGTGCTGCAGATGCAGATTTCACCAAAGCAGCAGTTGCAGCTGCAATTGATTTGGCCGCATCTAAAATTTGTTCCTCAAAGTTGAGGCTCATATCTGCTTCCTGTAATTAGAAAACAATTCCACAATTAAATGATACAGAAATACAGGTTATTGTTTAGAAATCAATATTTTGGCTCCATCTCTTGGTACACTCACTGTATTCTAGGATAATAATTAGTCCCCATCTCCGGTCATGGGCAGCAAGTACTCAGCATAGGTGTTATTCCAATAGAGTGAAGAATTGCCAAAAATATTCCATTTGGGTGGAAGGGTCGGGGGGGGGGGAGGGGGGGGGGGTATTTTACAAAAAATTGGTTCAAACAAAAATCCCAGAGATTGAGTTTTACTCCTCCTGACTAAGTTGAAAAAAGAACAAAAACTATATGGAGTGGTGTCAACTTTAACAATGTCCAAGATAAAACCGATGGCGAATTTTTCGCTTTTGCCAGCCTGGTTTTGAACACCTTTGACCAGAACAAAACTACAGATCCATTGTGACATGTCTAACTGCATTGATGAAGAAAGCACAACCCTCTGTTGTGACATGTCTAACTGCATTGATGAAGAAAGCACAACCCTCTGTTGTGACATGTCGGACTGCATTGGTGAAGAAAGCACAACCCTCTGTTGTGACATGTCGGACTGCATTGGTGAAGAAAGCGCAACCCTCTGTCGTGACATATCTGACTGTGGTGTTGATGAAAGTACAACCCTCTGTTGTGTGTGACCAGACTGTACTGGTGATGAAAGTACAACCCTCTGTTGTGACATGTCTGACTGTACTGGTGATGAAAGTGCAACCCTCTGTTGTGACATATCTGACTGTACTGGTGATGAAAGTACAACCCTCTGTTGTGACATGTCTGTCTGTACTGGTGATGAAAGTGCAACTCTCTGTTGTGACATATCTGTCTGTACTGGTGATGAAAGTGCAACCCTCTGTTGTGACATATCTGACTGTACTGGTGATGAAAGTACAACCCTCTGTTGTGGCATATCTGACTGTACTGGTGATGAAAGTACAACCCTCTGTTGTGACATATCTGACTGTACTGGTGATGAAAGTGCAACCCTCTGTTGTGACATATCTGACTGTTGGTGATGAAAGTGCAACCCTCTGTTGTGACATATCTGACTGTACTGGTGATGAAAGTACAACCCTCTGTTGTGACATATCTGACTGTACTGGTGATGAAAGTGCAACCCTCTGTTGTGACATATCTGACTGTACTGGTGATGAAAGTGCAACCCTCTGTTGTGACATGTCTGACTGTGGTGGTGATGAAAGTGCAACCCTCTGTTGTGACATATCTGACTGTGGTGGTGATGAAAGTACAACCCTCTGTTGTGACATATCTGACTGTACTGGTTAAGTGCAACCCTCTGTTGTGA
Source organism: Lepidochitona cinerea (assembly GCA_963971465.1). Lineage (NCBI taxonomy): Eukaryota > Metazoa > Mollusca > Polyplacophora > Chitonida > Tonicellidae > Lepidochitona > Lepidochitona cinerea. The sequence goes on from OZ020559.1 coordinate 1,761,235, forward strand.
CATGTCTGTCTGTACTGGTGATGAAAGTACAACCCTCTGTTGTGACATATCTGACTGTGGTGTTGATGAAAGTACAACCCTCTGTTGTGACATGTCTGTCTGTACTGGTGATGAAAGTGCAACCCTCTGTTGTGACATATCTGACTGTACTGGTGAAGTGCAACCCTCTGTTGTGACATGTCTGTCTGTACTGGGGATGAAAGTGCAACCCTCTGTTGTGACATATCTGACTGTTGGTGATGAAAGTGCAACTCTCTGTTGTGATATATCTGACTGTACTGGTGATGAAAGTGCAACTCTCTGTTGTGACATATCTGACTGTGGTGTTGATGAAAGTACAACCCTCTGTTGTGACATATCTGACTGTACTGGTGATGAAAGTACAACCCTCTGTTGTGACATATCTGACTGTGGTGTTGATGAAAGTACAACCCTCTGTTGTGACATATCTGACTGTACTGGTGATGAAAGTGCAACCCTCTGTTGTGACATATCTGACTGTACTGGTGATGAAAGTGCAACCCTCTGTTGTGACATTTCTGTCTGTACTGGTGATGAAAGTACAACCCTCTGTTGTGACATATCTGACTGTGGTGTTGATGAAAGTACAACCCTCTGTTGTGACATGTCTGTCTGTACTGGTGATGAAAGTGCAACCCTCTGTTGTGACATATCTGACTGTACTGGTGAAGTGCAACCCTCTGTTGTGACATATCTGACTGTACTGGTGATGAAAGTACAACCCTCTGTTGTGACATATCTGACTTTACTGGTGATGAAAGTACAACCCTCTGTTGTGACATATCTGACTGTACTGGTGATGAAAGTGCAACCCTCTGTTGTGACATATCTGACTGTACTGGTGATGAAAGTACAACCCTCTGTTGTGGCATATCTGACTGTGGTGGCGATGGAAGTGCAACCCTCTGTTGTGACATATCTGACTGTGCTGGTGATGAAAGTGCAACCCTCTGTTGTGACATGTCTGACTGTGGTGGTGATGTAAGTGCAACCCTCTGTTGTGACATATCTGACTGTACTGGTGAAGTGCAACCCTCTGTTGTGACATATCTGACTGTTGGTGAGGCCGTTCGGAAAAATTGTGTGTTTCCGGTAACCCGACCGACCGTAAAAATATGGGCAAATGGCCAGTCGGCGATTTTTTTTTTTTTTTTTTTTACCAAATATCTGCAAGAATGAAAAAAAAATGGAATCCAAAATCCTGTTTGGTGTTCAGATGTAATTGAAGTCGACTTTAAAGGAAAGAAAACATTAAAACACCCTGTTAATTGCTGAAGTTTTACTGCGCCCGCTGATCTAAGAAAATTATTTTTCGATCAGTGCGTGGTGGAAAATCAATGGCTTCCTGCACGCCGATACCGGTATTTGAGGTCGAATATCAATAGACAAACTCAATTCAAACCTAAAAATACTGAATTCTTGTCATCTAAGACGGAAAATATACAATGTCTTGACAAGAAACAAACATTTTTTCAAGTTTAATCTGTTCATTTTTACTTCGTTTGCAACGCAACATGAGTCTCCATTCCTGCTGTTATTTAGAAATGTCACCCTATTCCAATGATCCGTTTCAAATTTGTCTATAAGTGAGCATAGCTTACTCAATGTAAGAGGAGTCGGTAGCCCAGGATTATGAGAACAGGGTTAAAAGAAATTGACCATGATGCATCAGTTGTTCTGGCTCTCCTAGCAGTGGCACTCTCCTTAAAACATACAGCAAATTACATGTACTCCCTGAAGCACCTCTGCATGTGAGAGTCCGTCAACATGTAGGCTTGATCTGTTCAACTTTCTCTGAAACTGAAAGTCTTTCTATCAATGTGATTTATTCTGGAAAAACTGCCAAAACGCAGTCATTGATACATTGAATTTTCTCAAATAAAACAGGTCTGTATTGACAATTGACATGGACTTTCCTTCGTACACAGACAAAATTGTTAAGTACCGATAAAGCGTGGCTTTACATTATTACAACAACAACGTGTCAAAATCAAAATGTCAACACAGGAAAACGAAACTTGTTATTTGGATATTTACATATATGGGTAGAAAAGAAAAAAATATTTGACAGCAGCTGCAAAATTTAGGGGAAATTGTAGCTATTCTCTATTTCATTTCACAAGTGATTTTGAAGATGCAAATAATAAAATTCTGACATTGCATGCTTACTGACGAGCTGATCCAAAGCTTTGAGTTTTAAGTTTAATGATTTAGCAAACATATAATCTTTATAAAAAACAATCTTTAAGAATTGCTACAAAGAATAGCTGAACAATTTTTTGTATAGAAAATGAATACATTGAACAGATAGAGGTTTTTTAGTTTGATTTTTTGTCAAATGTTAAACATATATCCTTACACATAAATAAAGTCTGTTTACCCTATATATACAGTCTGTAGAAAAGCTAAATCCATATATTTTTGTCAAGCGATAATATGAGATCATGTATAATGTATGCTAAACACCAATCGATCGAATAGCAAGTCAGAACATATATTAAAAAAAAAAAAAAAAAAAAAAAAAATTTCCCTACCTACCTACCCAATTTTTTTCAAACATGTTACCGGAAACACATATTTTTTTCCGAACGGCCTGATGAAAGCGCAACCCTCTGTTGTGACATATCTGACTGTTGGTGATGAAAGTGCAATCCTCTGTTGTGACATGTCTGTCTGTACTGGTGATGAAAGTGCAACCCTCTGTTGTGACATATCTGACTGTACTGGTGATGAAAGTGCAACCCTATGTTGTGACATATCTGACTGTACTGGTGATGAAAGTGCAACCCTCTGTTGTGACATATCTGTCTGTACTGGTGATGAAAGTACAACCCTCTGTTGTGACATGTCTGTCTGTACTGGTGATGAAAGTGCAACCCTCTGTTGTGACATATCTGACTGTACTGGTGATGAAAGTGCAACCCTCTGTTGTGACATATCTGACTGTACTGGTGATGAAAGCGCAACCCTCTGTTGTGACATATCTGACTGTTGGTGATGAAAGTGCAATCCTCTGTTGTGACATGTCTGTCTGTACTGGTGATGAAAGTGCAATCCTCTGTTGTGACATATCTGACTGTTGGTGATGAAAGTGCAATCCTCTGTTGTGACATGTCTGTCTGTACTGGTGATGAAAGTGCAACTCTCTGTTGTGACATGTCTGTCTGTACTGGTGATGAAAGTGCAACTCTCTGTTGTGACATATCTGACTGTACTGGTGATGAAAGTGCAACCCTCTGTTGTGACATGTCTGACATTTGGTGGGTTTCTAGCAATTACCACCAAATATATCAAACATATCACACAGAGAGATGCTGTCGTGCTACAAATAAACTGTGCCATTCTGGTGCTGTTCAGCTCAAAATAAACTGTAGCATTGAGATGCTGCTCTCAAACTAATAAATTGTGCCACAGAGATGCAGGTGTGCCCAAAATAAACTGGGAATAAAATGTACCAAACAGATCTTGTTAGGTCATCAGAATGGTGCTAAGCTATGTCAGGTAAGCCCTGTGGTCCTATGTGGTCACCATAAACTGTACGTGCTAATAGTTTTCTTATTTTGTTCTGAATGCCTTGATGGAACCATTACTTTTAACATTGAAAAAAACCACTACGACATGGAGGACGGATATGTATGTCGCAGATTGAATATGATTTGACCCACCTTAGCCGCCTGTCGTGGTTTGAGTTGGGAGAGTTTCTTAGCAGCAGCTTCAATGGAGTTGGCAGCACCCAGTAGTTCATTCTCAGCAATGACAGCAGGGTCATCGGGATCCACCCAATCAGAGCCTTCAACACAAAACACAAGAACCAATCAGTATTGAGCTTACAGAGTCGGTAAATATACAAGAATCAGCATTTACAACTGAAATGACATTTAAAATACCTTCTTAATAAAAACGACTGAAAGAAAGTTGAGGATATCAATCAGTAGAAATATAAAATACAAACATTAGATATACCTATCAATTCTAAAATAAACCAGTAATGAACAAAAACCAGAAAAATTCAGAACTTCAGACATATGAAACAAAATGTAATATTTATTATAACAAGAAGAACTCTTTACTTATATCTAACATGACTGCGAAGCATACAGTGAAATGTTATTTCTTACAATTTCAAAATTAAAAACAAGCTTATATTTGGCTTTCTGTAGTTTGATTATTTGGATGTCAAAATTTCTGTTAGTAAAATGTTATAATTCCATGCCATGCAATATGAAGATACATTGAACATCTGACAGATAACGTACAGGTGAAAACAGAACACCTGTGGCCGTTCAAATCAACAAGATATTTGTTAAGGTTTGATTAGATCAGACACACAATGATTAAAACGATGCCATCAGTCATTAGTGGAAAAGATAAATTGAGTTAAACAGTATTTGTTGTATACCAGTGTTTAAGATGCAAACCAATGATAGTAAACTTGTTATGTTTGAATGAAACATGCTCCTTGGATTGTCCAGTACTTGATTGAGGTTACATGTAGTTCAGGTTAATGAACCTGGCAACTCTTCCACATACGGGGATCCCAACTCAATTTCTTTTAATTTTTCCTATTGAAAAATGAATGTGGGATTCAAACCCACATTGATCACCGGGAGGCTTGTGTCAAGCCTCCACCCCCCACCACCTGTGCTCCAAAACAAAGTAAGTAAAGATATATGAAGATTGATGCTGCTTAGCTGTTAGTTTGATTATTCTCAATTCCGGGCATCATTTCGGGTACTTATGGCCACATGGTTTTCGCTCTGCCTGGAAACTAGTTGGTAACAACTCGTTGGACGCCATTTTAAAAAGTGATTTTGAGCAGATTTGCAAAACATTGACTATGCCTAAAAGTTGTGTTGCCTAAATAGTAGGTCAAAATGGCGTTGTCATGGACTCATTTTCACCTACATGCAAATTAGGAGCCTTGTCGCGATCGTGATGTCGCGATTGTGATGTCACGCCGAAATCGAAAATAGAAGCATTTGAGAATAGCCCGGCTAAGGGAAACATTGTGTTTAAGAGGCGGTTACAGTTAATAAGCAATGCTTAGTTTTTCACAATTGTCAGTTCCATTACAGCTAACATAAACACCCCTCCATTAGTACTGTTATAATCTAGTCAATTCACATCCTATTAGTTATCAATCGTTATTAAATGATAAAGGAGTCCTCATTCAAGAGTTACGATCATCCTAGATTAATTAAGCACAGTCAAATATGGACATAAAATATTCGGTTTTCAAAACAAATGAAATATTTCCAGATTCACACCATTGATAGAAGAAGTTCACTTTGGTTGCTGGCACACACCAGACTGGGCTTACTATTTGGGGAAAACACCCTGTCATTCAAAGATACCTAGGAAGCACATGTAATTTGATAAGTTTTTAAAGGAGGAGAAAACAAATAAAACTGGCATATACACTAAACGGACAGCGAATTTCCCTTTCCAATGGTACCATAGACATATTTTTACGATTTTTCCCCACCGCACAGTCCTAAAGTGAAGTTATATAAAACCGTTAGATTTCGACTGAGACCGACTTGCTTACTTGGCCGCCATCATCACAACAGTGCTCAGGGGTGTGTCTCCTTCGGCCAATCAGTAGACGCATACCCAGCAATTCAAAGCGCACGTGCGAGTGAAATTGGTCAACTTTCTTAGTCTGCCTTTTAAGCCTAGGTTAATTGCTAGGCACATCTGTTTCCGGTCAATTTCTCGCTTTACAAATGGCGGTCCCCATCGTTTTTGTGACCCAATTTAAACATGTGCAATTTTCTGCATCACCATAAAACGCAGGTAAGATTTACAGCTTAAAAATTGATTCTCTAAGGGTGATCGTTCGTTACAATTTCATGTTGTTTTTTTGTTTTCTCCTCCTTTAAGACCAATTTAACAAATTTTCCAAAATCGGGGGCACCTGGATGTGAATTCATGTGAAAATTAAAATTAAAAAATTAAATTGGTATAAGCTGTCAAAATCTGGCTTAATGTAATAACCCTGATTATCATCAGTTTATTTGATTATATGAGTGAGTCAGTGAGTCATTTGGGTTTTACGTCCTGCTTAACCGTATTTCAGTCATATGAAGACGTTGTCTCCTTGTGGCAGCGAAGATTTCCACTGCTCTTTTATTTAGTGCTGCCTCACCGAGACGACTTGCCGAAGACACCCAGCAAGCCCCCTCACCCAGTCACATTATATGGACTCCGGACCAACCAGTCGCTGCTCTAACTCCTATTGCTGAGTGCCAAGCGAAGCAGCAGCAGCTCCCACTGTTTAAGTCTTTGGTCTGACTCGACCCAGGCTTGAACCTGGATCTCCCAGCCCTGAAGTTGATTATATGAAGACATTAAGTTATCTGAATCTCCTGTGTGTGGAGAAATTACAAATTGTAAATGTTCCATTGGAATTGTTTGGATATTACAACTCAGTTTCATAATTTTGGGGTTAACAGAGTGGGCCGTAATCTGTATAACAGTAGGGAGTCCTTAGTGTTCAATAGTCAGGACATCATTCCATACCAAGTACCTTCCCTTTACACTCAGCAGGTGTCAACATGCCAGTAAATGGGGTGTGTTCAGTTTATTTTTAGCAAAGCTTCAAACTTCATTGAGAAAAAATCTAAAAACTTCAAGAAATTAGCATATCTGATGACCCCATCTCAGATTTATCATACAGTCCAAAAATTAACTTTTTGTCCATTTACTTCCACCTTGGAGTTGCAAAGGGATGTAACTCTGCTAACTTTTTGTGTCTGTTTGGATAAATAAGTGGCCAAATTATGACAACTACGCTTGATCAAAAACATTTTTACAAGTTTTTATATATTAGTCACTCATGTTTGATATTATTGCAATAGAGGAAACAATTCACAAAATCTATTAGAATACAAATCAATGCATATTCTATGGAGTAAGACTAGAAAACAAGTGAAACAATAATAAGGTCATCTTTAGGACCGCACACACAATTTTCCAGCATTCCAATTGGTTTACCTTCAACACTATATGACCAATTGTAATGATCATAGGCATCTGAGAAAAAAATAGGACAGAATGATAAAAACCTGATCAACTACAAAACTACAACAATTTGCTTGAAATCAGCTTCATGAAGGGCTAAAAGAGAAATGGTTGTTAAAATCCAGTGAAATGATCACATGACATAAAATGACCAATGACAGACAGTGTTACATAAACAAGAACAGTGAACGATAACCAATGAGATGCAGGGTTACAGAAAAATGGACTGATATTTAACCAATGACCAACACTGTTACAAACTGGACAATGTTAATATGCTGGGGTATATATGAGGTCTAAAACTACCAGTGAAACTACCAGACAACATAGAGTGACATTTAACACCAGGTTGTAACAAGGACTTGATCAGTTATAGACATATTTCAATGTCTTTCTGTTTGGATTAGTTATCAAAATGTCTTCAATAAAATGAGATGACTGAGAAATAAAGATCCATATGTTAACACAGAATAGGCACAGATCAATTTGGATACCCATTGATTAAGTATTGATTAAATGGCATTATGTTGGGGGCCTTATTCATATGGTTTATTTGACATGAGGAAAGTGGAAAATAAATGGGTTGGGTTTAGGTGTTGAGTAAAGAAGGGAATATACGTTCAAAATGTTGATTGGTAAAATTAAGACTAAGAAAAAAAAGATGAGTGCCTGTATGAAAATATGCTGGAATGTCAGAGATGAAAGGAAGTCCAAAATATTCTTAATGATTGATTGATTATATTATATTATATTATATGCCAGATTCAAGGTTATTTCATTGGAGTTGACTGTTTGCCTGGAGGAACGTCTGGTGAGTACCGGGGAACTCGCCCAGATACTATTGATGAATAAACTGGTTACTTATAGGTTTCATTTCAAAATAATTTATATGGACAAAAAGTTAATTTAGGTAACAATTTTTTCACGACAATGAAAGGTCACCCTGAAAAACTGAAAAGGGGCTAATAAAATTAAGCATGATTTCTGGATCTGGGTGTTTATGTGCAGGCCAATACATTGTGTACATGAGAGGATATATATGGTTTAGTATGTGATTGTGTTCTATGTGTTACATTCAAGTGACCGGAATCAAATATATTGTGACAATTTAACAGGGTAACTAATACAACTTCAACAAGGGGGGGATAACCGTGAGAACACACCTTGGAGACCAATCACGTCGCACACTGAATGGAAAAGAACGAAGGACCAAAAAGGTTATTACAACATAATAAAGGCTGAGGGAGGTCAGAACCTGGTTACACAGCGGTTGTTTCTCATGATAGCCAGCAGGGTTGAAACAGATTTGAATGGAATGATGTTTTTTGCCACACTTAAGATTGTTTCACTTCTTATGACAGACTTGCCAGGTTTATTGGGGGAGGAAACAAAGATATTTAGTCAAAGGAAACCCCCATCTGAACAATTTTGAGTCTTTGTGGAGAGAAAAGAAATTTCATGTTCTACACTTAAATTGCAAATTTTAAGTAAAATATGTTATACTTAATTTTAAAATGATATTCAAGTGATTCCAAAGCAGGTTTCGATTAGTTTTGTAATAAATGGAAGAAATATCCTTTTAATTTGTCTGAAATGATCACTAATAAATTCATTGTTATATTTTTAGATTTTATCCTGAAAGAGAACAATAAAATCAAATTCTATTTTAAAGGTTTACATTAACTTACCCCTGCATAGTAAACAAAATACACATTTAATATGAGCTGATAAAACCTGATGTTGGAAGAGACTTTAATTGAAGCCAAAGCATTAATTAATTTGAAGGTTAAATGGAGTTGAAACAAATAATGAGAATAATTGTCATTGTGAGATTCTACATACCTTTAATGGACTCCGCCGACATAACTAACTCTGTCACTGAATTGGCTACTTTACGAGAAATCTGGGCAAGACGTTGTTTGCTATCTGCCGAAGGCTTCAACAAACCCTAGAGGGGAAAAAAGGTGTTTGGGTGGTTTTAGTTTTTGCTTTACCAGGACAGATAATTTTTGATTCGGAAAGATTTTATCGGTTCCATATATTGAAATGCTTGGAGCCAACTAGTACCAATGTTAGTGTCATTATACATCATATACTGGCTACAACGATGGGTAACAAATTTTCTTTTCCATACATCTGGAATAACAACAGTCTATCGGAACTGATTCTAACTGTGAAATCCTATGGTTTATTTATTCAAAAATATCATTAAGATATTTATAGGTTTGATTTAGACCGTTGTTCACTTATTTTCTAATGTCACCTTCTTATCTGTTGTTTTCCAATATCCATGATGCTGGTTAAAAAGTTTTCCAAATTTCTGAGGAATTTTAAAGAAACCTTTCAATAGTTGAAATGTTGAGTTAAGCTTTTTAACTGATGCAATTCATTGTTTGATGTGTTTTCCTCAGCAATATAGATTATTCCCATGAGTCACTGAATTGTGAAGGGGAGAAGTAAGGTTCTTAAGAAGAGAAAACAGCCTGCAACTGATTGGTTGAATTCTGGTCATGTGATCCCAATGTTGAACATACCTGATGGACCTCCTCTAGCAGTTCCTTGTAGGCCAGTGCACATGATCGTCCTGCTATCAGGGCACGGTTACGAACCTCTGTACTCTCAGCAGTATTAGCGGCACTCTATTACAAATACACATACAATTGTTAATTTCTACAAATGCTGAGTGTTTTATACTTTATGATGTATGAACTAAATGTAAACTGTCATAAGACTGTCATGGCTACATTGCAATGCTTAGAAAAGGAAGAAACAGGGGCCCGTTATTCAAAAGTGTAATACCGATATAACTTTGTTATAAATATGATTTATAAATGGAAAATTATGACATTTTGCTGTTTATTTCTGTGAAATAACTTCCTTACCTTACAAACACCTAACAAATCAAACACAGCTTTACGAGCCATATTGGCTGCCACGATAACATCTTCCTGTCTCCCAGAGTTCCCTGCTGCCACAGCCTTGGCGGTTGCCGTGGTGAGTGGTTTGGTATAGCGGATCAAATCCTCGGCAGTGCCAGCCTTATCCGATGTGGAACTCGTCTCAAACATCTACAGATAAACATTTACCTTATTACAGTGTATCTCATACATGGGTTATTTAAATTATCTTCTTTATGTTATCTAAGCACCTATCTGTATACAGTGTACATACTGTTGTCTTTTTGTCCATATTACTCCAGAAGATTGAAATATGGAGGGAAAACCATTTAAACATCATTCTACTGACCATTGCTTACTTTATTAGTTACAGACCAAATCTCTTTACCTTAATTTCTTGACCAATAGCTTCAATGGTGGATTCCAGAGCCCTTGTTCCTCGTGCGGCTTCATTTTCCACTGTTTTCACCGTCTCCAACAACGACGTCACGTTTGTAACCATCACCTAGGTAACAGAATAGCAACAGATTAATTCATAATGTTCCACAAGTATATCAAATACAACAACAACGTGAATCCAAATGCTTTTCTTATGTTAAATATCAATTTTCTCACTGACAAAACATTGACATTTATAAACTTGACTGTTGGACTACTTCACTAATAGGGACCAGTAAAAACAGGTTCTTTTAAGGTTTTATAGAAACTTATAGTTTTGAGGCCTTAAAGGGGCATGAGCTGCCAAAATGTTGATATTTTGACGTAAACACAGAATGTTGAAATTATCGGCTATTTTTCTCAAGACATATAATTCAGAAGCTTTGTAGTGCTTCTAGTCTCAAAAATGTACGATAAAGTATTGTTTTGAACTAACTTTGACTTAGAATGAATGAATGGTCGTCCCGGTTATTTAAATTTTGCTACTTTTCGAACACGTTTTCGGTTCGTACAGGGCACATACTGTATGGATTTTCCGCATTCCAACGCCAATCATTTAGTTTTTCGATGGCCTTCAAATCCTCTTACTGCCGTGACGATCAGAAATTATGAAAAAAGTGTGAATTTCGGCAGCTCATGCCCCTTTAAGTATTGGGTTATTTCAAAGTAAAATTAGGTAGTTTAGTCCCAGAAATGTAATTTTCCAATAAAGTGGCTGAAGTGACATTGCCAAGTTGGTTACAGTTGAACGTCTTAGTCACCCGTAGTATTTTATTCTTAACAATTGTTAGTTTATAATATCTACACTGCAAGAAAACACAAACACGTATCCAAACCATGCTTATTATTGTGATCATTTCAAATATAGTTAGTTATGGAGGAAGGTTAACAGGTGGCCAATAACATTTATGTTTTAGATTTTTATCTGTTTTTATTTTATAAACTGTTAATGTTGTAGGAGTATAATGTAGCAAATTTATTTACAGCACTCAAGATTGTTTCAGATGAAAGTTGACGATGCCAGCTGCAAATATAATTACACAAAAATGTTTCCAAATGAATAAAAACTGATATGACAGTCTTGGGTTATCTACAGTATTTGATTACATGTATGATATTATATGTATGCATTTGATCTAGATTTGATTCCATGACTAAATGATAACAGTGACTAAATGATAACGCTTTGCTGAGATGAAGAATAACTAGTGATATTGTAAAAACCAAATATGAAAGAGAGCTGCCAAAAAATGAAAGGAAAGAATAAAATGATAGTTGATGTATCTCCATGACAAATAGAATTAGTGTTCACAAGAACAGCTTTTTGCCTGTTTAACACGGTAATGAGCACTGTACTAATTAGCATTTTCTTTGACATTGAGATGACCTTGACAAGTCTGGTGTCATGTGGTTTATACAGTTAAACTGCTCAACTAGAAACAGGAATTCAACAAAAATCTGCCCAGTAGTATTCGGGTAACAAGAAAATATTATATACCCTGGACGACGTAGCAAAGATAAAAACAATTTGTTAAAGGGGCATGAGCTGCCAAAATGTTGATATTTTGACGTAAACACAGAATGTTGAAACTATCGGCTATTTTTCTCAAGACGTATAATTCAGAAGCTTTCTAGTCCTTCTAGTCTCAAAAATGTACGATAAAGTATTGTTTTGAACTAACTTTGACTTAGAATGAATGAATGGTCGTCCCGGTTATTTAAATTTTGCTACTTTTCGAACACGTTTTCGGTTCGTACAGGGCACATACTGTATGGATTTTCCTCATTCCAACGCCGATCATTTAGTTTTTCGATGGCCTTCAAAGCCTCTTACTGTCGTGACGATTAGAAATTATGAAAAAAGTGTGAATTTCGGCAGCTCATGCCCCTTTAAGCCATAATGAAGACGATAGTGTGGAATAGTTGTTAATCAACAAATCAATCACAATTAATACAAATCACAGACAATAACCATAGCAACATTAAACTATATCTCTCTAGTGTTTGGAGGAAAGAATAGTCAACAATATAAAGATACATCACACTGTAGTGTTGTAAAAGCAGCTTCAGACTGAAGTTATTCCAATGAGGGTATATCATCATCACAGATAAAACACTTCCTTTTATCAATGTTGGTACTCCTGTTTATGTTGATAAATTGTTGTAGTTGAGAGCTGACCATGTAGTTGGGAAAGAGATGGGGAGATGATATCATATGGGGTGGTTCTTGGAGTCTAACCAAGCGATACCATTTAGTCAAATATGAACACCTTGGCACGGGGAGTTAAAAGCAATCAACCAACTATATCAAGTAATTTATCATGAGCCAAGGTACAAATGTAAAACCATGTGTTCTGCTTCATTAAAGTCAGTCCTAATACTTAAGTAACACAAAAACAGGTTTATCACGCTCATCTAGAAAATGTACATAGAAATGAAGGTGTTGAGAAAATTCTAAAAAAAATTGATTGAAATTTGAATTGTGTCAGAGCGTATAAAAATATTGATATACAGGTTGATAAAATAGGATACACATGATATATTTTCCAAAACAAATTCAAGACTTTTAAATAATCTGGAGTTTGTTTGATTTCTTTTTTTTTTTTGCTCTGAGTTCAATCCTGTGTAACTGTTATCCTTCAATATGCACAAAGTGAGGCTGCATGCACACGACAAGATGCTGACACCATGTACAAGCTTCCCCACCTTACACTGGTCTGCCGTCTGTCCGGGTGTATGTCTGTTTGGCACTGCATTCCACTCCACAACAAGGCTTTTAGACTAATATCTATGTTGATTACAAACTACATTTAAAAGCCAGAAATCATGCAAAAATCTGCATAGGGAAACAAGCAAGGTTCAACAATGTTCTTTTTCTAATTAAAAAAAACACTCTTCTCTTTTTAGACAATAAAAAATCCAACAACAAAAATCTGCCGAAATAATGCTGATAATAAAGAAGTATTCTGATTTAAGCAAAAAGGTCGTTTTCAGTTGTTTGTTTTTTATTTTCAGAGACTTTATTACCATAAATAACAATAGTACACAATACACAGTGACAAGTATTCACTAAAACATTGAAGTGATAAAGACTGATAAATGAAAAATTACAGAAAATTAATAGGAGTTGAAAAAAAAAATAATATTATGCTTTGCCAGCTGATTCAATGAAAAAACAAATAGGTGAAGCTAACAAATCAGCCTGCTTACAAATCAGTGAAAAAAAGACTGAGAGAAAACAATTCAACCAAATGTAGAAAATAACCAAGAAAAAAGATGCATGCTTGCAGTGTATTTGAAGTTTACGTCTTTGTGGTTTAATTTTAATAGATTATAGCATTTCCAAGTTTAGTTTTAGAGGAAACCAAGTTCTATCTAGAGGAAACCAAGTTCTGTCTAGAGGAAACCAAGTTCTATCTAGAGGAAACCAAGTTCTATCTAGAGGAAACCAAGTTCTGTCTAGAGGAAATCAAGTTCTATCTAGAGGAAACCAAGTTTTGTCTAGAATAAAAGAAAGCTCTATTTATCTAGAGAAAATAAAGTTCCTTCTAGAGGAAACCAAGTTCCTTCTAGGGGAAACCAAGTTCCTTCTAGCGGAGACCAAGTTCTGTCTAGAGAAAACAGAGTTCTTTCTGGAAAAAAAACAAGTTCTGTATAGAGGAAAACCTGACCATCTTAACCTCTGTTGGCAGAAAGTTTACTAACATTGATCAAATCAAAGCAGCTTTATACAGAGGTAGTAGAAAGTTAATCCTAGTTTCCATTGAAACAACTATACTGCAAGAAATATAAGGAAAACAAAATAGTTTTTAAAAGCTACAGAGGTGAAAACAGCTAAAAAAAGATTACCAAACAAAAATAAAGACATTTTATGTACAATACATGTAAGATAGCTTCATAAGAAATCTAAAAATTAAATATAATCAAAATCATATACGGTAGTCAGCTACAGGTTTTCTACAGCTAAATTACCCCAAAATAGGCAATAAATCTACAGAAAATGATATGTTGATATCCTTTAAACTAAAATCATAATACAAACCTAACAGACAAAGGTACAGAAAATATGTGAAATTCAGCTTTAAAAAAACAGAGCAATGTTTAGTCGAGATTATCACACAGGATGGTACTTAGATAGAACCTGTGAACATATTCTAGTTTATTGTGAGCTGTCAAACATAGAAAAACAATCGTTGAGCTAATTTTTGGTAATTTGGTAAGCTACAATGTGAGGGTTTTCTGTTGATATCAATCTTGAAGTTGTATGTTTAGGTAGTTTCATAAGCAGAAAAACATCGAAAACTAAACTCATACATCCCGTCTATTTGAATTTTGTCTGTAAATGTCTTGTAGGGGTTACTGACTGGCTAATACTTGTAAAGTTAACCCTTTTGTATTTCAAACACTGATCTTCTATTGGGAATCAAAATTTATGAAAAAATTCAGAATTTTGGTAGCTTATGCCACTTTAATTAATTTCAAAAGTTAAAGTTTGTGAGTGGGAGTTTTAAAATTTCTCCATTTATAAAATCCGTAAACATGTTGTTTGTAGACTGAGGCAAACCTATCAAAACACTCTGAATGTCCAGCAAGTAGTTGAACATATCAGTTGACATATCATATCAATGTTTTTGAAAATTTAACTTAAATGTAATGTGGAAGTTTCCATAAACAAGTAACCTTAATATGAAATGTATAAATATATAGACTTGGGCAACAGGCACTACTTTCTCAGCCAGTTTACGCACTGAGTTCTGCATACATTTGGTCAAAGCACATAGCTCTGCATGTTTCATGACGCTGAAAATAGGAAATACAAGTCTAGACGAAATAGTTCCAATTTTTATCACTTCATAATCGATGCAAACATATCTCAACCTTAATCTTTTCAAATTGTCATTTGTTCAACTAAGAAAATTCTATATTTTACCATTTTTAGATTTCTGCGATTTGTGTTGATTGACAATTCAATTTAAAATACTTTACAAAAATATTGATTTCCTTTTCCTTCAAAATGATCTGCTTTTTTGAAGCAGTCCTTTCAATTTTATAATCGCAAATAATTTATGTCGTGACGATCAGAAATTATGAAAAAAGTGTGAATTTTGGCAGCTCATGCAACTTTAAGCTTAATGGATTCTAGATAAACGTGAAAGATGGGGGGGGGGGGGGGAGGGGGGAGGGGGATGAGTCAGGATAGAAATGGATCAGAACTAAATAAAACACAGATATAGAAGAGGAAACATTGCCACTAAATTATGGACAACAATGATGATATTAAAATGTATTTCTGTCCCACACTCATGTCAACATGTACATTTTGTCAGACTTCATTCACTGGCTGTCATTGAAACCTTCAAAACTTTACTTAGTTCAACTATATGACTTCTATAGCTTGCAATGTTAAGAACCGTTGGCAATACTGTATTGACTGATGTATCAATAAGTATATGAATTGGGAGAAGACTCAAACAGAAAGCTTGGCCGAGAATAGTAATAGCATTGTAAGATATAGTGGGGAAGAAAACTAGGCTGTTTATCTGCAGGAGCCCCCAGGCTTTTTTCCACAAGTATATTGTTAACAGAATGAAAACTGAATTAAGAGACATAACATGGTTATGGTCTGAACACGGTGTAATGTCATGAGGCATTAGTTGGAAACCCAAGCTTCATGGGACTAAACCTCCACAGGTGACTCATTTCTTATCCATATTTGATGTATGTAACAGGATTAATTGAATGTTATGTGCTTTATAGGCATTCAATACATATGGTAACAATATCACATAACATACAAAGCAAACACTTTCTTCAGAAATAAAAAAAACCCTAGAGATTTCTATTTTTATATATTGCTACTTGAACTATTGCGTTTTTCAATTCATTATTTTTGTCTGTTAATCTCCATGGAGATATGTTGCTATGTTGGATGAGAACAAGCAATGATGAAGTGAGATCAAACTAAAAACAACCTTAAAGGTGCCCTAAAATAGTTTGTATCGGGTCAATAAATATAGCCATATTCATCATGAAGATTGTTTTTCCACCTCCAAACACAAGAGAGTTATAATAAGGGGAGCAAATCTGTATTAGTAGAAGACAATGCTGGTTGACTTACCTTTGCTGAGTCTTTGAGATATAACATGGCTGGATCATTAACACCTTTCCCAGAGGCATTCTTGGTAGCACTGATGAGATTAGACAGAGCGGAAGCAACGTCTTTTACAGCGTTAATAAGTAACACCTGAGAAATAAACAGGTAAGTCAATAATTCCACACATAAATATACCAGTATTTCTCCAGAACAAAAGCACAAAATTACTTTTTCAAAAGTTGGTTCTGTTTACCAGGAAACAATGACTCTCATGAACATTAGATAGACTGACCTGAGCTTCTGGTTGTTCAGACCCCAGGGACGCAGCACCAAACTTGACAACATCCGCTAATCGTGTTATGGTCTTGACGGCTGTCTGAGCAGCTGACGCTAGTTGTTCCTGATTAGAGGCAGCTCCAACCACCAGGGTCTTTGTGTCCTCCACCAAAGCCTTAGCCGTCTTCAAAATGTTCTCTCTACAAATAATTGATTACAGTTAGAACCCCAATATTTCTGATATTACCAGATTTTAGACATCAGGCTTTATAGACAAAACCAGGTTTTGGGGGGATATTTGACAGATTTTATCTCCCTGTTTTGTCAGACCAATGAAGTCATTCTATTGTTATCCAAGGGCACTATGAACATTGGACAAACATATCAAACATGATGAACACAGTAAGAACACATACTTGTTCCTTTTGACATTTTTTTTGTCAGCAAAATAGCTTTGTCAATTTCGATTCCTCAAGCAGTTAGTAAACGTGTGTGTTGCCATAGATATAAAGGATTACCTGTGATCAGTGAACATAGATATTAAGGATTACCTGTGATCAGTGAACATAGATATTAAGGATTACCTGTGATCAGTGAACGATTCATCTCCTTCTGCGTTCAACGTTCCAGCCGTGGCAAACATAATGGTGGTATCCAGATCACCAATAATACCACTGACTGTACTTGCAGCATTGATACATGCCTGAGTGCCTCGTGAACCCGCCTGTAGGGACGCCAATACGTACGATACCTGCAGACACAAATATCAACCATCCAGGATGAAATCTCTACAATACTTCATCCTATTTGATGAACATACACATCATATGACTGGTTGAAAAGTGAGCATATAAATGTGTGACATGTCACACTTCCACTGAATTATCAAACTTTAATCTGACTGAGAACTGCTAAGTTGGAATCACTGGAAAAAACTGAATATGTAAAGAAAAGGATGAAGTGCTTCGAGTGTTTCTCACAATAGTTTGTGACAAAAGTCTGATTTCTACAGAGATGGCGCCAGTAGTGAATGAGAAGGCGGCCATGTCCAGTGTCAGTAAAAACTCACCTTTTCTGAGACATTTCTGGCATGTTCAGCGAGATCTTTCTTAGAATAACCGTCTGTAGGATCAGCCTGAATGTTACCGGCATCTCCCACAACATCTAGACAACTCTTCCCTAAGTCCTGCACAGCTGTACGGATTCTATGTGCTACCTATAACAAACAGATAGTACGGATTCTATGTGCTACCTATAATGTATAACAAACAGATAGTACGGATTCTATGTGCTACCTATAATGTATAACAAACAGATAGTACGGATTCTATGTGCTACCTATAATGTATAACAAACAGATAGTACGGATTCTATGTGCTACCTATAATGTATAACAAACAGATAGTACAGATTCTATGTGCTACCTATAACAAACAGATAGTACGGATTCTATGTGCTACCTATAATGTATAACAAACAGATAGTACGGATTCTATGTGCTACCTATAATGTATAACAAACAGATAGTACAGATTCTATGTGCTACCTATAATGTATAACAAACAGATAGTACGGATTCTATGTGCTACCTATAATGTATAACAAACAGATAGTACAGATTCTATGTGCTACCTATAATGTATAACAAACAGATAGTACGGATTCTATGTGCTACCTATAATGTATAACAAACAGATAGTACAGATTCTATGTGCTACCTATAATGTATAACAAACAGATAGTACGGATTCTATGTGCTACCTATAATGTATAACAAACAGATAGTACAGATTCTATGTGCTACCTATAATGTATAACAAACAGATAGTACGGATTCTATGTGCTACCTATAATGTATAACAAACAGATAGTACAGATTCTATGTGCTACCTATAATGTATAACAAACAGATAGTACAGATTCTATGTGCTACCTATAATGTATAACAAACAGATAGTACGGATTCTATGTGCTACCTATAATGTATAACAAACAGATAGTACAGATTCTATGTGCTACCTATAATGTATAACAAACAGATAGTACGGATTCTATGTGCTACCTATAATGTATAACAAACAGATAGTACAGATTCTATGTGCTACCTATAATGTATAACAAACAGATAGTACGGATTCTATGTGCTACCTATAATGTATAACAAACAGATAGTACAGATTCTATGTGCTACCTATAATGTATAACAAACAGATAGTACGGATTCTATGTGCTACCTATAATGTATAACAAACAGACAGTTCTCTTAAAATAGGTTTTTGACCATACATATATGACTGGAAAACTAGTTATGAAATTTTTATGAACACGTTGGTAAAATAACTTGGGATGAATCTAGCCCATATTGGATTCTATGCGTTACCTATAACATGCAGATAGTTGTTTTAAAATAGGTTTTTGACCATACATATATGACTAGAAAACTTTTATGACTACATTGATAAAATGAGTTTCAGACGAATCAGGATGAGTCTAGACCATATTCCTAAAACTTCCATTGGATCTCAATACATTTGCTGTGATAAATAAAACCTGTATAGAGATTGAGGAGGAGATACTTACATCTGGGTTATTGGTAACACAAACTGCCCCCTGTGAATCGGCAGCCAGCCGAGCGTAATCTCGAGTTAAGGCATTGGCCAGAGCACCAAGCTCACCAACATTGGTACCAGATTTACCAACCTAATTAACAATAAAACATTATTCAGAAATACAGATGCTAGATGACTGCAGCCCATATGTCAATTTGTCTGTACATGACATACCATATCTAAGATATTTCTAAAAATTCAATTGACCTCTGATTAATAAAACACAAATGTAGGAAAAAAAATTAAAATTATGAAATTTGGTGACTTTTCCTATAAGCCAGTGATTTCTGACTTTTTTTGGTCACAAAATCAACATGGCTGCCCTTTTTATAGATTGACAGAACACTATAATTATTTGGGGCGAGTCAGATGGGTGAAGGGGAAGTCATTATAAATATCAGCTAACCTGGAATTGTCAGTGGGAGTCAAGACGACTATAAGAAGTTAAATCATTTTTATGTGTGATGATCATTGCTAATGCTACCAGCCCTCCCACCCACCCAGCTACCATACATACAAAAACAAGTGTTAAAATCAGCTGACCATATCCTGTGCTGTCCTGGCTATCTGTTTAGCAATCTTCACCATGTTAGTCTGGTAGTCGACATAGGAGGCGTTCTCACTCACAACTACACTCTCATCTGTCTGTCAACATAGAACACATCAAGATACAAACACATTTAGATTCCCTTTACAGATCCCAAACAAATTAACTTAATCTTTGGTGGTTAGATGACAGCAATTTTATAGTCTGTTTGACAACAACCATCGGAGAATATCTCTTTTTTAGAAGAATGTTTGACAACAACCATCGGAGAATATCTCTTTTTTAGAAGAATGTTTGACAACAACCAACAGAGAATATCTCTTCTTAAGAAGAATGTTTAAGGGTTTAATACCGCCGTAGCGGTGTTTGTTGCGTAACCCGATACCGCTGAACGTTGGTTCGTACCGAGTCAAACCACGAGAATGCGCAGCATTCGAGGGGTATGACGAGGTGCGAACCAACGTTCAGCGGTATCGGGTTACGCAATAAACACCAAGACGAAGGTATTAAAGTCGATTCTACCCCGATAATTGAGAAAAATGAGGAAAAAGTGACCTGTTGTTGATTGCCGTTCCTTTTCCCTCCCTCCGGACAGAGTGGGCACTTTTAACCAATCAACGATAAGCTTTGGTCACGTGCAACGGTTGACCCAGATATTTTGAAGCAGAATGACATAATGTCACTATGGCTACCGCTTTGACAGGCTGGGTTGCTGACGACGCTATCGGGGGAAATGTGAAATCAACCCTTTGATGACTGTATACGTTCATGACAGCCCAGTTTTCAATACAAAAGGACAGAATATAACCACACTCACAACATTATCAGGTTAAATCCTTCATTTTGTATGATAACAAGCAAAATATCACTTCTTCCGGGGGAGGTTAACCTACCAGCCCATGTTGCACTACAGACTAGATGTTGTTTGAAAAGTCATCTCTACTTAACATGTATATTTGCACACGGCACGCACATGTAGGAGGGGTAGAATTGACAACAACCAACGGAGAATATCTCTTCTTTAGAAGAATGTTTGACAACAACCATCGGAGAATATCTCTTTTTTAGAAGAATGTTTGACAACAACAAACGGAGAATATCTCTTTTTAAGAAGAATGTTTAAGGGTTTAATACCGCCGTAGCGGTGTTTGTTGCGTAACCCGATACCGCTGAACGTTGGTTCGTACCGAGTCAAACCACGAGAATGCGCAGCATTCGAGGGGTTTGACGAGGTGCGAACCAACGTCCAGCGGTATCGGGTTACGCAATAAACACCAAGACGAAGGTATTAAAGTCGATTCTACCCCGATAATTGAGAAAAATGAGGAAAAAGTGACGGACAGATTGGGAACTTTTAACCAATCAACGATAAGCTTTGGTCACGTGCAACGGTGATGCACTACAGACTCGATGTCGTTTGAAAAGTCATCTCTACTTAACATGTATATTTGCACACGGCACGCACATGCAGGAGGGGTAGAATTGACAACAACCATCGGAGAATATCTCTTTTTAAGAAGAATGTTTGACAACAACCATCGGAGAATATCTCTTTTTAAGAAGAATGTTTGACAACAACCATCGGAGAATATCTCTTTTTTAGAAGAATGTTTGACAACAACCAACAGAGTATATCTCTTTTTTAGAAGAATGTTTGACAACAACCAACGGAGAATATCTCTTTTTTAGAAGAATGTTTGACAACAACCAACAGAGTATATCTCTTTTTTAGAAGAATGTTTGACAACAACAAACAGAGTATATCTCTTTTTTAGAAGAATGTTTGACAACAACCATCGGAGAATATCTCTTTTTTAAAAGAATGTTTGACAACAACTAACAGAATATATCTCTTCTTTAGAAGAATGATTTGTAAATGTGTTGCACCAGTGGATTCACAGTTGATGTAACCCAATAACCATGTTGACTTACTCGGGAGATACTTTTGGTGATACTCTCCATCATACTGGTAACGAGTCCAGCTTGAGACGCCGCTTCCTCCAGAGTCCGTAGAAGATCCTGTAAAACTTCACGCATTCCATCAGCAGCTTCCTCAATCGTAGCATGGGTGTGAACAGCCTGAAATCAAGAGGAATCCGTATTGTTATAATCAAAATATACAACACAAAGTGGATCAGTCAGTTACAGTCCCTCAGTCCGACACAGGCCTTCCGTCGATGTGACGGGGGATCTGATTCCACTCGAACAAAACAGAAATTAAAGAGTTGTTCGGTACTTACTGAAGGTCAGGGTCTTACTCTGGACACTCTAGATTATTTCAGTCATAAGGCAGAATTGCCAAGTTTAGTGGGGAGACAATAAGCTTATATGTCATCAAAACATAGCCGGAATATTCCAACTTGTAGGCAATTATTGCCAATACAAGGGAGTTAAATGTTACTGACCTTTGGGTTACCTCCCCCTTCCTTGGCTGCGTAGGTTAGCTGTAATGCCGACTCTGCCACAGTCTTTGTCTGGTCAAGAATAGACATCTGTTGTTTGGAGTTGAGTGTTTTAGACGCTGTCCCGATAGCACCACTGGTGAGGGGTTCAAAGTAACTGCCCATTGTGGAAATCTGACCAGATCAGTAATACATTAGTGTGATAGAAAATTAATATCTAAACATTCGATGTGAAACAATGGAGGGTTGAAATTTATGCCAAAATGGATAATGAGTTTTATCATGGCTGACTGATTTAAAGGAGATATGAACAAGATTTAAAGCTGGTTTGTGCTTGTTTATTGACTAAATATATATTTGAAAATTATCAGTTGAAACGAAACAACCTTCGCGTTAGTTCCCTGGTAGTCAAAAAACAAACGGGGAGGAAATATGCATATTTTCCGTATTTTTCGTAACTGCTCGGAAAAATGACGTCATACACGACCTTCGATGTGTACTAACTGCCACGAAGACGTACTGAGACAACAGAAATTGTTTATTACGTCATCGCTGTGAGGGTACGTACACAACGGAGGTCGTGTTTGACGTCATAAGTCTCTGAGATAATTAACTTTCGTAAGCATTGTAGATCGGTAAACGTAGCTTGAATTTTGTATGTGCTGTGACCGAAATTTAATTTTCTTTTTGGTCAGACTTTTAAAGTACATGTTCTACAACACAACTAACGCAAATTAGAGAATATTTCCAAAAGCTGTTCATAAATCCTTTAAACCGTATTTGATGAATACTGAAGAAAGTACACAAGCAATGGACAAGAAATGGGGAAAAATGAGTTGACTAATATTAGTAAGTCAAGGAAGTTCAAATGTGAAAGCTTGCTCTCTTTGTTGTCAAAGTTTCTATACAATTATTAAACTGATGGAAATACATTTGTTCTCAGATGGAAGAAGACAATTTTCTCAAGAAAACTCACGATATGCCCCAGTTTTTCTGGTTCCCCTTTTGCTGCTCGACGAATCGGGTCAACTGTATCCAAAATAACTCGAGCAGAATTTATCATTTGTTCCTCAAAGCCCTTCAAAAAACACAATAATACAACTCAAAACAGAAATGCAATCTCAAATGCAATACAGAAAATCTCATCGTTGTCTGATACACTGAAGCTAACCATGTGGACCAGATTGTTCATTAGGTTAAGAATTAGGAAAACATTGAAAAGCCGCCTTACGATTGAGTGATTGACTTATGATTGACTGATGACTTACCTTGAGTGACTTTTCCTCTCTGGGATTGAGTGATTGACTTATGATTGACTGATGACTTACCTTGAGTGACTTTTCCTCTCTGGGATTGAGTGATTGACTTATGATTGACCGATGACTTACCTTGAGTGACTTTTCCTCTCTGGGATTGAGTGATTGACTTATGATTGACTGATGACTTACCTTGAGTGATTTTTCCTCTCTGGGATTGAGTGATTGACTTATGATTGACTGATGA
This sequence comes from Lepidochitona cinerea, assembly GCA_963971465.1. Lineage (NCBI taxonomy): Eukaryota > Metazoa > Mollusca > Polyplacophora > Chitonida > Tonicellidae > Lepidochitona > Lepidochitona cinerea. Next base: position 1,785,045 of record OZ020559.1, read on the forward strand.
CTTACCTTGAGTGATTTTTCCTCTCTGGGATTGAGTGGTTGACTTATGATTGACCGATGACTTACCTTGAGTGATTTTTCCTCTCTGGGATTGAGTGATTGACTTATGATTGACCGATGACTTACCTTGAGTGATTTTTCCTCTCTGGGATTGAGTGATTGACTTATGATTGACTGATGACTTACCTTGAGTGATTTTTCCTCTCTGGGACTGAGTGATTGACTTATGGCGGACAAGGAAGCCTGGTCTAACTCCTTGATGCTGTGGTTGATGTTCTCCACAGCCGTGTCACATTCTCTCTGTCCTGGGGCACTGTCCCTGGGGGAGATAAAACAGTTCATCAGTCGGGGGATCTTTTGTTAGAGACAATACAGTTCATCAGTCGGGGGATCTTTTGTTAGAGACAATACAGTTCATCAGTCGGGGGATCTTTTGTTAGAGACAATACAGTTCATCAGTCGGAGGATCGGTGGTTAGAGACAATACAGTTCATCAGTCGGGGGATCGGTGGTTAGAGACAATACAGTTCATCAGTCGGGGGATCGGTGGTTAGAGACAATACAGTTCATCAGTCGGAGGATCAGTGGTTAGAGACAATACAGTTCATCAGCCGGGGGATCGGTGGTTAGAGACAATACAGTTCATCAGTCGGAGGATCAGTGGTTAGAGACAATACAGTTCATCAGTCGGGGGATCTTTTGTTAGAGACAATACAGTTCATCAGTCGGGGGATCTTTTGTTAGAGACAATACAGTTCATCAGTCGGGGGATCGGTTGTTAGAGACAATACAGTTCATCAGTCGGGGGATCTTTTGTTAGAGACAATACAGTTCATCAGTCGGAGGATCAGTGGTTAGAGACAATACAGTTCATCAGTCGGAGGATCAGTGGTTAGAGACAATACAGTTCATCAGTCGGGGGATCTTTTGTTAGAGACAATACAGTTCATCAGTCGGGGGATCGGGGGTTAGAGACAATACAGTTCATCAGTCGGGGGATCGGTTGTTAGAGACAATACAGTTCATCAGTCGGGGGATCTTTTGTTAGAGACAATACAGTTCATCAGTCGGAGGATCAGTGGTTAGAGACAATACAGTTCATCAGTCGGAGGATCAGTGGTTAGAGACAATACAGTTCATCAGTCGGGGGATCTTTTGTTAGAGACAATACAGTTCATCAGTCGGAGGATCAGTGGTTAGAGACAATACAGTTCATCAGTCGGAGGATCAGTGGTTAGAGACAATACAGTTCATCAGTCGGGGGATCTTTTGTTAGAGACAATACAGTTCATCAGTCGGGGGATCGGGGGTTAGAGACAATACAGTTCATCAGTCGGGGGATCGGTTGTTAGAGACAATACAGTTCATCAGTCGGGGGATCTTTTGTTAGAGACAATACAGTTCATCAGTCGGAGGATCAGTGGTTAGAGACAATACAGTTCATCAGTCGGAGGATCAGTGGTTAGAGACAATACAGTTCATCAGTCGGGGGATCTTTTGTTAGAGACAATACAGTTCATCAGTCGGGGGATCTTTTGTTAGAGACAATACAGTTCATCAGTCGGGGGATCTTTTGTTAGAGACAATACAGTTCATCAGTCGGGGGATCGGGGGTTAGAGACAATACAGTTCATCAGTCGGGGGATCGGTTGTTAGAGACAATACAGTTCATCAGTCGGGGGATCTTTTGTTAGAGACAATACAGTTCATCAGTCGGAGGATCAGTGGTTAGAGACAATACAGTTCATCAGTCGGAGGATCGGTGGTTAGAGACAATATAGTTCATCAGTCGGAGGATCAGTGGTTAGAGACAATACAGTTCATCAGTCGGAGGATCGGTGGTTAGAGACAATACAGTTCATCAGTCGGGGGATCAGTGGTTAGAGACAATACAGTTCATCAGTCGGGGGATCGGTGGTTAGAGACAATACAGTTCATCAGTCGGGGGATCGGTGGTTAGAGACAATACAGTTCATCAGTCGGAGGATCAGTGGTTAGAGACAATACAGTTCATCAGCCGGGGGATCGGTGGTTAGAGACAATACAGTTCATCAGTCGGAGGATCAGTGGTTAGAGACAATACAGTTCATCAGCCGGGGGATCGGTGGTTAGAGACAATACAGTTCATCAGTCGGAGGATTGGTGGTTAGAGACAATACAGTTCATCAGTCGGGGGATCGGTTGTTAGAGACAATACAGTTCATCAGTCGGGGGATCTTTTGTTAGAGACAATACAGTTCATCAGTCGGGGGATCTTTTGTTAGAGACAATACAGTTCATCAGTCGGGGGATCTTTTGTTAGAGACAATACAGTTCATCAGTCGGAGGATCTTTTGTTAGAGACAATACAGTTCATCAGTCGGGGGATCGGTGGTTAGAGACAATACAGTTCATCAGTCGGGGGATCTTTTGTTAGAGACAATATAGTTCATCAGCCGGGGGATCGGTGGTTAGAGACAATACAGTTCATCAGTCGGGGGATCGGTTGTTAGAGACAATACAGTTCATCAGTCGGGGGATCTTTTGTTAGAGACAATACAGTTCATCAGTCGGGGGATCGGTGGTTAGAGACAATATAGTTCATCAGTCGGGGGATCGGTGGTTAGAGACAATACAGTTCATCAGTCGGGGGATCTTTTGTTAGAGACAATACAGTTCATCAGTCGGGGGATCGGTGGTTAGAGACAATACAGTTCATCAGTCGGAGGATCGGTGGTTAGAGACAATACAGTTCATCAGTCGGGGGATCGGTGGTTAGAGACAATACAGTTCATCAGTCGGAGGATCAGCGGTTAGAGACAATACAGTTCATCAGTCGGGGGATCTTTTGTTAGAGACAATACAGTTCATCAGTCGGGGGATCTTTTGTTAGAGACAATATAGTTCATCAGTCGGGGGATCGGTGGTTAGAGACAATACAGTTCATCAGTCGGGGGATCTTTTGTTAGAGACAATATAGTTCATCAGTCGGGGGATCGGTGGTTAGAGACAATACAGTTCATCAGTCGGGGGATCGGTGGTTAGAGACAATACAGTTCATCAGTCGGGGGATCGGTGGTTAGAGACAATACAGTTCATCAGTCGGAGGATCAGCGGTTAGAGACAATACAGTTCATCAGTCGGGGGATCTTTTGTTAGAGACAATACAGTTCATCAGCCGGGGGATCTTTTGTTAGAGACAATACAGTTCATCAGTCGGGGGATCGGGGGTTAGAGACAATACAGTTCATCAGTCGGGGGATCGGTGGTTAGAGACAATACAGTTCATCAGTCGGGGGATCGGGGGTTAGAGACAATACAGTTCATCAGTCGGGGGATCTTTTGTTAGAGACAATATAGTTCATCAGTCGGGGGATCGGTGGTTAGAGACAATACAGTTCATCAGTCGGGGGATCTTTTGTTAGAGACAATATAGTTCATCAGTCGGGGGATCGGTGGTTAGAGACAATACAGTTCATCAGTCGGGGGATCGGTGGTTAGAGACAATACAGTTCATCAGCCGGAGGATCAGTGGTTAGAGACAATACAGTTCATCAGTCGGGGGATCAGTGGTTAGAGACAATACAGTTCATCAGTCGGGGGATCAGTGGTTAGAGACAATACAGTTCATCAGTCGGGGGATCTTTTGTTAGAGACAATACAGTTCATCAGTCGGGGGATCAGTGGTTAGAGACAATACAGTTCATCAGTCGGGGGATCGGTGGTTAGAGACAATACAGTTCATCAGTCGGGGGATCGGTGGTTAGAGACAATACAGTTCATCAGTCGGGGGATCTTTTGTTAGAGACAATACAGTTCATCAGTCGGGGGATCGGGGGTTAGAGACAATACAGTTCATCAGTCGGGGGATCTTTTGTTAGAGACAATATAGTTCATCAGTCGGGGGATCGGTGGTTAGAGACAATACAGTTCATCAGTCGGGGGATCTTTTGTTAGAGACAATATAGTTCATCAGTCGGGGGATCGGTGGTTAGAGACAATACAGTTCATCAGTCGGGGGATCGGTGGTTAGAGACAATACAGTTCATCAGCCGGAGGATTGGTGGTTAGAGACAATACAGTTCATCAGTCGGGGGATCGGTGGTTAGAGACAATACAGTTCATCAGTCGGGGGATCTTTTGTTAGAGACAATATAGTTCATCAGTCGGGGGATCGGTGGTTAGAGACAATACAGTTCATCAGTCGGGGGATCGGTGGTTAGAGACAATATAGTTCATCAGCCGGAGGATTGGTGGTTAGAGACAATATAGTTCATCAGTCGGGGGATCGGTGGTTAGAGACAATACAGTTCATCAGCCGGGGGATCGGTGGTTAGAGACAATACAGTTCATCAGTCGGAGGATCAGTGGTTAGAGACAATACAGTTCATCAGCCGGGGGATCGGTGGTTAGAGACAATACAGTTCATCAGCCGGAGGATCAGTGGTTAGAGACAATACAGTTCATCAGCCGGGGGATCGGTGGTTAGAGACAATACAGTTCATCAGTCGGAGGATTGGTGGTTAGAGACAATACAGTTCATCAGTCGGGGGATCGGTGGTTAGAGACAATACAGTTCATCAGTCGGAGGATCAGTGGTTAGAGACAATACAGTTCATCAGTCGGAGGATCTTTTGTTAGAGACAATACAGTTCATCAGTCGGGGGATCGGTGGTTAGAGACAATACAGTTCATCAGCCGGAGGATCTTTTGTTAGAGACAATACAGTTCATCAGTCGGAGGATCGGTGGTTAGAGACAATACAGTTCATCAGTCGGGGGATCTTTTGTTAGAGACAATACAGTTCATCAGTCGGGGGATCGGTGGTTAGAGACAATACAGTTCATCAGTCGGAGGATCAGTGGTTAGAGACAATACAGTTCATCAGTCGGGGGATCAGTGGTTAGAGACAATACAGTTCATCAGTCGGAGGATCGGTGGTTAGAGACAATACAGTTCATCAGTCGGGGGATCAGTGGTTAGAGACAATACAGTTCATCAGTCGGGGGATCAGTGGTTAGAGACAATACAGTTCATCAGTCGGGGGATCAGTGGTTAGAGACAATACAGTTCATCAGTCGGGGGATCAGTGGTTAGAGACAATACAGTTCATCAGTCGGAGGATCAGTGGTTAGAGACAATACAGTTCATCAGTCGGGGGATCAGTGGTTAGAGACAATACAGTTCATCAGTCGGAGGATCGGTGGTTAGAGACAATACAGTTCATCAGTCGGAGGATCGGTGGTTAGAGACAATACAGTTCATCAGTCGGGGGATCAGTGGTTAGAGACAATATAGTTCATCAGTCGGGGGATCGGGGGTTAGAGACAATACAGTTCATCAGTCGGAGGATCGGTGGTTAGAGACAATACAGTTCATCAGTCGGGGGATCAGTGGTTAGAGACAATATAGTTCATCAGTCGGGGGATCGGTGGTTAGAGACAATATAGTTCATCAGCCGGAGGATTGGTGGTTAGAGACAATATAGTTCATCAGTCGGGGGATCGGTGGTTAGAGACAATACAGTTCATCAGCCGGGGGATCGGTGGTTAGAGACAATACAGTTCATCAGTCGGAGGATCAGTGGTTAGAGACAATACAGTTCATCAGCCGGGGGATCGGTGGTTAGAGACAATACAGTTCATCAGCCGGAGGATCAGTGGTTAGAGACAATACAGTTCATCAGCCGGGGGATCGGTGGTTAGAGACAATACAGTTCATCAGTCGGAGGATTGGTGGTTAGAGACAATACAGTTCATCAGTCGGGGGATCGGTGGTTAGAGACAATACAGTTCATCAGTCGGAGGATCAGTGGTTAGAGACAATACAGTTCATCAGTCGGAGGATCTTTTGTTAGAGACAATACAGTTCATCAGTCGGGGGATCGGTGGTTAGAGACAATACAGTTCATCAGCCGGAGGATCTTTTGTTAGAGACAATACAGTTCATCAGTCGGAGGATCGGTGGTTAGAGACAATACAGTTCATCAGTCGGGGGATCTTTTGTTAGAGACAATACAGTTCATCAGTCGGGGGATCGGTGGTTAGAGACAATACAGTTCATCAGTCGGAGGATCAGTGGTTAGAGACAATACAGTTCATCAGTCGGGGGATCTTTTGTTAGAGACAATACAGTTCATCAGTCGGGGGATCAGTGGTTAGAGACAATACAGTTCATCAGTCGGGGGATCAGTGGTTAGAGACAATACAGTTCATCAGTCGGAGGATCAGTGGTTAGAGACAATACAGTTCATCAGTCGGGGGATCAGTGGTTAGAGACAATACAGTTCATCAGTCGGAGGATCGGTGGTTAGAGACAATACAGTTCATCAGTCGGAGGATCGGTGGTTAGAGACAATACAGTTCATCAGTCGGGGGATCAGTGGTTAGAGACAATATAGTTCATCAGTCGGGGGATCGGGGGTTAGAGACAATACAGTTCATCAGTCGGAGGATCGGTGGTTAGAGACAATACAGTTCATCAGTCGGAGGATCGGTGGTTAGAGACAATACAGTTCATCAGTCGGAGGATCAGTGGTTAGAGACAATACAGTTCATCAGTCGGGGGATCAGTGGTTAGAGACAATACAGTTCATCAGTCGGAGGATCGGTGGTTAGAGACAATACAGTTCATCAGCCGGGGGATCGGTGGTTAGAGACAATATAGTTCATCAGTCGGAGGATCGGTGGTTAGAGACAATATAGTTCATCAGTCGGGGGATCAGTGGTTAGAGACAATACAGTTCATCAGTCGGAGGATCGGGGGTTAGAGACAATACAGTTCATGAGTCGGGGGATCGGTGGTTAGAGACAATACAGTTCATCAGTCGGGGGATCGGTGGTTAGAGACAATACAGTTCATCAGTCGGGGGATCAGTGGTTAGAGACAATACAGTTCATCAGCCGGGGGATCTTTTGTTAGAGACAATACAGTTCATCAGTCGGGGGATCGGTGGTTAGAGACAATACAGTTCATCAGTCGGGGGATCGGTGGTTAGAGACAATACAGTTCATCAGTCGGAGGATCAGTGGTTAGAGACAATACAGTTCATCAGTCGGGGGATCTTTTGTTAGAGACAATACAGTTCATCAGTCGGGGGATCTTATGTTAGAGACAATACAGTTCATCAGTCGGGGGATCGGTGGTTAGAGACAATACAGTTCATCAGCCGGGGGATCAGTGGTTAGAGACAATACAGTTCATCAGTCGGGGGATCTTTTGTTAGAGACAATACAGTTCATCAGTCGGGGGATCGGTGGTTAGAGACAATACAGTTCATCAGCCGGGTGATCAGTGGTTAGAGACAATACAGTTCATCAGCCGGGGGATCAGTGGTTAGAGACAATACAGTTCATCAGTCGGAGGATCGGTGGTTAGAGACAATACAGTTCATCAGTCGGGGGATCTTTTGTTAGAGACAATACAGTTCATCAGTCGGGGGATCGGTTGTTAGAGACAATACAGTTCATCAGCCGGGGGATCGGTGGTTAGAGACAATATAGTTCATCAGTCGGGGGATCTTTTGTTAGAGACAATATAGTTCATCAGTCGGAGGATCTTTTGTTAGAGACAATACAGTTCATCAGTCGGAGGATCGGTGGTTAGAGACAATACAGTTCATCAGCCGGGGGATCGGTGGTTAGAGACAATACAGTTCATCAGTCGGGGGATCTTTTGTTAGAGACAATACAGTTCATCAGCCGGGGGATCGGTGGTTAGAGACAATATAGTTCATCAGTCGGAGGATCTTTTGTTAGAGACAATACAGTTCATCAGTCGGGGGATCAGTTGTTAGAGACAATACAGTTCATCAGCCGGGGGATCTTTTGTTAGAGACAATACAGTTCATCAGCCGGGGGATCGGTGGTTAGAGACAATATAGTTCATCAGTCGGAGGATCTTTTGTTAGAGACAATACAGTTCATCAGTCGGGGGATCAGTTGTTAGAGACAATACAGTTCATCAGCCGGGGGATCTTTTGTTAGAGACAATACAGTTCATCAGCCGGGGGATCGGTGGTTAGAGACAATATAGTTCATCAGTCGGGGGATCGGTGGTTAGAGACAATATAGTTCATCAGTCGGGGGATCTTTTGTTAGAGACAATATAGTTCATCAGTCGGGGGATCGGTGGTTAGAGACAATATAGTTCATCAGTCGGGGGATCTTTTGTTAGAGACAATACAGTTCATCAGCCGGGGGATCGGTGGTTAGAGACAATATAGTTCATCAGTCGGGGGATCTTTTGTTAGAGACAATACAGTTCATCAGCCGGGGGATCGGTGGTTAGAGACAATATAGTTCATCAGTCGGGGGATCTTTTGTTAGAGACAATATAGTTCATCAGCCGGGGGATCGGTGGTTAGAGACAATACAGTTCATCAGTCGGGGGATCGGTGGTTAGAGACAATATAGTTCATCTGTCAGGGGATCGGTTGTTAAGGTCTAAGCTGCTAAAATATTGTCTTTTTTCATGAAATTTACTTTTCAAGAAGAACTTTTGAGATAATTCACAAACTAAATATTTTATCAAAATCTGTAACTGGCACAAATCAGATGGTGTTGGATTAACACATCAAATATTTCACTTTTTAGTCAATCAAACAAAATTGCCGTTTACATGTTTTGCTCTGATTGGTTGAAAGAAAGTAAAACATTTCTCTTCATGAGAAATACAGAGAACTTTTCTGTAAATAATAAAAAGTTCCAATTTGTCAGCTCCTATCACTTTTAAGCTCTGATTGAAGCTTTGCTGACCATTGAAGGTAATTAAGAATCAGGACTTACTTGATGGAGGAGACCAGTTTTTTAATGGAGTCTGAGACGCTCTTGCTGTGCGTAGAATAAAGTTGATATGTAGGAGGGTCTCGTGGGTTGATAGCCAGTTGTTTGGCGGCTTGTAGCATACTACAGGCTCCATCAATCATAGAGATGCCAGCTCGTCTGATTGGCTCCTGGGCCTGTCGTGCCTATCAACACCAAGGTTTACAATTGTACATAATGATTGGCTCCTGGGCCTGTCGTGCCTATCAACACGAGGTTTACAATTGTACATAATGATTGGCTCCTGGGCCTGTCGCGCCTATCAACACCAAGGTTTACAATTGTACATAATGATTGGCTCCTGGGCCTGTCGTGCCTATCAACACCAAGGTTTACAATTGTACATAATGATTGGCTCCTGGGCCTGTCGCGCCTATCAACACCAAGGTTTACAATTGTACATAATGATTGGCTCCTGGGCTTGTCGCGCCTATCAACACGAGGTTTACAATTGTACATAATGATTGGCTCCTGGGCCTGTCGTGCCTATCAACACGAGGTTTACAATTGTACATAATGATTGGCTCCTGGGCCTGTCGCGCCTATCAACACCAAGGTTTACAATTGTACATAATGATTGGCTCCTGGGCCTGTCGCGCCTATCAACACCAAGGTTTACAATTGTACATAATGATTGGCTCCTGGGCCTGTCGTGCCTATCAACACGAGGTTTACAATTGTACATAATGATTGGCTCCTGGGCCTGTCGCGCCTATCAACACGAGGTTTACAATTGTACATAATGATTGGCTCCTGGGCCTGTCGTGCCTATCAACACCAAGGTTTACAATTGTACATAATGATTGGCTCCTGGGCCTGTCGCGCCTATCAACACCAAGGTTTACAATTGTACATAATGATTGGCTCCTGGGCCTGTCGCGCCTATCAACACCAAGGTTTACAATTGTACATAATGATTGGCTCCTGGGCCTGTCGCGCCTATCAACACCAAGGTTTACAATTGTACATAATGATTGGCTCCTGGGCCTGTCGCGCCTATCAACACCAAGGTTTACAATTGTACATAATGATTGGCTCCTGGGCCTGTCGTGCCTATCAACACCAAGGTTTACAATTGTACATAATGATTGGCTCCTGGGCCTGTCGCGCCTATCAACACCAAGGTTTACAATTGTACATAGTACATAGCAAACATGATCAAAATAGTGTTACATCTCATGTCACTTCATTTAGGGATTTCAAGGTGATTGATGTTTTACGCCGCACTCAAGATTGTTTCACTTATATGACGGCGTTGCCAGGTTTAGTGGGGAGGAAACCAGGCTCTTTGACCCCCGACCTTTCCGAGAGTACCTGGTAACTCTTGGTAACATATGGCAGATTTCAAGGTGAAGCAGGTATTTAACTGGGTGAATTTTGCTTATATGTTACGATGTATATTATTTGTTGTTGTTGTTCATACCTGTTCACTGATTTTGGCTGGGACAGAAGCAAACTCAGGTGACGATGCAAATGTTGTGAGTTCATCAACAGCGTTAATAAGAGGAGCGGCTGCAGCAGCGCACTGCTGACGATTCTGTTCTGTAAAGTCAATGTCCAAAGCCTACAGAGAATAACAATAACACATGGTCATGGGAAGAAAACAATCAGAGATTTCTGTAAGATACTGATGTAAATGACCGCTTTAAAACTATAGGTAATGAGAAAGGGATCACCACAACGTTAGTTTTATGAACAACCAGAGCTTAAAACCTATTAGCTATGAATCCATGTTAACAGAGAGTTTTAAACAGTTTATAACTAAAGTTAAATCTATTCAGGATAAATCTGTGATAATAACACGTTACCTTGATGGCTTTGACAAGATTAGCTGTGCTGTTAGCAACATCCTTAGCACTCTGTACAAAATGTCTCTTAGCAACAGGATTTGTTGTCCTTGACGACGCAACACGACATACATTACATAGGGCTGATGTGTGCTTGGCTACAACAGTGGCTGCAGACAAAACCTGAGGAAAAATTATAACAAAAATTGCAACTGAGTGAATTGGAGGTTGGCCAAAACACAAAACAGTAAAAATGACAGAGTTATAAACATGCTTAACCATTGCTCAACCATCAGGAACAAGGTAAAACTCTTTGACATTGCATAGTGCTGAGCCAAAAAGTTCATGATCTACCTGCAGTGATGTTCCTCTTAGCTCAATCTAATGCAATTTCTTTCTGGTTGATATTTAACCTTGGCAATGCATTTGAATTAGCTATATATATTCAGCAGTTTTTTTTCTCAATAATTAACTTCATGAGAACACATTAATCGTTGCGCGAAAACTAGATAATGTTAACTGAACAAAATGTTAAAACTCCAACTTTTTAATCGATAAGTTAATTTTCAAATAAAGCCTGACTTCAGCAGAAGACACCAAAAAGCATTGCAGAATAATTGAAAATATTACAGAATATGTCCAAATAAAATATATTTAAAAAATATCCTATAAGCGAACCCAGTAAATCTCATAACAGTTTATTATCAAAACCTCGGAAAAAAAAATAGAAAAAAAGAACAGTGGTGAGTGGTGAACATAAATTTGTACTTATGGGTTACCATGGTTACAAGAAAACCGGCATTTTCAAACGAGTTAGTGTGAAATACAAATCAATAAAAATTTTGTTAAAAATTAAACAAATCACATTTCATACCATCATGAGGAATTTTGCTTGCTTTATGAAAAAAAAAATCAGAATAAAGAACAATTACATGTGTGCCAGATTGATGGTAACATATTTGTTTTGTATTTTTGTTACATTTTTAAATGTTTTCATTCCACATGCATGGACAGTTGGTAAAGGTTAATGTTCAGTGTTTTATGCAACATTCAACATCAATTCTTAGTTTATTTGCAGAGTTATAAGCTCTGAAGTAACCCCTGGGCTTCATTGATGTCCACCAAAATGGATGAAATAACTGTTGAAAACATTTTATGGCCTAGATTTCTTCTGTGTCAGTTTGTTGGAAGACCATTTGAGTTGGCAATGGAGATCCCATTTTCAGGTGATGACAAATGTTGGCATTTATCTTTCAATTAATATTATAACATCTTTGTAGATCTCTAGAAGAAAATATGGCCTTATAAAATGACAGCAAACATTTGATGGAGTAAGCACACAATCCAACCATTTCAATTGAGAGCATGCACTTGGTCGTCGAATGTGTAAGAGTTGCCAGGTATTTGTCGAAGGTCGGAGGTTTCCTCTGGGCAATGATCCCGGTTTCCTCCCCCACTAAACCTGCCGACGCCGTCATTAAAGAGAAATAATCTTGGGTGAAGCGTAAAACACCAATCAATCAACCATTGGGATCAATTTTTACAGAATAAATGAAAAGCATGACAGCATGCCAAGAAATAAAAGACACTGAACATGTAGTATCACAGGCTAGCAGGACACTCGACATGTAGTATCACAGGCTAGCAGGACACTCAACATGTAGTATCACAGGCTAGCAGGACACTCAACATGTAGTATCACAGGCTAGCAGGACACTCGACATGTAGTATCACAGGCTAGCAGGACACTCGACATGTAGTATCACAGGCTAGCAGGACACTCGACATGTAGTATCACAGGCTAGCAGGACACTCGACATGTAGTATCACAGGCTAGCAGGACACTCGACATGTAGTATCACAGGCTAGCAGGACACTCAACATCTAGTATCACAGGCTAGCAGGACACTCGACATGTAGTATCACAGGCTAGCAGGACACTCGACATGTAGTATCACAGGCTAGCAGGACACTCGACATGTATTATCACAGGCTAGCAGGACACTCGACATGTAGTATCACAGGCTAGCAGGACACTCGACATGTAGTATCACAGGCTAGCAGGACACTCGACATGTAGTATCACAGGCTAGCAGGACACTCGACATGTAGTATCACAGGCTAGCAGGACACTCAACATGTAGTATCACAGGCTAGCAGGACACTCGACATGTAGTATCACAGGCTAGCAGGAAATTTTGTAAAAACTATTGACAACACTGAAGAAGCCCAAACGCCAGGTAGACAGCAATACAACATCAGTTAATCATCAACTTATCACAATATCTCATTTTTCAACACAAATACATTTACTATTGATACCTGCCACTGGTACTAGGTAATAAAATCTGGGGCGTATGAAAAGTTATCTCACAATCAACATGATATAGACTTTGGCTTGAATAAACCAGTAGTCTGAGAACAACAGTTTACATTGAAGAGACACTTGATTCACAATAACCAGAGAGAGAGGAAGATCAATCTACAACAACAATTACACTGCAGTGGAAAGTTGAATGTGAAACAGTGAGTTTGCAAAACCATCAGAAATTGTGATTTGAAACTGGTCTTAGTGTTTATTTTACAGTTTCTTCCAAAGAAAACAATATCTACACTTTTTATGATTGCAGAGTTTTAGAACGCTTATACCAAACTTTTAAATATTGTAATTAAAGAATCTTTTTCCAATACATCTTAAATTCTAATGGTTTGTGCAAATCGGAACTGAAATAAAAAAAGTGATAAGGGGAGGTAAGAGTGTCAGCCAAGAAAGACCCACCAGGGGGCGCTTACCATTGCTCTAAAGCTCCCATTGGCGTAATACTTTAACATAAAGTAACACTCATGTTAGTATAAAGAACGGTTTCTATTTATTAATACAAAACCTAATTTACACAAAGTGGGCAGGAAATATGAGGTGAATCCGGAGCTCCGGATTTGTCAGGTTTGGGGATTTCTGATATTTTAAACTACTTCATTGACAGGAGATTGAACTTTGAACCCATTCTCCAAAATAAGCCTGATAGGTACTCCTTACTCTAGCCATTGGTTTGATAATTGATGGATGTTTTAAACGGCACTCAATATCATTTCACTCAAATGGGGGGTATTGCTTGGTTTAGTGACACACTAATAGTATTCTGTTAACATCCATGATCGATAAGCCTCAGAACATGTCCGTGGTTGATTGAAGACAATAAGGAATGTACTGACTGAGTCATTATAAATAGAGCACACAGAGAACATCAAGATTTGTTTTCATCCCAATTTATTAGAACTCATGACCAGTCAGCCTAAATTTAGTCCAAGACAAAACACTTACATAATACTTTCCATCTGCTAACAACATCTTTACGATATCAATCAATCCAATCAAAATGCAGCTTAGATTTTATCCACACAAACCAATTGTATCATGCTCATTGATTGGTCAATATACATGCTCCATGGTTGAGAGTCAAGTAGTCAGTATGTTAATGGTAGAGTTCAACAGAAATAGCAAATCACTACTCTATTTTTTAAATTAGAGAAGATATTTCAAGAAAAAATGTGTGAGAAGAAAATCTATATTAAATAGGAATTTGAATAAGTGCAAAAAAAACAGTATCTGAGTGATAAAGCTTGCTTGCTAATGAGAGATGTTTGTGTGTGACTATGATTGAACCAACAACCCACAATGCACAAATTTGGTCATCACTTCTGATCTGCATTTAGACAGAAGAATGATGAGAGTTGCTTCCCTTGCAAGAGTTATTCCCCTTACCTGTTGTTGTGAGCTGGCTGGGTTGGTCAGGTTTTGACAGGCGACTTGAATGGCTTGATTTGCTCGGGCAAATTGTGATTGGTCAACCAGTCCGGGACGTCCAGGGACAGAAGCAGCATCAGATATACCCACCAAGTATGCAGCCTGAAATAAAATCAACTCTGAGAAAAATATTGTACCAAATTTATGAATAACATTAAGTATCCTCTATGGCCTACGTTCAAATTTGCCTACAAGTGATTGATTGATCGATTGTTTGGTGTTTTACGCCACGCTCTAGATTATTTCACTTATATGGCTGTGTTGACAGTTTTATTCCGGAGGGAAACCAGGCTCTATGCCCAGAGGAAACCCACGACCTTCCGGAGGTAACCGGCTACCATCCCACATAGTCAGTCAGAAAATTTTCCAATTTTTTTCGACTGAGTGGGATTCGAAGCTTCCATTGGTGGAAGGCTGTTCGGATTGGGCGTCCAACGCTCTACCTACTGAGCCACGGAGGCCCGACGCCTACCAGTTAGTCTGCCCTCTTACCTGAGCGTCCAACGCTCTACCTACTGAGCCACGAAGGCCCGACGCCTACCAGTTAGTCTGCCCTCTTACCTGAGCGTCCAACGCTCTACCTACTGAGCCACGAAGGCCCGACGCCTACCAGTTAGTCAACCCTCTTACCTGAGCGTCCAACGCTCTACCTACTGAGCCACGAAGGCCCAACGCCTACCAGTTAGTCAACCCTCTTACCTGAGCGTCCAACGCTCTACCTACTGAGCCACGAAGGCCCGACGCCTACCAGTTAGTCTGCCCTCTTACCTGAGCGTCCAAAGCTCTACCTACTGAGCCACGGAGGCCCGACGCCTACCAGTTAGTCAACCCTCTTACCTGAGCGCCCAACGCTCTACCTACTGAGCCACGAAGGCCCGACGCCTACCAGTTAGTCTGCCCTCTTACCTGAGCGTCCAACGCTCTACCTACTGAGCCACGGAGGCCCGACGCCTACCAGTTAGTCAACCCTCTTACCTGAGCTGAAGCCTCTGTTAATCCACACACTGATGTCGCAAAATTTCTCACATCATCACAAAAATCTTCAATTACATTTTTCTTGGCATGGCTTGAAATTCCAGTCATAGACTCACCCAACCACTGCCAATAAAAAACGACATTATACAATTACAATATTGGTCTTAATTAGCCAGAGGTCCAGAATCGTCGAATACAATAAATGAGACAGCCAAAGTCTTGGTTTTAGAAGTTCTATATGAAGAATATAACAAAATATATCAACCCAAAGTAAACAGTAGGAAATCATAGTGTATTTTGGTGAAGATACAGTTTTGTTTTATGGGAGAAATCACAAAATTATTTATTTGCTAAAAATCTAGAACCATGAATGTAATTTTCCACTGTAAATAGCAAAAAAAAATTGAGTCTTCCGTTTCTCATCTGAAGGTCTTAATAAATCAGATCAGTAACTAATGATTTGAAAATATCTACGTCCAAAAACAATCTTTTTGCAAAAGTTGTAGGGTAATGTGATGGTTATTTAGGAAAGATGAAAACCCCTTTGGGTAAAAACAGATCCATAACAATTTCATACCTTAGATTTTTCCATGACGGAATCCAAACATTCGAAATATGACATATCACTGACCGGTTCATTGGGGTTCTCCAGCAGGGGGCGGACCATCTGGGGAAAGAAACAAAATAAAATCATGTCAGCGAAAAATCACTGTATATTTTTCTGCTTTGTGTGTTAGAGGAATATTTATATTTTAATTTGTTGAGCTTACATGTAGCATTATGGTTGAGTTTCCACCCCTGTCAGGATGAACTCATGGTATAGACACGCTTAATTGGGATAAAAAAAAGCAAACTCTATTCCTTGTACGGCTTCTAAAAGCAAAGGACACCTATCTAGTTTTAACTGATCAGAATTTCTTGTTTAAGAAAATAAAACCTTTCAGCCATTACTGGAAGTCAAATATTTGATGGAATTTGGATACAAATCAGAAAGAAAATGGTACTGTAGACGTTGTCTCCTTCATTTTGACTGGCTGATTCGCAAATTCTCACAGCAAGATTTAGCACGCGTATGTGTCTAAAAGTAGTCCTAAATAGTTGTTATTTCTGCGAATCCACACAGCGAGACGCCTGCGGTTATTTCACTTATATATTTATGATGTTTAAAAACAATGGTATTTCACTTACATACCGGTGTTACCAGGTTTTAGTGGGTAGGGAGCTGGGCTATTTGCCCAGAGGAATAACCCAACTATAGGTGAAATCTTGGCAACCCTTCCACATAAGGCCAAAAAAATTTGGGATTGAAACCCATGACCTTCCTTCATTTTGAAAGACATACCTGTATCTGCCTGAGAGCATTATCACATTCTTTTTGTCCCGGAGCCGACACGGTGCAAATGTTGATCAGGTGATTAATACTCTCAGTTACACCCCTGCAACAACAACAACATCAGTAAAGTCATAATGAGTAAATTGTCTGTTTTTACATTGAGTTACAAGATTATTTTTCACTTTTATGGCAATGTCGTTATTATCTTTGGAGGAGAAAACAAAGCAAAAATATCAGAAATATTGTTGTAGGATTCAAATCAACTACACATTGAGGCAGCTATCAACATGGAAATAGATGTATTAGTAATTAACCAGTATCAAACTAGAACAGCTACCAACCTTGCAGCTTGGGCCAGCAGATTCTTAGCATTGGGGGCGTTAGGGTCAGCAGAAACAGACTTTGAGGCTTGAAGAAGTTTACTGGAAGTCGTGGAAACATTCCGAAGGCCACCCACAATTTGATGTCTGGTATCAACATCACTGGTGAGACCAGCAATGGTGAGCCCACTATCCACGAAATCCTGGTAGGCCTTACTGTAACGACCCGAGGAAGCGGAGAGTTGTTGTGGAGGTCCCCGGGCTGACGTTACAATATCACTGGCAGCTTGATTCAAATTAACAGCTGCAGCGTTGAGACCCAATTGAACATCTTGAAAGGATTTGTTTGTTGACGGAAACTGCAGTTGACAAAATACAAAGAAGAAGAATTATTTAACACATTGCTCAAGAGTATAAACATTTGACAGGAAATGAACATCCATTTTGTTGCATGGCAGGATGGTAATTTATGTTGTCTTGTGAGAAAATCAATTCAATATTATTTTAATATAAATATGGGTGGACAAACGCAATAGCTTAAATATCGGAAAATTAAAGAGACGTTGAATGCCAAATCCCTAGGATTGATTGATTGATTGATGTTCAAGATTATTTCACTTATATGGCAGCCTTGCCAGTTCACATCTCATTGGAACAGAAACAGCCAATTCTGTGTTATTTTCATTAAGATGCACAAAATAAGAGTTTTCCACTGATACAAAGCTAGGAGATACACGATAAGGTTGTTTTTATAAGCAACAAAACCCTACATCCCAGCTATTTGAATCTTGTCTGTTATTAGCACACATCTTTGGTTCATAAGCCAGGCTGGCTTTACTGATATCTCTTCATTCACCCCCAAGCCCTTAGTTTTCCAAGGTTATTCAAACACTTCTCTTGACAATCAAAATTTACAACAAAAAAGTCTTGATTTTGGTAGCCCATTCCACTTAAATACTATTCTGATGTAAGATGTTTGGTATCATGGTGGAATGGGGTGATCCCATCAAGGAGCATGTTATATATACACGGAGCAGGGGTATGAAATATAACAGTTCTCACCTCCGTGTAGGAGAAGACCTGACTTGTACTTGTAATGTGACGTATAGCGCTGTCAACGTCCCTCTGTCCAGGCAGACAACTCACACAATTGTTCAGCGATTCCGATACCATCTTGGCAACCTAACAAAGAGTAGATAATGAGGGTGTTTGACATCAAAACATCTATACTTTGACTAAATTATAACCAAGACAATAATGTCAAAACTAGAACTAACCCATCATTGAAATATCAAATCTATAGACACAAAACGGAGCATTTAAAATTCTGTACAAAAGTTTCAATTTAAATTCTGTACAAAAGTTTCATTTTTAATTCGGTACAAAAGCTTCATTTTAAATTCGCTACAAAAGCTTCATTTTAAATTCGGTACAAAAGCTTTATTTTAAATTCGGTACAAAAGTTTCATTTTAAATTCGGTACAAAAGTTTCATTCAAATTCGGCAAAAAAGTTTCATTTTAAATTCTGTACACAAGTTTCATAATTCTGTACAAAAGTTTAATTTTAAATTCTGTACAAAAGTTTCATTTTAAATTCTGTACAAAAGTTTCATAATTCTGTACAAAAGTTTCATAATTCTGTATCAAAGTTTCATTTTAAATTCTGTAAAATTGCTCCCGAGATTCAGTGCAAAAAAATACAAATACAGACACAACTGATTAATTTGCTACAAATGACCCCAACCAACAAGGGGTAAACAATAAGGCACTTCAAAGTTGTTCAGACATGTTTAAAAAAAAAGTTGATATTTCTGGGGATAGAGTTTACCTGGTTGAGTCTGGCCTGATTGTCTGGGTTGTTCGGGTTATTAACTGCAGCCTTAGCCTCTTCTAAAAGTGCCATTGATTTTTCAATAACATCTCTGACAGCATCCAGGATGTCATTCTGAATGTTCTTATCGTTAGTTGTGGCAGCGACGCCCCTCACAGCACCCGTCAAAACACCCAAAGCGTTAGCAGTGTCCCGAGCAGCCATACCCGTGTAGTTCTCATTACCCTTTGTGGAATAGAACACAGACATAAGCAAATCAATAGAGAATATATGAGATGTCCATAACCTAACAATTGTGGATTGGGCCCAATGAGGGATTGGGTACACTGGGATCTAGTCGTCTGTTACATTTTGTGTGACCTGTTGCTACCAGTTGTGTATGATTAGGTCATTCAATATTACGTTAACGGTCTGTAACTGAAACTTTGAATACCAGATACTTACATCCCTTATTTCAGTTCCCAAGCATGATAAGAAAGAAAAATATATAAAGCAGTTTGCCTGATTGGTTGATGTTCTTTACCTCAAATCCTTCGACTTATATGGCTCTATTGTCTGATTTATTGATGGATTTTATGTAAGGAGAAAACCCCAAACCTTCTATCCGTCAGTCCATTATTATTGACTATGTATAAACCCTGATGAATTTCTGGACTTAAGCCTTGTGAATTATTGCTAAAAAAATGTCGGGACTATTATTGTGAGAAAAAAATCTTCTATTAAAATGTCTCACTTGATTTTCAATATGTAAATGGTTTTAATTATAACCTTCTTCAGTGCCTACCTGTGCTGCTGCAGTGAGAAGCTGAGCCATGGTGGAACCCACAGATTTGGCAGTTGTCCCCACTTGAAGGGCAGACGACTCCGCCTAAACAAACATAAATATTATAATTCGAATGCATCTTTTATACATAAATTAAACAAAATCAGTTTCATTTCCTTCATTTGACTACAGCAATATTTACTAGAGAAGTCTATCAAAACATCAGGTCATCTGGGCTCAATAGAATTCAGACATCCGTGATGCTTTTCTTAATACCAATAAGACTCCATTCAATGATACCACTATCCTGCATTCACCGGTAGAGGGTCTGTGTTCCAGTCAGCTGAATAAGGAAACAACTATGGCTACAGGCTGAATGAATTTAATTTCAATGCAAAACGTTTTCCAGTGAAATATAAATCCCAATTGTGCTGGAAGTTCTCCCCCTTGAGGCAAGATTCTACTTACTGTTTCTCCTGGGAGGGGTAGAAGTTTGCCCACTGCAGCTGCCTGTCTCGTGGACTGTATATCAGCATGGAGTTCATGAAGATGGTCGAGGGCAGAGTCAATCTCTAGAGAACCACACGCCTCCTGAGCCTGAAAAGACAAATTTTAAAAAATAAATGAATTTAAAATCTCAGATTTCATTGGAGTTTGCAAAAGTGGCAAACCATCTATAAAGTTTGCACAAGTAGCAAACCATCTAAACATTGGTACAATTTTGTCAAACTTGAAATTCACAATTAACTGAAATTGCAGTTTTATTGTCTGCATTTGCTAAGCCTAACTTAGGAAGTAAACATTTGCACACTAGTTAGGCAAGATAATAATTGAAAAACAAAATGCCTGGAGCTTTTTTATAGCACTAAATATACCCAAATTTCTTATACCTTCGACTTAGCAATGTGTGCAAAAGATTGAATAAGTAGCGTAGATGTTAAAGGGTCTACCTTTCCAACTGCAGTTCTCAACTCTGAGATGGCATTTGACATTGTCTTGATATCGTAAGTAAGGGAGGTAACCACAGCTTGGTCGGCCACAGTTGGCTGGGCAGCATTAGCATTGGACACAAGACGATTGGCAGGCTGGAGAAAAGAACACACATATTTCATGAGCTAGATTTATTTACACTGAATTCAAAATGATTGGTGGCATGAATAGCTCTTATTCCTCACATATGCTTACATTGTAGTATTGACATGGATCGGGTGGAAAAAACAGACTGGAAGCTGAAGGAAATTCCAAATCTAAGCTAATGCCACAATACCAATGGCACTGATAGAATTAGAGCCCGGTCCAAATGGACCATAATGGGTATGGCTTACAGGTGGAAAGTTTGTACAAAGTGAGACTCAGTGGGGCAGTGAATTGCGTCAGGAATCCAAACAATACCTATTGACAAAGATAATATAATAGACTTTCGTAATTTGTTTTAAATGAAATTGTCCATAAAAGATTTACCGTACCTGTATGAAGTTTTGACTAGCGTTGATAAGGTGTAGTTGTGAGTTAGCATTGTCTGGGTTGTTAGCCATTGCTCGGATACCCTGTACCATGGACGGGATCAAATCACTCACAGACTGCACAGAAAACACAACTTTACCATCACACATGTTCAACACAAACATCAATTAATGTGCCTAAAAAACTATGGCATGGTTTTTATTTTAAGAAATTTCCCTTGAAAAAAAACATTTACCACAAATTTAAGAATCTTCCATAGAATGTTTCAGACATTTACCTCCAAAAGTCAGAAACAAAGAAGATGTTGTCGTATCTTAACTTTTTTATCATATGATGATTTAGTAACATTTTATTTTGCTTGTTTTAACATTATGGAATTCATATTTCTGAAACATATGCAAAAAGTGTGAATTTGATAATGTTAATGTTAATTTTGATAACTGAAACAAGTGTTGGATGAGTGCATACTCAGCCTAAGCCATGACAACTGTTGATTAAGGGTTTAATACCGCCGTAGCGGTGTTTGTTGCGTAACCCGATACCGCTGAACGTTGGTTCGTACCGAGTCAAGCAGTATCGGGTTACGCAATAAACACCAAGACGAAGGTATTAAAGTCGATTCTACCCCGATAATTGAGAAAAATGAGGAAAAAGTGACGGACAGATTGGGAACTTTTAACCAATCAACGATAAGCTTTGGTCACGTGCAACGGTGATGCACTACAGACTCAATGTCGTTTGAAAAGTCATCTCTACTTAACATGTATATTTGCACACGGCACGCACATGCAGGAGGGGTAGAATATACAACATATCTACTTGCCAACTGAATATCGTGTTGTTACTTACCCTGCATTGTTCAATGAGATGTTGTTGTGAGACGGTGTTTCTGTTAGATTTCCCCGCCGTGTTAGAGGAGTTGATCAACTGAGTGGCCGCCGACGTAGCCTCCTTGGCCGCTTTCTAAACACAGACATTTATATTGTTATTTACAACTTAGACTGGTTACAACACAGACATTTATATTGTTATTCACAACTTAGACTGGTTACAACACAGACATTTATATTGTTATTCACAAGTTAGACAACACAGAGATAATAAAACATAAAATTACACTGAAATATCCGAGAGACTTTATTTGGGGCAGCTAAGGGCTATAAAAGGTTGACATGATTAATTAATAACTTGACTATGCCAAAGATAACTATTTATTGTATGTAGCCCTTCTGTTTCTTCCTTCCTGGCTAAATTTCACATCACTAACGTTTTCTGGGAATTCTGATAATGTTGCTTTTCTGTCAAAAACCCACAAAATAATTGCAATTACATACAAGGGAATTTAAACCAATACAAAACTCTCACCTCCAATCTCTTCATCTGTTTACGTTTCAGAGCGTTGCTAGCGGCTGCATTGGTTGCTGAGCGCAAATCTGCTGCGGCTTCCCGTAGAATCTGCTGTTGATCGGAGTCGTTGGGATTCATGGCACATCCCTGTCAATCAAAAACATTGATTGTTCATTGATATTTCGTGGTCATTTAACATCTTATCACCATTATTTCCTTTATAGCACTTATCTGATTTATAGGAATGAACAACTCCCAAAAGGAGCTGCTGTAAAGCCTGACAACATCAACCATTAATTGATCCATTAACTGGTGTTTTACACCGCTCTCAACTTTATTTCCTATATAGTAACATTAAGTGAGGGAGAAAACTGTGTTCTTTGCCCAGGTATAACTGGCAGCCAACCCACATATTGTGTAATCCAATATGAGCCCTATCATTCATGTATAGTTTTAAGACGACTTAATTCATCAACTAGATGCCAGGTTCATGAGGGGAGATAACTCACCTTTGCTGCCTCTACCATACGGGCCGTGGCATCGGCTAGTTGTTTAGCAGCAGCCAAAAGCCGTTTTTGAATATCCGAGTCTGAATATGAATCCGCCTGTCCACGTATGGCGTTCACCAATTGTGTCGTGGCCTGAAACAGAAGTGTATCAGAGGATAAATAAATGTGCTATAATGACCCCCTAACACAAGAGTTTTTTATATTTCATATTAAACACCATTAAATGTATATCCACTTTTGAAAGGTTGGATTGATTTCTGTCAGAATTGTTTGCTTGTTGCTTTTCTGTATTTTTTTAATCAATTCCCAAGGAAATGAACAGGAATTATCTTATTGACTTGATAAGTGATTTAGATCAGATTTCATAAATGCTTTGTATTAGCAAGTCAGCATTCCCCTACAAAACCTTAGACCAGGGGGCTGTTTCTCAACACACTTACGCCCGTCGTAACTTTGCGCCTGGTCGTAACGTAATGTTGAAGGTATATGTTGCCATGACGTTAAGACTAGGCGCAAAGTTACATTGGTGTCGAGAAACAACCCCATGGTCTATTGTAATGTAAACCTCACAGATATCCATAGAATGACAGAACATTATTCTATATACATATACCAGATTGCCCTCCTTCACATTTGATAATATTGTGGAAAATGTACAATAAAGATGGGAAAGCAGAAAATAATTATATCCAAAAAACAAAAAGGGCTTCAAATACATCTAAAGCAAAACTATGGTTTGATATGGAGCCAAAACTGACAAACAAAAATCTGATCTAATCTAAACATTGTCAAGAGAAATACCAACTGAAGCCCAATAATAACCAAAATGGGTGTCTCAGTGAACTATGTCTAATTGATGTTTTATGTAGCACCCTATCACATTTCCCTCATATACAGTAAATCTTGTGGCAAGTTATTCAAAATGAAAAGTGCCCCTCTCCATTTGTGATACCTGGCAAACATCCACAGGTAACAATTGCATGTCTAAAATCTGTGAACACCACAAAGTAAATTTGATCAAAATAAACCAGTGAAATAAGTGACTGTATGATGGGACTTAAGCTGACAACATGCTTACCTCTGTCAATGGCTGCTGTAAACGAGGGTAAATGAAGGGAGGTAATTCAATGTTTATAACGAGTGAAAATGTGATATAATTGTTCCTAATGTCTCGTGTGTTCTGTGGTTTAAGGTGTATTGAGAACAGAACCTGACATTGTGACACATGTAATGTCTTTCTTATTGACAGTATCACAGTTACATATTTCACAGGAAATAACATGCCAAACTGATGAGAACACACAGGAAATGTTCATAGTGCAATTATATGAGGGAGGGGGGGGGGGGGACAACTCTATATCCCATTTGAGTAGAGAATGTGTAGGGTGTGTAAATAATCCGTGACAAGCAACATTAAAATATTGGACAAATTATATTGTTAAATGTAACTGAATATGACAAATGTGTTCGCACAAACATGTATAGGTGAACAAGTAAGCTTGCAAATGGAAAACACTTCATAGGAATGCATAAATCACAGCAATAAAAACATGCTGGAAAGCGCACCAAGCTAAGGCTGACACAGAAAATGCAAACAAGGGGCAGATCAATGCATACTTCTATCAACTATCATATAGCTTGTAAACTAGTAGAAAATATTACACAAAAAATATGACTAACAAAAAAGCAGGAAAATAAATTTCCTCGGTGATTTTTCGTGTATCAAATAAGGTGTAAAAACATTATGATAGAATCAGATTTAACACATGTGTAGTTGATTGAATACTAAGTTATAGATAACATGCAGCTGAACAGTGAAGATACACCTGTGATATTTACCTGAGCGAGAATCCTGGCTTGTTTAACCATCTCAGGTGCATCTCCCATACTGCTGAATAGACGATCAGTGGAGGTGAGGATAGTGTCAACAGCCTTCTCATTCTGACCACCCTGAACACAACAACAACAAATAACTTATACAGGGAAAATTAACAAACATAAAAGAAACTCTCAATTAGATTTGATTGATTAATGTTTTGTGCCACGAAAAGAATAATATGCCACAGTGAAGATTTTCGGAAATCAAACCCGGGTCCCAGAGTATGGCAACTATCGCCAGCACCAAATGCCGAGTGCCTTATCCATTCAGCCAACTTAGAAATGGAGGTTGTTGACTGATAGATACTACAGCGGACATTTAGTACCCCTCTGGTAACGTAATTGGCACTAGAAAAGACACTAACTAATAAAACAAATTGTTAGATTTAATCTTGCGTTTGATTTAAACTCACAATAAATTGTTGGTTGACATACTGAGGATCAAATGTGACAATAACATGGAGAAGTGAGTGGATCATAATTACCTCCCCTGCCGTTCCCTTCTTGATATGTTGAAGGAGATCGTTAAGAGCTTTAGTGACAGCCGTTGCAGCGCCCCCTAGGTCGTGGAGTAGACGATCATCACGACAAGCCATCTGAAAACAAAAATAATCAAGATAAGAAACATTGCAAAACAAATTGATGTTTCCACTCTGGTCGGTTATAACTGGCACTATCAACAGTTGTTGAATGAAACCTACTGTCAATTGAAGTATTTTTAATGAATGCTACATTTTGTTTATTTGTCGGTTAATTACGTTTAAAGATTAGATCAGTTATGAGGAGACTACAACTGAAGTGAAATCATTAACAACATTTTGATGACTTAAATACATGAAGTAATTGCAGACTTTCACCACTTGATCGGATTACACTTCAAGGGCCATCATGGTGAGGCTGTTTAACTTGCCTTTGTCCACGGATACAGGGATGATATAACTAACCTGGGCGGCCTCTACAATTCCTTCCACTGCTTTGGCTACCAGTTTGGCCGCCTCAATAAGCTGCTCTTGACAGGCTGGGTTACCAATAGTGGGAGCAACAACCTGTTACAAACAACATTTTAGTTTACTGAAGGAATAACATTGAAATAAAGTTTGTTTGTTTTTTCGCAGATTGTATATTTAATAATTTCAAATAGATGCAGATAAACATTATGTCTTGACAAAACAATCGATATCCTTTGAGCATACCTTGGTACATGCAACAAGTTGTGATGTTGCAAGAGCACAATTTGTTGCAGAACTGATCACTTTGTTTTGTTGCGCTTGATCTTCACAACTTCCAGCAACATTCTTCGCTTTAAGAACCATGGCTGCTGTCGCATTCGCAACGGCCTTGGCAAGAGCCAAGAGAGTGTCCTATGAAGAAAGGAAATTTACAAAAGAATTAAAAACCAATCTAAAATATGAGATAAAATATGGCATTGATGACTGAAAACACTGTGACTTATGCATGAGAAATGAGAAGTTAAAATGAAATGTTACCTGAAAGGCTTTATCCAAGTCCTCATCTGACTCCCCGACCCCTCGCATCACATCAGCACTCGCCTCTCCAACCTTACTCGCAGCAGCCAACAAGTTCTGACGAGGCTAAAGAGATATAAAACATAAGCAAGCTAATGGCAGTAAAATGGGTATTCCAATTCTAATCAAATGTATTATCATCTACAGAGATGAGGAAATATATAATTCATAGAATGGAAAATACCTTCATGTAAACATAAATACAGACTGTTTACCA
Source organism: Lepidochitona cinerea (assembly GCA_963971465.1). Lineage (NCBI taxonomy): Eukaryota > Metazoa > Mollusca > Polyplacophora > Chitonida > Tonicellidae > Lepidochitona > Lepidochitona cinerea. The sequence goes on from OZ020559.1 coordinate 1,811,601, forward strand.
GGGTACCTATAAAGTCCCCCACATGAGGTCATCAGATAACAAGCCAGTGAGAGAATTTTCATCACATTTATTTTCTTTGACAGTACTAAATGGAGGCAAACCTCTTTAGATCCTGGTTGTGCGGCATCTAGGAGTTCCGAGAAGGCTCCAGCCAATCGTCTAGCTGCATCCAACAGACGACCTTTATCATCTTCCTGAAGGGCAGCCAACATTTTCACGTCTCGGCTAAACTCACCAAGGTTAGACGCTCTGAAAAAATATCAAGTTTATAAATGACCTTTGTTCAGTAGTTTGTTTGCTTAATAAAGAGTTACTGACTGAAATGAACACTTTTCCAGGATGAAACAAACCATTTCATGTGACCCCAAAAAGCAAACCCTTTTAGGTGAGATGGACATATTTATCACGAACTATTTTTCTGATCACCATATACATTTTCAAGGTCTCTGAAAGAGAACTTGACAGATACAGAAAAATGATTTTCTAACGAATCATCTTATATTTAAAACAGAATAGTATTTTTAGATCTAACAAGCATTAACGACCAAGATTTCTGGATAACTACTTGTGGCTCACTACGATAACATCTAACTTCATCAAGTGTATGAAGCTTACCTGATGAGGTTAGAGAGATTTCTAGGAATAAATCTCAAACTGCCTACTTCTAAATCTTATTTAAACATGACTTACATACTGTAATAACACAAATGCCTCTCAAACAAGATGACTTACATACTGTAGTAACACAAACATGACTTACATAGTGTTTACCGCCGCTCCTACAGCATTATAGTCGGTCTCGTCAGGTCCTCCAGAGGTCAAGGTCACAATCTGTGCAGTGGCCGCTGACATGGCGGATACTTGAGAACCGACCTTTTGTTTGGAAAGGTCAAGCTGATCCTCTTTCCATTTCTTTGATGCCTAGAATAACAATTTGTCATTTCAGAACAGAATGTAGAATAACAATTTGTCATTTCAGAACAGAATGTAGAATAACAATTTGTCATTTCAGAACAGAATGTAGAATAACAATTTGTAATTTCAGAACAGAATGTAGAATAACAATTTGTCATTTCAGAACAGAATGTAGAATAACAATTTGTAATTTCAAAACAGAATAAAGTTGGTTTTATCAGAACTTTGACACAGAATTGAGATCCAACTACAACAACTCTTTATACGAGTCCAATGAATTTTGAAAGTTAAAGGGAATTCTATCTAGTTGACAGCGCCACCTACTGGATCAGATCCAAGTTCAGGTAACTCCATCCGTGTGTTGAGTTCATTTTCTGCCTGTCCCACTGCACCTTTCCCATCCTCTATTGTTATTAGGAGAGCTCTTTGGGCCTGAGTCAACTCATACTGCTGGATGTTCTTGGCCTGATGGGTAAAAAGAGTATAGGAATGAGGTAATAGTTCAAAGGAGGACTTCTGGTAATGAGGTTCATTGACTGCTGAACAAAAAAACTTAACCGGAAATAAAGTGAAAAATCAGAGAAAATCAGAATGTGACCAAAAAGAACTTCAACAAAATTAATTAAGATGAGAACAATTCAGACAACCAAAGAATAAAAAAGAGAACTGATAATCATTCAAATATCTAAATTAAAAACAGAACTTTTTATTACAAAATTAAGAAACAAAATGAAATCAATTTTTCAACAAACAAAAAATTTTGATGAAATGATGATGAAGAAAGAGGCTCACAGCAAATAAAACTCATGCAAGAAAATTATACATCAGAGATTTCTTGATACTTTAAAATCCATGCCATTTCTTCTCGCGGAGACAAAGAAACTATTGGAGTATAGTAATATAGAAAAAAAAACGCAACCAGCGAAAAACCAGAGTAAAATGAGAGATGGGAGTTAATTGACTAATAGTGAGTGTCGCCAAGTTGGTTATCAAAAGGAGACAAAGCACTATGCCAGAAGGAGACATTTGTATAGGACTATCATAGTGAAAACAATTTCAACAATATTTTCTGGCAAAGTGCGATTTTAGACCAAAGTTCGTTCAGGTAGAAAAAAAACTATTGTAGAAGTAAGACTAAATAGTAGAAATAAAGCAGACATAACTCCATATATAGCATGGCAAAGAACTAAACATGATATAAATGTCAGCAGAATTTCACCGACTATAGAAAATATCAGCAAATACTACATAACTAAAGCACCAAATTCTGAATAAAAGTCAACTGCAAAGACACAAAAAACCAGTGGGTTAATTCAACTAATACTGTTTTTTCCTATAATTAACTGTTTTTCCTTTAACTTTTTTCCTTTAATTAACTATTTTTCCTTTAATTAACTGTTTTTCCTTTAATTAACTGTTTTTCCTTTAATTAACTTTTTTCCCTTTAATTAACTCTTTTTCCTTTAATTAACTCTTTTTCCTTTAATTAACTCTTTTTCCTTTAATTAAAGTGGCATGAGCTGCCGAAATTCACACTTTTATCATAATTTTTGATCGTCAAAACAGTAAGAGGCTTTGAAGGCCATCGAAAAACTAAATGATTGGCATTGGAATGAGGAAACTCCATACAGTATGTGGCCTGTATGAACCGAAAACTTGTTTGAAAAGTAAACAAAATTTAAATAACCGGGACGACCTTTCATTCATTCTAAGCCAAAGTTAGTTCAAAACAATACTTTATCGTACATTCTCGAGACTAGAAGCACTAAAAAGCATCTGAATTATACGTCTTGAAAAGTAGCCAATAATTTCAGCATTCTGTTTTAAAGTCAAAATATCAACAATTTGGCAGCTCATGCCACTTTAACTTTTTTCCTTCAACTAACTCTTTTTCCTTTAATTAACCACATTACTATTTGCATTATTGGGTGACTATAAACAGTCCTAATTTTACGTAAATTTTTCTTTGTTGCAGTTAAGACTTCCAGTCGTAATTATTTAAAATTACAGCAAATCTTGAGTAATATTTTCCAAATTTTTAAAAAACTAAAATTAATTTGTGCTACAATTAGATTGATGTTGAATATAGGAAATTAATTTTAAAAAGTAAGCCGAAAAAATTTTTAATTAAGAATCTTTAATAGATTGTGTTTCTTCTTATATTATAGTTTAAGATTATAACAAGGATTTTAGTTTTGTCCGTACTTTTGTAAAACAGATTATTTCGTCTTGTTTCTATACTGCTTTTTCAATAATTTTACACAAAAGCAAATAAATTTTACTGGAGAAAACTTAACATTATTCTTAACCAAACTGAATAAAAGTTTGTTTCTGATGTTAGTAGAAATGACGTACAGATGGTGGCGTATGTGTACTATGGGCAGTATTGGTCACATGCGTATGTTTTGCCTGTTGCTGCATGGATCCTGTTGTAAACTGTGACTCGCCGCCCGCACCACTGCGTAAGACTGCCGGTAACGCCACAGATCCTGTACTCGCATGTCCCACATTCCCCTTCTGATGCTGTATAATGGTGGCTCTGAAACAAGGAGGGGATCAGAAAATATACTGTTTGAAAATAAAAATACTAACTGACTGTTTTTAAAACAATTGGTCCTCCATTCTAAATTTTGAAATAGGTGAGGTACTTCTGAATGTGATCTTCATTTGTTTGATTCTCAGAAGGTAAAGTAGATCTGACATCACATTGATGTTTAACTTCATCTTTCAAATCCTCACAATTTGAGTAGGATTGGAGGATAGGCTTGTATACTGGACGAAAACTCAGAATTTGCTAGCTGAAGAACTTGTACGGCATCATTGTTGATTATAACAGACTTGAACCAAAACACTTTTTGTAAAGAGCCCTCAAATGAGTTGGGTAAATAAGCAATCAATAGTAATCAATAATCCACATACTTGGCAGGAGAAACGGAGTCCTCGTACATCGTAGATTCTTCATCTCCTTCTATACCAAGATGATCTTTCGCCTTTTTCTATATCAAAGCAAAACAAGAGTGAAGGAAGCTTCCTTTAAACAGTTATTTTTGATTGACATTTCATCAGTTAGATTTTTTAAAAGCTCAGTTATAATAATTATCTAAGTTAATCAGAAGATTGATTTTTGCAACCATTATACATCTGGCCCGCCACTCACCTATGAAACTAAAAACTAAAACTTTCTGACAAATTGACAATCACAGTTCACAAATGAATTAATCAGTGAAGCTTGTTCTAGAAAACACAACAGGCCAGTCAAAAAGTGTAGTTTTTTTTTGCCATATTGATCCCTGACGTTGCCTTGCTTCGTTTGTGATTCGTACTAAAATGACAGAGCATACCCCCCCCCCCTCCTTCAACTCTCTCTCTCCCTACATGTATGTTAAGAGGCTTACCTTTTTCAGAATGATATCAATATATCCAGCAATCAGTTGTGAAATTTGTTCTCCCTCAGTGGTTTGTATGGAGTAATAGGAGTCGGAATAATCACCAAAATCCTGAAAAAACAAACACAACATGACATTCATTTGATTACCATTCAAAAGTGATTGACTGGGGTTTGACAGTCAGGAGCTAATCACAAATGCTTGTATAATAATCAGCAGGGTTGAAACGGCTTGTATCACCACAAGCACAAAATTCATCTTTAGATTTTGGAGGGGAGGGAAGGGAGGCGGGGAGATGTTGCATTAAATGTAAACTGAAACCCCTGCAAATGATTTAAGCCCTGGATTATTCTAAAATGGTTTTAAATAAAGGATTGGTAACATTTTTATTGCAATAACATCAAGGCCTTGATGAAGACTTGTATAATATATAAATACATATATACACAAAAAACCACACTTCATATATAAAGACATTCATTCCTACGTTATCCTGGACCTTACCAGAGTAAAGCTGTTTGGAGAGGCTGCCCAGCGTCGGACCGTCGTCAGGGGCCACGTCTTCAAAATCTGAAAACAAATCACACCAATAAGCCATTCATTTTACACCTGAACATAAATATGTCACATTAAAATCCTCTGAATTTCATTGTAGCTAGATATGTACTTTATCCACACAGCAGGAATTTAGACAAAGTTGATTGTCACTTGAGTTACCTCTTTAGTTTTTTCGTCCACCCTGACAACACTTTCCTTGGTAATACCCAAAAGTCGGGGAACCAATTTGTTCTTTCCTTTCATTTTCTCCTGGCAAACAAACAACGGAAAATAATAAGTAAATAAAATCTCGCTAATCTATTTATTCAAGAAATAATTCAAGAAATAATTCAAATAAAATGTTTCAAACTTTGAAAGTAAAAAACAATGAAAAGTTGTTTTTAAGATTCAACAAATAAAACTGCACAGAAGATCCGAATTGGTACAAAAGTTTCAACTTTTTGAAAGAGCATCCTACAATACAAATGTTATAATATTTATTGTTGTTCACATAAAACATCCAAACAAAGTTGGCTACTTTCCCCTCCTTTCCCCTTGAACAGGAAAGCCACATAGAGATGTGAATCCCCCCCCCCCTTTCTTTCTTGTATTCAGTAACAATTCAGTAATCCTGATTATAATTAACCTCTGAGTCCATGTCAAATTCAAACAGCTTTCAAAAATCCAGCAATTCTATGATGTTACAAAAGTCATTTGGATCAAGTGACTTTCTCCAATTGTTTAGAGCTTTTAGTTTGTGTGTCGTTGGAGGACTGGTCAATCATAATTTGACAAATCTGGGGTCATTTATTACCTTGACCAAGAAGAATGTGATTCCATATGTCTTCAGAGATCGACAGAGATGAGTGTACTTCACTTTAGCTTCAACTTCTGACAATCCTGTGAACTTCTTGTGTTCCTGAAACAAAACATAAGCATTGAGTAATGACATCACCAAAGACTGTTGGTCTTCACATCTGTATAACAGGGAACAATTTGCCAATACATCAAGGATTCAATTTTATCTTAACACTAATCAAAAGTCTAATTAAGTAATAAATGTATAATCTTTTGGCGATTTCATAAAAAAAAAAATTTTGAAGAGATTTTATTTCTTGTTCAACATTACTTATATGGCAGTCAGGTCGGACTGTTTCTCAACACATTTCCAATGGAAGGGTTTATTGTCATGGGAACATCTACATCATTACGTTACGACCAGAAGTAAAGTTATGTCGGTCGTAATTTGGAGAGGCAGTCACCAGGTGCTGATTAAACTATTATTTATCTGTGCCTAGGCTCCTGTTAGATTATTTTAATAAAATTAATTTACCTCTTTTCAAGACTCATAAAAAGGCAAACACAAAGATAGATGTGTTGCAAATCAATCATTATACAAATGTATAAATCAAACCTGGAAAATCTTCTTCTCAACTCCTTTGACTTTGACGTATTCCTTGGGCAAGAATTCTTTTAATCTGTGAATGACAACATTATAAATATCAAAGTTCAAATAATGGAATAATCTGACAAACCATCCACAGATTTAATTTCCTGCCAGGATTCATCCCGTCAATACTGCTTTAACACATTAACATTTTACAAAAAATAATTACAAAAATTTAGGTTACATCTTATGTTTCCAACAAACATATTTCCATCGATAAAAAATAGGTTGAGTTTCAGGCAGATAAAATAAGTGTGACAACTAATACTCCCCAAACAAGTTGACAATAATCAATAACAGGATTGAATACCTTAAATGTACATGTCATGTGACCTACTCTAGGAATCCTGGTTTGTGTTTACTTTCAACATGATAAAGACACTCATGTCCTGTGACCTACTCTAGGAATCCTGATTTGTGTTTACTTTCAACATGATAAAGACACTCATGTCATGTGACCTACTCTAGGAATCCTGATCTGTGTTTACTTTCAACATGATAAAGACACGCATGTCATGTGACCTACTCTAGGAATCCTGGTTTGTGTTTACTTTCAACATGATAAAGACACTCATGTCATGTGACCTACTCTAGGAATCCTGATTTGTGTTTACTTTCAACATGATAAAGACACTCATGTCATGTGACCTACTCTTGGAATCCTAGTTTGTGTTTATTTTCAACACGATAAAGACACTCATGTCATGTGACCTACTCTAGGTATCCTGGTTTGTGTTTACTTTCAACATGATAAAGACACTCATGTCATGTGACCTACTCTAGGAATCCTAGTTTGTGTTTATTTTCAACACGATAAAGACACTCATGTCATGTGACCTACTCTAGGAATCCTGATTTGTGTTTACTTTCAACATGATAAAGACACTCATGTCATGTGACCTACTCTAGGAATCCTGATTTGTGTTTACTTTCAACATGATAAAGACACTCATGTCATGTGACCTACTCTTGGAATCCTAGTTTGTGTTTATTTTCAACACGATAAAGACACTCATGTCATGTGACCTACTCTAGGAATCCTGATTTGTGTTTACTTTCAACATGATAAAGACACTAAAGTCATGTGACCTACTCTTGGAATCCTGGTTTGTGTTTATTTTCAACACGATAAAGACACTCATGTCATGTGACCTACTCTAGGAATCCTGGTTTGTGTTTACTTTCAACATGATAAAGACACTCATGTCATGTGACCTACTCTAGGAATCCTAGTTTGTGTTTACTTTCAACATGATAAAGACACTCATGTCCTGTGACCTACTCTAGGAATCCTAGTTTGTGTTTACTTTCAACATGATAAAGACACTCATGTCATGTGACCTACTCTAGGAATCCTGGTTTGTGTTTACTTTCAACATGATAAAGACACTCATGTCGTGTGACCTACTCTAGGAATCCTGGTTTGTGTTTATGTTCCACATGATCGCCGAATTGAACTTGACACATAATTCCTCCAAACATGATGGCCTCATCCTGTGTCACTGGGTGGGTCCCGTTTAATATCGCATCACGAGACTGAAAGTAAAACACAACTAATTAGTGTTATGAATTATGGGTTATTTGTATTTTATGCCATACTCAACTATAAGTGATTATCGCTTTCACAATATTGAGAGAAATAACAGAATAATTCCCTCATTTCTTGGCCTGGTCACAATTAAATAACAGCCGAAATATCAAGTATTTCGTTTTTTCAGAATAAGACTAGTTGTGTATAATGTTAAACTAATCAGTGGATTTCAGGGACTGTAGAAAGTTTGTATAAATCATATGATTATAACACAGAATTGTGACCAGATCTCTGTTCCTATAGTTTTAAACACATTTCTGCCATAATTAACACCAGTTTAGTCCCTGTACCAGAGTATAGCCATCGAAGTCCAGAAACCAATAAATATGTTCAGATCAGAACAATGTGGTATAGTCAAGACTTGGAGTCCAAACTGTTAACATGGATGCTCATATAGAATGAGGGTACAGGAGGTAACAACAGAAGTGCTGCGTATTAAATATAACCTTTCCAAAGTGAGGCCTTGACATTTCAAACTTCATGATAAAGCAAAATGTCAGCAGGAAGCAATCATGATTAATCAGATAAAATCAGTCAGTAATTAATCCCTGATTGGGTGGTTAATAGAGAGGCAGTGGAGTAACATACACAAACCAGACACTGTATACAACCAAAATCATAGCCCGAACAATTGCACTTGCTAGCACCCATTTGACTTGGGCATAAGAGAGATGTCTGCAGATTGATTGGTGTTTTAAGCCGCAATAATTAGGGATCCCCTACTTGGAGGGGATACCTTTTGAAATCGTTCTGCTTTTTCCGTATTATTATTATTATTCTTATTTGTTTTCCACGGTTTTTGTAGGTGATATAACTCCAACAGTTTTCTAGACACGACTCTCATCTTTCACATACATATTCTTAAACAAATTATCTAGGTCCATTTTTTCTGAATTGTCGCTACGCTACGCCGTTTCTCCGCCATTTTGAAAAAGGCGTATTTGCCCAAAAATTTTCTTCTCTGAAACAGTTCATCCGATTTAGCTCAAATTTCACATACACTTAGTAGAAGTCGGGGGACTATAACTAAGTTGTCCAAATCAAGAATCTCCGCGAAAATTCATAGCAGACTTTTATTCGTCAAAGTTATGATGTTTTTAACTTTTCAACAAAATGCAATATCTAGAAAACCATTTATTGGAACTTGACGAAAATTCTTATGCTTGTAGACCTATTATAGATCTATAAAATTCCAAAGTTTTATAAACGTGCAACAAGTCACGTGACCAGGCCGCCATTTTAAATTTTTGAAAACTCTAATGAGTCACATCTCAGCTATTTTTCCTAGTAAAGCAATCGGCTTTTTAAATTTAGATAGACAACATCTTTCTTCATCTTTGAACCGCTAGTTATTTTGCGATTGGATCAACCGTTTAGCCGCCATATTGAATTTTATTTAAAAATTAAAAACTTAAGTTTTTCAAAATTGCTTTCAGATATCGACCTTAAATTTGAAATACCAATAGTGTTGATCAAGGTCTATGTTTTGTGAGAAAATCAACCAGTTTCAATAAAAACTCAATAAAATATGATTGTTTAAAAATATGATGTTAATAAAACTATGTTCAAATATTTATAAGAAAGATCTTCGACCACACAGACACAAACCCTTATCAAGGAAAGTACAAAAACATAGGATGTTAATGAAAGATGTGCATTTTATTGATAGAATCTTGGCAAGTAACATGATAGACGGGTATTTTCACAATCGAGGATAAGAATACGAGTAAAGTTTTAGGAAAAGAAATAACACGCAGGGTTTCAATCAATCGCCCATTAGTTTAAGACCATAACAGAACTTAACGGAATTATTCCCGTATAGAGATTAAATGTTCCAGTAAACCAAATCTGGCTTAATGACAAATTTCAATGTCATTTGACCCTCGCAAGCAAACTTACCGCAAACTGTAAGTTGTTGTAGCGACTGACACCAATTATGGTTTTCTCACTGAGAGCGACATTGATTTAGTAACCAGCGCCATAACTGCTATGTTTAAGAAGACAGACCTAATCTGGTACAATTTGATGTGACATTATATAAATAATACATAGTATGTTACCAAACTGAAAATATTAGAGACAGTGCTAAACATGTTTAACGCAAATTATTATTAAAAAATATAAGCAAATAGATATTTAATTTCCCGGATTTAGTTTTTTTCGGAGATTTCTGTCTCGATGTGGTGAATAATTACGATACCGAGAAACGAACTGATAAAAACTTAACTGGGGATCCCGGACCTTGAAGTTGCCCCGCTGCAACTTCATCAACCTCTAGTTTATTATTTATTATTTCACTTATATGGCGGCATTGCCAGGTTTAGTGGGGGGAGAAACTGGGCTCATTGCCTCATTAAGTGGGGGAGGTGCCTCATTAAGTGGGGGAGGTGCCTCATTAAGTGGGAGAGGTGCCTCATTAAGTGGGGGAGGTGCCTCCTTAAGTGGGGGAGGTGCCTCATTAAGTGGGGGAGGTGCCTCATTAAGTGGGAGAGGTGCCTCATTAAGTGGGAGAGGTGCCTCCTTAAGTGGGGGAGGGGCCTCATTAAGTGGGAGAGGTGCCTCCTTAAGTGGGGGATGTGCCTCTCTATATGCTCAGACGTAGCTTGCCATAAACACATAAGGATGATCAAGGGAAACCCCAGTCAGAATTTTAGCACGGTTTTGGTAATGATGCAACCCATACATGAAAAACATTAGAGGTTGTGAGGTGCCCCCAATGTGACTTACCTGTACATATAACAAATTCAGCTGGACGGGATCTCTGGCATCAACGTTCTGATCGGAGAAGAAGAACTTCCTCCTCAGTAGGAGAGTCTCGTTGGAATCAATGCCTTGTTCTCGCAGAGGTTTAGAATGATCTAGCCAATTTACTGGAAATAAATCAGTCAAAAAAGTCAATGTATTTCATGTTTAATTCAATTTGTAATAAAATCTTTTGTCACTGTTTGTTCAATCAAAGTGACAGTAAGATAAACTCAGCCCTATTGTAATAAATAACCCAAAAATAGGACCACAATTAATTAGAGTGCAATATTTCATTTTGTCACTACCCAATGGTTAAATAAAAAGTGTATTCAATGCAAGTACTGTTTTTGCTTTTAACATAGTTTTATTGACATACTTACATTCGTCGTCGGTGTGAAGTTTTTTCATCATTTCTACCAGTTTCTTTTGGTCTCGGGCTAGAGATTTGTCCTTCTTCAAGGTCAAGGTTTTCTCCTTCTCGTCATCGGGCAGTTCACGGACCAAGGAGTACTCATCATGGTTTGTGATTCCTGACAAATGGGGAAATGCAGAAATTACATGTAGATATTAGTTCCCGAGTCCCTGCCAGTTACATTGATTGATTGATTGTTGATTGATTGATTGATTGTTGTTCAAGAGGCCCTCAATATTATACATTGACTTCGATAACGATGTAAGAACTACATCTAAACGTCGTCACCCAATAAACCAAGAAGTAATTCTTCACCTCATTGTAACCTTTCATTTTCTAAATGCCATTGAGAGATTTGCCCTCAATATTGTTTCACTTATAAGGAGGCACTTTGGATGCTCAAGTTTAGCCCCCTCATTTTTAATTTTGCCTTGGATCAAATGAGATTCAAACTTGCTGCCTGTTGATGGAAGGCTTGTATCCAGCTGAGGCTAAGTAACATTTGAGGAGGAGCAAAGACTAATACGTCAAACATTTCACGATGATTGAGATTGGACAGAAACATTCTAACTTTCAACAATGATCATCCTACAGCATTAAGAATAAGCGAACCTTGGAAAATATGCAGATGAGGAACAAAGCAGTGTAGCTGCCATAACAGACCATACTGTAGAGATACGTTGCTATGGCTACGCTACATGAAAACTTACGCTAGGCAGTTTTGTGAGACAGGCTCCAGGTTACACATTGGTTCCAATATGGTGATATTCTTACCCAGGTTACACATTGGTTCCAATATGGCAATATTCTTACCCAGTTTTGTACAGATAGTGACCATCAGTTGTCCCACAGAATGGCTGTCGTCCACCTGCATCGTCTTAACACGGCCATCAAGAGTCCGCACACGCAGAATACGATGCTTCTGCTTATATTCCAACAAATCCTAAACACACAACAACAACATTATAAAACTCTTGTTGCAGGTTGGTTCTATTTTAATGAAAAAATAAAGACACACAAGGTAAGTTTTTGAGTGAGTGAGTGAGTGATTTGGGTTTTACGTCCTGCTCGACAGTATTTCAGTTATATGAAGACGTTGTCTCCTTGTTGCAGGGCGGATTTCCACCGCTCTTTTAGGTGCTGCCTCACCGAGACGACTTGCCGAAGACAACCAGCAAGCCCCCTCACCCAGTCACAGTATATTGACACCGGGCCAACCAGTTGCTGAAGGCATTCCCAATGTTAAACCAAGTGTATACCTGACAACTGCTGCACAAGTTTACTTCATGTTTTGCTTTTTGGTTTTGGAAATATCACGACAGTTAATTTATACAGTAAATCATTGAGTAGAGAATCCAGAGTTATCAGCGATAATATTTCACATTTACTATTAGGATTTTATCAAACACATTTCTTACAAACATGTATTTTTTGGTTAAGAAACACACGCACATCTAAAACATTTTCACTGTGCCCGTGTGTTAAAAAATGATGAACAAACGTGGGCATATTATTTACATGTACTGTATATACCCACGGCTGTACATACCCCATTTCGTAATAGATAATACTCCAGGGATCGTCCAGACTCTAGCCACACCCCTTTCTTGGGATCATCGTCAGCAAGAAAGAGGCCGAAATCAGAAGCTGCGAAAACAAAAGATGATTGTTGACTTTTTTTTACCAGAGTAATAATAATATTAGTTATTGATATTTTACCCTGGGTGTATGAATTGTTATGACCAGAAGGGTCATAACGATTCATACACCCAGGGTATAATATCAATGACGAATTTATTATCCCGAAACCCCTAGTAGACGGAGAATTGTTACAGATTCATGTTTCAAGTTCAACCGCTATCGACCTGTCGCCTGGCAAAACAGCTGGTATAGGCCCATACGGTTATTAGTGTTAATTTAATCAGAGTTACGACTTCATTGTGTGTGCAAATTTTCAGATTGTCTTTTTATTTATTTTATTGCGCAGATTCTATCTATGACAAATATATTTTAGCTAAAGCAGTTTAAGCTAATATCTCGATATTTCACACTTACATCTACAGTGAAAATGTACGAACGTCTGTCAAACAGACCGAGCAGACGACAAACCACATACAGAGTTACGCCCCTTGTATACTTAGCAACGTTATTGATCGATGTACGAAGAATTTTGTGTTTCGTTTTTCCATTTGTAGATTTGAATTAGAGTCAAATTAGATAGAAATAAAAACTTTGCACAATTAATTAAGCTTAGGTGACTGTAATAGATCCTTATAAGACCTGTTTTGGGCTTTTCAAAGCGAGTAAACATTTGAAGTGGTGGCGGCCATGTTTTTTCGCTAGGCGGGTCATAACAAAATCAGGCCGGGTGTATGGGTTTATACGACCCGGGTAATCGACCAATCAAAATTCAGCATTTGCCAACTAACTTGGTTGAAGGATAATAATGTGTTATATTCATCAGACTGAAGAGAAGTCACTCCATTGATCTGAGATTCTTACAATTAGAAAAAGGAATCTTTTCAGATGTTATAGAAATGTGGTTTTTATGGTTTATGAAAGAAAAACAATTTTCATAGCATCTATGTAGGGTGAGATTTACAATAAAACATCAGATGAATTAGTTAGAATAGTCCTGATGCTCTAATCTTTGATATCATCAGTTTGGATTTAAACAGAATAACTGGTCAAGTATAAGTATAACTACTAATTGTGCAGGAATATAACATTCATATCACCCTACATATCACCCTACTAGACCTACCAATTATTTTGTTTTTTTGTTTAAAGACATATTTTCAACAACATTAAACCAGCATTGAATTATTTGACAAACACATTATTTCAATATTCTTGTGTTTGTGCTTTGCAGTCTAAAAATACAAAAAACAAACATGCATTGAATTTGCGCTAGAGAAGGGGGAGGATCAATGCAGGAAATGGCACAGTTTCCTGACTGCTTGAAATCCTTCCCACTGTGTATTTGGACAATGTTCCTAACTTATTTACACAAACAACAGGGCTGGTAATAGTTATGGGGTAAATAGACCAATGGAATGTTAATATGTCACAGGGTGGAAATGTACTTACTGGTCACTTGTCAAAATGATTTTGTCCAAGTGAAATAAAACAAGCTTTAAGACTGAACATGGGTTGCCCAATGTTATTCATTGAAACTTGCCACTAAACTCTAGAAATACTGTTTAAATTAAAAAGAGTAGGTTTCTGTATTTTTCCAACAAGTTAGGAATTTTTATTTTGTCAAAATATAAAAGTTATCATTTTGTAGATTTACATAGAAACTGAAAACTGTAAACAAACACAAACACAATGATTTGAATATTGAACATATTATGGAAAACTAAACTGAGAAATTACATCTGTGCTTCTTCTTCTTCTAACGCTAATAAAAGCCTTTACTCATTGTCATACTAAAAATTCTGTTAATAAGGATAGAAGTCATCTCGTTTTAATTCTGCTTCTAATCTGCCACCTGTTTCTAGCCCCCCCCCCCCCCTCACTCATTCATTTCTGGTTGCACATCACAAGGCAAAGCTTTTAAAACGACACATCCCACTTTAGGCACAATTACCGCCGAGCCTGATGACGTCACATAGATTTACGCAAAGCTTTCTGGGTAAAATATACCTCAGTTCGCCATTTTGTTGATTGGTACTTATAGCAAGCTCAGTCGGAACTCCCTTCGGCTATCTTCGCTCGCTACCGGTCGGCTTTGACACGCCTCGGGCAGTCTGCGCTTTTTATACTGTAAATCACCGTATTTTTGGGCTGAATAAAAATGGCGTCGAAAGTAAATATCAAAAAAGAGAAAATAAAAATAATTATAAATTTATTAAATGCTAATATCATTTAGAAAGATATTTGTTTATATATTTTATTTAGCCCGGTAAACCACATGTTGTAGACAGACGCAGTTTCGGTACATATCAGGAATCTTCAAATACTTCAATTATATAACTGATCGAGGCTGAAAGTTAACAAACCGAGTGTTTCAGTCCCTTACATTATCACGGGGACACTTTTGTGGGGCCCTCAAGGGGATTTGGGATTTGTACGCTTCACGGCTACCTATTTAGTCGCCATATTCAAAATGAACTGCAGTCTATCAGAGGGTACATGTATTTCACGCACGTAAATCCCCGAAGTTCCAGAGTGATAGCAAGCTGTCACTTTTTTGGAATACATTGATGACATAACCTGTTTTTATCCACACATTTTTCGGATAACTTAACGCCTTTTACGTCTTTTTCTCGACAGAGTATTATTCCAACCGCCATATTTAAAAATTATTTTAAGATCCCTCAATACCCCGAAATGCTTTGCGCGTATATTCCAAGTGACGTCATCAAACAATGGGTCAATTACCCCCTTATCAACACACCTAATGTTCAAAACCATTAGCAGTCTATTTCAATCATATGTTTTTCCATTCAAAGAAACACTTTCTGTCCCCCACAACATGCAGCCGTCCCCACCCTCTAATCCACCTACAGCATCGAAATGTTTCAAGGTACTTTGTCATCTTTCCCTTGAGTTGGGCCCCTCCCCTATGAGCCCCCCCCCCCCCCCCCCCGCCCCCTCATTCATCCTCCCACCCTCTCATCCACCTAGAGTATCCAAATGTTTCAAGGTACTGTGTCATCTTTCCCTGCATCACCCCATGAGTTGGGCCCCTCCCCTATGAGCCCCCCCCCCCCCCCCCCCTTCACTCATCCTTCCACCCTCTCATCCACCTAGAGTATCCAAATGTTTCAAGGTACTGTGTCATCTTTCCCTGCATCACCCCATGGGTTAGGCCCCTCCCCTATGAGCCCCCCCCCCCCCCCCCTCACTCATCCTCCCACCCTATCATCCACCTAGAGCATCCAAATGATTCAAGGTACTGGGTCATCTTTCCCTGCATCACACCCGGCCCCTCCCCCTCCTCCCACTGCAGTTGAATACAGCCCAGCATGTGTATGATATCTATCTGTACCATTCCCAGTTCTATTTATAAAGCAGTGAGTAGAAGCAGGCTTGGTCCACTAACCCTGTACAGTCACATGTGAACATCAACTAGGTGCTTATTAAACCTATTTAATACATTACATGGATATCTTAAAACATAAGCTTTTCTTTTCTTTACTGTGCCAAGGAAGAACACATTAAGTTTGATGTATGAATTTCATTAAGCTTAAATATACATGGTTTAAAGAAGCCTTCATTTTCGTGAAAAGGCCAGCATTAATTTTAGCTATAAAATATTCAACATTGATTGAATGATGTTTTAGGCCGCATTCAAGGATATTTCTTGAGTACATGTCCATCATTGTCCGGGTTAGTTGGGGAGGTAACCGGGCTATTAGCTCGGAAGAAACCCTCAACCTTACAATATACCTGGCAACTCTACCAAATAGGGTGATCAAGTGAAAGTTTTCTCAATACTGTAGCAGTTACTGAAAGGTAGTAAATAACTGATAGATCTGGAGAAGGCTGTACTATTATTTCACCAGGTTAGAAACCCTGTATGTATTTTCACCTGTCCAAACCAGCCAGAATAGCAGGTTGTCTATCAATGCCAGAACATGATATGTATTTATTCTGCCAATAAATCTGTCCTGTTTACATCCTTCCAGGTACCAAACACATATTTTTACGATTTTTTTCATAAGCCATGATGGAGTTTACAATATAACGTATTATGTTATATACACAAAACAAATTGGTCAACTTTCAAAATCTCCCATTTAAACCCAGGTTAATTTCACTCTCTTCAAAGTCTTCTAATCTCCAAGTTTTGAGGAAAATGTGGCTAGCAAAAAAATTGTGTACATGCCATATTGGTGAGTTGGTGAGTTACGATGGGAGATTTTGAAAGTTGACCAATTTGTTATGCATATTGCGATCTTTCATTAACTTCCCTGTCAGGCGTAAAAAAAATTGCAAAAATATGTGTTTGGTACCGTTGCTAAGGAAACATTAGCGAGCTTCTTCTGGACCCAAAGGTGTTTTTTTTGTTTTGTGAGGAAGAATATGCAACATAATTGTGTTTAAGGTTCAAAGCAGAACTCAAGCTTAAATAATTCCCATTGGTTCAGAAATATAACTACATTGGCAGGATAAAAGGAAATCTAACGAGAGAAAAATGTTTGCTGCCTTCCCATATAGGTAGATCGTTCTATATGAGGACTAAATTACAGTTTAAATAGGATTTGTTACATGTACTTAATTTTGTAATTTTAGAAAAACTGTAACAGCTGTGTGATTTGACCTTTGCCCTATTGATCTGGTACCTTTCCCAAACATGTCACTGACTTGACATTTACAGTCTCATACCTTGCCTTGTACACAGGAATGTTGTATGTTTACATTGAACATGCAGTCAGTGACAAACTACAGCTTTTTTTTCTTAACCTGTATATTTTTAAATTTCTGTCTGTCCATCTGGTTGAGGGAGAAAACTTAAGTTGAGAAACTGGTCTTAATTAAGCTTCTAACTGACCTACTTAATGTCACCTTCATTGTGCATTATATGTGTTTCATTCAGCCACTTTGAACTACATGTAAATGATGCAGAGGTGAAGTTGACATTCAATAACATGGACTTAATACAGAAAAATCAATATGATGAAAACACTGCATTCAATTTTGTTCCTTTGACATAATTTCCCTGACAAATGTATTGATTATTTGGTTTCTAAGGTCAAACTCAAGATTATTTCACTTATATTGCTGCATTGACATGTTTATTGTGTAGAAAGTGGGCTTGAACTCCTTACCCTGCCTGGGACCCCTTACCCTGCCTGGGACCCAACAATCATGTGTACATGTATATGTTTTCATGCAGTGATACTTTACTGAGGTTTATATACAAACATGCTGACCTAAAACCACCTTCCTACCATTCAGGGTTATAAGATGAAGCCCTGGATATGTCAATTATAAGCCTCTGCCTAAGACAAAAGTTGAAAAACACGTTTTGAAGGAAAGGTACCACACACTGTCTATAGCTGCTGACTCATCAATCTTGACTGGGAGTAAGCTCTATGTGAAAATACACATATAAGCTACAAATAACATGGTCCACAAGTATTGGTAAAATCTATTGATTGGGACTTAACATCACACTCAATAGCTAAGGTCATAACATCACAAACAAGGTACATGTACATGTATGGTCCTGGGAGGATGTGACCCTGGGAGGATGTGACCCTGGGAGGATGTAGCCCTGGAAGGATGTGACCCTGAAAAGATGTGACCCTGGAAGGATGTGGCCCTGGAAGGATGTGGCACTGGAAGGATAGGCCCTGGAAGGATGTGACCCTGGAAGGATGTGGCCCTGGAAGGATGTGGCACTGGAAGGATGGGCCCTGGAAGGATGTGACCCTGGAAGGATATGGCCCTGCAAGGATGTGGCCCTGGAAGGATGTGCCCCTGGAAGGATGTGGCCCTGGAAGGGTGTGGACCTGGAAGGATGTGGCCCTGGAAGGGTGTGGACCTGGAAGGATGGGGCCCTGGAAGGATGTGAACCTGGAAGGATGTGGCCCTGGAAGGATGTGGCCCTGGAAGGATGTGGCCCTGGAAGGATGTGACCCTGGAAGGATGTGACCCTGAAAGGAAGTGACCCTGTAAGGATGTAGCCCTGGAAGGATGTGACCCTGGAAGGATGTGGCCCTGGGAGGATGAGGCCCTGGAAGGATGTAGCCCTGGAAGGATGTGACCCTGGAAGGATATGGCCCTGCAAGGATGTAGCCCTGGAAGGATGTGAACCTGGAAGGATGTGGCCCTGGAAGGATATGAACCTGGAAGGATGTGGACCTGGAAGGATGGGGCCCTGGAAGGATGTGAACCTGGAAGGATGTGGACCTGGAAGGATGGGGCCCTGGAAGGATGTGACCCTGGAAGGATGTGGCCCTGGAAGGATGTGGCCCTGGAAGGATGTGGCCCTGGAAGGATGTGGACCTGGAAGGATGGGGCCCTGGAAGGATGTGAACCTGGAAGGATGTGAACCTGGAAGGATGTGAACCTGGAAGGATGTGGCCCTGGAAGGATGTGGCCCTGGAAGGATGTGGCCCTGGAAGGGTGTAGCCCTGGAAGGATGTGAACCTGGAAGGATGTGGACCTGGAAGGATGGGGCCCTGGAAGGATGGGGCCCTGGAAGGATGTGACCCTGGAAGGATGTGGCCCTGGAAGGATGTGGCCCTGGAAGGATGGGGCCCTGGAAGGATGTGAACCTGGAAGGATGTGAACCTGGAAGGATGTGGCCCTGGAAGGATGTGGCCCTGGAAGGATGTGGCCCTGGAAGGATGTGGCCCTGGAAGGATGTGGCCCTGGAAGGATGTGGCCCTGGAAGGATGTGGCCCTGGAAGGATGTGGCCCTGGAAGGATGTGAACCTGGAAGGATGTGGCCCTGGAAGGATGTGGCCCTGGAAGGATGTGGACCTGGAAGGATGTGACCCTGGAAGGATGTGGCCCTGGAAGGATGTGAACCTGGAAGGATGTGACCCTGGAAGGATGTGGCCCTGGAAGGATGGGGCCCTGGAAGGATGTGAACCTGGAAGGATGTGGACCTGGAAGGATGGGGCCCTGGAAGGATGTGAACCTGGAAGGATGTGGCCCTGGAAGGATGTGGCCCTGGAAGGATGTGGCCCTGGAAGGATGTGGCCCTGGAAGGATGTGGACCTGGAAGGATGGGGCCCTGGAAGGATGTGAACCTGGAAGGATGTGGCCCTGGAAGGATGTGACCCTGGAAGGATGTGGCCCTGGAAGGATGTGGACCTGGAAGGATGGGGCCCTGGAAGGATGTGAACCTGGAAGGATGTGGCCCGGGAAGGATGGGGCCCTGGAAGGATGTGAACCTGGAAGGATGTGGCCCTGGAAGGATGTGGCCCTGGAAGGATGTGGCCCTGGAAGGATGTGGCCCTGGAAGGATGTGAACCTAACATGCTTCCATGGAAGTTTGTTAGATTGAGGCTTCCCCTCTTATGGCAACCTAAGATAACTTGAATGTAACAATGATATTGGGATATTGTCAGTTTGATTACTATAGTCCATTCAAATATAATATAGACCCGACCTCATGCAAGCCACCAGTATGCCCCCAAATAATGTCTATATCATAAATGGCCTATATGTACATGTATATAGTTAGCTGTGTCTGACTTACGTTTTCCTAATTTTTTCACTGCAAAATTCAACAAATTTATGTCACAACTTAAGACACTCAGCAGTATCAGCACAGACACATACAATATATACAACCATCCTTTGACAAATTACAAAATAACCACAATTATTTTTCCTGGCCATTCAACCGTGGTTAAAATGTGTACACAAACAAACAAAATGTACAGTTCTTTTGGTATTCTTAGTAATAAATCAACTTACTTAAATTTTCATTTGTTATCGCTTACTGATTTTTTCTATGAATTTTCACCAGAAATAATTCTATAAACGTTTAAATGATTTACTTTCTTTAAAACTACTTACGATTTCCATCATTTGCTTCAGAAATCCTTTCCCGAATCATACGACAAGCATCGTAAACAATAGTGGATGGTTCAAACTGCATCGTCTTCACCACATTGCCCCCGACGACGCTCACTTTCAGAGAAAGCGTCGCCATTTTGATTCCTTTTAAAACTGCGACACTGGTTAATGTTTTCTTATAACTTTTTCAAACGTTACTCGGATATCTAGCCGGTTTCCTTGGTTACCTAGTTGGTTCTTCACTCGACATTTGGAATTCTTATCTGAAAGAACAAACACAAGAAATCAATTAGTCATCTGAGCACCTTGTCTGTCCCAAGCTTTAGTTTGCCACTTGTCTATCCCAAGCTTTAGTTTGCCACTTGTCTATCCCAAGCTTTAGTTTGCCACTTGTCTATCCCAAGCTTTAGTTTGCCACTTGTCTATCCCAAGCTTTAGTTTGCCACTTGTCTATCCCAAGCTTTAGTTTGCCACTTGTCTATCCCAAGCTTTAGTTTGCCACTTGTCTATCCCAAGCTTTAGTTTGCCACTTGTCTATCCCAAGCTTTAGTTTGCCACTTGTCTATCCCAAGCTTTAGTTTGCCACTTGTCTATCCCAAGCTTTAGTTTGCCACTTGTCTATCCCAAGCTTTAGTTTGCCACTTGTCTATCCCAAGCTTTAGTTTGCCACTTGTCTATCCCAAGCTTTAGTTTGGCACTTATCTGTCAATTAAAAAGCCTTAAAATACAGTTTACCAGACATGCACGAATACACGTATTCACTCCAATATGGGACATTTCAGGAGCTTACCAAACAATTATACATTGTAACTTTGGTTATACAACACCTCTATTGGCTGTATAAGATGTAATTTCAACATTACCATGTTAGTTGAGGAATCCACAATATTCTACATGGAAACAATTACATTTACAGTTAAGACTTATCTCACAAAAACAGTATTTTTTGTTTGTAAAACATGATTTACAGAAAACACAAAGTAAACCTGGTCTGTTAGCATGAGAAAGCGACACAGTAGGCCGAGGGCTAATATTACAAGATATTACCCTGAAGTCGACCAATCCACATTGATATCCAGATAACAGTTACTATGAGACTGAATGACCTAATCAAAGCACCCTCTATTGATCAGATTATATTGCTTTGTCGCTGTACCAATTTGGAGGGGCAATAAGAGATGATATTGCCCTGTCGAGATAATAAATAGGGCTCCCCAAGTACAATTCCACATGTACCGTAGTCCAGCTATAGAAACATTGACAACAAAAGTACATGTGCTCAATGCCTGCATGAGAGGCTGCTAAAAAATCAGATTGCACACTTAACATGTGGGTGTTTGATCACATCCAATAACAAACCACAGCCTTGTCTCAAACTAGCTGAAATAAAGGACTTCTGACCAGAAAAATACAATATTGAATAATCATATTATAAGAATGAAACTTAATGGGTTGGACATCCAAAATATATACAGCTGTGCATGTGCTTGTTACAATTTGGAATAATTTTCTAAATGTTCTACCATTTTGGCTATAACATAATCATTTGGACTATGTCTGGTATAGATATAACAGACCACTGATAACTAGTCTGTACATTATACTCCTCCCTAGTAATAGTTAGAGTATTTCAATAAACACTGACAACCTTCTAACAGTAGCCCGTCCACCCCCCTTTTCCACCATTTCCCAGTGAGTGACTAACTGGACCATCTGTCATTATGACTGTAAGATTACCACATAACAGTGACAGAACACAGCCATCTGTGATTGAGAGATAGCAGCTCACCCCAGGAATAGGATCCACACAGTTCATTAATTATTTACAAATATTTGAGACAACATCTAATTCCTCCTTTAGTGTTGCACTACAGTACAGTGTATATGCTAAGTTTAAAAAAAATCAAATTTCTGGCAATTAAAATACTCAATTTCGACTTGGAAGTAACTCAAAGCTTCTGTTAAAGGCCTCAAAGATACAGACTTTTATGAATTGATTGATTGTTTGATGTTTTACGCCGCGCTCAAGATTATTTCACTTATATGGAGGTGTTGCCAGTTTTATTGTGGGAGGAAACCGGGCTCTATGCCCGGAGGAAACCCACGACCTTCCGCTGGTAACTGGCAACCGACTTCTATGAAACCCTAACACATTGCATCCTCCATGGGTTTTACAACAGAAAATTATGAATGTATAAAATGCACTGTAGTGACAGTTGCAAACAGGTGTACATGTACATGTACATCATGAATGTAAGCTGTAAACACATGACCCCTGAGGCCTTGGTGTTTGAATCATGTAAGCTGTAAACACATGAGCTGAGGCTTTGGTGTTTGAATCATGTAAGCTGTAAACACATGAGCTGAGGCTTTGGTGTTTGAATCATGTAAGATGTAAACACATGAGCTGAGGCCTTGGTGTTTGAATCATGTAAGTTGTAAACACATGAGCTGAGGCTTTGGTGTTTGAATCAAGTTAACTGGATTCCTATCTGACAACAACACATTTAGACCAATTGTCAAGCCTAAAAACAGAAATTATGGGGAATTATAGAAAAGGGGAATTATATCAACAATCACTTGAATGAATTTACTGCTTTGTTCTCCATGAATTCCTATAGAAGGTATAGCTGTTTATCAATCTGTTGGTAAATATAGCTGAGTTCAGGGCAAATATACCAGGTTGATGGCTGGGTCGAAAGGCCAAATAGACAGACTGGTACAATTGTCCAAACACTCAGTCAAATTTCAACTGTTTTGAGTTCTTAGATGAATGAATGAACCACAATAAAATCACTGAACCATGGCAGTTATTTCAGGATATGTAAAGTATGAGTAAGGCTAACTAAAGCATTCAGTCTGAGATATTTAACTGGTAATTCAATCAGTCTACATAATAAAATAATACCTGGTCTATGTTTAGTTGAGTATAGATTGCATGATTAGAGCTTAATGTTGCTTATTGCATCGAATAGATTGATTGCATACAGTAATTGAGATCATATTTTTTGCTGAATTATCAGGGCGATGTGTTGAATTATTACACCATGATCAGGGTGATGTGTTGAATTATTACACCATGATCAGGATGAGGTGTTGAATTATTACACCATGATCAGGGTGAGGTGTTGAATTATTACATCATGATCAGGGTGATGTGTTGAATTATTACACCATGATCAGGGTGAGGTGTTGAATTATAACACCATGATCAGGGTGATGTGTTGAATTATTACACCATGACCAGGGTGAGGTGTTGAATTATTACACCATGATCAGGGTGAGGTGTTGAATTATTACACCATGATCAGGGTGATGTGTTCAATTATTACACCATGATCAGAATGATGTGTTGAATTATTACACCATGATCAGAATGATGTGTTGAATTATTACACCATGATCAGGATGATGTGTTGAATTATTACACCATGATCAGGGTGATGTGTTGAATTATTACACCATGATCAGGGTGATGTGTTGAATTATTACACCATGATCAGGTTGATGTGTTGAATTATTACACCATGATCAGGGTGATGTGTTGAATTATTACACCATGATCAGAATGATGTGTTGAATTATTACACCATGATCAGGACGAGGTGTTGAATTATTACATCATGATCAGGATGATGTGTTGAATTATTACACCATGATCAGGATGATGTGTTGAATTATTACACCATGATCAGGATGATGTGTTGAATTATTACAGCATGATCAGGATGATGTGTTGAATTATTACACCATGATCAGGATGATGTGTTGAATTATTACACCATGATCAGGATGGGGTGTTGAATTATTACACCATGATCAGGTTGATGTGTTGAATTATTACACCATGATCAGGGTGATACGTTGAATTATTACATCATGATCAGGATGGTGTGTTGAATTATTACACCATAAGCCCATAGCTTAGGTTTTATAGCCAATAACAACTATCAAATACAAACTATACAAAGTACAAACCCTGGTAGTTATATGAATACATGTATTAAAGTAAAAGTTGACTTACATGTACTGTGGTTGGAAAAAAATTCATGTTGAATAAATTTAAATTGAGAAAGAACTAATGCTCCATACATTGCAATGTAACCAAACCATTTCCCGGATTCCATGCAGTCTCAGATCACGGAAATTCAGCAAAAGTCCAACTGTAGGTCTGCAGGCATAAGCCCTCCTACACGAATATACAAGTGCCCTTAACATAATAGCGTGTAATAACAAACATGTAAACCCCAAATTGTGCAGATATGAGCACTCGTAGTTAAGAGTGCTTTGTGCAGGCAGGCTCTGGCCTCTTTTCCACCAAACCCAGGATGACATTTAAATATTAGAATTGAGAGATGACTTACATGTAGTTCTGTGGCCCAGCAGACATCCTGTGGAAAGTGTTTTACAAACTAATCCCACTTCACAGAAACCCAACAGCATTGGATTACAGGAAATCACTACAAGTGTCACCCTGGATCCGCCTCCTGTTGCCATGGTAACTGAACACAATCACCGCTTAAAAGTCCTTGCAGCTTAACATGGGATTTGGTATATCTATGTGTCATTAGTACATTTTCGGATCTGTCGGTCGAGGTTTTACTGTGATAAATGCTTCTATAATTCTCTAATCTAACTTTAACCAAATTCCCCATAACAATGGACATTTTACCTTTTGATCTTCTTTGAAATTCAAAAATGTTTCTTGCCAGTGGATGATATTCAGATGCCTGTAGATACATTTAAACAGTCAAATGTTTGCATTCATATAACTCAGAAGCTCTGGAAACTTGAAAAATGCAGATGGATAAACTTAATAATCAATAGCAATGAAATGAAATAATACTTTCAAAGAAGATTGCTTTGCTATCCCCTTGATATTCCATAATGTTGCAAAGATCAATCCAGTTTCTTGAAGCCAATATCTCTGGAGAAGCAAAAAGTCGAGGATGGAATGTAAGCCATTAGTATTGAACAGAAATCTAGATAAGATAAGCTAACCACTGTAGCAAGTGGTTGCCACAAGCCTAACTGTACCAGTGTCCAGTCACACTGAAGTAATCTCACACACAGAACTAAGTGTTCCAGGGATTTGACATTTATATATACCAACTACATAGAGATGAGGGCTGGATTCTTCACCCTGTAAAACACCAGGGGTAATTTCCCTGCCTAATACCAGCATTATTTGACTGGCTGCACACTCCTTTTCCAATTACCTCCAAATTAGACTAAAGTACCATTACACCATTATCAACATTACTGCAAATTCAGCTACAATTTTCCCTCATAACAACCTGTCATTTTAAACACCCTTCTAATAGTTGTATTATAGAATGACAAACATTACAAGCGACATGAGCTGCCAAAATAAGGATATTCTCATGAATTCAGATTGTCAAGGGAAAGGGGGAATCTGCAGTTCATTGAAAAACATCAAAAAAGATTTGATCCATCTATACTTTGTATTAACTCGTGGGAAATTTATTGCTGCTTGTTTTGAAACTGAAAGAAGGTGGCCATTGTGCTTTGTAAGTAGCAAAAACAACTGATCTTTCCTGAACAGTTTCCCCTTCCAGTCCCTTTCTCACTCCTAAGAGCGCACTAAGAAAACTTTCTAACATTCTGGACAATTTCCTTGGTATTTCTTACTCATCATAAGCCTTGTTTGCGTCAAATGAACTTGAATAGTTTAAGGTGATGATGTGGATGTATTTCCAGAGCCTGACAGTTTAACGCTGAACTATATATGAGCATCGGCACGCCTGATTTTGGATTGATTGATTGGTGTTTTACGCCGCGCTCAAGATTATTTCACTTATATGGCGGCGTTGCCAGTTTTATTGTGGGAGGAAACTGGGCTCTGTGCCCGGAGGAAACCCACGACCTTCCGCTGGTAACTGGCAACCATCCCACATAGGTCGTTCGAGTGAAAACTCAGTCAGAAAATTTTCCAATTTTTGGACTGAGTGGGATTCGAGCCCGCGACCCATTGGTGGAAGGCTGTTCGGATTGAGCGTCCAACGCTCTACCTACTGAGCCACGGAGGCCCCTCCTGGTTTTTGAAGGTCCGAGTCTTAAAAGGTCTAACTCAGCAGGGATACACGAGTTTAAATAATGTGTAATTCAGAGGGTGATATCAATGTAAAGCTTTTATTTTTGCTTTGTTTTTAAATTCTGTTTTAACAGACTTAACATGCAGAGGGGGGGGGGGGGGGGGTACATGCATGGTATAATATATAAATGTATACACATATGTGTAACGTTTTCTGGCTTGCTGCATGGACATCTATAATTGTATTAAAGGCTTAATTTGCAAATTAAATACTGAGTCATAAAAGCTTTAAGTTATTTCTGTTGTAGTTGTGTCGTTCTGATTCAGCCCTTCCAAATGCTTGGTCACCTCACCATTTTGCCATTGGTATGTCCTGGTGCCTGCAGCTTTTAATTGGAAGATATAATACATGCTCTCTCTAGATGCCACACCCACCTGTACCTAGCAGTTCCTCAATGGGATAGCTATTGAGGTAGACTACATGTACATGCAGTGATATAAAGCAGGAATAATTGGTCAATTCCCCTGGTGATACTGGCTGCATGCTGGTAGGTTCAAATCTGCATCATTACACTCATGGAGAAATGATGAAGCATTCTAATTGACCAGTGTTTTGGGACTGTTTTTGTTGATTATTTACTCGAGAGTGACTTCAAATAAATCTTGCAAAATTCAGCATTAATATGTTACAATACAATAGTAGAGTAGTTTATATATTTATGAACCCTAAATCACACAGGCACAGGGAAAATCTTCTTGTCTAAATTAACCACGGAGACAAGTTTCTAATTGTGTTAAAAAGAGGTATTTCATTTAGATCTTTATACCCCATAATAAATTGGTGTAATAAAGTAAACCTATGATATTTCATTAGGTTGACGACTGACAGGAGCTTGGCCTTAGTGACTCAGTATAATTTTCTGGAACACTTTGTATTACATTGACAATGTTTACGCATCTTTAGTACCTTATATATATTTATGAACACTAAAACACACGGGCACAGGGAAAATCTTCTTGTCTAAAATAACCATGCCGCCAAGTTTCTAATTGTGTATGTCATTTAGACACATACTGTAGGCCTGACACTGACAGGTCGAAAATTCAGAACTAGAATCTGTTTTCACACCAGTTTAAAAGTGCCATGAGTACTACCTACATGTACATGTAAAAAGACTGACACATCTGAAGTCACAGTGGATTAATGAGAAATCTGCTGCCATTCTAGCACCTTGTCAAGCGGCAATCATTATGTCAATGTGAGAGTTAGGGTTGGCAATTGTGTAGGCACTCGATTTATTGAATATTCATTTTAATATTTGACTTATCAACGTATAAAACTTACTTAAACATGTGTTTAAAATGGCTCATGATTAACTCTTCCACGAGGGACCACCAAGTGAAAAACCTAATCAATAACTATCAATCAATGGGGTTATGTTGAAGAGAGACTATTACTCTGCTGACTGACCCAAACAAGTTGAGTGAAATAATATGATGACCTGAAACTCGCAAGCGACTGCATGTACAGTGTATGATCATTTGATGGATGCAATTTCAGTTTGATACTTCCAATCTAATCGTGCAAATGGGCCTTAACCAGTTAGAGGACATATTTAAGTACCCTGCACATAGTTATTGTATATAATTGTTATAAATACAAATGAGCCCTGACTTCCAGTAAATTGCCCTCATACTAATTGGCCAGTAATTGTTTCCCAGGAAACTACGGGTCAAAGGTCAACTACATTCAAATACTACCAGGAAATAGCTGTTATACATCTAGTTCAACCAACATCAACTCTTCCAGTCTGCAGCTGTTGAAACGGATATTCAAATTCCCCATACAACAGGAAATATATCTGTGGTTTAATTCTTCTATTTTGTAAAAAATCTAAATCTCTAAGTCCAAATTTACAGCAAACCCATCCATTTACAGTGAACCCATCCATTTACAGCAAACCCATCCATTTACAGCGAACCCATCCATTTACAGCAAACACATCCATTTACATTGAACCCATCCATTTACAGCGAACCCATCCATTTACAGTGAACCCATCCATTTACAGCAAACCCATCCATTTACAGTGAACCCATCCATTTACAGCAAACCCATCCATTTACAGCGAACCCATCCATTTACAGCAAACCCATCCATTTACATTGAACCCATCCATTTACAGCGAACCCATCCATTTACAGCAAACCCATCCATTTACATTGAACCCATCCATTTACAGCGAACCCATCCATTTACAGCAAACCAATCCATTTACAGCAAACCCATCCATTTACAGCGAACCCATCCATTTACAGCAAACCCATCCATTTACAGCAAACCCATCCATTTACAGCAAACCCATCCATTTACAGCAAACCCATCCATTTACATTGAACTGCTGGATATTGATTTGATTGATGTTTCTAAGACCACCACAAGATTATTTTACTACTGTGAACATTGCCTAGTTTAGTGGCTGGAGAGGGGGCCTGGAGAGGGGCCCAGGAGAGGTGCCTGAAGAGGGGCCCAGGAGAGGGGGCCTGGTGGAGATCCCTGACCTTCAGAGGTACCTGATAACCATTCCACATGATTGAAATTTGACAGGGCTTGTTTCAGAGTAACCCGGGCATACAGACAATGTGACAGGGCTTGTTTCAGAGTAACCCGGGCATACAGACAATGTGACAGGGCTTGTTTCAGAGTAACCCGGGCATACAGACAATGTGACAGGGCTTGTTTCAGAGTAACCCGGGCATACAGACAATGTGACAGGGCTTGTTTCAGAGTAACCCGGGCATACAGACAATGTGACAGGGCTTGTTTCAGAGTAACCCGGGCATACAGACAATGTGACAGGGCTTGTTTCAGAGTAACCCGGGCATACAGACAATGTGACAGGGCTTGTTTCAGAGTAACCCGGGCATACAGACAATGTAACAGGGCTTGTTTCAGAGTAACCCGGGCATACAGACAATGTGACAGGGCTTGTTTCAGAGTAACCAGGGCATACAGACAATGTGACAGGGCTTGTTCCAGAGTAACCCGGGCATACAGACAATGTGACAGGGCTTGTTTCAGAGTAACCCGGGCATACAGACAATGTGACAGGGCTTGTTCCAGAGTAACCCGGGCATACAGACAATGTGACAGGGCTTGTTTCAGAGTAACCAGGGCATACAGACAATGTGACAGGGCTTGTTCCAGAGTAACCCGGGCATACAGACAATGTGACAGGGCTTGTTTCAGAGTAACCCGGGCATACAGACAATGTGACAGGGCTTGTTCCAGAGTAACCCAGGCATACAGACAATGTGACAGGGCTTGTTTCAGAGTAACCCGGGCATACAGACAATGTGACAGGGCTTGTTTCAGATTAACCCGGGCATACAGACAATGTGACAGGGCTTGTTTCAGATTAACCCGGGCATACAGACAATGTGACAGGGCTTGTTTCAGAGTAACCCGGGCATACAGACAATGTGACAGGGCTTGTTTCAGAGTAACCCGGGCATACAGACAATGTGACAGGGCTTGTTTCAGAGTAACCAGGGCATACAGACAATGTGACAGGGCTTGTTCCAGAGTAACCCGGGCATACAGACAATGTGACAGGGCTTGTTTCAGAGTAACCCGGGCATACAGACAATGTGACAGGGCTTGTTTCAGATTAACCCGGGCATACAGACAATAGTGCTTAACCCGGGCATACAGACAATAGTGCTTAACCCGGGCATACAGACAATAGTGCTTAACCCGGGCATACAGACAATAGTGCTTAACCCGGGCATACAGACAATAGTGCTTAACCCGGGCATACAGACAATAGTGCTTAACCCGGGCATACAGACAATAGTGCTTAACCCGGGCATACAGACAATAGTGCTTAACCCAGGCATACAGACAATAGTGCTTAACCCGGGCATACAGACAATAGTGCTTAACCCGGGCATACAGACAATAGTGCTTAACCCGGGCATACAGACAATAGTGCTTAACCCTGGCATACAGACAATAGTGCTTAACCCGTGCATACAGACAATAGTGCTTAACCCGGGCATACAGACAATAGTGCTTAACCCGTGCATACAGACAATAGTGCTTAACCCGGGCATACAGACAATAGTGCTTAACCCGTGCATACAGACAATGGTGCTTAACCCGGGCATACAGACAATAGTGCTTAACCCGGGCATACAGACAATAGTGCTTAACCCGGGCATACAGACAATAGTGCTTAACCCGGGCATACAGACAATAGTGCTTAACCCGGGCATACAGACAATAGTGCTTAACCCGGGCATACAGACAATAGTGCTTAACCCGTGCATACAGACAATAGTGCTTAACCCGGGCATACAGACAATAGTGCTTAACCCGGGCATACAGACAATAGTGCTGCTATCAACTCCTTCTCAACTTCCTTGTCCCTTTCCAACATTTTTAGCTTAAAACACATTGGACTTTGCAGTTAATTTGGTAATGTGATGTAGAAAACATCCAGGAGCAAATATCTTGTGTAGTACATCCATGACACACTGACCACAATAAGCCAATGTTTGAGAGGAGTGTAAAAATAGAGAACCAACTCAAACATAATTGGAAAATTTTCTGACTGGGTTTTCACTCGAACGACCTATGTGGGATGGTTGCCAGTTACCAGCGGAAGGTTGTGAGTTTCTTCCGGGCACAGAGCCCGGTTTCCTCCCACGCCATATAAGTGAAATAATCTTGAGCGCGGCGTAAAACACCAAACAATCAATCAATCAAACATAAGCAAGCAATATTCTTCTCCAAGCTTACACTCTTACATGAACATGTAAATGTAAATCTGTTTTCATATAGGATTCTTCTTTCCCCAATGTAAAGATTTAAGCACCACAAGCTGATAAATCTAGGGAAAGTTGAACATTTATCCTACACTGGTCATTCACTTTAAATATTGAAAAAATCCCATGTTTCAGTTTAGCTGAGAGAGTCCTCTATATATATGATAAAATTCATACGGTTGTTAGATGTACATGTAAGGAGAAGAGTATCTTTTAAATTAACCCAGTTTAGATTATTGCTAATGAATACGAAATACTTCAACTGACGCCAGTTGTTGCTTTGTGGAATTACAGTTACCGTTATATTATCCTATGTGTAGTCAATACATCTCATCTTCATAGATCTTCTTCTGAAAATCATTTGTTCTGTTAATATGAACCATCACTTTGACAGTAGGAACAGGTCATGTCTATCAAAGAGACTGAATCATTGGATATACAGGGGTTACAAATGAAATTCTGTCATGTCTATCAAAGAGACTGAATCATTGGATATACAGGGGCTACAAATGGAATTCTGTCATGTCTATCAAAGAGACTGAATCATTGGATATACAGGGACTACAAATGGAATTCTGTCATGTCTATCAAAGAGACTGAATCATTGGAAACACAGGGGCTACAAATGGAATTCTGTCATGTCTATCAAAGAGACTGAATCATTGGATATACAGGGGCTACAAATGGAATTCTGTCATGTCTATCAAAGAGACTGAACCATTGGATATACAGGGACTACAAATGGAATTCTGTCATGTCTATCAAAGAGACTGAATCATTGGATATACAGGGACTACAAATGGAATTCTGTCATGTCTATCAAAGAGACTGAATCATTGGATATACAGGGGCTACAAATGGAATTCTGTCATGTCTATCAAAGAGACTGAATCATTGGATATACAGGGGCTACAAATGGAATTTTGTCATGGCTATCAAAGAGACTGAATCATTGGATACGGGGGGGGTTATAAATGGAATTCTGTCATGTCTATCAAAGATACCGAATCATTGGATATACAGGGGCTATAAATGGAATTCTGTCATGTCTATCAAAGAGACTGAATCATTGGATATACAGGGACTACAAATGGAATTCTGTCATGTCTATCAAAGAGACTGAATCATTGGATGTACAGGGGCTACAAATGGAATTCTGTCATGTCTATCAAAGAGACTGAATCATTGGATATACAGGGGCTACAAATGGAATTCTGTCATGTCTATCAAAGAGACTGAATCATTAGATATACAGGGGCTATAAATGGAATTCTGTCATGTCTATCAAAGAGACTGAATCATTGGATATACAGGGGCTACAAATGGAATTCTGTCATGTCTATCAAAGAGACTGAATCATTGGATGTACAGGGGCTACAAATGGAATTCTGTCATGTCTATCAAAGATACTGAATCATTGGATGAACAGGGGCTGCAAATGGAATTCTGTCATGTCTATCAAAGAGACTGAATCATTGGATATACAGGGACTACAAATGGAATTCTGTCATGTCTATCAAAGAGACTGAATCATTGGATATACAGGGGCTACAAATGGAATTCTGTCATGTCTATCAAAGAGACTGAATCATTGGATATACAGGGGCTATAAATGGAATTCTGTCATGGCTATCAAAGAGACTGAATCATTGGATATACAGGGGCTACAAATGGAATTCTGTCATGTCTATCAAAGAGACTGAATCATTGGATATACAGGGGCTATAAATGGAATTCTGTCATGTCTATCAAAGAGACTGAATCATTGGATATACAGGGGCTACAAATGGAATTCTGTCATGTCTATCAAAGAGACTGAATCATTGGATATACAGGGACTACAAATGGAATTCTGTCATGAATGTCTATCAAAGAGACTGAATCATTGGATATACAGGGGCTATAAATGGAATTCTGTCATGTCTATCAAAGAGACTGAATCATTGGATATACAGGGACTACAAATGGAATTCTGTCATGTCTATCAAAGATACCGAATCATTGGATATACAGGGGCTATAAATGGAATTCTGTCATGTCTATCAAAGATACTGAATCATTGGATATCAGGGCATTAGCCAGAAATTCGAAGTAGCCCGTCCAAAACTCTAGAGCCACGGGCGCTTGACCCCCCCCCCCCCCCCCCCCCTAAAAAAAAAAAAAAAAAAATCTCAACTTTTTTTAATTTTTTTTTTTATTTGAAGAAATAACAAACAACAAATTACGTCGTGAGCAAACATGATAAATTTATTTTTTTAAATCTGTACACGTAGAGCTGTACTGTAGGCTATACGATTAATCCTACTGGTTGTTTATGCTACCGTACGGCGTAGTAAGTTCAAACACTCGTTAAGGTATTGATTTAGTACAATCTTCTAAGTGTATCATATATTCAAAGTTCCGACTTTGACTAAATGTACAACAAACAGAGAATAAAAAAGAAAAGGATGCTTGAACAAATCACTCCTACATAAGGTCGTCTGTCGGCCAACCAACTAAATCACCAAAGCGAAAACAGACGTGCGCTGCCGCAGTCACAATACGTCAATATGTAGGCCCTACGGGTATCCGATCAGTTATCGTACGCTTTTGCCGGGTTTTCAATGCTAAAATTTACATCAGTGTTTGCATTGACTAGAAATTCCACAGAAGTGACGCTGGGCTCAGCCGACTTGTGTTGAAATAGTTTAATTTCTCCCAAGAAATAGGGACCGGACATTCACCCGCTCGTCTGCATGTTTTTGTAGAGTGACGGGAACCAGTTATCGTACATCCAATGTTAAAGATGTTGTGACGTCATTTCTCGTATTCGAAAAGTCCCCGACTATTCTTGGGTCGACTGACAAATGTAACTCAATAAAAAGTTTTATTTATATTTGGAGGTTGAATTTTTGAAAGGAGACGCCTCGATACGTAAGCCTGTTGTCATCGGCGGGAAAGCCTGATCGCTTGGGTTAATAAACACGCATAAGTGTTGGGTGTATAGGTTATGGATCGGATAGGCCTACCCGTACGATATAAACTCTATCAAAAAATTCCAAGGAAAATGACATTTCACTCCAATCACTCGCGTAAACACTTGCATGAGTGGCACTGTTGGCAAGATATTCGTAGCCAAGACACTAAGTGTAAAATATATCGCTAATTGAACCTCGTGCGCGGTGAACAAAAAGCGTGCTGTAATCTTCCTAACCTGGCTAAAGGTCAAACAAGGAAGGTCATTACGTCACGAAGATCACGTGGTCGCATTGTGAACTTGCGATGTGGCACCGTCTTTTACTTTGCGAAATCCCATTTTTTTAGAAAGTATAAGGATTATAAACAGTAAATAAAAGCCTTTCAAGATT
Organism: Lepidochitona cinerea; assembly: GCA_963971465.1. NCBI lineage: Eukaryota > Metazoa > Mollusca > Polyplacophora > Chitonida > Tonicellidae > Lepidochitona > Lepidochitona cinerea. The sequence continues at coordinate 1,846,355 of OZ020559.1, forward strand.
AAAGCTGCTTTTCAACAAACATTAAAACTAGGCTACAGATTACAGGAGGCGTTAAACCGAGCGCGAGGCCTGATAGCTGGCCGGCTGTGCGGACACCATCCCACTAGTACACTACTGCACGCAGATTTTTGCTATTTGAGCTCCAGGGGCTCGTTCTACTAAGCTGGCGCAAAGTTACGCATAGGTTTACAGAATAGAGTTGCGCCTCCAGACTTGCGACCATGCGCAAGTTCCTATAATTTAACACGCGTTTGCGACTGGCGCAACTTACGCCAGCTTAGTAGAACGAGCCCCTGGCGGTCCTTCCGACGGCAGTTTAACATCGACAAGTACTTTGATAAACGAAATAATTGAGTCCTATTTTCTAATTTACCGACATGTCAGTTGATACAGGCGACATGAAGTCTGTCGTGTCATTTTTTACGCATTTTACGTAATTTTTACTTTTAGGAGTTCAAATTTTTTTTTTTTACTTTTTTTTTGCCCGTCCAAAATAGCCCCTGTCGACCAATTGCCCGTCCACTTGGACGGGTGGACGGGTGTCTGGCTAACCCTATGTTGGATATACAGGGGCTACAAATGGAATTCTGTCCTGAATGTCTATCAAAGATACTGAATCATTGGATATACAGGGGCTACAAATGGAATTCTGTCATGTCTATCAAAGAGACTGAATCATTGGATATACAGGGACTACAAATGGAATTCTGTCATGTCTATCAAAAAGACTAAATCATTGGATATACAGGGGCTACAAATGGAATTCTGTCATGTCTATCAAAGAGACTGAATCATTGGATATACAGGGGCTACAAATGGAATTCTGTCATGTCTTTTAAAGAGACTGAATCATTGGATATACAGGGGCTACAAATGGAATTCTGTCATGTCTATCAAAGAGACTGAATCATTGAATATACAGGGGCTATAAATGGAATTCTGTCATGTCTATCAAAGAGACTGAATCATTGGATATACAGGGGCTACAAATGGAATTCTGTCATGTCTATCAAAGAGACTGAATCATTGAATATACAGGGGCTATAAATGGAATTCTGTCATGTCTATCAAAGAGACTGAATCATTGGATATACAGGGGCTACAAATGGAATTCTGTCATGTCTATCAAAGAGACTGAATCATTGGATATACAGGGGCTACAAATGGAATTCTGTCATGTCTATCAAAGAGACTGAATCATTGAATATACAGGGGCTATAAATGGAATTCTGTAATGTCTATCAAAGAGACTGAATCATTGGATGTACAGGGGCTATAAATGGAATTCTGTCATGGCTATCAAAGAGACTGAATCATTGGATACGGGGGTGTTATAAATGGAATTCTGCCATGTCTATCAAAGAGACTGAATCATTGGATATACAGGGGCTATAAATGGAGTTCTGTCATGTCTATCAAAGAGACTGAATCATTGGAAACACAGGGGCTATAAATGGAATTCTGTCATGTCTATCAAAGAGACTGAATCATTGGATATACAGGGGTTACAAATGGAATTCTGCCATGTCTATCAAAGAGACTGAATCATTGGATATACAGGGACTACAAATGGAATTCTGTCATGTCTATCAAAGAGACTGAATCATTGGATATACAGGGGCTACAAATGGAATTCTGTCATGTCTATACAAGAAGATTTTCCCTGTGCCCGTGTGTTTTAGTGTCCATAAATATCAAAGAGACTGAATCATTGGATATACAGGGGCTATAAATGGAATTCTGTCATGGCTATCAAAGAGACTGAATCATTGGATATACAGGGGCTACAAATGGAATTCTGTCATGTCTATCAAAGAGACTGAATCATTGGATATACAGGGGCTATAAATGGAATTCTGTCATGTCTATCAAAGAGACTGAATCATTGGATATACAGGGGCTACAAATGGAATTCTATCATGTCTATTAAAGAGACTGAATCATTGGATATACAGGGACTACAAATGGAATTCTGTCCTGAATGTCTATCAAAGAGACTGAATCATTGGATATACAGGGGCTATAAATGGAATTCTGTCATGTCTATCAAAGAGACTGAATCATTGGATATACAGGGACTACAAATGGAATTCTGTCATGTCTATCAAAGATACCGAATCATTGGATATACAGGGGCTATAAATGGAATTCTGTCATGTCTATCAAAGATACTGAATCATTGGATATACAGGGGCTACAAATGGAATTCTGTCATGTCTATCAAAGAGACTGAATCATTGGATATACAGGGACTACAAATGGAATTCTGTCATGTCTATCAAAAAGACTAAATCATTGGATATACAGGGGCTACAAATGGAATTCTGTCATGTCTATCAAAGAGACTGAATCATTGGATATACAGGGGCTACAAATGGAATTCTGTCATGTCTATCAAAGAGACTGAATCATTGGATATACAGGGGCTACAAATGGAATTCTGTCATGTCTATCAAAGAGACTGAATCATTGAATATACAGGGGCTATAAATGGAATTCTGTCATGTCTATCAAAGAGACTGAATCATTGGATATACAGGGGCTACAAATGGAATTCTGTCATGTCTATCAAAGAGACTGAATCATTGAATATACAGGGGCTATAAATGGAATTCTGTCATGTCTATCAAAGAGACTGAATCATTGGATATACAGGGGCTACAAATGGAATTCTGTCATGTCTATCAAAGAGACTGAATCATTGGATATACAGGGGCTACAAATGGAATTCTGTCATGTCTATCAAAGAGACTGAATCATTGAATATACAGGGGCTATAAATGGAATTCTGTCATGTCTATCAAAGAGACTGAATCATTGGATGTACAGGGGCTATAAATGGAATTCTGTCATGGCTATCAAAGAGACTGAATCATTGGATACGGGGGTGTTATAAATGGAATTCTGCCATGTCTATCAAAGAGACTGAATCATTGGATATACAGGGGCTATAAATGGAGTTCTGTCATGTCTATCAAAGAGACTGAATCATTGGATGTACAGGGGCTACAAATGGAATTCTGTCATGTCTATCAAAGATACTGAATCATTGGATATACAGGGGCTACAAATGGAATTCTGTCATGTCTATCAAAGAGACTGAATCATTGGATGAACAGGGGCTGCAAATGGAATTCTGTCATGTCTATCAAAGAGACTGAATCATTGGATATACAGGGGCTATAAATGGAATTCTGTCATGTCTATCAAAGAGACTGAACCATTGGATATACAGGGGCTACAAATGGAATTCTGTCATGTCTATCAAAGAGACTGAATCATTGGATATACAGGGGCTATAAATGGAATTCTGTCATGGCTATCAAAGAGACTGAATCATTGGATACGGGGGGGTTATAAATGGAATTCTGTCATGTCTATCAAAGAGACTGAATCATTGGATATACAGGGGCTATAAATGGAATTCTGTCATGTCTATCAAAGAGACTGAATCATTGGATGTACAGGGGCTATAAATGGAATTCTGTCATGGCTATCAAAGAGACTGAATCATTGGATACGGGGGGGTTATAAATGGAATTCTGTCATGTCTATCAAAGAGACTGAATCATTGGATATACAGGGGCTATAAATGGAGTTCTGTCATGTCTATCAAAGAGACTGAATCATTGGATATACAGGGGCTACAAATGGAATTCTGTCATGTCTATCAAAGAGACTGAATCATTGGATATACAGGGGCTACAAATGGAATTCTGTCATGTCTATCAAAGATACTGAATCATTGGATATACAGGGGCTACAAATGGAATTCTGTCATGGCTATCAAAGAGACTGAATCATTGGATGTACAGGGGCTACAAATGGAATTCTGTCATGTCTATCAAAGATACTGAATCATTGGATATACAGGGGCTACAAATGGAATTCTGTCATGTCTATCAAAGATACTGAATCATTGGATATACAGGGGCTATAAATGGAATTCTGTCATGTCTATCAAAGAGACTGAATCATTGGATATACAGGGGCTACAAATGGAATTCTGTCATGTCTATCAAAGAGACTGAATCATTGGATATACAGGGGCTACAAATGGAATTCTGTCATGGCTATCAAAGAGACTGAATCATTGGATGTACAGGGGCTACAAATGGAATTCTGTCATGTCTATCAAAGATACTGAATCATTGGATATACAGGGGCTACAAATGGAATTCTGTCATGTCTATCAAAGATACTGAATCATTGGATATACAGGGACTACAAATGGAATTCTGTCATGTCTATCAAAGAGACTGAATCATTGGATGAACAGGGGCTGCAAATGGAATTCTGTCATGGCTATCAAAGAGACTGAATCATTGGATATACAGGGGCTACAAATGGAATTCTGTCATGGCTATCAAAGAGACTGAATCATTGGATGTACAGGGGCTATAAATGGAATTCTGTCATGGCTATCAAAGAGACTGAATCATTGGATATACAGGGGCTACAAATGGAATTCTGTCATGTCTATCAAAGAGACTGAATCATTGGATATACAGGGACTACAAATGGAATTCTGTCATGTCTATCAAAGAGACTGAATCATTGGATATACAGGGGCTACAAATGGAATTCTGTCATGTCTATCAAAGAGACTGAATCATTGGATATACAGGGGCTACAAATGGAATTCTGTCATGTCTATCAAAGAGACTGAATCATTGGATATACAGGGGCTACAAATGGAATTCTGTCATGTCTATCAAAGAGACTGAATCATTGGATATACAGGGACTACAAATGGAATTCTGTCATGTCTATCAAAGAGACTGAATCATTGGAAACACAGGGGCTACAAATGGAATTCTGTCATGTCTATCAAAGAGACTGAATCATTGGATATACAGGGACTACAAATGGAATTCTGTCATGTCTATCAAAGAGACTGAATCATTGGATATACAGGGACTACAAATGGAATTCTGTCATGTCTATCAAAGAGACTGAATCATTGGATATACAGGGGCTACAAATGGAATTCTGTCATGTCTATCAAAGAGACTGAATCATTGGAAACACAGGGGCTATAAATGGAATTCTGTCATGTCTATCAAAGAGACTGAATCATTGGATATACAGGGGTTACAAATGGAATTCTGCCATGTCTATCAAAGAGACTGAATCATTGGATATACAGGGGCTACAAATGGAACTTTGTCATGTCTATCAAAGAGACTGAACCATTGGATATACAGGGGTTACAAATGGAATTCTGTCATGTCTATGAAAGAGACTGAATCATTGGATGAACAGGGGCTGCAAATGGAATTCTGTCATGTCTATCAAAGAGACTGAATCATTGGATATACAGGGGCTACAAATGGAATTCTGTCATGTCTATCAAAAAGACTGAATCATTGGATATACAGGGGCTACAAATGGAATTCTGTCATGTCTATCAAAGAGACTGAATCATTGGATATACAGGGGCTACAAATGGAATTCTGTCATGTCTATCAAAGAGACTGAATCATTGGATATACAGGGGCTACAAATGGAATTCTGTCATGGCTATCAAAGAGACTGAATCATTGGATATAATGTACAGGGGCTACCAATGGAATTATTTCTCAGTGTACCTTTTCTTTCCTTCTCACCAAATACTCTGGTTAACAACAAGGTTTATAGGCCAATGATGACTTAACAACTAAACACAAGCTTTTCTAAAGATAATATTTTCCTGTTTATGCTGCTGTGCCATTCAAAGACTGGTTCATTGTTTGGTGTTAACACCCTCAAGATTATCAAATGATTTTCACTTGGAATGACAAACTCACAGTGTTATTGAGTGAAAATAACATGTACATGTCTACACAAATCTACAATTCATTTTGATTACAAAACAAAGAAGTTAATGAAGAAAACGGAATGAAACAAAATACTTACTAAACCCATGCTTATTTCTTTGTAGAAACAATATTTCTAACAAAAGAACTTGAAATATAAAGTATAAAAATCTTTAACATTTATTTGCATTTCCATTTGAGTTGCGTGGAAACAAACCCAATATAACCAGGCTGTATTCATGACACTTCTCAGATACAGAAAATAACCTTACAATTCTACTTACCTAAGTATCAGTATAAGAGGGGTGTACAACACTAACATCCTGCCATCTTAACTCAGACACTCCCGTCTTAGGAAAACTCACTGATTTTACAACTTCTCAGAAAAAAATCACTATGGTTTGGCAGCCTTATTCAAAATACACCAGTTTGGGTGAAGTTTGCACCCAAGTTCACTATAAGTTGTATGTTAAAAGTTAATGTTTTTAGGGGCACCATCTGTGGGATAGGATGGCTATATTAACATACACAGCATCAGTAGTGAGTAACAGCTCTAGCCCAGCCTAACTTTGCCATATATAGAAAGGAGAACATGCTAAACAAGCCAGTATTTCCACTTCCCAGCATCAGCAGCAAGGGAAGAGTTACCTCCCCTAGTGAAAGTAGGTCTCTAAAAAAAGAGCCAGAAATGCCATAGATACCCTAAAGATTAACTTTTAAAAGAACTGAAAAGATCAACCATCAATGAATTTAGAATGTTTTTCTTTTCTCTCATGAATTGCTAGCCTACTAAACAGCAAATCAGTGAAATGTCATCCAACAAATTATTATAGCCTACATCAAAAGATTGATCCATAGATTGTAACAATCAAGATCAAATTCTTTTTGAAGACCACTCATAAATTAACAGTACACCAACCCACATGCTAAAAAATTGTTCCAGGGACAAAATTACAGATATCATAGACCACTTAAACAACATTTGCTGATGTATTAAGCACACATAATGACCTATAATTCACAGAAAAACAATTTAGAAAGCATAATCTAAATTCCTCTCTACTGGTGGAACAGTTTAACCCCAGAATTAACAAATAATGGTTCTATTATAGGTATTACAACCATTATAATATAACTATTCCCTCTGAATAACAGTCACTTATTTTCCAATTATAACTATCATTATTTCTATATTTAAATGGCGTTTCAAAGTTGACGGTCGTAAAGTAAACAATATTTAAAAAAAAGATTTAGAAACTTCTCTGTGTAATTACCCTTAAAACCTGCATCTCTGATCCTCATTTTCTCACTTACATATAGTCCCCAAAATTGCAATGAGAAGGGATGCAAATAAACAGCAAAATATTATACAATAATGCATATTTAAACACTACGGTACTTTTTATCTGATAGGGGTCCAATGAACCCCAACATTTTGGGAGCCAGGGAAAACCTTGAAATTTAAATTAAACTTTTCGATCAATATACATGTACAAGGATAACAATAACATATAAAAAACATACATGTACATGTAGTATCTAAATCGAAGTTTGTTAATCCATAAATAATTATCAAATATTTCTTTATGAACTCCATCATTGGTCCCCAGGTTGCAATCTTTTATTGAGGGATATTATAAATAAGGTGTCATCATGAAATCAGTATTGTGAACAACATCAGTATTGTGAACAACATCAGTATTGTGAACAACATCAGTATTGTGAACAACATCAGTATTGTGAACAACAGCAGTATTGTGAACAACAGCAGTATTGTGAACAACATCAGTAGTGTGAACAACAGCAGTATTGTGAACAACATCAGTATTGTGAACAACAGCAGTATTATGAACAACAGCAGTATTGTGAACAACATCAGTATTGTGAACAACAGCAGTACTGTGAACAACAGCAGTATTGTGAACAACAGCAGTATTGTGAACAACAGCAGTATTGTGAACAACATCAGTATTGTGAACAACAGCAGTATTGTGAACAACATCAGTATTGTGAACAACAGCAGTATTATGAACAACAGCAGTATTGTGAACAACAGCAGTATTGTGAACAACATCAGTATTGTGAACAACAGCAGTATTGTGAACAGCATCAGTATTGTGAACAACAGCAGTATTGTGAACAACAGCAGTATTGTGAACAACAGCAGTATTGTGAACAACAGCAGTATTGTGAACAACATGGTCAGTTCACATCAATGCTGATGTCATCCTCTTGATTGCACTTGGTAAAGACGTCAACATACATGTAGGTGTCAAAAGCTCAAACCTGTTCACAAAAATGAATTCAGGGTAATTCCTTAATTATTTCTCTTCACTGACAATACTCAGGCAACTGGTTTCAATGTGATGAACATCACTTAAGATTCAGACAATCATGGTTTAAAAGCTGTTTACTTCTAGTTTCAGCCATAGATGAATATCAGTAACGCTTTCACAACTTACGGTAAGAATTCCGCTAATTCAAGTACTCAAAACATTACGAAAAGCACTCTAAAAGTTTGAGACTTTTCGTTGGGTGCCTTACCTCCTGCATGGAGCGACTGATAATATCGAGCAATCGCTATTGCTGTTGTTTTAGACCAAACATAGAAGAAAGCAGTCTAATAACTTGTTATCTTCACATTGCTCGTCCTTGAATTAGCGAAATTCTTACCGTACTTCAATGGGGTTCACCGTTCACCCATGTACATACATTTACATATAGGACCTAGATGTTTATCCAAAGTGAATCAAATCATATTTTTCCATTTAGCAGAAGTTTTAGGAAAAATGTTAACAATTCTATGGAATGATCTTGTTAATCCACCAACTAGCTTAGCAAGATACAAAAGCATAGATACTCTGAATAAAGTAAGATGACGCATTGCTGACGTTCTCAATATTTCGACAAAATGTTATTTGTCATCTTCAGGAGAAATGGTTAGAATACAGTGGAATGAGTCCCTTTATGTTTAACATTATGAAATTTTGACAGGGTCATCTGCATTCCCCAGCCCTTTTTTTTTCAAATGATCCACCATTCTCGTGGAATTACAGGCGCAAGCAACTGTTTGGCTACATATTAAAATCCGACTTTAAATGTTTTTATTCAACTATCGATCAACGCAAAGTGAGAATTCCAAAAACTGATCTCTCTTAAAAAAGAGACAAATTACATTCAAACTTTGCGGGTCACATGCTACGGAGCACTGAGCAGAGCTAGCCAGTAGACCTAGTTTTGTACATTCTTTTGCTTGTATCTTTTTTAGTTCTTCCATTTCCAATTTTAAGCAATCTCACTGACTGGGTTTTCACTCGAACGACCTATGTGGGATGGTTGCCAGTTACCAATGGAAGGTCGTGGGTTTCCTCCCACACTAAAACTGGCAACGCCGCCATATAAGTGAAATAATCTTGAGCGCAGCGTAAAACAGCAATCAATCAATCAATCCAATTTTAAGATAGTCTTAACCAGCTTTTTAAGCTGACTTTGATTACTTTAGATTTAAATTTAGCAAAGATAGTGCGAAAAGGTTTCAGAGTTTGTACACTTTCATGTGTAGCTTTCATTTTCAAGCGGACAACTCAAATCGCCAATTCTTTTGAGCCTGACTTAAGTTACACGAATCTATGTAGTTCCTATATAGGCTATAATATTGAATTTTTTTAAACAAATTTTACCTAAGTGAATGGTAACAAGTTGCGTGAATGTTTTTTTTAATTTTTACATGACCTCCACGTAAATAATTATAACCGAAAGATCGTTCGCGAGAAAAAATAAGGCCCGATTCTTTCTACCAGTTCTCACAATGTCAAATTTAATTTTGAAACTAGTATGAAATAGAAAGGTTCACTTTGTTTATTTTGTTGCCTTGTTGGTTGGTTATCCAAGTTTACAACTGTCCAACACATTTAAGTTTTAACTAAGGTTTAGCAAAGAGCACTTTAATTTAAATACTCGTCTTGCAAGCTGAGGTCCATTGCTTCATAACTGTCATCAACAATGGAACTTGCAGGTAAAGTCGGACACTTTATTTAATACTGCAACGAGTGATGTTTTGAGGCTGAACCCTCGAACGGGTGAAGCCGGCCAACCGGAGAACAAGCGGAGTCCGGTGGTAGCTGGGTAGTTCCGTATATTATAGTTATACGTCTACTTAGTAGGATGGGTAGGCCTACTTGGTATTTCTCAGATTGTCAGTCTTCTTAAACAATTATTTCGGCGCGCTTTAGCGTAATTAGCTAGGTCCGCACGATGCCACCATGTATTTTGAAATTTAAGTGAATGGAATACGATGAAAACAAAAATTAACTTACAGATGCAGGACCCGGGACTCAGCGAAGCTTGTTTTCGGCAAGATGGCGATCAGTGACGTCACGGCCGGAAGCTCTGATTGTAAACAAACACATGTGATGGGAGTTAACATTAGTTTGACAGGAGATGTGCATTTTATCTATGAAAGCTCGTCTCGTCTTGTACAGGCTCACTTCAATGACCAAAAGTTAATTTATTTAACTGAGATTAAAACTAGTTAATTATATATAATGTTTACCTAATGTTTAGTTAGTATTTAGTACGAACATGAAAGGATATCCGATGACGCACAGCAAACTTTGGTCGTTTGGACACACGCCTATTGAATTTGAAATTTGGAATTAGGTATGCTTTTTTTAGAGAAATTTCTTGATATTGCTAGCATAATTTCATTGTTAAGGCTCGGAGACATGTTGCCCTCGGGGTGTGACTCACAGAGTTTAATACAGTCTTTGTTCGATCTCCTGGGGGGGAAATCGATAACATTAACAGCCGATGTCAATGTGTCCTGAGTTTCAATACAGCTGTACGAGTTTATATCACTTTGAACTTTACTGGGTCATCCTATCTGACATTTTTTCTCGTCACAACAATAGGTTTCTTCTTCGAATGACATCGATCCAGGCCTAATCTGACCACTTTATTGCACTTTTAACAACCAAAGATAGAAAGAGAGAAAATAGATAGGCCTACAAAGTTCATTAAAGTTATGGGAGATATTTGTCCTTATAAGCACTCTGCTATTCCAGTTGGAAATGTAAGCTCAATATATGAAATCCGGATAGAAACTTTTTATCAAAGGACTTAATTTTCTCTCCAACCATGCACGCTAATCAACTAAAAATACTATATTTTTTCATGATTGAATTGAAACTCTTTGTTACCTTGCAGAATGGTGCGATTCTTATCTCGACCTTAAGGGGTCGCCAATCTTGCAACTCATGTTTTTTTTATCTCCAATAACAGCCTTTGTGTGCTTAAAGTGGCGTGAACTGCCAAAATGTTGATATTTTGATGTTGAAACAGAATTTTTGAAATTATCGGCGTATAATTTAGAAGGTTTTTAGTGCTTCTAGTCTCGAGAATGAACGATAAAGTATTGTTTTGAACTAACTTTTGCTTAGAATGAATGAATGGTCGTCTCGATTATTGAAATTTTGTGTAGGCCTACGTTTCGAACACGTTTTCGGTTTGTACAGACCACATACCGGTACTGTATGGATTTCCTCATTCCAACGCCAATCATTTAGAACATTGGAAAATTTTCTGACTGGGTTTTCACATAGAACGACCTAAGTGGGATGGTTGCCAGTTACCAATGGAAGGTCGTGGGTTTCCTCCGGGCATAGAGCCCGGTTTCCTCCCACAATAAAACTGGCAACGCCGCCATATAAGTGAAATAATCTTGAGCGCGGCGTAAAACACCAAACAATCAGTCAATCAACAAATCATTTAGTTTTTCGATGGCCTTCAAAGTCTCTTACTGTCGCGACGATCAGAAATTATGAAAAAAAGTGTGAATTTCGGCAGCTCATGCCACTTTAAGGCATCACAGTGAGAAAATTTTCACATTTCTCATTGACTCCTGCAAAGAATGCTACCCCCATTCTGAGAGTTTCGCACCCATTGATCCATACAGAAACAGTGTTTTTCTTAAAATATTATAAAAAATCAACCCCTTGTGCAAATTTTATTTAGTCACCATTAATTTCATGCCAAAAGGCAGTGGAATTGACCTGCAGTTGTGTCAATTTGCTCATGCACTTTCTTTTTTACTCAACTGTGGCAAACTGATAAAACTTTATAGCTCCAGCATAACCGGGCATCTCTCCCATTGGCTGCAAATGTAAAACTGGGTACCGGTAATGTGACCTACACCACCATGCATGTTTAATTGAAATGTACGTATCTTAAAGCAAATATTCCTATTTCACCCTCTTCGTTTCACACCTCACGAACTGTTCCCCCCCCTCCCCCTATGTTTCATTCAATGTATCACCCACACTTTACCAGCTGTGTCATCCCCACATCTCATCCACTGTGTCACCCCCACATCTCATCCACTGTGTCAACCCCACATCTCACCCACTGTGCCACACCCACATCTCACCCACTGTGTCACACCCACATCTCACCCACTGTGTCACACCCACATCTCACCCACTGTGTCACCCCCACATCTCACCCACTGTGTCACACCCACATCTCATCAACTGCGTTACCCCCACATCTCATTCACTGTGTCACACCCACATCTCACCCACTGTGTCACACCCACATCTCACCCACTGTGTCACATCCACATCTCACCCACTGTGTCACCCCCACATATCACCCACTATGTCACACCCACATCTCATCAACTATGTCACCCCCACATCTCATCCACTGTATCACACACATCTCACCCACTGTGTCACCCCCACATATCACTCACTATGTCACACCCACTATGTCCCCCCACATCTCACCCACTGTGTCACCCCCACATCTCACCCACTGTGTCACCCCCACATCACACCCACTGTGTCACCCCCACATCTCACCCACTGTCTCACCCCCACATCTCACCCACTGTGTCACCGTCACATCTTATCAACTGTATCACCCCCACACCTCACCCACTGTGTCACCCCCACATCTCAATCACTGTGTCACCCCCACACCTCACCCATTGTGTCACCCCAACATCTCACCCACTATGTCCCCTCACATCTCACCCACTGTGTCACCCCCACATCTCACCCACTGTGTCACCCCCACATCTCACCCACTATGTCACCACCACATCTCACCCACTATGTCACCCCAACATCTCACTCACTGTGTCACCCCCATCTCAATCGCTGTATCGCCCCCACATCTCACCCACTGTATCACCTCCACATCTCATCCACTGTGTCATCCCGACATCTCACCCACTGTGTCACACCCACATCTCATCCACTGTGTCACCCCCACATCTCACCCACTGTGTCAGCCCCACATCTCACCCACTGTGTCACCCCCACATCTCACCCACTATGTCACCACCACATCTCATCAAATATGTCACCCCAACATCTCACTCACTGTGTCACACCCACATGTCATCAACTGTGGGTGTGACACAGTGGATAAGATGTGGAGATGACAGTGAATAAGATGTGGGTGTGACACAGTGGATGAGATGTGGTTGTGACACAGTGGGTGAGATGTGGTTGTGACACAGTGGATAAGATGTGGATATGACGCAGTGGATGAGATGTGGGTGTGACACAGTGGGTGAGATGTGGGTGTGACACAGTGGATAAGATGTGGGTGTGACACAGTGGGTGAGATGTGGGTGTAACACAGTGGGTGAGATGTGGGTGTGACACAGTGGGTGAGATGTGGGTGTGACACAGTGGATAGCCTGTGGGGTTGACACAGTGGGTGAGATGTGGGTGTGACACAGTGGGTGAGAAGTGTGGATGACACAGTGGATAGCATGTGGGTGTGACACAGTGGATAAGATGTGGATATGACGCAGTGGATGAGATGTGGGTGTGACACAAGGGGTAAGATGTGTGGATGACACTGTGGATGAGATGTTGGTGTGACACAGTGGGTGATATGTGGGGGTGACACAGTGGATAGCACGTGGGGTTGACACAGTGGATAAGATGTGTCGATGACACTGTGGATGAGATGTGGGTGTGACGCAGTGAGTGAGATGTGGGGATGACACATGGGATAGCATATGGGGTTGACACAGTGGATAAGATGTGTGGATGACACAGTGGATGAGATGTGGGTGTGACACAGTGGATGAGATGTGGAGATGACACAGTGGATGGGATGTGGGGAAGATACAGTGGGTGAGATATGGGGTTGACACAGTGGATAAGATGTGTGGATGACACTGTGGATGAAATGTGGGTGTGACACAGTGGATGAGATGTGGAGATGACACAGTGGATGAGATGTGGGGATGACACAGTGGATGGAATGTGGGTGTGACACAGTGGATGAGATGTGGGTGTGACACAGTGGAAAAGATGTGTGGATGACACAGTGGATGAGATGTGGGTGTGACAAAGTGGATAAGATGTGTGGATGACACTGTGGATGAGATGTGGGGATGACACAGTGGATGGAATGTGGGTGTGACACAGTGGATAAGATGTGTGGATTACACAGTGGATGAGATGTGGGTGTGACATAGTGGATGAGATGTGTGGATGACACTGTGGAAGAGATGTGGGTGTGACACAGTGGATGAGATGTGGGGATGATTTAGTGGGTGAGATGTGTGGATGACACAGTGGATGAGATGTGGGTGTGACAAAGTGGATAAGATGTGTGGATGACACTGTGGATGAGATGTGGGGATGACACAGTGGATGAGATGTGGGTGTGACACAGTGGATAAGATGTGTGGATTACACAGTGGATGAGATGTGGGTGTGACATAGTGGATGAGATGTGTGGATGACACTGTGGAAGAGATGTGGGTGTGACACAGTGGATGAGATGTGGGGATGATTTAGTGGGTGAGATGTGTGTGTGACACAGTGGATGGGATGTGTGTGTGACACACTGGATGAGATGTGGGTGTGACACAGTGGGTGAGATCTGGGTGTGACACTGTGGAAGAGATGTGGGTGTGACACAGTGGATGAGATGTGGGGATGATTTAGTGGGTGAGATGTGTGTGTGACACAGTGGATGGGATGTGTGTGTGACACACTGGATGAGATGTGGGTGTGACACAGTGGATAAGATGTGTGGATTACACAGTGGATGAGATGTGGGTGTGACATAGTGGATGAGATGTGTGGATGACACTGTGGAAGAGATGTGGGTGTGACACAGTGGATGAGATGTGGGGATGATTTAGTGGGTGAGATGTGTGTGTGACACAGTGGATGGGATGTGTGTGTGACACACTGGATGAGATGTGGGTGTGACACAGTGGGTGAGATCTGGGTGTGACACAGTGGGTGAGATGTGGGTGTGACAAAGTGGATATGATGTGTGGATGACACAGTGGATGAGATGTGTGGATGACACAGTGGATGAGATGTGGGTGTGACACAGTGGGTGAGATGTGGTTGTGAAACAGTGGGTGAGATGTGGGGGTGACACAGTGGATGAGATGTGGGTGTGACACAGTGGGTGAGATGTGGTTGTGAAACAGTGGGTGAGATGTGGGGGTGACACAGTGGATGAGATGTGGGGGTGACACAGTGGATGAGATGTGGGGGTGACACAGTGGATGAGATGTGGGGGTGACACAGTGGATGAGATGTGGGGGTAACGCAGTTGATTAGATGTGTGGATGACACAGTGGGTGAGATGTGGGTGTGACACAGTGGGTGAGATGTGGGTGTGACACAGTGGATATGATGTGTGGATGACACTGTGGATGAGATGTGGGTGTGACACAGTGGATGGGATGTGGGGGTGACACAGTGGATGAGATGTGGGTGTGACAAAGTAGATAAGATATGTGGATGACACTGTGGATGAGATGTGTGGATGACACAGTGGATGAGATGTGGGTGTGATACTGTGGATGAGATGTGGGTGTGACACAGTGGATGAGATGTGGGTGTGACACAGTGGATGAGATGTGGGGATGATACAGTGGGTGAGATGTGGGTGTGACAAAGTGGATAAGATGTGTGGATGACACTGTGGATGACATGTGGGTGTGACACAGTGGATGACTTGTGTGGATGACACTGTGGATGAGATGTTGGTGTGACACAGTGGGTGAGATGTGGGGGTGACAAATTGGATGAGATGTGTGGATGACACTGTGGATGAGATCTGGGTGTGACACAGTGGATGAGATGTGGGTGTGACACAGTGGATGACACTGTGGATGAGATGTGGGTGTGACACAGTGGGTAAGATGTGTGGATGACACTGTGGATGAGATGTGGGTGTGACACAGTGGGTGATATGTGGGTGTGACACAGTGGATGAGATGTGGAGATGACACAGTGGATGGGATGTGGGGATGACACAGTGGGCGAGATGTGGGGTTGACACAGTGGATAATATGTGTGGATGATACTGTGGATGAGATGTTGGTGTGACACAGTGGGTGAGATGTGGGGGTGACAAAGTGGATGAGATGTGGGTGTAACACAGTGGGTGAGATGTGGGTGTGACACAGTGGGTGAGATGTGGGTGTGACACAGTGGATAGCCTGTGGGGTTGACACAGTGGGTGAGATGTGGGTGTGACACAGTGGGTGAGAAGTGTGGATGACACAGTGGATAGCATGTGGGTGTGACACAGTGGATAAGATGTGGATATGACGCAGTGGATGAGATGTGGGTGTGACACAAGGGGTAAGATGTGTGGATGACACTGTGGATGAGATGTTGGTGTGACACAGTGGGTGATATGTGGGGGTGACACAGTGGATAGCACGTGGGGTTGACACAGTGGATAAGATGTGTCGATGACACTGTGGATGAGATGTGGGTGTGACGCAGTGAGTGAGATGTGGGGATGACACATGGGATAGCATATGGGGTTGACACAGTGGATAAGATGTGTGGATGACACAGTGGATGAGATGTGGGTGTGACACAGTGGATGAGATGTGGAGATGACACAGTGGATGGGATGTGGGGAAGATACAGTGGGTGAGATATGGGGTTGACACAGTGGATAAGATGTGTGGATGACACTGTGGATGAAATGTGGGTGTGACACAGTGGATGAGATGTGGAGATGACACAGTGGATGAGATGTGGGGATGACACAGTGGATGGAATGTGGGTGTGACACAGTGGATGAGATGTGGGTGTGACACAGTGGAAAAGATGTGTGGATGACACAGTGGATGAGATGTGGGTGTGACAAAGTGGATAAGATGTGTGGATGACACTGTGGATGAGATGTGGGGATGACACAGTGGATGGAATGTGGGTGTGACACAGTGGATGAGATGTGGGTGTGACACAGTGGATAAGATGTGTGGATTACACAGTGGATGAGATGTGGGTGTGACATAGTGGATGAGATGTGTGGATGACACTGTGGAAGAGATGTGGGTGTGACACAGTGGATGAGATGTGGGGATGATTTAGTGGGTGAGATGTGTGTGTGACACAGTGGATGGGATGTGTGTGTGACACACTGGATGAGATGTGGGTGTGACACAGTGGGTGAGATCTGGGTGTGACACAGTGGGTGAGATGTGGGTGTGACAAAGTGGATATGATGTGTGGATGACACAGTGGATGAGATGTGTGGATGACACAGTGGATGAGATGTGGGTGTGACACAGTGGGTGAGATGTGGTTGTGAAACAGTGGGTGAGATGTGGGGGTGACACAGTGGATGAGATGTGGGTGTGACACAGTGGGTGAGATGTGGTTGTGAAACAGTGGGTGAGATGTGGGGGTGACACAGTGGATGAGATGTGGGGGTGACACAGTGGATGAGATGTGGGGGTGACACAGTGGATGAGATGTGGGGGTGACACAGTGGATGAGATGTGGGGGTAACGCAGTTGATTAGATGTGTGGATGACACAGTGGGTGAGATGTGGGTGTGACACAGTGGGTGAGATGTGGGTGTGACACAGTGGATATGATGTGTGGATGACACTGTGGATGAGATGTGGGTGTGACACAGTGGATGGGATGTGGGGGTGACACAGTGGATGAGATGTGGGTGTGACAAAGTAGATAAGATATGTGGATGACACTGTGGATGAGATGTGTGGATGACACAGTGGATGAGATGTGGGTGTGATACTGTGGATGAGATGTGGGTGTGACACAGTGGATGAGATGTGGGTGTGACACAGTGGATGAGATGTGGGGATGATACAGTGGGTGAGATGTGGGTGTGACAAAGTGGATAAGATGTGTGGATGACACTGTGGATGACATGTGGGTGTGACACAGTGGATGACTTGTGTGGATGACACTGTGGATGAGATGTTGGTGTGACACAGTGGGTGAGATGTGGGGGTGACAAATTGGATGAGATGTGTGGATGACACTGTGGATGAGATTTGGGTGTGACACAGTGGATGAGATGTGGGTGTGACACAGTGGATGACACTGTGGATGAGATGTGGGTGTGACACAGTGGGTAAGATGTGTGGATGACACTGTGGATGAGATGTGGGTGTGACACAGTGGGTGATATGTGGGTGTGACACAGTGGATGAGATGTGGAGATGACACAGTGGATGGGATGTGGGGATGACACAGTGGGCGAGATGTGGGGTTGACACAGTGGATAATATGTGTGGATGATACTGTTGATGAGATGTTGGTGTGACACAGTGGGTGAGATGTGGGGGTGACAAAGTGGATGAGATGTGGGTGTAACACAGTGGATGAGATGTGTGGATGACACTGTGGATGAGATGTGGGTGTGACACAGTGGATGAGATGTGGGTGTGACACAGTGGATGACACTGTGGATGAGATGTGGGTGTGACACAGTGGGTAAGATGTGTGGATGACACTGTGGATGAGATGTGGGTGTGACACAGTGGGTGATATGTGGGTGTGACACAGTGGATAGCATGTGGGGTTGACACAGTGGATAAGATGTGTGGATGACACAGTGGATGAGATGTGGGTGTGACACAGTGAATGAGATGTGGAGATGACACAGTGGATGGGATGTGTGGATGACACAGTGGATGAGATGTGGGTGTGACACAGTGGATGAGATGTGGGTGTGACACAGTGGATGAGATGTGGGTGTGACACAGTGGATGAGATGTGGGTGTGACACAGTGGATGACACTGTGGATGAGATGTGGGTGTGACACAGTGGGTAAGATGTGTGGATGACACTGTGGATGAGATGTGGGTGTGACACAGTGGGTGATATGTGGGTGTGACACAGTGGATAGCATGTGGGGTTGACACAGTGGATAAGATGTGTGGATGACACAGTGGATGAGATGTGGGTGTGACACAGTGGATGAGATGTGGA
This sequence comes from Lepidochitona cinerea, assembly GCA_963971465.1. Classification (NCBI taxonomy): domain Eukaryota; kingdom Metazoa; phylum Mollusca; class Polyplacophora; order Chitonida; family Tonicellidae; genus Lepidochitona; species Lepidochitona cinerea. Next base: position 1,865,416 of record OZ020559.1, read on the forward strand.
GATGACACAGTGGATGGGATGTGGGGATGACACAGTGGGCGAGATGTGGAGATGACACAGTGGGTGAGATGTGGGGTTGACACAGTGGATAAGATGTGTGGATGATACTGTGGGTGAGATGTGGGGGTGACAAAGTGGATGAGATGTGGGTGTAACACAGTGGATGAGATGTGTGGATGACACTGTGGATGAGATGTGGGTGTGACACAGTGGATGAGATGTGGGTGTGACACAGTGGATGACACTGTGGATGAGATGTGGGTGTGACACAGTGGGTAAGATGTGTGGATGACACTGTGGATGAGATGTGGGTGTGACACAGTGGGTGATATGTGGGTGTGACACAGTGGATAGCATGTGGGGTTGACACAGTGGATAAGATGTGTGGATGACACAGTGGATGAGATGTGGGTGTGACACAGTGGATGAAATGTGGAGATGACACAGTGGATGGGATGTGGGGATGACACAGTGGGTGAGATGTGGGGTTGACACAGTGGATAAGATGTGTGGATGATACTGTGGATAAGATGTTGGTGTGACACAGTGGGTGAGATGTGGGGGTGACAAAGTGGATGAGATGTGGGTGTAACACAGTGGATGAGATGTGGGTGTGACACAGTGGGTGAGATGTGGGTGTGACACAGTGGATAGCATGTGGGGTTGACACAGTGGGTGAGATGTGGGTGTGACACAGTGGGTGAGATGTGGGTGTGACACAGTGGATATGATGTTTGGATGACACTGTGGATGAGATGTGGGTGTGACACAGTGGATGGGATGTGGGGGTGACACAGTTGATGAGATGTGGGTGTGACAAAGTGGATAAGATGTGTGGATGACACTGTGGATGAGATGTGTGGATGAGATGTGGGTGTGACACAGTGGATAAGATGTGGGGATGATACAGTGGATGAGATTTGGGTGTGACACAGTGGGTGAGATGTGGGGGTGACACAGGGGATGAGATGTGGGGGTGACATAGTGGGAGAGATGTTGGGGTGACATAGTGGGAGAGATGTTGGGGTGACACAGTGGGTGAGATGTGCGTGATACAGTGGATGAGATGTGGGGGTGACATAGTGGATGAGATGTGGGTGTGACATAGTGGATGAGATATGGGTGTGACACAGTGGATGAGATGTGGGGGGGACACATTGAATAAAACGTGGGGGGAGGGGGGGGGGGAGAACAGTTCGTTAGGTGTGCAACGAGGAGGGTGAAATAGGAACTCTATTTGCTTTAAGATACGTACATTTCAATTAAACATGCATGGTGGTGTAGGTCACATTACCGGTACCCAGTTTTACATTTGCAGCCAATGGGAGATAAGCCCGGTTATGCTGGAGCTATAAAGTTTGATCAGTTTGCCACAGTTTAGTAAAAAAGAAAGTGCATGAGCAAATTGACACAACTGCAGGTCAATTCCACTGCCTTTTAACGGTGATTAAATACAATTTGCACAAGGGGTTGATTTTTTATAATGTTTTTAAGAAAAACACTGTTTCTGTTTGGGGGCGAAACTCTCAGAATGGGGGTAGCCATATTTGCAGGAGTGCAGCAAGAAATCGGCATGCACTATGTACCTTTTTCTTTTTTATTTTTTTTATTTCCCACATACCAGCCTACTTGGAACTGGAACCGAAAAAAATTGACGAGATTTAGGTAATTAGCAATTAACAAAACGTTAACATGGCCGCAAATGGGGGGAAAAAACTGTACAATGGGGTTGAGATTGGATGCTTATACATTGAACGCTGAACCATCCCTGATCCCGTAACTCCCTTCAATGTTTTCAGATATGTAGTATGAATGCTACTTGTCTGAACCCACTGCCCCCAAACCCTACCCTGACCTTTTTAGTTGGGAAATTTCAACATTCATTTTTAGTTGATTAGCGTGCATGGTTGGAGAGAAAATTAAGTCCTTTGATAAAAAGTTTCTATCCGGATTTCATATATTAAGCTTACATTTCCAACTGAAATAGCAGAGTGCTTATAAGGACAAATTTCTCCCATAACTTTAATGAACTTTAATGATCTCTTTTTTTTTCTCCTTTAATTTGGTTACCGGTATTAAAAATTCAATAAAGTGGTCACATTAGGCCTGGATCGATGTCATTCGAAGAAGAAACCTATCGTTGTGACTAGAAAAAATGTCAGATAGGATGACCCAGTAAAGTTCAAAGTGATATAAACTCGTACAGCTGTATTGAAACTCAGGACACATTGACATCGGCTGAACATTATCGATTTTTGCCCCCCAGGAGATTGACTATACGCAAATCGAACAAAGACTGTATTAAACTCTGTGAGTCACACCCCGAGGGCAACATGTCTCCGAGCCTCAACAATGAAATTATGCTTAACAATATCAAGAAATTTCTCTTAAAAAAAGTAGACCTAATTCCAAATTTCAATCACTGTCAATAGGCGTGTGTCCAAACGACCAAAGTTTGCTGTGCGTCATCGGATATCCTTTAATATTCGTACTAAATACTAACTAAACATTAGGTAAACATTATATATAATTAACTAGTTTAATCTCAGTTAAATAAATTAACTTTTGGTCATTGAAGTGAGCTTGTACAAGACGAGACGAGCTTTCATAGTGGGTGAGATGTTGGGGTGACATAGTGGGTGAGTTTTGGGGGTGACATAGTGGGTGAGATGTGGGGGTGACACAGTGGGTGAGATGTGGGGATGACACAGTGGGTGAGATGTGGGGTGACACAGTGGGTGAGATGTGGGAGTGACACAGTGGGTGAGATGTGGGGGTGACACAGTGGGTGAGATGTGGGGGTGACACAGTGGGTGAGATGTGGGGGTGACACAGTGGGTGAGATGTGGGGGGACATAGTGGGTGAGATGTGGGGGTGACACAGTGGGTAATATGTGGAGGTGACATAGTGGGTGAGATGTGGGGCTGACACAGTAGATGAGATGTGGGGGTGACACAGGGGATGAGATGTGGGGGTGACACAGTGGGTGAGATGTGGGTGTAACATAGTGGGTGAAATGTGGGGGTGACATAGTGGGTGATATGTGGGGGTGACACAGTGGATGAGATGTTGGGGTGACACAGTGGATGAGATGTGGGGCTGGCATAGTGGATGAGATGTGCGGGTGACACAGTGGATGAGATGTGGGGCTGACACAGTGGATTGAGATGTGGGGGCAACACAGCTGGTGAAGTGTGGGTGATACAGTGGATGAGATGTGGGGCTGACACAGTGGGTGAGATGTGGGGGTGACACAGTGGGTGAGATGTGGGGGTTACACAGTGGATGAGATGTGGGGGTGACACAGTGGGTGACATAGTGGGTGAGATGTGGGTTCGACATAGTGGGTGAGATGTGGGTGTGACACGGTGGATGAGATGTGGGGGTTACACAGTGGGTGAGATGTGGGGGTGACACAGTGGGTGAGATGTGTGTGATACAGTGGATGAGATGTGGGGGTGACACAGTGGATGAGATGTGGGGGTGACATAGTGGGTGAGATGTGGGGGTGACACAGTGGATGGGATGTGGGGGTGACACAGTGGATGAGATGTGGGGGTGACACAGTGGGTGAGATGTGGGTGTGACATAGTGGGTGAGATGTGGGGGTGACACAGTGGGTGAGATGTGGGGGTGACACAGTGGATGAGATGTGGGGGTGACATAGTGGGTGAGATGTGGGGGTGACACAGGGGATGGGATGTGGGGGTGACACAGTGGATGAGATGTGGGTGTGACATAGTGAGTGAGATGTGGATGTGACACAGTGGGTGAGATGTGGGGATGACACAGTTGATGAGATGTGGGTGTGACAAAGTGGATAAGATGTGTGGATGACACTGTGGATGAGATGTGTGGATGAGATGTGGGTGTGACACAGTGGATAAGATGTGGGGATGATACAGTGGGTGAGATGTGGGTGTGACAAAGTGGATAAGATGTGTGGATGACACTGTGGATGACATGTGGGTGTGACACAGTGGATGAGATGTGTGGATGACACTGTGGATGAGATGTTGGTGTGACACAGTGGGTGAGATGTGGGGGTGACAAAATGGATGAGATGTGGGTGTAACACAGTGGATGAGATGTGGAGATGACACTGTGGATGAGATGTGGATGTGACACAGTGGATGAGATGTGGGTGTGACACAGTGGATGACACTGTGGATGAGATGTGGGTGTGACACAGTGGGTAAGATGTGTGGATGACACTGTGGATGAGATGTGGGTGTGACACAGTGGGTGATATGTGGGTGTGACACAGTGGATAGCATGTGGGGTTGACACAGTGGATAAGATGTGTGGATGACACAGTGGATGAGATGTTGGTGTTGACACAGTGGATGAGATGTGAAGATGACACAGTGGATGGGATGTGGGGATGAACCAGTGGGTGAGATGTGGGGTTGACACAGTGGATAAGATGTGTGGATGATACTGTGGATGAGATGTTGGTGTGACACAGTGGGTGAGATGTGGGGGTGACAAATTGGATGAGAAGTGGGTGTAACACAGTGGATGAGATGTGTGGATGACACTGTTGATGAGATTTGGGTGTGACACAGTGGATGAGATGTGGGTGTAACACAGTGGATGACACTGTGGATGAGATGTGGGTGTGACACAGTGGGTAACATGTGTGGATGACACTGTGGATGAGATGTGGGTGTGACACAGTGGGTGATATGTGGATGTGACACAGTGAATAGCATGTGGGGTTGACACAGTGGATAAGATGTGGAGATGACACAGTGGATGAGATGTGGGGATGACACAGTGGGTGAGATGTGGGGTTGACACAGTGGATAAGATGTGTGGATGATACTGTGGATGAGGTGTGGGTGTGACACAGTGGATGAGATGTGGAGATGACACAGTGAATAAGATGTGTGGATGACACAGTGGATGAGATGTGGGTATGACACAGTGGATAAGATGTGTGGATGACAAAATGGATGAGATGTGGGGATGACACAGTGGATGGAATGTGGGTGTGACACAGTGGATGAGATGTGGGTGTGACACAGTGGATAAGATGTGTGGATGGCACTGTGGATGAGATGTGGGTGTGACACAGTGGATGAGATGTGGGGATGATACAGTGGGTGAGATGTGGGTGTGACACAGTGGATGGGATGTGTGTGTGACAAAGTTGATGAGATGTGTGGATGACACAGTGGATGAGATGTGGGTGTGACACAGTGGATAAGATGTGTGGATGACACAGTGGATGAGATGTGGGTGTGACACAGTGGATGAGATGTGGGTGTGACACAGTGGGTGAGATGTGGGTGTGACACAGTGGATAGCATGTGGGTTGACACAGTGTGTGAGGTGTGGGTGTGACACAGTGGGTGAGATGTGGGTGTGACACAATGGATATGATGTGTGGATGACACTGTGGATGAGATGTGGGTGTGACACAGTGGATGGGATGTGGGGGTGACACAGTGGATGAGATGTGGGTGTGACAAAGTGGATAAGATGTGTGGATGACACTGTGGATGAGATGTGGGTGTGACACAGTGGATGAGATGTGGAGATGACAAAGTGGATGGGATGTGGGGATGACACATTGGATGAGATGTGGGGATGACACAGTGGGTGAGATGTGGGTGTGACACAGTGGCTGAGATGTGGGGGTGACACAGTGGATAAGATGTGTGGATGACACTGTGGATGAGATGTGGGTGTGACACAGTGGGTGAGATGTGGGGATGACACAGTGGATGGGATGTGGGTGTGACACAGTGGGTGAGATGTGGATGTGACACAGTGGATAGCATGTGGGGTTGACACAGTGAATAAGATGTGTGGATGACACAGTGGATGAGATGTGTGTGTGACACAGTGGATGAGATGTGGAGATGCCACGGTGGATGAGATGTGGGGGTGACACAGTGGATGAGATGTGGGTGTGACACAGTGGATGAGATGTGGGGGTGACACAGTGGGTGAGACGTGGGGATGACACAGTGGGTGAGATGTGGGGTTGACACAGTGGATAAGATGTGTGGATGACACTTTGGATGAGATGTGGGTGTGACACAGTGGATGAGAAGTGGAGATGACACAGTGGATGAGATGTGTGGATGACACAGTGGATGGAATGTGGGTGTGACACAGTGGATGAGATGTGGGTGTGACACAGTGGATTAGATGTGTGGATGACACAGTGGATGAGATTTGGGTGTGACACAGTGGATGAGATGTGGGTGTGACACAGTGGATGAGATGTGGGTGTGACACAGTGGATAGCATGTGGGGTTGACACAGTGGATAAGATGTGTGGATGACACAGTGGTTGAGATGTGGGTGTGACACAGTGGATGAGATGTGGGTGTGACACAGTGGGTGAGATGTGGAGATGACACAGTGGATGATATGTGGGGATGACACAGTGGGTGAGATGTGGGGATGATACAGTGGATGAGATGTGGGGATGACACAGTGGATGGGATGTGAGGGTGACACAGTGGGTGAGATGTGGGGTTGACACAGTGGATAAGATGTGTGGATGATACTGTGGATGAGGTGTGGGTGTGACACAGTGGATGAGATGTGGAGATGACACAGTGAATAAGATGTGTGGATGACACAGTGGATGAGATGTGGGTGTGACACAGTGGATAAGATGTGTGGATGACAAAATGGATGAGATGTGGGGATGACACAGTGGATGGAATGTGGGTGTGACACAGTGGATGAGATGTGGGTGTGACACAGTGGATAAGATGTGTGGATGGCACTGTGGATGAGATGTGGGTGTGACACAGTGGATGAGATGTGGGGATGATACAGTGGGTGAGATGTGGGTGTGACACAGTGGATGGGATGTGTGTGTGACAAAGTTGATGAGATGTGTGGATGACACAGTGGATGAGATGTGGGTGTGACACAGTGGATAAGATGTGTGGATGACACAGTGGATGAGATGTGGGTGTGACACAGTGGATGAGATGTGGGTGTGACACAGTGGGTGAGATGTGGGTGTGACACAGTGGATAGCATGTGGGTTGACACAGTGTGTGAGGTGTGGGTGTGACACAGTGGGTGAGATGTGGGTGTGACACAATGGATATGATGTGTGGATGACACTGTGGATGAGATGTGGGTGTGACACAGTGGATGGGATGTGGGGGTGACACAGTGGATGAGATGTGGGTGTGACAAAGTGGATAAGATGTGTGGATGACACTGTGGATGAGATGTGGGTGTGACACAGTGGATGAGATGTGGAGATGACAAAGTGGATGGGATGTGGGGATGACACATTGGATGAGATGTGGGGATGACACAGTGGGTGAGATGTGGGTGTGACACAGTGGCTGAGATGTGGGGGTGACACAGTGGATAAGATGTGTGGATGACACTGTGGATGAGATGTGGGTGTGACACAGTGGGTGAGATGTGGGGATGACACAGTGGATGGGATGTGGGTGTGACACAGTGGGTGAGATGTGGATGTGACACAGTGGATAGCATGTGGGGTTGACACAGTGAATAAGATGTGTGGATGACACAGTGGATGAGATGTGTGTGTGACACAGTGGATGAGATGTGGAGATGCCACGGTGGATGAGATGTGGGGGTGACACAGTGGATGAGATGTGGGTGTGACACAGTGGATGAGATGTGGGGGTGACACAGTGGGTGAGACGTGGGGATGACACAGTGGGTGAGATGTGGGGTTGACACAGTGGATAAGATGTGTGGATGACACTTTGGATGAGATGTGGGTGTGACACAGTGGATGAGAAGTGGAGATGACACAGTGGATGAGATGTGTGGATGACACAGTGGATGGAATGTGGGTGTGACACAGTGGATGAGATGTGGGTGTGACACAGTGGATTAGATGTGTGGATGACACAGTGGATGAGATTTGGGTGTGACACAGTGGATGAGATGTGGGTGTGACACAGTGGATGAGATGTGGGTGTGACACAGTGGATAGCATGTGGGGTTGACACAGTGGATAAGATGTGTGGATGACACAGTGGTTGAGATGTGGGTGTGACACAGTGGATGAGATGTGGGTGTGACACAGTGGGTGAGATGTGGAGATGACACAGTGGATGATATGTGGGGATGACACAGTGGGTGAGATGTGGGGATGATACAGTGGATGAGATGTGGGGATGACACAGTGGATGGGATGTGAGGGTGACACAGTGGATGAGGTGTGGGTTTGACACAGTGGATGAGATGTGGGGATGACACAGTGGATGGGATGTGGGTGTGACACAGTGGATGAGATGTGGGTGTGACACAGTGGATAAGCTGTGTGGATGACACAGTGGATGAGATGTGGGTGTGACACAGTGGACGAGATGTGGGAATGACACAGTGCGTGTGATGTGGGTGTGACACAGTGGATGAGATGTGGGTGTGACACAGTGGTTAAGATGTGTGGATGACACAGTGGATGAGATGTGGGTGTGACACAGTGGATGAGATGTGGGTGTGACACAGTGGATAAGATGTGTGGATGACACAGTGGATGAGATGTGGGTGTGACACAGAGGATGATATGTGGGAATGACACAGTGGGTGTGATGTGGGTGTGACACAGTGGATGAGATGTGGGTGTGACACAGTGGATGAGATGTGGATATGACACAGTGGGTGAGATGTGGGTGTGACACAGTGGATAAGACGTGGAGATGACACAGTGCATTAGTAGTGGGTGTGACACAGTGGATGAGATGTGGGTGTGACACAGTGGATAAGATGTGGGGATGCCACAGTGGATGAGATGTGGATATGACACAGTGGATAAGATGTGGGGATGACACAGTGGATGAGATGTGGGTGTGACACAGTGGATGAGATGTGGTTGTGACGCAGTGGATGAGATGTGGGTTTGACACAGTAGATGAGATGTGGGGATGACACAGTGGATTAGATGTGGGTGTGACACAGTGGATGAGATGTGGGTGTGACACAGTGGATGAGATGTGGGTGTGACACGGTGGATGAGATGTCGGTGTGACACAGTGGATGAGATGTGGAGATGACACAGTTGATGAGATGTGTAGATGACACAGTGGATGAGATGTGGTTGTGACACAGTGGATGGGATGTGTGGATATGACACAGTGGGTGAGATGTGGGTGTGACACAGTGGATAAGACTTGGAGATGACACAGTGCATGAGTAGTGGGTGTGACACAGTGGGTGAGATGTGGGTGTGACACAGTGGATAAGACGTGGAGATGACACAGTGCATGAGTAGTGGGTGTGACACAGTGGGTGAGATGTGGGTGTGACACAGTGGATAAGATGTGGGGATGCCACAGTGGATGAGATGTGGGTGTGACGCAGTGGATGAGATGTGGGTGTTACACAGTAGATGAGATGTGGGTGTTACACAGTGGATAAGATGTGGGGATGACACAGTGGATGAGATGTGGGTGTGACACAGTGGATGAGATGTGGGTGTGACGCAGTGGATGAGATGTGGGTGTGACACAGTAGATGAGATGTGGGGATGACACAGTGGATTAGATGTGGGGGTGACACAGTGGATGAGATGTGGGGGTGACACAGTGTGTGAGATGTGGGTGTGACACAGTGGATAAGATGTGGGGGTGACACAGTGGGTGAGATGTGGGTGTGACACAGTGGATGAGATGTGGGGGTGACACAGTGGATAAGATGTGGGGATGCCACAGTGGATGAGATGTGGATATGACACAGTGGATAAGATGTGGGGATGACACAGTGGATGAGATGTGGGTGTGACACAGTGGATGAGATGTGGTTGTGACGCAGTGGATGAGATGTGGGTTTGACACAGTAGATGAGATGTGGGGATGACACAGTGGATTAGATGTGGGTGTGACACAGTGGATGAGATGTGGGTGTGACACAGTGGATGAGATGTGGGTGTGACACGGTGGATGAGATGTCGGTGTGACACAGTGGATGAGATGTGGAGATGACACAGTGGATGAGATGTGTAGATGACACAGTGGATGAGATGTGGTTGTGACACAGTGGATGGGATGTGTGGATATGACACAGTGGGTGAGATGTGGGTGTGACACAGTGGATAAGACGTGGAGATGACACAGTGCATGAGTAGTGGGTTTGACACAGTGGGTGAGATGTGGGTGTGACACAGTGGATAAGACGTGGAGATGACACAGTGCATGAGTAGTGGGTGTGACACAGTGGGTGAGATGTGGGTGTGACACAGTGGATAAGATGTGGGGATGCCACAGTGGATGAGATGTGGGTGTGACGCAGTGGATGAGATGTGGGTGTTACACAGTAGATGAGATGTGGGTGTTACACAGTGGATAAGATGTGGGGATGACACAGTGGATGAGATGTGGGTGTGACACAGTGGATGAGATGTGGGTGTGACGCAGTGGATGAGATGTGGGTGTGACACAGTAGATGAGATGTGGGGATGACACAGTGGATTAGATGTGGGGGTGACACAGTGGATGAGATGTGGGGGTGACACAGTGTGTGAGATGTGGGTGTGACACAGTGGATAAGATGTGGGGGTGACACAGTGGGTGAGATGTGGGTGTGACACAGTGGATGAGATGTGGGGGTGACACAGTGGATGAGATGTGGGTGTGACACAGTGGGTGAGATGTGGGGGTGACATAGTGGGTGAGATGTGGGTGATACAGTGGATGAGATGTGGGGGTGACACAGTGGATGAGATGTGGGTGTGACACAGTGAGTGAGATGCGGGTCTGACACAGTGGGTGAGATGTGGGTGTGACACGGTGGATAAGATGTGGGGATGACACAGTGGATGAGATGTGGGGGTGACACAGTGGATGAGATGTGGGTGTGACACAGTGGGTGAGATGTGGGTGTGACACAGTGGGTGAGATGTGGGTGTGACACAGTGGATAAGATGTGGGGTGTGACACAGTGAATGGGTTGTGGGTGTGACACAGTGGGTGAGATGTGGGTCTGACACAGTGGGTGAGATGTGGGTGTGACACAGTGGATAAGATGTGGGGGTGACACAATGGATGAGATGTGGGTGTGACACAGTTGGTGAGATGTGGAGATAACACAGTGGATGAGATGTGGGTGTGACACAGTGGGTGAGATGTGAGTGTGACAGATTGGATAAGATGTGGAGATGACACAATGGATGAGATGTGGGTGTGACACAGTGGGTGAGATGTGGAGATGACACAGTGGATGAGATGTGGGTATGACACAGTGGGTGAGATGTGAGTGTGACACAGTGGATGAGATGTGGGTGTGACACAGAGGATGAGATGTGGGTGTGACACAGTGGATGAGATGTGGAGATGACACAGTGGATGAGATGTGGTTGTGACACAGTGGATGGGATGTGTGGATATGACACAGTGGGTGAGATGTGGGTGTGACACAGTGGATAAGACGTGGAGATGACACAGTGCATGAGTAGTGGGTGTGACACAGTGGGTGAGATGTGGGTGTGACACAGTGGATAAGACGTGGAGATGACAGTGCATGAGTAGTGGGTGTGGCACAGTGGGTGAGATGTGGGTGTGACACAGTGGATAAGATGTGGGGATGCCACAGTGGATGAGATGTGGGTGTGACGCAGTGGATGAGATGTGGGTGTTACACAGTAGATGAGATGTGGGTGTTACACAGTGGATAAGATGTGGGGATGACACAGTGGATGAGATGTGGGTGTGACACAGTGGATGAGATGTGGGTGTGACGCAGTGGATGAGATGTGGGTGTGACACAGTAGATGAGATGTGGGGATGACACAGTGGATTAGATGTGGGGGTGACACAGTGGATGAGATGTGGGGGTGACACAGTGTGTGAGATGTGGGTGTGACACAGTGGATAAGATGTAGGGGTGACACAGTGGGTGAGATGTGGGTGTGACACAGTGGATGAGATGTGGGGGTGACACAGTGGATGAGATGTGGGTCTGACACAGTGGGTGAGATGTGGGTGTGACACGGTGGATAAGATGTGGGGATGACACAATGGATGAGATGTGGGTGTGACACAGTGGGTGAGATGTGGGTGTGACACAGTGGGTGAGATGTGGGTGTGACACAGTGGATAAGATGTGGGGTGTGACACAGTGAATGGGTTGTGGTTGTGACACAGTGGGTGAGATGTGGGTCTGACACAGTGGGTGAGATGTGGGTGTGACACAGTGGATAAGATGTGGGGGTGACACAATGGATGAGATGTGGGTGTGACACAGTTGGTGAGATGTGGGTGTGACACAGTGGATGAGATGTGGGTGTGACACAGTGGGTGAGATGTGAGTGTGACAGATTGGATAAGATGTGGAGATGACACAATGGATGAGATGTGGGTGTGACACAGTGGGTGAGATGTGGAGATGACACAGTGGATGAGATGTGGGTGTGACACAGTGGGTGAGATGTGAGTGTGACACAGTGGATAAGATGTGGGTGTGACACAGTGGATGAGATGTGGGTGTGACACAGTGGGTGAGATGTGGGTGTGACACAGTGGATGGGATGTGACACAGTGGATGGGATGTGGGTGTGACACAGTGGATGAGATGTGGGTGTGACACAGTGGATGAGATGTGGGTGTGACACAGTGGATGAGATGTGGAGATGACACAGTGGATGAGATGTGGAGATGACACAGTGGATGAGATGTGGTTGTGACACAGTGGATGGGATGTGTGGATATGACACAGTGGGTGAGATGTGGGTGTGACACAGTGGATAAGACGTGGAGATGACACAGTGCATGAGTAGTGGGTGTGACACAGTGGGTGAGATGTGGGTGTGACACAGTGGATAAGATGTGGGGATGCCACAGTGGATGAGATGTGGGTGTGACGCAGTGGATGAGATGTGGGTGTTACACAGGTGATGAGATGTGGGTGTTACACAGTGGATAAGATGAAGGGATGACACAGTGGATGAGATGTGGGTGTGACACAGTGGATGAGATGTGGGTGTGACGCAGTGGATGAGATGTGGGTGTGACACAGTAGATGAGATGTGGGGATGACACAGTGGATTAGATGTGGGGGTGACACAGTGGATGAGATGTGGGGGTGACACAGTGTGTGAGATGTGGGTGTGACACAGTGGATAAGATGTAGGGGTGACACAGTGGGTGAGATGTGGGTGTGACACAGTGGATGAGATTTGGGGGTGACACAGTGGATGAGATGTGGGTCTGACACAGTGGGTGAGATGTGGGTGTGACACGGTGGATAAGATGTGGGGATGACACAATGGATGAGATGTGGGTGTGACACAGTGGGTGAGATGTGGGTGTGACACAGTGGGTGAGATGTGGGTGTGACACAGTGGATAAGATGTGGGGTGTGACACAGTGAATGGGTTGTGGGTGTGACACAGTGGGTGAGATGTGGGTCTGACACAGTGGGTGAGATGTTGGTGTGACACAGTGGATAAGATGTGGGGGTGACACAATGGATGAGATGTGGGTGTGACACAGTTGGTGAGATGTGGAGATGACACAGTGGATGAGATGTGGGTGTGACACAGTGGGTGAGATGTGAGTGTGACATATTGGATAAGATGTGGAGATGACATAATGGATGAGATGTGGGTGTGACACAGTGGGTGAGATGTGGAGATGACACAGTGGATGAGATGTGGGTGTGACACAGTGGGTGAGATGTGAGTGTGACACAGTGGATAAGATGTGGGTGTGACACAGTGGATGAGATGTGGGTGTGACACAGTGGGTGAGATGTGGGTGTGACACAGTGGATGGGATGTGACACAGTGGATGGGATGTGGGTGTGACACAGTGGATAAGATTATATTAGATGAAGATCGTCTATTAGTAAGTGATGCAACCTGATTTCACAAAAAGTTTGTCTTTGAAACACATAGCAATACAGTGTTTAATTTTCCAACAATTGGTACAGCTGGAATTTATTGACATGTAGTATTACTTTGCTGAACTCCCATTTTTCGGAACCAACGATAGACGCTTACACTCATGTTTAGTTTGCTTGATGTGATTTCAACCCAATATGGTCCGAAGATGTGGAACTCCTTGGTTAATATAACATGGTAAAAACTACCATGTTAATCCTAATGGAACACTTACCCTTGTATATCACTGAAAAAAGGTGACCAAGTGATGTCATGAATAAGCTGACAAATAGATATATCTATATTTAAATTTTCTGTATATAAAAATACACTTAATTAAACAACGATTATGAATCCTGTTTACTGGGGAAAGGATACATTCACTTTACTCATATCAAATCTCATTCCCATTGTATATTTTTCAGTTCTATGTAATTTTTTTATCTGAATTTAACGATCAAGTGTGAATTTTGGTAGCTCGTGCAACTTTTATATGCCTTTAATAGGCTATTTATATCTTTCTGTTGATACAAAATATTGAAATCATTGTACATATTTCTTTTTAGTGGTACTTGTCTCAATAATCTACTAGCTTCGTCCGGATGGTTTTAATTTTATTTTACTTTTTATACGCCTGACTTAGTTAAAAGTCGTGCGTATTATGGTATCACCAGCGTCGTCCGTCCATCCTTAAAGAGTTTTGATTTGATCTTTACAATTCTTTCACAACATATACTTTATAGGTAGAAGGTGTGTCAGGAATCATTTATGACATCTTCGGTTGCTTGATATGGCATCTACATTGGATTATGTAATATTCTGTCTTAGTCTATATATTCGTTCCCTTCCGCTGCATAACTTAAAGAGTTTTGATCTGATCTCTACAATTCTTTCACAACATATACCTGGTGGGTAGAAGGTGTGTCAGGAATCATTTATGACATCTTTGGGTTCATTATATGGCATCTATATCGGATTATGCAATATATGTTTAGTCTCTTTTTTTGTTTACTACCGCTCCATATCTTAAAGAGCTATGATCCAATCTTTACAATTCTTTCACAGCATACACCTATTGTGTAGATGGCGTGTTGTCAGCCATTTATGAATATCCGGTTACATAATGCCGCATCTATATTACATTATGTACTATTCTCTTTTAGTCCATGTCTTCTTTAGTGTTTATCTGATCTTGACAATTTTCTCAATTAAGGTAGATATAACAGTTAAGGGTAGATGGTTTGTCTGGAACCAATTGAGACATCCCTGGTTTCATAATACAGCATCCATATTAGATAATGTTCTGTTTTAATCTTGCGATTCATAACGAAGAGTTTTGCTTTTTACAACTCTTTCATAGCATTTACCTTATGGATAGATGGTGTGTTGTTAACCATTAATGACAATTTTGGTTACATGATTGCATAATACAACAACTATATTAGATTATGTAATCATAATGTTCTCTTTTAGTCCATATCTACTTTAGTTTTGACCTGATCCTGACAATTTTTAGGTATATTATATAACTAAGAGGTAGATCATAGATGGTGTGTCTGGAACAATTAAGAATGTCGCTGGTTACGTACATAATACGACGTCCATATACATGTTTGTTCGTCGAATAGAGAAATGAAAATCATAGCATTTCCATTGCTGAAATTAAAAACAAATATGTTCTATAATGTAGAGTATGTTGAGTTTACTAAAACTCTTGTTGAATACTATTTCTGCTCATACGGGCCACATACCTTTTTAATGTCAAGCTGGGATAATAGCAGCAAAGTGGATTTTTGTGTTGCCAGATTTTTTTTTTACGTTGGCACCAAGAATACGATGGAAAAAATAACCAAAAGAAGAGACATAGCAGTAGACAGAGAGAGAGACAGACATAAACAGACTTATTTACAAATATATACAAGAGTTGAAATTAGCTGAAACAATTGGAGGCACCCATCTTAAGGCAGGATTTGATCCAGGCATCACGCCACCTCCTTTGGCATCGAAGTGACTTCGTAAAGATGTATTGTTTCAGACTTCAAAAAGAAAAAAAGAATATTTTATATATCCAAATCCTTAACTTAGGGATTCAAACTTTGCAATACATTGATCGAAAGCCTGTGATAAACTATATCTGTGCTGGCTTGAATATTCAATGGAATCTGTAAACAAATCACAAGTTGTGTAGTCAATATCAACAATTGAAAACAATCTTCCATTAACAAGAGGAGTCACTAGCAGGAGCACATTTCCAAAAACTTTAAATAATTTATTCAAAGGAAGATCTTGTTAGGCAGTGTTTCTTCTAATTCCTCTCTGGATTGGTTGGTCTGGTACTAGTCCGAAATATCTGCGATGATGATGTAAGACATTTTCTGACAGTTATCATGGCCTATCTGTCAGAAAATGTCTTACATCATCATCACAGATATTTCAGACTAGTCTGGTACCTGAAGTAAAATATGGGGAAAATATGTGTAATATATGTAATTAAATTAAAAGTAAACTAACTGTAACCAAGTCGTTCAGATACCATTACAATGGCATAAGAAATCCTTGATTGGAATATCCTCAAAATTATATTATAAATAACAATAACTATACCAAAATACACCCTTTTTTAACACAATCAGCAACTTAATTGTCTCCATGGTTATTTTAGTCAAGATTTTCCCTGTGCCATGTGTTTTTGTGTTCATACCTAATTATTCCAGTTGTGGGACAATAGGATAGGAACACTTTTACTCACTTATGCTTAATACGGTCACCCAAATTGAACACAACAATATCAAAAGGTCAGGGCTAAACTCCCCTGTCTGCCTTTTACCTAGGTTTTTCTGGGAAAAAGTGTTCCAGAAAATTCTACTGACTAAGGCCAAGCTCTTGTCAGTCGTCAGCCTAATGAAATATCATAGGTTTACTTTATTACAACAATTTATGATGGGGTATAAAGTCTAAATGATATACTTCTTTTTAACACAATTAGACACTTGTTTCCGTGGTTATTTTAGACAAGAAGATTTTCCCTGTGCCCGTGTGTTTTAGTGTTCAGAATTATCAAAAGTTTATAACCTTGTTTGTTGGTTGTAGGTTGTGAGATGGAGTTTATGGTCGTTTTTTGGTTGTAGGTTGTGAGATGGAGATTGTAACCGTATTGTTTGTTGGTTGTAGGTTGTGAGATGGAGTTTATGACCGCTTTGTTTGTTACATAGTTTTGTCTGTGACGGGGGGTGGGGCAAAATTTATGGGGTTCAATCTCAGTCTACCGATGTTCTTGCCATAGTTAAGATGCGTAACCATTGTCAATGTCTTACAAAAGGATTCCAGAAAATTCTACTGACCAAGGCTAAGCTCCAGTCAGTTGTCAACCTAATGAAATATCATAGGTTTGGTTTGTTACAACAATTTATGGGGTATAAAGGTCTAAATGATATACCTCTTTTTAACACAATTAGAAACTTGTCTTCATGGTTATTTTAGACAAGATTTTCCCTGTGTTTTAGTGTTTTAGTGATCATAAATAGAAGTCAGAAGTTCGGCTTATTTTCACTAAGGGACGTAACTCTGCACTGAGGGAAAAATTCCTAACTTATCTCAGTAAGAGATGATAGCCGCGCGCATTACCGTGTTAAATGACAGTGGACAAATGAGGCTGAGACCTAATCTCAACACAAAGACACAATTTTTTCAGGTAATTATTTAAGGATATTGAATTGATTTATTCATCTCCCAGTGCTAATACTGCTCTGTTGGTTACATGCCTAATGTGACCGGCAAGTAAGTAAAACAGTATGACTATGAGCAGGTTGAGGAACGTCGCAATCATCAGCAGGTTGGGGAAATGGGACAGACTATAGAATAGGTCCGTCAGTCTCAAACCGCTATAATCGTCAGGGGGGCAAGCCCCCCTGAAACCCCCCGTTGTATTCATTTCTTCTACAACTTATGACTAATTTAATTTTAATATTACAACGCTTAAAACTAAACCACTAAACTATCCCTACTAAAAGCTAAAAGAAATAACATCTAAAAGAAGAATTTGAAGAGAAGTTAAAAACGACGGACCTATTCTATATTTGCACCGGGAAATGTGCCGATCGGGAGTCCACTCCTGAACGGGAGTAACACTCCCGAACGAGCCATAGACCGCACTCCTGATCGGGAGTTGGGTGGTTGGAAAACGCAAAGACCGTCTTCGTTCTCCTCAACCCCTTCCGTAATGTTACCTGATCGGCAAAGTAAGTAAACCAGGATAGAGACACACGAGTGCGGCTACCGTAATGTATGGAGGGGGATATCCGCCAAAACAAAAGTCTATGCGTGTAGCTGTGTTGGTTTCAATGTGTGCACTATGTGGGATGGTTGCCAGTTACCAGCGGAAGGTCGTGGGTTTCCTCCGGGCACAGAGACTGGTTTTCTCCCACAATAAAACTGGCAACGCCGCCATAAAAGTTAAATAATCTTGAGAGCGGCGTAAAACACCAATCAATCAATCAATGTGTGCAGTGTTTGTTAACTCTGCTTCTTGTGTAATGTTACCACTGCGACTCTGCTATGTGGCTAGCGAATAATATTAATAAAATACTGTAAATGCCCGACCCTTTCAGCGATTTTATGGGGAGGTGGGGGGAGTGACTCTGACAGCTCAAGTCTTCTATTTACTCCCGATCGACGAAAACTTCAATGACGCCGACTAGAGAGGGGTGGGTAATTGGTTTCACGCCTGTGTCGGGTAGATGAACAAACATCGGTCCATGTGGGGTATGTGCGGCACCAGTTTGAGAGCCACGTGTTGGTCTATAACTGCCTATATCCCACTGACGTCTTTTGGCGACAGCCTCCAGTTGACTCTTTCAGTTCGCAAAATCTCGTATTTACAGTGTTTTCTGAAAATTAAAGCTTATAAAAACACCAACAAATTTCACGAGTATGACTTTATTTGAAAACCACATATGGTAATACGCATAGGCCTACCGAGGTGAAATTACTATCGGCCGTGTCGGTAACGGTAACTCAGACTACAGTTATAATTTAATACGGGGACAAATCTCAAATTCATTCCTCAATCAAAATCTTCATAGCCTTTTGTTTTTCTAAAACCATTATCAAATGCGATTTTCCCCAGACTTTGTGAGATTAGTCCAAATTCCTTTCCGATAAACCACAGCCTAGATCGAAAAAAACAACAACAACAACAGCAGCATCGATTAAAATGCGTCCAAATCGAAAACACGATCAAAGAAAATTGCATTAATCGGCATATCTTAACAGATTCATTTTTTATAACAAAATATATGAACGTATTTTCTCATTTCACGCCACAAACCGGTACACTGACGAACGAATGGACTGGCTTGCAGGTGCATGAAATATTTTATTTTTTGTTTCCGATTTAATTTTTGTGGGATCTGTATCAATAAGTGTTTCTTGCTTTGTCCCTATTTTATACCGGTATATTAGAAACAATTACAAACTTGTCACTTTAGCCAAGAAGAAGAAATTTTGGTTATTTAGTTTGTTTTAAATTTTCTTGAACAGGCTCAACAATTATTTTTCAAAGTCTGATGAACCCTCCTATTCTCTTGACAAAAAAACAAACTTGGAAAATATGTGATTAATGGGCATTGGAAGCATCAAAAGTTTACATTTTGAACAAAGGGAGTCCATGTTAATTGAGCCAGACATCTCAACCCCCCTTCCCCCACCCCCCTCCCTCATCTTACCCCACCTCCCTCCCTCATATTACACTCACCTCCCTCCCTCATCTTACACTCACCCGCACACACATATCCTGATTAAGTGGAGTCTGCCCCAGTGGTGATGAAGATCTGGGTGGGGTCAATGTAAACACTACTCTTTGGTGCTTGGTTTGGACAACTGACTTTCTTGTTGGTATGAGGGTCAAAGGATCTCTATAAAGTGAATATATACTAGATCTAACTATTGTGGTTATTTCAGTGTGGAAGAGGAGTCTCCATCTAGAGCAGGCTGTAATTGAAGAACTAACTGTGGAAGAGGAGTCTCCATCTAGAGCAGGTTGTAATTGAAGAACTAACTGTGGAAGAGGAGTCTCCATCTAGAGCAGGTTGTAATTGAAGAACTAACTGTGGAAGAGGAGTCTCCATCTAGAGCAGGCTGTAATTGAAGAACTAACTGTGGAAGAGGAGTCTCCATCTAGAGCAGGTTGTAATTGAAGAACTAACTGTGGAAGAGGAGCCTCCATCTAGACCAGGTTATAATTGAAGAACTCGTTGATCAGAACACAGCTGACAAACACACCAAGGTAAGCACTAACATTACCCCTTGTTATCCCTCACAAAAACTGGCTGGAATTACGTTTAATTATTGCTACTATTGCAAGTTGCTTTTTTATATTTAAGTCTCTTTTTTATACAATAGTCCCACCAGGCAAAGCCTGGCAGACAAAAAAAAACCTTGAACAAAAGCCTCATGCATATAATGTTTACCTACTTTTTCGCCGCACTCAAGATTATTTCTCTTATATGGTGGCGTTGCCAGGTTTAGTGGGGGTGGAAACTGGACTCATTGCCTGGAGGAAACACCTGACCTCCGGCGAGTACCTGACAACTCTTCCACATATGTCACCCTAGTGAAAAATCCACTTAAAAAATTTTTCAATTTTGATTTGGTCTGAGTGTGATTCGAACCCGTGCCACATTGATGGAAGATCTGTGTGAGACTAGGGGATGGTCACTCTAACCCACTGGACCACAGAGTATATGGACTGGACTATGGTTTGAAGTAGGGTAAGCTGAAATTAAACAAAATATGATAATGGGAAAAGAAAGTCAAAATATGTAATTTGATTAGGTAGAAAACAGACAAGGTGGTTAAGCCCTGGATCTTTCAAACTCCTGTTCTTTTTGTGAGCAATAATTAACCGTTGTCACTGAGTACTCTGGACCATGTTAGCCTTATTATACTGAAACAAAGAAAGAAAACAAATATTTCAATGAACTGTATTTTGCCACTTGTAAATGTGTCTCAAATGATGTGCTGGTACATCTGGGAACAGTAATTAATTGAAGAAATAATGGATTGATTCTCTGCATTTACGCTGTGATACGTGCAAGAAAATGTCCAATGTCCATCTTTTTTCTTGGAGTTATCAGCGTATACGCAGAGAATCATAAACTCATAAACTTTAATGTTAAGTAAAACTGAATTTTAGTAGTTTACTTTATCCGATCTCTTCACTTTAAATCTTTTGTTTTCTTATTGTTTATTTTTTTTTCCTTCTTGCACTGATGTTGTGAGATTATTTCTTGGAATTTAAGAATTATCAGCATTTGGAAACTTCAAATTTGTCAACAGAATTTTGATCAATTAGACGTCTAGGTATTTCCAACTTTCTTCTTGCGCCACTTTGGCGGCCATCTTAGACTCCTGCTAAACCTTCAATGACCTGTCTCTTCGGAACAACTGGATCAAATTTTGCATACATCACCATTAAAGTCACTCAAGCGCATCGTCAAGCCAGATTTGGGCATCATAAATCATCAAGGATTTCATTGGTCTAAGGATTGACATCATGCATTATTTTTCATGAACTCAAAAACTAATTTGTCAACAGCATACAATTCGTCCAGTATAAGTCACATGACCTTTGTGCCATTTTTATACGCCCGGCTTGAAAAGCGGGCTGTATTATGGTATCATCTCCGTCCGTCCGGCAGGACGGAAGTCCGGCAGTCCGGCGTCCGCTTTCCCTTCCGCTCCATAACTTCTAAAGTTTTGATTCCATCTGCACAATTTTTTCTAAGTATATACCTTATGGGTAGAAGGTGTGTCGCAAACTATTTTTAACATCACTGGTTACATAATATGGGAGTTATATTGGATTATGTAATATTCCCTTCCGCTCCATAACTTCCAATGTTTTGATTCCATCTGCACAATTTTTTCTGAGTATATACCTTATGGGTGGAAGGTGTGTCGCGAACTATTTTTGACATCATACATTGCGTAATATGGCAGCCATATTGGGTTATGTAATATTGACTTTTTCTCTCCATAACTTTAACAAATATGATTCGATGTTTTCAAATCTTTCATGTTACATACCATATTAACAGACAGTGTGTAAAAAAATTGTTTATGATATCAACTATTGCAAATTATTGGATTATGTACATTCCCTTTTATTCTTACTTTCATTTTCATGAAAATAACCTTTAAATTATAAAATGGCTTCTACTTTTCCGATTCTCATCAAAAAAGGATTTTTTCAAATTGCAATAATGTTTCTAAATTGATTAAGACTATTCTTAAATCAATATATAACGTTTTAATCAAATGAAAAATACATATAAGGATTAAAGTTTTATCTACAGACCAAGAGATAAGTATCCCAGCTTTGGTATATTTACCTTGTCAACTTACAGTTAGCTTTCAGTCTCTCTTGAGAGATTTATGGCTAAACCAGGCTTTGTGTACCACATGGCCCCATAAAACAGTGGGTGACATTAGCAATGGACCCATAGCCAAATCTATTGTAAACATTTGGTCTATGATAAAATTAGAAGTAATAACCTGTAGGCATATGGGGAGATTTGGAATATTGTCAAGATGTCTATGGCCAAATAATGTAGATAAAAAATATTATGAGAAAAATTGTCAAATCTACTTGAATTGGTGTGAGCTGCGAAATTACCAATTAATTACATTTGTTTAAGTATGATTAGTAAATTATAAACTGCTTTTCTAAAAAATTGAAACATTTTAGTGCAACCTTTATTGACAACAAACAATGTTTAACATCGTGTTTTAACAGCAGCGAGAATTGATGACTTGTACCGTGTACAAATCTTGTTAATAATTGTTGATCCAAATAGCCCATTTTAAACTTGATACAGATGGATTTTAAAGGTTTTAGTGGTAAGATTTCATTTTGTTGACATAACATCACCTTTTACCAAGCTTCACATAATAAAACTGGCAACGCCGCCATATACATGTAAGTGAAATAATCTTGAGCGCAGCGTAAAACACCAAACAATTAATCAATCAATCATTCACCAAGCTTCAACCTCTTCCCTCTGAATTTTGAAAATTAAATTCAAATAAATATGGAAGGATTTGTTTTGGTATGGCTGCAGTTACTGTGCCTCTCCGGGCGTATTTTGGGTTTCCCGAAACTCTTGTTAATCTTACTTTAGTTATTATAGATAAAACAAAACAGATTTCAAATTAGATAGACAAGGGAATTTCAAAACACAATTATCCTGTCATTTTTACCCCCTCCCCCCACACTCCCCCAGCATATAATGTGGGGGTATATAGCAATCAGCTTGTCCGCCCATCTGTCTGTCTGTCTGTCTGTCTGTCTGTCTGTCCGTAATCATTTCTTGTCATCTCATCTCCTCCTAGAGTTTTCATCAGTTTTTTTTCATCAGTGTTGCATAGTATGCAAGGATGTGCATCTCCTATTCTGGTTATGCTGGTTTCATTATTTTAAAAGTTATTGCCCTTTATAAACAATGGGTGCTTGTCATCGCATTTTCTCCCACGTTTTGTATCGATTTTATTGATCTTGGTCGACATGCTTGATATCGTGTGATTTACCCTGGTTTAAGCTGGTTTTGCTATTTTCAGAGTTATTGCCCTTTTTCGACTGAACATTAAGGCATAAACAGTAGGTGCTTGTTTCTGATGACATACTGTGTTTCAGGGCATCCTGCATGGAAACGAAATCTTTTCTGCTCTTAGTATGTTTTCACTTCTTCCACAATCTTATGTGGGGTCGGGGATTCAACCTCCTTGTTTTATTAGACTGACGGTTTGTCTACAATATTGGGCCAGAGTGCAACATATTTCAAGAACTTTTTGTCCTAAACAGTTGAAGTATACGCCCTGTAATTTTTTATTTAAAAAATGTGACACAATATCTAGAATGCTTGTTTTTAGCAGTATTAGTCAAAGTGTTTTGAAGATATATGCTGTTAAAAAAAATTATGACGTCACCGATAATTTCTAAATGTTCAACAAAAACATTTTTTCAACTATAAATATATATCATTTGAAAGGCATGGATGAGAGGAGAAAGAATATACCAATATCATTTTCCTATCATTTCTATAAGTACAAGTAGTTCAAATAATTGTTCAAAAATCGTTTTCAAGCCCATTTCCGGTAAATAATATAAAATCGGTTCTACTTGACCGATTTTTTTCAAAACAAGATGTTTGCAAATTGCAATAATACATTTAAATTGATTAAAGCTATTCTGGAAGCTGTAAATGACGTTTTAACTAAAATGACAAACAAATTTAAAGAAATCCAGTGAATCTACTGACATAGATAAGCATGGCTCTGGACAGCTGTCCATATGGTGATTAAGTAAACACAGCCATTGATATAAACATTGTGTTGACAGATTCTGGGGCTTATCTTGATAAGCAGAGCCTATGAAAGTATTTCACCCAGAATCTTATTTAGAATGAGCTTAAAACCAAAACACATAGAACAACTTGTACTACTTTGTACATGGTGATGTTTTAATATATTAATCAGAGGTTCTCCGAGCATCACATTATGCACCAAAACAGTGGCTCCTCTGCAGTTGCAAGTCACTATTACAATAACAATCACAATCCCAACACATTGTCATGTGAGATAATTGACCAGGCTAAGAACAAGCTTAAAATTAAATCCTATATTAAATGTTCAAATTTCATCCATTCCTCTCCGCTTATTCAATGTGTAACCAACTGTCTCCATTCTAAAGATAAGGTTGTCTTATCCTCTGTGTAATATCCTGATGTTACAGCACACCTGCTTATTCCATGTCCTCCATATACATGTAGTTAACTCTTGACCTGTAATAGGATTGCCCCCCCCCCTCCCCCACCTTAGATTGTGGTGATTTCAACTACAGTATAGGAATCACAACTTATCAGTGATTATAACTTTTGTATTTGTATTTGTTTTGTTCATTCTTGCTGTGTATATAATGCCTGTTTAACCATGCCGATGGTGTGTTGCTGTAATTTCTGATGATGAGAGTAGTTTCTCTCGAAAGCTCATATTAAAACATCACCATGTACAAAGTAGTACAAGTTGTCCTATGTGTTTTGGTTTTAGTAATCCATAGAAGAATCTAGAATTAGCTTAGTATAATAGGTATTAATTCATGTTAAAGATTAAATGTAATGGGGTTAAAACCAGGTTTATTGTTTCAAAAAATGATGTAGAGGGTTCCTGTTAATAACTTAGGAGCACAAAAATTGAGTTTTACTAATAATTTTATTTTTTATTGAACTCCTAAAAACATGGTACAACCAATGTTAAAAGCCATACATAACTTATCTTCCCCTGAATTTGGCGCTGTTAGCAATCTTGGATGACGCCAATAGAGTTGTTTACATTCAAGGAGTCTATCGGTTTCCTGTTTACCATGGAGGATCAAGAAGTTTTTACTAAACATGTTTGCTCCACATCAACTGACAACAACAATTTTCCACGCCCGTTGATGTATGAGCCGACTGCCAAAAACACATCACGCAAAGAATCCTTGTACGAGAAACGACAAGTTGGTGTCCTGAGCTCTTCAACTTTTGGGAAGCTGAGTCCAACCCGGTATTCCTGTAGTTTAGGGCAGTGCAGAAGGGCATCTCAGAACGAAAGTGTAAAGATTCGTTGCTTGTATAGTCATATGTTATGAAATGGAAGCTTCCAGATCAAGATCAAGGGGAGATAAATCATGTATTCATTTTGATTCTCGGATTTCAAGAATTTACAGGCTTGATTTTTCTAATTAAAAACATGCAAAAATGGCCTAATACGAGACCAAAGCTTGTGCCTGGCTAACAGCCATGTGCATAAAGGTAAGTTACGAACAATTTGTTCCAGATTTCAACGAAATATTTACATTTAACCTTTAAAAATACCAGCAAGAGAAAGGTTAATCTATAGAAGACACTTTCTTCTTAGCCCTACACAATATTCAGATTGGCTTGCAGTCATATTTCAAATGAATACAGGCAAATGTGTAACTGACAAATCTATATTCTGTTTGAACTAAACTTTCCTAGTACTGCCAGCTTATTCCACTTTTGAAAATATAATCATTTAGGAAAACTAATTGAGCGCTGAATTTCTACAAATGTAATTTCTCTGCTGTTTTGACATTCTGATTTATTTTATTCCATTAAAATTGAAGTGAGGGTCTTTGTAACTCAGTCTGAAGAATGATTGTCCCTCACATGGGCCTTCCATTGATGAGGCAAGTGTTCGAATCTGACTCAGTGGATTTTTCCTTAGAAATTCCAAGTTAACATTTTAAAAATCCATCCATCATCTCCTTCATAAGTCACTAAAACCAACAATCTCGGATAATTTCAGAGGACTTGATCTAGCGAACAGTCGTGTTAGCTGATCAACGGATAAAATGCTAACTTGGAAGACCTACGATTAAAGAATTGCTCTGTTTTTGCTCACTTACATTCAAATCTAAATATGCTGGGACAATTAAAATCTGATTATAAAAACTAAACTTGATGGTAAATCAATGTTTATTGGGCGCGCAGTTTTGCAGAAAGTAAAAAGTAAGGTAGGCTGTTGCATGGTCCGACTACAAACATTCAGTTAGTTTGGGGGGGGGGGGGGGGGGGGGGGTCGCTGGGGGATAATGTCGGCACACACATGGTATTTAATGCAAGGATAGGTAGAGCTCTGGTCTAAGTGAGAAACTTCTTTAATAATAAAGCCATCCATATAGCTTAACATAACATAATCTACTTCCCAGTCTAAAGAAAAATGTCCTGTCAATGTGCACTGGTTTGAATCACACAATGTGTTCCTCCGGGCAGAGAGACTTCCCCTCTCAGTAAACCTGCAAGCACTGACATATAGATAATAATGAACATTAACCAATTAATCTCCTGAACCAATATACAGCCAGTATACAGCGAGTATATGTGAACAATCTAGAATTCTAACTGTTTGTGATATTTGTTGGTCAAAATTATTTCGACATAAACAATTCATGATTTTTTTCTAGAAATGATCATATGATTTTCGAAGAACTATTTTAGCTGCATTTGTAACTTGTAAATACTCAATAAGTGTTGTGATTATATACATGCAATGGTATTAATGGTATCCAGACATTTCGGCCTGGGACATTTCGGCCTGGGATATTTTGGTACAGTACATTTCGGCCTGGGAAAGTTCGGCCTGGGACATTTCGGCCCAAAGTGAAAAAGGGGACATTTCGGCCTACCTTGGTTTTAATTATATTTGATTAAAGATTTTCTCATTTCTTTCTTTTATTCTCATTAAGTTGAGCTCAAGTTGATAAATTTATCTAACCACAATAGGTTACATATATAGCCCACAGTATCATGGGATCAATCACAGGCTTCCATCTGATACGGTGACCAGCACCATTCTGAAGCCGTTTTGTAAAACAGGCTCCAGGTGTATGGTGGCCCATCGTTGCCAAGTACATTTTTCTTATAATCTTATGAAATAAAAGGAAAATTTAAAAATAAAACAAAAATGAAATTGAAAAGGTGCTTTTCATTTAGATTTTCATTTTGTTTTTCATTTTGCTTTTCATTTTATTTTTCATTTTGCTTTTCATTTTTTTTTATTCATTTTGATTTCATTTTTGTTTTATAATTTGTTTTTCATTTTGATTTTCATTTTTTTTTAATTTTCATTTCTTTTTTTCAACTATCTTTTCAATTTCATTTTTGTTTTATTTTTTAATTTTCCTTTTATTTAATAAAATTATAAAGAAAAATGTACTTGGCTACGATGGGCCACCATACAGGTGTTTACAGAGAGAACCCATAACTTAAACGCTTAACACTTTTAGAACTTAAGTTTCTGATAGACTGTCTAATTAGTTGAGGTAATACAGTATATAAAAAATGTATTCATTCGAATTATTTCTAATTTTCGCAGAAAGCCTTTAGTTTCTACAGCAGACAAAATTTCACTATTTCTCTGACTAATACCTGTACCATATATGTATCATGAAAGTTGGAAAGATTGTCCAGAAGCCCACTAGTATCACTGTTATAGCTGAAAAATTGCTGAATATGGAGAAAGAAATGAGAAAATATACAATTAAATAGAATAAAAACCAAGGTGGGCCGAAATGTCCCCTTTATCACTTTGGGCCGAAATGTCCCAAGCCGAAATGTCCCAGGCCGAAATGTACCGTACCGAAATGTCCCAGGCCGAAATGTCCCGGATCCGGTATTAATACAGCAAACCATGACCATATTTGGAAGGGTATTAATACAGCAAACCATGACCATATTTGGAAGAATTTAGAAGAATTTTAATTTGTAGTCTTTATTTTTTAGACAGATCAGTGCAGGCACTTTATGTTAATATTAAATTTTTGTTTAATTTAGGTGATGTCATCCAGTGAAGTCGTGTTCTATCACGTAGCCTAAATTTTAAAATGATGACATCTTTCAGTGTCAGGGCGTTTGATGTCACAATAAAAATGTTCTCTGCACATATACCGATATGCTAGTTTACACGCCAGCTTTGTCCTATCTCAACACGTATATAGGGAAATCACGCATGTGTAGAATATTGATTCTATGAAATCTGCTTGGTCAAACAAAAATAATTTCTCATATGGATATCGTAGGCTTACCCAAAAGCTAATTAAACTGGAAAAACTGTCATGTAAGGGAGATAATTTGAGGGTGACTGTGTAATGAAACGTTATAAACAATCAAGGACAATCTCCATATAATACCAATTCTTTTTTACCAGACACCTTTATTCAACGTTAAAGGTTTTAAAAGGATGGTACATCCTTACAGATATGAAAATCCCACCTAAAAGAAAATCACAGGTTTGCCAGGACATGAATATTGAAGGTAGTAGTTTTGATCCAGGCTGCTTATCTCTTATAGCCTAGTTTTATGTCTCCAGCTGCAGATAAGGACTGGTGTTATGGCCACAGATAAGAGTGGACGTTTGTTTACACAGTGGCTCCATGTACAGGCTGCTCAGTCTTTCAAACCATGGTAGTTCAGGCATTAACATAGGAAGTGTATAGAAGAGAGAAGCTGCAGTTTGGTTTGCTGACTGACAGAGAATCTTCTTCTTGCAGGTAGGCCTATATGGAATATTCACATATTCCTTGTGAGAAAACAGTCCAGTTTTCTACCCACTAATTTGATGATAATTTTGTCTTGTGAGGCTGTGAGAATCTACTGATAGGTCTGTTTATTGTTAATCTCAGGGTTTGTAGACAAAGACCAGATCTGTACTGAAAGCTGATTCGTATTGATCATCATAGGCTGAATTCACACCATTTACCTCCAATCTTACATTTAGGTTATTAGGGTCCAAGCATTGGCTTAGGTTTTGTCTTATTTACATTTGGGCTATTTGGGTCCAAGCATTGGCTTAGGTTTTGTCTTATTTACTTTTGGGCTATTTGGGTCCAAGCATTGGCTTAGGTTTTGTCTTATTTACATTTGGGCTATTTGGGTCCAAGCATTGGCTTAGGTTTTGTCTTATTTACTTTTGGGCTATTTGGGTCCAAGCATTGGCTTAGGTTTTGTCTTATTTACTTTTGGGCTATTTGGGTCCAAGCATTGGCTTAGGTTTTGTCTTATTTACATTTGGGCTATTTGGGTCCAAGCATTGGCTTAGGTTTTGTCTTATTTACTTTTGGGCTATTTGGGTCCAAGCATTGGCTTAGGTTTTGTCTTATTTACATTTGGGCTATTTGGGTCCAAGCATTGGCTTAGGTTTTGTCTTATTTACATTTGGGCTATTTGGGTCCAAGCATTGGCTTAGGTTTTGTCTTATTTACTTTTGGGCTATTTGGGTCCAAGCATTGGCTTAGGTTTTTTATACGCCCGGCTTGAAAAGCGGGCTGTATTATGGTATCATCTCCGGCAGTCCGGCTATCCGGCGTCCGGATATATAACATTTAAATCAAATGAAAAATACTTATAAGGATTAAAGTTTTATCTACAGACAAAGACATAAGTAACTCAGCCTTGTTATATTTACCATGCAAATACACTAGCTCTAAATCTCAAGACTTTTATTGCCTTCTCTACCACATGGCCTACATAAAATTAAATGTAGGCTTTGTATTTATGAACACTAAAACACACGGGCACAGGGAAAATCTTCTTGTCTAAAATAACCACGGAGACCAGTTTCTAATTGTGTTAATAAGAGGTATATCATTTAGACCTTTATACCCCATCATAAATTGTTGTAATAAAGTAAACCTATGATATTTCATTAGGTTGACGACTGACAGGAGCTTGGCCTTAGTCAGTAGAATTTTCTGGAACACTTTGTATTACATTGACAATGCTTACGCATCTTAAGCTATAGTAAGAATATCGTCAGACTATATATTATGGGGTCATGGGAAAAGACAGTGAAAATTCGCCCCCCCCCCCCCCATACCCCTTTCCCAGAAGACCTAGGTAGAAGGCAGACAGGGGAGTTTAGCCCTGACCAGTATGTCTTTCAAACTCTGGTTCTTTTTATACTGTAAACAATGACTGGCCTTTGGGTCAGAGGTCGAGCAAGTTTACTTTGAAGTAGTTTTTATTCTTCTACTATAATCTTGGCCATAGCGATGCTAGCTTTGTTAT
This sequence comes from Lepidochitona cinerea, assembly GCA_963971465.1. Classification (NCBI taxonomy): domain Eukaryota; kingdom Metazoa; phylum Mollusca; class Polyplacophora; order Chitonida; family Tonicellidae; genus Lepidochitona; species Lepidochitona cinerea. The sequence continues at coordinate 1,895,882 of OZ020559.1, forward strand.
ACTGAAACACAAATGGTATTACCGTATAGTTTTTTCACGGCATCTTCCAGGGTCCAAGTTCAAACCCAAAGGATAAATAGTTTGTAATGTTTGAATCCAAAAACTTTCCCTTTCCAAACGTTTGTGCTTGGTATCTGCAGCGGAAGTGAGAAAAGGGATTTTCTCAATAGGCATGATTTCAAAATGGTCCTTGACCGAATGACCTTGAGTATTGAAATGTTGTGCCACGGGTACATCATGTTTAAGTCTTATACTAGATAAATGGTTTCTGAGTTTCTCCGACGTACTGTTTGCAACATTTTTTGCACGTGATTACATACACGATATTAGAGGAGTCACAATTAAGATTCTCTGCCATTTGATATTTGTCGCGAGTTTGTTCTCCGAAAAAGGTTCCGCGATCGGGTACGTATATATCGAGTTTGCATCGCGTCTTAAGGCATTTCATTGATGTACCTGAGAGAAATGTTGAACGGTAATGGTACACTCGTGAAGGGGAGGTAAGCGTATCGGGGGATGAAGGGGGAAACATGATTTGTCTTACTGTGTTAGATTTGATCCTTCGGAGTAATCTAATAGAATACTTCCGAGGGAGGAGAGCTTTAAAAAGGCTTTGTATTGATGGTCACTAAAACACACAGGCATAGGGAAAATGTTTGCCTTTTCATAGCCATGCTCAACTGTTATATATTTTTTGTAGCCAAATAATATAGATAAATGATATTATGAGAAAAAATTTCAAATCTACTTAAGTGGTGTGATCTGCGAAATTGCCAATTAATTACATTTGTTTGAGTATGATTAGTAAATTATGAACTGCTTTTCTAAAAAATTGAAACATTTTAGTCCAACCTATATTGACAACAAACAATGTTTAACATCGCGATTTAACAGCAGCGAGAATTGTTGACTTGTATTCCCTTCAGCTCCATAACTTCCAAAGTTTTGATTCCATCTTGACAATTTTTTCTGATTATATACCTTATGGGTAGAACGTGTATCACAAAACTATTTTTGACATCATACATTGCGTAATATGGCAGCCATATTGGATTATGTAATATTTACTCTTCCTCTCCTTAACTTAAACAATTATGATCCAATGTTTTCAATTCTTTCACATTAAATACCATATCATATACACAGACGGTGTGTCAAAAAATATTCAGGACATACATGTATTCAGGGCATATTACAGCAACCATATTGGGTTATGTCATATTCCTTTTTTGCCCTATAACTTTTACAGTTCTGATACAATCGGGACAATTCTTTCAGGTTTTACACCTTATGGACAGTAGGTGTGTTATAAACTATTTATGACCTCAGTTGTGTAATATGGCAGCCACATTGGGTTATATAACATTTACTTGTTTGCTCCATAACTTTGACAAATATTATCTGATGTTTTCAATTTGTTCATATATCTACCATACAAATAGACTGTGTGGCTTAAATTGTTTATAACATCAACTAGTGTATATTATTGGATTATGTAACATTCCCTTTTATTCTAAATTTTGATTTCATGATAACCTTTAAATTGTGAAATGCGTAATAGAGCAACGTAAGTACTCTAAGGAATGCTTACGTTGCTCTATTGTGAAAAGAGTTCTACTTATCAGAAAAAAGGCTTTTTACAAACTGCAATAATATTCTTGAATCAATAAATAACGTTTTAATCAAATAAAAATACAGATAAGGATTTAAGTTTTATATGCCAAGAGATGAGTAACTCAGCCTTGTTCTACTTACCATGTAAACACACACCACTGTATTTCTTCTAAATATTCAGCCATTCTAATGGCCTAAATTTTTTATTGAGTCGGACAAAAATGGAGACGAGGAGTTGTGTTTGAGGATAACCATTTTCACACACTGCTCGGCGGGTCATATTGCCTTAAATTCCCTCTAATGGGCAAATTTGTCTGGCCTCATTTAGCATATTTCTTTTCTAATGATCGAATCCTTATGATGAAAATGGCTGAATCTTTAGAAGAAATACGGTAGTTCTTATCAGTACTTGTAACAGCTTTGATCTGATGTATGGCTTCTAGGCTTTATGCTATGCTTTTATAGGATTTTCCTCTATATAGGACCAAGGTGTTCATACAGATGTAGTTCCATATATTTGAAAAATGCACCTGAATGTTTCACTTTTCATAGCCCTACTCCACAGTCATATATTTTTTATAGCCAAATAATATAGATAAATGATATCATTATGAGAAAGATTTTCAAATCTACTTGGAGTAGTGTAAGCTGCGAAATTGCCAATGAATTAAATTTGTTTACCTGTGATTAGTAAATTATGAACTATTTTTCTCAAAAAATGAAAACTTTTAGTCCAACATATATTGACAATGTACTTTGCATGCTTGTTTATAGATGATGTGAACAAACTGAATGTTTAACATCTTGATTTTGCAGCAAGCGAGAATTCAGGACTTGTACTGAGTACAATTCTAGTTAATGATTGTTGATCCAAATAACCCATTTGAATTGGATACAAATGGCTTAAGGTTTTAGTGGTACGATTTCAATTTGTTGACATTATATAGCCTTTTACCAAGCTTAAACCTCCTTCCTCTGAATTTTGAAAATAAAATTCAAATATATATGGAAGGATTTGATTTGGTATGGCTGCAGTTACTGTGCCTTTCTGTGCGTATTTTGAGTTTCCCAAAACTCTTGTTTTTATATAAAACCTCATTGTGGTAAGTGGTTACCCACAAACGTGTTTTTTCGATTTATTAGTTTTTATACGCCCGGCTTGAAAAGCGGGCTGTATTATGGTATCATCTCCGTCCGTCCGGCAGTCCGGCAGTCCGGCAGTCCGGCTGTCCGGCTGTCCGGCTGTCCGGCGTCCGCTGTCCCTTCCGCTCCATAACTTCTAAAGTTTTGATTCCATCTGCACAATTTTTTCTAAGTATATACCTTATGGGTAGAAGGTGTGTCGCAAACTATTTTTAACATCACTGGTTACATAATATGGGAGTTATATTGGATTATGTAATATTCCCTTCCGCTCCATAACTTCCAAAGTTTTGATCCCATCTGCACAATTTTTTCTGAGTATATACCTTATGGGTGGAAGGTGTGTCGCGAACTATTTTTGACATCATACATTGCGTAATATGGCAGCCATATTGGGTTATGTAATATTTACTTTTTCTCTCCATAACTTTAACAAATATGATCAGATGTTTTCAAATCTTTCATGTTACATACCATATTAACAGACAGTGTGTAAAAAAATTGTTTATGATATCAACTATTGCAAATTATTGGATTATGTACATTCCCTTTTATTCTTACTTTCATTTTCATGAAAATAACCTTTAAATTATAAAATGGCTTCTACTTTTCCGATTCTCATCAAAAAAGGATTTTTTCAAATTGCAATAATGTTTCTAAATTGATTAAAACTATTCTTAAATCAATATATAACGTTTTAATCAAATGAAAAATACATATAAGGATTAAAGTTTTATCTACAGACAAAGAGATAAGTAACCCAGCCTTGTTCTATTTACACAGACACTCTATTTAAACATACTCTAAAGCTCTAAGTCTCTTATCTCTTATCTACAAGCGTTGACAGTTTTATGGTCTTGACTCTTCTATGCCACATGGCCATGCCATGCTCAACTGTTTTTTTTTTGTAGCCAAATAATATAGAAAAATGATATTATGAGAAAAATTTTCAAATCTACTTGAATTGGTGTGAGCTGCAAAATTGCCAATTAATTGCATTTGTTTAAGTATGATTAGTAAATTATAAACTACTCTTCTAAAAAATTGAAACATTTTAGTCCAAACTATATTGACAACAAGCAATGTTTAACATCACGATTTAACAAGCAGCGAGAATTGATGACTTGTACCGAGTACAAATCTTGTTCCAAATAGCCCATTTTAAATTTGATACAAATGGATTTTAAAGGTTTTAGTGGTAACATTTCATTTTGTTGACATTACATCACCTTTTACCAAGCTTCAACTTCCTTCCTCTGAATTTTGAAAATTAAATTTAAATAAATATGGAAGGATTTGTTTTGGTATGGCCGCAGTTACTGTGCCTTTCCGGGCGTATTTTGGGTTTCCCGAAACTCTTGTTAGATGGGGCTGTTATCAGATTTAGTTGTTAGGTCAGGCTGTTGTCAGATTTAGTTGTTAGGTCAGGCTGTTATCAGATTTAGTTGTTAGGTCAGGCTGTTGTCAGATTTCGTTGTTAGGTCAGGCTGTTATCAGATTTCGTTGTTAGGTCAGGCTGTTATCAGATTAAGTTGTTAGGTCAGGCTGTTGTCAGATTTAGTTGTTAGGTCAGACTGTTATCAGATTTAGTTGTTAGGTCAGGCTGTTATCAGATTTAGTTGTTAGGTCAGACTGTTATCAGTTTAATGGCCAGCTTGAAGACTGGGAATAGCATAATGCAATAGCAGAGTGACTAATAAATTCAACAAACCTATAATTGTGACAATCTCAATACTTTAACAGGAGTATATTTGTCAACTTGAGGAAAATATCAATATGGGTTTGTTGAATTGATTTCAGTTACTTTGCTATTGCCTTATGTAAGGCTTGCTGACTGATTTATATCTGTCTGTTGTCTAAAACCAAAACACATAGGACAACTTGTACTACTTTGTACATGGTGATGTTTTAATATGAGCTTTCGAGAGAAACTACTCTCATCATCAGAAATTACAGCAACACAACGTTGTGTCACCATGTACAAAGTAGCACAAGTTGTCCTATGTGTTTTGGTTTTAGTAAAACCGCTCCATAGAAGAATCTATTATCTGTTGTCTATATGGGAGGTTTGTCCACAACCAATTGTTGGCCTAAAACTGAGTATAAGACTGTCCCAGAGTATACAGTGAATTATGGAGAATCGTTGAATCTTCTTAAAAGCATACAAACAAATTCTTTAATTCCACTAAAATCCTTGTGTTCGTCAGAGCCCATATTGAGATCTGATATTCTTTTTTCTATCCTGCCAAAAAAAAATGCCGCACAAATTTCTAACCTAATTAAAGCAGCTGTTTCCGGGGTCCAAGCGGAAGTCGTTTAGTTGTTTGTTTACATCTGCAGACGGTGACTGTCCTATAATTTTTATATGTCAATAATATATTCAGGGGAGTTAATTATTTCCTCTTCCAAAAACTATTCTGTTTAATCCATGCACAATAATACCAACCATTCTGGCTCCCAATCCCAGCTTCCCCAATAGAAGCCAAGACAAGTGGCTGGGGTATTAGATTACACTGGACAGTGGGGTGACACACAGAGATAAGTGTTATGGCCATCACCAGTCACTATATCCATATGGTCTGCACTGTATAGCATAACAGCTTGTCTTGACAGGCCATAAATCTTGAGGCAGTAAATGCCTGACTGAAAAACTAATAGCTTAAAAAAACATAACATCGGTCAAGAAATCTGTTTTATCTATTACATATTCGAACAAGTTAAACGATTTAGAATATATTTTTCATTTCTGTATGTGCATTAGAAGTAAAGATACAAATAAATTAGCTAAAAACCTAATTAACGAACCCATGAATTTTAAAATAATTACACGCGTTCTTTTAATATAGCACTACTTACATGTATATATCAAGTTTCAAGTAGATATGTCTAAGCATTGTATAGTAAGAGACATTTATACGTTTTTTTACTTTATGTTAGTTTTGAGGTATGGCGAGCTGTCTGATAGTATGACACACTGGATCATCTACCTATTGTTGCTATTGACCATTTGAATTTCAGTCTGCCAGCTTTGCAGTGTCAAGGTAATAAACCAGAGAGATCAGGCATATGTCAATAAACATCTCCATAGACTGATCCAGAGACATTTTGATACCTGTATACAGGTATGGGCGCCCAAACTCACAAGCAAAAAATCCGCCCATATTCTTAAAACCAACAGATTTTAATGTCAAAATAGCATTAAATGTTGAATTTTGGGCCTGAGATGTTGTTTTTGTCTTATTGTGGGAACATTTTTAACCGAAATGGTATGCCCAAATTTTCCCTGGATCAGTCCCTGATCTCCATGCTGCCTCTGGGCTAATCTACAGGCCATAAATCGTGGAGCAGTAAATGCTTATACAAAGCCTGACTGAAAAACTAATAGCCTAAAAAAACAAAACATCAGTTAAGAAATCTGTTTTATTTATTACATATTCGAACAAGTTAAGCGATTTAAAATATTGTGGTATATTTTTCATTTCTGTAAGTGCATTAGAAGTAAAGATACAAATAAATTAGCTAAAAGCCTAATTAACGAACCCATGAACTTTAAAATAAGTACACGCGTTCTTTTAATATAGTACTACTTATAAATCAAGTTTCAAGTATATACATGTATGTCTAAGCATTACAAAGTTAGAGACATTTATAGGTTTTATGACTTTAGGTTAATTTTGACCTATGGCTACCTCCCTAGATATTGATCTCACCAAAGATTCTTCTGACCAATGTTTTAGTTCCATATACGCCCTACATCTGCAGACGATGACGGTCCTATATGTCAGAGAACTGTACTCGGTACAGGTCTGCGGCTTCCAGTAATTCCACTGGAGTTAATTCAATAATGCGATTGAGTTTCTTCACAACAAAAATTTTCAATCAACTGAAAAAAATTAAATACAATGTTAAATGCTAAAAACTTTTGATGGAAGCTGTTTTATTATTATAAAAACAATATATCTGAACGAGTGTATAGCTTTTACAAATCAATTCTCGCTTGTTGCTCTATATATAATATAACCACTACTTGTAAATGTTCTGGATAACAGAGACAAGATGCCTATTTGTATAAGGTCTGGACAGTAGATGCTTAGCTCACATCAAAGGGATCCACACTGCTGATAAGAGCTGGTGTCTTGTGTAAAAGAGTAAATAGAACAAGGCAGAGCTACTATAAAACCTTATCTCTTAGTTTGTAGATTAAACTTAATATCTGTATATCTGTTTTTATATGCCCCGCGTGAAAAGCGGGCTGTATTATGGTATCATCTCCGTCCGTCCGGCAGTCCGGCTGGCTGAGGTCATGATAATTAAGAGTATCAATGAAAATATGAAGGTCTTCCAACGTTTGCTGCCAAATTATAAAAATGTCATCTAGATATCGAAGGTAAATAAAAGTGTGTTTGTGACATTTGTGAAGAATATCACTCTCCCACTCAGCCATAAAAATAGAGGGAAAGCTAGGACTAAAACTTTTTCCCATAGCACACCTTTTAATTTGCTGAAAGATCCCCCTGTTCAATTCAAAATCATTACCTTTTCAGTTAAGTTCTAACAACTAAGTTAAGTTTATGGATTTAAGACCTAAGCCTATGTCAATAATGTAAGGTTACTGATTTATAAATTGTCTAAAGTAAATCCCTACATTAACTTTCAAAATTACTTAATTCTCTTAATTAAAATAATAAACATTGCGTTCAAACTATAAAGCTTAATAAGAAATTTGAAGCAGTTACATACAAACCATTTCTTAATCAGCATAATACAGCTAATCTGCAGCTGAAACTGATAACAAATTCATCTACAAATGCTTTGATAATCTAATAACCTTTGTAAATTTAAAAACCTCAATCAATAAGTATTAGTAAAGAGCAGAGGATTGATTGATGTTTTACGCCGCAGATTATTTCACTTATTTGGCGGCATGGCCAGGTTAAGATGGGAAGGAAATGGAATAGCAACGTCACCAAAAACGTTCTTAATGGTGTCATCTGTCTCTGGATATCACAAAATCTCGTAATAATTCTTATGAGACTTGAGCTCTCTATAGATTTAAAAAAGCTTCAACTTAGAAAAAATCCTCCTTGTACACAAAGGACTGCATAGGATAAGAGACAAGTGATTTCAATCCCAAAATGGCCACTGAGTCTGAACAATGTACATGTAATAACTGATTACTTTTCATTTTATATTTGTATTTTTACTGAATATCACATAATTTGCTTTATATTTACAGTGAATCATGCCTCGTAGGAAAAACTGGAAGCAATACAAGAAGTACAGGGTATGTATTGTCCAAACCTCCCTTCACTACTAGGTGTACTTACCTGTTCAAACAGTTGATCCTGTCCAAACCTCCCCTCACTACTAGATGTACTTACCTGTTCAAACAGTTGATCCTGTCCAAACCTCCCTTCACTACTAGATGTACTTACCTGTTCAAACAGTTGATCCTGTCCAAACCTCCCCTCACTACTATATGTACTTACCTGTTCAAACAGTTGATCCTGTCCAAACCTCCCCTCACTACTAGATGTACTTACCTGTTCAAACAGTTGATCCTGTCCAAACCTCCCCTCACTACTAGATGTACTTACCTGTTCAAACAGTTGATCCTGTCCAAACCTCCCTTCACTACTAGATGTACTTACCTGTTCAAACAGTTGATCCTGTCCAAACCTCCCCTCACTACTAGATGTACTTACCTGTTCAAACAGTTGATCCTGTCCAAACCTCCCCTCACTACTATATGTACTTACCTGTTCAAACAGTTGATCCTGTCCAAACCTCCCTTCACTACTAGATGTACTTACCTGTTCAAACAGTTGATCCTGTCCAAACCTCCCTTCACTACTAGATGTACTTACCTGTTCAAACAGTTGATCCTGTCCAAACCTCCCTTCACTACTAGATGTACTTACCTGTTCAAACAGTTGATCCTGTCCAAACCTCCCCTCACTACTAGATGTACTTACCTGTTCAAACAGTTGATCCTGTCCAAACCTCCCTTCACTACTAGATGTACTTACCTGTTCAAACAGTTGATCCTGTCCAAACCTCCCTTCACTACTAGATGTACTTACCTGTTCAAACAGTTGATCCTGTCCAAACCTCCCCTAACTACTAGATGTACTTACCTGTTCAAACAGTTGATCCTGTCCAAACCTCCCTTCACTACTAGATGTACTTACCTGTTCAAACAGTTGATCCTGTCCAAACCTCCCTTCACTACTAGATGTACTTACCTGTTCAAACAGTTGATCCTGTCCAAACCTCCCCTCACTACTAGATGTACTTACCTGTTCAAACAGTTGATCCTGTCCAAACCTCCCCTCACTACTAGATGTACTTACCTGTTCAAACAGTTGATCCTGTCCAAACCTCCCCTCACTACTAGATGTACTTACCTGTTCAAACAGTTGATCCTGTCCAAACCTCCCCTCACTACTAGATGTACTTACCTGTTCAAACAGTTGATCCTGTCCCAACCTCCCCTCACTACTAGATGTACTTACCTGTTCAAACAGTTGATCCTGTCCAAACCTCCCCTCACTACTAGATGTACTTACCTGTTGAAACAGTTGATCCTGTCCAAACCTCCCCTCACTACTAGATGTACTTACCTGTTCAAACAGTTGATCCTGTCCAAACCTCCCCTCACTACTAGATGTACTTACCTGTTCAAACAGTTGATCCTGTCCAAACCTCCCCTCACTACTAGATGTACTTACCTGTTCAAACACTTGATCCTGTCCAAACCTCCCCTCACTACTAGATGTACTTACCTGTTCAAACAGTTGATCCTGTCCAAACCTCCCCTCACTACTAGATGTACTTACCTGTTCAAACAGTTGATCCTGTCCAAACCTCCCCTCACTACTATATGTACTTACCTGTTCAAACAGTTGATCCTGTCCAAACCTCCCCTCACTACTAGATGTACTTACCTGTTCAAACAGTTGATCCTTTCCAAACCTCCCCTCACTACTAGATGTACTTACCTGTTCAAACAGTTGATCCTGTCCCAACCTCCCCTCACTACTAGATGTACTTACCTGTTCAAACAGTTGATCCTGTCCAAACCTCCCCTCACTACTAGATGTACTTACCTGTTCAAACAGTTGATCCTGTCCAAACCTCCCCTCACTACTAGATGTACTTACCTGTTCAAACAGTTGATCCTGTCCAAACCTCCCCTCACTACTAGATGTACTTACCTGTTCAAACAGTTGATCCTGTCCAAACCTCCCCTCACTACTAGATGTACTTACCTGTTCAAACAGTTGATCCTGTCTAAACCTCCCCTCAATACTAGATGTACTTACCTGTTCAAACAGTTGATCCTGTCCAAACCTCCCCTCACTACTAGATGTACTTACCTGTTCAAACAGTTGATCCTGTCCAAACCTCCCCTCACTACCTCACTCGAAAAGGGTAGATGGACAAATTTGCCAACTCACCTTAGATTATGTGACAAATGCAATTTAGATGTAGGTGACGAAATCCACTACTTATTTCATTGCCAATTCTATGAGCCACAACGCTTGTTGAAAATACCCCATTATTTTGTAAGAAATAAGTATTCACATGGCTTGCAATCTCTATTTATCAATAGAAATGTCAGAAATCTAAAATCCAAACTTGACATTCATAACCAAACTAGACATCCAAAACCAAACTGCACATCTAAAACCAAACTTGACATCCCAAACCAAACTGGACATCCAAAACCAAACTGGACATCCCGAACCAAACTTGACATCCAAAACCATACTGGACATCCCAAACCAAACTGGACATCCAAAACCAAACTTGACATCCATAACCAAACTGAACATCCAAAACCAAACTTTACATCCCAAACCAAACTGGACATCAAAACCAAACTGCACATCCAAAACCAAACTGCACATCTAAAGAAGTTTTATGACTTCAAATTTTATTATTTTTTATACGCCCGGCTTGAAAAGCGGGCTGTATTGTGGTATCATCTCCGTCCGGCAGGACGGCAGTCCGGCTGTCCGCTTTCCCTTCCTCTCCATAACTTCTAAAGTTTTGATTCCATCTGCACAATTTTTTCTAAGTATATACGTTATGGGTAGAAGGTGTGTCGCAAACTATTTTTAACATCACTGGTTACATAATATGGGAGTTATATTGGATTATGTAATATTCCCTTCCGCTCCATAACTTCCAAATTTTTGATTCCATCTGCACAATTTTTTCTGAGTATATACCTTATGGGTGGAAGGTGTGTCGCGAACTATTTTTGACATCATACATTGCGTAATATGGCAGCCATATTGGGTTATGTAATATTTACTTTTTCTCTCCATAACTTAAACAAATATGATCCAATGTTTTCAAATCTTTCATGTTACATACAATATTAACAGACAGTGTGTAAAAAAATTGTTTATGATATCAACTATTGCAAATTATTGGATTATGTACATTCCCTTTTATTCTTACTTTCATTTTCATGAAAATAACCTTTAAATTATAAAATTGCTTCTACTTTTCCGATTCTCATCACAAAAGGATTTTTTCAAATTGCAATAATGTTTCTAAATTGATTAAAACTATTCTTAAATCAATATATAACGTTTTAATCAAATGAAAAATACATATAAGGATTAAAGTTTTATCTACAGACAAAGAGATAAGTAACCCAGCCTTGTTCTATTTACATACTCTGTTTAAACATACTCTAAAGCTCTAAGTCTCTTATCACTACAAGTGTTGACAGTTTTATGGTCCTCTATACCACATGGCCTCCATAAAATTAAATGTAAGCTTTGTATTAGTGTTTGAGCCATGCCATGCACAACTGTTTTATTTGGTAGCCAAATAATATAGAAAAATGATATTATGAGAAAAATTTTCAAATCTACTTGAATTGGTGTGAGCTGCAAAAATGCCAATTAATTGCATTTGTTTAAGTATGATTAGAAAAGTATAAACTACTCTTCTTAAAAATTGAAACATTTTAGTCCAAACTATATTGACAAAAAGCAATGTTTAACAGCAGCCAGAATTGATGACTTGTACCGAGTACAAATCTTGTTAATAATCTTTGATCCAAATAGCCCATTTTAAATTTGATACAGATGTATTTTAAAGGTTTGAGTGGTAAGATTTCATTTTGTTGACATTACATCACCTTTTACCAAGCTTCAACTTCCTTCCTCTGAATTTTGAAAATTAAATTCAAATAAATATGGAAGGATTTGTTTTGGTATGGCCGCAGTTACTGTGCCTTTCCGGGCGTATTTTGGGTTTCCCGAAACTCTTGTTTTTTTTTGTTAGATGAAGAAACAGATGGAGACCATCGAAGCGGATAATCAAATAGAGGCTGGGGAAATCATTTGGCATTTTAACAACGGTTCTCTCATGCAAGTGCATTTGAACACACATGCTGGTGGGAATTTCAATGAAAACTTGTCAGAAATCACTGGGGGAAAAAATGACACCGCTTTTGGAAGAAGTACTATACGTTCTCATGGATATTCAATTCATGTTAAGTCTGAAACTGATGTTGGAAAAAGCTATAATGAATATCCTGAAATACCCTCTGCTGAAATACCCTCTACTGAAATACCCCTTTCTGTAAACCCATTGAATGTCAAATTAGAACCTATCTATGAAAACTGCGAGAGGGATTTAACTGAAAATACAACATCTGAATACCCATTGACTGTAAAGCTAGAACCTCTTCCTAAAAATGATTCAGAGAGAGTTGATTATTTCCCTGAGAATACAATCCCAACTATTGAAGCTGTTAGCCAAAACAGCCCAGAAAGTCTTCTCAGAACCAATCATGATATTTTCCGAGAAAGTAAAATTCTGACTAGTGAATCCACTTTTAATACAAACTCCAAAAACCTTCACAAAAAAGGTACAGAAAATATTGTCACCAGCAGTTCTGACTCGTGTAAGGAAATATCCTATCGTGAAAACATGTTGAATGTAAAGTCTGAATGGTTCGATGAAGACAGTTTAACCTCAAATGCAGGGATATCTTCAGAATCCCTGTCAGGAACAGGAGACCGTTCAAGTGATTTCTCTGCAGAACTATCACCATTACAACAAGTTTGGTTAGTGAAGAGAGAGCCTGTTACTGAAAAACCAGACACTCTGAATGAAAGATTGTTAATGTTGGAAGAATATTCCAAAAATCAACATAGAACGGATGCTCAAGTTTTACAGGTAAGTTGAATATGTTTAACAGGAGCTGTGTAGAGAGTGATTGTCTCGCAGTACAACTTTACCTGTGACAAGTCCCACTCAATCCAAATGGAAATTAAGTGGTTTTGATTCGATGGAAGTGTTGCCTGGTACTCAATGAATGTGGGTGTTTCCTCGGGTCAAAAGCCTGATTTGTCCCCCTACTAAACCTGGTAACGTCAACATATGAGTGAAATAAAAGGATGTTGCATAAAGGATTAAGCCATCATAAACCAGGAGTCTTTTTAGAACACCAAGAATGGAACACCACCATTTCTTATGAGAGTATGCAAAGGATTAAACATCTAAACATACCCTTCCCCAAATAGATTCACTTGAAAGACCAATGTGGGAGGGTTGCCAGTTACCACTGGAAGGTTGTGGGTTTCCTCTGGTTTCTTCCCACAGTAAAACTGGCAACACCGCCATATAAGTGAAATAATCTTGAGCGCGGCGTAAAACACCAAACAATCAATCAACCTAAAATAGATGGGCCATCTTAATATTGGACCTGGTTAACTCGAAATTTGGTGGAAGCTTGTTTGAATACATGCATCCTGTTGATTGTTTAAATGTGATGTGGTGTTACGCTAATTGTCATCACCTGGGTGACCATGTTAAAGGGTTTTATATCAAATACGCAATACCTTCAACTCATCTCTCTGTTTAACTTATGCTGTTTTTTAATACAGATAAAAGAACTTATAACCAGTACTAAGGAAAAGAAGTTTTATCAAAGAAAGCGTCGATATTACATCCGACAGGATAAAACTTATTTAGGTAGGTAAAATCTTCAAGGTAATCAGCGACCATCATTTTTATACGCCCGGCTTGAAAAGCGGGCTGTATTATGGTATCATCTCCGTCCGGCCGGCAGTCCGGCTGTCCGGCGTCCGCTGTCCCTTCCGCTCCATAACTTCTAAAGTTTTGATTCCATCTGCACAATTTTTTCTAAGTATATACCTTATGGGTAGAAGGTGTGTCGCAAACTATTTTTAACATCACTGGTTACATAATATGGGAGTTATATTGGATTATGTAATATTCCCTTCCGCTCCATAACTTCCAATGTTTTGATTCCATCTGCACAATTTTTTCTGAGTATATACCTTATGGGTGGAAGGTGTGTCGCGAACTATTTTTAACATCATACATTGCGTAATATGGCAGCCATATTGGGTTATGTAATATTTACTTTTTCTCTCCATAACTTTAACAAATATGATCCGATGTTTTCAAATCTTTCATGTTACATACCATATTAACAGACAGTGTGTAAAAAAATTGTTTATGATATCAACTATTGCAAATTATTGGATTATGTACATTCCCTTTTATTCCTACTTTCATTTTCATGAAAATAACCTTTAAATTATAAAATGGCTTCTACTTTTCCGATTCTCATCAAAAAAGGATTTTTTCAAATTGCCATAATGTTTCTAAATTGATTAAAACTATTCTTAAATCAATATATAACGTTTTAATCAAATGAAAAATACATATAAGGATTAAAGTTTTATCTACAGACCAAGAGATAAGTATCCCAGCTTTGGTCTATTTACCTTGTCAACTTACAGTTAGCTCTGTCTCTCTCGAGAGATTTACGGCCCTGTGTACATGTACCACATGGCCTCCAAAAACAGTGGGAGACATTAGCAATGGACCTATAGCCAAATCTATTGTAAATCCATTTGGTCTATGATAAAATTAGAAGTAATAACCTGTAGGTATATGGGGAGATTTAGAATATTGTCAAGATGTCTATGGCCAAATAATGTAGATAAAAAATATTATGAGAAAAATTGTCAAATCTACTTGAATTGGTGTGAGCTGTGAAATTGCCAATTAATTACATTTGTTTAAGTATGATTAGTAAATTATAAACTGCTTTTCTAAAAAAATTTAACATTTTAGTGCAACCTTTATTGACAACAAACAATTTTTAACATCGTGATTTAACAGCAGAGAGAATTGATGACTTGTACCGTGTACAAATCTTGTTAATAATTGATGATCCAAATAGCCCATTTTAAATTTGATACAGATGGATTTTAAAGGTTTTAGTGGTAAGATTTCATTTTGTTGACATAACATCACCTTTTACCAAGCTTCACATAATAAAACGCCGCCATATACATGTAAGTGAAATAATCTTGAGCGCAGCGTAAAACACCAAACAATCAATCAATCATTTACCAAGCTTCAACCTCTTCCCTCTGAATTTTGAAAATTAAATTCAAATAAATATGGAAGGATTTGTTTTGGTATGGCTGCAGTTACTGTGCCTTTCTGGGCGTATTTTGGGTTTCCCGAAACTCTTGTTTTCTCTTGTTCGCTCCACAAATTGCGCCTTCAACAGAGACTAATATTCCCATAGATAATACCTACAAATGTCCAAACACATGCCTTTTGACCCTAGAAAAAATAGCAACATGCATTTTACGCAATAAAATTTAAAATCTTGTCCCTACTGTCCTATATATTATCCTATGTTAATGCCCTGTACAGGATGTCCATTATACACACTGCACATGTGCAGTCCTTCCTTTTCAACTTCCTCTTTTCAACTCTGCATTGCTTGAAGTAACATTGCAAAAAATTCTGAGTATATTTTTCTTGTACTTTCTCCAATCTAATTTGTTTTGGGTTTAAAATTTATCTGTCCCTAGTGGTTAGACACCTCCCTGCATACCAACAACGGCAGGTTCTTTGACCAGAAATTGTTTTATATGTTTGATATTTGATGGGTTTTTGGACTATAGATTTCTACCTGTCATCTATCTACCTGTCAGGTATCATTGAGGGTCTAGTTTTCGTCACTCCTGATCATCAGATTTCCCCCAGTTCAGGTGATGAGGGTCAACAGTACAGGCAAGTCGTAATAAAGATAATTCTTCGTAAGATAAATAAATAAAAAATAATTATAAATAAATAAAGTGAAGCATTGATCTTATACTTTCTTTATTTTCGGGTTTGTGGAGCCGGTGCTGCCTTGTTTGATGATTTTCTGCACCTATATATATTTATGAGCACTAAAACACACGGGCACAGGGAAAATCTTCTTGTCTAAAATAACCACGGAGACAAGTTTCTAATTGTGTTAAAAAGAGGTATATCATTTAGACCTTTATACCCCATCATAAATTGTTGTAATAAAGTAAACCCATGATATTTCATTAGGTTGACGACTGACAGGAGCTTGGCCTTAGTCAGTAGAATTTTCTGGAACACTTTGTATTGCATTGACAATGCTTATGCATCTTAAGCTATAGTAAGAATATCGTCAGACTATATATTATGGGGTCATGGGAAAAGACAGTGAAAATTACCCCATCCCCCCCCCATACCCCTTTCCCAGAAAACCTAGGTAGAAGGCAGACAGGGGAGTTTAGCCCTGACCAGTATGTCTTTCAAACTCTTGTTCTTTTTATAAGCAATGACTGGCCTTTGGGTCAGAGGTCGAGCAAGTTTACTTTGAAGTAGTTTGTATTCTTCTACTATAATCTTGGCCATAGCAATGCTAGCTTTGTTATACTGAAACACAAATGGTATTATAGTTTTTTCACGTCATCTCCCGGGGTCCAAGTTCAAACCCAAAGGATAAATAGTTTGTAATGTTTGAATCCAAAAACTTTCCCTTTCCAAACGTTTGTGCTTGGTATCTGCAGCGGAAGTGAGAAAAGGGATTTTCTCAATAGGCATAATTTCAAAATGGTCCTTGACCGAATGACCTTGAGTATTGAAATGTTGTGCCACGGGTACATCATGTTTAAGTCTTATACTAGATAAATGGTTGGCTGCTCTTTGTCGTAGAGAATTTTGAGTTTCTCCGACGTACTGTTTGCGACATTTTTTGCACGTGATTACATACACGATATTAGAGGAGTCACAATTAAGATTCTCTGCCATTTGATATTTGTCGCGAGTTTGTTCTCCGAAAAAGGTACCGCGATCGGGTACGTATATATCGAGTTTGCATCGCGTCTTAAGGCATTTCATTGATGTACCTGAGAGAAATGTTGGACGGTAATGGTACACTCGTGAAGGGGAGGTAAGCGTATCAGGGGATGAAGGGGGAAACATGATTTGTCTTACTGTGTTAGATTTAATCCTTCGGAGTAATCTAATAGAATACTTCCTAGGGAGGAGAGCTTTAAAAAGAACAGAACAAGCCTGGTTAAAAAAATCTAGTGAACTACAGTTTCTATAGAATCTAAATATCTGAGATTTAATGACTCCCTTGAAAGTGTGAGGAGGATGATATGACCCAGCATGTAGCAGCTGATGTGTGTCAGTAGGTTTGAAGAATACTTTGTAATCTAGATACCCAGTAGTATGATATGTATGACCCTTGTAAATAGTTACATCCAAAAAATCCACAGAAGTGTGATCAATAGTAGGCTGTAATTTAATGCTTGAGTCGTGAGAATTAAGAGTATCAATGAAAATATGAAGGTCTTCCAACGTATGTTGCCAAATGATAAAAATGTCATCCAGATACCGAAGGTAAATAAAAGGTTGTTTGTGACATTTGTGAAGAATGTCACTCTCCCACTCAGCCATAAAAATAGAGGCAAAGTTAGGACTAAAACGTTTCCCCATAGCACACCCTTTAATTTGCTGAAAGATTTCCCCATTGAATTCAAAATCGTTTCCTTTTAAGCTGAGTTCCAGCAATTCTAAAATGTCTTTATCCGGACGACGGTGGTCAGGATATCTTTGGAATGCTGATTTTATGGATTTAAGACCCAAATCTATGTCAATGTTTGTATACATAGACTCCACATCCAGAGTAACTAAAATCACATCTTGTGGGATGGATTTCTCAGATAATTTGGCCAATAAATCATCCGTATTTTTTATAAAGCTAGGATGCCGATTCGCTATAGGTTTTAGATAGTAATCAATTAGCTCTGATATTCTGTAACTTTCACTGCCACAATCTGAGATAATAGGACGCCCAGGGGGCATTGTAGGCTTTGGCCATTTTTCAATGGGTTTGTGAATTTTCGGAAGAATATAGAAGACCCTGTTTTTAGAGTTATGATCAGATTCCAAATAGCGATACTGTTTTTCATTAAGTAAGCCTTTATCTTGAAGAGAAACAAGAATTTTATTAAACTTCCTAAAATTTTCAGGCCAAATTTCCTTATCAAGTTTTTTGTAATGAAGAGGGTTGCTTAGCTGCCGTTCTATCTCTTCAATATAATCCTGTTTGGACATAATAACTGTTGCCGAACCTTTATCAGCAGGTTTAATAACTATGTTTGGATTTCTCCTTAGCTTACTTAAGGCAAGACATTCTGAATGAGTAAGGTTATGTTTGTTTTTCTGATTAGTTAAAACATCAAACTTCCTAGATACAGAGTCACGACTAATGTTTATCTCTGGGTCATACATGTGAGAAGGGGGTGTATAGCCGCTTTTAGATGTAAACGGCTTGCGTACCCCACTAGAATCTCGGTAGATATCAGCCAGACTAAGCTTTCTGGAGAACTCCATAACATGCACTAGTTTACTAATAGAAAAGTCCCTATCAGATAATGGTTTTGGGCAAGGCACAAATGAGAGTCCTCTATTGAGTAGAGATATATCATCAACAGTGAGTTCCTCGTTACTAAGATTAACAATATTACTTCCTAAGCCGAAAGTAGGGTGGCACATGCCCTGTCCCAAATTTAGTTTAAATCTAGTGTCTGAAGCCAGTGAGTATACAAGCAATTTGCTGTATCTTCGGTCCAGTGAATTTTGTCCGTGGATACTCTAAATTTTGAATTGGGAATTTTTGGTATGACCATAACTCTCTTCATCTTGGAAGCAGAAGAGTTATATAGGTTCAGGTTCGAAACTTCACTGGCCGGTAATTTTGTGGATGACTGGATCTCTACAAAGTAGATGAGCGAATTGGAAAAAGTCTTCCTAACCGCTGTCATCATGTTGCGCATTTGATTTAACGAAGCGTTTGGCTCAGTAGTTGTCTTGTTATTGATACCAATATTCAAGATAACTTTCTCAGGTTTGGGACCTTGATACTTTTGAATTAGCGTCCGAAATGAATTGAAATGGGCACCAGGAAAACATTCTACCTGCATATCAGGGTGGGGGTCAAGGTTAATTCTAGAAAGATTAGAATCCCCAAGTAAAAGAACTTTCTTAGTTACATTAGGAAGGTGCCAATTAGAGGAGGTGTGCCGAAATTTCCAAAATTTAGAATTAGCTAAACTATTCCGAGGGTTGCGCTGACCCCTCGGAGGGGATCTCACTGCATCTGAATATCTCGTAGGAGAATGGACTGACAAAACTGGGGATGGGGGAGGAGGAGAGGGACTAGATGTACTAGGTCTAGGAGAAGTGACCCTAGTAGAAACTGGGGAGGGTGGAGGCCGAAAGGGGACAGAGGTACTACTAGGTCTAGGGGAGGGGGGCTGAGGGGATGAAAAAGAGGGGGCAGAGGTACTAGGTCTAAGGGAGGGAGCACCAGTAGGGAAAGGCGAAGGGGAAACAGAAGGTAAAGTTACAGACCTAGGAGTCTGTGACTGCAGAGTAGGAGGTGAGATAACGGATGTCGACGGACTGACAGACGGATGGGGTTGGGGAGACGATGGTGGACTAAACTGAGTAGTAGCAGCAGAAGTGACAGATTTAGTGATGGAAAGAAAAGAATAAAAATTTTGAATGGTCGAAAGTTGTAATTTACCTTTATAATTCTGTTTGCCCCATTTTAAAGCATTTTTGAAAGCACTGTCAAAGTTTAGACCATTGGATGACCTGGCAGAAGTCACCTGTGCTTTTAATCTATTTAAACATGCCGCATAATGTGAAATCATCTCTTGTATGATCTTATGGGCCCAATTTTTGTGTACATGGTCAAACGCAATATCAACTTCCCGATTGCGTTGAGCCGGTTTAAGAAAAGAATTCAGCTCTTTAATTTTATTATTTAAGGAATTTGGGAGGGTTTGGTCACGTAAATGTCCCTCAAGGATGCCAATGTGGTGAAGACATTGTAAAATTTTGAAAAGGGCTTTCACCAGAGCCGAGAATTCTGAATATTGGGGACTTTTAGATTTTGAATTTCCATGCCTATTGCTAACTGAAAATTGCCTGCTTCTGTTACCACGCCCTTCTTTAGCCATTCTGCCTAAATGCCAATATACTTAATTAGTCTAACTATATGAAAAGGGAAAATAGAGTTAGGAAAGTGAGACAGAGATAAAAAGGAAAAATATGTCTGGAAACAAAAAGAATTGATTCAAGCTAGAGATAAAAGAACTTAATTGAACTGGCTGACTTAGGGGAAAAAAAGATGGAGTTTGGAAAATATGTGTTACAAAGAGGCAGAGATAAAGAATAAAAATGTGTCTGGAGACAGACGGACTAAAGTAAAAGGGGTAATAAATCTCAGTCAGAAATTGTGAAGACTTAGGAAAACTAAATAGAGCGAGAAGGAAAAAAAAACTTAATAAGACACTAAGGTTAAAATTAATGTACAATTGGAACAGGAAATAATAATGAAGTCCTAGAAATAAAATTTGGAAGAAAAATATACAAGGGCTGTAAATGGAAGATGAGGTTAAATCATAAATAAAAGGGCAAAACAATAGTAAGCCTAAAAAAATGAAATTATATAAAGAGATGAAAAAGGTATAAGAGGAATATAAAAGAAAGTAATATATACAACGTTTTACAGTAAGCAAAGAATACTTAGCAGAAAACGGGATCGCACACGGTTTTGCTAGAAGCTTTTCTGCACCTATATATATATATATATATATAGTAGATTATGAATATATATTAAGTAGAAGGGTGAATTCAGGTTTATAATTGGATTATACCCATTGGCTTACCGTTGAAATGTTTTTTCTCTGTCGACAGCCTCACTCAACCAACCAGTCAAGGACTTGCACGCCCCAAGTCGCCACTACCACGGATAGTCCTCGCGGACGTCGGACCCCCACCCCCCACCAACTGGCCCACCATACCCATCCATACCAAAGAACCTAGCGATCCGACCCCACAGCAGGGGGGAAACCTACCAGCAGTCGGATTCCCAGCGTCTGGAGGCTATGGAACAGACGTTGGAGGGTTTTAGGAACTCCATTGCTCGACTCCTCGCTAGAACCCACGGGTCTCGAGTGGGAGCAATGGCAGAGCCCAGGTCACCACAACCTAAATCCTCGGCGGCTTCGACCACGACTGTACATCCAGGTACACGAGTCGTTCCGCCTGACAACCAGTCCCGGGAGTTTTGCCAACGTGCCACTCCTCAGAGTCTGGATCTGTCTCAATGCCAGGAGGCGTCCAGGAGGTCATGATGAGACCTGACCAGTACTTCGAGGAATACCCCCGGAGACGGAGCGCCGCCATGCAGAAGTCCCTTATCCAGAATCTAATTCAGAAATCTCATGACAGGGCTCCGTCTCGGATGCAGCAGCGGAGACAGATGGGCGGGATTGGTCTTATTCTGAACTTCTAGACCACATCTGCCGGTTAGTACCTAATTTGGAATCACTGCCCAAGGTGCGGTCCGCTAGGATTCCTACCATGGCGGGAATACCTGCACAGTTCAAACATCGGTTGTCTCTCCCTCCCCATCAGGGGCGGTGACAGATGTCGTAGAGTGGATAAACGCAGGGTTCGACCCCTCCAAGCTGGTCCCCCTGGTTGGGGCGTCGTCAAGGCGGGCGTTTGCTCCAAGCAAAAGACTATTCAGGCTGAAGAAGCCTCCCATGATGCAATACAATATCCATAGCTCCAATTGGTCGGAAGTCCCACTGGAACCAGATGTATGTTTCCTGGACTTACTACCAAATGGTCATCAGCCTAGACCTCACGTCACTTTTACCTATAACCAAAGGGTAGAGTTGGAAGGTTTAGCGCGAACCATCGGTGGCTATGGCGTCATACCTGGATTTCTTCCTGTTGGCTCACAGTCCACCCCATACGATAACTTTTAGACCGGGTCAGTAAGTTCACGGCTCCTCAGGCATCCCGCCCACACAGCCCAGAACGTCACAAACCTCCGAGCTCACTTCCTCGACCCAAAAAAACATGGGTCTCGAGCGGGGCCCCAAGGGGTAGGCGGTCACTTTGAGGGGGCCGTCCGTGCGGTCATCGCACGGTCTGTAGTCTATTTGCCCAGTCAGCCGACACCTCCATTGATGCAACCGCAGGGCGTCGTGGGGGGTCGATTGTGGGAATTTATTCGGGTTTGGAAATTTATCCATCCGGAACGCTGGGTCTTGGAACTTATCTCGATGGGCTTACGTCTTTCGTTCACTTAAGTTCCACCCCTCAGAATCTCCCCACCGGAATCCTTCACAGTCCACCCCCCCAGGTCAAGTTACCAAACTCCTCAAGGTTGTGGACTTGTTCTTGGGAAAGGGTGCTGTTCAGGAACTGGACTCCATGACCGATCAGTCTCCAGGGCTGCCTACCTCCACGTCCCAATCCCCCCCCCCCCCCCCCACCGAAAGTTCCTCCACTTTCAGATTGGGCCTTGCCAACTCCTCACAGGTACTCAACAGGCTCCTAGCTCCTGTAGCGGCCCTCTTCCATTCCCAAAGGAATCGGTTCCACTATTATCTGGACGACGCTCTGTTAAGACATTCAGATCCAGAAACACTTGTACGCCAGTCCCAACACTTTCGTTGAGCTGGGTTTCATTCCAAACCCCCAAAAATCGGACCTAGTTCCCCGTCAATGCAGGACCTTCCTAGGGGTGACGTACAATACATGGAGAGACGTGGCTTTCCTTCCTTCCATCAGACAGGTCGGCGAAAATCCAGGCTCAAATACCTAGGCTGCTCAGCCGTCCAAAGTGTACTCTCCTCACCTCGACCCAGGACGTGACCCCTTGGGGGCGCCTCCATCTAAGACCGGTCCAATGCTTCCTCAACAGTCAGCAGGATGCAGCTGTCTGATCGACCACTTTCTCCCTGCCCCAAACTATTCGGGGGGACCTGTCCTGGTGGCTCGACCCGCGGAATATCCTCCCGGGAGTTCCCCTTCTCCACCCCCCCACCCTCGTGTCACCTTTTCACAGACGCGTCACGAGTAGGGTGGGGGGGCACACCTGTCCGCCCCGGACCTGGAAGCATCCAGCACCTGGTCGAAGGTTTACAGACTGACACATGTAAACGAGCTGGAGATGTTGGCCGTCTCGAGAGCAGTGACCGCCTATCGGGTCGCCTTGTCCTCCTAGCAACGGACAACTCAACAGTGGTGTCCTATATAAACAAACTAGGCCACTCCACCGAACTATTGACAAAGACTCAGGAGCTGTTCCTGATATGTCGACACTGGGACATATCGCTACGAGCTCGACACATCCCAGGACGCCTCAATGTCTTGGCCGACAGCCTGTCCAGTCCACATAGTGGTCCTTACACCCAGACTGTGTAACCCAGATCTTCAGGGTATGGGAGACCCCCCAAGTGGATTTGTTTGCCACACGACACAACAACAAATTACCAGTGTTTGTGTCTCCGGTAATGGACCAACTGGCCTGATCAGTAGATGCCCTAATGACAGATTGGTCCAACCTGATCGCATATGCCTACCCACCACCAGCAATTCTACCCAGGGTCCTAGCCAAGATGTGGACAGAACCGGTGTAGTATTACTGGTGTTTCTATAGTGACCGGCTCGACAATGGTTCCCGGACCTACTCGAACTACTAGTCAAGCCCAGAGAACTACCCGACTGGTCGACCCTTCTCCGACAGCCCCGTCGGGAGGTTTATCACCAGAACCTCGGGGCCCTACACCTGCCAAGTGCTCAAGTATCACCTCACTAAGGCAGGATTTTCTGTCAAGGCATCCAAGCGCATTCTCGCGGCCAATAGATTGTCCACAGCAGCTCTTTACGATGCTAAATGGAGAATCTTTGCCGAATGGTGCAGCGCCCGAAGGATTGCACCAGTCTGCCTCTATTCTTCCAATAGGCGATTTTTGGTTCATTTACTACTCGACAGGTCGTTAGCACCAGCTACAGTGGCAGGCTTTTGAACAGCCATTGCTAGGGAGTCCACCTCGCCACGGACCGGGTGGTGGGTTCCGACCCCAACCTCTCCGCCATCATCAGGCCTTTTTCCATAGAAAAACCACAGATTGGGACCTGGCGTGGGTCCTCCTATTCTTAACAGAACCCTCATTTGAACCAATTGCGGAGGCAACATTAACCTTCCTCACACTTAAGACCAGCCCCGATAGCTCAGTCGGCAGAGCGTCCGCTTCAGGCCTGGGAGATCCGGGTTCAAGCCCGGGTCGAGTCAGACCAAAGACTTTAACAGTGGTAGCTGTTACTGCTTCGCTTGGCGCTCAGCAATAGGAGTTAGAGCAGCGACTGGTTGGCCCGGTGTCAGTATACTGTGACTGGGTGAGGGGGCTTGCTGGTTGTCTTCGGCAAGTCGTCTCGGTGAGACAGTACCTAAAAGAGCGGTGGAAATCCGCCCTGTCACAAGGAGACAACGTCTTCATATAACCGAAATACTGTTGAGCAGGACGTAAAACCCCAATCACTCACTCACTCACACTTAAGACTGTGTTTCTCACTGCCTTGGCCCTGGCAGCCAGGGTGTCGGAAATTCACTCTCTGGATGTGTCCTCATTACGACACACCCCTGACTGGTCGGAAGTTTTTGTTCGAACCCTCTCGGAGTTCATTGCCAAAAATCAGGCAACCTATAACAGCCCAGGGAATTCCATATCCCCGCCCTATCTAATTTCCTTTCCTCTGACCTACAAGATGATAGATTAATGTGCTGGTCAGAGCCTTGGCGGTACAGCTGTCCACAGGAATGGGAAACAGAGGTTGTTCATCCCCATTCGCCCAGCCAGACGACAAGACAAAAAATACTCTCACGCTTCCTGGCTGAAACGGGTGATTAGGTTAGCTTACAGTTCTACCCCTCGCCAAAGGGCCACTCTGGCAAGGGCCAGTGTCCACGAAATTAGGGCCCTGGCAGCCTCTTGGGCCCTCACCAATAATGTTTCGGTGTCGGATATTATGAGAGCTTGCTCACGGAGATCTCCGACGACCTTTGCGACGTACTATCTTCGTGATATGACTTTAGTGCGTGGTGATCTTCATTCATTGGAGCCCCTGGTAATGGCGCAACACTCAAGACTGATGCCTCGCCCGAATCAAGTGCCATTGGGGTCGGGATTGCGATTCATTGGGACTATAGACGTGTGTCTCCTGTAACTAAATATGCTTGCCTTTGGTTAATGCTCTGTACGGCGTATTCATCCCTCCTCCGGACTGTGCCATTGAAGGCATGTGTTTGGACATTTGTAGGTATTATCTATGGGAATCTGAAGAATTGGGGGGATAATTCTCATATTCCCCCAAGATATAATACCTACCTGTCCAAACAGTTAAGCCCGGCCCGACCTCCCCTCACTACTACACCCACAAGCGTTGAAAAGAGGAAGTTGAAAAGGAAGGACTGCACATGCGCAGTGTGTATAATGGACATCCTGTACAGGGTATTAACATAGGATAATATATAGAACAGTATATAAAGACCAGATATTTAATTTTATTGTGTAATATGCATGTTGCTCTTTCTTCTAGGGTCGAAAGGCATGTGTTTGGACAGGCAGGTAGTATATTTTGGGGGAATATGAGAATTATCCCCCCAATTCTTCAGATTTACTTACATCCAAATATAGCTGAGGTAGACTATCTCAGCGACCTATTTATGAAGTATACAGTAGGTGGAAGAGTTGCCAGGTATTCAGGATTGGGTGTATCTATTCCATAAGGTACACCTTATGTGGAAGAGTTGCCAGGTACTCGGGATCGGGTGTATCTATTCCATAAGGTACACCTTACGTGGAAGAGTTGCCAGGTACTCGGGATCGGGCGTATCTATTCCATAAGGTACACCTTACGTGGAAGAGCTACCAGGTACCTGGGATCGAGGGTATCTATTCCATAAGGTACACCTTACGTGGAAGAGTTGCCAGGTATTCGAGATCGGGTTTATCTATTCCATAAGGTACACCTTATGTGGAAGAGTTGCGAGACACTTACCGTAACTGTTTTACCAACTTCTGAGGTTTATGAAAAAGTTATCCATTCTACCAGTTATATGGAATATTGATTACACCTGACATATATTTAACATAGCCTAAAGTGTTTTAAGTGTTTTTAAATATATATATTTTATTTGCAGCTGCCAAAATTCATACCTGTCCATTCTGTCCTGAAATACAGCTGCTGTCTGATCAATACCTTTCAGTACACAAGATGCAAAAGCATGGATTTAAACAGCCAGGAAATTGGAGAATGAACGAGGCACAAAGTCTTGAGTTTACTTCATCCCAGTCCATGGAGCTGGATTCAGACTCTTATAATCAGTATAGGTCTACCTGTCAGAAACCCGACACATCTGATGAAGACCCCAACAATCAGTATGGGTCTACCTGTCAGAAACCCGACACATCTGATGAAGACCCCAACAATCAGTATGAGTCTACCTGTCAGAAACCCGACACATCTGATGAAGACCCCAACAATCAGTATGGGTCTACCTGTCAGAAACCCGACACATCTGATGATGACTCCAACAATCAGTATGAGTCTACCTGTCAGAAACCCGACACATCTGATGAAGACCCCAACAATCAGTATGGGTCTACCTGTCAGAAACCCGACACATCTGATGAAGACCCCAACAATCAGTATGAGTCTACCTGTCAGAAACCCGACACATCTGATGAAGACCCCAACAATCAGTATGAGTCTACCTGTCAGAAACCCGACACATCTGATGAAGACCCCAACAATCAGTATGAGTCTACCTGTCAGAAACCCGACACATCTGATGAAGACCCCAACAATCAGTATGAGTCTACCTGTCAGAAACCCGACACATCTGATGAAGACCCCAACAATCAGTATGAGTCTACCTGTCAGAAACCCGACACATCTGATGAAGACCCCAACAATCAGTATGAGTCTACCTGTCAGAAACCTGACACATCTGATGAAGACCCCAACAATCAGTATGAGTCTACCTGTCAGAAACCCGACACATCTAATGAAGACCCCAACAATCAGTATGAGTCTACAGATGAAAGCAAACAGAAGATCAGCTCTACCCAGCACAGAAAGTTTCACTCTAGACAAAAACTGTTCAAGTGTTCAATCTGTGATTATCAGACGTTTATGAAAGTCTGCCTAATTCAACATAACAGGACGCATACTGGAGACAAACCTTTTGAGTGCAAAGTATGTGACTTCAGATGTTCTCAGAGAGGTGGTTTAATCCAGCATATGAGAACTCATACTGGCGAAAGGCCATTTAAATGCACATATTGTAATTATAAATGTTCCCAGATCAATTCTTTAAATCAGCATATTAGGACTCATACTGGAGAGAAACCTTTTCATTGTACAATATGTCCTTACAAAAGTGCTCAGAAAAGTGGGTTAATTCAACATATGAAACATCATACTGGAGAGAAACCTTATCATTGTACAATATGTCCTTACAAAAGTGCTCAGAAAAGTGGGTTAATTCAACATATGAAAACGCATACTGGAGAGAAACCTTATCATTGTACAATATGTCCTTACAAAAGTGCTCAGAAAGGCCGTTTAATTCCACACATGAGAACTCATACGGGAGAGAAACCTTATCATTGTACAATATGTCCTTACAAATGTTCTGATAAAGGCCGTTTAATTGCACATATGAGAACTCATACTGGAGAGCAACCTTTTCAGTGTTTAACTTGTGACTTTAAAAGTATTCAGAAAAGAAGCTTGCTAAGGCACATAAAGGCTCGTAAACATGTTGCTAAAAAAAAATGCAGAAGTTCATGGAAAAGTCTTACTGGGCTGTTTAAACTTGAAACGGGGGAGAGACCTGTACCTTCCTCAGACTCAAAAATCTCTCAGCGACCGAACACATCTGACCAAGACAACACACTTCAGGGCAGGAATGGTGGCTTAAAAAGATCTCAACGACCGGGGACATCTGACCAAGACAACACACTTCAGGGCAGGAATGGTGGCTTAAAAAGGTCTCAACGACTTGAGACATCTAACCAAGACAACACACTTCAGGGCAGGAATGGTGGCTTAAAAAGGTCTCAACGACTTGAGACATCTAACCAAGACAACACACTTCAGGGCAGGAATGGTGGCTTAAAAAGGTCTCAACGACTGGAGACATCTAACCAAGACAACACACTTCAGGGCAGGAATGGTGGCTTAAAAAGGTCTCAACGACCGGAGACATCTAACCAAGACAACACACTTCAGGGCAGGAATGGTGGCTTAAAAAGGTCTCAACGACTGGAGACATCTAACCAAGACAACACACTTCAGGGCAGGAATGGTGGCTTAAAAAGGTCTCAACGACCGGAGACATCTGACCAAGACAACACACTTCAGGGCAGGAATGGTGGCTTAAAAAGGTCTCAACGACTGGAGACATCTGACCAAGACAACACACTTCAGGGCAGGGATGATGGCTTAAAAAGGGCTCACCGACCGGAGACATCTGACCAAGACAACACACTCCAGGACAGGAATGGTGGCTTAAAAAGGTCTCAACGACTGGAGACATCTAACCAAGACAACACACTTCAGGACAGGAATGATGGCTTAAAAAGGTCTCGACGACAGAAGACAAAATTTAACCAAGAAAAACAGTTTTACAGTGATTTTGGAGATGAGGAAAGCAGCTCAATTCAGCATGGCAGTTTTCAAGTGATAAATAACAAATTCCAGTGTGGGTTTTGTGAGTATGAAAGCGAAAATAAATATACTTTAATTAGACACATCAGAACTCACACTGGTGAGAAACCGTTTCTATGCACTATTTGTGACTTTAAATGCACACAAAAAAGCACTTTAAACAGACATGTAAAATCCCACGGAGATAAGTTATTTCAGTGTGAACTGTGTGATTTTAAAGGAACCCACGAAGTCTCCCTATTACAGCACAAGTTAATTCATACTGTGGAAAAAGGTTTCCAATGCACACATTGTGATTTTAAAACTTCTAAGCGAACATTTCTTAGCAATCATTTGAAGATTCACTCTGGTGAAAAATTTGTTGAATGCACTATGTGTGATTACAAATGTACCTACAAAAGTGGAATGGCTATGCACTTAAGAACCCATACTGGGGTGAAACCATTTATTTGTTCAACATGTGGCCACCAATTTATCTCAAAGAGCAGCTTAACCAAGCACATGAAAACACATTCAGAAGAGAAACCTTTTCAGTGCACACTGTGTGATTACAGATTTAAGTTTAAGGTTGACTTAACTGATCATCTGAAAACAACACACACTAGAGAAAAACCTTTTCAGTGCACAATGTGTGATTACAGCTGTAATACCCAAAACAGTCTAACTAAACACCTGACTACCCACAAAGATAAGTTATTTCAGTGTGAACGTTGTGATTTCAAAACTACCCACAAACTCGCCCTATCACAGCACAAGTTAATTCATACTGTGGAAAAAGGTTTCCAATGTACACTTTGTGATTTTAAATGTTTTAAGAGAAAATCTCTTCATAATCATTTGAAGATTCACTCTGGTGAAAAATTTGTTGAATGTACTATGTGTGATTACAAATGTACCCACAAAAGTGGAATGGCTATGCACTTTAGAACCCATACTGGGGAGAAACCATTTATTTGTTCAACATGTGGCCACCAATGTATCTCAAAGAGCAGCTTAACCAAGCACATGAAAACACATTCCGAAGAGAAACCTTTTCAGTGCACACTGTGTGATTACAGATGTAAGCAAAAAAAGAACTTAACCAGCCATTTGAATACACACTGGAGAAATACCTTTTCAGTGCACAACAGGTGACTGTAGATGTTCGCAGAATAGTGTATTAAGGAAGCATATCAGTATATTGACTTACTCTTGATATAACATGTTACATGGTGGAGTATTATAAAATAGAGATCATTTTTATACCTACAGGTCCCTGGTTTCAAACCACAAGTAGCAATACGGTTGAATCTTGCTAATGGTCATCACTCAAAACATTTAATAATACAGAAGTCTGTCATTATACAGCAGACAGAGAAAATAAAAGATCTGTCAATGAGATACATATATAATAGTTCTACATTTCATTCCTGCTGTTAAGTTCAAAGCATCTTGTATCAAACCTGCTAGTTTACGAAGTTTGTGTTTTTATACGCCCGGCTAAAAAGCGGACTGTATTGTGGTATCATCTCTGTCCATCCGGTTGTCCGCTTTCCCTTCGGCTTCATAACTTCCAAAGTTTTGATTCCATCTTGAAAATCTTTTCTAAGTATATACCTTATGGGTAGAAGGTGTGTCGCAAACTATTTTTGACATCATTGGTTACATAATATGGCAGTCCTGTTGGATAATGTAATATTCCCTTCCGCATCATAACTTCCAAAGTGTTGATTCCATCTTGACAATTTTTTCTGAGTATATACCTTGTGGGTAGAAGGTGAAGGTGTGTCACGAACTATTTTTGACATCATACATTGCGTAATATGGCAGCCATATTGGATTATGTAATATTTACTCTTTCTCTCCTTAACTTAAACAAATACATGTATGATCCGATGTTTTAAATGTTTTCACATATCTACCATACAAACAGACTATGTGGCTTAAATTGTTTATTATTGGCATATTATTGGATTATGTAATATTCCCTTTTATTCTAAATTTAGATTTCATGTTAACCTTTAAATTGTAAAATTGGTTCTACTTGACCGATTGTCTTCAAAAAAGGATTTTTTCAAACTGCAATTGATTAAAACTATTCTTGAATCAATAAATAACGTGTAAATGAAATAAAAATACAGATAAGGATTAAAGTTTTATCTACAGACAAAGTCACGGGTTCGAATCCCACTCAGTCCCAAAAAAATTGGACAGTTTTCTGACTGGGTTTTCACTCGAACAACATATGTGGGATGTCTGCCAGGTACCACCGGAAGGTCGTGAGTTTCCTCCGGGCGTAGAACGCTTGGATTGATTGATTGATTGGTGTTTAACGCCGCGCTCAAACTGATTTCACTTACATGGCGGCATTGCCAGTTTTATTGTGGGAGGAAACAGGGCTCTATTCCCGGAGGAAACTCACGACCTTCGGGTGGTAACTGGCAACCATTCCACATAGGTCATTAGAGTGAAAACCCAGTCAGAAAATTTTCCAATTTTTTGGACTGAGTGGGATTTGAACCCACGACCCATTGGTGGAAGGCTGTTCGGGTTGAGCGTCCAACGCTCTACCTACTGAGCCATGGAGGGCCCTGAAATTTAAACAAATATTTTCTATAATGTAGAGTAATCAGTCGTAGGAGAGGGCGTATGTTGAGTATACTCTTGCTTTAACATCACAATCACAGCTTTAGATTGATTGATTGATGTTTTATGCCAGGTTTTGTGGGGGAGGAAACCCGGCTCATTGCCCGGAGGAAGCCCCGACCTTGGGCGAGTACCTGTTAACTCTTCCACATACGGTGACCGAGTGAAAAAATTTTCAATTTTTATTTTGTCCGGGTGTGATTCAAACCCATGGCGCTTGGATGGAAGGTCTGTGTGGGACTGAAGGATTATCACTCTAAGCCACTGGAGCACCGAGGCCTGAGGGACGATCACTCTAACCCACTTGCACACTGAGGCCCCCCTTAGAGGACTGAGGGACGATCACTCTAACCCACTTGCACAACGAGGCCCCATTAGAGGACTGAGCGACAATCACTCTAACCTTCTGGCCCACCGAGGCCCCATTAGAGGACTGAGGGACGATCACTCCAACCCACTGGACCAACGAGGTCTGTGTGGGACAACCAATGAAAATAGTCTATTTATTGACTGATGTTTTACACCGCACTTAAGATTATTTCACATATATGGCGACATTTCCAGGTATTTGAGAGAGGGGGGGGGGGGGGGAGAGAAAACTGGGCTCTTTGTCAGGAGGAAACCCCTGAACTTTGGCAAGTACCTTGCACCTCTTCCACATATAGTGATCGAGCAAAACATCAGGAAATTGGGTTCTTGGCCAGGAGGAAACACTTGACCTTTGGCGAGGACCTGGTTGATTGATTGTTTGGTGTTTTACGCCGCGCTCAAGATTATTTCACTTATGTGGCAGCGTTGCCAGTTTTATTGTGGGAGGAAACCCACGACCTTCGGCTGGTAACTGGCAACCATCCCACGCGAGAACCTGGCAACTTCCACATACGGGCATCCACTCAGAAATCAATTTTTATTTGGTTTGAGTGGGATTTTAACGGACACATTGATGGAAGGCTGACTGAGGGACTAACCCAGGACCCCACCGATAAGCCAGTGGTTCTACAAATATACTAACTAGCTATCCCCACAACATTTGTTTGGGAAGACATCCATTTTATAACTGCAAAATACTCATCCATCTAATATGGTCCGTCAACAAAGAGATTACCAAAGCTCCATAACAATGCAGATAAGAGGATGTTACTTCAGAATTCAAACAAAATCTCATTAATTGGTTGAACAATGGAATATTTATTACAGGTTTGGTGATATCACAGTCCTTTGAATTTAAAAGAAATAAAAGTGCAAAGGATAAAGAAAGTTGAACACATTGTTAAAAATAACAAGCCTGAAGCTGACCAATCCGTTTCCATAACAATCTTTTTATGTTGCTTAATAAGCAAAATCTGAGATTCAAGTGCTTCAAACCATAGATACAGATTAATGCTTGATTTCGTTTCACACCACACTTAAAATTTTTTCACTTAAATGTTAGGATTGCCATATTTGGGGAGACAACTGGGCCAAGCATTTCACATTCATGAACGGCATGACTGGGGAAGATCCAGTCAGAATTGAGTGAGTGAAATAATGGAAGCCTGTTTCACAAAACGGCGTAGCATAAGTTTTTACATATTAAACTTCCATAGCAACATATCTGTACAGTATGGGTTGCTATGGTAATAACGTTACGCTACACCACTGAGTCAGAAGGCCATACTCTGTAACCGAGGCAAACCCTCAGTAGAAAATCTAAATGTGCATTTTGCAGCAAGCAACCAATCACCAGATTCTGCCATCAGCATAAGCCGGGTGAGCAAGTCGATACGCAGCAAGCAACCAATCACCAGATTCTGCCATCAGCATAAGCCGGGTGAGCAAGTCGATACGCAGCAAGCAACCAATCACCAGATTCTGCCATCAGCATAAGCGGGGTGAGCAAGTCGATACGCAGCAAGCAACCAATCACCAGATTCTGCCATCAGCATAAGCGGGGTGAGCAAGTCGATACGCAGCAAGCAACCAATCACCAGATTCTGCCATCAGCATAAGCCGGGTGAGCAAGTCGATACGCAGCAAGCAACCAATCACCAGATTCTGCCATCAGCATAAGCGGGGTGAGCAAGTCGATACGCAGCAAGCAACCAATCACCAGATTCTGCCATCAGCATAAGCGGGGTGAGCAAGTCGATACGCAGCAAGCAACCAATCACCAGATTCTGCCATCAGCATAAGCGGGGTGAGCAAGTCGATACGCATGACGTTTCCACGATTCATCAGCACTGTCACGAATCAGATTTCTGTGTATTGATTCTTCCTTACGTCTCTCCTTAGCACGTCTTTCTAAATCTCGTCTGAAATTTAAACAAAAATTGATTTGAATCATAAAAATTTCCTAAAACGGATTAAAAACTGGTTGCATTTGAATTATTAAAGAAGTGCTGTGGTTATTAATAAATTAATAATTTGTCAAGTTGATCAAAGGAATTATCGGACATCATGTGACCAATGAAATTGTAAAACTTTCAGTCTTCTGACCTGACGCTGTCAGCTACTGCAGCACTGGCCTCATCATCAACAGTCACCAACAGACGAGAAACCAAGAAACTCTGGCCAAATACTTGAGCCTTTAAAAAAAAACATTGGGTCAAAACCAAGGAAGTCTGATCAAATACTTGAGTCTGTAAAAAGATTAACATTGGGTCAAAACCAAGAAACTCTAACCAAATACTTGAGCCTGTAAAAAGATTAACATTGGGTCAAAACAAGAAAGTCTGACCAAATACTTGAGTATGTAAAAAGATTAACATTAGATCAAAACTAACTAGCCAAATTCTTACCAATTCACGTCATGCACCTTACCTCTCCCTTATACTGTAACTCCATCAAACGTCCAACAGACTCAGTATCTGACATCAATCCCCACGCTATTCCGGTCGTTGTCCGGGAAACAGGGTCCTGAAGAAATAAGTTTCACACAATCGTTACTTTGTCAGGTATTCTGAATACCACTGATTGAGGAAAGGAAACAGTTCTCTGACACACCTTTTAGTTTTACCTGGAAGGTCCTGGTACTTATGTACATTGAGTCAGGGAGGGAGGGGAAAACCAGGCCCATTGCCCGGAGGAAACCCCTGACTAATAATGGACATGGTTTACACACAAGTAGCTTCTGAACAATAGTAGTTAACTTATTATTAAGGGAGGCCAGTAAATGTCTCACAACCAGTTTGTTTCTATCAAATGGATACAAAAGTCTACAACCCAAACTGAAACCATTGTTTCCTTATATATATATATTTATAGACACATGGGCACAGGGAAAATCTTCTTGACAAACATAACCATGGAGACAAATTTCTGGTGTGGGGGGGGGGGGGGGGATGTAATTTATATCTGTATACCTAGTCAAAGCTAGTTTTATATATGCTGATCGATGCAAGCCAGTATAAATGCATGTCGGTCTGGTTTACATGTAGCTGGGATGGTCTGATTGATTGATTGTTTGGTGTTTTACACTGCACTCAAGATTATTTCACTTATATGGCGGCATTGCCAGTTTTATTGTGGGAGGAAACCGGGCTCTGTGCCCGGAGGAAACCCACAACCTTCCGCTGGTAACTGGCAACCATCCCACATAGGGGATGGTCTGATAGATTAAAACATGTTGGTAAAAGAGTCTGTGTTCAATATTTAGATAGGTACCTTTAGAAGGAAGATTTCATCAATGTTGCAATCAGCCTCCGTTTCAAACATCCCTTCAAGACGACGAGATGTTGCTGTGCCAGGTAGGTTGGTTAAGTAGAATCCTCTATCTCTACACTCTGATACCTGAAACATGGGGTCATTTTGACACACAGGAATGGTTTCACATCAAATATGTAAGGTAAATTGATGGGAATGGAAATATAAAAAAATAAATATATAAATGACAAACTTTTGACACTCCTAAAAGTCATGACTGTAACCTGTTATACATTACACATTTATCATGACTGTAACTTGCCGTACATTACACATTTATTATGACTGTAACCTGCCATACATTACACATTTATCATGATTGTAACCTGCCATACAATATACATTTATCACGACAGTAACCTGCCATACATTACACATTTATCATGACTGTTACCTGCCATACATTACACATTTATCATGACTGTAACCTGTCATACATTACACATTTATCATGAGTGTAACCTGCCATGCATTACACATTTATCATGACTGTAACACACCATACCTTGCACATTTATCATGACTGTAACCTGCCAAACATTACACATTTACCATGAGTGTAACCTGCCATACATTACACATTTATCATGACTGTAACATACCATACATTGCACATTTATCATGACTGTAACCTGCCATACATTACACATTTATCATGACTGTAACCTGCCATACATTACACATTTATCATGACTGTAACCTGCCATACATTACACATTTATCATGATTGTAACCTGCCATACAATATACATTTATCACGACAGTAACCTGCCATACATTACACATTTATCATGACTGTAACCTGCCATACATTACACATTTATCATGACTGTAACCTACCATACATTACACATTTATCATGACTGTAACCTGCCATACATTACACATTTATCATGACTGTAACATACCATACATTGCACATTTATCATGACCGTAACCTACCATACATTACACATTTATCATGAGTGTAACCTGCCATACATTACACATTTATCATGACTGTAACCTGCCATACATTACACATTTATCATGACTGTAACCTGCCATACATTACACATTTATTATGACTGTAACCTGCCAAACATTACACATGTATCATGACTGTAACCTGCCATACATTACACATTTATCATGACTGTAACCTGCCATACATTACACATTTATCATGACTGTAACATACCATACATTGCACATTTATCATGACCGTAACCTACCATACATTACACATTTAGCCTGACAGTAACCTACCATACA
This sequence comes from Lepidochitona cinerea, assembly GCA_963971465.1. Classification (NCBI taxonomy): domain Eukaryota; kingdom Metazoa; phylum Mollusca; class Polyplacophora; order Chitonida; family Tonicellidae; genus Lepidochitona; species Lepidochitona cinerea. The sequence goes on from OZ020559.1 coordinate 1,932,143, forward strand.
TTACACATTTATCATGACTGTAAACTGCCATACATTACACATTTATCATGACTGTAACCTGCCATACATTACACATTTATTATGACTGTAACCTGCCAAACATTACACATTTATCATGACTGTAACCTGCCATACATTACACATTTATCATGACTGTAACCTGCCATACATTACACATTTATTATGAGTGTAACCTGCCATACATTACACATTTATTATGACTATAACCTACCATACATTACACATTTAGCCTGACTGTAACCTACCATACATTACACATTTATCATGACTGTAACCTACCATACATTACACATTTATCATGACTGTAACCTGCCATACATTACACATTTATCATGACTGTAACCTGCCATACATTACACATTTATCATGACTGTAACCTGCCATACATTACACATTTATCATGACTGTAACATGTCATACATTACACATTTATCATGGCTGTAACCTGCCATACATTACACATTTATAATGACTGTAACCTGAAATACATTACACATTTATCATGACTGTATACTGCCATACATTACACATTTATCATGACTGCAACCTGCCATACATTACACATTTATTATGACTGTAACCTGCCATACCTAACACATTTATCATGACTGTAACCTACCATACATTACACATTTATCATGACTGTAACCTGCCAAACATTACACATTTATCATGACTGTAACCTGCCATACATTACACATTTATCATGACTGTAACCTGCCATACATTACACATTTATCATGACTGTAACCTGCCATACATTACACATTTATCATGACTGTAACCTGCCATACATTACACATTTATCATGACTGTAACCTGCCATACATTACATATTTATCATGACTGTAACCTGCCATACATTACACATTTATCATGAGTGTAACATGCCATACATTACACATTTATCATGACTGTAACATACCATACATTACACATTTATCATGACTGTAATCTGCCATACATTACACATTTATCATGACTGTAACATGTCATACATTACACATTTATCATGGCTGTAACCTGCCATACATTACACATTTATCATGACTGTAACCTGCCATACATTACACATTTATCATGACTGTATACTGCCATACATTACACATTTATCATGACTGCAACCTGCCATACATTACACATTTATTATGACTGTAACCTGCCATACATTACACATTTATCATGACTGTAACCTACCATACATTACACATTTATCATGAGTGTAACATGCCATACATTACACATTTATCATGACTGTAATCTGTCATACATTACACATTTATCATGACTGTAACATGTCATACATTACACATTTATCATGGCTGTAACCTGCCATACATTACACATTTATCATGACTGTAACCTGCCATACATTACACATTTATCATGACTGTATACTGCCATACATTACACATTTATCGTGACTGCAACCTGCCATACATTACACATTTATTATGACTGTAACCTGCCATACATTACACATTTATCATGACTGTAACCTACCATACATTACACATTTATCATGAGTGTAACATGCCATACATTACACATTTATCATGACTGTAACCTGCCAAACATTACACATTTATCATGACTGTAACCTGCCATACATTACACATTTATCATGACTGTAACCTGCCATACATTACACATTTATCATGACTGTAACCTGCCATACATTACACATTTATCATGACTGTAACCTGCCATACATTACACATTTATCATGACTGTAACCTGCCATACATTACACATTTATCATGAGTGTAACCTGCCATACATTACACATTTATCATGACTGTAACCTGCCATACATTACACATTTATCATGGCTGTAACCTGCCATACATTACATATTTATCATGACTGTAACCTGCCATACATTACACATTTATCATGACTGTAATCTGCCATACATTACACATTTATCATGACTGTAACCTGTCATACATTACACATTTATCATGGCTGTAACCTGCCATACATTACACATTTATCATGACTGTAACCTGCCATACATTACACATTTATCATGACTGTATACTGCCATACATTACACATTTATTATGACTGTAACCTGCCATACCTAACACATTTATCATGACTGTAACCTACCATACATTACACATTTATCATGACTGTAACCTGCCAAACATTACACATTTATCATGACTGTAACCTGCCATACATTACACATTTATCATGACTGCAACCTGCCATGCATTACACATTTATCATGACTGTAACCTGCCATACATTACACATTTATCATGACTGTAACCTGCCATACATTACACATTTATCATGACTGTAACCTGCCATACATTACACATTTATCATGAGTGTAACCTGCCATACATTACACATTTATTATGACTATAACCTACCATACATTACACATTTAGCCTGACTGTAACCTACCATACATTACACATTTATCATGACTGTAACCTACCATACATTACACATTTATCATGACTGTAACCTGCCATACATTACACATTTATCATGACTGTAACCTGCCATACATTACACATTTATCATGACTGTAACATGTCATACATTACACATTTATCATGGCTGTAACCTGCCATACATTACACATTTATCATGACTGTAACCTGCCATACATTACACATTTATCATGACTGTATTCTGCCATACATTACACATTTATCATGACTGCAACCTGCCATACATTACACATTTATTATGACTGTAACCTGCCATACATTACACATTTATCATGACTGTAACCTACCATACATTACACATTTATCATGACTGTAACCTGCCAAACATTACACATTTATCATGACTGTAACCTGCCATACATTACACATTTATCATTACTGTAACCTGCCATACATTACACATTTATCATGACTGTAACCTGCCATACATTACACATTTATCATGACTGTAACCTGCCATACATTACACATTTATCATGACTGTAACCTGCCATACATTACACATTTATCATGACTGTAACCTGCCATACATTACATATTTATCATGACTGTAACCTACCATACGTTACACATTTATCATGACTGTAACCTGCCATACGTTACACATTTATCATGACTGTAACCTGTCATACATTACACATTTATCATGACTGTAACCTGCCATACGTTACACATTTATCATGACTGTAACCTACCATACATTACACATTTATCATGACTGTAACCTGCCATACGTTACACATTTATCATGACTGTAACCTACCCTACATTACACATTTATCATGACTGTAACCTACCATACATTACCCATTTATTATGACTGTAACCTGTCATACATTACACATTCATCATGACTGTAACCTGTCATACATTACACATGTATCATGACTGTAACCTACCATACGTTACACATTTATCATGACTGTAACCTACCATACGTTACACATGCATCTCTACCAAAGTAGGTCTTTGAGATTTTAAGAAGAGAAACAGGGAGGAGGAAATGTTAGGGATTAATCACTCTAAATAATGCACAACAAGAAATAAAAAAACACTCACCTGAAGCCATGAGGGAATTTCCCTGTCCTTTTTACAGCCTGTGATTACATCCCATTCTTCACTGGACAATACCACCCTCTGACCACCTACAACAGACCATACCACCTTCTGACCACCTACAACAGACAATACCACCTTCTGACCACCTACAACAGACAATACCACCTTCTGACCACCTACAACAGACAATACCACCCTCTGACCACCTACAACAGACAATACCACCTTCTGACCACCTACAACAGACCATACCACCTTCTGACCACCTACAACAGACAATACCACCTTCTGACCACCTACAACAGACAATACCACCTTCTGACCACCTACAACAGACAATACCACCTTCTGACCACCTACAACAGACAATACCACCTTCTGACCACCTACAACAGACAATACCACCCTCTGACCACCTACAACAGACAATACCACCGTCTGACCACCTACAACAGACAATATCACCTTCTGACCTCCTACAACAGACAATACCACCCTCTGACCACCTACAACAGACAATACCACCCTCTGACCACCTACAACAGACAATACCACCCTCTGACCACCTACAACAGACCATACCACCTTCTGACCACCTACAACAGACAATACCACCTTCTGACCACCTACAACAGACCATACCACCTTCTGACCACCTACAACAGACAATACCACCTTCTGACCACCTACAACAGACAATACCACCTTCTGACCACCTACAACAGACAATACCACCTTCTGACCACCTACAACAGACAATACCACCTTCTGACCACCTACAACAGACAATACCACCCTCTGACCACCTACAACAGACAATACCACCGTCTGACCACCTACAACAGACAATATCACCTTCTGACCTCCTACAACAGACAATACCACCCTCTGACCACCTACAACAGACAATACCACCCTCTGACCACCTACAACAGACCATACCACCTTCTGACCACCTACAACAGACAATACTACCTTCTGACCACCTACAACAGACAATACCACCTTCTGACCACCTACAACAGACAATACCACCCTCTGACCACCTACAACAGACAATACCACCGTCTGACCACCTACAACAGACAATATCACCTTCTGACCACCTACAACAGACAATACCACCTTCTGACCACCTACAACAGACAATACCACCCTCTGACCACCTACAACAGACAATACCACCGTCTGACCACCTACAACAGACAATATCACCTTCTGACCTCCTACAACAGACAATACCACCCTCTGACCACCTACAACAGACCATACCACCTTCTGACCACCTACAACAGACAATACCACCTTCTGACCACCTACAACAGACAATACCACCTTCTGACCACCTACAACAGACAATACCACCCTCTGACCACCTACAACAGACCATACCACCTTCTGACCACCTACAACAGACAATACCACCCTCTGACCACCTACAACAGACCATACCACCTTCTGACCACCTACAACAGACAATACCACCTTCTGACCACCTACAACAGACAATACCACCTTCTGACCACATACAACAGACAATACCACCCTCTGACCACCTACAACAGACAATACCACCGTCTGACCACCTACAACAGACAATATCACCTTCTGACCTCCTACAACAGACAATACCACCCTCTGACCACCTACAACAGACAATACCACCCTCTGACCACCTACAACAGACCATACCACCTTCTGACCACCTACAACAGACAATACCACCTTCTGACCACCTACAACAGACAATACCACCTTCTGACCACCTACAACAGACAATACCACCCTCTGACCACCTACAACAGACAATACCACCGTCTGACCACCTACAACAGACAATATCACCTTCTGACCACCTACAACAGACAATACCACCTTCTGACCACCTACAACAGACAATACCACCCTCTGACCACCTACAACAGACAATACCACCGTCTGACCACCTACAACAGACAATATCACCTTCTGACCTCCTACAACAGACAATACCACCCTCTGACCACCTACAACAGACCATACCACCTTCTGACCACCTACAACAGACAATACCACCTTCTGACCACCTACAACAGACAATACCACCTTCTGACCACCTACAACAGACAATACCACCCTCTGACCACCTACAACAGACAATACCACCGTCTGACCACCTACAACAGACAATATCACCTTCTGACCTCCTACAACAGACAATACCACCCTCTGACCACCTACAACAGACAATACCACCCTCTGACCACCTACAACAGACCATACCACCTTCTGACCACCTACAACAGACAATACCACCTTCTGACCACCTACAACAGACAATACCACCTTCTGACCACCTACAACAGACAATACCACCCTCTGACCACCTACAACAGACAATACCACCGTCTGACCACCTACAACAGACAATATCACCTTCTGACCTCCTACAACAGACAATACCACCCTCTGACCACCTACAACAGACAATACCACCTTCTGACCTCCTACAACAGACAATACCACCTTCTGACCACCTACAACAGACAATACCACCTTCTGACCACCTACAACAGACAATACCACCTTCTGACCTCCTACAACAGACAATACCACCTTCTGACCACCTACAACAGACAATACCACCTTCTGACCACCTACAACAGACAATACCACCTTCTGACCACCTACAACAGACAATACCACCTTCTGACCACCTACAACAGACAATACCACCTTCTGACCACCTACAACAGACAATACCACCTTCTGACCACCTACAACAGACAATACCACCTTCTGACCACCTACAACAGACAATACCACCGCCTGACCACCTACAACAGACAATACCACCTTCTGACCACCTACAACAGACCATACCACCTTCTGACCACCTACAACAGACAATACCACCTTCTGACCACCTACAACAGACACCACCTTCTGACCACCTACAACAGACCATACCACCTTCTGACCACCTACAACAGACAATACCACCTTCTGACCACCTACAACAGACAATACCACCTTCTGACCACCTACAACAGACAATACCACCCTCTGACCACCTACAACAGACAATACCACCTTCTGACCACCTACAACAGACAATACCACCTTCTGACCACCTACAACAGACAATACCACCCTCTGACCACCTGCAACAGACAATACCACCTTCTGACCACCTACAACAGACAATACCACCCTCTGACCACCTACAACAGACAATATCACCCTCTGACCACCTACAACAGACAATACCACCTTCTGACCACCTACAACAGACAATACCACCTTCTGACCACCTACAACAGACAATACCACCCTCTGACCACCTACAACAGACAATACCACCTTCTGACCACCTACAACAGACAATACCACCTTCTGACCACCTACAACAGACAATACCACCTTCTGACCACCTACAACAGACAATACCACCGCCTGACCACCTACAACAGACAATACCACCTTTTGACCACCTACAACAGACAATACCACCGCCTGACCACCTACAACAGACAATACCACCCTCTGACCACCTACAACAGACAATACCACCTTCTGACCACCTACAACAGACAATACCACCTTCTGACCACCTACAACAGACAATACCACCGCCTGACCACCTACAACAGACAATACCACCTTCTGACCACCTACAACAGACAATACCACCTTCTGACCACCTACAACAGACAATACCACCGCCTGACCACCTACAACAGACAATACCACCTTCTGACCACCTACAACAGACAATACCACCTTCTGACCACCTACAACAGACAATACCACCTTCTGACCACCTACAACAGACAATACCACCTTCTGACCACCTACAACAGACAATACCACCGCCTGACCACCTACAACAGACAATACCACCTTCTGACCACCTACAACAGACAATACCACCTTCTGACCACCTACAACAGACAATACCACCTTCTGACCACCTACAACAGACAATATCACCTTCTGACCACCTACAACAGACAATATCACCTTCTGACCACCTACAACAGACAATACCACCTTCTGACCACCTACAACAGACAATACCACCTTCTGACCACCTACAACAGACAATACCACCTTCTGACCACCTACAACAGACAATACCACCTTCTGACCACCTACAACAGACAATATCACCTTCTGACCACCTACAACAGACAATACCACCTTCTGACCACCTACAACAGACAATACCACCTTCTGACCACCTACAACAGACAATATCACCTTCTGACCACCTACAACAGACAATACCACCTTCTGACCACCTACAACAGACAATACCACCTTCTGACCACCTACAACAGACAATACCACCTTCTGACCACCTACAACAGACAATACCACCTTCTGACCACCTACAACAGACAATACCACCTTCTGACCACCTACAACAGACAATATCACCTTCTGACCACCTACAACAGACAATACCACCTTCTGACCACCTACAACAGACAATACCACCTTCTGACCACCTACAACAGACAATACCACCTTCTGACCACCTACAACAGACAATACCACCTTCTGACCACCTACAACAGACAATACCACCTTCTGACCACCTACAACAGACAATATCACCTTCTGACCACCTACAACAGACAATACCACCTTCTGACCACCTACAACAGACAATACCAGCTTCTGACCACCTACAACAGACAATACCACCTTCTGACCACCTACAACAGACAATATCACCTTTTGACCACCTACAACAGACAATACCACCTTCTGACCACCTACAACAGACAATACCACCCTCTGACCACCTACAACAGACAATACCACCTTCTGACCACCTACAACAGACAATACCACCTTCTGACCACCTACAACAGACAATACCACCTTCTGACCACCTACAACAGACAATACCAGCTTCTGACCACCTACAACAGACAATACCACCTTCTGACCACCTACAACAGACAATATCACCTTCTGACCACCTACAACAGACAATACCACCTTCTGACCACCTACAACAGACAATACCACCTTCTGACCACCTACAACAGACAATATCACCTTCTGACCACCTACAACAAACAATACCACCTTCTGACCACCTACAACAGACAATATCACCTTCTGACCACCTACAACAGACAATACCACCTTCTGACCACCTACAACAGACAGTACCACCTTCTGACCACCTACAACAGACAATATCACCTTCTGACCACCTACAACAGACAATACCACCTTCTGACCACCTACAACAGACAATACCACCTTCTGACCACCTACAACAGACAATATCACCTTCTGACCACCTACAACAGACAATACCACCTTCTGACCACCTACAACAGACAATACCACCTTCTGACCACCTACAACAGACAATACCACCTTCTGACCACCTACAACAGACAATACCACCTTCTGACCACCTACAACAGACAATACCACCTTCTGACCACCTACAACAGACAATATCACCTTCTGACCACCTACAACAGACAATACCACCTTCTGACCACCTACAACAGACAATACCACCTTCTGACCACCTACAACAGACAATACCACCTTCTGACCACCTACAACAGACAATACCACCTTCTGACCACCTACAACAGACAATACCACCTTCTGACCACCTACAACAGACAATATCACCTTCTGACCACCTACAACAGACAATACCACCTTCTGACCACCTACAACAGACAATACCAGCTTCTGACCACCTACAACAGACAATACCACCTTCTGACCACCTACAACAGACAATATCACCTTTTGACCACCTACAACAGACAATACCACCTTCTGACCACCTACAACAGACAATACCACCCTCTGACCACCTACAACAGACAATACCACCTTCTGACCACCTACAACAGACAATACCACCTTCTGACCACCTACAACAGACAATACCACCTTCTGACCACCTACAACAGACAATACCAGCTTCTGACCACCTACAACAGACAATACCACCTTCTGACCACCTACAACAGACAATATCACCTTCTGACCACCTACAACAGACAATACCACCTTCTGACCACCTACAACAGACAATACCACCTTCTGACCACCTACAACAGACAATATCACCTTCTGACCACCTACAACAAACAATACCACCTTCTGACCACCTACAACAGACAATATCACCTTCTGACCACCTACAACAGACAATACCACCTTCTGACCACCTACAACAGACAGTACCACCTTCTGACCACCTACAACAGACAATATCACCTTCTGACCACCTACAACAGACAATACCACCTTCTGACCACCTACAACAGACAATACCACCTTCTGACCACCTACAACAGACAATACCACCTTCTGACCACCTACAACAGACAATACCACCTTCTGACCACCTACAACAGACAATATCACCTTCTGACCACCTACAACAGACAATATCACCTTCTGACCACCTACAACAGACAATATCACCTTCTGACCACCTACAACAGACAATACCCCCTTCTGACCACCTACAACAGACAATACCACCTTCTGACCACCTACAATAGACAATACCACCTTCTGACCACCTACAACAGACAATATCACATTCTGACCACCTACAACAGACAATACCACCTTCTGACCACCTACAACAGACAATACCCCCTTCTGACCACCTACAACAGACAATACCCCCTTCTGACCACCTACAACAGACAATACCACCTTCTGACCACCTACAACAGACAATACCACCTTCTGACCACCTACAACAGACAATACAACCTTCTGAGCACCTACAACAGACAATACCACCTTCTGACCACCTACAACAGACAATACCACCTTCTGACCACCTACAACAGACAATACCACCTTCTGACCACCTACAACAGACAATATCACATTCTGACCACCTACAACAGACAATACCACCTTCTGACCACCTACAACAGACAATATCACATTCTGACCACCTACAACAGACAATACCCCCTTCTGACCACCTACAACAGACAATACCACCTTCTGACCACCTACAACAGACAATACCACCTTCTGACCACCTACAACAGACAATACCACCTTCTGACCACCTACAACAGACAATACCACCTTCTGACCACCTACAACAGACAATACCACCTTCTGACCACCTACAACAGGCAATACAACCTTCTGACCACCTACAACAGACAATACCACCTTCTGACCACCTACAACAGACAATACCACCTTCTGACCACCTACAACAGACAATACCACCTTCTGACCACCTACAACAGACAATATCACCTTCTGAATACCTATAACAGACAATACCAGCTTCTGACCACCTACAACAGACAATAGTACCTTCTGACCACCTACAACAGACAATAGTACCTTCTGACCACCTACAACAGACAATAGTACCTTCTGACCACCTACAAAAGACAATACCACCCTCTGACCACCTACAACAGGCAATACAACCTTCTGACCACCTACAACAGACAATACCACCTTCTGACCACCTACAACAGACAATACCACCTTCTGACCACCTACAACAGACAATACCACCCTCTGACCACCTACAACAGACAATACCACCTTCTGACCACCTACAACAGACAATATCACATTCTGACCACCTACAACAGACAATACCCCCTTATGACCACCTACAACAGACAATACCACCTTCTGACCACCTACAACAGACAATATCACCCTCTGACCACCTACAACAGACAATACCACCTTCTGACCACCTACAACAGACAATATCACATTCTGACCACCTACAACAGACAATACCCCCTTCTGACCACCTACAACAGACAATACCACCTTCTGACCACCTACAACAGACAATACCACCTTCTGACCACCTACAACAGACAATACCACCTTCTGACCACCTACAACAGACAATATCACCCTCTGACCACCTACAACAGACAATACCACCTTCTGACCACCTACAACAGACAATACCACCTTCTGACCACCTACAACAGACAATACCACCCTCTGACCACCTACAACAGACAATACCACCGTCTGACCACCTACAACAGACAATATCACCTTCTGACCACCTACAAAAGACAATACCACCCTCTGACCACCTACAACAGGCAATACAACCTTCTGACCACCTACAACAGACAATACCACCTTCTGACCACCTACAACAGACAATACCACCTTCTGACCACCTACAACAGACAATACCACCCTCTGACCACCTACAACAGACAATACCACCTTCTGACCACCTACAACAGACAATATCACATTCTGACCACCTACAACAGACAATACCCCCTTCTGACCACCTACAACAGACAATACCACCTTCTGACCACCTAGAACAGACAATATCACCTTCTGACAATCTACAACAGACAATACCACCATCTTCTGGCCACCTACAACAGACAATACCACCTTCTGACCACCTACAACAGACAACACCCCTTCTGACCACCTACAACAGACAATACCACCTTCTGACCACCTACAACAGACAATATCACCTTTTGACCACCTACAACAGACAATACCACCTTCTGACCACCTACAACAGACAATATCACCGCCTGACCACCTACAACAGACAACACCCCTTCTGACCACCTACAACAGACAATACCACCTTCTGACCACCTACAACAGACAATACCACCTTCTGACCACCTACAACAGACCATACCACCTTCTGACCACCTACAACAGACAATACCACCTTCTGACCACCTACAACAGACAATACCACCTTCTGACCACCTACAACAGACAATACCACCCTCTGACCACCTACAACAGACAATACCACCTTCTGACCACCTACAACAGACAATACCACCTTCTGACCACCTACAACAGACAATACCACCCTCTGACCACCTAAAACAGACAATACCACCTTCTGACCACCTACAACAGACAATACCACCCTCTGACCACCTACAACAGACAATATCACCCTCTGACCACCTACAACAGACAATACCACCTTCTGACCACCTACAACAGACAATACCACCTTCTGACCACCTACAACAGACAATACCACCCTCTGACCACCTACAACAGACAATACCACCTTCTGACCACCTACAACAGACAATACCACCTTCTGACCACCTACAACAGACAATACCACCTTCTGACCACCTACAACAGACAATACCACCGCCTGACCACCTACAACAGACAATACCACCTTCTGACCACCTACAACAGACAATACCACCGCCTGACCACCTACAACAGACAATACCACCCTCTGACCACCTACAACAGACAATACCACCTTCTGACCACCTACAACAGACAATACCACCTTCTGACCACCTACAACAGACAATACCACCGCCTGACCACCTACAACAGACAATACCACCTTCTGACCACCTACAACAGACAATACCACCTTCTGACCACCTACAACAGACAATACCACCGCCTGACCACCTACAACAGACAATACCACCTTCTGACCACCTACAACAGACAATACCACCTTCTGACCACCTACAACAGACAATACCACCCTCTGACCACCTACAACAGACAATATCACCCTCTGACCACCTACAACAGACAATACCACCTTCTGACCACCTACAACAGACAATACCACCTTCTGACCACCTACAACAGACAATACCACCCTCTGACCACCTACAACAGACAATACCACCTTCTGACCACCTACAACAGACAATACCACCTTCTGACCACCTACAACAGACAATACCACCTTCTGACCACCTACAACAGACAATACCACCGCCTGACCACCTACAACAGACAATACCACCTTCTGACCACCTACAACAGACAATACCACCGCCTGACCACCTACAACAGACAATACCACCCTCTGACCACCTACAACAGACAATACCACCTTCTGACCACCTACAACAGACAATACCACCTTCTGACCACCTACAACAGACAATACCACTGCCTGACCACCTACAACAGACAATACCACCTTCTGACCACCTACAACAGACAATACCACCTTCTGACCACCTACAACAGACAATACCACCGCCTGACCACCTACAACAGACAATACCACCTTCTGACCACCTACAACAGACAATACCACCTTCTGACCACCTACAACAGACAATACCACCTTCTGACCACCTACAACAGACAATACCACCGCCTGACCACCTACAACAGACAATACCACCGCCTGACCACCTACAACAGACAATACCACCTTCTGACCACCTACAACAGACAATACCACCTTCTGACCACCTACAACAGACAATACCACCTTCTGACCACCTACAACAGACAATACCACCGCCTGACCACCTACAACAGACAATACCACCGCCTGACCACCTACAACAGACAATACCACCGCCTGACCACCTACAACAGACAATACCACCTTCTGACCACCTACAACAGACAATACCACCTTCTGACCACCTACAACAGACAATACCACCGCCTGACCACCTACAACAGACAATACCACCTTCTGACCACCTACAACAGACAATACCACCTTCTGACCACCTACAACAGACAATACCACCTTCTGACCACCTACAACAGACAATACCACCGCCTGACCACCTACAACAGACAATACCACCTTCTGACCACCTACAACAGACAATACCACCGCCTGACCACCTACAACAGACAATACCACCGCCTGACCACCTACAACAGACAATACCACCGCCTGACCACCTACAACAGACAATACCACCCTCTGACCACCTACAACAGACAATACCCCCTTCTGACCACCTACAACAGACAATACCACCTTCTGACCACCTACAACAGACAATACCACCTTCTGACCACCTACAACAGACAATACCACCTTCTGACCACCTACAACAGACAATATCACCTTCTGACCACCTACAACAGACAATACCACCTTCTGACCACCTACAACAGACAATACCACCTTCTGACCACCTACAACAGACAATATCACCTTCTGACCACCTACAACAGACAATACCACCTTCTGACCACCTACAACAGACAATACCACCTTCTGACCACCTACAACAGACAATACCACCTTCTGACCACCTACAACAGACAATACCACCTTCTGACCACCTACAACAGACAATACCACCTTCTGACCACCTACAACAGACAATATCACCTTCTGACCACCTACAACAGACAATATCACCTTCTGACCACCTACAACAGACAATACCACCTTCTGACCACCTACAACAGACAATACCACCTTCTGACCACCTACAACAGACAATACCACCTTCTGACCACCTACAACAGACAATACCACCTTCTGACCACCTACAACAGACAATATCACCTTCTGACCACCTACAACAGACAATACCACCTTCTGACCACCTACAACAGACAATACCACCTTCTGACCACCTACAACAGACAATATCACCTTCTGACCACCTACAACAGACAATACCACCTTCTGACCACCTACAACAGACAATACCACCTTCTGACCACCTACAACAGACAATACCACCTTCTGACCACCTACAACAGACAATACCACCTTCTGACCACCTACAACAGACAATACCACCTTCTGACCACCTACAACAGACAATATCACCTTCTGACCACCTACAACAGACAATATCACCTTCTGACCACCTACAACAGACAATATCACCTTCTGACCACCTACAACAGACAATATCACCTTCTGACCACCTACAACAGACAATATCACCTTCTGAATACCTATAACAGACAATACCAGCTTCTGACCACCTACAACAGACAATAGTACCTTCTGACCACCTACAACAGACAATAGTACCTTCTGACCACCTACAACAGACAATAGTACCTTCTGACCACCTACAAAAGACAATACCACCCTCTGACCACCTACAACAGGCAATACAACCTTCTGACCACCTACAACAGACAATATCACCTTCTGAATACCTATAACAGACAATACCAGCTTCTGACCACCTACAACAGACAATAGTACCTTCTGACCACCTACAACAGACAATAGTACCTTCTGACCACCTACAACAGACAATAGTACCTTCTGACCACCTACAAAAGACAATACCACCCTCTGACCACCTACAACAGGCAATACAACCTTCTGACCACCTACAACAGACAATACCACCTTCTGACCACCTACAACAGACAATACCACCTTCTGACCACCTACAACAGACAATACCACCCTCTGACCACCTACAACAGACAATACCACCTTCTGACCACCTACAACAGACAATATCACATTCTGACCACCTACAACAGACAATACCCCCTTCTGACCACCTACAACAGACAATACCACCTTCTGACCACCTACAACAGACAATATCACCCTCTGACCACCTACAACAGACAATACCACCTTCTGACCACCTACAACAGACAATATCACATTCTGACCACCTACAACAGACAATACCACCTTCTGACCACCTACAACAGACAATACCACCGCCTGACCACCTACAACAGACAATACCACCTTCTGACCACCTACAACAGACAATACCACCTTCTGACCACCTACAACAGACAATACCACCGCCTGACCACCTACAACAGACAATACCACCTTCTGACCACCTACAACAGACAATACCACCTTCTGACCACCTACAACAGACAATACCACCTTCTGACCACCTACAACAGACAATACCACCTTCTGACCACCTACAACAGACAATACCACCGCCTGACCACCTACAACAGACAATACCACCTTCTGACCACCTACAACAGACAATACCACCTTCTGACCACCTACAACAGACAATACCACCTTCTGACCACCTACAACAGACAATACCACCTTCTGACCACCTACAACAGACAATACCACCCTCTGACCACCTACAACAGACAATACCACCTTCTGACCACCTACAACAGACAATATCACATTCTGATCACCTACAACAGACAATACCCCCTTCTGACCACCTACAACAGACAATACCACCTTCTGACCACCTAGAACAGACAATATCACCTTCTGACAATCTACAACAGACAATACCACCATCTTCTGGCCACCTACAACAGACAATACCACCTTCTGACCACCTACAACAGACAACACCCCTTCTGACCACCTACAACAGACAATACCACCTTCTGACCACCTACAACAGACAATACCACCTTCTGACCACCTACAACAGACAATATCACCTTCTGACCACCTACAACAGACAATATCACCTTCTGACCACCTACAACAGACAATACCACCTTCTGACCACCTACAACAGACAATACCACCTTCTGACCACCTACAACAGACAATACCACCTTCTGACCACCTACAACAGACAATACCACCTTCTGACCACCTACAACAGACAATATCACCTTCTGACCACCTACAACAGACAATACCACCTTCTGACCACCTACAACAGACAATACCACCTTCTGACCACCTACAACAGACAATATCACCTTCTGACCACCTACAACAGACAATACCACCTTCTGACCACCTACAACAGACAATACCACCTTCTGACCACCTACAACAGACAATACCACCTTCTGACCACCTACAACAGACAATACCACCTTCTGACCACCTACAACAGACAATACCACCTTCTGACCACCTACAACAGACAATATCACCTTCTGACCACCTACAACAGACAATACCACCTTCTGACCACCTACAACAGACAATACCACCCTCTGACCACCTACAACAGACAATACCACCTTCTGACCACCTACAACAGACAATACCACCTTCTGACCACCTACAACAGACAATACCACCTTCTGACCACCTACAACAGACAATACCAGCTTCTGACCACCTACAACAGACAATACCACCTTCTGACCACCTACAACAGACAATATCACCTTCTGACCACCTACAACAGACAATACCACCTTCTGACCACCTACAACAGACAATACCACCTTCTGACCACCTACAACAGACAATATCACCTTCTGACCACCTACAACAAACAATACCACCTTCTGACCACCTACAACAGACAATATCACCTTCTGACCACCTACAACAGACAATACCACCTTCTGACCACCTACAACAGACAGTACCACCTTCTGACCACCTACAACAGACAATATCACCTTCTGACCACCTACAACAGACAATACCACCTTCTGACCACCTACAACAGACAATACCACCTTCTGACCACCTACAACAGACAATATCACCTTCTGACCACCTACAACAGACAATACCACCTTCTGACCACCTACAACAGACAATACCACCTTCTGACCACCTACAACAGACAATACCACCTTCTGACCACCTACAACAGACAATACCACCTTCTGACCACCTACAACAGACAATACCACCTTCTGACCACCTACAACAGACAATATCACCTTCTGACCACCTACAACAGACAATACCACCTTCTGACCACCTACAACAGACAATACCACCTTCTGACCACCTACAACAGACAATACCACCTTCTGACCACCTACAACAGACAATACCACCTTCTGACCACCTACAACAGACAATACCACCTTCTGACCACCTACAACAGACAATATCACCTTCTGACCACCTACAACAGACAATACCACCTTCTGACCACCTACAACAGACAATACCAGCTTCTGACCACCTACAACAGACAATACCACCTTCTGACCACCTACAACAGACAATATCACCTTTTGACCACCTACAACAGACAATACCACCTTCTGACCACCTACAACAGACAATACCACCCTCTGACCACCTACAACAGACAATACCACCTTCTGACCACCTACAACAGACAATACCACCTTCTGACCACCTACAACAGACAATACCACCTTCTGACCACCTACAACAGACAATACCAGCTTCTGACCACCTACAACAGACAATACCACCTTCTGACCACCTACAACAGACAATATCACCTTCTGACCACCTACAACAGACAATACCACCTTCTGACCACCTACAACAGACAATACCACCTTCTGACCACCTACAACAGACAATATCACCTTCTGACCACCTACAACAAACAATACCACCTTCTGACCACCTACAACAGACAATATCACCTTCTGACCACCTACAACAGACAATACCACCTTCTGACCACCTACAACAGACAGTACCACCTTCTGACCACCTACAACAGACAATATCACCTTCTGACCACCTACAACAGACAATACCACCTTCTGACCACCTACAACAGACAATACCACCTTCTGACCACCTACAACAGACAATACCACCTTCTGACCACCTACAACAGACAATACCACCTTCTGACCACCTACAACAGACAATATCACCTTCTGACCACCTACAACAGACAATATCACCTTCTGACCACCTACAACAGACAATATCACCTTCTGACCACCTACAACAGACAATACCCCCTTCTGACCACCTACAACAGACAATACCACCTTCTGACCACCTACAATAGACAATACCACCTTCTGACCACCTACAACAGACAATATCACATTCTGACCACCTACAACAGACAATACCACCTTCTGACCACCTACAACAGACAATACCCCCTTCTGACCACCTACAACAGACAATACCCCCTTCTGACCACCTACAACAGACAATACCACCTTCTGACCACCTACAACAGACAATACCACCTTCTGACCACCTACAACAGACAATACAAACTTCTGAGCACCTACAACAGACAATACCACCTTCTGACCACCTACAACAGACAATACCACCTTCTGACCACCTACAACAGACAATACCACCTTCTGACCACCTACAACAGACAATATCACATTCTGACCACCTACAACAGACAATACCACCTTCTGACCACCTACAACAGACAATATCACATTCTGACCACCTACAACAGACAATACCCCCTTCTGACCACCTACAACAGACAATACCACCTTCTGACCACCTACAACAGACAATACCACCTTCTGACCACCTACAACAGACAATACCACCTTCTGACCACCTACAACAGACAATACCACCTTCTGACCACCTACAACAGACAATACCACCTTCTGACCACCTACAACAGGCAATACAACCTTCTGACCACCTACAACAGACAATACCACCTTCTGACCACCTACAACAGACAATACCACCTTCTGACCACCTACAACAGACAATACCACCTTCTGACCACCTACAACAGACAATATCACCTTCTGAATACCTATAACAGACAATACCAGCTTCTGACCACCTACAACAGACAATAGTACCTTCTGACCACCTACAACAGACAATAGTACCTTCTGACCACCTACAACAGACAATAGTACCTTCTGACCACCTACAAAAGACAATACCACCCTCTGACCACCTACAACAGGCAATACAACCTTCTGACCACCTACAACAGACAATACCACCTTCTGACCACCTACAACAGACAATACCACCTTCTGACCACCTACAACAGACAATACCACCCTCTGACCACCTACAACAGACAATACCACCTTCTGACCACCTACAACAGACAATATCACATTCTGACCACCTACAACAGACAATACCCCCTTATGACCACCTACAACAGACAATACCACCTTCTGACCACCTACAACAGACAATATCACCCTCTGACCACCTACAACAGACAATACCACCTTCTGACCACCTACAACAGACAATATCACATTCTGACCACCTACAACAGACAATACCCCCTTCTGACCACCTACAACAGACAATACCACCTTCTGACCACCTACAACAGACAATACCACCTTCTGACCACCTACAACAGACAATACCACCTTCTGACCACCTACAACAGACAATATCACCCTCTGACCACCTACAACAGACAATACCACCTTCTGACCACCTACAACAGACAATACCACCTTCTGACCACCTACAACAGACAATACCACCCTCTGACCACCTACAACAGACAATACCACCGTCTGACCACCTACAACAGACAATATCACCTTCTGACCACCTACAAAAGACAATACCACCCTCTGACCACCTACAACAGGCAATACAACCTTCTGACCACCTACAACAGACAATACCACCTTCTGACCACCTACAACAGACAATACCACCTTCTGACCACCTACAACAGACAATACCACCCTCTGACCACCTACAACAGACAATACCACCTTCTGACCACCTACAACAGACAATATCACATTCTGACCACCTACAACAGACAATACCCCCTTCTGACCACCTACAACAGACAATACCACCTTCTGACCACCTAGAACAGACAATATCACCTTCTGACAATCTACAACAGACAATACCACCATCTTCTGGCCACCTACAACAGACAATACCACCTTCTGACCACCTACAACAGACAACACCCCTTCTGACCACCTACAACAGACAATACCACCTTCTGACCACCTACAACAGACAATATCACCTTTTGACCACCTACAACAGACAATACCACCTTCTGACCACCTACAACAGACAATATCACCGCCTGACCACCTACAACAGACAACACCCCTTCTGACCACCTACAACAGACAATACCACCTTCTGACCACCTACAACAGACAATACCACCTTCTGACCACCTACAACAGACCATACCACCTTCTGACCACCTACAACAGACAATACCACCTTCTGACCACCTACAACAGACAATACCACCTTCTGACCACCTACAACAGACAATACCACCCTCTGACCACCTACAACAGACAATACCACCTTCTGACCACCTACAACAGACAATACCACCTTCTGACCACCTACAACAGACAATACCACCCTCTGACCACCTAAAACAGACAATACCACCTTCTGACCACCTACAACAGACAATACCACCCTCTGACCACCTACAACAGACAATATCACCCTCTGACCACCTACAACAGACAATACCACCTTCTGACCACCTACAACAGACAATACCACCTTCTGACCACCTACAACAGACAATACCACCCTCTGACCACCTACAACAGACAATACCACCTTCTGACCACCTACAACAGACAATACCACCTTCTGACCACCTACAACAGACAATACCACCTTCTGACCACCTACAACAGACAATACCACCGCCTGACCACCTACAACAGACAATACCACCTTCTGACCACCTACAACAGACAATACCACCGCCTGACCACCTACAACAGACAATACCACCCTCTGACCACCTACAACAGACAATACCACCTTCTGACCACCTACAACAGACAATACCACCTTCTGACCACCTACAACAGACAATACCACCGCCTGACCACCTACAACAGACAATACCACCTTCTGACCACCTACAACAGACAATACCACCTTCTGACCACCTACAACAGACAATACCACCGCCTGACCACCTACAACAGACAATACCACCTTCTGACCACCTACAACAGACAATACCACCTTCTGACCACCTACAACAGACAATACCACCCTCTGACCACCTACAACAGACAATATCACCCTCTGACCACCTACAACAGACAATACCACCTTCTGACCACCTACAACAGACAATACCACCTTCTGACCACCTACAACAGACAATACCACCCTCTGACCACCTACAACAGACAATACCACCTTCTGACCACCTACAACAGACAATACCACCTTCTGACCACCTACAACAGACAATACCACCTTCTGACCACCTACAACAGACAATACCACCGCCTGACCACCTACAACAGACAATACCACCTTCTGACCACCTACAACAGACAATACCACCGCCTGACCACCTACAACAGACAATACCACCCTCTGACCACCTACAACAGACAATACCACCTTCTGACCACCTACAACAGACAATACCACCTTCTGACCACCTACAACAGACAATACCACTGCCTGACCACCTACAACAGACAATACCACCTTCTGACCACCTACAACAGACAATACCACCTTCTGACCACCTACAACAGACAATACCACCGCCTGACCACCTACAACAGACAATACCACCTTCTGACCACCTACAACAGACAATACCACCTTCTGACCACCTACAACAGACAATACCACCTTCTGACCACCTACAACAGACAATACCACCGCCTGACCACCTACAACAGACAATACCACCGCCTGACCACCTACAACAGACAATACCACCTTCTGACCACCTACAACAGACAATACCACCTTCTGACCACCTACAACAGACAATACCACCTTCTGACCACCTACAACAGACAATACCACCGCCTGACCACCTACAACAGACAATACCACCGCCTGACCACCTACAACAGACAATACCACCGCCTGACCACCTACAACAGACAATACCACCTTCTGACCACCTACAACAGACAATACCACCTTCTGACCACCTACAACAGACAATACCACCGCCTGACCACCTACAACAGACAATACCACCTTCTGACCACCTACAACAGACAATACCACCTTCTGACCACCTACAACAGACAATACCACCTTCTGACCACCTACAACAGACAATACCACCGCCTGACCACCTACAACAGACAATACCACCTTCTGACCACCTACAACAGACAATACCACCGCCTGACCACCTACAACAGACAATACCACCGCCTGACCACCTACAACAGACAATACCACCGCCTGACCACCTACAACAGACAATACCACCCTCTGACCACCTACAACAGACAATACCCCCTTCTGACCACCTACAACAGACAATACCACCTTCTGACCACCTACAACAGACAATACCACCTTCTGACCACCTACAACAGACAATACCACCTTCTGACCACCTACAACAGACAATATCACCTTCTGACCACCTACAACAGACAATACCACCTTCTGACCACCTACAACAGACAATACCACCTTCTGACCACCTACAACAGACAATATCACCTTCTGACCACCTACAACAGACAATACCACCTTCTGACCACCTACAACAGACAATACCACCTTCTGACCACCTACAACAGACAATACCACCTTCTGACCACCTACAACAGACAATACCACCTTCTGACCACCTACAACAGACAATACCACCTTCTGACCACCTACAACAGACAATATCACCTTCTGACCACCTACAACAGACAATATCACCTTCTGACCACCTACAACAGACAATACCACCTTCTGACCACCTACAACAGACAATACCACCTTCTGACCACCTACAACAGACAATACCACCTTCTGACCACCTACAACAGACAATACCACCTTCTGACCACCTACAACAGACAATATCACCTTCTGACCACCTACAACAGACAATACCACCTTCTGACCACCTACAACAGACAATACCACCTTCTGACCACCTACAACAGACAATATCACCTTCTGACCACCTACAACAGACAATACCACCTTCTGACCACCTACAACAGACAATACCACCTTCTGACCACCTACAACAGACAATACCACCTTCTGACCACCTACAACAGACAATACCACCTTCTGACCACCTACAACAGACAATACCACCTTCTGACCACCTACAACAGACAATATCACCTTCTGACCACCTACAACAGACAATATCACATTCTGACCACCTACAACAGACAATATCACCTTCTGACCACCTACAACAGACAATATCACCTTCTGACCACCTACAACAGACAATATCACCTTCTGAATACCTATAACAGACAATACCAGCTTCTGACCACCTACAACAGACAATAGTACCTTCTGACCACCTACAACAGACAATAGTACCTTCTGACCACCTACAACAGACAATAGTACCTTCTGACCACCTACAAAAGACAATACCACCCTCTGACCACCTACAACAGGCAATACAACCTTCTGACCACCTACAACAGACAATATCACCTTCTGAATACCTATAACAGACAATACCAGCTTCTGACC
The DNA here is from genome assembly GCA_963971465.1 of Lepidochitona cinerea. Lineage (NCBI taxonomy): Eukaryota > Metazoa > Mollusca > Polyplacophora > Chitonida > Tonicellidae > Lepidochitona > Lepidochitona cinerea. Next base: position 1,956,572 of record OZ020559.1, read on the forward strand.
ACCTACAACAGACAATAGTACCTTCTGACCACCTACAACAGACAATAGTACCTTCTGACCACCTACAACAGACAATAGTACCTTCTGACCACCTACAAAAGACAATACCACCCTCTGACCACCTACAACAGGCAATACAACCTTCTGACCACCTACAACAGACAATACCACCTTCTGACCACCTACAACAGACAATACCACCTTCTGACCACCTACAACAGACAATACCACCCTCTGACCACCTACAACAGACAATACCACCTTCTGACCACCTACAACAGACAATATCACATTCTGACCACCTACAACAGACAATACCCCCTTCTGACCACCTACAACAGACAATACCACCTTCTGACCACCTACAACAGACAATATCACCCTCTGACCACCTACAACAGACAATACCACCTTCTGACCACCTACAACAGACAATATCACATTCTGACCACCTACAACAGACAATACCCCCTTCTGACCACCTACAACAGACAATACCACCTTCTGACCACCTACAACAGACAATACCACCTTCTGACCACCTACAACAGACAATACCACCTTCTGACCACCTACAACAGACAATATCACCCTCTGACCACCTACAACAGACAATACCACCTTCTGACCACCTACAACAGACAATACCACCTTCTGACCACCTACAACAGACAATACCACCCTCTGACCACCTACAACAGACAATACCACCGTCTGACCACCTACAACAGACAATACCACCTTCTGACCACCTACAAAAGACAATACCACCCTCTGACCACCTACAACAGGCAATACAACCTTCTGACCACCTACAACAGACAATACCACCTTCTGACCACCTACAACAGACAATACCACCTTCTGACCACCTACAACAGACAATACCACCCTCTGACCACCTACAACAGACAATACCACCTTCTGACCACCTACAACAGACAATATCACATTCTGATCACCTACAACAGACAATACCCCCTTCTGACCACCTACAACAGACAATACCACCTTCTGACCACCTAGAACAGACAATATCACCTTCTGACAATCTACAACAGACAATACCACCATCTTCTGGCCACCTACAACAGACAATACCACCTTCTGACCACCTACAACAGACAACACCCCTTCTGACCACCTACAACAGACAATACCACCTTCTGACCACCTACAACAGACAATACCACCTTCTGACCACCTACAACAGACAATATCACCTTCTGACCACCTACAACAGACAATATCACCTTCTGACCACCTACAACAGACAATACCACCTTCTGACCACCTACAACAGACAATACCACCTTCTGACCACCTACAACAGACAATACCACCTTCTGACCACCTACAACAGACAATACCACCTTCTGACCACCTACAACAGACAATATCACCTTCTGACCACCTACAACAGACAATACCACCTTCTGACCACCTACAACAGACAATACCACCTTCTGACCACCTACAACAGACAATATCACCTTCTGACCACCTACAACAGACAATACCACCTTCTGACCACCTACAACAGACAATACCACCTTCTGACCACCTACAACAGACAATACCACCTTCTGACCACCTACAACAGACAATACCACCTTCTGACCACCTACAACAGACAATACCACCTTCTGACCACCTACAACAGACAATATCACCTTCTGACCACCTACAACAGACAATACCACCTTCTGACCACCTACAACAGACAATACCACCTTCTGACCACCTACAACAGACAATACCACCTTCTGACCACCTACAACAGACAATACCACCTTCTGACCACCTACAACAGACAATACCACCTTCTGACCACCTACAACAGACAATATCACCTTCTGACCACCTACAACAGACAATACCACCTTCTGACCACCTACAACAGACAATACCAGCTTCTGACCACCTACAACAGACAATACCACCTTCTGACCACCTACAACAGACAATATCACCTTTTGACCACCTACAATAGACAATACCACCTTCTGACCACCTACAACAGACAATACCACCCTCTGACCACCTACAACAGACAATACCACCTTCTGACCACCTACAACAGACAATACCACCTTCTGACCACCTACAACAGACAATACCACCTTCTGACCACCTACAACAGACAATACCAGCTTCTGACCACCTACAACAGACAATACCACCTTCTGACCACCTACAACAGACAATATCACCTTCTGACCACCTACAACAGACAATACCACCTTCTGACCACCTACAACAGACAATACCACCTTCTGACCACCTACAACAGACAATATCACCTTCTGACCACCTACAACAAACAATACCACCTTCTGACCACCTACAACAGACAATATCACCTTCTGACCACCTACAACAGACAATACCACCTTCTGACCACCTACAACAGACAATACCACCTTCTGACCACCTACAACAGACAATATCACCTTCTGACCACCTACAACAGACAATATCACCTTCTGACCACCTACAACAGACAATATCACCTTCTGACCACCTACAACAGACAATACCCCCTTCTGACCACCTACAACAGACAATACCACCTTCTGACCACCTACAACAGACAATACCACCTTCTGACCACCTACAACAGACAATATCACATTCTGACCACCTACAACAGACAATATCACCTTCTGACCACCTACAACAGACAATACCCCCTTCTGACCACCTACAACAGACAATACCCCCTTCTGACCACCTACAACAGACAATACCACCTTCTGACCACCTACAACAGACAATACCACCTTCTGACCACCTACAACAGACAATACCACCTTCTGACCACCTACAACAGACAATACCACCTTCTGACCACCTACAACAGACAATACCACCTTCTGACCACCTACAACAGACAATACCACCTTCTGACCACCTACAACAGACAATATCACATTCTGACCACCTACAACAGACAATACCACCTTCTGACCACCTACAACAGACAATATCACATTCTGACCACCTACAACAGACAATACCCCCTTCTGACCACCTACAACAGACAATACCACCTTCTGACCACCTACAACAGACAATACCACCTTCTGACCACCTACAACAGACAATACCACCTTCTGACCACCTACAACAGACAATACCACCTTCTGACCACCTACAACAGACAATACCACCTTCTGACCACCTACAACAGGCAATACAACCTTCTGACCACCTACAACAGACAATACCACCTTCTGACCACCTACAACAGACAATACCACCTTCTGACCACCTACAACAGACAATACCACCTTCTGACCACCTACAACAGACAATATCACCTTCTGAATACCTATAACAGACAATACCAGCTTCTGACCACCTACAACAGACAATAGTACCTTCTGACCACCTACAACAGACAATAGTACCTTCTGACCACCTACAACAGACAATAGTACCTTCTGACCACCTACAAAAGACAATACCACCCTCTGACCACCTACAACAGGCAATACAACCTTCTGACCACCTACAACAGACAATACCACCTTCTGACCACCTACAACAGACAATACCACCTTCTGACCACCTACAACAGACAATACCACCCTCTGACCACCTACAACAGACAATACCACCTTCTGACCACCTACAACAGACAATATCACATTCTGACCACCTACAACAGACAATACCCCCTTCTGACCACCTACAACAGACAATACCACCTTCTGACCACCTACAACAGACAATATCACCCTCTGACCACCTACAACAGACAATACCACCTTCTGACCACCTACAACAGACAATATCACATTCTGACCACCTACAACAGACAATACCCCCTTCTGACCACCTACAACAGACAATACCACCTTCTGACCACCTACAACAGACAATACCACCTTCTGACCACCTACAACAGACAATACCACCTTCTGACCACCTACAACAGACAATATCACCCTCTGACCACCTACAACAGACAATACCACCTTCTGACCACCTACAACAGACAATACCACCTTCTGACCACCTACAACAGACAATACCACCCTCTGACCACCTACAACAGACAATACCACCGTCTGACCACCTACAACAGACAATATCACCTTCTGACCACCTACAAAAGACAATACCACCCTCTGACCACCTACAACAGGCAATACAACCTTCTGACCACCTACAACAGACAATACCACCTTCTGACCACCTACAACAGACAATACCACCTTCTGACCACCTACAACAGACAATACCACCCTCTGACCACCTACAACAGACAATACCACCTTCTGACCACCTACAACAGACAATATCACATTCTGACCACCTACAACAGACAATACCCCCTTCTGACCACCTACAACAGACAATACCACCTTCTGACCACCTAGAACAGACAATATCACCTTCTGACAATCTACAACAGACAATACCACCATCTTCTGGCCACCTACAACAGACAATACCACCTTCTGACCACCTACAACAGACAACACCCCTTCTGACCACCTACAACAGACAATACCACCTTCTGACCACCTACAACAGACAATATCACCTTCTGACCACCTACAACAGACAATACCACCTTCTGACCACCTACAACAGACAATATCACCGCCTGACCACCTACAACAGACAACACCCCTTCTGACCACCTACAACAGACAATACCACCTTCTGACCACCTACAACAGACAATACCACCTTCTGACCACCTACAACAGACCATACCACCTTCTGACCACCTACAACAGACAATACCACCTTCTGACCACCTACAACAGACAATACCACCTTCTGACCACCTACAACAGACAATACCACCCTCTGACCACCTACAACAGACAATACCACCTTCTGACCACCTACAACAGACAATACCACCTTCTGACCACCTACAACAGACAATACCACCCTCTGACCACCTAAAACAGACAATACCACCTTCTGACCACCTACAACAGACAATACCACCCTCTGACCACCTACAACAGACAATATCACCCTCTGACCACCTACAACAGACAATACCACCTTCTGACCACCTACAACAGACAATACCACCTTCTGACCACCTACAACAGACAATACCACCCTCTGACCACCTACAACAGACAATATCACCTTCTGACCACCTACAACAGACAATATCACCTTCTGACCACCTACAACAGACAATATCACCTTCTGAATACCTATAACAGACAATACCAGCTTCTGACCACCTACAACAGACAATAGTACCTTCTGACCACCTACAACAGACAATAGTACCTTCTGACCACCTACAACAGACAATAGTACCTTCTGACCACCTACAAAAGACAATACCACCCTCTGACCACCTACAACAGGCAATACAACCTTCTGACCACCTACAACAGACAATATCACCTTCTGAATACCTATAACAGACAATACCAGCTTCTGACCACCTACAACAGACAATAGTACCTTCTGACCACCTACAACAGACAATAGTACCTTCTGACCACCTACAACAGACAATAGTACCTTCTGACCACCTACAAAAGACAATACCACCCTCTGACCACCTACAACAGGCAATACAACCTTCTGACCACCTACAACAGACAATACCACCTTCTGACCACCTACAACAGACAATACCACCTTCTGACCACCTACAACAGACAATACCACCCTCTGACCACCTACAACAGACAATACCACCTTCTGACCACCTACAACAGACAATATCACATTCTGACCACCTACAACAGACAATACCCCCTTCTGACCACCTACAACAGACAATACCACCTTCTGACCACCTACAACAGACAATATCACCCTCTGACCACCTACAACAGACAATACCACCTTCTGACCACCTACAACAGACAATATCACATTCTGACCACCTACAACAGACAATACCCCCTTCTGACCACCTACAACAGACAATACCACCTTCTGACCACCTACAACAGACAATACCACCTTCTGACCACCTACAACAGACAATACCACCTTCTGACCACCTACAACAGACAATATCACCCTCTGACCACCTACAACAGACAATACCACCTTCTGACCACCTACAACAGACAATACCACCTTCTGACCACCTACAACAGACAATACCACCCTCTGACCACCTACAACAGACAATACCACCGTCTGACCACCTACAACAGACAATACCACCTTCTGACCACCTACAAAAGACAATACCACCCTCTGACCACCTACAACAGGCAATACAACCTTCTGACCACCTACAACAGACAATACCACCTTCTGACCACCTACAACAGACAATACCACCTTCTGACCACCTACAACAGACAATACCACCCTCTGACCACCTACAACAGACAATACCACCTTCTGACCACCTACAACAGACAATATCACATTCTGATCACCTACAACAGACAATACCCCCTTCTGACCACCTACAACAGACAATACCACCTTCTGACCACCTAGAACAGACAATATCACCTTCTGACAATCTACAACAGACAATACCACCATCTTCTGGCCACCTACAACAGACAATACCACCTTCTGACCACCTACAACATACAACACCCCTTCTGACCACCTACAACAGACAATACCACCTTCTGACCACCTACAACAGACAATACCACCTTCTGACCACCTACAACAGACAATATCACCTTCTGACCACCTACAACAGACAATATCACCTTCTGACCACCTACAACAGACAATACCACCTTCTGACCACCTACAACAGACAATACCACCTTCTGACCACCTACAACAGACAATACCACCTTCTGACCACCTACAACAGACAATACCACCTTCTGACCACCTACAACAGACAATATCACCTTCTGACCACCTACAACAGACAATACCACCTTCTGACCACCTACAACAGACAATACCACCTTCTGACCACCTACAACAGACAATATCACCTTCTGACCACCTACAACAGACAATACCACCTTCTGACCACCTACAACAGACAATACCACCTTCTGACCACCTACAACAGACAATACCACCTTCTGACCACCTACAACAGACAATACCACCTTCTGACCACCTACAACAGACAATACCACCTTCTGACCACCTACAACAGACAATATCACCTTCTGACCACCTACAACAGACAATACCACCTTCTGACCACCTACAACAGACAATACCACCTTCTGACCACCTACAACAGACAATACCACCTTCTGACCACCTACAACAGACAATACCACCTTCTGACCACCTACAACAGACAATACCACCTTCTGACCACCTACAACAGACAATATCACCTTCTGACCACCTACAACAGACAATACCACCTTCTGACCACCTACAACAGACAATACCAGCTTCTGACCACCTACAACAGACAATACCACCTTCTGACCACCTACAACAGACAATATCACCTTTTGACCACCTACAATAGACAATACCACCTTCTGACCACCTACAACAGACAATACCACCCTCTGACCACCTACAACAGACAATACCACCTTCTGACCACCTACAACAGACAATACCACCTTCTGACCACCTACAACAGACAATACCACCTTCTGACCACCTACAACAGACAATACCAGCTTCTGACCACCTACAACAGACAATACCACCTTCTGACCACCTACAACAGACAATATCACCTTCTGACCACCTACAACAGACAATACCACCTTCTGACCACCTACAACAGACAATACCACCTTCTGACCACCTACAACAGACAATATCACCTTCTGACCACCTACAACAAACAATACCACCTTCTGACCACCTACAACAGACAATATCACCTTCTGACCACCTACAACAGACAATACCACCTTCTGACCACCTACAACAGACAGTACCACCTTCTGACCACCTACAACAGACAATATCACCTTCTGACCACCTACAACAGACAATACCACCTTCTGACCACCTACAACAGACAATACCACCTTCTGACCACCTACAACAGACAATACCACCTTCTGACCACCTACAACAGACAATACCACCTTCTGACCACCTACAACAGACAATATCACCTTCTGACCACCTACAACAGACAATATCACCTTCTGACCACCTACAACAGACAATATCACCTTCTGACCACCTACAACAGACAATACCCCCTTCTGACCACCTACAACAGACAATACCACCTTCTGACCACCTACAACAGACAATACCACCTTCTGACCACCTACAACAGACAATATCACATTCTGACCACCTACAACAGACAATACCACCTTCTGACCACCTACAACAGACAATACCCCCTTCTGACCACCTACAACAGACAATACCCCCTTCTGACCACCTACAACAGACAATACCACCTTCTGACCACCTACAACAGACAATACCACCTTCTGACCACCTACAACAGACAATACCACCTTCTGACCACCTACAACAGACAATACCACCTTCTGACCACCTACAACAGACAATACCACCTTCTGACCACCTACAACAGACAATACCACCTTCTGACCACCTACAACAGACAATATCACATTCTGACCACCTACAACAGACAATACCACCTTCTGACCACCTACAACAGACAATATCACATTCTGACCACCTACAACAGACAATACCCCCTTCTGACCACCTACAACAGACAATACCACCTTCTGACCACCTACAACAGACAATACCACCTTCTGACCACCTACAACAGACAATACCACCTTCTGACCACCTACAACAGACAATACCACCTTCTGACCACCTACAACAGACAATACCACCTTCTGACCACCTACAACAGGCAATACAACCTTCTGACCACCTACAACAGACAATACCACCTTCTGACCACCTACAACAGACAATACCACCTTCTGACCACCTACAACAGACAATACCACCTTCTGACCACCTACAACAGACAATATCACCTTCTGAATACCTATAACAGACAATACCAGCTTCTGACCACCTACAACAGACAATAGTACCTTCTGACCACCTACAACAGACAATAGTACCTTCTGACCACCTACAACAGACAATAGTACCTTCTGACCACCTACAAAAGACAATACCACCCTCTGACCACCTACAACAGGCAATACAACCTTCTGACCACCTACAACAGACAATACCACCTTCTGACCACCTACAACAGACAATACCACCTTCTGACCACCTACAACAGACAATACCACCCTCTGACCACCTACAACAGACAATACCACCTTCTGACCACCTACAACAGACAATATCACATTCTGACCACCTACAACAGACAATACCCCCTTCTGACCACCTACAACAGACAATACCACCTTCTGACCACCTACAACAGACAATATCACCCTCTGACCACCTACAACAGACAATACCACCTTCTGACCACCTACAACAGACAATATCACATTCTGACCACCTACAACAGACAATACCCCCTTCTGACCACCTACAACAGACAATACCACCTTCTGACCACCTACAACAGACAATACCACCTTCTGACCACCTACAACAGACAATACCACCTTCTGACCACCTACAACAGACAATATCACCCTCTGACCACCTACAACAGACAATACCACCTTCTGACCACCTACAACAGACAATACCACCTTCTGACCACCTACAACAGACAATACCACCCTCTGACCACCTACAACAGACAATACCACCGTCTGACCACCTACAACAGACAATATCACCTTCTGACCACCTACAAAAGACAATACCACCCTCTGACCACCTACAACAGGCAATACAACCTTCTGACCACCTACAACAGACAATACCACCTTCTGACCACCTACAACAGACAATACCACCTTCTGACCACCTACAACAGACAATACCACCTTCTGACCACCTACAACAGACAATATCACCGCCTGACCACCTACAACAGACAACACCCCTTCTGACCACCTACAACAGACAATACCACCTTCTGACCACCTACAACAGACAATACCACCTTCTGACCACCTACAACAGACCATACCACCTTCTGACCACCTACAACAGACAATACCACCTTCTGACCACCTACAACAGACAATACCACCTTCTGACCACCTACAACAGACAATACCACCCTCTGACCACCTACAACAGACAATACCACCTTCTGACCACCTACAACAGACAATACCACCTTCTGACCACCTACAACAGACAATACCACCCTCTGACCACCTAAAACAGACAATACCACCTTCTGACCACCTACAACAGACAATACCACCCTCTGACCACCTACAACAGACAATATCACCCTCTGACCACCTACAACAGACAATACCACCTTCTGACCACCTACAACAGACAATACCACCCTCTGACCACCTACAACAGACAATACCACCGTCTGACCACCTACAACAGACAATATCACCTTCTGACCACCTACAAAAGACAATACCACCCTCTGACCACCTACAACAGGCAATACAACCTTCTGACCACCTACAACAGACAATACCACCTTCTGACCACCTACAACAGACAATACCACCTTCTGACCACCTACAACAGACAATACCACCCTCTGACCACCTACAACAGACAATACCACCTTCTGACCACCTACAACAGACAATATCACATTCTGACCACCTACAACAGACAATACCCCCTTCTGACCACCTACAACAGACAATACCACCTTCTGACCACCTAGAACAGACAATATCACCTTCTGACAATCTACAACAGACAATACCACCATCTTCTGGCCACCTACAACAGACAATACCACCTTCTGACCACCTACAACAGACAATACCACCTTCTGACCACCTACAACAGACAACACCCCTTCTGACCACCTACAACAGACAATACCACCTTCTGACCACCTACAACAGACAATATCACCTTCTGACCACCTACAACAGACAATACCACCTTCTGACCACCTACAACAGACAATATCACCGCCTGACCACCTACAACAGACAACACCCCTTCTGACCACCTACAACAGACAATACCACCTTCTGACCACCTACAACAGACAATACCACCTTCTGACCACCTACAACAGACCATACCACCTTCTGACCACCTACAACAGACAATACCACCTTCTGACCACCTACAACAGACAATACCACCTTCTGACCACCTACAACAGACAATACCACCCTCTGACCACCTACAACAGACAATACCACCTTCTGACCACCTACAACAGACAATACCACCTTCTGACCACCTACAACAGACAATACCACCCTCTGACCACCTAAAACAGACAATACCACCTTCTGACCACCTACAACAGACAATACCACCCTCTGACCACCTACAACAGACAATATCACCCTCTGACCACCTACAACAGACAATACCACCTTCTGACCACCTACAACAGACAATACCACCTTCTGACCACCTACAACAGACAATACCACCCTCTGACCACCTACAACAGACAATATCACCTTCTGACCACCTACAACAGACAATATCACCTTCTGACCACCTACAACAGACAATATCACCTTCTGAATACCTATAACAGACAATACCAGCTTCTGACCACCTACAACAGACAATAGTACCTTCTGACCACCTACAACAGACAATAGTACCTTCTGACCACCTACAACAGACAATAGTACCTTCTGACCACCTACAAAAGACAATACCACCCTCTGACCACCTACAACAGGCAATACAACCTTCTGACCACCTACAACAGACAATATCACCTTCTGAATACCTATAACAGACAATACCAGCTTCTGACCACCTACAACAGACAATAGTACCTTCTGACCACCTACAACAGACAATACCACCCTCTGACCACCTACAACAGGCAATACAACCTTCTGACCACCTACAACAGACAATACCACCTTCTGACCACCTACAACAGACAATACCACCTTCTGACCACCTACAACAGACAATACCACCCTCTGACCACCTACAACAGACAATACCACCTTCTGACCACCTACAACAGACAATATCACATTCTGACCACCTACAACAGACAATACCCCCTTCTGACCACCTACAACAGACAATACCACCTTCTGACCACCTACAACAGACAATATCACCCTCTGACCACCTACAACAGACAATACCACCTTCTGACCACCTACAACAGACAATATCACATTCTGACCACCTACAACAGACAATACCCCCTTCTGACCACCTACAACAGACAATACCACCTTCTGACCACCTACAACAGACAATACCACCTTCTGACCACCTACAACAGACAATACCACCTTCTGACCACCTACAACAGACAATATCACCCTCTGACCACCTACAACAGACAATACCACCTTCTGACCACCTACAACAGACAATACCACCTTCTGACCACCTACAACAGACAATACCACCCTCTGACCACCTACAACAGACAATACCACCTTCTGACCACCTACAACAGACAATATCACATTCTGATCACCTACAACAGACAATACCCCCTTCTGACCACCTACAACAGACAATACCACCTTCTGACCACCTAGAACAGACAATATCACCTTCTGACAATCTACAACAGACAATACCACCATCTTCTGGCCACCTACAACAGACAATACCACCTTCTGACCACCTACAACATACAACACCCCTTCTGACCACCTACAACAGACAATACCACCTTCTGACCACCTACAACAGACAATACCACCTTCTGACCACCTACAACAGACAATATCACCTTCTGACCACCTACAACAGACAATATCACCTTCTGACCACCTACAACAGACAATACCACCTTCTGACCACCTACAACAGACAATACCACCTTCTGACCACCTACAACAGACAATACCACCTTCTGACCACCTACAACAGACAATACCACCTTCTGACCACCTACAACAGACAATATCACCTTCTGACCACCTACAACAGACAATACCACCTTCTGACCACCTACAACAGACAATACCACCTTCTGACCACCTACAACAGACAATATCACCTTCTGACCACCTACAACAGACAATACCACCTTCTGACCACCTACAACAGACAATACCACCTTCTGACCACCTACAACAGACAATACCACCTTCTGACCACCTACAACAGACAATACCACCTTCTGACCACCTACAACAGACAATACCACCTTCTGACCACCTACAACAGACAATATCACCTTCTGACCACCTACAACAGACAATACCACCTTCTGACCACCTACAACAGACAATACCACCTTCTGACCACCTACAACAGACAATACCACCTTCTGACCACCTACAACAGACAATACCACCTTCTGACCACCTACAACAGACAATACCACCTTCTGACCACCTACAACAGACAATATCACCTTCTGACCACCTACAACAGACAATACCACCTTCTGACCACCTACAACAGACAATACCAGCTTCTGACCACCTACAACAGACAATACCACCTTCTGACCACCTACAACAGACAATATCACCTTTTGACCACCTACAATAGACAATACCACCTTCTGACCACCTACAACAGACAATACCACCCTCTGACCACCTACAACAGACAATACCACCTTCTGACCACCTACAACAGACAATACCACCTTCTGACCACCTACAACAGACAATACCACCTTCTGACCACCTACAACAGACAATACCAGCTTCTGACCACCTACAACAGACAATACCACCTTCTGACCACCTACAACAGACAATATCACCTTCTGACCACCTACAACAGACAATACCACCTTCTGACCACCTACAACAGACAATACCACCTTCTGACCACCTACAACAGACAATATCACCTTCTGACCACCTACAACAAACAATACCACCTTCTGACCACCTACAACAGACAATATCACCTTCTGACCACCTACAACAGACAATACCACCTTCTGACCACCTACAACAGACAGTACCACCTTCTGACCACCTACAACAGACAATATCACCTTCTGACCACCTACAACAGACAATACCACCTTCTGACCACCTACAACAGACAATACCACCTTCTGACCACCTACAACAGACAATACCACCTTCTGACCACCTACAACAGACAATACCACCTTCTGACCACCTACAACAGACAATATCACCTTCTGACCACCTACAACAGACAATATCACCTTCTGACCACCTACAACAGACAATATCACCTTCTGACCACCTACAACAGACAATACCCCCTTCTGACCACCTACAACAGACAATACCACCTTCTGACCACCTACAACAGACAATACCACCTTCTGACCACCTACAACAGACAATATCACATTCTGACCACCTACAACAGACAATACCACCTTCTGACCACCTACAACAGACAATACCCCCTTCTGACCACCTACAACAGACAATACCCCCTTCTGACCACCTACAACAGACAATACCACCTTCTGACCACCTACAACAGACAATACCACCTTCTGACCACCTACAACAGACAATACCACCTTCTGACCACCTACAACAGACAATACCACCTTCTGACCACCTACAACAGACAATACCACCTTCTGACCACCTACAACAGACAATACCACCTTCTGACCACCTACAACAGACAATATCACATTCTGACCACCTACAACAGACAATACCACCTTCTGACCACCTACAACAGACAATATCACATTCTGACCACCTACAACAGACAATACCCCCTTCTGACCACCTACAACAGACAATACCACCTTCTGACCACCTACAACAGACAATACCACCTTCTGACCACCTACAACAGACAATACCACCTTCTGACCACCTACAACAGACAATACCACCTTCTGACCACCTACAACAGACAATACCACCTTCTGACCACCTACAACAGGCAATACAACCTTATGACCACCTACAACAGACAATACCACCTTCTGACCACCTACAACAGACAATACCACCTTCTGACCACCTACAACAGACAATACCACCTTCTGACCACCTACAACAGACAATATCACCTTCTGAATACCTATAACAGACAATACCAGCTTCTGACCACCTACAACAGACAATAGTACCTTCTGACCACCTACAACAGACAATAGTACCTTCTGACCACCTACAACAGACAATAGTACCTTCTGACCACCTACAAAAGACAATACCACCCTCTGACCACCTACAACAGGCAATACAACCTTCTGACCACCTACAACAGACAATACCACCTTCTGACCACCTACAACAGACAATACCACCTTCTGACCACCTACAACAGACAATACCACCCTCTGACCACCTACAACAGACAATACCACCTTCTGACCACCTACAACAGACAATATCACATTCTGACCACCTACAACAGACAATACCCCCTTCTGACCACCTACAACAGACAATACCACCTTCTGACCACCTACAACAGACAATATCACCCTCTGACCACCTACAACAGACAATACCACCTTCTGACCACCTACAACAGACAATATCACATTCTGACCACCTACAACAGACAATACCCCCTTCTGACCACCTACAACAGACAATACCACCTTCTGACCACCTACAACAGACAATACCACCTTCTGACCACCTACAACAGACAATACCACCTTCTGACCACCTACAACAGACAATATCACCCTCTGACCACCTACAACAGACAATACCACCTTCTGACCACCTACAACAGACAATACCACCTTCTGACCACCTACAACAGACAATACCACCCTCTGACCACCTACAACAGACAATACCACCGTCTGACCACCTACAACAGACAATATCACCTTCTGACCACCTACAAAAGACAATACCACCCTCTGACCACCTACAACAGGCAATACAACCTTCTGACCACCTACAACAGACAATACCACCTTCTGACCACCTACAACAGACAATACCACCTTCTGACCACCTACAACAGACAATACCACCCTCTGACCACCTACAACAGACAATACCACCTTCTGACCACCTACAACAGACAATATCACATTCTGACCACCTACAACAGACAATACCCCCTTCTGACCACCTACAACAGACAATACCACCTTCTGACCACCTAGAACAGACAATATCACCTTCTGACAATCTACAACAGACAATACCACCATCTTCTGGCCACCTACAACAGACAATACCACCTTCTGACCACCTACAACAGACAACACCCCTTCTGACCACCTACAACAGACAATACCACCTTCTGACCACCTACAACAGACAATATCACCTTCTGACCACCTACAACAGACAATACCACCTTCTGACCACCTACAACAGACAATATCACCGCCTGACCACCTACAACAGACAACACCCCTTCTGACCACCTACAACAGACAATACCACCTTCTGACCACCTACAACAGACAATACCACCTTCTGACCACCTACAACAGACCATACCACCTTCTGACCACCTACAACAGACAATACCACCTTCTGACCACGTACAACAGACAATACCACCTTCTGACCACCTACAACAGACAATACCACCCTCTGACCACCTACAACAGACAATACCACCTTCTGACCACCTACAACAGACAATACCACCTTCTGACCACCTACAACAGACAATACCACCCTCTGACCACCTAAAACAGACAATACCACCTTCTGACCACCTACAACAGACAATACCACCCTCTGACCACCTACAACAGACAATATCACCCTCTGACCACCTACAACAGACAATACCACCTTCTGACCACCTACAACAGACAATACCACCTTCTGACCACCTACAACAGACAATACCACCCTCTGACCACCTACAACAGACAATACCACCTTCTGACCACCTACAACAGACAATACCACCTTCTGACCACCTACAACAGACAATACCACCTTCTGACCACCTACAACAGACAATACCACCGCCTGACCACCTACAACAGACAATACCACCTTCTGACCACCTACAACAGACAATACCACCGCCTGACCACCTACAACAGACAATACCACCCTCTGACCACCTACAACAGACAATACCACCTTCTGACCACCTACAACAGACAATACCACCTTCTGACCACCTACAACAGACAATACCACCGCCTGACCACCTACAACAGACAATACCACCTTCTGACCACCTACAACAGACAATACCACCTTCTGACCACCTACAACAGACAATACCACCGCCTGACCACCTACAACAGACAATACCACCTTCTGACCACCTACAACAGACAATACCACCTTCTGACCACCTACAACAGACAATACCACCCTCTGACCACCTACAACAGACAATATCACCCTCTGACCACCTACAACAGACAATACCACCTTCTGACCACCTACAACAGACAATACCACCTTCTGACCACCTACAACAGACAATACCACCCTCTGACCACCTACAACAGACAATACCACCTTCTGACCACCTACAACAGACAATACCACCTTCTGACCACCTACAACAGACAATACCACCTTCTGACCACCTACAACAGACAATACCACCGCCTGACCACCTACAACAGACAATACCACCTTCTGACCACCTACAACAGACAATACCACCGCCTGACCACCTACAACAGACAATACCACCCTCTGACCACCTACAACAGACAATACCACCTTCTGACCACCTACAACAGACAATACCACCTTCTGACCACCTACAACAGACAATACCACCGCCTGACCACCTACAACAGACAATACCACCTTCTGACCACCTACAACAGACAATACCACCTTCTGACCACCTACAACAGACAATACCACCGCCTGACCACCTACAACAGACAATACCACCTTCTGACCACCTACAACAGACAATACCACCTTCTGACCACCTACAACAGACAATACCACCTTCTGACCACCTACAACAGACAATACCACCGCCTGACCACCTACAACAGACAATACCACCGCCTGACCACCTACAACAGACAATACCACCTTCTGACCACCTACAACAGACAATACCACCTTCTGACCACCTACAACAGACAATACCACCTTCTGACCACCTACAACAGACAATACCACCTTCTGACCACCTACAACAGACAATATCACCTTCTGACCACCTACAACAGACAATACCACCGCCTGACCACCTACAACAGACAATACCACCTTCTGACCACCTACAACAGACAATACCACCTTCTGACCACCTACAACAGACAATACCACCTTCTGACCACCTACAACAGACAATACCACCTTCTGACCACCTACAACAGACAATATCACCTTCTGACCACCTACAACAGACAATATCACCTTCTGACCACCTACAACAGACAATACCACCTTCTGACCACCTACAACAGACAATACCACCTTCTGACCACCTACAACAGACAATACCACCTTCTGACCACCTACAACAGACAATACCACCTTCTGACCACCTACAACAGACAATACCACCTTCTGACCACCTACAACAGACAATACCACCTTCTGACCACCTACAACAGACAATACCACCTTCTGACCACCTACAAGAGAAAATATCACCTTCTGACCACCTACAACAGACAATACCACCTTCTGACCACCTACAACAGACAATACCACCTTCTGACCACCTACAACAGACAATACCACCTTCTGACCACCTACAACAGACAATACCACCTTCTGACCACCTACAACAGACAATACCACCTTCTGACCACCTACAACAGACAATATCACCTTCTGACCACCTACAACAGACAATATCACCTTCTGACCACCTACAACAGACAATATCACCTTCTGACCACCTACAACAGACAATACCACCTTCTGACCACCTACAACAGACAATATCACCTTCTGAATACCTATAACAGACAATACCAGCTTCTGACCACCTACAACAGACAATAGTACCTTCTGACCACCTACAACAGACAATAGTACCTTCTGACCACCTACAACAGACAATAGTACCTTCTGACCACCTACAACAGACAATACCACCTTCTGACCACCTACAACAGACAATACCACCTTCTGACCACCTACAACAGACAATACCACCTTCTGACCACCTACAACAGACAATATCACATTCTGACCACCTACAACAGACAATACCACCTTCTGACCACCTACAACAGACAATATCACATTCTGACCACCTACAACAGACAATACCCCCTTCTGACCACCTACAACAGACAATACCACCTTCTGACCACCTACAACAGACAATACCACCTTCTGACCACCTACAACAGACAATACCACCTTCTGACCACCTACAACAGACAATACCACCTTCTGACCACCTACAACAGACAATACCACCTTCTGACCACCTACAACAGGCAATACAACCTTCTGACCACCTACAACAGACAATACCACCTTCTGACCACCTACAACAGACAATACCACCTTCTGACCACCTACAACAGACAATACCACCTTCTGACCACCTACAACAGACAATATCACCTTCTGAATACCTATAACAGACAATACCAGCTTCTGACCACCTACAACAGACAATAGTACCTTCTGACCACCTACAACAGACAATAGTACCTTCTGACCACCTACAACAGACAATAGTACCTTCTGACCACCTACAAAAGACAATACCACCCTCTGACCACCTACAACAGGCAATACAACCTTCTGACCACCTACAACAGACAATACCACCTTCTGACCACCTACAACAGACAATACCACCTTCTGACCACCTACAACAGACAATACCACCCTCTGACCACCTACAACAGACAATACCACCTTCTGACCACCTACAACAGACAATATCACATTCTGACCACCTACAACAGACAATACCCCCTTCTGACCACCTACAACAGACAATACCACCTTCTGACCACCTACAACAGACAATATCACCCTCTGACCACCTACAACAGACAATACCACTTTCTGACCACCTACAACAGACAATATCACATTCTGACCACCTACAACAGACAATACCCCCTTCTGACCACCTACAACAGACAATACCACCTTCTGACCACCTACAACAGACAATACCACCTTCTGACCACCTACAACAGACAATACCACCTTCTGACCACCTACAACAGACAATATCACCCTCTGACCACCTACAACAGACAATACCACCTTCTGACCACCTACAACAGACAATACCACCTTCTGACCACCTACAACAGACAATACCACCCTCTGACCACCTACAACAGACAATACCACCGTCTGACCACCTACAACAGACAATATCACCTTCTGACCACCTACAAAAGACAATACCACCCTCTGACCACCTACAACAGGCAATACAACCTTCTGACCACCTACAACAGACAATACCACCTTCTGACCACCTACAACAGACAATACCACCTTCTGACCACCTACAACAGACAATACCACCCTCTGACCACCTACAACAGACAATACCACCTTCTGACCACCTACAACAGACAATATCACATTCTGACCACCTACAACAGACAATACCCCCTTCTGACCACCTACAACAGACAATACCACCTTCTGACCACCTAGAACAGACAATATCACCTTCTGACAATCTACAACAGACAATACCACCATCTTCTGGCCACCTACAACAGACAATACCACCTTCTGACCACCTACAACAGACAACACCCCTTCTGACCACCTACAACAGACAATACCACCTTCTGACCACCTACAACAGACAATATCACCTTCTGACCACCTACAACAGACAATACCACCTTCTGACCACCTACAACAGACAATATCACCGCCTGACCACCTACAACAGACAACACCCCTTCTGACCACCTACAACAGACAATACCACCTTCTGACCACCTACAACAGACAATACCACCTTCTGACCACCTACAACAGACCATACCACCTTCTGACCACCTACAACAGACAATACCACCTTCTGACCACCTACAACAGACAATACCACCTTCTGACCACCTACAACAGACAATACCACCCTCTGACCACCTACAACAGACAATACCACCTTCTGACCACCTACAACAGACAATACCACCTTCTGACCACCTACAACAGACAATACCACCCTCTGACCACCTAAAACAGACAATACCACCTTCTGACCACCTACAACAGACAATACCACCCTCTGACCACCTACAACAGACAATATCACCCTCTGACCACCTACAACAGACAATACCACCTTCTGACCACCTACAACAGACAATACCACCTTCTGACCACCTACAACAGACAATACCACCCTCTGACCACCTACAACAGACAATACCACCTTCTGACCACCTACAACAGACAATACCACCTTCTGACCACCTACAACAGACAATACCACCTTCTGACCACCTACAACAGACAATACCACCGCCTGACCACCTACAACAGACAATACCACCTTCTGACCACCTACAACAGACAATACCACCGCCTGACCACCTACAACAGACAATACCACCCTCTGACCACCTACAACAGACAATACCATCTTCTGACCACCTACAACAGACAATACCACCTTCTGACCACCTACAACAGACAATACCACCGCCTGACCACCTACAACAGACAATACCACCTTCTGACCACCTACAACAGACAATACCACCTTCTGACCACCTACAACAGACAATACCACCGCCTGACCACCTACAACAGACAATACCACCTTCTGACCACCTACAACAGACAATACCACCTTCTGACCACCTACAACAGACAATACCACCCTCTGACCACCTACAACAGACAATATCACCCTCTGACCACCTACAACAGACAATACCACCTTCTGACCACCTACAACAGACAATACCACCTTCTGACCACCTACAACAGACAATACCACCCTCTGACCACCTACAACAGACAATACCACCTTCTGACCACCTACAACAGACAATACCACCTTCTGACCACCTACAACAGACAATACCACCTTCTGACCACCTACAACAGACAATACCACCGCCTGACCACCTACAACAGACAATACCACCTTCTGACCACCTACAACAGACAATACCACCGCCTGACCACCTACAACAGACAATACCACCCTCTGACCACCTACAACAGACAATACCACCTTCTGACCACCTACAACAGACAATACCACCTTCTGACCACCTACAACAGACAATACCACCGCCTGACCACCTACAACAGACAATACCACCTTCTGACCACCTACAACAGACAATACCACCTTCTGACCACCTACAACAGACAATACCACCGCCTGACCACCTACAACAGACAATACCACCTTCTGACCACCTACAACAGACAATACCACCTTCTGACCACCTACAACAGACAATACCACCTTCTGACCACCTACAACAGACAATACCACCGCCTGACCACCTACAACAGACAATACCACCGCCTGACCACCTACAACAGACAATACCACCTTCTGACCACCTACAACAGACAATACCACCTTCTGACCACCTACAACAGACAATACCACCTTCTGACCACCTACAACAGACAATACCACCGCCTGACCACCTACAACAGACAATACCACCGCCTGACCACCTACAACAGACAATACCACCGCCTGACCACCTACAACAGACAATACCACCTTCTGACCACCTACAACAGACAATACCACCTTCTGACCACCTACAACAGACAATACCACCGCCTGACCACCTACAACAGACAATACCACCTTCTGACCACCTACAACAGACAATACCACCTTCTGACCACCTACAACAGACAATACCACCTTCTGACCACCTACAACAGACAATACCACCGCCTGACCACCTACAACAGACAATACCACCTTCTGACCACCTACAACAGACAATACCACCGCCTGACCACCTACAACAGACAATACCACCGCCTGACCACCTACAACAGACAATACCACCGCCTGACCACCTACAACAGACAATACCACCCTCTGACCACCTACAACAGACAATACCCCCTTCTGACCACCTACAACAGACAATACCACCTTCTGACCACCTACAACAGACAATACCACCTTCTGACCACCTACAACAGACAATACCACCTTCTGACCACCTACAACAGACAATATCACCTTCTGACCACCTACAACAGACAATACCACCTTCTGACCACCTACAACAGACAATACCACCTTCTGACCACCTACAACAGACAATATCACCTTCTGACCACCTACAACAGACAATACCACCTTCTGACCACCTACAACAGACAATACCACCTTCTGACCACCTACAACAGACAATACCACCTTCTGACCACCTACAACAGACAATACCACCTTCTGACCACCTACAACAGACAATACCACCTTCTGACCACCTACAACAGACAATATCACCTTCTGACCACCTACAACAGACAATATCACCTTCTGACCACCTACAACAGACAATACCACCTTCTGACCACCTACAACAGACAATACCACCTTCTGACCACCTACAACAGACAATACCACCTTCTGACCACCTACAACAGACAATACCACCTTCTGACCACCTACAACAGACAATATCACCTTCTGACCACCTACAACAGACAATACCACCTTCTGACCACCTACAACAGACAATACCACCTTCTGACCACCTACAAGAGAAAATATCACCTTCTGACCACCTACAACAGACAATACCACCTTCTGACCACCTACAACAGACAATACCACCTTCTGACCACCTACAACAGACAATACCACCTTCTGACCACCTACAACAGACAATACCACCTTCTGACCACCTACAACAGACAATACCACCTTCTGACCACCTACAACAGACAATATCACCTTCTGACCACCTACAACAGACAATATCACCTTCTGACCACCTACAACAGACAATATCACCTTCTGACCACCTACAACAGACAATATCACCTTCTGACCACCTACAACAGACAATACCACCTTCTGACCACCTACAACAGACAATATCACCTTCTGAATACCTATAACAGACAATACCAGCTTCTGACCACCTACAACAGACAATAGTACCTTCTGACCACCTACAACAGACAATAGTACCTTCTGACCACCTACAACAGACAATAGTACCTTCTGACCACCTACAAAAGACAATACCACCCTCTGACCACCTACAACAGGCAATACAACCTTCTGACCACCTACAACAGACAATATCACCTTCTGAATACCTATAACAGACAATACCAGCTTCTGACCACCTACAACAGACAATAGTACCTTCTGACCACCTACAACAGACAATAGTACCTTCTGACCACCTACTACAGACAATAGTACCTTCTGACCACCTACAAAAGACAATACCACCCTCTGACCACCTACAACAGGCAATACAACCTTCTGACCACCTACAACAGACAATACCACCTTCTGACCACCTACAACAGACAATACCACCTTCTGACCACCTACAACAGACAATACCACCCTCTGACCACCTACAACAGACAATACCACCTTCTGACCACCTACAACAGACAATATCACATTCTGACCACCTACAACAGACAATACCCCCTTCTGACCACCTACAACAGACAATACCACCTTCTGACCACCTACAACAGACAATATCACCCTCTGACCACCTACAACAGACAATACCACCTTCTGACCACCTACAACAGACAATATCACATTCTGACCACCTACAACAGACAATACCCCCTTCTGACCACCTACAACAGACAATACCACCTTCTGACCACCTACAACAGACAATACCACCTTCTGACCACCTACAACAGACAATACCACCTTCTGACCACCTACAACAGACAATATCACCCTCTGACCACCTACAACAGACAATACCACCTTCTGACCACCTACAACAGACAATACCACCTTCTGACCACCTACAACAGACAATACCACCCTCTGACCACCTACAACAGACAATACCACCGTCTGACCACCTACAACAGACAATACCACCTTCTGACCACCTACAAAAGACAATACCACCCTCTGACCACCTACAACAGGCAATACAACCTTCTGACCACCTACAACAGACAATACCACCTTCTGACCACCTACAACAGACAATACCACCTTCTGACCACCTACAACAGACAATACCACCCTCTGACCACCTACAACAGACAATACCACCTTCTGACCACCTACAACAGACAATATCACATTCTGATCACCTACAACAGACAATACCCCCTTCTGACCACCTACAACAGACAATACCACCTTCTGACCACCTAGAACAGACAATATCACCTTCTGACAATCTACAACAGACAATACCACCATCTTCTGGCCACCTACAACAGACAATACCACCTTCTGACCACCTACAACAGACAACACCCCTTCTGACCACCTACAACAGACAATACCACCTTCTGACCACCTACAACAGACAATATCACCTTCTGACCACCTACAACAGACAATACCACCTTCTGACCACCTACAACAGACAATATCACCTTCTGACCACCTACAACAGACAATATCACATTCTGATCACCTACAACAGACAATACCCCCTTCTGACCACCTACAACAGACAATACCACCTTCTGACCACCTAGAACAGACAATATCACCTTCTGACAATCTACAACAGACAATACCACCATCTTCTGGCCACCTACAACAGACAATACCACCTTCTGACCACCTACAACAGACAACACCCCTTCTGACCACCTACAACAGACAATACCACCTTCTGACCACCTACAACAGACAATATCACCTTCTGACCACCTACAACAGACAATACCACCTTCTGACCACCTACAACAGACAATATCACCGCCTGACCACCTACAACAGACAACACCCCTTCTGACCACCTACAACAGACAATACCACCTTCTGACCACCTACAACAGACAATACCACCTTCTGACCACCTACAACAGACCATACCACCTTCTGACCACCTACAACAGACAATACCACCTTCTGACCACCTACAACAGACAATACCACCTTCTGACCACCTACAACAGACAATACCACCCTCTGACCACCTACAACAGACAATACCACCTTCTGACCACCTACAACAGACAATACCACCTTCTGACCACCTACAACAGACAATACCACCCTCTGACCACCTAAAACAGACAATACCACCTTCTGACCACCTACAACAGACAATACCACCCTCTGACCACCTACAACAGACAATATCACCCTCTGACCACCTACAACAGACAATACCACCTTCTGACCACCTACAACAGACAATACCACCTTCTGACCACCTACAACAGACAATACCACCTTCTGACCACCTACAACAGACAATACCACCTTCTGACCACCTACAACAGACAATACCACCTTCTGACCACCTACAACAGACAATACCACCTTCTGACCACCTACAAGAGAAAATATCACCTTCTGACCACCTACAACAGACAATACCACCTTCTGACCACCTACAACAGACAATACCACCTTCTGACCACCTACAACAGACAATACCACCTTCTGACCACCTACAACAGACAATACCACCTTCTGACCACCTACAACAGACAATACCACCTTCTGACCACCTACAACAGACAATATCACCTTCTGACCACCTACAACAGACAATATCACCTTCTGACCACCTACAACAGACAATATCACCTTCTGACCACCTACAACAGACAATATCACCTTCTGACCACCTACAACAGACAATACCACCTTCTGACCACCTACAACAGACAATATCACCTTCTGAATACCTATAACAGACAATACCAGCTTCTGACCACCTACAACAGACAATAGTACCTTCTGACCACCTACAACAGACAATAGTACCTTCTGACCACCTACAACAGACAATAGTACCTTCTGACCACCTACAAAAGACAATACCACCCTCTGACCACCTACAACAGGCAATACAACCTTCTGACCACCTACAACAGACAATATCACCTTCTGAATACCTATAACAGACAATACCAGCTTCTGACCACCTACAACAGACAATAGTACCTTCTGACCACCTACAACAGACAATAGTACCTTCTGACCACCTACAACAGACAATAGTACCTTCTGACCACCTACAAAAGACAATACCACCCTCTGACCACCTACAACAGGCAATACAACCTTCTGACCACCTACAACAGACAATACCACCTTCTGACCACCTACAACAGACAATACCACCTTCTGACCACCTACAACAGACAATACCACCCTCTGACCACCTACAACAGACAATACCACCTTCTGACCACCTACAACAGACAATATCACATTCTGACCACCTACAACAGACAATACCCCCTTCTGACCACCTACAACAGACAATACCACCTTCTGACCACCTACAACAGACAATATCACCCTCTGACCACCTACAACAGACAATACCACCTTCTGACCACCTACAACAGACAATATCACATTCTGACCACCTACAACAGACAATACCCCCTTCTGACCACCTACAACAGACAATACCACCTTCTGACCACCTACAACAGACAATACCACCTTCTGACCACCTACAACAGACAATACCACCTTCTGACCACCTACAACAGACAATATCACCCTCTGACCACCTACAACAGACAATACCACCTTCTGACCACCTACAACAGACAATACCACCTTCTGACCACCTACAACAGACAATACCACCCTCTGACCACCTACAACAGACAATACCACCGTCTGACCACCTACAACAGACAATACCACCTTCTGACCACCTACAAAAGACAATACCACCCTCTGACCACCTACAACAGGCAATACAACCTTCTGACCACCTACAACAGACAATACCACCTTCTGACCACCTACAACAGACAATACCACCTTCTGACCACCTACAACAGACAATACCACCCTCTGACCACCTACAACAGACAATACCACCTTCTGACCACCTACAACAGACAATATCACATTCTGATCACCTACAACAGACAATACCCCCTTCTGACCACCTACAACAGACAATACCACCTTCTGACCACCTAGAACAGACAATATCACCTTCTGACAATCTACAACAGACAATACCACCATCTTCTGGCCACCTACAACAGACAATACCACCTTCTGACCACCTACAACAGACAACACCCCTTCTGACCACCTACAACAGACAATACCACCTTCTGACCACCTACAACAGACAATATCACCTTCTGACCACCTACAACAGACAATACCACCTTCTGACCACCTACAACAGACAATATCACCGCCTGACCACCTACAACAGACAACACCCCTTCTGACCACCTACAACAGACAATACCACCTTCTGACCACCTACAACAGACAATACCACCTTCTGACCACCTACAACAGAC
Organism: Lepidochitona cinerea; assembly: GCA_963971465.1. Lineage (NCBI taxonomy): Eukaryota > Metazoa > Mollusca > Polyplacophora > Chitonida > Tonicellidae > Lepidochitona > Lepidochitona cinerea. The sequence continues at coordinate 1,984,798 of OZ020559.1, forward strand.
CATACCACCTTCTGACCACCTACAACAGACAATACCACCTTCTGACCACCTACAACAGACAATACCACCTTCTGACCACCTACAACAGACAATACCACCCTCTGACCACCTACAACAGACAATACCACCTTCTGACCACCTACAACAGACAATACCACCTTCTGACCACCTACAACAGACAATACCACCCTCTGACCACCTAAAACAGACAATACCACCTTCTGACCACCTACAACAGACAATACCACCCTCTGACCACCTACAACAGACAATATCACCCTCTGACCACCTACAACAGACAATACCACCTTCTGACCACCTACAACAGACAATACCACCTTCTGACCACCTACAACAGACAATACCACCCTCTGACCACCTACAACAGACAATACCACCTTCTGACCACCTACAACAGACAATACCACCTTCTGACCACCTACAACAGACAATACCACCTTCTGACCACCTACAACAGACAATACCACCGCCTGACCACCTACAACAGACAATACCACCTTCTGACCACCTACAACAGACAATACCACCGCCTGACCACCTACAACAGACAATACCACCCTCTGACCACCTACAACAGACAATACCACCTTCTGACCACCTACAACAGACAATACCACCTTCTGACCACCTACAACAGACAATACCACCGCCTGACCACCTACAACAGACAATACCACCTTCTGACCACCTACAACAGACAATACCACCTTCTGACCACCTACAACAGACAATACCACCGCCTGACCACCTACAACAGACAATACCACCTTCTGACCACCTACAACAGACAATACCACCTTCTGACCACCTACAACAGACAATACCACCCTCTGACAACCTACAACAGACAATACCACCGCCTGACCACCTACAACAGACAATACCACCGCCTGACCACCTACAACAGACAATACCACCTTCTGACCACCTACAACAGACAATACCACCTTCTGACCACCTACAACAGACAATACCACCTTCTGACCACCTACAACAGACAATACCACCGCCTGACCACCTACAACAGACAATACCACCGCCTGACCACCTACAACAGACAATACCACCGCCTGACCACCTACAACAGACAATACCACCTTCTGACCACCTACAACAGACAATACCACCTTCTGACCACCTACAACAGACAATACCACCGCCTGACCACCTACAACAGACAATACCACCTTCTGACCACCTACAACAGACAATACCACCTTCTGACCACCTACAACAGACAATACCACCTTCTGACCACCTACAACAGACAATACCACCGCCTGACCACCTACAACAGACAATACCACCTTCTGACCACCTACAACAGACAATACCACCGCCTGACCACCTACAACAGACAATACCACCTTCTGACCACCTACAACAGACAATACCACCCTCTGACCACCTACAACAGACAATACCACCGTCTGACCACCTACAACAGACAATATCACCTTCTGACCACCTACAAAAGACAATACCACCCTCTGACCACCTACAACAGGCAATACAACCTTCTGACCACCTACAACAGACAATACCACCTTCTGACCACCTACAACAGACAATACCACCTTCTGACCACCTACAACAGACAATACCACCCCCTGACCACCTACAACAGACAATACCACCTTCTGACCACCTACAACAGACAATATCACATTCTGACCACCTACAACAGACAATACCCCCTTCTGACCACCTACAACAGACAATACCACCTTCTGACCACCTAGAACAGACAATATCACCTTCTGACAATCTACAACAGACAATACCACCATCTTCTGGCCACCTACAACAGACAATACCACCTTCTGACCATCTACAACAGACAACACCCCTTCTGACCACCTACAACAGACAATACCACCTTCTGACCACCTACAACAGACAATATCACCTTCTGACCACCTACAACAGACAATACCACCTTCTGACCACCTACAACAGACAATATCACCGCCTGACCACCTACAACAGACAACACCCCTTCTGACCACCTACAACAGACAATACCACCTTCTGACCACCTACAACAGACAATACCACCTTCTGACCACCTAAAACAGACCATACCACCGTCTGACCACCTACAACAGACAATATCACCTTCTGACCACCTACAAAAGACAATACCACCCTCTGACCACCTACAACAGGCAATACAACCTTCTGACCACCTACAACAGACAATACCACCTTCTGACCACCTACAACAGACAATACCACCTTCTGACCACCTACAACAGACAATATCACCTTCTGACCACCTACAACAGACAATACCACCTTCTGACCACCTACAACAGACAATACCACCTTCTGACCACCTACAACAGACAATATCACCTTCTGACCACCTACAACAGACAATACCACCTTCTGACCACCTACAACAGACAATACCACCTTCTGACCACCTACAACAGACAATACCACCTTCTGACCACCTACAACAGACAATACCACCTTCTGACCACCTACAACAGACAATACCACCTTCTGACCACCTACAACAGACAATATCACCTTCTGACCACCTACAACAGACAATATCACCTTCTGACCACCTACAACAGACAATACCACCTTCTGACCACCTACAACAGACAATACCACCTTCTGACCACCTACAACAGACAATACCACCTTCTGACCACCTACAACAGACAATACCACCTTCTGACCACCTACAACAGACAATATCACCTTCTGACCACCTACAACAGACAATACCACCTTCTGACCACCTACAACAGACAATACCACCTTCTGACCACCTACAACAGACAATATCACCTTCTGACCACCTACAACAGACAATACCACCTTCTGACCACCTACAACAGACAATACCACCTTCTGACCACCTACAACAGACAATACCACCTTCTGACCACCTACAACAGACAATACCACCTTCTGACCACCTACAACAGACAATACCACCTTCTGACCACCTACAACAGACAATATCACCTTCTGACCACCTACAACAGACAATACCACCTTCTGACCACCTACAACAGACAATACCACCTTCTGACCACCTACAACAGACAATACCACCTTCTGACCACCTACAACAGACAATACCACCTTCTGACCACCTACAACAGACAATACCACCTTCTGACCACCTACAACAGACAATATCACCTTCTGACCACCTACAACAGACAATACCACCTTCTGACCACCTACAACAGACAATACCAGCTTCTGACCACCTACAACAGACAATACCACCTTCTGACCACCTACAACAGAAAATATCACCTTTTGACCACCTACAACAGACAATACCACCTTCTGACCACCTACAACAGACAATACCACCCTCTGACCACCTACAACAGACAATACCACCTTCTGACCACCTACAACAGACAATACCAGCTTCTGACCACCTACAACAGACAATACCACCTTCTGACCACCTACAACAGACAATATCACCTTCTGACCACCTACAACAGACAATACCACCTTCTGACCACCTACAACAGACAATACCACCTTCTGACCACCTACAACAGACAATATCACCTTCTGACCACCTACAACAAACAATACCACCTTCTGACCACCTACAACAGACAATATCACCTTCTGACCACCTACAACAGACAATACCACCTTCTGACCACCTACAACAGACAATACCACCTTCTGACCACCTACAACAGACAATATCACCTTCTGACCACCTACAACAGACAATACCACCTTCTGACCACCTACAACAGACAATACCACCTTCTGACCACCTACAACAGACAATACCACCTTCTGACCACCTACAACAGACAATACCACCTTCTGACCACCTACAACAGACAATATCACCTTCTGACCACCTACAACAGACAATATCACCTTCTGACCACCTACAACAGACAATACCACCTTCTGACCACCTACAACAGACAATATCACCTTCTGACCACCTACAACAGACAATACCACCTTCTGACCACCTACAACAGACAATACCACCTTCTGACCACCTACAACAGACAATATCACCTTCTGACCACCTACAACAGACAATACCACCTTCTGACCACCTACAACAGACAATACCACCTTCTGACCACCTACAACAGACAATACCACCTTCTGACCACCTACAACAGACAATACCACCTTCTGACCACCTACAACAGACAATACCACCTTCTGACCACCTACAACAGACAATATCACCTTCTGACCACCTACAACAGACAATATCACCTTCTGACCACCTACAACAGACAATATCACCTTCTGACCACCTACAACAGACAATATCACCTTCTGACCACCTACAACAGACAATACCACCTTCTGACCACCTACAACAGACAATATCACCTTCTGAATACCTATAACAGACAATACCAGCTTCTGACCACCTACAACAGACAATAGTACCTTCTGACCACCTACAACAGACAATAGTACCTTCTGACCACCTACAACAGACAATAGTACCTTCTGACCACCTACAAAAGACAATACCACCCTCTGACCACCTACAACAGGCAATACAACCTTCTGACCACCTACAACAGACAATATCACCTTCTGAATACCTATAACAGACAATACCAGCTTCTGACCACCTACAACAGACAATAGTACCTTCTGACCACCTACAACAGACAATAGTACCTTCTGACCACCTACAACAGACAATAGTACCTTCTGACCACCTACAAAAGACAATACCACCCTCTGACCACCTACAACAGGCAATACAACCTTCTGACCACCTACAACAGACAATACCACCTTCTGACCACCTACAACAGACAATACCACCTTCTGACCACCTACAACAGACAATACCACCCTCTGACCACCTACAACAGACAATACCACCTTCTGACCACCTACAACAGACAATATCACATTCTGACCACCTACAACAGACAATACCCCCTTCTGACCACCTACAACAGACAATACCACCTTCTGACCACCTACAACAGACAATATCACCCTCTGACCACCTACAACAGACAATACCACCTTCTGACCACCTACAACAGACAATATCACATTCTGACCACCTACAACAGACAATACCCCCTTCTGACCACCTACAACAGACAATACCACCTTCTGACCACCTACAACAGACAATACCACCTTCTGACCACCTACAACAGACAATACCACCTTCTGACCACCTACAACAGACAATATCACCCTCTGACCACCTACAACAGACAATACCACCTTCTGACCACCTACAACAGACAATACCACCTTCTGACCACCTACAACAGACAATACCACCCTCTGACCACCTACAACAGACAATACCACCGTCTGACCACCTACAACAGACAATACCACCTTCTGACCACCTACAAAAGACAATACCACCCTCTGACCACCTACAACAGGCAATACAACCTTCTGACCACCTACAACAGACAATACCACCTTCTGACCACCTACAACAGACAATACCACCTTCTGACCACCTACAACAGACAATACCACCCTCTGACCACCTACAACAGACAATACCACCTTCTGACCACCTACAACAGACAATATCACATTCTGATCACCTACAACAGACAATACCCCCTTCTGACCACCTACAACAGACAATACCACCTTCTGACCACCTAGAACAGACAATATCACCTTCTGACAATCTACAACAGACAATACCACCATCTTCTGGCCACCTACAACAGACAATACCACCTTCTGACCACCTACAACAGACAACACCCCTTCTGACCACCTACAACAGACAATACCACCTTCTGACCACCTACAACAGACAATATCACCTTCTGACCACCTACAACAGACAATACCACCTTCTGACCACCTACAACAGACAATATCACCGCCTGACCACCTACAACAGACAACACCCCTTCTGACCACCTACAACAGACAATACCACCTTCTGACCACCTACAACAGACAATACCACCTTCTGACCACCTACAACAGACCATACCACCTTCTGACCACCTACAACAGACAATACCACCTTCTGACCACCTACAACAGACAATACCACCTTCTGACCACCTACAACAGACAATACCACCCTCTGACCACCTACAACAGACAATACCACCTTCTGACCACCTACAACAGACAATACCACCTTCTGACCACCTACAACAGACAATACCACCCTCTGACCACCTAAAACAGACAATACCACCTTCTGACCACCTACAACAGACAATACCACCCTCTGACCACCTACAACAGACAATATCACCCTCTGACCACCTACAACAGACAATACCACCTTCTGACCACCTACAACAGACAATACCACCTTCTGACCACCTACAACAGACAATACCACCCTCTGACCACCTACAACAGACAATACCACCTTCTGACCACCTACAACAGACAATACCACCTTCTGACCACCTACAACAGACAATACCACCTTCTGACCACCTACAACAGACAATACCACCGCCTGACCACCTACAACAGACAATACCACCTTCTGACCACCTACAACAGACAATACCACCGCCTGACCACCTACAACAGACAATACCACCCTCTGACCACCTACAACAGACAATACCACCTTCTGACCACCTACAACAGACAATACCACCTTCTGACCACCTACAACAGACAATACCACCGCCTGACCACCTACAACAGACAATACCACCTTCTGACCACCTACAACAGACAATACCACCTTCTGACCACCTACAACAGACAATACCACCGCCTGACCACCTACAACAGACAATACCACCTTCTGACCACCTACAACAGACAATACCACCTTCTGACCACCTACAACAGACAATACCACCTTCTGACCACCTACAACAGACAATACCACCGCCTGACCACCTACAACAGACAATACCACCGCCTGACCACCTACAACAGACAATACCACCTTCTGACCACCTACAACAGACAATACCACCTTCTGACCACCTACAACAGACAATACCACCTTCTGACCACCTACAACAGACAATACCACCGCCTGACCACCTACAACAGACAATACCACCGCCTGACCACCTACAACAGACAATACCACCGCCTGACCACCTACAACAGACAATACCACCTTCTGACCACCTACAACAGACAATACCACCTTCTGACCACCTACAACAGACAATACCACCGCCTGACCACCTACAACAGACAATACCACCTTCTGACCACCTACAACAGACAATACCACCTTCTGACCACCTACAACAGACAATACCACCTTCTGACCACCTACAACAGACAATACCACCGCCTGACCACCTACAACAGACAATACCACCTTCTGACCACCTACAACAGACAATACCACCGCCTGACCACCTACAACAGACAATACCACCTTCTGACCACCTACAACAGACAATACCACCCTCTGACCACCTACAACAGACAATACCACCGTCTGACCACCTACAACAGACAATATCACCTTCTGACCACCTACAAAAGACAATACCACCCTCTGACCACCTACAACAGGCAATACAACCTTCTGACCACCTACAACAGACAATACCACCTTCTGACCACCTACAACAGACAATACCACCTTCTGACCACCTACAACAGACAATACCACCCCCTGACCACCTACAACAGACAATACCACCTTCTGACCACCTACAACAGACAATATCACATTCTGACCACCTACAACAGACAATACCCCCTTCTGACCACCTACAACAGACAATACCACCTTCTGACCACCTAGAACAGACAATATCACCTTCTGACAATCTACAACAGACAATACCACCATCTTCTGGCCACCTACAACAGACAATACCACCTTCTGACCATCTACAACAGACAACACCCCTTCTGACCACCTACAACAGACAATACCACCTTCTGACCACCTACAACAGACAATATCACCTTCTGACCACCTACAACAGACAATACCACCTTCTGACCACCTACAACAGACAATATCACCGCCTGACCACCTACAACAGACAACACCCCTTCTGACCACCTACAACAGACAATACCACCTTCTGACCACCTACAACAGACAATACCACCTTCTGACCACCTAAAACAGACCATACCACCTTCTGACCACCTACAACAGACAATACCACCTTCTGACCACCTACAACAGACAATACCACCTTCTGACCACCTACAACAGACAATACCACCCTCTGACCACCTACAACAGACAATACCACCTTCTGACCACCTACAACAGACAATACCACCTTCTGACCACCTACAACAGACAATACCACCCTCTGACCACCTACAACAGACAATACCACCTTCTGACCACCTACAACAGACAATACCACCCTCTGACCACCTACAACAGACAATATCACCCTCTGACCACCTACAACAGACAATACCACCTTCTGACCACCTACAACAGACAATACCACCTTCTGACCACCTACAACAGACAATACCACCCTCTGACCACCTACAACAGACAATACCACCTTCTGACCACCTACAACAGACAATACCACCTTCTGACCACCTACAACAGACAATACCACCTTCTGACCACCTACAACAGACAATACCACCGCCTGACCACCTACAACAGACAATACCACCTTCTGACCACCTACAACAGACAATACCACCGCCTGACCACCTACAACAGACAATACCACCCTCTGACCACCTACAACAGACAATACCACCTTCTGACCACCTACAACAGACAATACCACCTTCTGACCACCTACAACAGACAATACCACCGCCTGACCACCTACAACAGACAATACCACCTTCTGACCACCTACAACAGACAATACCACCTTCTGACCACCTACAACAGACAATACCACCGCCTGACCACCTACAACAGACAATACCACCTTCTGACCACCTACAACAGACAATACCACCTTCTGACCACCTACAACAGACAATACCACCTTCTGACCACCTACAACAGACAATACCACCGCCTGACCACCTACAACAGACAATACCACCGCCTGACCACCTACAACAGACAATACCACCGCCTGACCACCTACAACAGACAATACCACCTTCTGACCACCTACAACAGACAATACCACCTTCTGACCACCTACAACAGACAATACCACCGCCTGACCACCTACAACAGACAATACCACCTTCTGACCACCTACAACAGACAATACCACCTTCTGACCACCTACAACAGACAATACCACCTTCTGACCACCTACAACAGACAATACCACCGCCTGACCACCTACAACAGACAATACCACCTTCTGACCACCTACAACAGACAATACCACCGCCTGACCACCTACAACAGACAATACCACCGCCTGACCACCTACAACAGACAATACCACCGCCTGACCACCTACAACAGACAATACCACCCTCTGACCACCTACAACAGACAATACCCCCTTCTGACCACCTACAACAGACAATACCACCTTCTGACCACCTACAACAGACAATACCACCTTCTGACCACCTACAACAGACAATACCACCTTCTGACCACCTACAACAGACAATATCACCTTCTGACCACCTACAACAGACAATACCACCTTCTGACCACCTACAACAGACAATACCACCTTCTGACCACCTACAACAGACAATATCACCTTCTGACCACCTACAACAGACAATACCACCTTCTGACCACCTACAACAGACAATACCACCTTCTGACCACCTACAACAGACAATACCACCTTCTGACCACCTACAACAGACAATACCACCTTCTGACCACCTACAACAGACAATACCACCTTCTGACCACCTACAACAGACAATATCACCTTCTGACCACCTACAACAGACAATATCACCTTCTGACCACCTACAACAGACAATACCACCTTCTGACCACCTACAACAGACAATACCACCTTCTGACCACCTACAACAGACAATACCACCTTCTGACCACCTACAACAGACAATACCACCTTCTGACCACCTACAACAGACAATATCACCTTCTGACCACCTACAACAGACAATACCATCTTCTGACCACCTACAACAGACAATACCACCTTCTGACCACCTACAACAGACAATATCACCTTCTGACCACCTACAACAGACAATACCACCTTCTGACCACCTACAACAGACAATACCACCTTCTGACCACCTACAACAGACAATACCACCTTCTGACCACCTACAACAGACAATACCACCTTCTGACCACCTACAACAGACAATATCACCTTCTGACCACCTACAACAGACAATACCACCTTCTGACCACCTACAACAGACAATACCACCTTCTGACCACCTACAACAGACAATACCACCTTCTGACCACCTACAACAGACAATACCACCTTCTGACCACCTACAACAGACAATACCACCTTCTGACCACCTACAACAGACAATATCACCTTCTGACCACCTACAACAGACAATACCACCTTCTGACCACCTACAACAGACAATACCAGCTTCTGACCACCTACAACAGACAATACCACCTTCTGACCACCTACAACAGAAAATATCACCTTTTGACCACCTACAACAGACAATACCACCTTCTGACCACCTACAACAGACAATACCACCCTCTGACCACCTACAACAGACAATACCACCTTCTGACCACCTACAACAGACAATACCACCTTCTGACCACCTACAACAGACAATACCACCTTCTGACCACCTACAACAGACAATACCAGCTTCTGACCACCTACAACAGACAATACCACCTTCTGACCACCTACAACAGACAATATCACCTTCTGACCACCTACAACAGACAATACCACCTTCTGACCACCTACAACAGACAATACCACCTTCTGACCACCTACAACAGACAATATCACCTTCTGACCACCTACAACAAACAATACCACCTTCTGACCACCTACAACAGACAATATCACCTTCTGACCACCTACAACAGACAATACCACCTTCTGACCACCTACAACAGACAATACCACCTTCTGACCACCTACAACAGACAATATCACCTTCTGACCACCTACAACAGACAATACCACCTTCTGACCACCTACAACAGACAATACCACCTTCTGACCACCTACAACAGACAATACCACCTTCTGACCACCTACAACAGACAATACCACCTTCTGACCACCTACAACAGACAATATCACCTTCTGACCACCTACAACAGACAGTATCACCTTCTGACCACCTACAACAGACAATATCACCTTCTGACCACCTACAACAGACAATACCCCCTTCTGACCACCTACAACAGACAATACCACCTTCTGACCACCTACAACAGACAATACCACCTTCTGACCACCTACAACAGACAATATCACCTTCTGACCACCTACAACAGACAATACCACCTTCTGACCACCTACAACAGACAATACCACCTTCTGACCACCTACAACAGACAATACCACCTTCTGACCACCTACAACAGACAATACCACCTTCTGACCACCTACAACAGACAATACCACCTTCTGACCACCTACAACAGACAATATCACCTTCTGACCACCTACAACAGACAATACCACCTTCTGACCACCTACAACAGACAATACCACCTTCTGACCACCTACAACAGACAATACCACCTTCTGACCACCTACAACAGACAATACCACCTTCTGACCACCTACAACAGACAATACCACCTTCTGACCACCTACAACAGACAATATCACCTTCTGACCACCTACAACAGACAATACCAGCTTCTGACCACCTACAACAGACAATACCAGCTTCTGACCACCTACAACAGACAATACCACCTTCTGACCACCTACAACAGAAAATATCACCTTTTGACCACCTACAACAGACAATACCACCTTCTGACCACCTACAACAGACAATACCACCCTCTGACCACCTACAACAGACAATACCACCTTCTGACCACCTACAACAGACAATACCACCTTCTGACCACCTACAACAGACAATACCACCTTCTGACCACCTACAACAGACAATACCAGCTTCTGACCACCTACAACAGACAATACCACCTTCTGACCACCTACAACAGACAATATCACCTTCTGACCACCTACAACAGACAATACCACCTTCTGACCACCTACAACAGACAATACCACCTTCTGACCACCTACAACAGACAATATCACCTTCTGACCACCTACAACAAACAATACCAGCTTCTGACCACCTACAACAGACAATAGTACCTTCTGACCACCTACAACAGACAATAGTACCTTCTGACCACCTACAACAGACAATAGTACCTTCTGACCACCTACAACAGACAATAGTACCTTCTGACCACCTACAAAAGACAATACCACCCTCTGACCACCTACAACAGGCAATACAACCTTCTGACCACCTACAACAGACAATACCACCTTCTGACCACCTACAACAGACAATACCACCTTCTGACCACCTACAACAGACAATACCACCCTCTGACCACCTACAACAGACAATACCACCTTCTGACCACCTACAACAGACAATATCACATTCTGACCACCTACAACAGACAATACCCCCTTCTGACCACCTACAACAGACAATACCACCTTCTGACCACCTACAACAGACAATATCACCCTCTGACCACCTACAACAGACAATACCACCTTCTGACCACCTACAACAGACAATATCACATTCTGACCACCTACAACAGACAATACCCCCTTCTGACCACCTACAAAAGACAATACCACCTTCTGACCACCTACAACAGACAATACCACCTTCTGACCACCTACAACAGACAATACCACCTTCTGACCACCTACAACAGACAATATCACCCTCTGACCACCTACAACAGACAATACCACCTTCTGACCACCTACAACAGACAATACCACCTTCTGACCACCTACAACAGACAATACCACCCTCTGACCACCTACAACAGACAATACCACCGTCTGACCACCTACAACAGACAATATCACCTTCTGACCACCTACAAAAGACAATACCACCCTCTGACCACCTACAACAGGCAATACAACCTTCTGACCACCTACAACAGACAATACCACCTTCTGACCACCTACAACAGACAATACCACCTTCTGACCACCTACAACAGACAATACCACCCTCTGACCACCTACAACAGACAATAACACCTTCTGACCACCTACAACAGACAATATCACATTCTGACCACCTACAACAGACAATACCCCCTTCTGACCACCTACAACAGACAATACCACCTTCTGACCACCTAGAACAGACAATATCACCTTCTGACAATCTACAACAGACAATACCACCATCTTCTGGCCACCTACAACAGACAATACCACCTTCTGACCATCTACAACAGACAACACCCCTTCTGACCACCTACAACAGACAATACCACCTTCTGACCACCTACAACAGACAATATCACCGCCTGACCACCTACAACAGACAACACCCCTTCTGACCACCTACAACAGACAATACCACCTTCTGACCACCTACAACAGACAATACCACCCTCTGACCACCTACAACAGACAATACCACCTTCTGCATGACCACCTACAACAGACAATACCACCTTCTGACCACCTACAACAGACAATACCACCTTCTGACCACCTACAACAGGCAATACAACCTTCTGACCACCTACAACAGACAATACCACCTTCTAACCACCTACAACAGACAATACCACCCTCTGACCACCTACAACAGACAATACCACCTTCTGATCACCTACAACAGACAATATCACCTTCTGACCACCTACAACAGACAATATCACATTCTGACCACCTACAACAGACAATACCACCTTCTGACCGCCTACAACAGACAATACCACCATCTGACCACCTACAACAGACAATACCACCTTCTGACCACCTACAACAGACAATAACACCTTCTGACCACCTACAACAGACAATACCACCTTCTGACCACCTACAACAGGCAACACCCCTTCTGACCACCTAATACCACCTTCTGACCACTTACAACAGACAATACCACCTTCTGACCACCTACAACAGACAATACCACCGTCTGACCACCTACAACAGACAATACCACCTTCTGACCACCTACAACAGACAATACCACCCTCTGACCACCTACAACAGACAATACCACCTTCTGACCACCTACAACAGACAATACCACCTTCTGACCACCTACAACAGACAACACCCCTTCTGACCACCTAATACCACCTTCTGACCACTTACAACAGACAATACCACCTTCTGACCACCTACAACAGACAATACCACCTTCTGACCACCTACAACAGACAATACCACCCTCTGACCACCTACAACAGACAATACCACCTTCTGACCACCTACAACAGACAATACCACATTCTGACCACCTACAACAGACAATACCACCTTCTGACCACCTACAACAGACAATACCACCTTCTGACCACCTACAACAGACAATACCACGTTCTGACCGACTACAACAGACAATACCACCTTCTGACCACCTACAACAGACAAAACCACCTTCTGACCACCTACAACAGACAATACCACCTTCTGATCACCTACAACAGACAATACCACCTTCTGACCACCTACAACAGACAATACCACCTTCTGACCACCTACAACAGACAATATCACATTCTGACCACCTACAACAGACAATACCACCTTCTGACCGCCTACAACAGACAATACCACCATCTGACCACCTACAACAGACAATACCACCTTCTGACCACCTACAACAGACAATAACACCTTCTGACCACCTACAACAGACAATACCACCTTCTGACCACCTACAACAGGCAACACCCCTTCTGACCACCTAATACCACCTTCTGACCACTTACAACAGACAATACCACCTTCTGACCACCTACAACAGACAATACCACCGTCTGACCACCTACAACAGACAATACCACCTTCTGACCACCTACAACAGACAATACCACCCTCTGACCACCTACAACAGACAATACCACCTTCTGACCACCTACAACAGACAATACCACCTTCTGACCACCTACAACAGACAACACCCCTTCTGACCACCTAATACCACCTTCTGACCACTTACAACAGACAATACCACCTTCTGACCACCTACAACAGACAATACCACCTTCTGACCACCTACAACAGACAATACCACCCTCTGACCACCTACAACAGACAATACCACCTTCTGACCACCTACAACAGACAATACCACATTCTGACCACCTACAACAGACAATACCACCTTCTGACCACCTACAACAGACAATACCACCTTCTGACCACCTACAACAGACAATACCACGTTCTGACCGACTACAACAGACAATACCACCTTCTGACCACCTACAACAGACAAAACCACCTTCTGACCACCTACAACAGACAATACCACCTTCTGATCACCTACAACAGACAATACCACCTTCTGACCACCTACAACAGACAATACCACCTTCTGACCACCTACAACAGACAATATCACCTTCTGACCACCTACAACAGACAATACCACCTTCTGACCACCTACAACAGACAATATCACCTTCATAACCCTAACAAACTATTTTTCACAGTGATACTACAAAGTGTTCTCAAGGTATGGAGCGGACACCAAATTGATATATTGTTATTTATTTATCCACCAAATTGAATGAGTATTACAAAGAAATATGGTTCATATTGTAAACATAGTAGACAAAACGTAAAACTAAAATGTTTTGAAAACATAAAGCAAATGATGGCGGGAAAGTAAACCCTTGCGGGTTTGAGGTATCCCATATAAAGATAGATGCTAATATTTATCAATCAAATGGTGATTTTCACATATAGTTAACTAATAATCTAACAACAGAGAAAAGAAAAAAAAGCTAAACAAAAAGACAATTAGTATCTATGAACTCGTGGAGGATTTAGAAAAAATACAAATCTAATTGGTTGGTAACCTAGATTGCAAGAATTTATTTGCTTTGCATTTAAAAAGCGATATTGACTGAATGTTTTTAATTCCATCTGGCAAGATATTCCAAATTCATGGTCCTTTAATTTTGGCTGTGTAAAGCGAGAGACGGGTTTATGGTAATAGTAAGTTGAAAGCAGTCCCTCTTGTGGAAAACATGTGAATATTAGACACTTTTGTGAGACATGTTCTAAACATAATTGGTAAAACATAAGGATGATGAACAAATTAATGACAAAACAGTAGAATTTGCAGATCATTCAATTTACAAAAGGGTAATATATCCAATTGGGTAAATAAAGGTTGTGTATGACCGCATCTGTCAGTGTTTGTAATTATTCTAACAATTCTCTTTTGTAGTGTAACAATATGTTTCATATGGGTTGGGAAAGTATTTCCCCAAATAAAGTTGCAGTACGAAAAATATGGAAAAATAAGAGTATAGTACACGACAAGCATTGTTTTAACACTAATACAACTCTTGATATGATATATAAGGCCAACATTGCGAGAAATTTTACTGGATATCGAATTGATATGGTCTGTCCAGTTTAGTTGATCATTTAATATTACACTAAGGAACTTGAAACTTTTTACTCTACTAATTTCGGTATTATTTATAAAAAGTTTTGGTGATATACTCTTGTACCCACTTTTAAAGGGCTTGAATAACATAATTTTGTTTTCTCTACGTTCAGTGATAATTAATTACAGCTAAACCAGGTAGACAGAAAAATCGAGTTCCTTGGTAATTTTTTCAATTGCCAATGATGGTGTTTTGTCCGACATGACAACACTAGTGTCGTCAGCAAACAACACTATGTCTAAAATTTGGGGTTGACCCAGAGAACAGTTCATGGATATAAGCAAGGCATCAAATGGTGTCATTATGGGGTAAAGAGTTAAAATCTCCCATAAGAAGACATTTCTTTTTTTCAGATTTTATCAAATATAAAGTATTTGAAATGATATTATTAAAGTTGTTGACATTGCCACCTGGTGGTCTATATACTAAGATTATTGGCTGTGGTGCACAACATTAAATTTCGCAGAATCTTAAAAAGCAGTCAAACTTGTCCTACAGTGAGTTCAATGTATTACTCACATTTCAAAGTGAGGCTGAACAGCGTTCTCAACTTATGGAGCAGACAGAGATACTGACGGAGGCTATCCATTGTCTGCCTGTTTTGTGGGGGTTATGTCAGAAATTATCAGGCCGTATATGTTAGTAATGTTATCTTGAATCTGGAAGAGGGGACCTCGGTGGTCCAGTGGGTTACAGTGATCGTCCCACACAAACCTTCCATCGATGTGATGCGGGAGTGAATTAATCACTCAGTCGCCGTAGTTGTTGCCAGGTACTCGCCAAAGGTCAGTATAAGTGAAATATACATATAAGTGAAATAATCTTGAGTGCGGCATAAAACATCAATTAATAAATAAATCAATGGAAACTGGAAATTCTTTTGTATCTTTGATAAAATTAACTTTTACATAGTTAAAAAGTTTGAATATAAAAAACTTACTTGATTTTCTAAGATGTGATGCGATCTGACAAACACTCTCAAGTGAGAGATTAAAGAGTTGTTTCTGTCGGTAATCAGTGATGATAGAACCACAGTCCAGTAATTGACCAACACCACCTACAGGGGAATGATAGTGATGATAGAACCACAGTCCAGTAATTGACCAACATCACCTACAGGGGAATGATAGTGATGATAGAACCACAGTCCAGTAATTGGCCAACATCACCTACAGGGGAATGATAGTGATGATAGAACCACAGTCCAGTAATTGACCAACATCACCTACAGGGGAATGATAGTGATGATAGAACCACAGTCCAGTAATTGACCAACATCACCTACAGGGGAATGATAGTGATGATAGAACCACAGTCCAGTAATTGACCAACACCACCTACAGGGGAATGACAGTGATGATAGAACCACAGTCCAGTAATTGACCAACATCACCTACAGGGGAATGATAGTGATGATAGAACCACAGTCCAGTAATTGACCGACATCACCTACAGGGGAATGATAGTGATGATAGAACCACAGTCCAGTAATTGACCGACATCACCTACAGGGGAATGATAGTGATGATAGAACCACAGTCCAGTAATTGACCAACATCCCCTACAGGGGAATGATAGTGATGATAGAACCACAGTCCAGTAATTGACCAACATCACCTACAGGGGAATGATAGTGATGATAGAACCACAGTCCAGTAATTGATCAACATCACCTACAGGGGGATGATAGAACCACAGTCCAGTAATTGACCAACATCACCTACAGGGGAATGATAGTGATGATAGAACCACAGTCCAGTAATTGACCAACATCACCTACAAGGGAATGATAGTGATGATAGAACCACAGTCCAGTAATTGACCAACATCACCTACAGGGGGAATGATAGTGATGATAGAACCACAGTCCAGTAATTGACCAACATCACCTACAGGGGAATGATAGTGATGATAGAACCACAGTCCAGTAATTGACCAACATCACCTACAGGGGGAATGATAGTGATGATAGAACCACAGTCCAGTAATTGACCAACATCACCTACAGGGGAATGACAGTGATGATAGAACCACAGTCGAATAATTGACCAACATCACCTACAGGGGAATGATAGTGATGATAGAACCACAGTCCAGTAATTGACCAACATCACCTACAGGGGAATGATAGTGATGATAGAACCACAGTCCAGTAATTGACCAACATCACCTACAGGGGGAATGATAGTGATGATAGAACCACAGTCCAGTAATTGACCAACATCACCTACAGGGGAATGATAGTGATGATAGAACCACAGTCCAGTAATTGACCAACATCACCTACAGGGGAATGATAGTGATGATAGAACCACAGTCCAGTAATTGACCAACATCACCTACAGGGGAATGACAGTGATGATAGAACCACAGTCGAATAATTGACCAACATCACCTACAGGGGAATGATAGTGATGATAGAACCACAGTCCAGTAATTGACCAACACCACCTACAGGGGAATGATAGTGATGATAGAACCACAGTCCAGTAATTGACCAACATCACCTAGAGGGCAATGACAGTGATGATAGAACCACAGTCCAGTAATTGACCAACACCACCTACAGGGGAATGATAGTGATGATAGAACCACAGTCCAGTAATTGACCAACATCACCTACAGGGGAATGATAGTGATGATAGAACCACAGTCCAGTAATTGACCAACATCACCTACAGGGGAATGACAGTGATGATAGAACCACAGTCCAGTAATTGACCAACATCACCTACAGGGGAATGATAGTGATGATACAACCACAGTCCAGTAATTGACCAACACCACCTACAGGGGAATGATAGTGATGATAGAACCACAGTCCAGTAATTGACCAACATCACCTACAGGGGAATGATAGTGATGATAGAACCACAGTCCAGTAATTGACCAACATCACCTACAGGGGAATGACAGTGATGATAGAACCACAGTCCAGTAATTGACCAACATCACCTACAGGGGAATGATAGTGATGATAGAACCACAGTCCAGTAATTGACCAACACCACCTACAGGGGAATGATAGTGATGATAGAACCACAGTCCAGTAATTGACCAACATCACCTACAGGGGAATGACAGTGATGATAGAACCACAGTCCAGTAATTGACCAACATCACCTACAGGGGAATGACAGTGATGATAGAACCACAGTCCAGTAATTGACCAACATCACCTACAGGGGAATGATAGTGATGATAGAACCACAGTCCAGTAATTGACCAACATCACCTACAGGCGAATGATAGTGATGATAGAACCACAGTCCAGTAATTGACCAACACCACCTACAGGGGAATGACAGTGATGATAGAACCACAGTCCAGTAATTGACCAACATCACCTACAGGAGAATGATAGTGATGATAGAACCACAGTCCAGTAATTGACCAGCATCACCTACAGGGGAATGATAGTGATGATAGAACCACAGTCCAGTAATTGACCAACATCACCTACAGGGGAATGATAGTGATGATAGAACCACAGTCCAGTAATTGACCAACATCACCTACAGGGGAATGATAGTGATGATAGAACCACAGTCCAGTAATTGACCAACATCACCTACAGGGGAATGACAGTGATGATAGGACCACAGTCCAGTAATTGACCAACATCACCTACAGGGGAATGATAGTGATGATAGAACCACAGTCCAGTAATTGACCAACATCACCTACAGGGGAATGATAGTGATGATAGAACCACAGTCCAGTAATTGACCAACATCACCTACAGGGGAATGACAGTGATGATAGAACCACAGTCCAATAATTGACCAACACCACCTACAGGGGAATGATAGTGATGATAGAACCACAGTCCAGTAATTGACCAACACCACCTACAGGGGAATGATAGTGATGATAGAACCACAGTCCAGTAATTGACCAACATCACCTACAGGGGAATGATAGTGATGATAGAACCACAGTCCAGTAATTGACCGACATCACCTACAGGGGAATGATAGTGATGATAGAACCACAGTCCAGTAATTGACCAACATCACCTACAGGGGAATGATAGTGTTGATAGAACCACAGTCCAGTAATTGACCAACATCACCTACAGGGGAATGATAGTGATGATAGAACCACAGTCCAGTAATTGACCAACATCACCTACAGGGGAATGATAGTGTTGATAGAACCACAGTCCAGTAATTGACCAACATCACCTACAGGGGAATGATAGTGATGATAGAACCACAGTCCAGTAATTGACCAACATCACCTACAGGGGAATGAAAGTGATGATAGAACCACAGTCCAGTAATTGACCAACATCACCTACAGGCGAATGATAGTGATGATAGAACCACAGTCCAGTAATTGACCAACATCACCTACAGGGGAATGACAGTGATGATAGAACCACAGTCCAGTAATTGACCAACATCACCTACAGGGGAATGATAGTGATGATAGAACCACAGTCCAGTAATTGACCAACATCACCTACAGGCGAATGATAGTGATGATAGAACCACAGTCCAGTAATTGACCAACATCACCTACAGGCGAATGATAGTGATGATAGAACCACAGTCCAGTAATTGACTAACATCACCTACAGGGGAATGATAGTGATGATAGAACCACAGTCCAGTAAATGACCAACATCACCTACAGGCGAATGATAGTGATGATAGAACCACAGTCCAGTAATTGACCAACATCACCTACAGGGGAATGATAGTGATGATAGAACCACAGTCCAGTAATTGACCAACATCACCTACAGGGGAATGATAGTGATGATAGAACCACAGTCCAGTAATTGACCAACATCACCTACAGGGGAATGATAGTGATGATAGAACCACAGTCCAGTAATTGACCAACATCACCTACAGGGGAATGATAGTGATGATAGAACCACAGTCCAGTAATTGACCAACATCACCTACAGGGCGAATGATAGTGATGATAGAACCACAGTCCAGTAATTGACCGACATCACCTACAGGGGAATGACAGTGATGATAGAACCACAGTCCAGTAATTGACCGACATCACCTACAG
Source organism: Lepidochitona cinerea (assembly GCA_963971465.1). Taxonomy (NCBI): domain Eukaryota; kingdom Metazoa; phylum Mollusca; class Polyplacophora; order Chitonida; family Tonicellidae; genus Lepidochitona; species Lepidochitona cinerea. Next base: position 2,006,378 of record OZ020559.1, read on the forward strand.
GGGAATGACAGTGATGATAGAACCACAGTCCAGTAATTGACCAACATCACCTACAGGGGAATGATAGTGATGATAGAACCACTGTCCAGTAATTGACCAACATCACCTACAGGGGAATGATAGTGATGATAGAACCACTGTCCAGTAATTGACCAACACCACCTACAGGGGAATGATAGTGATGATACAACCACAGTCCAGTAATTGACCAACATCACCTACAGGGGAATGATGGTGATGATAGAACCACAGTCCAGTAATTGACCAACACCACCTACAGGGGAATGATAGTGATGATATAACCACAGTCCAGTAATTGACCAACATCACCTACAGGGGAATGATAGTGATGATAGAACCACAGTCCAGTAATTGACCAACACCACCTACAGGGGAATGATAGTGATGATATAACCACAGTCCAGTAATTGACCAACATCACCTACAGGGGAATGATAGTGATGATAGAACCACAGTCCAGTAATTGACCAACACCACCTACAGGGGAATGATAGTGATGATACAACCACAGTCCAGTAATTGACCAACATCACCTACAGGGGAATGATAGTGATGATAGAACCACAGTCCAGTAATTGACCAACATCACCTACAGGCGAATGATAGTGATGATAGAACCACAGTCCAGTAATTGACCAACATCACCTACAGGGGAATGACAGTGATGATAGAACCACAGTCCAGTAATTGACCAACATAACCTACAGGCGAATGATAGTGATGATAGAACCACAGTCCAGTAATTGACCAACATCACCTACAGGGGAATGATAGTGATGATAGAACCACAGTCCAGTAATTGACCAACATCACCTACAGGCGAATGATAGTGATGATAGAACCACAGTCCAGTAATTGACCAACATCACCTACAGGGGAATGATAGTGATGATAGAACCACAGTCCAGTAATTGACCAACATCACCTACAGGGGAATGATAGTGATGATACAACCACAGTCCAGTAATTGGCCAACATCACCTACAGGGGAATGACAGTGATGATAGAACCACAGTCCAGTAATTGACCAACATCACCTAGAGGGGAATGATAGTGATGATAGAACCACTGTCCAGTAATTGACCGACATCACCTACAGGGGAATGATAGTGATGATAGAACCACAGTCGAATAATTGACCAACATCACCTACAGGGGAATGATAGAACCACAGTCCAGTAAATGACCAACATCACCTACAGGGGAATGACAGTGATGATAGAACCACAGTCCAGTAATTGACCAACATCACCTACAGGGGAATGATAGTGATGATAGAACCACAGTCCAGTAATTGGCCAACATCACCTACAGGGGAATGATAGTGATGATAGAACCACAGTCCAGTAATTGGCCAACATCACCTACAGGGGAATGACAGTGATGATAGAACCATAGTCCAGTAATTGGCCAACATCACCTACAGGGGAATGATAGTGATGATAGAACCACAGTCCACTAATTGACCAACATCACCTACAGGGGGAATGATAGTGATGATAGAACCACAGTCCAGTAATTGACCAACACCACCTACAGGGGAATGATAGTGATGATAGAACCACAGTCCAGTAATTGACCAACACCACCTACAGGGGAATGATAGTGATGATAGAACCACAGTCCAGTAATTGACCAACATCACCTACAGGGGAATGACAGTGATGATAGAACCACAGTCCAGTAATTGACCAACATCACCTACAGGCGAATGATAGTGATGATAGAACCACAGTCCAGTAATTGACCAACATCACCTACAGGGGAATGATAGTGATGATAGAACCACAGTCCAGTAATTGACCCACATCACCTACAGGCGAATGATAGTGATGATAGAACCACAGTCCAGTAATTGACCAACATCACCTACAGGGGAATGACAGTGATAATAGAACCACAGTCCAGTAATTGACCAACATCACCTACAGGGGAATGATAGTGATGATAGAACCACTGTCCAGTAATTGACCAACATCACCTACAGGGGAATGATAGTGATGGTAGAACCACAGTCCAGTAATTGACCAACATCACCTACAGGGGAATGATAGTGATGATAGAACCACAGTCCAGTAATTGACCAACATCACCTACAGGGGAATGACAGTGATGATAGAACCACAGTCCAGTAATTGACCAACATCACCTACAGGGGAATGATAGTGATGATAGAACCACTGTCCAGTAATTGACCAACATCACCTACAGGGGAATGATAGTGATGATAGAACCACAGTCCAGTAATTGACCAACATCACCTACAGGCGAATGATAGTGATGATAGAACCACAGTCCAGTAATTGACCGACATCACCTACAGGGGAATAATAGTGATGATAGAACCACAGTCCAGTAATTGACCGACATCACCTACAGGGGAATGATAGTGATGATAGAACCACAGTCCAGTAATTGACCAACACCACCTACAGGGGAATGACAGTGATGATAGAACCACAGTCCAGTAATTGACCAACATCACCTACAGGCGAATGATAGTGATGATAGAACCACAGTCCAGTAATTGACCAACATCACCTACAGGGGAATGATAGTGATGATAGAACCACAGTCCAGTAATTGACCAACATCACCTACAGGGGAATGATAGTGATGATAGAACCACAGTCGAATAATTGACCAACATCACCTACAGGGGAATGATAGAACCACAGTCCAGTAAATGACCAACATCACCTACAGGGGAATGATAGTGATGATAGAACCACAGTCCAGTAATTGACCAACATCACCTACAGGGGAATGATAGTGATGATAGAACCACAGTCCAGTAATTGACCAACATCACCTACAGGGGAATGATAGTGATGATAGAACCACAGTCCAGTAATTGACCAACATCACCTACAGGGGAATGATAGTGATGATAGAACCACAGTCCAGTAATTGACCAACACCACCTACAGGGGAATGATAGTGATGATAGAACCACAGTCGAATAATTGACCAACATCACCTACAGGGGAATGATAGAACCACAATCCAGTAAATGACCAACATCACCTACAGGGGAATGACAGTGATGATAGAACTACAGTCCAGTAATTGACCAACATCACCTACAGGGGAATGACAGTGATGATAGAACCACAGTCCAGTAATTGACCAACATCACCTACAGGGGAATGACAGTGATGATAGAACCACAGTCCAGTAATTGACCAACATCACCTACAGGGGAATGACAGTGATGATAGAACCACAGTCCAGTAATTGACCAACACCACCTACAGGGGAATGACAGTGATGATAGAACCACAGTCCAGTAATTGACCAACATCACCTACAGGGGAATGACAGTGATGATAGAACCACAGTCCAGTAATTGACCAACATCGCCTACAGGGGAATGACAGTGATGATAGAACCACAGTCCAGTAATTGACCAACATCACCTACAGGGGAATGATAGTGATGATAGAACCACAGTCCAGTAATTGACCAACATCACCTACAGGGGAATGATAGTGATGATAGAACCACAGTCCAGTAATTGACCAGCATCACCTACAGGGGAATGATAGTGATGATAGAACCACAGTCCAGTAATTGACCAACATCCCCTACAGGGGAATGACAGTGATGATAGAACCACAGTCCAGTAATTGACCAACATCACCTACAGGGGAATGATAGTGATGATAGAACCACAGTCCAGTAATTGACCAACATCACCTACAGGGGAATGACAGTGATGATAGAACCACAGTCCAGTAATTGACCAACATCACCTACAGGGGAATGATAATGAGGATAGAACCACAGTCCAGTAATTGACCAACATCACCTACAGGGGAATGATAGTGATGATAGAACTACAGTCCAGTAATTGACCAACATCACCTACAGGGGAATGATAATGATGATAGAACCACAGTCCAGTAATTGACCGACATCACCTACAGGGGAATGACAGTGATGATAGAACCACAGTCCAGTAATTGACCAACATCACCTACAGGGGAATGATAGTGATGATAGAACCACAGTCCAGTAATTGACCAACACCACCTACAGGAGAATGACAGTGATGATAGAACCACAGTCCAGTAATTGACCAACATCACCTACAGGGGAATGATAGTGATGATAGAACCACAGTCCAGTAATTGACCAACATCACCTACAGGGGAATGATAGTGATGATAGAACCACAGTCCAGTAATTGACCAACATCACCTACAGGCGAATGACAGTGATGATAGAACCACAGTCCAGTAATTGACCAACATCACCTACAGGGGAATGACAGTGATGATAGAACCACAGTCCAGTAATTGACCAACATCACCTACAGGGGAATGATAGTGATGATAGAACCACAGTCCAGTAATTGACCAACATCGCCTACAGGGAAATGACAGTGATGATAGAACCACAGTCCAGTAATTGACCAACATCACCTACAGGGGAATGATAGTGATGATAGAACCACAGTCCAGTAATTGACCAACATCACCTACAGGGGAATGACAGTGATGATAGAACCACAATCCAGTAAATGACCAACATCACCTACAGGGGAATGACAGTGATGATAGAACCACAGTCCAGTAATTGACCAACATCACCTACAGGGGAATGATAGTGATGATAGAACCACAGTCCAGTAATTGACCAACATCACCTACAGGGGAATGATAGTGATGATAGAACCACAGTCCAGTAATTGACCAACATCACCTACAGGGGAATGACAGTGATGATAGAACCACAGTCCAGTAATTGACCAACATCACCTACAGGAGAATGATAGTGATGATAGAACCACAGTCCAGTAATTGACCAGCATCACCTACAGGGGAATGATAGTGATGATAGAACCACAGTCCAGTAATTGACCAACATCACCTACAGGGGAATGATAGTGATGGTAGAACCACAGTCCAGTAATTGATCAACATCACCTACAGGGGGATGATAGAACCACAGTCCAGTAATTGACCAACATCACCTACAGGGGAATGATAGTGATGATAGAACCACAGTCCAGTAATTGACCAACATCACCTACAAGGGAATGATAGTGATGATAGAACCACAGTCCAGTAATTGACCAACATCACCTACAGGGGGAATGATAGTGATGATAGAACCACAGTCCAGTAATTGACCAACATCACCTACAGGGGAATGATAGTGATGATAGAACCACAGTCCAGTAATTGACCAACATCACCTACAGGGGGAATGATAGTGATGATAGAACCACAGTCCAGTAATTGACCAACATCACCTACAGGGGAATGACAGTGATGATAGAACCACAGTCGAATAATTGACCAACATCACCTACAGGGGAATGATAGTGATGATAGAACCACAGTCCAGTAATTGACCAACATCACCTACAGGGGAATGATAGTGATGATAGAACCACAGTCCAGTAATTGACCAACATCACCTACAGGGGGAATGATAGTGATGATAGAACCACAGTCCAGTAATTGACCAACATCACCTACAGGGGAATGATAGTGATGATAGAACCACAGTCCAGTAATTGACCAACATCACCTACAGGGGAATGATAGTGATGATAGAACCACAGTCCAGTAATTGACCAACATCACCTACAGGGGAATGACAGTGATGATAGAACCACAGTCGAATAATTGACCAACATCACCTACAGGGGAATGATAGTGATGATAGAACCACAGTCCAGTAATTGACCAACACCACCTACAGGGGAATGATAGTGATGATAGAACCACAGTCCAGTAATTGACCAACATCACCTAGAGGGCAATGACAGTGATGATAGAACCACAGTCCAGTAATTGACCAACACCACCTACAGGGGAATGATAGTGATGATAGAACCACAGTCCAGTAATTGACCAACATCACCTACAGGGGAATGATAGTGATGATAGAACCACAGTCCAGTAATTGACCAACATCACCTACAGGGGAATGACAGTGATGATACAACCACAGTCCAGTAATTGACCAACATCACCTACAGGGGAATGATAGTGATGATAGAACCACAGTCCAGTAATTGACCAACACCACCTACAGGGGAATGATAGTGATGATAGAACCACAGTCCAGTAATTGACCAACATCACCTACAGGGGAATGATAGTGATGATAGAACCACAGTCCAGTAATTGACCAACATCACCTACAGGGGAATGACAGTGATGATAGAACCACAGTCCAGTAATTGACCAACATCACCTACAGGGGAATGATAGTGATGATAGAACCACAGTCCAGTAATTGACCAACACCACCTACAGGGGAATGATAGTGATGATAGAACCACAGTCCAGTAATTGACCAACATCACCTACAGGGGAATGACAGTGATGATAGAACCACAGTCCAGTAATTGACCAACATCACCTACAGGGGAATGACAGTGATGATAGAACCACAGTCCAGTAATTGACCAACATCACCTACAGGGGAATGATAGTGATGATAGAACCACAGTCCAGTAATTGACCAACATCACCTACAGGCGAATGATAGTGATGATAGAACCACAGTCCAGTAATTGACCAACACCACCTACAGGGGAATGACAGTGATGATAGAACCACAGTCCAGTAATTGACCAACATCACCTACAGGAGAATGATAGTGATGATAGAACCACAGTCCAGTAATTGACCAGCATCACCTACAGGGGAATGATAGTGATGATAGAACCACAGTCCAGTAATTGACCAACATCACCTACAGGGGAATGATAGTGATGATAGAACCACAGTCCAGTAATTGACCAACATCACCTACAGGGGAATGATAGTGATGATAAAACCACAGTCCAGTAATTGACCAACATCACCTACAGGGGAATGACAGTGATGATAGGACCACAGTCCAGTAATTGACCAACATCACCTACAGGGGAATGATAGTGATGATAGAACCACAGTCCAGTAATTGACCAACATCACCTACAGGGGAATGATAGTGATGATAGAACCACAGTCCAGTAATTGACCAACATCACCTACAGGGGAATGACAGTGATGATAGAACCACAGTCCAATAATTGACCAACACCACCTACAGGGGAATGATAGTGATGATAGAACCACAGTCCAGTAATTGACCAACACCACCTACAGGGGAATGATAGTGATGATAGAACCACAGTCCAGTAATTGACCAACATCACCTACAGGGGAATGATAGTGATGATAGAACCACAGTCCAGTAATTGACCGACATCACCTACAGGGGAATGATAGTGATGATAGAACCACAGTCCAGTAATTGACCAACATCACCTACAGGGGAATGATAGTGATGATAGAACCACAGTCCAGTAATTGACCAACATCACCTACAGGGGAATGATAGTGATGATAGAACCACAGTCCAGTAATTGACCAACATCACCTACAGGGGAATGATAGTGATGATAGAACCACAGTCCAGTAATTGACCAACATCACCTACAGGGGAATGATAGTGATGATAGAACCACAGTCCAGTAATTGACCAACATCACCTACAGGGCGAATGATAGTGATGATAGAACCACAGTCCAGTAATTGACCGACATCACCTACAGGGGAATGACAGTGATGATAGAACCACAGTCCAGTAATTGACCGACATCACCTACAGGGGAATGACAGTGATGATAGAACCACAGTCCAGTAATTGACCAACATCACCTACAGGGGAATGATAGTGATGATAGAACCACTGTCCAGTAATTGACCAACATCACCTACAGGGGAATGATAGTGATGATAGAACCACTGTCCAGTAATTGACCAACACCACCTACAGGGGAATGATAGTGATGATACAACCACAGTCCAGTAATTGACCAACATCACCTACAGGGGAATGATGGTGATGATAGAACCACAGTCCAGTAATTGACCAACACCACCTACAGGGGAATGATAGTGATGATATAACCACAGTCCAGTAATTGACCAACATCACCTACAGGGGAATGATAGTGATGATAGAACCACAGTCCAGTAATTGACCAACATCACCTACAGGGGAATGATAGTGATGATATAACCACAGTCCAGTAATTGACCAACATCACCTACAGGGGAATGATAGTGATGATAGAACCACAGTCCAGTAATTGACCAACACCACCTACAGGGGAATGATAGTGATGATACAACCACAGTCCAGTAATTGACCAACATCACCTACAGGGGAATGATAGTGATGATAGAACCACAGTCCAGTAATTGACCAACATCACCTACAGGCGAATGATAGTGATGATAGAACCACAGTCCAGTAATTGACCAACATCACCTACAGGGGAATGACAGTGATGATAGAACCACAGTCCAGTAATTGACCAACATAACCTACAGGCGAATGATAGTGATGATATAACCACAGTCCAGTAATTGACCAACATCACCTACAGGGGAATGATAGTGATGATAGAACCACAGTCCAGTAATTGACCAACATCACCTACAGGGGAATGATAGTGATGATAGAACCACAGTCCAGTAATTGACCAACATCACCTACAGGGGAATGATAGTGATGATACAACCACAGTCCAGTAATTGGCCAACATCACCTACAGGGGAATGACAGTGATGATAGAACCACAGTCCAGTAATTGACCAACATCACCTACAGGGGAATGATAGTGATGATAGAACCACTGTCCAGTAATTGACCGACATCACCTACAGGGGAATGATAGTGATGATAGAACCACAGTCGAATAATTGACCAACATCACCTACAGGGGAATGATAGAACCACAGTCCAGTAAATGACCAACATCACCTACAGGGGAATGACAGTGATGATAGAACCACAGTCCAGTAATTGACCAACATCACCTACAGGGGAATGATAGTGATGATAGAACCACAGTCCAGTAATTGGCCAACATCACCTACAGGGGAATGATAGTGATGATAGAACCACAGTCCAGTAATTGGCCAACATCACCTACAGGGGAATGACAGTGATGATAGAACCATAGTCCAGTAATTGGCCAACATCACCTACAGGGGAATGATAGTGATGATAGAACCACAGTCCACTAATTGACCAACATCACCTACAGGGGGAATGATAGTGATGATAGAACCACAGTCCAGTAATTGACCAACACCACCTACAGGGGAATGATAGTGATGATAGAACCACAGTCCAGTAATTGACCAACACCACCTACAGGGGAATGATAGTGATGATAGAACCACAGTCCAGTAATTGACCAACATCACCTACAGGGGAATGACAGTGATGATAGAACCACAGTCCAGTAATTGACCAACATCACCTACAGGCGAATGATAGTGATGATAGAAGCACAGTCCAGTAATTGACCAACATCACCTACTGGGGAATGATAGTGATGATAGAACCACAGTCCAGTAATTGACCCACATCACCTACAGGCGAATGATAGTGATGATAGAACCACAGTCCAGTAATTGACCGACATCACCTACAGGGGAATAATAGTGATGATAGAACCACAGTCCAGTAATTGACCGACATCACCTACAGGGGAATGATAGTGATGATAGAACCACAGTCCAGTAATTGACCAACACCACCTACAGGGGAATGACAGTGATGATAGAACCACAGTCCAGTAATTGACCAACATCACCTACAGGCGAATGATAGTGATGATAGAACCACAGTCCAGTAATTGACCAACATCACCTACAGGGGAATGATAGTGATGATAGAACCACAGTCCAGTAATTGACCAACATCACCTACAGGGGAATGATAGTGATGATAGAACCACAGTCGAATAATTGACCAACATCACCTACAGGGGAATGATAGAACCACAGTCCAGTAAATGACCAACATCACCTACAGGGGAATGATAGTGATGATAGAACCACAGTCCAGTAATTGACCAACATCACCTACAGGGGAATGATAGTGATGATAGAACCACAGTCCAGTAATTGACCAACATCACCTACAGGGGAATGATAGTGATGATAGAACCACAGTCCAGTAATTGACCAACATCACCTACAGGGGAATGATAGTGATGATAGAACCACAGTCCAGTAATTGACCAACACCACCTACAGGGGAATGATAGTGATGATAGAACCACAGTCGAATAATTGACCAACATCACCTACAGGGGAATGATAGAACCACAATCCAGTAAATGACCAACATCACCTACAGGGGAATGACAGTGATGATAGAACTACAGTCCAGTAATTGACCAACATCACCTACAGGGGAATGACAGTGATGATAGAACCACAGTCCAGTAATTGACCAACATCACCTACAGGGGAATGACAGTGATGATAGAACCACAGTCCAGTAATTGACCAACATCACCTACAGGGGAATGACAGTGATGATAGAACCACAGTCCAGTAATTGACCAACACCACCTACAGGGGAATGACAGTGATGATAGAACCACAGTCCAGTAATTGACCAACATCACCTACAGGGGAATGACAGTGATGATAGAACCACAGTCCAGTAATTGACCAACATCGCCTACAGGGGAATGACAGTGATGATAGAACCACAGTCCAGTAATTGACCAACATCACCTACAGGGGAATGATAGTGATGATAGAACCACAGTCCAGTAATTGACCAACATCACCTACAGGGGAATGATAGTGATGATAGAACCACAGTCCAGTAATTGACCAGCATCACCTACAGGGGAATGATAGTGATAATAGAACCACAGTCCAGTAATTGACCAACATCCCCTACAGGGGAATGACAGTGATGATAGAACCACAGTCCAGTAATTGACCAACATCACCTACAGGGGAATGATAGTGATGATAGAACCACAGTCCAGTAATTGACCAACATCACCTACAGGGGAATGACAGTGATGATAGAACCACAGTCCAGTAATTGACCAACATCACCTACAGGGGAATGATAATGAGGATAGAACCACAGTCCAGTAATTGACCAACATCACCTACAGGGGAATGATAGTGATGATAGAACTACAGTCCAGTAATTGACCAACATCACCTACAGGGGAATGATAATGATGATAGAACCACAGTCCAGTAATTGACCGACATCACCTACAGGGGAATGACAGTGATGATAGAACCACAGTCCAGTAATTGACCAACATCACCTACAGGGGAATGATAGTGATGATAGAACCACAGTCCAGTAATTGACCAACACCACCTACAGGGGAATGACAGAGATGATAGAACCACAGTCCAGTAATTGACCAACATCACCTACAGGGGAATGATAGTGATGATAGAACCACAGTCCAGTAATTGACCAACATCACCTACAGGGGAATGATAGTGATGATAGAACCACAGTCCAGTAATTGACCAACATCACCTACAGGCGAATGACAGTGATGATAGAACCACAGTCCAGTAATTGACCAACATCACCTACAGGGGAATGACAGTGATGATAGAACCACAGTCCAGTAATTGACCAACATCACCTACAGGGGAATGATAGTGATGATAGAACCACAGTCCAGTAATTGACCAACATCGCCTACAGGGAAATGACAGTGATGATAGAACCACAGTCCAGTAATTGACCAACATCACCTACAGGGGAATGATAGTGATGATAGAACCACAGTCCAGTAATTGACCAACATCACCTACAGGGGAATGACAGTGATGATAGAACCACAATCCAGTAAATGACCAACATCACCTACAGGGGAATGACAGTGATGATAGAACCACAGTCCAGTAATTGACCAACATCACCTACAGGGGAATGATAGTGATGATAGAACCACAGTCCAGTAATTGACCAACATCACCTACAGGGGAATGATAGTGATGATAGAACCACAGTCCAGTAATTGACCAACATCACCTACAGGGGAATGATAGTGATGATAGAACCACAGTCCAGTAATTGGCCAACATCACCTACAGGGGAATGACAGTGATGATAGAACCATAGTCCAGTAATTGGCCAACATCACCTACAGGGGAATGATAGTGATGATAGAACCACAGTCCAGTAATTGACCAACATCACCTACAGGCGAATGACAGTGATGATAGAACCACAGTCCAGTAATTGACCAACATCACCTACAGGGGAATGATAGTGATGATAGAACCACAGTCCAGTAATTGACCAACATCACCTACAGGGGAATGATAGTGATGATAGAACCACAGTCCAGTAATTGACCAACATCGCCTACAGGGGAATGACAGTGATGATAGAACCACAGTCCAGTAATTGACCAACATCACCTACAGGGGAATGATAGTGATGATAGAACCACAGTCCAGTAATTGACCAACATCGCCTACAGGGGAATGACAGTGATGATAGAACCACAGTCCAGTAATTGACCAACATCACCTACAGGGGAATGACAGTGATGATAGAACCACAGTCCAGTAATTGACCAACATCACCTACAGGGTAATGATAGTGATGATAGAACCACAGTCCAGTAATTGACCAACATCACCTACAGGGGAATGATAGTGATGATAGAACCACAGTCCAGTAATTGACCAACATCACCTACAGGGGAATGATAGTGATGATAGAACCACAGTCCAGTAATTGACCAACATCTCCTACAGGGGAATGATAGTGATGATAGAACCACAGTCCAGTAATTGACCAACATCACCTACAGGGGAATGACAGTGATGATAGAACCACAGTCCAGTAATTGACCAACATCACCTACAGGGGAATGACAGTGATGATAGAACCACAGTCCAGTAATTGACCAACATCCCCTACAGGGGAATGACAGTGATGATAGAACCATAGTCCAGTAATTGACCAACATCCCCTACAGGGGAATGACAGTGATGATAGAACCACAGTCCAGTAATTGACCAACATCACCTACAGGGGAATGACAGTGATGATAGAACCACAGTCCAGTAATTGACCAACATCACCTACAGGGGAATGACAGTGATGATAGAACCACAGTCCAGTAATTGACCAACATCCCCTACAGGGGAATGATAGTGATGATAGAACCACAGTCCAGTAATTGACCAACATCCCCTACAGGGGAATGACAGTGATGATAGAACCACAGTCCAGTAATTGACCAACATCACCTACAGGGGAATGACAGTGATGATAGAACCACAGTCCAGTAATTGACCAACATCCCCTACAGGGGAATGACAGTGATGATAGAACCACAGTCCAGTAATTGACCAACATCACCTACAGGGGAATGACAGTGATGATAGAACCACAGTCCAGTAATTGACCAACATCACCTACAGGGGAATGATAGTGATGATAGAACCACAGTCCAGTAATTGACCAACATCACCTACAGGGGAATGACAGTGATGATAGAACCACAGTCCAGTAATTGACCAACATCACCTACAGGGGAATGACAGTGATGATAGAACCACAGTCCAGTAATTGACCAACATCCCCTACAGGGGAATGATAGTGATGATAGAACCACAGTCCAGTAATTGACCAACATCCCCTACAGGGGAATGACGGTGATGATAGAACCACAGTCCAGAAATTGACCAACATCACCTACAGGGGAATGACAGTGATGATAGAACCACAGTCCAGTAATTGACCAACATCCCCTACAGGGGAATGACAGTGATGATAGAACCACAGTCCAGTAATTGACCAACATCCCCTACAGGGGAATGACAGTGATGATAGAACCACAGTCCAGTAATTGACCAACATCACCTACAGGGGAATGATAGTGATGATAGAACCACAGTCCAGTAATTGACCAACATCACCTACAGGGGAATGACAGTGATGATAGAACCACAGTCCAGTAATTGACCAACATCCCCTACAGGGGAATGACAGTGATGATAGAACCACAGTCCAGTAATTGACCAACATCACCTACAGGGGAATGACAGTGATGATAGAGCCACAGTCCAGTAATTGACCAACATCACCTACAGGGGAATGACAGTGATGATAGAACCACAGTCCAGTAATTGACCAACATCACCAACAGGGGAATGATAGTGATGATAGAACCACAGTCCAGTAATTGACCAACATCACCTACAGGGGAATGATAGTGATGATAGAACCACAGTCCAGTAATTGACCAACATCCCCTACAGGGGAATGATAGTGATGATAGAACCACAGTCCAGTAATTGACCAACATCACCTACAGGGGAATGATAGTGATGATAGAACCACAGTCCAGTAATTGACCAACATCCCCTACAGGGGAATGATAGTGATGATAGAACCACAGTCCAGTAATTGACCAACATCACCTACAGGGGAATGACAGTGATGATAGAACCACAGTCCAGTAATTGACCAACATCACCTACAGGGGAATGATAGTGATGATAGAACCACAGTCCAGTAATTGACCAACATCACCTACAGGGGAATGATAGTGATGATAGAACCACAGTCCAGTAATTGACCAACATCACCTACAGGGGAATGATAGTGATGATAGAACCACATTCCAGTAATTGACCAACATCACCTACAGGGGAATGATAGTGATGATAGAACCACAGTCCAGTAATTGACCAACAGCCCCTACAGGGGAATGATAGTGATGATAGAACCACAGTCCAGTAATTGACCAACATCACCTACAGGGGAATGACAGTGATGATAGAACCACAGTCCAGTAATTGACCAACATCACCTACAGGGGAATGATAGTGATGATAGAACCACAGTCCGGTAATTGACCAACATCACCTACAGGGGAATGATAGTGATGATAGAACCACAGTCCAGTAATTGACCAACATCACCTACAGGGGAATGACAGTGATGATAGAACCACAGTCCAGTAATTGACCAACATCACCTACAGGGGAATGATAGTGATGATAGAACCACAAGTCCAGTAATTGACCAACATCACCTACAGGGGAATGATAGTGATGATAGAACCACAGTCCAGTAATTGACCAACATCACCTACAGGGGAATGATAGTGATGATAGAACCACAGTCCAGTAATTGACCAACATCACCTACAGGGGAATGATAGTGATGATAGAACCACAGTCCAGTAATTGACCAACATCACCTACAGGGGAATGATAGTGATGATAGAACCACAGTCCAGTAATTGACCAACATCACCTACAGGGGAATGACAGTGATGATAGAACCACAGTCCAGTAATTGACCAACATCACCTACAGGGGAATGATAGTGATGATAGAACCACAGTCCAGTAATTGACCAACATCACCTACAGGGGAATGATAGTGATGATAGAACCACAGTCCAGTAAGGGACTGTCCCCAGTTATCGTTCGTTTGCTTACCGTTTGATTTAGAAAAAACGCACGCTAGAAAAAACGGTAGGTGTTGCCAGCGGTCGTTTTATGTTCAGTCGATCGATAGCTACCCCATGTGGTGAAAACGCTTACTGCCCGTGAGCAAATCTCAATAACATAACCTCTGCAGCAGGTCTGGATTAAAGGCCCAGTTTGACAACAACCAGCCAAGCTCTAATCAACTTTCGGCTGACCTGACTACAGTTGACCAACTGGTTTTGTATGAGTATTGTTCTAGTGACCAATGTAGGCAAATATTTAAAGTGTTCTTTTTTAAAAACAATTAAATTTTGTTGTCTCAGATAAACTTTCAAAGTTACTTTGTCAAATAAAAAAATTGTCGAAAGTATTCTGATGTATTTAGATCACAACACACTAAACGTTTTTAAGCTTCAAGTTCCAAACCTAACTTTATCTGTTTATCTGTAATTTTTATATTTACTGAATTAAAGAACTATCAAAGTATTATATTTACTTTCAGGGCAGTTCCTAACTATAGTCATAGTATCTTCTTCATTACCGAGTATATATCGAATGCGATGAAACGGGTTGTGATATACCGGAAGTTTTTGCTACTGAAGTTACAAATGTCGGAAAAATAAAAATGAAACCGTTGACTTTTCATTAATTGTCTGTGTGCATTTATTCAGATTTGTCCCACCAAAACGCCCATTTGCCATGACAAAACTGATTTTCCTCGGTATTTTTTTTAATTTTAACAATATTTTTTTCATCCAAATTCTTACTTTTCTTTCAGCGGTAGATCTACTATAAAATGTGATAGATAGCGAACGTGTAAAATGTGCACGGCATAAGAGAAAAAAAATGTCAGACACTGTCAAAGAAACTTTTTCAATATTTTTTCTGATTGCCACACGAGAAACCAACCTTGAACAATGAGTGTATGTATGTTTGTCTACCCGGTACCGTCTGACGCGGGAAATTGACATGCCGATAAATCCAGTGAATTCATCTTCCCAGTTTTTTTCTTTATTAAATCCACATGAACTGCCTTGCGTTGTTAAATTTTTATCTGATGGTTAGTCCATTCTTTCAGTAAAGCATTTATATAGGTCTTTAAATGGTAATCTAACGGCTTGACTCGCCATTTATGTGATACAGTATAGTTTAAACCCTCGCAATTCCATGCACACTTGCCACGTGATCAACAAATCTGGTTGAGTCCATCTCTAATCATTCTGTAGGGTGAAGAGTTTTGAAAGTTTTTTATTTTGGATCTACTCAGGCCTACTATACATCTGTCATCAACAAGAAATATATTCATTATTGAGTAAGAATCGACTTTAGTAGTTTTGCAATTATTTTCCAAATATATACACTCGACTGTTTCGACGGTAACAGTTACATCAGCATAATAACAGTATCACTATCACCCCTATTTTAATTTGTGGACTTAGCTTGATAAGACCTAACTGACAGTTGTCGTAGGGACATCCGCCACCTGGCCTACATAGGAATTATTTGTAACTTCACGGCGCGTTAGCTCAACATGAGGTTGTCCAAAAACAAAGCCAAGGGGCTATTAGAGACGGTCAACCTGTATTTGTTAGTGATTTATTAAAATTCTCTTTCTTTCAAAAACGTGTTATCAATAACTAGACTAAGTAACAACTATCCGATGATTAGTCTAACAATAACCCACAGCGAAACATATCGAATAAACTCAGTGAGAAACTACCCACCGTCCGAGTAAAACGAAAAGAAAATAGAGAAGAAAAACAGTTACATATGGAAATATTTTAATTGGAGGACAAACAGTTTGGTAGTATATTAAATGTTTATGAGAAAGATCGTAACAAAGAATATATACAATATATCATGTATCTGTTTGACGGCCGTCTGCCTTCCAACAACACAGCACATGTACTCAGGCTTGAAGTCCTAGCTATATGGCAGAGGCAAAACTGTAAGACATGCTGTTTTACCGACGAGAGCCGAACTCGACCGAGGACTAGCATTGAACCGTTCAGTAGTTGTTTATTCGGGCTAGCAAAAAACGATAGGTGTTGGCTGCTAGCGGTCGTTTTTCAAAAAACGACCGCCCGAAAGAGCAAACGATAACTGGGGACGCTCCCTAATTGACCAACATCACCTACAGGGGAATGATAGTGATGATAGAACCACAGTCCAGTAATTGACCAACATCACCTACAGGGGAATGATAGTGATGATAGAACCACAGTCCAGTAATTGACCAACATCACCTACAGGGGAATGATAGTGATGATAGAACCACAGTCCAGTAATTGACCAACATCACCTACAGGGGAATGACAGTGATGATAGAACCACAGTCCAGTAATTGACCAACATCACCTACAGGGGAATGATAGTGATGATAGAACCACAGTCCAGTAATTGACCAACATCACCTACAGGGGAATGATAGTGATGATAGAACCACAGTCCAGTAATTGACCAACATCACCTACAGGGGAATGATAGTGATGATAGAACCACAGTCCGGTAATTGACCAACATCACCTACAGGGGAATGATAGTGATGATAGAACCACAGTCCAGTAATTGACCAACATCACCTACAGGGGAATGACAGTGATGATAGAACCACAGTCCAGTAATTGACCAACATCCCCTACAGGGGAATGACAGTGATGATAGAACCACAGTCCAGTAATTGACCAACATCACCTACAGGGGAATGACAGTGATGATAGAGCCACAGTCCAGTAATTGACCAACATCACCTACAGGGGAATGACAGTGATGATAGAACCACAGTCCAGTAATTGACCAACATCACCAACAGGGGAATGATAGTGATGATAGAACCACAGTCCAGTAATTGACCAACATCACCTACAGGGGAATGATAGTGATGATAGAACCACAGTCCAGTAATTGACCAACATCCCCTACAGGGGAATGATAGTGATGATAGAACCACAGTCCAGTAATTGACCAACATCACCTACAGGGGAATGATAGTGATGATAGAACCACAGTCCAGTAATTGACCAACATCCCCTACAGGGGAATGATAGTGATGATAGAACCACAGTCCAGTAATTGACCAACATCACCTACAGGGGAATGACAGTGATGATAGAACCACAGTCCAGTAATTGACCAACATCACCTACAGGGGAATGATAGTGATGATAGAACCACAGTCCAGTAATTGACCAACATCACCTACAGGGGAATGATAGTGATGATAGAACCACAGTCCAGTAATTGACCAACATCACCTACAGGGGAATGATAGTGATGATAGAACCACATTCCAGTAATTGACCAACATCACCTACAGGGGAATGATAGTGATGATAGAACCACAGTCCAGTAATTGACCAACAGCCCCTACAGGGGAATGATAGTGATGATAGAACCACAGTCCAGTAATTGACCAACATCACCTACAGGGGAATGACAGTGATGATAGAACCACAGTCCAGTAATTGACCAACATCACCTACAGGGGAATGATAGTGATGATAGAACCACAGTCCGGTAATTGACCAACATCACCTACAGGGGAATGATAGTGATGATAGAACCACAGTCCAGTAATTGACCAACATCACCTACAGGGGAATGACAGTGATGATAGAACCACAGTCCAGTAATTGACCAACATCACCTACAGGGGAATGATAGTGATGATAGAACCACAAGTCCAGTAATTGACCAACATCACCTACAGGGGAATGATAGTGATGATAGAACCACAGTCCAGTAATTGACCAACATCACCTACAGGGGAATGATAGTGATGATAGAACCACAGTCCAGTAATTGACCAACATCACCTACAGGGGAATGATAGTGATGATAGAACCACAGTCCAGTAATTGACCAACATCACCTACAGGGGAATGATAGTGATGATAGAACCACAGTCCAGTAATTGACCAACATCACCTACAGGGGAATGACAGTGATGATAGAACCACAGTCCAGTAATTGACCAACATCACCTACAGGGGAATGATAGTGATGATAGAACCACAGTCCAGTAATTGACCAACATCACCTACAGGGGAATGATAGTGATGATAGAACCACAGTCCAGTAAGGGACTGTCCCCAGTTATCGTTCGTTTGCTTACCGTTTGATTTAGAAAAAACGCACGCTAGAAAAAACGGTAGGTGTTGCCAGCGGTCGTTTTATGTTCAGTCGATCGATAGCTACCCCATGTGGTGAAAACGCTTACTGCCCGTGAGCAAATCTCAATAACATAACCTCTGCAGCAGGTCTGGATTAAAGGCCCAGTTTGACAACAACCAGCCAAGCTCTAATCAACTTTCGGCTGACCTGACTACAGTTGACCAACTGGTTTTGTATGAGTATTGTTCTAGTGACCAATGTAGGCAAATATTTAAAGTGTTCTTTTTTAAAAACAATTAAATTTTGTTGTCTCAGATAAACTTTCAAAGTTACTTTGTCAAATAAAAAAATTGTCGAAAGTATTCTGATGTATTTAGATCACAACACACTAAACGTTTTTAAGCTTCAAGTTCCAAACCTAACTTTATCTGTTTATCTGTAATTTTTATATTTACTGAATTAAAGAACTATCAAAGTATTATATTTACTTTCAGGGCAGTTCCTAACTATAGTCATAGTATCTTCTTCATTACCGAGTATATATCGAATGCGATGAAACGGGTTGTGATATACCGGAAGTTTTTGCTACTGAAGTTACAAATGTCGGAAAAATAAAAATGAAACCGTTGACTTTTCATTAATTGTCTGTGTGCATTTATTCAGATTTGTCCCACCAAAACGCCCATTTGCCATGACAAAACTGATTTTCCTCGGTATTTTTTTTAATTTTAACAATATTTTTTTCATCCAAATTCTTACTTTTCTTTCAGCGGTAGATCTACTATAAAATGTGATAGATAGCGAACGTGTAAAATGTGCACGGCATAAGAGAAAAAAAATGTCAGACACTGTCAAAGAAACTTTTTCAATATTTTTTCTGATTGCCACACGAGAAACCAACCTTGAACAATGAGTGTATGTATGTTTGTCTACCCGGTACCGTCTGACGCGGGAAATTGACATGCCGATAAATCCAGTGAATTCATCTTCCCAGTTTTTTTCTTTATTAAATCCACATGAACTGCCTTGCGTTGTTAAATTTTTATCTGATGGTTAGTCCATTCTTTCAGTAAAGCATTTATATAGGTCTTTAAATGGTAATCTAACGGCTTGACTCGCCATTTATGTGATACAGTATAGTTTAAACCCTCGCAATTCCATGCACACTTGCCACGTGATCAACAAATCTGGTTGAGTCCATCTCTAATCATTCTGTAGGGTGAAGAGTTTTGAAAGTTTTTTATTTTGGATCTACTCAGGCCTACTATACATCTGTCATCAACAAGAAATATATTCATTATTGAGTAAGAATCGACTTTAGTAGTTTTGCAATTATTTTCCAAATATATACACTCGACTGTTTCGACGGTAACAGTTACATCAGCATAATAACAGTATCACTATCACCCCTATTTTAATTTGTGGACTTTGCTTGATAAGACCTAACTGACAGTTGTCGTAGGGACATCCGCCACCTGGCCTACATAGGAATTATTTGTAACTTCACGGCGCGTTAGCTCAACATGAGGTTGTCCAAAAACAAAGCCAAGGGGCTATTAGAGACGGTCAACCTGTATTTGTTAGTGATTTATTAAAATTCTCTTTCTTTCAAAAACGTGTTATCAATAACTAGACTAAGTAACAACTATCCGATGATTAGTCTAACAATAACCCACAGCGAAACATATCGAATAAACTCAGTGAGAAACTACCCACCGTCCGAGTAAAACGAAAAGAAAATAGAGAAGAAAAACAGTTACATATGGAAATATTTTAATTGGAGGACAAACAGTTTGGTAGTATATTAAATGTTTATGAGAAAGATCGTAACAAAGAATATATACAATATATCATGTATCTGTTTGACGGCCGTCTGCCTTCCAACAACACAGCACATGTACTCAGGCTTGAAGTCCTAGCTATATGGCAGAGGCAAAACTGTAAGACATGCTGTTTTACCGACGAGAGCCGAACTCGACCGAGGACTAGCATTGAACCGTTCAGTAGTTGTTTATTCGGGCTAGCAAAAAACGATAGGTGTTGGCTGCTAGCGGTCGTTTTTCAAAAAACGACCGCCCGAAAGAGCAAACGATAACTGGGGACGCTCCCTAATTGACCAACATCACCTACAGGGGAATGATAGTGATGATAGAACCACAGTCCAGTAATTGACCAACATCACCTACAGGGGAATGATAGTGATGATAGAACCACAGTCCAGTAATTGACCAACATCACCTACAGGGGAATGATAGTGATGATAGAACCACAGTCCAGTAATTGACCAACATCACCTACAGGGGAATGACAGTGATGATAGAACCACAGTCCAGTAATTGACCAACATCACCTACAGGGGAATGATAGTGATGATAGAACCACAGTCCAGTAATTGACCAACATCACCTACAGGGGAATGATAGTGATGATAGAACCACAGTCCAGTAATTGACCAACATCACCTACAGGGGAATGATAGTGATGATAGAACCACAGTCCAGTAATTGACCAACATCACCTACAGGGGAATGATAGTGATGATAGAACCACAGTCCAGTAATTGACCAACATCACCTACAGGGGAATGACAGTGATGATAGAACCACAGTCCAGTAATTGACCAACATCACCTACAGGGGAATGATAGTGGTGATAGAACCACAGTCCAGTAATTGACCAACATCACCTACAGGGGAATGATAGTGATGATAGAACCACAGTCCAGTAATTGACCAACATCACCTACAGGGGAATGATAGTGATGATAGAACCACAGTCCAGTAATTGACCAACATCACCTACAGGGGAATGATAGTGATGATAGAACCACAGTCCAGTAATTGACCAACATCACCTACAGGGGAATGATAGTGATGATAGAACCACAGTCCAGTAATTGACCAACATCACCTACAGGGGAATGACAGTGATGATAGAACCACAGTCCAGTAATTGACCAACATCACCTACAGGGGAATGATAGTGATGATAGAACCACAGTCCAGTAATTGACCAACATTACCTACAGGGGAATGATAGTGATGATAGAACCACAGTCCAGTAATTGACCAACATCACCTACAGGGGAATGATAGTGATGATAGAACCACAGTCCAGTAATTGACCAACATCACCTACAGGGGAATGATAGTGATGATAGAACCACAGTCCAGTAATTGACCAACATCACCTACAGGGGAATGATAGTGATGATAGAACCACAGTCCAGTAATTGACCAACATCACCTACAGGGGAATGATAGTGATGATAGAACCACAGTCCAGTAATTGACCAACATCACCTACAGGGGAATGACAGTGATGATAGAACCACAGTCCAGTAATTGACCAACATCACCTACAGGGGAATGATAGTGATGATAGAACCACAGTCCAGTAATTGACCAACATCACCTACAGGGGAATGACAGTGATGATAGAACCACAGTCCAGTAATTGACCAACATCACCTACAGGGGAATGATAGTGATGATAGAACCACAGTCCAGTAATTGACCAACATCACCTACAGGGGAATGACAGTGATGATAGAACCACAGTCCAGTAATTGACCAACATCACCTACAGGGGAATGATAGTGATGATAGAACCACAGTCCAGTAATTGACCAACATCACCTACAGGGGAATGATAGTGATGATAGAACCACAGTCCAGTAATTGACCAACATCACCTACAGGGGAATGATAGTGATGATAGAACCACAGTCCAGTAATTGACCAACATCACCTACAGGGGAATGACAGTGATGATAGAACCACAGTCCAGTAATTGACCAACATCACCTACAGGGGAATGATAGTGATGATAGAACCACAGTCCAGTAATTGACCAACATCACCTACAGGGGAATGATAGTGATGATAGAACCACAGTCCAGTAATTGACCAACATCACCTACAGGGGAATGATAGTGATGATAGAACCACAGTCCAGTAATTGACCAACATCACCTACAGGGGAATGATAGTGATGATAGAACCACAGTCCAGTAATTGACCAACATCACCTACAGGGGAATGACAGTGATGATAGACCCACAGTCCAGTAATTGACCAACATCACCTACAGGGGAATGATAGTGATGATAGAACCACAGTCCAGTAATTGACCAACATCACCTACAGGGGAATGACAGTGATGATAGAACCACAGTCCAGTAATTGACCAACATCACCTACAGGGGAATGATAGTGATGATAGAACCACAGTCCAGTAATTGACCAACATCACCTACAGGGGAATGATAGTGATGATAGAACCACAGTCCAGTAATTGACCAACATCACCTACAGGGGAATGACAGTGATGATAGAACCACAGTCCAGTAATTGACCAACATCACCTACAGGGGAATGATAGTGATGATAGAACCACAGTCCAGTAATTGACCAACATCACCTACAGGGGAATGACAGTGATGATAGAACCACAGTCCAGTAATTGACCAACATCACCTACAGGGGAATGATAGTGATGATAGAACCACAGTCCAGTAATTGACCAACATCACCTACAGGGGAATGACAGTGATGATAGAACCACAGTCCAGTAATTGACCAACATCACCTACAGGGGAATGATAGTGATGATAGAACCACAGTCCAGTAATTGACCAACATCACCTACAGGGGAATGATAGTGATGATAGAACCACAGTCCAGTAATTGACCAACATCACCTACAGGGGAATGACAGTGATGATAGAACCACAGTCCAGTAATTGACCAACATCACCTACAGGGGAATGATAGTGATGATAGAACCACAGTCCAGTAATTGACCAACATCACCTACAGGCGAATGATAGTGATGATAGAACCACAGTCCAGTAATTGACCAACATCACCTACAGGGGAATGATAGTGATGATAGAACCACAGTCCAGTAATTGACCAACATCACCTACAGGGGAATGATAGTGATGGTAGAACCACAGTCCAGTAATTGACCAACATCACCTACAGGCGAATGATAGTGATGGTAGAACCACAGTCCAGTAATTGACCAACATCACCTACAGGGGAATGATAGTGATGATAGAACCACAGTCCAGTAATTGACCAACATCACCTACAGGGGAATGACAGTGATGATAGAACCACAGTCCAGTAATTGACCAACATCACCTACAGGGGAATGACAGTGATGATAGAACCACAGTCCAGTAATTGACCAACATCACCTACAGGGGAATGATAGTGATGATAGAACCACAGTCCAGTAATT
Organism: Lepidochitona cinerea; assembly: GCA_963971465.1. Taxonomy (NCBI): domain Eukaryota; kingdom Metazoa; phylum Mollusca; class Polyplacophora; order Chitonida; family Tonicellidae; genus Lepidochitona; species Lepidochitona cinerea. The sequence continues at coordinate 2,031,033 of OZ020559.1, forward strand.
GACCAACATCACCTACAGGGGAATGATAGTGATGGTAGAACCACAGTCCAGTAATTGACCAACATCACCTACAGGAAAAGCTTAATGATATCAGTGGAAGAGGCATCTAGTTTAAAGTGACATCTTTATATCAACATGTATGACTGGACACCTATACTTTTCAGTGTATTTAATTATCCCTGCTTAATTCCTCCTATGACATGATCAAGCAATCAGTCTTCAATCAGCAAATCCACTGGATGCTTTTTGAGTAGGATGTGTATTTGATTATCTAAATAGACCGACGGCTTAATGCTGTCTGAGGAGTGCAATGAAAGGTGGGAGCGAGACCATAACCATATATCAATGCTTTTCATAAACTGAGCGATTCAGATGATGGTTTCAACACCAAATACATTCCTCACAAAGGTTAATGGGGGATTGATTGATTGATTGATTGGTGTTTTACGCCGAGCTCAAGATCATTTCACTTATATGGCGGCGTTGCCAGTTTTATTGTGGGAGGAAACCGGGCTCTATGTCCGGAGGAAACCCACGACCTTCCGTTGGTAACTGGCAACCATCCCACATAGATGGGTGATGGAGGTATACACAGCTACTTCACTTCACCAAATCCCACCACTGAAACATTTGGTCAATTTCCCTATAACACTATACCTGCATGACCTCCTAAACCAGACAAGTTCACAAACCAGGAATCCACATTGGACAAAGGGGAACAATTCTGTACAAGACACCCAGAGTTATCTCTCCTGATTTGAAAACCTGGAACAGAGATAAGATTTACAACAGATAAAACACTGAGTGAGATTGGATAAAAATCTGAGACACATATTTACTGAAAACTGGAAGTTGATATAATGTGATAAATTAACCCTGACCAGCCAATGCTACAGAATATCTCATTACAATGTCTTAATAAAACAGGTTGCGAAGGTAAAACAGTATTTTAAACTATTTAATTCAGTGCCATTTAGACAGTAATGTTGTATGTCAGATATATGTAAGATTACCTAATCTTGTGGCGAGAGCTGTGAAGATTTGATTAGCTGTTTCTTCATCCAAATCAACTCTTTGGTTATTTAAATGTAGGGATTTGAGGTGACTTCCAACAACATTCACCAGTTTGAGGATACCTTCTTGGTCTGAAAATAAACAAATAATGAAATCATTATTAAGAAAGATAGGTGATAAAAGCTGTATTTTTAATTTTATTTAGCTATGTTCATTAAGAAATGCCAGATATAAAAGTCAGCGGATAGCTGTTGGTAAGTTTGAGTTATGTAACCTTACTTACTTATATTATTATGACTGAGATTGAGACTGTGGAGTTGACTCTCGTGACCCGAAGCTTCAAATAAAGTCCCAATCTGTGCGGCACCCACATTACCAATCTACAGAAGATCAAACAATAGTAATGTATATATCAGATGTCAACTGTGACGCTAAAGCTAATTAATTTCCCTACCTACAGCAGTAGACTGTAGAGAGAAAAAGAATGTCTTGAATTGTGTAGGCTTCATCCTTTAAATCTCATTTTGCTTTTTGATACGTTCTTAAGTCTATACGGTGCAAGTTTTTAAACAAATTGATTACCAAATAGGAGGCATTGACTTAAACTTGTCATTTATTCTTTAATATAACACAACGATTAGTGTATTACTTGATTATTGTTGAGATCCAGAACAGCCAATGGTGAAGACTTTTGTGTAAGCAAACTTGAAACTAGGTCAGTGACCCCTTTGTCTGTGAGGCGATTGGCTGACAGTTTGAGCATGTGCAATTGAAGACCAGATTTGAGGGCAGAGGTTAGAGGTAAAAGGTCGTCATCACTCAGTAGACATCCACTCAGACTGAGAGCAACCAGACAAGATTCTCCTTGATTTACTGCAATGATCAAAATGAAAACCATTAACACTTGTTCAGTTTTGACACAAAATTAAAACAAAAATGTGACAAAATTTAGATTGATTGATGTTTTACGCCGCACTCAAGATTTTAGTGGGAGAGGAAACTGGGATCTTTGCCAGGAGGACACCCCTGACCTTTGGTGAGTACCAGACAACTCTTTCATTCAGAAATTGTTCAATGTTTTATTTGGTCTGAGATTCAATCTTGCGCCACACAATGGAAGGCCTGAGTCAAACCAGCCCTCGACATAAGAGGCGATCGAACCGGTTGATCGCCTGTCGATCACCTGAAAAAATATTCGGGGGATCAAAATGTTGGTCACTATAACAGCGGCTGCAGATCCATTTCGTTTGGAAACAGTTACAGTTCCGAAAGAGAATCCCTGTGGCAGTTAAATGTGCCGTCCGCGTGCAGGTTCAATTTAAGCTCTTATAGCTGAGCGCATGTGCTTAGTAGTTCCATGTATATGTCCGACAGCAAGAGAAATCACAATATGTAGGCCTAGCCTACAGGGGATTGCGTGATCACTTTGACCCTCCGGTGACCTGACCTTGTTTTGGGCGCGGGATAGAAATTATTGCAATAGAGCGGTGACGTGACAAGATGACATGTTTTCTTCCTCTTATACCAGGAGACAAGTCACTAAGTACAGCCCTTGCAATTAGCCTTGGTAAAATTGTGTATAATAAAGGTACTATGGGAGTCCAAACGCTATGCCAATGTTTATTGCCTTATTAGCATTCAACTGTCAACACGTGGGTGAGGAAATTTCCACCGTGGCAGACTTAAAGCTTGGTGACACCGAGTGTTTTATAACTAACAATTCAAGAGAATATACATTTCTTATAAGTGAATAGAATGTTTTACACCTGTATTTTGATATGGAGGATTCTGTGGACGTACTGCTTTTTCTACCTTTGGAGATATACGATCAGAATAAGCGTCTGAAGTGGAGGGGTTAATGCGATTGAACGGATTCTACTGACTGCTGGCGGATATACGTCACAGCTGACGAAGTTCATACGGGTCATTTGTAAATCGCGGATCTGTACGAAAGCATTGCAAATCGAGACAATTATCACCGAAAAGATTTCTGGGAAGTCAGTCGCGCGAATCTAAACGAAAGCATTTAACTTGACATGGATGATGGACATGGACATCAGCCAATCTTTCATCAGATTATAGTCGTGGATAATTCTTTTTTTTTTGTAAGCCTATAAAGCCTTTACGCGTAATTTCTGTTTTCGGCGATGTTAGAAAACAGTAGGCCTACTGTTTGATTAGAAATGTTAGTTGATTTCTCAAAAGTGACATACTCCTGATGTTGGGGTAATGAATCAGCGATTACCGGAGTTTTATTTTTAGGATATCGGGACTGGTGGATTCTACGATGTACCGTACAGTAGACTGATAGTATACAGCCATTGTAGGCCTTGGACAAATCTTAAGACGGCCACATGAGGCGATCAAACGGTTATCTGGCAGCTTTGAGGAGAACGAATTTCTGATCACCAAAGTCCAAAATCGGGAGAAAGATTTTCCGATCACCATATTTTGCCTTATGTCGAGGGCTGCAAACTGAAGGGCCAATCACTCTAACCTACTGAAACAACCCCAAATTTTAGAAGATGGTGAGAGTCCTTATTGGTCCACAGGTGTTTATAAGTTGAAACTAATAAGCATGTGTGAGATCCCATGAAAAGAGTGAATTGCATTGTGGGGTATAAAATGTGGGCTTCCTATGGAGCAACATCCATTACTGCAGAATACTTTCTGTCCATCCTGCAGATTCCTTCTAAATACCCATAATACATTGCACCAGAAACTTATGATCTCAATTGACCTGAAGTAAAGGATATCACATTGTGCTGCATCATGGGTGAAAATAGGGGTACTTCCCCAATAGACCCTTTCGGCTTAAGGATTGACGGTAGCGTAGTAGCCTCGATGTATGGCAAAATGATGCTACATTGAGGTTTTGGATCAGTCTGTATTGGAGTTGTGTTCCTTTCTTCTATTGTGTACTGCAAAAGAGGCGTATCACGCCTGCAACAGAGAAATGACGTCAATGCTATACAATTCGAACAACGTCATAAAAACGTCATTGTAAGCCGAAAGGGTCTATACTGATGTGAACTGTGTTGTACATGTTGAGAAATGCTGGAATTCCCAACATGGTTTATAGAAGTTTCAGCAACAACATTAATATCCATTACACTCACCAAGGCATCCCTTCAATGCATCAGTACCTGCCAACTTCAAACCATCCAGGACTAAAGTTTTCAGTTTGCCACCAGGGGGAGCTGTGAGCTTGTGAAGCTTTCCAACGGATGCAGGGCTGATTTTCGATTTCCGAAGATTTGAATACTCAAGGAAAGGGAGGCAACTGGGATTGACAAACTCATGAATATTCTCAGCATTATTAAGTCCAAATGTCAATCTTTTGATAGAACTTTGACCTTGTTGACCTTTTGTCATTGAGGCTAAACTGTTTATGCAGACAGGATTGAGTGATGGATTATCACTGAGGTTTAATTCTGACAGGGACAGTAATCTCCCTTTAAAACAACTCTCTAGCATTGAGAGAAAATCATTTGTCAGGCCAGCATTATTCAGACTGAGCGTGTGTAATTTACTCGTTCCACAGGCAGTATTGGTAGAATCTGAAACAAAATAACAATGACATGTCTATAAATGCACCCCGAAAGCCTTTATACTACAGTTGCTTGATATCTGCAGATAAAAGGTCCAATAGCCATAACTTCTTGTTCATCCAGCAATAAGCCGGTTCATGGATTTTTTTTACAAACAAAAGTGTATAAAATGATTTGAAACTGTTTGGTCCATATTTAGACTAAAGAGAATGATGTTTGGATCAGACCAATAGTTAAAACCATACATGTATAAATCAATACAAATCAAACTTCCAGATCTTTCATTATTATGAAGAAATGTGGAGATCAAAACTTAAGGACAAATAAACTGGTTGCATGTGCTGCTGGGGCTCGTTTTATAAAGCAGGTGCATAACAAACAAAACCCAGTTGCCAATGGATACCATAGCGAACAGTTTATGACAATTGATCTCAGTTTGAGAAGACACCTTAAACATGGTTCTGCTGTTTAAGTGACTGATAAAACAGGGTTTTATGCATTGATTTAAAATTTAAAAAAAAACCACGGCAATCCTACCTGTATTAAACTGTGTATCATTCACCTTAATGTTATCCACTGTCAGTCTAAGTAAAGACTGATGACAAAATGCTGTTTGTAAAAACTGACGTAAAATCTCCAAGCTGCCAAACTGAAAAGAACAAACATTAGATTTCTTAGATAGGACTTTAAGAAGAGTTTTGACTAATAATTTCCCTGTTAATGATTGCAATGTAATTAAGCAATCAGCTATGCTGTTTATCCAAAGTATTGCGTTGAATGTGGAAGTATATATACATGAAATATGGTAATGGTGGAGTAACAAGACACACCCCTCCATTGCCAGTTTCATATAATTTGTCCATGTTTATGAGCTGATTTTAGTGAAAGTTTTTCACTATCTTATGCATTTAGGCTATTTTGGTTATTGGTTATTGTGGTTTTCCTCATTCCAACGCCAATCATTTAGTTTTTATATGGCCTTCAAAGCCTCTTACTGTCGTGACGATCAGAAATTATCACAAAAGTGTTTTTGGCAGCTCATGCCACTTTAACAGACCAAATTTTGAACTGATATCATTCTCACAGATAATTTAAAAGAGCTTTTTATGTTGTCCATTTCTTCAAAAGAGCGAGGTTTAAGCTTGATGGCTGGTTTGCCTAAGATAACATCTTACATGTTACTTACTGCGTCACTAAGAAAGAGACTGATGCACGTACCTGATTACCAGACACATTCAGTTCCTGTAATGATGTATTTCTGACCAAACCCTCACAAAGTTTTCCCAAACCGCCAGGACTTGTGTTACAGTTTTTGATATTCAGCCTCTCTAGCATACAGTCACTTTTCTGGGGGGAAAAACACAGAGAATGTTAAGGGGTCCATAGGCTATTTCATAAAACTCATTGTGGAAGAGTTGTCAGGTACTTGTCAAAGGTTGGGTGTTTCCTCCGGGCAATGAGCCTGGTTTTCTCCCCCACTTAAGGAAAAGCCACGATATAATTGAAATAATCTTGAAGGTGGCATAGAACATTAATCAATTGAAATGGGTGACTCAGCTGGCAGAGTGATAGTTTCTCAGTCAAACATAAACCTCCAATTGATGGGTCACAGGTTTTAATCCAAGTCACAGCAAGAAAGTTTGTGAGTGCATTTTCACTCTATTTGTGAGATTTGCCTTGTTGATTTAATGTCCATCAGGTCAAAGTCAGATCATTTGAGTTTTCAAGACTGGTTCACTTTGTTTTGGTTCCATGCACAGAAAACTAAGAGCATTTGTGCACCTACATGTATATACCCACCATTTTGAGCGCCGTCTCGACCAGGTCTATGAGGGGAAGTTGCCAGAGGTGAAAGTAGGGGTTTCTTCCAGGGAGAGCACACTAGGCTGGTGGCCGAAGCTTCAATTCGATCAGTCCGTAGCCGATCTCAAGAATATACGTTCCGATAGTTTTAAAACAGTAATGATTAACTAAAGAATATATAAAAAAAGTTCGTCCATGCAGAACCCCGGCGTTTATAAGATATCTTCAACTGAATATCGATTTATGTTTCTGACCTATCTTTAACCTTTGTGTCCTACTTACCCCTTTCTGGCGGTATAATTTTTGAACAAGCCAATCAGATCGCTGAATTTTCTACTTCCGATGTAAACAATAGTTTGTAAACATACAGAATGACAGCAAGATGGTAGAGCGATCGGATGGAAAATCAAGTACTTATTCCTGTATAGTACACAAACAAAGCAGGGGAAATGAAGTTGAATTGCCTTTCACTAGAACTAGATGGAGCAGTGTCAAAAGATGTACGATATACTTTAATTTAAACAGGATACAATACGTCCCTGGGGGTTTTATTCCCGCCAGACCACAAATATATTATGAATATACTAATTGTAATATTTTATCTGGTGAATAAATCAAATCAAATCAGAATGGGTACTTTTAGACACAGAAGCATCCATTGCGGTCAGAGAGAAAAATGACATATTTAACAAATTTTGGTTATCATCGATCCTGTTATAAGCATTTCACAAACAATTAACGAATGTAGGCTGCCAAAAAAAGAAAGTCTGAAGCTCCTATTAATTTAGCCCCAACACCGAAAAAGTTAAGATCGAGAAAAAGCAGTCGAACTGCTACACGGTCTTCGGCAGTGCTGCCGGGACCTCCGTCGTCCAGTGGGTTAGGGATCGTCCCTCAGTCCCACACAGACCTTCCAACGATGCGACGCGGGCTCGAATCCGACTCAGACCAAATACAAATTTAAAAATTTCTGAGTGGATTTTTCACTCGATCGCCGTATGTGGAAAAGTTGCCAAGTACTCGCCGAAGGTCGTGGGTTTTTATCCGGACAATGAGCCCGGTTTCATCTCCCACTAAACCTGGCAACGCCGCCATATAAGAGAATTAATCTTGAGTGCGGCGTAAAACATCAATCAATCAATCGGTAGTGCTGCAAATGCAATGCATTATATGCAAGACAGGTGTAGAGAAAAAGATTACACTTCCCCACAAAATAGTTAGAGATAAACTTCTTCAAGTCGAGACCGAAGACTGGGGTTTGTATTTTCTATTATAGCAATTTTCTGTGTAAGCCTAGTTCTGTAGTGTAGTATGGTGCCCTAGTTTAAATTATAACGTTAAACTTGACAAGGGGGTGTGGGGGGATTAAATATTTGTTAATACCCCCTATGTTTAATACAATAATTCGATTTACTGTGGATTTGCTATGTACTTAGTAGATGTCTTTCTTGAATAATCTGGAATTTACTGTGGCACTTCATGTGCGAGGTAAATTCTCGATCACTCAGGGGGCCATGAACGATGTAAGTGGAATGGTCACCAGGAACCAGCGAAATGTCAGGGTTTCCCTGGGGAGGGGTATAGATTAAGCCTGGTTTGTCTGAGTGTCCTCCAATAATCCTGGCAACACCATCATACATGCGAAAAAAATTTGAGTGAAGTGTAAAACGTTAATCCATCCATCCCACTACCTTTGAGGATGGAAATACTATTCTCGGTTTTGACACCAAATTTGTTGATATTTACTTATCGGTCGGCCTCAAGTTGAACGGTACCTAGAAACCAACAGAAATAACCTTGGGGTGTCATCTGACATTGAGTTTCTTCTGGTAATAATCCTGACAATGCCACTATATAAACAAAATAAACTTGAATACTGTGTTAAACAACCAATCAAAAAGTATATTCCTTGCAGCGCAAATGGTTTCTATGGGTTGCTGGGTGTGGGAGGAGCTCTTAAAAAGGTTTAATTGCCCCCCCCCCCCCCCCTACACTCACTACCGAAAATTCTTATATTAAACTAATATCACCGAAGCTTGCATTAAATTTTTAATACATTTATTGCATCTCTAACTTAAATAATATGTTGTCTGGCCCACATGTCTGATTTTAAAATTACATTATTACTATATATATTTTGCTGGTTTGTTACGTGACGGTGAAGCAGCGGGGGGAAATCGGATGAAAAAATAGTGTTAAAAAATGTATAATGTTAATAGATTGCATAAACATGTTGATCCTCACACAAATCTGTTTATTTTGACTTTTCTCTCATATACGACAGAGGAATGCAATTAGTGTCTACCTTCAATCCTATGTCTATGGAAACGACAAAAAAAAGTAGTATTGGTGGAAAAAGTAATAGCCAGTGGCCTGTTTCACAAAACGGAGTAGATGTATTTTTTGCGTAACTTTCGTAGACCATATCTCTACAACATGGGTTTTCGTGACAGTTACGTAAAAACTTACGCTACGCCGCTCTGTGTATTCCGGGCCCATGTGTCTATATAGTATGTATTAGATAGAGATAAGGGGAGAGCACTCATTTTGCCTATGGCCACTGTATATGCGAAAAAGTGTTCCTTCCACATGGCTTTTTTGCGAAAACGCCGGGGTTTGGAGTGGACGAACTTTTTTTGGTGCTAAAGTATGTCCTAAGGATTATAAGAAAACATACAAAAAGTATATTCCAGAGATCGGCCACGGAACCCTATTTATAGCGACTTTTCAAGTTACAGCCACCGGCCTACACAGTTTCCTCTCTCAATGACAATGCCCAGACAAGTGAAATAATTTTGAGCACAAGGGAGAATCATCGATCAATCAGTCAATCTAGCCTGTTTGTATATTTTAGACAAAAAGAGTTTCCCTGTGCCCAAGTGCTTTAGTGTTTAAAAATGTAACAAGGAGTTAAAACCAACCTGTAGTAATGTAGACATAGCTCGTCCAATTGACTGTCTGTCTGAGATCTCATTGTTACTGATATCCAACTCTCTCAGAGATTTGTTCTCCAATATTCCTGATAACAACTCACTGATGTCTGTCACTCCAGTACCTTCACATCTACATAATAATATATAACATCTGTATAATACTAAAGTTTAATGATGGGGTATAACGGTCTAAATGATACACCTCTTTTAACACAATTAGAAACTTGTCTCCTTGGTTATTTTAGACAAGGAGATTTTCCCTGTGCTCGTGTTTTTAGTGTTCATAAATATAATAAAGTTATACATTAGCCCCGAATACTTGTGTTGCTTTTGTGTCACTGTTTTTTTTCTTGAGGAGGGCAACTGATGCCTTTAACTAGCTTTAGTTAAATTACATGTTGCCTTGAGTCCTTCTATGCGTTTTTTAAGGGGGCAGACTTTATTTGCTTACTAAACAAATGAGCCAAAACACTTGGCTTCTCTCCCTCAATTAAATTTTAATATTCAAATGCCATTGAGTACTTGGAATCTAAAAACAGAGCTGGTCCTTACCTTAGTGATTGTAGGGTTGTGTTTGATTTGAGAGCTGGTCTTTACCTTAGTGATTGTAGGGTTGTGTTTGATTTGAGAGCTGGTCTTTACCTTAGTGATTGTAGAGTTGTGTTTGATTTGAGAGCTGGTCCTTACCTTAGTGATTGTAGAGTTGTGTTTGATTTGAGAGCCGGTCCTTACCTTAGTGATTGTAGAGTTGTGTTTGATTTGAGAGCTGGTCCTTACCTTAGTGATTGTAGAGTTGTGTTTGATTTGAGAGCCGGTCCTTACCTTAGTGGTTGTAGGGTTGTGTTTGATTTGAGAGCCGGTCCTTACCTTAGTGATTGTAGAGTTGTGTTTGATTTGAGAGCTGGTCCTTACCTTAGTGATTGTAGAGTTGTGTTTGATTTGAGAGCCGGTCCTTACCTTAGTGATTGTAGAGTTGTGTTTGATTTGAGAGCTGGTCCTTACCTTAGTGATTGTAGAGTTGTGTTTGATTTGAGAGCCGGTCCTTACCTTAGTGATTGTAGAGTTGTGTTTGATTTGAGAGCCAGTCCTTACCTTAGTGATTGTAGAGTTGTGTTTGATTTGAGTGAGTGAGTGAGTGATTGCGGTTTTACGTCCTGCTCAACAGTATTTCGGTTATATGAAGACGTTGTCTCCTTGTGACAGGGCGGATTTCCACCGCTCTTTTAGGTGCTGTCTCACCGAGACGACTTGCCGAAGACAACCAGCAAGCCCCCTCACCCAGTCACAGTATACTGACACCGGGCCAACCAGTCGCTGCTCTAACTCCTATTGCTGAGCGCCAAGCGAAGCAGTAACAGCTACCACTGTTAAAGTCTTTGGTCTGACTCGACCCGAGCTTGAACCCGGATCTCCCAGGCCTGAAGCGGACGCTCTACCGACTGAGCTATCGGGGCTGGTGTGTTTGATTTGAGAGCTGGTCCTTACCTTAGTGATTGTAGAGTTGTGTTTGATTTGAGAGCCGGTCCTTACCTTAGTGATTATAGAGTTGTGTTTGATTTGAGAGACGGTCCTTACCTTAGTGATTGTAGAGTTGTGTTTGATTTGAGAGACGGTCCTTACCTTAGTGATTGTAGAGTTGTGTTTGATTTGAGAGCCGGTCCTTACCTTAGTGATTGTAGAGTTGTGTTTGATTTGAGAGCCGGTCCTTACCTTAGTGATTGTAGAGTTGTGTTTGATTTGAGAGACGGTCCTTACCTTAGTGATTGTAGAGTTGTGTTTGATTTGAGAGCTGGTCCAACACACCTGGAGAAGTAATCTTTACCTAGATGATTACCTGACACATCAAGGTGTAGTAATGTCTGATTACAGGTCAGTAGTTTACCAATACACAACTGAAAGGTCAAAAGGATTATAAATATTACAGTTAGTGAAAAAAATACTCAATATGAAAAAGAAAGATTAGTGGAAAAAAACCCAGCTGCCTGATTAGTTGATTGATTGTTTGACAAAAATCACACATTTCTTTCTGGAAATTAAAAAAAGAAAGTTTAATAAAAAAAAACCCAGCTGCCTGATTAGTTGATTGATTGTTTGATGTTTTACGCCGCGCTCAAGATTATTTCACTTATATGGCGGCGTTGCCAGTTTTATTGTGGGAGGAAACCGGGCTCTATGGCCGGAGGAAACCCACGACCTTCCGTTGGTAACTGGCAACCATCCCACATAGGTTGTTGGAGTGAAAACCCAGTCAGAAAATTTTTCAATTTTGTTTGGACTGAGTGGGATTTGAACCCGCGACCCATTGGTGGAAGGCTGTTCGGATTGAGCGTCCAACGCTCTACCTTCTGAGCCACGGAGGCCCCTACCTGATTAGTAGGCATCTAGCAAATCAAATGAACTATGAAATGATTTATACTTGTTCTCACGACAATCAAGAATATGTCACTTTGACTTACATGGCACCACTGCCCGGTTTTGTTAGGGAAGGGTACTGGACTATTTAGTCAGAATCTTTTTTTCAATTTTTTTATTAATAATTTTTTGGGATTGTACAGTGTATCTGTGTTACCAGTATAACTGAATGGAGATGGAAACAACCTATCAACTTTGTGGTTCTGACCCTTGCTCAGTTTAGAATGAGAAAAGTCCCCTAAAATGGCACAATGTATGAGATCTCTGATACAAACCAGAGGAGAAGTCTGTATACTCACAGAGCTGTCCGTATCAGCGTTGTTGTTGGCAGCTTTTACACTGATTATACTTGTATTTGTTGTAAGAGCTAACATTAGAAGTCGGAAAGCCTGAGGACCCAGTTGATTGTTTGACACATCAAGCACCTGTCAAAAAACAATGTAATATACTGCAAAAATGAACAAAAAATGAACATGCTCACATGTAGGTATTAGTCAAAAATAAGAACCATTGAAAGTTAATTTAATTTTAAATAAATAATATTGTGCATGCAGATACTAGTAACACGTAACATAAAAATCTATATCATTCAATACACTAAACAAAACTAAAACCAATGCATAATTAGGTTGGTTTCAAGGTACCAACAGAAAGTTGAGTATTCGAGGGATTGTTTTCAGGTAGCTTGCTGTACTACATGTAGGTCTAAAGACTCAGGTTTCAACGGTATACTATTGATTCTTCCTCAGGAAAGTCCAATTGATGAGTGATTATAAATACTAGTTTACAAAAGTGAACTTACTTGAAGGTTGGTCAGTTTGCTCAACAGAGCAGCTAGGTTGAGAGTGTGAGGAGGTGATCGTGTTAACACAACTTCTTGGATTGATGGATCTACTGAGTCTAAAAATCTGTTCATATCAACACAAAGATTTAGTTTATTTAACATGGAGTTAAAATTTGCTTGAATCTCCATGCATGCATTCTTTTCGTTGGTATTTCCCTGTGTGCTGGACTCAGGCTTTATTGGATTGGTCACGGTTTTCACATCCACACTTTGGTTTGTTTCACAATCAGCTTTACCTTTACGATTATCTTCAGAATCTTTCTTAGAAGGAGGAGCAACAGTTGCCATGGTTACTTCTAATGTAGAAGCCTCAGTGCTGATAGATGCTCTTGCTTGATTGACATGTGGTGTTTGTGTAATTTGTGATCCAGTAGATTGCACATGTTCTCTTGTACTGATAGGTGGGGACCCGTCTTTCTTTGTATCTACTCCGCCCCCTCCACCAAGACCATTGTTATTAGTATTGGTGGACATGGCCTGGGTTGGACTGTTATTGGTTATTTGCTCAGGACGACTCCCACTACATCCCATTCTGAATTGAACACCCTCTTCACATAATACACTGTACTTCTAAGCTTGATAAACTGCCAATCAACCAATAAACCTGAAAGAAGAACATTTTTTATGAAGTTAACGTCTTAATTTTAATAACAAAACATTGGTACAAGCATTTTTTGCATTCATCAGGCCCGTGTAGTTTAGAACAACATAATCAAAAAATAATTGACAAACTCATTCCATGAATTAGCTGGTACTGGCATGCTTTTGTTAATGATATGGTACCCCCAAACCATTTAGTTAGCCAACTAATTTTGTATTTATAACAAAAATTAGCAATTTCCAACTAGGTGTCACAATGTTGAAGGGGCATGGAGGGTAATTATGATGGGCCCTATTTGTCAAAACCTTTGGTGAGGCTTAGGCATGTATTATTCACAAAATGTCAAAGATTGACTTAGGGTGAGGGACAGGGTTTAAGAAAAGAGTTAGGTTTAGCCGTGTTTATTCACAAAACAGAAGTACCCCTTAGATTCGTCCAAATACATGATCATCAGGTCATCTGAAGTGCCCAAACGACCAATCGTGTATCACAGTTCAGGTAACACATAGAAATTTAATATCTGTAACCCTGTGTTGGTAGTTAGTCTAGTGGTAAGATGCTAGCCTATAGTCTTATTGAGTGAGCAGTTCTGTTCAGCTTCTGATTGAGAAGGTACGGGTTCAAGACCCGTTGATGTAAATAGAAAAAAAAGTATTCTATTAACTTTTGTGTGTTGCAGTGAAGAGAGTTATCTATCGTAAGAGATTAGGTGGCGCTGTTGTATACAGCAAGAAGTCACCATCTACTACTTTTATAAACCGACCATTTCTCGCCCGTATTTCCTTATTAATTTCTTAGTTATTAAAAATTCATAATAAAAAAAGAAAACTTACGGGGTTCTAGGGGGGGGGGGGGGGGGTGCGCAGGGGGTCCCCCCTGGCTATCATAAAATATTTACGATCATCGACCATTTCTTATTGACAGAAGAAGTTTTCAAAGTGACGGACCTATTCTATATCCTGTCCTAATCATATATCTAACACGTATCTAATGGCAGGAAAAGCCGAGTTACACACCTATCGGAATATGAGCCTTCAATAATCCTCATCCACGGTTGCTAAGGACAGGATTTATAAACAATCCAAGTTAATCAAAGAAGACAATTTAACGAATACATTTAGAGCTAGGAATTATTGTTAGAAAATACCCGAATCCAATAAGGTGAATGGAACTCAACTGGAGATGAAGTATAACGAGGATTCCGACTAAACCTCAAAAAATCTTGAAGCAGACGATTTTAGACACTAAAGAGCTATGAAAGGGGAAGTAATTACGTTTGTGCCTCAAGGATTGGTTGATCAGATTATTTATGGCTACTTAGATTCCAATGTAAATGAATATAATCTGATAAATTTCTGTCTATTGTACGCCAAATATTTTCTATACAGTTGTCATATTGCTGGCATCCCTAGTTACTTCATAAATTTTTCATAAAAGCTAGAAAATGTAATTTCAGTGAGATCAAAGTGTGTTGGCATGAACTCCCTATATTTTCAGCAAATATTGTACCGTAAGTCTCTTAAAAAAAGTAAAAAAAAGGCCGAAAACAGTCGTTATATAAAACCAACAATTTAAAACTTTCATCTTCTTACGTTGCGTGTGTGTGTGTGTGTTTTTTTGATTGTTTTTTTTTTCTTTTTTCTTTCTGTGTTTGTATTTTGATCAAACCTTAAAGTCACGTAAAGGGGATTAACTATCTATTCACCCCAAAATTCATCAGGTGGGCTAACTTAAAATCCTTTCGCCACAAGCTTCGATCCTCCTATCACCGTAGACTTTTGAGAGATGCCATCAATAGGACACGGGGATCAACTATGTTACAGTTTTATTCTGTTTTTTTTTTTTTTTTTTTTCTAAACATCTTTATTTTGTTTAATGACTGTACACTTAAGCCTTAGGCTTATGATGTGTACCAATAAGAAATATATTTAAATCAAACAAGCGAAAAGAACATATTTACAAATGTTTGATCTTAAACACAAAGTGAAAGCATTACTGTCCAAGTTGGTACATGTAGTTATATGTAAACATATTTCAAGAATGAACTTACAGTGAATAAATTTACATAGAATGGTTGAAATTACAGGAGCTTACACAGCACAAGGTCTGGTTGATCTCTCAGGGAGGGTTACGCGAAGCGTTTGCTTGCCGTGATATATTTGCAAACGGATTCCACTATTAATTGGTTTTGGGGAAGTGACAGATCAACAGATCCGTATAGCAGGAGTGTCGTACTTATTTCTTCATTGAAACCGCTATTACGAATCTCTTCTATTAACTTTAACCTTTGTACAGAAAATAGTTTGCAGTGAAGAAGGTAGTGGTGGGCTGTCTCAGTTGGGTGTAGACAATTACATTTTGGAGAATCGGTTATGAAGTTGTTGAATAAATCGTCATTTAGGGTACTGCAACCGTTTCGCATTCGACAGAGGATGATGTTTGGTAAGCGACCACCTATGTAGTACCAAAGTGGAGGTCGTGTCAGTCGAAACACACGGTTTAGTTTGGATTTAAACTCAGAGTGATCGGTTAGGGATTTAATATAATCTGGGAGCGTATTCCAGTCGCGTACAGTTAAAGGATAAACAGATTTGCTGAATGCCGCGGTTCTGCAGAAAAATGTTGTGTAGTTATTTGAAGACCTTTGAGGATATGGATTTCTGGATGATACGCGAACGGGTAATTTTTGTTGGAGATTAGAATTGGTTGGATCTGTAATTACTAGGTGGAACACATTCAGACGATGAATCTTGCGGCGCATACTAAGTGTATGGAAACCAGTTTCTTCGTAAAGAAGTGAACTGGCTACGCTTTTCGTTAAACCGCTAATGATCCGGAGGCAATCCTTTTGCAGACTTTCAAGAGAATTTACTTGAAACTCTGTTAGACTGTCCCAGACTACATCAGCATATTCAAGTGAAGGTCGAATAAATGTTTTATACATAATTTCAAGGGATTTTCTGCTTAAGTGATATTTAAGTCCTCTAAATAGAGATATTTTTGAATGGGCTGAGGTTATCACATTTTCTATATGGTTGGACCAATTCCCAAGCTTATTGAAAGTCAAGCCTAAATGCTTGTGTGTTGCAGAGATTTGTTTTTTTAATTCTTATATGTATAGGGCAGGGGGATGGGGGAGGAGGGGTGGGAAGATCTTGTGCGTTATTCTCAAAATATGTTTGTTCTAATCGTTAATACTTTTTTCCGGAAGACCCTTAGTAAACAATCAATTTAAGCAGAAGTAAATGAATGACGAAGTATGAAACGGTGACTTTGATATATACCTATAGACAGCATGGTTTCCTTCGCCCATTGTGTAATGCCATGTGACCTTGATCTGCGAAATTTGGTTTTAAAAAACTTGCAATTTGCGTTGATTGGAAAACTTCGGATATATTCGATTTGAATCGGCTTCTTAAAGGGGCATGAGCTGCCAAAATGTTGATATTTTGACGTTAAAACAGAATGTAGAAATTATTGGCTATTTTTCTCAAGAAGTATAATTCAGAAGCTTTTTAGTGCTTCTAGTCTCGAAAATGTACGATAAAGTATTGTTTTGAACTAACTTTGGCTTAGAATGAATGAACGGTCGTCCCGGTTATTTAAATTTCGTTACTTTTCGAACACGTTTTCGGTTCGTACAGGTCACTAACTGTTTGGATTTCCCTCATTCCAACGTCAATCATTTAGTTTTCCGATGGCCTTCAAAACCTCTTACTGTCGTGACGATCAGAAATTATGAAAAAAGTGTGGATTTTGGCAGCTCATGCCACTTTAACGTACGCACTGGACTATGGCAATCTCATTCTCGCGAGATCCCCTGCTACTACGTGAACGCGTCCGTCGCGCGTCCGTCGCGTTCACGTAGTAGCAGGGGATCTCGCGAGAATGAGATTGTGGACTATGGGTAACCTTTAAGATTGAACCAATGAACTATTGCGACAGATAAGATGGTGAGCAGCAAAAGCAATCTCATTCTCGCGAGATCCCCTGCTACTACGTGAACGCGACGGACCTCTCAGGCCGTCCCAAGCCATTTGCCTTAGTCTGCTAAGGGGAATCCCCTTTTGCCAGTGCTGCGGAGGAATACTCTCACTACAATCACGTGATGTAGACATACAAAATTGCATGTTATACGCTGGCCTGTTCACAAACGCGGAGGTTAGAAATATAGTCCTGTATTTCCTCAACGATAATTTAAGACTTACGGGCGTGTACCAAAATCGAAATACAAGCCAACATATAGAATCAGGTAAAGATCACGTACAAATCAATTTTGGAAGTAAGTTTGATTACCCAAATTTTGGGTAAAATGGCTTGGGACGTGCTGAGAGGTCCGTCGCATTCACTTAGTAGCAGGGGATCTCGCGAGAATGAGATTGCGGCAAAAGAGGCATTGTGGCTGGACACATTTTATTCCCTCCAGCAAAAAAAGATTCCCCCGAAAAACTATCATAGGCTGTGGTAGGACGGTACGCTTTACTTCGCTTGAAGCGTATGATCTGATCTCATATGAGATGGTAATATATCAGATCACCCCTTGAAGGGCAAATTGTTTAATGATCTGGTTCTTCTTGAAGGCAGTGATCTGAGTTGTATCGGGTGGGTGTGTTGACCTTCGTGCGAAATAGAACAAGAGTCATCAGAGAATGACGTATCCCCCGGCCCAACATAAGATTGTTTTTCTGACTGGGTTTTCACTGGAACGACCTATGTGGGATGGTTGCCAGTTACCAGCGGAAGGTCGTGGGTTTCCTCCGGGCACAGAGCCTGGTTTCCTCCCACAATAAAACTGGCAACGCCGCCATATAAGTGAAATAATATTGAGCGCGGCGTAAAACACCAAACAATCAATCAACCTGTACAATCGGAAAAGGGCAGTAACTCTGAAAATAGCAAAACCAGCGTAAAACGCATGATATGGGATCCAGAATGTCCACTTAGACAAAAATTCGATACCAAACGTGGGAGAAGATGTGATGACAAGCACCTATTGTCTATGTCAATTAAACCAGCATAACCAGAATTAGAAGGGGCAGATCCTCGCATAATATTCAACATGTCTACCAAGTTTCGAAGAAATTGTGGGAGGAGATGCGATGACAAGCACTAATTGTCTATGTCTTCAAATACTGTCGGGAAAGGGCAATACATGAAACTCTAAAAATAATGAAACCAGCGCAACCAGAATAGGAGGTGCAATCCTCGCAAGATATCCAACATGTCCACCAAGATTCTACAAAATATGATGAAAACTGTGGGAGGAGATGCGATGACAAGCAATAATTGTCTAGGTCTGCGTATACTGTGAGAAAAGGGCAGTAACTTTAAACTAATGAAAGCAGCTTAATCAAAATAGGAGGTGCACATCCTCGCATAATATCCAACATTTCCACCAAGTTTCGAAGAAATTTGATGAAAACTGTGGGAGGAGATGCGATGACAAGCACTAATTGTCTATGTCTTCGTATACTGTCGGAAAAGCGCAATACATGTAACTCTAAAAATAATGAAACCAGCGCAACCAGAATAGGAGGTGCAATCCTCGCATGATATCCAACATGTCCAGCAAGTTTCTAAAAAAATTGATGAAAACTGTTGGAGGAGATGTGATGACAAGCACTATAATTGTCTATGTCTTCGTATACTGTCGGAAAAGGGGAATAACTCTGAAAATAATGAAACCAGCGTAACCAGAATAGGAGGTGCACATCCTCGCATGATATCCAACATGTCCACCAAGTTTCGAAAAAAAAAATGATTAAAACTGTGGGAGGAGATGCGATGACAAGCACTAATTGTCTATGTCTTCGTATACTGTCGGAAAAGGGCAATAACTCTAAAAATAATGAAATCAGCGCAACCAGAGTAGGAGGTGCACATCCTCGCATGAAATCCAACATGTCCACCAAGTCTCGAAAAAAAAATGATAAAAACTGTTGGAGGAGATGATATGACAAGCATTAATTGTCCATGTCTTCGGATATTGTCGGAAAAAGTGCAATAACTCTGAAAATAATGAAACCAGCGCAACTAGAATAAAAGGTGCACAGCCTCGCATGATATCCAACATGTCCACCAAGTTTCGAAAATAATTGACGAAAACCCTAGGAGGAGATGCGATGACAAGCACTAATTGTCTACGTCTTCGTATACTGTCGGAAAAGGGAAATAACTCTGAAAATAATGAAACCAGCGCAACCAGAATAGGAGGTGCACATCCTTGCATAATATCCAACATGTCCACCAAGTTTCGAACCCTGGGAGGAGATGCGATGACAAGAAATGATTACGGACAGACAGACAGGCGGACAGACATGCTGATCGCTATATCCCCCCGCATTATATGCCGGGGGGATAAAAAGCAACAACAACTGAAGCACACAAAACAACACGACAGGTTCCACAGGATTGACTGATTGATTGTTTGGTGTTTTACGCCGCGCTCAAGATTATTTCACTTATATGGTGGCGTTGCCAGTTTTATTGTGGGAGGACACCGGGCTCTATGCCCGGAGGAAACCCACGACCTTCCGCTGGTCACTGGCAGCCATCCCACATAGGTCGTTCGAGTGAAAACCCAGTCAGAAAATTTTCCAATTTTTCGGACTGAGTGGGATTCGAACCCGCGACCCATGGTTCCACAGGAAAACAAAACGGTGAACTTCATTAAGAGTCAAATTCTAAATGCAGAATGACCCATACGAGATTCTAGCACCTTCGGAATTGAGATTTGCCGAAAGCTCGAGTACAATGCATCTCCACATTTATCAACTTCCCCCCCCCCCCCTCCCAAGATCAAGGTATACAAGATTCTCGCCACCTCGATATTTGCATATTGAACTGTATTTTAGAGATATGTATGTCAGAAAGGAAAAATGCCATAAAATATTTCAAGCATTTAAGTGTGTTTTTTTTTTAAATCCGAAAATTTGAAACATCAACGTCAACATGGTGGACTATATAAAGTTGATTGATTGATGTTTTACGCCGCGACTATTTCACTTATATGGTGGCGTTGCCAGGTTTAGTGGGGGAGGAAACCAGGCTCATTGCCCGGAGTAAACCCCCGACGATCGGCGAGTACCTGGCAACTCATCCATATACGGCGACAGGGTAAAAAATACGCTAAGAAATCTTAATTTTTTTTTAAATTTGGTGTGAGTGTGATCCGAACCCGGCCATATCGATGGAAGGTCTGTGTGCGACTGAGGGAGGATCACTCCAACCCACTATAATGTAGTGCATGTTATGGAGTTCTCCAGAAATCTTAGTTTGGCTGATATCTACCGAGATTCTAGTGGGGTACGCAAGCCGTTTACATCTAAAAGCGGCTATACACCCCCTTCTCACATGTATGATCCAGAAATAAACATAAGTCGTGACTCTGTCTCAAGGAAGTTTGATGCTTTAACTAATCAGAGAAACCAACATAACCTTACTCATTCAGAATGTCTTGCCTTAAGTAAGCTAAGGAGAAATCCAAACATAGTTATTAAACCTGCTGATAAAGGTTCGGCAACAGTTATTATTTCAAAACAGGATTATATTGAAGAGATAGAACGGCAGCTAAGCAACCCTTTTCATTACAAAAAACTTGATAAGGAAATTTGGCCTGAAACTGTTAGGAAGTTTAATAAAATTCTTGTTTCTCTTCAAGATAAAGGCTTACTTAATGAAAAACAGTATCGCTATTTGGAATCTGATCATAACTCTAAAAACAGGGTCTTCTATATCCTTCCGAAAATTCACAAACCCATTGAAAAATGGCCGAAGCCTACAATGCCCCCTGGGCGTCCTGTTATCTCCGCTTGTGGCAGTGAAAGTTATAGAATATCAGAGCTAATTGATTACTATCTAAAACCTATAGCGAATCGGCATCCTAGCTTTATAAAAAATACGGATGATTTATTGGCCAAATTGTCTGAGAAATCCATCCCACAAGATGTGATTTTGGTTACGCTGGATGTGGAGTCTATGTATACAAACATTGACATAGATTTGGGTCTTAAATCCATAAAATCAGCATTCCAAAGATATCCTGACCACCGTCGTCCGGATAAAGACATTTTAGAATTGCTGGAACTTAGCTTAAAAGGTAACGATTTTGAATTCAATGGGGAGATCTTTCAGCAAATTAAAGGGTGTGCTATGGGGAAACGTTTTAGTCCTAACTTTGCCTCTATTTTTACGGCTGAGTGGGAGAGTGATATTCTTCATACTACTGGGTATCTAGATTACAAAGTATTCTTCAAACCTACTGACACGCATCGGCTGCTACATGCTGGGTCATACCATCCTCCTCACACTTTCAAGGGGGTCATTAAATCTCAGATTTTTAGATTCTATAGAAACTTTCTATAGTAGTTCTTTAGATTGTTTTAACCAGACTTGTTCTGTTCTTTTTAAAGCTCTCCTCCCTAGGAAGTATTCTATTAGATTACTCCGAAGGATCAAATCTAACACAGTAAGACAAATCATGTTTCCCCCTTCATCCCCCGATACGCTTACCGCCCCTAAGTCGTGACTCTGTCTCAAGGAAGTTTGATGCTTTAACTAATCAGAGAAACCAACATAACCTTACTCATTCAGAATGTCTTGCCTTAAGTAAGCTAAGGAGAAATCCAAACATAGTTATTAAACCTGCTGATAAAGGTTCGGCAACAGTTATTATTTCAAAACAGGATTATATTGAAGAGATAGAACGGCAGCTAAGCAACCCTCTTCATTACAAAAAACTTGATAAGGAAATTTGGCCTGAAACTGTTAGGAAGTTTAATAAAATTCTTGTTTCTCTTCAAGATAAAGGCTTACTTAATGAAAAACAGTATCGCTATTTGGAATCTGATCATAACTCTAAAAACAGGGTCTTCTATATCCTTCCGAAAATTCACAAACCCATTGAAAAATGGCCGAAGCCTACAATGCCCCCTGGGCGTCCTGTTATCTCCGCTTGTGGCAGTGAAAGTTATAGAATATCAGAGCTAATTGATTACTATCTAAAACCTATAGCGAATCGGCATCCTAGCTTTATAAAAAATACGGATGATTTATTGGCCAAATTGTCTGAGAAATCCATCCCACAAGATGTGATTTTGGTTACTCTGGATGTGGAGTCTATGTATACAAACATTGACATAGATTTGGGTCTTAAATCCATAAAATCAGCATTCCAAAGATATCCTGACCACCGTCGTCCGGATAAAGACATTTTAGAATTGCTGGAACTTAGCTTAAAAGGTAACGATTTTGAATTCAATGGGGAGATCTTTCAGCAAATTAAAGGGTGTGCTATGGGGAAACGTTTTAGTCCTAACTTTGCCTCTATTTTTACGGCTGAGTGGGAGAGTGATATTCTTCATACTACTGGGTATCTAGATTACAAAGTATTCTTCAAACCTACTGACACGCATCAGCTGCTACATGCTGGGTCATACCATCCTCCTCACACTTTCAAGGGGGTCATTAAATCTCAGATTTTTAGATTCTATAGAAACTTTCTATAGTAGTTCTTTAGATTGTTTTAACCAGACTTGTTCTGTTCTTTTTAAAGCTCTCCTCCCTAGGAAGTATTCTATTAGATTACTCCGAAGGATCAAATCTAACACAGTAAGACAAATAGTGTTTCCCCCTTCATCCCCCGATACGCTTACCGCCCCTTCACGAGTGTACCATTACCGTCCAACATTTCTCTCAGGTACATCAATGAAATGCCTTAAGACGCGATGCAAACTCGATATATACGTACCCGATCGCGGAACCTTTTTCGGAGAACAAACTCGCAACAAATATCAAATGGCAGAGAATCTTAATTGTGACTCCTCTAATATCGTGTATGTAATCACGTGCAAAAAATGTTGCAAACAGTACGTCGGAGAAACTCAGAATTCTCTATGACAAAGAGCAGCCAACCATTTATCTAGTACAAGACTTAAACATGATGTACCCGTGGCACAACATTTCAATACTCAAGGTCATTCGGTCAAGGACCATTTTGAAATCATGCCTATTGAGAAAATCCCATTTCTCACTTCCGCTGCAGATACCAAGCACAAACGTTTGGAAAGGGAAAGTTTTTGGATTCAAACATTACACACTATTACATAAATTTTCACTGTCTGTTCCCAGGAACCCATAATATATAGTCTGACGATATTCTTACAATAGCTTAAGATGCGTAAGCATTGTCAATGTAATACAAAGTGTTCCAAAAAATTCTACTGACTATTAAAGGCCAAGCTCCTGTCAGTCGTCAACCTAATGAAATATCATAGGTTTACTTTATTACAACAATTTATGATGGGGTATAAAGGTCTAAATGACATACCTCTTTTTAACACAATTAGAACTTGTCTCCGTGGTTATTTTAGACAAGAAGATTTTCCTGTGCCCGTGTGTTTTAGTGTTCATAAATAATATAGCTTTAATATGATGCGTATAAAGCATTGTCAATATATTACTAAATGTTCCAGAAAAAAATCTACTGACTATTGCCAAGCTCCTGTCAGTCGTCAACCTAATGAAATATCATAGGTGTAGTGTATTACAACAATTTATAATGGGGTATAAAGGTCTAAATGATATACATACCTCTTCTTAACACAATTAGAAACTTGTCTCCATTGATATTTTACACAAGAAGATTTTCCCTGTGCCCGGTGTGTTTAAGTGTTCATAAATAAAACATAGAGGGCAAGTCTTTTAAAGTGAATACCTCAACAAAGTATGATGTATGTAGTTTTGCACTTCATTTTAGAATGTGGCGTATGTGGTGTTTGACTTTCGCTGCTCCAATCTAATCAGTGAAATTAATATTGGCAAGCTCGACTTTAGAGCAGAAGCAAAGGGAGGTAAGCATTGATTGATTGATTGTTTGGTGTTTTACGACTCGTTCAAGATTATTTCACTTATATGGCGGCGTTGCCAGTTTAATTGTGGAAGGAAACCGGGCTAGGAGGAACCCACGACCTTCCGGTGATAACTGGCAACCATCCCACATAGGTCGAGTGAAAACCCAGTCAGAAAACGGAGAATTGCGAAAACAAAGAACAAGTAGACAAAGGTTATCTGAAGTATTTATCTGTTAGAGTTATGTCCCCGTATTGCTGAAGGTGCATGGGAATCCTGATGTTCAGTCTCTAGAACTTCTAGAATCAATGGGCAATCTCCAGCATTTACGAAAAAGGTACTTAAAATTGTATAAGTGCATTTATAGCGTTTTTCCGGTTTCATAAAATTAATTTTCTAGGTATTAAATGCAAGGAAATTGAAGGTTGAAAGATGAGCGACTGAAAGGCCGAAAGAATAACATTAGGATGCAAGGGAATATTTATTTATGCCTGTGGCGTACCAAATTGTTATCTCACTGATTTCCCGCAGAAAAAAAACGTTTCAGGGATGATCGCATCTTCTTACGTTTGAACTAGGTACTGTCATGTAAGCTTTGTCATTGACTGATTTATTGATTGATTGGTGGTTTACGCCGCACTCCAGATTATTTCACTATATGACGGCGTTGCCAGATTTAGTGTTGGGGGGGGGGGGGGGGGACCGGGCTCACTGTCCGAAGAAACTTGGCAACTCTTCAATATACGGCGACATTTGTCCTTGGAGTTTGTAAGCTAATACGATTGATTAGTGTTTTGCTTGATTGGTGCGACTAATCTGGAATAACTTAGCTGCAGAGAAAGCCTCGCACTCTTAGCTAGAGAGTATGTATAGCATGTGTAAAGCAGACCAATTCTCAAAGCGACAACAAAGAAGGAAAATGAATTTCCAAATAAAGCTCATTATCCATAGGAGTAACCAATGATCATCCGGAAGGCTTTTCTTAAACACAGTGGAATACCACTTAGTGAACGAACTTTTAGTTGGTCTTTATTGCTATACCCTCTAATGCCTTTGGCGACGTTGTTATCTTAATATTTTTAGAACTTTCCATTGATTTATATATGGACACCCATACACGCCCATTTGAAAGCTTTTTTCGAGTTTTCACAGTGATAATAAAAGCCTTTAATAGCCTTTTGAATTTTTTATTTATGTTCCAAAAATTGACAATTTGATAAATTCCGTTCACTCAATTTGAACAACCCACTTCAGATATGGATTCGCCAAGATTATACTGATACGAATGATCAGAGCCTGGTTACGATTAACTGTCAAACGGGGTTGCCTCAGTTCAAAAGGAAAAATGGAAACATTTCTGACTGGGTTTTCCACTCAAGGGTTTGTGGAAGGGTTGACAGGTACCCTCCGTCAATATAGTGTGAGATTTTCCTTATCTTGTTTTGTTAGTTGGAGGTTCCACCAAAACCGCCTTTCATTAACGGGGACGGTTGGTAACAAATGTACCAACAAATTAATTGATTGATTGATGTTTTGCGCCGCACTTAAGATCATTTCACTAATATGGCGGCTTTGCCAGGTTTAGCGGGGATTGATTGATTGTTTGGTTTTTTACGACGCGCTTCAGCTTATTTAACCTATATGGCGGCCTTGTCACTTTTATTGTGGGAGGAAACCTGGCTCTATGCCCGGAAGAAACCCACGACCTTCCGGTGTTAACTGGCAACCATCCCACATAGGTCGGTCGAGTGAAAACCCGGTCAGAAAATTTTCCAATATTGTTTTTTGGACTGAGTGGGATTCTAACCCGCGACCCATTGGTGGAAAGTTAAGTGGGGAGAAAATCGGGCTTATTACCTGGAGGAAGCCATCGAACCTTCGGCGAGTACCTGAAAACTTTTCCACATACTGCGAAAAATCCACTCGCCGCATCGATGGAATGCCTGTGTCGGACTGAGGGACAATCCCTCTAACCAACAGAGCCAACGAGGCCACTCATGCCAACATAAAGGCGAGGGTTTCATCTAAGCATTGAATAAATTTTGCAACGCTTCCTAATAAATAAGGGGCATAATCCTAAATGCTAAACAATCATTGAACCAATATGTCCTATGAGTGGGATGGTTGCCAAATTTGCACGTGTTGATGGCCCGCGGTTTCCTCCTATATAGAAATTCAAGAAAGTCGAAGACCTACAACCCCTGTCAAATCGGAGCTCGGAGCCGATCAACAGCCATGAAACTTCATTCTGAGAGAGCCATCTTTATATATACGCCCCCCCCCCTACCAACACACAATCCCTGTCCAATCTGGATTTAAAACAGATTAAAACGAAACATTCAAACAAACAACTGAATACAGTTATATTTACGCCGTATGGTTGACAGAAGTGGCGGCCTTCCTTCCTCGACATATTAGCCTATGAACTAATGTACCCGGCCAGGAGACAAATTTGCCCCCCCCCTAACCGACACACCTTGGTTCAGATCTCACACCACTCATTCAACAGTTTTTAACTTACCTTTGCGCAATCGCACAGATTGTGTACAACAGTTGCCCTTAGGGATAGCCAATGAAATTGGTCGCCTTGCTTTTTTACGCGCGCTTTTCTCCGCCGATTTTTTCACAATTGGTTCAGATTTCGTCGTGGAATGACGTCTTGTTTGTCTCTCAGTCGACCAAAATTCGGGAAGGACAGGCTTGGATTCTTTAAAGAGAAAACCCCAATAAGTAGGCCTTATATATATTAAACGTTAGGACTAGCTATAGGGTTTATATACTCATAATAACTAGTGTAGTCATAATAACTAGTGTTGTAGCTTGTAAACTGATTTGAATGGATTCAAGTTTTGTCCGACCTGTTTGGAAGGCCACGTTAGCACAAGCACTGGCGACATACCCTTGCCGTTTGGCACGAAATCTTGTTCTTATTGTCATAATTTCAACCATTTTGGCTGGATTGTTGGTTAGGTAGTGTTAATGCACCAGTGTCGGTGTACAGACTGGGTGGTTTTATTTATTGCATTTCACCGAGTTTTGATGTGTGTTTGTGGTGAACACTTCTGTGTTTTTCTGTCTTTATGGTTTGTTTGGATTCAGTGTCTTGTTGAGTTTGCTATTGCCTGGGTCTGGCTACCATTTTCTTTCCCATCTGTGGTTATTCTTTGTCTATTATCCAGATCCCTGTTTCTATATTCACAAGCTACAAAACTCCCTGCTTTTACCAGTCTTTTGGTGGGCATTTGCAGGATCCATCCATCCAGTCTAGCGAATGCCTTTACAAACCCCAACACTGTAATACATCAGATGCCCTTTTCACGTTATGTGCACATTTTGCTCGGCTTTAATGGACTTCTTCTCGATCCAGTTTTACATACAGGCGTCTGTCTGCTTCTAAAAGCCTGCATGATCTTTTACAGTCCTCTTGATTTTATACATTTTTTGATTTCCAACACACACATGCACTCCTACCGCTCGAATATTTAATTTAATCCACAGCACTGCGTTTGAAAGAAGTTTTCTGTTATTATGGAACCATATAGGTCACCGATGGATTAATACGCAACGCATTTGGAATCCAATGCTGACTGTTGCACCAAACTGTCAAATTGACAAGAGTTCATTTATTATATTGTTTGTTTGTGTAACATTTTTTGTTTGTGTTCATTAACTAATGGTGGTTATGTAAATATGTTAATCTAATTTTTTTAAATCTCAACTTTAAAAATCGAGATATTTTTAAAATATATAAATTCCGTTGAGAGCAATTATTTACGCTTTTCTAAAAAAATCATTAAACCGTCAATTACTTGTCACATATATCATCTCCAACAGCCATTTAACAAGGACATAAACTTTTCAAATATAAATGTAATTTTCGCTAACTCTGTAGACTTTATTCGGCTTTTGGCTTTTTGGTTGAAGTTAACATGAAGTTAGCATTCCCATTGTCACTCACTGGGAAGGGTGGAGTTTTACTATTGTCGTTTCAGGATTAACGGAGACTAGTTGGTGCCAATGTCTTTAAACGATGCGGAAGAAAAGACGAGTGGATGGAAAATGTTGCCAGTGACTATGGCTTAGGTAACTTTAATCTATATGACACTTATATACTAAAACTCAGATTATTCGCTATTTTTCTTTGTACCTGCCTCTGTGGCTCAGTAGGTAGAGCGATGGACGCTCAATCCAAACAGCCTTCCACCAATGGGTCGCGGGCTCAAATCCCACTCAGTCCAAAAAAAAATTGGAAAATCTTCTGTGTTTTCACTGGAACGACCTATGTCGGATGGTTGCCAGTTACCACTGGAAGGTCGTGGGTTTCCTCCGGGCATAGAGCCCGGTTTCCTCCCACAAAAAAAACTGGCAATGACGCCATATAGGTGAAATAATCTTGAGGTCGGCGTAAAACACCAAACAATCAATCTTTGTACCTCTAAAGTTAGGTTACCAAGCCTGCTTCTTGGATTTATATAGTTTTGTTATTGTTTTAGATTACCCAGTCGAGATAATCTTTTGACGGAAGGGAAGGTGAAATATATACTGTTTGATGGAAGAAGATCTGCCATGAAAACAATAGACAGAAGGGCGTATGAACATCCAAGGAGCGCAATTGGCGGAATGCCCCGTGGAAGTATTGTCTTTCCGCTGGAGGGTGTACTATACACATGATAAAAACGGAGGGCAAGTTAAAGAAAACAATGATATGAAGAGTGTAAGCGAGCTAACCATAGAATTGTTCTACTGACTTATCTTAGAAATACCCCGGATTTGGTTTGAGGGACACAAAAAAGCCTGCTGGTTGTCAGCTGTGAACTTTTGAGACTTTAATGTAACGAAAAGGAACTTAAATTATAGTGTACTCCACCACTGATTTGAAAGCCTCTCCGGTTGATGCGTTTGTTTTGGGTTCAATTCTATGTATGCTTTGGCACCATAATTTAGACATAACTGGACATACGTAATGTTCCCCATGATTAATTTTAGTCCTTTACTTTTAGTAAGCTCATGTAGACTTTCTTCGCGTGTGTGAAAATGTGAGGTGTGAAAATGTCCGTCCGTCCCGGATTCCCTTTAGCTCCACAGCCGGATCTCTACAGTTCTTTCAAAACATATACACAGTAAAAAAATTTTGTAAATCTTCACCAAAAAGAAATATATCCCATGACAAAGAAATGCACTGTAAATATTTTACGTCTAAACATGATGTTATTATATTGAAATTGGTATATATTTACAAAATTCACTGTAGATATACATATATATATATCTTTATATATGTGCAAAAAATACCCAAGTGTTGTAGTTTTACAGTTCATACTAGTATAAAGCGTTTTGTTAACTATAATTGTTGAGAATATTATTATCTTGGATCTATGTTGAAAATTGAATTTTTATTTGAATCTAATGACATTCAGATCGTTCCTGCATGTGACATCAAGGGGGGGGATCTAAATGTAGCTGACTTTAAGTATATATCTGTTAATCATATACTTTAGTTAAAACGTTTGATTATGTAGACCCCCTTCGTTGAACTGTACCTGTTTAGTACCAGATAGAAACTGATTCTTCATAATGCAATTTTCCAACAATGACCCAATTGCATGGGCACTACTATGGTAGGCTGACCACTGGTTCTAGCCATATATATGATGCCTGGCTAAAAGGCAAATCTCGTATGGATATTCTAAATAAGCTCCAACCTCAAACCAAACACTAATGCAGACTAAAACATTAGTGTAATTATACAGGAAGTCGCTCTAAAAGAACAACCAAAACTACTGTAAACTAACAAACATAGTATTGTACTTCTACAAGATAATTATTTGTAAAAATACAGGATACTTTATGCTGTAAATTTACATCAAAAAGTGCTGGTCACCCATTTACCAGCGTAAATTTACAAATGATTTTTACCTTATGGGTAAAAGGTGTGTCATGAACCATTTATGACATCTTCGGTAGCAAAATATATCATCTACATTGGATTATGTAATATTCTCTTTTAGGCTATCTGGGTTCCCTTCTGCTCTATAACTTTAAGAGTTTTGATCCGATCTTTACAATTCTTTCACAACATATACCGTATGGGTAGATGGTGTGTCATGAATCATTTTCGGTTGCATAACATGGCATCTATATTGGATTATGTAATATCTCTTTAGTCTATATCTTCGTTCACTATCGTTCCATATCTTGAAGAGTTTTAATCCAATCTTTACAATTCTTTTATAGCACATACCTTTTGTGTAGATGGTGTGTTGTCAGCCATTTATAAATATCCGGTTACATAATATGCCATCTATAATAGATTATGTAATATTCTCTTTTAGTCCATATCTTCTTTAGTTTTAACCTGATCTTGAAAATTTTTTCACTGTAGATACAACAGTTAAGGGTAGATGGTTTTTCTGGAACCATTCAAGACATCCCTGGTTTCATTATACAGCATCCATATTAGATTATGTAATACTCTGTTTTAGTCTGTCTTGGTTGCTTGCGCTCCATAACTTTTTCATCTTTGGAATTATTTAACAGCATTCCCTTATGGATAGATGGTGTGTTGTCAGCCATTAATGACAGTTTTGGTTGCATGATTGCATTATACAACATCCAAATTACATTATGTAATATTCTCTTTTAGTCCTAATCTATTTTAGTTTTGACCTGATCCTGACCGTTTTTAGAGTATATATACATAAAGGGTAGATGGTGTGTCAGGAATCATTTCTGGTTAACTCAAAGCAGTTAATATGACCCTTCAGTACACCTAAAACAGAAAATAAAAAAAATGTTAATTTTTAATCCTTTTGCCATTTTTAATCAAGCATTATTTCTTAGGACCCAGATGATGGAAGAAAGTATACAGAGCCGACAGTAGAAAGATTACAAGTTCATGGAAGAAATGGCAGCCTAAAGGCATATATTTTATTCTTTGAGGACAACGTAGACTTTATTCAACTTATAATGTTAGGACGATATTACAAAATTATCTATTAGCATGGATAAAATGTGAGCAATACATATAAAAGTAAAGTTAATGTGACCCATGAATACGCCTAAACCAGAACATAAAATATCTTGTTAATTTTTTAATCCTTTTGCCATTTTAAATCGAGCTTGATTTTTTAGGTCAAATTTGAACTACTTTCTATCGTCGGCTCAACCATAGAAGGTAGTTCAGATCAGTAACTAAAGGCTTGACCAACCTTTGGAAACTGATCAAAATTATTTTCTGAAAATTTATTTACTTTTCAATGAAGTGCTTTCCAATCTAACATAGCGTTTTAATTAATCAAGCGTTTTAATTAATCAGTAGTCTACATAAGTAATTCATGCATATGCCAAAACCATAGCCTACATGAATAATTATTCAGTTTTCAACTGATACTTCGTTGTTTGTTTTCTATTTTTATGCCTCTCTGAGGCTAATTTACTAAACCTGTTCCTGGGAAGGACAGAATTATGTTTTTTCTCGTTTTAGATCAACCAATGGAGATTATATTTTGGTAGAAGGAAGACATCCCAATGAAAGGAAACATGTACTCTACAGTTGATGGATGGTCAAGTTACATGATGAACGGAAGGCTCTGTTTAGGAAGGATGTACAACAAGGTTACTGAAACAGGCAGGTAGATCCAGAATACCCGAAACAAACCGATGGAGGAATGGTTTACCAAATTGATCAGATGAAGAGCGACAGATTTCACCTAATATTTTGTTTTTTGTTTTCCAATTCTATGCCTCTCTGATTGATTGATTGATTTTTTGGTGTTTTACGCTGCGCTCAAGATTATTTCACTTATATGGCAGCGTTGCCAGTTTTATTGTGGGTGGAAACCGGGCTCTGTGCCCGGAGGAAACCCACGACCTTCCGCTGGTAACTGGCAAACATCCCACATAGGTCGTTTATGCCTCTCTGAGGCTAATTTACTAAACCTCTTCCTGGGAAGGACAGAATTATGTTTTTTCTCGTTTTAGATCAACCAATGGAGATTATATTTTGGTAGAAGGAAGACATCCCAATGAAAGGAAACGTACTCTACAGTTGATGGATGGTCAAGTAACATGATGAACGAAAGGCTCTGTTTAGGAAGGATGTACAACAAGGTTACTGAAACAGGCAGGTCGATCGAGAATACCCGAAACAAACTGATGGACCAATGGTTTACCAAATTGACAAGATGTTGAGCGACAGGTTTGACGGAAGGATCGCCAGACCAATTGTTTAACAGTGATGCGCTAATGAAAGAAAGAGGCAGTTTAGATGGGATAAGTTACACAACTGACAGATGACAACTCACACAATAGACGGAAAAAAAGACCCAGATGATGGAAGAAAGTATACAGAGCCGACAGTAGAAAGATTACAAGTTCATGGAAGAAATGGCAACCTAAAGGCATATATTTAATTCTTTGAGGAGAACGTAGACTTTATTCAACTGATAATATTAGGTCGATATTACAAAATTATCTATTAGCATGGATAAAATGTGAGCAATACATATAAAAGTAAAGTTAATGTGACCCATGAAAACCCCTAAAACAGAACATAAAAAAAATAGTTAATTTTTAAATCCCTTTGCCATTTTAAATCGAGCTTGATTTCTAAGGCCAAAATTGAACTACTTTCTCTCGTCTGCTCAACCATTGAAGGTAGTTCAGATCAGTAACTAAAGGCCTGACTAACCTTTGGAAACTGGTCAAAATTATTTTCTGAAAATTTATCTACTTTTTAATCAAGTGCTTTCCAATCTAACATAGCGTTTTAATTAATCAGTAGTCTACATAAGTAATTCATGCATATGCCAAAACCATAGCCTACATGAATAATTATCAAGTTTTTAACTGATACTTTGTTGTTTGTTTTCTATTTTTATGCCTCTCTGAGGCTAATTTACTAAACCTGTTCCTGGGAAGGACAGAATTATGTTTTTCTCGTTTTAGATCAACCAATGGAGATTATATTTTGGTAGAAGGAAGACATCCCAATGAAAGGAAACATGTACTCTACAGTTGATGGATGGTCAAGTTACATGATGAACGGAAGGCTCTGTTTAGGAAGAATGTACAAGGTTACTGAAACAGGCAGGTCGATGAAGAATACCCGAAACAAACTGATGGAGGAATGGTTTACCAAATTGATAAGATGATGAGCAACAGTTTTCACCTAATATTTGGTTTTTTGTTTTCCAATTGTATGCCTCTCTGATTGATTGATTGATTGATTTTTTGGTGTTTTACGCCGCGCTCAAGATTATTTCACTTATATGGCGGCGTTGCCAGTTTTATTGTGGGAGGAAACCAGGCTCTGTGCCCGGAGGAAACCCACAACCTTCCTCTTTTAACTGGCAACCATCCCACATAGGTCGTTTATGCCTCTCTGAGGCTAATTTACTAAACCTGTTCCTGGGAAGGACAGAATTATGTTTTTTCTCGTTTTAGATCAACCAATGGAGATTATATTTTGGTAGAAGGAAGACATCCCAATGAAAGGAAACGTACTCTACAGTTGATGGATGGTCAAGTAACATGATGAACGAAAGGCTCTGTTTAGGAAGGATGTACAACAAGGTTACTGAAACAGGCAGGTCGATCGAGAATACCCGAAACAAACTGATGGACCAATGGTTTACCAAATTGACAAGATGTTGAGCGACAGGTTTGATGGAAGGATCGCCAGACCAATTGTTTAACAGTGATGCGCTAATGAAAGAAAGAGGCAGTTTAGATGGGATAAGTTACACAACTGACAGATGACAACTCACACAATAGACGGAAAAAAAGACCCAGATGATGGAAGAAAGTATACAGAGCCGACAGTAGAAAGATTACAAGTTCATGGAAGAAATGGCACCCTAAAGGCATATATTTAATTCTTTGAGGAGAACGTAGACTTTATTCAACTGATAATATTAGGTCGATATTACAAAATTATCTATTAGCATGGATAAAATGTGAGCAATACATACAAAAGTAAAGTTAATGTGACCCATGAAAACCCCTAATAAGAACAAAAAAAAAATAGTTAATTTTTAAATCCCTTTGCCATTTTAAATCGAGCTTGATTTCTTAGGCCAAAATTGAACTACTTTCTCTCGTCTGCTCAACCATAGAAGGTAGTTCAGATTAGTAACTAAAGGCCTGACTAACCTTTGGAAACTGGTTAAAATTATTTTCTGAAAATTTATTTACTTTTTAATGAAGTGCTTTCCAATCTAACATAGCGTTTTAATTAATCCGTAGTCTACATAAGTAATTCATGCATACGCCCAAACCATAGCCTACAAGAATTATTATTAAGTTTTCAACTGATACTCCGTTGTTTGTTTTCCATTTTTATGCCTCGATGAGGCTAATTTAATAAACCTGTTCCTGGGATGGGCAGAATTATGTTTTTTCTCGTTTTAGATCAACCCATGGAGATTTTATTTTGGTAGAAGGAAGACATCACAATGAAAGGAAACATGTACTCTACAGTTGATGGATGGTCAAGTTACATGATGAACGAAAGGCTCTGTTTAGGAAGGATGTACAACAAGGTTACTGAAACAGGCAGGTCAATGGAGAATACCCGAAACAAACTGATGGAGGAATGGTTTACCAAATTGATAAGATGATGAGCGACAGTTTTCACCTAATATTTTGCTTTTTGTTTTCCAATTGTATGCCTCTCTGATTGATTGATTGATTGATTGTTTGGTGTTTTACGCCGCGCTCAAGATTATTTCACTTATATGGCGGCGTTGCCAGTTTTATTGTGGGAGGAAACCAGGCTCTGTGCCCGGAGGAAACCCACAACCTTCCTCTTTTAACTGCCAACCATCCCACATAGGTCGTTTATGCCTCTCTGAGGCTAATTTACTAAACCTGTTCCTGGGAAGGACAGAATTATGTTTTTTCTCGTTTTAGATCAACCAATGGAGATTATATTTTGGTAGAAGGAAGACATCCCAATGAAAGGAAACGTACTCTACAGTTGATGGATGGTCAAGTAACATGATGAACGAAAGGCTCTGTTTAGGAAGGATGTACAACAAGGTTACTGAAACAGGCAGGTCGATCGAGAATACCCGAAACAAACTGATGGAGGAATGGTTTACCAAATTGACAAGATGTTGAGCGACAGGTTTGACGGAAGGATCGCCGGACCAATTGTTTAACAGTGATGCGCTAATGAAAGAAAGAGGCAGTTTAGATGGGATAAGTTACACAACTGACAGATGACAACTCACACAATAGACGGAAAAAAAGACCCAGATGATGGAAGAAAGTATACAGAGCCGACAGTAGAAAGATTACAAGTTCATGGAAAAAATGGCACCCTAAAGGCATATATTTAATTCTTTGAGGAGAACGTAGACCGTATTCAACTGATAATATTAGGTCGATATTACAAAATTATCTATTAGCATGGATAAAATGTGAGCAATACATACAAAAGTAAAGTTAATGTGACCCATGAAAACCCCTAATAAGAACAACAAAAAAATAGTTAATTTTTAAATCCCTTTGCCATTTTAAATCGAGCTTAATTTCTTAGGCCAAAATTGAACTACTTTCTATAGTCTGCTCAACCATAGAAGGTAGTTCAGATTAGTAACTAAAGGCCTGACTAACCTTTGGAAACTGGTCAAAATTATTTTTTGAAAATTTATTTACTTTTTAATGAAGTGCTTTCCAATCTAACATAGCGTTTTAATTAATCCGTAGTCTACATAAGTAATTCATGCATACGCCCAAACCATAGCCTACAAGAATTATTATTAAGTTTTCAACTGATACTCCGTTGTTTGTTTTCCTTTTTTATGCCTCGATGAGGCTAATTTAATAAACCTGTTCCTGGGATGGGCAGAATTATGTTTTTTCTCGTTTTAGATCAACCCATGGAGATTTTATTTTGGTAGAAGGAAGACATCACAATGAAAGGAAACATGTACTCTACAGTTGATGGATGGTCAAGTTACATGATGAACGAAAGGCTCTGTTTAGGAAGGATGTACAACAAGGTTACTGAAACAGGCAGGTCAATGGAGAATACCCGAAACAAACTGATGGAGGAATGGTTTACCAAATTGATAAGATGATGAGCCACAGTTTTCACCTAATATTTAGCTTTTTGTTTTCCAATTGTATGCCTCTCTGATTGATTGATTGATTTTTTGGTGTTTTACGCCGCGCTCAAGATTATTTCACTTATATGGCGGCGTTGCCAGTTTTATTGTGGGAGGAAACCAGGCTCTGTGCCCGGAGGAAACCCACAACCTTCCTCTTTTAACTGGCAACCATCCCACATAGGTCGTTTATGCCTCTCTGAGGCTGATTTACTAAACCTGTTCCTGGGAAGGACAGAATTATGTTTTTTCTCGTTTTAGATCAACCAATGGAGATTATATTTTGGTAGAAGGAAGACATCCCAATGAAAGGAAACGTACTCTACAGTTGATGGATGGTCAAGTAACATGATGAACGAAAGGCTCTGTTTAGGAAGGATGTACAACAAGGTTACTGAAACAGGCAGGTCGATCGAGAATACCCGAAACAAACTGATGGACCAATGGTTTACCAAATTGACAAGATGTTGAGCGACAGGTTTGACGGAAGGATCGCCGGACCAATTGTTTAACAGTGATGCGCTAATGAAAGAAAGAGGCAGTTTAGATGGGATAAGTTACACAACTGACAGATGACAACTCACACAATAGACGGAAAAAAAGACCCAGATGATGGAAGAAAGTATACAGAGCCGACAGTAGAAAGATTACAAGTTCATGGAAGAAATGGCACCCTAAAGGCATATATTTAATTCTTTGAGGAGAACGTAGACTTTATTCAACTGATAATATTAGGTCGATATTACAAAATTATCTATTAGCATGGATAAAATGTGAGCAATACATACATTTGTTTGTCTGCTCAACCATAGAAGGTAGTTCAGATCAGTAACTAAAGGCCTGACTAACCACATAGGTCGTGTATGCCTCTCTGAGGCTAATTTACTAAACCTGTTCCTGGGAAGGACAGAATTATGTTTTTTCTCGTTTTAGATCAAGCAATGGAGATTATATTTTGGTAGAAGGAAGACATCCCAATGAAAGGAAACGTACTCTACAGTTGATGGATGTTCAAAATACATTATGAACGAAAGGCTCTGTTTAGGAAGGATGTACAACAAGGTTACTGAAACAGGCAGGTCGATCGAGACTACCCGAAACAAACTGATGGACCAATGGTTTACCAACTTGACAAGATTTTGAGCGACAGGTTCGATGGAAGGATCGCCAGACCAATTGTTTAACAGTGATGCGCTAATGAAAGAAAGAGGCAGTTTAGATGGGATAAGTTACACAACTGACAGATGACAACTCACACAATAGACGGAAAAAAAGACCCAGATGATGGAAGAAAGTATACAGAGCCGACAGTAGAAAGATTACAAGTTCATGGAAGAAATGGCACCCTAAAGGCATATATTTAATTCTTTGAGGAGAACGTAGACTTTAATATTCAACTGATAATGTTAGGTCGATATTACAAAATTATCTATTAGCATGGATAAAATGTGAGCAATACATACAAAAGTAAAGTTAATGTGACCCATGAAAACCCCTAATAAGAACCAAAAAAAATAGTTAATTTTTAAATCCCTTTGCCATTTTAAATCGAGCTTGATTTCTTAGGCCAAAATTGAACTACTTTCTATAGTCTGCTCAACCATAGAAGGTAGTTCAGATTAGTAACTAAAGGCCTGACTAACCTTTGGAAACTGATCAAAATTATTTTCTGAAAATTTATCTACTTTTTAATGAAGTGCTTTCCAATCTAACATAGCGTTTTAATTAATCCGTAGTCTACATAAGTAATTCATGCATACGCCCAAACCCTAGCCTACAAGAATTATTATTAAGTTTTCAACTGATACTCCGTTGTTTGTTTTCCATTTTTATGCCTCGATGAGGCTAATTTACTAAACCTGTTCCTGGGAAGGACAGAATTATGTTTTTCTCGTTTTAGATCAACCCATGGAGATTTTATTTTGGTAGAAGGAAGCAATCACAATGAAAGGAAACATGTACTCTACAGTTGATGGATGGTCAAGTTACCTGATGAACGGAAGGCTCTGTTTAGGAAGGATGTACAAGGTTACTGAAACAGGCAGGTCGATGGAGAATACCCGAAACAAACTGATGGAGGAATGCTGTACCAAATTGATAAGATGATGAGCGACAGTTTTCACCTAATATTTTGCTTTTTGTTTTCCAATTGTATGCCTCTCTGATTGATTGATTGATTTTTTGGTGTTTTACGCCGCGCTCAAGATTATTTCACTTATATGGCGGCGTTGCCAGTTTTATTGTGGGAGGAAACCGGGCTCTGTGCCCGGAGGAAACCCACGACCTTCCGCTGGTAACTGGCAACCATCCCACACAGGTCGTTTATGCCTCTCTGAGGCTAATTTACTAAACCTGTTCCTGGGAAGGACAGAATTATGTTTTTTCTCGTTTTAGATCAACCAATGGAGATTATATTTTGGTAGAAGTAAGACATCCCAATGAAAGGAAACATGTACTCTACAGTTGATGGATGGTCAAGTTACATGATGAACGGAAGGCTCTGTTTAGGAAGGATGTACAACAAGGTTACTGAAACAGGCAGGTCGATGGAGAATACCAGAAACAAACTGATGGACCAATGGTTTACCAAATTGACAAGATGTTGAGCGACAGGTTCGACGGAAGGATCGCCAGACCAATTGTTTAACAGTGATGCGCAAATGAAAGAAAGAGGCAGTTTAGATGGGATAAGTTACACAACTGACAGATGACAACTCACACAATAGACGGAAAAAAAGACCCAGATGATGGAAGAAAGTATTCAGAGCCGACAGTAGAAAGATTACAAGTTCATGGAAGAAATGGCACCCTAAAGGCATATATTTAATTCTTTGAGGAGAACGTAGACTTTATTCAACTGATAATGTTAGGTCGATATTACAAAATTATCTATTAGCATGGATAAAATGTGAGCAATACATATAAAAGTAGAGTTTATGTGACCCATGAAAACCCCTAAAACAGAACATAAAAAAAATAGTTAATTTTTAAATCCCTTTGCCATTTTAAATCGAGCTTGATTTCTTAGGCTAAAATTGAACTACTTTCTATCGTCTGCTCAACCCTAGAAGGTAGTTCAGATCAGTAACTAAAGGCCTGACTAACCTTTGGAAACTGGTCAAAATTATTTTCTGAAAATTGATCTACTTTTTAATCAAGTGCTTTCCAATCTAACATAGCGTTTTAATTAATCAGTAGTCTACATAAGTAATTCATGCATATGCCAAAACCATAGCCTACATGAATAATTATTCAGTTTTTAACTGATACTTCGTTGTTTGTTTTCTATTTTTATGCCTCTCTGAGGCTAATTTACTAAACCTGTTCCTGGGATGGGCAAAATTATGTTTTTTCTCGTTTTAGATCAACCCATGGAGATTTTATTTTGGTAGAAGGAAGACATCACAATGAAAGGAAACATGTACTCTACAGTTGATGGATGGTCAAGTTACATGATGAACGGAAGGCTCTGTTTAGGAAGGATGTACAACAAGGTTACTGAAACAGGCAGGTCGATGGAGAATACCTGAAACAAACTGGAGGAATGGTTTACCGAATTGATAAGATGATGAGCGACCGGTTCGAGGAAAGGATCGCCAGACCAATTGTTTAACAGTGATGGGCTAATGAAAGAAAGAGGCAGTTTAGATCGGATAAGTTACACAGCTGACAGATGACAACTCACACAACAGACGGAAAAATGACCCAGATGATGGAAGAAAGTATACAGAGCCGACAGTAGAAAGATTACAAGTTCATGGAAGAAATGGCACCCTAAAGGCATATATTTTATTCTTTGAGGACAACGTAGACTTTATTCAACTTATAATGTTAGGACGATATTACAAAATTATCTATTAACGTGGATAAAATGTGAGCAATACATATAAAAGTAAAGTTAATGTGACCCATGAATACGCCTAAAACAGAACATAAAAAATCTTGTTAATTTTTAAATTCTTTTGCCATTTTAAATCGAGCTTGATTTCTTAGGCCAAAATTGAACTACTTTCTATAGTCTGCTCAACCATAGAAGGTAGTTCAGATCAGTAACTAAAGGCCTGACTAACCTTTGGAAACTGGTCAAAATTATTTTCTGAAAATTTATCTACTTTTTAATCAAGTGCTTTCCAATCTAACATAGCGTTTTAATTAATCAGTAGTCTACATAAGTAATTTATGCATACGCCCAAACCATAGCCTACAAGCATTATTATTAAGTTTTCAACTGATACTTCGTTATTTGTTTTCCCATTGTATGCCTCTCTGAGGCTAATTTACTAAACCTGTTCCTGGGAAGGACAGAATTATGTTTTTTCTCGTTTTAGATCAACCAATGGAGATTATATTTTGGTAGAAGGAAGACATCACAATGAAAGGAAACATGTACTCTACAGTGGATGGATGGTCAAGTTACATGATGAACGGAAGGCTCTGTTTAGGAAGGATGTACAACAAGGTTACTGAAACAGGCAGGTCGATGGAGAATACCCGGAACAAACTGATGGAGAAATGGTTTACCGAATTGATAAGATGATGAGCAACACTTTTCAACTAATATTTCGTTGTTCGTTTTCCAATTGTATGCCTCTCTGATTGATTGATTGATTTTTTGGTGTTTTACGCCGCGCTCAAGATTATTTCACTTATATGGCGACGTTGCCAGTTTTATTGTGGGAGGAAACCAGGCTCTGTGCCCTGAGGAAACCCACGACCTTCCGCTGGTAACTGGCAACCATCCCACATAGGTCGTTTATGCCTCTCTGAGGCTAATTTACTAAACCTGTTCCTGGGAAGGACAGAATTATGTTTTTTCTCGTTTTAGATCAACCAATGGAGATTATATTTTGGTAGAAGGAAGACATCACAATGAAAGGAAACGTACTCTACAGTTGATGGATGGTCAAGTACCATGATGAACGGAAAGCTCTGTTTAGGAAGGATGTACAACAAGGTTACTGAAACAGGCAGGTCGATGGAGAATACCCGAAACAAACTGATGGAGGAATGGTTTACCAAATTGATAAGATGATGAGCGACAGGTTCAAGGAAAGGATCGCAGACCAATTGTTTAACAGTGATGGGCTAATAATAGAATAAGAGGCAGTTTAGATGGGATAAGTTACACGACTGACAGATGACAACTCACACAATAGACGGAAAAAGACCCATATGATGCAAGAAAGTATACAGAGCCGACAGTAGAAAGATTACACGTTCATGGAAGAAATGGCACCCTAAAGGCATATATTTTATTCTTTGAGGACAACGTAGACTTTATTCAACTTATAATGTTAGGACGATATTACAAAATTATCTATTAGCATGGATAAAATGTGAGCAATACATATAAAAGTAAAGTTAATGTGACCCATGAAAACCCCTAAAACAGAACAAAAAAAATAGTTAATTTTTAAATCCCTTTGCCATTTTAAATAGAGCTTGATTTCTTAGGCCAAAATTGAACTACTTTCTATAGTCTGCTCAACCATAGAAGGTAGTTCAGATCAGTAACTAAAGGCCTGACTAACCTTTGGAAACTGGTCAAAATTATTTTCTGAAAATTTATCTACTTTTTAATCAAGTGCTTTCCAATCTAACATAGCGTTTTAATTAATCAGTAGTCTACATAAGTAATTCATGCATATGCCAAAACCATAGCCTACATGAATAATTATTCAGTTTTTAACTGATACTTCGTTGTTTGTTTTCTATTTTTATGCCTCTCTGAGGCTAATTTACTAAACCTGTTCCTGGGAAGGACAGAATTATGTTTTTTCTCGTTTTAGATCAACCAATGAAAGGAAACATGTACTCTACAGTTGATGGATGGTCAAGTTACATGATGAACCAAAGGCTCTGTTTAGGAAGGATGTACAACAAGGTTACTGAAACAGGCAGGTCGATGGAGAATACCCGGAACAAACTGATGGAGGAATGGTTTACCGAATTGATAAGATGATGAGCAACACTTTTCAACTAATATTTCGTTGTTCGTTTTCCAAATGTATGCCTCTCTGATTGATTGATTGATTGTTTGGTGTTTAACGCCGCGCTCAAGATTATTTCACTTATATGGCGGCGTTGTCAGTTTTATTGTGGGAGGAAACCAGGCTCTGTGCCCGGATGAAACCCCGACCTTCCGCTTTTAACTGGCAACCATCCCACATAGGTCGTTTATGCCTTTCTGAGGCTAATTTACTAAACCTGTTCCTGGGAAGGACAGAATTATGTTTTTTCTCGTTTTAGATCAACCAAAGGAGATTATATTTTGGTAGAAGTAAGACATCACAATGAAAGGAAACATGTACTCTACAGTTGATGGATGGTCAAGTTACATGATGAACGAAAGGCTCTGTTTAGGAAGGATGTACAACAAGGTTACTGAAACAGGCAGGTCGATGGAGAATACCCGAAACAAACTGATGGAGGAATGGTTTACCAAATTGATAAGATGATGAGCGACAGGTTCGAGGAAAGGATCGCCAGACCAATTGTTTAACAGTGATGCGCTAATGAACCGAAAGAGGCAGTTTAGATGGGATAAGTTACACAACTGACAGATGACAACTCACACAATAGACGGAAAAAAAGACCCAGATGATGGAAGAAAGTATACAGAGCCGACAGTAGAAAGATTACAAGTTCATGGAAGAAATGGCAGCCTAAAGGCATATATTTAATTCTTTGAGGAGAACGTAGACTTTATTCAACTTATGTTAGGACGATATTACAAAATTATCTATTAGCATGGATAAAACGTGAGCAATACATATAAAAGTAAAGTTACTGTGACCCATGAATACGCCTAAAACAGAACATAAAAAATCTTGTTAATTTTTTAATCCTTTTGCCATTTTAAATCGAGCTTGATTTCTTAGGCCAAATTTGAACTACTTTCTATCGTCTGCTCAACCATAGAAGGTAGTTCAGATCAGTAACTAAAGGCTTGACCAACCTTTGGAAACTGATCAAAATTATTTCTGAAAATTTATTTACTTTTTAATGAAGTGCTTTCCAATCTAACATAGCGTTTTAATTAATCAGTAGTCTACATAAGTAATTCATGCATATGCCAAAACCATAGCCTACATGAATAATTATTCAGTTTTTAACTGATACTTCGTTATTTGTTTTCCCATTGTATGCCTCTCTGAGGCTAATTTACTAAACCTGTTCCTGGGAAGGACAGAATTATGTTTTTTCTCGTTTTAGATCAACCAATGGAGATTATATTTTGGTAGAAGGAAGACATCACAATGAAAGGAAACATGTACTCTACAGTTGATGGATGGTCAAGTTACATGATGAACGGAAGGCTCTGTTTAGGAAGGATGTACAACAAGGTTACTGAAACAGGCAGGTCGATGGAGAATACCCGGAACAAACTGATGGAGAAATGGTTTACCGAATTGATAAGATGATGAGCAACACTTTTCAACTAATATTTCGTTGTTCTTTTTCCAATTGTATATGCCTCTGTGATTGATTGATTTTTTGGTGTTTTACGCCGCGCTCAAGATTATTTCACTTATATGACGGCGTTGCCAGTTTTATTGTGGGAGGAAACCGAGCTATGTGCCCGGAGGAAACCCACGACCTTCCACTGGTAACTGGCAACCATTCCACATAGGTCATTTATGCCTCTCTGAGGCTAATTTACTAAACCTGTTCCTGGGAAGGACAGAATTATGTTTTTTCTCGTTTTAGATCAACCAATGGAGATTATATTTTGGTAGAAGTAAGACATCCCAATGAAAGGAAACATGTGCTCTACAGTTGATGGATGTCAAAATACATAATGAACAAAAGGCTATGTTTAGGAAGGATGTACAACAAGGTTACTGAAACAGGCAGGTCGATGGAGAATACCCGAAACAAACTGATGGAGGAATGGTTTACCAAATTGATAAGATGATGAGCGACAGGTTCGAGAAAAAGATCGCAGACCAATTGTTTAACAGTGATGGGCTAATGAAAGAAAGAGGCAGTTTAGATGGGATAAGTTACACAACTGACAGATGACAACTCACACAATAGACGGAAAAAAAGACCCAGATGATGGAAGAAAGTATACAGAGCCGACAGTAGAAAGATTACAAGTTCATGGAAGAAATGGCACCCTAAAGGCATATATTTAATTCTTTGAGGAGAACGTAGACTTTATTCAACTGATAATATTAGGTCGATATTACAAAATTATCTATTAGCATGGATAAAATGTGAGCAATACATACAAAAGTAAAGTTAATGTGACCCATGAAAACCCCTAATAAGAACAAAAAAAAAAATAGTTAATTTTTAAATCCCTTTGCCATTTTAAATCGAGCTTGATTTCTTAGGCCAAAATTGAACTACTTTCTCTCGTCTGCTCAACCATTGAAGGTAGTTCAGATCAGTAACTAAAGGCCTGACTAACCTTTGGAAACTGGTCAAAATTATTTTCTGAAAACTGATTTCTCTCGTCTGCTCAACCATAGAAGGTAGTTCAGATTAGT
Organism: Lepidochitona cinerea; assembly: GCA_963971465.1. NCBI lineage: Eukaryota > Metazoa > Mollusca > Polyplacophora > Chitonida > Tonicellidae > Lepidochitona > Lepidochitona cinerea. Next base: position 2,075,650 of record OZ020559.1, read on the forward strand.
AACTAAAGGCCTGACTAACCTTTGGAAACTGGTTAAAATTATTTTCTGAAAATTTATTTACTTTTTAATGAAGTGCTTTCCAATCTAACATAGCGTTTTAATTAATCAGTAGTCTACATAAGTAATTCATGCATATGCCAAAACCATAGCCTACATGAATAATTATTCAGTTTTTAACTTATACTTCGTTGTTTGTTTTCTATTTTTATACCTCTCTGAGGCTAATTTACTAAACCTGTTCCTGGGAAGGACAGAATTATGTTTTTTCTCGTTTTAGATCAACCAAAGGAGATTATATTTTGGTAGAAGTAAGACATCACAATGAAAGGAAACATGTACTCTACAGTTGATGGATGGTCAAGTTACATGATGAACGGAAGGCTCTGTTTAGGAAGGATGTACAACAAGGTTACTGAAACAGGCAGGTCAATGGAGAATACCCGAAACAAACTGATGGAGGAATGGTTTACCAAATTGATAAGATGATGAGCGACAGTTTTCACCTAATATTTTGCTTTTTGTTTTCCAATTGTATGCCTCTCTGATTGATTGATTGATTTTTTGGTGTTTTACGCCGCGCTCAAGATTATTTCACTTATATGGCGGCGTTGCCAGTTTTATTGTGGGAGGAAACCGGGCTCTGTGCCCGGAGGAAACCCACGACCTTCCGCTGGTAACTGGCAACCATCCCACATAGGTCGTTTATGCCTCTCTGAGGCTAATTTACTAAACCTGTTCCTGGGAAGGACAGAATTATGTTTTTTCTCGTTTTAGATCAACCAATGGAGATTATATTTTGGTAGAAGTAAGACATCCCAATGAAAGGAAACATGTACTCTACAGTTGATGGATGGTCAAGTTACATGATGAACGGAAGGCTCTGTTTAGGAAGGATGTACAACAAGGTTACTGAAACAGGCAGGTCGATGGAGAATACCCGAAACAAACTGATGGACCAATGGTTTACCAAATTGACAAGATGTTGAGCGACAGGTTCGACGGAAGGATCGCCAGACCAATTGTTTAACAGTGATGCGCAAATGAAAGAAAGAGGCAGTTTAGATGGGATAAGTTACACAACTGACAGATGACAACTCACACAATAGACGGAAAAAAAGACCCAGATGATGGAAGAAAGTATTCAGAGCCGACAGTAGAAAGATTACAAGTTCATGGAAGAAATGGCACCCTAAAGGCATATATTTAATTCTTTGAGGAGAACGTAGACTTTATTCAACTGATAATGTTAGGTCGATATTACAAAATTATCTATTAGCATGGATAAAATGTGAGCAATACATATAAAAGTAGAGTTTATGTGACCCATGAAAACCCCTAAAACAGAACATAAAAAAAATAGTTAATTTTTAAATCTCTTTGCCATTTTAAATCGAGCTTGATTTCTTAGGCTAAAATTGAACTACTTTCTATCGTCTGCTCAACCATAGAAGGTAGTTCAGATCAGTAACTAAAGGCCTGACTAACCTTTGGAAACTGGTCAAAATTATTTTCTGAAAATTTATCTACTTTTTAATCAAGTGCTTTCCAATCTAACATAGCGTTTTAATTAATCAGTAGTCTACATAAGTAATTCATGCATATGCCAAAACCATAGCCTACATGAATAATTATTCAGTTTTTAACTGATACTTCGTTATTTGTTTTCCCATTGTATGCCTCTCTGAGGCTAATTTACTAAACCTGTTCCTGGGAAGGACAGAATTATGTTTTTTCTCGTTTTAGATCAACCAATGGAGATTATATTTTGGTAGAAGGAAGACATCACAATGAAAGGAAACGTGTACTCTACAGTGGATGGATGGTCAAGTTACATGATGAACGGAAGGCTCTGTTTAGGAAGGATGTACAACAAGGTTACTGAAACAGGCAGGTCGATGGAGAATACCCGGAACAAACTGATGGAGGAATGGTTTACCGAATTGATAAGATGATGAGCAACACTTTTCAACTAATATTTCGTTGTTCTCTTTCCAATTGTATATGCCTCTGTGATTGATTGATTGATTGATTTTTTGGTGTTTTACGCCGCGCTCAAGATTATTTCACTTATATGACGGCGTTGCCAGTTTTATTGTGGGAGGAAACCGAGCTCTGTGCCCGGAGGAAACCCACGACCTTCCACTGGTAACTGGCAACCATCCCACATAGGTCATTTATGCCTCTCTGAGGCTAATTTACTAAACCTGTTCCTGGGAAGGACAGAATTATGTTTTTTCTCGTTTTAGATCAACCAATGGAGATTATATTTTGGTAGAAGTAAGACATCCCAATGAAAGGAAACATGTCCTCTACAGTTGATGGATGGTCAAAATACATGATGAACAAAAGGCTATGTTTAGGAAGGATGTACAACAAGGTTACTGAAACAGGCAGGTCGATGGAGAATACCCGAAACAAACTGATGGAGGAATGGTTTACCAAATTGATAAGATGATGAGCGACAGGTTCGAGGAAAAGATCGCAGACCAATTGTTTAACAGTGATGGGCTAATAAAAGAATAAGAGGCAGTTTAGATGGGATAAGTTACACAGCTGACAGATGACAACTCACACAATAGACGGAAAAAAGACCCAGATGATGCAAGAAAGTATACAGAGCCGACAGTAGAAAGATTACACGTTCATGGAAGAAATGGCACCCTAAAGGCATATATTTTATTCTATGAGGACAACGTAGACTTTATTCAACTTATAATGTTAGGACGATATTACAAAATTATCTATTAACATGGATAAAATGTGAGCAATACATATAAAAGTAAAGTTAATGTGACCCATGAAAACCCCTAAAACAGAACAAAAAAAAAATAGTTAATTTTTAAATCCCTTTGCCATTTTAAATCGAGCTTGATTTCTTAGGCCAAAATTGAACTACTTTCTATAGTCTGCTCAACCATAGAAGGTAGTTCAGATCAGTAACTAAAGGCTTGACCAACCTTTGGAAACTGATCAAAATTATTTTCTGAAAATTTATTTACTTTTTAATCAAGTGCTTTCCAATCTAACATAGCGTTTTAATTAATCAGTAGTCTACATAAGTAATTTATGCATACGCCCAAACCATAGCCTACAAGAATTATTATTAAGTTTTCAACTGATACTTCGTTATTTGTTTTCCCATTGTATGCCTCTCTGAGGCTCATTTACTAAACCTGTTCCTGGGAAGGACAGAATTATGTTTTTTCTCGTTTTAGATCAACCAATGGAGATTATATTTTGGTAGAAGGAAGACATCCTAATGAAAGGAAACATGTACTCTACAGTTGATGGATGGTCAAGTTACATGATGAACGGAAGGCTCTGTTTAGGAAGGATGTACAACAAGGTTACTGAAACAGGCAGGTCGATGGAGAATACCCGGAACAAACTGATGGAGAAATGGTTTACCGAATTGATAAGATGATGAGCAACACTTTTCAACTAATATTTCGTTGTTCGTTTTCCAATTGTATGCCTCTCTGATTGATTGATTGATTTTTTGGTGTTTTACGCCGCGCTCAAGATTATTTCACTTATATGGCGACGTTGCCAGTTTTATTGTGGGAGGAAACCAGGCTCTGTGCCCGGAGGAAACCCACGACCTTCCGCTGGTAACTGGCAACCATCCCACATAGGTCGTTTATGCCTCTCTGAGGCTAATTTACTAAACCTGTTCCTGGGAAGGACAGAATTATGTTTTTTCTCGTTTTAGATCAACCAATGGAGATTATATTTTGGTAGAAGGAAGACATCACAATGAAAGGAAACGTACTCTACAGTTGATGGATGGTCAAGTAACATGATGAACGGAAAGCTCTGTTTAGGAAGGATGTACAACAAGGTTACTGAAACAGGCAGGTCGATCGAGAATACCCGAAACAAACTGATGGAGGAATGGTTTACCAAATTGATAAGATGATGAGCGACAGGTTCAAGGAAAGGATCGCAGACCAATTGTTTAACAGTGATGGGCTAATAATAGAATAAGAGGCAGTTTAGATGGGATAAGTTACACAACTGACAGATGACAACTCAAACAATAGACGGAAAAAAGACCCAGATGATGCAAGAAAGTATACAGAGCCGACAGTAGAAAGATTACACGTTCATGGAAGAAATGGCACCCTAAAGGCATATATTTTATTCTTTGAGGACAACGTAGACTTTATTCAACTTATAATGTTAGGACGATATTACAAAATTATCTATTAGCATGGATAAAATGTGAGCAATACATATAAAAGTAAAGTTAATGTGACCCATGAAAACCCCTCAAACAGAACAAAAAAAATAGTTAATTTTTAAATCCCTTTGCCATTTTAAATCGAGCTTGATTTCTTAGGCCAAATTTGAACTACTTTCTATCGTCTGCTCAACCATAGAAGGTAGTTCAGATCAGTAACTAAAGGCTTGACCAACCTTTGGAAACTGATCAAAATTATTTCTGAAAATTTATTTACTTTTTAATGAAGTGCTTTCCAATCTAACATAGCGTTTTAATTAATCAGTAGTCTACATAAGTAATTCATGCATATGCCAAAACCATAGCCTACATGAATAATTATTCAGTTTTTAACTGATACTTCGTTATTTGTTTTCCCATTGTATGCCTCTCTGAGGCTAATTTACTAAACCTGTTCCTGGGAAGGACAGAATTATGTTTTTTCTCGTTTTAGATCAACCAATGGAGATTATATTTTGGTAGAAGGAAGACATCACAATGAAAGGAAACATGTACTCTACAGTTGATGGATGGTCAAGTTACATGATGAACGGAAGGCTCTGTTTAGGAAGGATGTACAACAAGGTTACTGAAACAGGCAGGTCGATGGAGAATACCCGGAACAAACTGATGGAGAAATGGTTTACCGAATTGATAAGATGATGAGCAACACTTTTCAACTAATATTTCGTTGTTCTTTTTCCAATTGTATATGCCTCTGTGATTGATTGATTTTTTGGTGTTTTACGCCGCGCTCAAGATTATTTCACTTATATGACGGCGTTGCCAGTTTTATTGTGGGAGGAAACCGAGCTATGTGCCCGGAGGAAACCCACGACCTTCCACTGGTAACTGGCAACCATTCCACATAGGTCATTTATGCCTCTCTGAGGCTAATTTACTAAACCTGTTCCTGGGAAGGACAGAATTATGTTTTTTCTCGTTTTAGATCAACCAATGGAGATTATATTTTGGTAGAAGTAAGACATCCCAATGAAAGGAAACATGTGCTCTACAGTTGATGGATGTCAAAATACATAATGAACAAAAGGCTATGTTTAGGAAGGATGTACAACAAGGTTACTGAAACAGGCAGGTCGATGGAGAATACCCGAAACAAACTGATGGAGGAATGGTTTACCAAATTGATAAGATGATGAGCGACAGGTTCGAGAAAAAGATCGCAGACCAATTGTTTAACAGTGATGGGCTAATGAAAGAAAGAGGCAGTTTAGATGGGATAAGTTACACAACTGACAGATGACAACTCACACAATAGACGGAAAAAAAGACCCAGATGATGGAAGAAAGTATACAGAGCCGACAGTAGAAAGATTACAAGTTCATGGAAGAAATGGCACCCTAAAGGCATATATTTAATTCTTTGAGGAGAACGTAGACTTTATTCAACTGATAATATTAGGTCGATATTACAAAATTATCTATTAGCATGGATAAAATGTGAGCAATACATACAAAAGTAAAGTTAATGTGACCCATGAAAACCCCTAATAAGAACAAAAAAAAAAATAGTTAATTTTTAAATCCCTTTGCCATTTTAAATCGAGCTTGATTTCTTAGGCCAAAATTGAACTACTTTCTCTCGTCTGCTCAACCATTGAAGGTAGTTCAGATCAGTAACTAAAGGCCTGACTAACCTTTGGAAACTGGTCAAAATTATTTTCTGAAAACTGATTTCTCTCGTCTGCTCAACCATAGAAGGTAGTTCAGATTAGTAACTAAAGGCCTGACTAACCTTTGGAAACTGGTTAAAATTATTTTCTGAAAATTTATTTACTTTTTAATGAAGTGCTTTCCAATCTAACATAGCGTTTTAATTAATCAGTAGTCTACATAAGTAATTCATGCATATGCCAAAACCATAGCCTACATGAATAATTATTCAGTTTTTAACTTATACTTCGTTGTTTGTTTTCTATTTTTATACCTCTCTGAGGCTAATTTACTAAACCTGTTCCTGGGAAGGACAGAATTATGTTTTTTCTCGTTTTAGATCAACCAAAGGAGATTATATTTTGGTAGAAGTAAGACATCACAATGAAAGGAAACATGTACTCTACAGTTGATGGATGGTCAAGTTACATGATGAACGGAAGGCTCTGTTTAGGAAGGATGTACAACAAGGTTACTGAAACAGGCAGGTCAATGGAGAATACCCGAAACAAACTGATGGAGGAATGGTTTACCAAATTGATAAGATGATGAGCGACAGTTTTCACCTAATATTTTGCTTTTTGTTTTCCAATTGTATGCCTCTCTGATTGATTGATTGATTTTTTGGTGTTTTACGCCGCGCTCAAGATTATTTCACTTATATGGCGGCGTTGCCAGTTTTATTGTGGGAGGAAACCGGGCTCTGTGCCCGGAGGAAACCCACGACCTTCCGCTGGTAACTGGCAACCATCCCACATAGGTCGTTTATGCCTCTCTGAGGCTAATTTACTAAACCTGTTCCTGGGAAGGACAGAATTATGTTTTTTCTCGTTTTAGATCAACCAATGGAGATTATATTTTGGTAGAAGTAAGACATCCCAATGAAAGGAAACATGTACTCTACAGTTGATGGATGGTCAAGTTACATGATGAACGGAAGGCTCTGTTTAGGAAGGATGTACAACAAGGTTACTGAAACAGGCAGGTCGATGGAGAATACCCGAAACAAACTGATGGACCAATGGTTTACCAAATTGACAAGATGTTGAGCGACAGGTTCGACGGAAGGATCGCCAGACCAATTGTTTAACAGTGATGCGCAAATGAAAGAAAGAGGCAGTTTAGATGGGATAAGTTACACAACTGACAGATGACAACTCACACAATAGACGGAAAAAAAGACCCAGATGATGGAAGAAAGTATTCAGAGCCGACAGTAGAAAGATTACAAGTTCATGGAAGAAATGGCACCCTAAAGGCATATATTTAATTCTTTGAGGAGAACGTAGACTTTATTCAACTGATAATGTTAGGTCGATATTACAAAATTATCTATTAGCATGGATAAAATGTGAGCAATACATATAAAAGTAGAGTTTATGTGACCCATGAAAACCCCTAAAACAGAACATAAAAAAAATAGTTAATTTTTAAATCTCTTTGCCATTTTAAATCGAGCTTGATTTCTTAGGCTAAAATTGAACTACTTTCTATCGTCTGCTCAACCATAGAAGGTAGTTCAGATCAGTAACTAAAGGCCTGACTAACCTTTGGAAACTGGTCAAAATTATTTTCTGAAAATTTATCTACTTTTTAATCAAGTGCTTTCCAATCTAACATAGCGTTTTAATTAATCAGTAGTCTACATAAGTAATTCATGCATATGCCAAAACCATAGCCTACATGAATAATTATTCAGTTTTTAACTGATACTTCGTTATTTGTTTTCCCATTGTATGCCTCTCTGAGGCTAATTTACTAAACCTGTTCCTGGGAAGGACAGAATTATGTTTTTTCTCGTTTTAGATCAACCAATGGAGATTATATTTTGGTAGAAGGAAGACATCACAATGAAAGGAAACGTGTACTCTACAGTGGATGGATGGTCAAGTTACATGATGAACGGAAGGCTCTGTTTAGGAAGGATGTACAACAAGGTTACTGAAACAGGCAGGTCGATGGAGAATACCCGGAACAAACTGATGGAGGAATGGTTTACCGAATTGATAAGATGATGAGCAACACTTTTCAACTAATATTTCGTTGTTCTCTTTCCAATTGTATATGCCTCTGTGATTGATTGATTGATTGATTTTTTGGTGTTTTACGCCGCGCTCAAGATTATTTCACTTATATGACGGCGTTGCCAGTTTTATTGTGGGAGGAAACCGAGCTCTGTGCCCGGAGGAAACCCACGACCTTCCACTGGTAACTGGCAACCATCCCACATAGGTCATTTATGCCTCTCTGAGGCTAATTTACTAAACCTGTTCCTGGGAAGGACAGAATTATGTTTTTTCTCGTTTTAGATCAACCAATGGAGATTATATTTTGGTAGAAGTAAGACATCCCAATGAAAGGAAACATGTCCTCTACAGTTGATGGATGGTCAAAATACATGATGAACAAAAGGCTATGTTTAGGAAGGATGTACAACAAGGTTACTGAAACAGGCAGGTCGATGGAGAATACCCGAAACAAACTGATGGAGGAATGGTTTACCAAATTGATAAGATGATGAGCGACAGGTTCGAGGAAAAGATCGCAGACCAATTGTTTAACAGTGATGGGCTAATAAAAGAATAAGAGGCAGTTTAGATGGGATAAGTTACACAGCTGACAGATGACAACTCACACAATAGACGGAAAAAAGACCCAGATGATGCAAGAAAGTATACAGAGCCGACAGTAGAAAGATTACACGTTCATGGAAGAAATGGCACCCTAAAGGCATATATTTTATTCTATGAGGACAACGTAGACTTTATTCAACTTATAATGTTAGGACGATATTACAAAATTATCTATTAACATGGATAAAATGTGAGCAATACATATAAAAGTAAAGTTAATGTGACCCATGAAAACCCCTAAAACAGAACAAAAAAAAATAGTTAATTTTTAAATCCCTTTGCCATTTTAAATCGAGCTTGATTTCTTAGGCCAAAATTGAACTACTTTCTATAGTCTGCTCAACCATAGAAGGTAGTTCAGATCAGTAACTAAAGGCTTGACCAACCTTTGGAAACTGATCAAAATTATTTTCTGAAAATTTATTTACTTTTTAATCAAGTGCTTTCCAATCTAACATAGCGTTTTAATTAATCAGTAGTCTACATAAGTAATTTATGCATACGCCCAAACCATAGCCTACAAGAATTATTATTAAGTTTTCAACTGATACTTCGTTATTTGTTTTCCCATTGTATGCCTCTCTGAGGCTCATTTACTAAACCTGTTCCTGGGAAGGACAGAATTATGTTTTTTCTCGTTTTAGATCAACCAATGGAGATTATATTTTGGTAGAAGGAAGACATCCTAATGAAAGGAAACATGTACTCTACAGTTGATGGATGGTCAAGTTACATGATGAACGGAAGGCTCTGTTTAGGAAGGATGTACAACAAGGTTACTGAAACAGGCAGGTCGATGGAGAATACCCGGAACAAACTGATGGAGAAATGGTTTACCGAATTGATAAGATGATGAGCAACACTTTTCAACTAATATTTCGTTGTTCGTTTTCCAATTGTATGCCTCTCTGATTGATTGATTGATTTTTTGGTGTTTTACGCCGCGCTCAAGATTATTTCACTTATATGGCGACGTTGCCAGTTTTATTGTGGGAGGAAACCAGGCTCTGTGCCCGGAGGAAACCCACGACCTTCCGCTGGTAACTGGCAACCATCCCACATAGGTCGTTTATGCCTCTCTGAGGCTAATTTACTAAACCTGTTCCTGGGAAGGACAGAATTATGTTTTTTCTCGTTTTAGATCAACCAATGGAGATTATATTTTGGTAGAAGGAAGACATCACAATGAAAGGAAACGTACTCTACAGTTGATGGATGGTCAAGTAACATGATGAACGGAAAGCTCTGTTTAGGAAGGATGTACAACAAGGTTACTGAAACAGGCAGGTCGATCGAGAATACCCGAAACAAACTGATGGAGGAATGGTTTACCAAATTGATAAGATGATGAGCGACAGGTTCAAGGAAAGGATCGCAGACCAATTGTTTAACAGTGATGGGCTAATAATAGAATAAGAGGCAGTTTAGATGGGATAAGTTACACAACTGACAGATGACAACTCAAACAATAGACGGAAAAAAGACCCAGATGATGCAAGAAAGTATACAGAGCCGACAGTAGAAAGATTACACGTTCATGGAAGAAATGGCACCCTAAAGGCATATATTTTATTCTTTGAGGACAACGTAGACTTTATTCAACTTATAATGTTAGGACGATATTACAAAATTATCTATTAGCATGGATAAAATGTGAGCAATACATATAAAAGTAAAGTTAATGTGACCCATGAAAACCCCTCAAACAGAACAAAAAAAATAGTTAATTTTTAAATCCCTTTGCCATTTTAAATCGAGCTTGATTTCTTAGGCCAAAATTGAACTACTTTCTATAGTCTGCTCAACCATAGAAGGTAGTTCAGACCAGTAACTAAAGGCCTGACTAACCTTTGGAAACTGGTCAAAATTATTTTCTGAAAATTTATCTACTTTTTAATCAAGTGCTTTCCAATCTAACATAGCGTTTTAATTAATCAGTAGTCTACATAAGTAATTCATGCATATGCCAAAACCATAGCCTACATGAATAATTATTCAGTTTTTAACTGATACTTCGTTGTTTGTTTTCTATTTTTATGCCTCTCTGAGGCTAATTTACTAAACCTGTTCCTGGGAAGGACAGAATTATGTTTTTTCTCGTTTTAGATCAACCAAAGGAGATTATATTTTGGTAGAAGTAAGACATCACAATGAAAGGAAACATGTACTCTACAGTTGATGGATGGTCAAGTTACATGATGAACGAAAGGCTCTGTTTAGGAAGGATGTACAACAAGGTTACTGAAACAGGCAGGTCGATGGAGAATACCCGAAACAAACTGATGGAGGAATGGTTTACCAAATTGATAAGATGATGAGCGACAGGTTCGAGGAAAGGATCGCCAGACCAATTGTTTAACAGTGATGCGCTAATGAAAGAAAGAGGCAGTTTAGATGGGATAAGTTACACAACTGACAGATGACAACTCACACAATAGACGGAAAAAAAGACACAGATGATGGAAGAAAGTATACAGAGCCGACAGTAGAAAGATTACACGTTCATGGAAGAAATGGCACCCTAAATGCATATATTTTATTCTATGAGGACAACGTAGACTTTATTCAACTTATAATGTTAGGACGATATTACAAAATTATCTATTAGCATGGATAAAATGTGAGCAATACATATAAAAGTAAAGTTAATGTGACCCATGAAAACCCCTAAAACAGAACAAAAAAAAAATAGTTAATTTTTAAATCCCTTTGCCATTTTAAATCGAGCTTGATTTCTTAGGCCAAAATTGAACTACTTTCTATAGTCTGCTCAACCATAGAAGGTAGTTCAGATCAGTAACTAAAGGCCTGACTAACCTTTGGAAACTGGTCAAAATTATTTTCTGAAAATTTATCTACTTTTTAATCAAGTGCTTTCCAATCTAACATAGCGTTTTAAATAATCAGTAGTCTACAGAAGTAATTCATGCATATGCCAAAACCATAGCCTACATGAATAATTATTCAGTTTTCAACTGATACTTCGTTGTTTGTTTTCTATTTTTATGCCTCTCTGAGGCTAATTTACTAAACCTGTTCCTGGGATGGGCAGAATTATGTTTTTTCTCGTTTTAGATCAACCCATGGAGATTTTATTTTGGTAGAAGGAAGACATCACAATGAAAGGAAACATGTACTCTACAGTTGATGGATGGTCAAGTTACATGATGAACGGAAGGCTCTGTTTAGGAAGGATGTACAACAAGGTTACTGAAACAGGCAGGTCGATGGAGAATACCCGAAACAAACTGGAGGAATGGTTTACCGAATTGATAAGATGATGAGCGACCGGTTCGAGGAAAGGATCGCCAGACCAATTGTTTAACAGTGATGGGCTAATGAAAGAAAGAGGCAGTTTAGATCGGATAAGTTACACAGCTGACAGATGACAACTCACACAACAGACGGAAAAATGACCCAGATGATGGAAGAAAGTATACAGAGCCGACAGTAGAAAGATTACAAGTTCATGGAAGAAATGGCACCCTAAAGGCATATATTTTATTCTATGAGGACAACGTAGACTTTATTCAACTTATAATGTTAGGACGATATTACAAAATTATCTATTAGCATGGATAAAATGTGAGCAATACATATAAAAGTAAAGTTAATGTGACCCATGAATACGCCTAAACCAGAACATAAAAAATCTTGTTAATTTTTTAATCCTTTTGCCATTTTAAATCGAGCTTGATTTCTTAGGCCAAAATTGAACTACTTTCTATAGTCTGCTCAACCATAGAAGGTAGTTCAGATCAGTAACTAAAGGCCTGACTAACCTTTGGAAACTGGTCAAAATTATTTTCTGAAAATTTATCTACTTTTTAATCAAGTGCTTTCCAATCTAACATAGCGTTTTAATTAATCAGTAGTCTACATAAGTAATTCATGCATACGCCCAAACCATAGCCTACAAGAATTATTATTAAGTTTTCAACTAATACTCCGTTGTTTGTTTTCCATTTTTATGCCTCGATGAGGCTAATTTAATAAACCTGTTCCTGGTATGGGCAGAATTATGTTTTTTCTCGTTTTAGATCAACCCATGGAGATTTTATTTTGGTAGAAGGAAGACATCACAATGAAAGGAAACATGTACTCTACAGTTGATGGATGGTCAAGTTACATGATGAACGAAAGGCTCTGTTTAGGAAGGATGTACAACAAGGTTACTGAAACAGGCAGGTCGATGGAGAATACCCGAAACAAACTGATGGAGGAATGGTTTACCAAATTGATAAGATGATGAGCGACAGTTTTCACCTAATATTTTGCTTTTTGTTTTCCAATTGTATACCTCTCTGATTGATTGATTGATTTTTTGGTGTTTTACGCCGCGCTCAAGATTATTTTACTTATATGGCGGCATTGCCAGTTTTATTGTGGGAGGAAACCGGGCTCTGTGCCCGGAGGAAACCCACGACCTTCCGCTGGTAACTGGCAACCATCCCACATAGGTCGTTTATGCCTCTCTGAGGCTAATTTACTAAACCTGTTCCTGGGAAGGACAGAATTATGTTTTTTCTCGTTTTAGATCAACCAATGGAGATTATATTTTGGTAGAAGTAAGACATCCCAATGAAAGGAAACATGTACTCTACAGTTGATGGATGGTCAAGTTACATGATGAACGGAAGGCTCTGTTTAGGAAGGATGTACAACAAGGTTACTGAAACAGGCAGGTCGATGGAGAATACCCGAAACAAACTGATGGACCAATGGTTTACCAAATTGACAAGATGTTGAGTGACAGGTTCGACGGAAGGATCGCCAGACCAATTGTTTAACAGTGATGCGCAAATGAAAGAAAGAGGCAGTTTAGATGGGATAAGTTACACAACTGACAGATGACAACTCACACAATAGACGGAAAAAAAGACCCAGATGATGGAAGAAAGTATTCAGAACCGACAGTAGAAAGATTACAAGTTCATGGAAGAAATGGCACCCTAAAGGCATATATTTAATTCTTTGTGGAGAACGTAGACTTTATTCAACTGATAATGTTAGGTCGATATTACAAAATTATCTATTAGCATGGATAAAATGTGAGCAATACATATAAAAGTAGAGTTTATGTGACCCATGAAAACCCCTAAAACAGAACATAAAAAAAATAGTTAATTTTTAAATCCCTTTGCCATTTTAAATCGAGCTTGATTTCTTAGGGCAAAATTAAACTACTTTCTATCGTCTGCTCAACCCTAGAAGGTAGTTCAGATCAGTAACTAAAGGCCTGACTAACCTTTGGAAACTGGTCAAAATTATTTTCTGAAAATTTATCTACTTTTTAATCAAGTGCTTTCCAATCTAACATAGCGTTTTAATTAATCAGTAGTCTACATAAGTAATTCATGCATATGCCAAAACCATAGCCTACATGAATAATTATTCAGTTTTTAACTGATACTTCGTTATTTGTTTTCCCATTGTATGCCTCTCTGAGGCTAATTTACTAAACCTGTTCCTGGGAAGGACAGAATTATGTTTTTTCTCGTTTTAGATCAACCAATGGAGATTATATTTTGGTAGAAGGAAGACATCACAATGAAAGGAAACATGTACTCTACAGTGGATGGATGGTCAAGTTACATGATGAACGGAAGGCTCTGTTTAGGAAGGATGTACAACAAGGTTACTGAAACAGGCAGGTCGAGAATACCCGGAACAAACTGATGGAGAAATGGTTTACCGAATTGATAAGAAGATGAGCAACACTTTTTAACTAATATTTCGTTGTTCTTTTTCCAATTGTATATGCCTCTGTGATTGATTGATTGATTGATTTTTTGGTGTTTTACGCCGCGCTCAAGATTATTTCACTTATATGACGGCGTTGCCAGTTTTATTGTGGGAGGAAACCGAGCTCTGTGCCCAGAGGAAACCCACGACCTTCCATTGGTAACTGGCAACCATCCCACATAGGTCATTTATGCCTCTTTGAGGCTAATTTACTAAACCTGTTCCTGGGAAGGACAGAATTATGTTTTTTCTCGTTTTAGATCAACCAATGGAGATAATATTTTGGTAGAAGTAAGACATCCCAATGAAAGGAAACATGTACTCTACAGTTGATGGATGGTCAAGTTACATGATGAACGGAAGGCTCTGTTTAGGAAGGATGTACAACAAGGTTACTGAAACAGGCAGGTTGATGGAGAATACCCGAAACAAACTGATGGACCAATGGTTTACCAAATTGACAAGATGTTGAGCGACAGGTTCAACGGAAGGATCGCCAGACCAATTGTTTAACAGTGATGCGCAAATGAAAGAAAGAGGCAGTTTAGATGGGATAAGTTACACAACTGACAGATGACAACTCACACAATAGACGGGAAAAAAGACCCAGATGATGGAAGAAAGTATTCAGAGCCGACAGTAGAAAGATTACAAGTTCATGGAAGAAATGGCACCCTAAAGGCATATATTTAATTCTTTGAGGAGAACGTAGACTTTATTCAACTGATAATGTTAGGTCGATATTACAAAATTATCTATTAGCATGGATAAAATGTGAGCAATACATATAAAAGTAAAGTTAATGTGACCCATGAAAACCCCTAAAACAGAACATAAAAAAAATAGTTAATTTTTAAATCCCTTTGCCATTTTAAATCGAGCTTGATTTCTTAGGCCAAAATTGAACTACTTTCTATCGTCTGCTCAACCATAGAAGGTAGTTCAGATCAGTAACTAAAGGCCTGACTAACCTTTGGAAACTGGTCAAAATTATTTTCTGAAAATTTATCTACTTTTTAATCAAGTGCTTTCCAATCTAACATAGCGTTTTAATTAATCAGTAGTCTACATAAGTAATTCATGCATATGCCAAAACCATAGCCTACATGAATAATTATTCAGTTTTTAACTGATACTTCGTTATTTGTTTTCCCATTGTATACCTCTCTGAGGCTAATTTACTAAACCTGTTCCTGGGAAGGACAGAATTATGTTTTTTCTCGTTTTAGATCAACCAATGGAGATTATATTTTGGTAGAAGGAAGACATCACAATGAAAGGAAACATGTACTCTACAGTTGATGGATGGTCAAGTTACATGATGAACGGAAGGCTCTGTTTAGGAAGGATGTACAACAAGGTTACTGAAACAGGCAGGTCGATGGAGAATACCCGGAACAAACTGATGGAGAAATGGTTTACCGAATTGATAAGATGATGAGCAACACTTTTCAACTAATATTTCGTTGTTCGTTTTCCAATTGTATATGCCTCTGTGATTGATTGATTGATTGATTTTTGGTGTTTTACGCCGCGCTCAAGATTATTTCACTTATATGACGGCGTTGCCAGTTTTATTGTGGGAGGAAACCAAGCTCTGTGCCCGGAGGAAACCCACGACCTTCCTCTGGTAACTGGCAACCATCCCACATAGGTCATTTATGCCTCTCTGAGGCTAATTTACTAAACCTGTTCCTGGGAAGGACAGAATTATGTTTTTTCTCGTTTTAGATCAACCAATGGAGATTATATTTTGGTAGAAGGAAGACATCCCAATGAAAGGAAACATGTGCTCTACAGTTGATGGATGGTCAAAATACATGATGAACAAAAGGCTCTGTTTAGGAAGGATGTACAACAAGGTTACTGAAACAGGCAGGTCGATGGAGAATATCCGAAACAAACTGATGGACCAATGGTTTACCAAATTGACAAGATGTTGAGCGACAGGTTCGAGGAAAGGATCGCAGACCAATTGTTTAACAGTGATGGGCTAATAAAAGAATAAGAGGCAGTTTAGATGGGATAAGTTACACAGCTGACAGATGACAACTCACACAATAGACGGAAAAAAGACCCAGATGATGCAAGAAAGTATACAGAGCCGACAGTAGAAAGATTACACGTTCATGGAAGAAATGGCACCCTAGAGGCATATATTTTATTCTTTGAGGACAACGTAGACTTTATTCAACTTATAATGTTAGGACGATATTACAAAATTATCTATTAGCATGGATAAAATGTGAGCAATACATATAAAAGTAAAGTTAATGTGACCCATGAAAACCCCTAAAACAGAACAACAAAAAAATAGTTAATTTTTAAATCCCTTTGCCATTTTAAATCGAGCTTGATTTCTTAGGCCAAAATTGAACTACTTTCTATAGTCTGCTCAACTATAGAAGGTAGTTCAGATCAGTAACTAAAGGCCTGACTAACCTTTGGAAACTGGTCAAAATTATTTTCTGAAAATTTATCTACTTTTTAATCAAGTGCTTTCCAATCTAACATAGCGTTTTAATTAATCAGTAGTCTACAGAAGTAATTCATGCATATGCCAAAACCATAGCCTACATGAATAATTATTCAGTTTTTAACTGATACTTCGTTGTTTGTTTTCTATTTTTATGCCTCTCTGAGGCTAATTTACTAAACCTGTTCCTGGGATGGGCAGAATTATGTTTTTTCTCGTTTTAGATCAACCCATGGAGATTTTATTTTGGTAGAAGGAAGACATCACAATGAAAGGAAACATGTACTCTACAGTTGATGGATGGTCAAGTTACATGATGAACGGAAGGCTCTGTTTAGGAAGGATGTACAACAAGGTTACTGAAACAGGCAGGTCGATGGAGAATACCCGAAACAAACTGATGGAGGAATGGTTTACCAAATTGATAAGATGATGAGCGACAGTTTTCACCTAATATTTTGTTTTTTGTTTTCCAATTGTATGCGTCTCTGATTGATTGATTGATTTTTTCGTGTTTTACGCCGCGCTCAAGATTATTTCACTGATATGACGGCATTGCCAGTTTTATTGTGGGAGAAAACCGGGCTCTGTGCCCGGAGGAAACCCACGACTTTCCGCTGGTAAATGGCAACCATCCCACATAGGTCGTTTATGCCTCTCTGAGGCTAATTTACTAAACCTGTTCCTGGGAAGGACAGAATTATGTTTTTTCTCGTTTTAGATCAACCAATGGAGAATATATTTTGGTAGAAGGAAGACATCCCAATGAAAGGAAACATGTACTCTACAGTTGATGGATGGTCAAGTTACATGATGAACGAAAGGCTCTGTTTAGGAAGGATGTACAACAAGGTTACTGAAACAGGCAGGTCGATAGAGAATACCCGAAAAAAACTGATTGAGGAATGGTTTACCGAATTGATAAGATGATGAGTGACGGTTTTCAATTAATATTTCATTGTTTGTTTTCCAATTTTATGCCTCTCTGAGGCTAATTTACTAAACCTGTTCCTGGGAAGGACAGAATTATGTTTTTTCTCGTTTTAGATCAACCAATGGAGATTATATTTTGGTAGAAGGAAGACATCCCAATGAAAGGAAACATGTACTCCACAGTTGATGGATGGTCAAGTTACATGATAGACGAAAGGGTCTGTGTAGGAAGGATGTACAACAAGAATACTGAAACAGGCAGGTCGATAGAGAATATCCGAAACAAACTGATGGAGGAATAGTTTACCAAACTGACAAGATGATGAGCGACAGGTTAGACGGAAGGATCGCCAGACCAATTGTTTAACAGTGATGCGCTAATGAACCGAAAGAGGCATTTAGATGGGATAAGTTACACAACTGACAGATGACAACTCACACAATAGACGGAAAAAAAGACCCAGATGATGGAAGAAAGTATACAGAGCCGACAGTAGAAAGATTACAAGTTCATGGAAGAAATGGCAGCCTAAAGGCATATATTTAATTCTTTGAGGAGAACATAGACTTTATTCAACTTATAATGTTAGGACGATATTACAAAATTATCTATTAGCATGGATAAAATGTGAGCAATACATATAAAAGTAAAGTTAATGTGACCCATGAAAACCCCTAAAACAGAAGGAGGAATGGTTTACCAAACTGATAAGATGATGAGCGACAGGTTCGACGAAAGATGGCCAACCAAACCAATTGTTTAAGAGTGATGGGCTGATAAAAGAAAGAGGCAGTTTAGCTGAGATACGATAACTCACACAATAGACGAAAAAAGACTTACTTGTTGGAAAAAAGGTTACAGAGCCGACAGTAGAAAGGTTACAAGTTCATGGAAGATCCAAATTAGATCCAATGTCGTAAGATTAGTGGTTTACTTTATGGTAGAAATGCAACCCAGCTGATTATAAGCTATGTATATTTATGTTTTTGTCCTTTTAGATCAACCAACTTAGATTATATTTTGGTGGATGGAAGGTAGACAAGCTGCGACAAGCTGCGAAGTTGATGGACGAAAAGCTGCACGTTTGGTAGAAGAATAGTTACACAGTTGATGGAAGAATAGCTACACAGTTGATGGAAGAATAGTTACATAGTTGATGGACGAAAACCTACAGTTGACAGACGAAAAGCTACACTGTTGATGGATGAAAACCTACACAGTTGAGGGATGAAAAGCTACACAGTTGGTAGAAGAATAGTTGCACAGTTGGACGAAAACCTACAGTTGATGGAAGACAGATGACCAAGGTGATGAAAACAGAGGATCAGTTGATTGGTAAGTTAAGTTTATTTATATTCAATCTTGTTTAACAGATCTTTAAATAAAGATTTCCAAAGGCATATACCAAATTCTTTTCTTAAGACAACATCAGAAATGCATGTACGATATATGGACATGGACAGAGTCTGAATATTTCACATAATTTAAACAAATAAATGAAATGCAATGATCAAGACATTAAATGTGCTGAAAATTATTATTCAAATTTCTCGGAATCTGTGAACTACGTTCTGCGGACTATGTCACCAATAGAAAGTTGTTTACATCCAATACCAACAGTCCGAGCCGCTGGTGTTGGCCGATCAAAAGAATTCTAAAATGACAGTATGTTCTCTCATAAAGTGTTGACCAATTCAGTCAAGCGTAAGATTGTTGCCAAGCTCCAACAGAAATTTGCAATGTCTTCCAGACCTAGAGCCAGTACCTTTTACCATGGCAGGAAAATGACAACCACATAAATAAAACTATCTTAACTACAAGGTACAACACAAGCAATTATTGAATTAATGAGAAAAAATAAACCCATAATTAGTTAGTTTGTGAACAACATGAGATTTCGACACCTACATGTATACCAGTGTCTTCGTCAAGTGTAACACCTAAGTTAAGCCCACGGCACACTAGGCGATTTTGAACGCCGGTCGTGGCGATCAGGCGATGGTCGTGTAGTCTGCCCGCTCCCACGACGGCGATTTCGAGCGCCGGCGACTGTTGCCGCATCGATCGCCGGTATCAGAACATGTTTGATTTTCGGAATCAAAATCGCCGGCGATATTTTACTCGTCGTGTAGTGTGCCACCTCTGGCGACCGCAATTTTGAACGCACTACTCTTTTGACCAATCAGTAGAAATAATTTTGTCACATGACGTTATGCAATGTGATAGTCACATGATCTTTTACTATTGTCACATGCCTTTTTGGTTATTATCGCCTGTGGAGATCGCCTAGTCTGTCCGCAGCAGTCGCCTGAACAGCCGACGGGCGATCATTGCCGGCAACAAAAGTTGCGCCGACGGGCGTCAACATTCGCCTAGTGTGTCCCGGGCTTTAGGTGTGGAAAGCTTGTGTTGTTCACAAACAACTGCGTGGTGATGCCTTAATTTTTTCTCATATGTATGGAACCCATGTTTAAAGGGAGTTTCAGACGTTTCGTACAATTATTGAATTATCTCTATCTTAGACCAAATTTTAGATTGATCACTTGGAATTCTTCCCAAATGCCATCACCATGATGATGTATGCCTTTTTAACATCACGAAGTCCTTTAGGAAGCAAATGTTTAAAGTACATTTTACATACACTTTTATGAATATATACTTGGAACCGTTATTTCTTTCCACATCTACGTTAAGCTAATATCTATTTTCCTCATTTTGGGAAGGGTATAATTTTATTATTGTCGTTTTAGGTAAACAGAAACGAGTTGGTACTATTTGGTGTGGAAGAAATGAAGTCCAAGCTATCAGAAGGATGGAAATCGACTTTGGTATATCCTGGATAAAGATAATATGGTTTATATTTTTGAAATTATATAATATTTTATTTATTATGAATTATTGGGCCTACTCGCGCTCCAAAAGATATGCTTAAACACAATATCGCTATAAGAGATGATAGAATCATGATTATCTCAACAATTTATCAATGTTTCAATGCGATGTTACATCTGTTCATTCTTGAACTGTTCTTGTTATTTTCTAATATTTTTTCTTCTAATCACCATAATCTTTGTCCTTCCATTTTATGGGAGGACTTTTTTCTATCTTTGCTGTTATAGATTTACAAGATTCCGAGAAGTTAGGTGTTCGTCACGTTGGATCTATCTCTCTTGGCTGTTGAGAACACTTTGTCTATGATTGAATTCATTTGAGTTTTACCTGTTGTTTGCGATTTCATCTTAAAATCCAGGTCTTGAGTCAAACTTATGACTTTTGTGTTGAGGTCCAAGTCTATATAGCTTCCGGATGACTCTTGACTCTGAATCTCTATGAAAATTACCAGATACCAAAACTTTTGAACGGGCATATTCCCTCATTTTTACCTCTTTTTGGCCCTGGGTGCTAAAGTATGTCATACTTCAATATATTAGAATGGGTAGTTTCAATTGTAAAAAAATACACCATTAGCAAAAAAGTTACGTAACTTTAAAGTTAATGTGAATAAATCTTAACGCATAATATACCAATAATAAACTTAGGTTAACGCAAACTAACATAAGTATAAATTGTGAGTTTTTTTCGTTCTTAAATCCTTTTCTGTCTCAAAGTTAATATTTTCCAGTTGAACTAATTTGCTTCGTTTATGTTTCAATTTTAATGAGCTTCGTTTCATGGACTAGTCACCCATGAAAAGTTGTTCATATCAGCGACCAGTGGTCTGAGCAGCCACAGGAAGCTGGTTTTAAATTGGTTTAAATTTTTTTAATTGAATTTATCCAGTCACATTTATGTTCCTGGGATGGGCAGAATTATGTTTTTGTCGTTTTAGATCTACCAATGGAGATTTTATTTTAAGTAGAAGGAAGACATCCCATTGAAAGGAAACATGTACTCTACAGTTGATGGATGGTCAAGTTACATGATGAACGGAAGGCTCTGTTTAGGAAGGATGTACAACAAGGTTACTGAAACAGGCAGGTCGATGGAGAATATCCGAAACAAACTGATGGAGGAATGGTTTACCAAATTGATAAGATGATGAGCGACAGGTTCGACGAAAGATCGCCAACCAGACCAATTGTTTAAGAGTGATGGGCTGATAAAAGAAAGAGGCAGTTTAGCTGAGAGACGATAACTCACACAATAGACGAAAAAAAGACTTGTTGGAAAAAAGGTTACAGAGCCGACAGTAGAAAGGTTACAAGTTCATGGAAGATCCAAATTAGATCCAATTTCGTAAGATTAGTGGTTTACTTTATGGTAAAAATGCAACCCAGCTGATTATAAGCTATGTATATTTATGTTTTTGTCATTTAGATCAACCGACGGAGATTATATTTTGGTGGATGGAAGGTAGACGAAAAGCTGCACAGTTGATGGACTAAAAGCTGCACAGTTGACGGACGAAAAGCTCCACTGTTGATGAACGAAAACCTCCACAGTTGACGGACGAAAAGCTACACAGCTGACAGTCGAAAAGCTACACAGTTGATTGAAGAATCGCTACACAGTTTACGTAAGACAGATGACCAAGGTGATGAAAACAACGAGGATCAGTTGATTGGTAAGTTAAGTTTATTTATATTCAATCTTGTTTAACAGATCTTTTAATAAAGATTTCCAAAGGCATATACCAAATTCTTTTCTTAGGACAACATCAGAAATGCATGTACGATATATGGACATGGACAGAGTCTGAATATTTCACATAATTTAAACAAATAAATGAAATGCAATGATCAAGACATTAAATGTGCTGAAAATTATTATACAAATTTTTCGGAATCTGTGAACAACGTTCTGCGGATATTGTCACCCATAGATAGTTGTTCACATCCAATACCAATGGTCCGAGCCGCCGGTGTTGGCCGATCAAAAGAATTCTAAAATGACAGTATGTTCTCTCATAACAATGTGTCGACCAATTCAGTCAGGTGTAAGATTGTTGCCAAGCTCCAACAGAAATTTGCAATGTCTTCCAGGTGTAGAGCCAGTACCTTTTACCATGTCAGTAAAATGACAACCACATAAGTAAAACTATCTTGACTAGAAGGTAGAGGACAAGCAATTATTGAATTAATGAGAAAAAATCACCACATAGTTAGTTGTTTGTGAATAAGACAAGATTTCGACATCAGTGTCTTCGTCAAGTGTAACACGTAAGTTAGGTGTGGAAAGCTCGTGTTATTCACAAACAACTACGTGGTGATGCCTTAATTTTTCTCATTTGTATGGAACCCATGTTTAAAGAGAGTTTCAAACATTTCGTACAATTATTGAATTATCTCTATCTTAAACCAAATTTTAGATTGATCACTTGGAATTCTTCCCAAATGCCATCACCATGTATGTCTTTTTAACATCACGAAGTCCTTTAGGAAGCAAATTTTTAAAGTACATTTTACATACACTTTTATGTATATATATTTGGAACCGTTATTTTTTTCCACATCTACGTTTAGCTAATATCTATTTTCCTCATTTTGGGAAGGGTATAATTTTATTATTATCGTTTTAGGTAAAAAGGAATGAGTTGGTACTATTTGGTGTGGAAGAAATGAAGTCCAAGCTATCAGAAGGATGGAAATCGATTTTGGTATATCCTGGATAAAGATAATATGGTTTATATTTTTGAAATTATATAATATTTTGTTTATTATGAATTATTGGGCCTACTCGCGCTCCAAAAGATATGCTAAAACACAATATCGCTATAAGAGATGATAGAATCATGATTATCTAAACAATTTATCAATGTTTCAATGTGATGTTACATCCATAGGGTTAGCCAGACACCCGTCCACCCGTCCAAGTGGACGGGCAATTGGCCGACAGGGGCTATTTTGGACGGGCGAAAAAAATTAAAAAAAAAAAAAACATTTTAACACCCTAAAAATTAAGTAAAATGCGTAAAAAAAATGACACGACAGACTTCATGTCGCCTGTATCAACTGTTATGTCGGTAAATTAGTAATTAGGACTCAATTATTTCGTTTATCAAAGTACTTGTCGATGTTATACTGCCGTCGGAAGGACCGCCTGGAGCTCAAATAGCAAAAATCTGCGTGCAGTAGTGGGATGGTGCCCGTAACAGCCGGCCAGCTATCAGGCCTCGCGCTCGGTTTAACACCTTTTGTAAGCTGTAGCCTAGTTTTAATGTTTGTTGTAAAACAGCTTTAATCTTGAAAGGCTTTTATTTACTGTTTATGATCCTTATACTTTCTAATAAAATGGGATTTCGCAAAGTAAAAGACGGTGCCACATCGCAAGTTCACAATGCGACCACGTGATCTTCGTGACGTAATGGCCTTCCTTGTTTGACCTTTAGCCAGGTTAGGAAGCTTTTTATTCACACTTACGGCGTAGTGTCTTGGCTACGAATATCTTTTAATTGACAACAGTGCCACTCATGCAAGTGTTTACGCGAGTGATTGGAGTGAAATGTCATTTTCCTTGGAATTTTTTGATAGAGTTTACACCGTACGGGTATCCGATCAGTTATCCGATCCGTAACCTATACTAGTCTATAGTATACACCCAACACTTATGCGTGTTTAACCCAAGCGATCAGGCTTTCCCGCCGATGACAACAGGCTTACGTATCGAGGCATCTCCTTTCAAAAATTCAACCTCCAAATATAAATAAAACTTGTTATTGAGTTACATTTGTCAGCCGACCCAAGAATAGTCGCCTTCTGCCGTGTCCGGGACTTTTTCTAACACGAGAAATGACGTCACATCAGCTTTAACGTTGGATGTATGATAACTGTTTCCCGTCACTCTACAAAAGCATGCAGACGAGCGGTCCCTAAAACTTCATTTCAGAGTCTTGATAGAAATTGAACTATTTCAACAAAAGTCGGCTGAGCCCAGCTTCACTTCTGTGAAATTTCTTGTCAGTGCAAACACTGATGTAAATTTTAGCATTGAAAACCCGGCGAAAGCGTACGATAACTGATCGGATACCCGTAGGGGCTACATATTGACGTATTGGGACTGCGGCAGCGCACGTCTGTTTTTGCTTTGGAATGGTGATGTAGTGGGTTGACCGACAGACGACCTTATGTAGGAGTGATTTGTTCAAGCATCCTTTTCTTTTTTATTCTCTGTTTGTTGTACATTTAGTCAAAGTCGGAACTTTGAATATATGATACACTTAGAAGATTGTACTAAATCAATGCGTTAACGAGTGTTTGAACATACCACGGTACGCCGTACGGTAGCATAAACAATCAGTAGGATTAATCGTATAGCCTACAGTACAGCTCTACGTGTACAGATATAAAAAATAAATTTATCATGTTTGCTCGCGACGTAATTTGTTGTTTGTTATTTCTTCAAATAATAAATTAAAAAAAAAAAAAAAAAGTTGAGAAATTTTTTTTTTTTTTTTTGAGGGGGGGGGGGGGGGGGGGGGGGGGGGTCAAGCGCCCGTGGCTCTAGAGTTTTGGACGGGCTACTTCGAATTTCTGGCTAATGCCCTGCATCTGTTCATTCTTGAACTGTTCTTGGTATTTTTTTATATTTTTTCTTCTAATCACTATAATCTGTCCTTCCATTTTATGGGAGGACTTCTTTCTATCTTGCTGTTTTAGATTCACAAGATTCCGAGAATTTAGGTGTTTATGTCACGTTGGATCTATCTCTCTTGGCTGTTGAGAACACTTTGTCTATGATTGAATTCATTTCAGTTTTACCTGTTGTTTGCGATTTCATGTTAAAATCCAGGTCTTGAGTCGAAGCTATGACCTTTGTGTGTTGAGGTTCAAGCCTATATAGCTTCCGGATGACTCTTGACTCTGAATCTCTATGAAAATTACCAGATACCAAAACTTTTGAGCGGGCATATTCCCTCATTTTTACCTCTTTTTGGCCCTGGGTGCTAAAGCATGTCATACTTCAATATATTACAATGGGTAGTTTCAATTGTGAAAAAGTACACAATTAGCAAAAAGTTATGTAATTTTAAAGTTAATGTGAATAAATCTTAACGCAAACTAACACAAGTATAAATTGTGAGTTTTTTTATAGCTCTTAAATCCTTTTCTGTCTCAAAGTAAACATTTTCCAGTTGAACTAATTTGCTTCGTTTATTTCTCAATTTTAATGGGCTTCGTTTCATGGACTAGTCACCCATGAAAAGTTGTTCATATCAGCGACCAGTGGTCTGAGCAGCCACAGGAAGCTGATTCTAAATTGGTTAATTTTAAGATGCTTTAATTCATTTTATTTGGTCGAGTGGTCTATACAACATTGACCTTATTTAATCAATTAACTCAGTGATATTACCGTTAAAATCTATCAAAACTGCATTGAGAATCTTTAAATTTCAGAAGATTTACACTTGAATTTCAACGAAATATAGATACAATATTGTTCAAATCTTCTCGTAGAGATGAGATGCTTTAACTCCTGAGCCAAAGTGTAATTGGTAATCTTCAGAATTCCCTTTTTTGGAAGACACACACAATTTTTTAATGCTGCCTTACAACAATGTAAGAAGGTCCCAAGCCCTTGTCAAAAGGAGAGGGGAAAACTGTGTTTTTTGTGCAAGCTTTAATTTATCATTAATTTTGAAAATATTGGTGTACCTATTGCGGCTATTGTATATGTTTACTACCTAATGTAAAGAAATTTCTTAATTTACTGCTTTGTCAGCATTTTATAAGGAAACAAAATGAAACTAGATTAGAGTTCAATAAATTCCACAAATCAATGATATATTCATATTATTTTTTCTCAACCTATTCTTATAGCCTCGAATAGTTAATAGTTCACTTTGGATACTATCATAATCAACAAACGCAATATTTCCTATGTTTAACCACTACCTTCATCTTGTTGTTTTATACTTAAGGATTTGATCATTTGTTGGAGATTATTAAAAGACAATGAATGAGGCAGATGGGACACATTTTGGTGGAGACTGCTTTCCCCACCAAACTTTTCAAGGTTTAAGTCCCTGGGTGAAAAAATTTTTCATCTTGTTTTAGAATTGATCACTTGTAAGTGAAGGAGACCGACAGGTGTCATTTGAAAGTAAAGGAGACAGACAGAGGTCATTTGTTGATGAAGGGGACAGATAGGAGTCATTTGTTCATGAAGAAGACAGATAGGAGTCATTTGTTCATGAGGGAGACAAAGGTCATTTGTTGATGAAGGAGACAGATAGGAGTCATTTGTTCATGAAGAAGACAGATAGGAGTCATTTGTTCATGAGGGAGACAGACAAAGGTCATTTGTTGATGAAGGAGACAGATAGGAGTCATTTGTTCATGAGGGAGACAGACAAAGGTCATTTGTTGATGAAGGAGACAGATAGGAGTCATTTGTCAGCTTTATGATTGAGGACTCTTAATCGAAATCTGATTTTTACAAGAGGGAATTATCTTTTTTTTTCTATTTTATTATATACACTGTACGGTAACTCCTTACATCACAATGGTAATATTGACAGTGATTTTCAAAATCCATATCACCACACTAGCATAGGGTCGTATAACCTGGGAATCTGTATCACCATACTAGCATAGGTCACTATAACATTAGGCAGAACAACTTTTTTTGTTCTATGATGACGTCAATGTCAACACCAAGGTGGTACAATCGTATTTTTGCGAGATCTCCTTTAGAGTAGACTTGGCTAAGATAGACCTTGTACGCCTTTACCGGACAGAGCGCAGGGATTGTCGCATCTAGGGTAAATTTTTAAAAGCTATAAAAAAAAATATAAAATCCCTGACATCAGACATCATGTGAATATATACTTTGAATTTAAGAAAACAGTATACTAATAAAGAAAACGTAGAGTCCATTTCCCAAAATAGTCCCATTTTGACAACAACAGACAAAATGGCGACGTTTCTGTCGACCACTCACCTTGAGCTGGCCGCTGGGGCGTTCCTAATAGTTTCTAGTGTTTGAAATGTTTAATGTACCCTACGATATCTTTAGCTGAGTGTAAAACAGCAATTGAAAAGCGGGTATATAATGCGCGCAAACACCATGTAGAATTCCACGATGTTGTTGTTTTGTTGAATGTTTAAAAGTCAAATGATTAGTTGACCTCCAACCCAATTCCGATAAAAATGGCAACTATGAGCCTTGGCGGTTAAATCAGGACTTTAGGGCAAGTTCTAATTGATTGCAAGGAGGTATATACCTACTTGATCAACACACTATCTTGGATACAAACTGCTGTCAAATCTATTTATAGAGAAGCTAACGATCTCTCCCAATATTAAATAAATTATGTAATCTGAAGATAAATTTTAACAAAAGTCATCAAAGGATGACGTATCCCCCATGCACCACAAAAGATTGTGGAAGTGGAAATATACTAACAGGCAAAAGTTCATTTCCATACAGGATATCCACATCCTCACTTGTGTGACAGGGTAGATGTTTGAGACTTCTCTTATTTTGTAATTGTTTTATTGTAAATGATTATAGGAAACAACTTAGCATTGTTTTTATGTTCATTGTATGCACTTGTTATTCTTGACCAAAATATGTTTAAGATTCTCTTATTATGATTCACTGGGAGTGTTAGCTGTGGGCAGGGAATAGGATGTACCCAACCCCAGATTGTTAACTGTCATCTGTTTGCACCCAAGTGACCTAGGGATTGCCTCTCTAAGCAGAGACTGGACAGTATACTATTTTGCAAAATGAGTGTGGGTCATTTTGATCAGAAACACAAATAGATTGTCCATCAGGAAATGTATCATATCCGGTCAGAACTTCCTGGAAGGTGGGTGTTTTCATTGTATATAAGGAATTGGTCAAGGCAACTCGGTAGTCAGTCATGTAAGCTGCTACTAAGGACTGCCCTTGGGTTGGCAAAACACCCAAGGAATGCCAGTAGCGTATTTTTTTATTGTGAAAGGATATCTTGAACCTATAATGTAGACCAGCTCAACTAATAGTATTCAGTGCTCTTCCCTGGTTTTTTTTATGGTTTCTGTTTATATGGTTTTTTTCTTTCTCGGTTTCTTGAGTTAAAATTAATAAAACTGCAAAACTTCTGAAAGTGTGCGTGTCAGTTGCTATAGACAGGGAGTCAATACCAGGATCTGCGAACGGCGAGAGATAACGACCATCATCGTCTCTTGAAAATTTAACACTTGATAACAACCATCCTCACCAAGTTTCCACAATATTCAATGCAATATGTAGGGCAACCATTA
Source organism: Lepidochitona cinerea (assembly GCA_963971465.1). Taxonomy (NCBI): domain Eukaryota; kingdom Metazoa; phylum Mollusca; class Polyplacophora; order Chitonida; family Tonicellidae; genus Lepidochitona; species Lepidochitona cinerea. Next base: position 2,104,523 of record OZ020559.1, read on the forward strand.
ATAATTAGACGGTTGCGGGTAACCTGACCGACCCGATTGAAAACGGGCAGACCGAAATGTTTTTTTTTAAAGATTTTCTGAATTTCAATTTTTTTATTAAAGCAAAAACGGGGAATTTGCCCGCAGCTGATTCTTGTCTAGTCTGCTTTATGTTGAGTGGATCGAAGTTATACAGATACGGCCGCACGGCCTTCTACAATAGGCTGAATCTGACTAAATTTTCAACCTTGTGCCGCTCGTTAGACTGGACCCCTGTGTTCATGCAGCACGACCCGGTGTTCGACAACTGAACAGTTCCTACGCCTTATCGCACAGCGAGCAGAGCATAGATAAACTGAGATTTGGTTGTAACTTCAACTCGAGGCAGATTATCTCAATTACAATGACACTGTCTTTAAATCCAATCAGAATTAACGTCCGGAGTCGAGAATGGATAAACAATTTAGCAGATTCTAACCTGTCGATTTTCATTTTGTAATGCTTTCATGTATGTCCGCGACGGACTTCTCAGAAATCTATTTTCATTGGTCCGAGTATCTGTAGTTTGCAAATTTATGCAGATAAAACATAGGTCGAGACTGGCGTCCACTCATAAAAGTGTTTATTTATGTCCCTTGCAATTCGTGAACGCTAATTAAATTTCTAAATAAATTATACGTACTACATAGATTTTCCAGACGTCTGCAAGACATGATCAGTTTGTCATCTACTCTGCTTCCGACACCCGCTCGGCGCTGTTGTAGTCAAGCGAGTCCAGGTGTGAAATTGTCAGTGTTTGTCGACGTTTTACTGGCTGAGGAGTGTGCGGTTGCAGTGAAACTATTACTTGTAAAAATTTCAGTACCTGTTCTGACCAGGCAGCTATTCCCAAGATAAATAAAACTTTATTGTCTACGGCATTTTTGATTGCCTTTGAAAAAGCATGTTTAAGACGTCTAAAGTACAATCTCTGGGACATCACCGATTGCCGCGGTGAATTGCTAGGGCTTTGAACATATTTATCATGACAAATGTTTGCAAAAAAAATTTCTCTAGCAATCGTAGGCATTGCTGACCTCAATGAATATCAAGTGCAACGAGACGCAACTTTCGCAAAGCAATATAAACGTCAAAGAGAGTTTCAAACATTTCTTAATATAAACGTCAGTATAAAATAATTTTAAAAAAAAAACCCTGACCGACCGGTCTTCCAAAAGTAAGGCTTGTTACCCCCAACCTACTAATTCTTAATGATCGCCTAGTAGGAAATGCATTTAGAAACCCATATCAGGTGGAATCAAGAAAAAAACAAGACGCAGCGTTCAGCGGGCTGTTTTACAAAGCTGGCATAACTTTACTTCAACCTTAACAACGTATTTCTTAATTATTGTGACGCCATGGTAATTACGTCGAACGTAGCTTGGGGCTGCTTTGTAAAACGGACCCCTGGAAGGTAATTTAGCAGGGCTATGATAAGGTCCATGCAGTGCCCTGAAACACTGTATGTCATCAGAAACAAGCACCTATTGTTTATGTCTTCCTGTACAGTTGGAAAAGGGCAGCAACTCTGAAAATAGCAAAACCAGCACAAATCGCATGATATCCAGCACGTAAACCAAAATAATTTTTTTTTTATACAAAACGTGGGAGGAGATGCGATGACCAGCACTAATTGTCTATGTCTTGTATACTGTGTTAAAAGGGTGGTAACTAAAAATAATGAAACCAGCTACCAAAATAGCAGGCGCACATCCTCTCATGATATCCAGCATGTCCATCAAGTCGTGAAATTTTTTTATAAAAACTATGAGAGGAGATGCACTGACAAGCACAAATTGCCTTTGTATACTGTCGTAAAAGGGCAGTAACTCTGAAAATAATAAAACCAGCGTAACCAGAATAGGAGGGGCAGATCCTCGCATGATATCCAACACGTCTCCCAAGTTTCGAAAAAAATGATGAAAACCCTGGGAGGAGATACGACGACAAGAAATGATTACGGACAGACAGACGGACAGACAAGCTGATCCCCCCACCCCCCGCATTATATGCAGGGGGGGGGGGGTGGGGGGTGGAATAAAAATATTTACAGAACTTAACAATTGGACAAGGGATAAAAACAACATCAAAATAAAACAAAGTAGGCCTAAATATTTTTCAACTCACGTGCTTGCTTCTGTCATCTGCTTCATCCCATTTCAAGTACCACTCTCAGAATTATTCCTTGATGCTCATCGTGGGCAGATTTCATGAGAAGTTTGTGCATATATTGCATAAAGTTATTAATTGTTCCTGTACTTTTTTTTCGTAAATTTGTTATTTTATTGACTGTTAAAATGTTCCATAACCATGTACCTGGCTCAGTCTGCATATTTTAACTGCATGATGAATTTTCGGGCGATGATGAAATTTTTGTTGCTGCTTTGGAGGAGGTCACTGTTGATAGTTTTTCTTCTGCTTGTGTTGACAATGGTTATACTTATAGCGGTAACGAAATCATTCAGCCAATCATTGCCATGGGAAGGAATATTGCCAGTGTCAGTGAAACTGTTGTTACGCTAATCCAGGGAAATCAAAACAACCAACTTTCATCAATGTGGATATCCAATATCAACAGGATTTCAATACTAAAATACGAAACAAAAACACTGTTAAAAGACGGAAAGCACTGTGAAAACTTTTCATACTTTTTTAAAAGGAAGCCCAAATTTTGATGATCTCCAAGCACATGAAATCCCTCCCAATGATTTTGAACAATTATATTGGAGCTTTCATCCTGTCAGTCTGAAAATTTGACGGGAGAGAGGATGAGCGGCAGAGAAGTTCTTGCTTCCAGGAGCAATTGAAAATCCCCCGGCCCCACATAAGATGGTGAAAGTGGAAACATACTAAGAACAGACAAAATTTCATTTCCATACAGGAAATCCACATCCTCACTAACAACCATCCTCACCAAGTTTCAACAACGTCCAATGCAATATGTGATCGTCAACTTGCTTGACGACACAAGGACCGATTACTCTGTAGGTTTAACGACAATGCTGGACAACTGATTGATAATTATAATGTTTATTCGTAGCCAAACACTTTCCTTTACTTACAGCACACGATAGAAACCTATACATTGCTTACACCAAGACGTATCCGTGCAGCCTATGTATATTCCTGCAATGCAGCTTCTTTAACAACCAGTGTTCACAGATTGACTAAAATAAAATAAAAAATAAAATTTAAGAAACAATCGAACCGTAATACGACTTATATAGAGGCTAATCAAGCTGCACGGAGACACAGTAGGTTACAGACATTTACCGTACATGGATTACAATATAGCTTGCAAATGTGCTTTAATTAATACTTCAGTTAAACTGTTTCATATATCTACTGTATCAACTTTATCAAAGCTAACGTGACAATGTAAACCTTTGGTATCTGAAATACATGGCATAAAGCCTTACGGAACGTCACAACGCGAACATAGAATCTAATACTGCTATCGAACCAGTGCAAATACATGTTATTGTTAACAACAAAAACTTAAGCAAAAACAATATTTGTAATGATTAGCTGTCTTATAAAACAAGATGCCACGACTTTGTTGGCACATAAAAATATACATGGAAACATACCGTATAAGTAAACCAAGGCGGTTTTCTTAGCACAAAAAATAACACGGCCAATCTCTCTCAATTCGCCATGAAAAAGAACAAGTCAAAGGTCAAACCGTAACCAAGGTGACGTAACTGCCAATTATCTCCCTTTGACCATAGCAAAAAGTTATCAAAATAAACTACGTCTAGTTTGGCCGCTACATACCGGCCCTCTAAATGTGTATACCAATACACATTTACCAAAAAATACATAAAAAAGGCCAAACGTTCAACAAACATCATGTGGAGAATAATGATGATGGTCACCATCATCCTCAAAGTATTTACTAACTCACTGCGACTCTAACAGGAGACATAACTTTGCAATAGGTCTCCTCAACGTGCTAGTCTTGGTTTTAACATCTACCATTCTTACAATTCCCTGTTTGTCTTTAATTACACCAAGAACTCTGCCTAATGCCCAGGAATTACGAGGGGTAGAGTCCATGATTAGAACAATATCACCAATAGTCAAGTTCCTTCTGGGATGATACCACTTCTGTCTCGCTTGAAGTAAAGGCAGAAACTCTCTGATCCATCTACTCCAAAACACATCTGCGAGATATTGTACTTGTCTCCACCTTCTCTTTGTGTAGCAATCCTTCTGGTTAAAGCTGCCGGGTGGTGCGGATTCACCAGATCGTAAGAGGAGTAGGTGATTGGGTGTTAACACGTCCAGATCATTAGGGCTGTTAGGACACTCAGTTATGGGACGACCATTAACTATGGCTTCGGCTTCGCAGAACAGTGTCCGGAGAGACTCGTCATCGAGATTGATATTCTGCTGGTGGAGGAGTGAGTACAAAATCTTCCTGATAGTCCTTATCATTCTCTCCCACACTCCTCCGAAGTGGGAGCCTGTGGGAGGATTAAATTCCCATGAAATACCCTTTTGAAGCAAAGCATCATTGATCTTTTGCTGGTTCCACTTCTGGATTTCTTCCCGCATCTCTCTTTCGGCGCCTACTAAATTTGTCCCATTGTCGGACCTGATAAACTTCGGTGGACCCCTGCGAGCGACGAAGCGCCTTATCGCACCGATACAGGAGTCGGTGTCTAACGAATGAGCTATTTCCAAATGCACAGCTCGGATGGATAAACAGGTAAGTACAACTCCATATCTTTTAACTATGGAACGCCCCCTCTTCACCTCAAAGGGTCCAAAAAAATCAATACCTACTCTTGAGAATGGAGGCTCATCATAAACAAGACGCTCAGCTGGCAGATCTGCCATCTTCTGCCTTTCACCTGGGGCCTTGTAACGCCTGCAGAGAACACATCTAGATATCAAGCCTTTGATGATCGAAGAAGCTCTGATTATCCAGTACTGTTGACGCACTACTGACAGAACTGCATTCTTTCCTGCATGACCAACTGAATGATGAGCGTCTTCAAGAATTAACTTGGAAACATGAGACTGTTTTGGCAAAAGAACGGGATGCTTCACTGATGTCGATAGGTTAACCCGTTGCAGTCTTCCACCGACACGAAGAACGCCGTCTTCAAGGAAAGGATCCAGTTTCAACAGAGGAGACCCCTTCTTCACTCGCTTAGAGTCTTGGAGAAATTGAATTTCGTCAGGTAAGTATTTATGTTGTTCATGAGCTGCCAAAATTCTTTCAGCTGATTGGATATGCTCCAATGACAAAAACATAGATTTGAAAGTTTTATTGCATTGAGTAACTCTCTGAAGCTTGAGAGTGTGATGCTGTGATGTAGACTTCAGGTCTGCAACTTTCTCGTCCTTGACTTGCTGATTGATGGCAGCTTGTAGCTGTTTACTGACACGAACTTGCTGTTTCCACTTTTGTACGATCAATAACACCCAAGCCAATGTTCTTCGAAGCTTACGCCAGTTAGAATGTCTGTAAATGAGCTTGTCAACTACATCTTCACTAAGCTGCGTAGAAGTAGCAGCGCAAGTGTGTTTGACTTCGACGTCGTCGCTAGGTATGACCTTGATGTCTTCCGTAGCACTTGGCCACTCCGACTCAGACTCGTACAGGAACTTGGGCCCTTGAAGCCACATGCTTTCATTCAAAAGTTTCTTTATATGAAATCCTCGGGAAGCACAATCCGCAGGATTCCTTTTCGTATCGACATACTTCCATTCTTCTACCTTGGAAGCATCTCGAATCACAGAGATGCGATTCGCCACGAAAGTATGAAAGCGGGTACTTTCATTTGCTATGTACCGTAAAACACTCATACTGTCAGTCCAATAAAATGTGTTGTCTATTTTGTAGTCTATCTCTTTGACAAGAGTCTGGCCAAGCCTAACAGCCACAGTGGCTGCAGTTAACTCGAGTCTCGGGATTGTGACCGTTTTTAAGGGTGCCACCCTGGCCTTTCCTGTAACAAAAGAGCAACACACCTCACCCTTAATGTCAACTAACCGTAAATAAGCGACCACTCCGTAAGCTAGGTTACTAGCATCTGAAAACAGATGCAACTGACAACTTACAACTTGCCCAAAACCGTTTGGCTTGTAGCAACGGTTGACCCGCAACGTTTCTAATTCATTTAATTCAAAGCACCACTTGCGCCACTCCTCAAGGTCTTTGTCTTCTACCTTCTTATCCCATTCGAGGTTCCGACGACAGATATCTTGTAACAAAAGCTTTACTCTGAGGACAAATGGTGCTGCAATACCCAGCGGGTCGTAAACAGAGGAAACAAGAGAAAGGATGCCACGCCTTGTAGGTGGTCGATCATGCAATACAATTTTGAAACCCAACGAGTCAGACTCTACAAACCAGAACACCCCTAGGGCTCGTTCGTTAGGAAGTTCTTCCTGATCCAAATTAAGTTCTTTGATATCCTTTGCCCTTTCTTCAAGAGGTACAGTCTCGATAACCTGACGACTATTGGAAACCCACTTGGTGAGACGAAATCCCCCTGTACGACACAAGGCTGTGGCGTTATCAACAAATCCGATGGCTTCTGCTTCATCGGCAAAGGAAACTAAACAATCGTCAACATAGAAATGACGATGGACTGCTTCAGAAGCTTCAGGGCTGAACTGGTGACCATGGTCTTTAGCAGTTTGCCGAAGGGCATAACTGGCGCAGCTCGGAGACGAGGCTGCACCGAAAAGATGCACTACCATGCGATACACCTGAGGCTCGGAATCGATATCCCCATCAGGCCACCATAGAAAGCGGAGGCAATCTGTATCTCCTTTCTGAACTAGAACCTGAAAAAACATTGCCTCGATATCGCCCATCAACGCTATCTTTTCCTCACGAAACCTATACAGAACCCCAAGCAGATTGTTGGTCATGTCAGGACCTTGAAGTAATTGCCTGTTGAGAGATGTTCCCAAATACATCGCCGCACAATCAAACACTACGCGGATTTTTTCCGGTTTGCGCGGATGGTACACGCCGTGGTGTGGAATGTACCAGACGCGCCCATCCGAACGATCTAAATCCTCTTGTGGTACAACTTCAGCATACCCCATGCCAAGCACCTTAGACATAAACTCTTTATAGTCTTTACCATACAGCTCATCCCTTTGAAACTTCTTCTTTAGACCATGGAGGCGTTGTAAGGCATGTGCTTTATTGTCCGGTAACTTGGCATCTGGGCGTCTAAACGGCAATGGAATACTGTAACGTCCGTTTTCATGGACAACATTGTCGTTTACTAACTTTAAAAACTTTTTGTCTTCTTGTGACGGTTCTCGCTTTTCATCTGTCACCCTCTCCGGGAAGTCCATGTTAAACGATTTTCTCAATAGTCTGTCCAAATTATGCAGCTCTTCAATTTCTTGAGCAGCAACCATATCAACTTTGTTTACTGGGTAGATGTTGTCTTCTGGACCAGATTTGGTCAAATTCCAGATAATCCACCCCAGTCTAGATTTGACGGCATGCGGGCTTCCTCTAGTCCCAGTTCGAAGTTCGATAGGACTATAGGCATCCGCAACATTGTTACCAATCAACAGGCCCACCTTAGCGTCGATTTCCGGAAGGTTAATTTCCCGTAAATGTTCCCATTGATGAATGTCTTGATTTGATGGTATCTGTGCTAGTGATACTGGCATTTCCCCTTTACTGTACACCCGTGGAAGGTCAACTTCATTTTCAAGGTCAAGGTCACATACTTGAAGGTTGTCAATGGCATGGGTTGCCATGGTAAATTGATTACCCATGGTATTAAGAGTAATAGACATTTTCTTTCCTCTAAGACCAAGTTGCTGAATTATTTCCTGGCTACAGAAGCTAACGCTGCTACCAGGATCCATGAAGGCATAAGTCACAACTGTTTGCAGTCCATTTTTAGCCTTCACTTTAACCGGTATAATAGCCATAGCACATTGACCTTCTCCGGCCCTCATAGAACTGTGCACATCTTTCACGGAGTTGGCATCGGATTTTGGTTTCTCGGTTTCAGGTTGTGACTTGCGGATTTTGCTTTCATCATGCAGCCATGTTGGATGTTTGAAACTACAAATACTACAGGATAATCTTACACGACAAGCTATGCTCTGGTGGCCAGATTTGAGGCAACCGTAGCAAAGCCGTTTACTTTTTACAAACTCAAGGCGCTTAGGAAGCGGCAAATTGGAAGCCTACTTACAGTTATCAAGAGAGTGGGATGTGACGTCACAAAATACGCAATAACTAGTAGGATTTTGCTGACTTTAATAAAGGCTTATCAGCAAAATTAGAACTTCTGTTTGTGTTACCTTTACCAATTTTAACAACGTCAGTAGCAAAACTATTTCTGCTTCTGAATTGTTTCACACTTGCGTTTTTGTTGACAATAGGTTTTTGATCGCTAGCCATAGCTAGTTTGCCATAAACTGGGTCATTAGATTTACTGGCCTCTTCTGAGACGAACTGGACCAAATGATGAAACTGAATTATCCCCCCTTTCTTGTTGACATTATACACTAAACCTCTCCACTTATCATGTAGGTAATATGGAAGTTTACCGACCAGTTTCTTCATATTGTCAGGATACTCAAGTACCCTGACGGCTTCTAACGATTTTACAGCGTTTTCGCACTCGACTAACAAAATTGAAAAATCATCGAGTGCTTTTGCGTTATCTGGCCGAACAGTAGGCCAGTTCAGGGCTTTAGAAATATAAGCATTTGCAATAACATGAGAATTACCATAACGTTTTTCTAATTCACATAAGGCCGCCGAATAACCAACTTCAGACGGCAAATGACTGAAACCAGACACTATACGATTGGCTTCGCCGCACGTAAATTGCTCTAGGAACCCCATTCTTTCTTCGTCAGTATCAGTGTTAAGAACTACTCTATTGTTAAACTGACGAATAAATTTACGGTAACCAGTAGGCTCACCACTGAATTTTGTGATCTCGACCGCAGGTTTCGCCATTTGGCGAACCATAGATAACATTATACCATTATTAGATATATCATTGGCTATTGGCATAGCTGATGTGTTGTTTACGTTTTCTGTGTTATTACTATTACCACATGTTTGTTGATTGTAATTCTGGTTAAAATTCGACCAATTTAAATTTGTAATACCAGAAACTTGTTGGTTTGAATTACCCTTTACGTTATTTGAATCATCTGTAAAATTTAGAGTCCGAGCAGCGTTTGGCTGCCGAGGTAATAGCATGTCCAAATTATTACCGTTCACCTCTGACGGGTTAACAGCTACTTGCGTACGGCCGAGGTAACCTGGAGTGAAGTCTGGAGCCTTTGCATTCAACACACTTGTTTCAGTCGGGTTTACTTCATTTTCTTGTTTCAGCGTATGCTCTAAATTCTCCAGGACACTGGTTTTGGCATCTTCAATAGCCAACTTTGTGCTCAAAGCCAGCTCATCTTCTTCCATCTGGAGTTCTAATTTAGCCCGTTGCAGGGCCTGTCTTTTCTTAAGGGTAGACATTTGAGCCTCAATTTCAGCTCTGGCCTGTTCAGATTTGATTTTAGCCAAAGAAATATGACTGGTACAAGAAGACCTGCTTTTATTGGATACCCGATCTTCATCATGGTAAGTATACTTAGATGTTGCTGACTGTCTCAATGTAATATTTTTGAGACCCCATTCCGCATAAGCAGTTTTGAAATTACGAAGGTAAGTATCTCTGTCACACCAAGTATTAGCCAGATAATCTTGTCTGTCGCCGTCTGGTAGCATTTGGCAATATTTTTGATTTTCACATAACAGGCTTTCATACATAGACATAAATTGTTTATATTCGGGCAGAATTTCTTGTTCGTCCACATTTTCTCTCATAAGGGATTCAATATGAGCAGTTTGGTTTTTAATTTGCTTAAAAAGCTTCGAGATTTCTTTTCCTTTAATTTCCGAAGAATAGGCAGCGCCTTTTTCTGTTGGCTTCCTATCTCGGGCTTCATTTGCAGGTTGCACTTTATTTTCTTCACTTTTAATTTCTTTATTTTCCATGGTTTATACGTCAATGAAATGTGATCGTCAACTTGCTTGACGACACAAGGACCGATTACTCTGTAGGTTTAACGACAATGCTGGACAACTGATTGATAATTATAATGTTTATTCGTAGCCAAACACTTTCCTTTACTTACAGCACACGATATAAACCTATACATTGCTTACACCAAGACGTATCCGTGCAGCCTATGTATATTCCTGCAATGCAGCTTCTTTAACAACCAGTGTTCACAGATTGACTAAAATAAAATAAAAAATAAAATTTAAGAAACAATCGAACCGTATTACGACTTATATAGAGGCTAATCAAGCTGCACGGAGACACAGTAGGTTACAGACATTTACCGTACATGGATTACAATATAGCTTGCAAATGTGCTTTAATTAATACTTCAGTTAAACTGTTTCATATATCTACTGTATCAACTTTATCAAAGCTAACGTGACAATGTAAACCTTTGGTATCTGAAATACATGGCATAAAGCCTTACGGAACGTCACAACGCGAACATAGAATCTAATACTGCTATCGAACCAGTGCAAATACATGTTATTGTTAACAACAAAAACTTAAGCAAAAACAATATTTGTAATGATTAGCTGTCTTATAAAACAAGATGCCACGACTTTGTTGGCACATAAAAATATACATGGAAACATACCGTATAAGTAAACCAAGGCGGTTTTCTTAGCACAAAAAATAACACGGCCAATCTCTCTCAATTCGCCATGAAAAAGAACAAGTCAAAGGTCAAACCGTAACCAAGGTGACGTAACTGCCAATTATCTCCCTTTGACCATAGCAAAAAGTTATCAAAATAAACTACGTCTAGTTTGGCCGCTACACAATATGTAGGAGGAAATGCATTTAGAAACCCATATGAGGTGGAATCAAGAAACAACAGGCACAGTCTTCTGGAAGGTAACAATTTAGCAGGGCTATGATAAAGAGCATGCAGTGCCCTGAAACACTGTACATGTATGTGATACAGGTGCCCTAAACCAAACTGATTTATTTCAAAGACTGTAACTAAGAGTAAGACAATAGTTTTGTTTTAACGCAGCTTTTAAGTTTAAGCTCAAATTATTAACGTACGAATGATCGTAGGGACCATCTTTATGTACAAAAGTTTAAACTCAACTCGGTTTTCCTTAAGATGTTTAAATTGTATTAGACACAAAATTTCTGTATTAGTTTTCAAGCTTAGTTATGTTTCTATCAATGTATGGAAGCCCTTAGAGAGCATATTTACATTTTATGGACAAAACCTACCCCACATTATATAGTATTTAAATTATTGCTTATGGCAATAATTAAGTGGTGAAAATGACAAATTTTGGTCGGATGTGCGGATAATATCCAGGGGAATTATTCCCTCTACTGCTTATCCTAGGAGAACATCATGCAGTGAAGTATTATAAAGAGGGATTGGTTCAAAGAAAGTTTTTAAATTAATTATTCGTTGTGCTATGAGTTAAGATTAAGTAACATTATGTTACGGCTTATTTAAAATATGCATAAAAATATTTTTTGATAATTCTATGGAAGATCAAACAGACCATTTCGATCGCCATCACAAATAACCCTAAGGTCCCAACTTTTAAGATTCTGGACATTGTTTAAGTAAGCGCATGCAGGGCTTGTGATGAGAGGCGAGTGATCACTCGCGCGCGCCTCACACTCGCCTGAAATATCGAAATGGCGAGTGCGTGACCACTCGCCTGAAAAAAAATTTACATTTCAAAATAAAATCTATTCCTTACAATTTTTTTCCACAACTGGGAACATTTTCAAAACTGCCCACCTTATAAATCCACCGTAAAAGATAAAATGCATGTATAGCTCGTTTAATAAAGTTGTAAAAACTCGCAGTTCGCTACACAACTTCACAAGGTTGACCGTGCGATCGAGACAGACGAAGCCGCTCTCCGCACATTTACGCTTCCTAAACGTATAATGCGATAAGCGTACATCTGCATTGGTACCGAATCAAAACTGCTTCCAATAGGAATGGATTTATTACGGTGAAAAACTTGTTTTGTATATTTTCGTAGAAACTGTATCAAGAAATTGTCAATTCTATCTTTTTTTGCGATTTTTGTTATTTACTAACTTCCAAGTTTACATAAGGTTACGACAACGGCAAGCAGGTTGACGGTATATGTAAAACTAAAATGTCGTTCGCCGTACGGCACTGCTAGTAGGCTGGTGGCCGAAGCTTCAATTCGATCAGTCCGTAGCCGATCTCAAGAATATACGTTCCGATAGTTTTAAAACAGTAATGATTAACTAAAGAATATATAAAAAAAGTTCGTCCATGCAGAACCCCGGCGTTTATAAGATATCTTCAACTGAATATCGATTTATGTTTCTGACCTATCTTTAACCTTTGTGTCCTACTTACCCCTTTCTGGCGGTATAATTTTTGAACAAGCCAATCAGATCGCTGAATTTTCTACTTCCGATGTAAACAATAGTTTGTAAACATACAGAATGACAGCAAGATGGTAGAGCGATCGGATGGAAAATCAAGTACTTATTCCTGTATAGTACACAAAGAAAGCAGGGGAAATGAAGTTGAATTGCCTTTCACTAGAACTAGATGGAGCAGTGTCAAAAGATGTACGATATACTTTAATTTAAACAGGATACAATACGTCCCTGGGGGTTTTATTCCCGCCAGACCACAAATATATTATGAATATACTAATTGTAATATTTTATCTGGTGAATAAATCAAATCAAATCAGAATGGGTACTTTTAGACACAGAAGCATCCATTGCGGTCAGAGAGAAAAATGACATATTTAACAAATTTTGGTTATCATCGATCCTGTTATAAGCATTTCACAAACAATTAACGAATGTAGGCTGCCAAAAAAAGAAAGTCTGAAGCTCCTATTAATTTAGCCCCAACACCGAAAAAGTTAAGATCGAGAAAAAGCAGTCGAACTGCTACACGGTCTTCGGCAGTGCTGCCGGGACCTCCGTCGTCCAGTGGGTTAGGGATCGTCCCTCAGTCCCACACAGACCTTCCATCGATGCGACGCGGGCTCGAATCCGACTCAGACCAAATACAAATTTAAAAATTTCTGAGTGGATTTTTCACTCGATCGCCGTATGTGGAAAAGTTGCCAAGTACTCGCCGAAGGTCGTGGGTTTTTATCCGGACAATGAGCCCGGTTTCATCTCCCACTAAACCTGGCAACGCCGCCATATAAGAGAATTAATCTTGAGTGCGGCGTAAAACATCAATCAATCAATCGGTAGTGCTGCAAATGCAATGCATTATATGCAAGACAGGTGTAGAGAAAAAGATTACACTTCCCCACAAAATAGTTAGAGATAAACTTCTTCAAGTCGAGACCGAAGACTGGGGTTTGTATTTTCTATTATAGCAATTTTCTGTGTAAGCCTAGTTCTGTAGTGTAGTATGGTGCCCTAGTTTAAATTATAACGTTAAACTTGACAAGGGGGTGTGGGGGGATTAAATATTTGTTAATACCCCCTATGTTTAATACAATAATTCGATTTACTGTGGATTTGCTATGTACTTAGTAGATGTCTTTCTTGAATAATCTGGAATTTACTGTGGCACTTCATGTGCGAGGTAAATTCTCGATCACTCAGGGGGCCATGAACGATGTAAGTGGAATGGTCACCAGGAACCAGCGAAATGTCAGGGTTTCCCTGGGGAGGGGTATAGATTAAGCCTGGTTTGTCTGAGTGTCCTCCAATAATCCTGGCAACACCATCATACATGCGAAAAAAATTTGAGTGAAGTGTAAAACGTTAATCCATCCATCCCACTACCTTTGAGGATGGAAATACTATTCTCGGTTTTGACACCAAATTTGTTGATATTTACTTATCGGTCGGCCTCAAGTTGAACGGTACCTAGAAACCAACAGAAATAACCTTGGGGTGTCATCTGACATTGAGTTTCTTCTGGTAATAATCCTGACAATGCCACTATATAAACAAAATAAACTTGAATACTGTGTTAAACAACCAATCAAAAAGTATATTCCTTGCAGCGCAAATGGTTTCTATGGGTTGCTGGGTGTGGGAGGAGCTCTTAAAAAGGTTTAATTGCCCCCCCCCCCTACACTCACTACCGAAAATTCTTATATTAAACTAATATCACCGAAGCTTGCATTAAATTTTTAATACATTTATTGCATCTCTAACTTAAATAATATGTTGTCTGGCCCACATGTCTGATTTTAAAATTACATTATTACTATATATATTTTGCTGGTTTGTTACGTGACGGTGAAGCAGCGGGGGGAAATCGGATGAAAAAATAGTGTTAAAAAATGTATAATGTTAATAGATTGCATAAACATGTTGATCCTCACACAAATCTGTTTATTTTGACTTTTCTCTCATATACGACAGAGGAATGCAATTAGTGTCTACCTTCAATCCTATGTCTATGGAAACGACAAAAAAAAGTAGTATTGGTGGAAAAAGTAATAGCCAGTGGCCTGTTTCACAAAACGGAGTAGATGTATTTTTTGCGTAACTTTCGTAGACCATATCTCTACAACATGGGTTTTCGTGACAGTTACGTAAAAACTTACGCTACGCCGCTCTGTGTATTCCGGGCCCATGTGTCTATATAGTATGTATTAGATAGAGATAAGGGGAGAGCACTCATTTTGCCTATGGCCACTGTATATGCGAAAAAGTGTTCCTTCCACATGGCTTTTTTGCGAAAACGCCGGGGTTTGGAGTGGACGAACTTTTTTTGGTGCTAAAGTATGTCCTAAGGATTATAAGAAAACATACAAAAAGTATATTCCAGAGATCGGCCACGGAACCCTATTTATAGCGACTTTTCAAGTTACAGCCACCGGCCTATAGTGCTACGGCCGTAGTTCTACTTCTACACGCCCACGGGCTATCTGTTGAAAGCTACGGCCGTAGACTCGCTGCCATGCGGAAATATAAGTCCTTTTTTACTGCTAAAAAAGACTTTGGAGACAATCGGAACTGATTTTTACCACATGTAGAACGCTAGAATAAATTCGCTCGTAAGATGATTAATTTTTTTTTTTGCTTTCGTGGCATCGCCGGGTTCCGTTCTTAAAACTACCCCACATAAAACATGCACTGCAGTGACGCGCTTCGACGTAGTACTCCAGTAGAAGTTTCTGTAGTCTAAAATTTTAACAATTTAAGAGCTTTTAGAAGCAAACTTTTTAAAACAAATTTTAGGTAGCATATTTTTAAAACAAACTTAACCTATGGCTAAAGGTAAGCCAGTTGAGCTGTCCACATACTTAGGATGGGAAGAAGACCTTACCAACGGTTTCCGATTTATATTATAATATAACTTATAATATAAATAAGGAAGAATAAAACAGCGCGGCCAACAAATCGTATCTACATGTAGGGATGATATATCCCAAGTTTCACGGATTTTAAAGCAACTGTTTTCTCAGAAACGTGGTAACACTTTTTTTAGCCCATGTGTGACCTCCTCAGGCCTATATGTCCCACATCTGAAATATTGTAATCAGCTTCCTTCAGGTAAGTGAGCTATTGCAAAAAAAAAATGCGGCGGAGGTGGAAACCACAGTGGCGGCGGCGGTGGATAAAACCAGACAAAACCTACAGTGTATAAGCATCCCCTTCCAGCAACTGCTTAATAACATGTGAAGAATTTAATATATCGATAGTGTTCACTGTTGGTGAAAACCCTGAACTGGTAAGCTTTAACTGTGTAATGCATCAAGATAAATAGAAATGAATCCACAAATACATTTAAATCAATCATTAAGATAAGTTAATAATCAAAAGCAAAAATCAAACCGTTCTCAAGTTATTGAGCAGATGAATAGAGGCAATAACTATATTCCCCCTCATTAATTTTCTCGGAATAATAAATGGAAAGTTCAAACCATGTCAAAGGAAATTTTCCAAAGAGCAACAAGCTCAAGGTGAAATTTATATGTTATTGTTCAACAGAAAAAAGAAAAAACAGACAGGATGGAACAAGTATAAGAATGAAAACCATAAATCAAATAAACTATGTAACATAAAATTCCTTTGAAACCGATTTAAGGTTCATGGTTTTGGTGTTAAATATTTCTTAAAGTGGCATGAGCTGCCAAAATCTTGATATTTTGACGTTCAAACAGGAAGTTGAAATCATTGGATATTTTTCTCAAGACCTTTTTAATTCAAAAGCTTTTTAGTGTTTCTAGTCTCGAGAATGTACAATAGAGTATTGTTTTGAACTAACTTTGGCTTAGAATGAATGAATGAATTGTTGTCCCAGTTATTCAAATTTTGTTTACGTTTTGGACACTATTCCGGTTCGTATAGGCCACAGACTTTATGGATTTCCCTCATTCGAACGCCAATCATTTAGTTTTTCGATGGCCTTCTAAGCCTCTTACTGTTGTGACGATCCGAAATTATGAAAAAAAGTGTGAATTTTGTTAGGTCATGCCACTTTAACATTTTTAATTTGAAGCCAAAATATTCAAGTTTTTAAGGTTTTTAGAACCAAATATTCAATACTTTTGAAAAACAACTTTTTTCAAAAACATCCTGTATTTTCTTAAAAATCTAAATTATTATTGTTTAAATATGCAATATTTTTGGAATATATTCAGTTTTGATTTGATATAAATTCAATTCAAGTAATTGTCTTTTTTTTTCTTTTTTTTCTTTTTTTTGACATTCATTTTGGCATATATAGATCACGCTTTTTACAAAGTGATCAAGGGATATGGGCGACTAAGATAGTAGGGGCCTACTAACATAAAGAAAAACATTGACACAGTTAGAAATAGAATTACAATTCCTTAATACATGTATGATGTAAGTAATGATACTTGATAGAAAATACAATACAATTGCAATATTCACTTACATACAATGAGAGAAAAAGAAATATATAATAGGATAAAAAAAAGAAACAGAGAAAAAAAACATATAGGCCTACCATGTTTAATTGTCGGTATGAAAAAAGTTAATCCGGGACATAGTGCAACTTTCTCATCTGTGATTACTGTCACTGTCAGGCCATGTGCTTTTGCAGAAACAGCGTTGTGCGCATGCGTATATGCATTACCTTTACGTAAAGTGGCCAAAAAACAAGTTTGTGCTCATTGACAGGTCTCTGAAATACATTTTAATACAAGATAAGATATTCTAGGTTTCAAAAGCGTACAGGGAGTTTTTAAACTTACCGATACAATAGTCAATATATAACCGCACTCGTGTGTCTCTATCCTGGTTTAAATAAAGTAAACTTTACTTACTTTGCCGGTCAGGTAAAGTCAATACAGCCGTCTTGGTGTGCAAACCGCACGGAGTAAATCATACGTTTTGTTTCTTGTCCACATGATCAAGTTAACCTTTCTACGATTTAATTTAATTTTGTCTTTCAAAACTACGGTAACAAATTGCCACTGCCGCGAAAAAAAACGAGGTCTGGACAGATCGACGCGCCACCTGGTGAGCGTTGGGATAGCTGAATTAGTTTTAGTTTGCTTTGCATTTGATAACTTGTGTCTGAATTTGCTTGCTGAAGAAATACAAGTGTTATTTTGATAACCAAATAAACGAAGAATGCTCCCTTATTTAATTATCAACAGAGATACTTTCGATATTCCATTGCAAATCCTATAAAATGTAACTCACATGCATCGCAAGCCTCGTCAAGCGAAAATGAAACACAACTTATTTACCTCAAATACAAAAGAGTTCCATTAGCCTGCGAGGAAGGTAGACCTCCTCATGTGTCGCAGCAAACAGCAGGAGACTTGATAGCTCTGGCATGAAGCGTTAATAGGCTGGTAGATCATTTAAGACGACGTTAAAATTAAAATATGTCTATATATACTGTCGACATTAATATGTATGTCTCAAATGTCAAATTACTTTCCTTCATTCTTATAACTATAACCAGAAGTCTATGAATATGTGCATGTAAGTCGTGACTCTGTATCAAGGAAATTTGATGGTTTAGCTAATCCTAGAAACCAACATAACCTTACCTAGTCAGAACGTCTTGCCTAAAGTAAGCTAATGGGACATCAAAACATATATCGTTATAAACCCTGCTGATAAATGTTTATCAATAGTTATTAGATGTATAGACAGAATTATGATTGAGGAGGTAGAATAGCAGCTAAACAACCCTTTATTACCAAAAACTTGATAAGGAAATAAGGCCTGAAAATGTTGGAAATTGCAATAGAATTCTTCGTTCCCTTGAAGAAAAGGGCTATATTAATAAAAACCAGTAGGCCCCTATTGCTCTTGAAAATCTGACCTTAATGCTAAAAACAGGGTACCCTATATTTCGAAAATACACAACCCCATTGAAACAATTACCCAAGCCTCCAACGCCCCCAGGGAATCCTATTATCTCGGATTTTGGTAGTGAACGTTAAAGAATTAATATATCACATCTAATTGATTAGGGGCCTACTATCTAAAACCTATCAGCGTGTTAGCTTTACCAAAAAACTGATGATTTGATGCCAAATTATCCTTTTCCAGAAAATTCTAGGCCAAACTCATGCCTGTCGTCAACCTAATGAAATATCATGGGTTGTGGTTTATTATAACAACTTATGATTGGGTATAAACGTCTAAATGATATTCCCCTATTTTAACACAATAAGAAACTTGTCTCCCTATGAGGATGGTTGTTGACAGGTGAGGATGTGGATATCCTGTATGGAAATGGACTTTTGTCTGTTCTTAGTATGTTTCCACTTCCACAATCTTATGTGGGGCCGGGGGAATATGTCGTCGTCTGATGACTCTTGTTCAAATTTTAATTTTACTAAATTTAAACTATTACTTTAATGTGTCACTGCTCGAACAGATTTGGCGTCTGCAGTTTTGATGAGCAGCTTGGTGAATCTTCTCAAGACAGTTCAACACAACAGCAGTGAGCGTGCAGCTGTCGCTCTCCACAGAGAGTGACCTTATACGTCTTTCACAATAAACACATCAACTCCAGCCTTCCTCAAGATATCAAAAAGTAAGAGGCCATTAAGTTATTTCTCAGCTAGTGGAAGAGTCTAGGTTTCCATTAGCTGCCAGAAGTTTTTACTCGTATTCAATGTATGGATCAGAGTGGAATATTCCGCCAAGGTAAAACACAGAATGGGTTCGATGAACTTGGCTCAAGAAGATGAGGTCTCCGGGGATGCAATGAAAGCAGGGTTTTTCTGTGTGACATAGTCCACCTTTCAGCCCCATTATCATTACAGCTCTATCACATTATAACCAACTCTGGTGTTTGAAAAATAATTATTCTTTGTATCATGGTTGGGGCGTTTTTCTTTTGATGAGCAGTCCTCGACATATCCGATACCCAGTGGACAGAGAGCGGGCGGGGCTTAAGCGTTTAATAACTTCTCGATTTTGGAAGTTGTTGTATGGCTTTCTTGACTGGGTATCAGAGAGTAAACACGTAGTTGATTGACAACGTCAATCACTATATAATACCATGATACAAGCACGTTATTGAATGGCTCTTTCGAGTATGGAAGAAATTCTGAGAAGTTTCAGAATATCTTCAGAATATCTTCCATACCCTCGGGAAGCCATTCAATAACTCTAACATATTTTGTTCCATGCAGGATTTACAAAAAAGATAAAAGTAAAAATACAATGGTGATATGTAAGTTAGTTACAAACTCTGGTCGTTTTTTGTTCTTGTTAATTTTGAATGTTATGAAGAAAATAACTTTTTGTAAAAGTTAAATAATTAAAAAATCGACCTTTTTAGACCACCATGAACTCATGGTGGTCTTATCAAATCACTTTTTGTCCGTGATCCGTCGTCCGGTGTCTGTAAACTTTTCTTGTGATCGAGATTCCAAGAGAACTAGGCCTAGGCTACTGGTCGGATTTTCATCAAATTTTACCGACATGAAAGGATCTTCGTAAAACTTTGTATACGCAGGTTAACCCTATGGCCTCGTTGCGTACTATGTACTTTTTCGCTCATTTGCATATTAAAATGGCCTCTAGGCTACCATTTTGTTTTTCTTCTTTTTGTCGGTTTTCTCCTAAAGTAGGCTAATGAAAGGTTAGGATTTTCGTAAAAACCGTTACGCATGTTAACCCTATGCATGGTCTCGTTGCGCACTATGCACTTTTTTGCTCATTTGCATATTTAAAATGGCGACCACTGGTCATTTTGTTTTTCTTTTTATCTTCGTAAAATGTTGTTCGCAGGTTAACCCTATGGTCTCGTTGTGCATTATGCACTCGTTGCTCATTTGCATATTCTATTCCAAATGGCGTCCGGTAGCTATTTCTGTGATTTCTACCTACATAGTTTGTGATCGCGCAATAAAGAAAACTACCAGGAGGATCTTGATGAATTTTTTTGTGTTGCTTCCTCATATGGTCAAGTTATGCAACATGTATTTTTGTCGACGTTGATGTTTTCCTTTAACACATTCGGTACTGCTGTCGCCATATAGCGTTAGAGTGCTAGCCTGCTTCATTACCGAAGACATCGTATGGCGACAGCAGAAAAGTCGGCTAAAACCCCACTGACGCCGTATGTTTTTTTTTTCTTACAACTTCAACTAATTGTGAAATGAACAAATACAATCACATGTTGCATCTGTTGGTTGCGGTTGTGTTTTGTTTTTTCAATCTTCGAATACGGTAAAAGAGGTTTAATTTACTTTAACGTATACGCGTAATTCACTGATAACTTCCAACTGTGTCCAAGTTAGAACGGACACTTCAAGCATACGTTTCTGACTGGGCTTCACTCGAACGACCTATGTGGGATGGTTGCCAGTTACCAACGGAAGGTCGTGGGTTTCCTCCGGGCATAGAGCCCGGTTTCCTCCCACAATAAAACTGGCAACGCCGCCATATAAGTGAAATAATCTTGAGCGCGGCGTAAAACACCAAACAATCAATCAATCAATCAATCAAGCATACGTAGGCCTATATAACAGGAAAATGGTAAATTTGACAGTAAAATATTGTTGATCCACCAACTAGCTTAGCAAGATGCAAAAGCATAGATACTCCGAATAAAGTAAGACGACGCATTGCTGACGTTCTCAATATTTCAACAACATTTTATTTGTCATCTTCAGGAGAAATGGTTAGAATACAGTAGATACAGTTTATATACACAATTTCCAGAGAAGACAGAGATTAGACCAGGGGTATATTATGCAATGATTAATGTATAAAGAAAACATAACTGTGTTCCTATTAGTGACTAAAGCATGGATTAAAATATGGATTAAGATGGACACAGTTAACTTATATCAATTGCTAGAATACACATGTAATGCGACGTTGTGGTATTTATACAATAATTCAATAATTTAATTTATCTAAAAAGTATGAGTTCACGTGAACTCATACTTTTTAGATAAATTAAATTATTGTATAAATACCACAACGTCGCATTACATGTGTATTCTAGCAATTGCGTCTAGCAATACAATAATTGAATTTATCTAAAAAGTATGAGTTCACGTGAACAATATACTTTGGCCACAGAGTTTGGTTGATTGATTGATTGCTTGGTGTTTTACGCCGCGCTCAAGATTATTTCACTTATATGGCGGCGTTGCCAGTTTTATTGTGGGAGGAAACCGGACTCAGTGCCCGGAGGAAACCCACGACTGGTAACTGGCAACCATCCCACCACAGAGTTTGGAGATCTCCAACAACTTGACACGCAGACCCACAATGCTGGAAGAAAAAAAAATTTGGTGTCTTTTTTCTCTGGTCTTCTGGACATGAGGATCACATTATCTACTGATGATATAGTTTTTGGATGTTACACTGGTTAACTTCTGTTTGCTTTATGCTAAATATTTCATTCACAGCTGACATTTTTTATTTTATTTTATCAAAATTATTCCTAATGAATTAAACTCTTTAATATATATGTATATATGCATTTTTTGTTTTTAATATAAAGAATTTATTTTTATTTTAACAATATGACTTTGTTATTACTTCCAAGCACTAACTTAATTTCAAACCGCAAAGTATCAAAAGCTATCCATCCATAATATGAGACTTTCTACCCTTATGGTATGAGTAATAGGTTGCCAGTTTAGTCGTATAAGGTTTAGTCATGATCTATGTTTCCCTGTGTTGGCCATAACCCCCAACACCAACAAGAGTCTCCCATAATCACCAAAAGTTGAATGTCTCTTGACTTCTAGAGTAACTTTGGATTTCCCTGAACATTTAAAAATCGGCCAACTTCACCCCAGTTGACGGTACCCAATATACAAAAACACGCACAACAGACCACGGGTAAAATCCATGATAGCCTGTGAAAGAGTGTACTTCACGTCAGTAAAAATCTTTCTCCGTTATTTAATAATTTCGGACATTAACCAGCCAATAAATATCCAAACATAAATAACGAGGTACCTGTTGGCATTTAATATTATTGAATTAGCAAAGAGTGGTGTAATGCACAAACATACCAAGTATTTTGTCCATGGTGAAAAAAATGGCGATTTAAAGGAGCTCGATTTCAAGCCAACATTTTGGTATGTTATACAAAGCTTAGGCTTGGTCTAAAATGGAATTAGTGATAAAGTATTTATCTCTTTCAGGGTGGGGAGGCTCTCAATCCGACACAGGTCTGTGTGGCTCAGTCAGCATGGTGATATTATCTCAATCCGACACAGGTCTCTGTGGCTCAGTCGGCAGGGTGATAGTCCCTCAGTCCGACACAGGCCTTTGAAGCTCAGTCGGCAGAGTGATACTCTCTCAGTCTGACACAGGACTCTGTGGCTCAGTCGGCAGGGTGATATACTCTCAATCCGACACAGGCCTCTGTGGCTCAGTCAGCATGGTGATATTATCTCAATCCGACACAGGTCTCTGTGGCTCAGTCGGCAGGGTGATAGTCCCTCAGTCCGACACAGGCCTTTGAAGCTCAGTCGGCAGAATGATACTCTCTCAGTCTGACACAGGCCTCTGTGGCTCAGTCGGCGGGTGATAGTTACTCAGTCCGACACAGGCCTCTGTGGCTCAGTCGGCATGGTGATAGTTTCTCAGTCCGACACAGGTCTCTGTGGCTCAGTCAGTAGGGTGATAGTCCCACAGTCTTCTGTGGCTCAGTCGGCATGGTGATAGTCTCTCAGTCCGACACAGGCCTCTGTGGCTCAGTCAGCAGAGTGATACTCTCTCAGTCAGACACAGGCCTCTGTGGCTCAGTCGGCAGGGTGATAGTCTCTCAGTCAGACACAGGCCTCTGTGGCTCAGTCGGCAGAGTGATAGTCTCTCAGTCCGACACAGGCCTCTGTGGCTCAGTCGGCAGGGTGGTAGTCTCTCATTTAGACACAGGCCTCTGTGGCTCAGTCGGCAAGGTGATAGTCTCTCAGTCCGACACAGGCCTCTGTGGCTCAGTCGGCAGAGTGATAGTCTCTCAGTCCGACACAGGCCTCTGTGGCTCAGTCAGCAGAGTGATAGTCTCTCAGTCCGACACAGGCCTCTGTGGCTCAGTCAGCAGAGTGATACTCTCTCAGTCCGACACAGGCCTCTGTGGCTCAGTCAGCAGTGATAGTCTCTCAGTCCGACACAGGCCTCTGTGGCTCAGTCAGCAGAGTGATAGTCTCTCAGTCCGACACAGGCCTCTGTGGCTCAGTCGGCAGAGTGATAGTCTCTCAGTCCGACACTGGCCTCTGTGGCTCAGTCGGCAGGGTGATAGTCTCTCAGTCCGACACAGGCCTCTGTGGCTCAGTCGACAGGGTGATAGTCTCTCAGTCCAACACAGGCCTCTGTGGCTCAGTCGGCAGGGTGATAGTCTCTCAGTCCGACACTGGCCTCTGTGGCTCAGTCGGCAGGGTGATAGTCTCTCAGTCCGACACAGGCCTCTGTGGCTCAGTCGACAGGGTGATAGTCTCTCAGTCCAACACAGGCCTCTGTGGCTCAGTCGGCAGGGTGATAGTCTCTCAGTCCGACACAGGCCTCTGTGGCTCAGTAGGCAGGGTGATAGTCTCTCAGTCGATGGCCTCTGTGGCTCAGTAGGCAGGGTGATAGTCTCTCAGTCGGAGGCCTCTGTGGCTCAGTAGGCAGGGTGATAGTCTCTCAGTCGGAGGCCTCTGTGGCTCAGTCGGCAGGGTGATAGTTTCTCAATCAGACACAGGCCTCTGTGGCTCAGTCGGCTGGGTGATAGTCTCTCAGTCTGACACAGGCCTCTGTGGCTCAGTCGGCAGGGTCATAGTCTCTCAGTCCGACAGGTGCTATGTACATGTACTCGCCAAAGGTCATGGGTTTCCTCCGAGCTGTTTGCTTGCCTGGTTCCTCAGTGACTAAAACTAGCATTGTCGCCAAACAAGTGAAATAATCTTAAGTACAACAAAACCATTAAATCAATGAATCTCTCTGACTCGCTCCTCGTCTATTAGCATGAACAGGGAACTTAACATTCGGTTAAATTAGTCCCTCTGGTCTTCCATCAATGCAGAGCCACATCGGATCCCACCAATATCTTAACATATTTTTCACTTGATGCTTGTATATGGAAGAGTTGCCAGGTACTTGCCAAAGGTCAATGGTCTCTTCCAGACAAACAAACGGGTTTCCTCCCCCACTAAACCTGGCAACACGGCCATATAAGTGAAAACATCTTGAGAGCAGCGCAAAACATCAATAAATCAATCAATTTAATACCATGCATACTTTTACATCCCTACAAGTGGTTAAAATCTGCAGGGAAGGAATATTATGATCTCAATAAACAGTTGTTTTCTCTATCTCTATAAGGTTAACTATACATTCAACACTCTCAACACTGAGTGTACAAGACATCTCTCAATAAGATATTTTATACATAGTGCCTGTAAGTTATTTGAATAGTAATATTAGAATTTGTTCTGCCTGTTAATTTTGCTTGCTATTATTGGCTTGTTGGGATCGGACATGCTCAAATTGTTCTCCATGTATCATAGAATAACACAAGTAAAAACTTGTACATACAGTTATTCAAGAACAAGAGTTTTAGTAAACTCAACACCAATATCTTAACATATTTTTCACTTGATGCTTGTATATGGAAGAGTTGCCAGGTACTTGCCAAAGGTCAAGGGTTTCCTCCAGACAAACAAACGGGTTTCCTCCCCCACTAAACCTGGCAACACGGTCATATAAGTGAAATCATCTTGAGAGCAGCGCAAAACATCAATAAATCAATCAATCTAATACCATGCATACTTTTACATCCCTACAAGTGGTTAAAACCTGCAGGGAAGGAATATTATGATCTCAATAAACAGTTCTCGGTTTTCTCTATCTCTATAAGGTTAACTAAACATTCAAGGCTCTAAACACGGAGTGTAAGGGACATCTCTCAATAAGATACTTTATACATAGTGCCTGTAAGTTATTTGAATAATAATATTACAATTTGTTCTGCCTGGTAATTTTGCTGGCTATTATTGGCTTGTTGGGATCGGACATGCTCAAATTGCTCTGGTTGCGATGGCGGTGCTTGTGTCTCGTATAACGTTATCCATTTATCATAGAATAAGTAAAAACTTGTACATGAAGTTATTCAAGAACAAGAGCTTTAGTAAACTCAACATACGCCCGCCGTGGCAAAGTCGAACTGCTATGATTAACAACTTTACATTTGTTTTAATTTCATCAATTCGAATTTCTTGTTCACATTAGAAGTTTTTCTTTTCTGAATTTGATGAAGCTGCAACTAAATACCAGTACGTTATAGTACACATATGTTATCTGTTCAGGTAAATTCAATCACATTTTATTTGCAAAAACTGAAAATATTGTGGCTGTTTTGACATTGCTGCTATGTTCCATAATTGGGAAGGAGCAATCAATGCAATAGCTTACAATTCTTGAATTTTAACAGTTTTGACTTGGACACTGTTCTATTGGACTTAGTTTTATTACAAAGCAAACAATCTTCAGGCTGGCCACTGATATGGTGTGTAATTATACTTCAGTAGATGTCTTTGTCCCATTATCTCTATTTAAACAGCCACTCTGATAAATACCAGATGGGTAATAAATAAAGTTGTGAAAATGGGTCTTTTTTGTTATTATAGCGGACATTAAACTATCCAAGAAAACCGACTCAGAATGTATAAATTAATTGGCTTCCAGTATTACTCTGGACCAAGTGTACTAAAAAAAGCATTGGTATATATTGATATATATATATATTAAACATCAGGTACACATTTCTGATAAAAAACTCTTGAAAATAGACAAAAAATATGTGAATCTAAATCAAATTTGGTATGCGACACATCATCTACCTATAAGGTATATATACTCTAAAAGAATTGGAGGGATTATATCAAAACGAAAGAAATTCTGGAGCCGAAAGGGAATATTACATAATCTAATAGGGCTGCCATATTATGCAACAGGTGATGTCAGAAATGGTACGGGAAACACCGGCTGCCCATAAGGTATATTTACTCTGAAAAAATTGTCAAGATTGGATCAGAACTCTTCAAGTTATGGAGCGGAAGGGAAAGAAGATATAGACTAAGACAGAATATTACATAATCCAATGTAGAAGCCATATTATGCAATAGACAATGTTCTTTAAGGTTCATGACACCTTCTACAACTAAAGCATATATGGTGTAAAAATTTTTAAAGATCGGATCAAAACTCTTCAAGTTATGGAGCGGAAGGGAACGAAGATATAGACTAAGACAGAATACTCCATAATCCAATGTACATGTAGAAGCCACATTATGCACATGACACACCTTCTACCCACAAGGTATATGTTGGGAAAGAATTGTAAAGATTAGATTAAAACTCTTCATATCATCAGAATTAGGCTCAACCTTTGAATGCAATATAAAATAAAATGAAGTTCGCATTCTAAATCTGTGGCATTAAAAACCATTAGAAATCCAATTTGAAAACATTTTGATTTGGTAAACCATTCTTTAATTAAATAAATTCAATAAGCATTTAAAATAAATGGGGAATTATTTTTATTTATTTTTTTTCTTTTTCTTCTTTTTTTTACTGTTCAATTTTTGAGACTCCATTACAATTTCATCACATATTTTAGCTTTCTTTTCAAGACTTGATATTTCTGTTATATCAGTTTTGAGGTTCAAGGTCATATCACTATGGCAACTCATTTCTTCCACATCTCTACGACGCTTCTTTTTCTTGGCTTTTTTAGCCTTTACAACAATAATATTTGGTTTTTCTTCATCATGTAAGTTTTCCAAACCCAACACGGGGGCTTCAATTTTGTCGTTGTTGACACAAATACTCTCTGTCACGATCTCCGCAATACTCCCATCAATACACTGCTTCTTCTTTTTATCTCTCTTATTTCCACTTTTCAATTTTTCCAGGAGTAATTTCTCCTGTTCTTGAATTCTCAGAAGTTTAGCGTTCTGTTTAAGTCCATGACGAGCTCCCCTACAAAAACAATGCACAGGTTAATTGGTGTATATTGTGCTGTCATAAATGAATCTAGGTTGATTGGGCGGCGTTTTACTTGCTGATTGCACAAATTTAACCTTCACTTGAGTCAGCCCCTGGTTTGGTGGATTACCGTACTGTCAATGACTATATTATAGCAATCCTCTAGAGCTCCCAACATCTCAGACTCCAGAGGGGATAGGTGATGGAAAATGAACAGCTCCAAGGAACATTTCTTTTGGCTTCTCATGGCCAGAACAGAAAAATATTGTGGCTCTGCTTATAGTGCACCTTCACACATGAAAAACCAATCAGAATTTTCACAATTTGTAAGCTGAGAGTTCATACTGTGAGTTTCATTGAGAAAATGCAAACAATATAATCTGAATTCCACCAATTTGGAGACAATAACCCTAAAGCTATGGACTACACTTACTTGTGGGCAGTTCTTCCTTCACAGTGGGCAAACAGTTGGTCCCCGGTTACACTGTTAACAAACCATATGAAAAACACATGTTAGGAAAGCCTGATTAACTGTTGATCCACATAATGCCAGGTAATGGGTTCTATGCACAGTTTGAAATAACCAGCACACATCTCAATTGAAAACCCATCAAGAAGTTCACGCAATTTGCAGAATTTGAGAGATGTATGGATTGATGTTTTTCGCTGCACAAGATTATTTCACTTATTTGGGGGCGTTTCATAGGGGAGGAATCCGGCTCATTGCCAGGAGAAAATCCCCAATCTTCAGTGAGTACCTGGCAACTCTTCCACAAATGGTAACTCAAAAATTGTTCAATTTTTATTTGGTCTGAGTGTGATTCGAACCTGTGCCGCATCGATTGAAGTTCTGCAAGGGACTAAGGGTTGATCACCCTAACCCACTGGACCACCGAGGTCTGTGTGGGATTAAGGGATGATCACTCTAACCCACCGGATCAATATATTGGAAAAAGTTTTTGGGAACAGAAAACCAGGTTTTTTTGATATAGCACATTTAGGTTCCCAATAAAACTGGTAAGACATCCTAATTCAAGTAGTGTACTTTAAACAGTTGTATAAAACACCAATCAATCAATCAATATGATATTGATATCTGCCAAACGACAAGCTCTGCCTTTGTCAGTTGTGAAAGATTTTATTTCTTTAATCTAACTTTTGATCTCAGATCCTTAAGAGACATTCAACACAATGGTATGGAATGCTGTTTATATACAGTAACAAAACCTGACCTTGTGACCTTTTCTGTTTCTTCATCTGATTGGTCACTCTCATCGTTGTCATGACAACTGACTTCTGTAAGTAATTCGTTTTCTGAGGCTTGTAATATGGCTGCCTGTAAAAGAGATATATACATATAATATGATGAATTATCGATTCTCTGAACAAGTCGTATAAAGTTGTCATGACATATAAAAAAGTAAGCACTAAAATATCAACAGGAGTCATCAGAGGATGATCATGAGATTGCGGAAGTGGAAACTTACTAAGAACAGAAAAAAAAATTCCTAAAAGGATATCCACATCCTCACCGTTTCAACAATATTCAATGCAATATGTAGAAGGAAATGCATTTAGAAACCCATATCAGGTGGAATCAAGAAAAAACAACAGGCACAGCGTTCTGGAAGGTAACAATTTAGCAGGGCTATGATAAGGAGCATGCAGTGCCCTGACACACTGTATGTCATCAAAAACAAGCACCTATTGTCTTCCTGTACAGTCGGAAAAGGGCAGTAACTCTAAAAATAGCAAAACCAAGGTAACCAGCGTAAATTGCATGATATCCAGCATGTCCAGCAAGATCCACAAATTCGATACAAAATGTGGGAGAAGATGTGATAACAAGCACCCATTGTTGCATGATATCCAACATGTCCACCAAGTTTCGAAAAAATGATGAAAACTGTGGGAGGAGATGAGATGACAAGCACTAATTGTTTATGTCTTCGTATACTGTGTGAAAAGGACAATAACTCCGAAAATAATGAAACCAGCGTAACCAAAATAGGAGGTGCATATCCTCGCATGATATCCAGCCTGTCCACCAAGTTTCGAAAAAAAAATGATTGAAACTGTGGGAGGAGATGCGATGACAAGCAGAAATTGTCTACATGTATGTCTTCGTATACTGTCGGAAAAGGGCAATAACTCCGAAAATAATGAAACCAGCGTAACCAGAATAGGAGGTGCATATCCTCGCATGATATCCAGCCTGTCCACCAAGTTTCGAAAAAAAAATGATTGAAACTGTGGGAGGAGATGCGATGACAAGCAGAAATTGTCTACATGTATGTCTTCGTATACTGTCGGAAAAGGGCAATAACTCCGAAAATAATGAAACCAGCATAACCAGAATAGGAGGTGCATATCCTCGCATGATATCCAGCCTGTCCACCAAGTTTCGAAAAAAAAAATGATTGAAACTGTGGGAGGAGATGCGATGACAAGCAGAAATTGTCTATGTCTTCGTATACTGTCAGAAAAGGGCAATAACTCTGAAAACAAAGAAACCAGCGTAACCAAAATAGGAGGTGCACATCCTCGCATGAAATCCAGCATGTCCACCAAGTTTCGAATTTTTTTTTAAGAAAACCCTTGGAGGAGATCGATGACAAGAAATGATTAAGGACAGACAGACAGATAAGCTGATCGCTATATCCCCTCGCATTATATGCCGGTGGGATAACAAAAAGGAGAGTGAAATAACAGTGTGAGTGAACCATTTTTGTGCATTGGAAGCTAAACTCTTTCGTCAGTCCAGTCCTCAATAAATGTAAATTATTTTAAATATAACTTCGGTCTGTCAAAACTGTATTCTTTCAAAGTATGAAAATGGTCAAAATTAGAAAAACGTTTATGTTTACAAACCTTAACAAAACCAGCGTACAGACCGGATTTCTTCTCCTCTATCTTCTTACATTTGTCTTCAGTCGTTTTTACTACCTGGATACTTCCCTATAACACAAACACAAAAAATAATTCTGAAATCAAAACCATAAATTGATTGTCGTGTTGGGGTTGTGGTGAGCTCTGTCGACGGAGTTAAATAAGACGCTGCAGTCAGGAAGCATCAGTCACATGAATACTGTAACCAAAAGCTGACTTGATATCTCATAGATAACGTATCCTACGAGAAGATCACCATCAATAAAGTGCAAACTCCCTTAACTTGATGAATACTGGTTCACATTGATGTATTTCGCAGCATTCTAAATGATTTCCCTTACATGGCGGCGTTGCCAGGTTTAGTGGGCAATTGTCTGGAGAAAATTCTCATCCTTCACGAGTACTCGTCCCTGCAATATTTACATGATATTTACCTATTGGTAGGATCCCAGAAAATGGGGGAACAATACCTGTTTGGTTTCCACGGTGATACTATTAGCGGCTTTATCAAACACCTGGCTCCACCACTGTGACGTGAACTCCTTACCGGGGTCATGACCAACCTGCACAGAAAGTAATTACAGTCTCAATGATACTCATGATTATTACTGTTAGAAGGGTGATTGACTAACCTGACAGACATCCCAAACAGGTCAATTTGATGATATTAATCCTGAACAAGTGGGATGAATTTTGTACCTAAATTTCCTATTTCAATTGAAAAAAATATCTTGGTTACTTGGAAAACACCTGTGTTTCATAATCAGGTGAGAGGAATGGGGCTGGGGGGAGGGGGGGGGCAGTGGAATCAGTCGATAAGTAAACACCTAAACCTATTCAGTCTTGGGTAGTCAGTTGTTAACTAGACATAACTGAGATACCCCCGCTCTGCAAGAAAAGTCGGCAACGTAAAGGGGCCTAACTCTTGAAAAAAACACCCGAGCACGTTGATTTTCAATAGGCTTCTTGTACTTGCTGTATTAAACAAATATGTGAAGTTTCAAAGTTGTAAGTTAAAGACTTTTTTAGATAATGTGTTTACAAGGACCAATGGACAGACGGACGACAGAGGCAACGACAATACCCTTCGGGCAAAATTTGCCCGAGGGGTAAAAAACTATGTTAATGTAAGTCTAGGAGAATGATTGAACAGCATAGCAAATTTACGAACTCTGCATGGTCATCTTTTTGTAACTGCCACTGTAAGCAAGACGGAGAAGCGGGAAAGGATATCCCCTTAGCCATGATAAGCAAGCTTTATAGAGTACAACAATATGCACATAGGATGATATCTATATGCACATGTATGATAAAGATGGAGAAACAGCACCAAGAGGAGGAGACACATGAATTGGGCATGATTTAATGCTACGTCTGTGACAAATGATGGAGTAAGACAAAATATCATGCAAAATACTCTTTGCTGGTCATGTTTAGTTAGCATCGACAACAAGAAAGTAGACTATGAGGCTGCTTGCTGATCATGTTACCAGCACTCACTACGAGGAAGTAGGCTATCAAGAGTGCCACAAGCACAATAATGAAACATGCAGGCTTATATGACAAGCACAGCAACTACATGTACCGTACAACTGTACAATGGGACAAAATTGTGTCTACAAACAAATGGCAGAACAGAGAAATGTCAAAAGGAGTCCAAAATGTCATAAATATGTAAAAATATCTCCTTGCAAGTAGGACATGGACAACTTCATATCATTGGTAACATTTGTCAAGTTTCATTAAAAAAGAACCAACATCTGGGAGGAGTATTTTGGACAAAATTGCGTCTACGGACGGACGGACGGACGGAGGGCACAACGATCAGACAGATGTATGTGTGTACATACAAACTTTATGCCAGCAGAAGGGGAGGGGGGGGGGGAGGTAGGGAGGAAGGAGGGAGGGGCGATAACATGATAACCCTGTCTTCATATGGAATGAGACCCATTGGAGGAGTATTTTGGACAAAACTGTGTCTATGGACGGACGGACAGACAGACAGAGGGAACAACGATTGGACGGATGTATGAGCGTACATAGACACTTCATGGCAGTAGAAGGGGGGGGGGGGAGGGGGGAAGGTAGGGAGGAGGGAGGGGCGATAACACGATAACCCTGTCTTCATATGGAATGAGACCCCAAAAATGGCAAAGTCCTATAAGTCAAAAACGTCATAAAAATGTGAAAAAAGGAAATATCATCCTGTAAGTTGGGCATGCACATCTACATACCATTGGTAACATATTTGTGAAATTTCATTGAAATCAAAGCAAAATCTTAGGAGTAGTAGTCCGGACAAACAAAAATGGCAAAGTCCTATAAGTCAAAAACGTCATAAAAATGTGAAAAAAGGAAATATCATCCTGTAAGTTGGGCATGCACATCTACATACCATTGGTAACATATTTGTGAAATTTCATTGAAATCAAAGCAAAATCTTAGGAGGAGTAGTCCGGACAAAATTGTGTCTACAGACAGACGGACGGACAAGCCGATTCCAGTATACCCCCCCCCCCTAACTTCGTTGCGGGGGGTATAATAAATAATCACTTAAACCTATTCAGTCTGGGGTAGTCAGTTGTTGATAAGTAAACACTTAAACATATTCAGTCTGGGGTAGTCAATTGTTGATAGGTAAACTCTTAAACATATTCAGTCTGGGGTAGTCAGTTGTTGATAAGTAAACACTTAAATCTATTCAGTCAGGGGTAGTCAGTTGTTGATAAGTAAACACTTAAATCTATTCAGTCTGGGGTAGTCAGTTGTTGATAAGTAAACACTAAATCTATTCAGTCAGGGGTAGTCAGTTGGTGATAAGTAAACACTTAAATCTATTCAGTCTGGGGTAGTCAGTTGGTGATAAGTGAACACTTAAACATATTCAGTCTGGGGTAGTCAGTTGTTGATAAGTAAACACTTAAACCTATTCAGTCAGGGGTAGTCAGTTGTTGATCAGTAAACACTTAAACCTATTCAGTCAGGGGTAGTCAGTTGTTGATCAGTAAACACTTAAATCTATTCAGTCAGGGGTAGTCAGTTGTTGATCAGTAAACACTTAAACCTATTCAGCCAGGGGTAGTCAGTTGTTGATAAGTAGACACTTATTCAGCCAGGGGTAGTCAGTTGTTGATAAGTAGACACTTATTCAGCCAGGGGTAGTCAGTTGTTGATAAGTAGACACTTATTCAGCCAGGGGTAGTCAGTTGTTGATAAGTAGACACTTATATCTATTCAGCCAGGGGTAGTCAGTTGTTGATAAGTAGACACTTATTCAGGCAGGGGTAGTCAGTTGTTGATAAGTAAACACTTAAATCTATTCAGCCAGGGGTAGTCAGTTGTTGATAAGTAGACACTTATTTAGCCAGGGGTAGTCAGTTGTAGATAAGTAAACACTTAAATCTATTCAGTCTCAGGGTTCGAAATGACGGGTGCACGGGTGCACAAATGCACCCAATTTTTTGTTGGTGCACCCAAAAATATAAAAGAGAGTAAAAATGGGTGCACGCAGTGCACCCAGCGGGCATCCTGTAAAAAACACTGTACTACGGCCGGAAAGGTCTGTAATGTAGGCCCTATTCGTAAGCACAAGTCGTCGAAGTCACAAACTTTGAGCGGTCCGAAAGGCTGGGTGGATACGTATTAATCCGCTAGACAATAATTGGTAAATGTAGCTTTTATTGAAAAGTTGGTTTGTGGGACTTAACTTAATTTACTTTCAACTTGCGAGAAACAGCGAGGAAATTCATTTACCGACTTTTCAAGCTATAACTATAACTTAGGGTATAGCGATAGATCGTAACGACCAAAGTACGGTAGCTTACGTCTGTACGCCGTAATGCTGCGAGCAGCGATTCATCGATGTTTCTCGCTGATAATTGCCGTAACAGAGGATATAACCAGAGTGTGGACATAAAAATCTAATCATTACTGGTATGTTGAAAAACAAAATTGACGTAAACTTCAAATATTCAACATTGAGCGTGGTCGATCTTTCACTGAAACTTTCTACCGCTTTAGCATTTATATATACAGGTTGTACAATTGATATCCACGGGGTCCCAATAGGCAATAAACCGGGCCATTAGTTCCTGGTAATATCGGCCCGAATTGAGGATAGACAAAACTTGAGGCGAGCATGCAAGCGCGTGGTTGTTGTTTTTTCTCTTCTCTCGAGTCGCTTCGTTTATCATTAGGGGGTCGGTGTGGGAAGGCGACGAAGTTTGAATGCATGTCACTTGTTACAATCAATTTAACTCAGACAACGGACAGAAAAAAACGCCTTCAACAATTCTTCATTTTACCGATTTCCTCCGTCAGCGTTACTGCAACAGACACGAGCGGGACGCTTGAACCAAACCCCTCACGGAGGACTCAATTTAGTAAAAAAAACAAATAAAACACCCTTTATCCATACGGTTTGGTTAGATTTATTTTCGTATCAAATATTTTGATGACAATACTTAGTCATTAGAACCAGTCAACTATCAACAAATCTCACGGACGGCCATGCAAGATTCTTAGACTTATATGTAGGCCTATAGACGGTAATTCACATTTTTTTTTTTTTTTCGTTTTTAATTTACAAATGGAAATAAACTATTCTGCATTGTTACGTCGAATGCAGATCGGTTTTAAGCCTTCCTCCTTCATTTACTGAGCGTTTTTAACTTTTTACCTTGTGCACCCTAATATAACTTGGTGCACCCGTTTTCAAAAAAGGTAATATTTTGGGTGCACGGTGTGCACCCAGTCAAAAAATTTGAATTCGACCCCTGAGTCTGGGGTAGTCAGTTGTTGATAAGTAAACACTTATATCTATTCAGTTTGGGGTAGACAGTTATAGATAGCTCCATTGTCAGTGGCTTGTCATTTTTTACCCTCCTTTGAGAAATCATAACACCATAAAGTTTCTTTTTCTCAGCTCTGTCATTTACAATAAGTGTACAGAAGTAACTGCCTCTGGTCCCAGACTGGGAATTTCAGTTGACAAAACTTAAAGTTTCCATACCCCTGTATTGTCTTTCTTTATCTTCACTTTAATGGCCTCTCGAATTCCACTCTCTGATTTCCCGAGTCCAGAGCCTGTCAATGAGAACACAGCTAACGTGTAACTATAACAATATAAGATGAAATTTCAACAATTAGTGTTTAACTTTGCTTTAACAATATCATGACGTGTAAATGATCAATCTATCCAAGTGATTCAGTTCAAAGGTCATATGTGAGCTGAATGCCCTTTGAACTGACGGATTTTGCTACAGTTGACCTTTGACCTCTCGGATATGAATAAATTATGATGTCATCCGACACATTCACTCAGTTTCCGGAAAACACGCCTTATGACAAATAACATGAAGAGATGCAAAAAGTCTTGTAAATGTGCTGCCATCTAAAATTTACGATTCAAATTAAATACACAATTAACAAATAAACTGTTTTAGTGTATGAAGTAAATAAAAAAGATTTTTATTATCAAACAGTTTTAAAATGAATTAAAAACGATGTGTGCAGAATAAAAATGCATCGATGGTCACTAATGACCACCGTATAATCGCGCCGTCTGGCAATATTTAAAGACCTGAAATTTGCGCGTCCGAGTCAGTGGCTTGGGTGAACGACGGACTGTCACCATGTGTGAAGCATGCAATACTACAGACACCAATCTTCAATTTGTAACATCAATGGCTAAGGTAAACATTTATTTAGACGCTGTTATGGCTTGTTGAAAATGGCGAATTCACTTTTTGTAGTTTGCGTGAATTTCTTTGAAGTGGTCAGCGCATGCGACTATAAATAATTTTAAAGAAAAAAACACACGGAGGCAAAGCTTGAAGTCTACTGCGTTGTTGTTGTTCTGCAAAGCATGCATTACGGTAGGGGTTGAGGAGAACGGCGGCGTGTTTTTTTTTTTTTCACCCACCGAACTCCCGATCAAGAGTGCGGTCTATAGCTCGTTCCGGAGTGTTACTCCTGTTCAGGAGTGGACTCCCGTTCGGCACATTTCCCCAACCTGTTTATATACCGATTGGTGGGGTCCATTCTCCGTCGTTCGGCAGTTTATCCACCGATCGATGGACAACCCGCCGATCGGCGACTTTTCCCAACCTGGTAACTCGGCCACGAATGTACAACATTACTGGACGACCAGTTATCGATACGGTTTACTTATTAATCTATTATTTCAATCTGCAAGTTTCACAGCCCCGATTGTTATTTCACAACTCGGGCGTAAAACACAAAGTGATCAGAAATAACAGCACATGTTAATATCCCAGTAAACAAACAAACTGTACCTTCTTTCCATCCGTGCTTTAGCAGTTGGTTTCGGGCAAATCTGCTGTTCGCCATGCTTTAGCAAAATCTTCCTCAACACACGACCTGACCTCTGACCTAGTTACGACATGCGAGGTACAATCTTCACAATAAACCTAAATAGGTTAGGTAAAGTAGCTGAAAACAGCTTTAGTAGCTGTTAAGAGATATAATAGCTAAAAAGAGTTACCAGCTGGTAGCTGAATTCAGCTATAAAAGCAAAAACAAAAAACCAAAAAAAACCCCGCTCTATTCAATCTAAATTTTTGTTGTTTTTTTTTCAGTCCGGTAGCTCACTGTTTTTTTTTTAAAGGCACACTTGCCGCGAAAATCAGGAATATTGTTTACATTAAAAAAGAAAGTCCGTTTTCTGTATTTTCCCCAGACAATATAAGTTAGGAACTTTCTATTTTTACCAAAATTAAAAAGTTTGGACGTCACTTTGTATTTTTAATTTGAATTTGAAAATTTAAATTGTTACGTACCCGGAACGTAAACAAACCGAACTGCCCCCTATTGGCGATTTTATGTTTCAGTCGAGTGAGTGAACTAACGGCACAGTGTAATTTTACGTAGGCCTATTTATCTGAGAAATACAGACCGACGATCGGTTAACAGCGACTGGAAAAGCCTGCTGATAATTGTTTGAGTGTAAATCACAGATACAAAGGCCTGAAAGGAGGGTAATCCAACACAAAAGTTGACCGACACTGATCGTTGTTGTTGTAATCAGGCTTCGATTCTTCGTTTGTTTTTCACCCCATTTCTACATTCTAAAGCTAACTAGACATGTTTTATGTGTCCTTTGTTTAAGTTTAGTGGTATTAGTCGTAGTAAGCTCATGTAAATTGGTTTTCTTAGCAAATTTAAACAGGCTACGGCGGCAAGTGTGCCTTTAATGAATGTTTTCAAGCCCTGATTACAAGTAGGCCTGGGACATTTCGGTACGGTATATTTCGGCCTGGGACATTTTGGCCTGTGACATTTCGGCCCAAACTGATATAAAGGGGACATTTCGGCCCACCTTGGCTTTTATTCTATTTAATTGTATATTTTCTCATTACTTTCTCCATATTCAGCAATTTTTCAGCTATAACAGTAATTCTAGTGGGCTTCTGGACAATCTTTCCATTGTTTTAATAATTTAAATGGATGTGCGAATTTGCAAAATTGTTCCCATTGTTTCTAGTACAATACTCTTTTATCATGTTTTCTGATTTTTTTACTACAGGTAATTACAAAACGGTATGAATTTCAAAGCTTTCAATTTTTAGTTTATGCACAAAGCCTTGGCATGTCCTGCAGACAATTTTTACTTTATTATACAACTTTTTACAAGAAAATATGAATAAATTTGTCTTTCCTGGGCAGTTTGGCTCCGTGAAACATATTGATATTCTATAGTCATGTAAACTTCCTAGCTTTATCCACAAAAATAAACCTGTAACAATAAGATGAGCAATATTAAGCATGATAAGGATAGGTAATCAAAGAGGGAAAGATATAGTCCAGGTTTCTGACTCCAAAATGACTATTTTTTGGCCGCCAAGAGACGGCCGTCAGTCAAAATACAGCCGTCAGTCAAAATACAGCAGTCAGTCAAAATACAGCCGTCAGTCAAAATACAGCAGTCAGTCAAAATACAGCCGTCAGTCAAAATACAGCCGTCACCGTGAAAATGCAGCCGTCAGTCAAAATACGGCCGGCAGTCAAAATACAGCCGTCAGTCAAAATACAGCAGTCAGTGAAAATGCGACCGTCAGTCAAAATACGGCCGTCAGTTAAAATACAGCCGTCAGTCAAAATACAGCCGTCAGTCAAAATACAGCCATTAGTCAAAATACAGCCGTTAGTCAAAATACGGCCGGCAGTCAAAATACGGCCGTCAGTCAAAATACGGCCGTTAGTCAAAATACATATGTCAGTCAAAATACAGCAGGTCAAAATACAGCCGTCAGTCAAAATACAGCCATCAGTCAAAACACGGCCATGCACCAGTCAAAATACCGCAGTCAGTATAAAAAAAAATAGTTATTTTGGAGTCACAAACCCGGACAAAGTGAGATTCACAGAGGTAAGGTAAAACCATTGTTAAAGCCATCTTGTCCAACAAAATGGTTTATTGTTTTACGCAATACAATTTATCTGGGGCGTTGGCTGAGAGAGCGCATGCTGCCTCTTTGAGTAAGCAATCCTTCCTAAATATAAAACCCACTCAGAATCTTTTTCAATTTGTCTTTGGTAAATAAATAGTTAGATTGACTGATATTTCATACCACACTCCGGGAAGGAAACCGAACTCTTTGGCTACAGGGAATCACAGTTCTTTTTCGAATACCTGGCATTTCTTCCTCATATGGTGATTACCGTAAGTGAAAAACCCAGATAATTTTTTCTATTTTTCTTTCTTAGGATTGAGTGAGATTTGAACCCACGACCCAAGGAGAACAATCAGTTTGACAATACATGTACATAGGCCTGGTCTCATGAGAAACATGCAGATCATACATGTACATAGGCCTGGTCTCATGTGACACATGTAGATCATACATGTACATAGGCCTGGTCTCATGTGACACATGTAGATCATACATGTACATAGGCCTGGTCTCATGTGACACATGTAGATCATACATGTATATAGGCCTGGTCTCATGAGACACATGTAGATCATACATGTACATAGGCCTGGTCTCATGTGACATGAAGATCATACATGTACATAGGCCTGGTCTCATGTGACATGAAGATCATACATGTACATAGGCCTGGTCTCATGTGACACATGAAGATCATACATGTACATATGCCTGGTCTCATGTGACACATGTAGATCATACATGTACATAGGCCTGGTCTCATGTGACACATGTAGATCATACATGTACATAGGCCTGGTCTCATGTGACACATGTAGATCATACATGTATATAGGCCTGGTCTCATGTGACACATGTAGATCATACATGTACATAGGCCTGGTATCATGTTACGCATGTAGATCACACATGTACATAGGCCTGGTCTCATGTGAAACACGGAGATCATACATGTACATGGGCCTGGTCTCATATGACACATGTAGATCATACATGTACATAGGCCTGGTCTCATGTGACACATGTAGATCATACATGTACATAGGCCTGGTATCATGTTACGCATGTAGATCACACATGTACATAGGCCTGGTCTCATGTGACACATGTAGATCATACATGTACATAGGCCTGGTCTCATGTTACGCATGTAGATCACACATGTACATAGGCCTGGTCTCATGTGACACATGGAGATCATACATGTACATGGGCCTGGTCTCATGTGACACATGGAGATCATACATGTACATGGGCCTGGTCTCATGTGACACATGGAGATCATACATGTACATAGGCCTGGTCTCATGTGACACATGTAGATCATACATGTACATAGGCCTGGTCTCATGTTACGCATGTAGATCACACATGTACATAGGCCTGGTCTCATGTGACACATGGAGATCATACATGTACATGGGCCTGGTCTCATGTGACACATGGAGATCATACATGTACATAGGCCTGGTCTCATGTGACACATGTAGATCATACATGTACATACGTCTGGTATCTATGGATTGAACAAGCTGGCACTAAAACATACACACACACACGCACACGAAAACTTCTTGACTAAAATAATCATGGAGTCTCTAATTGTGTTAAATAGGGGGTATGTCAAGTCCTTCACTTGTGTATCAGCTTGTTTATGATCTAAAATATAGAAATAACTGACAGCATGGTGGGCTGAAGAAAATAAAACCCAATTTGTCCAAATCAGTTTAATTATAACAACCTTTATTTTTGCATAGATTGCATGTATTAACACCTAGAATTCTTGCCAATGAATAAATACAAAAAGAACAGAATGGAAGACAATTTGTTTTGTATTAACTGGTTATAAAGTAAACTCATTATTCTAAGGACTTGCCTAATTTTGTTCTAGTTTAATTTGACAATTTTTTTTGATGTTTGAGGAGTGAGAAGGAGGGGGGGGGGGGGGGTGAGAAGGAGGGGGTGGGGGGGAGTGAGAAGGAGGGGGTGGGGGGAGTGAGAAGGAGGGGGTGGGGTGAGAAGGAGGGGGTGGGGGGAGTGAGAAGGAGGGGGTGGGGTGAGAAGGAGGGGGTGGGGGGAGTGGGAAGGAGGGGGTGGGGGGAGTGGGAAGGAGGGGGTGGGGGGAGTGAGAAGGAGGGGGTGGGGGGAGTGAGAAGGAGGGGGTGGGGGGAGTGAGAAGGAGGGGGTGGGGTGAGAAGGAGGGGGTGGGGGGAGTGGGAAGGAGGGGGTGGGGTGAGAAGGAGGGGGTGGGGGGAGTGAGAAGGAGGGGGTGGGGGGAGTGGGAAGGAGGGGGTGGGGGGAGTGAGAAGGAGGGGGTGGGGTGAGAAGGAGGGGGTGGGGGGAGTGAGAAGGAGGGGGTGGGGTGAGAAGGAGGGGGTGGGGGGAGTGGGAAGGAGGGGGTGGGGGGAGTGAGAAGGAGGGGGTGGGGTGAGAAGGAGGGGGTGGGGGGAGTGGGAAGGAGGGGGTGGGGGGAGTGGGAAGGAATGGATATTGCTTTAAGTTGCTTAAGAAACAAACAAATAAATACATGTACAGTTGTATAAAGTTAAACTGGATGACTCTTGTTATACCGTGGACACTAACAACCAATAAATGTTAATATATACACTACATGTCAGCTCTAGATTATTCCTATTGTAGTTTGAACCACATTAAATACATACACATCCCACTGCTTATTTAATTTTATACACCCAATGTCAAACATATTTCCACTCTCAATAACAACAAGTTTTCTTAAGACATCTAAAGAATTCTTAGGTAAAAAGAAGACATTGAAGGCACATTGTGGTGAAAACCCATATCATTATATTAAATTACATTTTGTTCAATTCATAATTTAATGAATTCAATACGGTACCCTATTGCTTGTTAGTAATCTACACGTACCAAATGACATCAACTCGCAATGTGAGAAAATATAAATAAAAAATAACACCAAATATCAAAAGTATTAATAAAACCAAAACAAAAGTAATATTCTGACAATCAATACAAAGAGAAGCAACAGAAAGTCCATGCTATTAATCTGACTCTCAGGGTTTATAATTCCACAACCTGTACAATGTATGTGGAGGTTGCAATAGTTTATCACATAAGGGTAACTAAACACACATACGAGAGAAAAGGTACACCTTACACTCACAATACCTGCTGATTAAGTTTGACGCTTAGGATGACAACATAGTCAACTATACCAATGGGCATGGTAAATGAAGTTTGAAAACAAAATATCAGCTGGTTTTGTGACGGTTCGATCACACTGGGAATTCGGCAAGATAGTGAACAAACATATTCTGAGACAAAGATTATTAATTCAGATCCATATAAGAAACTAACAAAGATATAAGAAAGTAAAAATACAACAAACGGCAACAAAAAAATAAAACTTTTCACGAAATGCATACAGTGTGAGTATAAGAAAACCATACTTTCTATGGACAATACTGTACATGTTTGTAACTTGTAGGTTTAAGAAACCTGTACACTGAGATGATAAATACTGTCAGAGATAATCTCATTACACATCCCCATGTATTTACCACTTACGTATGCTCGGAAAACGTTGCATATATACATTTTCCACAAATAATGCCCCAAAAATGGCAAGGCACTTGTAGTGAGCTGTCAAACGATGTGAAATGACATATAGCTTGTCAGGCTTAAATATACTGGGACACGGGTTCGCTTCCTGTTCCGAGCGTCACCCAAAAATGGCAAGGCACTTGTAGCGAGCTGTCAAACGATCCCCAGTATGAACGCAGTGACATAACAATGGTCTATTAGTAGGAACACAGTGAACGGTCCCCGAGTATGAACACAGTGACATAACAATGGTATATAAGTAGGAACACAGTGAACGGTCCCCGAGTATGAACACAGTGACATAACAATGGTCTATTAGTAGGAACACAGTGAACGGTCCCCGAGTATGAACACAGTGACATAACAATGGTCTATTAGTAGGAACACAGTGAACGGTCCCCGAGTATGAACACAGTGACATAACAATGGTCTATTAGTAGGAACACAGTGAACGGTCCCCGAGTATGAACACAGTGACATAACAATGGTCTATTAGTAGGAACACAGTGACATAACAATGGTCTATTAGTAGGAACACAGTGACATAACAATGGTATATTAGTAGGAACACAGTGACATAACAATGGTATATTAGTAGGAACACAGTGTCAAAACAATGGTCTATTAGTAGGAACACAGTGACATAACAATGGTCTATTAGTATGAACAGTGAACGGTCCCCGAGTAAAACCCAGCGGTGTATAAATATGATGACATCACAGTGGTTCATTAATAGCACACCTTCTCTATTTACAGGACAATATTTAGATATATACAAACAACCTGGTGAAATCATTCATCAATGGAAATAAAATGACCTAATAACACCCCTCATATATATTTACAGGAACATAATATCTCCCAGACTAATTTGATTGGCTCACTGTATTCTATCAGTGGAAAAAAAGCCGCGGTCACAATACTGGGCCGTTTCAGTGAATATTACACTTAACGTAACCTAATCAACTTGTTTTCTCAATTAACTGTTTCTAGTTAACTAGATCGTCGTAAGCGTGACCGTGGCTTCCGACCAATCCAAATTCAATCACACAAATTTACTGCAATAGAAAAATTCCAAATTTACAATAAATGTTGAATCCCTGGATGAATGTATAAAAGTATTTCCTATTTTCACCAAACTTGACATTTGTTCTCAGGGTTCATGGCATCAATGTTCCTCCGACATCCAAATACATCACTAAATTCTGTAGAGCTTGATAAAGTTC
The DNA here is from genome assembly GCA_963971465.1 of Lepidochitona cinerea. Taxonomy (NCBI): domain Eukaryota; kingdom Metazoa; phylum Mollusca; class Polyplacophora; order Chitonida; family Tonicellidae; genus Lepidochitona; species Lepidochitona cinerea. Next base: position 2,148,101 of record OZ020559.1, read on the forward strand.
CGATTACCCTGAAAACAGACAACAACTTCAGTTAAACGAATGTTTCTAATGACAAAGATCAGTGTGAATCTTACAAAAGGATCAAACAAAACATTACTTGTCATGGAAACACAGTTAAGAAGCAATTTACTTGCAGTATACTTTGATGACTTTATTTAAGGTTGGCATTCTTTAACGGTGAGATTCTTTGGGCATGGTATCGGATGAGTGCTGCATAGTTTGGGAATGGCATTTTTTGAGGGCATGACTTGCTTATGTTCTTTAGGGCAGTATGAGAGTAGAACAGCTGAATTGATTGATTGATAATCTGGTGGGTAAATAAACCAAATATTCGAATTCCGACTAATAAGTCTAGCGTAATAAAGCAACGTAAGCTTATATACTTCTGATAATGGTTTGATCTAATAAACCGAAATATTAATTTAAACATGAAGTTTTTGACATTCCTTGAAGTGCTTACATTGCTCTATTAAATAAACCAAGCTCTTTGAAACTTCTGACCTTCAGAGAATACCTGGCAACTCTTTCACACATGAAGAAATGGAAGAACCCAATTAAAAATTATTTAATTTTTGTATTTTACTGAGTAGGATTCAACCGACAACCTATCGGTGGAACGTTATATTTTGAAAAGACAGCGTTCATGAATAACAGGACAGGGCAGGAATGACCGTTTGCTGATACATAAAGTAAATATGACCTACCTATATTTTGCAGGAGAATGAGAATCAGTTAGGAGAGCAGTTTGAGCGTAGGCAGGAGTGTAGAACGAACACCACACCTAAAACCAGCAGCACATTATAGAGACACTATTTATACATTGTATTGTTTCACACAGTACTAGCCACTATTTATACATTTTATTGTTTCACACAGTACTAGCCACTATTTATACATTTTATTGTTTCACACAGTACTAGCCACTATTTATACATTTTATTGTTTCACACAGTACTAGCCACTATTTATACATTTTATTGTTTCACACAGTACTAGCCACTATTTATACATTGTATTGTTTCACATAGTACTAGCCACTATTTATACATTGTATTGTTTCACACAGTACTAGCCACTATTTATACATTTTATTGTTTCACACAGTACTACATGTAGCCACTATTTATACATTTTATTGTTTCACACAGTACTAGCCACTATTTATACATTTTATTGTTTCATATAGTACTCAAGTTTATTTCACTATCATAGCTGCATTGTCGGCTTTAGTTTGAGAGGAAACCCCCAAGCTGGCAACTTTTCCACATAAGTGAGAGACCATCACTATGCCAATTGAGGTCTGCTATTATACAACAGAGTAAAACACAAACCATTTCTTACACAACAACTATTTATACAACAGCAAGTAAGACAGGCAGAAACCACTAGTTGTACAACAGCAAGTAAGACAGACATAAACCACTAGTTGTACAACAGCAAGTAAGACAGACAGAAACCACTAGTTATACAACAGCAAGTAAGACAGACAGAAACCACTAGTTATACAACAGCAAGTAAGACAGACAGAAACCACTAGTTGTACAACAGCAAGTAAGACAGACAGAAACCACTAGTTGTACAACAGCAAGTAAGACAGACAGAAACCACTAGTTATACAACAGCAAGTAAGACAGACAGAAACCACTAGTTATACAACAGCAATTAAGACAGACAGAAACCACTAGTTATACAACAGCAAGTAAGACAGACAGAAACCACTAGTTATAAAACAGCAATTAAGACAGACAGAAACCACTAGTTATACAACAGCAAGTAAGACAGACAGAAACCACTAGTTATACAACAGCAATTAAGACAGACAGAAACCACTAGTTATACAACAGCAATTAAGACAGACAGAAATCACTAGTTATACAACAGCAATTAAGACAGACAGAAACCACTAGTTATACAACAGCAAGTAAGACAGACAGAAACCACTAGTTATACAACAGCAAGTAAGACAGACAGAAACCACTAGTTATACAACAGCAAGTAAGACAGACAGAAACCACTAGTTATACAACAGCAATTAAGACAGACAGAAACCACTAGTTATACAACAGCAAGTAAGACAGACAGAAACCACTAGTTATACAACAGCAATTAAGACAGACAGAAACCACTAGTTATACAACAGCAAGTAAGACAGACAGAAACCACTAGTTATACAACAGCAATTAAGACAGACATAAACCACTAGTTATACAACAGCAAGTAAGACAGACAGGAACCACTAGTTATACAACAGCAATTAAGATGGACAGAAATCACTAGTTCTACAACAGCAAGTAAGACAGACAGAAACCACTAGTTGTACAACAGCAAGTAAGACAGACAGAAACCACTAGTTGTACAACAGCAAGTAAGACAGACAGAAACCACTAGTTATACAACAGCAAGAAAGATGGACAGAAATCACTAGTTATACAACAGCAAGTAAGATGGACAGAAACCACTAGTTGTACAACAGCAAGTAAGACAGACAGAAACCACTAGTTGTACAACAGCAAGTAAGACAGACAGAAACCACTAGTTATACAACAGCAAGTAAGACAGACAGAAACCACTAGTTATACAACAGCAATTAAGACAGACAGAAACCACTAGTTATACAACAGCAAGTAAGACAGGCAGAAACCACTAGTTATACAACAGCAATTAAGACAGACAGAAACCACTAGTTATACAACAGCAAGTAAGACAGACAGAAACCACTAGTTGTACAACAGCAAGTAAGACAGACAGAAACCACTAGTTATACAACAGCAAGTAAGACAGACAAAAACCACTAGTTGTACAACAGCAAGTAAGACAGACAGAAACCACTAGTTGTACAACAGCAAGTAAGACAGACAGAAACCACTAGTTGTACAACAGCAAGTAAGACAGACAGAAACCACTAGTTATACAACAGCAAGTAAGACAGACAGAAACCACTAGTTGTACAACAGCAATTAGGACAGACAGAAACCACTAGTTATACAACAGCAAGTAAGACAGACAGAAACCACTAGTTATACAACAGCAATTAAGACAGACAGAAACCACTAGTTATACAACAGCAAGTAAGACAGACAGAAACCACTAGTTATACAACAGCAATTAAGACAGACATAAACCACTAGTTATACAACAGCAAGTAAGACAGACAGAAACCACTAGTTATACAACAGCAAGTAAGACAGACAGAAACCACTAGTTATACAACAGCAAGTAAGACAGACAGAAACCACTAGTTATACAACAGCAATTAAGACAGACAGAAACCACTAGTTATACAACAGCAAGTAAGACAGACAGAAACCACTAGTTATACAACAGCAAGTAAGACAGACAGAAACCACTAGTTGTACAACAGCAAGTAAGACAGACATAAACCACTAGTTGTACAACAGCAAGTAAGACAGACATAAACCACTAGTTGTACAACAGCAAGTAAGACAGACAGAAACCACTAGTTATACAACAGCAAGTAAGACAGACATAAACCACTAGTTGTACAACAGCAAGTAAGACAGACATAAACCACTAGTTATACAACAGCAAGTAAGACAGACAGAAACCACTAGTTATACAACAGCAAGTAAGACAGACATAAACCACTAGTTATACAACAGCAAGTAAGACAGACAGAAACCACTAGTTATACAACAACAAGTAAGACAGACAGAAACCACTAGTTATACAACAGCAAGTAAGACAGACAGAAACCACTAGTTATACAACAGCAAGTAAGACAGACAGAAACCACTAGTTATACAACATCAAGTAAGATCCACAGAAACCCCTAGTTATACAACAGCAAGTAAGACAGACAGAAACCACTAGTTATACAACAGCAAGTAAGACAGACAGAAACCACTAGTTATACAACAGCAAGTAAGACAGACATAAACCACTAGTTATACAACAGCAAGTAAGACAGACAGAAACCACTAGTTATACAACAGCAAGTAAGACAGACAGAAACCACTAGTTATACAACAGCAAGTAAGATCCACAGAAACCCCTAGTTATACAACAGCAAGTAAGACAGACAGAAACCACTAGTTATACAACAGCAAGTAAGACAGACAGAAACCACTAGTTATACAACAGCAAGTAAGACAGACATAAACCACTAGTTATACAACAGCAAGTAAGACAGACAGAAACCACTAGTTGTACAACAGCAAGTAAGACAGACATAAACCACTAGTTATACAACAGCAAGTAAGACAGACATAAACCACTAGTTGTACAACAGCAAGTAAGACAGACAGAAACCACTAGTTATACAACAGCAAGTAAGACAGACATAAACCACTAGTTGTACAACAGCAAGTAAGACAGACATAAACCACTAGTTATACAACAGCAAGTAAGACAGACAGAAACCACTAGTTATACAACAGCAAGTAAGACAGACATAAACCACTAGTTATACAACAGCAAGTAAGACAGACAGAAACCACTAATTATACAACAGCAAGTAAGACAGACATAAACCACTAGTTGTACAACATCAAGTAAGACAGACAGAAACCACTAGTTATACAACAGCAAGTAAGACAGACAGAAACCACTAGTTATACAACAGCAAGTAAGATCCACACAAACCCCTAGTTATACAACAGCAAGTAAGACAGACAGAAACCACTAGTTATACAACAGCAAGTAAGACAGACATAAACCACTAGTTGTACAACAGCAAGTAAGACAGACAGAAACCACTAGTTATACAACATCAAGTAAGACAGACATAAACCACTAGTTGTACAACAGCAAGTAAGACAGACATAAACCACTAGTTATACAACAGCAAGTAAGACAGACAGAAACCACTAGTTGTACAACAGCAACTAAGACAGACGGAAACCACTAGTTATACAACAGCAAGTAAGACAGACAGAAACCACTAGTTATACAACAGCAAGTAAGACAGACAGAAACCACTAGTTATACAACAGCAAGTAAGACAGACAGAAACCACTAGTTATACAACAGCAAGTAAGACAGACAGAAACCACTAGTTATACAACAGCAAGTAAGACAGACATAAACCACTAGTTATACAACAGTAAGTAAGACAGACATAAACCACTAGTTGTACAACAGCAAGTAAGACAGACAGAAACCACTAGTTATACAACAGCAAGTAAGACAGACATAAACCACTAGTTGTACAACAGCAAGTAAGACAGACATAAACCACTAGTTGTACAACAGCAAGTAAGACAGACATAAACCACTAGTTATATAACAGCAAGTAAGACAGACAGAAACCACTAGTTATACAACAGCAAGTAAGACAGACATAAACCACTAGTTATACAACAGCAAGTAAGACAGACAGAAACCACTAATTATACAACAGCAAGTAAGACAGACATAAACCACTAGCTGTACAACAGCAAGTAAGACAGACAGAAACCACTAGTTATACAACAGCAAGTAAGACAGACAGAAACCACTAGTTATACAACAGCAAGTAAGACAGACATAAACCACTAGTTATACAACAGCAAGTAAGACAGACAGAAACCACTAATTATACAACAGCAAGTAAGACAGACATAAACCACTAGTTGTACAACAGCAAGTAAGACAGACAGAAACCACTAGTTATACAACAGCAAGTAAGACAGACATAAACCACTAGTTATACAACAGCAAGTAAGACAGACAGAAACCACTAGTTATACAACAGCAAGTAAGACAGACATAAACCACTAGTTATACAACAGCAAGTAAGACAGACAGAAACCACTAGTTATACAACAGCAAGTAAGACAGACAGAAACCACTAGTTATACAACAGCAAGTAAGACAGACATAAACCACTAGTTATACAACAGCAAGTAAGACAGACAGAAACCACTAGTTATACAACAGCAAGTAAGACAGACATAAACCACTAGTTATACAACAGTAAGTAAGACAGACATAAACCACTAGTTGTACAACAGCAAGTAAGACAGACAGAAACCACTAGTTATACAACAGCAAGTAAGACAGACATAAACCACTAGTTGTACAACAGCAAGTAAGACAGACAGAAACCACTAGTTATACAACAGCAAGTAAGACAGACATAAACCACTAGTTGTACAACAGCAAGTAAGACAGACATAAACCACTAGTTATACAACAGCAAGTAAGACAGACATAAACCACTAGTTATACAACAGCAAGTAAGACAGACAGAAACCACTAATTATACAACAGCAAGTAAGACAGACATAAACCACTAGCTGTACAACAGCAAGTAAGACAGACAGAAACCACTAGTTATACAACAGCAAGTAAGACAGACAGAAACCACTAGTTATACAACAGCAAGTAAGATCCACAGAAACCCCTAGTTATACAACAGCAAGTAAGACAGACAGAAACCACTAGTTATACAACAGCAAGTAAGACAGACAGAAACCACTAGTTATACAACAGCAAGTAAGACAGACAGAAACCACTAGTTATACAACAGCAAGTAAGACAGACAGAAACCACTAGTTATACAACAGCAAGTAAGACAGACAGAAACCACTAGTTATACAACAGCAAGTAAGACAGACAGAAACCACTAGTTATACAACAGCAAGTAAGACAGACAGAAACCACTAGTTATACAACAGCAAGTAAGACAGACAGAAACCACTAGTTATACAACAGCAAGTAAGACAGACAGAAACCACTAGTTATACAACAGCAAGTAAGACAGACAGAAACCACTAGTTATACAACAGCAAGTAAGACAGACAGAAACCACTAGTTATACAACAGCAAGTAAGACAGGCAGAAACCACTAGTTATACAACAGCAAGAAAGACAGAAACCAACCTGAGCAAATCCTATGAAAAATAACTTGGCATCTTCAGGTGGTAACCCTGGTAACTGTTTCCTGGTATAAGAATCCTGCTGATCCTGTTGTTTAAGGTAGCTTTTGTAGGCCATCTTTAGACCACCAATGTCAGCTATATTTTCTCCAAGGGTTCTCTCCCCTTTTACCTTCAAACAAATGTGGAAAAGAAATAGTGATTGATTATCTATGGCTTAGCAACGTACAGTATAATTTACTGTACAGACCAGGTCACACTTAATGTGGCCTACAAAAAGTTTACTCTAAAAGTGCGGTCCCATTGAAGCTGATCTGGTTTACTCTACAGTCAGTTAGGTACAGTGTGATTTACAGTCAGTTAGGTTCAGTGTGATTTACAGCCAGTTAGGTTCAGATAGATTTACAGCCAGTTAGGTTCAGTGTGATTTAGAGTCAGTTAGGTTCAGATAGATTTACAGCCAGTTAGGTTCAGTGTGATTTAGAGTCAGTTAGGTTCAGTGTGATTTACAGCCAGTTAGATTCAGTGTGATTTACAGCCAGTTAGGTTCAGTGTGATTTACAGCCAGTTAGGTTCAGTGTGATTTCCAGCCAGTTAGGTTCAGTGTGATTTACAGCCAGTTAGGTTCAGTGTGATTTACAGCCAGTTAGGTTCAGTGTGATTTACAGTCAGTTAGGTTCAGTGTGATTTACAGCCAGTTAGGTTCAGTGTGATTTACAGCCAGTTAGGTTCAGTGGGATTTCCAGCCAGTTAGGTTCAGTGTGATTTACAGTCAGTTAGGTTCAGTGTGATTTACAGTCAGTTAGGTTCAGTGTGATTTACAGTCAGTTAGGTTCAGTGTGATTTACAGCCAGTTAGGTTCAGTGTGATTTACAGCCAGTTAGGTTCAGTGGGATTTCCAGCCAGTTAGGTTCAGTGTGATTTACAGTCAGTTAGGTTCAGTGTGATTTACAGCCAGTTAGATTCAGTGTGATTTACAGCCAGTTAGATTCAGTGTGATTTACAGCCAGTTAGGTTCAGTGTGATTTACAGCCAGTTGGGTTCAGTGTGATTTACAGCCAGTTAGGTTCAGTGTGATTTACAGCCAGTTAGATTCAGTGTGATTTACAGCCAGTTAGGTTCAGTGTGATTTCCAGCCAGTTAGGTTCAGTGTGATTTCCAGCCAGTTAGGTTCAGTGTGATTTACAGCCAGTTAGATTCAGTGTGATTTACAGCCAGTTAGGTTCAGTGGGATTTCCAGCCAGTTAGGTTCAGTGTGATTTACAGCCAGTTAGATTCAGTGTGATTTACAGCCAGTTAGGTTCAGTGGGATTTCCAGCCAGTTAGGTTCAGTGTGATTTCCAGCCAGTTAGGTTCAGTGTGATTTACAGACAGTTAGGTTCAGTGTGATTTAGAACCAGTTAGGTTCAGTGTGATTTACAGCCAGTTAGGTTCAGTGTGATTTCCAGCCAGTTAGGTTCAGTGTGATTTACAGCCAGTTAGGTTCAGTGGGATTTCCAGCCAGTTAGGTTCAGTGTGATTTACAGTCAGTTAGGTTCAGTGTGATTTACAGCCAGTTAGATTCAGTGTGATTTACAGCCAGTTAGATTCAGTGTGATTTACAGCCAGTTAGGTTCAGTGTGATTTACAGCCAGTTGGGTTCAGTGTGATTTACAGCCAGTTAGGTTCAGTGTGATTTACAGCCAGTTAGATTCAGTGTGATTTACAGCCAGTTAGGTTCAGTGGGATTTCCAGCCAGTTAGGTTCAGTGTGATTTCCAGCCAGTTAGGTTCAGTGTGATTTACAGCCAGTTAGATTCAGTGTGATTTACAGACAGTTAGGTTCAGTGTGATTTAGAACCAGTTAGGTTCAGTGTGATTTACAGCCAGTTAGGTTCAGTGTGATTTAGAACCAGTTAGGTTCAGTGTGATTTACAGCCAGTTGGGTTCAGTGTGATTTACAGCCAGTTAGGTTCAGTGTGATTTAGAGTCAGTTAGGTTCAGTGTGATTTGCAGCCAGTTAGGTTCAGTGTGATTTACAGCCAGTTAGGTTCAGTGTGATTTACAGTCAGTTAGGTTCAGTGGGATTTACAGCCAGTTAGGTTCAGTGGGATTTACAGCCAGTTAGGTTCAGTGTGATTTACAGCCAGTTAGGTTCAGTGTGATTTACAGCCAGTTAGGTTCAGTGTGATTTACAGCCAGTTAGGTTCAGTGTGATTTACAGCCAGTTAGGTTCAGTGTGATTTACAGCCAGTTAGGTTCAGTGGGATTTACAGTCAGTTAGGTTCAGTGTGATTTACAGCCAGTTAGGTTCAGTGTGATTTACAGCCAGTTAGGTTCAGTGTGATTTACAGCCAGTTAGGTTCAGTGTGATTTAGAACCAGTTGGGTTCAGTGTGATTTACAGCCAGTTACATGTAGGTTAGTGTGATTTACAGTCAGTTGGGTTCAGTGTGATTTACAGACAGTTAGGTTCAGTGTGATTTACAGCCAGTTAGGTTCAGTGTGATTTACAGCCAGTTAGGTTTAGTGTGATTTAGAACCAGTTAGGTTCAGTGTGATTTAGAACCAGTTAGGTTCAGTGTGATTTAGAACCAGTTAGGTTCAGTGTGATTTACAGCCAGTTAGGTTCAGTGGGATTTACAGTCAGTTAGGTTCAGTGTGATTTACAGCCAGTTAGGTTCAGTGTGATTTACAGCCAGTTAGGTTCAGTGTGATTTACAGCCAGTTAGGTTCAGTGTGATTTAGAACCAGTTGGGTTCAGTGTGATTTACAGCCAGTTACATGTAGGTTAGTGTGATTTACAGTCAGTTGGGTTCAGTGTGATTTACAGACAGTTAGGTTCAGTGTGATTTACAGCCAGTTAGGTTCAGTGTGATTTACAGCCAGTTAGGTTTAGTGTGATTTAGAACCAGTTAGGTTCAGTGTGATTTAGAACCAGTTAGGTTCAGTGTGATTTAGAACCAGTTAGGTTCAGTGTGATTTACAGCCAGTTAGGTTCAGTGTGATTTACAGCCAGTTAGATTCAGTGTGATTTACAGACAGTTAGGTTCAGTGTGATTTAGAACCAGTTAGGTTCAGTGTGATTTACAGTCAGTTAGGTTCAGTGTGATTTACAGACAGTTAGGTTCAGTGTGATTTACAGCCAGTTAGGTTCAGTGTGATTTACAGTCAGTTAGGTTCAGTGTGATTTACAGCCAGTTAGGTTCAGTGTGATTTACAGCCAGTTAGATTCAGTGTGATTTACAGCCAGTTAGGTTCAGTGTGATTTACAGCCAGTTAGGTTCAGTGTGATTTACAGCCAGTTAGATTTAGTGTGATTTACAGACAGTTAGGTTCAGTGTGATTTAGAACCAGTTAGGTTCAGTGTGATTTAGAACCAGTTAGGTTCAGTGTGATTTACAGCCAGTTAGGTTCAGTGTGATTTACAGCCAGTTAGGTTCAGTGTGATTTAGAACCAGTTAGGTTCAGTGTGATTTACAGCCAGTTAGGTTCAGTGTGATTTACAGCCAGTTGGGTTCAGTGTGATTTACAGCCAGTTGGGTTCAGTGTGATTTACAGTCAGTTAGGTTCAGTGTGATTTACAGCCAGTTAGGTTTAGTGTGATTTAGAACCAGTTAGGTTCAGTGTGATTTAGAACCAGTTAGGTTCAGTGTGATTTAGAACCAGTTAGGTTCAGTGTGATTTACAGCCAGTTAGGTTCAGTGTGATTTACAGTCAGTTAGGTTCAGTGTGATTTACAGACAGTTAGGTTCAGTGTGATTTACAGCCAGTTAGGTTCAGTGTGATTTACAGCCAGTTAGGTTCAGTGTGATTTACAGCCAGTTAGATTCAGTGTGATTTACAGACAGTTAGGTTCATTGTGATTTACAGCCAGTTGGGTTCAGTGTGATTTACAGCCAGTTGGGTTCAGTGTGATTTACAGTCAGTTAGGTTCAGTGTGATTTACAGCCAGTTAGGTTTAGTGTGATTTAGAACCAGTTAGGTTCAGTGTGATTTAGAACCAGTTAGGTTCAGTGTGATTAAGAACCAGTTAGGTTCAGTGTGATTTACAGCCAGTTAGGTTCAGTGTGATTTACAGTCAGTTAGGTTCAGTGTGATTTACAGACAGTTAGGTTCAGTGTGATTTACAGTCAGTTAGGTTCAGTGTGATTTACAGCCAGTTAGGTTCAGTGTGATTTACAGCCAGTTAGGTTCAGTGTGATTTACAGCCAGTTAGGTTCAGTGTGATTTACAGCCAGTTAGGTTCAGTGTGATTTACAGCCAGTTAGGTTCAGTGTGATTTACAGCCAGTTAGGTTCAGTGTGATTTACAGCCAGTTAGGTTCAGTGTGATTTACAGCCAGTTAGGTTCAGTGTGATTTACAGCCAGTTAGGTTCAGTGTGATTTACAGCCAGTTAGATTCAGTGTGATTTACAGACAGTTAGGTTCAGTGTGATTTAGAACCAGTTAGGTTCAGTGTGATTTAGAACCAGTTAGGTTCAGTGTGATTTACAGCCAGTTAGGTTCAGTGTGATTTACAGTCAGTTAGGTTCAGTGTGATTTACAGACAGTTAGGTTCAGTGTGATTTACAGCCAGTTAGGTTCAGTGTGATTTACAGACAGTTAGGTTCAGTGTGATTTACAGCCAGTTAGGTTCAGTGTGATTTAGAACCAGTTAGGTTCAGTGTGATTTAGAACCAGTTAGGTTCAGTGTGATTTAGAACCAGTTAGGTTCAGTGTGATTTACAGCCAGTTAGGTTCAGTGTGATTTAGAGTCAGTTAGGTTCAGTGTGATTTAGAACCAGTTAGGTTCAGTGTGATTTAGAACCAGTTAGGTTCAGTGTGATTTACAGCCAGTTAGGTTCAGTGTGATTTACAGCCAGTTAGGTTCAGTGTGATTTAGAACCAGTTAGGTTCAGTGTGATTTACAGCCAGTTAGGTTCAGTGTGATTTACAGCCAGTTGGGTTCAGTGTGATTTACAGCCAGTTGGGTTCAGTGTGATTTACAGTCAGTTAGGTTCAGTGTGATTTACAGCCAGTTAGGTTCAGTGTGATTTACAGACAGTTAGGTTCAGTGTGATTTACAGCCAGTTAGGTTCAGTGTGATTTACAGCCAGTTAGATTCAGTGTGATTTACAGACAGTTAGGTTCAGTGTGATTTAGAACCAGTTAGGTTCAGTGTGATTTAGAACCAGTTAGGTTCAGTGTGATTTAGAACCAGTTAGGTTCAGTGTGATTTACAGCCAGTTAGGTTCAGTGTGATTTACAGACAGTTAGGTTCAGTGTGATTTACAGCCAGTTAGGTTCAGTGTGATTTACAGCCAGTTAGGTTCAGTGTGATTTAGAACCAGTTAGGTTCAGTGTGATTTAGAACCAGTTAGGTTCAGTGTGATTTACAGCCAGTTAGGTTCAGTGTGATTTACAGCCAGTTAGGTTCAGTGTGATTTACAGCCAGTTAGGTTCAGTGTGATTTACAGCCAGTTAGGTTCAGTGTGATTTAGAACCAGTTAGGTTCAGTGTGATTTACAGCCAGTTAGGTTCAGTGTGATTTACAGCCAGTTGGGTTCAGTGTGATTTACAGCCAGTTGGGTTCAGTGTGATTTACAGTCAGTTAGGTTCAGTGTGATTTACAGCCAGTTAGGTTTAGTGTGATTTAGAACCAGTTAGGTTCAGTGTGATTTAGAACCAGTTAGGTTCAGTGTGATTTAGAACCAGTTAGGTTCAGTGTGATTTACAGACAGTTAGGTTCAGTGTGATTTACAGCCAGTTGGGTTCAGTGTGATTTACAGTCAGTTAGGTTCAGTGTGATTTACAGCCAGTTAGGTTTAGTGTGATTTAGAACCAGTTAGGTTCAGTGTGATTTAGAACCAGTTAGGTTCAGTGTGATTTAGAACCAGTTAGGTTCAGTGTGATTTACAGTCAGTTAGGTTCAGTGTGATTTACAGCCAGTTGGGTTCAGTGTGATTTACAGTCAGTTAGGTTCAGTGTGATTTACAGCCAGTTAGGTTTAGTGTGATTTAGAACCAGTTAGGTTCAGTGTGATTTACAGCCAGTTAGGTTCAGTGTGATTTACAGCCAGTTAGGTTCAGTGTGATTTACAGCCAGTTAGGTTCAGTGTGATTTACAGCCAGTTAGGTTCAGTGTGATTTACAGCCAGTTAGGTTCAGTGTGATTTACAGTCAGTTAGGTTCAGTGTGATTTACAGCCAGTTAGGTTCAGTGTGATTTAGAACCAGTTAGGTTCAGTGTGATCGTTCACATCTAAGGAAATAATTTCCCAATAATCAAAGCAGCTTCTATATTGAACCGCAAAAAAACATCACGTCAACGTTTGGATACCGTTTAGATTTAGATTTTCACCTTTGACTGTTCAAAGATATCCGCCGTTCAAAGTTACCCCAGTTTACGGTATTGATAATCAGTGTATGTTAAATAGATGTAAACAATACACTTATCAACGGAATGATTCAAAATTTGACATGATTGATCATCATCATTGACAGACAAATGTTAGAGAATTTCAAGTGAAAGTGAGGACAGGTGGCGCCACAGTGCGATCTGGAAGTCAATAATGTGTATGGCCACCATGGGCGTTCATTACGCCGTTGCATCGTCTGAACATTGAGTGAATGAGACGATTGATAAAGATGATAGGAACTTGGGCCCAAACTCGTCTGAGTTCAGCTGCAGTTGTCGGCCTTGGCCGCACGATATTGAGCCTCCCCTGAATCTCGTCCCACAAGTGTTCTATAGGATTTAAGTCTGGATCTTGCCTCAACGTTGTTAAAGGCGGTATTCCACTACGAGGACGGTCTGTTGTGCTTCCAGTGGCTTGCACCTGTTGTTGCAGGCGGTATATTGTTCGGACATGAACATTGCTGTCAAACTGTGAATGATTCGGTGCATGCTTGATTGCTTTTTTTAATAGGGATAACACCTTGCAACACAAAGCATTGTGACCTTCAAGCAAAACGAACCGACTGTGCTGTGCTTTGACGACGTGTTTTGCATATTAGTAACATGATCAGAAACCAAACTTTCTTGACAACTGGCTTCAAACTAGGTCTAGCAAGGATATCAAAAGAGAAAACCTATTGAAATTTATAATGTATGCATTTAGCAACATTTGAATAGGGTGACGTTTCTTTTGCGGTTCAATATAGAATGATCACTACTTATCTTATAACTGACTGTAAAAGATATCAAACAAATGATCACAGATACAACGTGTGCTTTAGTAGAAGAGATGCCTTACATGCTGTCCTTGTATCTGATAGGAGTCATACTGGTCTATCAAACATTGGGAGCGTTCTGTAAAAGCTTGGCTAGACCTGTTATCCCACCAGTTATACAGGTTACCATATTTATCATATTGACGACCTGAAACAAAACATAAACAGAAGGATAGTTTGGTGTTCAACGGCAAAACTCAAAATCACTTTTCGTTTATAAATAGACCAAAAAATTATGAAAATCAAACATGATAAAAGATGGATATGAATACAAAGATGTCCTATGGGCACCTGGTAACACCCCTCCAATGGGCACCTGGTAACCACCCCCCCCCCCCCCCCACCCAATGGGCACCTGTCATAGCCCGACAAACCCCACTGAATGTCAGACCTGTGCCCACCAGCATGCCATAGCACGACAAACCCAACTGAATGTCAGACCTGTGCACACCAGCATGCCATAGCACGACAAACCCCACTGAATGTCAGACCTGTGCACACCAGCATGCCATAGCACAACAAACCCCACTGGATGTCAGACCTGTGCACATCAGCACGACAAACCCCACTGAATGTCAGACCTGTGCACATCAGCACGACCAACCCCACTGAATGTCAGACCTGTGCACACCAGCGTGCCATAGCACGACAAACCCCACTGAATGTCAGACCTGTGCACATCAGCACGACAAACCCCACTGAATGTCAGACCTGTGCACACCAGCATGCCATAGCACAACAAACCCCACTGGATGTCAGACCTGTGCACACCAGCATGCCATAGCACGACAAACCCCACTGAATGTCAGACCTGTGCACACCAGCATGCCATAGCACAACAAACCCCACTGAATGTCAGACCTGTGCACACCAGCATGCCATAGCACAACAAACCCCACTGAATGTCAGACCTGTGCACACCAGCATGCCATAGCACGACAAACCCCACTGGATGTCAGACCTGTGCGCACCAGCACGACAAACCCCACTGAATGTCAGACCTGTGCACACCAGCGTGCCATAGCACGACAAACCCCACTGAATGTCAGACCTGTGCATATCAGCACGACAAACCCCACTGAATGTCAGACCTGTGCACACCAGCGTGCCATAGCACGACAAACCCCACTGAATGTCAGACCTGTGCACACCAGCGTGCCATAGCACGACAAACCCCACTGAATGTCAGACCTGTGCACACCAGCATGCCATAGCACAACAAACCCCACTGAATGTCAGACCTGTGCACACCAGAGTGCCATAGCACGACAAACCCCACTGGATGTCAGACCTGTGCACACCAGCATGCCATAGCACGACAAACCCCACTGAATGTCAGACCTGTGCACACCAGTGTGCCATAGCACGACAAACCCCACTGGATGTCAGATCTGTGCACACCAGCATGCCATAGCACAACAAACCCCACTGAATGTCAGACCTGTGCACACCAGCGTGCCATAGCACAACAAACCCCACTGAATGTCAGACCTGTGCACACCAGCATGCCATAGCACAACAAACCCCACTGAATGTCAGACCTGTGCACACCAGTGTGCCATAGCACAACAAACCCCACTGAATGTCAGACCTGTGCACACCAGTGTGCCATAGCACAACAAACCCCACTGAATGTCAGACCTGTGCACACCAGCATGCCATAGCACGACAAACCCCACTGAATGTCAAACCTGTGCACACCAGCCTGCCATAGCACAACAAACCCCACTGAATGTTAGACCTGTGCACACCAGCATGCCATAGCACAACAAACCCCACTGAATGTCAGACCTGTGCACACCAGCCTGCCATAGCACCACAAACCCCACTGAATGTTAGACCTGTGCACACCAGCGTGCCATAGCACGACAAACCCCACTGAATGTCAGACCTGTGCACACCAGCCTGCCATAGCACGACAAACCCCACTGAATGTCAGACCTGTGCACACCAGCATGCCATAGCACGACAAACCCCACTGAATGTCAGACCTGTGCACACCAGCATGCCATAGCACAACAAACCCCACTGAATGTTAGACCTGTGCACACCAGCATGCCATAGCACGACAAACCCCACTGAATGTCAGACCTGTGCACACCAGCCTGCCATAGCACAACAAACCCCACTGAATGTTAGACCTGTGCACACCAGCATGCCATAGCACGACAAACCCCACTGAATGTCAGACCTGTGCACACCAGCCTGCCATAGCACAACAAACCCCACTGAATGTTAGACCTGTGCACACCAGCATGCCATAGCACAACAAACCCCACTGAATGTCAGACCTGTGCACACCAGCATGCCATAGCACAACAAACCCCACTGAATGTTAGACCTGTGCACACCGGCCTGCCATAGCACAACAAACCCCACTGAATGTTAGACCTGTGCACACCAGCATGCCATAGCACGACAAACCCCACTGAATGTCAGACCTGTGCACACCAGCATGCCATAGCACAACAAACCCCACTGTATGTTAGACCTGTGCACACCAGCCTGCCATAGCACGACAAACCCCACTGAATGTTAGACCTGTGCACACCAGCATGCCATAGCACGACAAACCCCACTGAATGTCAGACCTGTGCACACCAGCATGCCATAGCACAACAAACCCCACTGTATGTTAGACCTGTGCACACCAGCCTGCCATAGCACAACAAACCCCACTGAATGTTAGACCTGTGCACACCAGCCTGCCATAGCACGACAAACCCCACTGAATGTTAGACCTGTGCACACCAGCCTGCCATAGCACGACAAACCCCACTGAATGTCAGACCTGTGCACACCAGCATGCCATAGCACGACAAACCCCACTGAATGTTAGACCTGTGCACACCAGCATGCCATAGCACGACAAACCCCACTGAATGTTAGACCTGTGCACACCAGCATGCCATAGCACGACAAACCCCACTGAATGTTAGACCTGTGCACACCAGCATGCCATAGCACGACAAACCCCACTGAATGTCAGACATAACAATTTGGTTTATATAAATCTAAGTAGACTTACTAACCTGTGTTATCAAATCCATGAGTTAGTTCATGTCCCATAATAAACCCCATGGATCCATAGTTAAAAGCTCTGCAGGGAGAAATAAATGCGTAAATAAACTTTCCAATTTGGGATAGTTTAAGGCTCTGCAGGGAGAAATAAATATGGAAATAAACTTTCCAATTTGTGATAGTTAAAGGCTTCACAGAGAGAAATAAAGATGGAAATAAATGTTTAAAATTGTCAAGATCTAAATTCCTTAACAAGGTGAATCTATTGTTCCAGATCTTATGCTGCACTCTTAATGGTTTCACTTAATTTTTTTCAATAAGAGAAATTAAACAATTGTTTCACAAAAAACTCAGTGGTTGTCAATATAGAAGAGATACGTCATGGCAACTGTGATTGATTGCATTTTGAAATGGCCCCTTGTCACCTAGGCAAAAATCATACATATAAATGTATGAGAACCAATCAAAGATTTGGACTTATTCAAACCAGCGATTGAGTATATAATTAGTACTTACAGTGGAAAGGAAGGATCGTAGTATGGCCTCTGCAAAATACCAGCGGGGAAGGCAAAGAAGTTATGACTGGAACTGTAGTAGGCGTTGACCTCCGAAGGCGTTTGACTCCAACTGTAACGTGAAACATACGTTTACCAAAGTCCCATGATGATAGATTCATGTTGGATACAAAAGTCAAGAGAAGTAACAAATATTTTGGCAGGTTTAGTGGTAGAGGAAACAGGGCTATAGGGAGCGCAAGTCTCATAAGGATTATTACGAGATTTTGTGATATGCGGTGACAGATGAGGCCATTAAGTGACAGGAAATACATGTATGTGGAATTCACACGTGACTTGCGCTTCCTTTTTACCCGAAGAAAAAACTTGACAGCATTCAAGGCACGGATGACCCATAAGATCGGACGTATACCGGAGAAATAATGGCATACATGTATATACTTGTGTAGTAAAATATGAACAATACTCATTGAGGTATTAAAATGAAGATAATCTGATTGACTTACATATCTGGATTGGGAGGATTCCCAAGTTTCTGGATATTTTTATTTTGATAGAATTTCCTCAGGTTCAACATAGACTCAAAGAATTCATCAACAATTTCAACCTTAAACAAAATAACTTTGATGTAAGAATCTGTTTTTTCATGAGGCAAATATCAACTTTATAATTGGTCAGGTGTGTGCGTGTGTGTGTGTGAAGAGGGGGGGGGGGCGTAATTTGGAAGTATGTGTTGCCTGTTGTGAAAGGAGTCCAAAAAGAAACATTGAATTCCTGTTAATTATACAGAATGCACAAATCTAAAATAACAATAATTATTTACAAACTTACATCGTAGTAATACCTTAATCAATTCTCCTAACAATAATTCTATTATCAACACTTTTAACAATATCTTGTTTTAGAAGCATTTAGAAGTTAAATATACATGACCAAGAAACACAAAACGAATAAGTAATGATAACGATCTTACAATACACTAAGGAGTTACAATCCATATCAATAAAATACACAGGTAAGACTATCCAAGGTGACTGCATTTACAGGTCAGATTCAGGTTACAAAATACAATGTTTGATTGATGGAGGTTTTAATTAGGTCACAATAACAGCACTGGCAGATTTAGTGGGAGAGGAAAGTTTTTATTTAACGTGAGTAGGATTTGAACCTTGCTCCGAGCAGGCCTGTGTTGTATTACAGGCTGAGCCACTGGAGGCCCCTAAACACTATGAACAATACCATGTATTAGGTACCTGTTGATAATACTGATCCAGTTTAGTTGGGGATCTGATCCAGTCCGGATACGCCACTTTTCTCTCCACAGCCTTCGCTTTATCCACAGCAAAACTTCTCACTGTTTCTGTCATCCAATCCACAGTGGGTAAATCTTCCACAAACTGATCACGGATATTCAATAACATATCCTCAATCTGAAAGATTTGGAAATCACAAATTCAAACTATAAATAAAAATGTTCTGTCAACTCCTATGACTGATGCTGTAGGCCATTTTTAACAGTTTCCCCATAAAATGCAGTGTTGCCAGGTTTAGTGTCAGGAAACAGGGCTCTTTACCCGGAAGGCTATATGGTGAGATGGTCACTGGCTGAACCAATGTATTTTGACACCATTCCTTCACTTTTTCAAGGTACTCATACATGTATGTTCACCTTCTCTGGACAGTTTTATCAACAAACAGAATTTTGACTTTGTTGTCTCACCTGTGTTTTTGTCTTGGGATTGAATCGCGTCGGGTCCTCCACAAACAAAGCTCCTGTTGCAAACCCGAATGATGTATCTGTTTTGGAGACACATCGTAACCACTGGGGACTCAACTCTGTGATTCCAGACTCATAGCGCTCCAGTCTTAACGCAGCCTTGGAGAATGCATAGGGTAGAAAACCTGGGAGAGCCTGCAGTAAACTCCATATCAGGTAGTTCACAAACACCCTACAAATATACAGCCCTAGGTTAATCACAAACACCCTACAAATATACAGCCATCTGTTAATCACAAACACCCTACAAATATACAGCCCTAGGTTAATCACAAACACCCTACAAATATACATCCCTAGGTTTATCACAAACACATCTGTTAATCACAAACACCCTACAAATATACAGCCCTAGGTTAATCACAAACATCCTACAAATATACAGCCCTAGGTTAATCACAAACATCCTACAAATATACAGCCCTAGGTTAATCACAAACACCCTACAAATATACATCTCTAGGTTTATCACAAACATCCTACAAATATACATCCTAGGTTAATCACAAACATCCTACAAATATACAGCCCTAGGTTAATCACAAACACCCTACAAATATACAGCCCTAGGTTAATCACAAACATCCTACAAATATACAGCCCTAGGTTAATCACAAACACCCTACAAATATACAGCCCTAGGTTAATCACAAACATCCTACAAATATACAGCCCTAGGTTAATCACAAACACCCTACAAATATACATCTCTAGGTTTATCACAAACATCCTACAAATATACATCCTAGGTTAATCACAAACATCCTACAAATATACAGCCCTAGGTTTATCACAAACATCCTACAAATATACAGCCCTAGGTTTATCACAAACATCCTACAAATATACATCCTAGGTTAATCACAAACATCCTACAAATATACATCCTAGGTTAATCACAAACATCCTACAAATATACATCTCTAGGTTTATCACAAACATCCTACAAATATACATCCTAGGTTTATCACAAACACCCTACAAATATACAGCCCTAGGTTAATCACAAACATCCTACAAATATACAGCCCTAGGTTAATCACAAACACCCTACAAATATACAGCCCTAGGTTAATCACAAACATCCTACAAATATACAGCCCTAGGTTAATCACAAACACCCTACAAATATACAGCCCTAGGTTAATCACAAACATCCTACAAATATACAGCCCTAGGTTAATCACAAACATCCTACAAATATACATCCTAGGTTAATCACAAACACCCTACAAATATACATCCTAGGTTTATCACAAACATCCTACAAATATACATCCTAGGTTTATCACAAACACCCTACAAATATACAGCCCTAGGTTAATCACAAACATCCTACAAATATACAGCCCTAGGTTAATCACAAACACCCTACAAATATACAGCCCTAGGTTAATCACAAACATCCTACAAATATACATCCTAGGTTAATCACAAACATCCTACAAATATACATCCTAGGTTAATCACAAACACCCTACAAATATACATCCATCTGTTAATTTCACAATCAGAATATTTTGAAAGTTGAGCAAGACAAATTTTTGATTTACTGATTAAAGTTTTACACTTGACTATGAAATATCATGGGCTTTAGTTTATTACAGCTTATAATTGGGTATAAATTGATTGATTGATTGGGGCTTAACATCGCACTCAACAGCTAATGTTATATGGCGACAAAAGTACCAACAGACCAAAAGACCTTTCCCACCCCCATTCCACCTAAATTTTAACATTAAAAGCTTCACAGACCATATGAACGTAAGGAAGGCTAATGTATTTGGAATACTTAAGGCCCGTCTACACGATGCAACTTTTGTTGTACAACAACGTACAACTTTTGTTTTATGATGTTGGATGGCAAATGTTTTATCGTGTAGACCACCTTGTCCAACAACGTTATACATCGTGCAACTTGTTGGACAGTGTTGAAAAATGCTTCTATTTTTCAACAGCATACAACTTTTGTTGTGTCCTACTTTTGATTTCAACCAATCAGTAGCTCCAATGGTCCTAAGATCACATGACTTCAACATGGCGAGCGAAAATGGACAGATGGGGATATAGCGAAATCCAGCGATTTATTAAAGAATACGAGAAATTCCCGTGTCTATATAACACCACACTAGTCTCCTTAAAAGACCGGTTCTTACCAGTTGGAAAATTAACCTTTTAAAACTAAGCTTAAGATGGTCTACTATTTCAGACAAAAACAGTTTAAAAATTATTAAATGGGACTTATGTTGGTCCTTCACCTTGTGAAGTATCATGCTGTTTGGTTCACTTCTACAATGCATCGCAGATTAGACTGATTGATTATTTGGTGTTTTTCGCTGCACTCAAGCTTATTTCACTTACATGGCTGCATTGCCAGTTTTATTGTGGGAGGAAATCCGGAGGCCGTTTCACGAAGCCGTCGCAAAGTGCGATCAATCGTAGTTGCCATGACTCCGTATCTCATCACTATGGTATCCATTGGCAACTACGCTTCGTTTACGATGCGAATGCTTTGTGAAACGAGCCCCAGGCTCCATGCCCGGAGGAAACCCATGAATTTCCGGTAGTAACTGGCAACCACCCAACATAAGTCAATTGGATGGAAAGCCAGTCACAAATTTTGACTGACTGGGATTGGAACCTGTGACCCATTGATGGAAGGCTCTTCGAATTGAGTGTCTAAAGCTCTACCTACTGAGACATGGAAGCCCCTCGCAGGTTAGAATCTATTCTGTTCCAAAAATAAAATGGCAATTTTCTTATTCGATCGTCTGATGGAGGACACTTGAACGGCTTTCTGCCGTATTAAACGTAAAAATGTTGTTAAAGTTAAATAACCGTGAGCGCAGTGCAAAAAAATCAATTTTAAACCTTAGTTCAGATTTACCACGAACGTTACAATATTTTGTCATTGAATTCCTATGAGAAGTATTAAATATATAGATCTACAGAATGGCAATTTAAAATAACACCAGAAGCCAGGTATCTTAGTGTAATAGCAAGCCTTTCTGTTGCTGATATCGCATTGATATGATTGGATCGACTTAACTCTTCAAAAGAGACTTCGTCCATTCTGAGGAAGTTCATTCTGAGGTGTCTGAAGATTTCAGCTCTTTCATGAGGCTATGGAAAGCCCCTTCAACATTCATTTTGGATAACCATTGTTTTATCTATAGGCCTATCCTGGACTTAACTGCTCGTCGGCGTCTTCCTTACAGCAATGTTTAAAATCAAACTCGCAGTCGCCACAACAGATAAAACCTTCTTTACAGCAATTTTTTAAGTTTGGAGCTAATTTTTAATATTTTCCCTCTTTTTCTATCATGCAACAGAGTACAACAGCATGCAACAAAAGTTTAACGTTGTATTACTGTGTAGACACTCTCATGCAACTAAGTCCAACATCATTGAACAAAAGTTGTATGTTGTTGTACAACAAAAGTTGCATCGTGTAGACGGGCTAGATTGGGTCTAAAGGTCTAAATGATATACCTCTTTTAAACACAATCAGAAACTTGTCTCCATGGTTATTTTAAACAAGAAGATTTTCCCTGTGCCCCTGTGATTTAATCAGAGAGGAAGTCCGCTATACAGAACAGAAGAAACTCAATTCCTGATCTAATAAGAGAGGAGACCAGCTATACAGCACAGAAGAAACTCAATTCCTGATTTAATCAGAGAGGAGGCCAGCTATACAGCACAGAAGAAACTCAATTCCTGATTTAATAAGAGAGGAGACCAGCTATACAGAACAGAAGAAACTCAATTCCTGATTTAATCAGAGAGGAGGCCAGCTATACAGCACAGAAGAAACTCAATTCCTGATTTAATAAGAGAGGAGACCAGCTATACAGCACAGAAGAAACTCAATTCCTGATTTAATAAGAGAGGAGGCCAGCTAAACAGAACAGAAGAATCCCAATTCCTGATTTAATCAGAGAGGAGACCAGCTAAACAGAACAGAAGAAACCCAATTCCTGATTTAATAAGAGAGGAGACCAGCTAGAAAGAACAGAAGAAACTCAATTCCTGATTTAATCAGAGAGGAGACCAGCTGAACAGAACAGAAGAAACCCAATTCCTGATTTAATAAGAGAGGAGACCAGCTAGAAAGAACAGAAGAAACCCAATTCCTGATTTAATAAGAGAGGAGACCAGCTAAACAGCACAGAAGAAACCCAATTCCTGATTTAATAAGAGAGGAGACCAGCTATACAGCACAGAAGAAACCCAATTCCTGATTTAATAAGAGAGGAGACCAGCTAAACAGCACAGAAGAAACCCAATTCCTGATTTAATAAGAGAGGAGACCAGCTAAACAGAACAGAAGAAACCCAAATTTCTGATTTAATAAGAGAGGAGACCAGCTAAACAGCACAGAAGAAACCCAATTCCTGATTTAATCAGAGAGGAGACCAGCTAAACAGCACAAAAGAAACCCAATTCCTGATTTAATAAGAGAGGAGACCAGCTATACAGCACAGAAGAAACTCAATTCCTGATTTAATAAGAGAGGAGACCAGCTATACAGCACAGAAGAAACCCAATTCCTGATTTAATCAGAGAGGAGACCAGCTATACAGCACAGAAGAAACCCAATTCCTGATTTAATAAGAGAGGAGACCAGCTATACAGCACAGAAGAAACCCAATTCCTGATTTAATAAGAGAGGAGACCAGCTATACAGCACAGAAGAAACCCAATTCCTGATTTAATAAGAGAGGAGACCAGCTAAACAGCACAGAAGAAACCCAATTCCTGATTTAATCAGAGAGGAGACCAGCTATACAGCACAGAAGAAACTCAATTCCTGATTTAATAAGAGAGGAGACCAGCTATACAGCACAGAAGAAACCCAATTCCTGATTTAATCAGAGAGGAGACCAGCTATACAGCACAGAAGAAACCCTATTCCTGATTTAATAAGAGAGGAGACCAGCTATACAGCACAGAAGAAACTCAATTCCTGATTTAATAAGAGAGGAGACCAGCTATACAGAACAGAAGAAACCCAATTCCTGATTTAATCAGAGAGGAGACCAGCTATACAGCACAGAAGAAACTCAATTCCTGATTTAATAAGAGAGGAGACCAGCTAAACAGCACAGAAGAAACTCAATTCCTGATCTAATAAGAGAGGAGACCAGCTAAACAGCACAGAAGAAACTCAATTCCTGATCTAATAAGAGAGGAGACCAGCTATACAGCACAGAAGAAACTCAATTCCTGATTTAATAAGAGAGGAGACCAGCTATACAGCACAGAAGAAACCCAATTCCTGATTTAATAAGAGAGGAGACCAGCTATACAGCACAGAAGAAACTCAATTCCTGATCTAATAAGAGAGGAGACCAGCTAAACAGCACAGAAGAAACCCAATTCCTGATTTAATCAGAGAGGAGACCAGCTAAACAGAACAGAAGAAACCCAATTCCTGATTTAATAAGAGAGGAGACCAGCTATACAGCACAGAAGAAACCCAATTCCTGATTTAATAAGAGAGGAGACCAGCTATACAGCACAGAAGAAACTCAATTCCTGATTTAATCAGAGAGGAGGCCAGCTATACAGAACAGAAGAAACCCAATTCCTGATTTAATCAGAGAGGAGGCCAGCTATACAGCACAGAAGAAACTCAATTCCTGATTTAATCAGAGAGGAGGCCAGCTATACAGCACAGAAGAAACTCCATTCCTGATTTAATAAGAGAGGAGACCAGCTATACAGCACAGAAGAAACCCAATTCCTGATTTAATAAGAGAGGAGACCAGCTATACAGCACAGAAGAAACTCAATTCCTGATTTAATCAGAGAGGAGACCAGCTATACAGCACAGAAGAAACCCAATTCCTGATTTAATCAGAGAGGAGGCCAGCTATACAGCACAGAAGAAACCCAATTCCTGATCTAATAAGAGAGGAGACCAGCTATACAGCACAGAAGAAACCCAATTCCTGATTTAATCAGAGAGGAGACCAGCTATACAGAACAGAAGAAACCCAATTTCTGATTTAATCAGAGAGGAGGCCAGCTATACAGCACAGAAGAAACTCAATTCCTGATTTAATCAGAGAGGAGGCCAGCTATACAGCACAGAAGAAACTCCATTCCTGATTTAATAAGAGAGGAGACCAGCTATACAGCACAGAAGAAACCCAATTCCTGATTTAATAAGAGAGGAGACCAGCTATACAGCACAGAAGAAACTCAATTCCTGATTTAATCAGAGAGGAGACCAGCTATACAGCACAGAAGAAACCCAATTCCTGATTTAATCAGAGAGGAGGCCAGCTATACAGCACAGAAGAAACTCAATTCCTGATTTAATCAGAGAGGAGGCCAGCTATACAGCACAGAAGAAACTCAATTCCTGATCTAATAAGAGAGGAGACCAGCTATACAGCACAGAAGAAACTCAATTCCTGATTTAATAAGAGAGGAGACCAGCTATACAGCACAGAAGAAACTCAATTCCTGATTTAATAAGAGAGGAGACCAGCTATACAGCACAGAAGAAACTCAATTCCTGATTTAATAAGAGAGGAGGCCAGCTATACAGCACAGAAGAAACCCAATTCCTGATCTAATAAGAGAGGAGACCAGCTATACAGCACAGAAGAAACTCAATTCCTGATTTAATCAGAGAGGAGGCCAGCTATACAGCACAGAAGAAACTCCATTCCTGATTTAATAAGAGAGGAGACCAGCTATACAGCACAGAAGAAACCCAATTCCTGATTTAATAAGAGAGGAGACCAGCTATACAGCACAGAAGAAACTCAATTCCTGATTTAATAAGAGAGGAGGTCAGCTATACAGCACAGAAGAAACCCAATTCCTGATTTAATCAGAGAGGAGGCCAGCTATACAGAACAGAAGAAACCCAATTCCTGATTTAATAAGAGAGGAGGTCAGCTATACAGAACAGAAGAAACTCAATTCCCGATTTAATCAGAGAGGAGACCAGCTAAACAGAACAGAAGAAACTCAATTCCTGATTTAATAAGAGAGGAGACCAGCTAAACAGAACAGAAGAAACTCAATTCCTGATCTAATAAGAGAGGAGACCAGCTATACAGCACAGAAGAAACTCAATTCCTGATTTAATCAGAGAGGAGGCCAGCTATACAGCACAGAAGAAACCCAATTCCTGATTTAATAAGAGAGGAGACCAGCTATACAGCACAGAAGAAACCCAATTCCTGATTTAATCAGAGAGGAGGCCAGCTATACAGCACAGAAGAAACTCCATTCCTGATTTAATAAGAGAGGAGACCAGCTATACAGAACAGAAGAAACCCAATTCCTGATGTAATAAGAGAGGAGGCCAGCTAGACAGAACAGAAGAAACTCAATTCCTGATTTAATCAGAGAGGAGGCCAGCTATACAGAACAGAAGAAACCCAATTCCTGATTTAATAAGAGAGGAGACCAGCTATACAGCACAGAAGAAACTCAATTCCCGATCTAATAAGAGAGGAGACCAGCTAAACAGAACAGAAGAAACTCAATTCCTGATTTAATAAGAGAGGAGACCAGCTAAACAGAACAGAAGAAACTCAATTCCTGATCTAATAAGAGAGGAGACCAGCTATACAGCACAGAAGAAACTCAATTCCTGATTTAATCAGAGAGGAGGCCAGCTATACAGAACAGAAGAAACCCAATTCCTGATTTAATAAGAGAGGAGACCAGCTATACAGCACAGAAGAAACTCAATTCCTGATTTAATCAGAGAGGAGACCAGCTAAACAGCACAGAAGAAACCCAATTCCTGATTTAATAAGAGAGGAGACCAGCTATACAGCACAGAAGAAACTCAATTCCTGATCTAATAAGAGAGGAGACCAGCTAAACAGAACAGAAGAAACCCAATTCCTGATTTAATCAGAGAGGAGACCAGCTATACAGAACAGAAGAAACCAAATTCCTGATTTAATCAGAGAGGAGGCCAGCTAAACAGAACAGAAGAAACCCAAATTTCTGATTTAATAAGAGAGGAGACCAGCTAAACAGCACAGAAGAAACCCAATTCCTGATTTAATCAGAGAGGAGACCAGCTAAACAGCACAAAAGAAACCCAATTCCTGATTTAATAAGAGAGGAGACCAGCTATACAGCACAGAAGAAACTCAATTCCTGATTTAATAAGAGAGGAGACCAGCTATACAGCACAGAAGAAACCCAATTCCTGATTTAATCAGAGAGGAGACCAGCTATACAGCACAGAAGAAACCCAATTCCTGATTTAATAAGAGAGGAGACCAGCTATACAGCACAGAAGAAACCCAATTCCTGATTTAATAAGAGAGGAGACCAGCTATACAGCACAGAAGAAACCCAATTCCTGATTTAATAAGAGAGGAGACCAGCTAAACAGCACAGAAGAAACCCAATTCCTGATTTAATAAGAGAGGAGACCAGCTATACAGCACAGAAGAAACTCAATTCCTGATTTAATAAGAGAGGAGACCAGCTATACAGCACAGAAGAAACCCAATTCCTGATTTAATCAGAGAGGAGACCAGCTATACAGCACAGAAGAAACCCTATTCCTGATTTAATAAGAGAGGAGACCAGCTATACAGCACAGAAGAAACTCAATTCCTGATTTAATAAGAGAGGAGACCAGCTATACAGAACAGAAGAAACCCAATTCCTGATTTAATCAGAGAGGAGACCAGCTATACAGCACAGAAGAAACTCAATTCCTGATTTAATAAGAGAGGAGACCAGCTAAACAGCACAGAAGAAACTCAATTCCTGATCTAATAAGAGAGGAGACCAGCTAAACAGCACAGAAGAAACTCAATTCCTGATCTAATAAGAGAGGAGACCAGCTATACAGCACAGAAGAAACTCAATTCCTGATTTAATAAGAGAGGAGACCAGCTATACAGCACAGAAGAAACCCAATTCCTGATTTAATAAGAGAGGAGACCAGCTATACAGCACAGAAGAAACTCAATTCCTGATCTAATAAGAGAGGAGACCAGCTAAACAGCACAGAAGAAACCCAATTCCTGATTTAATCAGAGAGGAGACCAGCTAAACAGAACAGAAGAAACCCAATTCCTGATTTAATAAGAGAGGAGACCAGCTATACAGCACAGAAGAAACCCAATTCCTGATTTAATAAGAGAGGAGACCAGCTATACAGCACAGAAGAAACTCAATTCCTGATTTAATCAGAGAGGAGACCAGCTATACAGCACAGAAGAAACCCAATTCCTGATTTAATCAGAGAGGAGGCCAGCTATACAGAACAGAAGAAACCCAATTCCTGATTTAATCAGAGAGGAGGCCAGCTATACAGCACAGAAGAAACTCAATTCCTGATTTAATCAGAGAGGAGGCCAGCTATACAGCACAGAAGAAACTCCATTCCTGATTTAATAAGAGAGGAGACCAGCTATACAGCACAGAAGAAACCCAATTCCTGATTTAATAAGAGAGGAGACCAGCTATACAGCACAGAAGAAACTCAATTCCTGATTTAATCAGAGAGGAGACCAGCTATACAGCACAGAAGAAACCCAATTCCTGATTTAATCAGAGAGGAGGCCAGCTATACAGCACAGAAGAAACCCAATTCCTGATCTAATAAGAGAGGAGACCAGCTATACAGCACAGAAGAAACCCAATTCCTGATTTAATCAGAGAGGAGACCAGCTATACAGAACAGAAGAAACCCAATTTCTGATTTAATCAGAGAGGAGGCCAGCTATACAGCACAGAAGAAACTCAATTCCTGATTTAATCAGAGAGGAGGCCAGCTATACAGCACAGAAGAAACTCCATTCCTGATTTAATAAGAGAGGAGACCAGCTATACAGCACAGAAGAAACCCAATTCCTGATTTAATAAGAGAGGAGACCAGCTATACAGCACAGAAGAAACTCAATTCCTGATTTAATCAGAGAGGAGACCAGCTATACAGCACAGAAGAAACCCAATTCCTGATTTAATCAGAGAGGAGGCCAGCTATACAGCACAGAAGAAACTCAATTCCTGATTTAATCAGAGAGGAGGCCAGCTATACAGCACAGAAGAAACTCAATTCCTGATCTAATAAGAGAGGAGACCAGCTATACAGCACAGAAGAAACTCAATTCCTGATTTAATAAGAGAGGAGACCAGCTATACAGCACAGAAGAAACTCAATTCCTGATTTAATAAGAGAGGAGGCCAGCTATACAGCACAGAAGAAACCCAATTCCTGATCTAATAAGAGAGGAGACCAGCTATACAGCACAGAAGAAACTCAATTCCTGATTTAATCAGAGAGGAGGCCAGCTATACAGCACAGAAGAAACTCCATTCCTGATTTAATAAGAGAGGAGACCAGCTATACAGCACAGAAGAAACCCAATTCCTGATTTAATAAGAGAGGAGACCAGCTATACAGCACAGAAGAAACTCAATTCCTGATTTAATAAGAGAGGAGGTCAGCTATACAGCACAGAAGAAACCCAATTCCTGATTTAATCAGAGAGGAGGCCAGCTATACAGAACAGAAGAAACCCAATTCCTGATTTAATAAGAGAGGAGGTCAGCTATACAGAACAGAAGAAACTCAATTCCCGATTTAATCAGAGAGGAGACCAGCTAAACAGAACAGAAGAAACTCAATTCCTGATTTAATAAGAGAGGAGACCAGCTAAACAGAACAGAAGAAACTCAATTCCTGATCTAATAAGAGAGGAGACCAGCTATACAGCACAGAAGAAACTCAATTCCTGATTTAATCAGAGAGGAGGCCAGCTATACAGCACAGAAGAAACCCAATTCCTGATTTAATAAGAGAGGAGACCAGCTATACAGCACAGAAGAAACCCAATTCCTGATTTAATCAGAGAGGAGGCCAGCTATACAGCACAGAAGAAACTCCATTCCTGATTTAATCAGAGAGGAGGCCAGCTATACAGAACAGAAGAAACCCAATTCCTGATTTAATAAGAGAGGAGGTCAGCTATACAGAACAGAAGAAACTCAATTCCCGATTTAATCAGAGAGGAGACCAGCTAAACAGAACAGAAGAAACTCAATTCCTGATTTAATAAGAGAGGAGACCAGCTAAACAGAACAGAAGAAACTCAATTCCTGATCTAATAAGAGAGGAGACCAGCTATACAGCACAGAAGAAACTCAATTCCTGATTTAATCAGAGAGGAGGCCAGCTATACAGCACAGAAGAAACCCAATTCCTGATTTAATAAGAGAGGAGACCAGCTATACAGCACAGAAGAAACCCAATTCCTGATTTAATCAGAGAGGAGGCCAGCTATACAGCACAGAAGAAACTCCATTCCTGATTTAATAAGAGAGGAGACCAGCTATACAGAACAGAAGAAACCCAATTCCTGATGTAATAAGAGAGGAGGCCAGCTAGACAGAACAGAAGAAACTCAATTCCTGATTTAATCAGAGAGGAGGCCAGCTATACAGAACAGAAGAAACCCAATTCCTGATTTAATAAGAGAGGAGACCAGCTATACAGCACAGAAGAAACTCAATTCCCGATCTAATAAGAGAGGAGACCAGCTAAACAGAACAGAAGAAACTCAATTCCTGATTTAATAAGAGAGGAGACCAGCTAAACAGAACAGAAGAAACTCAATTCCTGATCTAATAAGAGAGGAGACCAGCTATACAGCACAGAAGAAACTCAATTCCTGATTTAATCAGAGAGGAGGCCAGCTATACAGAACAGAAGAAACCCAATTCCTGATTTAATAAGAGAGGAGACCAGCTATACAGCACAGAAGAAACTCAATTCCTGATTTAATCAGAGAGGAGACCAGCTAAACAGCACAGAAGAAACCCAATTCCTGATTTAATAAGAGAGGAGACCAGCTATACAGCACAGAAGAAACTCAATTCCTGATCTAATAAGAGAGGAGACCAGCTAAACAGAACAGAAGAAACCCAATTCCTGATTTAATCAGAGAGGAGACCAGCTATACAGAACAGAAGAAACCAAATTCCTGATTTAATCAGAGAGGAGGCCAGCTAAACAGAACAGAAGAAACCCAATTCCTGATTTAATAAGAGAGGAGACCAGCTATACAGAACAGAAGAAACTCAATTCCTGATTTAATCAGAGAGGAGGCCAGCTATACAGAACAGAAGAAACCCAATTCCTGATTTAATAAGAGAGGAGACCAGCTATACAGAACAGAAGAAACTCAATTCCTGATTTAATCAGAGAGGAGACCAGCTATACAGAACAGAAGAAACTCAATTCCTGATTTAATAAGAGAGGAGACCAGCTAAACAGAACAGAAGAAACCAAATTCCAGAAGAATTATAGAGAAAATGAATTCCTCACTACTTACTCTGGTGTTGTATTCTGTAGAATGGGGCCCAACTTCCTGAAGTACTCCGGAGTTGAGATAATAATGGTCTCACTTTGGGGAATTTCTGTCCCGAAAATCCCTCGTAAATATTCATCAAGGTTAATCTGTAAGATTAAGTCATGTGACTGATTGATTGATTAAACAGGATTGGAATTATTCGCATATATGGGTAACAGAAGCCATGGACCGCTCTCCCAACACACATACACATTAAACCATTAAGTAAACCATTAAACTTGAAAAATATGTCAAAATGATGTGCTTGAGGCTTAAGGCAATCAGCAATGGGTAATAAACTAGTTACCAAAGGCCCCATTAGACTTCAATCTACATTGAGTAACATAACTTACTGAAGGCCCCATGCGGTTCTTGAAACTTACTGAAGGCCCCATGAGGTTCTTGAAACTTACTGAAGGCCCCATGAGACTTCAATCTACATTGAGTAACATAACTTACTTAAGGCCCCATGAGGCTTCAATCTACATTGAGTAACATAACTTACTGAAGGCCCCATGAGGCTCTGGAAATCTCCGACTGTCATTTTATGGTAAACC
The DNA here is from genome assembly GCA_963971465.1 of Lepidochitona cinerea. NCBI lineage: Eukaryota > Metazoa > Mollusca > Polyplacophora > Chitonida > Tonicellidae > Lepidochitona > Lepidochitona cinerea. Next base: position 2,180,335 of record OZ020559.1, read on the forward strand.
TTAACAGGATCAATCAATTCTTCCTGTCTCACAAATATCTGGAAACAAAATAGGCTGAAATCATTACATCCAATAACAGCTACATTTTATTTCTTTTTATTATATAACTGGAGTGAGTGTTGCAATTTCATTGGTCAATAGGCGGTCACATGACAGTTAATATTATCTTATATTACATGACTTGCTGGTTAATATAAGATTTGACGTCACATTCTCTTTGTTGCGCAACGTAATTTGTTTTTAGTGTAGCTTAGTTTATTACTATGACGCCATTCAGATGACATCAGATTTGAGCGTTGAAACGTAATCCACATGATGTAATTTAACCCATTGCATTTGTAATGCCTATGTACAATGTTATGTGAATTATGCAAATATAACATCTGCCTGAAATTCTGTGAAGGTTTAGAATAAATATATACGCTAACTTGATATATAATAAAACAATTATTGACTCTCCTGTCAGTTAATATGATGGTTATAATGACCTGGAAAACTTATATTGACCCCTGCCTTCGGCATCGGTCAATATAAGTTGTCCAGGTCATTATAACATCATATTAACTGGCATGAGAGTCAATAAATGTATAATGTCATAAACACATGTAACACACAGTATAAAGCTTTACATTGGCAAACAAGGGAAGACAATGATTCTAACGTAATAGAGCAACGTAAGCACTCCGAGGAATGACAAAGACTTCATGTTTAACATGAAGTCTTTGTCATTCCTTTGAGTGCTTACGTTGCTCTATTACGCTAGACTAATCAGTGGGAATTCGAATAACAACTAGACATAACTGAGATACCCCCCGCTCTGCAAGAAAAGTCGGCAATGTAAGGGGCATAACTCTTGAAAAAAACATCCGAGCATTGATTTTCAATAGGCTTCTTGTACTTGCTGTATTAAACAAATATGTGAAGTTTCAAAGTTGTAAGTTAAAGACTTTTTTAGATAATGTGTTTACAAGGACCAATGGACAGACGGACGACGGAGGCAACGACAATACCCTTCGGGCAAAATTTGCCCGAGGGGTAAAAAACTATGTTAATGTAAGTCTAGGAGAATGATTGAACAGCATAGCAAATTTACGAACTCTGCATGGTCATCTTTTTGTAACTGCAACTGTAAGCAAGACGGAGAAGCGGGAAAGGATAGCCCCTTATCCATGATAAGCAAGCTTTATAGAGTACAACAATATGCACATAGGATGATAAAGATGGAGAAACAGCACCAAGAGGAGGAGACACATGATTTGGGCATGATTTAATGCTACGTCTGTGACAAATGATGGAGTAAGACAAAATATCATGCAAAATACTCCTTGCTGGTCATGTTTAGTTAGCATCGACAACAAGAAAGTAGACTATGAGGCTGCTTGCTGATCATGTTACCAGCACTCACTACGAGGAAGTAGGCTATCAAGAGTGCCACAAGCACAATAATGAAACATGCAGGCTTATATGACAAGCACAGCAACTACCGTACAACTGTACAATGGGACAAAATTGTGTGTACAAACAAATGTATCAACAGACAAATGGCAGAACAGAGAAATGTCAAAAGGAGTCCAAAATGTCATAAATATGTAAAATATCTCCTTGCAAGTAGGACATGGACAACTTCATATCATTGGTAACATTTGTCAAGTTTTATTAAAAAAGAACCAACATCTGGGAGGAGTATTTCGGACAAAATTGCGTCTACGGACGGACGGAGGGCACAACGATCAGACAGATGTATGTGTGTACATACAAACTTTATGCCAGCAGAAGGGGGGGGGGGAGGTAGGGAGGAGGGAGGGAGGGGCGATAACATGATAACCCTGTCTTCATATGGAATGAGACCCATTGGAGGAGTATTTTGGACAAAACTGTGTCTATGGACGGACGGACGGACGGACAGACAGACAGAGGGAACAACGATTGGACGGATGTATGAGCGTAAATACACACTTCATGGCAGTAGAAGGAGGGGGGGGGGAGGGGGGAAGGTAGGGGCGATAACACGATAACCCCGTCTTCATATGGAATGAGACCCCAAAAATGGCAAAGTCCTATAAGTCAAAAACGTCATAAAAATGTGAAAACAGGAAATATCATCCTGTAAGTTGGGCATGCACATCTACATACCATTGGTAACATATTTGTGAAATTTCATTGAAATCAAAGCAAAATCTTAGGAGGAGTAGTCCGGACAAACAAAAATGGCAAAGTCCTATAAGTCAAAAAGGTCATAAAAATGTGAAAAAAAGGAAATATCATCCTGTAAGTTGGGCATGCACATCTACATACCATTGGTAACATATTTGTGAAATTTCATTGAAATCAAAGCAAAATCTTAGGAGGAGTAGTCCGGACAAAAAAAATGGCAAAGTCCTATAAGTCAAAAACGTCATAAAAATGTGAAAAAAGGAAATATCATCCTGCAAGTTTGGCATGCACATCTACATACCATTGGTAACATATTTGTGAAATTTCATTGAAATCAAAGCAAAATCTTAGGAGGAGTAGTCCGGACAAAATTGTGTCTACAGACAGACAGACGGACGGACAAGCCGATTCCAGTATACCCCACCCTAACTTCGTTGCGGGGGGTATAATGATTGTAACCTGTGCAAGTTGTTTCTCTAGTTGATAGATCTCCTCCATTTTGGATCTGGTGGTGTTGTCGCCACCCAATAGGTGAATGAACTCTTCTCCGTAATCAAGGAAAGCTTGGTGGAATTTATCTGAGTCGTCCTTCAAATATTCCTCTCGTGAACTCAACGTCAGACCAGACTGGTAAAACTACAATACAATGTCAGACCAGACTGGTAAAACTACAATACAATGTCAGACCAGACTGGTAAAACTACAATACAATGTCAGACCAGACTGGTAAAACTACAACACAATGTCAGACCAGACTGGTAAAACTACAACACAATGTCAGACCAGACTGGTAAAACTACAACACAATGTCAGACCAGACTGGTAAAACTACAACACAATGTCAGACCAGACTGGTAAAACTACAACACAATGTCAGACCAGACTGGTAAAACTACAATACAATGTCAGACCAGACTGGTAAAACTACAATACAATGTCAGACCAGACTGGTAAAACTACAACACAATGTCAGACCAGACTGGTAAAACTACAACACAATGTCAGACCAGACTGGTAAAACTACAATACAATGTCAGACCAGACTGGTAAAACTACAACACAATGTCAGACCAGACTGGTAAAACTACAACACAATGTCAGACCAGACTGGTAAAACTACAACACAATGTCAGACCAGACTGGTAAAACTACAACACAATGTCAGACCAGACTGGTAAAACTACAACACAATGTCAGACCAGACTGGTAAAACTACAACACAATGTCAGACCAGACTGGTAAAACTACAACACAATGTCAGACCAGACTGGTAAAACTACAATACAATGTCAGACCAGACTGGTAAAACTACAATACAATGTCAGACCAGACTGGTAAAACTACAATACAATGTCAGACTAGACTGGTAAAACTACAACACAATGTAAGACCAGACTGGTAAAACTACAACACAATGTAAGACCAGACTGGTAAAACTACAATACAATGTAAGACCAGACTGGTAAAACTACAACACAACGTCAGACCAGACTGGTAAAACTACAATACAATGTCAGACCAGACTGGTAAAACTACAACACAATGTAAGACCAGACTGGTAAAACTACAATACAATGTAAGACCAGACTGGTAAAACTACAACACAACGTCAGACCAGACTGGTAAAACTACAATACAATGTCAGACCAGACTGGTAAAACTACAATACAATGTCAGACCAGACTGGTAAAACTACAATACAATGTCAGACTAGACTGGTAAAACTACAATACAATGTCAGACCAGACTGGTAAAACTACAATACAATGTCCGACTAGACTGGTAAAACTACAATACAATGTCAGACCAGACTGGTAAAACTACAATACAATGTCAGACCAGACTGGTAAAACTACAATACAATGTCAGACCAGACTGGTAAAACTACAACACAATGTCAGACCAGACTGGTAAAACTACAATACAATGTCAGACCAGACTGGTAAAACTACAATACAATGTCAGACCAGACTGGTAAAACTACAATACAATGTCAGACCAGACTGGTAAAACTACAACACAATGTAAGACCAGACTGGTAAAACTACAACACAATGTAAGACCAGACTGGTAAAACTACAATACAATGTAAGACCAGACTGGTAAAACTACAACACAACGTCAGACCAGACTGGTAAAACTACAATACAATGTCAGACCAGACTGGTAAAACTACAACACAATGTAAGACCAGACTGGTAAAACTACAATACAATGTAAGACCAGACTGGTAAAACTACAACACAACGTCAGACCAGACTGGTAAAACTACAATACAATGTCAGACCAGACTGGTAAAACTACAATACAATGTCAGACCAGACTGGTAAAACTACAATACAATGTCAGACTAGACTGGTAAAACTACAATACAATGTCAGACCAGACTGGTAAAACTACAATACAATGTCAGACTAGACTGGTAAAACTACAATACAATGTCAGACCAGACTGGTAAAACTACAATACAATGTCAGACCAGACTGGTAAAACTACAATACAATGTCAGACCAGACTGGTAAAACTACAATACAATGTCAGACCAGACTGGTAAAACTACAATACAATGTCAATAAGTTTCTTTTACACAGCCTATTTCTAACTTTAAAGTTTGAGGAAAGTGTTCTTAAGAAACCGAAATTTTTATTGATACTTTTATACCAGATTGTTACCAGATGTGAGATTGATCGATGTTTTATGCAGCACTCGCGATTATTTCACTTATATGGCTTAGGGTTTAGTGGTTTAGTATAAGGTTTAGTGGGGGAGGAAACTGGGCTAATAGCTTGAAGGGAACCCCAGACCTTCGGCAAGTACCACTTACGGCGACAGAGTTAAAAATCCACTCAAATATTTCTGAGTGCGCAGAAAGCCTAACGTTTCTCAGCCATGGCATACCAGTCTGGTTTCTTCCTGAACTAAGAACAGCGACCCCATGTAAATGTAATAACCCATACTCAGCAACACACCACCAGGACATTCAGCTTACCTTGATAATATGGGAACTGCTATTTTTCGAGTCAATGGCCACGCCCATGCCAAATAAGGCATTATGATTGTAGCCATGAACTTTGAGAATGGTGTCCATTGGTTTCCAGTTACTCTCCACCCATTGGCCGGATACAGGGTCAGAGGTCAAGGTCCATGATCCCAACTCCTTGATAAGCTGCAAATAGATGACCAGGAGATGAAGGTTTTCTCGTTTAATTTTAATATCAAATAGACTAAGAAATAAATTTATAAACAACTGTGAATGCATTTTAGTGATCAATACATTGCCTGGAGCTTGCCTTGATGTGGGGGGGGGGGGGTTGTTACAATGGATTGATTACCATTTTACGTCACATTTGGGATCATTCACTCAAATAGAGATTTACCAGGTAAGTGCCAGAGAAAACAGAGCCTGGTCGTGCAAGAATATTATTGAAGGCATTAGGGTTGTATTACCTTGAGGGCAGGAGTTGCTCCCCTTTCCTCCACGGCTGACAAATTCATACACAGATGGAAATACTTTTTGGTTTTGGCCACTGAGGTGGATTGTTCACCCATATAACTGGAACCTTTTACCTCCAACATCTACAAGGGGAGAAAAATGATATTCAATCAAAACTGTAATGGAATCCCTTTCATTATGAAGGATAATAAAGCATGCCCATGATGAACAGTCAAACTGCTTAAAGGATAAATACCAGGAGCCTGTTTCACAAAACGGCGCAGCGTAAATTTTTACGTAACTGCCATAGCAACCCATACTGTAGAGATAGGTTAGTATGAAAGTTACGCAAAAAATACATCTACGCCGCTTTGTGAAACAGGCTCCAGGTTCTTTCTTATATACCTATATAGTGTTGATGTGTAACTGTAAATTGACTAAATAATGTTGGAACTGTTTGGTGTCAAAGAAACAGCAATTGGAAAATATGCATATCTTCCGTCTCACCAATCAGAAATATCTTCGTATTTGACGCCATACCTGACATTTGAGGGCTTTCTTGGTCCTTATCATGAAGACACCCGGACTCAACGCTGGTCGTGTATGACGTCATAACAATGATCATGTACATATCAGATGTCAACTATGACGTCAAAAGATAATTTCCGTACAGAGGTCGTAAAGAGAAAAGGAAAACCGAGAATTTTGTAGGTTTTGTGCCAGAAATCTCTTATATTTTGTATCATTTTTATTAAGTAATCAACAAAAAAGTACCTTCTACACACTGAGAGCCGGGTAAGTTTTTACATCTGGGGCTGGTTGCACAAAGGTGTATTAAGCTTAAGTCTGACTTACCTAGGCAACATTACAATCAAATTCCTTTGTGACACGACATATTTAAGCCTGATTTAATACACCTTTGTGCAACCAGCCCCAGAATGCCAACAAAGGACACCTTTACACATTAACATGATGAACGTACGTGTTTGAGGACACCATTACACATTAACATGATAAACTTACATGTTTGAGGACACCATTACACATTATCATGATGAACTTACGTGTTTGAGGACACCATTACACATTAACATGATGAACGTACGTGTTTGAGGACACCGTTACACATTAACATGATGAACTTAAGTGTTTGAGGACACCGTTACACATTATCATGATGAACTTACGTGTTTGAGGACACCATTACACATTAACATGATGAACGTACGTGTTTGAGGACACCATTACACATTAACATGATGAACTTAAGTGTTTGAGGACACCGTTACACATTATCATGATGAACTTACGTGTTTGAGGACACCATTACACATTAACATGATGAACGTACGTGTTTGAGGACACCGTTACACATTAACATGATGAACGTACGTGTTTGAGGACACCGTTACACATTATCATGATGAACTTACGTGTTTGAGGACAGCAGAGTTTTGTTGGTAAGTTGACGAGAACGTGCTCCATTTGGCCTTGTCTGGAGGTGGGTATGTGTTGGCCAGCCAACCACCACATGCATAGTTGTAGAAATCATCACATGGATTGGCAGAGAAATTCATCTTGGCAGCGATATACCCTCCAGTTTCTACACACATAGCACTGATACATGGCTGAAATGGAAAAATGACATGGATTGGCAGAGAAATTCATCTTGGCTGCGATATACCCTCCAGCTTCTACACACATAGCACTGATACATGGCTGAAATGTCCATATTCATCCACAGTAATTATTCCTCCATAATTAACTATCACATTTAAACATAAATATGTGAAGAAAAAGTTGGGGATGGGTTGAGTCGGGTCGCAGCAAAACTCTCTGTGTACACCGGCCTTAAGTGAGACGAGGATTTGAACAATAACACTAATTAAACAGCTGGTAAATTTTGCAACTGGTACAACCAGTGCAATTTCTTCTGGGCTTAAAACCTGGTAACAAAAAACGGCTTTGCTCTCTGTATTTCTGACAGCAGGAATGTAGAATGGGTTTTCTAGCAGATTGTGACGACAACAACAATTTCCCTGATGATGATCGCAGCTTGCTTTCGAAACACTGACTTCATCACGTATGAAAATTAAAATATATATATTCTAAATGGGCTTGATTTAAGCTCTGTGTGTATAAGAGAATCTAACAAGCAAACCGATCCCAGCAGGGCCGGAGAGCTCAGTTGGTAGAGCAGTGGGACGGTAACCCTAAGTCATGAGTTAGATTCTCACCCTGGCCAGGAATTTTTTCAGGTTTAATCAGTGTTGGTTAATTTACTAATTCAGTAATTTCCCTGATGATGATTGCAGTTTATGACAACATGTCTGTGTTGTTTCTCAACATTATGATTGGTTGATTAATTGTTTGGTGTTTTACGTCGCGCTCAAGATTATTTCACTTATATGGCGGCTCTACCTACTGAGCCACGGAGGCCCCCACTCAACATTATGTGTATTGGATATACAGTTTATTTATAAATTGTATCTATTATATGGAGTTGTGTATGTTCATCATTAAAATCCGGTTGTTCACCAGTTTACTGCAGGTAAGGCAAGTGCATATCAAGTACAACTTACTGTTTCTACTCGGATAAAGTGTTGCCATACCAACAAGGTTGCCATGAGAACAATTAGAACAACAGCAACCCCCAAGAAAAAGGTCATCTGTCGAACTTTTTTCCTTGTCCCTTCATACTCTTCTTTATGACGACTATCTGTAAAAAATAATAACCAATATCAATCAACAACGAAATTAACATTTTGAAGAACAAACATCTTCAACAAACGTAACGTTTTCAACAATGAACAAATTCAGCATATTCAACACACTTAAAGGATTTATGAACAGGGCTAAAAACTGGTTTGTGTAAACAGTGTTTGTTAATGGACTAAATGAGTAGAAAGGAAACAACCTTCGCATTAGCTCCCTGGTTGTCAAAAAGAAAGAGCAAATATGCATATTTTCTGTATTGTTCGTACTTGGAAAAGTTGTCAAAGTATTATATGTGCCAGGATGATGCACTGGCACATTAGAGATCATGTATTACGTCATCACTCTGTACACAACAGAGGTCGTGTTTGACATCATCTTTCACTGAAATAATTAGCTTTCGTACACACTGAAGAGCCCCAAATGTAGCAGTGAATTGTGTAATTTTATTTTTATTGAGACTTGTAAAATTACATTTTGCCAAAGATAAACCTGTAACGTTTTCAACAATCAACTCAATATCTTCAACAACCATAAAGTTTTCAACAATTAACTCCATATCTTCAACAACCATAACGTTTTCGACAATCAACTCAATATCTTCAACAACCTTAACGTTTTCAACAATCAACTCAATATCTTCAACAACCATAACATTTTCAACATTTAACTCAACATCTTAAACAACCATAACATTTTCAACAATTAAATCAATATCTTCAACAACCATAAAACTTTCAACAATCAACTCAATATCTTCAACAACCATAACGTTTTCAACAATTAACTCAATATCTTCAACAACCATAACGTTTTCAACAAGTAACTCAATATCTTCAACAACCATAACGTTTTCAACAATCAACTCAATATCTTCAACAACCATAACATTTTCAACAATTAACTCAATATCTTCAACAACCATAACGTTTTCAACAAGTAACTCAATATCTTCAACAACCATAACGTTTTCAACAATCAACTCAATATCTTCAACAACCATAACATTTTCAACAATTAACTCAATATCTTCAACAACCATAACGTTTTCAACAAGTAACTCAATATCTTCAACAACCATAACGCTTTCATCATTTAACTCAATATCTACAATAACTATAAGGTTTCCAACAAATAACTCAATATCTTTAACAACCATAACGCTTTCGACAATCAACTCAACATCTTTAACAATCATAACGTTTTCAACAATCAACTCAACATCTTCACCAACCATAACGTTTTCAACAATTAACTCAATATCTTCAACAACCATAACGTTTTCGACAATCAACTCAATATGTTCAACAACCATAACGTTTTCAACAATCAACTCAATATCTTCAACAACCATAACGTTTTCAACAATTAACTCAATATCTTCAACAACCATAACGTTTTCAACAATTAAATCAATATCTTCAACGGCCATAACGTTTTCGACAATCAACTCAACATCTTTAACAATCATAACGTTTTCAACAATCAACTCAACATCTTCACCAACCATAATGTTTTCAACAATTAACTCAATATCTTCAACAACCATAACGTTTTCGACAATCAACTCAATATCTTCAACAACCATAACGTTTTCAACAATCAACTCAACATCTTCACCAACCATAACGTTTTCAACAATCAACTCAATATCTTCAACAACCATAACATTTTCAACAATTAACTCAATATCTTCAACAACCATAACGTTTTCAACAAGTAACTCAATATCCTCAACAACCATAACGCTTTCATCATTTAACTCAATATCTACAATAACTATAAGGTTTCCAACAAATAACTCAATATCTTTAACAACCATAACGCTTTCGACAATCAACTCAACATCTTTAACAATCATAACGTTTTCAACAATCAACTCAACATCTTCACCAACCATAACGTTTTCAACAATTAACTCAATATCTTCAACAACCATAACGTTTTCGACAATCAACTCAATATGTTCAACAACCATAACGTTTTCAACAATCAACTCAATATCTTCAACAACCATAACGTTTTCAACAATTAACTCAATATCTTCAACAACCATAACGTTTTCAACAATTAAATCAATATCTTCAACGGCCATAACGTTTTCGACAATCAACTCAACATCTTTAACAATCATAACGTTTTCAACAATCAACTCAACATCTTCACCAACCATAATGTTTTCAACAATTAACTCAATATCTTCAACAACCATAACGTTTTCGACAATCAACTCAATATCTTCAACAACCATAACGTTTTCAACAATCAACTCAACATCTTCACCAACCATAACGTTTTCAACAATTAACTCAATATCTTCAACAACCATAACGTTTTCGACAATCAACTCAATATCTTCAACAAACCATAACGTTTTCAACAATCAACTCAATATCTTCAACAACCAATACGTTTTCAACAATCAACTCAACATCTTCACCAACCATAACGTTTTCGACAATCAACTCAATATTTTCAACAATCATAACGTTTTCGACAATGAACTTAACGTTGTCTCATAATACATCAAGAAGTTGCTTGTTTTCCTTCTTCCTCTACCTTCACCTTCCAAATGTCACTAAAACACCAGCTTAACATTTTCAACGACCTTAATGTTTTCAACAACCAATTTCCATTCAGTTGTAAAGAGAATGCTCAGATGTGTATTACATGTTGGTTGTGAAGAACAGGAGCAGGCAATCTCTAAATACACAGTGTAAGTGTCCGTGGAGAAAAACATCAATCATTATCTAAGAAATGTTTGAAACTCTCTTAAAACATGGGTGCCATTGTAATTAAGGCATCCCTATGGAGTAGTTTGTGTAAACAACACCAAATTTCGACACCTGTGCTGGTGTCTTTATCAAGTGCAATTGAATTAAATATTTCAAAACATGGATAAATACTATATAAAAGAATATTATATGTCATGTGGGCAAACAGTGAAATTGTTTAGAAGAGTAACTATGCTACATTAGGATGGCTTGGTTTTTTGGGTGACGATGTTTCCATGCATCGTTAAGAGACCAGTTGTTTTCCATAAGCAATTTCTCAACCTATTACCAACAACTACCTGCTCAATCTAAATGAAAACATGTTAGTGGTTATACATGTAGCCCAGTGTTGAGTTCTCGTGAATTGGTTGAATTTAAATCTGTTTCTTCCCCTTATTATAAAGGCATTGTTTAGTTTATGACCATATGAATGTCCATACTGTTATGTTGGGTGATTAACTCCAAACTGAATTGCATTCCGTGACAATCAAGGAATACTTTAGATGGTGTGGAAAGGGGGTGATATCAGGTCAGGACAGTGGACAACAGGAGAAAACCCTCTGTCGCAGAGCCACCAATGTCCCTCACCACACAGTGGACAACAGGAGAAAACCCTCTGGTGGAGAGCCACCAATGTCCCTCACCACACAGTGGACAACAGGAGAAAACCCTCTGTCGCAGAGCCACCAATGTCCCTCACCACACAGTGGACAACAGGAGAAAACCCTCTGGTGGAGAGCCACCAATGTCCCTCACCACACAGTGGACAACAGGAGAAAACCCTCTGGTGGAGAGCCACCAATGTCCCTCACCACACAGTGGACAACAGGAGAAAACCCTCTGTCGCAGAGCCACCAATGTCCCTCATCACACAGTGGACAACAGGAGAAAACCCTCTGGTGGAGAGCCACCAATGTCCCTCACCACACAGTGGACAACAGGAGAAAACCCTCTGGTGGAGAGCCACCAATGTCCCTCATCACACAGTGGACAACAGGAGAAAACCCTCTGGTGGAGAGCCACCAATGTCCCTCATCACACAGTGGACACCAGGAGAAAACCCTCTGTCGCAGAGCCACCAATGTCCCTCATCACACAGTGGACAACAGGAGAAAACCCTCTGGTGGAGAGCCACCAATGTCCCTCATCACACAGTGGACAACAGGAGAAAACCCTCTGGTGGAGAGCCACCAATGTCCCTCACCACACAGTGGACAACAGGAGAAAACCCTCTGGTGGAGAGCCACCAATGTCCCTCACCACACAGTGGACAACAGGAGAAAACCCTCTGGTGGAGAGCCACCAATGTCCCTCATCACACAGTGGACAACAGGAGAAAACCCTCTGGTGGAGAGCCACCAATGTCCCTCATCACACAGTGGACAACAGGAGAAAACCCTCTGGTGGAGAGCCACCAATGTCCCTCATCACACAGTGGACAACAGGAGAAAACCCTCTGGTGGAGAGCCACCAATGTCCCTCACCACACAGTGGACAACAGGAGAAAACCCTCTGGTGGAGAGCCACCAATGTCCCTCACCACACAGTGGACAACAGGAGAAAACCCTCTGGTGGAGAGCCACCAATGTCCCTCATCACACAGTGGACAACAGGAGAAAACCCTCTGGTGGAGAGCCACCAATGTCCCTCATCACACAGTGGACAACAGGAGAAAACCCTCTGGTGGAGAGCCACCAATGTCCCTCATCACACAGTGGACAACAGGAGAAAACCCTCTGGTGGAGAGCCACCAATGTCCCTCACCACACAGTGGACAACAGGAGAAAACCCTCTGGTGGAGAGCCACCAATGTCCCTCACCACACAGTGGACAACAGGAGAAAACCCTCTGGTGGAGAGCCACCAATGTCCCTCATCACACAGTGGACAACAGGAGAAAACCCTCTGGTGGAGAGCCACCAATGTCCCTCACCACACAGTAATAGGTGGTTTCATACTTTTGAATTTTGTACAGTTTCTGTATTAAATAAATCATATTAAGATCTGGTCTATGCAGATGTAATCTACAACCCTTTGCATGAAAGCCAGATTTATTTCAAGGTGTTTTCCTACTCACTGATTTGGTCACAGCTGCTATTGATTTGCTGTACATGGTTATGTAGGTTAAGTTACTCTTAGTATCCCTGTGCTATTATGATTGGTGTTTTACACCGCACTCAAGATTATTTCACTTTTATGATAGAGTAGCCTGGTTTATCTTTAGCCAGAGAAAACCAGCAACCTACAACAAGTACTTGGCACATACATTGTACATCTTGTAAAATCAACAAAACTAACAGCAGTTAAACACTGAGCTTTAAAGGGTTTGATGATTGAAAACCCAACACACCATTAAAGGGACTGTTCGTGTAAAATTGTTTACATTTTTGCAAAAACTTCTGCTAAATAGAAAAATATGATTTGATTGACTTAAGATGAAAGGTGGTAGGTCGATTTTCAGCGAAAAATCTACAATTAATGAGCAATTATTGCAAATTTTGTAGTACTTTGTTAACTGTCTGACAGACAGTTTCCGGTTAATCAAAACAGAGGTCCGACATGGGTGACACCCTACAGTCCTACAGTGAGTTGTGAAAGCGTTACTAATATTCATCTATCTGATAAACTGTAAAAAGCCGACGTTTTGCAGTTTATTTCTACAATGACGATGAAACAAAAAACACAGCAAAACCCAACACACAAATATGATCAATTGAATAATACAAACAATATACATGCATAAATATTTCACAAAAATGTAAAAACAACACTCATGCATATAATATATAGACTTACCTTCGAGTTTAATTCCTTCATCAGAAGTTTCAAGCGTACTGTAATTGTCCGCCACCAAGCGCCCACGCCCATTCCTTAGGGGAGACAACTCTTTCAGACCCGCCACCAAATTAGGTTGTATAGCCATGATTATTGTATTCCTATATAAAGTTATTACATGTCAGATTGAGGAGTAAAAACTGACACTACATTCTGTGTGTGAGATGGTTTACCCGGACTGTGTGGGGGTAGGGAGGGGCTCAAGTTTTCTCAAGGCTTTCAGTCATTGTTTACGGTTTTATCGCTGACTGATAAAGAGGTTTTGGGGGAGATAACTTTATGGAATCTATGTACACAGGAATCAACCATCCCACACAGAATTGTACAGAAATTGCCACACGACTGAAAGCATTAGAAAAATGTCATGTTTTAGTCATTTTATGAATAATGCAATGCACTGGGGTGGGTTGTTCAAAGCGACGTTAGCTTAACGTCTGGTTAGATGTTTGTGACGCGACGTCATCTAACCTGACGTTAAGCTAATTTTCTTTTGAACAATCGGCCCCTGTTCATTAATCCAAGAGTTTCTTAATTGTTCTGAAACTGTTTGAAATTTCAAATGTGGGTTGCATTCAAATGAGAAGTAATTTAGGAACCACCATTAAATGACCCAATTCGTGGAAATGCCTTAATCATTTCTTATCAAATTTGTGATAATGCAATATGAAACCATAAGCGCTGAACGACAACTGCCTGGAAGGCTAAATTTAAAAAAATACCACTCTCATACAAGACATAAAGCCTGATAAATGTACTCCTGAACAGAGGCCACCCTAACAAGAGACATTACACTACTTATACCCACCTATACTGTTCAATACACATTTATCTACATGAAAAACCGAGGATGAATATCTACATAAATCTACTGTAACAGTTGGAATGCTGGATGACAGATAAAAAACTTAATGAAGTAAAACCCAGATAACAATGGTCACAGATGTCACAGTGTATTTTCAAAATTAGTCTGGGGCCTCGGTGGCTCAGTCGGTTGGAGTGAGAGTTCCTCAGTCCGACACAGGCCTCTCATCGATGTGGCGAGGGTTCAAATGCCACTCAAACTTAATGAAGAAAATGCCAGAAAAATAAAAATGGTCGTAGTGGTCACAGTGTATTTTCAAAATTAGTCTGGGGCTCGGTGGCTCAGTCGGTTGGAGTGAAAGTTCCTCAGTCCGACACAGGCCTCTCATCGATGTGGCAAGGGTGCAAAAAAAAAGCCAGAAAGATAAGAATGGTTGTAGTGGTCACAGTGTATTCTCAACACTTACACATCATTATTTCATTTATGTAGTGTTGTTGTCAGCTTAGCAACACAGGTGTATATGTAGAGTTTCAATCACTCGGTCATTGGCAAACTTTAAAACACTGGAAAATTCCCCCTACAGTTTACTGTTTAAACTGCAGCAATTCTGAATAATCCATTGTTGGCTTATATGCATAAGCCCTCATACAGTCAAACCTTCCACAGGGTGTTATTTCAACACCACTTTCTCAGTCTCAGTTTATATCCATACGGCCCACCAATGGTCCACTCATCCACAGACTTTTCAACACCACTTTCTCAGTAGTTTATATCCATAGGTCTCCCCAATGGTCCACTCATCCACACACTTTTCAACACCACTTTCTCAGTAGTTTATATCCATACAGCCCCCCAATGGTCCACTCATCCACACACTTTTCAACACCCCTTTCTCAGTAGTTTATATCCATACCCACACCAATGGTCCACTCATCCACACACTTTTCAACACCACTTTCTCAGTAGTTTATATCCATACGGCCCCCCCAATGGTCCACTCATCCACACACTTTTCAACACCACTTTCTCAGTAGTTTATATCCATACGGCCAACCAATGGTCCACTCATCCACACACTTTTCAACACCACTTTCTCAGTAGTTTATATCCATACAGCCCCCCCAATGGTCCACTCATCCACACACTTTTCAACACCACTTTCTCAGTAGTTTATATCCATACGGCCCCCCAATGGTCCACTCATCCACACACTTTTCAACACCACTTTCTCAGTAGTTTATATCCATACAGCCCCCCCAATGGTCCACTCATCCACACACTTTTCAACACCACTTTCTCAGTAGTTTATATCCATACACACGTCAATGGTCCACTCATCCACACACTTTTTAACACCACTTTCTCAGTAGTTTATATCCATACCCACACCAATGGTCCACTCATCCACACACTTTTCAACACCACTTTCTCAGTAGTTTATATCCATACCCACACCAATGGTCCACTCATCCACACACTTTTCAACACCACTTTCTCAGTAGTTTATATCCATCCGGCCCCCCAATGGTCCACTCATCCACACACTTTTCAACGCCACTTTCTCAGTAGTTTATATCCATACCCACACCAATGGTCCACTCATCCACACACTTTTCAACACCACTTTCTCAGTAGTTTATATCCATACGGCCCCCCCAATGGTCCACTCATCCACACACTTTTCAACGCAACTTTCTCAGTAGTTTATATCCATACGGCCAACCAATGGTCCACTCATCCACACACTTTTCAACACCACTTTCTCAGTAGTTTATATCCATACGGCCAACCAATGGTCCACTCATCCACACACTTTTCAACACCACTTTCTCAGTAGTTTATATCCATACAGCCCCCCCCAATGGTCCACTCATCCACACACTTTTCAACACCACTTTCTCAGTAGTTTATATCCATACGGCCCCCCAATGGTCCACTCATCCACACACTTTTCAACACCACTTTCTCAGTAGTTTATATCCATACAGCCCCCCCAATGGTCCACTCATTCACACACTTTTCAACACCACTTTCTCAGTAGTTTATATCCATACACCCGCCAATGGTCAACTCATCCACACACTTTTCAACACCACTTTCTCAGTAGTTTATATCCATACACCCGCCAATGGTCCACTCATCCACACACTTTTCAACACCACTTTCTCAGTAGTTTATATCCATACGGCCCCCAATGGTCCACTTATCCACACACTTTTCAACACCACTTTCTCAGTAGTTTATATCCATACGCCCCACCAATGGTCCACTCATCCACACACTTTTCAACACCACTTTCTCAGTAGTTTATATCCATACGGCCCCTAATGGTCCACTCATCCACACACTTTTCAACACCACTTTCTCAGTAGTTTATATCCATACGGCCCCCAATGGTCCACTTATCCACACACTTTTCAACACCACTTTCTCAGTAGTTTATATCCATACGCCCCACCAATGGTCCACTCATCCACACACTTTTCAACACCACTTTCTCAGTAGTTTATATCCATACACCCGCCAATGGTCCACTCATCCACACACTTTTCAACACCACTTTCTCAGTAGTTTATATCCATACGCCCCACCAATGGTCCACTCATCCACACACTTTTCAACACCACTTTCTCAGTAGTTTATATCCATACACCCGCCAATGGTCCACTCATCCACACACTTTTCAACACCACTTTCTCAGTAGTTTATATCCATACGGCCCCCAATGGTCCACTTATCCACACACTTTTCAACACCACTTTCTCAGTAGTTTATATCCATACGCCCCACCAATGGTCCACTCATCCACACACTTTTCAACACCACTTTCTCAGTAGTTTATATCCATACACCCGCCAATGGTCCACTCATCCACACACTTTTCAACACCACTTTCTCAGTAGTTTATATCCATACAGCCCCCCCCAATGGTCCACTCATCCACACACTTTTCAACACCACTTTCTCAGTAGTTTATATCCATACACCCGCCAATGGTCCACTCATCCACACACTTTTCAACACCACTTTCTCAGTAGTTTATATCCATACGGCCCCCAATGGTCCACTTATCCACACACTTTTCAACACCACTTTCTCAGTAGTTTATATCCATACACCCGCCAATGGTCCACTCATCCACACACTTTTCAACACCACTTTCTCAGTAGTTTATATCCATACACCCGCCAATGGTCCACTCATCCACACACTTTTGAACACCACTTTCTCAGTAGTTTATATCCATACAGCCAACCAACGGTCAACTCATCCACACACTTTTCAACACCACTTTCTCAGTAGTTTATATCCATACGGCCCCCCAATGGTCCACTCATCCACACACTTTTCAACACCACTTTCTCAGTAGTTTATATCCATACGGCCCGCCAATGGTCCACTCATCCACACACTTTTCAACACCACTTTCTCAGTAGTTTATATCCATACGGCCCCCAATGGTCCACTCATCCACACACTTTTCAACACCACTTTCTCAGTAGTTTATATCCATACGGCCCCCCAATGGTCCACTCATCCACACACTTCTCCACACCACTTTCTCAGTAGTTTATATCCATACACCCGCCAATGGTCCACTCATCCACACACTTTTCAACACCACTTTCTCAGTAGTTTATATCCATACGCCCCCCCAATGATCCACTCATCCACACACTTTTCAACACCACTTTCTCAGTAGTTTATATCCATACGCCCCCCCCAATGGTCCACTCATCCACACACTTTTCAACACCACTTTCTCAGTAGTTTATATCCATACCCACACCAATGGTCCACTCATCTACACACTTTTCAACACCACTTTCTCAGTAGTTTATATCCATACGGCCCGCCAATGGTCCACTCATCCACACACTTTTCAACACCACTTTCTCAGTAGTTTATATCCATACGGCCTGCCAATGGTCCACTCATCCATATGGCCCCCCAATGGTCCACTCATCCACACACTTTTCAACACCACTTTCTCAGTAGTTTATATCCATACAGCCCCCCAATGGTCCACTCATCTACACACTTTTCAACACCACTTTCTCAGTAGTTTATATCCATACAGCCCCCCAATGGTCCACTCATCCATACGGCCTGCCAATGGTCCACTCATCCATACGGCCCCCCAATGGTCCACTCATCCATACGGCCCCACAATGGTACACTCATCCATACGGCCCCCCAATGGTCCACTCATCCATACGGCCCCCCAATGGTCCACTCATCCATACGGCCCCCCAATGGTCCACTCATCCAGACTTTTCAACACCACTTTCTCAGTAATTTATATCCATACGGCCCCCCAATGGTCCACTCATCCATACGGCCCCCCAATGGTCCACTCATCCAGACTTTTCAACACCACTTTCTCAGTAATTTATATCCATACGGCCCCCCAATGGTCCACTCATCCACACACTTTTCAACACCACTTTCTCAGTAGTTTATATCCATACGGCCCGCCAATGGTCCACTCATCAACACACTTTTCAACAACACTTTCTCAGTAGTTTATATCCATACAGCCCCCCAATGGTCCACTCATCCACACAGTTTTCAACACCACTTTCTCAGTAGTTTATATCCATACGCCCCCCCCCCCAATGGTCCACTCATCCACACACTTTTCAACACCACTTTCTCAGTAGTTTATATCCATACGCCCCCCCCAATGGTCCACTCATCCACACAGTTTTCAACACCACTTTCTCAGTAGTTTATATCCATACGCCCCCCCCCCAATGGTCCACTCATCCACACAGTTTTCAACACCACTTTCTCAGTAGTTTATATCCATACGGCCCCCCAATGGTCCACTCATCCACACACTTTTCAACACCACTTTCTCAGTAGTTTATATCCATACAGCCCCCCCAATGGTCCACTCATCCACACACTTTTCAACACCACTTTCTCAGTAGTTTATATCCATACGGCCCCCCAATGGTCCACTCATCCACACACTTTTCAACACCACTTTCTCAGTAGTTTATATCCATACGCACGTCAATGGTCCACTCATCCACACACTTTTTAACACCACTTTCTCAGTAGTTTATATCCATACGCACGTCAATGGTCCACTCATCCACACACTTTTCAACACCACTTTCTCAGTAGTTTATATCCATACGCCCACCAATGGCCCACTCATCCACACACTTTTCAACACCACTTTCTCAGTAGTTTATATCCATACAGCCCCCCCAATGGTCCACTCATCTACACACTTTTCAACACCACTTTCTCAGTAGTTTATATCCATACACCCTCCAATGGCCCACTCATCCACACACTTTTCAACACCACTTTCTCAGTAGTTTATATCCATACGGCCAACCAATGGTCCACTCATCCACACACTTTTCAACACCACTTTCTCAGTAGTTTATATCCATACACCCTCCAATGGCCCACTCATCCACACACTTTTCAACACCACTTTCTCAGTAGTTTATATCCATACGCCCCCCCCCCCAATGGTCCACTCATCCACACACTTTTCAACACCACTTTCTCAGTAGTTTATATCCATACACCCGCCAATGGTCCACTCATCCACACACTTTTGAACACCACTTTCTCAGTAGTTTATATCCATACAGCCAACCAACGGTCAACTCATCCACACACTTTTCAACACCACTTTCTCAGTAGTTTATATCCATACGGCCCCCCAATGGTCCACTCATCCACACACTTTTCAACACCACTTTCTCAGTAGTTTATATCCATACGGCCCGCCAATGGTCCACTCATCCACACACTTTTCAACACCACTTTCTCAGTAGTTTATATCCATACGGCCCCCAATGGTCCACTCATCCACACACTTTTCAACACCACTTTCTCAGTAGTTTATATCCATACGGCCCCCCAATGGTCCACTCATCCACACACTTCTCCACACCACTTTCTCAGTAGTTTATATCCATACACCCGCCAATGGTCCACTCATCCACACACTTTTCAACACCACTTTCTCAGTAGTTTATATCCATACGCCCCCCCAATGATCCACTCATCCACACACTTTTCAACACCACTTTCTCAGTAGTTTATATCCATACGCCCCCCCCAATGGTCCACTCATCCACACACTTTTCAACACCACTTTCTCAGTAGTTTATATCCATACCCACACCAATGGTCCACTCATCTACACACTTTTCAACACCACTTTCTCAGTAGTTTATATCCATACGGCCCGCCAATGGTCCACTCATCCACACACTTTTCAACACCACTTTCTCAGTAGTTTATATCCATACGGCCTGCCAATGGTCCACTCATCCATATGGCCCCCCAATGGTCCACTCATCCACACACTTTTCAACACCACTTTCTCAGTAGTTTATATCCATACAGCCCCCCAATGGTCCACTCATCCATACGGCCTGCCAATGGTCCACTCATCCATACGGCCCCCCAATGGTCCACTCATCCATACGGCCCCACAATGGTACACTCATCCATACGGCCCCCCAATGGTCCACTCATCCATACGGCCCCCCAATGGTCCACTCATCCATACGGCCCCCCAATGGTCCACTCATCCAGACTTTTCAACACCACTTTCTCAGTAATTTATATCCATACGGCCCCCCAATGGTCCACTCATCCATACGGCCCCCCAATGGTCCACTCATCCAGACTTTTCAACACCACTTTCTCAGTAGTTTATATCCATACGGCCCCCCAATGGTCCACTCATCCACACACTTTTCAACACCACTTTCTCAGTAGTTTATATTCATACGGCCCCCCAATGGTCCACTCATCCAGACTTTTCAACACCACTTTCTCAGTAATTTATATCCATACGGCCCCCCAATGGTCCACTCATCCACACACTTTTCAACACCACTTTCTCAGTAGTTTATATCCATACGGCCCGCCAATGGTCCACTCATCAACACACTTTTCAACAACACTTTCTCAGTAGTTTATATCCATACAGCCCCCCAATGGTCCACTCATCCACACAGTTTTCAACACCACTTTCTCAGTAGTTTATATCCATACGCCCCCCCCCCCCCCCAATGGTCCACTCATCCACACACTTTTCAACACCACTTTCTCAGTAGTTTATATCCATACGCCCCCCCCAATGGTCCACTCATCCACACAGTTTTCAACACCACTTTCTCAGTAGTTTATATCCATACGCCCCCCCCCAATGGTCCACTCATCCACACAGTTTTCAACACCACTTTCTCAGTAGTTTATATCCATACGGCCCCCCAATGGTCCACTCATCCACACACTTTTCAACACCACTTTCTCAGTAGTTTATATCCATACAGCCCCCCCAATGGTCCACTCATCCACACACTTTTCAACACCACTTTCTCAGTAGTTTATATCCATACGGCCCCCCAATGGTCCACTCATCCACACACTTTTCAACACCACTTTCTCAGTAGTTTATATCCATACGCACGTCAATGGTCCACTCATCCACACAC
Source organism: Lepidochitona cinerea (assembly GCA_963971465.1). Lineage (NCBI taxonomy): Eukaryota > Metazoa > Mollusca > Polyplacophora > Chitonida > Tonicellidae > Lepidochitona > Lepidochitona cinerea. The sequence continues at coordinate 2,202,531 of OZ020559.1, forward strand.
TTTTTAACACCACTTTCTCAGTAGTTTATATCCATACGCACGTCAATGGTCCACTCATCCACACACTTTTCAACACCACTTTCTCAGTAGTTTATATCCATACGCCCACCAATGGCCCACTCATCCACACACTTTTCAACACCACTTTCTCAGTAGTTTATATCCATACAGCCCCCCCAATGGTCCACTCATCTACACACTTTTCAACACCACTTTCTCAGTAGTTTATATCCATACACCCTCCAATGGCCCACTCATCCACACACTTTTCAACACCACTTTCTCAGTAGTTTATATCCATACGGCCAACCAATGGTCCACTCATCCACACACTTTTCAACACCACTTTCTCAGTAGTTTATATCCATACACCCTCCAATGGCCCACTCATCCACACACTTTTCAACACCACTTTCTCAGTAGTTTATATCCATACGCCCCCCCCCCCAATGGTCCACTCATCCACACACTTTTCAACACCACTTTCTCAGTAGTTTATATCCATACGCCCCCCCCCAATGGTCCACTCATCCACACACTTTTCAACACCACTTTCTCAGTAGTTTATATCCATACACCCTCCAATGGCCCACTCATCCACACACTTTTCAACCCCCCTTTCTCAGTAGTTTATATCCATACGGCCCCCAATGGTCCACTCATCCACACACTTTTCAACACCACTTTCTCAGTAGTTTATATCCATACGGCCCCCAATGGTCCACTCATCCACACACTTTTCAACAACACTTTCTCAGTAGTTTATATCCATACGCCCCCCAATGGTCCACTCATCCACACACTTTTCAACAACACTTTCTCAGTAGTTTATATCCATACGCCCCCCAATGGTCCACTCATCCACACACTTTTCAACACCACTTTCTCAGTAGTTTATATCCATACGCCCCCCCCCCCCAATGGTCCACTCATCCACACACTTTTCAACAACACTTTCTCAGTAGTTTATATCCATACAGCCCACCAATGGTCCACTCATACACACACTTTTCAACACCACTTTCTCAGTAGTTTATATCCATACGCCCCACCTATGGTCCACTCATCCACACACTTTTCAACAACACTTTCTCAGTAGTTTATATCCATACAGCCCACCAATGGTCCACTCATACACACACTTTTCAACACCACTTTCTCAGTAGTTTATATCCATACGGCCCCCCAATGGTCCACTCATCCACACACTTTTCAACACCACTTTCTCAGTAGTTTATATCCATACGCACGTCAATGGTCCACTCATCCACACACTTTTTAACACCACTTTCTCAGTAGTTTATATCCATACGCACGTCAATGGTCCACTCATCCACACACTTTTCAACACCACTTTCTCAGTAGTTTATATCCATACGCCCACCAATGGCCCACTCATCCACACACTTTTCAACACCACTTTCTCAGTAGTTTATATCCATACAGCCCCCCCAATGGTCCACTCATCTACACACTTTTCAACACCACTTTCTCAGTAGTTTATATCCATACACCCTCCAATGGCCCACTCATCCACACACTTTTCAACACCACTTTCTCAGTAGTTTATATCCATACGGCCAACCAATGGTCCACTCATCCACACACTTTTCAACACCACTTTCTCAGTAGTTTATATCCATACACCCTCCAATGGCCCACTCATCCACACACTTTTCAACACCACTTTCTCAGTAGTTTATATCCATACGCCCCCCCCCCAATGGTCCACTCATCCACACACTTTTCAACACCACTTTCTCAGTAGTTTATATCCATACGCCCCCCCCCAATGGTCCACTCATCCACACACTTTTCAACACCACTTTCTCAGTAGTTTATATCCATACACCCTCCAATGGCCCACTCATCCACACACTTTTCAACCCCCCTTTCTCAGTAGTTTATATCCATACGGCCCCCAATGGTCCACTCATCCACACACTTTTCAACACCACTTTCTCAGTAGTTTATATCCATACGGCCCCCAATGGTCCACTCATCCACACACTTTTCAACAACACTTTCTCAGTAGTTTATATCCATACGCCCCCCAATGGTCCACTCATCCACACACTTTTCAACAACACTTTCTCAGTAGTTTATATCCATACGCCCCCCAATGGTCCACTCATCCACACACTTTTCAACACCACTTTCTCAGTAGTTTATATCCATACGCCCCCCAATGGTCCACTCATCCACACACTTTTCAACAACACTTTCTCAGTAGTTTATATCCATACAGCCCACCAATGGTCCACTCATACACACACTTTTCAACACCACTTTCTCAGTAGTTTATATCCATACGCCCCACCTATGGTCCACTCATCCACACACTTTTCAACAACACTTTCTCAGTAGTTTATATCCATACAGCCCACCAATGGTCCACTCATACACACACTTTTCAACACCACTTTCTCAGTAGTTTATATCCATACGCCCCACCAATGGTCCACTCATCCACACACTTTTCCACACCACTTTCTCAGTAGTTTATATCCATACGCCCCACCAATGGTCCACTCATCCACACACTTTTCAACACCACTTTCTCAGTAGTTTATATCCATACGGCCCCCCAATGGTCCACTCATCCACACTTTTCAACACCACTTTCTCAGTAGTTTATATCCATATGGCCCCCCAATGGTCCACTCATCCACACACTTTTCAACACCACTTTCTCAGTAGTTTATATCCATACGGCCCGCCAATGGTCCACTCATCCACACTTTTCAACACCACTTTCTCAGTAGTTTATATCCATACGGCCCCCCAATGGTCCACTCATCCACACACTTTTCAACACCACTTTCTCAGTAGTTTATATCGATACGCCCCCCAATGGTCCACTCATCCACACACTTTTCAACAACACTTTCTCAGTAGTTTATATCGATACGCCCCCCAATGGTCCACTCATCCACACACTTTTCAACACCACTTTCTCAGTAGTTTATATCCATACGCCCCCCAATGGTCCACTCATCCACACACTTTTCAACACCACTTTCTCAGTAGTTTATATCCATACGGCCCGCCAATGGTCCACTCATCCACACACTTTTCAACACCACTTTCTCAGTAGTTTATATCCATACGGCCCGCCAATGGTCCACTCATCCACACACTTTTCAACACCACTTTCTCAGTAGTTTATATCCATACGGCCCGCCAATGGTCCACTCATCCACACACTTTTCAACACCACTTTCTCTGTAGTTTATATCCATAAGGCCCCCCAATGGTCCACTCATCCACACACTTTTCAACACCACTTTCTCTGTAGTTTATATCCATACGCCCCCCAATGGTCCACTCATCCACACACTTTTCAACACCACTTTCTCTGTAGTTTATATCCATACGGCCCGCCAATGGTCCACTCATCCACACACTTTTCAACACCACTTTCTCAGTAGTTTATATCCATACGGCCCGCCAATGGTCCACTCATCCACACACTTTTCAACACCACTTTCTCTGTAGTTTATATCCATACGGCCCACCAATGGCCACTCATCTACACACTTTTCAACACCACTTTCTCAGTAGTTTATATCCATACGGCCCCCCCAATGGTCCACTCATCCACACACTTTTCAACACCACTTTCTCAGTAGTTTATATCCATACGGCCCACCAATGGTCCACTCATCCACACACTTTTCAACACTACTTTCTCAGTAGTTTATATCCATACACCCGCCAATGGTCCGCTCATCCACACACTTTTCAACACCACTTTCTCAGTAGTTTATATCCATACGGCCCCCCAATGGTCCACTCATCCACACACTTTTCAACACCACTTTCTCAGTAGTTTATATCCATACACCCGCCAATGGTCCGCTCATCCACACACTTTTCAACACCACTTCTTACCTTAGTTAAATAAGCCTTGCTTCTGTGCTACTGTATAGCATTACACATGTATAAACAGCTTCAAATAAACATATCAACTTTTAAACCTCAGCAAAGTTAAGACCTGAACACTAGATTCCTCTACAGCACACTGGTACACACTACCATTATGTATGTACCTACAGCCATATGTAATTTATATATCAACTGCAGAATTAACTGGCAGGGCCTGTGTAATCTGGCCATAGTACAGGGCTATAAATGTCATGTTAGAGTAGGGGGATAATGTGTGTTATTAGTCCTCTGATAATCACCTTATTAATGGTGAACACAAACACAGGGCTACAACACTCCTTCACCGAGGATTGACAGTTTTTGTTTTTCAATAAATATCATACTGTTGGGCCCAGTATACCCTATTGCTGCTTGTTTCAGAAAGTGAATTTTACAGTAATGAACATCTAATTTTTTTTGGATAACACTTTCTAGAAAAAAAAGATTTTGAGAGAAGCTCGGATTAGTTGGCTTAATCCATTAGCCTGCTGGGATTAAATGCTTGCCATAGTTTTACTTGCAGATTGTTTGGTGTTTTACATCAAAAGGAAACAAACTAAAAACTAACCACAACTGGTTTATTATAACAACTTATGATTGGGTATAAAGGTCTAAATGATTTACTCCTTTTTAACACAATCAGAAATTTGTCTCCATGGTTATTTTCGACAGAGGATTTTCCCTGTGTATATAAATATTTACACATGTCCTGCCTGTTATTTTCACTTCCTGAAGTGTACCAGAACTTGATTCCCTATAGAAAACATTGAATGGACAAGAATCTAATCTCTATTTAAAGTACTGTAGAACAAATTGATATCATTTGAACTGTGTTTATTGGCAGATATCCACTTTTTTGTTTAGTACAAGTAACAGCTTTGAACAAAACTTGGAAATCTGTATTACATTATCTATTGTAGGCCCTTATCAGTTCACATTAAAATTAAAACAGAGGAAAGCTTGAAAAGCTTTGACCAGATATCTTTCACATAATTATGGTAAAATTTGTTTCAAAATGTTATACTTTCACATTTCTTGACATAAATTACATGTATACATGTAGCAATTTTTGACTTAGTTTTGTATCCAAGTGATTTGGAATATTTAAAACGTCCACTGAAAACTCTACAAGATTTGGTCACAATAGAAAATATTACACAATCCAAAATGGCTGCACTATAAGTAATCATATGTAGGAAACAGTTGTTTTCATAAAAAGTTCTGTGACATAAGATATACATGTATACTCTGAAAAGAGTTGCAATGATCAAAACATTTCTAGTTCAGAGAACAACATAATTCCATATGGCTTCTGCATAACCCCAAAAATCCTAGTAATAATTAAGGCACCCCTATCAAGTACATTTTTTTGAATACTGAAAGATTTTGGCACCTATGCGGATGGCTTTATCAAGTGGTGGTGTTTTAATTATTTCTCATTAAATGGGATTGATCGATTAATTGATGTGTTTACGCCTATTGAATTGGAGCCACATTTAAAGTTTCAAACAGTTCTTATAAGCCTGTTAATGGTATTAACAGTTCAGCACAACCATTTGCCAATTAGGAATTATACATGATTTCTGAAAAAAATATAAACATGACATGGGCCTAGTTTCACAAAGCGATCTTAGCTAAGTGTGATCTTAACTACCATGGCAACCAATGCTAAAGGTATACGTTGCCATTGGTAATTAAGATCACCTTAAGCTAAGATCGCTTTGTGAAACTAGGCCCTGGCTGTTAAGTATTTGTGGGCCCTGTTTTATAAAGTTGGCTTCTGGTGTAAATCTGTACTAGTTTCTAGTCTCAACTGTCATATGGCCATCTTTGTAATATCATACAGGGCCATGATGAGCTCAAGAACAGCCACAATCAAACATATACACGTATACAGGTTTCCTGATATTCAATTCCATACCAAAATTATTGCATTTCAGCCATATCTGGCAGAAAGGTCTTTCCCTCAATCACAGGCCTCAAAGCAAAGGCTACATGTCCCAGCTGTTACAGTAGATTTTCTGTTTGCATCTATCATGAAAACAAATTTAAAATCACAAACCAAAACTTTTAAGAACAAACAGAACACATTCAACATGCAAATCCTATCGGCTAACCTCAAGAACAACACAAATTACAAGTGAGGTCAACCAAACAACCACAATATATAATTTACATACCAAACAGAAAACCCCAAACCATCAACCACCATGTAAACGTGACGATTACACAAATTTCTGGACACGCTACTGAATTTATCTTTTATTAAATGAAGAGTCAAAATATACACAACGGTCAATGCAAAGTATTGATAAGAATCAAACTTACAGAGTTCTGTGTCCGAGTCACTCTCCTCTGCACGCATATTCACAGCCGCTCTTCTCAAAAAGTCGTCACGGAAACCACGAGTGTTCTCGGCTTCCTCCTCAGATTCGGCCAGGGCGAGTTTAAAATAGGACATGATTTCAGATCACAGGACATTCCGTTGGTCTAAAACGGAGACACTGAAAACAGGAAACACACAGTCATTGTTTCACCTTAAATGGTTTAGCGATCATTGACTATTGATTATTTATTGATAACTCATTAATTGATTTATTCCACCAGCAATTGATTTCTGATCAATTCTCTAATCAAGCGACAGGCTAATTAACTATAGCTAGTTACAGGATTTATTGATTGGAACTTTAGGCCGCACTTCGGGGCTAATGTAAAATGACGACAATAGTAACAACTGACCAGAAGGCCACTTCTCAACTCACAGGTAAAGATGTGGGATTAATAGGGAAACAGTTTCTTTGATTTTTAAAAACTCATAACATAGCTGGAGATCCGTGAAAATTTACATTTTGGTTAATGGAAAAGTATCAGAAATTCTGGAAATAGTTCAAACCGGAGCATAAAACTGAAAACCTTCTAAAACAACTGAGATCTACAGTATGACTCTCGCCTCGAATACAAATAAAAACAAAGTGCTTAAAGACAACATATTTGAGCCCATGTTATTTACCGTAATGTTAATCTTCACATACCATTGAATCTGTCGTCGTGTCTGTCAGTAGATAACAAATTGAACCCTTTGATTGGACAATTGACCGCAGTCAAAGAGAATTTGGAGAAATTTTTTTAACCACTGACGTGTATCACTAAAGTAACACTAACAGAAAGCCAGAACGTCCTAAAAAATAACTATTTTTGCTAGTAAAAAAATAGTAACTTCTGGGTATGGAGAGGCTGTGGTTAGGTCTACACCAGAAATTTATGTTATTAGGGTAATGACTAATGGTAATTGTTTGGGTAAAGTAGGTAAGGTTAAACTTGTTACTGGTCAACTGATTCAGGAAGTGGTCTCACTGTGCTTGACGCTTGGCTGTGGTTGGGGTTTGGCATGACACCAACTCTTCGATAGAGACAAAGGGTTACTACCCCAATTGTCAACAACTTTGCTTATGTTTAGGCATGTTTCATAGACAAAATGTCAAAGACGAACTTACAGTTAGGGACAGTGTTCATTGACAGAAAAAGGTTACATGTTTATTCCCAACCAAATATTTGGATTCATCCAAATAAGTCATCGCTGGTCAAAGGAAATACGAGTGCGCATGCGTGTTATTTGTAGTTCCGGTTTACAACCCATAGAAATTCCATCCCTAAACGCTGTGTTGGTCTAGTGGCAGTAGTGGTGAAATAATACGGTCTTATGGACTGCGCGTGTGGTTCTGCACAGCTTCTGATTGGCTATTAAGTAGGGGTTCGAGACCAGATGTAAATAGAAAAAAACCAAGTATTCTATTAACATAGTTTGTTTCAGTGAAGGGAGAAGAGTTAAGAGGCGCTGGGGGCTGTTTCTCAACACATTTACGCCCGTCGTAACTTTGCGCCTGGTCGTGACGTAATGTTGTATATGATGCAAAGTTACGTCGGTGTCGAGAAACAGCACCCTGTTGTTGACTATCCATGCCCCTGTATTTGAAGAACATTTAGTCAAGAACCAATGAATGCAAGTAAAAACTTTCCCATGGCTGCTATGCCTATATTGAATTGAATTTTTTATTCACCACATGATATCATGCAGTAGGACAATTCATAGATGAAATTGTGGCGGGAATAAAGCCCCAGGAGGACTTGTTTTTGTTTGGTTCGCCTGGTATTCTTTACCGTTTCTAACTGTTTTTCTGACTCCAACTTCAAGTATTGTCTGTTTCAATATTCACAATTTTACTTGCAGAATGAATGAGTACGTCAATCTCAGTTAATAACTTAAATTAATGAATTGATGGATAAGTCTGTCCACAGCTCACTCACTGTCAAAATTCAAGTTGACAGAAAATTCGAAGCCAAGTCTCAGACACTTGGCGCCTCGCTTTCACTTTGGGATTTACGGGATCTTCCGAACGGTTGTGCGCACCAATTCCAAACCGTTTTACAGATCCCGTAAAGCCCCGAAGTAAAAGCGAGGCTCCCAGAGCGCCAAGTGTCTGAGACTTCGCTTCGAATTTTCTGTCAACTTGAATTTTGACAGTGAGTGAGCTGTGGAATTGGAATTTTCTGTCAACTTGAATTTCACTCGCAAACTTGATAAATCATTCGGCAAAGGGTGTTTTATTTGCTCTTAGGCCTCGATATTGCTTGACAAGGATCTCTCTGAGACTTATGTGAAGTTTAATGTATAAAGGAGATATTTTTAAGAAATTCTGACGGGTTTTGCTGGAGGCAGTCAGAATAAGTGTTTCCTGCCTTGTCCATATTTAATTATAGTATAACAGAGGGTGGATAAGGGAGAGCACTCCGTGTGCCTGTGCCGTAACTAACTGTAGCCCAGTGTAGGTCTACACTGTCTACAGCCAGTTAGTGTACTACACGTCAGGGGGACTATGTGCCTCCACTCTGGGTATGCAGGAAGCCCCAAACAGAGACAAATCGATCCATAATACCTAGAAAAGTGACTTACCATTAAGTCGCCATTTAAACAGCCACAACGAACTTATTTGACAGAACTTTCCCAACTTGGCAACTACCGTGTTACGTGCAACAAGTTATGAACAGACAGCGCCGCCACTGACAGGTGCATCAGGGGAGGCAATCTGATGATATCTCGCTCGTCAGTCTGATAACTTCGGGGATTTACGTGCAGCCGACCGGTAGCGAGCTAAGATAGCCGGAGTGTGTTCCGAATGCTCGCTCGTATGGTCTTACCAAAGAGAGTCAATCTACTCTCTTTGGTCTTACTACAAATACATTTTAGACCGTTTCTTCAAACAGCCGCCATCACCCTTAATCGCTCAAAATTTAACATTATTTTGCTTGAGATGTTAAACTGACATTTTGTTGTACCTCTTAAGCAGTACAAATAAATCTAGTGTCGGGATTTTAGATTCCCAATAATCCAGGCTTATTCTTATTATTTTAAGTTTTTATCTTTTACTCCTTTTTAAAAGCCATTGGTTGAAATAATTTTAATGTTGCTAAATTTTAATTGTAAAATTTAGAAAGTTCATAGATTAACGAGTACATGTGCAAGTGCAACATTGTATCACTATCAGCCTCAACTCTCCACCTTGTTGATCCATTGAACAATGTAATTCTTTCTTTTTTTTTGTGCCAACAATGTTTCTTTTAATGTTTACTTTATTCTATTTATAGCAAGGAAAGTTCTACATAGTATCAACAAACTAATGAAAACACTGTTCTATGAAATACTTTACTGGAACCGCCCACGGAACCCTTGATTACGAAAGCCGGTTAGTTAACTCGTAATTACGAGATAAGCAACTCGAGATGTTAACTCGTAATTTCTTCAAAACTTTGATTTGGCCGTGGCACTAACCGGCTTTCGTACTTCACGTGGATCTGTAGGGCACGTGTAAAATCGGGACCACTGAATGTCCAAATACATGTATAAAAATAAATACTACCGCTGAAAGTTTTTCTATTCTAGAATGACTCTAATATTTCACCCAAATGTAAAACGCAAATATTTATTTAAGAGGATCTTGCAATTATTTGCTTTGAAGAAACCCTTAGAACTATAAATTCAGAAAACCTAGAACAAAGAGAAAAAGAAATTTGTCCATAGCTCGTTCACTTGTTGAAAACAAAGTCAGAATTTCACAAAATCTTACGCAGAATTTACCCAGCCAATAGTGATATATTCAAACATACAATAAAGTCTTCACCTGAGTGTTCTGATTGTGACAACGTCGATTCGGTAGAACGCAACGTGATTCTCTGTAGACCTAAATCATGTTTTGGTTGTCAGTTAGATGCTTTACAAATTGACTTGTGTATGCAACACAGCTTTTCATATTTGTCGATTTTATTTTTTGGTTATACCATCTGTGAATAGTGATAAACTATTGATTCCATGGAATTTCGAGATAACAAAAAACAAAAAAAATACAACGTATGTCATTCCGAAAAAACAAAGCTATTCCAAAAAAATGCCTCGTCCGGGTTTCTGACTCTAAATGTCCGTTCTCACTGTGCGATTTGTCGTACGGACGCATTCGATTCAAATGGATTGGTTGCCAAATCTGATTGACCAATTAAAAGCAACCATTTTGCCAGCTTTTCACAAATCAATGGTATGACGTCGTGGCACCGGACAAGCCCAGCTTCCATTAAGACTTCAGCTAGGCTATATTCATTTGGACATGCGTGCCATGCAAGATTTTTTCGCATTAGGCTACTTGATTCTTTCAGACATAAAATAATTGTCATAATATCCATATTCTTTTAAAAAATCTGTTGTGAAAATGTCACAAAATTTAAAACAGACTGATGGTTTGTCCGTTCTACTCTAGGCTTTTGTATCACAATATTAATGACTCCAAAATACGGTCGTCAGCATAAAAAATAGTCATTTTGGTGCCAGAACCCCGGACTAAAACGCCATGTAGATATGTGTCCACTCAGAGGTGAGAGAAATCGCGAAAGCGACAAATTCCCTTTATTACCGTTTGGGCAGTTTTCGCACTTTGCGTTTCTGTCGCCCTCTACAAAATTAATTAGCCTATACGTACGATGTTAATTGAAAAACTTAATTAAAGTCCAAATTTACATGGCCGGCCATTCCGTGTTTTGTCCAACCATCATACATATACCTTGTCTCGAGAAGATGGGCGGGGCAGGGCTCAATGGGAACAGCGAAAGACGCCCATGCCGAGACCTAAACCTTAAATTCCACGGATAGGTATCTATACATGCTAAAGGTCGTGGCATTCTGGAGTTTCATCCGAACGAAGAGTTCCGGTTCCTGCACCACTAAACCTGTCATGCAATGACGTCATGTAAGTGTGTGACCTAGCATGCAATGACGTCGTGCAAGCACGTGACTTGGCATGCAATGACGCCATGTGTATACGTGACTTGGCATGCAATGGCGCCGTGTGTATAGGTGATCTGGCATGCAATGACGCCGTGTGTATAGGTGATCTGGCATGCAATGACGCCGTGTGTACAGGTGACCTGGCATGCAATGGCGCCGTGTGTATAGGTGACCTGGCATGCAATGGCGCCGTGTGTATAGGTGACCTGGCATGCAATGACGTCGTGCAAGCACGTGACCTGGCATGCAATGACGCCGTGTGTATAGGTCCATGTAGGGATTGCCCGAAATATACTTCCTGGGTATATTATAGGTGAAAGTGCGTCGCCAAATTTCTTACGTTATAGGGTTTCTATCGCACAGAGCACGTCACACTCGTAGGGTACGTTATCCTCTGTCGGTCTGTCGGCAGTGGTCATTTTACTGCATTGATTGGAATACTGGGATGGCTACAATATCATTTCTTTTGAATAAGAGAATTGTATCGACCTTCCCATATACCTATACCTAAATGAATCATCAGCTTACATGATGCCAAACGCGGACGTTAGTATTATTGGTGACCATTAAGAGGTTACTATGAGTAAAATCCTTTACTGGGTTTTAATGTTCACGTCCTGGCATCCAGTTTAATACTGACATTCTATCCAACAAGGGCCGTTGGTGTCCACAAGCTTAAGCCGACCTCCCTTCGCTCTCGCATGCGAACATTAGCTTGTCTGTTTAGATTGAACCAGGACGAGAACATAACGTTCATCCAATGTGGATGGTACGCTGTATAAAGACCTTCATACATACATGTTCTTCTGGGGTTCACTCCGGGTTTTGGTCTATTTAACATGGAACACTTTTGTTGTGTTCATTAACTCCTAGTGATATGCCGTAATAATCATTAAGATATTCCTGTAAAAAATCTGCTCAACTTTATACCTTTTCCATTGGCTTAGATATTCATGTGTAGGCTATAATTAACAGACTTATACAATGTAGATGGGTTTCGTGTCTTATATATTCCGGATCCAATACATTGTCTAAGGAAGTCAGTCATATAAGCGAAGTAACCCCGAATGTTGCCTTCATAGAATGTGTATCAACCTTTTTGTATAGAGTCGGTACCGCTAATTGAAGAAACATAGAACTATTGCTGAAAAAAGTCTGCCGGTTCCATTTATAGAGATTGAGAAAATACACAATCTATGATCGCCTTTGTTATTGAAAGATCTCATGTCAACTTCTTCTTGTATTGCACAATATGTGTGGACCTTGCGTCTGTCCTTATTTCAAGTTTCTATAGTTTGCACACTGGTACATCTTCTGGAGACAAGGTAATTTTCTACATGGTCGGTTTTCCGTTTATCTGGAAAGGACGGCTATAGAGTATGGCTGGAGAAAAGGGCAACGGTGGGTCTATAACTATAGCTCTAGAATCAATGCTCTTTGGTTTGTAGACCCTGTTTTTACCTATTGCATCACAGGCGTCAATTTTATAACAGATATAGAATACCCACGCAAGCGTTATCTCTCCAAAACTGAAGAACTTAAATTTTCATATGGTTCAGTTTGTGTGCACTAATGCTGTTCAGTTTGTGTGCACTAATTTGAGACAAGCCCCACGAAAGCATGTGTGATTCGTCTCATACATACTGTAACAAACAACTAACACGTCTTACATGACAGAACTATGAGACTGTGAATAAAATGACACTTTTTTACACCATAGCTTTTATTACTCTGTTTAAGTACATGTGTTGTTATAACGTGCTTTACAGATGGGCCGTGATATCACTGACACATACTAAAATCAGCGTTAAAAATGAACAGCTGTAATGGCTTGGTTCCTACAGCAGAGGGTAGCTGGCCTGTGTAGCAATACCACAGTTGTTGTCTCTGTTCCTGGACATCTTTATGTAACCTTGTTCACCCCAACTACCTCCCCAACTGCAACAAACAAATACCAAATATTACAATACAGTCATTATGATTCATAGAAGTCCTCTGTGGATATTGATCCAACGAAATGTTCTCAGTACCGGTATATAACCAACATCCTGTCATGCGGGTTACCGTATTTCAGATTGATTGATTGATTGATTGTTTGGTGTTTTACGCCGCGCTCAAGATTATTTCACTTATTTATCAGCGTTGCCTGTTTTAATGTGGGTGGAAAACGGGCTCTATACCCGGAGTTTCTTTTATGCTAATCATTTTGTAACATGTAGTTGTCGACCAATCAGGAATCCAGTAATGAATCACAGAATTTCGGCTGAGGATAATATAGCCTATGTTGGTCATTTTCCCCCTACCAACTGAAAATCCAAGAATTACATTTGTTTCCGCCACTAACCTACCTCTGATCTTTATACATACCTCATTCTGATATAAAATATTGCAGAATAGTTCGTTAAAACTAGTTATAGTTGTCCACTTTTTTAGTTAATTATTACATCAGCGATAAGGCGGAACCTAGACCTAATTTTATCAACCGCAAACCTTGATCCATCACATTTGCTGACCCATGTTAACATAGTCACCATGGTTATTTCAGTCCAGAAGATTTTCCCTGTGCTTCTGTGTTTTAGTGTCTATAAATATACACACAGAATAGACCTACCATGTACAGTGTATACGAAATATTAATCATACCTATTTTTGACAAGCCAGTAATCTTTTCCGCTTTCAGTTCCGTATCCGGCGGCGAGGACTCCGTGGTCCAAGCGGGTCTTGCTGCAGAAAAAGCTATGATAAACCCCACTCTTGTACAGCTGGAAGGACATGTGGCTGGCATCAATGGCCACGGAAATTGGACCTACAGTGGCCACGGCCGTTTGTAAATCGGACTCACTGCCGGTTTTGATGTCACTAAATCCCACATCGGTGGCTCCTCGGTTCATTGGGTTGTAACGGCAAGTATCGTCCTACACAAGGAAAGATAACATTCGGGAAAGGTTTGATCAATATTTCTTTTTGTATTGTTGTACTTTAAGAAAAAAACAACAACCTTTTAAAGGGGCATGAGCTGCCGAAATTCCCACTTTTTTCATACTTTCTGATCGTCACGACAGTAAGAGGCTTTGAAGGCCATCGAAAAACTAAATGATTGGCGTTGGAATGAGGAAAATCCATACAGTAGGTGCCCTGTACGAACCGAAAACGTGTTCGAAAAGTAGCAAAATTTAAATAACCGGGACGACCATTCATTCATTCTAAGCCAAAGTTAGTTTAAAACAATACTTTATCGTACATTTTCGAGACTAGAAGCACTAAAAAGCTTCTGAATTATACGTTTTGAGAAAAATAGCCGATAATTTCAACATTCTGTGTTTACGTCAAAATATCAACATTTTGGCAGCTCATGCCCCTTTAAGTAGACCATCTAACAAACCCTCCCACGTAGGGGAGCCCAAGTCTGTACCATGGAACAGGTCTTGGCCATATACTCTTGTCAGCAGTTTATCTTATTTATTCTGCGTGACCAAAAAGAAAAGCAACGAAACTCTCCCAGACTATGTACCACCTTTGCAGTATATATCAGATGGTATTGAGATCAAATTAAAGGGGCATGAGCTGCCAAAATGTTGATATTTTGACGTTAAAACAGAATGTTGAAATTATTGGCTTATATTCTCAAGACGTATAATTCAGAGGCTTTTTAGTGTTTCTAGTCTCGAGAATGTACGATAAAGTATTGTTTTGAACTAACTTTAACTTAGAATGAATGAATGGTCGTCCCGGTTATTTAAATTTTCTGTACTTTTCGAACACGTTTTCGGTTTGTACAGGCCACATACTGTATGGATTTTCCTCATTTCAACGCCAATCATTTAGTTTTTAGATGACCTACAAAGCCTCTTACTGTCGAGACGATCAGAAGTTATGAAAAAAGTGTGAAATTTGGCAGCTCATGCCACTTTAAGTAATTTTTAACAGAAATTATTTCTTCTGTTTCTGTTTAATACTTATAGCAAACTTACTTTGGCTTCATAAGGATAGGATGCCTCTGTATCAATTCCACCATTTTGTTTGATATACGCGAATGCTTGGTCCATCAGACCTCCATTACATCCCTGGTTACCTACAAGTAAAGAGGACTTGTTGAATCACAAATGCTGGGAAACCCTTCAGTGACCTGGGTCTCGTTCTACTAAGCTTCTAAGTCCATATTGGTTGATTGTTTGTTGTTTTAAGGGGCCCAGGCTCAAGATTATTTGAGGAAACTCACGACCTTCCGGTGGTAAGTGGCAACCATCCCACATATAGGCCCTTCAAATGAAAACCCAGTCAAAATATTTTCATTTTTTTTTGACTGAGTGGGATTTGAACCCGCGACCCATTGGTGGAAGGCTGTTGGGATTGTTCAACGCTCTACCTTCTGAGCCACGGATCCCCCGCTAAAGACCGTTAGCGGATCTTTGTATTAAAGGTGTAGACTTAAAGTTGCCTTTCCCAATAATACTGACCTAAAGAGCTAACCTAAAAGTCCTCAACTTAAAGCCAAGATACGACCTGTTAGTAAGGTTTTCATACCTTCTTTTCCAGAGCAATCTACAAGGTTCTGCTCTGAGAGAGATGGCAATTGTCCACTTTTCTTCATGGTTTGTCCTTCAAGAGAACCGGTCGTTGAAAACGCCCAACATGATCCACATTGACCCTGCAAAACAAGACGGTCATCACTTGTGTTTAAAACTTGTATTAAAGTCTTTAATTATTGCCACGATACATTTTTTTACACATATATACAAATGTCATTACTGTTTTGCCAAATATGTGAAATTAAACGTCATACATGCAGGCTGAGTTTGGATAGCTTGAGTTTAGGTCTCTTGAGAATTTAAATTATATTGAATCCCCGAACAAGTTCAGCTTTAAAGGACCTCTTTAAGGCTATACCCATATATACTAATAAATACCTGGTTTTTGACAGGTGTAACGAGTCCCTTCGTTCTCCAATCGACGGTTGTTGGGAGGTCTTCCACACGGAGGTTTGACGGAGGCAGGAATGTGGACCCGACTGGGCGAGACACTGTACTGTTCATACGGTAACCGTTCATGATGGCTCGAAACTCAGCATTTGTCTGCAATCAAACATTCGGTGTGGGTTAACTTAGTTGCAAACTCAGGCTTCATGTGATAGAATATTACTTGACTTGTTAGTTAAAGGGGCATGAGCTGCCAAAATGTTGATATTTTGATGTTAAAACAGAATGCTGAAATTATTGGCTATTTTTCTCAAAAGGTAGAATTCAGAAGCTTGTTAATGCTTCTAGTCTCGAAAATGTACGAGAAAGTACTGTTTTGAACTAACTTTGGCTGAGAATGAATGAATGGTCGTCCCGGTTATTTAAATTTTGTTTACTTTTGAACACGTTTTCGGTTCATACAGGCCACCTACTGTATGGATTTTTCTCATTCCAACGCCAATCATTTAGTTTTTCGATAGCCTTCAAAGCCTCTTACTGTCGTGACGATCAGAAGTTATGAAAAAACTGCGAATTTTGGCAGCTCATGCCCCTTTAAATTAGACACCTATATAATTTATAGGTGAACGGTCTTCAGTTAAGGGTTAGAATAGAATAAATAATTCATTTTATATAGCGCTGGTATCAAATCGATCTTGGATCTCCGGGAAAGTTCCAAGTGTAAGTGGATGTTAAAATCTGGAATAATGCGTTCATATTGGAGTTCTCATTCTTCTTGACATCTTGTGCCCAAGTTTAAAATACCAACTTTTATTTGATCTTATTGAGCGCCTAAGGGTGTATTCCTTGGAGTCTCGGTGGCTCAGTCGGCAGAGTGATAGTCCGACAAATGCCTTCCATCGATGCGTCGCGGGTTTGAATCACCCTCAGACCAAATAAAATTGACCGTATATATGTGGAAGGGTTGCTAGACACTCGCCAAGGCCGGGCGTCCAAAGACCTTGGTTTACTCCCCCATTAAACATGGCTGGCAACGCTGCCATAAAAGTGAAACAATCTTGTGTTCGGCGCAAAACATCAATCAATAATTGTTCCTGTTGATATTAATACACTCAACTGGAAATCTCACCATATGCGACCAAAATAAGCTTCTTATGAAATGTACGCATTTTTACAGAAATGCTTCTACAGAACGGCGTATTGACTACAAGAAAGTTGAGACACGGTCGCGTTGAGTTTTATTTGAATTCTGACTTTGCCTTCAAACTGACTTTATTTCTGACTTAAGTTGTAGATACTAGCGAAATCATTTGTCCGGCCATGTATTTAAGTTGATATGGTGGAACTTACCATGTCTCCGTATTCGTTCATACCCAGACGGAAGGTGTGGATTCCCCTGTCAGCTTCCAGGTTATGTTGCTGGATGTAAGCTACATTTTTCTCCCAGATCATGCGTCTATGATTAACACAAGTTCACAAATGTAGCAATATACCTTATTACCAGACGTTTTATTCTTCGTATCTAATCGGTTATATTGTGTTTTATGTTATATTGTGTTTTCTGTTATATTGTGTTTTCTGTTATATTGTGTTTTCTGTTATATTGTGTTTTCTGTTATATTGTGTTTTCTGTTATATTGTGTTTTCTGTTATATTGTGTTTATTGTATACCTCATGGTCTCCAACTCTCCATAGTTTTTGTTGTATGTTTTCTTGTAGCCCTCCCATTCTCCATTGAGGGAAACGTCCAGAGCCGAAATGACGGCCAGTAACACGGTGACAACAAACAATCGAAACATCTGTAAAGATAGTATAACTGTTGTAAATATCTCGTCATTTAATCTATCCTTACCTGAACGTTTTCCAATTATACGGTTTAGCCAATTTCTGGTGAAAAGCGGCCTTGTTTTATCACAATTATTTTAGTAGCCAGCCCCCATTTTGGTACAATAAACAGCGTTTTATGATCTCAATCAATTTCATCAATTCCATGGACATCCAGAATTTACGTTTCAATTTACATTCCTACATATCAATAAATACTTTGATTTTGTTTATCATGAATTTCTTTAAAATAGGACTATTTTGGAATACGGCCGTCAATATAAAAAAATAGTAATTTTGGAGTCAGAACTCCGGGAAAATCTTCTTGTCATTTATATTTATGATCACTAAAACACACGGGCACAGGGAAAATCTTCTAAAATAACCATGCAGACAAGTTATATATATACAACGTTTTACAGTAAGCAAAGAATACATAGCATAAAATATATATACAACGTTTTACAGTACGTCATTTATATTTATGATCACTAAAACACAAGTACGTCATTTATACATGTAGGCCTACATTTAGGGTGCAATACAAAAACAGTCTGCATAAAGATGAATCTACCATGACAGTGATAGTCAGATAAAACTGATCAGAGTACAGCATTAGCCACAATAGACCTTGTACTTTGTGTTTATCTCTTTCTATAAGTCATTCTCAGTTAAAACACATCAGTATATATCCTTTATCTTCCTGTACGTTGACAACCAGGGCATGCAAGTGACATATAGGGCCAACTAAGGGTCCCTACCAAACAGACATCTAAATGGTTTCCGAAAGCACGCAACTTTAATTGTGTTCTAGAAAATTTGAAAGAACAATTTTTTGACAGGTTAAACAGAGAGAAATTCAATAAAATGAAGCTATTGGGGTCAGAGGTCAACTGTACTGTATCCAGATATAAAGTTCAAACTCCCACAAGGACGTATAGACACAGCTAATACACAAGAAACTGCGAAAACCGATGCCATCATTGAATGATATTCTACACATAGTATCGTGTGCCTAATGATGGTAACTTAAGGTAGCAAATAATTTACTTAAATCTCAGATCACAATTTTATATATGCAAGTTTCATACTCATATCCATTTCAGAATAGCTTTGTCTCCAATATTTACATGTAAACAGATTGCCTACAGCCTTCTCTTACATATTTTAGCTTAGATTTCCCATCTCTAGGTTTTAATTTCAGCAAACAATGGCATATCGAGATGTTAGTCCTCTGGCCTGTATGGAGATTTAAGGGGCGGATCCTGAAGTCAGGGATCTTGTGCGATACAACGGACAGTTTAAACAGTTCAGAAATATGATATCCCCCGCCTCCTGCCCCAAAACAGAGAAAGAGCAAACAATCTCAAGAAGCTTGTATAGCAATCATGAGGTATCATAAATAATTATGTACTCTGACATTAAAACATGGAATGCCTACCTTGTTCTATGATACGCCTGGTCAGGTATAGAACTTTCCTTTATCTACCTATATATACATGTAGACAACGACCCATATTGATAAGACAGGACAATATATATAAGTCATGTGCCTTAGTAATCACATGAGAGAAAGCTTTGATTAGTACTCAGGGCCACTGTCAAGTCTCGAGGGTTCTCGTTGTTTCGTTTGATAATCATCATTAGATAATGAAACCTGTGATTAAATCATGAGACACACCTTACCTATCACCTGAGAGTACATCATTCTTCGGGATATTATAATTCTTTGTTGTGATTAACACTTCCTCACCAAACCCTACACAGGAAGTCTACCATGTCGTTTACAATCAATTTCTGCAAAATACTCATAAACAAAACTTTATTTAAAGTGGCATGAGCTGCCAAAATGTAGATATTTTGAGGTTGAAACAGAATGTTGACATTATTGGCTATTTTTCTCCAGACTTATATTTCAGAAGCTTTGTAGTGCTTCTGGTCTCGAAAATGTACGATAAAGTATTGTTTAGAACTAACTTTGGCTTAGAATGAATGAATGGTCGTCCAGGTTATTTAAATTTTGTTTACTTTTCGAACACGTTTTCAGTTCGCACAGGCAACATACTGTAGGGCTTTCCCTCATTCCAACGCCAATCATTTAGTTTTTTGATGGCCTTCAAAGCCTCTTACTGTCGTGACGATCAGAAATTATGAAAAAAGTGTGAATTTTGGCAGCTCATGCCACTTTAACGCGCTATTTGATTCGTTGGTAAAATACGAGTTGTCCTATGTGTTTTGGCTTTAGTAAAACCACTCCATGGTAGAATTTATGGGTAAATACGACCCACGATATCGAGTTCAGGAGAGTCTCATTTCCCCGTATTCAAGGAGTAAATCCCGATTTTATCGATGTAAGCTGACCGATTCAGCCAATCCTATTTAGCCATCTTCCAAAAATAATATCACTGTGTGTTTAGTTAGGTCTTTATATTTCACATTTGATTATCATGCTTCCAACAATAAAATTATTTTCTGTTAATATATTACAAAGTCAGTAATATTTGATTTAGTGCTACAAAGAAGATATTCAGAATGTGTATAATTGAAGCGGGGGTCCTGCTTTTGGAGAACATCTGCAAAAGGTCTCCTCGGAAATGTGAGCAGTTTTTATGTTGACTGGATTAAAAATGCCTGATTTAGAGCTTTTAGTGCATAGGATTGGGCTTTCTATGGAATGCAGCCCCCGTAAATTTAGCTTTCTTTTAACTCACCCCTCCCACCTACTGCTCACATATAGGACATTTCTGGAGGTGACAATGTGACGCTATACTAAGAATGTTTTTGGTGACGTTGCAATTCCATTTGATATATTTGGTTACCGGATGTCAGATGTAAGAGTCATACACAATGGCAGCATTTGTGTATGGGGGGTTGTGAACCATTTCCAATCGTTACTCAAAAAGGAGATCAGTAAGTGTCCAAATATTAGAACCAAAAGATACCAACAAATGAGTCTTCAGAAACGTTTTTCGTTTTTGTGGTAGAGATGATAGTTTTGGGACCAAAGCCACGAGTCACAGATTGAATAAATGATACAAAACTCGTGTACATAATCCATACATCTGTTACATGGATACAACTTGTACAAAGCAATTCAAAAGCGTGTTTAAATACTCCTTTTTATGAAAAATAGCGTTAATGTCGCTTAGCAAGTGTGACTATAATTTTGTAAACCTCAAACTATATATCCTTATAAATAGTGTTCAAAGTGAGATTTAAGGGAGACATAGGAAACTGGGCTCTTTGTCCGGAGGAAACCCTTGGTCTTCGGCAGATACTTAATGACCCACAAGGGACAATCGAAAGAAAGTTCGCAACACATCGATAGCCGCTTCGGGAAACGTCACCTTTTCATTTTTTCATTGCACATAAAATGAAATAAAATTTAAATGGCCATTCGATCTTTTCAACGTCACAAAGCAGTCGCATCGCAAACGAAGCGTAGATGCCAATGGATACCATAGTGAAGAGACGTGGAGTCATCGCAACTGAGATTGATCGAACAAGGGTTTGGAGGCACAAAAACACAGCGTATACGCCAAAGAACATCCATCCATATGTTCCTTATGGAGGGGGCTCTGCAATGGGTTGGAGGGGGGAGGGGGTGCATCTCCCCCGACTGCAAACTGGTCACTATACGAGGAAACCTCACGTCCTGCAACCAGTTGCCGTGCCTCATTTTGAGAACCACCCATTACGCTCAAGTTTTGTGTACATGGATGACAACGCCACACCTCATCGTTTCCGGGCAGTAATAGCCTACTTACAAAACGAAGCTGTAACAACTCTGCCATGGCCCGCAGTGAGTCCGGATTTGAATCCTTTAGAGCACATTAGGGATAGGATGGGCAGAAACATTCAAGCCTTACAGCCTCCTGTACAAAATCTGCAGGAATTGGAAGCCGCATTACATCGGTATTGGCGACAGTTACCCCTTCAACAGATCCGACGTCTCACTGGAGGGATGAGACGCAGGTTGGAAGCTAATGGAGGCAATATGCGCTATTGACCGTATCCTCTAGTGATGTGTTCTACTCAAAAGAGACATTTTACTTCAATATGTTCGCCCTTTGAAGCCAAATGGACTCTGAAGTTTCATACTTCATTCAAGCTTTGGATTTAGCTAACGATATCCTTAATAAATTGTATAGGTTATTGCCATTAATGTGGACTTTTTATCGCCAGAATGTTGCCCTTTATGATCACAATCGTTTCTGCAATATCAGTTTGCCAACAATCTCCCTACACCAATGATTTTATCGGTCGGTGCAGACTTTCCAGTGGGGTGCTTAACTTTTTTCTTTGTGTATAAGTTGTTGTAGTAAATTAAACCCATGGTATTTCATAAGTTTGTCGACTGGTAGGAGCTTGACCTTAGTCAGTAGAATTTTCTGGAAAAGATAATTTTGCAACAAATCATTAGTATTTATGGTAAAG
Source organism: Lepidochitona cinerea (assembly GCA_963971465.1). NCBI lineage: Eukaryota > Metazoa > Mollusca > Polyplacophora > Chitonida > Tonicellidae > Lepidochitona > Lepidochitona cinerea. The sequence continues at coordinate 2,224,962 of OZ020559.1, forward strand.
CTAACACGCTGATTTGCTATAGGTTGCCGACAGTATAATCAATCAGCTCGGCTATTCTTTAACATCGTCTTGAATGACCGACCAGCCGCATCGAAGGCTTGGGTCATTTTTCAATGGGTTTGTGTATTTTCGAAATATAGAGAACCTTGTTTTTAGAATTAAGGTCAGATTCCATAAAGCAATACTGATTTCTTATAGCCCTGTTCTTCTATTGTAATTTGCAACATTTTCAGGCTTAATATTTCTATTAGATATTGACGAGTCAACAGTTCAGATAGCAGTTCACTATTCAGTTAAAGGCACACTTGCCGCGAAAATCACGAATATTGTTTACATTAAAAAAGAAAAAAAGAAAGACCGTTTTCTGTATTTTCCCAGACAATATAAGTTAGGAACTTTCTATTTTTACCAAAATCTAAAAATTGGACGTCACTTTGTATTTTTAATTTGAATTTGAAAATTTGAATTGTTAGGTACCCGGAAGGTAAACAAACCAAACTGGTCGCTGGGGCGCATTTATGTTTCAGTCGAGTGAGTGAATTGGGTTTCTTAGCAACATTTCAGCCGATCACTAGGGAAGGTGGATATTTCAATACACATTTGTAACCTGTAGCGAGTAATGTTTCCTTGTTAAATTATATGGAGGCTATGGGTGAAATATTTCTCTAGAAATTGATCAGACAACAGTTCAGATAGCAGTTCACAATTCAGTTAACTATTCAGTCAATGGCTAGGGATACTTATTTTGATATCTAAGTGCAACCGTCTGCAAATCTTGCATCCATTCCAAATATGAAGGAGGGGGGGGGGGGGGGGGTATGTGGGATGAAAGTTGTCAATCAATTGACACAAAATACATCACGTTCCAAATGAAAGCGTATCAACAGAAAGCTCTTATTTTGTACTCCTTGATAAAAAAGACCAACAATTAGCTAATTTTGTTTCAACAAATGACAAGCTGCTTTGCTATGTAGTGCAGATCATATGGATATAGTGACTGGGGATGGCCTTAACACTTATCTCTGTGTGTCACCCCACTGTCCAGTGTAATCTAATACCCCAGCCACTTGTCTTGGCTTCTATTGGGGAAGCTGGGATTGGGAGCCAGAATGGTTGGTATTATTGTGCATGGATTGAACAGAATAGTTTTTGGAAGAGGAAAGAATTACCTCCCCTGAATATCATAAAGTCATAAAACATATAAATGTCTCTAACTCTGTAATGCTTAGACATATATAATTGAAACTTGATATATAAGTGGTGCTATATTAAAAGACCGCGTGTTATTATTTCGTTAATTAGGCTTTTAGCCAATTTATTTGTATCTTTACTTCTAATGCATTTACAGAAATGAAAAATATATCACAATATTATAAATCGCTTAACTTGTTGGAATATGTAATAAGTAAAACAAATTTGTTAACTGATGCTATGTATTATTAGGCAATAGTTTTTCAGTCAGGCATTTACTGCCTCAAGATTTATGGCCTGTCAAGACCAGCTGGCCACAGTTGAGGCTATTGATTACATTAACTGATAAGCTGTATAGAGATGTCTGTTGACATAAACATTTGTGCATTATCTATGGTCCAACACAAGGGAGATGATCGAGTGTGTCAAAACTGGAAGACGAAAGAATTAACTCCCCTGAATATATTATTGTGATTTTCTGATGTTTCTTTTTCGGGCATTATCTCAAAAAGTACAAATCGGATTAAACCAAATCTTGACATATAGAACCGTTATTGTCTGCAGATGTAAGCAAACAACTAAACGACTTCCGCTTGGATCCCGGAAACAGCTTTAATTATAGAAATATTGTTGCTATTTACATCAATAAATGGGCTTTATCTGCCACTTATCATCCTATTGGATTACAATATATACAACTAACCTCGCGTCCCCAGTCCCCGTCATCCCCACAAAAACTATAGTGTGTCCATTCATACTGTATGAAATATTTTACTTATTAGTGTTTTTAATTATAATGTATATCTATATATACAACTAACCTCGGGTCCCGTTATCCCTACAAACATTAGCGAGTTCGTTTTTATAACGCTACATGCATACATGGTTTTACTTTATCTTGTAAATCGGCGCCCCCAGCCCCGGTACCCGCACAGACATTTTCCGTCTATTCCGTTATGAAGTATGTTAGAATGTTTGCACAGTTGGAAGCTATATAGTCCTATATCCGATAAGAATCCCCAATCCCCACTGCCCATCAATTCGCAAGTTTTATTAGTTATTGTCTTTTAGAAAATGAATATAACAGTATTCTTGTTATTTTGGGGATTTCACTTTCGTGAAAAACGGCAGAAGTTCTTCTACCGATTTTGGGTGACCCCCGAAACGTGAATCGAACCCGGGTCATAGAGCATGGCACCTATCGCCAGCACTAAATGCCGGCTGTCTTATGTGCATTCAGCCAACCGGCCTCCTTTGGCCCGGGACTCTAGGACTCGGCTTCGATTCCCGTGTCGGGGGGTCGCCGAAAACCGGTAGAAAAATTTCTGCAATGTTGGAAGTTACAAGTTTAACGTCCAAGCGAGCTAACTGTAAGTCACATTTCCATGCTATCTTTGATACTATTTTTAAACGATTGCCCTAACAAAAGTCACTGAACTCGCTTGGGAATAGCTAACTGGTTATGGTTTTATATAGGATTATCTCTAAGTGGCAAATGGTAGCCTTTCTCAAGATGGAAACGTTGAAATGAACTTCGTGTCAACATTTTAAAACTTGATGTAGCAAATTTCATTTTCTCCTTTGGCCCATATCATTTACTCTTCTTTTGAGACCGGAACCTTCCCAGATGAATTGAAAATATCTTGTTTCAGTGGCATTTAGAAGTTGAGTTGATAATAACATAAGGCTTCTTTATGGATTGCAACTTCTTCTTTATTGTAAACACGACGTTTCGGTACAGTTACAGTTCCGAACTTGATAACGGTGCTAGAAACTGTACCGAAACGTCGTGTTTACAATAAAGAAGAAGTTGCAATCCATAAAGAAGCCTTATGTTAGAATTGAAAATAGCCAAATTAACACCAGTAGGCCTATATAAAAGTGATCTAGTAGAGAACTTTGACAACTATCGACCCATCTCTGTCTTACCTGCATTTAGTAAAACCATCGAAAGAATAGCATCAGACTAAATAAGCGTCTACTTTGAGGAAATCAAATTACATGTATTATCCAATCACCAATATATGGATTCCGATAGCGTCATTCAACCGTTCAGGATATTATCGGGCTACATGTATATTACAAGTTAGTAAAATCTAAAGAATCAGAATTACCTTTTTTTCTGAATTTAGCAAAAGCGTTTGATACAGTTGATCATACAAATCTACTACGAAATTAAACCATTATGGCGTTAGTGGCAACTGTAAAAAATCGTTTTCAAATTACTTATCTAATCGTAAACATTGTTTAGTATATAATAACTGCCAATCAACCTTTAAAACACAACGGTGTCCCACGAGGCTCCATTTTATGACCCCCTACTCTTCCTCGTATATTTATTTATGATCACTAAAACACACGGGCACAGGGAAAATCTTCTTATCTAAAATAACCATGGAGACAAGTTTCTTATTGTATTAAAAGGGACATATCATTTAGACGTTTATACCCAATTATAAGTTTGTTATAATAAACCACAACCCATGACATTGCATTAGGTTGACGACAGCGAGAGTTTGGCCGTATAGTCAGTTGAATTATCTGGAAAAGATAATTTGGCTACAAATCATCAGTATTTTTGGTAAAGCTATAGGTTAAGAAAGTAATCAATCAGCTGTGATATTCTTTTAAGGGGCACACTTGCCGCGAAAATCCAGAATACTGATTACATAAATAGGCCTACCAGTGGGCGGTTTTCTGTATTTTTCCCCAGACAGACCCAGTTAGGAACTTTCTATTTTTACCAAAGATAGGAAGTTTTGGCATCATTTTGTATTTTTATTTGAAATTGAAAATTAGATTTACCAGGTACCCGCAATGTAAACAAACCCCGAACCTGAACATGCACACAAGCGCCCTAATGTTTGAGTGGTGTGAGTATTCTAACGGCACAGTATCATTTTACGTACTTTATCTGAGAAATACAGACTGACGATCGGGTAAGAGTGACTCGAAAAGCCTGCCGATAATTGTTTGAGTGTAAACCGCAGATAAAAAGGCCTGAAATGAGGTTAATTAAACCACTAAGTTAATCGACGCTGATCGTTGTTGTTGTAATCAGGCTTCGATTGTTCGTTTCACCCCCATTTCTACATTCTAAACCTAACCGGACATGTTTTGTATGTCCTATGTTTAATTTTAGTGGTTTTAGTCGTAGTAAGTTCATGTAAATTGGTTTTCTTAAAGGAGGAGAAAACAAAAAAACAACATGCAATCGTATCGAACGGGCTCCCATAGACCATCATATTCATGTGTGTGAGTCTTGCACGTGGTTTACGGTGTGAAAATACAATGAAAATGAATCTACCCGACAAGCTCGTGCTCGATCGTCAGTGGAGCGCGCCATTGACGGTTTGAAATTGACCGGAAAAAGTATTAGTAGATTACTTCCCTTGCGAGCTTATCATATCTTGTATGGTTATAACCTGCAATGTCAGCGGTAAGACTACCTTTTTTTAAAATTCTACAACGGTCGCGTAGACAACATAGCAGCCTGCCACGTCTTCCCAAAAGGTTGATTTACTAGCCAGTGTACATTTCAGAGCTGTTAGAGTGTTTATCTTCTCTTATTAGCGCGCCGAAATGATCAAAATTAACCTAGGTTTAAATGGGAGACTTTCAGAGTTGACCAATTTCTCTTACGGTAGTGAGTGACAGGTGGCCAGGCGTATGCTGATTGGCCGGTCGAGACACACAGCTAAGCTCTGCTGTGAAGATGGCTGCCGAGTCAGTTTAGACGTTCTCTGATAACGATTGTTAACTTTCTTATAGGACAGTTGAGCCAGGAAAAATCGTAGAAATATGGTTTTGGTACCGTTAGAAAGGAAAATGTGTCGCGCCTGTACTGTATTTACTTAGTTTTTTCCTTTTCTTCTCCTTTAACAAATGTTCAACAGGCTACGGCGGTAAGTGGGCCTTTAATGGCACACTTGCCGCGAAAATCAGGAATATTGTTTACATTAAAAAAGAAAGACCGTTTTCTGTATTTTCCCCAGACAATAAAAGTTAGGAACTTTCTATTTTTACCAAAATTTAAAAGCTTGGACGTCACTTTGTATTTTTAATTTGAATTTGAAAATTTGAATTGTTAGGTGCCCGTAACGTAAACAAACCACACTGCCCCCTATTGGCGATTTTATGTTTCAGTCGAGTGAGTGAACTAACGGCACAGTGTAATTTTATGTAGGCCTATTTATCTGAGAAATACAGACTGACGATCGGTTAACAGCGACTGGAAAAGCCTGCTGATGATTGTTTGAGTGTAAACCAAAGATAAAAAGGCCTGAAATGAGGGTAATCCAACACGAAAGTTGACCGACACTGATCGTTGTTGTTTTAATCAGGCTTCGATTCTTCGTTTGTTTTTCATCCCATTTCTACATTCTAAAGCTAACTAGACATGTTTTATGTGTCCTATGTTTAAGTTTAGTGGTATTAGTCGTAGTAAGCTCATGTAAATTGGTTTTCCTAGCAAATTTAAACAGGCTACGGCGGGAAGTGGGCCTTTAAATTCGCTGGCGTAACAATAAATAGCAAACTATAGTCAACCCATATAAATTACATTTCTAAAAATATCCAGAAACCTGTGGATTATGACCCATATAAAAATGTTGTCAATTAAAAAAAACTCTATACATCCCATAATTTCCATTAATACACCCATTTTTAACGCATTGTAATGTTGTCTGGGGTAACCTTCAGAAGCGGGCGGTTCGAGTTATTAACTGTTTAACTGACCCATCCACAATTTTGTTTATTAGAAATAAACTGCTCCCTCTATCTATGATCAACTTATATCTCATTACACAAATCACGTATAAGTTTCACAAAACCAATCCGCCACTTCATATTTGCTTTATTAAAGGGGCATGAGCTGCCAAAATGTTGATATTTTGACGTAAACACAGAATGTTGAAATTATCGGCTATTTTTCTCAAGACGTATAATTCAGAAGCTTTTTAGTCCTTCTAGTCTCAAAAATGTACGATAAAGTATTGTTTTGAACTAACTTTGACTTAGAATGAATGAATGGTCGTCCCGGTTATTTAAATTTTGCTACTTTTCGAACACGTTTTCGGTTCGTACAGGGCACATACTGTATGGATTTTCCTCATTCCAACGCCAATCATTTAGTTTTTCGATGGCCTTCAAAGCCTCTTACTGTCGTGACGATTAGAAATTATGAAAAAAGTGTGAATTTCGGCAGCTCATGCCCCTTTAATAATAAAGGAGAAGAAAACAAAAAAATGCTTTATGGTTCAAAACAAGCGCGCTTGTTTTTCCTTTCCAACGGTATCAAACACATATTTTTGCGATTTTTTCATGGGACATGCTGCAGTTTATAAAATACCGTATTATGTTACACACACAAAACAAATTGGTCAACTTTCAAAATATCCCATTAAAACCCAGGTTAATTTCACTCTCTTCAAAGTATCCATATGTCCAGCAAATTGCTTTCAGTTTCACGAAGGTTATATTAAATTACAAAAGAAGCTTTGAGGAAAATGTGACTAGCAAAAAAATGGTATTGGTGAATTACGAAGGCCTTGAAGAGGATGAATTTAACCTGGGCTTAAATGGGAGATTTTGAAAGTTGACCAATTTGTTTTTCTTATTGTAGAATTTTATTAACTTCACTGCTATAGAGTAAAAAAAATCGCAAAAATATGTGTTTGGTATCGTTGGAAAGGAAAAGTTAGTGCGCTTCTTCTGAACCCTAAAAAGTGATTTTTTTTGTTAGGCACTATCTCCCCCTTTAAAGTAGCCGCACTCGTGTGTCTCTATCCTGGTTTACTTACTTTGCCGGTCAGGTACCTTTAAAGGTACAATTGAATGGAACAAACTGCCCTCTGACTTAAAACAATTTCAATCTCATACTCTTTTTCTAAAAAGCATATATGCATATAGCATATAGGCTTCGTAAAACAATCATTTTCAACCTGAGCGTCCCGAATCAATCCAGAGTTGGTGTATATTCTCCACAATTCGGTAGTTATCAGCTAACGGAAATGACCGTTATGTACCGAAGCTGCCAGAGCGTGGAGAGTTATAAACAGCAGGACGGCCGCGCGTGAGAAAGAAAGGATTCAGCCTGTGAGTTTGAGGGAAGTTTTCGGTTTGGATTTAGTCACTGACCGCCAAGTGTTGCAAATCCAGGGATTCATTAACCAGCTGAAGTGGATTGTTATAACTTTCTGAAGTGATCAAAATATTTTGATTATTGGTTTTTCTGATGAAACCAAAACTTTGGGTTAAAGTTTCATGTATCGCGATGTACCGCGGTCATACAGCCCGACTCCCTTGGACCAGTCGCGAGTGTTCAGACCTGGCCGCGTAAGTTTTAACCGTGTAAAGCTGCCAGATAAAGGAAGCAAGGGCTACTGTGTGTTGGTCGAAGATTGATTGTATGTTTATAAATTGTAAAAACTCCTAGCTGGAAGTACGTAAACGCAGGTTGAGTCGGAAACGAGATAAATTTTACCCTGATAAAAAATGTATCGTGGAGATATTGCAAGCATGTGTTGGAGGGACGTTAAATGCAGATTTTAAGGGCGATATGTTTTCACCCCGGTCCAGTCACACGGGTATCAAATGTTGCCAGTGACTTTCTGAGGGTGGATTTACTGTAGCGTGAGTTCCTGGCTGTTTTGGAAATAGTGAAAAATGGTTTAAGATATTTGTTAACCTTGGACTGGTGAGGTAATAAGTTCCATATTCCCCTCTGTTTGTGTGAAGTCATGGAGTCCCATAGACCTGTCTCCAAACCCATGGGTACCGGCCGTCCCATGTCAGCACTTTGTAGCCGGGCTGATTCTGATGAAATGAAGCGGTTAAGTTCAGCCCATCCTTGCATGGGTAGATTGGGCAGTTTATTTGTGTTAGGGTCATTTTTGATCATTATTGGTGTTATAGTGCTGGGACTATACATTAACATTCGAGCTCTGACCACTTCACTGGAATTCGCTGAAGTTTTACCAACATACATTCCTGCATCAGCTGTAAGTATTAAATCTTTAAATTCAATACATATACAAGTTTGGGAACTTTCATTTGATGACACCTTCCTTCGTTAAGGTAATAACAACTCTTCCTGACCGACAAAGTAAGTGAAACAGGATGAGACACATGAGTGTGGCTAAAACCTCTGGATATGCAATAACCCAATCATAGATAGGTTCAGTCACACAAGTCGTTAAAATAAAGATTTACATTTGTAGGCAAGGTAACTTTTATGGTTGGAAATATTTTATTCAAAGTATATTGATGTTGTTCTAGTGGTCATTTGATTCTCAACAGCATAAACTAATACAAACCATTATCACATTTTATTTTAATTTTTAAAATCTTGTTTATATATGTATATTTATGAACACTAAAAGACACCAGCACAGTGGAAGTTTTCTTTTCTAAATTAACCATGGAGACAAGTTTCTAATTGTGTTAAGAAGAGGTATATCATTTAGACCTTTATACCCAATCATAAGTTGTTGTAATCAACTAAAACCCATGATATTTTGTTATGTTAACAGCAGGCAGGTACTTGGCCTTAGTCAGTAGAATTTTCTGAAAAACATTCAGTTTTGTAATACATTAACGCATCTTCATCTATGGCAAGAATATCAGTAGACTGAGATTGAATTGAGTTAAATGTATTATATATGTATTATACATGTATAAGTATGCATTAGATTCCATCTCTAGAAAACTTAACTGTTGTAAACAATCCTCTAATGAGCTAGTGGCGCCATGATTGTAGAATGGTCTCTATTTTAAAAAGGTAAATCTACGATTGGCATATATACAGGCGCTGAGCCGTTCCCTTCTTTTAAACATGGTTACCCTCTGTAGCGTTCAGCCCTTCGCGCCTCACAATAACGCTACATACAGGAGCTATAGAAAACCTAGATGGAAGATCTATTCTCTGTGATCAAAGTATTTGAAAGCGTTCCTCTCCCGATGACTCTAAAAACCCAGAGACTTTCAGAGGGTAGGAGGGATCAGCGGGTATCACCCACTCAAAATACCCCCTTGTCAGAAACTCACTGCCCTGGACCTACATGATCTGGCAAAGAAACATTGATTCTTTATATTATTTCAGATCATTTATAATTTCAGTGGCATGAGTTGTTAAAATAAAATTTTAAATTGTTAACTTTTTTTCATTTATTCTCGTCTGAACAATGAACGTTACTTTATGTTGTGTTTTGAACCTAAAGTGAATGAAGTTGTGTCTGGGTTATAAATATGGTTAAACATACAGAATATTTCTTTGTTATTATTCCTTTATTATTCAACTAGCAATCGTTATATTTCGTTAATGCACTTCATATTCTCGCATTGTCTTGACAATTTAAATTTATCAAAAGATGGCAATTTTTTGCAGTTCACGGTTCTGCTTATGATTAATATTAAATGATATAAATCAAAATACATATTTTCTTGTTTAAAAAGAACGTCACATGTGTGGGCTGCAGGTGCCCCTAATTAGCTCATCTAAGAACACTATATAACCCCTCACATAAGTTGGAAAAGCTAGGTTTGTTTATTTAGAAATTGTGAGTTATTGATTTACCTGGTGCCCCCATCCTTTCACTATATTGATTCAGTATTAATCTTTGTTGACATTGATGGGAATTAACAATTTTGAAATTCTAACAGACATAACTCAGCTTCCAAGAGAACAATACTGAGATGCCCTTGTCAAGCCATCTTCTCATGAGTCATACAGTGTATTTAATTCACTATAAACTTGAGAAGTTGTTGAAAATAATTTGAGTATACTTTTTGGTGGAAAAAAAAAATGGAGAGTGAATTTAATCGACAGTCCCAGGAAAAAATGGTGCCCTGAGATGGAATTCAATTGGCAGGGACAGGAAAATATGGTGCCCTGAGAGGGAATTCAATTGGCAGTCCCAGGAAAATATGGTGCCCTGAGAGGGAATTCAATTGGCAGGGACAGGAAAATATGGTGCCCTGAGAGGGAATTCAATTGGCAGGGACAGGAAAAAATGGTGCCCTGAGAGGGAATTCAATTGGCAGTCCCAGGAAAATATGGTGCCCTGAGAGGGAATTCAATTGGCAGTCCCAGGAAAATATGGTGCCCTGAGAGGGAATTCAATTGGCAGTCCCAGGAAAATATGGTGCCCTGAGAGGGAATTCAATTGGCAGTCCCAGGAAAATATGGTGCCCTGAGAGGGAATTCAATTGGCAGTCCCAGGAAAATATGGTGCCCTGAGAGGGAATTCAATTGGCAGTCCCAGGAAAATATGGTGCCCTGAGAGGGAATTCAATTGGCAGTCCCAGGAAAATATGGTGCCCTGAGAGGGAATTCAATTGGCAGTCCCAGGAAAATATGGTGCCCTGAGAGGGAATTCAATTGGCAGTCCCAGGAAAATATGGTGCCCTGAGAGGGAATTCAATTGGCAGTCCCAGGAAAATATGGTGCCCTGAGGGGGAATTCAATTGGCAGGGACAGGAAAAAATGGTGCCCTGAGAGGGAATTCAATTGGCAGTCCCAGGAAAATATGGTGCCCTGAGAGGGAATTCAATTGGCAGTCCCAGGAAAATATGGTGCCCTGAGAGGGAATTCAATTGGCAGTCCCAGTCTCTTTGATGATGTATTTATATATTGAAGAGAATCCTATTTCTTAAATGTTGTCCACAAAGAACTTTCTTTTCAGGTATTTGTATGCCTGTTATCAATGAATTGGCCATCCCTGAGATATTGTTAGTATAAATAGTTTTCAAAACTGTTTGAATGGAAGAGTGGAGGTCAAGAATTGTTCATATTGACTGAGTGTGACTGTTTAAATGACTAAAGGGCACCTGTCCACCCTACACTTGTACATCAGTGTTCATTGTTGATTTGGTATGCACATTGTTATCATTCAATGGGATGTCAAGCTCAACTTTACAGGTGCCCTTCCCATAATCCCTCTCTGCTGGCCAGCCGAATCACCTATATTGATTTGGTCAGAACAGCTACTGGACCTGTAAAAGCCAAAACAAATGGGTCTCCAATTTGCCCTTTGACAAAATCTTTTTCCAGGAGAGTCAGTGTCCATAATCATTTTTATTTTTCCTCTCTACCTGATGCTATAAGTGCTGCTAAAAGGTTAATTAATTAATTATCACTTTAACCTCTTAGTGTCCCCTTATAGGCCTACTTGGAGAGGTGCAGGGTTAGGTAAATCCATGAATGATGGTGACTTTTCCAGGAGTTTGTGCAGTTGATAAAATTTAGCAGTTTATTTTTAGAAAAAAACTTATGGATTGTGAACAATATTCCAATTTTGTTTTAACAGAAAAATATACATATTTTGCTAGTCATTCAACTTTAATATGCCCAATGTATGATGTCTCAAGCTCAAACACCAAACAATCAATCAATCAGTCAATCGTGTCCTGGGTGGGGGAGGATCGGGCTGTTGGGTTACGGTACTATATCTAATAAGGTAACTTCAATTTTCATCGAAGCTCTAAAAAGTTAGTAGCCAGCCTTGTCTTTTGTAGATGGATTGCTCATCTGAGGAACTAGTATGGACAATTCTATTGCAGCTTCTGTGAGCCTATACCCCTCAATGGGATGATACACTCTCTGTCTAGGGGTTATGTTAATGAAATACTTCACACCCAGCTTAGAATGACTAACTAATGTCTTAATAAATATAGGCTGTGGTAGGCAGTAGACAGTTATACGCCCACACAAATGGCTCTTCTAGGAAATCTGGTGTTTTGTGTAGATCTGCTGGGGGTCTGCAAGTGCTTGGCTTTGGAGAACCTAATGTCAGTACAAATCTAGACTCATTGATGGAATTTCAAGAACAGGGTTATTTAAAATACTTTTTCACCAAAATCTTATTTCCTTTTTAATAACTTACTTAAATTACCGCCGAGCCTGATGACGTCACATAGAATTACGCAAAGCTTTCTGGGTAAAATGTACCTCAGTTCGCCATTTTGTTTATTGGTACTTAACAAGATGTCTCTTTTATGGGAAAACATTGATCACATAACCTGTATTTATCGACACATTTTTTGGTAACTTAACGCCTTGTTCGTCTTCTGTTCGATACTGTTTTTTTATTTTCGTTTTATGCCACAAATTAGTCTACTTCAAACAAATTAATTAAAAATAAATCCCAAAGAAATTGGCCTTGAACCAGAATTAGCTAATTGTGGTAATTATTTATATAAAAGTGATTTCTGTTGAAACCAATCTTCAACTTGCCAATCATTTATTTCTCTAAGCAAGATAACCCAAAATGGAACTCAAACATCCTGGCTGTTTGAAATTTGTTCGGTATGAATTTTTATCATTGATTCACTCGGTTAATGACTTTGCCAATAATTATTTTTACAAGCTACTTCAAATGCTGAACATCTCTTGACAATCAGGATTTATTTTGGCATCTCTTGCCACTTTAGAAATTTACCATGTTATTTCTCCATAACCTTAAACCTTTTCTTATGTTTTGATTTAATATAAACAGCATCGTAATCCTATGGCATCCAAGTTCTTTACTATAAATGTAATGTGTTTTAATTTCACCTTCAGGGTATGTGACATACAAGTTGCTATTAGGCATTTTTGTTCATGATAAATGAAAAAATCATGAAAGACAAAGGAATTGCTGTAAGGAAATTACCAAGGGTTTTCTTGCTACAATAGTGTCTTTGTTATATGATCTATCTCAGATCTACAAGTCTTAAAGAAATCAGAAAATAGCCCCTGGTGTTGGGTAGATAATTAGTCTATTTTAGGTCTACATGACCAGAAATACATCCCACAATATTGTCATCTGATTGTATCATACAGAGATTCTCAATAAAATAGAATAAATTATATTTATTTATTGAGATGTTGTGAGAAATACTGAACATTCAACATGTGTTTGCTATGAGTTCTACATTGTCATTAATATTTATGATCACTAAAACACACAGGCACAGGGAAAATCTTCTCGTCTAAAATAACCATGGAGACAAGTTTCTAATTGTGTTCAAAAGAGGTGTATCATTTAGACCTTTAGTATATATTTTCACGCACACTTTATCATTGGATAAGTTACATCTTAAGATAATAAAGTAGTAAGGAAGTTACATCTTAAGTGCTTTCACTTGTCTGTTTTCAAACTGGATTATTTCAATTTACATGTAATGAGATGCAAAGTTCTCATAAATGTATAATTAACAAATTGAAATCAGTATACAGTCAGAACATAGCCTGTAGGACAATCCTATATTTAGAATACAGAGAGAGGTGGGATTAAATAGTTTATAAGATTTGATTTTCATGATATCCAGTGACAGATGATGCTATTAAGAACGTTTTTTATGATGTTGCAATTCCATTTGACGTATTTTGCTCCATAACGTCATGTTGGAATGAAAAAGGCCCTGCCACATGCGCCTGTGACAGGAAATTTTTGTGGAATTTCTATGAGACTTGCTCTCCATATTGGATCTATTTGAACACTAATGTGAACATTTAATTCTGAGAAATTTGTTACGAAATAAAAATGTGGTGAGAGTGGGGTGGGGGGGGGGGGGGAGGGGGTGGTGAGAGTGGGGTGGTGGGTGGGGAGGGGGTGCTGCAGTCCTCTGGATTTTTTTTAACAATGTAGATATCTTACATGTTTGTTTTTTAAGAAATCACAAAAACCGGAAGGTAGTGAATCATATTCTGCAATTTCATTGGAGATAAATATTCCCAGGCTGACCATATATAAACACATTAAATCACTTTTTATCCATATTTTAAATCTACAGGCTGTATGTAATAGACATTGTGACACATTGGTTAAATTCGTAGGAGCCATAAATTTACCATCAAACATTTTTTTAATGACAAAAGCGTCATGTATAACATTTGAAAAGTCGTGGGAAATTGTGTCTTTAACAAAGTGGTATCACAACCTTGTTGTCATTTAACCTTGTTTTTCACAGCCTAAAAACAAATCTTTTACATCCAAACTTGTTGGACGAGTTTACTTCTTATGAAGTTAGCATTGACATAAAGGTGATTTGAAATGTTTGTATAAATCTAAAAAAAATTAGTTCACAAAGAATTTCTGTTTTTATAAATGCCAAAGAATTTTGATCATGTCTAAAGTGAGCACGATTCCAGTATCATGTGGAAACTACCACTGCTTGGAGAGTACAAGTTGGTTTAATCGTAGTTACATTGTATACAACGTACAACCATTTGTAGACACAGCCTCTCTGGAAGAACAACCAGTCAATAACTTTATTGCTACAAATGATTTCCACCAAAATTGATTTACTAATTGATTATTAAATATTGTTGTTAATATTGCATCTTGATGAAGTAACATCAACATTCTTAAGCGCTTGACTTTCAAAGAAAACATGTACCAGTATATACAAGCTGTGTGCATTCGGAAAATGACTTAAATATAGGCATTATGCCTGGTCGCCAATCCATTTCTATTTTATTTGGAAATGAATATTGTTTAAACCAGGCCGCGTGGATTTAGATTGGTTGTTAGATGTGCACTGATTTTAATTTCTGGACATTGAAGTTTTCTCCCTAAACAATGCTCCAGCATAAAGCAAAATTTTGTTTTGAGAATTGCATTAAACAATAAACAATCAATTATTTTGTGAAAACATGCGGAGTCAGCAGAGACCATCTTGCAGTTCCCAAGGGGGCCTCCGTGGCTCACTAGGTAGAGCGTTGCACGCTCAATCTGAACAGCCTTCCACCAATGGGTCAATAACAGGCAGATACAGCCCTGTAGTTAACTAAGGTTAATGTCCAGAGAATTGAACTAGGGCTGTCTGACCCATGCTACAATATACCCATGATCTTGGGAAGGTTATTTTATTTCCCCTGTACCGGTGTGTTTAGTGTCCTGGAAGCTCTCTGTCATGTTTTATTGAATGATTCAATTTTCAAATTAACTTTGATTTAATTTAGCTTTACAAATTAGTTTAGAATTAAGGCATCTCAAAAGTCAGTCATGGCTGGCCAGGCTGGTTTGTAATAAAGTAACCATGAAGTGATGCAGACAAAATTACACCCTGGTAAAATATATAGGGTAGCTTGAGAAAGGTATATTTTTGACATCAATACTGTGGGTTTTTTCTAAGTTTATGTTTTTTTTTTCAACTTGTATTTGTCTGCAGATTGGTTACGAAATGCCTGCAGGTTGATGTCAAAATAGCTGCCTTTATTCAGATCGTTTGACATCATGTGTTTCAGGTTTTATTTTCATCCATAAATTAAAATGGAATCCATCTTGAATTGTATAATATTGTTCCTCATGACTGTGACTTCCACTAATGGAAAACCAGCCAATCGTAAAATAAAGATGTACCTCCTGGCCCTTGTTAAAAGGTTGATTTCAATTGTTCTAATTTTCTACAAATCCTCTTCTATAGAAGTTATTTGCATAATTAAGTGTTAAGTGCACTGAATTTTATTGAAAAGGAAATATTTTTTCAGCCAAAGTTTTTAAATTTTATGTTCACTGCGGAGATTCATTACTTATTGTTTTGTGCAATAAAATTCTTTTTATCCATAGCAACAATATCAAACCATGGTTTGAATAAATAAATTGATTTTTTGAAGATTAAAACTTCCCAGCACAGTAACTTTTGTTGATCTTGGGAACATCTTTTTGACTAAGAAAAAAACATTCAAACATAAAAGTGCGTAGAGATTTAAGCTAATGAATGTATATTTAATAAACGGACTGTAGACAATGTTGGGCTCATGAACAGCTAGGTTTTGTATTTTCCCGCTGGATAAATGTTAGTGAATAACACAAAATTATGTTATGCTTACAGTCTAGTCTGATTATTAATACACATTTCCTATAGTTATATGAATGCGTGTTTTGGCTTTAGTAAAACCACTCCATAGTAGAATTTATATGAAAGCCTTATGGAAAGCCCACAAGTCACACTTATTTAGGGAATTATCAAAAAAATTGTATAAATGTTTTTAACAAAATTCAATGAAATTTCATGCCACATATGTCTTCTTGTGTCTTTTATTTTTCCCTCAATTTAATTGTTTAATGTCTACATGTTACAGATGATAATCTCAGGGTCGTGTCTGATTTTGATCTTCTGGAAGAGAGTCAAGTTTCTGGTGAGTTAACATAAACTATAGCATATTTCTCACTCAGTTCCCCTCCAAGTTTTTATAAATTGAAAACCTTGTTTCCCTCCAAGTTTTTATAAATTGAAAACCTTGTTTCTCTCAAAGTTTTTATAAATTGAAAACCTTGTTTCCCTCCAAGTTTTTATAAATTGAAAACCTTGTTTCCCTCCAAGTTTTTATAAATTGAAAACCTTGTTTCCCACCAAGTTTTTATAAATTGAAAACCTTGTTTCCCTCCAAGTTTTTATAAATTGAAAACCTTGTTTCCCTCCAAGTTTTTATAAATTGAAAACCTTGTGTGGCAGCCTGGAACCATTGGTCAGTCCCATCTCAAACTGGCTGTTGAGTGTACCTGGCCAAATTTACAGCTTTCAAAATGTGATACACAATATTCAAATTAATTGCTAGATATGTTAGTTCCCATGCTAAATGCATACTTTATACAATGTAATATTCAACAGTGCATCATATAAACTTATATTGAAGTCACATTACCATATGAATTCTGTTATATCTTCATCTTTACTTGTGATAAACCCTGTGTTTAATAACTATAGCTACCTGTACCATAAGCACCTGAGTAACCAACACCCCAGGGCAATTCACACCTGGACCCCCTTAACACTCAGGCCAAAGGGCAACACTATAAATATCCGAGTAGGTACAAGTACTAGAACACCATGTGTCTGTAAGTGTTATATCCAACCTCATTCAGGTTATATAGAGGATGTATGTGGTACTGCCATACTGACCAGATTTACATGTTGCACTGCCATATTGACCAGATTTACATGTTGTACTGTCATACTGACCAGATTTACATGTTGTACTGCCATACTGACCAGATTTACATGTACTGCCATACTGACCAGATTTACATGTTGTACTGCCATACTGACCAGATTTACACGTTGTACTGCCATACTGACCAGATTTACATGTTGTACTGCCATACTGACCAGATTTACATGTTGTACTGCCATACTGACCAGATTCACATGTTGTACTGCCATACTGACCAGATTGTTGTACTGCCATACTGACCAGATTTACATGTTGTACTGCCATACTGACCAGATTTACATGTTGTACTGCCATACTGACCAGATTTACATGTTGTACTGCCATACTGACCAGATTTACATGTTGTACTGCCATACTGACCAGATTCACATGTTGTACTGCCATACTGACCAGATTGTTGTACTGCCATACTGACCAGATTTACATGTTGTACTGCCATACTGACCAGATTTACATGTTGTACTGCCATACTGACCAGATTTACATGTTGTACTGCCATACTGACCAGATTTACATGTTGTACTGCCATACTGACCAGATTTACATGTTGTACTGCCATACTGACCAGATTTACATGTTGTACTGCCATACTGACCAGATTTACATGTTGTACTGCCATACTGACCAGATTTACATGTTGTACTGCCATACTGACCAGATTTACATGTTGTACTGCCATACTGACCAGATTTACATGTTGTACTGCCATACTGACCAGATTTACACGTTGTACTGCCATACTGACCAGATTTACATGTTGTACTGCCATACTGACCAGATTTACATGTTGTACTGCCATACTGACCAGATTCACATGTTGTACTGCCATACTGACCAGATTGTTGTACTGCCATACTGACCAGATTTACATGTTGTACTGCCATACTGACCAGATTTACATGTTGTACTGCCATACTGACCAGATTTACATGTTGTACTGCCATACTGACCAGATTCACATGTTGTACTGCCATACTGACCAGATTGTTGTACTGCCATACTGACCAGATTTACATGTTGTACTGCCATACTGACCAGATTTACATGTTGTACTGCCATACTGACCAGATTTACATGTTGTACTGCCATACTGACCAGATTTACATGTTGTACTGCCATACTGACCAGATTTACATGTTGTACTGCCATACTGACCAGATTTACATGTTGTACTGCCATACTGACCAGATTTACATGTTGTACTGCCATACTGACCAGATTTACATGTTGTACTGCCATACTGACCAGATTCACATGTTGTACTGCCATACTGACCAGATTGTTGTACTGCCATACTGACCAGATTTACATGTTGTACTGCCATACTGACCAGATTTACATGTTGTACTGCCATACTGACCAGATTTACATGTTGTACTGCCATACTGACCAGATTTACATGTTGTACTGCCATACTGACCAGATTTACATGTTGTACTGCCATACTGACCAGATTTACATGTTGTACTGCCATACTGACCAGATTCACATGTTGTACTGCCATACTGACCAGATTGTTGTACTGCCATACTGACCAGATTTACATGTTGTACTGCCATATTGACCAGATTTACATGTTGTACTGCCATACTGACCAGATATACATGTTGTACTGCCATACTGAACAGATTTACATGTTGTACTGCCATACTGACCAGATTTACATGTTGTACTGCCATACTGACCAGATTTACATGTTGTACTGCCATACTGAACAGATTTACATGTTGTACTGCCATACTGACCAGATTCACATGTTGTACTGCCATACTGACCAGATTTACATGTTGTACTGTCATACTGACCAGATTTACATATTGTACTGCCATACTGTCCAGATTTACATGTACTGCCATACTGACCAGATTAACATGTTGTACTACCATTCTGACCAGTGTACTGCCATACTGACCAGATTTACATGTTGTACTGCCATACCGACCAGATTCACATGTTGTACTGCCATACTGACCAGATTTACATGTTGTACTGCCATACTGACCAGATTTACATGTTGTACTGCCATACTGAACAGATTTACATGTTGTACTGCCATACTGACCAGATTCACATGTTGTACTGCCATACTGTCCAGATTTACATGTACTGCCATACTGACCAGATTAACATGTTGTACTACCATTCTGACCAGTGTACTGCCATACTGACCAGATTTACATGTTGTACTGCCATACTGACCAGATTTACATGTTGTACTGCCATACTGACCAGATTTACATGTTGTACTGCCATACTGACCAGATTTACATGTTGTACTGCCATACTGTCCAGATTTACATGTTGTACTGCCATACTGACCAGATTTACATGTTGTACTGCCATACTGACCAGATTTACATGTTGTACTGCCATACTGACCAGATTTACATGTTGTACTGCCATACTGACCAGATTTACATGTTGTACTGCCATACTGACCAGATTTACATGTTGTACTGCCATACTGACCAGATTTACATGTTGTACTGCCATACTGACCAGATTTACATGTTGTACTGCCATACTGTCCAGATTTACATGTTGTACTGCCATACTGACCAGATTTACATGTTGTACTGCCATACTGTCCAGATTTACATGTTGTACTGCCATACTGACCAGATTTACATGTTGTACTGCCATACTGACCAGATTTACATGTTGTACTGCCATACTGACCAGATTTACATGTTGTACTGCCATACTGACCAGATTCACATGTTGTACTGCCATACTGACCAGATTGTTGTACTGCCATACTGACCAGATTTACATGTTGTACTGCCATACTGACCAGATTTACATGTTGTACTGCCATACTGACCAGATTTACATGTTGTACTGCCATACTGACCAGATTTACATGTTGTACTGCCATACTGACCAGATTTACATGTTGTACTGCCATACTGACCAGATTTACATGTTGTACTGCCATACTGACCAGATTCACATGTTGTACTGCCATACTGACCAGATTGTTGTACTGCCATACTGACCAGATTTACATGTTGTACTGCCATACTGACCAGATTTACATGTTGTACTGCCATACTGACCAGATATACATGTTGTACTGCCATACTGAACAGATTTACATGTTGTACTGCCATACTGACCAGATTTACATGTTGTACTGCCATACTGACCAGATTTACATGTTGTACTGCCATACTGAACAGATTTACATGTTGTACTGCCATACTGACCAGATTCACATGTTGTACTGCCATACTGACCAGATTTACATGTTGTACTGTCATACTGACCAGATTTACATATTGTACTGCCATACTGTCCAGATTTACATGTACTGCCATACTGACCAGATTAACATGTTGTACTACCATTCTGACCAGTGTACTGCCATACTGACCAGATTTACATGTTGTACTGCCATACCGACCAGATTCACATGTTGTACTGCCATACTGACCAGATTTACATGTTGTACTGCCATACTGACCAGATTTACATGTTGTACTGCCATACTGAACAGATTTACATGTTGTACTGCCATACTGACCAGATTCACATGTTGTACTGCCATACTGACCAGATTTACATGTTGTACTGTCATACTGACCAGATTTACATATTGTACTGCCATACTGTCCAGATTTACATGTACTGCCATACTGACCAGATTAACATGTTGTACTACCATTCTGACCAGTGTACTGCCATACTGACCAGATTTACATGTTGTACTGCCATACTGACCAGATTTACATGTTGTACTGCCATACTGACCAGATTTACATGTTGTACTGCCATACTGACCAGATTTACATGTTGTACTGCCATACTGTCCAGATTTACATGTTGTACTGCCATACTGACCAGATTTACATGTTGTACTGCCATACTGACCAGATTTACATGTTGTACTGCCATACTGACCAGATTTACATGTTGTACTGCCATACTGACCAGATTTACATGTTGTACTGCCATACTGACCAGATTTACATGTTGTACTGCCATACTGACCAGATTTACATGTTGTACTGCCATACTGACCAGATTTACATGTTGTACTGCCATACTGTCCAGATTTACATGTTGTACTGCCATACTGACCAGATTTACATGTTGTACTGCCATACTGACCAGATTTACATGTTGTACTGCCATACTGACCAGATTTACATGTTGTACTGCCATACTGACCAGATTTACATGTTGTACTGCCATACTGACCAGATTTACATATTGTACTGCCATACTGACCAGATTCACATGTTGTACTGCCATACTGACCAGATTGTTGTACTGCCATACTGGCCAGATTTACATGTTGTACTGCCATACTGGCCAGATTTACATGTTGTACTGCCATACTGGCCAGATTTACATGTTGTACTGCCATACTGACCAGATTGTTGTACTGCCATACTGACCAGATTTACATGTTGTACTGCCATACTGACCAGATTTACATGTTGTACTGCCATACTGACCAGATTTACATGTTGTACTGCCATACTGACCAGATTTACATGTTGTACTGCCATACTGACCAGATTTACATGTTGTACTGCCATACTGTCCAGATTTACATGTTGTACTGCCATACTGACCAGATTTACATGTTGTACTGCCATACTGACCAGATTTACATGTTGTACTGCCATACTGACCAGATTTACATGTTGTACTGCCATACTGACCAGATTTACATGTTGTACTGCCATACTGACCAGATTTACATATTGTACTGCCATACTGACCAGATTCACATGTTGTACTGCCATACTGACCAGATTGTTGTACTGCCATACTGGCCAGATTTACATGTTGTACTGCCATACTGGCCAGATTTACATGTTGTACTGCCATACTGGCCAGATTTACATGTTGTACTGCCATACTGACCAGATTGTTGTACTGCCATACTGACCAGATTTACATGTTGTACTGCCATACTGAACAGATTTACATGTTGTACTGCCATACTGACCAGATTCACATGTTGTACTGCCATACTGACCAGATTTACATGTTGTACTGCCATACTGACCAGATTCACATGTTGTACTGCCATACTGACCAGATTTACATGTTGTACTGTCATACTGACCAGATTTACATGTTGTACTGCCATACTGAACAGATTTACATGTTGTACTGCCATACTGACCAGATTCACATGTTGTACTGCCATACTGACCAGATTTACATGTTGTACTGTCATACTGACCAGATTTACATGTTGTACTGCCATACTGACCAGATTCACATATTGTACTGCCATACTGTCCAGATTTACATGTTGTACTGCCATACTGACCAGATTAACATGTTGTACTACCATTCTGACCAGTGTACTGCCATACTGACCAGATTTACATGTTGTACTGCCATACCGACCAGATTCACATGTTGTACTGCCATACTGACCAGATTTACATGTTGTACTGCCATACTGACCAGATTTACATGTTGTACTGCCATACTGACCAGATTTACATGTTGTACTGCCATACTGACCAGATTGTTGTACTGCCATACTGACCAGATTGTTGTACTGCCATACTGGCCAGATTTACATGTTGTACTGCCATACTGACCAGATTTACATGTTGTACTGCCATACTGACCAGATTTACATGTTGTACTGCCATACTGACCAGATTCACATGTTGTACTGCCATACTGGCCAGATTTACATGTTGTACTGCCATACTGACCAGATTTACATGTTGTACTGCCATACTGACCAGATTCACATGTTGTACTGCCATACTGACCAGATTTACATGTTGTACTGCCATACTGACCAGATTTACATGTTGTACTGCCATACTGACCAGATTGTTGTACTGCCATACTGACCAGATTGTTGTACTGCCATACTGGCCAGATTTACATGTTGTACTGCCATACTGACCAGATTTACATGTTGTACTGCCATACTGACCAGATTTACATGTTGTACTGCCATACTGACCAGATTCACACCACAAATGGAGAATGTATAAAACCCATCTTTGCTGTTCTCCCTTATACTTGTAACATTGAAAATCAGTGCATTGAAAATCAGTGCATTGAAAATCAGTGCATTGAAAATCATTGCATCAAAACCTCACGACAATCATGAATGCACCGTTGAACATTGTTCCGCACGCGGAGTAACGTGTCATTTTCTGACGTATCCAGTCTAGTGTAGAGGAATGTTACAATTGACTTCAATGTAGAAACCTATTTAGAAATTGAAATGATGTCGTCATAATTTCTTGAATAACTGCATCTATTTTCTATATTGGTATTCCAGTAAATCCTCTGTCTTCGCCCTAATGGCATACAGTAACATGGAGTTTGGTCAATAATCTATGATTGGGTATAAAGGTCTAAATGATACAGCCCTTTTTAACACAATTAGAAACTTTTCTCCATGGTTATTTTAGACAAGAAGATTTTCCCTGTGCCTGTGTGTTTTAGTGTTCATAAATATATTGGTTGCAGTGTTTTTATTAAGAACAAATAGATAATTGTGTTAAATAATGTCGGTTTTCACTCGTCCAAGGGAAATGGACAGTTTTAGAAATCATATGGATGTCCACGGGTCCGTCTACAATGTATGTGAATGAACAATTTTCAGCTACTTGGGTAATTGCAATATTTTTAATTACCCCCTCCACCCTTCCGTTTTCTCACTATAAACATAGCTATGTCGCTATACAGGTATTACAATGATTGGTTATAAAGGTCTAAATGATACAGCCCTTTTTAACACAATGAGAAACTCAATGGCCAGTGTGTTTTAGTGTTCATAAAATGGAAGGATTGTCAATTTGGATGTGAATTTTATCAACAAGGCTTTTATGAACTTGTGATGACTCTCCAATGTTTATATTTCACTGTTATGTTTTGTATGTTCTAGCAATGACTATATAGGATGTCCTGAACCTATTGTTTTACATTCTACCCCAATCCCATTGAAATATGAAGCCAGTGTTTCAAACAAAACAATAAATAGTTCCAAGTTCAATCCCTGGGTATACATGTATATGTATTGTAATTTGGCCTTGATAAGTTAACTTTTTTAAAGGATTTATGAACAGGATTTAAAGCTGGTTTGTGTTTGTTTACGGACTAAATGTATATTTGAAAAACATCAGTTGAAACGAAACAATCTTCGCATTAGTTCCCTGGTAGTCAAAAAAAGAACGAGGAGGAAATATGCATATTTTCCGTATTTTTCGTAACTACTCGGAAAAATGACGTCATACACGACCTTTGATGTGTACAAACTGCCACGAAGACGTACCGAGACAGCAGAAATCGTTTATTACGTCATCGCTGTGAGGGTACGTAACACACCGGAGGTCGTGTTTGACGTCATAAGTCTCTGAGATAATTAACTTTTGGAAGCATTGTAGATCGGCTGTTGCAACGAGTTTTGTCACAACGTACGAGTTTTATTCCAACTCACGAGTTTTGCCACAAGGTCGACGAGTTTTGTCACAACTCACAAGTTTTGTTCCAATCTTGACCAGTTTTGTTCTAAACACGTCACGTGTTTTGATACAAACAGTCGACAGCTTTTGTACCAAATTTTACATGTCACGAGTTTTGATACAAACAGTCGACAGGATTTGTAAAAAATGTTGGCTGATGTTTATAACCTTTTTTAAAAAGTAGATGGAGTTGGGAGTAAATCAGATTACCATAATTTATTTTGGAAAGGTAGTTAAATCAACACAAAGAAAAAAAATCAAAAGTTGATTATTGATTTTCATGAAACTCATCAGGTATATATAGGCTAACATGGGCCTAATCCTGGTGACACTGGAAAGTTCGAAGTGGCGATGGGTTTTATATGTGAATTACTTGGTACCCAATTGTAGACAAAATATGTCGAATTACCAACATGAAGACCACTTTTCCCCAAAAGGGGGTCTCCGTGGCGCAGTAGGTAGAGCGTTGGAGGCTCAATCCGAACAGCCTTTCACCAATAGGTCGCGGGTTCGAATCTCACTCAGTCCAAAAATTGGAAAATTTTCTGACTGGGTTTTCACTCGAACGACCTATGTGGGATTGTTGCCAGTTACCAGCGGAAGGTCGTGGGTTTCCTCCGGGCACAGAGCCGGGTTTCCTCCCACAATAAAACTGGCAACGCCGTCATATAAGTGAAATAATCTTGAGCGCGGCGTAAAACACCAAACAATCAATCAATCAATTTAACCAAAAGAACGAAAAAATCCTTCCCATGAATTGAACTCGAAGCCGCGATGTGTAGGCCGACCTTGTTTGCCGGTATTAGTATGCTGAATTTTCAAATAAGGCCAAGCCAAATAAAAAAAAAATTACCCAAATAAACAGTACGGGAAAATTGTGATTGGCATACCTACAATAGTTGCCCGATAAACCACAAAGCGGCTTCTAATTCCACTTCAGTACGTCAATATATGTTTCTGGTTAAAATTATGGGATTGAACGGTTATTAAGAACAGCCTGCCTAGGGAAAAGGGGAACGGTGGAATTTCGCTGATAAAGCCTTGGGAACGCGACTATGAAGAATAATTCATTTGGGTAAATTCGTCTTCATTTCGGTAATTCGTCATAGGTACAAGTTCAATTCAAGGCAAAGCCTTTTTTTCGCTCATTTTGGGTAATTCGACATAATTGTACCGGGTAGCAGGCAAACCATACCACGGTTCCATTTCTACTTAAACTAGTGAAACAATCAGTGTTAGTTTGAGAACAGATTATTCGATCTCTTCAAATACTTTGGATTTTTGTTTTGTTTGCAAGGAAACAATGTTACAAATAAGTACATTGCAATTTACATTACTATCTTATCAAACTTGTATCAGTTGAAAGTTACAAAACGTGATGTCAAGTAAGCAATCGGAACACACTTCGGCTATCTCCGCTTGCTACCGGTCGGCTTTGACACACCTCGGACACAGTCTGATAACTTATGGAATTTATGTGTGTGAAATACCTTCTGATAGATTGCAGGTCATTCTGAAAGTGGCGACCAGTACTATAGCCGTGTAAAGTACAACTTCCATACCAGATGGAGGGCCCCCCAAAAAGTGTCCTCGTGATAATGTAAGGGACTGAAATAATATGTTTGTTAACTTTCAGGCTTTCAGGTTAACTTTCCGATCAGTTTTATAATTGAAGCATTCGGGGGTTTCTGAAATGTACCGAAACTGTAGGGCCCTTAAGAAGATATAAAAATTGTAGGTTTCACGGCTACCTTTTTGGTCGCCACATTCAAAATCACCTGCAGTCTATCAGAGGGTATTTCACGTACGTAAATCCCCGAAGTTAGACTGTCAAGTAAGAAGTCTATTTGGGACAGTATTTTACGCAAAACATGAGTTATTTGTTTATATTAAACCGTTTCCAACCATATCTGGTGTATTGTGTTTGTTCAATTAAAAACAAAAAACGCTCGAGAAAAAATATAAATTTCAATCTAAGTTTTTATTTTTGTTATGTATTGAAAGGGGGTAGATGGGGGTTTCATGTTTTATTGTGGAACATTTTTACTATACGTAAACTATACTACTTGGTAGTGAGTTTGTACCAGCCGAGTTTCAAACTAATCCTCTAAATATTAAACGAAATATGACCAAGATAAAAAATATCGGCAGAATATGACCATTGCCACAAAAAAGGCAAAATACCAGCCAAATTTCAAAGTAATCCTCAAAATATTAACCGGGACATGGTCAGGACAAGAAATCATGACGGACGGACTCACGGACGGACAATGTTGCGACTAAATGTTCTGTCTAAAGTTTTCGGAGAGCAAAGCTATCAGCCACTATAAAATTGCCTACAGCTGACATTTTGGGACAAAAGCTGTTGACTTTTTGTATCAAAACTCGTGCCCTATTAAAATTGTTACAAAAGCTGTTGGCGGTTTGTATCAAAACTCGTAACATTGATTTTGTAACAAAACTCGGCAGGGTTGGAACAAAACTTGGGACATGTAACAAAAGCTGGCGCTCTTGTGACAAAACTCGTAACCTTTTGTGACAAAACTCGTCAACATTGTAACAAATCTCGAGAGTTGGAATAAAACTCGTACGTTGTGACAAAACTCGTTGCAACATCGGCTAAGGTAGCTTGAATTTTGTATGTACTGCGATCGAAATTTAATTTTCATTTTGGTTAGACTTTTAAAGTACATGGTCTACAACACACTTAACGCAAATTAGACAATATTTCCAAAGGTTGTTCATAAATCCTTTAAATAAAGGTTTATATCAGGGGTAGCCTATTCTATAACTGATAACCCTCCTGGCAGCTGACTGTAATTGTGTTAGTGTTTTTCTGTCGTCAGCTATACGGGTTTATTTTCGTCCTATATAATTAGTGCCCGTTGGTTATAAACTATTATATTTGACCTTTCTCGTTCTCAGTAATAAGAGGTCAGACTGAACATTTCACATGATGCTGTATCTGATAACAATAAATACCACCTCTATAACACATATTCTGTATCATGATGGGCCACGGATCAATAATGTACTTTCCTCTTTTCTAATCAAATACTGACTACAAAATGAGCTGCCAAAATATTGATATTTTCACGTTAAAACAGAATTTTGAAACTATTTGCTATTTTATAGTGCTTCTAGTCTTGAGAATGAACGATAAAGTATTAATTTGAACCAACTTTGGCTTAGAATGAATGAATGGTCGTCCCGGTTATTTAAATTTTGTTTACTTTTCGGATAGTATTCCGGTTCGTACAGGCCGTAGACTTTATGGATCTCCCTCATTCCGACGCCAATCATTTACTTATTCAATAGCCTTAAAAGCCTCTTACTGTTGTGACGATAAGAGATTATGAAAAAAGTTTGAAATTTGGCAGCTCATGCCACTTTAAGTATTAATGGCAGACATTTTGATTTAAGGACTGCACAATGAATCTTATCAAACAGAATGCTTTCATCTTAAATATGCAATTCTTCAAAGGACCTGTTTTAGTGTGGAAATATCACATTTAGCAGCTTAGGACATTTAATAAACACATTTTTGTTTTTGTAAATCAAGTCTGAGAGTTTTTGGCTTGGTTTATTGGCTTAATATATTAGATACAGGGACAATGTGAATTCCTCACTGGGCACTAAGCTAACAATACCTTTCTCCCTGACATTCCATGAAAACAGGGAGGGAAAGTTAGCGGGGAGTTTTTTGTTACACTACATTGAATGGCTTGCTGGTAGAGCAGATCTGTGTTTGGATTAACTGGAAATTCCCACGGATTCCCTCTGTGTGACCCCAGGGGTTAGAGGTTAAGGGTCAATAAGGCTGAGAAAACTGCCCAGGGCATCTTTACTGGTGTTTTTTGTACATCAATGATCTGCCACCCCTATAGTCTCTGGATAGCCTCATTAAGTAGAAGGTTTCTAGTTTGACAAATGTTCTGCAAACTGATGAAGTCCCACTTACATGTGTACATGTGTATGAACAAATGGAGTCAGGGACTGATCCAGGGAAAATTTGGGCATACCATTTCGGTTCAAAATGTTCCAACAATAAGACAAAAACAACATCTCTGGCCCAAAATTCAAAATTAAATGCTATTTTGACATTGAAATCTGTTGGTTTTAAGAATTTGGGCGGATTTTTTGCTTGTGAGTTTGGGCGCCCATACCTGTATACAGGTATCAAAATGTCTCTGGATCAGTCTATGGGAGTAATCTTGAGTACAACATTCTATACTCAAAATGCAAACAATTAAGACATCACTTTTTGAGGTGTGAAACAATTTGTTTAAAGCGTTTATATTATGCATTAACTCAAAATTTGCAGTTTGAGGATAGAATATTGTACTCAAAGCGTTTATGTATATTTGAGGGTAGAATATTGTACTCAAAGCATTCATGTATATTTGAGGGTAGAATATTGTACTCAAAGCATTCATGTATATTTGGGGATAGAATATTGTACTCAAAGCATTCATGTATATTTGAGGGTAGAATATTGTACTCAAAGCATTCATGTATATTTGAGGATAGAATATTGTACTCAAAGCATTTATGTATACATGTAATAATATTTCTCACAAAATTATCCCTCATCTCTTTATTATTACCTGAATTGTGAAAGTGGTTAATTTAATTCATATCCTCTTTTTGTTGGTAAAGTATAGCACCTGTTGATTCTGAGATTGATCCTTCCATCATCATAAAAATAATGGATTTATTAATGTAATATCAGTTTACAGTTTATTGATACAGGATAAGCCTACCGGCTTCTCTCCCAGACAGAATACATGCAAACATAGTAAGACAAGATTACAACAAAGACCATTGAAAAAAATGCTATATTTGCTTCATAACTAACTTGCCAAACAGGGCAATCAGTTTCCAGGTTGTGCTTGCCTCCTGGCCTAATCACTTGCAAATTGCATGAGGGCAAGTGGGAGCAGTAGACATTTAGTGATACGTTAGAAATGGTTCAAAAAGTTTATCAAGTTTCTATGTTTGGTTTACGTTGTATATATTCGAAGGAAAATATAACTGAATTTTGTAAAGTGTTTGTCACCAACTCGTTCAGATTGCCCGCATATATCTAGATATTATGTTTGTACAAGTTTGTTAGGTCTGCCTTGATCTAGATATATCAGAATCCTAAATAATCTTTCTGGAATACATGTATTTCAGTATTTTTACTTTCTTTTTTCCCCTTTTACTTTCAAAAGACTATATTTATAAACACTAAAACACACGGGTACAGGGACAATCTTCTATAACCATGGAGACAAGTTTCTAATTATGTTGAAAGGGGGTATATTATTTAGACTTTTATTTGCATACATGTACATGTTAATGTTGTCTTGTTATTGTATCATGTTTAGTACTGTATGAATAAATTAATTGACTTCGTGATGTCAAAAACAGCCATGCTGGGTCTGTAGATTCTTTTTGAATGTTTGGCCTGGTCAACTGGCGGAGAGATGAATTGTGATGACGTGCAAACCTGATGATGTCATTGGGGAGTAGGCCTAATCTCACATTGCCCTATACCTGTATTTAACTATCTCCATTTACCTATTTCAGGTGATAGGTGGACTAATCACCTGCGTGACGACATCTCTACTGAATACAGTGGCGGCCATTCTTACTGGAACTCATGTCATACAAGTGATGCTGACATTTACAATGTGCCGCTACTACTCTGATCGCCAAGTCTGCTTCTGTATGTCCCCATACTCTCGAAACAAACTGGATTTGTCTTTACAAGAAGGTAAACCCATAATAATGATTATTAACTAGACATATTTTTCAAGTAGGCCCTATCCATAATCACCCAACTATGACAATGTCTAGGATACTATCAAGAAGAAATATGCTAACAATTTCAGTTGCAGCACAATTCACTTCACTAGAGTCCCCACAATTCACCATAGCTGAATTCACTAGAGTCCCCACAATTCACCATAACTGACTTCACTAGAATCCCCACAATTCACCATAGCTGACTTCACTAGAGTCCCCACAATTCACCATAGCTGACTTCACTA
Organism: Lepidochitona cinerea; assembly: GCA_963971465.1. Classification (NCBI taxonomy): domain Eukaryota; kingdom Metazoa; phylum Mollusca; class Polyplacophora; order Chitonida; family Tonicellidae; genus Lepidochitona; species Lepidochitona cinerea. The sequence goes on from OZ020559.1 coordinate 2,255,594, forward strand.
GAATCCCCACAATTCACCATAGCTGACTTCACTAGAGTCCCCACAATTCACCATAGCTGACTTCACTAGAGTCCCCACAATTCACCATAGCTGACTTCACTAGAGTCCCCACAATTCACCATAGCTGACTTCACTAGAGCCCCCACAATTCACCATAGCTGACTTCACTAGAGCCCCCACAATTCACCATAGCTGACTTCACTAGTGTCCCCACAATTCACCATAGCTGACTTCACTAGAGTCCCCACAATTCACCATAGCTGACTTCACTAGAGTCCCCACAATTCACCATAGCTGACTTCACTAGAGTCCCCACAATTCACCATAACTGACTTCAGTAGAGTCCCCACAATTTACCATAGCTGACTTCACTAGAGTCCCCACAATTCACCATAGCTGACTTCACTAGAGTCCCCACAATTCACCATAGCTGACTTCACTAGAGTCCCCACAATTCACCATAGTTGACATCACTAGAGTCCCCACAATTCACCATACCTGACTTCACTAAAATCCCCACAATTCACCATAGTTGACTTCACTAGAGTCCCCACAATTCACCATAGCTGACCACTTAAATCCCCACAATTCACCATAGCTGACTTCACTAGAGTCCCCACAATTCACCATAGCTGACTTCACTAGTCCCCACAATTCACCATAGCTGACTTCACTAGTGTCCCCGCAATTTCACCATAGGTGACTTCACTAGAGTCCCCGCAATTCACCATAGCTGACTTCACTAGAGTCCCCGTAATTCACCATAGTTGACTTCACTAGAGTCCCCACAATTCACCATAGTTGACATCACTAGAGTCCCCACAATTCACCATAGTTGACTTCACTAGAGTCCCCACAATTCACCATAGCTGACTTCACTAGAGTCCCCACAATTCACCATAGTTGACTTCACTAGAGTCCCGACAATTCACCATAGCTGACTTCAGTATAGAGTCCCCACAATTCACCATAGCTGACTTCAATAGAGTCCCCACAATTTACCATAGCTGACTTCACTAGAGTCCCCACAATTCACCATAGCTGACTTCACTAGAGTCCCCACAATTCACCATAGCTGACTTCACTAGAGTCCCCACAATTCACCATAGCTGACTTCACTAGAGTCCCCACAATTCACCATAGCTGACTTCACTAGAGTCCCCACAATTCACCATAGCTGACTTCACTAGAGTCCCCACAATTCACCATAGCAGAGTTCACTAGAGTCCCCACAATTCACCATAGCTGACTTCACTAGAGTCCCCACAATTCACCATAGCTGACTTCACTAGAGTCCCCACAATTCACCATAGCTGACTTCACTAGATTCCCCACAATTCACCATAGCTGACTTCACTAGAGCCCCCACAATTCACAATAGTTGACTTCACTAGAGCCCCCACAATTCACAATAGTTGACTTCACTAGAGTCCCCACAATTCACTATAGCTGACTTCACTAAGCCAATATAAATTTCATTTAGGTGAATATACATCCTTACAATACTGACAACCATCATATCCAAAACAGTCCCTAATCCTTTCTAATATTTCTTCAAGCATTTGTTTTGTAACCATTATCTATTATCAATGGAGTAAGGGGGCATAACTCCATAAGCTTGTCAGAAAATAGGGGTATATTCTATGGAGTTATGCCCCCCTACACCATTGATAATTCCCCTTTACATCATTGCTTTGTGTGACTGTGATATGAAGATAGTGTGCTACAATGAATTTATCCCTTCTGGCGTATTATGAGTTTCTTAAACTTAGCCTAGAAGTGAGCGGATGAAATAACTTAAAGTTCATAATTTATCAGTGTAGTTTTTTTAAACAACCAATAAGATGTACTCTTCTGTAAACAGAGGAGCGAAAGCGGAAACATATTTTATTTAGAACAAAGGTGGTGATGGTTTCGAACACCAATATGGAACGTTTTGACAAAAAATAAAGTTGACCAGACTTTGAAGTGAGTATAGTGAAGTGATTACGTACGCATGTTGTGTATAGAGTTCCGCTAATTAATAATTTGATGCTTACATGTTTCTGTGAAGATGAAATTGTAAATGTAATGTTGTTGTTGTATTATTTCAGATTTGACATCCTATTCGTTTGAGTCGGCTGTAGACTGCGTATCAATCCAGGGTCAGTTACAACCAATGGTGTATGGGATATGTGGTTGCTATACTTTCACTGTCATTCTGTGTACTGTGGCGGCCATCTTGTGCTCTATGATACTCTGGGTAGATAGTCTCAAAGAGAGGCTGCCAAAGGTTAGTGCTAGACAGTAATAACTGATCAATCAAATCTGTCAATTAGTCAGCTGGAAATTGTAATTTAGGATGCTCAAGGTCAAGTGGTATCCTCTAGGTAAGATGTGACACCTGACATAGGTAACAAGTTAGTCCCATGGGTAACAAACTAAATTCTTTATTGGTTACCACTATGATGTTGACACCTCCCATGGATAACTAAATGTTGACACTCCCCATGGGTAACAAGTTAGCCCCATTGATGTTGATACCTCTCATGGTAACAAGTTAGCCCCTATGATGTTGCTACCTCTCATGGATAAGAAGTTAGCCCCTATGATGTTTTCACCTCCCATGGTAACAAGTTAGCCCCTATGATGTTTTCACCTCCCATGGATAACATGATGTTGAGACCTCCCATGGGTAACTAAATGTTGACACTCCCCATGGGTAACAAGTTAGCCCCATTGATGTTGATACCTCTCATGGTAACAAGTTAGCCCCTATGATGTTGCTACCTCTCATGGATAAGAAGTTAGCCCCTATGATGTTTTCACCTCCCATGGTAACAAGTTAGCCCCTATGATGTTTTCACCTCCCATGGTAACAAGTTAGCCCCTATGATGTTTTCACCTCCCATGGTAACAAGTTAGCCCCTATGATGTTTTCACCTCCCATGGTAACAAGTTAGTCCCTGTGATGTTGACATCTTCCATGGGTAACAAGTTAGCCCCTGTGATGTTGACATTTCCCATGGGTAACAGGCCAGTCCCCTATGGTGTTGACACCTTTTATGTCGGGGCCATATCTTAGTTAAATATTTTCAGAGTTGGTTTCAAACTTGCCTGGTATATACTCAATTATTATTACCTATTTATTACTGCAAATTGTCAAGTTCTGTCGATATCTTTTGTCCAGCCTGTATCTCATTTCATATTTTGGGTATTGGTTTAAGAGAGAATATGTATTTAACTGCAGATGTCTGTGTAGGTTTTTCACATGATCACCGTATGTGGAAGAGGTACTAGAGCAAGGAGCCATGTTTCTTCCCCCACTAAACCTGGCAACGCAACCATAATATTGAGTGCGGTGTAAAACACCAATCATGCCCCTAGTTTGTGCAAATGGTCAAATTAAGTTCATATTTTTGTCCAGGCAATATCTCGGTTCATTCTTTGAGGATAGGTTGCTTGTTTCCTCTGCGTTGTTGATATTTTTACTGTTCTTGTACTTTGTTTGTGCAGATGGTCAAATTTTAACCCACATTCTTAATTAATATTTTGTGATTTTGAAAGCTGATTGGTTTATACCTACTACTATAAGCAGCTGAGCCTTGTCATTTTCCTTCGTGATGTTGTTGTAAGAGTTATTGCCCTTTATTTATCTTTCGGCAAATTTGTTTAGCATTTATCTGGGATGAGAGATCTAAGGGAGCGTTCCCATTAATCGTGTTGAGAAAGATCGTATTTTTTGCTGAAATTTCACGATTGGATTACGATTGCATCGTGTTTTTTACGTTTCCATTTAATCGTGATTTTTTTCTAAAGTTTTAAAATCACGATTGAACGGTCGCGGCTTGAAAATCACGATGTATAGAAATCACGATCAGCTTGTCTTTCGCGCATTGATATGTAGTTTACTTGCCAGACTTTGTCACAGCGCGCAAGACTAAATAGTTCGCTATCCACCTTTTGGTTCGTTTTGATCAGTGAAAACAAATATAATCTGGAAATGTTGTTGTTGTACTTTGTAAATTGATCGAAACTCTACTCACGCATCAGATTGAAGTCGGTGTTGTCTGCTTGAAACGTTCATACTGCGGAGTATTATTTCGATATTGGGCTTCCCTAACGGTAGCTCAGACCGACTTATCGGCCCTCACCCCCAACTGACTTTTCCCCGTCGATAAAAAGACTTGGTTCTGTATATGGCTTGCTTCATGGGGTATTTCGTGAATTAAAAGTGTGGTTTACGAACTCAACTCAACCCTGTTTATCCGTTATTAGGGGGATTAAGAATCAATCTGACTAATCTCAACATGTCGTTTAATATCAATGAACATCCTGCCTTTCGTCAGATTTATAAAAAAATCGACACCTTTGTGATACCCCTCCCCACTCCGTGTGAAGTAAAAATTTTTAAACACAAATCATTCTAGAAATAAGGTTTTACGACATATTTTGACTGTCCAAATGTAAACCCAGTTTAATTTGTAACGAGCCTATATTATGGAATACTTGTTTTGAGACAATCAATTCAATGTTGTCGGATTTCTGTAAAACTTGCATTTCACAAACCATCCGCCTTAATAATCTTTTTGGAAAGTTTGTACCTTCATAATTAAAAAAAAATAATTTGTCTGACAGAAAAATTGCATTAGCGTACAAAATATTATTTTATTCAACAATCATGGCAATTCAAATATTGTAACTTTTTTTTCTCCAGGAAATTTCATCCAGCAAAACAGACTTTAGGACTATGGCTCTGTGATCTTCCATAAAACTGCTTAGACTTGATACCTGTGTCGAGAATGTACGCTTAAATAATGGTTAGAACTAATTCAGACCTAAAATAAATAAATTTAGTTGAACTATCATAGGCCACATATTGTATGGATATTAATTAATTACTTTGTCTAATATAATGATAAAGACTAGCATGTTCACTGTTTTCAAATTGTTGATTAAAGTATGAATATAACATTTATTTAAACGTTAAACTACAGTCTGCAAACACACCGTGCCCAAGGTGGGTTACCGGCAAAATATACCGACTGATTCTGTACCACCTTCAGAGATAATGAACACAATACTCTATATGTGAAAAAAAATTTAGAACGTTACGTCAGTTTTTGCTAGATGTTTTAAACAATCATAAACATACAAACATTACTTTTGACAACATAACATTGAGAATAGAACGAACAACTACATGGAGCCGTTTCATTGCAAAGCTTCGTTGTTGTTGTTGCACATCAAGCTATAGTAAACTTGATATTGTTCAAAATCTAAAAAAGAACAATATGCTGATAAAATAAATATCGTATTACAACATGCAGTGAAATAACCATGACATTTGTCACTACAAAATAAGACACAGGGCGTTCATAGCTAAACAATGCTCACACCGTTTGTAAGCGGACTTCACAGCGGGACATTGTCAACTGACGCGACACCCGGTCGGACTACTTTCACTCACAGCGTGACTGATCGCATTTCACTATATCGTGAAAAAAAATCACGATTTGAACTTACCAATCGTGAAACAATCGCATTTTTCAATCGTATTTTTTAAATTTCACGAACACCTGAAATTCGATGTATCGTGATTTTTACAAAAAAATCACGATTGAATCACGAACGATTTATGGGAACGCTCCCTAAATGGGTGCATTCATCCGTTGTTCTGGTATTTTTTGTTGTTGCAATAAGTGGGAAACAATATTATGAAATATACATATATCCCCTACAAACTGCATTTGGTTGACAAAGGGAAAAATATTTTTTCTTCATAATTTGATAATTGGCTCACTTGTGTCTTATGATATCGAACCTTTTACTTCTTCAGTCTTCAACAATGATTTATTGTTTTCTTCTGTTACCTAGGAGACCTATGAGGAGGTGTACACTGTGAGTGGCGGATCATCCATTTCCAGTGAGAGTGATCATGAACAACAACTAACTACACCTGCCCTACCGGACGCCAGAGTGGCCAACGAAAGCAAACCTCCTAACATTGGGATCAGACGAAGTCAAAGTCTTTGTCAACCGAGAGAAAAACATTTAGAAGAATCCACGGATAATCTGCTAACAGATACTAGTATTGAGTCAAGTGCAGCCGCTACTCGTGTTCGACAGAAACGTCGTCGTCATAAACGTGCAATGACTCTACATAATTTAGACTCTGAACAACTCATGCTGATTCTAAGCTTGCAAATGAGATATTTACAAGAGAGCCAAAATCTGAGAGAAAATCAAAACCGTGCGCCAAATCTGTCTGGTGCAAAAACTCCCATAATGTCACGTAGCAAAACTCCGAGTGTGGTGAATAGTCAGCCAGAATCTTACCCCATCACTCAAACCAGACAAGCCAATCAAATTGTAGAGCCCAACCTCAATCATCACCATGGTAACAGAGTACGTTCCCATTCTGCAATGGCGATGCAAGCTCCACATGATCCAGGCCAACTCCCGAACACTCGGATAGGTGTTCATGGCCTAGATAGGAACACCATTAGTGACATTCCACGTTATGTGAGTCTTCCGAAGCTTCCACGACGATCACAAACTCCCCAGATAAAACAGGTTAATGGGAATGGAGGCCGAATTCCAGCTTCTTCATCAGATCCAAACATTCAAGGACAGGTGGCACTAGAGAGGGCGTCAAAAACCAACATGCTTCTTCAACGACAGGGAAGACAACCCAGTTCCCCTCAGGAGAACTCAGCGCACATGGCCCACTCAGTGGTTTACCCAAACCGTGTGAAGACAGCAGAGGGTAATTATGCCCACTTACCTGGCTATCCAGGAAGTCGAACAGATCACCAGCCATCCAGGATAAAAACAAGTGATGGAAACTATGTTCAGATTGCCCATCAGCGCAGTCGCACACCGTCCAACTCTTCAGGATCGTCTGGAATGGGGTCACGTCCGCTGCCACCACCAAAACCGTCTCAGGACGCCTACACAGCAAGGTCACATGGAAACATGTCCCAAAGTCATGCTGCTACCAGACCTACACATATTACCCCAAGATCACCTGAGAGATCGGAAAATTATGGTAATAGGTCACATGACAGTTCTCGAATAAGGCCACATGATAGATCTCAAATCATAACACATGATGGTTCTAGAATGAGACCACATGGCAGTTCTGGAATTAGATCATATGAAAATACTGGAATTAGGTCACATGATAGTTTGGGAATGAGGTCACATGACAAACAGGGATCAACCCCTCATCATACCTCACCATCAAACAAACATAGCAGTAATAATGAAAGCCGTCCACAGCAGCCTAGTAATTATGTGGAAGTGACTTATGCTACTTCTGACCATTTGACAAATGGTAATGTTATAGAAGGCTTGTATGCCTGCCCGGACAGGCCCCCACAAATTCTACTCAATGATATGTCTGTGGATTTATATCCTGTTCAGGAGAAAAACACTCATCAACTCTCTCAACAACAGAGTAATCAGAAACGCCCCCTTCCACCACCCCCTTATCCTGTATGTGCCACCTCTGGGGTGGCAAATACCACGAGAGCCCATAAGAGTTCATGCAATGGAAATAATAAGTCCCCTAGTGGAACTTTATCCAATGGTTATTGTGTTACAGATGGTGAAAACAGACACCGTCACTCCCCTCAGCATTATTACTCATCAAGGGGGGGTAATACACATCACAATTCACAGGAAGAAGACTTTCCACCCCCTCCACCACCCCCAGATTTCCCCCATAGTGGGCAGTCACACCTCCAAAGGGAGGATTTGCCTCCACCACCTCGTCCTCTGTATTCCTTGTACCAAATGGGGAACTCTCCACAACTTGTGTCACCTGGCAATCTGACCTCTGAAACAAACGCTTTTCGACCAATCACAGACTATGATTCTCGACAACTCTCTCCTCCAGTTAGGGATTCCTCATTCCACCAGGGGGCGTTTGTTTTGCACAATTCTGATGAAGATAGTGATTCAGAATTCATGGAAACTGTCATTTGATTCATTTTGTTTTATCTTATACATAAATTTGTACATAAAGACCATTACTTTTCAGGTTATTATTAAAAGACCAGATGCTATACAAGATAGAAAAAGCTATCTATAATTCAACTTGGCGTTTGAATTTACTACACACTAGGCAATTCCAAGTGGTTGGCTAGCTAATGGCACAGTGTGCGGTGGTTATTGACTGAGATGTCTGGCATGTTTGATTTTCAGAAGTTAGTCGGCCACTGTCGCCGACGAATCGCTTAGCGTACAGAAAACTGTCGACGACAAAACCTGGATCATTAAATCCAAAGGTTATGCCCGATGTTTTTTTTTAACAACGTCGCCTAATGTTTGGCAAACAAGTGACCGACTCAGCGTATGAAGGTCCAAATGACCAATTATTACTTTATGCATGTAATTGTAAACTTAATTTCAATGATTTCTGAAGCGGTGAAGTTTTCACATTATTGTCCTAGCAATGTACATGTATCTCTCCAGTTGACATGACGTTATTGTCGTAGCAATGTATCTCTCCAGTTGACATGACGTTGTTGTCATAGCAATGTATCTCTCCAGTTGACATGACGTTATTGTCATAGCAATGTATCTCTCCAGTTGACATGACGTTATTGTCATAGCAATGTATCTCTCCAGTTGACATGACGTTATTGTCATAGCAATGTATCTCTTCAGTTGACATGACGTTATTGTATCTCTCCAGTTGACATGACGTTATTGTCATAGCAATGTATCTCTCCAGTTGACATGACGTTATTGTCATAGCAATGTATCTCTCCAGTTGACATGACGTTATTGTCATAGCAATGTATCTCTTCAGTTGACATGACGTTATTGTATCTCTCCAGTTGACATGACGTTATTGTCATAGCAATGTATCTCTCCAGTTGACATGACGTTATTGTCATAGCAATGTATCTCTCCAGTTGACATGACGTTATTGTCGTAGCAATGTATCTCTCCAGTTGACATGACGTTATTGTCATAGCAATGTATCTCTTCAGTTGACATGACGTTATTGTATCTCTCCAGTTGACATGACGTTATTGTCATAGCAATGTATCTCTCCAGTTGACATGACGTTATTGTCATAGCAATGTATCTCTCCAGTTGACATGATGTTATTGTCATAGCAATGTATCTCTCCAGTTAACATGACGTTATTGTCATAGCAATGTATCTCTCCAGTTGACATGACGTTATTGTCATAGCAATGTATCTCTCCAGTTGACCTGACGTTATTGTCATAGCAATGTATCTCTCCAGTTGACATAACATTATTGTCATAGCAATGTATCTCTTCAGTTGACATGACGTTATTGTATCTCTCCAGTTGACATGACATTATTGTCATAGCAATGTATCTCTCCAGTTGACATGACGTTATTGTCATAGCAATGTATCTCTCCAGTTGACATGACGTTATTGTCATAGCAATGTATCTCTCCAGTTGACCTGACGTTATTGTCATAGCAATGTATCTCTCCAGTTGACATGACATTATTGTCATAGCAATGTATCTCTTCAGTTGACATGACGTTATTGTATCTCTCCAGTTGACATGACATTATTGTCATAGCAATGTATCTCTCCAGTTGACATGACGTTATTGTCATAGCAATGTATCTCTTCAGTTGACATGACGTTATTGTATCTCTCCAGTTGACATGACGTTATTGTCATAGCAATGTATCTCTCCAGTTGACATGACGTTATTGTCATAGCAATGTATCTCTCCAGTTGACATGACGTTATTGTCATAGCAATGTATCTCTCCAGTTGACATGACGTTATTGTGTGAAACAGGACGTGGTTAGAATACTGTATATTGCTAATTCAATGAAATTAGCTGGTCCGGCAATCAGCCGTCAGACGTAGCCAATGAAATGAGCTGGTCCGGCAATCAGCCGTCAGACGTAGCCAATGAAATGAGCTGGTCCGTCAATCAGCCGTCAGACGTAGCCAATGAAATGAGCTGGTCCGTCAATCAGCCGTCAGACGTAGCCAATGAAATGAGCTGGTCCGTCAATCAGCCGTCAGACGTAGCCAATGAAATGAGCTGGTCCGTCAATCAGCCGTCAGTTACTTGTCATGGATATGAATCAACAGAATAGAGACACCAACCAACCAACTTACATGTACATGTATGTATCTGTAGACCTCCTCAAGAATGCTTCATATAGGGGAAATGTTTTATGGATCAATCCAGATTTAAATTTTGTTGTTGATATCACATTTAGGCTATATAAATATATTCATATTTTATGTTGTATCAGAAGAAAAAGCGATTTTAAAGCAAATTAAGATACATGTACAGAGAAATTTCACTGAATATTTTTTTAGAGTAAAAACTAAAAAAAATTATCAAACAATAGTTAACTTCAGAACTACACCAAAGTGTGTCTAAACTAAATGTTGATAAAGTCTCATAGGACTTCCAGTCAGTTTTAGTTTGCCCAAATATTTCTAGTTTTTTAAAGGTTGAACTTTTTTAAATTAAAATTTTTAGTTGCAATATGTGAAGTTGCAATATGTGAAGTTGCAATCGGATAAGTAACATTTATGCATATGAAGGAATACAGATTATGGGACGTTATTTTCTAAGCATTTATCTTTTGATACTCAGATCACAAAATATTGGTTCTTTGATAACTGTTATTATTTCTTGCATTTTTTCTATGTTTGTTTTTGTAGAATGTATCCCTTCTATCTCCCTGTTAAATGTCTATATTTGTTAAAGATTTTCTGCCTGAAAAGATTTTATTTTTTGTTCCTCAAATATTTTTCTAAAGATTACGATAAAGTATATTTTTATGTGATGTTTCCCTTTCACAAAAAGTATTTTCTATAAATGTTAATTATGTTGATAAAACATGTACTAGTTATACCATAGGATCAACACAGACAAAACATGTACTAGTTAGACCATAGTGTCAACACAGACAAAACATGTACTAGTTAGACCATAGGATCAACACAGACAAAACATGTACTAGTTAGACCATAGGATCAACACAGACAAACCATGTACTAGTTAGACCATAGGATCAACACAGACAAAACATGTACTAGTTAGACCATAGGATCAACACAGACAAAACATGTACTAGTTAGACCAAAGGGTCGGCACAGACAAAACATGTACTAGTTAGACCATAGGGTCAACACAGACAAAACATGTACTAGTTAGACCATAGGATCAACACAGACAAAACATGTACTAGTTATACCATATGTTCAACACAGACAAAACATGTACTAGTTAGACCATAGGATCAACACAGACAAACCATGTACTAGTTAGACCATAGGATCAACACAGACAAAACATGTACTAGTTAGACCATAGAATCAACACAGACAAAACATGTACTAGTTATACCATATGTTCAACACAGACAAAACATGTTCTAGTTAGACCATAGGATCAACACAGACAAAACATGTACTAGTTAGACCATAGGATCAACACAGACAAAACATGTACTAGTTAGACCATAGGATCAACACAGACAAAACATGTACTAGTTAGACCAAAGGGTCGGCACAGACAAAACATGTACTAGTTAGACCATAGGATCAACACAGACAAAATATGTCCTAGTTAGACCATAGGATCAACACAGACAAAACATGTACTAGTTAGACCATATGATCAACACAGACAAAACATGTACTAGATAGACCATAGGATCAACACAGACAAAACGTGTACTAGTTAGACCAAAGGGTCGGCACAGACAAAACATGTACTAGTTGGACCATAGGATCAACACAGACAAAACATGTACTAGTTAGACCATATGGTCAACACAGACAGAGTATGTACTAGTTAGACCAAAGGATCAACACAGACAAAACATGTACTAGTTAGACCATAGGATCAACACAGACAAAACATGTACTAGTTAGACCATAGGATCAACACAGACAAAACATGTACTAGTTAGACCATAGGATCAACACAGACAAAACATGTACTAGTTAGACCAAAGGATCAACACAGACAAAACATGTACTAGTTAGACCATAGGATCAACATAGGATCTATGAAGACATAGATCTTCTGTGGTTCAAGGGGACCTTCGTGGCTCAGTAGATAGGCCCTAGTTATCGTTCAAGGGGAAGTCACTCTATTAGTACTAGTTAGACCATAGGGTCAACACAGACCAAACAGAAAGAATTCAATTTGATAATCTTAGAGTGGCATGAAACACTTATCAATTTTATCTGCCTTTCAAATGGGTATTGTTCTGGACCCGTTGTGTCCTGGTATTGTAGTTACACGTTTTGATTGATAGTGATACAAATACATGTGTAGATTTAGTGTAGGTTTTATAAGGCCACAAATTCTGATATTATATTTACTCTGCTCAACAAAGCATGCCTATGAACAAACAACTCGCATATTTTGTACAAGAAAAGTAGTTTGTTATAAATTCATATCTAAATAAATTCTATATATCAAATTCATAGAAATGCTTTGTTTGTCTCGTCTGCCATTGCCGTAGTCTTACTTAGATCTACTATGGTTCAAGGGGACATTCGTGGCTCAGTAGGTAGTTATCGTTCAAAGGGAAGCCACTCTATGAGTCATATCGTGCAGTTGTCTGCCTTGCTTCTCAACATTTGGTTAGGCAGGGACTAGCGAGGGCTTTAGCGTGACTAAGATACACAGGACTATAGGGCGACTTCTAAATTCATATTGTGACTTAATATTTCTAAATTTGAAGGATCCCGCTGAGTATTGTAAATCTCCAAACATTCCATTAAGTCCGTATATAAAGAAATATTTAGTTTTATCTTTAAAAAGTAACATGCAGTTCGTTTTGGAAACTCTAGACTCCATCGAAACTGTCAGTAAGACTGATACAGTGTTTTGCTGGGAACCCGCATCCCCGTTTATAGGTACCAATAAAGTCGGTAGCCAAAAAGTTTCCTTTAAAATCTTGATAGACAAGAACATAACTAATTTAGTGTCAGTGGATTCACAGAAAATTTATTAATTAGGTGAAAATGATTCAATGTAAAATTTTCATTGCATATATACCCCTGCAATAAGTTCCTACATCTGTGATATGTTTTACATACGCACGTGTGGGTCTGACGTGTGGGTCTGCATTGCCGACTGTATCAATCAAGATTACCGAACGTATGGTTATATAATAATAATAAGCCATATCGAACCCTCGGGATTGGAACTAAATATGGATTGATTATTTGAAGGTTTACTCGGCACTCAAGATTATTTCACTTAAATGGCAGCGTTGCCATGTTTAGTGGAAGGGTGAAAAGGGCTCTGTGCTCGGAGGAAATTCCCGACCTGTGTCGGACTGGCAACTAAATAACAACGGTCGCATTTAAAGATTAACTGACCGCCAAAACCCTGAAGACTTTAAATTAAAAAGGAAGACCGTTTTCTGTATTTTTCCCAGGTAGAAGAACTTAGAAGTAAGGTACTTTCATTTTTGGCCCAAATTTAAAAGTTTTGAAATCATTTAGTATTTTTAATTTGACAATGAAAATTTGATTTTTAGGTAGCCGTAAACAAAGGACGTGAAACCAGTTGTCAGCTGACCCAATTTTATGAACCAACCTGAGAAGCACAGAAGACCGTGTTGATTGAGGGGCACAGAAGACCGTGTTGATTTGAGGGACACAGGAAGGCCTTCCGATAAATTTGAGACCGCAAATTCAAACAAAAAGATCTGAAATGATTGTATTCCAGCTTAGAACTCACAGATTTTTTTGATCGATGTTGACGTTCGGACTTCAGTTCTGAGGCCACCATTGGCACATTTTATAAATAACGGGACATATTTGATACGAGTGGTTTTAGTGGTGTTAAGGTGGGCCTTTAACACAGTATACATATGGATACACAAGACAAACAGCTATACATGCTAATTTGCGTTCTGAAATGTGGTCCTTTAACACAGTATACATATGGATACACAAGACAAACAGGCCTTTAACACAGTATACATATGGATACACAAGACAAACAGGCCTTTAACACAGTATACATATGGATACACAAGACAAACAGGCCTTTAACACAGTATACATATGGATACACAAGACAAACAGGCCTTTAACACAGTATACATATGGATACACAAGACAAACAGGCCTTTAACACAGTATACATATGGATACACAAGACAAACAGGCCTTTAACACAGTATACATATGGATACACAAGACAAACAGGCCTTTAACACAGTATACATATGGATACACAAGACAAACAGGCCTTTAACACAGTATACATATGGATACACAAGACAAACAGGCCTTTAACACAGTATACATATGGATACACAAGACAAACAGGCCTTTAACACAGTATACATATGGATACACAAGACAAACAGGCCTTTAACACAGTATACATATAGGTACACAAGACAAACAGGCCTTTAACACAGTATACATATGGATACACAAGACAAACAGGCCTTTAACACAGTATACATATGGATACACAAGACAAACAGGCCTTTAACACAGTATACATATGGATACACAAGACAAACAGGCCTTTAACACAGTATACATATGGATACACAAGACAAACAGGCCTTTAACACAGTATACATATGGATACACAAGACAAACAGGCCTTTAACACAGTATACATATAGGTACACAAGACAAACAGGCCTTTAACACAGTATACATATGGATACACAAGACAAACAGGCCTTTAACACAGTATACATATGGATACACAAGACAAACAGGCCTTTAACACAGTATACATATGGATACACAAGACAAACAGGCCTTTAACACAGTATACATATAGGTACACAAGACAAACAGGCCTTTAACACAGTATACATATGGATACACAAGACAAACAGGCCTTTAACACAGTATACATATGGATACACAAGACAAACAGGCCTTTAACACAGTATACATATGGATACACAAGACAAACAGGCCTTTAACACAGTATACATATGGATACACAAGACAAACAGGCCTTTAACACAGTATACATATGGATACACAAGACAAACAGGCCTTTAACACAGTATACATATAGGTACACAAGACAAACAGGCCTTTAACACAGTATACATATGGATACACAAGACAAACAGGCCTTTAACACAGTATACATATGGATACACAAGACAAACAGGCCTTTAACACAGTATACATATGGATACACAAGACAAACAGGCCTTTAACACAGTATACATATGGATACACAAGACAAACAGGCCTTTAACACAGTATACATATGGATACACAAGACAAACAGGCCTTTAACACAGTATACATATGGATACACAAGACAAACAGGCCTTTAACACAGTATACATATGGATACACAAGACAAACAGGCCTTTAACACAGTATACATATAGGTACACAAGACAAACAGTTATACATGCTAATTTACGTTCTGAAAGTCAGAAGGGCTGTGTCACGTAAAACATCAATCTGTCCGACAGTTTATCATAAAAGGGAGGTTGTTGTGATCACAAGTTGCCAAATGTAGGCGTTTATAAATCGCTGAATAAAAGACATTTTATTTCCATGCTTGTTGGTTTAGAGTTGAATTTTTATATTCGGATCGGTCTCAAGCCGTTTCGAGATTTTACAAGGAATTTCAATGTTTTGTTGTTGCCATGCAGAGTATAGGCCAATAATAGGTATAGGTCAATTAGGCTGCAATGGTTTGGGAAGTGAAAGTTTCTGCAAATGTAAATAATTTCCTGTGTTTCTGAAACCAAATAAATTCCAAGCTCAGTTTGCAATGGAGTTAAGAGATCGCCTTCCAATTTGATGTCCGTTTTGCAGTTGAGTTAGGAGAGGAACTCCCCTGTTCATGTCCAGTTTGCAGTTGGCTTAGGAGAAGATCTCCCCCGTTCATGTTCGGTTTGCAGTTGAGTTAGGAGAGAATCTGCCCCATTCATGTCCAGTTTGAAGTTGAGTTAGGAGAGGATCTGCCCCGTTCATGTCCAGTTTGCAGTTGAGTTAGGAGAGAATCTGCCCCATTCATGTCCAGTTTGCAGTTGAGTTAGGAGAAGATCTGCCCCGTTCATGTCCAGTTTTCAGTTGAGTTAGGAGAGAATCTGCCCCGTTCATGTCCAGTTTGCAGTTGAGTTAGGAGAGAATCTGCCCCGTTCATGTCCAGTTTGCAGTTGAGTTAGGAGAGAATCTCTCCCGTTCATGTTCGGTTTGCAGTTGAGTTAGGAGAGAATCTGCCCCGTTCATGTCCAGTTTGCAGTTGAGTTAGGAGAGAATCTGCCCCGTTCATGTTCGGTTTGCAGTTGAGTTGGGAGAGAATCTCCCCCGTTCATGTCCAGTTTGCAGTTGAGTTAGGAAAGAATCTCCCCCGTTCATGCCCAGTTTGAAGTTGGTTGGGAGAGAATCTTCCCCGTTCATGTTCGGTTTGCAGTTGAGTTAGGAGAAAATCTCCCCCGTTCATGTCCAGTTTGAAGTTGGTTGGGAGAGGATCTCCCCTGTTCATGTCCAGTTTGAAGTTGAGTTAGGAGAGAATCTGCCCCATTCATGTCCAGTTTGAAGTTGAGTTAGGAGAGAATCTCCCCCGTTCATGTCCAGTTCGCAGTTGAGTTAGGAGAGGATCTGCCCCGTTCATGTCCAGTTTGAAGTTGGTTGGGAGAGGATCTCCCCTGTTCATGTCCAGTTTGAAGTTGAGTTAGGAGAGAATCTCCCCCGTTCATTTCCAGTTTGAAGTTGAGTTAGGAGAGAATCTCCACCGTTCATGTCCAGTTTGAAGTTGAGTTAGGAGAAAATCTCCACCGTTCATGTCCGGTTTAGAGTTGAGTTAGGAGAGAATCTGCCCCGTTCATGTCCGGTTTGCAGTTGAGTTAGGAGAGGATCGCCCCCGTTCATGTCCAATTTGCAGTTGAGTTATGAGAGGATCTCTTAGTTCATGTCCAGTTTGCAGTTGAGTTAGGAGAGGATCTGCCCCGTTCATGTTCGGTTTGCAGTTGAGTTAGGAAAGAATCTCTCCCGTTCATGTTCGGTTTGCAGTTGAGTTATGAGAGGATCTCTTAGTTCATGTCCAGTTTGCAGTTGAGTTAGGAGAGGATATCCCCCGTTCATGTCCAGTTTGAAGTTGAGTTAGGAGAGGATATCCCCCGTTCATGTCCAGTTTGAAGTTGAGTTAGGAGAGGATATCCCCCGTTCATGTCCAGTTTGAAGTTGAGTTAGGAGAGGATATCCCCCGTTCATGTCCAGTTTGAAGTTGAGTTAGGAGAGGATATCCCCCGTTCATGTCCAGTTTGAAGTTGAGTTAGGAGAGGATATCCCCCGTTCATGTCCGGTTTGCAGTTGAGTTAGGAGAGGATATCCCCCGTTCATGTCCAGTTTGAAGTTGAGTTAGGAGAGGATATCCCCCGTTCATGTCCAGTTTGAAGTTGAGTTAGGAGAGGATCTCCCCCGTTCATGTCCAGTTTGCAGTTGAGTTAGGAGAGGATCTCCCCCGTTCATATCCAGTTTGCAGTTGTGTTAGGAGAGGATCTCCCCCGTTCATATCCAGTTTGAAGTTGAGTTAGGAGAGGATCTCCCCCGTTCATATCCAGTTTGCAGTTGAGTTAGGAGAGGAACTCTGCCGTTTATGTCCAGTTTGAAGTTGGTTCTCCGTTTATGTCCAGAATATCGTTTATGGTAATTTTCCCCTATTTATGTTGGACGCCATCAAGTGAAATAATGTTGGTAAATAACCAACCAATCCATTGAACTTATTCATGCAACAGATGGATATTCATATATGCCAAGAACGGCGGATTGACTTTGGGTTCGTTTTAGCTTCATGGATTGACTTTGGGTTCGTTTTAGCTTCATGGATTGACTTTGGGTTCGTTTTAGCCTCATGGTTTGACTTTGGGTTTGTTTTAACCCCATGGATGGACTTTGGGTTCGTTTTAGCCCCATGGATGGACTTTGGGTTCGTTTTAGCCTCATGGATGGACTTTTGGTTCGTGTTAGCCCCATGGATTGACTTTGGGTTCGTTTTAGCCTCATGGTTGGACTTTGGGTTCGTTTTAGCCCCATGGATTGACTTTGGGTTCGTTTTAGCCTCATGGTTGGACTTTGGGTTCGTTTTAGCCCCATGGATTGACTTTCGGTTCGTTTTAGCCCCATGGATTGACTTTGGGTTCTTTTTAGCCTCCTGGTTGGACTTTGGGTTCGTTTTAGCCGCATGGATTGACTTTGGGTTCTTTTTAGCCTCCTGGTTGGACTTTGGGTTCGTTTTAGCTTCATGGTTGGACTTTGGGTTGGTTTTAGCCGCATGAATTGACTTTGGGTTCGTTTTAGCCTCATGGTTGGACTTTGGGTTCGTTTTAGCCCCATGGATTGACTTTGGGTTCGTTTTAGCCCCATGGATTGACTTTGGGTTCGTTTTAGCCTCCCGGTTGGACTTTGGGTTCGTTTTAGCTTCATGGTTGGACTTTGGTTGGTTTTAGCCCCATGAATTGATTTTGGGTTCGTTTTAGCCTCATGGTTGAACTTTGGGTTCGTTTTAGCCTCATGGTTGGACTTTGGGTTCCTTTTAACCCCATGGATTGACTTTGGGTTCGTTTTAACCCCATGGATGTACTTAGGGTTCGTTTTAGCCCCATGGATTTACTTTGGGTTAATTTTAACCCCATGGATTGACTTTGGGTTCGTTTTAACCTCATGGATGTACTTAGGGTTCGTTTTAGCCCCATGGATGGATGTAGGAAATCGTTCTTGTTCCATGGGGGAACGCTGGGAGGTGTTTGTAACCCCAAGGAAGGACGTTGAGGATCGTTCTAATCCTATGGGCGGACGTCGGTGATCGTTCTAGTCCCATGCGGGAACGTCTGGAGTGTTCTAACCCCATGCGTGAACATCGGGTATCGTCCTAGCCCCATGTGAATATGTCGGCGATCGTTCTAGCCCTATGGGCGGACATCGGTGATCGTTCTAAATGCGGGAACGTCGGGAGTGAAGTCAGGGATCGTTATAGCTCCGTTAGTTGACAGAATGTGAAAGCCCACTACCTTGTGTCCGCCGACAATCTTTTATTATTGGGAAAAATATATAAAGAGAAGATAACGATTGACGGGAAAATAAGTATGTCTGATTGTTTGCTGTTCACCCAGCCAAACAAAATATATATCAGCGAGGACCGATAAGGCCAAAGTCCGTCAGCCTAATTTATTCAGTCATATTTTATTAACAAATATGTGTTAAATCAAACTAGTTTAAAAGCTCCACGGACGATTCAAGCAGTGTGCTTTATTTGTGTAGTTATATTTACAAAGAAAAACTCAGGTATTTATCTGAAGATGAATATCTAGGATATTCTATTGCAACAAATAAATCCACCAAATTTGGACGAGACTTCAGCCGTTAACAGACTCACTGGTCTCCTTTTGTAACATATTACACCAGGACATGGTATAGGATCGAGTGTTTGTCGGGCGGATTGGGCGTGGTTCGGGCCTGTGTGTGCAGTCAATGGAGCGTGTTGTCAAGGCGATATCATGTGATCAACATGTTGGCCTACCTGGAAGTGAAATCGGCCCCCTATCTTACGGACGATCATTCCTTACCTGGCGAAGTACAGCGTTTACCTGAAGTTACCTGGGTGAGTTATATATTTGGAGACTGAATGGAAATATAGGTCCCATAGACCTGGCTATATACAAAGGTAACATTGGGCTTTGTCAATCAACAATTAGCTTCTATCTAATCAATACAGTTACTTTCCACTAGGTCTGTTTGGATGGAATTATTGAATCCAAGCTGACTGCGAAAATAGAACACTGTAGTCTGTAGCCATCATTGCCGTTAAGCTTGTTAAACATGACGTAATCCTCAATTCCATCGATTACTCATGCTCTCATAGAAATGGCCGAATTACTGAACGCTTCTGTTATTGTATACAGTAATCGTCGTACTTGTGTTTACTTTTACTTGTATGTGAGCCGACATGTTTACACCTACCGTATTTCGCAATAACCTACAGCTACATACTACATGTACCCGGTACTAGTATTACAACCGGTAGTTGGATTTACCTGCGGATAACGACAGCCAGGACGATAGGTGTACATGTGAATGAATGGCTAACCCGATTACCCCGGAGTCATCTCGCTACATAATGACGTTAGTCTTTTTTCATGAAATGAAATTGTATAACTTAAAGTGGTATGGGTTAGTTGTGTGTGCGTGTGTGTGCGTGTGTGCGGGTGTGTGTGTGTGGGGGGGGGGGGGGCTGTTAAATCAACTGAATATAATATCGGCATCGTCAACACATTCAGAAGCCGGTTGGCAGAACCTACATACCCTCTTGGATACATTGGTGATGCATTTGCAAAGTAACTCCGAATAATAATAATAATATGCGTTTGTTGAATTCATTCGGAGTTACTTAGCTAATACATTATACTATGTTATTAATTGGATCAACAGGATATAGTGGTGACACATAGACCTTTGCAAGAGCTACATTCTAGTGACACGTTATAAATCATAAGTGACCTACCTGAGATCTACATTCTGCATGGGATTACACGTTATAAATCATAAGTGACCTACTTTTGATGTTTTCTACATTCTGCATGGAATTACATAAGTGACCCACTTTAGATGTTTACTACATTTTGCATGGTAAACCATAAGTGACCTACTTGAGATGTTTTCTACATTCTGCATAGAATTACACGTTATAAACCATAAGTGACCTACTTTAGATGTTTACTACATTCGGCATGGGATTACACGTTATAAACCATAAGTGACCTACTTGAGATGTTTTCTCAAGTTAGGGGGCTGGAGTTTTTGTCTCGGCACATTATGTCAAATCATGTCAAAATTATGTCAATTATGTCAATTTTGACACATTATGTCAAAATAATAACGCATTAATACTTGGGGTGTCACTAAAATTATGACAAATAATGATGAGCGTCTTCAAAGCAAATGCACAGGGGGGCTTTCCGATATGAAGCGAAGAAATTTGTCCCCAATTAGGTCATTGCAGTTTATGCGCAATTTCTGATGAATTGTTTGGGCTTTCCGGGACACGTCTCATCCAAGTGTCTCCAAAATGAGCCATGTGATCGGCTAGATTCTGTATCTTCTGGGATTTGATAATAGTCAATGGTAAAAAAGATATACGAAATATCTCGGTGCAACAAAATGTCAAAATTGTTTGTTCACCCTAGAAAGTGAGGCCTTATGCTGGAGACAGTTGGTGATTCACAGAGAAAGGGAAAACATCATTTATTGACCATCTTATGATCAAAGCTTTTATCTTTCACGACGAGAGCTAAATTGGAAGGAGTCGGTTTCTCTATATAAGCCTGTGGTAGACTTGTCCAACGAACATATCGTACGAATTGCATCCAAATTTATATTTTCTATCTGTTTGGGACTTAAATTTGAACTAAAATTTACACCTTTAGATTTTTCTGGACTGAAGGTAAGGAGCCACTTATCAGTCCAGGTTTTGATTTTTTTCTAGACCAGAGTTCAAAATTTGATTGAACAACAGCATTATTAGAAACTGATAAATGACAAACGATTGTCTCTTTCTTATGGATGATAACTTCGTCATTATCACACATCCTTCAGTTCCAATCTTCGTCCATGCGTTGCTCTTTCGGCGTTCTCGATTTTAATTAGACATCTTGCGAAGACGTTATCATATAACGTTAATCAATACTGACTGATTGTATACCGAAGCTGTATACACAATGTATAATATATAACTGCTTACAATCGATTTTATCTTGTGCAACAAAAATACATCATGCACACTTAAATTGGAATATAAAGAGTTAGAAAATGTAAACTACATGTAAATGCTTAAGGAGAATTTCTACCAGGGCATTAGGGGAGGTGGAATGGAAAGGGGTGGGGGGGGGGGGGGGGGGGGACTACACCCGACCTATAGATGAAATGTAAGGAATAATTGTCCCGGCTAAGTATTCCTTCAACATTACAAAACGAACCGGCGGTCCGGCGAAAATATTTTGAGAAACAGGCCTGTTGCTTCGAAAGAGGCGGGGTCTCCGTGGCTCAGTGGGTAGAGCATTGGACACTCAATTCGAACAGCCTTCCGCCAATGGGTCGCGGGTTCGAATCCCACTCAGTCCAAAAAAATTTGAAAAGTTTTCTGACTGGGTATTCACTTGAATGACCTATGTGGGATGGTTGCCAGTTACCAACGGAAGGTCGTGGGTTTCCGCCATATAAGTGAAATAATCTTGAGCGCGCCGTAAAACACAAAACAATCAATCAACCAATCAAAAGAGGCTGATATTTGTGTATGATCGAAGGTCCGCGAGCCTCAAATACAACTACCTACACTAAGCCTCCAGGTACTGTATCAACTGTAGGCCTAAATGACGCTTGTATTTTCGCTAATAGAATTGTAGACAGAAATTAGCGCATCCGTGTTTATTTAACCTGTATACGAATAGCTACATCATTCATACACAGCCATAGAATATAATAGGCCTATTTTAAATAGATTTTACAAGCCGCATTTGAGCCCATGTGTATAATGAAATTAGGTCTATTTGGTCATCAGTCCTCCCATAGATGTAACACAATATATAAAGACCGACAGAGCTACAAATAGGTCGAGAGGATAATATAATGTAACAATATTGATGTCTAAATGATACACAAGCTCAAATGTCCTGACAGGTTTACATTTACCCAAACCGGACTCGTGTTAGCCCAGTAGCCATCTTGACACCCAGAAAATGAGGCATCCAATGGGATGGCGTAAAAAAAACATTTTTATGTAAAGTATAAGTGGCGAGCTATTGTAGTGGATTCATTGATACGTCAATCAGCTTACATGCCAATTACAGTCATTTGTGGTTTCTCAAAACCGACAGCCTTTAAAACTAAAATGGCTGCTCATTACTAACGTGTTTAGGTCTTGGTCATCATATTGATATTCATTTTACGGTTATAGCCGAGTTGGAATACAAGTTGACCGAGAACGAGCGAAAAAGCTATGGTTCGTATGGATAAAGCTATTGAAGTTTGGTGCTTTTCTTCTAGATCTTTGTCTTTTATGCATGATTGTTAAATATCAACTCTATACCAAAGTACTAGAAGAATACAAGCTTTATGACAAAACGCTGCATTTTGTAATGGTATGTTGACAGTCGCGTCGGTTCATTGTGTGCCCTATATACAATACGTACCATCGGGAATAGTCTCTTGAAAAGAACTGAGGATCTTTTTTAGACATCTGTTTGTTTTATAAAGTTCTGTCAGAGTTAAGTATTATGGCGCCTATTTTTTGGACAATCAAAGTAGGCCTACTCATATTTGTGAAGTAAAGGAACTCTGGCTCGTCTTATACAGCACTGGTTGCACTGTTAATAATATATGACGTCAAGGAAAATGTGGTTGGACCCATGGATATGTCTCTTTCAATATACGCATATACCTAAATGTCTCATACACTTGATTGACAAGCATTCCGACTATATGGAGCCGGTTCTCTTCCAGTCCCACTCTTCCAGTCTCACTCTTCCAGTCTCACTCTTCCAGTCCCACTCTTCCAGTCTCACTCTTCCAGTCTCACTCTTCCAGTCCCACTCTTCCAGTCCCACTCTTCCAGTCCCACTCTTCCAGCCTCACTCTTCCAGTCTCACTCTTCCAGTCCCAGTCTTCCAGTCTCACTCTTCCAGTCCCACTCTTCCAGTCTCACTCTTCCAGTCTCACTCTTCCAGTCCCACTCTTCCAGTCCCACTCTTCCAGTCCCACTCTTCCAGCCTCACTCTTCCAGTCTCACTCTTCCAGTCTCACTCTTCCAGTCCCACTCTTCCAGTCCCACTCTTCCAGTCTCACTCTTCCAGTCCCACTCTTCCAGTCTCACTCTTCCAGTCTCACTCTTCCAGTCTCACTCTTCCAGTCTCACTCTTCCAGTCCCACTCTTCCAGTCCCACTCTTCCAGTCTCACTCTTCCAGTCCCACTCTTCCAGCCTCACTCTTCCAGTCTCACTCTTCCAGCCTCACTCTTCCAGTCCCACTCTTCCAGTCCCACTCTTCCAGTCTCACTCTTCCAGTCCCACTCTTCCAGTCTCACTCTTCCAGTCCCACTCTTCCAGTCTCACTCTTCCAGTCTCACTCTTCCAGTCTCACTCTTCCAGTCCCACTCTTCCAGTCTCACTCTTCCAGTCCCACTCTTCCAGTCTCACTCTTCCAGTCCCACTCTTCCAGCCTCACTCTTCCAGTCCCACTCTTCCAGTCTCACTCTTCCAGCCTCACTCTTCCAGTCTCACTCTTCCAGTCTCACTCTTCCAGTCCCACTCTTCCAGTCTCACTCTTCCAGTCCCACTCTTCCAGTCTCACTCTTCCAGTCTCACTCTTCCAGTCTCACTCTTCCAGTCTCACTCTTCCAGTCCCACTCTTCCAGTCCCACTCTTCCAGTCTCACTCTTCCAGTCCCACTCTTCCAGCCTCACTCTTCCAGTCTCACTCTTCCAGTCCCACTCTTCCAGTCTCACTCTTCCAGTCCCACTCTTCCAGCCTCACTCTTCCAGTCTCACTCTTCCAGTCCCACTCTTCCAGTCTCACTCTTCCAGTCCCACTCTTCCAGTCTCACTCTTCCAGTCTCACTCTTCCAGTCCCACTCTTCTAGCCTCACTCTTCAAGTCCCACTCTTCCAGTCTCACTCTTCCAGTCCCACTCTTCCAGCCTCACTCTTCCAGTCTCACTCTTCCAGTCCCATCTTCCAGTCTCACTCTTCCAGTCTCACTCTTCCAGTCTCACTCTTCCAGTCTCACTCTTCCAGTCTCACTCTTCCAGTCTCACTCTTCCAGTCTCACTCTTCCAGTCTCACTCTTCCAGTCTCACTCTTCCAGTCTCACTCTTCCAGCCTCACTCTTCCAGCCTCACTCTTCCAGCCTCACTCTTCCAGTCTCATTCTTCCAGTCTCACTCTTCCAGCCTCACTCTTCCAGTCTCACTCTTCCAGTCTCACTCTTCCAGTCTCACTCTTCCAGTCTCATTCTTCCAGTCTCACTCTTCCAGCCTCACTCTTCCAGTCTCACTCTTCCAGTCTCACTCTTCCAGCCTCACTCTTCCAGTCCCACTCTTCCAGTCTCACTCTTCCAGTCTCACTCTTCCAGCCTCACTCTTCCAGCCTCACTCTTCCAGTCTCACTCTTCCAGTCTCACTCTTCCAGTCTCACTCTTCCAGTCTCACTCTTCCAGTCTCACTCTTCCAGTCTCACTCTTCCAGCCTCACTCTTCCAGCCTCACTCTTCCAGTCTCACTCTTCCAGTCTCACTCTTCCAGTCCCACTCTTCCAGTCTCCCTCTTCCAGTCTCGCTCTTCCATCGCCACTTCCACGCTAATTCGTTCCAAAATTGGAATTCACTTGATCCCCTTGAGATAACCATCAAGTGCCTGTACAATATCGGAGGTCCAGCCATGTCCGATACATTGGAAGTAACATGCAGTGTAGCACAAAACGCCAATCAAATCACATACCAATCAATTACAACGCACTCAGATTTGAATTAAACAATGTTGGAAACTCTTTAAACGTGGGTTTACAAACAAATAACTACGTAGCGATGCCTTCGTTTTTTCTCATCAAATTTGAATTATTAGGAATATTTAGAATGGGTTTATTTTGACTGCGGTCGTTATGGGTTTAACTAGCCGAGAAATCTGGACTCTGCCGAATTTTTTTTCCGTATATGACGAATACGGAAAAAAAAATTCGACAGAGCCCAGATTTCTCGCCTAGGGTTTAACAAATCATCAACTTCTTTAGATTATAAGATAGGCCTTGTATGTAAGCGTGTATGGTAAAACACAAGGAACAGGTTATTAGACGTCCGTCATTTGAAGTGTTTTATTTATGACTGTAATTTAATCAGGATTTTATCGATATCTTGAAATTTGTTATTTCAGATGTTCATCTTTTAAAGATCGATTTTTGTCAACGTCTTCTGGGGAACAAGCAATCCACTTCTGGAATTGACGGACAATCCACGGCTTCCTCGAAAGAAGAGTACAGGCCTAGCAAGATGTGGGTTGTTTCCTGTGATCAGCTGGTATAAAACACTGGAGGAGAATTATTTCAATTTTACGTCTGAATAATTCATTTGTTTTCGAAAACAAAACGGCTAAGCAGTCTTCCTTGCCAACCACCAGTGGAATGTTCTAAATTTTAAAAAATAGAACCACAACTCGACAGACTATGTTAGGAAGCTGTTCCTGTGACTGGTTTGTTTGTTGCTGGTAACAATTACTGGTCCACATTATACATACCGGCCAATTAACCCAGCGATGATTCGGTCATAACATGTTGAAATGGAAACTACATTGTGAGTAAATGAAACCCATATTGTTATAACGATCATTTCATGAAGGACAGAGGAGAGCTGATGAGTTAATACTCTGATAGTGTGAAGGGAATACTGTACAATGGTTTTGACACATTTGAAAAGTGTTAAAGTGGAGAACTTGTTCCAACTGTTGATATTTAGTGTGTTTTGTGTTACAACTTTTACAATATGGGGGTTTCTGAGGCTCGGTCAAATTCCTATTTACCCTAAAGTGTATTTACTATCGAGTGGGAAACATCCCCGTCATGGAGAGGACAACCATGGTGTGAAATTCCCGATTCATGGAGAAGACAATCATCAGATTGTGAAAAGAGAATCCGCTCTGTCGAGAAAAATCCTTTTTGAAAACGGTCCGAGTTTTGAATATGACGAGAATTCAAACTTTTCACAACAAACCACAGACAATGTTAGTATACTTGACTTTAGAATTCAACAGAAAAACGTTTCAAGAATGGGGCAATCGGGAGAAACAGTTTCAAGTGGAAAACTAATTAAGTTTAAAGGAAGAGTTAAAAGATTTTTTAAAAAGACAAAGTTTAATCGGACTCGGTCAAAAGCGATGCAAAAAGTGCATCTGAACTCAAAGGTTAAAGCAATCAGCACTCTAACGTCACATTGGCAGATTAAATCAACGCCAACGTCAGAAACGTCTGTTTCGGTTTGAGGAATTTATGAGGGCGTTGTGCCAGATTAATAAATTTTACCTACGCTTTGACGAAACCTCATTAAGTTGGATTTCAACAACATATTCAATAAGTATCTCCATTGAGGGTCAAAACAGTAGTCAATCCAAAAGCCTGGAACATACAGATGTTGAACTTTGAACTTTCCTCCAAGTTTGATGCCAGATTTATTTGGTTTCAATTGCTGATTTGGGGTCGGTTGTTCAGGGCAGAATAAATCATGTGGCGTCAATAACAATATAATAATAATATTCATTTCTTTTCTCATTTATATTCAAGAACACTAAAACGCACGGGCACATTAATAAATATCTTTGTGACACAACGTGCAGCCTGTTATTAAGCTATGACCAATCGACCCCTGGGGAGTACGATCAGCTGAAATAATATACCGTGATATAATTGTATCAAATGAAAGGAATTTATTCGAGAACAATTTTAACAGTAAGGCATATACCAAATTTTTTAATAATTTACAGATTGCAATCATTTCGGAGTTGTTGACATTGTTAAACTCTTATTAATAAAGGATCTCGCGCTGTATTTTATTACTGTGTTTCTCAAACTATTTTGGGTCGCGGGATCGAATCCCACTCTGTCCAAAAAAAAGATGGAAACTTTTCTGACTGGGTTTTCATTTGAACGACCTATCTGAAATGGTTGCCAGTTACCACCGGAAGGTCGTGGGTTTCCTCCAGGCACAGAGCCCGGTTTCCTCCCAAAATAAAACTGGCAACGCCGCCATATAAGTGAAATAATCTTGAGTGCGGCGTAAAACACCAAACAATCAAACTATTTTGCTATTAGAGGCTCGCGTTGCAAACCTAACTAAATCATTGCAATTTTACTTCAAACGATTTATTTTGTTTACACATATTCACCTTTATATTGGAGTTGGTTAAAACATTTCTAAGTGGATTTTTCACTCAATCGCCGTATGTGGGATCGCTATATTTGCCAGGTACTCGACGACCATTTTACTGTGGTCCACATAAAGGGACGGTGTAGAGATGGTCATTGGACATCTTTACTCTGATAGACCAATTAATCAAGAGTACAGTACAATTTTTTAATTCCAGTTTCAGTCAGGTGCGACTTTCTAACAGAGTTGAACGCGCACAGCCTGGCCCATAGTTTCGCTGTCTTTGTTACATGTGTTTTCATCCTGATTACATAATGTAGAAATTTAACTAAAGAATGTCGGCTCTTTACAGTTTATCGGACGTATCGATACAAGTAACGCTTATAGAACTCATGACAGCAGGGTTCACGAATACCGTCTGATAGACAGCAAATGTACCTCTGAATCCGCACCTATTACTCCTTGATTGTACAGTTTTTACTAAGAATCGACATCTCACCTTTCACCCAAAATCAATCAAATCTTATTTTTCTCTTTAGCAGAAGTTATGGGAAAAATGCAAACAATTCTACGCTATTGGTCCCTTTAAATGCTTAAAACCCCGGAGAATCAAACTGCCTATTCCCACTGGTTCGTACGAAGGAGATATATAGGTCTGCATACAAAGCTAGATAACTTTGAAATCAAACTTAAGTCTGAACATTCCGGCTTTAGTCGCATTGGATAACTTAAAGGCCCACTTGCCGCCGTAGCCTGTTTAAATTTGCTAAGAAAACCAATTTACATGAGCTCACTACGACTTATACAACTAAACTTAAACATAGGACACATAAAACATGTCTAGTTAGCTTTAGAATGTAGAAATGGGGTGAAAAACAAACGAAGAATCGACGCCTGATTACAACAACAACGATCAGTGTCGGTCAACTTTCGTGTTGGATACCCTCATTTCAAGCCTTTTTATCTGTGGTTCACACTCAAACAATTCTCAGCAGGCTTTTCCAGTCGCTGTTAACCGATCGTCAGTCTGTATTTCTCAGATAAATAGGCCTACGTAAAATTACACTGTGCCGTTAGTTCACTCACTCGACTGAAACATAAAATCACCAATAGGGGGCAGTTTGGTTTGTTTACGTTACGGGCACCTAACAACTCAAATTTTCAAATTCAAATTAAAAATACAAAGTGACGTCCAAACTTTTAAATTTTGGTAAAAATAGAAAGTTCCTAACTTATATTGTCTGGGAAAAATACAGAAAATGGACTTTCTTTTTTAATGTAAACAATATTCCTGATTTTCGCGGCAAGTGTGCCTTTAATGGTCCACCAAAACCTTCCGCTGACCATAAAGTAAAAATATTTAACTTGAAATACCCGTGATACACTGTTCATGCATATACACTCATGTCCCTTTCTAATGAAGTAGGAGTCAAGCTAGACAATTTTGGTTTATTACAAGTTTCGCTATTTTTCAAATTACATCCTTTTAAAATCTTTCAATGGCATTTAGAAGTTGAAAGCTTACAATAAGGTGCGCAGTAGAAGACCGTTGTGGGTGCTTGTGTGGTGCATTTTAAGCTGTTTGTTTACTGACTGTCAGACTGAAAACAAAGCAAGACTCTTTAAATGTGTATTTTTGGTGGAAAGTCGACTTACAGTCTTTCATCCGAGATTGATCACTTCTTATTTTTCTACTAATCTGAAGGTCAACGGAGAATCAAAGCAAACTTTTTATTTTCCGTGAACATTTCAGTGCCGTTCCCAAGGGCCTTCGTGTGTGAACTCGTCATGTAGTCAACGAGACCAATCAAGAGAAAACAATTGCTTCACCAAACAGTATGGGGGCCATCGATCGACCGCCAAGTCGATGAACTGATATGCACACGTCCTTCTTGGCAAGCAGTAAACCTTCAATCTAAGCCACCAGCCTCGATAGATCAGTCGGTAGAGCATCCGCTGCAGGCCTGCATGGGAGATCTGGTTTCAAGCCTGGGTCGAGTCAGACCAAAGACTTTAACAGTGGTAGCTGTTGCTGCGCTCAACAATAGGTTGGCCCGGTGTCAGTAAACTGTGACTGGGTGAGGGGGCTTGCTGGTTGTCTTCGGCAAGTCGTCTCGGTGAGACAGCACCTAAAAGAGCGGTGGAAATCCGCCCTGCAACAAGGAGACAACGTCTTCATATAACTGAAATACTGTTGAGCAGGACGTAAAACCCAAATCACTCTCACTCACTCAAACTAAGCCAACTCATCTCCGGAGTGACAACTGACATAACTCTATCACGAGCCATAAACAAAGATAAACAAGAGCAAGCTATAAGGTGATATAAGAAATGGCTTTTCCTACGATAAAAATTAGCGACTTCGTCTTACTGCATTAAAGAAAACGGAATAAATTCAGCAGCATTTTTTATCTTAGGCCCTATGATAAATCAATCCCACTTTTTATGCTTTTACAAGAAAGATGGATTGCTAGAAAAATCATTATATCCATTGGACGACTTATCAGACACGGGAGACATTGCCAGACGCCACAGAGGCAAAAGACACCCTCAACTAAACTTGAAAGACTATATCGCGAATTATTGAAGACTTAAACAAAAGACTAAAGCATGAAGTTTTCAGACGCTTCAGATTGGGACTGAAATCAAACATATCACGCTTTACTGGCCTCTTGTCATCTCTATCCGAGGTGCTGCGTGGTCTACTTAAAGGTCTGTGGTTACTTACGTCAATGTTTCCGGACCAAGCGGCTTTCTGTGTAACGGTGACGACCAATTTTCTTGCAATTTCCTTGAAGGAAAGTATGGCTTTGTGCAGGACAATGCTTTGCCGCGTTACTACTTCGGTCATTCTTCTACCCGGTAGTTTCTGTTGCAATGGATAAGTTCTTATAGTCGAAATTGATCATAAGGAGATACTGAATTTGGTAAAATTAATGTCGCAAAATACAAAATGAACCTAAAACTTTTGAACTTAGACCAAAAGTAAGTCTTTATAACTTCTTCTACACAAACGTGTTGCACCATTGGTACATTACAAAATGTAAACAATTCGAAACTTCTTTTAATGAGGAAATGACCGCTCAGACGTCGCAGCCTGGAACTTCATATAAAATTAAAGTGGCATGAGTTGCCAAAATGCTGATATTTTGACGTTAAAACAGAATGTTGAAATTATTGGCTATTTTTCTCTCAAGACGTATAATTCAGAAGCTTTTTAGTGTTTCTCGTCTCGACAACGAACGATAAAGTATTGTTTTGAATTAACTTTGGCTTAGAATGAATGAATGGTCGTCCCGGTTATTTAAATTTTGTTTATTTTTCGAACACGTTTTGGATTCATGCAGGCCACATACTGCATGGATTTTCCTCATTCCAACGCCAATCATTTAGTTTTCCGATGGCCTTCAAAGTCTCTTACTGTCGTGACGAATAGACATTATGAAAAAGGTGTGAATTTTGGCAGCTCACGCCACTTTAAGTCTTTATAACTTTTTCTACACAAACGGGTTGCACCATTGGTACATTACAAAATGTAAACAATGCGACGTGTGTGCGATCATTTTCCTCATTAAAAGCAGTTTCGAATTGTTTACATTTTATAATGTATCAATGTGCAACACGTTTGTGTAGAAGTTATAAAGACTTACTTTTGGTCGAAGTACAAAAGTTTTAGGGTTATTTTGTATTTTTGAAGTGAAATTGAAAATTGGATTTGTTGGCTACATCGCAATGTTAACATGATTTCAACCAGACTTACGTCATCTAAACCAGTTGACGGTAGAAGTAGTCTAGGCGTTTGGTTTGACGGACACAAAAAAGTCTGCCGATAAATTTGAGATTGTAAACTAAAGAAGCAAGTGTAACCAAGACGGGTGCATTTTCATTAAGAGGCTAAAAAATGTACTATGAGTTACTCGCCAAGTCAAAGTACGGAAGCATATTAGGGCCAAGTGAAAAAAAAAATCGCTAATTCGGAGTTACTATAAGTCCCACGAAGCTAATTCGGAGTTACTAATTAAGTCTCACGTCGCTAATTCGAATTTGCTACGTGGGACTTAGTAAAGCAGGGGACACACGTGCGGATTTTTTCGCAGGATCGCGGCGATAATATCCGCATCGAAATACGCGGGGGTTAAATTCGCACCCACACCGAGAGGACACATGGCTGCGATTATCGCACAGAACAACTTTGATACTTACGGTCACGTGGTCTAAATATGGCAGCCTCCAGTAAGCTGAAGATTGCAGCCGCTGCTGCTCTGTA
The DNA here is from genome assembly GCA_963971465.1 of Lepidochitona cinerea. NCBI lineage: Eukaryota > Metazoa > Mollusca > Polyplacophora > Chitonida > Tonicellidae > Lepidochitona > Lepidochitona cinerea. Next base: position 2,287,739 of record OZ020559.1, read on the forward strand.
TTTATTGTTAAAAAAAACGCCAGCGTCGCAGATTGCGGTGGAAAAATAGACGACACTGGACAAAATCATGGATACTACGGCGATACAAACAGTCAATTTATGTTGATTCGATAAAAGAATTGTCTACTGAAGACGCACGGGATTTCACAAAATATATGAGATTGTCCCCGGATTGCCACATCACGGACGATCCTGTCGCTATATATGCTCAATGTCGTGTTGATCAAACATGGCTTCTCCGACCATAACAGCACGAGTTCGATTTCTTTTTCCCTAGTCCACGTTGTACCTGTATTCATATCTGCGGTCGCCGACATTTTGCAAGATCACATGATCTGGAGCTCGACGGCTATTGGCTGCTTGTCAGAGTCGTCCGCAGCGAATATCGCACGGAAAGGACACACGGAGCGATTTTATCCGCGGCGGAAAAAATCGCTGCGGAAATATTAAACATGTTTGATCGATCCGAATTTCGATGCGGAAAAATCCGCGGCGAATTTCACACGTTGAGGAGAGGACACACGCATGCGAATATCGGTGCGATTGCAAAATACGCCGCGGTCATGCGAAAAAATCCGCACGTACGTGTCCCTTGCTTAACTCTGAATTAGCAATTTTTTTTACCTGGCTCTAATACGCTTCCATATTAAAGTGTATTAGGAGCGTTTATTTTTTTTAACAAAAATTCAGAGATTATTTGCAAATGTGTGCTTTTCCATTGTTATCTAGCCTACATTAAAATGGGACACGTTTCCAGATTGCCTTTGGCAACTTCTCCGTCCTTTTGCTAAATACACACATGTCTATACTTTAACATCTAACTTTTTGTTAACCAAATAGAGCATTTCAGTAAAGTGATATGTAGTAAATAGGCTTTTCGCGTCGAATGACACACATTTCAAATTAACATGAGCTGGATGGGACGCTGAAAGATAGCCTAGCCGAGAAATCTGGGCTCTGCCGAATTTTTTTTTTCTCTCCGTGATCCTCATAAGGCGACAAGACACATCAGCAGCCATATAGGCTAATACCAGTCGCATTAAGACCGATAAAAGATAGCCCTGGTTTCATTCCCGTTCATTTTGATTATGATGAATGCTTTTTTATATAGCAATAGAACGAAGTTGCATAAGGTGAAAATTATATGTGGATATTTTTTTAGTAAAAACAGAATGTTGAAATTATCGGCTTTTTTCTCAAGAATTCAGAAGGTGTTTAGTGCTACATGCAGTCTCCACAATGTAGACAAAGTTAGGGGCTGCCTGTAGTAGGCCACAAAAGCTCTGAAATCACGTGGCCCTGAGCAATTTAAAGGCTAAAAAGAATACATATGTTGTTTTTTTGTTTTTTTTCTAAACATCTTTATTTTGTTTAATGACTGTACACTTAAGCCTTAGGCTTGTGATGTGTACCAATAAGAAATATATTTAAATCGAACAAGCGAAAAGAACATATTTACAAATGTTTGATCTTTAAACACAAAGTGAAAGCATTACTGTCCAAGTTGGTACATGTAATTATATGTAAACATATTTCAAGAATGAACTTACAGTGAATAAATTTACATAGAACGGTTGAAATTACAGGAGCTTACACAGCACAAGGTCTGGTTGATCTCTCAGGGAGGGTTACGCGAAGCGTTTGCTTGCCGTTATATATTTGCAAACGGATTCCACTATTAATTGGTTTTGGGGAAGTGACAGATCAACAGATCCGTATAGCAGGAGTGTCGTACTTATTTCTTCGTTGAAACCGCTATTACGAATCTCTTCTATTAACTTTAACCTTTGTACAGAAAATAGTTTGCAGTGAAGAAGGTAGTGGTGGGCTGTCTCAGTTGGGTGTAGCCAATTACATTTGGGAGAATTGGTTATGAAGTTGTTGAATAACTCGTCATTAAGGGAACTGCAACAGTTTCGCATTCGACAGAGGATGATGTTTGGTAAGCGACCACCTATGTAGTACCAAAGTGGAGGTCGTGTCAGTCGAAACACACGTATGTTTGAATACTGGATAAGACTTAAGGGAATTAAACAAATTGTGAAACACAAAGTAGACCACAAGTTCTGTCGTTAAATACGATTTGAAGCATTTGTTCATAATGCCAACATGAAGTGGAGTGTTGAGATGCTTCAGAACTAAGCTAATTGCTGAGATTAAATCTGTTTAAATTGGAAGTCAGAGGTGCGCTCTGTCCCTTTCTTGGCTCAAAAAGCACGTGCTCCGGGCACACACTGGGCGATGCTCCGGGCACACACTGGGCGATGCTCCGGGCACACACTGGGCGATGCTTCGGGCACACACTGGGCGATGCTCCGGGCACACACTGGGCGATGCTCCGGGCGCACACTGGGCGATGCTCCGGACACACACTGGGCGATGCTTCGGGCACACACTGGGCGATGCTCCGGGCGCACACTGGGCGATTCTTAGTTGCCGACTGTGAGTCGGCCACTCGATCGTTCGCCGCACATTAGCGAACAATGACACAAAGTGACCCTGTCTAAAAACACTGGACGTTCTGTTACTTTTGATTCGATGATCAAGATTTTGCCACTCGCCCACAGTTTGCCGCACACTAGGCGATTCGTCTGAGAATCAAACTTACCAGATGTCTCGGCGACAACCACAGCACACAATGCGATTAGCTAGTCGGCCACTCAGAATTTAGCTTATTGGCGCGTCAAAAATCTCGCAGTGTGATAGCTGATTGATCGATTTGTATTCACCAGAAGAATTGAAAATTTACAATATACAAAATACGTATGTCATATATACTTAGAAGAAAGAAGGCAAAATTTCAAAATAATGGATGTAAATACAATCCTTGCGGGAATAAAACTTTGAAAACTGGTTGGCTTTAACAAGGATTTTAATAGTGAAAGGGATTTAATTAATTTCAGTTGAAGGGATAATTTGTTCCATTTTCGATGCCCATTTAAAGTGGCATGAGCTGCCAAAAATGCTGATATTTTGCCGTTAAAACAGAATACTGAAATTATTGCCTATTTTTCTCAAGACGTATTTATAATTCAGAAGCATTTTTATGCTTCTAGTCTCGAGAATGTACGATGAAGTATTGTTTTGAACTAATTATACTTAGGCTTAGAATGAATGAATGATTATTTAAATTTTGTTTACTTTTCGGACACTATTTCGGTTAGTATAGGTCACATACTGTAATGGATTTGCCCCATTCCAACGCCAATCATTTAGTTTTTCGATGGCCTTCAAAGCCTCTTACTGTCGTGACAATAAGAAATTATGAAAAAAATGTGAATTTTGGCAGTTCATGTCACTTTAAACTCAAGACATAGAAAGACAGATTAGACTTACACAATGGTTTACTAAGATTGAAATTAGCTGCTATTGTTGGGCAAAAGATAATCTTTTTTTCTTTCAAATAAACAGAATATTGTCTCCAAAATGAAAATTTATATGTGTTATCTCAAGTGTGCCCAAGCCAAATAGAATACTCTATCGCCATTGCTCTATCTCTCTATTATTTCCAAAAGAGAAAGAACGGTCGTTTTCGGTCATCAGACCAGAATTCAAAGTTATCTTTGGGTGAAAGATTGGAGGGGGAAGTAACTAGAAATTAAAAATCATAGGAGCACACAAAGACAGAGTTATCCTCCGTGTTAATCTTGACCTGTCAAGGATCTATGTCAACCAGACAGCTGATTTTCCACAGACAGTACTTTTAAACTTGAACTATCGACTTACGGCTTGGTATATAGATCGATCAAATCGAATGTTCAAACCAATTCTGGAAATAACTAATCAACAGGTTAAAATTAGCAATGTTTACGACATATCCTTAATAAGTCAGACGTAAAAATTGGGTCACGGGAACAGAGTTGAAAGGTCACAGCTGTCGACTCGAAAAAGTGGAACGTATCTAACGAAGAATTCAACAGTTTTTCGTCGGAATTGGCGCTACTGCTCTTTAAATATCCTTGTACTTGAGTGCAACGGTCGTCTCGTGTATTATTATTGATAAATTTCAATTTTTAAGTTTTCGTTAATCTTCGACAACATTGCAGAATCTGTTCACGTGACCTGTAGATCGACATAATAACAAACAGTTCTTGTTGGCGAGTCAGTGGCAGACGAACGACAGCGGAAGAAAGTTGACATGTCCGGACGAAAAACCACCAAAAATGTCAGAATAAGGAGACGCTGTACGAGAAGAAGTGACGTGACAGCTTTCTGCTTAGATTAGAGCAGTATTTTGTTAGATTCGAGAAGAAATGAAACCAGAAAACGGTAAGCCCTTGGCTTGAAAAATTAGTGTCCATATTTTCTCGACTTTTTGCATTCGTTTTGTTTCGGTTATTTCCGGAATTTATTTATGTGTTTCATTGATTGCCTTTTGTAAACCAAACCGGTATCTAAGGCCCTTTACTTACCCACCAAGCACTATTAGTATTAATTCGCCCTCTGTCAAAATCAAATACCCTTGATCTTGGTAAGCGTTAACTTTGATTATTAAACTTTAGAGTCTTCTGCATTTGACAGACATTGAAACAGCTGGTATCTTGCGTTCTGTCAAAAACTCGAGTCAAATTGTCATGTCTAACTGTCTTAAACAAACAATGACAACCAGGCCATAGTCGGTCTTCAATCTCCCACAGAGTAAACCGACTCCTTAATGACTCAACTTACGTGTTGACTCAACAGGGAGATGGCTACAAACAAAGGCAAATACTTCTATCGTTCCTCGTTTGTAAATTTGATTTTTAAACTTTTAGTTTCATGGGAAGTGACTTTTTCAGACAGTACGAATAGTTTTCATGATTTGAATTGCAGTTTATGCTGTATTCAACTTTATTTCGCTTATATGGCATGGTTATTCGATCCGTTTCTCGTACAGGACCAATTATCTTACGCCCAACTCTCATGCGTGTTCAAGCCGAGCGATCACACTTTCCCGCCGATGACTGACGGCTAACTTATCAAGGCATCGTTTAGCTAAATCTCAACCTCTAAATAGAAACAGAACTTAATATGGAGTTACATTTGTCAGGCGACCCAAGAATAGTCGCCTTTGGCTGTGTCAAGAATTTTCAAAGACGAAAAATTAATACGTCACAACAGCTTTGGCATTAGGTGTACGATAATTGGTTACTGTCACTCTACAAAAACAGTCAGACAAGCGAGTGAATGGCCGGTCCATAAAACTGCATTCAAGAGTCTTGACGGAAATTTAACTATTTTAACAAAAGTCAGCTTAAGCCCAGCTTTACTTCTGTGAAATTTCTTGTCAATGCACACACTTTCTAATAAATGGAAAAAGTGTACGTTAACTGATCGTATACGATAATTGATGCAGTCTCTGGGCTTTTATCGCAACGCGGCGTATCGTAAGTCCTGATGTGACTGCCATGACAACCCATACTGTTAAGCCCAAAAATACATGTACGTCGTTTCTTGAAACTGGTTCTTGGTTTCGTCCTGAGGAGACCACTAGGTCAACTTTCAGATTTTCCACACTGACCTGTCAGACGACTGTATTTGGGGGGGGGGGGGGGGGGGCAAGGAGTGCTGAATGGGATTGGAAACCCCAACCTAGTCGTGATGCAAGGCTAGATTGGCTAGACTGTTCTAATTAACTGACTTAAGTCACTGAGAAAAATGGCCTACAAGTACTGGAGCCTGTTTCATGAAAGGGTGTAGTGTAAGTTTTTATGTACCGGGTAATGAAAGGTTGCTATGATAGTTACACGTAAAACTTACGCTACACCCTATCGTGAAACAGGCTCCTGGTACCTCAACAATCAGATGAGTGACACGGGGACTGTCCAAAATGTCAACAAACTCCCACCCAATATGCCATTAATTTAGGTCACCATGGAGTTTTGAAAAACTATTCAAAATTACACCTTTGTTTTATTGACATATAAACACTTTTCGCTTTTTTGCCTGTAATATAAAATTTGGATCGCAGTAAGTCAAACTTTTGTAAATCATTCATTATCACACCCTACTCAAGCTTGGAAATTTTTCTCAATTGACATTTGTGGATTTTTAAGAGATTGAAAAAGCAATCAATACAGGTCTGTGATTGTAAGAGTTTGTCTATGTAAGTACAATGTATGAATCTATCAGATCTATTACACTGAACACATGGTTTTCTTCTACTTGAGGGTTCCAATCCACTGAACCCCAAGGTCAAAGGTCAGGAATTAAAGGTTGAATGTATGGTTGTTTTGTCTGTATGGCTGTCATTATGTACATTCTGTTTGTTTAACATTTGATCACACAACACAAACTTCTGTGTCACCTCAGCTCTGATAGCTAACTGATTGCAGTACATGGGAAACCTGACAAGGAGTCTTCTGAAACTTCTGAGTGGCATTGTGGGAATCTTAGTTACGAGAGCTGGACACTTTGGTCTAAGTTATATTTTATTGTATAATAAAAAACATCCATTATAAAACTGAACCCTACTCTAATAAATCTTTTCAACCAGTTTTTGCATTGTAGCATCTCTCACATGTTTACATGTAGCTTTGTAAAACACATTTTGTCTGTCATGTTTATATTCTAACCCCATCATTAGGCAATGAGTAGCTACAGTATTAATCTTATTTTACACTTGATCTTCTAAATGTGTTTGTTATCTTCATTGTAAAGCTCAAGTTAAGTGAGCCGTTTGTTTGAAATGAAATGATCCAATATAGATGGGTCCAGAAAGTCATCCATTGATACTGTGATAACTTAATGAGTTAAATTTTATCAAAGAAAGAAAAAAAAAAGAAGCTGTAAAAAAATTAAATGATCACTTTAAAAGCACATGTATGGAGATAGTGTCATAGTTGTTTGACCGCTTTAACCTGTCTCAGCTTGGTCAGTTATAAATTTAGTCTTACTGGGGGACATACAATGATAAGGTTATGCTTCACTTCATTCATGGATGGCTGAATATAACCACATTATGCAGCCTGGGCTAAATGTTGCAACTTACTGACCTATGGGCCAATCAAATATCACACAGCTGTTTCTCACCTTTAACCCTGGTTTTAAAGGTTAGAGGTCAAGTTTCAGATACACATTATGATATGTTTATAACATATCAGAGTTGCATACATGTGTGGATTCCTGATGCTGGTTGTATGATGTGGCCATTATGTCAACATTGAATCATGAAACCTATTATAAGAATTGTTAACTTGCATGAAGCAGCTCTATCACTCTGTCTGTCCGACCGTCGGTCTGTTTGACAAATATTTGACAAATCAACATTAGCAGTAAAATAAAAGAACATAAGTTGAGATAAGATTTCAAGTCCTCTTATGGAGCCCCAAGCTTTTAATAGAAAAATTACATCATATTAAATCTATCGTTTGAAAGGGAAGCGTGTATGAACAGGATTGATTAGGCCGGGGTTTCCTCTGTGATTTTGCTGCAAATTGTGGATTTGGAAAGAATTGAGACAATTCTGCAATATTGTATAGGATTACTTGTGTCTATGTAGCTGTATACATGTAGGTTGATTTAACTTGAGCAAAAAAATTGGAAAATTTTCTGACTGGGTTTTCACTCGAACGACCTACATGTATGTGGCATGGTTGCCAGTTACCAACGAAAGGTCGTGGGTTTCCACCGGGCTTTATGTTCCTCCCACAATAAAACTGGCAACGCCGCCACATAAGTGAAATAATCTTGAGCGCGGCGTAAAACACCAAACAATCAATCAATCTTAACTCTTAGCCATCAGTGGACTGAGATTGAACCCCATAAATTTTGCTTTCTCCACCGCCCCCCTGAAGCTGGTTGTATTATGTGGTCATTGAATCATGAAACCTATTATAGTAAGACTTCTTAACTTGCACGAAACAGCTCTAGATTTCTGATGGATCTGAGATCCTAAATTCAAAACAAAAAGATTGTAACAAATGAATTAGTCCAACTGACCAATGTTGGTTTCAGACTGTATCATTCTTGGTATTTCTTGAATACAGCACCATTTAGACATTTTCAACATATATGTAGCTTGGCATATCCAAGTCTTTGACATAAGGAGAGCTACCCTTAAATTGCTGTTTTTTCCCCCACTTGATCACCCTTTTTTAAAGGGCAGTAGTTAGGGGTTGCCGTGGAGAGTTCTTTCGATCTAAAAACCTGAAATAATCCTGAGTGAATATAATTAAATATATCCATCAATTTCCCATTCACAACATCAACGTTAAAGGTTATCATTCATTCATCAATCGTGGGAGGATTTAAATGTGACAAGTCTTGAGTGATAGGGATAAATCTGACTTACAACATCAAGGGAAGTCAAGGGTTTTCTGGGAGTCTAGTGTCATCTGCTGATAGAGCTGCTAGGAAGTTGAGGGTTTTCTGGGAGTCTAGTGTCATCTGCTGATAGAGCTGCTAGGAAGTTGAGGGTTTTCTGGGAGTCTAGTGTCATCTGCTGATAGAGCTGCTGGGAAGTCAAGGGTTTTCTGGGAGTCTAGTGTCATCTGCTGATAGAGCTGCTAGGAAGTTGAGGGTTTTCTGGGAGTCTAGTGTCATCTGCTGATAGGGCTGCTAGGAAGTTGAGGGTTTTCTGGGAGTCTAGTGTCATCTGCTGATAGAGCTGCTAGGAAGTTGAGGGTTTTCTGGGAGTCTAGTGTCATCTGCTGATAGAGCTGCTAGGAAGTTGAGGGTTTTCTGGGAGTCTAGTGTCATCTGCTGATAGAGCTGCTGGGAAGTTGAGGGTTTTCTGGGAGTCTAGTGTCATCTGCTGATAGAGCGGCTGGGAAGTTGAGGGTTTTCTGGGAGTCTAGTGTCATCTGCTGATAGAGCGGCTGGGAAGTTGAGGGTTTTCTGGGAGTCTAGTGTCATCCCCTGATAGAGCTGCTGGGAAGTTGAGGGTTTTCTGGGAGTCTAGTGTCATCTGCTGATAGAGCGGCTGGGAAGTTGAGGGTTTTCTGGGAGTCTAGTGTCATCTGCTGATAGAGCTGCTAGGAAGTTGAGGGTTTTCTGGGAGTCTAGTGTCATCTGCTGATAGAGCTGCTAGGAAGTTGAGGGTTTTCTGGGAGTCTAGTGTCATTCCCCGATAGAGCTGCTGGGAAGTTGAGGGTTTTCTGGGAGTCTAGTGTCATCTGCTGATAGAGCTGCTGGGAAGTCGAGGGTTTTCTGGGAGTCTAGTGTCATCTGCTGATAGAGCTGCTGGGAAGTTGAGGGTTTTCTGGGAGTCTAGTGTCATCTGCTGATAGAGCGGCTGGGAAGTTGAGGGTTTTCTGGGAGTCTAGTGTCATCTGCTGATAGAGCGGCTGGGAAGTTGAGGGTTTTCTGGGAGTCTAGTGTCATCTGCTGATAGAGCGGCTGGGAAGTTGAGGGTTTTCTGGGAGTCTAGTGTCATCCCCTGATAGAGCTGCTGGGAAGTTGAGGGTTTTCTGGGAGTCTAGTGTCATCTGCTGATAGAGCTGCTGGGAAGTCGAGGGTTTTCTGGGAGTCTAGTGTCATCTGCTGATAGAGCTGCTGGGAAGTTGAGGGTTTTCTGGGAGTCTAGTGTCATCTGCTGATAGAGCGGCTGGGAAGTTGAGGGTTTTCTGGGAGTCTAGTGTCATCTGCTGATAGAGCGGCTGGGAAGTTGAGGGTTTTCTGGGAGTCTAGTGTCATCCCCTGATAGAGCTGCTGGGAAGTTGAGGGTTTTCTGGGAGTCTAGTGTCATCCCCTGATAGAGCTGCTTGGAAGTCGAGGGTTTTCTGGGAGTCTAGTGTCATCTGCTGATAGAGCTGCTGGGAAGTTGAGGGTTTTCTGGGAGTCTAGTGTCGTCCCCTGATAGAGCTGCTGGGAAGTCGAGGGTTTTCTGGGAGTCTAGTGTCATCCCCTGATAGAGCTGCTGGGAAGTTGAGGGTTTTCTGGGAGTCTAGTGTCATCTGCTGATAGAGCTGCTAGGAAGTTGAGGGTTTTCTGGGAGTCTAGTGTCATCTGCTGGTAGAGCTGCTGGGAAGTTGAGGGTTTTCTGGGAGTCTAGTGTCATTCCCCGATAGAGCTGCTGGGAAGTTGAGGGTTTTCTGGGAGTCTAGTGTCATCTGCTGATAGAGCTGCTGGGAAGTTGAGGGTTTTCTGGGAGTCTAGTGTCATCTGCTGATAGAGCTGCTGGGAAGTTGAGGGTTTTCTGGGAGTCTAGTGTCATCTGCTGATAGAGCTGCTGGGAAGTTGAGGGTTTTCTGGAAGTCTAGTGTCATCTGCTGATAGAGCTGCTGGGAAGTTGAGGGTTTTCTGGGAGTCTAGTGTCATCTGCTGATAGAGCTGCTGGGAAGTTGAGGGTTTTCTGGGAGTCTAGTGTCATCCCCTGATAGAGCTGCTGGGAAGTTGAGGGTTTTCTGGGAGTCTAGTGTCATCTGCTGATAGAGCTGCTGGGAAGTTGAGGGTTTTCTGGGAGTCTAGTGTCATCTGCTGATAGAGCTGCTGGGAAGTTGAGGGTTTTCTGGGAGTCTAGTGTCATCTGCTGATAGAGCTGCTGGGAAGTTGAGGGTTTTCTGGAAGTCTAGTGTCATCTGCTGATAGAGCTGCTGGGAAGTTGAGGGTTTTCTGGGAGTCTAGTGTCATCTGCTGATAGAGCTGCTGGGAAGTTGAGGGTTTTCTGGGAGTCTAGTGTCATCCCCTGATAGAGCTGCTGGGAAGTTGAGGGTTTTCTGGGAGTCTAGTGTCATCTGCTGATAGAGCTGCTGGGAAGTTGAGGGTTTTCTGGGAGTCTAGTGTCATCCCCTGATAGAGCTGCTGGGAAGTTGAGGGTTTTCTGGGAGTCTAGTGTCATCTGCTGATAGAGCTGCTGGGAAGTTGAGGGTTTTCTGGGAGTCTAGTGTCATCTGCTGATAGAGCTGCTAGGAAGTTGAGGGTTTTCTGGGAGTCTAGTGTCATCTGCTGGTAGAGCTGCTGGGAAGTTGAGGGTTTTCTGGGAGTCTAGTGTCATTCCCCGATAGAGCTGCTGGGAAGTTGAGGGTTTTCTGGGAGTCTAGTGTCATCTGCTGATAGAGCTGCTGGGAAGTTGAGGGTTTTCTGGGAGTCTAGTGTCATCCCCTGATAGAGCTGCTGGGAAGTTGAGGGTTTTCTGGGAGTCTAGTGTCATCTGCTGATAGAGCTGCTGGGAAGTTGAGGGTTTTCTGGGAGTCTAGTGTCATCCGCTGATAGAGCTGCTGGGAAGTTGAGGGTTTTCTGGAAGTCTAGTGTCATCCCCTGATAGAGCTGCTGGGAAGTTGAGGGTTTTCTGGGAGTCTAGTGTCATCTGCTGATAGAGCTGCTGGGAAGTTGAGGGTTTTCTGGGAGTCTAGTGTCATCCCCTGATAGAGCTGCTGGGAAGTTGAGGGTTTTCTGGGAGTCTAGTGTCATCCACTGATAGAGCTGCTGGGAAGTTGAGGGTTTTCTGGGAGTCTAGTGTCATCTGCTGATAGAGCTGCTGGGAAGTTGAGGGTTTTCTGGGAGTCTAGTGTCATCCCCTGATAGAGCTGCTGGGAAGTTGAGGGTTTTCTGGGAGTCTAGTGTCATCTGCTGATAGAGCTGCTGGGAAGTTGAGGGTTTTCTGGGAGTCTAGTGTCATCCCCTGATAGAGCTGCTGGGAAGTTGAGGGTTTTCTGGGAGTCTAGTGTCATCCCTTGATAGAGCTGCTGGGAAGTTGAGGGTTTTCTGGGAGTCTAGTGTCATCTGCTGATAGAGCTGCTGGGAAGTTGAGGGTTTTCTGGGAGTCTAGTGTCATCCCCTGATAGAGCTGCTGGGAAGTTGAGGGTTTTCTGGGAGTCTAGTGTCATCTGCTGATAGAGCTGCTGGGAAGTTGAGGGTTTTCTGGGAGTCTAGTGTCATCCCCTGATAGAGCTGCTGGGAAGTTGAGGGTTTTCTGGGAGTCTAGTGTCATCCCTTGATAGAGCTGCTGGGAAGTTGAGGGTTTTCTGGGAGTCTAGTGTCATCTGCTGATAGAGCTGCTGGGAAGTTGAGGGTTTTCTGGGAGTCTAGTGTCATCTGCTGATAGAGCTGCCGGGAAGTTGAGGGTTTTCTGGGAGTCTAGTGTCATCTGCTGATAGAGCTGCTGGGAAGTTGAGGGTTTTCTGGGAGTCTAGTGTCATCTGCTGATAGAGCTGCTGGGAAGTTGAGGGTTTTCTGGGAGTCTAGTGTCATCTGCTGATAGAGCTGCTGGGAAGTTGAGGGTTTTCTGGGAGTCTAGTGTCATCCACTGATAGAGCTGCTGGGAAGTTGAGGGTTTTCTGTTCGCTGTAATCACATTGTGAGGACACGTCTTCTGATCCATCATTCATGTAGGCGCCATCCAGGGAGAGTTTCCTTGGATATATAATCCAAAGAAGTAAGGAATGTATCGTGGTACATGTACATAGCTTTCAACATCATAGGCCAACAGAATCAGAAAAATGACCAAATAACCCTGGAAAGTGGCAAAAACACCAGGAAAATCCTTCCGTTTGATAACTAGGTTGATCCTCATATTTATGCCTTGTTATTAGCCCAGAACGCCCCTCTGACGATCTAGGACAGCTGAGCTTCTGCGGCCTCACCGTCCCCTGGACTATTGATCTGGGATAGTAATTCAGCCCCCCCAAATTCCGAAACTTGTCTACGCCCTTAAAGAAATGTTACAATTTGGACAGCCTCCTGCCCTTCAGTTCAAATATAAAATGGTTGAAAGGATTAATGTCACGACATATATATAATATTGTTGTTCGCTGTGTTTTGCCTGTCATGTCTGATGTAGTTGATGTTTTTTTTGGGAGCATCTGTATGCAAAGTTCTGTTGACAGGGCTATATCTGATAGGTTATGGCCCTCTTTTCTAGTCCTGGTCATGGTCCAATGTTAACACTGAATTAAAGTGGGTCAGTGGTAATAACCTCCCTATCTGATGCTGTTTGTCAAAATTATATCCTATTATAGACCGTAATTAATGACCATGGCCCATGACATAGTCAACACTTTCTACACGGAGACAAAACACATACATGTACATGCTGACTGAAAAAAACATTGTTCAAACCACTAGTATGAGAAGTAAAAAATGTTGTATGTATAAAGGGTGCTCTGAAAAAATATACCTGAAAAGTATATACACATGTACATGTAAATATATAATAAAACATATATATATATAACAATGTTTTTCCAAAAATGTATTGATATATAACCACTTATGATTGGGTATTAAGGTCTCTAACACAAGAAGAAACATGGTTATTTTAGACAAAAAGATTTTCCCTGTGTCCATGTGTTTTACTGTTCAAAAATATGTATATTTATTATCCCTCAGAAGTTTCTGATTGGTCGATTGCCATCCGAAAAATAGTCATATCGGGTGTCCTAGCAAATATGATACATCGCCACGCGGACGTTATTTAGAACGTTTGAACAATGTTTTGTGACGTTTTAGTGCGTACTTGTATCTGGTTGCCTTTTACAACTATATATTGTATGTCTGAGGAACGTTATGCTGACGTCGTTTGCACACGTCGTTTGCACACGCCATTTGCACACGCCGTAGCGCGTGCTGGTATCAGTTCATCGTTACTCCAAAGTAAAGCTCTTCAAGCAAGCAATATTAATATGGGCTTTTCTTAAAGTTTTCTGTCAGTTGACCATTTTTTTTGAAAATGGGTAATGCCTTTTTTTTGAAAATGGGTAATGCCTAGCATGCAATGTAGCCAAAACACTCCAGGTCAAAGAGGAACTTCAACAATAGGGCCTGGGAGTCTACCGAGAGATTTCGCGATATCCGGTGACAGATGACGTTTTTTTCATGACGTCAGTTCGATTGACGTTTTTTGTTCTAAAACGTCATAAATTCGAACGATTAAGGCTCCTCACATGCGTAACGCCGGTGACAGGAAATTTGTGGAATGGTCACGTTACTCTCGCTCCCTATGGCACCCATCTATTAGGCAGGGTTGTTTCTTCTGGGACCAGTTTTTTCCTCTCACTAAACTTGGCAGTCTCTTGCTGGGGGCTTTAATGCGACCTCATCATTTCTTCTAATGTGATGGACAAACTGGGCAAACTTTTCTGTCAATTTTGAGACAAAGCGATTCGCTAGTAAACTGGTCAGTGTCAGGGTCAGCCCGCGACAATACCACAGCCCCCGACAATACCACAGCCCCCGACAATACCATAGCCAGCGACAATACCACAGCCCGCGACAATACCACAACATCAAGATACAATTTTGATAAATATGTTTTACTGCTTTCAAAGATGTATACTAATTGAATATAGTCCATGTCAATTGACCGATTGCTTGATGACGTCACTTGGAATTTACGCGCAAAGCATTTCGGGGGATTGTGGGATCTGAACATAATTTTCAAATATGGCGTAAGAGATAATACTGCAAGACGTAAAATGCGTAAAGTTACCAGAAAAATGTGTGGATAAAAACAGGCTCTGTCATCAATGTTTTCCAAAAAAGTGACATTTTGCTATTAAGAACCAATAAACAAAATGGCGAACTGAGGTACATTTTACCCAGAAGGCTTTGCGTAAATCTATGTGACGTCATCAGGCTCGGCGGTAATTGTGATGAGCTTGCTTTTGTGGGATTTGCATATACTGAATGTGTCAGAGTCACAGTCTGCCGTCCAAATGGTTTCACTATACAGTACATGTAGACCAGTATATGTAGAGATACATGTAGATATAATGCCATTGCAATTGTCAACCAATGAGACCAATATAATCAATGATAAAACCCTTTGGTTGGGAGATCATCATAGCCATTGTTGGTATCAATCACTCTAATTAACAGTGGTGGCTGTTGCTGCACCTAAAAGAGCGATGGAAATCCGCCCTGCAACAAGAAACGTCTTCATATAACTGAAATACTGTTGAGCAGGACGTAAAACCCAAATCACTCACTCACTTAACCACTCTAATTAAAGGTTGGGCTGTTGGGCTGTTACAGGAAACACCTGTAATATAAGTGTATTAATTAGGTCAAGATATAGGTCTGATGTACCTGTGGATTTGTCATGTTTTCCTTATGAGAGATGTGATGAGAGATTTGGGTGTGGTCAGCTCTCTTCCTTATATACATTTACATTCAAGCTACATGTATTTTTACCCATGATTCATTCAGTATACTTTGTGTCGTCTAGTTACACAGTGTGTTTATAGTGACACAATAACGGATTAGAGATTGACATACATGTACATGTATTACCCCCCCCCCCCCTCAATAATCTTGAAAATTAAAGTTACTCTAAATTCAGTCCTCTCTGAATGCTTGTGCTAGGTTATAACGTTCAGATGTATAATAAATAACTAGTAATGTGTTTAATGCAGCCTAAACATCAATGATTTTCGATTTGGTGTAAATGTTTTGTTTGGCTAATGGAACTACTTTAAATTTTTAAACTAAATTTGGTAATATACATGGTATTGTAAAATGGGTCTTAATAGTAGAATTGATTATTAAAACCCGCCCACTTGCCGATGTAGCCTGTTTGAAAACCAAACAGGTTTACTACAGCTAAAACCACTAAGATTAAACATAGGACATTTAAAACATGTCCAATAAGATTTTTGAATGTATATTAAATGAGTGTGAAAAATCGAGGCTCGATTAAAACAACAACACTGATCAGTGTCGGTTAAGTTAAAGTGGTATGAGCTGCCAAAATGTTGATATTTTGACGTTAAAACAGAATGTTGAAATTATTGGCTATTTTTTCTCAAGACCTATAATTCAGAAGCTTTTTAGTGCTTCTAGTCTCTAGAATGTACGATAAAGTATTGTTTTGAACTAACTTTGGCTTAGAATGAATGAATGGTCGTCCCGGCAATCATTTAGTTTTTTGATGGCCCTCAAAACCTCTTACTATTGTGACGATCAGAAATTATGAAAAAAGTGTGAATTTTGGCAGCTTATGCCACTATAAGTGTTGGATTACCCTCATTACAGGCGTTTTTGTCTGTGGTTTCACTTGGCAGGCTTTTATAGTCGTTTTTTCGATTGTTGGTCTGTATTTCTCAGATAATGTAAAATTATACTGTGTTGTTAGATCACCCAGACGACTCAAAACAGTGTATATTGGAGAGTTTTGATGGTACACGGCACACAGTTGTCCTTCAGGGTGTCACTATACATGTATATGAGCACTAAAACACATGGAGACAAGTTTATAATTGGGCCAGTCATTGCTTATAAAAAGAACAAGAGTTTGAAAGACATACTGGTCAGGGCTAAACTCCCCTGTCTGCCTTGTACCTAAGTTTTCTGGGAAAGGGGTATGGGAGGGGGGGGGGGGGCAAATTTTCACTGTCTTTTCCCATGACCCCATAATATATAGTCTGATGATATTCTTACTATAGCTTAAGATGCGTAAGCATTGTCAATGTAATACAAAGTGTTCCAGAAAATTCTACTGACTAAGGCCAAGCTCCTGTCAGTCGTCAACCTAATGAAATATCATAGGTTTACTTTATTACAAAAATTTATGATGGTATAAAGGTCTAAATGATATACCTCTTTTTAACACTATTAGAAACTTGTCTCCGTGGTTATTTTAGACAAGTGTTCATAAATATATGTGTGTGTGTGTGGCATACTTTGCAGTTGTATGTGAATGGCCTGTTACTAATGTACTTTCTGATTGTAGTAGAAATAGATTGGTGTTATCTGTGAGTGTAGACATGTCAATACTTCACAGGCTGTTTGTTCCCTGTGTATCTGACTGTGAGATACATCTGTGTTATACCCCACTTCTTCTTACATCAGCTGACACCCCCTCACATGAACATGTATCCGTGAAATCCACGTAATACATACATGTACACAGCTAACAGTATTTAAATGTAATACATCGGAGATCACCTGGTATGCGAAAAGAGAAAACCGAGAAAGATTGTACATTAACAGTAGACTGCTGGCCAGTATGAAATAGCTTTACATACCAACACAAAGAATAAAGTCCTTTTACTTGAAGTTTATGGTTGACCTATACATGTGAAATAATGTTAAGTCAGTACCGTTTGACATAAGCATGGGACAAGCCAACATTGTTGGGCATAAGCACAGAACAAGTCAGTATTGTTTGAGTATAAGCATAGCTTAAGCCAGTATTGTTTGAGTATAAGCATAGCTTAAGCCAGTATTGTTTGAGTATAAGCACAGAATAAGGGAGTATTGTTTGAGTATAAGCACAGCATAAGCCAGTATTGTTTGAGTATAAGCACAGGACAAGCCAGTATTGTTTGAGTATAAGCACAGCATAAGCCAGTATTGTTTGAGTATAAGCACAGAATAAGGGAGTATTATTTGAGTATAAGCACAGGACAAGCCAGTATTGTTTGAGTATAAGCACAGCATAAGCCAGTATTGTTTGAGTATAAGCACAGAATAAGGGAGTATTATTTGAGTATAAGCACAGCATAAGGGAGTATTATTTGAGTATAAGCACAGCATAAGCCAGTATTATTTGAGTATAAGCACAGGACAAGCCAGTATTGTTGAGCATAAGCACATCATACGCCAGTATTGTTTGAGTATAAGCACAGAATAAGCCAGTATTGTTTGAGTATAAGCACAGCATAAGCCAGTATTGTTTGAGTATAAGCACAGGACAAGCCAGTATTGTTTGAGCATAAGCACAGCATAAGCCAGTATTGTTTGAGTATAAGCACAGAATAAGCCAGTATTGTTGAGTATAAGCACAGCATAAGCCAGTATTGTTTGAGTATAAGCACAGGACAAGCCAGTATTGTTTGAGTATAAGCACAGGACAAGCCAGTATTGTTTGAGTATAAGCACAGGACAAGCCAGTATTGTTTGAGTATAAGCACAGCATTAGCCAGTGTTGTTGGGTATAGGCACATTGCAACACTGTTTTGTTGGGCTTAAAAACACAATGCAACGTTGTATTGTTGGGCATAAGCACATTGCAACACTGTATTGTTGGGCATAAGCACATTGCAACACTGTTTTGTTGGGCTTAAAAACACAATGCAACACTGTTTTGTTGAGCTTTAAAACACAATGCAACGTTGTATTGTTGGGCATAAGCACATTGCAACACTGTATTGTTGGGCATAAGCACATTGCAACACTGTATTGTTGGGTATACAAACATTGCAACTCTGTATTTTTGGGTATACAAACATTACAACGGCATATAAGATTAAGAACATTAAAGCAGCATATAAGATTAAGAACATTACACACCCTAAAAATGTGACATTTAAGGACATGTAAAGGACTGGTGCAATTCAATTGAGTATTTTGTCCAGTTTGGTCTGTACATACAGGACTCCACATACTTGAGGTTTTTATTAGAGTTACATGTGGTTTACATACTAGTGAAGTGAAGGAAGGAAAACCCCCCTGCATCAGCTGTGTATTATGGCCTAGTTAGCCGTGTCTATTCAGATAACCTGGTAACCAATGGCAACAGTTGAGTCTATTGTGCTGTCAAGGTGTTGCAGGCTGCATAGGAAATGAGATCTGTTGGTGCATCAGTCAGAAGTTGACCTGCTTTTCCCTTACAACATGTTAGCTCAGTTTATCAACTGCTTTAGGTGATGGTAGGTGTTTAGATACCAAGATCTGATATATTGACCAACAGGGTTTGAACCACTTTAATGTATACTGAAATGACGGACATTTGCCTTAAATATGCATGTTGAAATACCAGGTTTAAATGTCCATTTTGTGTATTTCGCTGCATGTTCTCAAACATTTGTTCCACAGTTGCCCATAACACTGTCATAATAGTTGATTTTAAGTTCTGAGAAAAACCAATAATGTACATGTACGGACTTTCAATTTGAATCAGGCCTTGCCTGTACAACCTTTTCCTCACTTGAATTCCAGCATTGTACATTTATCTACATGCTGACTATTACTGCAATAACATACATGTAGGCCCCTACATGTATTAGGGAAGCTTCTAACTGAATGGGGGCCTGCGTGGCTCAGTACATGTACATGTAGGTAGAGCGTTGCGGGTGGTCAAACCCAACAGCCTTCCACCAATGGGTCGCGGACAATTTTCTGACTGGGATGGTTACCAGTTACCACCGGAAGGTCGTGGGTTTCCTCCGGGCATAGAGCCTGGTTTCTTCCCACAATAAAACTGGCAACGCCGCCATACATGTACATGTACATGTATAAGTTAAATAATCTTGAGCGCGGCGTAAAACACCCAACAATCAATCAATCTTACTGGATAAATGTGTATATTTTGAATGGTTGCCATATATAAATAATGGATTTACCCTAGACTGAAACTGCTCACCAAGCAAACAATGGATTGACCAATGAGAGATCTATATCCGTGTGTATGACTCCTTGAATGTCATGTTGAAAACTACATTTATAAGTCCCCATGTACTTGAGATGTATGTTGCAGAGCTGTGTTATCAGTGAGAGAATTTGATACATCTGTCTGTGTTGTAATGATTATACCAAAGTCTGGCTGGGGGAATTTGGTGAATCTTTTAGTGTCATGATTATACCAAAGTCTGGTGAATTTGGCGAATCTTTTAGTGTTAGGCGGATACTAATGGTCCCCTGGATCTAAGCAATTAGACGAAAGTGGAGTTTCATCACCGTTAGCAACATTGATAAAGAAAGATGAAACGCGAACATTTACTGTATTTTCATCTCACCAGTGGGTTTCTACAGATATAAGCTTATTTCTCGTCTGTCATAGCCTTTATTTAAGTGATAATCTAGAGTACCAAACATCACACAATCAAATACTCATTCCTTTTGTAAAAACTCAATTATTCAACCTTCACCCAGAAGAAATTCCGGGCCCTGCTGAGAATGACTCCCACAAACATAATTTTTCCCCGAGTCAATCAGTGTCAATATTAATTCAGTAGTATCCCTGATGGAGAATGCAGCTTGCAACCTGCAGCATATATACATGTATATAGATTTTCCCTGTGCCCGTGTGTTTTAGTGTTCCTAAATATAATATGGCTGAAGCCTGTCCTGCTTCTCATGCTCTCTTTTGGTAGGGCCTACATATTCTTTTCCACCATTCTGTAACTGTATGTGTTTCTGGGTTTTTATTTTCTGCGCAAACAGAAAAATCTCTACGTTTGACTTAATACCTGCTGCTATGCAGCAACTTTAGAAGACCAATTGTGAAAGCTGTCTATTCAATCACATTATAACACATGTCTGTGGATACAAGGCCACACCCACAAGTCCTAGAGAATAGTAGTGGAAGGGGGATAACTCTCACTGGTTCATAAATAAAACTGCCAACTCAGCAGTTTTCCCAGTGAAGCAGCTGTGAGGGTATTTGACCACCTGTGACAGATCTAAGTCACCTTATGTGGATGTTATCTGCCACATACCTGATATAGGCTACACTGAGTCTTAACATGCAGTTATGGGGTAGGGACATTGTCAAACAGAAAATTATTTCCAAATATTGTTATAAAATCTTTAATCCTAATACATGCACTTTAAATATGTCAAATTAAAAAAAAAAACAAATTGTGAAATGATTCTTATTGTGGCAGCTGTCAACATGTTATTTTTGCATAACAACAGAATGTTGAAATCGGCACTATTTTTCTCAAGACGTACAATTCAGAAGCTTTGTAGTGCTTCTAATGTAGGCTGAAGTAGTGTTGTGAACTTACATGGGCTGTTATCTTGAGTGTGACGTTAAACATCAATCAATCAAGTTTTGTTTGCAACGGCCACAGATTGTATGTATTTTCATAATTTAGTTGTTCAGTGACAGTCTAACAGTCGTGACAGAATTTATGAAAAAACATGTGAATTTTGACAGATCATGCATCTTTAATTTATAAATATTATGAGAATAGTCTGGTACATGGTAATGATTCTATCAGGGCATAAATAATGCTTAGTACCCTTATGTTATCTCTAAATCCCTGCCTCAGGTCATTTTTATTTTCCATCAACAAACAATACTTACCTCATTATTGTTATTGTCAAAATGAGCCAATGTGTGAATGACAACATCTCATTGATATTGCCCTCACATTAGAAGTCTCCAATTGATCCCTGTGAGAAATCCGAGGACATCGGGGATAATTTAGGATTGATGTACCCAATTAAGGACCATAATTTGTCCCTCTGATGCCATTTATTTCACATGATACATGTATGGAAGGGCCGACGGGTTCCATGGCCAAGGTGTTTCCTAAACAGTCTCGTTCTCACTCACTAAACACTGCCATACAGATAAAATAATCTTGATTGCAGCCTAAAACCTGAATCAATTTTTTTAAATATTGAAAAAAATTCAGAGGAATTTTCACTCGGTTGCCATATGTTGAACATTTGCAAGGTACTCACCAAAGATCAGGGGTTTCCTCTGGGCAACGAGCCCGGTCCTTCCCCCTCCCTCCTCCCTTCCCCCTCCCCCCTCTAAACTTGGTAACATGCAGGATTCCATGCTATATTCAAATAATGATTGGATTTTTTGATAACAGATAAATGTTTTTGTTTTTTCCAGTATGTGGTTCTGAAATGGACGAGGACGATGAATGGTTGCCACAGCAACTGTTTGAAGGGGTTGGGTTCCTGGTTCTTGAGGCGCGTACACCCCATGGGGCGACGGTGAAGGGCAGGGTGGAGGGTCCACATTGCCCCCCCACTATTCAGAAAGATAATGGTCATCTGTGTTGTCAGATATCAGAAGAAGTAAGTCAATTGATTTCAGGAAGATTGTTGATTTCACATCGCAATTGTCTGGTTTTTACAACACTGTTTATTTCCTGGCCAGTAAAAAAGGTTCACTTTTCATCTGGACGCGATTTAGGTGGGATGGGGGTGGGTAAGATCTTTTGGTCGGTTGGTACTTTTGTCGCCATATAACCTTAGCTGTTGAGTGCGACGTTAAGCCCCAATCAATCAATCATCTGGACGCGAAGTAACTTCTCAGTTTTTGGGGCTATTTCTGTGTTTTTTCAAGCTTCGGTAGAGTCTTGGTGTTGTGCATCAGGAATATGAATCAAGTTTACGTAAATCAACCAGTGGTTATGATATCCACAGATGAAATTCTACTGTATCCCTTTATCTTTAAGTGCTGATTTGTGTTGGTTTTTTTAATATGACGACTGATATTCTTATAGTTTCTTTCTCTTAAGTGTACAATGTTCAAAAACCTTACTTCATGCTGATGTCTTATTTCTCAATGTTATAGTGTCGTCGTGCGGAGTTAGTCCGGAGACAGATGGAACTGTTATGGAGGAATGGAATCCCCATGTGTATAGAGACATCCTTACATCCACAATGTGCCCACGGCATGGCAGAGGCGAGGTCTGTACATACGGTGGAGACGAGTGGCACCGGGGATCAGAACAGACTTCTCCTGGAACGCTGGACTATACATGTACTCCCTAAAAGGTCTGCTTTCCTTTACTGTTACAATAATCACTGAATACTCCTCTTTAAAATGCCAGTGTTAATGGTTCTACGTACTGTATCTCTGGGGTAGAGTTGGGTGGGGGTTACCTACACCGTGTCAGTCTGTTACAGAGATACGCACGGACGCCATCACACACCGTTCATCAATGGGTCATACTGTAGCTCTGGGGTAGAGTTGGGTGGGGGTTACATTCACCCTGTCAGTCTGTTACAGAGATACGCACGGACGCCATCACACACCGTTCATCAATGGGTCATAAGCTCGATCTCCGCTCATCGTTAAAAAAAATAGAAAAAATTCTGATTGTTTTTTTATCTTGATACTAGAACTAGGAAAGTTGCCATTGAGTGTAGTGTAATATATCAATAAATCCATCAATCCATAGCTCTGGTTGTTAGCACAGTTCCCATCCTACTTTGACTTGTGGTCTCAGTAACTCAGCTCACTCTGACACAGGCCTTCCAACAATGGATAGCAGAATTTAAATCCCACTCTGATCAAAAAATGATAAAAAAAACCTGAGTGTGTTTTTCATTTGATTGCCATGTGTTGGAGAGTTACCAGGTACATTGTACTGCCAGAAGGTCGCGGGTTTCCTGGTACATTGTACTGCCAGCTGGTCGCGGGTTTCCTGGTACATTGTACTGCCAGCAGGTCGCGGGTTTCCTGGTACATTGTACTGCCAGCAGGTCGCGGGCTTCCTCTAAGACCGCTTTACTCCTCCACAAAACCTAGCAATAACTGCCATATACAAGACTATAATACAGATAGTGACATTAAATATAACCCAATCTACTTAGTTTCATAATGTGTTCAAATCTTACATCTAACTGACTATTTGTGTTGATTATTTTCAGACATGTTGACAAGTGTGAGTTATCGGTAACCCCGAGGTTTTTACTGCAAGCTGTACGTTCTTATCTCCACTTCTCACAACTCAGTGCCTGGCTTAGCTCTACCAAGGGACAACTTCCTTATCCAATAGCTTATAGGTCAGTACATTTGTGTTTTCATCCTTTTTAAAACCTAACTGTCATTTCTTCATATCTGAGGATGGAGTCAGTGGTTAGATATCCCTTCAGTCCCACACAGACCTTTCGATGCGGAGCAGGTTTAAAACACACTCACACCAAATACAAATGGAAATATTTCTGAGTGAATTTTTCATTCGGTCACCGTATGTGGAAGAGTTGACAGGTACACGCTGAAGGTCGGGGGTTCCTCCGGGCAATCAGCTAGGTTTCCTCTCCCACTAAACCTGGCAACGCCGCCATATACTGTAAGTGAAATATTCTCCAGTGTGCCATGAAGTATTAATCAATCATATCTGAGGGTTTCAGGCCATATAATTTCGGTGTCGGTCAGAAACATTAATCGGTTACGTATTTTTAAATGCTGGGAACCAAACGGTACCAATTTTAGTTTCATTATATACATGTATCATACCATAAACTGGCTTTAGTGATGGTTAACAGTTTTTCGTTTCCGTAGGTTTAGATTAACAGTAACAACAGGCTACCGGAACCGATCGTTACTGTGAAATCCTATGGCCTGGAGTTACCACGTACCCACAACCCTTTCATATAAGGGAGGTAATTTAGAGTGCAGCATCAAACAATACACGAGAAATTCAACTTGTAAATTTAAAGCTTTTCTGTGTTGAACTTTTCTAATTATTGTTTGTTTGTAATTGCAGGATTTACGCCCCTGGGGATACATCAGGGGATGATTTTAAGGAGAGGTGTGATTTACACAGTTTTCCACAGGCCTACGTTAACCATGTAACCGTCCGAGTTACCGTGGAATCCTATCCCAGAGTTCCCACAATACCGGCTATATCCTGTCCTCTTCAACACACCTCACAGCGGGAAACAAAACACCGTGTGGACTCCTACAGAGGAAGACAAAACTTAACTCACAACGAGTGTAAGTCAACAGGAAATGTTGATGCTTCAAACAACAACAGCAATGGTTTGGCTGCATCGTTACCTCAAGGTGCCACATCAGAGGCGTGTCAATTCACATCAGAGTTACCCACGGCCCCTGTGGTATCAGCCAAACCTAAAGTGAAAGCTTTGGACTTTAAGTCATCATCAAAGTGTAAAGGACCTAAATTATTAACACATACCAAAAGAAAAGAAAGTCCAAAAGTTTTATTCACTGACAATTCAGCTTTCAGTCAACCAGTTTATAGTAAACGGTTTCTAGACTTTGACAAAGCCGATTCAGAGGTGGCTGAAAAGTCCAATGAGAGTTGGAGTAGATTAAAACACTCCCCGTGTACTCAGCCAAGTCAGACTGGATTCCGCCCTGTAAACTCCACGGGTGAACTGGAAGCATATTTATCAACCATTGCTGATCGAAATCTCTGGACTGACGAACAACTGAAAAACATTCCAGTACGGAAATGTAAATTCTTTATCGGTGACGACAAAACTGAGGAGGACAAACGTGTCGTCAAGGAAACGCCAAAATTACCTGTGAAATCTCTCTGTGAACAGGAGGACTCTCTATGCAAAAATTTATTTCAAGAATTTCAGGGGCTTGATTTAGAAGAGAGAATTCCTCAAAATGCACATCGTTTAAAAAAAGGAAATGATGACAATGTATTTCTCTGTGATTATAAGACTGATAACCCCACAACCACAAATCCACTAAACTGTGATTCTAAACCAATTCAATCTAACCCAAACAAATCTCCGGAGAGTTATAGATTTCGGCGGCGATTGACTCTGCCTGTTGAACTAGATCAGGTTAAACTCAACTCTGAAACTTACAATAGTGTGGCAAACGTCGCACTGGATAATGATGACTGTCAAAAGGAGATCTGTGCCTTGTCAGAAAGTGCCACAACGCTCAAGACATTTTCAAATGGCGCCTGTTCCAATGGGTTACAAAATGGTGCCTGTTCCGATGGGTTACAAAATGGGAACACATCCAACGGGTTACAAAATGGTGCCTGTTCCAATGGGTTACAAAATGGGAACACATCCAAAGGAGTACAAAATGGCACCTGTTCCAACGGGTTACAAAATGGGAACACATCCAATGGAGTACTTGATAAGACTAAGATTTCCCAACACAAACCTGTTTTGAAGAAAAACTTCTCCCATTTAGATTCGGTAGGTAAACAGAAATATGTGAATATTAGGTTGTCTATCTGTACAATTGTTACTCTGTCCATTAACTTCTAATTTTAAACATAAATGTTTTTTAAGGAAAACCTAACTTTTGAACATGGTTCGCTCAGTTATTGGTTTTATTGGTTTTTGTGACTGTTTTCTATGTGTGTCTCAGACCACAGAATCATTGAAAAAGTTCCACTCTGTGGCTGTATGTGGAAGAGTTGCCAGGTTTAGGTTTTCTCCAGGCAATGAGCCCGGATACCTCCCCCACTAAACCATACAAATGAAATAATCTTGAGTGCAGCATAAAACGACAATCAATTAATCTATGTGTGTGTTTTTGTGACTATCTATTGAATAAATTGATTTATTTAATCCTACAGCCGACCGGAAAGGTGCCGTCGTACTCTGAAATCAGTGGATATCATTCAGCCGTGGGTAAAAGTGTCAGTATGGTGTTTAACGCCAACACTGGTCTACCTTCCAGATCTAGTCCTGTGAGTTTCAAATTCAAATTTCAAGTTTCAAATTCAAATTTCAAATCCACCTTTTTCAAATTATAACTCTTTGAACATTAAATTGAACAGTTGATGTTCAATATGTTATATTTCCATCAAGGAAAAGTTACATGTACTCCCCTTGCTGTGCTCTCTATTGAAAGTAAGAAGCATTTCTCCACTCTCACGAGATTTCTGGGCAGGCCTCGTGTTTAATGAATGGGGAATTGTACAGAAAACTGTAGACAGGCTATAAGATTAAAATATTTCTTTGGATTTTACCTCAGATAGTAAAAATGAAAATGTAAAGATATAAATAATTCATTAAAACCTAACGAAATTATCTGTAAATAGATGTCTTTCATTGTTTGTACTGCTTTGCATTATAACAAGAAGGCGGCTGCCCCACTCGTACCACCAAATGTACCTCCACTTTGAAGACTTCGATTAATGGAAATATAACGTATTCTGACCAGTGCATCATTTTGTGTATGTTTTTTTATTTCCAAGGCTCCAATTAAGAAGAAATCCTCTGGGAAGTTTGATTATGACTGCTCATTGATGAATACCAAAGCCATTAAAAAGTCAGTTAATTCTTTGTTTATTAGAAACTTATATCTTGTTTTCTTTACTTTTTGGACTTTTGGACAATCTTCAACTGTAAATTTGAGAGTGGCGTAAAACATCAATCAATCAACTGTAAATTTGAGAGTGGCGTAAAACATCAATCAATCAACTGTAAATTTGAGAGTGGCGTAAAACATCAATCAATCAACTGTAAATTTGAGAGTGGCGTAAAACATCAATCAATCAACTGTAAATTTGAGAGTGGCGTAAAACATCAATCAATCAACTGTAAATTTGAGAGCGTCGTAAAACATCAATCAATTAACTGTAAATTTGAGAGCAGCGTTAAACATCA
Source organism: Lepidochitona cinerea (assembly GCA_963971465.1). Taxonomy (NCBI): domain Eukaryota; kingdom Metazoa; phylum Mollusca; class Polyplacophora; order Chitonida; family Tonicellidae; genus Lepidochitona; species Lepidochitona cinerea. The sequence continues at coordinate 2,314,631 of OZ020559.1, forward strand.
ATCAATTAACTGTAAATTTGAGGGCGGCGGAAAACATCAATCAATTAACTGTAAATTTGAGAGCAGCGTTAAACATCAATCAATTAACTGTAAATTTGAGGGCGGCGGAAAACATCAATCAATCAACTGTAAATTTGAGAGCGTCGTAAAACATCAATCAATTAACTGTAAATTTGAGAGCAGCGTTAAACATCAATCAATTAACTGTAAATTTGAGGGCGGCGGAAAACATCAATCAATCAACTGTAAATTTGAGAGCGGCGTAAAACATCAATCAATCAACTGTAAATTTGAGAGTGGCGTAAAACATCAATCAATCAACTGTAAATTTGAGAGTGGCGTAAAACATCAATCAATCAACTGTAAATTTGAGAGTGGCGTAAAACATCAATCAATCAACTGAAAATTTGAGAGCGGCGTAAAACATCAATCAATCAACTGTAAATTTGAGAGCGACGTAAAACATCAATCAATCAACTGTAAATTTGAGAGTGGCGTAAAACATCAATCAATCAACTGTAAATTTGAGAGCGACGTAAAACATCAATCAATTAACTGTAAATTTGAGAGCGGCGTAAACATCAATCAACTGTAAATTTACATACATGTTATTACATTTTTGTAACTATACAAGCTACATTTAATGTGCAATAGTCTGTCTGATTGATGTTTTAGGTCACACTTAGTATACTTGTGTGGGTTTTCACTCGAACGACCTATGTGGGATGGTTGCCAGTTACCAACGGAAGGTCGTGTGTTTCCTCCGGGCACAGAGCCCGTTTCCCTCCCACAATAAAACTGGCAACGCCGCCATATAAGTGAAATAATCTTGAGCGCGGCATAAAACACCAATCAATCAATCGTATACTTGTGTGCTCAATGTGCCAGGTTTAGTAGGAGGAGGAAACCATGTTTGTTTGCCTGTAGGAGAGCCGCGACCTTCAGCCAGTAACTCTTTCACATAGAACAACCAAGTGAACAACTTTGTCCATTTTGTCTTTTGACTGATTGTGATTCCAACCCTAGATGGAAGGCCTGTGACTGAGCCATAGAGTGTAATAGTTTGAGTTTAGACAAAATATGTTATTATTTCTTATTCCCATGGGTTCCAGAATTGTAACGGGGCCTCCGTGGCTCAGTAGGTAGAGCGTTGGACGCTCAATCCGAACATCATTCCACCAATGGGTCGCGGGTTCGAATCCCACTCAGTCCAAAAAAAATTGGAAAATTTTCTGACTGGGTTTTTACTCGAACGACCTATGTGGGATGGTTGCCAGTTACCACCGGAAGGTCGTGGGTTTCCTCCGGGCATAGAGCCGGTTTCCTCCCACAATAAAACTGGCAACGCCGCCATATAAGTGAAATAATCTTGAGCGCGGCGTAAAACACCAAACAATCAACCAGAATTGTAAGAAATGTTATTACCTTTCAGTGCCATATCCTGTTCAAGGCTAACCCTGAGGAGTGAGGAGAATTCAGATGGAGTTAATCACCAGTCAATTCAGACACTCAGTACAAGTGCACCAGCTTCTACCAACTCACTTCTGGGGAACTTTGAGGTAGAGTTATCTCCCTTTATCATGGCTTTCTTCACATCTGTTTCCCTTAAAGTTGCATGAGCTGCCAAAATTCACACTTTTTTCATAATTTTTGATCGTCACGACAGTAAGAGGCAAAACTAAATGATTGGCGTTGGGATGAGGAAAATCCATACAGTATGCGGCCTGTACGAATCGAAAATGTGTTCGAAAAGTAACAAAATTTAAATAACCGGGTTGACCATTCATTCATTCAAAGTCAAGTTTGTTCAAAATAATACTTTATCGTACATTTCCGAGACTAGAAGCACTAAATAGCTTCTGAATTATACCTCTTGAGAAAAATAGCCAATAATTTCAACATTCTGTTTTAACTTCAAAATATCAACATTTTGGCAGCTCATGCCACTTTAAGGATACAATCTTCCATATGTAATATTTATAAAATAGCTAGACATGAAGTACTTTTCTATTCCCATTATAAAGCAAGGCCATTTCATTGGCTAATGAAACGGTTTGTTATCCATTAGCTGTGATTTCATTTTAATCTCCTTATGTGGAATCATAGCCGAGCGAAACCCTGAAATAATGTTGGGTGGCGTGAAACATCAGTCAATATTATGTTGTTTTACTGATGTGTATTTGCAGGAGTCCGTGTTAAATGGGCGTATAGAACCAATCGGTGTCGTGGAAGGTTTTACCGCCGAGATCGGGGCCAGTGGAGCTTTCTGTCCCAAGCACATCACTCTTCCAGTCACATCTTACTTCTTCAGTCTCTCCGATGATAACGCCCCATCACCATATTTGGTAAGATTTGTGTATTTTTCTCTTCTTTGTAATGCCCCATCACCATATTTGGTAAGATTTGTGTATTTTTCTCTTCTTTGTAACACCCCATCACCATATTTGGTAAGAGTTGTGTATTTTTCTCTTCTTTGTAACACCCCATCACCATATTTGGTAAGAGTTGTGTATTTTTCTCTTCTTTGTAACACCCCATCACCATATTTCGTCAAATTTGTATTATTGTGTTAATTTTTTTACTTTATTCATCAATGCTTTTCTATTGTATCATATGTTATACCTCATACGTTCCTCTTCAAACTTCACTCATTTTTGTAATAGACTAATGTATTATGACTTGGTGGGTCCTTCGTGGCTCAGTAGGTAGAGCGTAGGACGCTCAATCCGAACAGCCTTCCACCAATGGGTCGCGGGTTCGAATCCCACTCAGTCCAAAAATTGGAAAATTTTCTGTCTGGGTTTTCACTCAATCGACCTATGTGGGATGGTTGCCAGTTACCAGCGGAAGGTCATGGGTTTCCTCCGGGCACTGGGCACTTGAGCGCGGCATAAAACACCGAACAATCAATCAATCAATCAATATAATGACTTGATTGAATCCAGGAGACATGTGCTGTGGCAATTCAGTCTGTTCTTTTTTCAAAATTCAAAATGCTTATCTGTTACTTGTAAAATGTCAATTACTTTGATTTCTATGTAAGGTGAATTTCTGTGTGAACGCGAATGTTTCTGTTTGCAGGGTCACATTAACCTAGAGAGTAACAAGAGAAGAGGATATCACGTACCTAAAGCTGGAACGTTACAAGTTGTGAGTAACTTACTGGGTGGCTAGCTACCTAAAGGCTGTAGCCTTTTCACCACTGTACCAAAGAGAGTAGATTGACAAGAGCGGTCACTTCGTCCAATCAGCATTTCCAGCATGTTCTTCTGGCCCCCTAGTGGAAGGGAGTTCCGACTGTACACGATTCGACTGTACGGCGCCCCCTATAGAAAGGAGGTTCCTAATAATTGAATCGTGTCAGTTCAAATTCAACATGGCGCGGACGAAGTGACCACTCTTGTCAATCTATTCTCTTTGACTGTACCTGGCAACCCTGACATATTAGTGAAATCATTTTGAGTGTGGCGTTGAACGTCAATCAATACATAGAAATGACATGGAAAGAAGAGTCAATATGTTGAACATTTTTGGCAGACCACATTTAACTGATTCAACAAAGACAAACAGAAAACAAAAACATAATTTCTAGTAGTAGTAGAGTTTATGAGGAAAGTATCAACCCCAAATCATATATAATTCCCACGGTATATTGGTTTTTATGTGACAAGATATCCATAGCATTCATGTAATAATAAACATCAGTATTTCTATCTATATCAAAGTGGCATGAGCTGCCAAATTAACACTTTTTTCATAATTTCTGATTGTCACGACAGTAACAGGCTTTGAAGGCATCGAAAAACTAAATGATTGGCGGAATGAGGAAAACCCATACAGTATGTGATCTGTACGAACCGAAAACGTGTTCGAAAAGTAAACAAAATTTAAATAACCAGGACGACCATTCATTCGTCCAAAGTTAGTTCAAAACAACACTTTATCGTACATTTTCGAGATAAGAAGCACTAAAAAGCTTCTGAATTATACGTCTTGAGAAAAATAGCCAATAATTTAATCATTCTGTTTTTACGTCAAAATATCAACCTTTAGCAGCTCATGCCACTTTAATTGTTGCTGCATCTTCAGCTGTTATACTTGACCATAAAACTATGGTCATAAAGCTATTAATTATATATCTGGCAATGAAATATAGAATACAGTTAATATCCTCTATGTAATTGTAATAAAAGTCTGTCGTTTCGATTGTGTTTCAGACCTTATTTAATCCAAACAAGACGGTTGTGAAGATGTTTGTAGTGCGGTATGATCTCAGTGACATGCCTCCAAATTGTCAGACGTTTCTCCGACAGCGGACCCTCTATACCCCCGTCAATAGAGACCCTTATTCAGACGACCCACAACTACCATCATTTCTCCGTTACCTCATTCACCTCAGGTAAGTCATCATACAGGTAGCCCTTAGGTAATTATTTGTTTGGAAGTCATCATACAGGTAGCCCTTAGGTAATTGTTTGTTTGGAAGTCGTCCTTCATCATATAGGTAGCCCTTAGGTAATTGTTTGTTTGGAAGTCGTCCTTCATCATACAGGTAGCCCTTAGGTAATTGTTTGTTTGGAAGTCGTCCTTCATCATATAGGTAGCCCTTAGGTAATTGTTTGTTTGGAAGTCATCATATAGGTAGCCCTTAGGTAATTGTTTGTTTGGAAGTCGTCCTTCATCATATAGGTAACCCTTAGGTAATTGTTTGTTTGGAAGTCATCCTTCATCATATAGGTAGCCCTTAGGTAATTATTTGTTTGGAAGTCGTCCTTCATCATATAGGTAGCCCTTAGGTAATTGTTTGTTTTAAAATAGCCCTTCAACAAAGCTATATGGTCAGGTTTGTTTAGAAATTCTCAAAGTTCTTCTCTCATGGAAAAATACAAGAAAAACTGTTGTGAGTTTGCCTTTAATATACTTCTTGTGACTTTTCTGTAGAGTGTCTTACTTACAGTTGAATTAATCTTGGATTGTCTGTTTGACCAGAATCAATGGTTCTGATATTTCTAACATAGAGGTAATACTATTCATCAGACTTTGATTACGATGTAAGAACTACATCGAAATGTTGTCACCCAATAAACCAAGAAGTTGTTATCCAGAAGTAATTTTCTTGTCACCTAATAAACTAAGAAGTTGTTATCCATAAGTTATTCTGTCGTCACCCAATTAACCAACAAGTTATTATCCATAAGTTATTCTGTCGTCACCCAATAAACCAAGAAGTTGTTATCCAGAAGTAATTCTGTCGTCACCCAATAAACCAAGAAGTTGTTATCCAGAAGTAATTCTGTCATCACCCAATAAACCAAGAAGTTGTTATCCAGAAGTAATTCTTCACCTTCATCAGGCTAGGATAAGAAATTGGTTAAAAATGTGATATATTATTTCCAATGTGTGTTTATTTTTGCAGGTTTTTCAGCAGCAAATCTGGCAAGATCTACCTCCATACAGACATTCGGTTAATATTTGCTCGAGATAAATTTGAGTTTGATCCTCGAGTAGCTAATTACGAGTTGAGATCATTCACAGAAGCTCCACACAATCCCAAATTTTCACCTAAAAGATGACCGTTGTTTTTATTAGTTTAAATTCTACAAATATTTTAATTAGGAAATTTCCTTGTGATTTTATAGAAACCTGCAATTATTTACTGTTTTATATTGGTTATTTATGACAATTATTTAGTTTTCTAAATATTCAAGCCAGGAGTGTGCTTTCTTCCTGAAACTTGTGAGGTCAGTAATGTATGGCCAGGCTGTATATGTTAAGTTATTGGAAACTCTGTTTTTTCTGAAAGACATGTGGTAAAAATTGTTGTTAAGGAGTGATTGTTATTTAAGTACATATACTTGTGAGTTGGTGGGAGATTGTTTATTTATTGATAAATTGTTATTGACCGGTAAAGAACTTGTTGGAATGTTGTATAGTGTTGTTGTTGTTGAACTATAATAAGCATATTCTATTTGAAATCTATAATAATGTGAACATTAGAGATGTTTTGGAGTTATACCGTAACAAGGTATTTGGTCAAATTTTCTGCCAAGGTTCTTTTTGCTTGTGATTATTTCACTAAATCATGACCACTTTCAGTCTGTACACATGTGACATGCAGCCAAAACTTTGACCAAACTCAATAGCTCTTGTTTCATAAAACGAGAGCTATTGAGTATGGTCAAAGTTTTGGCTTGTTGACATGTAGTTGAATTCTTTCTGTCAGTGTCCATGTCAAGTTGAAATATTTGAAAAGGTTAGACACTTTCAGTTTAATAGCTCTGTGATGTCATGTTCCCTAAGGTAACAAAGCGAACACTAGGTTTGTCAGACATTTGACCTTAAAGTGGCATGAGCTGCCGAAATTCACACTTTTTTCATAATTTCTGATCGTCCCGACAGTAAGAGGCTTTACAGGCCATCGAAAAACTCAATGATTGGCGTTGGAATGAAGAAAATCCATACAGTATGTGGCCTGTACGAACCGAAAAGTAAACAAAATTTAATAACCGGGACGACCATTCATTCATTCTAAGCAAAAGTTATTTCAAAACCATACTTTAACGTACATTCCCGAGACTAGGCGCACTAAAAAGTCTTTTTTATTATACGCCTCAGGAAAAATAGCCGATAATTTAAACATTCTGTATCAACGTCAAAATATCAACATTTTGGCAGCTCATGCCACTTTAACATGCAGAGATTGCAGCACCCAGAGGCTTGAGGTTACAGCACCATTTGAATGTAACAATGTACCATAGGCTACTTTTGTCAGAACATGTCAGAACCCTGTTTCACAAAGCGGCGTAGCGTAAGTTTTCACGTACATGTAACTTCCATAGCAACCCATACTGTAGAGATACGTTAGTAAGAAAGTTACGCAAAAAATCCATCTATGTCGCTTTGTGAAACAGGCCCCAGGTCTTCTTGTCCTAGGGTAAACCTGAATCACAGACAACCTTGTCCTGGGTCGTCCAGTTCTGTATGAAAAAATGCTGCTCCAATGTAAAAATAAAATGTCTTGAGTATTGCCTATAAGACAGAGCGTCCAGAAAATTCGACGAAGACCACCTGTGTCAGGAATAATTCTCATTGGTGAAAAATTTCTCAGTTCCTAGTCTTGCACATTTACATTACTGGGTGAGATGTTATATAGATTTTGCCTCTGTTAATACTTATATAAACCATGAGAAATCTGCCCTTGTTGTTGCAACGCTCACTGTACCCAGTAACTAGTAAGGAAAGTGTGTTGGTATGCACCAAACGAACAACATGATTTTGCCTTTTATGCCTCTGTTAATACTACTGTTAAATTATATGAACCATTGGGACATCGGCCCTTGTTGTTGTTGCAACACGGTTAGGAAGTTTGTTGGTATGCACCAAAGAACTATATACATGGAATGTAGACGTCCAACTGGTGAGCTTTATGAGGACATAACTCTGAATATTGTGAACAATGAACTCTATGCGTTCATTGGTTGTGAAGGTGTGTCCGCTGATGTGGCTTCTACGCTGTTCGTGGGTTTCCTCCGGGCATAGAGCCCGGTTTCCTCCCACAATAAAACTGGCAACGCCGCCATATAAGTGAAAAAATCTTGAGCGCGCACAATCAATCAATCAATCTACGCTGTTCACTTTGTGTTGTCTATTAAGCAAATAACCTTTTCTACAATCGTCTGACGTCATGAACGGTCGAAATCGACGTCACCAGAGTGTCTTGTCATGACACTTTGATGTGGAATAAATTCTGAAGCATTCAACCCCCAGTCATTTCCTTCATACAGATGTTATGGTAACCATCAATGGCTCACCAAATATCAGCTTACATTCTATGTGTATAGTTCTTTGAATTGCAAGAATTATTGTTATTTGCTAACTTATTACTGATGCCTCTCTATAGGGTAATAAACTACAGAAAACTGGATGCCTTGTTTTGTGGTCTGTTTTTCACAATTTGCCATCCACTATCGCTATAGATTGATTGATTGGTGTTTTACGCCGCGCTCAAGATTATTTCACTTATATGGCGGCATTGTGAGTTTTTTTTGTGGGAGGAAACCGGGCTCAGTGCGACCTTCCGCTGGTAACTGGCAACCATCCCACATAGGACTATGGCTATAGAAACAAAGAAACCAACAGTAAGTGGTAGCCAGTGCCCCTAAAGAAAATTGACATCATCCACACAATGTCCTAGATATCCTGTCTAATCCAACAAGTAACAAGGTTTTGGTCGCTCAGTCAGCAGAGTGATTGCTCTTAGATCTTCATTATCAACTGTGGGTCCATATCTCACTCAATTCAAAGAAAACAAGTTGGTTTAACACCGTCAGGGGAAAGAAGTTTACCAGTGATCATCCCAACATGTTACCAATATGTGTACAACAGTAAAATGTCAGAATTTTTTTCATCTTTAATTTGTCTCCTACACATGGTGCTTCTCTTTGCCAACCTGATAAAGCGGATATAAAAGTGAGGTATAAACCTGTCACCTCTCCACCTTTCTATGGGAACTATAACACATAGGATGATCGAGAAAGATTGGATTTCACGCTTTAGCGAATGGGACAGCTGTCAAATGCATTAAGAGGAGACATCGCTAAACTGTGTTGATTCTCTGTTGACCTTCAGATTATTAGAAAAATACAGAGTGATCAATCTCGGATAAAAGGCTGCAAGTCAATGAGTTACCCCAGCTTTTTTAAAACAATTGTACAATAGTATACATTTTAACGAAATTCGTTCCGGGCACGTCCCTTTAAATAATCTCCAGAAATGGAGAGCAGAATTTAGAGCAGCTTAACATATCTCCATTTCTGGAGATTATTTAGAGCTTCATTGCTACATGATGTACATAAAAAAACAAAATTGAACACATTTTATTAGAAAATCAATTTATGTTTTTTATTAAAAGAAATCAAAAGTATCTTGGTTTATGCAACATTAGACTTAGAAACAGAAAAGTAAAATTATTTAAATGCAACAGAATATCTTTGCTGGAAAAGTTTGAAATAAAAGTTGAAATTAAAGAAGTATTAAAAACAGGATGAGCCATCAACAGAAGTTTTGCTAAAACTTGGATAAAGGATAACACTGTGCTGGTTATAACTACCTGTGAATGAAATTCACAAAATGAACTCTGTCATTTATGATAGCTTTGTAAGTGAAAAAAAAAATTTCATAAAATAATCCCCTCCCCAACACAAATCACATATGGCAAAAACAATGTAAAATAAGAAAAAAAGCACTAGAACATGTACTCTCTACAGTCACTGGGACTTCAGGGTTTATCCTAGTCTGGTAATCACAGTACTGTAAAAACAACTGTGTCTTACGGTGGTGGCTATTTGACAAGACGAAGTGAAAGCTCCCTTTTGTTAATTTAACTATTTAATGAACACTGTTTGCATTGTTACAGTATATTCTCAAAAAGCTGCATTTAAACCGTGTTCACATGACAACCGTAGCACCAAATATAAGAAATCCCATACAAAAACCATTAAATTACAGTAGGATTGAGAAACACTCCGTCTGATTGACATGATAACTACATAAACTGTTAAGCCACTGTAACACAGTCTGACATAACTCTATCATTTACTCCGTTCTAATGACAAATGGTATAATCCTTGGCCCTTGGCGTGAAATAAACTCCACTCTCTTACACAGGGTGTGACGGACATCCTCTCCAATCACACTTTAATCAGTTGAAGATTTTTCTTATCTTCAAAACGATCATTTAAGAGTCTGGTTTGATGTTGGAATTCTTGCTCTGTGATATATTTGTTGTTGTGAGATTTGTGTTCCTTGTACAGGAGAACTTCCGCCTCAGATGACAGACGTTTAACCGTCTTGTTGAACAAATGGGTTCGCTATGGACTCCATACCGTCAGCGGGACAAATCAGGACGACTGACGTACCGCGACAGACAACCAATCCAAGCTGTCTCGTATCTTCTGTTAATTTGAAAGGGTCGTCGGGATCTGAAACACGATGTATTGGTGACAGTTAATGTAAATCATCATTTACCCAGTATGGATCAGAGAGTTGAATTTGGGGACAATGTAAATCATCATTCGCCCAGTATTAAGGAAATCTATGGAAGGACATTTTGGGGTTACCTTTGAGATATTCTGTGGTACCGTCCAATACGAGATTTAACAAATAGTAAGTAAATACAGGTTATTACCTCGGAGATATTCTGTGGTTCCGTCCAATACAAGATTTAACAAATAGTAAGTAAATAAAGGTTATTACCTCGGAGATATTCTGTGGTTCCGTCCAATACGAGATTTAACAAATAGTAAGTAAATAAAGGTTATTACCTCGGAGATATTCTGTGGTTCCGTCCAATACAAGTTTTAACAAATAGTAAGTAAATACCGGTTATTACCTCGGAGATATTCTGTGGACGGTGGTTCCGTCCAATACGAGATTTAACAAATAGTAAGTAAATACAAGTTATTACCTCGGAGATATTCTGTGGTTCCGTCCAATACGAGATTTAACAAACAGTAAGTAAATACAAGTTATTACCTCAGAGATATTCTGTGGTACCGTCCAATACGAGATTTAACAAATAGTAAGTAAATACAGGTTATTACCTCGGAGATATTCTGTGGTTCTGTCCAATACGAGATTTAACAAATAGTAAGTAAATACAGGTTATTACCTCGGAGATATTCTGTGGTTCTGTCCAATACGAGATTTAACAAATAGTAAGTAAATACCGGTTATTACCTCGGAGATATTCTGTGGTTCCGTCCAATACGAGATTTAACAAATAGTAAGTAAATACAGGTTATTACCTCGGAGATATTCTGTGGTTCCGTCCAATACAAGATTTAACAAATAGTAAGTAAATACAGGTTATTACCTCGGAGATATTCTGTGGTTCCGTCCAATACGAGATTTAACAAATAGTAAGTAAATACAGGTTATTACCTCGGAGATATTCTGTGGTTCTGTCCAATACGAGATTTAACAAATAGTAAGTAAATACAAGTTATTACCTCGGAGATATTCTGTGGTTCCGTCCAATACGAGATTTAACAAATAGTAAGTAAATACAGGTTATTACCTCGGAGATATTCTGTGGTTCCGTCCAATACGAGATTTAACAAATAGTAAGTAAATACAGGTTATTACCTCGGAGATATTCTGTGGTTCCGTCCAATACGAGATTTAACAAATAGTAAGTAAATACAGGTTATTACCTCGGAGATATTCTGTGGTTCCGTCCAATACGAGATTTAACAAATAGTAAGTAAATACAGGTTATTACCTCGGAGATATTCTATGGTTCCGTCCAATACGAGATTTAACAAATAGTAAGTAAATACAAGTTATTACCTCGGAGATATTCTGTGGTTCCGTCCAATACGAGATTTAACAAAGCATCAAATCCTTTTAACATTCCACTGGCTGAAAATAAATGAATTTATTACAAATTTCATTGATTTTTATTTATCACAATTTTTGCTAGATACAGAAACTCATTATTCCCATTGGTCATCAACTTGTAGTGTTATTTTTTTTAACGGACATCGCTGTCACACTTTTCACTATGTTTAATGCACATGTAATCAAAACCAAATAATGAACAACACCCATTAAAGTGACATGCGCTGCCAAATATTGGGGAAATTTCAATGAAAAAGAATTAGCTAATTGTTCACCATTTTTGTCAAAAAGTTTGAAATAGGAGCTTCCTTCATATGTCAATCTTTGATAGTTTTTATAAGCAACAAAGACTTGGAAATGTGCTAATAAAACCAGGCATTTTACATTTTGTTCGTTAATAGCACACATTTTTTTTATCTGAACATCTTTTAGTTTTTCAAGGTACTTCACAAAAATGATTTAAAAACAGTTATCAGGCAGATCTTACCCTCCCTGTCCTATAAACTGTGGAAAAGTAGGAAGTTATCAGGCAGATCTTACCCTCCCTGCCCTATAAACTGTGGAAAAGTAGGAAGTTATCAGACAGGTCTTACCCTCCCTGCCCTATAAACTGTGGAAAAGTAGGAAGTTATCAGGCAGATCTTACCCTGCATGCCCTATAAACTGTGGAAAAGTAGGAAGTTAGACGGATCTTACCCTCCCTGCCCTATAAACTGTGGAAAAGTAGGAAGTTATCAGACAGATCTTACCCTCCCTGTCCTATAAACTGTGGAAAAGTAGGAAGTTATCAGGTAGATCTTACCCTGCCTGCCCTATAAACTGTGGAAAAGTAGGAAGTTATCAGGCAGATCTTACCCACCCTCCCCTATAAACTGTGGAAAAGTAGGAATCTATCAGACAGATCTTACCCTCCCTGCCCTATAAACTGTGGAAAAGTAGGAAGTTATCAGGCAGATCTTACCCTCCCTGCCCTATAAACTGTGGAAAAGTAGGAAGTTATCAGACAGATCTTATCCTCCATGCCCTATAAACTGTGGAAAAGTAGGAAGTTATCAGACAGATCTTACCCTCCCTGCCCTATAAACTGTGGAAAAGTAGGAAGTTATCAGACAGATCTTATCCTCCATGCCCTATAAACTGTGGAAAAGTAGGAAGGTATCAGGCAGATCTTACCCTCCCTGTCCTATAAACTGTGGAAAAGTAGGAAGTTATCAGACAGATCTTACCCTCCCTGCCCTATAAACTGTGGAAAAGTAGGAAGTTATCAGACAGGTCTTACCCTCCCTGCCCTATAAACTTTGGAAAAGTAGGAAGTTGTCAGACAGATCTTACCCTCCCTGTCCTATAAACTGTCAAACGGTAGGAAGTTATCAGACAGATCTTACCCTCCCTGTCCTATAAACTGTCGAACGGTAGGAAGTTATCAGACAGGTCTTACCCTCCCTGCCCTATAAACTGTGGAAAAGTAGGAAGTTATCAGACAGATCTTACCCTCCCTGTCCTATAAACTGTCAAACAGTAGGAAGTTAGACGGATCTTACCCCGCATGCCCTATAAACTGTGGAAAAGTAGGAAGCTATCAGACAGATCTTACCCCGCATGCCCTATAAACTGTGGACAGATCTTACCCTCTCTGCCTCCGCTGAATTTCACACGTATTGGCTTATCAAGGTATTTGGACAGATCTAGGATGGTTTCCTTTTTCTTCCTCTCTCTTTCTGGGTCTTTATTCATCCCTCGATCACCTCCTCCCTGTAATCAACAGACGAGAATCTGTACTCAAAATGTACAATAATCTGTACTCACAATGTACAATAATCTGTACTCAAAGTGTACAACAATCTGTACTCAAAGTGTACAATAATCTGTACTCACAATGTACAATAATCTGTACTCAAAGTGTACAACAATCTGTACTCAAAGTGTACAATAATCTGTACTCACAATATACAACAATCTGTACTCAAAGTGTACAACGATCTGTACTCAAAATGTACAATAATCTGTACTCAAAATGTACAATAATCTGTACTCAAAATGTACAATAATCTGTACTCAAAATATACAACAATCTGTACTCAAAATGTACAACAATCTGTACTCAAAATATACAACAATCTGTACTCAAAATATACAATAATCTGTACTCAAAATGTACAATAATCTGTACTCAAAATGTACAATAATCTGTACTCAAAATATACAACAATCTGTACTCAAAATATACAACAATCTGTACTCAAAATATACAATCTGTACTCAAAATATACAACAATCTGTACTCAAAATATACAATATAAAATGATTAATGACAAGTTAAAGACAATACCTCCTATTTTGTAATCAATCTGTTTAAGAACATCTGTACTCATACTGTATGAAACTGGTCATTAATAAAATGAGATTTCTGGCACAAAACCTACAAACTTCAAGGCATTGTTTAAGGGTTTAATACCGCCGTAGCGGTGTTTGTTGCGTAACCCGATACCGCTGAACGTTGGTTCGTACCGAGTCAAACCACGAGAATGCGCAGCATTCGAGGGGTTTGACGAGGTGCGAACCAACGTCCAGCGGTATCGGGTTACGCAATAAACACCAAGACGAAGGTATTAAAGTCGATTCTACCCCGATAATTGAGAAAAATGAGGAAAAAGTGACGGACAGATTGGGAACTTTTAACCAATCAACGATAAGCTTTGGTCACGTGCAACGGTGATGCACTACAGACTCGATGTCGTTTGAAAAGTCATCTCTACTTAACATGTATATTTGCACACGGCACGCACATGCAGGAGGGGTAGAATAAGGGTTTAATACCGCCGTAGCGGTGTTTGTTGCGTAACCCGATACCGCCGAACGTTGGTTCGTACCGAGTCAAACCACGAGAATGCGCAGCATACGAGGGGTTTGTCGAGGTGCAAACCAACGTTCAGCGGTATCGGGTTACGCAATAAACACCAAGACGAAGGTATTAAAGTCGATTCTACCCCGATAATTGAGAAAAATTAGGAAAAAGTGACCTGTTGTTGATTGCCGTTCCTTTTCCCTCCCTATGGACAGAGTGGGAACTTTTAACCAATCAACGATAAGCTTTGGTCACGTGCAACGGTTGACCCAGATATTTTGAAGCAGAATGACATAATGTCACTATGGCTACCGCTTTGACATGCTGGGTTGCTGACGACGCTATCGGGGGAAATGTTGTGAAATCAACCCTTTGATGACTGTATACGTTCATGACAGCCCAGTTTTCAATACAAAAGGACAGAATATAACCACACTCACAACATTATCAGGTTAAATCCTTCATTTTGTATGATAACAAGCAAAATATCACTTCTTCCAAGGGAGGTAAACCTACCAGCCGATGTTGCACTACAGACTCGATGTTGTTTGAAAAGTCATCTCTACTTAACATGTATATTTGCACACGGCACGCACATGCAGGAGGGGTAGAATCTCTCTTTACGACCTCTATATCGAAACTAACTTACAAGTAGCTTTTAGACAATTTACAGTCAAAAATCATCGCTAGGTGTTCAGAAGGAACTTGACAGATAACGGGACATGTTGTTGTTGTATGAGGAGAGTTTGAGATCTGTCAGGCCAATTTTGACACTGTTTTTTTAAAGAAGAGATATTTAGCAGATTTACAACAAAATTCGACAGATAAAATGAAAAAAAGGAATGTTTAAAATGTGTGTTGCCTTGGAGGTAAAATCTAAGAGGCAAGTGACATTACTGGATATTAAAACTTGGCTGAAATCTGAAAAGCAAAGTTCTTTCAAATATTTTATTTAAAGGTTTTATGAACCAACTTTAAACAAATACCGTTAATTTGCATTAAATGTGTTGTAGAACATGTACTGACAAGTCTGACCTGAAAGGAAAATAAATTTTGAGAGCAGCAGATACAATGCTAGATTTACAGTAATATGAGGATTACGAAAGTTACTAAGCTCAGTGCCAAATGACATCAAACATGACCTCTGTGTACATACCCTCAGAGTAGTGACATTATATGCATATTTCTTCCACACTCCTTTTTTGACTTGCAGGGAACTATCGCGAAAGTTGTTTCGTTTCAACTTATGTTTTTCAAATATACATTTACTCCAGAAACAAACACAATGCAGTTTTAATCTCTGATCATAAATCACTTAAAAGCTGTAACTACCGCTCAGTTATTGTACAGAACCAATTACCGTACACCCAACTCTCATGTGTGTTTATCCCAAGCTTTACGATGACAATGGGGTCCGCTCACTAGTCCCCCATCTCATTGATATCCCGTCTCATTGATCCCCCATCTCAATAGTCCCCCATCTAATTGGTCTTTCTATAGTCCCCCGTCTCATTGATCTCCCGTCTCATTGATCCCCAGTCTCAATAGTCCCCGGTCTCATTGGTCTTTCAATAGTCCCCCGTTTCATTGATCTCCCGTCTCATTGATCTCCCGTCTCAATAGTCCCCCGTTTCATTGATCTCCCGTCTCATTGATCTCCCGTCTCAATAGTCCCCCGTCTCATTGGTCACATTGGTCCCCCGTCGCATTGATCTGGGTGTCCAATGAGACGGGGGACTATTGAGACGGGGGACCAATGAGACGGGGGACTATTGAGACGGGGGACCAATGAGACGGGGTACCAATGAGACGGAGGACTTTTGAGACGGGGTACCAATGATACGGGGTACCAATGATACGGGGTACCAATGATACGGGGTACCAATGATACGGGGTACCAATGATACGGGGTACCAATGATACGGGGTACCAATGATACGGGGTACCAATGAGACGGAGGACTTTTGAGACGGAGGACTATTGAGACGGGGGACCAATCAGACGGGGGACCAACGACATGCTTCCCATCCCGCTTTACCACCGATGACAGCCAGCATACTTTTCAAGGCATCCTCCTCCCTAATTTCAACCTCTAAATAGAAATTGAACTTTTTATGGAGTTACATGTGTCAAGCGACACAAGAATAGTCGCCATCAGGGAATTTTTGAAGATGAAAAATGACTTGACAACAGTTTTAACGTAGAATGTACGATAACTGGTTCCTGTCGCTCTACAAAAAAACCCCAGAAAAACGAGCCGGTGAATGACCAATCCCTAAAACTTCTACAAGTTCTAGGAAGAAATTAAACTACTTGAACAAATGTCGGCTGGGCACAGCTTCACTTCTCTGAAATTTCTTGTCAATGCAAACATTGATGGAAAATCTAGCAATGAAAACAAACCGCAAAAGTGTATGCTAACTGATCAAAATATGGTGGTGTTGTTGTTGCAGCCTTAATTACTTTAGAATGTGTATCGTTTAAAAAGCGTGCTGGGCGGCAAATTAAAGCGTTGTCTAGACTAAATAGTTAATACTAAGTGTGGAAATTTTGTTATGACTTTATACCTGTTCCTTTGACATTTTCTAGCGTTTTTTTTCCCACTTCTAATCCTTCAGTTTCGAAACCGCCAATTTCACGTGTTGAAAACGTAAACATTGAGACAATGTAAAAGTACAAATCGAAAATAGAAATGAAATCTACCCTATGGGTATCTATGACTGTATAGCTTATGTCTGTATTGGTGTTGAATCAATTTTAATATTATTCCATTCCATTTGATTACAAGCTATAAATACATTTAAAACTGTATAAAATTTAGAATAAATTAAAAGGTTCTGTTTCGCTGTATCAGTTTTTGCAAATTAAAAGCCTGGTCATGTGACTGTTGAACGATCGAGCAAATGGAGTTACTACTGTCGTGTTTTTATCTGCTGTTATTTCTATCCCAGGTTCGTATTTAGAGATAACAACCCCGACGTGTTGAGATAAACGTAACCTCTAATGTTTTTACTAGCCTGGATAAACTGTAACCCACTGTCAATGACTGGTATCATTTATATAAACTTTACTAGTTCACTTTCGTTTTTCAATTTCAATTTTTTCATATTCATTTTCAATTTATTTTTCACTTTCTACTGAACTGAATACGAAAAATAAAACGAGAAACAAGTGTTTGAAATATTAAGTATTTTTGTTGTTGTGATAAATTACATAAGCACGGAGGTTTCGGTTGCATTTATAGTGTTTATATGAATTTACTTCCTGGTAATCTCAGCAGATAATTGTTGTGTTCATAGAAACTACTCTGCAGCAGGTAATTTGTATTTGAAGTACAGTTTTTGTTCAAACATGAGTTGTCATCAAATCCAACTCGCTTAATTTTTTCTGAAATAAAAAAAAGACGTTTTCACTGACTGATAAAATCAATTGCGTTCTGACTTTCAACTGAACACAGGAAGGCTGTTATTGGCAATGAAATATATATGCGTGGAATGGACATGTCTCATTGGCTGGTGTGGATCTGACTTTGTAAAATCTCCTAGTAATGGCGTCATTTGATGCAAATCAAATACATGTACCACGTGACCTCCATTCCACGCATATAGTTCATTGGATAAAACAATTTGACAGGTTGATTGGCTGGCTTCTAGACTTTTACACAACTATTTACAAACTTTAATCTATATAAATTTTGTTCTCTTACAAATTTTGAATTGTTTCAGGCATATGGTGAAAATGGTGTGTTATTGGCAGAGAAAGTTTCCAACCCCAAAGATCAAGTGACGGCATGTATATTGTATAACCCGGACTTCCATCAACTCCCTAAAAATGAAGATCTTGCTGTGAGTTCAACAAGACATTTTTACAAATCTAAAAGAGCGTGGGCCTGATATAGGCTGATATAGAACCCATTAGAAGGGGTTCAGGTCAGCAACTTGGGGGCTTAAACATGAGTCTGAAAATAAAACTGTTTAGTTTGACCCTATGTTTGAAATAATAAATGAAAGGTTGAGTAAGTATTAAACAACTGCAAGCTGAGAGTCAGTCACACACTTTACTTGAACAAGGCTAAGTTTACTGTACGATAAAACAACATTGATTTTTTCTCATTGAATACTGAAAGACTATTGAAATCCCTGACACTTGTGCAATTGTTTTAAATAATAAATGGAAGGTTGCGTAAGTAATAGACAACTGCAAGCTGAGAGTCAGTCACACTCTTTACTTGAACAAGGCTAAGTTTACTGTACTGTAAAACAACATGATTGTTTTTTTCTCATTGAATACTGAAAGAGTATTGAAATCCCTGACACTTACTTTTTTGCCCAATTGTACGTAATTGCCGATTTTTTATTGTGTAAATCTAAGAAACAAAATCTAAAAATAACAAAAAAGAAAGAAAATAATTGAATACATAATATGAATACAGGTTTATTATCATTCATTCCTTATCACATTTATATGGACATACATTTTGTAAAGGTGTAAACATTTTAATGAATCCTCATATATTTATATGGACATACAAAGGTGTAAACATCTTAATGAATCCTCACATATTTATATGGACATACAAAGGTGTAAACATCTTAATGAATCCTCACATATTTATATGGACATACAAAGGTGTAAACATCTTAATGAATCCTCACATATCTATATGGACATACAAAGGTGTAAACATCTTAATGAATCCTCACATATTTATATGGACATACAAAGGTGTAAACATCTTAATGAATCCTCACATATCTATATGGACATACAAAGGTGTAAACATCTTAATGAATCCTCACATATCTATATGGACATACAAAGGTGTAAACATCTTAATGAATCCTCACATATTTATATGGACATACAAAGGTGTAAACATCTAAATGAATCCTCACATATCTATATGGACATACAAAGGTGTAAACATCTTAATGAATCCTCACATATTTATATGGACATACAAAGGTGTAAACATCTTAATGAATCCTCACATATTTTTATATTTTAGTCGCCCAAGCAATTGGCCGATTTCTCTTCTGACTATGGATGTGAAGGAACAGATATCTACCAGTCAGATGTCATAGGAAAACTGGTTGTTGTCTTGAGAGGAAATTGTACGTTTTCTGAGAAAGCTTTGCTCGCCCAAGAGCATCATGGGATAGGCCTCCTAGTGGTGAACCCACCTGACCTTCAAATGGTATCTTAATTTGTCATTATTAGTATCAACATAATATCATTATTAGTTGCAGTGTCTGATGATCCAATGAAGAGTCCGTTAAATGTGTCACACTCACCACATAGATTTTTGTTTAAAGTGGCATGAGCTGCCAAATAGTTGATATTTTGACAGAAGAACAGAATGTTTAAATTATCAGTTCTTTTTCTCAAGACGTATATTTCAGATCATGCTTTTTAGCGTTTCTAGTCTCGAGAATGTACAATAAAGTATCGTTTTGAACTTAATCTTAGAATGAATGAATGGTCGTCCCGGTTATTTAAATTTTGTTTACTTTTCGAACACGTTTTCGATTCGTACAGGCCACATACTGTATGGATTTTCCTCATTCCAATGCTAATCATTTAGTTTTGCGATGGCCTTCAAAGCCTCTTACTGTCGTGACGATCAGAAATTTTGAAAAAATTTGAATTTTGGAAGCTAATGCCACTTTAAGTTTAGTTATAGATTGTGAATGAATTTATCTGGTTAAAGAAACTCTCTATAAGCACAGGGTCAAAAGAATAAAACAGAGCTTGCTCAGTGAAAGTGCTTTCCATATAAGTGAAGTAACCTTGAGACACATCTTTGGTAAAACACCAAACAATCGATCAATCAAACTGGTTGTGACAGGGGTAACAGACCAGGTGACCTCCCTTTGTTAGATCTCTGAACAAGTTGTTATTCTCTGATGAATGTTACATTAGCGTCCCATATCATTCGAATATATGGGTTAGTCAGCATCTCAATATTCACCAGACAACATAATTATGTTGTGATGAGAGAATTCAGGTGAAAGTAACTCTAGGGAACCTGTAGCCTGAACAATCAGCCTCTATGCTGCTGGTGAGAATCTAACATACACTGCCTGACGTGTAGAAAACCACACAGACATGGTCTCTCGGCTAGGGAACCTGTAGCCTGAACAATCAGCCTCTATGATGCTGGTGAGAATCTAACATACACTGCCTGACGTGTAGAAAACCACACAGACAAGGTCTGTCTGCTAGGGAACCTGTAGCCTGAACAATCAGCCTCTATGCTGCTGGTGAGAATCTAACATACACTGTCTGACATGTAGAAAACCACACAGACAAGGTCTGTCGGCTAGGGAACCTGTAGCCTGAACAATCAGCCTCTATGATGCTGGTGAGAATCTAACATACACTGCCTGACGTGTAGAAAACCACACAGACAAGGTCTCTCGGCTAGGGAACCTGTAGCCTGAACAATCAGCCTCTATGATGCTGATGGGAATCTAACATACACTGCCTGACGTGTAGAAAACCACACAGACAAGGTCTGTCGGCTAGGGAACCTGTAGCCTGAACAATCAGCCTCTATGCTGCTGGTGAGAATCTAACATACACTGCCTGACGTGTAGAAAACCACACAGACAAGGTCTGTCGGCTAGGGAACCTGTAGCCTGAACAATCAGCCTCTATGCTGCTGGTGAGAATCTAACATACACTGCCTGACGTGTAGAAAACCACACAGACAAGGTCTCTCGGCTAGGGAACCTGTAGCCTGAACAATCAGCCTCTATGATGCTGATGGGAATCTAACATACACTGCCTGACGTGTAGAAAACCACACAGACAAGGTCTCTCGGCTAGGGAACCTGTAGCCTGAACAATCAGCCTCTATGATGCTGGTGAGAATCTAACATACACTGTCTGACGTGTAGAAAACCACACAGACAAGGTCTGTCGGCTAGGAAACCTGTAGCCTGAACAATCAGCCTCTATGTTGCTGGTGAGAATCTAACATACACTGTCTGACGTGTAGAAAACCACACAGACAAGGTCTCTCGGCTAGGGAACCTGTAGCCTGAACAATCAGCCTCTATGCTGCTGGTGAGAATCTAACATACACTGCCTGACGTGTAGAAAACCACACAGACAAGGTCTCTCGGCTAGGAGACCTGTAGCCTGAACAATCAGCCTCTATGATGCTGGTGAGAATCTAACATACACTGCCTGACGTGTAGAAAACCACACAGACAAGGTCTCTCGGCTAGGAGACCTGTAGCCTGAACAATCAGCCTCTATGATGCTGGTGAGAATCTAACATACACTGCCTGACGTGTAGAAAACCACACAGACAAGGTCTGTCGGCTAGGGAACCTGTAGCCTGAACAATCAGCCTCTATGATGCTGGTGATAATCTAACATACACTGCCTGACGTGTAGAAAACCACACAGACAAGGTCTGTCGGCTAGGGAACCTGTAGCCTGAACAATCAGCCTCTATGCTGCTGGTGAGAATCTAACATACACTGCCTGACGTGTAGAAAACCACACAGACAAGGTCTGTCGGCTAGGGAACCTGTAGCCTGAACAATCAGCCTCTATGCTGCTGGTGAGAATCTAACATACACTGCCTGACGTGTAGAAAACCACACAGACAAGGTCTCTCGGCTAGGGAACCTGTAGCCTGAACAATCAGCCTCTATGATGCTGATGGGAATCTAACATACACTGCCTGACGTGTAGAAAACCACACAGACAAGGTCTCTCGGCTAGGGAACCTGTAGCCTGAACAATCAGCCTCTATGATGCTGGTGAGAATCTAACATACACTGTCTGACGTGTAGAAAACCACACAGACAAGGTCTGTCTGCTAGGAAACCTGTAGCCTGAACAATCAGCCTCTATGTTGCTGGTGAGAATCTAACATACACTGTCTGACGTGTAGAAAACCACACAGACAAGGTCTCTCGGCTAGGGAACCTGTAGCCTGAACAATCAGCCTCTATGCTGCTGGTGAGAATCTAACATACACTGCCTGACGTGTAGAAAACCACACAGACAAGGTCTCTCGGCTAGGAGACCTGTAGCCTGAACAATCAGCCTCTATGATGCTGGTGAGAATCTAACATACACTGCCTGACGTGTAGAAAACCACACAGACAAGGTCTCTCGGCTAGGAGACCTGTAGCCTGAACAATCAGCCTCTATGATGCTGGTGAGAATCTAACATACACTGCCTGACGTGTAGAAAACCACACAGACAAGGTCTGTCGGCTAGGGAACCTGTAGCCTGAACAATCAGCCTCTATGATGCTGGTGATAATCTAACATACACTGCCTGACGTGTAGAAAACCACACAGACAAGGTCTCTCGGCTAGGGAACCTGTAGCCTGAACAATCAGCCTCTATGCTGCTGGTGAGAATCTAACATACACTGCCTGACGTGTAGAAAACCACACAGACAAGGTCTGTCTGCTAGGGAACCTGTAGCCTGAACAATCAGCCTCTATGCTGCTGGTGAGAATCTAACATACACTGCCTGACGTGTAGAAAACCACACAGACAAGGTCTCTCGGCTAGGAGACCTGTAGCCTGAACAATCAGCCTCTATGATGCTGGTGAGAATCTAACATACACTGCCTGACGTGTAGAAAACCACACAGACAAGGTCTGTCGGCTAGGGAACCTGTAGCCTGAACAATCAGCCTCTATGATGCTGGTGATAATCTAAGATACACTGCCTGACGTGTAGAAAACCACACAGACAAGGTCTGTCGGCAAGGAAACCTGTAGCCTGAACAATCAGCCTCTATGTTGCTGGTGAGAATCTAACATACACTGCCTGACGTGTAGAAAATTATGCAGGTGGGAATATAACATACACTGACTCAACCCTCGCAATTCAGATTTTTACCACGGCAAAAAAAAAAAAAAAAGTTGCCGCGGAAAAGTTAATTTTCCACGGCAAAAGTGATTTCACCACGGCATTTTTATCCAAACAATTCTCACTGCTCAGCTCTGTTAACTGTCTTTAAAACGGCAAATAGCAAAAACTGACATCTAAAAGGTGTATTGACTAAAGAAAAAACGTTCAACAAAGATTTTTTAAATTTCTTCTTTGATTATCATAGAAACCAGCATAGAGAAAAGGCTAACTTTGTCTTACGTCTGACTCGGAAAGGCCGTAATTCTTTCCTCATAAAATCCACATGAAATATCCTTTATTTGCATGGAAATAATTCCTTGTTAAATGTATATTCCTGGTGATAAGTCACTCCACTCGGCAAAGCATTTCTTTTTCAAATCAATCTCTAAAACCTAACCTAAAGGTTATAGCCACTGTTTGTGTAATACTACAATACATAGTTAAATCCATACAGACACGTGCACCGCTGATCAACAAAGCCTGGTTGAGTTCATCTCTAAAGTTTCTGTGGGGTGAAAGTTTTGAATGTTTATTTACAAGTATAATCGACAAGAAATATATTTATTTTGAAAGAACCCCTTTAAATCTATTTGTTTTAAATACAAATTAGAACCTCTTTAAATTGTTTTTTTTTTAAAATAAAAATTCAAATTCTATTTCTTGAACAATAAACATGTACATGAGGGTAACACCCCTATGTAACTGGAATCGAGATTACCCAATGAGACATAACTGACAGACAGTTGGAGACATTCTGACGCCAAACACCTGCAGAGTGAAACTTTGTTTCAATCTTGGTGTGGGAATTACATGTAGCACTTCACATAGGCCAATGTATAGAGCTGCATATGCAGAGTCCTTGGCTTTATTGTGGCCTGATTAGATACAAACGAATGAGTGGTTTCTATATTAAATACACCTTGATTTTGAACAACGGTGACGGTCGAAGGTAAAACTATTACTTGTAAAAATCTCCATACACATGAAGTATTCTAGTATAGATATTCTATTTTCCCAGGATGAATATTTTATTTTGTCTGCGGCATTTTTGATTGCCGTGGAAAAGCAGTTTTACTGCGGCAATCTCTGCGGCATTGCCGATTGCCGCGGTGAATTGCGAGGGTTGCTGACTGACGTGTAGAAAATTATGCAGGTGGGAATATAACATACACTGCCTGATGTGTAGAAAACCACACAGACAAGGTCTGTCGGCTAGGGAACCTGTAGCCTGAACAATCGGCCTCTATGATGCTGGTGATAATCTAACATACACTGTCTGACGTGTAGAAAACCACACAGACAAGGTCTCTTGGCTAGGGAACCTGTAGCCTGAACAATCAGCCTCTATGATGCTGGTGAGAATCTAACATACACTGCCTGACGTGTAGAAAACCACACAGACAAGGTCTGTCGGCTAGGGAACCTGTAGCCTGAACAATCAGCCTCTATGCTGCTGGTGAGAATCTAACATACACTGCCTGACGTGTAGAAAACCACACAGACTAGGTCTGTCGGCTAGGAAACCTGTAGCCTGAACAATCAGCCTCTATGATGCTGGTGAGAATCTAACATACACTGCCTGACGTGTAGAAAACCACACAGACTAGGTCTGTCGGCTAGGAAACCTGTAGCCTGAACAATCAGCCTCTATGCTGCTGGTGAGAATCTAACATACACTGCCTGACGTGTAGAAAACCACACAGACAAGGTCTCTCGGCTAGGGAACCTGTAGCCTGAACAATCAGCCTCTATGATGCTGGTGAGAATCTAACATACACTGCCTGACGTGTAGAAAACCACACAGACAAGGTCTCTCGGCTAGGAAACCTGTAGCCTGAACAATCAGCCTCTATGCTGCTGGTGAGAATCTAACATACACTGTCTGACGTGTAGAAAACCACACAGACAAGGTCTCGGCTAGGAAAGCTGATATTCAATGATTTCTAATCAAATACTTGATTGCCTCCTGTGGTATAGATGCCTGTTATTAACTAAAGGTTGTGGGTTTCTTATGGGCAAATAGCCCAGTTTCCTCCCCTCTAAACCCTTATCAGGCCATAGGATGGTTGGTTCCGGTTGCCTGTGGTTACTGTTGTTCTAAACTTAAGGAAACAAAAATCGGTTACCATCACGAAAGCCAGTATATTGTGGTATGATCACGAAACTAGCATCGGTACTGGTTGGTTCCCAGCATTTCAATATGCGGAACCGATTCAATGTTTCTGACTGACACTGACTGATGGTGGATAAGAAGATCCTCCTCCGTATCTGTTTTCTCAGTCCAAAAATTTTTTGACTGGGTTTTCAACGACCTACATGTATGTGGGATGGTTGCCAGTTACCAGCGGAAAGTCGCCCAGTTTCCTCCCACAATAAAACTGGCAACGCCGCCATATTAGTCGTAAAACACGAAACAATCCGTATCTGTTTCAGTCTACACCTGGGAAGAACAAGTCTGAAGACAATATCAACATTACTGTGTCCATCATAGCGGATAAAGACTACAGCAAACTTCAGGTAAAGACATTCTCTCAGTCAGCCAACCCTTTCTAATTGTCATACAATATAAACTTTGATAAAAAGGTTGAATTGCCAGACAAGCCTACTGTATGATAAGGATGGTTAAATCTTGGACATGCTTGCTCAGTAAATAGCTTGCTCAGTCGATAACTTGATCAGTCGATAGCTTGCTCATTAAATAGCTTGCTCAGTCGATAGCTTTATCAGTCGATAGCTTTATCAGTCGATAGCTTGCTCAGTCAATATCTTGCTCAGTCAATAGCTTGCTCAGTCAATAGCTTGCTCAGTCAATAGCTTGCTTGGTCAATAGCTTGCTCAGTAAATAGCTTGCTCGGTCGATAGCTTGCTCAGTAAATAGCTTGCTCGGTTGATAGCTTGTTCAGTCAATAGCTTGCTCAGTCGATAGCATGCTCAGTCAATAGCTTGCTCAGTCGATAGCTTGCTCAGTCGATAGCTTGCTCAGTAAATAACTTGCTCAGTTAATAGCTTGCTCAGTAAATAGCTTGTTCAGTCAATAGCTTGCTCAGTAAATAGCTTGATCAGTAAATAGCTTGCTCAGTAAATAGCTTGTTCAGTCAATAGCTTGCTCATTAAATAGCTTGATCAGTAAATAGCTTGATCAGTAAATAGCTTGCTCATTAAATAGCTTGCTCAGTCAATAGCTTGCTCAGTAAATAGCTTGATCAGTAAATAGCTTGCTCAGTAAATAGCTTGTTCAGTCAATAGCTTGCTCAGTAAATAGCTTGCTCAGTAAATAGCTTGCTCAGTAAATCGCTTGTTCAGTCAATAGCTTGCTCAGTAAATAGCTTGCTCAGTAAATCGCTTGTTCAGTCAATAGCTTGCTCAGTAAATAGCTTGCTCAGTAAATAGCTTGCTCAGTAAATAGCTTGCTCAGTAAATAGCTTGATCAGTAAATAGCTTGTTCAGTCAATAGCTTGCTCAGTAAATAGCTTGCTCAGTAAATAGCTTGCTCAGTAAATCGCTTGTTCAGTCAATAGCTTGCTCAGTAAATAGCTCGCTCAGTAAATAGCTTGCTCAGTAAATCGCTTGTTCAGTCAATAGCTTGCTCAGTAAATAGCTTGATCAGTAAATAGCTTGATCAGTAAATAGCTTGCTCAGTCAATAGCTTGCTCAGTAAATAGCTTTAGTGAAAGGCAAGCCCCATTCGGTTTTATTCCCGCCGATAACCAAAATTTTATGTTTTATAATCTAATATTCCTTGTATATTTGAATAGGTGAATAAATCAAATCAAATCATATATTGGAAGAGTAAACCTTTCATTTCATACCGATTCGTACTATACCATTGCCAGGAATGCAGCTTTTGCGCTCTACTTAAACATTGGTGAAGGTTTACTTCTATTTGATTGGTGCAGACATTATTGAATATTGAATATTTTTATTCACCTTTATTCACCTTTGGATGACAAAAATTACTTACAGGCGGGAATAAAACTCTATGGAGCTTGTTCTATCCCATAAAATTCCATATTCATTCCACTTCTCCTTATTTCAGGATCTTGGGATTGAAAATGTACGAGTGAAGCTATTTTCTCCAGACCCTCCTCGATCAGATTATAACTTGATCCTGATTTGGTTACTGGCTGTATTCTGTGTGTCTGTGGGATCTCACTGGGCCGGAAACATCACATTCTCACAGTCAGTCTGAGTTTTACATTAGATTGGGTAATCAGAAGTATGATTGAACAAGTGTTTCTGTATTGGGGGGGGGGGGGGGGGGGGAAAGGGCAACGGGGACAGTCCACAGAGCAATAATCTCAAACGGTTGCACAATCAAATCCCGCTCAATCCTAAAAAAAGGAAGAAATTTCTGGATTACATTTACCTAAGAGTTCAATCGCCTAACCCTAACTCCCCATGTTGTAAGTAACTACAGGTTATTACCTGGGAGATATTCCTCGCAAGGCCGCCGTATCAATGACTTCATCATGACCCCTGGCGTAAAACATCAATCAATCAATCAATCAATTGCCTCCCCCCACATCAATCAATCAATCGCCTCCCCCCACTACTCCTCATGGTGTTAGTAACTACAGGTTATTGCCTCGGAGATATTCCTCACAAGGCCGCCGTATTAATGACTTCACTGTGAGTGTGGCGTAAAACATCAATCAATCAATCAATCAATCGCCTCCCCCCACATCAATCAATCAATCGCCTCCCCCCACTACTCCTCATGGTGTAAGTAACTACAGGTTATTACCTGGGAGATATTCTTCACAAGGCCGCCGTATCAATGACTTCATTGTGAGTGTGGCGTAAAACATCAATCAACCAATCAATCAATCGCCTCCCCCCACATCAATCAATCAATCGCCTCCCCCCACTACTCCTCATGGTGTAAGTAACTACAGGTTATTACCTGGGAGATATTCCTCACAAGGCCGCCGTATCAATGACTTCATTGTGAGTGTGGCGTAAAACATCAATCAACCAATCAATCAATCGCCTCCCCCCACTACTCCTCATGCTGTAAGTAAATACAGGTTATTACCTCAGAGATATTCCTCACATGGCCGCCGTATCAATGACTTCGTCGTGAGTGTGGCGTACAACCATCGATCAATCTCTGTATGTGTTTTCATGGTACTGGACTAAAGTAACCTTTAAAGGCCCACTTGCCGCCGTAGCCTGTTTGACATTTGTTAAGAAAACCAATTTGAACGAGCTTACTACGGCTGAAACCACTCAAATTAAACATACCACACATAAAGCATGTCCAATTAGGTTTAGAATGTATAAATAAGGGTGAAAAACAAACGAAGAATCGAAGCTCGATTGCAACAACAACGATCAGTGTTTCTTTAACTTAAGTGTTGGATTACCCTCATTCAAGCGTTTTTGTCTGTGGTTTGCACTCGGCAGCCTTTTATAGTCCCTCTTACTCGATCGCTAGTATGTATTTCTTAGATAAAGTTCGTAAAATTATGCTGTGACGTTAGATCGCTCACAGGACTCCAACCATTACGGCATGCTCAGGTTCTAAGTTTGTTAACATTGCGGGTACCTGAAAAATCTGTTTTTCAATTTCAAATTAAAAATACTAAATGATGTCAAAACTTTCAATTTCTGGTAAAAATAGAAAGTTCCTAACCTTTTCTGTCTGGGAAAAATACAGAAAACCGTCCACTGTTTTTAATGTAAACAGTCTTCTGGATTTTTGCGACAAGTGTGCCTTTAAATTGTATTGATTGGTTTGTCATGTTAAGTATGTAGACTTGTCATTTGAACCATTGTTTGTTTGTCTTTTGTTGAGCTTTTCATATTTCATGTTCGGATGGGTTTCCTCCCACACTAAAACTGGCAACGCCGCCATATCAGTGATATAATCTTGAGTATAGCGTAAAACATCAATCAATCAATCAATCATATTTAATGTTTTATTTGAAGTTACCTACAGAAGCGGCCATATTTGATGCGCCCCGGAGAAGAAAAACTTGTAGATGCTCATCCGAAGTCTGAGAAGGATGATGACGCTGTGAACTTGGGCGTTAAACATCTGGTTGCCTTGGTGATTGTCATGTGTGGCGTTATCTTGGCTCTCTATTTCCTCTATGATTATCTGGGTATGATGAATTTAAATTACACATGAAAGGAAATGTTTTAGTATTTTATTATTTTCTCACAAGTTTAACAGCTATTAAAGGTTTCTCAATGATAATCAGATGCAGTTTTAAGATTAAACTGTCTGTGTAAGTGGCATGAACAGCATTCAGCATTCCTGAACAGCATTCCACCAATGGGTCGCGGGTTCGAATCCCACTCAGTCCAAAAAATAAAATTGGAAAATTTTCTGACTGGGTTTTCACTTGAACAACCTACAATGTATGTCGGATGGTGTCCAGTTACCAAGGGAAGGTCGTGGGTTTCCTTTGGACATAGAGCTGCCCTGGTTTCCACCCACAATAAAACTGGCAACGCCGCCATATAAGTGAAATAATCTTGAGCCCGGCGTAAAACACCAAACAATCAATCAATCAATCACCATCTTCACCAAGAAGCACAATGTATGAGCTTTCTTATAATACAAATCTCGAGGATGTTATAGTAGTTTTTAATAAACCAGAGAAACACTAAAATGTACTGATACATCCAGGCCGTTTGTTATTAGCACAAATCTTCAGCTTGTACAGTTTTCTGGCTCTAACAATATTTCTTATCTAAACCTCAATCCTTTTTTCAGAGTTACTTCAAATGCTCAACTTCTCTCGATACTCAAAATTTTAGAAAAATGTCTAATTTTGGCAGCTCTACCCATGCTTAGATACTTGTATTCTCAACGCAAATATTTACAGATTATACCAAAATAAAAATTTTAAAATGCCTCCATTTCTATAATTTCAGTATACGTCATCATTGCTGTGTTCTGTATTGCTGGCTCAATGTCTCTCTTTAACTGTATTTGGCCGTGGATAGAAAATGTTTCACCTATATACAGGTTAGTCAGTCTCTGTATACCTATATAAATTATTTCCCATTTCATTACATTTGGGTTGGAAGACTGTGGAAAACAGCTGACATTTTCGCCTTCTTCCAATATTTCCCAAAATTTGTATAGAAACTTGTCATATATTTATGAACACTAAAACACACACATATAAGTAAAATAATCTTGAATATGCTAGCAAATAATAAAACAACCATTCCATAAATTGATTCTAGAACTATTTTATTTATTCAGGATACCAGCCAATAAAATCCCTTGTCTCTCACACCGGCCACAGATAAAAGCTATCATTTTATTGGTTGTTTGCTGTGCAGTTGGAATCACATGGGCAATAGAAAGAAAAGCCAGGTAGATAGATTTACTATGGTTATTGAGAACTTTTTATGTGTATTTGTCTTTTACAAACAGGTAAGGGAGCTTATCTAATTATCGTTTGTCTTTTGATCGTCTA
The DNA here is from genome assembly GCA_963971465.1 of Lepidochitona cinerea. Classification (NCBI taxonomy): domain Eukaryota; kingdom Metazoa; phylum Mollusca; class Polyplacophora; order Chitonida; family Tonicellidae; genus Lepidochitona; species Lepidochitona cinerea. The sequence continues at coordinate 2,345,209 of OZ020559.1, forward strand.
AAACTATTGAAAAAGACGATGCTTAAGTAGGTTGTTTTTTGTGGTGATGTCATAATTAATTCTCATCAATATGCAAATTGTTGAGTAGATTCTGTTTAACACTTGTGAATTACTAAAGCAAATTTTATAGTTTTGATTTTCTTTCCATGGAGTTAATTTAAAAGAGGAATAAAAGTTTAAACCCAATTTTTATAGAGTCAACTTTTAGAACAAACAAGAGTTAGTCATGGGTTGGTAAAGTTGGAGAAATCCCAGACCTTCAATTTATGGTTGCTACTGGACGCTTTATTTTAACGGCATTATGACTGATGGGGGTAGGCCTATGTACCTTAAACAAATATATTTAAAACAAAAATATCTAATCATGTGCTTGGTGTTTTTATTAATGACACTCTTTGAAATTGGAGTTTGGATCCTCTTTAGTGTTAGATTTAACATGACACTTCTAATTGTTTGTCTGAGACAAAGAAATGATATAAATACATATAACCAGATCTTAATAAATTACTTACTAAAATCAACATTTCGGTCTTATGAATGAGAGTACAAATAACAAACGCGTCTTTTGATCAGTAAATGCTGCAAACTCTCAGCCGTTTTTGTCTTTTGCCAAGTGTCCCATGCTGTAAAGCATCGTCTTTTTAGAAGCTCTTCTAACAAAAGATGATGGGTGTTGTCCCATATCGTCTTTTTCAATCGTTTTAGACAATTGAACAAAAACCGATAATTGGGTACTTTGCTTAAGTGTTTCCTTCCTGAAATGTTTTACATACACTTCTCAGTTGCTCAGCATGTGGTCTCACAGTTAGAGGCTTTTCCCATTCACTTCTCTTTATTTCAGGATCTTGGGATTGAAAACGTAAGAGTGAAGCTATTTTCTCCAGACCCTCCTCGATCGGATTATAACTTGATCCTGATTTGAAATAATAATATGACTCAGCCAATCAATTACATGTAATTAATCAATTAACAACTCAATCAATTACCCAATGTTGTTATTTTCAGTTTTGCCTGGATATTACAGGACATGTGAATCTCCCAATGTTGTTATTTTCAGTTTTGCCTGGATATTACAGGACATGTGAATCTCCCAATGTTGTTATTTTCAGTTTTGCCTGGATATTACAGGACATGTAAATCTCCCAATGTTGTTATTTTCAGTTTTGCCTGGATATTACAGGACATGTGAATCTCCCAATGTTGTTATTTTCAGTTTTGCCTGGATATTACACGACATGTGAATCTCCCAATGTTGTTATTTTCAGTTTTGCCTGGATATTACAGGACATACTAGGGCTGACTTTCTGTATCTCTATGTTAGCTAGTATTAGACTACCCAGCCTAAAGGTAAGCCATGTTTGATTATCTGGAGCCTGTTTCACAAAGCGGCGTAGATGTCTTTTTTGCGTAACATTCTTACTAACGTATCTCTACAGTTTTGGTAGTATCCGGCATTTGATCTTAATCGCCAATTCCTGAAGCCTGTTTCACAAAGCGGCGTAGATGTCTTTTTTGCGTAACTTTCTTACTAACGTATCTCCACAGTATGGGTTGCTATGGCAGTTACGTAAAAACTTACGCTACGGCGCTTTGTGAAACAGGCTCCTGTTCCAGAAAATTCTACTGACTGAAGCCAAACTCCTGCCTGTCATCAACCTAGTGAAATATCATGGGTTGTGGATTATTATAATAACTTATGATGGGGTAATAAAGGTCTAAATGATATACCCCTTTTTAACACAATCAGAAACTTGTCTCTATGGTTATTTTAGACAAGAAGATTTTCCCTGTGCCCGTTTGTTCATAAAGATATAATGTAAAACCATGGTCTGAATATTGCGAATCAAAAATCATTATTTGGAAAATATATTTTATATTTTATATAAGCATCTCAAGTTAATGAAAATGAATGGCTGAAGTTGTTTGCTTGATAAATGATAGTTTTGAGCGTAATAAAGGATTGATATCATTTGACAGGTCTGTACAATTCTACTGTGATAGGGTGTAATAAAGGATTGATATTATTTGACAGGTCTGTACAATTCTACTGTGATAGGGTGTAATAAAGGATTGATATTATTTGACAGGTCTGTACAATTCTACTGTAATAAGGTGTAATAAAGGATTGCTATTATTTGACAGGTCTGTACAATTCTACTGTGATAAGGTGTAATAAAGGATTGATATTATTTGACAGGTCTGTACAATTCTACTGTGATAGGGTGTAATAAAGGATTGTTATTATTTGACAGGTCTGTACAATTCTACTGTAATAAGGTGTAATAAAGGATTGCTATTATTTGACAGGTCTGTACAATTCTACTGTGATAGGGTGTAATAAAGGATTGCTATTATTTGACAGGTCTGTACAATTCTACTGTAATAAGGTGTAATAAAGGATTGCTATTATTTGACAGGTCTGTACAATTCTACTGTAATAAGGTGTAATAAAGGATTGCTATTATTTGACAGGTCTGTACAATTCTACTGTGATAGGGTGTAATAAAGGATTGATATTATTTGACAGGTCTGTACAATTCTACTGTGATAGGGTGTAATAAAGGATTGATATTATTTGACAGGTCTGTACAATTCTACTGTGATAGGGCGTAATAAAGGATTGATATTATTTGACAGGTCTGTACAATTCTACTGTGATAGGGTGTAATAAAGGATTGATATTATTTGACAGGTCTGTACAATTCTACTGTGATAGGGTGTAATAAAGGATTGTTATTATTTGACAGGTCTGTACAATTCCACTGTGATAAGGTGTAATAAAGGATTGATATCATTTGACAGGTCTGTACAATTCCACTGTGATAGGGTGTAATAAAGGATTGATATCATTTGACAGGTCTGTACAATTCTACTGTGATAGGGTGTAATAAAGGATTGATATTATTTGAGAGGTCTGTACAATTCTACTGTGATAGGGTGTAATAAAGGATTGTTATTATTTGACAGGTCTGTACAATTCTACTGTAATAAGGTGTAATAAAGGATTGTTATTATTTGACAGGTCTGTACAATTCTACTGTGATAGGGTGTAATAAAGGATTGATATTATTTGAGAGGTCTGTACAATTCTACTGTGATAGGGTGTAATAAAGGATTGTTATTATTTGACAGGTCTGTACAATTCTACTGTGATAGGGTGTAATAAAGGATTGATATTATTTGACAGGTCTGTACAATTCTACTGTAATAGGGTGTAATAAAGGATTGATATTATTTGAGAGGTCTGTACAATTCTACTGTGATAGGGTGTAATAAAGGATTGTTATTATTTGACAGGTCTGTACAATTCTACTGTAATAGGGTGTAATAAAGGATTGATATCATTTGACAGGTCTGTACAATTCTACTGTGATAGGGTGTAATAAAGGATTGATATTATTTGAGAGGTCTGTACAATTCTACTGTGATAGGGTGTAATAAAGGATTGTTATTATTTGACAGGTCTGTACAATTCTACTGTGATAGGGTGTAATAAAGGATTGTTATTATTTGACAGGTCTGTACAATTCTACTGTAATAAGGTGTAATAAAGGATTGATATTATTTGACAGGTCTGTACAATTCCACTGTGATAGGGTGTAATAAAGGATTGTTATTATTTGACAGGTCTGTACAATTCTACTGTAATAAGGTGTAATAAAGGATTGATATTATTTGACAGGTCTGTACAATTCCACTGTGATAGGGTGTAATAAAGGATTGTTATTATTTGACAGGTCTGTACAATTCTACTGTGATAGGGTGTAATAAAGGATTGATATTATTTGACAGGTCTGTACAATTCTACTGTAATAAGGTGTAATAAAGGATTGATATTATTTGACAGGTCTGTACAATTCTACTGTGATAGGGTGTAATAAAGGATTGTTATTATTTGACAGGTCTGTACAATTCTACTGTAATAAGGTGTAATAAAGGATTGATATTATTTGACAGGTCTGTACAATTCCACTGTGATAGGGTGTAATAAAGGATTGTTATTATTTGACAGGTCTGTACAATTCTACTGTGATAGGGTGTAATAAAGGATTGATATTATTTGACAGGTCTGTACAATTCTACTGTGATAAGGTGTAATAAAGGATTGATATCATTTGACAGGTCTGTACAATTCCACTGTGATAGGGTGTAATAAAGGATTGATATCATTTGACAGGTCTGTACAATTCTACTGTGATAGGGTGTAATAAAGGATTGATATTATTTGAGAGGTCTGTACAATTCTACTGTGATAGGGTGTAATAAAGGATTGTTATTATTTGACAGGTCTGTACAATTCTACTGTAATAAGGTGTAATAAAGGATTGATATTATTTGACAGGTCTGTACAATTCTACTGTGATAGGGTGTAATAAAGGATTGATATTATTTGACAGGTCTGTACAATTCTACTGTAATAAGGTGTAATAAAGGATTGATATTATTTGACAGGTCTGTACAATTCTACTGTGATAGGGTGTAATAAAGGATTGTTATTATTTGACAGGTCTGTACAATTCTACTGTGATAGGGTGTAATAAAGGATTGATATTATTTGACAGGTCTGTACAATTCTACTGTAATAAGGTGTAATAAAGGATTGATATTATTTGACAGGTCTGTACAATTCTACTGTGATAGGGTGTAATAAAGGATTGATATCATTTGACAGGTCTGTACAATTCTACTGTAATAAGGTGTAATAAAGGATTGATATTATTTGACAGGTCTGTACAATTCCACTGTGATAGGGTGTAATAAAGGATTGATATTATTTGACAGGTCTGTACAATTCTACTGTAATAAGGTGTAATAAAGGATTGATATTATTTGACAGGTCTGTACAATTCTACTGTGATAGGGTGTAATAAAGGATTGTTATTATTTGACAGGTCTGTACAATTCTACTGTGATAGGGTGTAATAAAGGATTGATATTATTTGACAGGTCTGTACAATTCTACTGTAATAAGGTGTAATAAAGGATTGATATTATTTGACAGGTCTGTACAATTCTACTGTGATAGGGTGTAATAAAGGATTGTTATTATTTGACAGGTCTGTACAATTCTACTGTAATAAGGTGTAATAAAGGATTGCTATTATTTGACAGGTCTGTACAATTCTACTGTGATAGGGTGTAATAAAGGATTGCTATTATTTGACAGGTCTGTACAATTCTACTGTAATAAGGTGTAATAAAGGATTGCTATTATTTGACAGGTCTGTACAATTCTACTGTAATAAGGTGTAATAAAGGATTGATATTATTTGACAGGTCTGTACAATTCTACTGTGATAGGGTGTAATAAAGGATTGATATTATTTGACAGGTCTGTACAATTCTACTGTAATAAGGTGTAATAAAGGATTGATATTATTTGACAGGTCTGTACAATTCTACTGTGATAGGGTGTAATAAAGGATTGATATTATTTGACAGGTCTGTACAATTCTACTGTGATAGGGTGTAATAAAGGATTGTTATTATTTGACAGGTCTGTACAATTCTACTGTAATAAGGTGTAATAAAGGATTGATATTATTTGACAGGTCTGTACAATTCCACTGTGATAGGGTGTAATAAAGGATTGATATTATTTGACAGGTCTGTACAATTCCACTGTGATAGGGTGTAATAAAGGATTGATATTATTTGACAGGTCTGTACAATTCTACTGTGATAGGGTGTAATAAAGGATTGTTATTATTTGACAGGTCTGTACAATTCTACTGTAATAAGGTGTAATAAAGGATTGATATTATTTGACAGGTCTGTACAATTCCACTGTGATAGGGTGTAATAAAGGATTGATATTATTTGACAGGTCTGTACAATTCTACTGTGATAGGGTGTAATAAAGGATTGATATTATTTGACAGGTCTGTACAATTCCACTGTGATAGGGTGTAAAAAAGGATTGATATCATTTGACAGGTCTGTACAATTCTACTGTGATAGGGTGTAATAAAGGATTGTTATTATTTGACAGGTCTGTACAATTCTACTGTGATAGGGTGTAATAAAGGATTGATATCATTTGACAGGTCTGTACAATTCCACTGTGATAGGGTGTAATAAAGGATTGATATCATTTGACAGGTCTGTACAATTCTACTGTGATAGGGCGTAATAAAGGATTGATATTATTTGACAGGTCTGTACAATTCTACTGTGATAGGGTGTAATAAAGGATTGCTATTATTTGACAGGTCTGTACAATTCTACTGTGATAGGGTGTAATAAAGGATTGCTATTATTTGACAGGTCTGTACAATTCTACTGGTGCTACTTTTCTTCTACGACATATTCTTTGTTTTCATCACAAAGTACATTACTAAGGTAAGCTATTCATCATTTCAATTCTAATTTTTATTTTAAAAGACTTCAGTGTAACTAAAAAGTTTTGCTGATTTTCTGTTACTATAACAGTAGTCTTGTATGGAGTTCCAATTTTTTTTTGCTATATCTTCTTGTTTATGCAAGTACATGTATAGGGCCTGGGAGTTTCCCCCCGAGAGATTGTAACGATATCAGGTGACAGATGACGTTTTTGATGACGGTGTGACTTCGATTCACGTCTTTTGTGCGAAAACCTCAAAACCGAACATCACATTTGAATGATAAAGGCTTGCCACATGCGCAATGGCAAGGCCGATGACAGGAAGTTTGTGGAATTTTCACTATACTCCCACTCCGTATTTTGTCACCATCAGTCCCAATGTAGGGGAGTTGCCATGGTGACACACATGTCATACCTGTAGTCTTTCGCTCCAATACAAAGCTTCCACCAATTGGTCCGGGGTTCAAACCTCACTCAGTTCAAACACAATAATTAAAAAATACATCTATGTACTGACGGAGGGATGGGGGAGGCTTTGTGGGTAGCAATAAATGCAAACCATCCATCAACTCCTATCCAAGTTTGACTAGATTCCCATATAAGGAATGTTTCCAGGTACCTGCCATAGGTCAGAACCAAAATTATGGTGTCCTCTTGAAATAAACCCGGCAATTCCACCAAATGCAATTGTGATAATAATAATATTGCATATAACATCAACCAATCATAAACAAAAATTTTTTTACTTATTGGAAATTTTATCCCGTTAATTTCTCACCATCATACCTGTAGGCCTACTAATGTGCATGCCTTTGAATATGAATAAGATCTTGAGGGTTTGGTTTTGAAATGCACATACAGTATAATTCCACTGATTATCTCCCTTGTTTCAGAATGGTCAGAGTGTGATGGTAGAGGTCGCCACTGGAGGAGGCGGTACTTCTGGAGAACAAGTAAGTCATGTGACCTCCCATTTCTAAGGTCTAAATCAATGAACTATATGCGTGGTATTTGATATGCATTGAATGCCGCCATTACTACATGTATGAGATGATGCAATAGTGATCCAGATCAGTTATGCCCGTGATCTTCAACTATCAATGGCGGCACATTTTACAAAGTCAGATACAAACCAGCCAATGAGACATGTCCATTCCACGCATATAGTTCATTGGTCTAAATAGTCAAAATGACTTTCTCAGCTATCGCTATGATATTGCCCCAGTTATGTGCTGATTACCCTGTAGTTGTTTGTGCACACATACAATAGCCTGATCAAGGACTAGTGTAAGCAGCATTTATCCCAGTCATATCATGTCTGTTTTGTGAATTGATTTGTCAAACAACCAAACATAAAATGGTTAATGATTCAATAATTGACCGATTGCTTGATGACGTCACTTGGAATTTATGCGCAAAGCATTTCGGGAGATTGAGGGAAGTTAAAGTAATTTTAAAATATGGCGAAAGAAATAATACTGTATCGAAAAAAAATGTAAAATGTGTTAAGTTACCATAAAAATGTGTGGAAAAAACCAGCTTGTGTCATCAATGTTTTCCAAAAAAGCGACATCCTGCTAACAACCAATAAACAAAATGGCGAACTGAGGTACATTTTACCCATAAAGCTTTGCATAAATCTATGTGACGTCATCAGGCTCGGCGGTGATTGGTTGACTGGGTTGCTTATTAACTGGCTGATTGGGTCATATTAAGATTTTATGTTCACTTTAAGTTTTGACAAAGTAAATTATGGAAACTACATATATAAGTGATATTGCCGAAAGTAAGGATTTTAGAATATGTATCTTCAATCTATCAGTGATAGTTTAATGCCTTATTTGCATTCATCTTAATTCTCCAGTCATCAAATTCTATTGTTCTAAATTCCTGTTTTGTTTCTTTCAGTTGCCGATGGTGTTCATTGTCCCACGTCTATCTCGTAGCCTTGACGTGTTGTGTCTACGACCATATTCTCTCCTGGGGTTTGGGGATATCATTGTACCAGGTAACAATAGACGTCTATCTCGTAGCCTTGATGTGTTGTGTCTACGACCATATTCTCTCCTGGGGTTTGGGGATATCATTGTACCAGGTAACAATAGACGTCTATCTCGTAGCCTTGACGTGTTGTGTCTACGACCATATTCTCTCCTGTGGTTTGGGGATATCATTGTACCAGGTAACAATAGACGTCTATCTCATAGCCTTGACGTGTTGTGTCTACGACCCTATTCTCTCCTGGGGTTTGGGGATATCATTGTACCAGGTAACAATAGACGTCTATCTCGTAGCCTTGACGTGTCTACGACCATATTCTCTCCTGGGGTTTGGGGATATCATTGTACCAGGTAACAATAGACGTCTATCTCGTAGCCTTGACGTGTTGTGTCTACGACCCTATTCTCTCCTGGGGTTTGGGGATATCATTGTACCAGGTAACAATAGACGTCTATCTTGTAGCCTTGAAGTGTTGTGTCTACGACCCTATTCTCTCCTGGGGTTTGGGGATATCATTGTACCAGGTAACAATAGACGTCTATCTCGTAGCCTTGACGTGTCTACGACCATATTCTCTCCTGGGGTTTGGGGATGTCATTGTACCAGGTAACAATAGACGTCTATCTCGTAGCCTTGACGTGTTGTGTCTACGACCCTATTCTCTCCTGGGGTTTGGGGATATCATTGTACCAGGTAACAATAGACGTCTATCTCGTAGCCTTGACGTGTCTACGACCATATTCTCTCCTGGGGTTTGGGGATGTCATTGTACCAGGTAACAATAGACGTCTATCTCGTAGCCTTGACGTGTTGTGTCTACGACCATATTCTCTCCTGGGGTTTGGGGATATCATTGTACCAGGTAACAATAGACGTCTATCTCGTAGCCTTGACGTGTTGTGTCTACGACCATATTCTCTCCTGGGGTTTGGGGATATCATTGTACCAGGTAACAATAGACGTCTATCTCGTAGCCTTGACGTGTTGTGTCTACGACCATATTCTCTCCTGTGGTTTGGGGATATCATTGTACCAGGTAACAATAGACGTCTATCTCGTAGCCTTGACGTGTTGTGTCTACGACCATATTCTCTCCTGGGGTTTGGGGATATCATTGTACCAGGTAACAATAGACGTCTATCTCGTAGCCTTGACGTGTTGTGTCTACGACCATATTCTCTCCTGGGGTTTGGGGATATCATTGTACCAGGTAACAATAGACGTCTATCTCGTAGCCTTGACGTGTTGTGTCTACGACCATATTCTCTCCTGGGGTTTGGGGATATCATTGTACCAGGTAACAATAGACGTCTATCTCGTAGCCTTGACGTGTTGTGTCTACGACCCTATTCTCTCCTGGGGTTTGGGGATATCAGTGTACCAGGTAACAATAGACGTCTATCTTGTAGCCTTGACGTGTTGTGTCTACGACCCTATTCTCTCCTGGGGTTTGGGGATATCATTGTACCAGGTAACAATAGACGTCTATCTCGTAGCCTTGACGTGTCTACGACCATATTCTCTCCTGGGGTTTGGGGATATCATTGTACCAGGTAACAATAGACGTCTATCTTGTAGCCTTGACGTGTTGTGTCTACGACCATATTCTCTCCTGGGGTTTGGGGATATCTTTGTACCAGGTAACAATAGACGTCTATCTTGTAGCCTTGACGTGTTGTGTCTACGACCATATTCTCTCCTGGGGTTTGGGGATATCATTGTACCAGGTAACAATAGACGTCTATCTCGTAGCCTTGACGTGTTGTGTCTACGACCATATTCTCTCCTGGGGTTTGGGGATATCATTGTACCAGGTAACAATAGACGTCTATCTCGTAGCCTTGACGTGTTGTGTCTACGACCATATTCTCTCCTGGGGTTTGGGGATATCATTGTACCAGGTAACAATAGACGTCTATCTCGTAGCCTTGACGTGTCTACGACCATATTCTCTCCTGGGGTTTGGGGATATCATTGTACCAGGTAACAATAGACGTCTATCTCGTAGCCTTGACGTGTCTACGACCATATTCTCTCCTGGGGTTTGGGGATATCATTGTACCAGGTAACAATAGACGTCTATCTCGTAGCCTTGACGTGTCTACGACCATATTCTCTCCTGGGGTTTGGGGATATCATTGTACCAGGTAACAATAGACGTCTATCTCGTAGCCTTGACGTGTTGTGTCTACGACCCTATTCTCTCCTGGGGTTTGGGGATATCATTGTACCAGGTAACAATAGACGTCTATCTCATAGCCTTGACGTGTTGTGTCTACGACCCTATTCTCTCCTGGGGTTTGGGGATATCATTGTACCAGGTAACAATAGACTTCTATCTCGTAGCCTTGACGTGTTGTGTCTACGACCCTATTCTCTCCCGGGGTTTGGGGATATCATTGTACCAGGTAACAATAGACGTCTATCTCGTAGCCTTGACGTGTTGTGTCTACGACCATATTCTCTCCTGGGGTTTGGGGATATCATTGTACCAGGTAACAATAGACGTCTATCTCGTAGCCTTGACGTGTTGTGTCTACGTCCCTATTCTCTGCCGGGGTTTGGGGATATCATTGTACCAGGTAACAATAGACGTCTATCTCGTAGCCTTGACGTGTTGTGTCTACGACCCTATTCTCTCCTGGGGTTTGGGGATATCATTGTACCAGGTAACAATAGACGTCTATCTCGTAGCCTTGACGTGTTGTGTCTACGACCATATTCTCTCCTGGGGTTTGGGGATATCATTGTACCAGGTAACAATAGACGTCTATCTCGTAGCCTTGACGTGTTGTGTCTACGACCATATTCTCTCCTGGGGTTTGGGGATATCATTGTACCAGGTAACAATAGACGTCTATCTTGTAGCCTTGAAGTGTTGTGTCTACGACCCTATTCTCTCCTGGGGTTTGGGGATATCATTGTACTAGGTAACAATAGACGTCTATCTCGTAGCCTTGACGTGTTGTGTCTACGACCCTATTCTCTCCTGGGGTTTGGGGATATCATTGTACTAGGTAACAATAGACGTCTATCTCGTAGCCTTGACGTGTTGTGTCTACGACCCTATTCTCTCCTGGGGTTTGGGGATATCATTGTACCAGGTAACAATAGACGTCTATCTCGTAGCCTTGACGTGTTGTGTCTACGACCATATTCTCTCCTGGGGTTTGGGGATATCATTGTACCAGGTAACAATAGACGTCTATCTCGTAGCCTTGACGTGTTGTGTCTACGACCATATTCTCTCCTGGGGTTTGTGGATATCATTGTACCAGGTAACAATAGACGTCTATCTCGTAGCCTTGACGTGTCTACGACCATATTCTCTCCTGGGGTTTGGGGATATCATTGTACCAGGTAACAATAGACGTCTATCTCGTAGCCTTGACGTGTCTACGACCATATTCTCTCCTGGGGTTTGGGGATATCATTGTACCAGGTAACAATTGACGTCTATCTCGTAGCCTTGACGTGTTGTGTCTACGACCATATTCTCTCCTGGGGTTTGGGGATATCATTGTACCAGGTAACAATAGACGTCTAACTCGTAGCCTTGATGTGTTGTGTCTACGACCCTATTCTCTCCTGTGGTTTGGGGATATCATTGTACCAGGTAACAATAGACGTCTATCTCGTAGCCTTGACGTGTTGTGTCTACGACCCTATTCTCTCCTGGGGTTTGGGGATATCATTGTACCAGGTAACAATAGACGTCTATCTCGTGGCCTTGACGTGTTGTGTCTACGACCCTATTCTCTCCTGGGGTTTGGGGATATCATTGTACCAGGTAACAATTGACGTCTATCTCGTAGCCTTGACGTGTTGTGTCTACGGCCATATTCTCTCCTGGGGTTTGGGGATATCATTGTACCAGGTAACAATAGACGTCTATCTCGTAGCCTTGACGTGTTGTGTCTACGACCATATTCTCTCCTGGGGTTTGGGGATATCATTGTACCAGGTAACAATAGACGTCTATCTCGTAGCCTTGACGTGTTGTGTCTACGACCCTATTCTCTCCTGGGGTTTGGGGATATCATTGTACCAGGTAACAATAGACGTCTATCTCGTAGCCTTGACGTGTCTACGACCATATTCTCTCCTGGGGTTTGGGGATGTCCTTGTACCAGGTAACAATATTTATGAGCACTAAAACACACGGGCACAGGGAAAATCTTCTTGTCTAAAATAACCACGGAGACAAGTTTCTAATTGTGTTAAAAAGAGGTATATCATTTAGACCTTTATACCCCATCATAAATTGTTGTAATAAAGTAAACCTATGATATTTCATTAGGTTAACGACTGACAGGAGCTTGGCCTTAGTCAGTAGAATTTTCTGGAACACTTTGTATTGCATTGACAATGCTTATGCATCTTAAGCTATAGTAAGAATATCGTCAGACTATATATTATGGGGTCATGGGAAAAGACAGTGAAAATTCCCCCCCCCCCCCCATACCCCTTTCCCAGAAAACCTAGGTAGAAGGCAGACAGGGGAGTTTAGCCCTGACCAGTATGTCTTTCAAACTCTTGTTCTTTTTATAAGCAATGACTGGCCTTTGGGTCAGAGGTCGAGCAAGTTTACTTTGAAGTAGTTTGTATTCTTCTACTATAATCTTGGCCATAGCAATGCTAGCTTTGTTATACTGAAACACAAATGGTATTATAGTTTTTTCACGACATCTTCCGGGGTCCAAGTTCAAACCCAAAGGATAAATAGTTTGTAATGTTTGAATCCAAAAACTTTCCCTTTCCAAACGTTTGTGTTTGGTATCTGCAGCGGAAGTGAGAAAAGGGATTTTCTCAATAGGCATAATTTCAAAATGGTCCTTGACCGAATGACCTTGAGTATTGAAATGTTGTGCCACGGGTACATCATGTTTAAGTCTTATACTATATAAATGGTTGGCTGCTCTTTGTCGTAGAGAATTCTGAGTTTCTCCGACGTACTGTTTGCGACATTTTTTGCACGTGATTACATACACGATATTAGAGGAGTCACAATTAAGACTCTCTGCCATTTGATATTTGTCGCGAGTTTGTTCTCCGAAAAAGGTACCGCGATCGGGTACGTATATATCGAGTTTGCATCGCGTCTTAAGGCATTTCATTGATGTACCTGAGAGAAATGTTGGACGGTAATGGTACACTCGTGAAGGGGAGGTAAGCGTATCGGGGGATGAAGGGGGGAACATGATTTGTCTTACTGTGTTAGATTTAATCCTTCGGAGTAATCTAATAGAATACTTCCTAGGGAGGAGAGCTTTAAAAAGAACAGAACAAGCCTGGTTAAAAAAATCTAAAGAACTACAGTTTCTATAGAATCTAAATATCTGAGATTTAATGACTCCCTTGAAAGTGTGAGGAGGATGGTATGACCCAGCATGTAGCAGCTGATGCGTGTCAGTAGGTTTGAAGAATACTTTGTAATCTAGATACCCAGTAGTATGATATGTATGACCCTTGTAAATAGTTACATCCAAAAAATCCACAGAAGTGTGATCAATAGTAGGCTGTAATTTAATGCTTGAGTCGTGAGAATTAAGAGTATCAATGAAAATATGAAGGTCTTCCAACGTATGTTGCCAAATGATAAAAATGTCATCCAGATACCGAAGGTAAATAAAAGGTTGTTTGTGACATTTGTGAAGAATGTCACTCTCCCACTCAGCCATAAAAATAGAGGCAAAGTTAGGACTAAAACGTTTCCCCATAGCACACCCTTTAATTTGCTGAAAGATCTCCCCATTGAATTCAAAATCGTTTCCTTTTAAGCTGAGTTCCAGCAATTCTAAAATGTCTTTATCCGGACGACGGTGGTCAGGATATCTTTGGAATGCTGATTTTATGGATTTACTATGTGGGATGGTTGCCAGTTACCAACGGAAGGTCGTGGGTTTCCTCCGGGCATAGAGCCCGGTTTCCTCCCACAATAAAACTGGCAACGCCGCCATATAAGTGAAATAATCTTGAGCGCGGCGTAAAACACCAATCAATCAATCAATTTATGGATTTAAGACCCAGATCTATGTCAATGTTTGTATACATAGACTCCACATCCAGAGTAACTAAAATCACATCTTGTGGGATGGATTTCTCAGATAATTTGGCCAATAAATCATCCGTATTTTTTATAAAGCTAGGATGCCGATTCGCTATTGGTTTTAGATAGTAATCAATTAGCTCTGATATTCTGTAACTTTTACTGCCACAATCTGAGATAATAGGACGCCCAGGGGGCATTGTAGGCTTCGGCCATTTTTCAATGGGTTTGTGAATTTTCGGAAGAATATAGAAGACCCTGTTTTTGGAGTTATGATCAGATTCCAAATAGCGATACTGTTTTTCATTAAGTAAGCCTTTATCTTGAAGAGAAACAAGAATTTTATTAAACTTCCTAACATTTTCAGGCCAAATTTCCTTATCAAGTTTTTTGTAATGAAGAGGGTTGCTTAGCTGCCGTTCTATCTCTTCAATATAATCCTGTTTTGACATAATAACTGTTGCCGAACCTTTATCAGCAGGTTTAATAACTATGTTTGGATTTCTCCTTAGCTTACTTAAGGCAAGACATTCTGAATGAGTAAGGTTATGTTTGTTTTTCTGATTAGTTAAAATATCAAACTTCCTAGATACAGAGTCACAACTAATGTTTATCTCTGGGTCATACATGTGAGAAGGGGGTGTATAGCCGCTTTTAGATGTAAATGGCTTGCGTACCCCACTAGAATCTCGGTAGATATCAGCCAGACTAAGATTTCTGGAGAACTCCATAACATGCACTAATTTACTAATAGAAAAGTCCCTATCAGATAATGGTTTTGGGCAAGGCACAAATGAGAGTCCTCTATTGAGTAGAGATATATCATCAACAGTGAGTTCCTCGTTACTAAGATTAACAATATTACTTCCTAAGCCGAAAGTAGGGTGGCACATGCCCTGTCCCAAATTTAGTTTAAATCTAGTGTCTGAAGCCAGTGAGTATACAAGCAATTTGCTGTATCTTCGGTCCAGTGAATTTTGTCCGTGGATACTCTAAATTTTGAATTGGGAATTTTTGGTATGACCATAACTCTCTTCATCTTGGAAGCAGAAGAGTTATATAGGTTCAGGTTCGAAACTTCACTGGCCGGTAATTTTGTGGATGACTGGATCTCTACAAAGTAGATGAGCGAATTGGAAAAAGTCTTCCTAACCGCTGTCATCATGTTGCGCATTTGATTTAACGGTTTGGGGATATCATTGTACCAGGTAACAATAGACGTCTATCTCGTAGCCTTGACGTGTTGTGTCTACGACCATATTCTCTCCTGGGGTTTGGGGATATCATTGTACCAGGTAACAAAAGACGTCTATCTCGTAGCCTTGACGTGTTGTGTCTACGACCCTATTCTCTCCCGGGGTTTGGGGATATCATTGTACCAGGTAACAATAGACGTCTATCTCGTAGCCTTGACGTGTTGTGTCTACGACCCTATTCTCTCCCGGGGTTTGGGGATATCATTGTACCAGGTAACAAAAGACGTCTATCTCGTAGCCTTGACGTGTTGTGTCTACGACCCTATTCTCTCCCGGGGTTTGGGGATATCATTGTACCAGGTAACAATAGACGTCTATCTCGTAGCCTTGACGTGTTGTGTCTACGACCCTATTCTCTCCTGGGGTTTGGGGATATCATTGTACCAGGTAACAATAGACGTCTATCTCGTAGCCTTGACGTGTTGTGTCTACGACCATATTCTCTCCTGGGGTTTGGGGATATCATTGTACCAGGTAACAATAGACGTCTATCTCGTAGCCTTGACGTGTTGTGTCTACGACCATATTCTCTCCTGGGGTTTGGGGATATCATTGTACCAGGTAACAATAGACGTCTATCTGGTAGCCTTGATGTGTTGTGTCTACGACCCTATTCTCTCCTGGGGTTTGGGGATATCATTGTACCAGGTAACAATAGACGTCTATCTCGTAGCCTTGACGTGTTGTGTCTACGACCCTATTCACTGGGTGGATAATGTTGAGTATGGCATAAAACATCAATCTAGCGAGTGGAGTGTTCCACGTTGACATTGGAATATTTATTTATTTTATTCACCTTAAAAAACATATGTATAAATAGATAAAAGTAATACAATATTTTGACTTGTATCGTCATCAATATATCATAGATTTCTTTACAGTCACTTCAACTTTATCCCAACTTTACGTTTATCCTACACTTTACCCCTGAAAAAACATTTACATGTATGCTTTTCAAATGTTTTAGTTCTTTTAAAACAAAACATCTTTCCCAGATAACCAACATGTAATATCTATGGAAGTTTAAAGAAATCTGATTGGCTAAATTCAAACTGTTACAATAAACTCTAAATTCCTCCGTCATCATTTACCGGTATGTATCTGTTTTAGGGTTCCTGGTGTCATTCAGTACAGGTTTTGGGCGTAAAGTTCGCAGTCCGCGAGTCTACTTCATTGGAGGAATTCTGGGTAATAAAATACTGATATCTCGTTTTGCTAAAAAAGAAAAAAAGCTACAAAATTATGAGTGGACTTAAATAAGTTTTCATTTATTGAATTGATTTGATTGATTGATTTGATTTATTCACCAAACCAGAAAATATACACACAAAAAATATGACAGTAAATAACAAAGTTTGGTTTAACTGGCGGGATTAAAACCCTATCGGAATTGAATTACACGTAAGTGAAAAAGTTAGAGAAAGTTCTTAAAATATAGAATGCTGAGTATCCAGACAGTACAGTTTCTGACCACTACTGCAGTTGGGTAGATTTTGAAAACAGATATCAATTTCTGGAGGTATCCAACATTGTGCAGATAGCCAATCCCATGATATGCCTAAATGATGATACATGTGGAAAGATGTTTTGTTTATAATAGATAGACTATAAAATCTAAACTCCTGTCTGGTGTCAACTTCATGAAATATCATGGGTTCTAGTTTACTATAATAACATATGATTGGGTATAAAGGTCTGGATGACATACTGCACTATTAGAGACTTGTCTCCATGGTTATTTTAGACAAGAAGATTTTCCCTGTGACAGTGTTTTAGTGTTCATGAATATATAATTGATAGAAATATGATAAAAGTTATCTATAAGCTTCACAAACCGGCTAGCCACACATATTTTACTATTGGAACACCTTGGACTTACATGTATTTGATCGGATTTATTTCATCCTGATTGCATAACAAATGAAAACAGAATAAAAACATATGGTGCCTTTTTTATCCCATCTTTGTCAGAAGATTTTAACAGCATGCTATGCAGGTGAAATATAGCCAGACATTCATCCTTCGACAATTGGATAAATTTATCTTGTGTTTTCCTCAGTCAACAATCCGTCCAGCCAAATACTTCTGACTTGTCAGCTAGGATCCACAGATCTTTTTCTGTTTCAATCTCACTAAGCTTTGTCAGTATATACAGGCTGTACTTGTATCACTAAGCTTTGTCAGTATATACAGGTTGTACTTGTATCACTAAGCTTTGTCAGTATATACAGGTTGTACTTGTATCACTAAGCTTTGTCAGTATATACAGGTTGTACTTGTATCACTAAGCTTTGTCAGTATATACAGGTTGTACTTGTATCACTAAGCTTTGTCAGTATATACAGGTTGTACTTGTATCACTAAGCTTTGTCAGTATATACAGGTTGTACTTGTATCACTAAGCTTTGTCAGTATATACAGGTTGTACTTGTATCACTAAGCTTTGTCAGTATATACAGGTTGTACTTGTATCACTAAGCTTTGTCAGTATATACAGGTTGTACTTGTATCACTAAGCTTTGTCAGTATATACAGGTTGTACTTGTATCACTAAGCTTTGTCAGTATATACAGGTTGTACTTGTATCACTAAGCTTTGTCAGTATATACAGGTTGTACTTGTATCACTAAGCTTTGTCAGTATATACAGGTTGTACTTGTATCACTAAGCTTTGTCAGTATATACAGGTTGTACTTGTATCACTAAGCTTTGTCAGTATATACAGGTTGTACTTGTATCACTAAGCTTTGTCAGTATATACAGGTTGTACTTGTATCACTAAGCTTTGTCAGTATATACAGGTTGTACTTGTATCACTAAGCTTTGTCAGTATATACAGGTTGTACTTGTATCACTAAGCTTTGTCAGTATATACAGGTTGTACTTGTATCACTAAGCTTTGTCAGTATATACAGGTTGTACTTGTATCACTAAGCTTTGTCAGTATATACAGGTTGTACTTGTATCACTAAGCTTTGTCAGTATATACAGGTTGTACTTGTATCACTAAGCTTTGTCAGTATATACAGGTTGTACTTGTATCACTAAGCTTTGTCAGTATATACAGGTTGTACTTGTATCACTAAGCTTTGTCAGTATATACAGGTTGTACTTGTATCACTAAGCTTTGTCAGTATATACAGGTTGTACTTGTATCACTAAGCTTTGTCAGTATATACAGGTTGTACTTGTATCACTAAGCTTTGTCAGTATATACAGGTTGTATCACTAAGCTTTGTCAGTATATACAGGCTGTACTTGTATCACTAAGCTTTGTCAGTATATACAGGTTGTACTTGTATCACAATTTCCTAATATTCAAATGATACTTGTGACAAATGTTTGTTAAATTTCAGCTTATGGTGTTGGTTTATTGTTGATCTTCCTGGCTCTGGCTGTAATGCAGTGACAAATGTTTGTTATATTTCAGCTTATGGTGTTGGTTTATTGTTGACGTTCCTAGCTCTGGCTGTAATGCAGTGACAAATGTTTGTTATATTTCAGCTTATGGTATTGGTTTATTGTTGACGTTCCTAGCTCTGGCTGTAATGCAGTGACAAATCTTTGTTATAATTCAGCTTATGGTGTTGGTTTATTGTTGACCTTCCTAGCTCTGGCTGTAATGCAGTGACAAATGTTTGTTATAATTCAGCTGATGGTGTTGGTTTATTGTTGACCTTCCTAGCTCTGGCTGTAATGCAGTGACAAATGTTTGTTATAATTCAGCTGATGGTGTTGGTTTATTGTTGACGTTCCTAACTCTGGCTGTAATGCAGTGACAAATGTTTGTTATATTTCAGCTTATGGTGTTGGTTTATTGTTGACGTTCCTAGCTCTGGCTGTAATGCAGTGACAAATGTTTGTTATAATTCAGCTTATGGTGTTGGTTTATTGTTGACTTTCCTGGCTCTGGCTGTAATGCAGTCACAAATGTTTGTTATATTTCAGCTTATGGTGTTGGTTTATTGTTGACCTTCCTAGCTCTGGCTGTAATTCAGTGACAAATGTTTGTTATATTTCAGCCTATGGTATTGGTTTATTGTTGACGTTCCTAGCTCTGGCTGTAATGCAGTGACAAATGTTTGTTATATTTCAGCTTATGGTGTTGGTTTATTGTTGACGTTCCTAGCTCTGGCTGTAATGCAGTGACAAATGTTTGTTATATTTCAGCTTATGGTGTTGGTTTATTGTTGACGTTCCTAGCTCTGGCTGTAATGCAGTGACAAATGTTTGTTATATTTCAGCTTATGGTGTTGGTTTATTGTTGACTTTCCTAGATCGGGCTGTAATGCAGTGACAAATGTTTGTTATATTTCAGCTTATGGTGTTGGTTTATTGTTGACGTTCCTGGCTCTGGCTGTAATGCAGTGACAAATGTTTGTTATATTTCAGCCTATGGTGTTGGTTTATTGTTGACGTTCCTAGCTCTGACTGTAATGCAGTGACAAATGTTTGTTATATTTCAGCTTATGGTGTTGGTTTATTGTTGACGTTCCTGGCTCTGGCTGTAATGCAGTGACAAATGTTTGTTATATTTCAGCTTATGGTGTTGGTTTATTGTTGACGTTCCTAGCACTGGCTGTAATGCAGTGACAAATGTTTGTTATATTTCAGCTTATGGTGTTGGTTTATTGTTGACGTTCCTAGCTCTGGCTGTAATGCAGTGACAAATGTTTGTTATATTTCAGCCTATGGTGTTGGTTTATTGTTGACGTTCCTAGTTCTGGCTGTAATGCAGTGACAAATGTTTGTTATATCAGCTTATGGTGTTGGTTTATTGTTGACGTTCCTGGCTCTGGCTGTAATGCAGTGACAAATGTTTGTTATATTTCAGCTTATGGTGTTGGTTTATTGTTGACGTTCCTAGCTCTGGCTGTAATGCAGTGACAAATGTTTGTTATATTTCAGCTTATGGTGTTGGTTTATTGTTGACGTTCCTAGCTCTGGCTGTAATGCAGTGACAAATGTTTGTTATATTTCAGCTTATGGTGTTGGTTTATTGTTGACGTTCCTAGCTCTGGCTGTAATGCAGTGACAAATGTTTGTTATATTTCAGCCTATGGTATTGGTTTATCGTTGACGTTCCTGGCTCTGGCTGTAATGCAGTGACAAATGTTTGTTATATTTCAGCTTATGGTGTTGGTTTATTGTTGACCTTCCTAGCTCTGGCTGTAATGCAGTGACAAATGTTTGTTATATTTCAGCCTATGGTATTGGTTTATTGTTGACGTTTCTGGCTCTGGCTGTAATGCAGTGACAAATGTTTGTTATATTTCAGCTTATGGTGTTGGTTTATTGTTGACGTTCCTGGCTCTGGCTGTAATGCAGTGACAAATGTTTGTTATATTTCAGCTTATGGTGTTGGTTTATTGTTGACGTTCCTGGCTCTGGCTGTAATGCAGTGACAAATGTTTGTTATATTTCAGCCTATGGTATTGGTTTATTGTTGACATTCCTGGCTCTGGCTGTAATGCAGTGACAAATGTTTGTTATATTTCAGCTTATGGTGTTGGTTTATTGTTGACGTTTCTAGCTCTGGCTGTAATGCAGTGACAAATGTTTGTTATATTTCAGCTTATGGTGTTGGTTTATTGTTGACGTTCCTGGCTCTGGCTGTAATGCAGTGACAAATGTTTGTTATATTTCAGCCTATGGTGTTGGTTTATTGTTGACGTTCCTGGCTCTGGCTGTAATGCAGTGACAAATGTTTGTTATATTTCAGCTTATGGTGTTGGTTTATTGTTGACATTCCTAGCTCTGGCTGTAATGCAGTGACAAATGTTTGTTATATTTCAGCTTATGGTGTTGGTTTATTGTTGACCTTCCTGGCTCTGGCTGTAATGCAGTGACAAATGTTTGTTATATTTCAGCTTATGGTGTTGGTTTATTGTTGACGTTCCTGGCTCTGGCTGTAATGCAGTGACAAATGTTTGTTATATTTCAGCTTATGGTGTTGGTTTATTGTTGACGTTCCTGGCTCTGGCTGTAATGCAGTGACAAATGTTTGTTATATTTCAGCTTATGGTGTTGGTTTATTGTTGACGTTCCTAGCACTGGCTGTAATGCAGTGACAAATGTTTGTTATATTTCAGCTTATGGTGTTGGTTTATTGTTGACGTTCCTAGCTCTGGCTGTAATGCAGTGACAAATGTTTGTTATATTTCAGCTTATGGTGTTGGTTTATTGTTGACGTTCCTAGCTCTGGCTGTAATGCAGTGACAAATGTTTGTTATATTTCAGCTTATGGTGTTGGTTTATTGTTGACGTTCCTGGCACTGGCAGTAATGCAGTGACAAATGTTTGTTATATTTCAGCTTATGGTGTTGGTTTATTGTTGACATTCCTAGCTCTGGCTGTAATGCAGTGACAAATGTTTGTTATATTTCAGCTTATGGTGTTGGTTTATTGTTGACGTTCCTGGCTCTGGCTGTAATGCAGTGACAAATGTTTGTTATATTTCAGCTTATGGTGTTGGTTTATTGTTGACGTTCCTGGCTCTGGCTGTAATGCAGTGACAAATGTTTGTTATATTTCAGCCTATGGTGTTGGTTTATTGTTGACATTCCTAGCCCTGGCTGTGATGCAGTGACAAATGTGTGTTATATTTCAGCTTATGGTGTTGGTTTATTGTTGACGTTCCTCGCCCTGGCTGTAATGCAGTGACAAATGTTTGTTATATTTCAGCTTATGGTGTTGGTTTATTGTTGACGTTCCTGGCTCTGGCTGTGATGCAGTGACAAATGTTTGTTATATTTCAGCCTATGGTGTAGGTTTATTGTTGACGTTCCTAGCTCTGGCTGTAATGCAGTGACAAATGTTTGTTATATTTCAGCTTATGGTGTTGGTTTATTGTTGACGTTCCTGGCTCTGGCTGTAATGCAGTGACAAATGTTTGTTATATTTCAGCCTATGGTGTTGGTTTATTGTTGACGTTCCTGGCTCTGGCTGTAATGCAGTGACAAATGTTTGTTATATTTCAGCTTATGGTGTTGGTTTATTGTTGACGTTCCTGGCTCTGGCTGTAATGCAGTGACAAATGTTTGTTATATTTCAGCTTATGGTGTTGGTTTATTGTTGACGTTCCTAGCTCTGGCTGTAATGCAGTGACAAATGTTTGTTATATTTCAGCTTATGGTGTTGGTTTATTGTTGACGTTCCTAGCTCTGGCTGTAATGCAGTGACAAATGTTTGTTATATTTCAGCCTATGGTATTGGTTTATTGTTGACGTTCCTGGCTCTGGCTGTAATGCAGTGACAAATGTTTGTTATATTTCAGCTTATGGTGTTGGTTTATTGTTGACCTTCCTAGCTCTGGCTGTAATGCAGTGACAAATGTTTGTTATATTTCAGCCTATGGTATTGGTTTATTGTTGACGTTTCTGGCTCTGGCTGTAATGCAGTGACAAATGTTTGTTATATTTCAGCTTATGGTGTTGGTTTATTGTAGACGTTCCTGGCTCTGGCTGTAATGCAGTGACAAATGTTTGTTATATTTCAGCCTATGGTGTTGGTTTATTGTTGACGTTCCTGGCTCTGGCTGTAATGCAGTGACAAATGTTTGTTATATTTCAGCTTATGGTGTTGGTTTATTGTTGACATTCCTAGCTCTGGCTGTAATGCAGTGACAAATGTTTGTTATATTTCAGCTTATGGTGTTGGTTTATTGTTGACCTTCCTGGCTCTGGCTGTAATGCAGTGACAAATGTTTGTTATATTTCAGCTTATGGTGTTGGTTTATTGTTGACGTTCCTGGCTCTGGCTGTAATGCAGTGACAAATGTTTGTTATATTACAGCTTATGGTGTTGGTTTATTGTTGACCTTCCTAGCTCTGGCTGTAATGCAGTGACAAATGTTTGTTATATTTCAGCTTATGGTGTTGGTTTATTGTTGACATTCCTAGCTCTGGCTGTAATGCAGTGACAAATGTTTGTTATATTTCAGCTTATGGTGTTGGTTTATTGTTGATGTTCCTAGCCCTGGCAGTAATGCAGTGACAAATGTTTGTTATATTTCAGCTTATGGTGTTGGTTTATTGTTGACGTTCCTAGCCCTGGCAGTAATGCAGTGACAAATGTTTGTAATATTTCAGCTTATGGTGTTGGTTTATTGTTGACATTCCTAGCTCTGGCTGTAATGCAGTGACAAATGTTTGTTATATTTCAGCTTATGGTGTTGGTTTATTGTTGACGTTCCTAGCTCTGGCTGTAATGCAGTGACAAATGTTTGTTATATTGCAGCCTATGGTGTTGGTTTATTGTTGACGTTCCTAGCACTGGCTGTAATGCAGTGACAAATGTTTTTTATATTTCAGCTTATGGTGTTGGTTTATTGTTGACGTTCCTAGCTCTGGCTGTAATGCAGTGACAAATGTTTGTTATATTTCAGCTTATGGTGTTGGTTTATTGTTGACGTTCCTAGCTCTGGCTGTAATGCAGTGACAAATGTTTGTTATATTTCAGCTTATGGTGTTGGTTTATTGTTGACGTTCCTGGCACTGGCAGTAATGCAGTGACAAATGTTTGTTATATTTCAGCTTATGGTGTTGGTTTATTGTTGACATTCCTAGCTCTGGCTGTAATGCAGTGACAAATGTTTGTTATATTTCAGCTTATGGTGTTGGTTTATTGTTGACGTTCCTGGCTCTGGCTGTAATGCAGTGACAAATGTTTGTTATATTTCAGCTTATGGTGTTGGTTTATTGTTGACGTTCCTGGCTCTGGCTGTAATGCAGTGACAAATGTTTGTTATATTTCAGCCTATGGTGTTGGTTTATTGTTGACATTCCTAGCCCTGGCTGTGATGCAGTGACAA
Organism: Lepidochitona cinerea; assembly: GCA_963971465.1. Taxonomy (NCBI): domain Eukaryota; kingdom Metazoa; phylum Mollusca; class Polyplacophora; order Chitonida; family Tonicellidae; genus Lepidochitona; species Lepidochitona cinerea. Next base: position 2,369,670 of record OZ020559.1, read on the forward strand.
ATGTGTGTTATATTTCAGCTTATGGTGTTGGTTTATTGTTGACGTTCCTCGCCCTGGCTGTAATGCAGTGACAAATGTTTGTTATATTTCAGCTTATGGTGTTGGTTTATTGTTGACGTTCCTGGCTCTGGCTGTGATGCAGTGACAAATGTTTGTTATATTTCAGCCTATGGTGTAGGTTTATTGTTGACGTTCCTAGCTCTGGCTGTAATGCAGTGACAAATGTTTGTTATATTTCAGCTTATGGTGTTGGTTTATTGTTGACGTTCCTGGCTCTGGCTGTAATGCAGTGACAAATGTTTGTTATATTTCAGCTTATGGTGTTGGTTTATTGTTGACGTTCCTGGCTCTGGCTGTAATGCAGTGACAAATGTTTGTTATATTTCAGCCTATGGTGTTGGTTTATTGTTGACATTCCTAGCCCTGGCTGTGATGCAGTGACAAATGTGTGTTATATTTCAGCTTATGGTGTTGGTTTATTGTTGACGTTCCTCGCCCTGGCTGTAATGCAGTGACAAATGTTTGTTATATTTCAGCTTATGGTGTTGGTTTATTGTTGACGTTCCTGGCTCTGGCTGTGATGCAGTGACAAATGTTTGTTATATTTCAGCCTATGGTGTAGGTTTATTGTTGACGTTCCTAGCTCTTGCTGTGATGCAGTGACAAATGTTTGTTATATTTCAGCTTATGGTGTTGGTTTATTTTTGACGTTCCTAGCACTGGCAGTAATGCAGTGACAAATGTTTGTTATATTTCAGCTTGTGGTGTTGGTTTATTGTTGACGTTCCTAGCTCTGGCTGTGATGCAGTTACAAATGTTTGTTATATTTCAGCTTATGGTGTTGGTTTATTGTTGACTTTCTAAGCTCTGGCTGTAATGCAGTGACAAATGTGTGTTATATTTCAGCTTATGGTGTTGGTTTATTGTTGACGTTCCTGGCCCTGGCTGTGATGCAGTCTGGACAACCAGCCCTCCTCTATCTGGTCCCCTGTACTCTCCTCACTACTGTAGGGATAGCTTTGAGACGACGAGAACTCAGACTCCTGTGGAAAGGTGAACCAGTAAGTGAAATCTATATTTACTTTCACTGTTTTGAGCTTGGTTTCGATATTGTAGATTCATTGTTCAGCCAATTAGGGTTTGGATCGATGTAGACAACCGTAAAGTCATTTTCGTGTCAGCTGCGTTCGGATTACTTTCCGTGCGATATATTTAAATTTTTATAAATACTCAGCTCAATTTTCGATAAAATCAATTCATATTTAATTATCTTTCTGGCTTTTCTTGGGATATACTTGAAAACGACTCAACAGGAAGCCTAAATCTTGAATTCCACAAATTTCTTGCCACTGGTGCTATCACTGCTAATGTGGCAGAGCGTTTTTTGTTCTAATATGATGTTAACATCTGACCTGCAACAAAATAAAATCTAGCTGCAATCATCATCAGGGAAATTACTGAATTAGTAACAGTGACAATGAAATCTGTGACATCACCAAAACGCTCTTTATCTGTCACCTGATATTATCAAATTTCAGAGGTTACTTCTAAGCCCAATGGATTTTTTGACAAAATTACATCAACTCAAGTTCAACCTTTGCTAAAGTCCGTCCGTATTTAATTACTTTTCTGGATTCTCATTGCTTATTGGTTTCTGTGTAGTATATTTAAAACTACTCAATGGATTTTTTGACAAAATTTTTGTGATTGCTTTATCTCATCAATACTTTACTGCTTAATTGTTTCCGTGCATAATTTTTAAAGCCATAAGGGCCACACAAAAAAGTAAGGGCCCAAATCTTATTAGTTGGTCATAGGGGGCAGCTGTTGGCTAATTAAACAGATCATACCATGGTTCAAATCATGAAATTTTGATGTTTTCAGGCAGCAGAGAAAGGAATTGTGGGTAATGAGTCGACAAATAACGACAGTTCTTACCAAGCTCCTCCCAGTGTTCCGGAATTGGATGGTCAGACAGAGGAGGAGGGGCCTAGCGTTGTCAGGGAAACAGAGGAACGACAATTGCTGATTAACAGACAACCTAATGGTTTATAGGATCTCTGTAACTGATTTTACCAAGTGAAGATTTTAATATACCAAATGAAACATTTCCAGAAAAAAGACAGTGTTGAACATATAGGGAACGCAAGTCCTGTAGGCATTCCACATATTTCCTGTCACTGGCGTTGCATTGCTCATGTGGCCGAACAGTTTCGTTCCAACATGACATTTACATGTGACGTTATGGAGCAAAATACCTCAGTTGGAATGGCAACGTCACCAGATATTACTAAATCTCGTAGGAATGCATATGAGACTTGCGCTCCCTATTATTTGACAACATTTAGGTGGACCTCCTAATGGGGGACAACTCTCAAGACAAGGGAGATAACTTTAAATCAAGGGGAAACAAATCACTTTTAAAGGGAGACAATTCAGAATCAAGTGTTAACTTAAAGTAGCATGAGCTGCCAAAATTCACACTTTTTTCATAATTTCTGATCTTCACAACAGTAAGAGGCTTTTAAGGCCATCAAAAAACTGAATGATTGGCATTGGAATGAGAAAAATCCATACAGTATGTGGCCTATACGAACCGAAATAGTGTACGAAAAGTAAACAAAATTTAAATAACCGGGACGACCATTCATTCATTCTAAGCCAAAGTTAGTTCAAAACAATACTTTATCGTACATTTTCGAGACTAGAAGCACTAAACCCTACTGAATTATACGTCTTCATAAAAATATAAAATAATTTCAACATTCTGTTTTAACATCAAAATTCTTGGCAGCTCATGCCACTTTAAAAAAGAGTTTAATTTATAAGCCTATGTGTGATGAATCAATGGCCACTGTTAGAGTTTTAAATTAGACTGTAAATATTCTAAATGTTCTGAATGGGACAATGTTGTTATGTTCATGCTCATGGCTGAATCATGTTGGAGAAATCAATCAAGGCAATTCAGCTGTGAAATTCTGTCTCTTTCTTTAAACGATCCCCCACTAAACCTGGCAAAGCCGCCATATAAATGAAATAATCTTGAGTGCGGCGTAAAACTTCAATCAATCTTTAAACGTTCAATAAAAATAATTTTATAATTTAATAAATATTTTTGTATTTTTTAAGAAATCCAATTGTACATAGGAGTATTTATGTATATAGAACTAACTAGAGTTGCCAAAATTCACACACTTTTTTCATAAATGCTTATCTTCAAGACAATAAGAGGGTTTGAAAAACATAATGTATTTATTTTGAAATCCGAAAAATCTGTGTTCAAACGTAAATAGTGTTCTAAGAGAAAGACAAATATTTCTTCAGCTTCACTTCAAAACAACACTTTATCGTTACCGTATTTCTTTTAAAGATTCAGCCACTTTTTGCCTCATAAGGATCCGACCATTAGAAAAGAAATATGCTAAATGTGGCCAGAAAAATTTGCTGATTAGAGGGAATATAAGGCAATATGACTCGCTGTGCAGTGTGTGAAAATGGTTATCCTTAAAAACAACTCCACGTCTCTGTTTTTGTCTGACTCAATGGAAAGTTTAGGTCATTAGAATGGCTGAATCTTTAGAAGAAATACGGTAATCCAGTACGACTAAAAAAACTTCTAATTTGCACTTCTATTCTAAATATAAATCGTCCTCTCACTACACCAGGAAGTGCCTCTACGAGAGAGAAATTAAAACTCCAATCAAAGGGTGCAAAGTTTTTAGTTTGCCTTTTGTATTTTGTAATAAAATCATTTCACAGGACTTTGGTGTGGTGTTTTTTTTTTCTTCTAAGTTTTCTCACAAAAGAAAAAATGGTGCTCAAAAGGTTATCAAAGAGTTATTAAAAGACAATTAGCCGTACTGTTAACCAGAGATTGAAACAGCCATTTCTTCAAATTACTGAAGGAAAAAGTAAATAAACGACAGAAAGGGGCTTGGCGCCTCATTTGGTCACTATGGTTATCAAAAAGTAGCCGCAAACACGTGTCTCATCCTGTTTTACTTACTTGCCGGTCAAAAAGTGGCACTGTGAAACCATAAACATTTCCTCTAGCCCTAATCCACTCATAAGCTAGTTTTAAAGGCCCATTTCAAATCTAATTTTCAATTTCTAATTAAAAATACTACATGATGAAAAAACTTTGGTAAAAATAGAAAGTTCCCAACTTCTCCTGTCTGGGAAAAATACAGAAAACCACCCACTGTTTATATGTAAACAGTATTCTGGATTTTCGCGGCGAGTGTGCCTTTAACTGAAAATATTTCCTAAATGCCAAAAGGTTGGGCTCCGGCTTTGGTTGCCATGGATATCGAGACCCGAATTTAATATTGGTACGTGATACATCGTCTTCCCATTAGCTGCATGTATATAAGGAGTTTATAACATTGTTGTTTGTTGGTTGAGGGTTATGATATGGAGTTTATAACCTTGTTTTTTGTTGGTTGAGGGTTGTGAGATGGAGTTTATAACCTTGTTGTTTGTTGGTTGTAGGTTATGATATGGAGTTTATAACCTTGTTTTTTGTTGGTTGAGGGTTGTGAGATGGAGTTTATAACCTTGTTGTTTGTTGGTTGAGGGTTATGAGATGGAGTTTATAACCTTGTTGTTTGTTGGTTGTAGGTTATGAGATGGAGTTTATAACCTTGTTGTTTGTAGGTTATGAGATGGAGTTTATAACCTTGTTGTTTGTTGGTTGTAGGTTATGAGATGGAGTTTATAACCTTGTTGTTTGTTGGTTGTAGGTTATGAGATGGAGTTTATAACCTTGTTGTTTGTAGGTTATGAGACGAAAAAATGTTAAACAACTCCACGCACTATGGCTTTGTTGTATACTCTATTCACTATTTCAGAAGTGGTTAGGGTTGTCGAACAAGGAAATATCTTTCATAGATAGAGGTGATTTTGTGAGGGTACATCTGTTTTTCGAGTGCCCCTCGATCGTTAGCCACGCTCGTGTGTCTCATCTAAACAATGCAAAAGTTTAACAATGCGTTAAAAGGGTTAGCAAAAAGTTAAACAAAACTAAACAATGCAGAATAGTTAGGTGTTATTCTTGTGAGAAATCTTTTCACAACCTCTGAATCAAAATTCATTTCAATCAAATCAGAGCAATCAATATGGCAAGCCTTTAAAGATGGGTGGGGTCGAAAACTGAACATTTCGTTAGAGCACTGATCACAGAAACAACAAATTCATTTCCACATATGTGCAATTCAATTCCCGATATGTACATATCAGGAATTGAATTCCACATATGTGCAATTCATTTGCACATATGTGCAATTGAATTCCACATATCTGAAATAGCACTGACTTCTTGATATGTGGGTCGTGTATTTAACATATGTTGAATTCATTTCCACATATCTGAAATTCTATTTAACATATCTTGAAAGGCCCTTACATTCAACATATGTGCAATTCAATTCCACATATGTGAAATTGCACCGCGTTGTAGAAATCACAATTACGCTCCCTGGGCGGAAGTAGAGAAGGTTATTATACACATGCGCGGTTGAAAGAGGACAAATAAAGTTGGCGCGAAGTGACACGTGTGGTGACACCCTCGGGGAGCATGCATTTTCTTTACTAAAACAACCCGGCGAATGTAGGGCACATATAACAAAAAGAATTGCAGATATCTTAAATAGACGTGTATTCAAGATATGTTGAATTCATTTCCACATATCTGGAATTGAATTCTACATATCTGAAATGTCAATTATTGATATGTGCAGCACAGGATTATTTCCAGATATCTTAAAATGATTTTCACATATGTGCAAATGAATTCCACATATGTTGAATTCAAATCCCGATATGTACATATCAGGAAATGAATTCAAGATATGTGGAATTGAATTGTACATATGTGCAAATGAATTGCACATATGTGGAATTCAATTCCTGATATGTACATATCGGGAATTGAATTGCACATATGTGGAAATGAATTCCAGATATGTTAAATAGGCCGAAACGGCTTGCCATACACGTCTCCGTCAAGTCAGTGGCCTCCGTGGCTCAGTAGGTAGAGTGTTGGACGCTCAATCCGAACAGCCTTCCGCCAATTGTGGACGTAACTGCTGCATCAACTTGGTGATAGTGATGCGTGCAGAGCGCAACTTTCTGGCTACATCGACGTGTGTCGCTCCTTGTTGGACCATTGCAACAGCTCTCTCTCTCTCGATGGCTATCAAACGTGGCATGGCTTTTTGTTGCTGTGATATCAACGTGTATGCTCAGCCCTTTTTAACATGAGCGTCCAACGCTCTACCTACTGAGCCACGGAGCCCCCCCCCCCCCCCCCCTCAAAATTTCAGAGGTTACTTGTAAGCCCAATGGATTTTTGACAAAATTACATCAACTCAAGTTCAACCTTTGCTAAAGTCCGTCCGTATTTAATTACTTTTCTGGATTCTCATTGCTTATTGGTTTCTGTGCAGTATATTTAAAACTACTCAATGGATTTTTTGACAAAATTTTTGTGATTGCTTTATCTCATCAATACTTTATTGCTTAATGGTTTCCGTACATAATTTTTAAAGCCATAAGGGCCACACAAAAAAGTAAGGGCCCAAATCTTATTAGTTGGTCATGGGGGGCAGCTGTTGGCTAATTAAACAGATCATACCATGGTTCAAATCATGAAATTTTGATGTTTTCAGGCAGCAGAGAAAGGAATTGTGGGTAATGAGTCGACAAATAACGACAGTTCTTACCAAGCTCCTCCCAGTGTTCCGGAATTGGATGGTCAGACAGAGGAGGAGGGGCCTAGCGTTGTCAGGGAAACAGAGGAACGACAATTGCTGATTAACAGACAACCTAATGGTTTATAGGATCTCTGTAACTGATTTTACCAAGTGAAGATTTTAATATACCAAATGAAACATTTCCAGAAAAAAGACAGTGTTGAACATATAGGGAACGCAAGTCCTGTAGGCATTCCACATATTTCCTGTCACTGGCGTTGCATTGCTCATGTGGCCGAACAGTTTCGTTCCAACATGACATTTACATGTGACGTTATGGAGCAAAATACCTCAGTTGGAATGGCAACGTCACCAGATATTACTAAATCTCGTAGGAATGCATATGAGACTTGCGCTCCCTATTATTTGACAACATTTAGGTGGACCTCCTAATGGGGGACAACTCTCAAGACAAGGGAGATAACTTTAAATCAAGGGGAAACAAATCACTTTTAAAGGGAGACAATTCAGAATCAAGTGTTAACTTAAAGTAGCATATCTGAAATAGCACTGACTTCTTGATATGTGGGTCGTGTATTTAACATATGTTGAATTCATTTCCACATATCTGAAATTCTATTTAACATATCTTGAAAGGCCCTTACATTCAACATATGTGCAATTCAATTCCACATATGTGAAATTGCACCGCGTTGTAGAAATCACAATTACGCTCCCTGGGCGGAAGTAGAGAAGGTTATTATACACATGCGCGGTTGAAAGAGGACAAATAAAGTTGGCGCGAAGTGACACGTGTGGTGACACCCTCGGGGAGCATGCATTTTCTTTACTAAAACAACCCGGCGAATGTAGGGCACATATAACAAAAAGAATTGCAGATATCTTAAATAGACGTGTATTCAAGATATGTTGAATTCATTTCCACATATCTGGAATTGAATTCTACATATCTGAAATGTCAATTATTGATATGTGCAGCACAGGATTATTTCCAGATATCTTAAAATGATTTTCACATATGTGCAAATGAATTCCACATATGTTGAATTCAAATCCCGATATGTACATATCAGGAAATGAATTCAAGATATGTGGAATTGAATTGTACATATGTGCAAATGAATTGCACATATGTGGAATTCAATTCCTGATATGTACATATCGGGAATTGAATTGCACATATGTGGAAATGAATTCCAGATATGTTAAATAGGCCGAAACGGCTTGCCATACACGTCTCCGTCAAGTCAGTGGCCTCCGTGGCTCAGTAGGTAGAGTGTTGGACGCTCAATCCGAACAGCCTTCCGCCAATTGTGGACGTAACTGCTGCATCAACTTGGTGATAGTGATGCGTGCAGAGCGCAACTTTCTGGCTACATCGACGTGTGTCGCTCCTTGTTGGACCATTGCAACAGCTCTCTCTCTCTCGATGGCTATCAAACGTGGCATGGCTTTTTGTTGCTGTGATATCAACGTGTATGCTCAGCCCTTTTTAACATGTTTTTCTGCACGTACAAGGGGTCGCGGGTTCGAATCCCACTCAGTCCAAAAATTGGAAAATTTTCTGACTGGGTTTTCACTCGAACGACCTATGTGGGATGGTTGCCAGTAACCAGCGGAAGGTCGTGGGTTTCCTCCGGGCATTTTTTAACATAATCCTTGATACTGGACATATTCCTAATTCTTGGTTAACAGGAATAATTAAGCCTGTATATAAGAACAAAGGCAACCCCAAGGAACCGGTTAACCACAGACCTATCACACTGCTAAGTTGCATTGGTAAATTGTTTACTTGTATTTTAAATAATAGGCTTAGTAGATTTTTGGACGAAAATGAGCTTCTGTCAGAAACCCAAGCTGGTTTTAGAAAAAAATACTCTATCTTAGACCATGTTTTTAGTCTACAAGCTATAATTGACCTTATGAAAGCTAAAAAAAGGAAGTTATTTTGTGCTTTCATTGATCTAAGCAAAGCTTTTGATACGGTTAATAGAACAGCTTTGTGGATTAAACTCATGCGCCATGGTATAACAGGAAAGGTTCTTACTGTTATAAAAAGCATGTACAGTGGAATTAAATCTTGCGTAAAGGGAGATAACTCCTTTTCAGATATGTTTCCTTGTGAACTGGGCCTTAGACAAGGGGAAAAACTGTCTCCTCTTATCTTTTCTATATATCTCAACGATTTAGAAAACTTTTTTGAACTGCACCAATGCAAAGGTATAGAAATTGGAAATTATAATGAAAACCTATCGATATTTTTGAAACTTTTTGTTTTATTATATGCAGATGACACTGTTATTTTAGCTAATAATGCCATAGAACTCCAATTGTATTTAAATGTCTATTCAGAATATTGTAGACAGTGGAAACTCAAAATTAACAAAGATAAAACAAAGATTGTTATCTTTGGATGCCGAAATATTCATCAATTTGAATTTTACATAGATGATGGAAAAATTGAAATTGTAAAACACTTCAAATATTTAGGTGTAACCTTTAGCTCAAACAGAAATTTTTCCCAATGTATAAAAACCAATATTACCAAAGCTACAAAAGCTATCTACTGTTTGTTAAGAAAGCAAAGAAATTTAGATTTGCCTATCGATTGCTTGATCGAAATATTTGATCAAACTGTTATGTCAATACTATTGTACGGTTGTGAAATCTGGGGAGTTGGTAACATCAAGCCAATTATAAAGGCAGAACGAAAATTTCTAAAGCTGTTACTTAATCTCCGGAAATCGACAGCTAGTTACATGGTATATGGAGAATTTGGTAGATACCCTGTAGATATAACTATCTATACTCGTATTTTGAGCTACTGGAGTAAATTTCGAGACGACAAGGGAACTAAACTGTGTTTTATTTTGTACCAAAATTTAGTTAGGCAGCCTGAAAATTCTAAATGGCTTACTCAAGTTAAATCTCTTCTGGATAGTTTGGGACTAACATATATATGGACCGGTGATTTGTTGTTAAACCCAATATGGCTTGTAAAATCAGTAAAACAACGTTTACAAGATCAGTTTTTACAAAGATGGAGAGAGGAAGTTACAAGTTCTGAAAAGGGGCGTTTTTATGCGAAGATAAAAACTACTTTTCAATTTGAAAAATATTTATCTGTATTACCGGAAAGGCTCATGACCAATCTACTGCGTTTCAGAACTTCTAACCATTCTCTACCAATCGAAAAGGGTAGATGGACAAATTTGCCAGCTCACCTTAGATTATGTGACAAATGCAATTTAGATGTAGGTGACGAAGTCCACTACTTATTTCATTGTCAATTCTATGAGCCACAACGCTTGTTGAAAATACCCCATTATTTTGTAAGAAATAAGTATTCGCATGGCTTGCAATCTCTATTTATCAATAGAAATGTCAGAAATCTAAAGAATTTAAGCCAATTCATAGGCCTCCTAAAATAATCCCACCATTTGTTAGGTGGTGTTGTTTGACCAATGTCCGCCAATATATGTATTGTTATGTTTATATGATGTATTTCTCCATGCCCGGAAAAGGGCCAAGAGAATAAAACAAATCTGAAAAATCTGAATCTGAGCCCGGTTCAATCCCACAATAAAAGGGACACTGTACGACGCGACTCGATTTTCCGGTCGGGTCGGGTCGCAGCAAAACTCTCAGTGTATACCTTGTGGACGTAACTGCTGCATCAACCTGGTGATAGTGATGCGTGCAGAGCGCAACTTTCTGGCTACATCGACGTGGAAAAAACACATTTTCGGTTGTAATCTGAAATTGTGATTGAGTTCAGAAGTCGAACAGCTAGTCAGTGGGGACGGTACGTTCTTCATCATTTTAGTTTCGACATTTTGTTTGCATTGAATTTGATTGATTTTTTACGCCGTACTCAAGATTAATTAACTTATATGGCGGCGTTGCTAGGTTAAGTGGTGGTAGAAAACGGGCTCTTTGCCCGGAGAAAACCACCCCACCATCGGCGAGTACCTGGACAATGCGGCGTAGCGTAAGTTTTTACGTAACTGTCATGGCAGCCCATCTGTAGAGATACGTTGATATGAAAGTTAAAAAAAAAATACATCTGCGCCATTTTGTGAAACAGTCCCCTGGCAACTCTTTCCACATACGGCGATCGAGGGAAAAATCGAACCAGCGCAGCTTCGATGGAAGGCCTATGTCGGAAAATCACTGCAACCGACTAAGCCACCGATACCATCATTGAATTTGAAGCTACACATGGAAAGTAGCAAATCTTTCAATGGCATTTAGAAGTTGAAAGGTTACAGAATGATTGGTTGTGTTTTACGCCGCGCTCAAGATTATTTCACTTATATGGCGGCGTTGCCAGTGTTATTGTGGGAGGAAACCCACGACCTTCCGTTGGTAACTGGCAACCATCCCACATCTGTCGTTCGAAGGAAAACCCAGTCAGAAAAAGGTTCCAGCAAGGTGAAGAACTACTTATGGATAACAACTTCTTCGTTTATTGGTTTGATAAACCAAGGAGTTGTTATTCATAAGTAATTCGTAAGTGTGCGACTCAGTCGTATTCGGTCCTTTTTCTTTCGAAAAAATCACCCGCCGAAACAATAAATGCCCCCCCCCCCCTCCTGTCGAATTATAGGCCAGAGTGGGTTATTGCAATACATCCATATCTAGAGCTGGTTGGAACACTTTCAAGCACTCACGGAGGCCATGTATTGTATTCTCAGCCATTCAGAAATCTACAAATGGCTGCTCTCCGTAGCGTCCGGCCCTTCGGGCCTCACATTAGGGCTACATACCGGGGCTACGTAACACGAAACTCAGGGGAGCCCTAAATGTGGGTATATGATTTGCTCTTCCACCAGATATGACGTTATTTCTTATATATAAATATATCAACTTCGGAACTTAAAGACAACAAATACCCAAATTTTTTCAAAGGTGACCTCAATAAACCGCTGCTTGGTAGGAAGAATAACAAACATGGCGTCAGTCAACAATCCAAGAAGAACGACATATTAACTTTAAAATTTAATAAAGACAAACACCAATACAATATAATATCGTGTGTATATAATGATCAGTAACGTCAGCCAACAGCAAGATGTGGACATTAAGACCCATATTCATTCTATAGATACCATAAACATTGCTCAAACAGCCAATGATATTATGGATAACACCTCCATATTTTGTTAAAACACGAAGCTGAAAAGGAGCCTATTTTCCTCAGTCAAAAAATAAATTAAAAAGTTGTAAAAGTAACATTCCACGTAAAGGGAAACTATAATGTGGAAATTGAGCATGACAATTAGTGAGATTTTACAATTTGAAACAAACAAAGACAAAACTTCCCCAGCCTTTGTGATGCCGATTGATACACGCGTAATAAAAAACAATACAGGAGTTTTCCACTTTATATAGGCGACCTATGTGGGATGGTTGCCAGTTACCAACGGAAGGTCCTGGGTTTTCTCCGCGCATAGAGCCCGGTTTCCTCCCACATTAAAACTGGCAACGCCGCCATGTAAGTGAAATAATCTTGTGCGCGGCGTAAAACACCAAACAATCAATGAATCACTTTATATAGGAGACTTTAAACAATCCTCTTACAGAGCTGCCTTCTCACAGTAAAATATAACACTACATACTGCACGTAATTGGCGACCAGTCAATTATGCTAAATGAAAATATTGTCCCGAGAGTGTCAAGACTAATATACGTAAAGCAATATTGAAATCGCACAAAAATAGATACGTCATTGTTTGTCTCGTTTACGTTTTTTTAGTATCGGATAGGCTACACACATACGATATGTCTACCCTGTTTGTAATATTCACCAGTCAGTAATTCTGAAGGGACTATAGATGTTGTAGAAAAGTTGCAAGGCTTTATAGTATGTTAATAAGTCCTTGTGATCACGTTCGACCAATCGGCAACTTTAACGCCACGCGATAGCCCCAATGAAGCCCGAATACATGCTTTATGGACAACGTGAGATTGTTAAGACCCTAAATTAAGTCCGGGAAATAAGACGAACTGTTTACTACATACAAAAAAGTTCATGAATTTATTTCTCCACGAGTCTTGTAGAACGAGTACGACATTGAAATTTAGTTTTGTGTCGTGACACACGGCCTTTCGTAGAACGATCTGTGTAAATCCGTCTTATCCGCATCATAACAAGTGCTTTGACAAACTTTTTCCCTGCAGAGGGTTGTTTTGTCACGAACGAGAAGATCCGGAGTTCCTTCGGGTTGGCGAATGTGTATCGGAGATCGAAACCCATAAACTTCGGGATGACACGAGCAGCCGAATGGCGTAAAGGATCCTGAAAAATGGACCCCGACCTCTTCGCTTCCATCAATATTGTCAAGGGAGATATAATCCTTCGGCCAACAAATGCCCGGTTTCCGGAAAATACCCTCTGCTGTCCAGTGGAGGCCATGATAGCCTTTATGGTGTTTGAAAATTGTGTCCAGGTCCCAGTCATCCTTTAAGTGGGTTTTTATTTTATCTTCAAGAACCGCCTCAATTAAAGCGGACTCGGTGAAAACAGCATCCGGGGACTTGAGGTAGTGCATAATGGCTCTAACTGCAAATTTTGCAGCCTTTTCCAGATCAGTTGGGCTATCCAGCATGGCTAGCTGGTAACGAAAAGATTCCGACAAAGTTTTGGCAACTTTCTTCATCATGACGCTAATACTGTCGTTTCCGACTTTAGATAAAGTACGATAGATTCCCTTGGCTTTGTTCTGTTTACCACGCCCCAGTGTCATGTCGTAGATCTCCTCCAAAGTTGAATGATGTTCTGAGGAGTTCTCCATTCCAGTGGAGTTATCTCCCCTCGACTGATCTGCAGGTGCGTCGACCGTATCGACACTCTGCTGGGCATTATGTTTCGCCTGCCTTAACAGAGAACTATATTTCTTCCTTTTGGAATTGAAAATTTCTTCGAACTTTTCTCTAAAAACCTTCTGCTTCGACTCAATGTCTGAATCACTAGGGTACGTCATTGTGTGAGACATTTTGAAAACCTACAAGTTTTAAATTTGTATTCCTTTCACAAGAGCACAATATTGTCGATGCACAGAAGATGTGCACAATAAACAGAAATACTATCTCACTTAAGGTTTTGTTATGATAACAAAAGCTTACTTTTAATTTTCCAAGTGAGGTTAAACGTCCACAATTATCTGTGCCTCGGATATTGGTTGTTCTGCAATTATCTGTGCCTCAGATATTGGTTGTTCTGCAATAATCAGTGCCTCAGATACTGGTTGTTCTGCAATAATCTGCGCCTCAGAATCTGACTCTTCCACTGTAATCTCTGTCTCAGATTCAGACTCTTGGACTGCAGTATGTGCCCCTGAATCTGAATCTTGGTCCGCAGTATGTGCCCCTGAATCTGAATCTTGGGCTGCAGTATGTGCCCCTGAATCTGAATCTTGGGCTGCAGTATGTGCCCCTGAATCTGAATCTTGGTCCGCAGTATGTGCCCCTGAATCTGAATCTTGGGCTGCAGTATGTGCCCCTGAATCTGAATCTTGGGCTGCAGTATGTGCCCCTGAATCTTGGGCTGCAGTATGTGCCCCTGAATCTGAATCTTGGGCTGCAGTATGTGCTCCTGAATCTGAATCTTGGGCTGCAGTATGTGCCCCTGAATCTGAATCCTGGGTTGTAATTTGTAATCCTGAATCTGGCGTCTTTGTTTTATTCTGTGCGTCTGAATCTATGATACTCCCTGTCTCTAAATCTAGCAGTTCGTCTATTACATGCAGCCCGGAATCCGACTGTTCTTCGTCTATTACATGTAGCCCGGACTCCGACTGTTCCTCGCTGTCGGACTCCTCAGAAGATATGTACTCTTCGAGAGGTTTGGGTACAGGTAAGTCATTCAGAATAAATCCGCTGGCAATAACCCGTGAGCCGTGACTGTCAGTCTGTAGCTCTTTCCTCAATGTGTATACAGGGAGAATATCGGCGGCTTGTACTGGCTCATCATTGCTGGGAATGGATCTCAGTTTCAGCTTAGCATCCCCTGTCTCACAGCTCAGCTTTTCTTCGTGTTCTTCTCTACCGTTCAGATCCGACTCACACGGGTCACCATTCAGTTCAACTTCTCTGGAACTTAGTTGCAGCTCCGACGCGCTAGTCAACTTGTCTTCAGTAAACTTATGGTTGTCATCAGCAGTAGAAATTTCAGAATTGACGTGACTTGCGTTTTGTAGTGTTTTTGTTGATTTCGGACCAAATCCGTTTTTCACCTCCACAGAATTTGGAGGTTTAGTTAACTCGTTTTGTAAAGAAGCTATTGAATAGTTGGCCTTTGGTCCAAGTCCGTTTTCACTGACACCTTTTTGATCCAATAAAGCCGTGCCGTTTGGCTTAAATGTAGAGTGTGGGCGTGTCGTCTGTTTGTTCCCACCGTTTGGTACCCCGATATAAAATCCTCGATCAAGCGGTTGTAATTCTATGTCAATATCATCCGTAGAGCTCTCATTGGTCAGTTGAAACTGTTGAAGGTTGGTTGGCACTGGCAACACGTGTTGACGTTCTATATCTGTCCCATCACCACTGTATTCATCCTCATCAAGGATAACCGGAAGTTTGTCTATACTTTCCCCATAACTGCAAGATACGAAAGACACGTGATATAAACAGACTTTACTACATCGAAAATTATATTTACTTAAGGTGTGAGATTTTTCAGGGTGATATTTGATTGAAATAACAAAACTCTCGGTAGTCCTGAAATGGCGTGTCCCAATATACAGACAGGAAGCAGCACGGAAGCCCCTGCTCTCCGTCTCGTTCAGTCACTATTCCTGTAATCTTCCGATTCCCAAACAGACGCCATGAGACACCAATTCCGCCATTTTCAACCTGAAATTTCTTTGTGTGATCCCCCGTGGCAGAGTCTGGTTTCCTCCACACTAAACCTGGGGACGCCTCCTGACAGAGTCTGGTTTCCTCCACACTAAACCCGGGGACGCCTCCTGGCAGAGTCTGGTTTCATCCACACTAAACCTGGGGACGCCTCCTGGCAGAGTCTGGTTTCCTCCACACTAAACCTGGGGACGCCTCCTGGCAGAGTCTGGTTTCATCCACACTAAACCAGGGGACGCCTCCTGGCAGAGTCTGGTTTCATCCACACTAAACCAGTGGACGCCTCCTGGCAGAGTCTGGTTTCCTCCACACTAAACCCGGGGACGCCTCCTGGCAGAGTCTGGTTTCATCCACACTAAACCTGGGGACGCCTAATGGCAGAGTCTGGTTTCCTCCACACTAAACCTGGGGACGCCTCCTGGCAGAGTCTGGTTTCATCCACACTAAACCTGGGGACGCCTCCTGGCAGAGTCTGGTTTCATCCACACTAAACCTGGGGACGCCTCCTGGCAGAGTCTGGTTTCCTGCACACTAAACCCAGGGACGCCTCCTGGCAGAGTCTGGTTTCATCCACACTAAACCTGGGGACGCCTCCTGGCAGAGTCTGGTTTCCTGCACACTAAACCCGGGGACGCCTCCTGGCAGAGTCTGGTTTCATCCACACTAAACCCGGGGGCGCCTCCTGGCAGAGTCTGGTTTCATCCACACTAAACCTGGGGACGCCTCCTGGCAGAGTCTGGTTTCCTCCACACTAAACCCGGGGACGCCTCCTGGCAGAGTCTACTTTCATCCACACTAAACCCGGTGACGCCTCCTGGCAGAGTCTGGTTTCCTCCGAACTAAACCCGGGGACGCCTCCAGGCAGAGTCTGGTTTCCTCCACACTAAACCAGGGGACGCCTCCTGGTAGAGTCTGGTTTCCTCCACACTAAACCAGGGGACGCCTCCTGGCAGAGTCTGGTTTCCTCCACACTAAACCAGGGGACGCCTCCTGGCAGAGTCTGGTTTCATCCACACTAAACCAGGGGACGCCTCCTGGCAGAGTCTGGTTTCATCCACACTAAACCTGGGGACGCCTCCTGGCAGAGTCTGGTTCATCCACACTAAACCAGGGGACGCCTCCTGACAGAGTCTGGTTTCATCCACACTAAACCCGGGGACGCCTCCTGGCAGAGTCTGGTTTCCTCCACACTAAACCAGGGGACGCCTCCTGGCAGAGTCTGGTTTCTCCCACACTAAACCTAGGGACGCCGAGATTAAAAGTGAAATGATCTTAAGGGTGGCGTAAAACACCAATGGTTGGATGCTCACATCTACAAACATATGTCCCTTTTAAATCATCCGTATCAGATAATGAAGACTGGAATGGTCATCTAAAGGGAACAAAACCAAAGCGATGAAAATGTAATGAAATACCTCTCAGACAAACTGTTAGGTCGATCGTTCCGGGCTTTACAATACCGGAATTTCGTCCCTCGTATCTCGTCTCTTTCCTCCAATGTAATATTCAACTGAAGAAACAAAACATAACAATAATCTAGTTTCATCTGATTTGATGATGTTAAACTACGCTCATTAAAACTACCACGTGGTCCAAATGTAGACATACAATAGTTGTACATGTCAACAAACATTTCGGTTGTTTGTTTTACGGCCGACCAGAACAAAACGATTGGAGTGTCTACGTTAACAATGCTCTGGAAATGCATGTAAATTGTCTATGAATAAAACAATGTAAAAAATGTTATAGCAGAATAATTTGGTCATCACGATTACTAAAAAGTTGTTTGTAGACAATTTCGCCTTCTTGTGAAACCAAAGACCAAACCACAATCACTTCTTCAAACTTCTGAACACTCAAAGGCTTGGTGACTGTTTTGGTCGGTACAAATATGGAGAGCCCAATTTTACTTTGTACGCAATACATTGTCCATAAATATAAGCTACATATCTCAGAGCAAATACAGGCAATATGTTTAAAATTATGGAGTGGATATGAACCCGGGAAAGACATTAGTATAGTTTAGTTTATTACAACAACTTATGATGGAGTATAAAGGTCTAAATGATATACCTGTTTTAACGCAATTAGAAACTTGTATCCATGGTTATTTTAGACAAGAAGATTTTCCCTGTGCCCGTGTGTTTTAGTGTTCATAAATATAAGCCCGCTTTAAGAGCGTGTATTAAACACATCCGAATGCATTTTTCCAGTCTCCTCCCCCACTAAACCCGACAACGCCACCATGTAAGTGAAATAATATTGAATGGAGCCTAAAACACCAATCAATCAACCAAGAGTATCCACGGAAAGCTTCAACTTCCTAATAGCTCAAAATGACAAACAATTAGCTTATTCTGTACCAATGAAATTTATCTTTTTTTTGACAGCTCCTGCAACTTGAAATTCCCTGAGCTACTGACCTGGGACAGGTTTTTCCAATAACCAATTGTTGCTACGGACGATTCTAAGGGAGGACCAGCAACGGATGATTGACGTCTCCTCGCGCTTCGCTTCTCTTCCGATTTGATTGGACCAGCGTATTTCCTAAATGACCATATCTGAAAAACAATATTACAAACACGAGAACATATAAAATAATAGAGGTTGATTTATTCATGTTTTACATCGCTCTCAAGATTATCCCACTTATGTGACGACGTTGCCAGGACCCCGGGCACATTGCAACGCCCTTCAAGACGAGGCAATTTAAATGATTTGTTAATGTTTTTGTGGTGATTGACATTTAACGCAAGACTTTGCGAATCTGGTTTATTGGATGAGTAGCAAAATACATAATTAATCATATGCAGGGTATCCTTCTTTATCCATACATATAATCTCCATACATGATAACGCTGATGGCAGCTAACACAATTACGAATGGACATCGGACTGCATTTCTCATTAACTCCGCGGTCCCGGAAACCAGTCTAGCGATCGAATCAACTTCCCATGGTAAAAAACAAATCAATAGTATAGAGCATGTATACAAACATGCCTGAATAAACAAGCAATGTATGTATGCAAGCGAATTGGTACCAGTTTATGAAAATAACACTTGATGACGCTATAGTAGGTAACCATATGTTGGTACTGTTTAGGCTTTGCCTTCAAATCAATCAGACTATGATGGACGCTATACCTATCCAATAAACTGCTGTAGATTGACTGGTGTTTTACACCGCACTCAAGATTATTTCACTTATGGTGGGGTCTCCAAGTGGGAGGAGGAAACCAGGCTCTTACATAGTGGGATCCAGTGAAAAGTATACCCAGAATTTGTCAAATTTCCACCCAAAAAGTGAACAGAGAAAAAACTAATTAGAAATTTTCTTTCTTTTGCTCTTCAATGCGCGGTGAACATTTTGGGCGTTCTACAAGAAGAAAGTGAATTTTGTAGTCTGCAGTGCCATTTTTAATAAGTGGGATTAGGTTGTACGACGAAATATGAAGTAAACAGCACTTAGTCACAAGTGGAGTCCTTGAAACAAAATTATTACCGTTAGTTTGCATAGATTAATTTAGGAAAATTTTGCCTTTATATTTGCTGTTTTACAGTTGCATGTACTGCCAAAAATGTTGTTATTTTTCCGTTTTAAAAGGAACAATTTTCGGTTATTTTTCTCACGAAGTACAAGTTAGAAGCCTTTTTAGTGCTGTTTGGAGAATGTACCTCGGCCTAACTGATTTTCGTATTTTATTTTTCGAACAGTGTTTTGTCTCGTACAGGCCACATATCAAAGCCGATCCAGCTTTTTACGAAATGAGGGGCCCCATGCCTTTCGATTACAGAAACATTACAAATTTAAATGAGGCCTGTAACGAGGGCAATAGGCGAGAGTTCAGGGGCCGCCTATGCCTCAGAATCTCTGGGGTTCCTGATTGCCCAAGAAGCGTTCTGGGGCTGTTCTGCAATTAAAAATGCTAATAATTTCAGGATTTTCCTTTCCCTAACTCCTAGAAAATAACAGTTAACTCTTTATGTTCCAAAGTTATAGGTGAAGCTGTGTAACATTTTTGAAGCATGGGGGAAGGGATGACTATGCCAACGCATTAGGCGAGGGCCCAGGGGTTCATGACTTTCGTCAATATAATTTCACTTATATGGCGGCGTTGCCAGTTTTATTGAGGGAGGAAACCGGGCTCTGTGCCCGGAGGAAACCAACGACCTTCTGCTGGTAATTACTGGCAACCATCCCACATAGGTCGTTCGAGTGAAAACCCAGTCAGAACTAAACATGTCAAACTAAAGATGACATGAAACTGGCAGACCTAGCTTGCATTAGATTGCATATATTATGGTATGTTTTGATTCTATGTTTATTCCTTTCTCCTCTCCCTTTCTTTTTTTCTCTTTTCTTTTGGTCCTGACCCCTCACCCCCCTAAATTTACGCACATGTATATATATATTTAGTTTTTTGATGAATTTCAATTCCTGATATTGTCACATTGACAATCAGAGTTTATAAAAAAGTGTGAAATTTGTCAGCTAATGCCACTTTAACAGAACTCTGAAATTTGTCAGCTAATGCCACTTTAACAGAACTCTGAAATTTGTCAGCTAATGTCACTTTAACAGAACTCTGAAATTTGTCAGCTAATGTCACTTTAACGGAACTCTGAAATTTGTCAGCTAATGTCACTTTAACAGAACTCCGAAATTTGTCAGCTAATGCCACTTTAACAGAACTCTGAAATTTGTCAGCTAATGCCACGTTAACAGAACTCTGAAATTTGTCAGCTAATGCCACTTTAACAGAACTGTGAAATTTGTCAGCTAATGTCACTTTAACAGAACTCTGAAATTTGTCAGCTAATGCCACTTTAACGGAACTCTGAAATTTGTCAGCTAATGTCACGTTAACAGAACTCTGAAATTTGTCAGCTAATGTCACTTTAACAGAACTCTGAATTTGTCAGCTAATGCCATTTTAACAGAACTCCGAAATTTGTCAGCTAATGCCACTTTAACAGAACTCTGAAATTTGTCAGATTATGCCACGTTAACAGAACTCCGAAATTTGTCAGCTAATGCCACTTTAACAGAACTCTGAAATTTGTCAGCTAATGCCACTTTAACAGAACTCTGAAATTTGTCAGCTAATGCCACGTTAACAGAACTCTGAAATTTGTCAGCTAATGCCACTTTAACAGAACTGTGAAATTTGTCAGCTAATGTCACTTTAACAGAACTCTGAAATTTGTCAGCTAATGCCACTTTAACGGAACTCTGAAATTTGTCAGCTAATGTCACTTTAACAGAACTGTGAAATTTGTCAGCTAATGCCACTTTAACATAACTCTGAAATTTGTCAGCTAATGTCACTTTAACAGAACTCTGAAATTTCTCAGCTAATGTCACTTTAACATAACTCTGAAATGTGTCAGTTAATGCCACTTTAACAGAACTCTGAAATGTGTCAGCTAATGTCACTTTAACAGAACTCTGAAATGTGTCAGCTAATGTCACTTTTACAGAACTCTGAAATGTGTCAGCTAATGTCACTTTAACAGAACTGTGAAATTTGTCAGCTAATGCCACTTTAACAGAACTGTGAAATGTGTCAGCTAATGTCACTTTACCAGAACTCTGAAATGTGTCAGCTAATGCCACTTTAACAGAACTCTGAAATTTGTCAGCTAATGCCACTTTAAGGAACTCTGAAATTTGTCAGCTAATGTCACTTTAACAGAACTCTGAAATTTGTCAGCTAATGCCACTTTAACGGAACTCTGAAATTTGTCAGCTAATGCCACTTTAACAGAACTCTGAAATTTGTCAGCTAATGCCACTTTTACAGAACTCTGAAATTTGGCATCTAATGTCACTATAACAGAACTCTGAAATTTGTCAGCTAATGCCACTTTAACAGAACTCTGAAATTTGTCAGCTAATGCCACTTTAACGGAACTCTGAAATTTGTCAGCTAATGTCACTTTAACAGAACTCTGAAATTTGTCAGCTAATGCCACTTTAACGGAACTCTGAAATTTGTCAGCTAATGCCACTTTAACAGAACTCTGAAATTTGTCAGCTAATGCCACTTTTACAGAACTCTGAAATTTGTCAGCTAATGCCACTTTAACAGAACTCTGAAATTTGTCAGCTAATGCCACTTTAACGGAACTCTGAAATTTGTCAGCTAATGTCACTTTAACAGAACTCTGAAATTTGTCAGCTAATGTCACTTTAACAGAACTCTGAAATTTGTCAGCTAATGCCACTTTAACAGAACTCTGAAATTTGTCAGCTAATGCCACTTTAACGGAACTCTGAAATTTGTCAGCTAATGTCACTTTAACAGAACTCTGAAATTTGTCAGCTAATGCCACTTTAACGGAACTCTGAAATTTGTCAGCTAATGCCACTTTAACGGAACTCTGAAATTTGTCAGCTAATGCCACTTTTACAGAACTCTGAAATTTGGCATCTAATGTCACTATAACAGAACTCTGAAATGTGTCAGCTAATGTCACTTTAACAGAACTCTGAAATGTGTCAGCTAATGCCACTTTAACAGAACTGTGAAATTTGTCAGCTAATGTCACTTTAACAGAACTGTGAAATTTGTCAGCTAATGTCACGTTAACAGAACTCTGAAATTTGTCAGCTAATGTCACTTTAACAGAACTCTGAAATTTGTCAGCTAATGTCACTTTAACAGAACTCCGAAATTTGTCAGCTAATGTCACTTTAACTGAGGACTGAAATTTGTCAGCTAATGCCATTTTAACAGAACTCCGAAATTTGTCAGCTAATGCCACTTTAACAGAACTCTGAAATTTGTCAGATTATGCCACGTTAACAGAACTCCGAAATTTGTCAGCTAATGCCACTTTAACAGAACTCCGAAATTTGTCAGCTAATGCCACTTTAACAGAACTCTGAAATTTGTCAGCTAATGCCACGTTAACAGAACTCTGAAATTTGTCAGCTAATGCCACTTTAACAGAACTCTGAAATTTGTCAGCTAATGTCACTTTAACAGAACTCTGAAATTTGTCAGCTAATGCCACTTTAACGGAACTCTGAAATTTGTCAGCTAATGTCACTTTAACAGAACTGTGAAATTTGTCAGCTAATGCCACTTTAACATAACTCTGAAATTTGTCAGCTAATGTCACTTTAACAGAACTCTGAAATTTCTCAGCTAATGTCACTTTAACATAACTCTGAAATGTGTCAGTTAATGCCACTTTAACAGAACTCTGAAATGTGTCAGCTAATGTCACTTTAACAGAACTCTGAAATGTGTCAGCTAATGTCACTTTTACAGAACTCTGAAATGTGTCAGCTAATGTCACTTTAACAGAACTGTGAAATTTGTCAGCTAATGCCACTTTAACAAAACTGTGAAATGTGTCAGCTAATGTCACTTTACCAGAACTCTGAAATGTGTCAGCTAATGCCACTTTAACAGAACTCTGAAATTTGTCAGCTAATGTCACTTTAACAGAACTCTGAAATTTGTCAGCTAATGCCACTTTAACAGAACTGTGAAATTTGTCAGCTAATGTCACTTTAACAGAACTCTGAAATTTGTCAGCTAATGCCACTTTAACAGAACTCTGAAATGTGTCAGCTAATGCCACTTTAACAGAACTGTGAAATTTGTCAGCTAATGTCACTTTAACAGAACTCTGAAATTTGTCAGCTAATGCCACTTTAACAGAACTCTGAAATGTGTCAGCTAATGTCACTTAAAGGGGCATGAGCTGCCAAAATTCACAGTTTTTTCATAACTTCTGATCGTCACGACAGTAAGAGGCTTTGAAGGCTATCGAAAAACTAAATGATTGGCGTTGCAATGAGAAAAATCCATACAGTATGTGTCCTGTATGAACCAAAAACGTGCTCAAAAGTAAACAAAATTTAAATAACCGGGACGACCATTCATTCATTCTAAGCCAAAGTTAGTTTAAAACAGTACTTTATCGTACATTTTCGAGACTTGAAGCATTAAAAAGCTTTTGAATTCTACCTCTTGAGAAAAATAGCCAATAATTTCAGCATTCTGTTTTAACGTCAAAATATCAACATTTTGGCAGCTCATGTCCCTTTAAACAGAACACTGAAATTTGTCAGCTAATGTTACTTTAACAGAACTCTAACTGCTTATAGTGGTTTGAAATGAGATGTTGTGAGTGTTAGTCATCTAGCCACAATAGACCATCCACCCCCTTCAATGGGATTTTAGCATATCTTTACAATCGTGTAAGGGTAAGCGAATACACAGTACACACTACCCTGACGTGTCCACGTTTTGTTGGTTTGAGGGACGGGGGCAGGGCGAGGTTCTATGCCAGGAGGAAACCACACCTTGCATTTCACACGTTGATCAGAAACCCGTGGATTTAACATTTCCTATATTTTTCTGGTTGGCAAAGTAAGTAAAACAGGACGAGACACACGAGCTACGCATCCTATAGAGTGGGATGCAAAACCCACGAATAATCCGTCAAAAGCTGGTGAACATTTAGACTCCATATAGATATTTAGACTGCTTATAGATATTTAGACTGCTTATAGATATTTAGACTGCTTATAGATATTTAGACTGCTTATAGATATTTAGACTCCATATAGATATTTAGACTCCATATAGATATTTAGACTCCATATAGATATTTAGACTCCTTATAGATATTTAGACTCCTTATAGATATTTAGACTCCTTATAGATATTTAGACTCCATAAAGTCTTCATATTTAATATGCTAGTATTAAGGCAAAATCCAGTAGTTCCACTGATTAGTTTAACGTAGTACACAACTAGTGTTATTCCGAAAAACGAAAACTTCATATTGACTGAATAAAAGTCGAAAATATTGAGTCAATATGAAGTTTTCGTTTTTCGGAATAACACTAGGGGTCTACTTGTGTATTAAGGCAAAGGGTTTAAAAAGAGGCGCGGGCTATCTGGGCGTAAGACATCGTAAGGCAGAGATACAGACGTGTTGACCGCGCCCAATGTCATCAGCAGACATCTCTGTGGAGAGAACCACCAGGGTCTCTCTCACACAAGACACTATCAAACACAAGGGGCCAACGATTATAAGGCAATTTTAATTCGTCAAGTAAAATATGGCAGAAAAATCATCCTAGTTCGGGGGGGGGGGGGGGGGGGGGGTAGAGCAGCTGTTGGTTTGTTTATAATAAAATATAATTTCTACACGGAATGGTACTGGTAGGCCTAGTAAAGTATTGGTACGCCCATGTTCGCGGACAAGAACTACACGGACACGGGTCAACGTGAAAAGCTGTTACCACACAATACATTCACGCCGTATTGATGCGAACATTAGCTGATGGCCGAGTGATCTTCTAATTAAAACGTTCATAATATTCACTTACCACGATGAGAATCACGATAGCCTGGTGAATATGGTGATATTCCGCATGAGAATCGCGAACTGGAGGAAGAATACGCGAAGTGTGCCGCAGATAGATAAAGGCTACAGCCAGCTTCCAAATGCGAGGAGCTAGAAGGGGGTAGCCAGCCATTTAAGCTGAGAATTATTTATGGGGCGCTTGAGGAGGGGTATCGATTATTTTAGTCATTACCATTTATTTAAACTTTTCTTTCAAAATAATTAATCTTTTAATTGAATAGATCAAATGACATAAACTCTCGCTGAAAAAACCAACATAAATAGAAACAAAACCAAAAAAAACAACACGAGAACAAATCAAACACACATACAAAAACAGAAATAATTGCAGGCTGGTGACAGAGTTGTAATTATAGAAATATAGTTGTTTTATTATATATATATATCGGTTAATATTTATGTACAATATTTATATTGGCAAATTTAATGTACAAAAATACAGAATTGTCCCTTTAACAGGTTAAGTGAAACTCCCTGTCATACATGTATTAGCAGGCAAATCAGGGATTATTTACAGAATAAAACAATCATTACATTTTAAACAATCCTTACATTTTGATTGGAGGAAAAACAACAAATACTTCAAGTTTCATTGGCCACTTTAAATCAGATCTTATAATCCAATCAAAACTTTGTATATCTTATTATTTGAAAGTCATAATGCATGGCTGGTCCCACTGTGTCAGGCACAAACTTTGTTTCCACAAATTTAGCAAAAAGTTTGCAATGGGACAAAAAAAAACATAATATAAAGCAAAAAATAAGGCAAGCATGATACAGGCGGCAAATATTATAAAAGTTTTGATCTTTGAGTCAGCTGTAGGCCTAATGATCTATAACAAATCTATAAACGCCAAGTTTAGGTATAATATCAATACGTATGAGGGAAAGTGAGGAGTAAGACGGACTCAGGAATAACATGTTGGGAGACCAGCTACCCAATATAGACACTTAAATGAATATAAACCAAATGAAAACTGAACGTTAATAAAATCAACTAGCAAACCATATAAGACATTCAAGGAAGAGACTGGTGGATTGGTTTTAAATGTAAATGATATAAAACAGAGAAAAATATCTTTAAAATTTCTAAAAAAAAATACAAATTTTTTTTAAATACTTTAAATTTCTCAAGATATTTTTTTACGTTACCAGTAATTTGATTTCAGGGCCATTAGAACTTAAAAAACTTTCACATATTTTTAAGAAAATTCATCTTACATATAAATACTGTAAGATGTCCACGGATTTGTGAAGTTAAAAAGAATGACTGATTGTTTGGGGTTTTGCGTCACATTCAACAGCTCAAATGAGGGAAATAGCCGGACAAAGACATATTTACTAAGGAAAAAGATATTTATTATTTATTCTAAAAAAGTTTTCAAAAAATTATCTAAAAATATTTGTATATCTATATTCTACCCCTTTCTTTAAAAAATTCCCGAATGATTTACCACCAATTAGATTTTGTGAAAATACATAGGGCGTAATTGTTTCCTTGAGGTCTGTAATAATCCCTTTGAATTCTATGATGCCCAACGGTAACTTCTAAAGCACTTGCCCGTAATAAATTTATTAGTCTACATCCTAAAAATCCTAACAATCATTCTGAATCTGACTACTTCTATCTGTGTCAGGTGTATAGGACATAGATTGATTGATTTCACTTATATGGCGGCGTTGCCAGTTTTATTGTGGGAGGAAACCGGGCTCTATGCCCGGAGGAAACCCACGACCATCCGTTGGTAACTGGCAACCATCCCACATGGGTCGTTCGAGTGAAAACTCAGTCAGAAAATTTTCCATTTGTTTTGGACTGAGTGGGATTCGAACCCGCAACCCATTTGGTGGAAGGCTGTTCGAATTAAACGTCCAACGCTCTACCTACTGAGCCATGGAGGCCCACATGGGACATAGAAGTACGAGATGGGATGGCAATGTAATAGACTAGGAGGGGTTTTACAATGTAATATCAAAACAATATATATCAAGGACTTATCAACATGTACAAAGGAAAAATCATTTGTACCATGGATCTCTGTGACCAACACTGATGTTGGGAAACGTTAGAAAGATTCAGCTTAACGGGGGCCGGTTGCACAAAGGTGCTTAACAGGGGCCAGTTGCAGAAGGTGTATTAAGCTTAACGGGGCCCGTTGCACAAAGGTGTATTAAGCTTAACGGGGGCCGGTTGCACAAGGTGTATTAAGCTTAACGGGGCCGGTTGCACAAAGGTGTATTAAGCTTAACGGGGGCCGGTTGCACAAGGTGTATTAAGCTTAACGGGGCCGGTTGCACAAAGGTGTATTAAGCTTAAGTCAGGTTTAAACATGCTGCGTAACAAAGGAATTTAATTATGACGCTGCATCGTTAAGTCCTTAACCTTAATACACCTTTGTGCAACCGGGCCCTGCTCTGTAACGTGCTGACGTCACAACACCTCCCAGCTGGATTCGTCGAACCTTTTCTAAGCTATTTTCACAGGGCAGAATGATATATTTATACCACATGGGTAGGACAGTCGTCATTGACAGTTGGTTCAAAAAGATTAAAATCCTTTCAAGAGTATTTTTTATTGCTGATCAACAAGGGTCCCCAATTTGATTGATTGATTGAAGGTTACACAGCACTTAAATTTTGATTGAGTAAAACATCGCTGTCAGTATAAATAAGTTATGAGTGTTTACAGATAGATTAAAACAGAACAGAAAATAAATATCAAGGGAAATAATCTGGACTTACTTACTAAAAACATATTTATTTTTTTGTTTTAAGGCTTAATGCTAAAATATATAAGTAGCCGAAAGTATGATTGATTGATTAACATCGTACTCAATAGCTAAGGTTATATAGCGACAAAAGTACCAACCGACCAAAAGATTACCCCCCCCCCCCACCCCCCACCCCTCTCACCCACCCAGATCTAAATTTTGACATAAGGCTCCACACAGACCATAGAACGTCAGGAAGGCTAATATATGTGGCATACTTAATGTTCCTCCATGCTGGGTCAGCATACATGGCTAAAGCAGAGCTCCAGCCCGAGGGCCCAATAGTATGAGCAGACAGGGTGTAATGAGTATTTCTGATTTGTTGGAATTTTAACATTTTCGGTGTAAAAACTACTTTTATGTTCAGAATGTTATTTACTAGAATAAAGGTAAAATATTTTGATTTTTGATTAAGTTACTATTCCTTAAAACAACATTAAAACTGGCAAGTTATTGGCAAAACATAAGTTGTTTATCTGGGAGACCGGGCGTAATATTGCGTAGGGTTCACAGATGTTTGATCATGTATTACCTTCAGACAAGTGTATAATGCATCTAAACGTGTCACAGTTATCTCCCCTTGGCAATACTGAGATTTTGAGAATATGCCATTTTTATTTACAATACTGGGTCCTCAGTTATGGCAAAACCCTCAAGTTGGGTGAGCCAGACTTAGGTAAAAATATGCAAGTTATTGAAGTATCAAAGCCTCATAAATAGCATGAAGCCCAAATAAAAATATGCATTTCAAGAAATAAAACACAAACTCAACATTCAACACAAAAACTAAAATCTTACACAAAACACATTTAACTCATTAAGTAGCAATACTGAAGTTCATCACCCAATGAGACAATGGAATGGACCAATGACCTATTGACACTTATGTTACATATTGCTCTCGGAGAGTCCATTTGTTTTATGAGGGTGAAATGAACTATTTGTGAATTCCTTCTCCTGGAATGCTGAAAAATCTGTTGCTTCCTGAAAAAAAAAAGAAAAAAAAAACAATGAGCAAAATATATATATTTTTTAACGTATGAGAGTATCAGTAAGAATTTAATTTAGCAAAATATAATTTTATTCGATTTAGATTATCTGGTAGATAATGAGGGGATAGAATTTCCTTGAAATGTAGCTGAATTAGTAGATATCAGAGTTACCTCCCTTAGGTAAAGCCTGCCATTGAAGCCGAGTGGTGACAAAGGCACCAACCGCCCAAAAGATCACCTTTCATCCCCCCCCCTATAGAGAGGCTATTGTATTTGGCATACTTTATGTGCCTGGTTGTCAGGTCAGTAACCATGACCAAAGCCACAACGTCCTCAGACAGAGAATGGACGGAATCATTCTGCTATATGCAAGCAAATTGACAAATCAACAACAACCGGAGTCAGAGATGTATTGAACAGATATGATCATAAAACTACCAATCAACTAACCGCCACTCTCACCATCTAAGGTTATATGGCGACAAACTGACCAAATGATCATCACCAGCTAAGGTTGCATGGTGACAAACTGACCAAATGATCATCCCAGCTAAGGTTATATGGTGACAAACTGACCAAATGATCATCCCCAACTAAGGTTATATGGCGACAAACTGACCAAATGATCATCCCAGCTAAGGTTATATGGCAACAAACTGACCAAATGGTCATCCCCAGCTAAGGTTATATGGCGACAAACTGACCAAATGGTCATCCCCAGCTAAGGTTATTTGACAACAAACTGACCAAATGATCATCCCAGCTAAGGTTATATGGTGACAAACTGACCAAATGATCATCCCCAGCTAAGGTTATATGGTGACAAACTGACCAAATGATCATCCCCAGCGAAGGTTATATGGTGACAAACTGACCAAATGATCATCCCCAGCTAAGGTTATATGGTGACAAACTGACCAAATGGTCATCCCCAGCTAAGGTTATATGGCGACAAACTGACCAAATGGTCATCCCCAGCTAAGGTTATTTGACAACAAACTGACCAAATGATCATCCCAGCTAAGGTTATATGGTGACAAACTGACCAAATGATCATCCCCAGCTAAGGTTATATGGTGACAAACTGACCAAATGATCATCCCCAGCTAAGGTTATATGGTGACAATGATCATGCCGCCACCGACATCAAAATGTGGATGCTCGTCAGACCAAAGAACACCAGCTCTCTTATTAGTATGGTCCTTCTTGTTGGCATTCTCACTATTTTGTTAGATATAGGACTTTATTAGGAATTTTTACAAAAAATCATTCTACTGTCTGTGTTGTACCAGAACTATGGATTGAAATCTCAACATAAAACACCTGTCTTCAGCAGAAAATACCCGCTGGCTTCAATCACCAATGATCAGTGCCGGGGAAGAGTGCTTTACTTAGGGACACAAGACGGTCCAAACATCAACCAACATGTATCGAAGACTTATTAACATTTTGAAGAAAGTGTAATCCCCAAAATAAAAAGAATACAGTTATGTTTTCTGTCTTATGATGCTCAAAGACAGAGAGGAAATAAAAAGTTTAAGTTCTTGTTGAGAACGATCGATCGATTACAAACCTAACCAGAAAATTTCCCCAATTTTTACAGACTATTCACCAACAGAAGTTCATAAGCTCATGACAAAGAAGGCTTTTCCTGTTTCTATGCTCAAGTTAAACCCAAACATGTCCGCATGCTTATCGTACCTTGCTGTAGAACTCGCTTGGAAAGGTTATTTAAACTTCTCTTTCAAGTTCAATGTTAAACTAAAAAGATTGGCGGCTTTGAGCTAAGGGACATAACTCTGTATTGTGTGACTTCAGCACAGTGGAATACTTACAACAAACATGCACTGTTACCTGGGATTATTGAATAAGCTACATCATAAAACCGTCGTCCTATCCTGGCAGACAAAAACAGACACATTAAGCATGCAAAACAAACACATAAACAAAGCATGCATCCGAGTGACAAACACAATTACATATATCCCATACAGAAAGCATGTGTAAAGTTATCAACAAATACAAAACATAATGCATACACTTCCCAAATTACCAATAAAAATTTGTTAAATGTTTATCAAGAGAAACATGAATATAACATCATAACACCTGCCCAAATTAAAAGTATTTTGATCAAGACAGGAGTTATTTCCCTTGGTTATGTTTTTGGGATTCCTCTTCAGACGCTGGTGTAGTCATTTCCATTATGGAACAGGCTTATAGTTCCTAAAGTGAGCCAGAGCTCCTCCCCCTAACTACAACATAAGTCAGAGCTCCTCCCCCTAACTACCCCATAAGCCAGATCTCTCCCCGTAACTACCCCGTGTGCCAGAGCTCCTCCCCCTAACTACCCTGTGAGCCAGATCTCTCCCCCTAACTACCCTGTGAGTCAGAGCTCTCCCCTCTAACTACCCTGTGAGTCAGAGCTCTCCCCTCTAACTACCCCGTGAGCCAGATCTCTCCCCCCTAACTACCCTGTGAGCCAGATCTCTCCCCCTAACTACCCCGTGTGCCAGAGCTCCTCCCCCTAACTACCCTGTGACCCAGATCTCTCCCCTCTAACTACCCTGTGAGCCAGATCTCTCCCCCCTAACTACCCTGTGAGCCAGATCTCTCCCCTAACTACCCTGTGAGCCAGATCTCTCCCCCTAACTACCCTGTGAGCCAGATCTCTCCCCCTAACTACCCTGTGAGCCAGATCTCTCCCCGTAACTACCCTGTGAGCCAGATCTCTCCCCCTAACTACCCCGTGTGCCAGAGCTCCTCCCCTTAATTATCCCGTGTGCCAGAGCTCTCCCCCTAACTACCCTGTGAGCCAGATATCTCCCCCTAACTACCCTGTGAGCCAGATCTCTCCCCCTAACTACCCTGTGAGCCAGATCTCTCCCCCTAACTACCCTGTGAGCCAGATCTCTCCCCGTAACTACCCCGTGTGCCAGATCTCTCCCCCTAACTACCCTGTGAGCCAGATCTCTCCCCCTAACTACCCTGTGAGCCAGATCTCTCCCCCTAACTACCCTGTGAGCCAGATCTCTCCCCGTAACTACCCCGTGTGCCAGATCTCTCCCCTTAATTATCCTGTGAGCCAGATCTCTCCCCTTAATTATCCTGTGAGCCAGATCTCTCCCCTTAATTATCCCGTGTGCCAGAGCTCTCCCCCTAACTACCCCATGAGCCAGATCTCTCCCCCTAACTACCCCGTGAGCCAGATCTCTCCCCTAACTACCCTGTGAGCCAGATCTCTCCCCTAACTACCCTGTGAGCCAGATCTCTCCCCCTAACTACCCTGAGCCAGAGCTCCTCCCCTTAATTATCCCGTGTGCCAGAGCTCTCCCCCTAAGTACCCCGTGAGCCAGAACTCTCCCCCTAAGTACCCCGTGAGCCAGAACTCTCCCCTAACTACCCTGTGAGCAGGATCTCTCCCCCTAACTACCCTGTGAGTCAGAGCTCTCCCCTCTGACTACCCCGTGAGCCAGATCTCTCCCCCTAACTACCCCGTGTGCCAGAGCTCCTCCCCCTAACTACCCCGTGTGCCAGAGCTCCTCCCCCTAACTACCCCGTGAGCCAGAGCTCTCCCCTCTAACTACCCCGTGAGCCAGATCTCTCCCCCTAACTACCCCGTGTGCCAGAGCTCCTCCCCCTAACTACCCCGTGTGCCAGAGCTCCTCCCCCTAACTACCCCGTGTGCCAGAGCTCCTCCCCCTAACTACCCTGTGTGCCAGAGCTCCTCCCCCTAACTACCCCGTGTGCCAGAGCTCCTCCCCCTAACAACCTGTGTGCCAGATCTCTCCCCCTAACTACCCTGTGTGCCAGAGCTCTCCCCCTAACTACCCTGTGTGCCAGATCTCTCCCCCTAACGACCCTGTGAGCCAGAGCTCTCCCCCCTAACTACCCTGTGAGCCAGATCTCTCCCCCTAACTACCCTGTAAGCCAGAGCTCTCCCCCTAACTACTCCATGACCCAGAGCTCCTCCCCCTAACTACCCCGTGAGCCAGATCTCTCCCCCTAACTACCCTGTGAGCCATAGCACCCCTCTAACTACCCCGTGAGCCAGAACTCTCCCCTCTAACTACTTCGTGAGCCAGAACTCTCCCCTCTAACTACTTCGTTAGCCAGAGCTCTCCTTCTAACTACCCCGTGTGGCAGAATCCCTCCCCCTAACTCCCCCATAAGCCAGAGCTCCTCCCCCTAACTACCCCATAAGCCAGAGCTCCTCCCCCTAACTCCCCCATAAGCCAGAGCTCCTCCCCCTAACTCCCCCATAAGCCAGAGCTCCTCCCCCTAACTACCCCATAAGCCAGAGCTCCTCCCCCTAACTCCCCCATAAGCCAGAGCTCCTCCCCCTAACTCCCCCATAAGCCAGAGCTCCTCCCCCTAACTCCCCCATAAGCCAGAGCTCCTCCCCCTAACTCCCCCATAAGCCAGAGCTCCTCCCCCTAACTACCCCATAAGCCAGAGCTCCTCCCCCTAACTCCCCCATAAGCCAGAGCTCCTCCCCCTAACTCCCCCATAAGCCAGAGCTCCTCCCCCTAACTCCCCCATAAGCCAGAGCTCCTCCCCCTAACTCCCCCATAAGCCAGAGCTCCTCCCCCTAACTACCCCATAAGCCAGAGCTCCTCCCCCTAACTACCCTGAGCCATATCTCTCCCCCTAACTCCCCCATAAGCCAGAGCTCCTCCCCCTAACTCCCCCATAAGCCAGAGCTCCTCCCCCTAACTACCCCATAAGCCAGAGCTCCTCCCCCTAACTACCCTGAGCCATATCTCTCCCCCTAACTACTCAATGAGCAAGAGCACCTTCCCCCCACCCCAATCACGACTCAATTAGCCAACCCTCTTACCTCCCCCCCCCCCCCCCCCCCCTACCCAGAGCCCTTCCTCTGCACACTAAGTTTAACCCTATTATTTAGTCAGTTATTCCATGCAGTCATTCTCCATACAACATTGCACCAATAACCTGAGTATAAGCAAAGAGAGTAGATTGACAAGAGTGGTCACTTCGTCCGCGCCATGTTGAATTTGAACGGACACGATTCGATTATTAGGAACCTCCTTTCTATAGGGGGCGCCCTACAGTCGAATCGTGTACAGTCGGAACACCCTTCCACTAGGGGGCCAGAAGAACATGCTGGAAATGCTGATTGGACGAAGTGACCACTCTTGTCAATCTACTCTCTTTGGTATAAGTCACCCCAATTCAGACCAATGTCAATTCACCAAATCCTTATCATTCAAAACACAAGAGGCAAGTTCTAAAGAGAATGGGACAGACTTAGATTCAATTCCTTTATGATGCAGGCCAAAAATCATAAATTCAAACATTGCCCTCATAATGAAGCATCTAAATGTGGAAAACATACTTTTAAAGAATTTAGATTGATTGGTTGATGCTTTATGCTGCACTCATGATTATTTCACTGATATGGTGGTGTTGACAGGTTTAGTGGGGCTCTTTGCCAGGAGATATTTGCCTGTTGTGTATATTTTCCCGTCTCCTATGTAACTTACCACATCACCATTAGCTGGTTTAACTGTCTCATTCTCTTCATTATCATACATCCCTTCATTAATATAGGACAATTCTTCTGAATGGCGTAATTCGTCCTTCAGGACTACTTTTGGACTATCTCCTTCAGCGGAGGGATCTGGACTATCCGCCCAACTCCGTCTATAGCCAATGTCATCAGGATCACCCACGGGCAATTTGTACTTTTGATGTGTATTTCTTCTCCAGCACTGAAAATAACAAACAAATTAGGTAAGAATAACAACATTTCCTAAAAAAAAAATAATTTAACA
The DNA here is from genome assembly GCA_963971465.1 of Lepidochitona cinerea. NCBI lineage: Eukaryota > Metazoa > Mollusca > Polyplacophora > Chitonida > Tonicellidae > Lepidochitona > Lepidochitona cinerea. Next base: position 2,404,200 of record OZ020559.1, read on the forward strand.
GTTCTTAGAAAAAAAAAATTAACAGTTCTTAGAAAAAAAAATTTAACTGTTCTTAGAAAAAAAAATTTAACAGTTCTTAGAAAATAAAATCTTGTCATGTTACAAAACAATTGGTGATAAAATCACAGGACACTTATAAGAAGCTAACGAAAACATATATATTTTTTGTCTTTACTAAATTTTTAAAATATTTTCAAATCCAGATTTGTTAAATACATATAAAAGTAAAAGCTGCAGTGGACACCAAATTGAGATGAAATACTTTCACATAGATTCAGTTCCATATTTGAAAAAAATTCATAAAACACAATAAAATGAAAATTATAAAATACACTGTACAGTGGAGATACCAATTAAAATATAGCTTCTACTGTTAATGGATGTTAATAGAATCTGACAATAGTTTGTATAAAAAGGTGCAGTTCACATAATAAATAAACTCCTCAGCTTTCATAAATATTTTGTACAGATATTGGAGGGAGTGGTTGGAGAGATGCTTCCTTGTCATGTTCCATGTTTCTCTTATCTCCCCTTCATTGTATTATCTCCCTTTGTGCATTATTATCTCCCTTGTTAGATTATCTCCCCCTGATATTATGTGAAAGCACCTTAAAATTTGTTAGAATTAGTTTTAAAGTTAGGATTAGTTTAAAAGTTAGGATTATTTTTAGAGTTAGGATTAATTTTTAAGTTAGAATTAGTTTTAATGTTAGGATTAGTTTTAAATTTAGTATTAGTAAAATTTATTATTTCAATATTTTGAGTCAGATAGTAAAGGATATTTCAGACTATTTTTCAGTAGTTATAATGGAAGTATTAGTACTTGGTACGAATGATGTAGCATTATTGGAAAGTTAGAAAAGATACAGCTATCAGCACCTAAACATGTCAGATTTGACTGTCTTCGATGGATACTATTTCAATATGGGCAGTTACTAAACACACTGATAGTCTACATAATACTAGTTATGACAGCTTCGTTACTAAATAGATTGGAAGTCTGTATGTGAGAGCTATGACATCACAAATAAATAAGATTTGTTGATGACAATTCAACGAAACTTTTCCGAAAAAAATGTCACTAACAAATGTCTTATTTATTCTTATTGCTCAACATTTGAAGACCTCAGTCTAAGTAGTGATGTGAATTTCTAAGGGAGACTATTCTGCACTACAAACGCTGGGTCTACTGTTTTTACTGACCTCTGCATATTCCTTCATCGTCAAGCAGTCAGACGAACGCGAAACCTTCGACTCTATCGCTTCCAAGATCCGATATTATGCGTGAGAAATCTATTACCTTTGATGTTCATATTTAGTTATCATTTAACTGCAATATTTGGCAGTAAGCATGTGAAAAGGGGAGTGTCTGAATAGCATCATGGTTTAATAGCATTTAACCTGGGTGGGTATTCCACATGGCAAGCCCCCTCAAGTGTGAGATTAAATGATAAGCCACCTGGTGTTGACTGGTTTTAGTAAATGTTCATTAATGATAATCATGCCAATTGCAAAACATTAAAAAAAATTAGGGTTAAATTTAAAAACTTCACCAGTTTGTTAGATTTACGTAGATTATTTGAAAAATGAAACGATTTCTTTCTTATTGATCTGAGAAAAATGTGTGTTCATTTCCATCAGCTTGATATTAAGTGAAGTACCGTATTATGTGAACTGTTTTAGATTTGCTCAAACCAGCACATGGTTGAAATGAGAAAAAGAAATGAACCATTGGTGTTAAATATGAGTGAAATTCCCCACAACAGTTAATCATAAATTGTTAAGATTTTTTGGACTGGGTTTGTTTGGATCAGGACCCCCCCCCCCCCCCCCCCCCCCACACACACACACACACACACTCCCTCTCCCATGAGATTATGGAAAGTCATTCAGACTGTTCTGGTGAGCGTTATGATAAAACATATGTGGAATAAAATGTAGAAATATTGTTAACGTGGACTTACAATCATTGGAATTGCAGAAATATTGTTAACGTGGACTTACAATCATTGGGATTGCAGAAATATTGTTAACGTGGACTTACAATCATTGGAATTGCAGAAATATTGTTAACGTGGACTTACAATCATTGGGATTGCAGAAATATTGTTTATGTGTACTTACAATCATTGGAATTGCAGAAATATTGTTAACGTGGACTTACAATCATTGGAATTGCAGAAATATTGTTAACGTGGACTTACAATCATTGGAATTGCAGAAATATTGTTAACGTGGACTTACAATCATTGGAATTGCAGAAATATTGTTAACGTGGACTAACAATCATTGGAATTGCAGAAATATTGTTAACGTGGACTTACAATCATTGGAATTGCAGAAATATTGTTAACGTGGACTTACAATCATTGGAATTGCAGAAATATTGTTAACGTGGACTTACAATCATTGGAATTGCAGAAATATTGTTAACGTGGACTTACAATCATTGGAATTGCAGAAATATTGTTAACGTGGACTTACAATCATTGGAATTGCAGAAATATTGTTAACGTGGACTAACAATCATTGGAATTGCAGAAATATTGTTAATGTGGACTTACAATCATTGGAATTGCAGAAATATTGTTAACGTGGACTTACAATCATTTGAATTGCAGAAATATTGTTAACGTGGACTTACAATCATTGGGATAGCTATCAAGATGAAGATGAAGATGAGACAGGCACAGACGATGAGAGCGATGGCCCACGCGGGAAGTCCCGTTCTTGGCTCAGTGGTCGGCGAAACTGTCGTGGAGCCAGTCACAGTTGTCTGTCTTTGGTCTAAAACAAGAAATAAATAAATAAATTATAAATAGAATGTACAATTTAAACTATGATTTTCAGTTCAATTTTCCAAATTGCATGAAAATGCAGGCTTTAAATTTTTTTAGACCAAAATGGCCTTTTCTATGAAATACATGTAGCACTTTGACTTACAACTGTATCGGACGGATTCTGTATCAATTTTGTATTTGCCAAGATGTGTTCCATTACTCAGATTGGAAAGGAAGGCTTGTTTGAGTTCATCAGGGGTCGCTGTCATGGTAACATCATAAGCAGAACTGTAATCTACAACAACACTGCCCTCACTGAAAAATAAAAAAAAATGTAAACAAATTAGGGATTTTCTATAAAATGACAATTTTATGAAATCGAAAAACACACTAGTGTCATAGAGAATGGTTTGTTTACATCCTGTCTAGACCAGAACGAACATCGTTAAAACGTGTACTATTCTACCGTTGTTTATACAAAGATGAGGTTTCCAGATGGCCATTGGAAACTCTCCCAGTTCTGTTGTGGTTGATTGTTTGGTGTTTTTCGCCGCGCTCAAGATTATTTCACTTATATGGCGGCGTTGCCAGTTTTATTGTGGGAGGAAACCGGGCTCTGTGCCCGGAGGAAACCCTCGACCTTCCGCTGGTAACTGGCAACCATCCCACATAGGTCGTTCGAGTGAAAACCCAGTCAGAAAATTTTCCAATTTTTGGACTGAGTGGGATTCGAACCCGTGACCCATTGGTGGTTCTGTTGTGGTAAAAAGAATAGAGTGCACAGTCAAGCCCTTTCTGGCTGCAAGTTTGGTCTACTTTGTTTGTTTACTGACTGACAGACACAAAACAATGGCAACACGAAATTCCCTAAATAACTCATTAAATGTACATTTTTGGCAGAAAGTTGACTTGCAGTCTTTTATCTGAGATTGATCACTCTGTATTCTTGTAACAATCTGAAGGTCAACAGAGAACCACAACAGACTTAAGCCATGTCTCCTTTTCATATAGGAAAATTACAAACTGTTTATATCTAGTTTATATAACAATAAGTATTTAGCAATCTGAATTTACGGCAGCTCTGATTGATTGATTGATGTTTTACGCCGCACAGAAGATTATTTCACTTTCACAACTGTTCCACTGACCAAGTGCTGACCAAGTGAAAAATCCACTCAGAAATTTTTCAATTTTTATTTGAAAAAAGTTTGAGTATGAAATGTAGTTAGAGAGATGAGATACAAACCTGAAGGTCATGGCAATGATATCTCGTATTGGATACAACCCAACAAATAGAGCATTTATCTGAAAATAACAATATACAAAATATAGAGAACTGGACAATACATGTAAAGTTGTAAAGGTACAAGATTACAACAGTGCCCCCAGAGCTTTGTGTTTATTGTGTGTGTATATGGTGATGTCTACGATTGTAACATTCTATATAATGAAACCTTTGAGCTTCGGTGGTGGTGGAAACCCTAAACATCGACTGGCTCATTGTTTCTTGTAACTCACTGATGTGGTGACGTTGATTTAGTAGAGTAGGAAACTGGCGTCTTTTCCTGGAGGAAACCCCTGAACATCAGCAAGCTTCTGACAACTCCCCATATAGAGGACTGCAAGTGAAAAACCCACTCAGAAATTGTTCAACTTTTCTTGGGTTTTGAACCTACATCAATGGGAGGCTTGTGTTTGTCCAAGACAATCTGCTGACTGAGGCACCGTGGCACCAAAAGCTTCTTTGATGGTTTGATATTTGGCAATTTGATTATATGGGGATGTCTGCCATTATGCCCCGAGGGTGGTGGGGGTGGTGGTTACCCTCAACATGCCCTGGGGGTGGGGGTTACCCCCAGCATGCCCTGGGGGTGGGGGTTACCCTCAACATGCCCTGGGGGTGGTGGTTACCCTCAACATGCCCTGGGGGTGGTGGTTACCCTCAACATGCCCTGGGGGTGGTGGTTACCCTCAACATGCCCTGGGGGTGGTGGTTACCCTCAACATGCCCTGGGGGGGTGGTTACCATCAACATGCCCTGGGGGTGGTGGTTACCCTCAACATGCCCTGGGGGTGGTGGTTACCCTCAACATGCCCTGTGGATGGTGGTTACCCTCAACATGCCCTGTGGATGGTGGTTACCCTCAACACGCCCTGGGGGTGGTGGTTACCCTCAACATGCCCTGTGGATGGTGGTTACCCTCAACATGCCCTGGGGGTGGTGGTTACCCTCAACATGCCCTGAGGGTGGTGGTTACCCTCAACATGCCCTGAGAGTGGTGGTTGCCCTCAACATGGCCTGGCTTAATGACTCACCACATTATTTCACTAATATGGTGGTGGCGGCGGCAGGTTTAGTGGTGATGATGAGGGGGAGGGTTAGAAACTATCAGCCTTTGGTCACCATGGCAACAATTAAGGTGATCAACAGAAAACCCATTTAATATCGTGACTTCAGGTGAAGCCATTAATGGAAAGCTAACTGTATGTGTGTGAAAGACACTCCATTGATTGGCCAAGCCTCTACATTCAATAGCATAATATTGTATCAATGCCTACCTCTTTTGTAAGATCAGAACGAAGGGTTTGATAATTCACTGATGCTGTGTCGGACAGGGCCTCTTCGTAGATGACCCCATCTGTGATACGGAAATAACCATCAATGACAACAGGGGCTTCAGTGGGAGATGCAGTTGGGGCCACTGTTGAGGTTGACAAAACGTTGGTAGTCAGTTCTTCAGTGGTAGTTGGGGCCTCAGTTGTGGTAGTTGGAGCCTCAGTTGCCGTAGTTGAGGCCTCAGTTGTGGTAGTTGGAGCCTCAGTTGCCGTAGTTGGGGCCTCAGTTGTGGTAGTTGGGGCCTCAGTTGTGGTAGTTGGGACCTCAGTTGTGGTAGTTGGGGCCTCAGTTGTGGTAGTTGGGGCCTCAGTTGTGGTAGTTGGGGCCTCAGTTGTGGTAGTTGGGGCCTCAGTTGTGGTAGTTGGGGCCTCAGCTGTGGTAGTTGGGGCCTCAGTTGTGGTAGTTGGAGTCTCAGTTGTGGTAGTTGGAGCCTCAGTTGTTGTAGTTGGGGCCTCAGTTGTCGTAGTTGGGGCCTCAGTTGTGGTCATTGGGGCCTCAGTTGTGGTCATTGGGGCCTCAGTTGTGGTCGTTCTCTCAGTTACATTAGTAACAGGTTCACTTCCCACCGTAGGGACAGTTTTAGGAACAATGACGGCCTCAGTAATATTGGTTGGTTCTGTTGTCATTTGAGTTGTCATTTCAGTGACATTAGTAACAGGTTGACTTTCAACTGTAGGAACAGTTTTGGGAACTATGACAGGTTCTGTGAAATTTAAAGCCGTTGTATTTTCCACTAGCATCTGGGTTGTCATTTGTGTATAATTTACAGCCGTTGTATTTTCCACTGGCGTTTGGGTTGTCATTTGTGTATAATTCACAGCCGTTGTATTTTCCACTGGCATTTGTGTTGTCATTTGTGTATAATTTACAGCAGTTGTATTTTCCACTGGCATTTGGGTTGTCATTTGTGTATAATTTACAGCCGTTGTATTTTCCAGTGACATTTGGGTTGTCATTTCTGTATAATTTACAGCCGTTGTATTTTCCACTGGCATTTGGGTTGTCATTTGTGTATAATTCACAGCCGTTGTATTTTCCACTGGCATTTGTGTTGTCATTTGTGTATAATTTACAGCAGTTGTATTTTCCACTGGCATTTGGGTTGTCATTTGTGTATAATTTACAGCCGTTGTATTTTCCATTGGTATTTGGGTTGTCATTTGTGTATAATTTACAGCCGTTGTATTTTCCACTGGCATTTGGGTTGTCATTTGTGTATAATTTACAGCTGTTGTATTTTCCATTGGTATTTGGGTTGTCATTTGTGTATAATTTACAGCCGTTGTATTTTCCACTGGCATTTGGGTTGTCATTAGAGTATAATTTACAGCCGTTGTATTTTCCATGGGTATTTGGGTTGTCATTTCTGTATAATTTACAGCCGTTGTATTTTCCACTGGCATTTGGGTTGTCATTTGTGTATAATTTACAGCCGTTGTATTTTCCACTGGCATTTGGGTTGTCATTTGTGTATAATTTACAGCCGTTGTATTTTCCACTGGCATTTGGGTTGTCATTTGTGTATAATTTACAGCCGTTGTATTTTCCACTGGCATTTGGGTTGTCATTTGTGTATAATTTACAGCCGTTGTATTTTCCACTGGCATTTGGGTTGTCATTTGAGTATAATTTACAGCCGTTGTATTTTCCACTGTCATTTGGGTTGTCATTTGTGTATAATTTACAGCCGTTGTATTTTCTACTGGCATTTGGGTTGTCATTTGTGTATAATTTACAGCCGTTGTATTTTCCACTGGCATTTGGGTTGTCATTTCTGTATAATTTACAGCCGTTGTATTTTCCACTGGCATTTGGGTTGTCATTTGTGTATAATTCACTGATGTTGTATTTTCCACTGGCATTTGGGTTGTCATTTGTGTATAATTTACAGCCGTTGTATTTTCCACTGGCATTTGGGTTGTCATTTGTGTATAATTTACAGCCGTTGTATTTTCCACTGGCATTTGGGTTGTCATTTGTGTATAATTTACAGCCGTTGTATTTTCCACTGGCATGTGGGTTGTCATTTGTGTATAATTTACAGCCGTTGTATTTTCCACTGGCATTTGGGTTGTCATTTGTGTATAATTTACAGCCGTTGTATTTTCCAGTGGCATTTGGGTTGTCATTTGTGTATAATTTACAGCCGTTGTATTTTCCACTGGCATTTGGGTTGTCATTTCTGTATAATTTACAGCTGTTGTCATTTGAGTTGTCATCTCAGTGACATTAGTAACAGGTTGACTTTCAACAGTAGGAACAGTTTTGGGAACTATGACAGGTTCTGTGAAATTGACAGTGGTTGTATTCTCAACTGGCATTTGGGTTGTGTCAGCTGTAATTGGTGATTCGGTTGTTGCGTTCAACAATGAAGTTGCTGTCGATACATACGGAATGGCTGTTGATGTTTCCATTGTTGCATTTGTTAGAGCCATGGTTGTTGCCTCCATTGTTGCATTTGTCACAGCCATGGTTGTTGCCTCCATTGTTGCATTTGTAACAGCCATGGTTGTTGCCTCCATTGTTACATTTGTAACAGCCATGGTTGTTGCATCCATTGTTGCATTTGTAACAGCCATGGTTGTTGCCTCCATTGTTGCATTTGTAACAGCCATGGTTGTTGCCTCCATTGTTGCATTTGTAACAGCCATGGTTGTTGCCTCCATTGTTGCATTTGTTACAGTCATGGTTGTTGCATCCATTGTTGCATTTGTAACAGCCATGGTTGTTGCCTCCATTGTTGCATTTGTTACAGCCCTGGTTGTTGCCTCCATTGTTGCATTTGTTACAGCCATGGTTGTTGCCTCCATTGTTGCATTTGTTACAACCATGGTTGTTGCCTCCATTGTTGCATTTGTTACAACCATGGTTGTTGCCTCCATTGTTGCATTTGTTACAACCATGGTTGTTGCCTCCATTGTTGCATTTGTTACAACCATGGTTGTTGCCTCCATTGTTGCATTTGTTACAGCCATGGTTGTTGCCTCCATTGTTGCATTTGTAACAGCCATGGTTGTTGCCTCCATTGTTGCATTTGTTAGAGCCATGGTTGTTGCCTCCATTGTTGCATTTGTAACAGCCATGGTTGTTGCCTCCATTGTTGCATTTGTAACAGCCATGGTTGTTGCCTCCATAGTGGCATTTGTAACACCCACGGTTGTTGCCTCCATTGTTGCATTTGTAACAGCCATGGTTGTTGCCTCCATTGTTGCATTTGTAACAGCCACGGTTGTTGCCTCCATTGTTGCATTTGTAACAGCCATAGTTGTTGCCTCAATTGTTGCATTTGTAACAGCCATGGTTGTTGCCTCCATTGTTGCATTTGTAACAGCCATGGTTGTTGCCTCCATTGTTGCATTTGTAACAGCCATGGTTGTTGCCTCCATTGTTGCATTTGTAACAGCCACGGTTGTTGCCTCCATTGTTGCATTTGTAACAGCCATAGTTGTTGCCTCCATTGTTGCATTTGTAACAGCCATAGTTGTTGCCTCCATTGTTGCATTTGTCACAGCCATAGTTGTTGCCTCCATTGTTGCATTTGTCACAGCCATGGTTGTTGCCTCCATTGTTGCATTTGTTAGAGCTGTTGTGGATTCTGTTGCAATGATTGGTATGGTTGTAACTTGTTGCGTGGTCAGTGTTGTTGCCGCTGAGGTTGTTGTACTGGGGTCAACACTGGCTTGGCCTGATGATGGGGATACAGCCACTGAAATAATTCATTACATTGTCATTGATTGATTGATTGATTGGTCTACTAACTACGGACACAATGATTTCAGTAGCATAAACAAAACTGTCAAAATTCCAGCAATGAGCACAGTTGATACATTGGCATTTGACAAATCTGTACAGTTAAGCACTGAACTTTAAGATCCTAAATATTTACAACAATTAGAAACTGGCCCAAAGTCAACCCTCACGACAAGTTCTACAGATGATGGTAATAGACCCAGCCAATGTATATCTGAAACCTAGAAACTTGTCTCCATGGTTATTTTAGACAAGAAGATTTCCCTGTGCTCATGTGTTTTAGTGATTATAAATATATCTGAAACCACCTCACCTTTCCAGTGGTACAGGTGGTTTATGAAAATTGTTTGATCCATGTTTTTTACCACAATCAAGTTGTTTGGTTATTGGGAGTCGGAATAGGGCTCTGTTACTGGGGAAAAGCTCGACTCTCTAGCGGCAACCATCCCACATAGGGTGATCCCGTTGATACTCACTCAGAGTGGTTTCTGTTGTTTGGATTGAGCGGAACTGTAGAACGGTATTGTGTTTACTGAGTTAATCACATACATCAAGATCACATTAAATAAGAGAATCCACTCACCTTTAAATGAGGTACGGTTTCTGTCCAGGTTATACGGTCCTAAAGTCATGCTCTGATTGGTCCCGTCAACAAATGCATTAATGATCTCAAACAAACTGGCATTCCTCGTCTCCGATAACATTATATCATAATCTGCTATCACAGAGCCCGATCTGAAGAAATTAAATCATTTCCATTATACTTTATGTCAACAATACTTGATAAAATGATTATGTCCTATGTCACAAATAAGATTGTAACCTTGTGATCATGTAATTTTCAGGTATAGTGCAATACAATAATAAAAGGTATACTTCTAAACAACCCTCCTATGCCTGACACAAGCCTCATATCAATGGGTCGTGGGTTCCAATCTCAAGAACAATGTATAAATGGGTTTTCCTAGGGGCAAAAACTATGGTTTCCTCCACCACTAAACCATATTAGTGAAATAATTTTGAGAGAGGCAAAAAAAAACAATCAATCAATCAACAGACCTTAGAACGTTCTTAGAAAATTGTCACAATGTTTTGTAACTAATTTGTGGATTGATTGATGTTTTACTGAACTATTTTTGACATATATTTATGAATACTAAAACATCCATTGGACTTATTTGGCGGTTTTGCCAGGTTTAGTGGGGGAGGAAACCAGGCTAATTTTCGGATCGATTGATTAATGTTTAACGCCAGACCCAAGATTATTTCACTTGTATGACGGCATTGCCAGTTTAAGTGGGGAGTAAAGCGGACCTCTTGTCTGGAATAAACACTCAACCTACAGTAAGTACTTTGCTTACACAATCAAATGAAAAAGATATTTTTCAATGTGCCTTAGGACTTCAAACTTCTGATGCATCTATAGAATGCCTCTGTTGGTGTGAGAAACTGAGCCAGCAAGGAAGTGACCAGGACCCTGTTTCACAAAGCGGCGTAGCGTAAGTTTTCACGTAACTGCCATAGTAACCCATACAGTAGAGATATGTTAGTATGAAAGTTACGCAAAAAATGCATTTACGTCGTTTTGTGAAACAGGACCCAGGGCTCTTCAAGACCAACCCAAAGTGTCACATATCTTCCAGTTATATTCCAGAGAAAGACTTTAAGCTTGCTTATCAAGTTATTTGACATGACGACCTAAACAGAACTTACTTGAAACTATTGATCATGATTTTGTCAAAACTTTCATTGATGACCGACTTCCTGAAGACACACTCAAGCTGAAGAAATGAAAAGAAATGGGATTTAAAGGATTTTTATATTGCCAGTTTGCACAAGGTATTTTAAACAAGGCCCTAATGCGTATATATTTTTGGAGGTCAGATTAACTTGCATGTAGTCGTACGTAAACCAAAGTGCTCTCCCCTTACAGCTAGCCAATCCATGGAAGACAATTTGAAACTATGTTATCGTGAAACGTGAACAGTGTGTTAATTTTGTGATCATTTGAATAAAATATATTTTTGGACAATTCAAAAAAAAAAGTTTTCCCGACGTTAGCACTTTTAACAACTATGTTGGAATAAATGCTTGACATCTCTTAACTAACACACACATGTAGAAACAAAACTGTTTAAGACGTACCTCTTTAGTAACATTGGTTGCCAAATCGCGAAATTCCGTCGAGTTGACAATACCATAGGCCTCATTCCAGACCAGATTGATGATAGCAATTTCCATTCCTAGGTAACTGTCGGTGTAAGGCTGAGACAAGTCTACTGTGATTGGTGACGAACTCACACTTCCTGTAGTCGAGGTAACTGTTGTCATGGTAACAGTTGTCAATGGTTGTGTTGTTGTTGAAACAGTCGTCGTTGTTGGAGTCATAGTTGAGGTTGTTTGAGTTGGAACTATATAAACACAACATTACGATAACAGTTAGATCTAACGATATACATTATTTTGTATTGATTTCATTTGACAGTATCGAATGTTGGCCCTAGCTACCCTCGGTTGTAAGCTATTGTGATGTGCTACCCTCGGCTGTAAGCTATTGTGATGTGCTACCTTCGGCTGTAAGCTATAGCGATGTGCTACCCTCGGCTGTAAGCTATTGTGATGTGCTACCCTCGACTGTAAGCTATTGTGATGTGCTACCCTCGGCTGTAAGCTATTGTGATGTGCTACCCTCGGCTGTAAGCTATTGTGATGTGCTACCCTCGGCTGTAAGCTATTGTGATGTGCTACCCTCGGCTGTAAGCTATTGTGATGTGCTACCCTCGGCTGTAAGCTATTGTGATGTTACCCTCGGCTGTAAGTCATTGTGATGTGCTACCCTCGGCTGTAAGCTATTGTGATGTGCTACCCTCGGCTGTAAGCTATTGTGATGTGCTACCCTCGGCTGTAAGCTATTGTGATGTGCTACCCTCAGCTGTAAGCTATTGTGATGTTACCCTCGACTGTAAGCTATTGTAATGTGCTACCGTTGGCTATAAGCTATTGTGATGTGCTACCCTCGGCTGTAAGCTATTGTGATGTGCTACCCTCGGCTGTAAGGTATTGTGATGTGCTACCCTCGGCTGTAAGCTATTGTGATGTGCTACCCTCAGCTGTAAGCTATTGTGATGTTACCCTCGACTGTAAGCTATTGTAATGTGCTACCGTCGGCTATAAGCTATTGTGATGTGCTACCCTCGGCTGTAAGCTATTGTGATGTGTTACCCTCGGCTGTAAGCTATTGTGATATGTTACCCTCGGCTGAAGGCTATTGTGATATGTTACCCTCGGCTGTAAGCTATTGTGATTTGCTACCCTCGGCAGTAAGCTATCGTGATGTGCTACCCTCGGCTGTAAGTCATTGTGATGTGCTACCCTCGGCTGTAAGTTATTGTGATGTGCTACCCTCAGCTGTAAGCTATTGTGATGTGCTACCCTCGGCTGTAAGTTATTGTGATGGGCTACCCTCGGCTGTAAGCTATTGTGATGTGCTACCCTCGGCTGTAAGTTATTGTGATGTGCTACTCTCGGCTGTAAGCTATTGTGATGGGCTACCCTCGGCTGTAGGCTAAGCTCATACTTTGGTAGACATTGAAACCCATTTCCCATCAAAATGTCACCATGATACAAAAGTTCATATATTTGCCAGTGAAATAAGACAATATTATAAACATAACTCTCACTCACCAATAAAAATAGCTGTGTTAGGTTGAAGTGTGTATGCCGCCAACATCTGACCATCGCTAGTGGCGTTATTAAATACTTGGGAAATGTTGTAGACACTGACGCCATTACAAGATGATAAGACGAGCCGGATGGTGTAGCGAACTAAGATATAATCCTGAACTTGGCTGAAAGATAACAAAGTAAACGGATATTTCCTCATCTAAACACACTGGCACAGGTTATATGTTATGGACTGAAGTGACTATGGAGTTCCCCAAAATACTTATAAAATATTTAAAAAAAATACTTTTTTTGTATTTTATACTCATAATTGACTTAGTTTTTATGGGTAACAAATTTCTTCATTAATAACTTTTGGACACAGGTGCCATTGAAGTCATTATTAAACATTGTAACCTGCTAAAACCAACAATGTACATTGTTAGCTTCAAGTTTGTAACAAAAAGTTCTGAGAGTAACAATATGTTAGAATTATGAAGAGAGGTAGTAACTAAAGGTGTAGGAGACCAATGAATACAGGAAGTAGCCTGACCGGTTCCGTCGCTTGGGTAACGACTCATCAGAGGTGAATGTCGGTAGGGTGTTAATAGCTTCAAGTTTGTAACAAAAAACTCTGACAGTAACAATATGTTATAGCTGATAAAATTGTCTGACAGTAACAACATGTTAGACAATTTGATCAGAGAATAAACTCACCTCAAACTGACGATGTATATACTCTCTACACAATCGTTGAGGGGAGATTCACGAAATACACACTCCAGCTGAAATACAGGTCAGGCAACTTTAGCATTTTGAAAATAGAAAAGCGTAATTTGAAAAAATTATTTAAAGATAGGCGTACTGTTTACATACATGTACATTTCCACATGGATTCTACAGATTTTTGTTAAAGTTATGGAGAGAAAAAGTAAATATTACATAACCCAATATGGCTGCCATATTACGCAATGTATGATGTCAAAAATAGTTTGCGACACACCTTCTACCCATAAAAAATATACTCAGAAATTTTTTTTAAGATGGAATCAAAACTTTGGAAGTTATGGAGCGGAAGGGAATATAACATAATCCAATATAACTCCCATATTATGTAACCAGTGATGTTAAAAATAGTTCGGGACACACCTTCTACCCATCAGAAAAAAATGTGCAGATGGAATCAAAACTTTAGAAGTTATGGAGCGGAATGGAATATTACATAATCCAATATAACTCCCATATCATGTAACGAATGATGTCAAATATAGTTCGCGACACAACTTCAACCCATAAGGTATATACTCAGAAAAAATGGTCAAGTTGGAATCAAAACTTTGGAAGTTATGGAGCGGAAGGGAAAGCGGACGCCGGACTGCCGGACGGACGAAAATGATACCATGATCCAGCCCGCTTTTCAAGCCGGTCTTATAAAAAGTTGATTTTCAAACACATCAGTTGATATCATGTTCAATGAGAAGTTTACTGTTGATCATGGCCGTACATTCATTACAACATTAAATGGACAACACAGTATACAATTTACCTCAGCGGTCATGTTTGTAGAAATATCCCGGAAAGCTGGCGACGATCGATTGGCGTAATCTCCAATCCAAAGGGAAAACACTCCTAACTGTGCATCAATATAATCAACAGCCAAGGGAGATAAATCCACAGTAGTGGGAGGTGTGGTAGTGGTGTTGAGAGTGATCTCCCCTGTTGATGAGGATCTTGTGGTTAGAGTTGAAGATGATAAAGTGCCTGATGGAGTTGTGGAAGCAAACGGAGCTAAAACAAAACATTAGAATTTACAGATTACACAGCATGAAAAGATTCTCGAGTGCAGTTTTCATATGAATAATGATCAAAACTTAAGACAAAGCAACTAATAATTACAGATTTTTAGCTGGCGAAACAGCACAATAATTCAATAATGGTCAAACTACACAACATTCCAAATGTTGCATTGTTTTTCTGGGTTTACAAGACAAGGATTTATTGAGTGATTGATGTTTTATGTCACACTCAAGATTGCTTCACTTATATGGTGGCGTTACCAGGTTTAGTGGGGGAGGAAACCAGGCTCTATGCCAGAAGGAAACCCCCGACCTCCGGTGAGTACCTGGCAGCTCTTCCACATACAGCGATCAAGTGAAAATCCACTCAGAAATTGACATGGCAAGAAAGCCAGACCAACACAGGAAACATCAAAGCCTCTCTTGTTACATATTTTTGGGGCGGGTGGATTATTGTGACTCCTTCCCTACAAACATCCCTGAAGGGGAGTCAGATAAGAATTATACCAATGTTGACAATGAGTCAGAATTCATACCTGATAATGAAATGGATTGTGGTAGAATGGTAAACGGTCCCATGACCTGTCCATTTTGAGTTTCCTGTAGAAAGACTTGAGCTAACTGAGAAGCTGATACTGTATTCCCTGCTCGTAATCGCACAGTAAAATCCACAACTACTGAACCTTCACCGTTACTGGAAAACAGAAAATATCACTAAAACAACAATCATGATTTGGCTGTTATAACGTGTACTAGTTTTCTGGATTTACTCTTGCTCCGTTTTTTGTTAGTGAATTCATAGACTGATCCAGAGACATTTTGATACCTGTATACAGGTACTCAAAACTCAAAAGCAAAAAATCCTACCAAATTCTTAAAACCAACAAATTTTAATGTCAAAATGGCATTTTATGTTGAATTTTGGACCAGAGATGTTGTTTTTGTCGGAACATTTTGAACCGAAATAGTATGCCCAAATTTTACCTGGATCAGTCCCTGGAATTGTGAGAGTTTTCGGACTACAGGTAGAACTTAATTTTGTACATTATTCTTAATATGTCTTCTTTCATCTGCTTGTATAGGCCTAGTATTTGCTTCTATGTAAATTACTTTTTATTTCAATATAAATCAGAATTTCACCCTGCAGCTTTCTATCGAAACACGCTAAACAAATCAGAATTTGTATCCGATAAATAAAGTCTGTTAGTCTTTTGTTACTTTTTCATTAAATATTTTCATAGAACTAAGTGTTTTAGTTCTATGATATTTTGTCTCCTAATATTGTGTTGTTCTATTGAGGGAAGTAGGTCATGTGATGACATTAATCAATCATAGACCTTCCTCTTAGTATTACATTGATTGATTGATTGGAGTTTTACGCCACACTCAAGATTATTTCACTGATATGGTCTTAGTCAAGCTGTTTGACTGTAAGGTTTTAGTCATTAGAAGTCATCACTTTTATAGCTATAATACCTAGGCCTACCAAACTTCAAAATTGTAAATTCTGTAAAAATCTAAAAAATAAAAAAATATTTTATAAAAATCAGAGGGTTTGCCTACCTGAGATTATTGATGACAACATTTTCTAAACTCTCATTTACTGAGGACTTCCTGAACACACACTCAATCTGCAGGTAAAAATATATTACAAACATTATCAGAATTAAACATTTCATAGGTTTATGTCTGACCATTTATTGCCATTACAGTTTTACACAAACAGGTCAATCTAAGACAAAACATCTTGCATTTAATATGTGCAGGTAAAGGAAAATTTTAAAGAGAAAAAAGTAATAGATCTAAACTGTATTAATTACTGAAAATATAAATCATAAATTGGCTATGTTATTATTAGGTCTACCTGCAATTATAAATATATAATATTAATAATATTAATAGCCCTCTAATAAAAGTGACACTATAAAGAGTAAGATTAAGAGTTAGTTGGAGATCTCCAAATTTTGTGGTCAAAGTATATGATGATGGGTCTGTTGGTCACCAATCATCATATAGCCTACTTTGACCACAGAGTTTGGAGATCTTCAACTAACTATTAAAAAGTAAGAGTAGGCTGACTACGGTCATAGTAGGCATATTACTACTGTAGGGCCTACTAGTAATAGTACTAGGCCTATCTAGGCCCTATTACAGTATTAGTAAAACGTAAATTTATAGCCAATATAGCGATTATAGGCCTACCCGGTACGGTAAGCAAATCACTTCATAATTCATTTTGATATAAATATAGCCAATTTTGAGTAATTTCTAGACAACGAATAAACAATAATCAAGTATTGCCAGATATGGCATTTAATGACCCACCTCTTCTGTTAAATTTGTGGCGATTTCTCGAAAATCGGCGCTTTGTAAGTCCCCATAAGATGGCAACCATGGAAGGGAGAGAACTTGTACAATCCCATGAACACTGTCATAATTTACTCTGGATGAAGGCGATGAAATATTTGATGAACTGTGATTGGATGATGAATGTTGTGACGTAATGGATGAAGGTGTGCTTGTTGATGAACCTGCAACAAACAGAAACAAAGGTATATGTAAGAGAGTTTCTTTTTGCGAGTAGGCCCTATTGGATGCCAGAGGCTGTAGCATACTGGTAGAGGAACCTCTCAGTGTCCAAAGCAACAACCAAATCATGTTAAAAAAGGGTGCCAAACCATCGAGTTCCGTTGGCCTACATTTCTATAGACCTACATTATTAGGCCTATTGTTAATTCAAAGTGGCTAAACGGTCTAGCCGAGGTTCAGTAAACGTATGACAAAGAACCCAGATCTGTTAGGGCCTACCGTTTTCGCAACAAAAAGCGTAGGCCTAGGCTAGACAATCTGACCATTAACAAACAATTTTGGTCAAATGGCCAGATTTTCGGCGTAATATATTAATTAATCAAAATGACAATGTCCCAAAAGCAGTGCAGGTCAAATATAAAAGAAGAAGAATGACAAAAAGACCACGCATGATGCCATCTTATCGGCATAGTCTACTATTTTCTCGATAACATAGGGGCTTACAAATCTTAAGCAAACGTAATATCAATATTACATATTGACTGTTTGTAGCTTATTAGACCGTAATTCAATAATATTAAATGTCTACAGGGTACTTCGTTATTTATGTTTGGATGTTTATCGATCAACGACCAATATATACCAGAAATGAACATCTTCACCTAACACGTCAAATTATAAAAGCAACTGAAAGTTTACAGGACACGTCTAGGCATGAAAATGTAAAGTTTAAAAACTGATCACAATATTGGACCGCATACACCCCGCTTTCCAGATCACATGTTATACGTTAGGATATAATAAAAAGATATACATATATACAGTAGCGATTGCTAGTTGGAGATCAATAAGTCCGGTAGAAACCCGAGCTGTACTCGAGTGGAAATAGGGACGTTTGTCTGTAACGGCTATCTTTAAATCGGGGCCAATATTGGGTTATTTGCGCCCTGTATTTACCCACACTTTATCGTCTACCCTTTGTAAGCTGTGTATATTTGACCGGCTGTCCGAGTTCAGGTAACTTTAACGTGCGTTATATCTGTTCAATTTCCCCCCAGGATTCCGAATGCAATCAAGTCGTCCGTAATGATCGTTAAACTATTTCAGTCAGAAAGTTTTTTTTATTCCATAAAAGTTTTACAACCCAAAGGAAACATGGCGAATACATAATGAAGGAGAAAATAAAACCTGGTAATGAACGGCCAGATCTCGCCTTTTTCTTAAATTACCATTGCTAACAGAGGTCCACGCATGTTTTACCAACGGTAAAATGTTTGTCAAACTTTTTATTTATAAGTGAAGACAAAATGAGATATTTATTTTGATTGTGTTTATGAGGATATTAGCGGATTGGCGTACCTATCATGTGCGTCTTTAGCCACGCGTGACAATAAAGGTCGAACGAGGGGTAGTCCGGGTTTCTGATTCCAAAATTACTATTTTTATATACTGACGGCCGTATTTTGGAAATATTTATATCCAAAATACGACCGTCAGTATAAAAAATAGTGATTTTGGAGTCAGAAACCCGGACTACACAACGCCTTATCACCTTATTTTGATTGTCGTTGATGTGCACCGTTAAGTCGTAATCAATCTATCGGTATTTCTCAGGTGTCAAATAGGGTTTATATCAATTCCCTTGTCTTATAGTAATCTCGGATATATTGAATGTTTGAAAAGATCAACTTTCTGTGGGATATCGTCCAACAATTCGCCGACTGGAAGCAATGACCTTGAATTGAATTCAAACATTACGCGAGGAACTTTCAAATAAGAGAAGATGGCTGAAGTCCAGACAAAGTTCGTCCTCAAACATAACTCGATAACTTCCTACTTTTACTTCACGGCTTTTGGCAAAGAAATCCAGAGGTAAATTTACAGAACATCACTTGACTTTGTCCTGTTGGTTCAATATAGGACTGACATTCGTTCTGGACGCTGGTGTGAACTTGGTGCAGAAATTGCTCTTCTGTCAAATCAATATTTGATCACTGTTCACAGACGGAATTTTCTTGGTATAAAAAACCCCCAAATATCCCTGTTGCATGTTGGATATGACAGATAATAGAAAAGCTATTTCTGCGCATTAATGACGCAGGTAGAGTCAAACAATATAGTCGGTGGCCTTTGCATTTCAAACCGTTTGGAATAAAGGTTGCCATTTTAAAACAAGAAGTTCTATAATCATTTAGTTGATACTATAACAATCGGGAAAAGTCCACCCATAATCTATATGAGATTTTAATCGCCATCATTTCTGTACTGCGCTGTTACGACATTACGGTCCATCTTGTATTTATTGGTCAGCATTTAAAGGTATACAGGATACCAAGAGCGGTACTTGCAGGTGTAACTTCTCATTCTGTATTTACTCTTTAGCCAAGGGCCTATTTAACAAAACGCGTGCAAGTTACGTCTGGTGTAAGTTACGTCTGGTGTAAGTTACGTCTGGTGTAAGTTACGTCTGGTGTAAGTTACGTCTGGTGTAAGTTACGTCTGGTATAAGTTAAGTCTGGTGTAAGTTACGTCTGGTGTACGTTACGTCTGGTGTACGTTACCTCTGGTGTACGTTACCTCTGGTGTTAGTTACGTCTGGTATAAGTTACGTCTGGTATAAGTTACGTCTGGTGTAAGTTACGTCTGGTGTACGTTACGTCTGGTGTACGTTACCTCTGGTGTACGTTACCTCTGGTGTTAGTTACGTCTGGTGTAAGTTACGTCTGGTATAAGTTAAGTCTGGTGTAAGTTACGTCTGGTGTAAGTTACGTCTGGTGTAAGTTACCTCTGGTGTAAGTTACCTCTGGTGTTAGTTACGTCTGGTGTAAGTTACGCCTGGTGTAAGTTACGTCTGGAGTAAATTACGTCTGGTGTAAGTTACGTCTGGTCTAAATCGGAGTTAAAACTAGATGAACTTACACCCTGGTCATAAGTGGCCAATGCAGGCGGCTATTACAGCATCGTTACACATATCCAACAAGGTACATACGCTGGTTAAGCCGGCAGGCACTCAAATCCCAAAAAATTAATTCGCTTTTTTATTAATATATTAAGTAGCCCTGAACGTTCATTCAGTTCTGGTGGAAAATTTATAAATAAAACGGGGAAACGTTCAATTACAAAAGGGAAAAAAATTAAATAAATTGAAGACAAGATTGAAGGGAAGAAGTTGAAGGAAAGGTTACTGTATCTCCAGGTATGGGATTGTTCAGCGGAATGCTGCTCACCTAAACCCCAAACTGGCTCCTTACGTTTATAAAAATAGACAAGTCTGTATAATATATAGACGGTGTCTTTCTTATGACAATGGTGTTAGTTGATGTGTCATAACTGCTATTATAGATGTCTGGTCAGAGCTGTTCACCGTCTCACATCTTCTCTTCTATTTTAAGCCCATGTCCAATGAGTAATGGGAAATACAAATCGGGCACATATATCATCGGTTCATTATTTTGCACTTATACGTCGTACCTAATATTATTTTACTTAAATG
Source organism: Lepidochitona cinerea (assembly GCA_963971465.1). Lineage (NCBI taxonomy): Eukaryota > Metazoa > Mollusca > Polyplacophora > Chitonida > Tonicellidae > Lepidochitona > Lepidochitona cinerea. Next base: position 2,424,828 of record OZ020559.1, read on the forward strand.
ACGGTTTTCACGCTATTTTCTAGGATTGCACTATCTTAAAAAGAGACAGAAATTTTTCAACCGATTTAGGTGGAAGCCAGAGTATGGCACCAATCCCCAGCAGTAGTTATCGTACACCATTGTCATAAGAAAGACACCGTCTATATATTATACAGACTTGTCTATTTTATAAACGTAAGGAGCCAGTTTGGGGTTTCAAAAGTCGCCTCTTGAAACCTCGGCCATTTTTGAAAAATGTGTAATCAAAAAAATAATGAGAATACTGATATACTTTCTTTCTAAAAACACTAACTAATTCAACTTAGTTTGTTATTGACAGGGGAGGGGGGGGGGGAGGTGGGTTTTGAAGAATATCACGACATGAAATAATCCATATTGCCTCTTTGAATAATCTGAAAGATACAGGAATTGATTGGGGATTCGGTCCGACCACACACTGACAAACGGCTGAATCATATAGCAGCGTTATCGGGTTTGGCGGGGGGATAAGCGCTCTTTGTCAGAGAACCCCCCCCCCCCCCAAACTTTGGCGAGTATCTGGCAACTCTTCCACAGTGTAGGGCGACCGAGAGAAAACCCCACCCAGAATGTTATCATGTTTTGCATGCAACTAGAACTGGTAGGTTTATTCAGAGAATCAATTCCAAGATTATGAGAGTTAAGAAGTTTACAAGGGTAAGGCCTAAAACTGAAATTGTGTTTGCGGTTTTTGGTGAAAGGAGTCGGTAAACCATGACGAGAATCATGGAGAGAGAAAAGGTTTGGACTCGTGAGGGACAAGAGAGCTGGCCCGGTTTTCATGTGGGTATGTAAAGGAGTTATTTTCACAGAGTCATTATAAAACATATTGTAAAGACTTCGGCATAAGATCAGATCAGATAAAAACACCTTCAATGGAAAACGCGTACGTTATTCGGTGAGTAACTCCATGTTTGTTTATGTTATTAAACTAACAGCATTTATAAAGGCGAAGGCGGCATGTGAAAGTCATTCCCGACAACACATCACAGGCGGATTGTGAAGACCATATAGCTGGATTTGTGAATTCAATAGATCAATACCTCGAGTCATCTCCATGTAACAAAGACACGCATGGCATTCTATTGAATAAAAATATATAACCCAATTATAAAAGATCTGGAGTTAAAGATTTCTTGCTCTTGTAGTCAGACCAGTTAGGAGGGGGCGTGGCGGAAAAAAACAACAGCAATACAGTATGAAATCCCTATGCCTCCGTCGACTGCCATCATCATTCAGCCTGACCGTAAACACTAACACATTGAAAGCTTGCGATAAGAAAACGATATAAAAGATCGAAAACGGGTAAAAATTGTTAATGTTTTTAAACTAAAGCATTCACTTTAACCTGCACTGATTAAATTAACCGCCAACCCTCTATCAGCTGCCTGTCGCTACCTACAGCAATAGACAGATTGCTTGGTGACGTCACAGGAGTGATACAATGACGCTTGGAAATTAATATACACAGAAAAGTATAGGTGTGCACTCATGCATGTCGTTATTCAAAGGGTTTAACAAAGCTGTCACTTCAAACAAGATGCCGCTTCCAACTCATAGTTGTGCAAGTGACGTCATGAGACTTTCGGTCTTTCTGATCATGCCGAATCAAAAATGTTCATATATTATTGAACGGAAAAAGAATCCAACCTGTGACGTCCAGATGGAATGTTTGAAATGGAATGAGCTGACAAAATTCGAACTTTTTTTAAAATTCTGATTGTCAGGAAAATTTGAGGGTTTGAAGTACCTTGAAAACTAAATGATAGACTTCTTTACAATAAAGAAGAAGTTGCAATCCATAAAGAAGCCTTATGTTATTATCAACTCAACTTCTAAATGCCACTGAAACAAGACATATTATGTGTGTTAATAACCGACTAAATTCAAATAGCCGGGTTGTATACGAGCGCATTAAAGGGTATTTTACTTATAAAATCTGCCATAATACACCTACTAGAGATTGATAAAAAGAAGACTTTTGTACTTCTTAATAATAATGGCAAGCAATTAGCTAATTATGTTTCAACGAAATTCTCTATATTTGGCAGTTCAAGCCACTTTAAAATATACATGTTACCGGGCTTCATAGAGGGGCTTCGAATTTGGATATAAAAAGGTAAATCATTATAATATATATAATCATTATGGGCGCGGACACACAAATGTATAGCATTATCAACTTGTATAGGTTTCATTATAATATCTACCAAAAGATTTTTCCTACGTGATATGAAATTCTAAACTTGGAACTCCCGCTGGGGTGATTGTAAACCGACAAGTTTGAAGACTGAAGGAAGCTGTTGATCAAATATAATGGTACTGTCAAGTGTATCTAAGGAATCATATAGGGTAATAGAGCGTGTTGATAATTAGGCCGTATTAAATACACACGTCTTTTTATTAAACGCCATACAGAAGGTGGGAAAATAACGAGAATATAGATCTGACTAGATATTGTAGAACAGAACAGCATGTAACCAATATGATAGATCTCGGCAGGAATTGATAGAGGTCTCATTGAGAATCGCGGTTGAATCTACATAATTTGATTGATTGATTGTTTGGTGATTTACGCCGCGCTCAAGATTATTTCACTTATATGGCGGCGTTGCCAGTTTTATTGTGGGAGGAAACCGGGCTATATGCCCGGAGGAAACCCATGATCTTCGGGTCAGAAAATTTTCCAATTTTTTTTTTTGGACCGAGTGGGATTCAAACCCGTGACCCATTGGTGGAAGGCTGTTAGGATTGAGCGTCCAACGCTCTACCGACTGAGCCACGGAGGGCCCTACATTCTTTGAAGGTGTGCGAATCTGAGTGAAGGGAGAAAACCACTCCACGTAGAATCGTCATTTTTTACCATTTTTGTATGATTCAGTGCCGGGCGATTCCATTCATTGGAAAGTGTACGTGGTAGAATTGAGATTTTTTTATTTAAAGTCAATTATACTTGTAGCAATTACTAGGGCAATGATCGGTCCTAAACGTTAGGCTGATCAATGAACTCCGATCGAAGTTTAACCCCTGTCGAGGTCATTGAGTACATGTTGTCCTCAGACACACGTCTGTCATACTGATGATGAACTTTGAACCCTGACAGTCTATGGCGTGAAGATGGTCAAGTATGGAGTCACGATTCACCCGATAACAGTCAATCAGTGTATAGTTCACACCAGTTGACAGGTACAGCCGGTTTATCGGAATGTCAATCACGCGAGTTCAGGCAATTATTAAAATATTTTTAGCTATTTCTATCAATTGACCAATGGTGAAGCTTGTTGTTCTCTTGACACCAGACTTGTCTTACACGCTGTCTCATTGGTTGATATAGTTCTTGGTCTGACACAATATTGTGTACAAAATTAGAACCTTAAATTTTGTTAATATGAAATTGTATTTTTAGATTGATTGGTTTTAATGGATTTCCTAGATAGCAAAGTTTATATATACATGTAGGTTAACCTGAAAATCACAAACAGTTTACTTCGTGGTGATGCCTTAATGATTTCTCACATTTAAAGAGAACATTTCTTAAAGTGGCATGAGCTGCCAAAATGTTGATATTTTGACGTTAAAATAGAATGTTGAAATTATTGGCTATTTTTCTCAAGACGTATAATTCAGAAGCTTTTTAGTGCTTTTAGTCTCGTAAATGTACGATAAAGTATTGTTTTGAACTAACTTTGGCTTAGAATGAATGAACGGTCATTTCGGTTATTTAAATTTTGTTTACTTATTAAGCACTTTTTCTGTTCATACAGGCTACATACTGTATGGATTTTCCTCATTCCAACGCCAATCATTTAGTTTTTCGAAGGCCTTCAAAGCCTCTTACTGTCGTGACGATCGGAAATTATGAAAAAAGTGTGAATTTTGGCAGCTCATGCCACTTTAATAGTTTTATTCAATATAGAAAATGCGCTCCTGCCCGTGGTTTAACGTTGTGTTTGATAGAATCGATCTGCAAAAGGGAAGCGGGGATTATCTCAGCAGCAGATCTAGTTGGTCCGTTAATCCATAAACACTGGTGAACTAAGGCCTCCATTGATCTCACTCAGACATTGTAATGAGGTCACAGCCTGACCGGAAACTGACCGTTGTCCTCGCCGGGTCGGTTCTCACACAGCCAGGTTGACTCAATGCTCAATTTGATTAGGGGAAATCGCTAACTGACATTTCCGCAATATCCGATAATATGGCCGAGGTATGCCCCTGTATTGGGGTCTGTTAATGCCTAGGACTGCTTTACGAACCAACAATTACTTTGATTTATTTTTACGACGTGTATCGTTGATAATGACACGCTGGTCTCACACATACGGAAATCGAGTTTTTTTAAAAAATCTTATTTGTTCTGAGTGAGATTTGAACGCATGGGTGAAAGGCCCGTTTTGGACCGAGGGATTATCAGAGTGAAGGAAACCATCTATCTAATGATATATCATGGGTTGTGGTTCATTATAACAACTTATGATTGGGTATAAACGTCTAAATGACATGCCCATTTTTAACACAAAAAGAAACTTGTCTCCGTAGTTATTTTAGACAAGAAGATTTTCCCTGTGCCCGTGTGTTATGGTGTTAAAAATATCTTTACAGTTTCATTGGTAACATATTTACTAGACAGGGCCGATAAGGGGTTATTATTGATTTAGATAGGACCGGGCAAGGGGTCTGTGCTAAATACCTGAACACTTTGTTCGGGTATGTATATAATTTTCCCTGTGCCCGTGTGTTTTAGTGTTCATAAATATATATAATATTTATGATCACTAAAACACACGGGCACAGGGAAATTTTTCTTATCTAAAATAACCATTGAGACAAGTTTCTAATTGGGTTAATAAGAGGTATATCATTTAGACCTTTACACCCCATAAATTGTTATATGTTATATTGTTATAAACCTATGATATTTCATTAGGTTGACGACTGACAAGAGCTTAGCCTTGGTCAGTAGAATTTCTGGAATCATTTTGTAAAACATTGACAATGGTTACACATCTTAACTATGGTAAGAACATCGGTGGAATATTGATACGTATGTAGGCCTATCAACAATCTTCTAAGAATGGACTATAAAAGGCATCGGGTGGATGTGGACGATCTAAATACAGGTCGAGCTGTTTCCTGGGAGAGAAAGTCGGTTCAGTTAACACAAACATTGTTTAATTGTCCAGTAAACATAGAGGTCGGTTGTTCAATCTGTTATTGACCGAGGCACATTGAATGGCGGTGATCGGAACTCACCAAATCACAGGACTATCACTTTATACATTTGATGTGGTGAAGTCATTTTCCAAAATATATAAATAAACAAATTCTGACAAAAGAAAAGATTATGTCTGTTATAATGTCTACCAGAATATACCTCCCATTTCTTGTTTAAAGACCAACTAATTTCACTCAGAATGACGAAACAGGAGTTTAAGCAATTCATATGGAATAATTCAGCTTTCAGCTCGCACCCGATTGATGGTCGGCTTCTTGGATAAAGTGTTTGTCCTTGAGGCTGCAGTTGTTTCCTCAGTGGGTACAGATGAGTTGATAGATCCCTCAAAAACAAAACATTGGAGAGATTGGTCAGGAGGTCGATGAGTTCGTCAAGTAACGCTGTGATATACAGTGGGCAGTAGAGTGGAGTTGGAATCACATAACGCTGTGATATACAGTGGGCAGTAGAGTGAGGTTGGAATCACATACCGCTCCGTGCAGAGCCAGGCCGGATGCTAATAAACGTTTGAAATATAGACGGATATTTTAATCTATTTGCACAATGGAATACCTTTCTTATCTAACTCATATTAACTTCCTCATGAATTATTTATCGACGTAAAGACCCGCAAACAGATTAGCGGTTTTTATTTGGCAGTTGCGGTGTGAACTTGGTTCATTAGGGGCTAGTTATATTGTATTCATATATCAGAGGACAATTCTAAGGTTGACCGCTATAAAGATCAGTTAATGTTTGGTACCACGGCTAAGGTTTGGTACCACGGTTAATGTTTGGTGCCACGGTTAATGTTTTGTACCACGGTTAAGGTTTGGTACCACGGCTAAGGTTTGGTACCACGGTTAATGTTTGGTACCACGGTTAATGTTTTGTACCACGGTTAAGGTTTGGTACCACGGCTAAGGTTTGGTACCACGGTTAATGGTTGGTACCACGGCTAAGGTTTGGTACCACCGTTAATGTTCGGTACCACGGTTAATGTTTGGTACCACCGTTAATGTTTGGTACCACGGTTAATGTTTGGTACCACCGTTTATGTTTGGTACCACGGTTAAGGGTTGGTACCACGGCTAATGTTTGGTACCACGGTTAATGTTTGGTACCACAGCTAAAGTTTGGTACCACGGCTAAGGTTTGGTACCACAGCTAAGGTTTGGTACCACGGCTAAGGTTTGGTACCACGGCTAAGGTTTGGTACCACGGCTAAGGTTTGGTACCACGGCTAAGGTTTGGTACCACGGTTAAGGTTTGGTACCACGGTTAATGTTTGGTACCACGGAGCCACAGAGCATTATCTCTTCAACATTTGAGCGAGGATCTTTGCTGGCTCTATGCTCATAAACAAAAGACAAGCAGGCGCTCAATCTGACAAACTTTAGATGAGCAGCCATGCAGGTACTGGTATACATGAATTTAAATGTCTGCTTAACGAATAAAATTTAATCAACTGGATTTGAGATAATGAAATTAAAATTGTTATCAATTTTGGTATTGAAAGACGAATATAGCAAATTAATTGAATGATACGAACCGTAAGATTATAAAAAGTAGATAAAAATATACAGGCTGAAATAAACACTATAGTAGACATCTGTAATATATGGATGGATTGATTGATGTTACGTCACATTCCATTATTTCACTTATATGGCTGCGGCGTTGCAAGGTTTAGCGGTGGAGGACACCGGTCTCGTTGCCAGGAGGAAACCCCGACCTTCAGCGAGTATCTGGCAACTGTTCCACATACGGCGATTGAGTGAACATCCACTCAAAAATGTCTCAATTCTCAAATTTGTCTGTGCATTAATAGATAGATATAAAGATAATGCTTGTATAAGCCTAAAATTGGTTAATTTATAGAAAATCTCCCCAGTGTTGTATAAAAAGTTGATGTATAACAATCTCTAACAAAAAATCAAAAACAAAATTAACACGTTTAGCCTTAAGGTACTTTATAAAAACATGATATGTTTATCCTTTATGCAGAAAGAAAAAAAGAACTTTATTAAAGACATTAAAAAAGTGAACATAAAATAGAAATGCCACAGGGAGGTGAAAAGTGTTAATATGTGATAGGGATCGTGTGTGTAACAACGTGGGGGATGGACGGAAATAAACATCGATACAGTCTCTTGCTTGACGATTTTAAAATCCTTACGTTGTATTAATGATTAGAATAGACGGTTCGACCTTTACAACTTTAGCACAAAACATCATAATTATTTTGGTAATATCTTATCGGATTTGGTCAAATGATCCTTCAGAACCTGGATATAATACATATCTTTTAACACTATAACACACGGGCACAGGGAAAATCTTCTTGTCTAAAATAACCACGGAGACAAGTTTCTCATTGTGTTAAAAGGGGGCATACCAATCATAAGTTGTTATAATAAACCACAGCCCAAGATATTTTACATATTTATGATCACTAAACCATACGGGCACAGGGAAAATCTTCTTGTCTAAAATAACCCACGGAGACAAATTTCTTATTGTGTTAAAAAGGGGCATACCATTTAGACGTTTATACCCAATCATAAGTTGTTATAACAAAGCACAACCCATGATATTTTACATACATGTATGTGATAGCCGGTGGTCTATATGTACCGCTCCCCCGTGTTATATCTCCATAATCATCAATCTTATCAATTTATTGACAGATAAAAAAAGATGTTCACCCATGGTCACCGAGCTGGTACGGTATAGTGTGAGTTTTATTTATTGTATCGAAGCTAGAGCTCAGAATGGCAGAGGCTATCAAATGTAACGGTTATCTCGTTTTTGAAAAAGATTAAGCAAAATGTTGGTTGTTTTTACCAGAAAGTACGAAATAAAAGCTGGGCACATTAAGGTAGTTAGAAAAGTATAAACACATATATCCCTGTTATTTAAATTTTGTTCGCTATGAGCACATCGGTTAGTACGGTACAGGCTTCTGACTTAACTAATATTTATTTATTTCAACGTCAATCCTTTAGTTTTTCAAGATTTTTCTTACGCTAAACATCTCTTGACAACCAGAATTTGTGAAACAAAATCTGATATTTGGTAGATTATGCCACTTTAAAAGTGAACAATATCCTACGTTAATATATCAGTTCTGTTAAACATGATTACAGTTTGTTCAATTGACCATTGGGACCACATCATAAAGAAAGTTTCTCCTGAATCGAGAATCTGCGTACATCAGCAGGCTCGGCAGTGACATATAGACTGTTTGATTGATTGCTTGATTGGGGGTTTACATCAGATGCATGATTTGTACGACCACAACCGTTTGGTAGGCCTATAGAGGTGATAAGATAACATAGGTTTAAATAGCCCGGATTAAGCTACGTTTCCACTTGTGCGGATGCGGATACGGACGCGGTGCGGATACGGAAAGCCGCGCGATAGACTCTGCGGCGTGTGTGTTTCCATATATGCGGTTGTCCGTACGGCATCTGATCTTATTTCGTCCAGAAAATCGCCTGTAAAAAATCTAAGTGACTCGGGTTATTGATCTAAATGAGGGTTTGGTAACTACCGAGTTCGTGTGCATTATTAGAAAAACTAAGACGAGAAATTCAAGGAGCATTGGTGAGTTCAGGATTAAAAGGGAAAAAGAAAAAAAATATATTGTCATGTTCAGATGTGCGGTGGGCCTAATCTTTGCCATCCAACGGTGACGAATATGTATATTTTACTATTGTTTAAGTTCTGAGAGATACATGCAAAAGTTCCTGTGCAAAACAATATTTTCATGAAAATGTAAGGTATAATATGGGGAATTGTCGTACAGATAGCCGTACAGAGTGTTTCCACTTGTCCGTTCCGCATCCGGTTCCGCATGCGGCACCGTGCCGATCGCTACATGGTCCGGTCGGAATTTACCGCACCGGCGACCGTATCCGCAGCCGTATCCGCAACCGTACAAATGGAAACACTACCTCTACTCTAACTATAAAGCGATTTTTGCCGCGTCCGTATCCGCACCCGTATCCGCACAAGTGGAAACGCAGCTTTATCGGTCTTACGGCGACTGGTATTAAATGGCTGCTAATGTGTCTTGACGAACACGGAGAAAAAAAAAATTCGGCAGAGCCCAGATTTCTCGGCTAAGGTTTAAATAGTTGGTATCTTTTGGAAAACATAGATGAAGAAATACGAAGTTAGTGAATTGAATCTTCAAATGACATTTAATGCTGTGTGATGATGGCGAAAGAGAAATAAATGTAATTACATAAAGCAGGAACTTCATGCTTTCCAGAACTTCATGCTTTCCAGAAGTTCTCATATTTTTTTTATCCAGGTAACACATCTGGACCCTGTTTAACAAAGCGGCGTAGCGTAAGTTTTCACGTAACTGCCATAGCAACCCATTCTGTAGAGATACGTTAGTAAGAAAGTTACGCATAAAATACATCTACGCCGCTTTGTGAAACAGGCCACAGAACACTTTCCTTGTATGTGGAGACATCCAGACATTATGTAAGCCGTGTGTTACCTGTCGAGTTAAGGCTATCCATCAATGTAAGTGGACAGGTGTGCCAGAGAAATGTCAACACCAGAAGGTTCGGCTTTAATTCAGGCAGGTGAGATGGTCTAATGGTGGCCGATTAATACCTCACAGGTAAGTCAATACAACATGGTTAGTGAAATAAAGGTGACACTCATGTAACGACTTCACTAACTATTAAGAATGTTCGGTGTTTTACTAGAGATTATGTGACTTATATGGCGGGGTTTCCAGTTTTATTAAATGGAAACCACCCTAATGTATATATATATATATTTGATGATACATTTTCCCTGTGCCCGTGTGTTTTAGTGATCATAAATATATATTTGAGGATACTTTTCGCTTGACGTATAATTTCCAACAACTTCGACTAGCCCGGATTTTCGGTTAAAGGGCGACTTATATTTCATTTGGCTGGTAATGTGAATCGCCCCTAATACGGAAACAAAAAATTCGGCAGAGGCCAGATTTCTCGGCTACAACTTTGACTAGCACGTATTTTGGCAGCAGTTTTTATCTTTCTTTCTACGATAACTACAAGCAAGATAGTGAAATTTACCGTTTAGAGTTTTGATAAATAGCTTCGCTTAATTTCTTTCATCATACTTTGAATTCTGTATGTATTGTACACTCATCAATAGCCGGGGAAGAAGACGTTTACATTTCTATCTCAGTTCTTAAAACAAAACACTTCTCACATGAACGCTAGTAATCTAGCCTGGGGCTCAGTTTTAAAACACTGAGTTCAGAAATAGAATTCTAGGGAAATTAGCTTGCAATTCTTTATGTAAAAAATAAACAATTCCTCACAATATCCGATTTTTTTAAACGAAGCCTTGTGGAGAATAATTGTGTTACACACTCTACCCATTAAACGTCTGGGAAACCTTCTGCCAATTCACAACGGGTTCGAATCTTAGTCTAAAATAAAGTATTCATTCGACAAACCGATGTAGGATGACGGTTGATAAGCACCCATAAACTGTTCAGTTTTCTCAGACAAAGGACCTGTTTTTTTGGTTATATAAATGGAATAATCTGGAGCAAAACAACAATATATACCCCGGAAGTGGAAAGTTACTATATGTTGTGTATACAAATGAAGACATAATATTGTATACAGTGTCTTCTTGTCAGAGAAATGCCTAACGTTATACGTCCTGTTCCTGGAACAGTTCTTTCATTCAATGAGAGATTTCTCGATCTCTTTAGTTGTCTGACAGATATGTATGTACGACCCAGGTCCTCTACAACTACGCTTACGCAAATGTCAAACCAAACAGCCAAATTTCAGGAGATTTGAATTCAAACGTTGTTAACAAAGACGGGTTATTATACGTCATTGTTTGACAGATTCATACGAGGAACACGTGATATAAGTAAATATAGCTGTATGCCTGAACAGTGACGGGATACAGAGCTATGGGACAGGGTACGAGATTAAATCAACAGACGTTTGTTAAATGTGGTTTTGTTTGGCTACATTTATTTCAGTAAAAAGGGGGGCGTTTTAGAACACTAACAAAATCTTGCCAGCCGTTCAATGTATCGTTAGGATCGAGAGGTGCCTACAAGACCATTGACAGTGAGCATATGGCTTTACTGTAAACCGGCATATTCGTCTTGAAGGAAAGCTTTCACTAGTCCGGGTTTCTGACTCCAAAATTACTATTTAAAAAAAAAAACTGATGGGCGTATTTTGGAAAATACGACAGTCAGTATAAAACCGACAGATGTTTTCCAAAAGGTTAGGTTGGTGGATTGGGGACAATCCCCTATACCAGGGGTATCTATATGATATGGGGGCCTCCGTGGCTCAGTAGGTAGAGCGTTGGACGCTCAGTCCGAACAGCCTTCCACCAATGGGTCGAGGGTACGAATCCCACTCAGTCCAAAAAATTGGAAAATTTTCTGACTGGGTTTTCACTCGAACGACCTATGTGGGATGGTAGCCAGTTACCAGCGGAAGGTCGTGGGTTTCCTCCGGGCATAGAGCCCGGTTTCCTCCCACAATAAAACTGGCAACGCCGCCATATAAGTGAAATAATCTTGAGCGCGTCGTAAAACAACAAACGATCAATCAATCTATATGCTATGAGGCATTCATGATTCTTATATCTTAGTTGTAGAATAAAATAGTCAAAAAACCAAAACTGTTCTTAATAGCGTTATCTGTTGTCTGACAATACAAAGACTCTGATGTCACTGACAGTTTCTTCATGAAGGCTGAAGACGTAGAATAATGAGATAGTGTTTATATTCACGAGGCTATACATTGGAATATTGATTATAGGTGCAAGTTAATTACTGATGGTCATGGTGCAATGGTGACGTCATACAATGAATAACAACTTCCCATACAAAAGTTAAGAAAAAGGTCATTATTTTATCAAAGGTCACAGCGACCATTGTATATATACACATACTGATATTCAGTAAAACAAAAATGTATTCTTCCCAATTTATTACTAAGTTATCATATCTCAAATATATGACATTCACAATGCATGTCCAGTCCAATATTCCAATAGCCGATACAGCTGAGTGAATTTCTCTATGTTAAGTTGAATGGATGGCTGACTAGAGAAACGTCAAGACATTTGTCAGGGCTGCACCCATTTACTGTTATCAGTTATTCGTTCCACGTTACAAACATTACGTAACAATAGCGTTAGTCAACTGTTGTTAAAACATAAAGAGAAAGTGAGATCCGCGAACCATGTCGGCATCCGCGGACATGTACTTAAAGGTCATTTAAGTCTTAAATGTTTCTCGGTTGAATGAGTTCCAATAACCGGGGGCTTAGAATACAACCCTGTCCCCACCCTTTAACACATCCTATAGGAAGATCCCACAAATATTTTAACAATTCGTTAAGTGACGCATTCAATGATTCCGTTATACAAGCACATAAGCTTTTTCTAACACATGTTTAATCAACACGCACCTGTAAATCTCATCAAATGGATTTCAAACCGCACCTGAGAAATCAATTTAATGGATTTAAAATGAATTAAGGCGTTTACAATGTAACAGTAATATTAGTCATACAGTCACTGGCCTCAAACCACTTTCATAAACAGTGTCAATCTCACAAAGGCCGGATTTCATACATATCTCTGTTATTCTACGTCACTTCCAAATGTAGGCCTACTTATGCGACGACGTGACGCGAAAAGACAAACATACATTGCTTACATTTGGATATTATTTTATGAAAAGTCGGATATTGTTATTTTTCGCCAGAAGTCAGAGTTGATAACGAGCGTTCGTTGAATGCAACGCCGTGATGTCCGACATAAATACACAATACGTAATCACAAGACAACTTTCTGGATTACCGGTACTACTTCTGTTTATACCTCTAGCGAAACGTCGTGAGCAATAAATAGAAGTAGTAGCAATCCAGAAAGGTGTCTTGTGTTTATATTTCCCTACTTCTAAATGTCATTTAAAAGTTATAATCGTAACATCGAATTTTGGAGATGGTTAGAAGAAAGTTATTTGAATAAATCACAAGGATGAGTCAGTTACGGCAAAAGTGGCAGTCATAGACCTCTGGTTAAGATAACGCATAGGCTGACCAGTTTGGGAGGGAAATTCCACAATTACGTCATTGTATTCCCTTCAAACTCACGTAGACCTGGTGAAGCAAGAACTGTGTGTGTCAGTTGATGTCTCGGTCAATACAGTGACACAACATGTTAGAACCCCGTAGACTGACACAGACCAAGTGGCAGTGACGCTCATAAAGATGGGGAGTTTACGGTGGCCTAATATTTACCCGGCTTTACAAGAGATCTCGTCGCCTGTGTCTTGGCGATTTGACAACTCTCTCGCCCTTAACGTCTTCTCTACATCAACCCCTTATCGACAATACAAGGTCATAACATAGATGATAACATAGCAGATGAATTTTAAAGTTGTAAATGTAAGAACATGGAAACTACAGTTAAATGCTCGTAACACTGTTCGACAAGTAAGGGTAAATTACAAGTAGCGGTGAATTACAAGTAGTGGCGAATTACAATTAGCGGTGAATTGCAATTTGCGGTGAATTATAAGTAGCAGTAAATTACAAGTAGCGGCGAATTACAAATAGTGGCGAATTACAAGTAGCGGTGAATTACAAGTAGTGGCGAATTACAATTAGCGGTGAATTGCAATTTGCGGTGAATTATAAGTAGCAGTAAATTACAAGTAGCGGCGAATTACAAATAGTGGCGAATTACAAGTAGTGGCGAATTACAAGTAGCGGCGAATTACAAGTGACAGTGAATTACGAGTAGCATTGAATTACAAGTAGCGGTGACTTACGATAAGCGGTAAATTACAAGTAGCGGTGAATTACAAGTTATAGTTAACGACCAGTTGCATTGTATGAGGAGTGAGTGTATAGGGCGAGTTGTTCTTGTGACAAAATTTAATCGATGTCAGGTTGGTGAATGACGGGTTGTAGTAAATGACAAGGTTACAGAAAATGACAGTAAGTGGCAAGTTTTACGAACAGTTAATTTGAAAGAAATGTGAATAAACATTCACCATACAGAAATAAAGAAAAAAACACACAGACAAGATTTTTCGGCTAACAGGTCAATCAGTCATAGAAAGTGCTGTGTATATATAGAGCAATCCTGTATAACTATACGGTTAATATGAACAACTTGTAAAGAAATGGGCTGCAGTGATAGCATTTGTATAGCGGGATAAGACAGGGAGTCGCCATGGGCCATGCGTTTATCATCTCACATGACGGCAATGATGGGACGTGGAAGATAATAATCTGGTAAAAAATCCCATGTAAATGAAATCAGTGAGGCGTAACGACGTCCTAAATTTGGAGCTCGTCTGAATGCGAGTATAGATTTACAAAGTAGCGTTATATAGGGCACAGAGGCTATGTTAATGAAATACTGGATATATTAATTATGTATATTATGTATGATTTATCAATTACTGGAAATATATCTAAATATCGATCTATTATCTATATATCGATCTGCTATCGGATGAACGTCTAAGTAAAGACCGGTTCTAATCATAACCTCAAGAACTATCCGAAATAATAGCTTATGTATATATGTCTATAATGCCGGTAATAAAGGGAGGGGAGTCGGTTTGATGTAGAGTCGAATATACAGTGTAGTTGGTGGACAGTTTTCAACCCAACATTAATAGAATTCCTCTGAAACTTGCATTGGTCTGAGTGAACGCAGGACCGACATAACATTGTGTTATATAATAACAATAACGACTAAAGACATGTTCTTTAAAATAAAAATATAAAGACATTTCTATTAATATCAACTTCTTTAGACTTCGGTTTTATAAAGAATGTCTACAACATTATGACAACTGTGAATATCGTGGATACTGAAGCATTTGCACATTCTACTTATAGATAATGGTTTGGAAATCTTCTATAACATGTTTATTAGATTGATGATTGAGGTAAAGCAACACACATTGGCTGCTTGAGGGGTAGCATTTATTAAAACCGTTTTCAATTAAAAAATAAATTTTAATATGGAACAAACTGCCAGTGGGAAATTCTATACATCCTTTTTGTAAAAACGGCTGCCACCTTAAATGCATCTTTAGGAGACGAGACAAGGATGGGAGAGACAAAGAAAACATTGGGTAGAAAAATACAAGAGAGTCATCAAGCCCATTGGCTTTATATATAAGGTTGAATAGGTAAGTGTTTTACATGACTTAGTCATTAAGCCCCGGGGATAGCGTCTAGTTTGGCAGCTAATTAAGTTTTCGGCCATCTCAATAGTGTACACATTATATATATACATGACATGAATAAGTCAAGTATATGAACCCTCATATACGAATTTCAAATTCAACATCTCGATTTATTACATAACATGAGCCACACAGTTCAAAACCCTCAAAGCCTGTGTCGGACTGTGCGACTATCCCTCTGTCGACTGAGCCACCGAGGCCTGTGTTGGATTGTGGGACTATCGCTCTGTCGACTGAGCCACCGAGGCCTGTGTCGGACTGTGGGACTATTCTCTGTCGACTGAGCCACAGAGGCCTGTGTCGGACTGTGGGACTATCTCTCTGTCGACCGAGCCACCGAGGCCTGTGGGACTATCGCTCGGTCGACTGAGCCATCGAGGCCTGTATTGGATTGTGGGACTATCCCTCAGTCGACTGAGCGACTGAGGGCTACCCATACAATGAAATGATACATTTTAACAGCAATTTTAGAAACATAAAACTTTCTGCTCAGTTGTACAAAAGATGGAGCATCTAAAAGTCCCGCTTTCTATAGACCTATATCTAATTGAGACAGTCCAGTTAATGGGAAGGGAACAAGGGCTCACAATCTGTACACAGTAAACCCATTAAAATGTCATTACAAACTATGCCCGTTAGTGAAAGAAACAAGCATTCAATGAATTAGAACACGGTATGTGGAAGAAAACAAAACGTATTCTATTTTAGAGGATAATTTTAACAATGATGAATTCTTAGAATAATTCAGTCGGTAACGTGTAAAACGGTATCTTTTTCATCGCTTCACTGATGTTATACGCCGTACTCAAGATTATTGCCAATCTGTATCGTTGTCGCCGGTTTAGGGAATGGAATTGGAATGTACCTGGTTACCAGTGATTGTGTTATATTGCAGCCTTTTCTCAGAATATTGGTTTATTGCTATATGTATTTTATACCATACTGACTATAGAAGCGAAACTTAAATTGAACCAATGGCCGTTAAACGTTGGGCTGATATTTATAACTGTATGGTGCAGGTTAATTCCGGCGCTTGGGTCGCTACACGTGGTTTTTGCAAGGCAACGATCTCGGGGACCTGATGTACCAGGGGAGTTTTAATTAGCTAAGAAGATATCAGGAAGATGTGGCCGATTGTACTCCTCGATTCACACAATATATACAATATGGAAATGACTTAATCACTTTTCTATTAGCTGAGATAACGTCTTGTGTAAAGCGATCAAAGGAAATTGATTAAGACTCTTGCATGTTAATACGACTCTGTGTAATAAGGTGAAACTCAATCAGCTGTAACATAACGGATCTCACGGGCAAGTCCGGAGGTAAATAAAAACTAACGAAGATATGGTGTTTATATGGTTGATTGGTTTGAAACAATCTCCACATTCCATGGCCCCGGGGGAGGGGTGACCGGCCCATCCCTGATTCATGAGTTCGCGTGTGTGGGAGGCAGAGACGGTGAGGGGTTTACGTCATACTCAATAGTATCGGACTAATATTGCGGTGTAATCACCTCTATTGCTAAGATCTACACACAATTTAACAAATGTCTGTATTCGGTTATTGGATCAAAGTAGTAAGTTACTTAAATGACCGGATTAAATTAACTCCTCAAGTACATCTATAATTACTACAATCATGTAATATATAAACGACTACCACATTAGGCCGACTTCATTTAACAACTGAAGAACAACGGTCTATTTAAAGAAGCAATACTATAAATGGTTTTCAATAGCGAGACATGGCGAAGTTTAGATATACGCGTGTGAAAATAGAGGGCTGGTTAAACAATTGCTTTAAATGAGATTTAAAAGGTGGGATGATCAACAAGTAAGGAAGAAGCGAGATGAGGGTTGGCAGTGGGGGTGGGGTGGCTGGGAGGGGCAACTTTGTAAACTCAATATAGACTCAACCAAGGTTTAATATATTAGGTTATCTATATAAGCAATTGTATGTCTTGGAAGTTACTAAATCGATAATCCAAGAATTTAAATAAGTTCCTATATACCGTAATAAGCGTCGAATATCCCTGTACTCCCTGGCCATTGTCCCGCCTTTGGGCTGATACACACCCATGCCCGTGGTTAGTGGGCTGTACGAGA
The DNA here is from genome assembly GCA_963971465.1 of Lepidochitona cinerea. Taxonomy (NCBI): domain Eukaryota; kingdom Metazoa; phylum Mollusca; class Polyplacophora; order Chitonida; family Tonicellidae; genus Lepidochitona; species Lepidochitona cinerea. Next base: position 2,442,454 of record OZ020559.1, read on the forward strand.
GATGGGCATGATTGGTCAAGTCTCAGTCAATGGGACCCATGGTAAACTCGTCAAAATTCATTCTGTCGGTAACACTGCGTAATGGCAGCAGACAGTCACACGGTGCTTACTTGCTATTTCATGATGTCAAACTTGCCGTAAAAGTTTACCGATGAGTATAATATAAAATCCGTGAGACATAATGGGGTGGTTTGGGCAGTCACAGGCATACACAGTGTACAGTCAATGGTTTGCCAGTTACATAACGTTTCATTAAAACCAGTTTATAACGAAATGAAAGGGTGTTACTTACCACTAGTTTGTGAATGAACTATTTCCAAATAACATAAGACGAATATCAGGCTTAATCCTAATCCGTAGTAAGTGTATGATGTCATGTTGATGTCGTACAGGTGTAACAAGCAGGTAAATGGCCAACAAACCGGCTAAATGAATAAGGAAATCCAAAACACGTCCAATCAAAATCCAAAATCAATAGAAAACAGCACTGGCTACACTTCCTAAAGCTGAGTTGTTGAAAATCGAAATAGCCCCTGTGATAAAGTTCACACAGGGGAGGGGACAACGACGATTAAAGTTTGATTCACAGGGTACATGTCATCATTGAGCCGGCAGAGAAGACAGTTACGGCCCACTAACTACCCCTTCTTTACACTCCTAATAATGACAGCGATTGAAGAAGCTACCGAACGACCAAACCTGCTACCTGGAAGAGTTCAAGTTTACCTGAAGGGGGTGTGAGGTTGGACTGACTCGGTCTAATCATGTTCTCATACTGCCGTCAAAAGAACACCGCAGAATGAAACTATCCCGAAACTGTTGTATCAATACATTTCACTGAACAGTTTACTTTCCCATTAATTCATTCATTTACTGACTTCACCCATAAGTACATCGTAAAAAAACCACCCACATGCCAAAGTACACTCTGCTCAATCTTTGATCAGTTCATTTGAAACTCTTTTCATTTGCATTAGTTTATTTGACGGTAAACACCTACTTAAGTAAGACTTCGTTAAAACATGAAGAATTTAACCCCATATTTATCAGCTATTTCTGGACTGAAATAGCTATATAAGAAACAAAAAGTATTTAGTTTGTAATTAGTTTGTTATGTTTTTATTAAAGAACGAGACCATCCGATGATTCGACCTCTAACAGAGATATATGATTGATCACCACTGATCACAAAAGATGGAATCGTTTTGATAATAAATGATTTTAGAGAATATGAGGGGATAATACAAATTTAGCCGCATTTCTTCGATGTTACAACTCCTACTCAAATCCTACTCAGACAAAAAAAAAGAAAAAAAGATCTGAGTGTGTTTTTCGCTCGATCGCCGGGAAGAGTTGCCAGGTTCCCTCCAAAGGTCGGGTTTATCTCAGGACAAAATGTCACCGTCATACAAGTGAAATAATCTGCCATGAAAACATCCACAAATCAATCGATCTGATTAAACACGTACACAAAAGTACTAGAAGTGCGAAAGTAAAACATTTGTCGATCGACCAGAATTTAATTACTGGTCTTATTTTCCCAAGGATAGGTGATAATTCATTCCCCTTCTTTAGTTATTTATCAACGATGTATCAGACATGGAGAGAAATATATTCACCCATCGTTATTTGTTTTTTAGAATTTGTGAAAATCTTATTCGATGACTTGGGGAGTATATTTACATTTCAAGCCACGTGACTCTCTCGGTAACAGTGTCCTCCGTCTCGATGGTTGTGTCCGTTCTCCCCTCGTCAGTCTTCTTCACGTCATGTCATTCTATAGTAACATTCAGCCAGTGTTACTCAACCGTCACTAACCCGATCCCGTGACGTTACTGTTTTACAACTTTGACAGGTTTAGTTTTGTGTTTAACTCCAAATTCAAGATTATTACTGAATGGGGGGCGTTGTCTGAGCCATTGGAAGAAATACATACTACAATACCCCCATCATGATCTCAGACAATTACACAAACATTGTTAGATTCGAACCAGAGGCCCACTGTTGAAAGGTCTATATTACCGACTGGTCAGTTTGTAAGAACACTTCATAAGATTAATTTTATTTATTTTCTTCATGCTTTGTTTGGGTGAAGTGAAAGAGCTGCCAAAATGTGCATTTTTAATTGTATTAAAAAACGACAGGACTGAAATGAAAAGAGGTGGAATAGTGTTTGACAACAGAAAAAGATTTAACAAAAAATAACCGGGGATATTGTTTCTGATTTTTATTTCTCGGGAAAAATAGCCGAAAATATTTAGATTTTGTTTTCGCGTAAAAAAAATATCCCCATTTTATGGCTTTCCGTGCCTCTATATTGGATTTCTTACCGGTCTATCTGAGTTCGAGTTTTGTCGGGGTATTCACACTAATACATTTAAATCGTATGCATGGAGTGGTTATTATTGGACACATTTTAATATCCTAGTGTCAGATATAGACACTAACCAGAACAAATGTCCGCCTGTGGCACTGTCTAACATCACTTATTGCTGGATGTATCTAAATACACGCGCGGACCTGATCGAAAACAATGGCTTCCTGTTCCACAAAATGTCTCTCTTTAGCATCCAATATATTTGTAATATTTATAGTTTATCATTAAGGTCAAGAGACTAAAAACTTATAGATATGATCCAGATTTAAATCAAAACGAGAAAACACAAGTTTAGTTGCATGACTAAAACACAATTTCACAGCTATTTTGGTCTGAAATTCAATTTAAACAATCTGTTTTAGTTTTCGTTCAAACAAGGCTGAGATATCTTTAGAAAAATTACAATATAGAATACAATTCAATTTCATTCAGGTAAGATACGGTCAACATAGGAATTTGAATGTTTTAGTTAAAAACGTAAATTTGTTTGACTTGTGTTATATTATTATTGAAATAGAGCTACTTGAATGTATTCGTGTGTGGTTGGATTAAATATGAATATATTATGCATTTTGTTAAACACAATTTCAGTATACGTTTAGGCCACTAAAATCCTATATATGATTTTAGTGAAGGTATTCTTAACTATAATTGAATCTCTTGTCACGTTTTACTAGCCATTCTTAAAGTTATTACCTCTATGTATTGGCCTTCAAAAGAAGAGACCCCCAGCAAATAGTACTATGTTCATATTTAAACTAGCCTAAGTCCATATGCTTCAATATTAAATAAAGTCTCTTTGTGTTTAGTAATTGCCTGTCTATTGTTAATCTGGATTTTAAAATCCGATTTCAGCACTCCGAGGAATAGCCGAGAAATCTTGTCTATGTTTTTTTTCTTTATTTCTATATCTATGGTGCAAACGCCAGGGAGTGTATGTTAGATTCTCAGCACCAAAGAGGCTGATTGTTCGGGCTATCCAAGGAACATTGGTGGCTCAGTCGGTAGATAGAGTCTCTCAGTGGGACACACGCCTTCCAATGATGGGTCGCCGGCTCGTATCTCACTCAGTCCCAAGTCTGGGAGGGATTGAGCCCAGTCCTCCCTGATAAACCTGGCAATACCTCCGTATACGTGAAATAATCCTGATCTTGGCGTATAACATCAATCAATCAATCAATTGTCCCGTTTATATTGTCTGATTGAATAGTTTCATATTCCATCAAGTAAATGTATAGATTCATAAATGCCATATATAGCTCTGTCTTCTGACCATATTCCAGAAACCCTCCGGAAAACCACCAACGATTCTCACATTGCGGAACTCGTATAAGATTCAATAATCGGCACAAAATCACCACATGGAATCTTCATTTTTCAAGAGAAAATAAAAACACACCGTAAATATGGGAAATATAGTCAATGTTTTCGTTAACTAATGTCCTCGTTTGAACCCGTGGGACTTATGAAACTTTCTACGCTGTATGTTTCTGTCATTCGCTTATGACAACTGTAAGAGATGTGTTAAAAATCGTCAAATGTCAGAGCGTCAACGTTTACATTGTATGCGTAAAGTTTGCGCTACGTGTGCGCGATGGAGACGAGAACTGCGCTTTCATCACGCGCAATTTCGCGAGAACAAGGTCATTCAAGCGTACCCAGTTGCACTTATGAGTTGCTCTGTAGTTTACCTGTGCAGTTTATTTTCTCCGATCTCAGTCATGTTTCTGTTTGTTTCACCCGTGATTTTTTCGAAACTAAAACACATAACCCTTTGGCTTCCTAACTTGACATTACAACCGATCTCATAAGAAATTGAAGCCGTCACACACATCTCAATATGAATCAGTGGATGAAACTGATAGAAAATTCAAACTACATTTTTGCTTTTCTGGCAGCACTATCAAATTAAACACGGACACACTGTATGCGACGCTTAAGTTTTGGTCTGGGTTCATTAAACTTCGATAAATGACAAAAGAAACAAAATGAGTCGGGGTAATTCAGGAATAAATTTGTCTTCGAGTCTCTGTGTATCGTAGTATACCTTCTAGTTTTGTGATTTCATTTTGAATTTGTTTTACCGGTTGGAATCGAGTCGTGATTGGGAATCTAACGAATGTGCCAGGGTAAGGCCGTTCGGTGGAGTAGATATGAGGACACATCTGAGGTGTTGGTTCGATTCCAGCCAGTTCTAGGTAAATTACTTAAATCGATCATATTGTATCAATAATGGTCACAGTGTTTTCAGTTGAATGACGGTTATTTCGAGCCTCAGCCCTTGGCTAAGTAAGGGAAACAAGAACAACACGAATTACATCTGGTACTCAAGATATTTTGTTAGTTTCCTGTTTCGTTACACAATTATCAGTTTTAAATCTTCCGTGTCGTTATCTGAATAATTTCACAAAGTTCCGTTGCCATACATTATAAACAAGTGTCAGCTGTAGGTAAAACAATTCCCCGCAGATGACCCAGCGACAAAATTCGGCGACAGGGTCATAACAGAACTACCGTCCCACAGGGTCATAACAGAACTACCGTCCCACAGGGTCATAACAGAATTACCGTCACACAGGGTCATAACAGAACTACCGTCCCACAGGGTCATAACAGAACTACCGTCCCACAGGGTCATAACAGAACTACCGTCCCACAGGGTCATAACAGAACTACCATCCCACAGGGTCATAACAGAACTACCGTCCCACAGGGTCATAACAGAACTACCATCCCACAGGGTCATAACAGAACTACCATCCCACAGGGTCATAACAGAACTACCGTCCCACAGGGTCATAACAGAACTACCATCCCACAGGGTCATAACAGAACTACCGTCCCACAGGGTCATAACAGAACTACCGTCCCACAGGGTCATAACAGAACTACCATCCCACAGGGTCATAACAGAACTACCATCCCACAGGGTCATAACAGAACTACCATCCCACAGGGTCATAACAGAACTACCGTCCCACAGGGTCATAACAGAACTACCGTCCCACAGGGTCATAACAGAACTACCATCCCACAGGGTCATAACAGAACTACCGTCCCACAGGGTCATAACAGAACTACCGTCCCACAGGGTCATAACAGAACTACCATCCCACAGGGTCATAACAGAACTACCATCCCACAGGGTCATAACAGAACTACCATCCCACAGGGTCATAACAGAACTACCGTCCCACAGGGTCATAACAGAACTACCATCCCACAGGGTCATAACAGAACTACCGTCCCACAGGGTCATAACAGAACTACCGTCCCACGGTCTACCAACCGAGCTACTCGGCCTTGCTGGGAACGGCTGGCGTGTTGGATTCTCTTGTACATACATAACTTAAATCAAGCCCATTATAACGTGTACAGTTTAAATTTAGATTTAAATAGAAAGATGTTCCGAATATCCTGTTCCCCAGTTCTATGTGATTCCAATTATAGATCAATTGGTCCAGAATTTATTCGTCAAAATAAATTCAGTGTTTTTTTATTCAAGAATATGTTTATTAGAACTGTTAAGATATCTTGGCAAACTGATGGGTTATCAAATAGACAGACAATAGTCGTAGTTAGGATCCAATACTGGCCACTTTTTCTCTGACACGGCTTGATCGTGGTCTCTGACGTCACCCCCAGGATGTTATGTCAGATATCCAATAGACAAGATGGTCTTCATAACTTTTCGATTTTATGTGTGATTGCACATTTTTAAAAACGACTGCCTCAATAAAACGTCCACACTTTATATTTGATTTTCCTTGTGAATATGATTCGATAGTTTCTTCTGACATTTGGGAATTCGTGATTAAAGTTCAAATTTTCACGGCTCCCGTCAGTTTAACCATCTAAAGTGTTTTTGTAAAGAAGCTACAAGTTGTTGATTTGACGGAGGTGTTGATAACAGATTCAGCTATCTCCAGCATCCAGAACAAACCGTAACGTTTGAATTATTCTTTTCTTGTTTTCCTTGGCAATGTTGTGCGAAATCTTCATTTTCTTCGTCTCATCTGTGATTCATAAGCTGACAGGCCTTGTTAAACGCTTGGATCTGAAAATGTGCTAAACCACGGAATTAACATGGCTACGAAGTATGAGGGAGAACCGTGTTTATTTAAAAGATACTCAGATGTCATGCTTTACTCTGCCAGAGAGGAACAAGATGAACTAGAACTGTACTCGGTACAGGTCTGCGGCTTCCAGTAGTTCCGCTAGGGGTAATCCAACTATACGATTCAATTTGTTCACAGTATATCTATATTACTTGGCTCCAAATTCTATACCTACTTAGTACTAAAAATATATAACAGTTATGTAAGGCTGAGAAAAGCAAAACATTCCGATGCATTTTCGCTGATATTTATTCAATAAGTTAAAATCTATGGGACTGTTAACTTCTTGTAACAAGCAACTTCATATAAAGCCTACTTGTAAACACTCTGGATAAAGGGCCTAGCTCACTGACATCACAGCGATTAGCAGTACTGATAAGGTGCTGTGTGTTGACTTGGTAAATAGAACAAGGCTGGGTTACTGTAAAACCTTATCTCTTTGTTTGTAGATTAAACTTAAAATCTTTATATCTGTTTTTAATTTGATTAAAACGTTATTTATTGATTCCAAAATAGTTTTAATCAATTTAGAAACATTGCTGCAGTTTGAAAAAATCCTTGTTTGATTAGAATCGGACAAGTAGAACCGATTTTACAATTTTAATCTTATTATTATGAAATCGAAAGTAAGAAAAAATTATTTTGGCTTTATTCAAAAACTACTTGCAGTAGATAATTGAAAATTTACATCAAGGTTAAACTTCAGTAGACCTATAAATTTCCAAAGTTTCAATAGTTTGCATCAATTATATTTTCAGCTATTAACATTTTACGTCAACTCTAACCGAACGATTTTTTAACCAATTAAAATAAAAAAAAGTTCTCAATATAAATAATTGAAATTTGTACAGTGTAACGAACTATGCATAAACATTATACTTGCAAAGTTTCAGCTTCATTGGTTTCATTGTTTGAAAGTAATTGGGTTTTATAGATTTTCGTAACAATTCAAAATGGCGGCCAAAGTGTTGGTCCAATCAAAAACTTGTAAATGTATTGAACATGCGCAGTCTCTCTGTTAAGTCAATGGTGGAATGCCCGTTGTTCTATCTCTCATTATCGCTAAGATAGGAGACTATACATTTTTAACATTCAAAATGGCGTCACGGTCACATGACTTAAAATTTGCGCGTTATGACATCATTTTGTGGTATAAACCTTCTCTAGGCTGGTGTATACCGATTTTGGTTTTTATCGGATCGATACTTTCTGAGATAAAATAACAATTGATGACATCACATTTTTCGACCAATAAAAATCTAGCTTTAAGATCCCGGATATTAACGAAAGTTATAACTTTTATTGGCAGTGACATCTACTTACTGTATATGAAAAATCAGCTGCATCGGTTGAGCGGTTTAGGAGAAGAAACTTTTTCAAATTTAAATTGATTTTCGGGTTATTCCAAGGTTACGAGAAAAGTAGGTCAAGGTCGCACCCACATTTTTCACATCAGATGAAGAAGGGCGATGACCATCAGTAGTTTAAGTTTCACGATGCTGGCAGTTACGGTTTTAGAGTTATGCGTTACACAAATTTGGCGGAAAAGAAAAATAATAATAATAATAATAATAATAATAATAATAATAACAATCAATACAATAATAATAGGCTTCCAGCTTTTTGCTGGAAGCCTAATAAAGCCCCTTGTCTTTGTTTCCCGGGCAGTGATATGGCAGTAGATTACATTGGTGCAATCTCTGACGACAGTATATCAGATTACCGCAGTGCGAGACTCTATTGTTACAGCCGGCATAATTAAACCATGCCAAATATTCAAGAAATATTTTCGGGGCTAAAATACCCATGGAACTATTACGGGTTATATATATACCGATGTCGGGGAAGAAATTTCTATATGGAAACAAGACCAAGGGACAGGTGTGGGTGCGGGGTGTGTGAGGTGGGAGGTTGGCTTGTTGGAGCCGGAATAATAATTGATAAAGTCCCGGTTTCAGATCGTAACTTTCTTGGTTTAATCGATTCAACTTTAGTGGAATTAACTTGAACAAACCTGTTTCCCTGTAGAGTCCAACTAAATAAATTACCAAGAAACAGCATAAGAGGAATAACAGTTACTACTCCATCCATAAAACAATTGCACATTTTCATTATCAAAACATGGATGTTCCGAACAAAAACAATGTAGAGGACAACACTAATAAGCTATAAAAATGTCTCACAAAATTGTTAAATTTGCTGAATTAAACACGGATGGATCGAAGAGGTGAATGAAGAGAGGAATGATCAATGAACTATATGTATATGTTACTACACAGGCACTTACCAATCAGCTGTCTAAATCATAAATTATACAGCTATCTTACAGACAAGCAATAGCCAATGAAAATATCCGAATTGGAAGATAACGGAAAAATATAGACTCAAGGCAATAAAATCCCGATAAATAACAAAGGTTCTCACTTGTATGTTATAAAAAAAATCTTAAATCCTGCGTAATGGTTGAGGCGATATTTTACAAGGAGACAAGAGAAAACATTAAAATAAGCTCTACGAGATTACGCAAAATAAGTGTTTAGGGGTAAAACTTTCACCTGGTGTCCGATCAGCAATAGTACTGCCAAAATTCACACTTTTTTCATACTTTCTGATCGTCACGACAGTCAGAGGCTTTGAAGGCTATCGAAAAACTAAATGATTGGCGTTGGAAGGAGGAAAATCCATACAGTATGTGGCCTGTACGAACCGAAATAGTGTTCGAGAAGTAAACAAAATTTAAATAAGCATTTTAAAGGCACACTTGCCGCGAAAATCAGGAATATTGTTTACATTAAAAAAGAAAGACCGTTTTCTGTATTTTTCCCAGACAATATAAGTTAGGAACTTTCTATTTTTACCAAAATTTAAAAGTTTGGACGTCACTTTGTATTTTTAATTTGAATTTGAAAATTTGAATTGTTACGTACCCGGAACGCAAAAAAACCACACTGCCCCCTATTGGCGATTTTATGTTTCAGTCGAGTGAGTGAACTAACGGCACAGTGTAATTTTACGTAGGCCTATTTATCTAAGAAATACAGACTGACGATCGGTTAACAGCGACTGGAAAAGCCTGATGATAATTGTTTGAGTGTAAACCACAAATACAAAGGCCTGAAAGGAGGATAATCCAACGCGAAAGTTGACCGACACTGATCGTTGTTGTTGTAATCAGGCTTCGATTCTTCGTTTGTTTTTCACCCCATTTCTACATTCTAAAGCTAACTAGACATGTTTTATGTGTCCTATGTTTAAGTTTAGTGGTATAAGTCGTAGTAAGCTCATGTAAATTGGTATTCTTAGCAAATTTAAACAGGCTACGGCGGCAAGTGGGCCTTTAAGCTATAGTTAGTCCAAAACAATACTTTATCGTACATTCTCGAGATTAGAAGCACTAAAAGCTTCTGACATAAACGTCTTGAGGACAAATAGTAAATACATGTAATTTAAACATTCTGTTTTAACTTCAAAATATCAACATTTTGGCAGCTCATGTCACTTTAAGGAGATCGGCTGTTAGGCTGTTGTTTTATCTGTGTTTGTCAGCCTACAGTCCATACTGTTACCAATATCTGTTTCTGAGACGTATTATAAACAAAGCCAATTCATACACTTTTTTGACCCACAAAAATATATTATTTGTAGCACAAAAATAAGACCATTAGTTATTTTCCTCTGGAAGTTGACAAAAGCGTATCTACGCGATATAAATGTTTTATTGACTGTCAGCCGAACAAAATCAACTTGGAAGCTTTAGATGTAGCTTTGTATGTATCAGAAAAACCTGGATAAAACAAATGATTTTGAAATAAAGACTCAAAGACAAAAGTATAGGGGTTGGCGTACATCATTCATACGAATGGACGCGCCAATAACCTAAAAAAACAACCAACCAAAAGTGTAGGGTAATTACCGCCAAGCCTGATGACGTCACACAGATTTACGCAAAGCTTTCTGGGTAAAATGTACCTCAATTTGCCATTTTGTTAACCGGTACTTATAAAGTTATCGAACGACGTCACTTCCTTGGAAAACATTGATGACAAAACGTATTCAAAAGCTGATACTGATAGATTTATGAAAACAACATGTTGTGTACCGAACTGCACGTCTAAAATAAACGCCATCGAAAGATCTGGCACCTTTTACGTCCTCGTCTCTATACAGCATTATTCCTTCCGCCATTTTGTAAAATTATGTGAATATCCCGCAATCTCCCGAAACGCTTTGGGTGTAATTTGCAAGTGACGTCATCAAGCAATCGGTCAATTACAGATCTCCATAAGCACTAAATGAACGACTGGTCAGTGTACCTTACCCTTAAACTCTTGTCTCGTGTGATCTTGCGTGATTTTAGCCAAAAAGAGCATATTGGAGGCTAGCAAAAGAACTGACAGGCCACCAAAACGTTATGAATTAACCATATCCCCAAGAGTGAGCTATAAATAACATTTCCTAAAATTCAGCGGATAAGTTCAGGTGATATTTTGGCGACAAGTGAAAAACCAATGCAAATGCCTGAATTGGAGCTTTACGGAAGAGCGGACAGACGTACGGACACCAAAATTGTACCCGTTACAAAGGACCACAACAATAAACTATAAGGTGAAGAATTACTTACGGATAACAACTTCTTGGTTTATTGGGTGTGTCAATGACTTTGATAACGATGTAAGAACTACATCGAAACGTCGTCACCCAATAAATCAAGAAGTTATTATCCATAAGTAGCTCTTCGCCTCATTGTATTAAACCATTCAACTTCTAAAAGCCATTGAAAAAAATGTCATAAAATTGCTGTTCGGAAGATATCTTGTAGGTAAGCGGGCGGACGACAGACATCACAGACACGGTATGCCCCCCCCCCCTCCAACATAAGTTTGGGGAGACCTAATAATAACATGAGGTTAAAATATGACCAGACGCGAACAGCATTCAGTGATTGAGAGATTTAACGTCGCTTTCAGTCTAACGAGGACGTAATACGCCGCCAATCGGAATTCAAAAGAATCTATTCAAGGTAGTTTACATTTTAGGAAAATTTCAAATGCCAACGCTCAAAGTGTTGTGTGTTTCTTAACCACATCATCGGGCTTTTAATTTAATTCAATTCCCTAAAGTGGTCTGCCGTGAGCTCGTCTGGCTGACAACTGTGCTGTATATTATATTTGGTATCTTTCGACGGATAGATAACATAATTTTTTTAATAATGTTAATCAGAAAGACAGAAACAACAACAAAAAACAAAACAAAACAGTTTGGTTAATTCAGTTGCTGAGTTGAAAACAGTTAAGTCGTTATAAAAAAAGTCAAAATTTATCCCCATTGTCTAAGCCTCTCGTCATGCTCGTTTCCAAGTCTGAACTGTGGAATACATGAACTCAAACCCTAATCTCAACCCTGTTGCATTCCGAGGTTTTTATGTCACCATTTGGTGGCTCGGACAGTCATTGTTATGTGTCGTTCTGCCTTGGCAAGGCACACGAAAGGTGTATTTTCTAACAGTCACAAAGGGGAATAACTCCTATAATAAATATCATCGAGTAGCCTCCCTTTCTATCATTTTTCTTCGTATCTCCGTTAGTGCTTCAAAAACGGGTTCAAAAAAAGACCTGGCTGTGTGTGAACGCTGAGTTACATGCAACTCGGAACATGCAATTTGATGCATACAAGAGGTAATACAGTTAATTGCATAGCGTGAACGGGCCGTTACATTTTGTAGGTTCTACCCCAGAGATTTGAATTTCGTATAGACCAAGTTCGAGCAGCACATATTTAAAACAAATTTACTACAAATCATAAGGTTTCGAATTAAACTTGGCATTTGTCATTAACGCGTAACTAACAGTAGGCTATATCTAAAACGCCAGGTACCTGTGTATAATCCCTAATAAATGAAACTGTGACTGAACTATTTCCAAAAGTCTTTTCGTTAAGACCACGTTGGATATTTAACCATGTAATATAACACTAGGATTTTATTTGAACATTTTAAAATCCAATACTTAAACAGAGAGAAAAAAAACCCGGATGTTTAATCAGCAAGACGCATGATAATTAGATTTAAAAAAAAAGTCAACCGAAGTTATCTTACGATCTCAACGTAACGTCACAGTTTATCTTTTTCTTCAGCAGACCATTTATTGTCTTTTGGCGAATATTCATTTTTTTTAGTCGGTCTGTTTTTAAACTTGGAATTGGAAGAACTTTGAATATCACTGTTGCCTTAGTAGCAGCACTAACAGCGACATCTATAAAAAGGAAGGTTGTTTGATTGGCGTCTAATGACACACTCATGATTAGCCCACTGACAATGGCAACGTTTCCAAATTAAGTTCGGGGAAATCGTTGTAAAACCCGTCAGACGTTTTTCTTTTTTGAGACTGGGGTGATGGTAATCCGTTTAAACTGAGGCACGAGACAACTTACATTTTGACCGCTTAGGCTACTTTTCCTTCTGTCTTCTTAATTTACTCAGTATGCGTGTTTTGTATTGCATCATTCTAAAGGTTGTCGTGATTTGCGATGTGTTTATGACCGTCCAAGTCAACAGAAAGGCGGGATTGACCAGGAGAAATCGGAAATCAACGCACGAAACTCAATCTCATAGACACGCGTGATAACATTCTGTATTGGCACGAACCATTTCCGGTTTCTCATCAGATGAACGATACAGTAAGTGACTGCCAGACACTGCCAGAGAATGACGTCAGATGAACTTTACTTCAATTGTGAATACGCCTGTTAAAGTGGCATGAGCTGCCAAACTGTTGATATTTTGACGTTTAAAAGAATGTTGAAATTATTGGCTATTTTTCTCAAGACGTATAATTCAGAAGCTCTTTAGTGCTTCTAGTCTGGAAAATGTACGGTAAAGTATTGTTTTGAACTAAATTTAAATTTTGGTTACTTTTCGAACACGTTTTCGGTTCGTACAGGCCACATGGTGTATGGATTTTTCTCATTCCAACGCCAATCATTTAGTTTATCGATGGCCCTCAAAGCCTCTTACTGTCGTGGCGATCAGAAATTATGAAAAAGTGTGAATTTTGGCAGCTCATGTCACTTTAAGATTGAGATATATTGTCGACAAACCTTGACACAAAATTTTATGGACACATTCCTCTGTGCGAAATATTCATCAACTGGACGGATATTTGTTTTCGAATAAAACAAATATTCTATCGGCTTGGAACTGTTTTGAACCTTTGTTTTCCTTGTGTTTTTCGCGAAATGAAAATGCTGAGAGTACCTAACTCAAGTTGAGTTAACCAACCGTCTTGTTTATCGTTAGTTAATACTTCGCTAAGTGTGCAAATATCAAACCAGTTTTAGACAGTTTTAAGACAGTCAATATACCTATAGCAAAAAAGCTTAAAGGAAGGGAAATCTCTAGAAATACATAGGGATTATCGTCGATAACAACCTTCAAAGTACTTAAAACATTTCACGTCAATTACCTCCAGTGACCCACAAGCTAATAAAAACAGACAGAAGTATGTCCTTTCAGTGGCTTATCTGTGTAGCCATTTTCCGTTTTAGGATGACGTGATGTTGGTATAGCTATTTTTAGATCAATAATGACGTATTTTTACCGCTCTCTAATGTATAAGGGTAGATTTAGGTCCAAAAAAAAACATGGCGACAAAGTTGAAGTGGGAAGATTGTCTCCGAATATATAGGTCAGTATGCAACCGCGCGCCATTACTTAGCCAGCTATTGGCTAAATTGCATCACATGACTACTCTATAACGCACTTAAATTTTTATTCAACGATAATTGGATAAAACTAATGAAAAAATGGTGGCGGCCTTGTGAATGGCCTATGGAGCTTATTCTCTATTGTAACGCCACCTTCAAATTTCAATTATTCACTTACGAGGGGATAAAACATACATTGGACAGTTGTTTTGGACTAAATGAACTCTACTCTTTCCATCTAAACTACTCTAAAGCTTAGATTTTCTTTCCCTTTAAAGCCACACGCGCCGTTAAAATGCCAAAAAAATGCTTACCTTCATTTTTTGTATTTTTCAAATAACGAATAAGCTAAAACATTCCATTTCTGTGTCATATTATTTTGGCAAACGAAAATGTTGCAAAAAAAGAAACATGTGCATTTTGCAGCCCATGCAACTTTGAATTTACGTAAGATATTTTTCTTCCGGACCTTAAACCATACTTTCTTTTTTAAACATATAGCAGTTTTGTCTAAATTACATTATCTAGATTCTGACGTTTTACGTCCAATAAACACTAGTTTTGAGGAGTTTTGAAAAGGCTTAAAGGCCCACTTGCCGCCGTAGCCTGTTTAAATTTGCTAAGAAAACCAATTTACATGAGCTTACTACGACTAATACCACTAAACTTAAACATAGGACACATAAAACAAACGAAGAATCGAAGCCTGATTACAACAACAACGATCAGTGTCGGTCAACTTTCGTGTTGGATTACCCTCATTTCAGGCCTTTTTATCTGTGGTTTACACTCAAACAATTATCAGCAGGCTTTTCCAGTCGCTGTTAACCGATCGTCAGTCTGTATTTCTCAGATAAATAGGCCTACGTAAAATTACACTATGCCGTTAGTTCACTCACTCGACTGAAACATAGAATCGCCCCTGCGAGCAGTTTGGTTTGTTTACGTTACGGGGACCTAACAATTCAAATTTTCAAATTCGAATTAAAAATACAAAGTGACGTCCAAACTTTTCAATTTTGGTAAAAATAGAAAGTTCCTAACTGGGAAAAATACAGAAAACGTTCTTTCTTTTTTAATGTAAACAATATTCCTGATTTTCGCGGCAAGTGTGCCTTTAACATAAAGAAGATGAGTAATTTAAAGATAGAATTTACGTAAGATATTTTTCCTCCTGACCTTAAACCATACTTTCTTTTTTAGACCTATAGCAGTTTTGTCTAAATTAAATTATCTAGATTCTGACGTTTTACGTCCAATAAACACTAGTTGAGGAGGACTTTCCAAAAGGCTTAACATAAAGAAAATGATTTATTTAAAGATAGAAATAACTTATGTAGTCCTAAACCGAGAAAGTTTTCATTAAAACGGCCAAAAACTACAAGGTTAAAAAACATCTAATGCAAACTGTATCCTTTGATGTCCAACCCCTAAAGCTAATGTCATTTGGTCTCTTGTGAAGCGTTTTTATTGAGATGGAAATCGCCGGAAATAAAGTTATGACGTCACAACGGTCTCTTTAGACCCTCTTTCAACACGAAAGTCGGTATAAAAAGACGTCCTCAAGGTTAAATACTTTTTTAGGGATAACATCAATTTGAATTGTACCGGGAGATAAAAGATGCATTGAAGATAGAGTTGGCCTCCCGGCTCTGTAGGTAGAGCTATGGACATTCAGTCGGACAAACATTCCGCCAACTAAAAACACTCAGTGCACAATGGAATATGGACATGTTCTGATTGTGTTCGTGTTTGACAATTTGCCGGGCCCAGCAGAAGGTCAAATGTTCCAACTGGGTACAGGGTCTAGTTCACCTCCTATAGTTAACCTGACAATTTTATCAACAGGCATTCTAAAGTAGAGAACCACATACATCATGTGTTAATGAGATTTTGACTCTTAAAAGACTTTCCATGTTATCCATGGGGTCCGCCAGGTTGGGTAAATTATTAAAAAAAACAACAACAATTTATCATTTTTTCTTTGATGCAACACTCGTTAAAACTTGAAGTGTTTTAATGGTATTTGATCCTCTCTTACATATATATCTACACATATTGCTCTAAAATAATTCCAAAAAAAAAACTAGCAATTTTCCAATAGTTCCTCCTAACGTTGAATTAGCTAGGAAGAATTCAAGAAATTATCGACCGTCGTCATTTCCTTCTATCTAAAGCTGCGTTTAACTAGTTGGGTTTAATTTTCGTATTGTGGATGAGTTAGAGATTATAAGAGAATTAGAAGATTTATGACAACATTATAGTATATATACATGGGACATTGATACGGTACAGCAGTGGTGAAGATAAAAATAACTGTTCTGTTCACGTTGAATTTCTGTCTGATGAAGCTTTTCCCAATCAGTGTGAGGCTAAGTTTATGGGTTAGAATCAGTGGTTAACGACAATTGACAACTGATAAAAAGGCGGGATTTGCCATGAGAAATCGGAAATCAACGCCCGTAACTAAATCTCATTGACACACGTGATAACGTTCTGTATTGGCACGAACCATTTCCGGTTTCTGATTGAATGCCGGGAAATCTTGTCACTAGTCTGATACAGTAACTGACGAGTGAGTTAAATAATGTGCCTAAACCTACCGGAGAAATGTCAGTAGTCTGATACAGTAACTGACGAGTGAGTTAAATAATGTCTGATACAGTAACTGAGGCGTGAGTTAAATAATGTCTGATACAGTAACTGAGGCGTGAGTTAAATAATGTCTGATACAGTAACTGAGGCGTGAGTTAAATAATGTCTGATACAGTAACTGAGGCGTGAGTTAAATAATGTCTGATACAGTAACTGAGGCGTGAGTTAAATAATGTCTGATACAGTAACTGAGGCGTGAGTTAAATAATGTCTGATACAGTAACTGAGGCGTGAGTTAAATAATGTCTGATACAGTAACTGAGGCGTGAGTTAAATAATGTCTGATACAGTAACTGAGGCGTGAGTTAAATAATGTCTGACACAGTAACTGAGGCGTGAGTTAAATAATGTCTGATACAGTAACTGAGGCGTGAGTTAAATAATGTCTGATACAGTAACTGAGGCGTGAGTTAAATAATGTCTGATACAGTAACTGAGGCGTGAGTTAAATAATGTCTGATACAGTAACTGAGGCGTGAGTTAAATAATGTCTGATACAGTAACTGAGGCGTGAGTTAAATAATGTCTGATACAGTAACTGACGAGTGAGTTAAATAATGTCTGATACAGTAACTGAGGCGTGAGTTAAATAATGTCTGATACAGTAACTGGGGCGTGAGTTAAATAATGTCTGATACAGTAACTGAGGCGTGAGTTAAATAATGTCTGATACAGTAACTGAGGCGTGAGTTAAATAATGTCTGATACAGTAACTGAGGCGTGAGTTAAATAATGTCTGATACAGTAACTGAGGCGTGAGTTAAATAATGTCTGATACAGTAACTGACGAGTGAGTTAAATAATGTGTCAGTAGTCTGATACAGTAACTGACGAGTGAGTTAAATAATGTGTCAGTAGTCTGATACAGTAACTGACGAGTGAGTTAAATAATGTGCCTAAACCTACCGGAGAAAGCCAGGGAACATTCCAAGGAGAATCTCTTACATAAAACTCACAATACTCTGCCCGTTAAGTTTTAATTTGATTGCAGTAAGCGGGACTAAGTTTTAGTTTGATTGCATGAAGTCGGACTAAAATTAAATTCACCAAAAAGTTAAATGTCGACTCTGGCGTATTGTACAAATCAATCAGTAGTCTGTATTATACCTGGATGTATTTGTGTATTATATAATTTGATTGCAGTAAGCGGGACTAAGTTTTAATTCGATTGCAGTAAGTGGGGCTAAGTTTTAATTTGATTGCAGTAAGTGGGACTAAAATTAAAAGAGAAAGCAATTTCTAAAGTAACGTGAACAAATTCACAAAAAGTGAAATGTCGACTCTGGCGTATTGTACAAATCAGTACAAATCAGTAGTCAGTATTATATCTGGATGTATTTGTGTAATTTATCGGGAAGTATTTGTGTATTATATATGAATGTATTTGTGTATTATATCTGGATGTATTTGTGTATTATATCTGGATGTATTTGTGTCAACGTAAGGATCTTGTTCAGCTAGCGTTGTCAACAGAACGTGTATAAGGCTTGGAAGGACAGGAATAATGTTGACTGATATCTAACGAAAACAAACGATTTTTAAACAAATTTACCTTGCGGTTTTTGTTATAATATTATAATAGCAGCTACATGTAAACTCATCAAATCCAATCTTTAAGCTAAAGTGATCAAGGTAATTACATTAATGTTATATACTTAGCGCCATTAAAACGCACGACCCAAAGATTGTATAATATTTTGAGAAATGTAAAGTGTAAAATATTGTAAGTACTCTTAAATTGAAGAACAAGGCATTGGTCACAATGAGACAAAGAATTGACAATATGTGAAACCCTGGTGACTTTTATTCCTTGCAAACATATCGTTGATACAGAAATTGAAGGTGTCATCATTCAATAATGGGTATGTCCACCTCGCAACGCAAGCAGTAAATCTGCGACGCAAGGACATGATAAGTGTGGCTATTCTGTGCTGTGGGATCCG
Organism: Lepidochitona cinerea; assembly: GCA_963971465.1. NCBI lineage: Eukaryota > Metazoa > Mollusca > Polyplacophora > Chitonida > Tonicellidae > Lepidochitona > Lepidochitona cinerea. The sequence goes on from OZ020559.1 coordinate 2,461,248, forward strand.
GTCCCACTCTTCCTGCACTACCTGGATCAATTCACGTCGGTTGTGTGGCCTGGGTTGACGTTGTGCAACGGCATTCTTAAGCTGATCCCACTAGTGCTCTATTGGCGATAGATCGGGGGAGTAAGCTGGCCATTCCATGATGTTCACATTATACTGTTGCAAGAAGTCTTGTGTCAACCTTGCAGAGTGTGGGCGCGCATTGTCTTGCTGAAACGTCGTGACGCCAGCATTGGCTTGGAGGAATGGAAACAGCACAGGTCGAAGGATGTTATCCACGTAACCCTGAGCATTCAGGTTGCTATCAACAATGACAAGGGGAGTTCGTCTGCGAGAAGTGATGCCTCCCCACACCATAACACTACATCCACCCCAGCGATTTCCTTCCCTCACACATGCATTTGCGAAACGTTCATCACGTCTGCGCCACACACGTTGACGTCGGTCAGGACGATCAAGGCAGATACGAGACTCGTCAGAGAAAAGGACAGAGTTCCAATCATTGATACGCCATCTCTGATGATTTCGAGCCACCGTAAACGGTTTTGGTGTGCGGCAGGTGTCAATATGGGCCCTCGGTAGGGGATGCGTGCATGCATCTGTATCTGTTGGAGACGGCGTCGGATGGTGCTGAGGCTTACCCTGGGCCTTCCTATTCCCACTGTCTCACGAGCAGTCTGTGTCGCGGTGCGAAATCGGTCACGTGTGTGCAACAAACCGATGTACCGATCCTGGCGGGCTGTAGTGACTCTTGGCTGACCAGGGTGTGGTCGGTCGGCAACATTGCCAGTTTCATGTTCACTGATTCTGAGGCGACTAATTGTGGAGGGATGACACTGCATGTGACGTCCTACGGCGGCACAACTGAGACCCGCCTATAACATGTCAATGGCACGTTCCCTTTGTTGTGTCGCAATTCGGGGCATGGTAACGTTTTCTGATTTTTTTCGTCTTTATGCTGAGCTTCGTGTAAAGTGTTGAACCCACGACAAATGAGCCCTGAAAGCTGTTCTCAGTGACGGTGAAACACTCAATAAACGTTATTAGGAAATGTTGCGTAATGTTCACGACAGGCGCGTCGGGAACAACACAGGTTATCCAGTTATTGCAACTCAACTCGAACTAACAATAAACAACAAAACGTAAATGGCCAATGGCCTTACTGGGGTAGAAACATAAAATTCAACCGTGTGTCTTTAATGGCGCTAAGTATACTTCTCTGGTTATCTAAAGGATAAAATGAGAGAGAAAACAGCATTAAAAAAATATCAATATTTTTTTGCAACACAACATCGGCTTCCAAATCTTTTAAACTGCGAATAGTTTATTCTATTCAATGGAAAAAATTCAAGCTGTAGGTTGTTGAGGAAAACGGAAATAGCTGATCACAGTGTCATAAAAGTCTGCTTTATTGAATCATTTGGAAAAGTCTGATTGTGATTGGCTGTTGTAAGGTCAAAGGTGAAATCTCACCTCATACAATATGGCTGACAGTGGTTTATATTGGATTTGACAAACCTCCCACTATAACGTTATGGAGAGTTTCAATGTCAAGCGAAATTGTTTTATATTGATCGATAACTTTACTGGTATTATACGTACTAATGAATAAAGAAATTTAGAACAAATTATATTGTAGGGTTTTCTGTGCAGACGTCTAATATGATCCACTTGTCAACTACAGACAGATATATATTTATGATCAGTAAAACACACGGGCAGAGGGAAAATCTTCTTGTCTAAAATAACCACAGAGACAGATATAAATAACAATAACATTCATAGTAACAAATTACAGCGTCTGTAGCAGTTTCTATGGCAGTATTTATATAAATTAAGTATTTATGTAGGAATACATCGATACAACAAATACTCTATTCTGTCCAAAACCACACCGTCCAGAAATCTACACGAAGTTATATACATTATCGATTATAGTTATTGATTTATCTCTGACGTCGTGCAGTCTGAGCTAGGGTTTCTTTTATACTCAGTCAAACAGTTCGTCTCAAGACAAATGAGATTTATAAACGGCATTTTGACATTTTGTCAGATTTCCTTTCGATATTAATTGTGATGAATTAACGTGTCTGTGGATGAGAAGTGAATTAGCGGTGTTTTTGTACGCCTATCATTATTGTCGGGACGTCTTGGCGTCACCAGCAAAAAATATTACGAAAGCCAAAGAATGACATGTAACAGTTAACTTGCCCAATCAAAGAAAGGGACTTTCCTCAAACAAAAGCTAACCATAGTTAGTTTATCCAGCCAATTCACCGAAGGCAGAACACCGTTTGGTGGGAACCATTAATACTTTTCAACGACTCTATCAAAGTATTCTCGTTATTTTGGGATTACACTTTCTTGAAAATATGGTAGAAATTCTTCTACCGATTTTTGGGTGACGCCCGAAACGGGAATCGAACCCAGGTCCCAGAGTATGGCACCTATCGCCAGCACTAAATGCCGGCTGCCTTATCCATTCAGCCAACCGGCCTTCTCTAAAAAAGGAGGTAGTTGACTGGTAGATACTACAGCGGACATTTAGTACCCCTCTGGTAACGTAATTCACACAGCTCCCATTGCTGAATGTATGAGTTTAATTAATTAGTGTCTTTTAGAAAGTGGGTATAACAGTATTCTCGTTATTTTGGGATTACACTTTCTTGAAAATATGGTAGAAATTCTTCTACCGATTTTTGGGTGACCCCCGAAACGGGAATCGAACCCAGGTCCCAGAGTATGGCACCTATCGCCAGCACTAAATGCGGGCTGCCTTATCCATTCAGCCAACCGGCCTCCTCTAAAAAAGGAGGTAGTTGACTGGTAGATACTACAGCGGACATTTAGTACCCCTCTGGTAACGTAATTGACACAGCTCCCATTGCTGAATGTATGAGTTTAATTAATTAGTGTCTTTTAGAAAGTGGGTATAACAGTATTCTCGTTATTTTGGGATTACACTTTCTTGAAAATATGGTAGAAATTCTTCTACCGATTTTTGGGTGACGCCCGAAACGGGAATCGAACCCAGGTCCCAGAGTATGGCACCTATCGCCAGCACTAAATGCGGGCTGCCTTATCCATTCAGCCAACCGGCCTCCTCTAATTAATTAAACTCATACATTCAGCAATGGGAGCTGTGTCAATTACGTTACCAGAGGGGTACTAAATGTCCGCTGTAGTATCTACCAGTCAACTACCTCCTTTTTTAGAGGAGGCCGGTTGGCTGAATGGATAAGGCAGCCGGCATTTAGTGCTGGCGATAGGTGCCATACTCTGGGACCTGGGTTCGATTCCCGTTTCGGGCGTCACCCAAAAATCGGTAGAAGAATTTCTACCATATTTTCAAGAAAGTGTAATCCCAAAATAACGAGAATACTGTTATACCCACTTTCTAAAAGACACTAATTAATTAAACTCATACATTCAGCAATGGGAGCTGTGTCAATTACGTTACCAGAGGGGTACTAAATGTCCGCTGAAGTATCTACCAGTCAACTACCTCCTTTTTTAGAGGAGGCCGGTTGGCTGAATGGATAAGGCAGCCGGCATTTAGTGCTGGCGATAGGTGCCATACTCTGGGACCTGGGTTCGATTCCCGTTTCGGGCGTCACCCAAAAATCGGTAGAAGAATTTCTACCATATTTTCAAGAAAGTGTAATCCCAAAATAACGAGAATACTGTTATACCCACTTTCTAAAAGACACTAATTAATTAGACTCTTTCAAAGTCTATCAAATTTGTCGAGACGAAAGAAATATCACGAAACCAGTAGTAAAAAAGTACATTCTATATTTTTGACTTTATTGTCTTAAGCCCAAAGGGTGACATGTAACACGTTGGGCTCAAACAAAACAAAAGTTAGTTTATTTAGTCAACTCATCCGTGATAAATGATAAATTTTAGCAATCGTTTTTTTATTCAGTAGTATTTAAATTCTGCGTGCTTTGGAACTTTATCCTATTATTTTTCAAACTGTCTTTTCTTTATATTTACATGATATGGTTGTCCAAGAGCTTATAGATAATTTCCAAACTGTTACATATACCGATAAAAAACAGCCAATCATTCGACTCTGCATGCTGCTTGCCATTTATACGAACACCTTGTTTCATGCAAAGAAAGAAAGTTGTGTAGCACAACTGCATTTATAGACCTCTCTAAGGCTTTTGATAATGTCCAGCACTCCATCCTTCTAAAGAAACTTGACCATTATGGGTTTCGTGGAACTTCCAATCTCTGGTTTCATAGCTACCTGTCCGAAAGACAACAAGCTGTCAGTTGCCATGGAAATATCTCGTCACGTGCTTTCATAACTTGTGGCGTACCCCAAGGGTCAAACCTTGGCCCTGTACTTTTTCTTGTCTATATAAACGATATTGTTCGGTCCTCTGATCAGGTTAAATTTACCTTATATGCCGATGATACATGTATCGTCTCTTCAGCTAATACAGCCCTCGAAGCAGATGATATTCTTTCGGCTGAATTGAACAAAATAACCCAATGGCTGTCCATGAACGCCAGCAAAACAAAAGTCATGTTCGTTCCAAACAGTCACCGCCATATTGAAACAGCCTCTGTAACTCTGCTTGGAGAAGAAGTGTCTACTGTAAAGGAATTCAAATTCCTTGGCATAATCATAAATGACAAATTATCCTGGATAAACCACATAAATTTCATTGGGAAAAAACTTTTTCAAAAGATTGGCTTGCTAAAGCATATTTCGAAATCAGTCAGTCGAAAAACGTTGTTTATCCTTTATAACTCTCTCATCCTTCCATACCTCACGTATGGTAATGCATTGTGGTGCAGCACATACCAAACACACATTAAGTCGCTTATTTTGCTACAAAAGAAAGCTGTGAGAATCATTACACTCTCATCTAGACTTGCCAGTTCTGCCCCTTTGTTTATGAAACTGAAAATATTACCTCTTCAGAAACTGAACCAGTTTTACATTCTCTGTCTTGCACATAAGTTCAATGCATAGTTCCTTTCTTCTACCTAAATGTTTCAAGGCACTTTTCCGCATACAATCTGCCATCCATTCATATCCTACCCGCACCCAAGAAATCAACATGTATAGGTCCGTTTATAAATCCAATCTTTCGTATCACTCCATTAGAGTTGTCGTGCCACGGGAATGGAAAAGACTCAGCCCTGACATTAAGATGATACAGTCTTATTCCTTATTTAAATCTCGTATAAAAATATGCTTCTTAATATTTCTTAACCTAACTTATTTTACTTTATCAATTTTACTCATGTAAACTTATGAAACTTAAAATACCGGTACTCTTTATTTCAAACCTTTTTTCAATACTCATTTTCTGGGATAGATCAAGTCAATTTTGACTTTATTCCCGCCATTTATTTTTTGTTGAACACTTTGTACTGTCTCTTATTTTATTTGGTGAAATAAATAAATAAAAAATAAAAAAAATCATAACTTCTTTTTAAAAATATTTTAAAATAACTTCTTGATTAAGTATTGATAGCATTTCCGTTTTGATTCTAAGGCAATTCCCAGCCTTGTACGTTATATGCGGCAATATTTAGACGTGAGTTTAGATATTTAACATTTCCTATCAATTGATAATAATTTATTTCAGATTTGAGTTCTAAATCACCACATTGTCAAGAGTTGAATCAGCAAATTGATGATTGATATTGGACAGAGTTGTCAAAGCTTACCGGAAACAACGTCTGGCAAAAGTAAACGTCTTTGACATGCGTAATTTGCCAATGTGTCTTGGTTGGTATTGGCCATTTCCGGTTCCTGATTGAATGTCGGTAGAATGTGTCAGCCAATGGGGGATATCTCCATGATGACAACTGACGGAGAGATTGACATACTTGAAAATGTCAATAATTGCTCCGTAAAAATAAAGATTTTGTCAGTAAGATTGATTCCACTTTGTTGGAAATTTCTAAAATGATTTATTCTCAGTAAGTGTGATATTAAATTATAGATTAATCAACCCAAAATTGAAAACATATAATGAAAAATGACCCACTAGTTTACAACTGGTATTAATTCCTATCAGTGTTTAAAACGGTCTAACACTTATTTGTCTTTCTAACTGTTACACTCCTACTTTGGTTGTCTGAACTACCTCGGTGATTGTATCTATCGATTGGCCGCTACCATAAATCATCATCGTCATTTACCATTAAGTAGAACTCTGGAGATTACCAAATCTCTTCCCATTAACAAATCTCTTCCCATTAACAAGAGTATAAGTCACATGTAAACCACAGGGTGTTAATGCGATACCATTTCTACAATCAGTCAGTAAAACTCATATTGGGTGTTTCCTTCCAAGGCATTCCTCTCCCGTTTGTTTGATGTCTTTACCTGATGCATTTGGTCATTCAATATCAAATATGAGACAGTACTGATATTCAGTTGATCTTTTGACTAACTCATGTTTGGCTCTGAGTATTTAATATTAGCTAACATTTAAATTCCACTGTACATTTCTATAAAACTTCAATTGTGCACAATACTAGGCATTGGAGATTCAACCAAAAGTAGTTTATTTAACAGGTGGGTGACTGATTCTTTATCCTTGTTACATAATGTTAAGTGAATACAACAAATTGCCACTTTACTTAAGTCCTTTAAGTTGTTTACAGTATATCTGTGACAGACGTGGCTTACGACAAACAAGTAGAGCAGTCTGGCGGATGTTATTGTCTTTTGATGTCCATATTACCACTTTATGGTGACAATTGTTTGTTTAGTTTCGGGTTCAGTTTTATTCACCAATGCATATTTTAGAAAAAAATATTTGGAAACTAAAGATATGGTGTGGTCCATCATAGAGATTCTCGGTTTTTATAATTTGAAAAGTAGCTATCCATTTATTTAGTGTAATACATCTTCAGACCTCATGCCATGGTTAATATTGTTTCTGTCTCCGCTAAAAGTGCCCGGATCCTGCCGGTCAGATGTGAACTCGATATAAACCTCTAAATGGATGAGGTCTGTCAAATGAAGATGGAGGACTCTGACGTCATTAACCCAAACTTTCACATCTTTTCACGGTCGTTTGGAACTAGCTGGGATTATCGTCATTAACCCAAACCTTCACATCTTTTCACGGTCGTTTGGAACTAGCTGGGATTATCGTCATTAACCCAAACCTTCACATCTTTTCACGGTCGTTTGGAACTAGCTGGGATTATCTCGCTTACACTTATAGACAGCTGGATGACCGGGAACCTATAGAGTAAAAAGGACAAGATCGTTTGTCTTCCAAGAACTGTCAAATTCTCACTTTTACTATTAATGCAGACTGCTACGAAAATATTGCGAATTGAAACTCACCCAGTAACTAAATGATAGACGTTTGAAAATTCAATAATTTGTGGCCCTTACGAACAAAAAAGGTTTCGAAAAGTAAAAACATACAAATAGTCGGGTCGGACATTCTCTAAGTCTTCTAATTGGTATTTCTTACAATAAAAGAAAAATATCTGAATTTTTTTCTTTCACCATGTCTGCATTTTGGCAGTTCATCGTCTAATATCTATCCCTTGATATAAAAATAAAAAACAAAACACCCAGCAGAAATAGGAAAAAATTGTGCGAATGCTTATGTGTCAAACAATTTAGCTTTCTGATGATGCTTAAAATTTCATCTCTCAAAACTGGCACAGAGCATTTGACATTTTCACTCCATTTTTCTCTAATTGATTAGAACAGTTTTTAGACCAACTTTTTAATGTGAACATGTGGGAATGACACGGATGGATATCGACTTTCATCTAACTCTGATTCCTCTCCTCGAAGTCTGTCATTTTCTGTCTCGATAACAAGCTGTTTTATCTCTTATTAAACCTTTGAACTTGGAAACCTGTCTAAATTGACGTGTAGAACATATGTAGTGTATGATTAAGGGAAGTTTGAAGTCGTCTCACACCCTAAGGGTCGAGTTGTGAAAAGCTCCCCTTCATTAGTTTCACGTGGAGAAGATTCCCCCTTGGCAGATAAATCAATATCAATAACTAAGAAGACATAAGTTAAACATTAAACTGTAAATTCCCGTCTGGACGATACACTATTTGGTGCATAAAAAGAAATATTTTACATTGCATTGATCGACTTTAACGAAGACATTTCCATCACGTCAATATTGTGCTGTTTTATCAAAAGTGTACACCAATATGATGCGAGATGTTTCAAGTTTGGTTATGTGACAGGAGGGTCAATCAACCTAAGTTTATTTTTCACTAGTTAGTTTTATATCATACAGTTCATTACAAAGTGCTGACTTGAGAAAACAACACTTGTGTATTCACGGAATCTGAGAATGTGTTTCAGAACACTAATATTCACCGTCACAAGTACAATCTTCTTGACAGAAATAACCATGCTTACAAATTTTTAATAGAGGACGACAACGCTCGTATAACAGGACAACTGGGGGATGACAACACTCGTGTAACACGACTACTGCGAGTTAAATTCCGGGATGACAACACTCGTGTAACACGACAACTGCGAGTTAAATTCCGGGATGACAACACTCGTGTAACACGACAACTGCGAGTTAAATTCCGGGATGACAACACTCGTGTAACACGACAACTGCGAGTTAAATTCTGGGATGACAACACTCGTGTTACACGACAGCTGCGAGTTAAATTCCGGGATGACAACGCTCGTTTAAGACGACAAATGGCAGTTGCATTTGAGGATTACAACACTTGTGTAACCCGATTAACTGCGAGTTAAATTCGGGGATGGCAAAACTAGTAGAACACGACAAATATCTTAGGTCAAAAGCCGTTCCGTGGCAAGACTTTAGCGATGTAATACATTCTTTTTATAATAGCCCTAAACTAGCAACTTTCTAATGATTTCTTCTAGCGCGGGGAAAAAAATCAAGAAATTATCGACCATCGTCATCTTTTTCTATGTAAAATGTTGCGTTGAACTAACTGGGTTTAATTTTCGTATTGTGGATGAGTTAGAGATTATAAGAGAATTAGAAGATTTATGACAACATTATAGTATATATACATGGGACATTGATACGGTACAGCAAAATAACTGTTCTGTTCAAGTTGAATTTCTGTGTGATGAAGCTTTTCCCAACCAGTGTGAGGCTAAGTATATGGGTTAGAATCAGTGGCTAACGACAATCGAAGTCAACGGAAAGACAACGGGATTTGCCATGAGAAATCGGAAATCAACGCCCGTAACTAAATCTCATTGACACACGTGATAACGTTCTGTATTGGCACGAACCATTTCCGGTTTCTGATTGAATGCTGGGACATCTTGTCAGTAGTCTGATACAGTAACTGACACGTGAGTTAAATAATGTGCCTAAACCTAGCGGAGAAAGCCAGGGAACATTCCAATCTCTAACATAAAACTCACAATACTCTGCCCGTTAAGTTTTAATTTGATTGCAGTAAGCGGGACTAAGTTTTAGTTTGATTGCATGAAGTCGGACTAAAATTAAATTCACCAAAAAGTTAAATGTCGACTCTGGCGTATTGTACAAATCAATCAGTAGTCTGTATTATACCTGGATGTATTTGTGTATTATATAATTTGATTGCAGTAAGCGGGACTAAGTTTTAATTCGATTGCAGTAAGTGGGGCTAAGTTTTAATTTGATTGCAGTAAGTGGGACTAAAATTAAAAGAGAAAGCAATTTCTAAAGTAACGTGAACAAATTCACAAAAAGTGAAATGTCGACTCTGGCGTATTGTACAAATCAGTACAAATCAGTAGTCAGTATTATATCTGGATGTATTTGTGTAATTTATCTGGGAGTACTTGTGTATTATATATGAATGTATTTGTGTATTATATCTGGATGTATTTGTGTAATTTATCTGGGAGTATTTGTGTATTATATATGGATGTATTTGTGTATTATATCTGGATGTATTTGTGTATTATATCTGGATGTATTTGTGTATTATATCTGGATGTATTTGTGTATTATATCTGGATGTATTTGTGTCAACGTAAGGATCTTGTTCAGCTGGCGTTGTCAACAGAACGTGTATAAGGCTTGGAAGGACAGGAATAATGTTGACTGATATGTAACGAAAACAAACGATTTTTAAACAAATTTACCTTGCGGTTTTTGGTTATAATATTATAATAGCAGCTACATGTAAACTCATCAAATCCAATCTTTAAGCTAAATTGATCAAGGTAATTACATTAATATTATATACTTAGCGCCATTAAAAACGCACGACCCAAAGAATGTATAATATTTTGAGAAATGTAAAGTGTAAAATATTGTAAGTACTCTTAAATTGAAGAACAAGGCATTGGTCACAATGAGACAAAGAATTGACAATATGTGAAACCCTGGTGACTTTTATTCCTTGCAAACATATCGTTGATACAGAAATTGAAGGTGTCATCATTCAATAATGGGTATGTCCACCTCGGGCATCAACGCAAGCAGTAAATCTGCGACGCAAGGACCTGATAAGTGTGGCTATTCTGTGCTGTGGGATCCGGTCCCACTCTTCCTGCACTACCTTGATCAATTCATGTCGGTTGCCTAGCCTGGGTTGACGTTGTGCAACGGCATTCTTAAGCTGATCCCACTAGTGCTCTATGGGCGATAGATCGGGGGAGTAAGCTGGCCATTCCATGATGTTCACATTATTCTGTTGCAAGAAGTCTTGTGTCAACCTTGCAGAGTGTGGGCGCGCATTGTCTTGCTGAAACGTCGTGACGCCAGCATTGGCTTGGAGGAGTGGAAGCAGCACAGGTCGAAGGATGTTATCCACGTAACCCTGAGCATTCAGGTTGCTATCAACAACGACAAGGGGAGTTCGTCTGCGAGAAGTGATGCCTCCCCACACCATAACACTACATCCACCCCAGCGATTTCCTTCCCTCACACATGCATTTGCGAAACGTTCATCACGTCTGCGCCACACACGTTGACGTCGGTCAGGACGATCAAGGCAGATACGAGACTCGTCAGAGAAAAGGACAGAGTTCCAATCATTGATACGCCATCTCTGATGATTTCGAGCCCATCGTAAACGGTTTTGGTGTGCAGCGGGTGTCAATATGGGCCCTAGGTAGGGGATGCGTGCATTTATCTGTATCTGTTGGAGACGGCGTCGGATGGTGCTGAGGCTTACCCTGGGCCTTCCTATTCCCACTGTCTCACGAGCAGTCTGTGTCGCGGTGCGAAATCGGTCACGTGTGTACAACAAACCGATGTACCGATCCTGGCGGGCTGTAGTGACTGACCAGGGTGTGGTCGATCGGCAACAATGCCAGTTTCATGTTCCCTGATTCTGAGGCGATTAATTGTGGAGGGATGACATGCCAATGGCACGTTCCCTTTGTTGTGTCGCAATTAGGGCATGGTAACGTTTTCTGATTTTTTTCGTCTTTATGCTGAGCTTCGTGTAAAGTGTTGAACCCACGACAAATGAGCCCTGAAAGCTGTTCTCAGTGACGGTGAAACACTCAATGGACGTTATTAGGAAATGTTGCGTAATGTTCACGACAGGCGCGTCGGGAACAACACATGCAGGTTATCCAGTTATTGCAACTCAACTCGAACTAACAATAAACAACAAAACGTAAATGGCCAATGGCCTTACTGGGGTAGAAACATAAAATTCAACCGTGTGTCTTTAATGGCGCTAAGTATACTTCTCTGGTTATCTAAAGGATAAAATGAGAGAGAAAACAGCATTAAATTAATATCAATATTTTTTTGCAACACAACATCGGCTACCAAATCTTTAAAACTGCGAATAGTTCATTCTATTCAATGGAAAAATTCAAGCTGTAGGTTGTTGAAGGAAAACGGAAATAGATGATCACAGTGTCATAGAAGTCTGCCTTATTGAATCATTTGGAAAAGGCTGATTGTGATTGGCTGTTGTAAGGTCATAGGTTAAATCTCACCTCATACAATATGGCTGACAGTGGCTTATATTGGATTTGACAAACCTCCCACTATAACATTATGGCTGACAGTGGCTTATATTGGATTTGACAAACCTCCCACTATAACATTATGGCTGACAGTGGCTTATATTGGATTTGACAAACCTCCCACTATAACAATATGGCTGACAGTGGCTTATATTGGATTTGACAAACCTCCCACTATAACATTATGGCTGACAGTGGCTTATATTGGATTTGACAAACCTCCCACTATAACATTATGGCTGACAGTGGCTTATATTGGATTTGACAAACCTCCCACTATAACATTATGGCTGACAGTGGCTTATATTGGATTTGACAAACCTCCCACTATAACATTATGGCTGACAGTGGCTTATATTGGATTTGACAAACCTCCCACTATAACGTTATGGAGAGTTTCAATGTCAAGCGAAATGTGTTTTATATTGATCGATAACTTTATTGGTATTATACGTACTGATGAATAAAGACATTTAGAGCAATTTATATTGTATGGTTTTCTGTGCAGACGTCTAATATGATCCACTTGTCAACTACAGACAGATATATATTTATGACGACTAAAACACACGGAAACAGGGAAAATCGTCTTGTCTAAAATAACCATGGAGACAGATATAAATAACAATATCATTCATAGTAACAAATTACAACATCTGTAGCAGTTTCTATAGCAGTATTTATATAAATTAAGTATTTATGTAGGAATACATCGATACAACAAATCTTATATTCTGTCCAAAATCACACCGTCCAGAAATCTACACGAAGTCATATACATTATCGATTATAGTTATTGATTTATCTCTGACGTCGTACAGTCTGAGTTAGGGTTTCTTTTATACTCAGTCAAACAGTTCGTCTCAAGACAAACGAGATTTATAAACGTCATTTTGACATTTTGTCATATTTCCTTTCGATATTAATTCTGATGAATTAACGTGTCGGTGGAGAAGAAGAGAATTAGCGGTGTTTTTGTACGTTTATCATTATTGTCGGGACGTCTTGGCGTCACCAGCAAAAAATATTACGAAAGCCAAAGAATGACTTGTAACAGTTAACTTGGCCAATCAAAGAAAGGGAATTTCCTCAAACAAAAGCTAACAGTAGTTAGTTTATCCAGCCAATTCACCAAAGGCAGAACACCGTTTGGTGGGAACCATTAATACATTTCAACGATTCTATCAAACTCTATCAAAGTTGTCGAGACAAAAGAAATATCACGAAACCAGTACTAAAAAAGTACATTCTTTATTTTTGACTTAATTGTCTTAAGCCCAAAGGGTCACATGTAACACGTTGGGCTCAAACAGAACAAAATTTAGTTTATTTAGTCAACTCATCCGTGATAAATGATAAATTTTAGCAATCGTTTTTTTTTATTCAGTAGTATTTAAATTCTACGTGCATCGGAACTTTTCGATCCTATTATTGTTCGAACTGTCTTTACATTTACATGATATGGTTGCCCAAAACCTTATAGATAATTTCCAAGCTGATTTACATTTCTATGTGGAAAATTAGTTCTTGATTTACTTTTGATAGCATTTCCGATTTGATACTAAGGAAATTCCCAGCCTTGTACGTTATTTGCGGCAACATTTAGACGTGAGTTTAGATAACTCAAATTTCCTAGCAATTAATAATAATTTATTTCAGATTTGAATTGTAAATCACCACATTGTCAAGAGTTGAATAAGCAAATTGATGATTGATATTGGACAGAGTTGTCAAAGCTTACCGGACACAACGTCTGACAAAAGTAAACGTCTTTGACACTCGTAATTTGCCAATGTGTCTGGGTCGGTATTGGCCATTTCCGGTTCCTGATTGAATGTCGGTAGAATGTGTCAGCCAATGGGGGATATCTCCATGATGACAGCTGACGGAGAGATTGACATACTTGAAAACATCAATAATTGCTCCGTAAAATAAAGGTTTTGTCAGTAAGATTGATTCCACTTTGTTGGGAATTACTAGAATGATTATTTACGCGTATATGTGAAATTAAACCCTAGATTAATTAACCCAAAACTTTACATATTTTCTGCAATTAAAACTGACATTTATTCCTATCTGTGTTTAAAACAGTTATTACCTTTACCACTTTTACACTGTTACTTTACTAATTTACTAATTCATCAATCTCCCTGATGATCATTCAAGTCTACTAAATATCGTATGTGAATGAAACGTGGAGATCTCTTTCATTTCGGATAAACTCTACAGTCCGCTAGTTTTAGTCGACACTTGAAGACTACGCGGACAAATCCTTATCAAAGGGTAGGGGGTATTTCTGAGAAAACGGTTCTATCCATCCAGACAAAACTGCCCCAAACTGTGTGTTCACGAACATTACCCCTGTACTAATGGCTAACTGTCCCAATCTGTGTGTTCACGAACATTACCCCTGTACTAATGGCCAACTGCCCCAATCTGTGTGTTCACGAACATTACCCCTCTAATAATGGCCAACTGTCCCAATCTGTGTGTTCACGAACATTACCCTGTACTAATGGCCAACTGTCCCAATCTGTGTGTTCACGAACATTACCCCTGTACAAATGGCCAACTGCCCCAATCTGTGTGTTCACGAACATTACCCCTGTACAAATGGCCAACTGTCCCAATCTGTGTGTTCACGAACATTACCCCTGTACTAATGGCCAACTGCCCCAATCTGTGTGTTCACGAACATAACCCCTCTAATAATGGCCAACTGTCCCAATCTGTTTGTTCACGAACATTACCCTGTACTAATGGCCAACTGTCCCAATCTGTGTGTTCACGAACATTACCCCTGTACAAATGGCCAACTGCCCCAATCTGTGTGTTCACGAACATTACCCCTGTACTAATGGCCAACTGCCCCAATCTGTGTGTTCACGAACATTACCCCTGTACAAATGGCCAACTGCCCCAATCTGTGTGTTCACGAACATTACCCCTGTACTAATGGCCAACTGTCCCAATCTGTGTGTTCACGAACATTACCCCTGTACTAATGGTCAACTGCCCCAATCTGTGTGTTCACGAACATTACCCCTGTACAAATGGCCAACTGCCCCAATCTGTGTGTTCACGAACATTACCCCTGTACTAATGGTCAACTGCCCCAATCTGTGTGTTCACGAACATTACCCCTGTACTAATGACCAACTGCCCCAATCTGTGTGTTCACGAACATTACCCTGTACTAATGGCCAACTGCCCCAATCTGTGTGTCCACGAACATTACCCCTGTACTAATGGCCAACTGTCCCAATCTGTGTGTTCACGAACATTACCCCTGTACTAATGGCCAACTGCCCCAATCTGTGTGTTCACGAACATTACCCCTGTACTAATGGCCAACTGCCCCAATCTGTTTGTTCACGAACATTACCCCTGTACAAATGGCCAACTGCCCCAATCTGTGTGTTCACGAACATTACCCCTGTACTAATGGCCAACTGTCCCAATCTGTGTGTTCACGAACATTACCCCTGTACTAATGGTCAACTGCCCCAATCTGTGTGTTCACGAACATTACCCCTGTACAAATGGCCAACTGCCCCAATCTGTGTGTTCACGAACATTACCCCTGTACTAATGGTCAACTGCCCCAATCTGTGTGTTCACGAACATTACCCCTGTACTAATGACCAACTGCCCCAATCTGTGTGTTCACGAACATTACCCTGTACTAATGGCCAACTGTCCCAATCTGTGTGTTCACGAACATTACCCCTGTACTAATGGCCAACTGTCCCAATCTGTGTGTTCACGAACATTACCCCTGTACTAATGGCCAACCGTCCCAATCTGTGTGTTCACGAACATTACCCCTGTACTAATGGCCAACTGTCCCAATCTGTGTGTTCACGAACATTACCCCTGTACTAATGGCCAACTGCCCCAATCTGTGTGTTCACGAACATTACCCCTGTACTAATGGCCAACTGCCCTAATCTGTGTGTTCACGAACATTACCCCTGTACTAATGGCCAACTGCCCCAATCTGTGTGTTCACGAACATTACCCCTGTACTAATGGCCAACTGCCCCAATCTGTGTGTTCACGAACATTACCCCTGTACTAATGGCCAACTGCCCTAATCTGTGTGTTCACGAACATTACCCCTGTACTAATGGCCAACTGCCCCAATCTGTGTGTTCACGAACATTACCCCTGTACTAATGGCCAACTGCCCTAATCTGTGTGTTCACGAACATTACCCCTGTACTAATGGCCAACTGCCCCAATCTGTGTGTTCACGAACATTACCCCTGTACTAATGGCCAACCGTCCCAATCTGTGTGTTCACGAACATTACCCCTGTACTAATGGCCAACTGCCCTAATCTGTGTGTTCACGAACATTACCCCTGTACTAATGGCCAACCGTCCCAATCTGTGTGTTCACGAACATTACCCCTGTACTAATGGTCAACTGCCCCAATCTGTGTGTTCACGAACATTACCCCTGTACTAATGGTCAACTGCCCCAATCTGTGTGTTCACGAACATTACCCCTGTACTAATGGTCAACTGCCCCAATCTGTGTGTTCACGAACATTACCCCTGTACTAATGGTCAACTGCCCCAATCTGTGTGTTCACGAACATTACCCCTGTACTAATGGCCAACTGTCCCAATCTGTGTGTTCACGAACATTACCCCTGTACTAATGGCCAACTGTCCCAATCTGTGAGTTCACGAACATTAGCCTACCCCTGCACTAATGGCCAACTGCCCCAATCTGTGTGTTCACGAACATTACCCCTGTACTAATGGCCAACTGTCCCAATCTGTGTGGTCACGAACATTACCCCTGCACTAATGGCCAACTGCCCCAATCTGTGTGTTCACGAACATTACCCCTGTACTAATGGCCAACTGCCCAAATCTGTGTGTTCACGATTCTACCCCTCCTGCATGTGCGTGCCGTGTGCAAATAAACATGTTAAGTAGAGATGACTTTTCGAACAACATCGAGTCTGTAGTGCAACATGGGCTGGTAGGTTTACCTCCCCCGGAAGAAGTGATATTTTGCTTGTTATCATACAAAATGAAGGATTTAACCTGATAATGTTGTAAGTGTGGTTATATTCTATCCTTTTATATTGAAAACTGGGCTGTCATGAACGTATACAGTCATCAAAGGGTTGATTTCACAACATTTCCCCCGATAGCGTCGTCAGCAACCCAGCCAGTCAAAGCGGTAGCCATAGTGACATTATGTCATTCTGCTTCAAAATATCTGGGTCAACCGTTGCACGTGACCAAAGCTTATCGTTGATTGGTTAAAAGTGCCCACTCTGTCCCGAGGGAGGGAAAAGGAACGGCAATCAACAACAGGTCACTTTTTCCTCATTTTTCTCAATTATCGGGGTAGAATCGACTTTAATACCTTCGTCTTGGTGTTTATTGCGTAACCCGATACCGCTGAACGTTGGTTCGCACCTCGTCATACCCCTCGAATGCTGCGCATTCTCGTGGTTTGACTCGGTACGAACCAACGTTCAGCGGTATCGGGTTACGCAACAAACACCGCTACGGCGGTATTAAACCCTTAAACATTACCCCTGTACAAATGGCCCTCGGTGATTGTATCTATCGATTGACCGCTACCATAAATCATCATCGTCATTTACCATGAAGTAGAACTCTGGAGATTACCGAATCTGTTCCCATTAGCAAATCTCTTCCCATTAACAAGAGCATAAGTCCCATGTAAACCACAGGGTATTAATGCGATACCATTTCTATAACCAGTCAGTAAAACTCCTATGTGGTGTTACATCTCCCGTTTTGTTTTCGCTTCCTGAGGTATTTGGTCGCCAAACGAGCAGAGCAGCCTGTCTGTTGTTATTGTCTTTTGTTGTCCATATTATCAATTTTTGGTGACAGTGGTTCGTTTAGACAATATTGACGAATAGGCAATTGTTATGAAATAAATGGTCAGGTTTGATCGGCGATCATTAAACGTAGAAATCCATCATAGAGTTTCTCGGTTTTTATAATTTTAAAAGTAACTCTCAATTTGTTTAGTGTAATACATCTTCAGACTTCATGCCATGGTTAATATTGTTTCTGTCTCCGCTAAAAGTGCCCGGATTCTCACTCAATATAAACCTCTAAATGGATGAGGTCTGTCAAATGAAGATGGAGGACTCTGACGTCATTAACCCAAACCTTCACATCTTTTCACGGTCGTTTGGAACTAGCTGGGATTATCTCACTTACAATTATAGATAGCTGGATGACCGGGAACCTATAGAGTAAAAAAACAAGATCGTTTGTCTTCCAAGAACTGTCAAATTCTCACTTTTACTATTAATGCAGACTGCTACGAAAATAATACGAATTGAAACTCATCGAGTAACTAAATGATAGACGTTTGAAAATTCAACAATTTGTGGCCCTTACGAACAAAAAAGGTTTCGAAAAGTAAAAACATACAAATGATCGGGTCGGACATTCTCTAAAGCCTTCTAATTGGTATTTCTTACAATAAAAGAAAAATATCTTATTTTTTTTTCACCAGTTCATCGTCTAATATCTATCCCTTGATATTCAAATAAAATACAAAACACCCAGCAGAAATAAATAAAAATTGTGTAAAAAAAAGTTAGCTTTGTGCTTGAATTCTGATGATGCTTAAAATTTCATCTCTCAACACTGGCTCAGATCTTTGGACATTTTCCCTCCGTTTTTCTCTATTTGATTAGAAGAGTTTTTAGACCAACATTTTTTATGTGAGCATGTGGGAATGACACGGATGGATATCGACTTTCATCTAACTCTGATTCCTCTCCTCGAAGTCTGTCATTTTCTGTCTCGATAACAAGTTGTTTTATCTCTTATTAAACCTTTGAACTTGGAAACCTGTCTAAATTGACGTGTAGAACATATGTAGTGTATGATTAAGGGAAGTTTGAAGTCGTCTCACACCCTAAGGGTCGAGTTGTGAAAAGCTCCCCTTCATTAGTTTCACGTGGAGAAGATTCCCCCTTGGCAGATAAATCAATATCAATAACTAAGAAGACAACCGTTACCTTTGTATAAGTGAAACATTAAGATATGAAACCCCGTCTGGACGATAAAACATTGGTTCTTTTGACAAGCGTGTAGAGCAATATCATAATGTCAGATGTTTCAAGTTTGGTTATGTGACATTGTTAGGCGGATCAATAAAACTAAATTATCTTTCACTAGTTAGTTTATCAAAGTTCATTAGAAAGTGTTGTCAGGTGACTCGAGAAGGCAAGACTGGTGTATTCACAAAACTGGGGAATATATTTTTGAACACACAAGCACAGGGACAATCTTCTTGACAGAAACAACCGTGGTTACAAGTTTTAAATCGGCGATGACAAGACTCGTGCAATACGACAGCTGAAAGTGACAACACTGGTGTAACACGACAACTGGGGGGTTTACAACAATCGGGTAAAACGAGAACTGAGAGATGACAACACTAGTGTAACACAACAACTAGGATTTGACAACACTGGTGTAACACGACAACTGGGAGATGACAACACTTGTGTAACACGAGAACTGCGAGATGACAACACGAGAACCCGGAGATGACTGGCAGATGACAACACTCGTGTAACACGACAACTGGGGGATGACAACACTGGTGTAACACGACAACTGGGAGATGACAACACTCGCGTAACACAACTGGGAGATGACAACACTCGCGTAACACGACAACTGGGAGATGACACCACTCGAACAACCATGACAATGTGAGCATTTGGTTAACCCTTCGAATGAACTGTGAATACATCAAATAATGATATTAAGGGGCGACAAGTGGAATTAAATCAATAGCAGGCACTGATTCAACAGCCGCATAATTCTATGGCACCAACCCGTCGATATTCTCTTCACGGATCAATCTTCCTGTCACAGTAGGGTCAAAAAGTCTCTCCTGTAATATTTGGTTTGTTAGTGACTGAAATGCTCCCTCTTGCCGGCTTAGCTTTCCTGGCAGCTAAAACGCGACTAAAGTACAATATAACAACTGAAATGCTCCCTCTCGCCAGCTTAGTTTTCCTGGCAGCTAAAACGCGACTAAACAATGTACAATATAACGACTGAAATGCTCCCTCTCGCCGGCTTAGTTTTCTTGGCAGCTAAAACGCGACTAAACAAAGTACAATATAACAACTGAAATGCTCCCTCTCGCCGGCTTAGTTTTCCTGGCAGCTAAAACGCGATTAAACAATGTACTATAACACAACTGAAATGCTTCCTCTCGCCGGCTTAGTTTTCCTGGCAGCTAAAACGCGATTAAACAATGTACAATATAACGACTGAAATGCTCTCTCTCGGCGGCTTAGTTTTCCTGGCAGCTAAAACGCCACTAAACAATGTACAATATAACAACTGAAATGCTCCCTCTCGCCGGCTTAGTTTTCCTGGCAGCTAAAACGCGACTAAACAATGTACAATATAACAACTGAAATGCTCCCTCTCGCCGGCTTAGTTTTCCTGGCAGCTAAAACGCGATTAAACAATGTACTATATAAGGACTGAAATGCTCTCTCTCGGCGGCTTAGTTTTCCTGGCAGCTAAAACGCGATTAAACAATGTACTATATAACGACTGAAATGATCTCTCTCGCCGGCTTAGCTTTCCTGGCAGCTACAACGCGATTAAACAATGTACTATATAACGACTGAAATGCTCCCTCTCGCCGGCTTAGTTTTCCTGGCAGCTAAAACGCGATTAAACAATGTACTATATAAGGACTGAAATGCTCCCTCTTGCCGGCTTAGCTTTCCTGGCAGCTAAAACGCGACTAAACAATGTTTAATATAACAACTGAAATGCTCCCTCTCGACGGCTTAGCTTTTCTGGCAGCTAAAACGCGACTAAACAATGTACAATATAACAACTGAAATGCTCCCTCTCGCCGGCTTAGTTTTCCTGGCAGCTAAAACGCGACTAAACAATGTACAATATAACAACTGAAATGCTCCCTCTCGCCGGCTTAGTTTTCCTGGCAGCTAAAACGCGATTAAACAACGTACTATATAACAACTGAAATGCTCTCTCTCGCCGGCTTAGCTTTCCTGGCAGCTAAAACGCGATTAAACAATGTACTATATAACAACTGAAATGCTCCCTTTCCCCGGCTTAGTTTTCCTGGCAGCTAAAACGTGATTAAACAATGTACTATATAAGGACTGAAATGCTCCCTCTCGCCGGCTTAGCTTTCCTGGCAGCTAAAACGCGATTAAACAATGTACTATATAACAACTGAAATGCTCCCTCTCCCCGGCTTAGTTTTCCTGGCAGCTAAAACGCGATTAAACAATGTACTATATAACGACTGAAATGCTCCCTCTCGACGGCTTAGCTTTTCTGGCAGCTAAAACGCGACTAAACAATGTACAATATAACAACTGAAATGCTACCTCTCCCCAGCTTAGCTTTCTTGGCAGCTAAAACGCGACTAAACAATGTACAATACAACAACTGAAATGCTCCCTCTCGACGGTTAGCTTTCCTGGCAGCTTAAACGCGACAAAACAACGTACTATATGACAACTGAAATGCTCTCTCTCGCCGGCTTAGCTTTCCTGGCAGCTAAAACGCGACTAAACAACGTACTATATGACAACTGAAATGCTCCCTCTCGCCGGCTTAGCTTTCCTGGCAGCTAAACAACGTACTATATAACAACTGAAATGCCAGTAGATCAGCCCACGATAAAACAACTAAAGTGCTGCTAATCAACCTACAAACAATTAACATGAAAGAAGGGCACATCGTTTTTATGAAAATCTCTGATGATGAAGTTCATTCAATTCCGTCATATTTAATGCTAACACTAGAAAGCCCCCAACATGGTTTAATACATGCATAAGTTCCATAGCGCTAATGTTAAAGTCTCAATAAATGTACATTTCAATTCCTGTCAACAGGCTGTTTGTTGAATTTACAAATCTTTCACTCATTATCCTGTAAACGTTAAGGCCGTTAAGACAGCTTTGTACCTCTTTGATCGATTTTCTCTGGATATTCTCAAATGACCTTCAGATTTCAATTAAGATTGGGGTAGAAATAAAACGGATGGAAGGGTTCCAGATGATAAGTATATCAGAGTGTACATACCAGGGACAAGTGCAAGATATCTTACAGGATACAGTTTCACTTCCCATTTGCGATAATGGTAACGTTTATTTTGTGGACAATTACCAATACCTCGATTAGATCTTTCCTTTCCATTTTCAAATAGATCATAACATGATACATTCCCGATAACCAAAAAAAAAACAAGTTGAAATGCTGCATGCTGGATTCCCGCTTCACACTTTCAGTTGCTGAACAGATGCATGCTGGATTTACGCTACACACTTTCAGTTGCTGAACAGATGCATGCTGGATTCACGCTACACACTTTCAGTTGCTGAACAGATGCATGCTGGATTTACGCTACACACTTTCAGTTGCTGAACAGATGCATGCTGGATTTACGCTACACACTTTCAGTTGCTGAACAGATGCATGCTGGATTTACGCTACACACTTTCAGTTGCTGAACAGATGCATGCTGGATTTACGCTACACACTTTCAGTTGCTGAACAGATGCATGCTGGATTTACGCTACACACTTTCAGTTGCTGAACAGATGCATGCTGGATTTACGCTACACACTTTCAGTTGCTGAACAGATGCATGCTGGATTTACGCTACACACTTTCAGTTGCTGAACAGATGCATGCTGGATTTACGCTACACACTTTCAGTTGCTGAACAGATGCATGCTGGATTTACGCTACACACTTTCAGTTGCTGAACAGATGCATGCTGGATTTACGCTACACACTTTCAGTTGCTGAACAGATGCATGCTGGATTTACGCTACACACTTTCAGTTGCTGAACAGATGCATGCTGGATTTACGCTACACACTTTCAGTTGCTGAACAGATGCATGCTGGATTTACGCTACACACTTTCAGTTGCTGAACAGATGCATGCTGGATTTACGCTACACACTTTCAGTTGCTGAACAGATGCATGCTGGATTTACGCTACACACTTTCAGTTGCTGAACAGATGCATGCTGGATTTACGCTACACACTTTCAGTTGCTGAACAGATGCATGCTGGATTTACGCTACACACTTTCAGTTGCTGAACAGATGCATGCTGGATTTACGCTACACACTTTCAGTTGCTGAACAGATGCATGCTGGATTTACGCTACACACTTTCAGTTGCTGAACAGATGCATGCTGGATTTACGCTACACACTTTCAGTTGCTGAACAGATGCATGCTGGATTTACGCTACACACTTTCAGTTGCTGAACAGATGCATGCTGGATTTACGCTACACACTTTCAGTTGCTGAACAGATGCATGCTGGATTTACGCTACACACTTTCAGTTGCTGAACAGATGCATGCTGGATTTACGCTACACACTTTCAGTTGCTGAACAGATGCATGCTGGATTTACGCTACACACTTTCAGTTGCTGAACAGATGCATGCTGGATTTACGCTACACACTTTCAGTCGCTGAACAGATGCATGCTGGATTTACGCTACACACTTTCAGTCGCTGAACAGATGCATGCTGGATTTACGCTACACACTTTCAGTCGCTGAACAGATGCATGCTGGATTTACGCTACACACTTTCAGTTGCTGAACAGATGCATGCTGGATTTACGCTACACACTTTCAGTTGCTGAACAGATGCATGCTGGATTTACGCTACACACTTTCAGTTGCTGAACAGATGCATGCTGGATTTACGCTACACACTTTCAGTTGCTGAACAGATGCATGCTGGATTTACGCTACACACTTTCAGTTGCTGAACAGATGCATGCTGGATTTACGCTACACACTTTCAGTTGCTGAACAGATGCATGCTGGATTTACGCTACACACTTTCAGTGAACAGGGACTGTGATCTTTGACCTTAACTTGGGTCACTATCCATCTCTATAAGAGTCCACAAAGTACGGAATGTCATCAAAGGCCGTTTTCAGCTGTTTTTAGAAAATAAATGCAAATTTTTACGCAATATATACACATTATATGTAATATTTTACTGAGATGTAGGCCTGATACCAGATATTATTGATAATGCATATGTAGAAAATATAGGTAAAGTTTTGATGACTGTTTATTTTTCAGGAAGCTAAAAAGGAGATTACTGAATAAGTAAATTAACCGATACTGATTGACCCCGGTCTGTGTCGGTTAATTTACTGATCCGGTAATTTCCCTGATGATTGCAGCTTGCCTTCGAAACGCTGACTTCATCACGTATGAAAATTTAAATATTCATATTGTAATGGGCTTGATTTAAGCTCTGTGTATATAAGAGAATCTAAGAAGCGAACCGTTACCAGCAGGGCCGGGTAGCTCAGTTGGTAGAGCGGTGGGAGAGTTACCCTAAGTTGTGAGTTCGATTCTCACCCTGGCCCGGACTTTTTTCGGGGTCAATCAGGGTCGGTTAATTTACTAATTCAGTAATTTCCCTGATGATGATTGCAGTTTGCTTTTAAAAAGGAGAGATATAATAAACCTAATGACTGAGAAAAGAAGATTTTGAAGAATCATAGTAAATGTTTGCTGATTAACATTTCGTAAATAATTTTGTACTGTGGTCAAGATAACGAAACAATAAGGTCTATTTTGGAGAGATTATTTTATATTTTATATGGCAATGTCATGAAATATAACACAATACACCAAAGCGCAATTATTCATGTATCTTAATGTGTATGATGCTATAGATTTTCTCATAAAGGCTTTCATAACATGATCTGTTTGATTATACTGATGAAACATAATCAAATTATTCGTTCTGTTGATTTGCTAGACTAATAAAATTTATTGAAATGCCACTCGTAATCAACCGGAGTAAAAATAGGGGTAACGGCCGCAAATACCGATGTAATGCGGCTTCCGATTCCTGCAGATTTTGTACAGGAGGCTCTAGGCCTTGAATGTTTCTGCCCGTTCTATCCCAAATGTGCTCTGAAGGATTCAAATCTGCGCAGTTACCCCTTCAACAGATCCGACGTCTCACTGGAGGGATGAGACGCAGATTGGAAGCTAATGAAGGCTATAAGCGCTATTGACCTTCTTCTCTAGGGGTGTGTTCTACACACTCAATTTTGTTAAAATACACTTTTGATTTGACTAACGATATCATGAATAAATTGTATAGATTATTGCCAATAATGGTGATTTTTCATCGCCAGAATGTGGCCCTGTATGATTACAATCGTTTCTACAACATCAGTTTGCCAACAATCTCCCTACACCACAATTGTATCCATCGGTGCAGACTTTCCAGGGGAGTGCTCAACTTTTGTCTTTGTGTATACTTTGATTTTGACCCGATAATTTCCTGACTATGATATGCATTACAAAAATAACTATTAGCGCAGTATATTAACAAGTGGAACTTATGTTTGTATACTTAGCGCCCTTAAAAACGCAAGACCCAAAGAATGTAAAATATTTTGAGAAATGTAAAGTGTAAAATATTGTAAGTACTCTTAAATTGAAGAACAAGGCATTGGTCACAAGAAGACAAAGAATTGACAATATGTGAAACCCTGGTGACTTTTATTCCTTGCAAACAAATCGTTGATACAGAAATTGAAGGTGTCATCATTCAATAATGGGTATGTCCACCTCGGCCATCAACGCAAGCAGTACATCTGCGACGCAAGGACCTGATGAGTGTGGCTATTCTGTGCTGTGGGATCCGGTCCCACTCTTCCTGCACTACCTGGATCAATTCACGTCGGTTGCATGGTCTGGGTTGACGTTGTGCAATGAAATTCTTAAGCTGATCCCACAAGTTCTCTATGGGCGATAGATCGGGGGGAGTAAGCTGGCCATTCCATGATGTTCACAGTATTCTGTTGCATGAAGTCTTGTGTCAACCTTGCAGAGTGTGGGCACGCATTGTCTTGCTGAAACATCGTGACGCCAGCATTGGCACGTTCCCTTTGTTGTGTAACGTTTTCTGACGTAACGTTTTCTGACTTTTTTTTCGTCTTTATGCTGAGCTTCGTGTAAAGTGTTGAACCCACGACAAATGAGCCCTGAAAGCTGTTCTCAGCGACGGTGAAACACTCAATGGACGTTATTAGGAAATGTTGCGTAATGTTCACGACAGGCGCGTCGGGAACACCACATGTTATCCAGTTATTGCAACTCAACTCGAACTAACAATAAACAACAAATTAAATGGCCAATAGCCTTACTGGGGTAGAAACATAAAATTCAACCGTGCGTTTTTAATGGCGTTAAGTATATTTAAAACATGTCTTAAGACAGATTTAGTTGTTAACCCTGGTCTCACTGCGTTTATGAAGGTATTCTAAGATATCAGACAGGATGGACCTTTGATACAAATGGACACGATATGCACTGTTATATAGACCATCTGTCTTGACAGGGACTATATTCGGATGTCTAGACTAGTAGTAAGGACGAAGGTATGTGTGGACGTCTATGATAAATAATGGTGATATCAGAATGATGTGGGGGATATTTGGGACCCAACGTTTACCGGATGTCATTGATTTGATTGGTCGGCTCAAGTACTCCACAGAACAATTAGTCAGATTCCTAGTTCTTATTTCCTGATGATAGGATTGGAAGGGGATCGTTCATCATCAATCTGACGAAGTAACCGTTTTAAGGGAAAGTACAAAAATATATATACACTGTACTTACTTAGGACTTAGGGATATTATAAAATATTAACATGAATTTAAGTTCTTGATGCTATTATGTTACGTTGACACGGGTAATCTTTCTGTCCATACGGGTCCATATTTGTGCACAGAAACCATATTTGAAAAAAAGGAATCCAGAAAAAGCTCGCTAATAAGTCTGTTCCATTGATACACAATACGTTTGTTTGCACTAGACAGTGAAGTTTACAAAAGATTACACCCAACAACAAAAAACTTCCAAAGTCTCCGGTCTAAGCCGCGGTTAATTCCTTCCAGCTTAAGACATTCGTAACTGACCAATTTGCCTCGCAGACCAGTTTTTCACATAGCTATTAAATTTTTCTTCAAAAGTGCTTTCGTAATTCGATGCAAGTTTTCAGAAAATGAAAGCGATTTTTATGAGAGTGGAAGAGAGTGAAATTAACCTAGGTATAAATGGGAGATTTTAAGAGTTGATCAATTTGTTTTGTGAGAAGTGGCATAACGCGGTATTTTAAAAACTATGAAGCAGTATTCACCTGACCCAGTGTAATCTAGTGGTTCTAAAATAGGAATTAACTGATAACGGTGTTCAAATCCCAAATGAAGTTAATGGTTCCATACGTTTACAAGACTTTAATCAAATATCAACAGTAATGACAACATTACGTTTTGCAAGGATTTGTCAAGAATTTCACAATTTTGTATTAATGAGAGCTCTATGAAAAATGATTTAACAGATTGAAACAGATATTAAATAATTAGAAATCGTAATTAACCTACAGTTAAACGCAAGGTATATTTATATATATAAACTCACTGTTGTTTAACTCTTGTGAACTAAAGAAGATATTTCAAACCAGCCAGTGCCTCCCATGATTTTTGTATTTTTGGTGCTATCGTGTCGACCCAAAACGTGTGTGGTACTGCTGAGCTACCAACAAACAGTCAGACGTGTGGTAGACCATCAACATACCGCTCTACACTTAAATGTTCAACTTTAATTAAATTCTAGTTAACATTATAAAGATTTTACCAATTTATGCACCGGCACAGGTGTCGAAAGCTCGTGAGACGTGGTGATGTCTTTAATTTTTTATCATTAGTATGGAACCCACGTTTAAAGAGAGTTTCAAACATTTCTTATTATAAAGATAGGCAAATAAAACCTATGGGTAATATATCTGATCAATTCTTTAGCGTGTCTAATCCTTTCACTTCTTTATTTGTTTAATCGGGATTAATCTCTTTCCCTCTGGCTTTGGGGTGATCGTTTCTTTGTCGCACAAGAAAAATGGCCTGACATGAAGACTGACAACCTTACATGTAACAGAGATTATCACATAGAGTGATTCAATACCGTGACCCTGTCTAAATTGAAACTTAAAGGATCTTGGTCATCTAAAACGTTAAGTGAACACAACGTCAAGAGGGGGAAATAGTTTTAGTTTGTCTCTACTCAAAGTATGTTATGCCATTGGTCTTGTTTACCATTTGAGTTTTTCATATGGAACCAAAAAAACGAAGAAACGTGTAACTATTTTTAGACACCCTAGAGGATATCTGAATATATCAACGGCATTTTGTTCAACAACAAACGCCAAATACAATCAGTCTGATAACATTTATCAATAGACTTCGTGAACGGCATCAAATGTGGACAAAACTTTAAACATCATGAGGCGTTTCTGATTAACATCTCCCGGCCTTGTACAAACTCAATCAATTTACTTTAGACACGTGTTGTAATTTACAGTTCTACATGAATGCCATAATCTAATCTGCTCAATGCTGACAATTTTCCATTTTTACAGAAGCTTAAAAATGAACGTATCCTTGTAGCGATGGGTTTTCTCTACTTAAAGTTTGTTATTAGCCATTGGTCTTACTAACCGTTTGATTTTTTCATCTGGAACCAAATAAATTAAAAAAATATGTAACTATTTTTAGACACGCTAGAGGATATCTGAATACATCAACGGCATTTTGTTCAACAGCGAACGTCAAATACAGTCAGTCGTATAACCTTTATCAGTGGATTTCGTGAATTACTTCCAATGTGAAACGAAAAGTTTGAACATCTGAGGTCTTTCTGATTAGAATCTCCCGGTCTTCGGCGTTAGAAATTGGGAAGGTTGTAGAACATACACGCCCTACGGTAAAAATCCGTTATCTTCCTACAGAGACAGTTTTTCACAAAGTCACATTTTGATCAACCAATTTCCTTTAGATACGTAATTTACAGTTGTATGTGGATGTCATGATCTAATACGTTCAATGTTGAGTCCATATTATTAAAATGGCTAATATTGTTTCTGTCTCCGCTACCTCGATATAAACCTCTAAATGGATGTTTTTACAACGACAGGTTTTCACATTTTCATCAATCAATTTCCTTTAGATACGTAATTTACAGTTGTACATGGATGTCATGATCTAATAAGTTCAATGTTGAGTCCATATTATTAAAATGGTTTTAAAATTAATTATCATTGACAGAAACTCGAAGATTTCGAAGCTATGTTTTATTTTAACGTTTCTACTGAGATTTATTAACAGTTTTTGTTTATAGGAGTGGCTTTACAGTAACGTTTCTACTGAGATTTATTAACAGTTTATGTTTATAGGAGTGGCTTTACAGTAACGTTTCTACTGAGATTTATTAACAGTTTATGTTTATAGGAGTGGCTTTACAGTAACGTTTCTACTGAGATTTATTAACAGTTTATGTTTATCAGAGTGTCTTTACAGTAACGTTTTTACTGACGTTTATTTACAATCTTTATTTATAAGAGTGACTTTACAGTAACGTTTCTACTGACGTTTATTTACAATCTTTATTTATAAGAGTGAAATTACAGTAACGTTTATACGGACGTTTATTAAATATCTAGGATCAGTCACATTTTATTTATCAGTTTAAATTTTGTCTCGCTGCTTGCAAGTTTAAAACAAGAACGAAAAATGAAAACAACAAACAGGAGCGTTAATATATATTGTTTTTATTTGATTTGCCAAAGGCTTATTGCAAATATCAGATCACATATTAGGTTGTTCTTAGATAGCCTTTGATGTGTGGAGAAAAAGGAAAGTGTCGACTGACTTTGGCGCAGTAATATCCTAGACGGTCTTTATCTTACCTTTTATGTATACCTTTGATGTTCAGAGTCATCAAACCGATTCCAATAGGACGTGATTTCAGACTTTTAGGGCTTAATAAAAAGTCCTTTGAAATGTTTTGCGATATCTTATTTCGAATCAAATATTTTTCTAAAAATGATGACATAGAAAATCGAACAGAGAGAGGTTCTCATGGGTGATGTTGATATATTTGGTAACGGGATTCATTTCTGTATGAACACACCGACCAAATTATCCTACAAGTCTTTTAATGATATATCTAAATTTAATGATATTAAATTATACTTAGCGCCATTAAACACGCACGGTTGAATTTTATGTTTCTACCCCAGTAAGGCTATTGGCCATTTTGTTGTTTATTGTTAGTTCGAGTTGAGTTGCAATAACTGGATAACCTGTGGTGTTCCCGACGCGCCTGTCATGAACATTACGCAACATTTCCTAATAACGCCCATTGAGTGTTTCACCGTCACTGAGAACAGTTTTCAGGGCTCATTTGTCGTGGGTTCAACACTTTACACGAAGCTCAGCATAAAGACGAAAAAAAAATCAGAAAACGTTACCATGCCCCGACTTACGACACAACAACGGGAACGTGCCATTGGCATGTTACAGGCGGGTCTCAGTTGTGCCACCGTGGGACGTCACATGCAGTGTCATCCCTCCACAATTAGTCTATAACTGGCAATGTTGCCGACCGACCCCGCCCTGGTCAGCCAAGAGTCACTACAGCCCGCCAGGATCGGTACATCGGTTTGTTGCACACACTCGACCGATTTCGCACCGCGACACAGACTGCTCGTGAGACAGTGGGAATTGGAAGGCCCAGGGTAAGCCTCAGCACCATCCGACGCCGTCTCCAAGATGCATGCACGCATCCCCTACCGAGGGCCCATATTGACACCCGCCGCACGCGAAAACCGTTTACGTTGGGCTCGAAATCATCAGAGATAGCGTACCAATGATTGGAACTCTGCCCTTTTCTCTGACGAGTTTCGTATTTGCCTTGATCGCCCTGACCGACGTCAACGTGTGTGGCGCAGACGTGGTGAACGTTTAGTAAATGCATGTGAGGGAAGGAAATCGCTGGGGTGGACTTAGTGTTATGGTGTGGGGAGGCATCACTTCTCGCAGACGAACTCCCCTTGTCATTGTTGATGGCAACCTGAATGCTCAGGGTTACGTGGGTAACATCCTTCGACATGTGCTGCTTCCATTCCTCCAAGCCAATGCTGGCGTCACGACGTTTCAGCAAGACAATGCGCGCCCACACTCTGCAAGGTTGACACAAGACTTCTTGCAACAGAATACTGTGAACATCATGGAATGGCCAGCTTACTCCCCCGATCTACCGCCCATAGAGCACTTGTGGGATCAGCTTAAGAATGCTTTTGCACAACGTCAACCCAGGCCACGCAACCGACGTGAATTGATTCAGGTAGTGCAGGAAGAGTGGGACCGGATCCCACAGCACAGAATAGCCACACTCATCAGGTCCTTGCGTCGCAGATGTACTGCTTGCGTTGATGCCCGAGGTGGACATACCCATTATTGAATGATGACACCTTCAATTTCTGCATCAACGATTTGTTTGCAAGGAATAAAAGTCACCAGGGTTTCACATATTGTCAATTCTTTGTCTCATTGTGACCAATGCCTTGTTCTTCAATTTAAGAGTACTTACAATATTTTACACTTTACATTTGTCAAAATATTTTACATTCTTTGGGTCGTGCGTTTTAATGGCGCTAAGTATAATTGGTTACAGGCTTCATTTCTGTATCCCCCGTGTGGGGTCCGGGGAGATAAGAATATACCCTCAGCCTCCCCAAGGTTCTTGTTCGTAAGAGGCGACTAATCCTTGGGCCTCTGTGTGGGTTTCGGAGGATAAGAATTGGCCCACAGCTCCCAGACAAGCTTGATCGTAAAAGGCGACTAACCTGCGGCAAATGTTTAATAATTATGGTATAAACCTATTTATTGTTAAAATTACCCTCTATTAGAACATAAATACATATTTACAAATTTGTATATTATAAAAATGGTAATTTATATAAATTGTTTATTGTTGCTCCATTGAAGATAAAATTGTGATATTTCTTGTTTTTAATCTCCAAAAATGGTTTACACAGTGTTTTACCAGTTTTTATTATTTCTGTTTCTGTCATTTTTCTGTTCCAATGTATTTTTGATGTAAACAATGTATGATGATTTGATTTCTTTTCGTCCCCGTATAAGTGAAATGATCTTGAGCGCGGCGTTAAACTCGAACCTATCAATCAAATACAATCAGTCTTATAACATTTATCAATGGATTTCGTGAACGGCATCAAATGTGGACAAAACTTTGAACTTCTTGGGGCGTTTCTAATTAACATCTCCCGGCCTTGTACAAACTCAATCAATTTACTTTAGACACGTGTTGTAATTTACAGTTCTACATGAATGCCATAATCAAATCTGCTCAATGCTGCTCAATTTCCTATTTTTACAGAAGCTTGAAAATTGACATCCTTGTAGCGATGGGTTTTCTCTACTTAAAGTCTGTTATGCCATTGGTCTTGCTAACCGTTTGATTTTTTCATATGGAACAATGTGTAACTATTTTTAGATGCGCTAGAGGATACCAAAATACATCAATGGCATTTTGTTCAACAGCGAATGTCAAATACAATCAGTCTTATAACCTTTATCAATGAATTTCGTGAACGGCATCAAATGTGGAAGGAAAAGTGTGAACATCTGAGGTATTTCTGATTAGAATCTCCCGGTCTTCGGCTTTAGAAATTGGGAAGGTTGTAGAACACACACGCCCTACGGTGAAAATCCTAATGCTATTATGCTACAGCGACAGTTTTTCACAAAGTCACATTTTCATCAATCAATTTCCTTTTAGATACGTAGTTCACAGTTGTATATGGATGTCATGGTCTAATAGGTTCAATGCTGAGTCCATATTATTAAAATGGCTTTAAAATTAATTATCATTGACAGAAACTCGAAGTTAGGTTTTATTTTAACGTTTCTACTGAGATTTATTAACAGTTTTTGTTTATAGGAGTCACTTTACAGTAACGTTTCTACTGAGATTTATTAACAGTTTTTGTTTATAGGAGTCACTTTACAGTAACGTTTCTACTGAGATTTATTAACAGTTTTTGTTTATAGGAGTAGCTTTACAGTTAGAGTTTATACTGACGTTTACTAACAATCTTTCTCAATGAAGCGGCTTTACAGTAACGTTTATACGGACGTTTATTAACAATCTTTCTTAATGAAGCGGCTTTACAGTAACGTTTATACGGACGTTTATTAACAATCTTTCTTAATGAAGCGGCTTTACAGTAACGTTTATACTGACGTTTATTAACAATCTTTCTTAATGAAGCGGCTTTACAGTAACGTTTATACGGACGTTTATTAACAATCTTTCTTAATGAAGCGGCTTTACAGTAACGTTTATACTGAAGTTTATTAACAATCTTTCTCAATGAAGCGGCTTTACAGTAACGTTTATACTGACGTTTATTAACAATCTTTCTCAATGAAGCGGCTTTACAGTTAGGGGATAACCGTGTTGAATTCGAGGATCTGAGGCGGTTAATGCTTGATTTAACGGTCGCAAATTTAGTTTTACCGGCGACGCGTTAGGGATTCCCCAAGATTAGCCAAGTCACCCCGTCAGCCAGTGACACATCTGCACAATATAGTTTTTCTAAATTGTTGCAAATATCTTATTATTTTATTTACTTGTAATTTAGGTTTTAATATTAACAACAACAAAAAACCAACAGTGTGTTGATGCGTTTAGACGACATTTATTCATTTATCCAAAGAACGCTGGGCCCAGTTGCTAGGTAGTATGAAAGGAGTTATCCCCCTTTACGACCTAGTTTTCCTCGGACAAAAAACAATGAATAAACAAAATTAAAATCGTTCTTGTATTCGTTGGAATCTGTGATTTTTGAATCTGTGATTTGGGTTTCAAACCAACTTTACTACTTCAGATTTTACTTCACTACTTCAGGACGCTGCCTCCAGCTGATCAAGTTCGTCGCTTTGAAGGACACGAAAGCGACGGACCTCGCCAGAAAACTGGCCACCCTCTCTCGAGGGACCATCTCGGGCGAACTGTCCTGCTTCCTCAGCGGACCCCCCTGACGGAACACCGAAGACTACACAAGCTGCGCCATCGTTGACCGTATCAAGGCAGTGAACGCGCGAAGATTCAAATTCAACTATTGTATCCATTTTAAGGATTCAAGGGAAATTATGAAATTTCCCATTTCGCATTCTTCATAGCTGGACTACTGTGTCTCGCTGTCAGCTGTAGCCGCCATGATTTCTTCTGCATAGCAACCACAGCGACGCGTAGTAATACCGATTAGTGAAACGATGGAACACAATTTGCGGCATATAAAGCTAAATTTATATGTCTCAAATTATCTGACGTTAGCCAATCAGAATACGCGAACACATTTATTTGGATTAGAATAACGTTTATACTGACGTTTATTAACAATCTTTCTCAATGAAGCGGCTTTACAGTAACGTTTATACTGACGTTTATTAACAATCTCTCAATGAAGCGGCTTTACAGTAACGTTTATACTGACGTTTATTAAATATCTATGATCAGTCACATGTTATTTAGCAGTTTTATTTTTTTTCTCGTTGCTTAAGTTTAAAACAAGGACGAAACAACAAACAGGGCCGTTAATATATATTTTATTATTTGATTTGCCACAGGCTTATTGCAATTTTCAGATCACAGATTAGGTTGTTTTTAGAAAGCCTTTGATGTGTGGAGAAAAAGGAAAGTGTCGAATGACTTTGGCGTAGTAATATCCTAGACTGTCTTTATCTTACCTTTTATGTATAACTTTGATGTTCAGAGTCATCAAACCGATTCCAATAGGA
The DNA here is from genome assembly GCA_963971465.1 of Lepidochitona cinerea. Lineage (NCBI taxonomy): Eukaryota > Metazoa > Mollusca > Polyplacophora > Chitonida > Tonicellidae > Lepidochitona > Lepidochitona cinerea. The sequence continues at coordinate 2,495,969 of OZ020559.1, forward strand.
CGTGATTTCAGACTTTTAAATAAGATATCGCAAAACATTTCAAAGGACTTTTTATTACTCCCTAAAAGTCCTTTGAAATGTTTTGCGATATCTTATTTTGAATCAGTAGAAAGGCCTCGGATTCGCCGATTTAGACTTGACACGGGTCAGACCAAACTGCTGTGCTTGTCACAAGTCTAGATTTTTTAAAATAATTGTCTATGTGCTTTAGGGAATAGATATATCATTAAAAGACTTGTAGGATAATTTGGTCGGTGTGTTCATACGGAAATGAATCCTGTTACCAAATATTTCAACATTGCCGATGAGAGCCTTCCTATGCTCGATTTCCAATGTCATCATTTTTAGAAAAATATCTGATTTTACATACAAATATATATAATTATATACATACTGTAACATGTTCTGTTGATAATAGGTCTTTGTGTTAACCTGATTTTTCAAGGGCAAGTTGGTCTTCAGGTTCCCTTGAAGAATATCGAGCAGTCGAAATGGCGCCACAGAATTCCTTTGCAGTGTACCTCGCATCCTCTCTCTGTTTATAAAGAGCTTAATTCTCTGAAGTCCGATAATACTACACATGGCAGGTTTATCGCCTGAAGTCATTCTAAGGCGTTTTATTGCGAACTGTATCTTAATTGAAATCTAAAGGACATGCACTTGTGAAGATCGTCTTTCACAAAATGTCAAGTAAAAATCGATCAAAATGGAAGAAGGTCTATTTTCTTGAAGACCTCTGACTCAATTATAGGTCAGCGAGGGTGAAATCTGTTCTGTGAATTTTCTAAGCAGCATACAAAATATCTGCATTCCAGCAGGAAGATGGTTTTAATGTAAGTAACAAAATCACAAAAACAAAAAAAAATTTCTAAAAATGCATGCAGACCTATGCAAACAGAAGGTTTAGAGTCTCCTCGTCCGACTACACTGGTAACGCTACAACATGAGGAGAAAGAATAATAACATTTCAATGAACAATCTCAATGATTGAATATAAATGTTGTTAGTTTTAAAAATACACATTTAAGAATCACTAAGAAATGTTGGATCCGTAAAACGCGCAAATTGTTAATGTTATGAGGAAGAAGTAGTGGATGAAATAATCATGATTATTGGTCAAAGCCTGTGGAAAAACCATTAAAATGTTATCTTACATAACCGTGCAGGATGAAGTCTAATTGTAGAAAACAATGGTCTAACCAGCTGGGAGCGGTGACCATTGTAGTGGAGACGCCATTTTGTCGTAGTTACATTACGAAGCCTTTGCAGCTCCGGCCCCTATTTTCCTTCGAAAAAATTGTTCACCGATGCAATAAATGCCTTAAAATGAATGAACAACCTTTTCTGTCTTAGTATCCATTCCCCCTTTGTCGACCTATAGGCTTGGGTTGTTGCATTCTATCGATATCGAAAGTGGGTTGGAACATTTCCCCGCGAACAAGGCGGCCATTTTGCCTGTGGAATCATAGTTAATTTCGCAAATTTAAAAATGGCTTCCTCCCGTAGCGTTCCGCCCTTCGGGCGTCACAATAACGCTACATACCGGAGCTAGATGAAGTCTGTACCCATTGATTCAAAGTGAAGCGATGGCGTTAAGATCAGTACATACGGAGAAATCTCAGGTTTTGCAATTCACAATTATACCATTGGGAAAACAATTGTTAAGAATTGCCACGGATTTATCAGTAAAACACTTTAAGAGCAAACGTGTTTCGAGAAATGGAAACTTGATAGTAAAATTGACACTATAAAGATGACTGCTGATAAGAGGGTGAAGTATATGGGACATATACATTGTAAGTTGGCGGAAAAGAAGTTTGAGTAGATAAATAAAGAGTAACCTTATTTTTAATCCCCTATATTAATTTGACATATCTATCTGACAGTTTAGATCAACTTCAGTTTTGAGATGTTAGGAGAAGAAAATCACATAAACAAAGGCAGCCATTGTTATTTCAAGCTGCGGGTTCTTTATTATGAGGTTTATACATACTCCAAATATTTCCATATTAGTGTTTTCTGTGCGTAAAACAAGTGGGCCGAATTGAGAGGCGCCGTTAATGGTTTACATAGAGACGCTTGGAGAAAGTCCATCAGTAACAGACTTTCGAGTATATCATTGAAATATACAACGCTGACCTTGTAAATATCAATTCTGTCACGTAACGATTCGAGGCCTTCACTAACTCTATCAAAAGAGGGTAATTGACAGGGGGGATAAACCGATTGCCATCAATTTTATTGTGGATAGAATCATTTAACAAACTCCCTGTTATCATAAAAGTGTCACTGATGAAAAGTACGGGTTTAAGAAATATCCTGATCGAAACGAACGGACTGGTAACTCCTAGGGGATAATATAATAACCAAGCTGAGAAACGAGTAGGACTAAATACAATTGACAGATGCGTATTGAGAACAAAAGACAACTTCCGAGAGCAGAAACAGCCAATTCAACTATTGAGGGCGTCCAAAATTGTCTTGGTATTCGAGGACTGCTTGTAGACCAAAACAAAAACTAAAAACACAATCCAGGATTTTATTGTTCAGGTATTATAGCATTTCAACGTAACGTTCTATTAATAGGCCTATTCAACTTCTTTTATACATCCATCTCGCAACCGTGATGTTTCTTATAAGTACAGTTTTACATTTGATTACCAAAATCCAACATGGATGCTCACCATGGTAACCAGATATCATTGTCAACTTCTACTGACATAATATAACCAGATATCATTGTCAACTTCTACTGACATAATATAACCAGATATCATTGTCAACTTCTACATGCATAATAGGTGTTTGTGCGACTGTACAGTTTACATTGTTACATGTAGCTTTGAGAAACTTGACAAGTCAAAGAATGGGAATTATGAAGGTTGATCGTATGGGGGAATCATTATCTTGGAATTGAAAAAAAAGAGAAGGACGTAAAGAGGCCATGATTGAATTGATCTGACGTTAAATCACCTCTTATAGAAGACTAACCCAATCGGTTTTCTAAGATCCGATTTTGTCATTCTTTGTGCCGAGGGTATTTTACAAAGGATACAAATTAAACTGGAAATAACGTTTGTATCATAATCCGATTAGAGGGAATATTATTATAGAATTCAATAAGAATTTCATTTCCGAGTGAGTTGCATTTTCAATACTAAATGAAAATCAAATTATCAAAACCTCATCCATATTGATCGCATTATAAAGCCCTTTACAATCTGTTTGAACTCGGTCATTGATGTTATGTTCTGTACATCCTATAAAAGGATACACACAAGTAATTTACAACAAGACGTGTTGGCAAATGGGTGACCAGCACTTTTTATGTTAATTTACAATAGAACATACCATGTATATCTACAAATCATTATCTTGTAAAACTACATTACTCTGTTTGTTTACAGTAGTTTGGGTTGTTCTTTTAGTTCCACTTGCTGTAAAATAGCAGTAAAGTTGCATACAGACGAATCGGCTTCTGTCTTAAATCAAAACAGGTTTTATTTTTGGAAATAGATCTACATAAACAAAAGTTTTAACTAAATTATTTAATTAACAGATCTACATTAATTAAGGTAAATGTAGAATTCCTGCTAATGACATATACAGGAACATTTTGAATGTTATCGGATTTCAAATAAAAATTTCGATATTTAGTATATATCCAAAATAATAAAATTCCTGGCAATTATACTCAACAAAATGCTTTGCTGTATGAATTGTAACACAGTCAATGTTCTAAATATACATGAATTTCAGTCACATAACATTATATTGAGACATAAAATATTTACAGTACATTTCCATGCGATGTCATTCAAAAGATTGTTTACAGTTTATATTTCAACAAGTGGATATAACTGGTCCACTAAATTCTTACATATAAACCCTTTTGTCACCCAAATTAAAGAAGAGATTAGGACGTGACGTCTACATAAGATAATCATTTTTATTGATTTTATTTTTAAGGGAATAACTCCGAATTTAAGGACAAATACGCCGACAATTCATTGTAAAAAGCATGTACTCTTTTACGGCGGGTGTGTTTCAAGAAATGTCCCAAGACGAAATATTTTCGCATCAATTAGAAAAAAAATCCCAAGAAAACAACGACATGATGAAAAGTTGAAAAAGGTTTCCCTATAAATTAACTCACTGATGTTGACATGGATTTACAGTTTATTTGGTTAAATTTGAAGATGAAATAAAACGACTTCAAGATGTCAATAAACATCATGATGGAGATTTGAACGGGGAACAAACAAATCTTCAATGGTGTCGATAGGCATGGTAATGTGGCTGTGATGATTGACTGATTGTTTGGTATTTAACGCCGCGCTCAAGATTATTTCACTTATATGGCGGCGTTGCCAGTTTTATTGTAGGAGGAAACCGGCCTCTATGTCCGGAGGAAACCCACGACCTTCCGCAGGTAACTGGCAACCATCCCACATAGGTCGTTCGAGTGAAAACCCAGTCAGAAAATTTTTCCAATTTTTTGGACCCAGCGGGATTCGAACTCGCGACCCATTGGTGGAAGGCTGTGCGGATTGAGCATCCAACGCTCTACCTACCGAGCCATGGAGGCCCCCGTGGCTGTAATGAGTGACCAGGGAAAACGAAGACCAATAACACAATTGCAAGTAAATCACTGAGAAAGTCACTTAAAACTTATTTATAGGAATTGTAACCGAGTGTGAGTCAATCACAATTATATTTATTTCAAATGTTCTAGGTAGACAAGTCTCCCGGGATCACACGCCATTCGGGAGTCACAGTATCAGACTTGTCAATAGGGTTAAATATAATAACATATAATATGGCGGCGTTCAGCGGTATCGGGTTACGCAATAAACACCAAGACGAAGGTATTAAAGTCGATTCTACCCCGATAATTGAGAAAAATGAGGAAAAAGTGACCTGTTGTTGATTGCCGTTCCTTTTCCCTCCCTCGGTACAGAGTGAGAACTTTTAACCAATCAACGATAAGCTTTGGTCACGTGCAACGGTTGACCCAGATATTTTGAAGCAGAATGACATAATGTCACTATGGCTACCGCTTTGACAGGCTGGGTTGCTGACGACGCTAGCGGCGGAAATGTTGTGAAATCAACCCTTTGGTGACTGTATACGTTCATGACAGCCCAGTTTTCAATTTAAAAGGACAGAATATAACCACACTCACAACATTATCAGGTTAAATCCTTCATTTTGTATGATAACAAGCAAAAGATCACTTCTTCCGGGGGAGGTAAACCTACCAGCCGATATTGCACTACAGACTCGATGTCGTTTGAAAAGTCATCTCTACTTAACATGTATATTTGCACACGGCACGCACATGCAGGAGGGGTAGAATATAATATAATCAGTGAGTTTAGTGTGAACTATATTAACCATTCACTGTAGCATTCGTTATTTAAAGTCTGAACTTGAATTTATCTTCGATGAAATAAAAAAAAATCATCTGCTCCAATTCCCTTACCCATTTCGACCCACTGTTGATTTGAAGCCGTAACGTTAACTTTATCATTTAAAACCGAATGTATGGGGAGTGTTTTTTAGTTTATTTTCCAGCCATCTTACACTGGCATGGCATTATTGGCTCTACATTGTCCAAATAACCTCAGTAAATCAAACTGGAGAATGTTACAGTCTAGTTGGTCAGATCTCACTAATATTGATATCATAAGTTTCGCATAGGCGAAAAAAGTGAAACAAAATACGGAACAAGAACCACAGTTATTCAATAGATACCTACATGGCTAAATCATGTAAGAGGAACAGTTTTTGTCAGAATGAACACAAACAATACGCTTGTGATCTGCATATATTTTTAACACTATAACACACGGGCTCAGGGAAAATGTTCTTGTCTAAAATAATCATGGAGATGTACATAAGGAAAAAACGGTGTATTTTGACTGATTTATTCTTATTAACGCTTCACTCAAGGATGCACGTAGAGTCAATTCTTGTATAATACATGTCATCTGTCACCGAAACCTATGTCACCTCTACTGATGATGGAGACAAATTTTTAACTAACCTATCATATCACTTATCATGATTAAGTAAATACAGATTTGATATGAAGATTTGTTGCTTATCGATAGTATAAGTGGACCAGGGGTCTGTGTCACAAAGCGGCGTAGCGTAAGTTTTTACGTAACTGTCATGGCAGCCCATACAGTAGAGATACGTCGCCATGAAATTTACGCAAAAAATATACCTACGCCGTTTTCAGAAACAGGCTCCAGGTCCGGTCTACGTCAAGATATTTTTAACCTTTCCCCGAGCAGATGTTTAAACGGGATTGTTAACCGATTGGATCAACTGTCTCGCCCATCCTGGTGAGGTGGGTGTGCCGATTTGTTGTCACTTATCACGATTAAGTAAATACAGATTTGACATGAAGATTTGTTGCTTATCGATAGTATAAGTGGACCAGGGGTCTGTGTCACAAAGCGGCGTGGCGTAAGTTTTTACGTAACTGTCATGGCAACCCATACTGTAGAGATACGTCGCTATGAACGTTACGCAAAAGATATACCTACGCCGTTTTCAGAAACAGGCTCCAGGTCCGGTCTACGTCAAGATATTTTTAACCTTTCCCCGAGCAGATGTTTAAACGGGATTGTTAACCGATTGGATCAACTGTCTCGCCCATCCTGGTGCGGCGGATGTGCCGATTTGTTGTTTAACTGTCCTGTTACATTTAAACATAGATACATTATCAACGATGAAAACAAACGTGTTCAATTATATGTACTAACGAAGTGGATCGATAGGGATCACAATAACTTGTTAGGTGTACTATTGGAGTTCGAATTGGCTACGGATTCAGTATTTAGAACTAATTTGTATTCAAACCGAACAGTGTGAAGATAACAGAGGATGAAGGAAGGAGGAATCACCAAACCGGTGTCAAATAAGACCTCAGTTAAAGGATATTATTAAGCCAAACCTACCAATCACGTACATTTCGATTGTAACAGCATTGCTAAAATGTTTGGCTTAGGCATTTGAAAAAAAATCAAAGGAATAAACATTACTTTTATTTGTTTTAACTTGGAAATGGTACCGTGTTTATGAGGCAAATTAAAGATTAATTTTACTGACGCACACATATTGGGAAGGGTTTGGAACGAAAACTTGTTTACAACAAAAGACCGTTAAATGAGGAGTTTAAAAAGATTTTTGAATTTATATGCAGCTGATAAATTTAATTTTAGTTTCAGCCAGTCCTGGGTTTCTAACAGAGGCTCCAGAGCGAGCCGTTGCCCGCTTACAGCCTGGCCGATCGTTTCGTCGTCTTCTGACTTTTTTGTCTTGATTGCATAATGTAGAAACAAACTAAAGAATGTCAGCTCTTTACAGTTTATCATATAGATGAATTTTAGTAACGCTATTAAAACTCACTACAGTATTGTTGACCCATGTAGGACCTCTGTTTACATTAACCGGCTTGTATCAAACAGTAAACAATGTACCACGTAATTCGCACTAATTGCTCGTTAATTGTACATTTTCCGCTGAAAATCGACACACCAGCTTTCATCCAAAGCCAATCAAATCTTATTTATATATTAAGCAGAAGTTTTAGCAAAATGTAAACAACTCTACACAAATAGTCCCTTTCAATACTATAAATCTGAATACAGTTGACTTCTCCCTTGTAAGCAAAACAATTTCTCTGGTATTTATCATACCCAATAGCGTTAATATCAGTAAAAATAATTTATTCAAAACTGGATGAAGTTTACCGTCCAATCAGGACAGTAATGATATCTAAGGCTGTGAACAATGTTTTATATTCCCCCCAGCGTACAGTGATTGTCGGTGATGACATGAGACTTGGGATCTTATATTGGTCTTGCAACCTGAAAGCCTGCAGGGTCAGTCTATATTTCCTTCCATATATCTTATCCGATCTCGAGCAAGTCGGACTTAGAATACGACATCAAAGATAAAGAATTCCAAGACATGCCGGTCTTTGTATAGGACACCTTTGATCTAAATAACACTTCAGATGAAACCTAGACAAACTTGTCACAACCGGATCGGAGTCAAACCAATCGATTTTACTTTTTTAAAAAGACTCGTCGGTAAAATGAAAAAAAAAAATGGAAAGATTTCTATATTTCCCCCGGATAGGGAAAATTAGACAATTCCAATTTTGACAAAATTTGGAATCACAAGTTTGAATCGTTTAAGAATCAAACGAATGCTGGGCGTATCAATAGTACTTATATAAACCAGCACGGAGTGTAAACTAATATATAAATATGCGCTTTGTGATCCATCCGCTCAATGCGAAATTTTAAACATAATTTTGAGTTACATAAACTTGAAGTACATAAACTGGATGTACGTAAAATTGACGAATATAAACTGGACGTACATTAACTGGACGCACATAAGCTTGACGTACATAAACTGGACATATACAAAATGTCCAAAGTTTAATTCCAGACAAGGCAAAGTCGTTTTTACGTAAATGTCAAAGAGACAATTGTATTTTCTCTGGTAACATAACCTGTTTTAGTGTAGTGTACGGTGCGTTTATTCCGCAATTCTAATGTATCAGATTGATAAGACAAACACAAAAACACTGCCTATTAAACAAGTTCAAGAATAAATCTGCATAAGTGCTGGTACACCATTGATCTTATCTTATGTCATTCCATATACTTTATTGTGACGTGTCGCAAGGGTTTTGAAGTGAACACTATTATACTAAACCATGCAATAAAATATCCGAGATTTAATCAGTAGTCAGAATTGACCCCCCCTTTTCCTATCACACTATGTATTCAGTTCATCCACAAGGTTAATCAGGCATGGTCAGTGTGAAGGATGGGTCTGTAGATTCAGAACATCTGTTTTATTTACTGTTCGGATTAACTTTGGGTTTAATCCTGCTCTCAAATATTGCCATACCAAATTGGGTAATTGTTGCTTTACAAATGAATCTCTCATTCTTCGGAAAAATCGGAATGGACAGATTATCTACGAACGTTATTGTTTCACCCCGGAGACCAAAACAATCCACCCATTCGCTTGGCTTTTAATGTAACATTCTTTGATTTTAACAAATGTTTTGTAGAAAATCTTGCTATATGAAAAACAGAATTTGTAATAAAATAGATTGCTCTAATCTTTATTCTCTAAGTAATTGCTATGGCAACAATATTTCTGATTCACTGATTGACATTTATTCCCATACTGGACGAGTATCTCTTCAATCTGTTTCTTGAAAGTGATGGACGAATTGATACCACTGGCATGGAATACTTCGCACTAACCGACGCGTCAAATCATTACCAAGAAATGTTAATGGCGGAGTCAGATATGGAATGTTTCTTGTCTCATCGAGATTCTCCACGCTTGGATGATTTTCAATATCCGGTACTTTAAATTTGGCACCGAATTAACCCTTTAACCGCTGAGAGCTAGACTGGAATATTACAGATGTATTGATCTGTGCACAGTTATTGGGAAATGACGGGAAAGAAAAGGAGAGTGTTAATTATGTGTGGTTGTGTTTTTGAGATATTTCTGTCAGAGTAGAAAATAGTAAGTTGGCGCACCCTTATGAGATCGGCAAATCCTTCCCTAGGTATTAGGATTTCCTGCGAGTAGTTTGACAAAGTTAATTGTACTGAACAACCCGAAGAAAGGAATAAATTCCATACTGACTAAACAGTTCGATGAAGGTAATGATGGAAGTGGTTAGGAACTGAAACATTGTGTTGTTATGGTTAATATATCATGCGTGTGATTCTTCAAATAATATTGTTTGCTACAAATGTTTCATCTCCATATCTTCAAGTGCTGAAATATACAACGATATTCTTTTGAGGGCAAATCGAAACGCGTTTTAAACTCACAGATATAAAAGAAGATCAAACATTTATTATGCCCCCCCCTCCGACATATATGTTGGGAGGATGGGGGGGGGGGGGGGGGGTGCATACAATTACCATGGTTCCCACCAATAAGGTGAGAATACAATTGTGATATCTGTACGTCCGTCCGTACTTCTGTTAGCCTCCTATTTCTATTGACTTGTTGATTGTCTGCAATATATCTCCTGAACCCTTGGTCGGAATTTTACTAGATTGGGTTGGGACGGATGTAATTGACCAAGTTTTGGTGCTTGTGCTTCTGTCCGTCCCTTCTTTTGTTAGCCTCCAGTTTTTATATATATTTTTGTATAATTCATTGGTGTTGTCCTCTGTAAGAAGATTTGCATGTTTGTTTGTTAGGGCAAATAATGTTTTGATAATGGCATTGTGCAATGGTCTTCATGGGTGAGTGTGCGTGTGTGTGGGGGTAGGGGGGGGGGGTATGTGTTGTGGGAGATGAGAATTGATATTTGTAAAATAATCATGGATTAGCGCGTATATTTTCTTTAATGTTCTAATTACATAGGTTAATATCGACACTAATGAAATGTGTGTTACCACGGTAAGCAATTTCGGTGATACAAAACTGCATATGACACAAACCCATGGGTGATACGAAACTGCATATGACACAAACCCATGGGTGATACGAAACTGCATATGACACAAACCCATTGGTGATACGAAGCAAGTGCAATTGTATAAAAACCTTCCCTGATGAAATGGTTTTTTGGTTTGTGTCAAAATTCAGTTGAGGATTTGTAAAGTGGCTGAGTGAGAAACGTCAATAACAACATTGTGTTGTTATGATTAATATATCATGCGCGTGATTCTTCTTCAAATAATATTGTTGTTATACCATGGTTCCCACCAATAAGGTGAGAATACAATAGTGATATCTGAATTTCTATTGACTTGTTGATTGTTTGCAATATATCTCCTGAACCCTTGGTCGGAATTGTACTAGATTGGGTTGGGAATTGATCAAGTTTGGGTACTTGTGCCTCTGTCCAGCCGTTCTTTTAGCATCTTCTCTAGCCAAGATAAAGTCTGCATGTCCCCATTCCGTGTTTTACCTTGGCGGACTACTCCACTTGAACCCGTAAATCGAACAGCTCGTATTGATTGGATGCGAGTAAAACTTCTCGCAGCTAATCAAATCCTCGGGTGCTTACACTGAAGATAACATTATGGCGGCTGTGTATACCTTGAACTTTTGTTTAACGAGTGCTGATTGGCCAAGACCCTGTAAGTCTAGGAAAGACAACTCTTACATTCTCACCAGTGGGCGCTGTTCGATTTACGGGTTGGAGTAGAGTAGTCCGCCAAGGTAAAACACGGAATGGGGACATGAAGATTTTAACTTGGCTTGCGAAGATGTTCTTTTGGTAGCCTCCAGATTTTCTATAACTCTTTTTTATCATTTATTGGCGTTGTCCTCTGTAATTTGTGAAGGTTTGTATTTTTGTTTGTTAGAGCAATTCATATTTTAATAATGACAGTGTGCAATGGTCTTCATGGGTGAGTGGTTGGGGTGGGATGGGGGGGGGGGGGGGTTGGGAGTAGTGGGCAAGGGGGGGGTATGTGTTGTGGGAGATGAGAATTGATATTTGTAAAATAATCTTGGATTAGCGGGTATATTTTCTTTAATGTTCTAATTACAATGGTTAAAATCGACACTAATGGAATGTGTGTTACCACGGTAAGCCATTTCGGTGATACAAAACTGCATATGACACAAACGCTTGGGTGATATGAAGCAAGTGCAATTGTATAACAAACCTTCCCTGATGAAATGGTTTCTTGGGATGTGTCAAAATTCAGTTGAGGGTTTGTAAAGTGACTGAATGAGAAAAGTCAATATATGACTGTGATTTGATGGACAGGACGGAAGGGAATACAATATGGCAGAATGTCCTTGAGAAATCCTTAAAACTGACACATTAAGACAAAGAATGGATTAAAAGCCTTTACACACGTGCGTTTAAAGTTCTAGACATCCATTCTGACAGACTGTTAAGTTCATATGTGGATGAAGATAGAGATAGAAACATCTGAAAGTTAAACTCAACATCCATTAGCGTTATTCCCATAGGGGGAATGAATATGGCGTAAAGTACGCTCTTATCCTTTTTCATATGTGTGAAAGCCGAGTTAGTTGGACAATTTATCCAGAAGCACACCTCATAAACAAAATAGGTCAACGGTTTGTTTTCATCAACTAAAAAAAACAACAACGATAAACCAAAAGACGGTAGGATTTTGTCAGGTATAAAGGTAGGATTTTGTCAGGTATAAAGGTAGGATTTTGTCAGGTATAAAGGTAGGATTTTGTCAGGTATAAAGGTAGGATTTTGTCAGGTATAAAGGTAGGATTTTGTCAGGTATAAAGGTAGGATTTTGTCAGGTATAAAGGTAGGATTTTGTCAGGTATAAAGGTAGGATTTTGTCAGGTATAAAGGTAGGATTTTCCATATTTAGCTTCAGCATATCGAGAAGAAGTTTTTACGCTGCGCTCAAGATTATTTCAGCTACATGTATATGGCGGCTTTGGCAGGTTTATTGGAGGAAAAACCGGGTTCCTTAGAGCCCCAGACCTTCAGCGATTACCTGGTAACTCTCTTATATATCCACTCAGACATTTTTGAATATGTATTTGGTCTGAGTGGATTTCGAGCCCGCATCGCATCGATGGAAGGTCTGGGTCGGACTGAGGAACCAACATTCTAACCGGCTCAGCCACACGTCAATATTGACATCAGAGAAACAAAGCTCGGTCTAAGACAAATAAAGTATTGGCTTTTAAGATATCTAATATTTCACTATGGAGAAGAGAATAACAAAGGACTATTGACCAGTCCTTTTTCCGTCTGTCTGTTCGAGATTAAAGTAGCCAGTGACCCCAATGGCAATATGTGTACAATATCTGCTGAAACCAGACAAATAACCCATAACGAGACTGACTGCTTCCAGTGGTAAGATTTAGAACATCTAACCATAGACTACCTATATAAACTGGGATATGGAATAATACGACTACAGAATAAAGATTATGCAATTTATGTTAATAATGGTATAGGCGATGTATTTCATATGCTATTTGTATGTGAAAAATTGAAGACTTATAGAGAAAAATATATTCCAAATACTACTATACTTACCCTAACTGTCACAAATTGCACAACTTGTTTAACAATCCATCCCACAAGATAATTACCAGAGTTGCAATGTTTATAAATTTGACACTAGATATAGTTGACGCAAACTAGGGCTGTCTATGTAGTGTATGTAAGCCAAAAATCAATGTCGATTTATGTACAGTCTATCCACTAACTACCCGGCATGTTTGTATATGTTTTTGTACATTTTTTTACCCCTTATGCCAGATATTCTGACAGGGTGAATACAGTTGAATTGAATTGAATTGAATCCAATGTTCAACCATTCTTAGAGAACGTTATACGATATGCTGGTTAAAGGCAATCAACAAGTAGAATTTGGTTTGTGAAAAATGTGAGAATAACTTGGGTTTGGTTGGATCAGTAAATTGACCACGATATGCGGGTTAAAGGCAATCAACAAGTAGAACTTGGTTTGTGAAAAATGTGAGAATAACTTGGGTTTGGGTGGATCAGTAAATTGACCACGATATGCTGGTTAAATGCAACCAACAAGTAGAACTTGGTTTGTGAAAAATGTGAGAATAACTTGGGTTTGGGTGGATCAGTAAATTGACCTCAACTAAATCATATTCAACTTAATTATATTTTATAGAGAATGGTTACCTGAAGCCTCCATTCTTTGTGGCCTGAATGGAAGAACAATGTTTGACTCTAGTCGTGTAGAACTCATCTAGCGTCTTTTTGTTGTGAGACGATGTGTCACCCTAGTCGTGTAGGACCCATCTAGCGTCTTTTTGTTGTGAGACGATGTGTCACCCTAGTCGTGTAGGACCCATCTAGCGTCTTTTTGTTGTGAGACGATGTGCCACCCTAGTCGTGTAGGACCCATCTAGCGTCTTTTTGTTGTGAGGCGATGTGTCACCCTAGTCGTGTAGGACTCATCTAGTGTCTTTTTGTTGTGAGACGATGTGTCACTCTAGTCGTGTAGGACTCATCTAGCGTCTTTTTGTTGTGAGACGATGTGTCACCCTGGTCGTGTAGGACTCATCTAGCGTCTTTTTGTTGTGAGACGATGTGTCACTCTAGTCGTGTAGCACTCATCTAGCGTCTTTCTGTTGTGAGACGATGTGTCACCCTAGTCGTGTAGGACTCATCTAACGTCTTTTTGTTGTGAGACGATGTGTCACCCCAGTCGCGTAGGACTCATCTAACGTCTTTTAGTTGTGAAACGATGTGTCACCCCAGTCGTGTAGGACTCATCTAGCGTCTTTTTGTTGTGAGACGATGTGTCACCCTAGTCGTGTAGGACTCATCTAGCGTCCACTTCTTGTGAGAGGATGTGTCACTCTAGTCGCGTAGGACTCATCTAGGGTCCTTTTGTTGTGAGACGATGTGTCACCCTAATCGTGTTGGACTCATCTATCGTCCACTTGTTGTGAGACGATGTGTCACTCTAGTCGTGTAGGACTCATCTAGGGTCCTTTTGTTGTGAGACGATGTGTCACCCTAGTCGTATAGGACTCATCTAGCGTCTTTTTGTTGTGAGACGATGTGTCACCCTAGTCGTATAGGACTCATCTAGCGTCTTTTTGTTGTGAGACGATGTGTCACTCTAGTCGTGTAGGACTCATCTAGCGTCTTTTTGTTGTGAGACGATGTGTCACTCTAGTCGTGTAGCACTCATCTAGCGTCTTTTTGTTGTGAGACGATGTGTCACCCTAGTCGTGTAGGACTCATCTAGCGTCTTTTTGTTGTGAGACGATGTGTCACCCTAGTCATGTAGGACTCATCTGACGTCTTTTTGTTGTGAGACGATGTGTCACCCTAATCGTGTAGGACTCATGTAACGTCTTTTTGTTGGGAGACGATGTGTCACCCTAGTCATGTAGGACTCATCTAGCGTCTTTTTGTTGTGAGACGATGTGCTACCCTAGTCGTGTAGGACTCATCTAGCGTCTTTTTGTTGGGAGACGATGTGTCACCCTAGTCGTGTAGGACTCATCTAGCGTCTTTTTGTTGTGAGACGATGTGTCACCCTAGTCGTGTAGGACTCATCTAGCGTCTTTTTGTTGTGAGACGATGTGTCACCCTAGTCGTGTAGGACTCATCTAGCGTCTTTTTGTTGTGAGACGATGTGTCACCCTAGTCGTGTAGGACTCATCTAGCGTCTTTTTGTTGTGAGACGGTGTGTCACCCTAGTCGTGTAGGGCTCATCTAACGTCCTTTTGTTGTGAGACGATGTGTCACCCTAATCGTGTAGGACTCATCTAGCGTCTTTTTGTTGTGAGATGATGTGTCACCCTATTCGTGTAGGACTCATCTAGCGTCTTTTTGTTGTGAGACGATGTGTCACCCTAGTCATGTAGGACTCATCTAACGTCTTTTTGTTGTGAGACGATGTGTCACCCTAGTCATGTAAGACTCATCTAGCGTATTTTTGTTGTGAGACGATGTGTCACTCTAGTCGTGTAGGACTACTCTACCGTCTTTTTGTTGTGAGACGATGTGTCACCCTAGTCGTGTTGGACTCATTTAGCGTCTTTTTGTTGTGAGACGATGTGTCACCCTAATTGTGTAGGATTCATCTAGCGTCTTTTTGTTGTGAGACGATGTGTCACCCTAGTCGTGTAGGACTCATCTAGTGTCTTTTTTTGTGAGACGATGTGTCACCCTAATCGTGTCGGACTCATCTAGTGTCTTTTTGTTGTGAGACGATGTGTCACTCTAGTCGTGTAGGACTCATCTAGCGTCTTTTTGTTGTGAGACGATGTGTCACCCTAGTCGTGTAGGACTCATCTAGCGTCTTTTTGTTGTGAGACGATGTGTCACCCTAGTCGTGTAGGACTCATCTAGCGTATTTTTGTTGTGAGACGATGTGTCACTCTAGTCGTGTATGACTCATCTAGCGTCTTTTTGTTGTGAGACGATGTATTGTTTTGAACTAACTTTTGCTTAGATTGAATGAATGGTCGTCCGGGTTATTTTAATTTTGTTTACTTTTCTAACACGTTTTCGGTTCGTACAGGTCACATACTGTATGGATTTCCCTCATTCCAACGCCAATCATTTAGTTTTGCGATGGCTTCCAAAGCCTCTTTCTGTCGCGACGATCAGAAATTAGGAAAAAAAGTGTGAATTTTGGCAGCTCATGACACTTTAATGATGTTATTACAGAGTTAATGTGAATTATAGTCACCATTAACTGTAGCATTCGGTATTGAAAGACTGGAATCAAATTTATCCTCGGCGAAATCAAATAAATCAACACCGATTTCAACCAGATTACAGCCCATGGATGTGAACTGGTCTAAAGTATCTCACGAAGTAAGCGTAATTGGCTCGTTTTAGAGACACCGCAATGTTCTGAAAGACTTAAGGTAGACATTCAGCGTAATTCATGATATTTTCAATGGTTTATTTCAACCTTATAATAATCGTAAATTTCCAAATAAAACAAGTAAAAGACACTGTACTTATAATTATATACCACAAGTAGATGGATGGAGTAGAATCTAAGAACAACGTGGTTTAGGCGGCTGTAAATTGGTTCTAACCTCAAAATAACTGTTACAAAAAGAGGGGGTTTCTGGTGATTTTTTTCCTATAAGATAAGTCTTGTAATTAAATACCAAAAGTCTACTGAAATTGAGAGCCTAACCCGAGCTTGTATTTATAAAGGAATATCGAACAAATCAATTCAGCCTATCTCATTTACCGATTTGACGTCAAATTGCCCATCAGTAATTAGACAGGCATACTCTACCAAGGAAGACTTAATTATTTGATAACAATTAGAGAATTTGATAGTTAAAGATTTGATCAAGTAGAACCGATTCATGGTGACTGAAATCTCTATGTTTAACAACTTGAATTCAGTATTTCAGACCTATTTGTAATGACACCGAGACAATAAAGCGTCACATAACAGGCAGGATACAACATCAAATCCACCTCAGATAATGACACCGAGTTAACAAAGCGTCACATAACAGGCAGGATACAACACCAAATCCACCTCAGATAAAATAAATATTTTTAAAAGGCCTTGTTGATCTCCAGATAAATAAAATAAAATATCGACAGATGTATAATATTTGAATCTTGTATAATCTAAAACAACTCATTTTTTTTGACTTGGATTCCACTTGATCGACATTTGTTTGAGGATTTTCAATATTTCTTGTTTGAAGGTTTTGTCGGGTTAACCATTTTACCCCAATCCCCAATCAGACATCAAAATTACAGACGTGAAGACAGTCAGTGAAAATGTCTGTGGAGACCTAATTATTACAGGATACAGGATCCATACTCGAAGAAGATTCGCTCAGTTAGTGATTGTCTTTTGATATATTTTTAAAAAAGAAGTAAAAAACTGATGAAATAACTGCTGTTTATATTAGGGCTTCCATAAGTCCAGTGACGACGATTTAGTTGTTAGAGAATAAACCATAACATTGCATCTTCCTGGGATATATCATATGTGGGATAAATCAATGTTGTTTAATATTGTTAATCACTTTGTTCCAAACTAAAAACCAACACTTGGACGATGTAACACGAAGGTTCGAACACCTTAACGTTATATAGTGTGGTTTTAAGAAGGAACATTCTACAATCGAGTTATAGACAAAGTGCACATATTGTCAGATCCCCGAGAAGCTGCATGGGCGGTTTTGTAACACTCGAGTGCCTTAAAGGAGGGGAAATCTCTAGAAATACACAGGGAATATCGTCGATAACAACCTTCAAAGTACTTAAAACAGTTCACGTCAATTACCTCCAGTGACCCTCAAGCTAATAAACACAGACAGAAGTATGTCCTTTCAGTGGCTTATCTGTGCAGCCATTTTTCCGTTTTAGGATGACGTGATGTTGGTGTAGCTATTTTTAGATCAATAATGACGTATTTTTACCGCTCTCTAATGTATAATGGTAGATTTAGGTCCAAAAAACATGGCGACAAACTTGAAGTGGGAAGATTGTCTCCGAATATATAGGTCAGTATGCAACCGCACGCCATTACTTAGCCACTCATTCTCTATTGTAACGCCACCTACAAATTTCAATTATTCACTTACGAGGGGATTAAACATATATTGGGCAGTTGTTTTGGACTAAATGAACTCTACTCTTTCCATCTAAACTAGTCTAAAGCTTAGATTTTCTTTTCCTTTAATAACGGCTGTGCTTGTCTCGGAAGTTTAGGTTTAGGAGCATATGTTGAGGAACAGGAAGAGCGATTTGAATTCGTCCCATACATTTGTTTAGCCTATACCCATTGTATAACAGCAGGAAGTAAAATCAGACAGTTAAATATTTGTTTTAATTTTTGTTTCCTGTTGCAATTGTTCAGTCCTATGAAGTTCGACTTCTGAATGTCATCAATGTAATGATGACAAAAGCGATATACATGTATGTAAAAACATGACTGACGTTTGACGGACAAGGCCGAAGGGAATACAAAATGGCAGACGTGTCCTTGAAAAATCCTTTAAACTCACACATTAAGCCAAGAAACGACTTGAAAGCGTATTATATACAGGTGCTTAAATCGTTCTGAATTTCCATTTTGACAGGCTTTAAAATCCACAGGCTCGTATGCTGGAAACAAAAACAGCTAAATTAAAAAGGAACACACTTTAGTGTTACTCCCATAGATGAAATAAGAGTAGATTCAATACAGTAAAATGTACGCTACACTTGTATATGTAAGCAGATTCAGCTTAGTTTAAACCCAAGTGTTGTTATCCAGAAGGTATTATTCAGTTTTGAAGGGAATAAATTATTTTAAAGCTTGACCTAGCTACATATTTGCCCAAAATGATGTCGTTATAGCATTTTCTTTCGTGTATTACCAGAATACATCAAAATTCCTTAGCCAAGCGTATGTACCACTTAAAACCATTCTAGCATTTTGTTATTTTCGGTCAAATCTTGGTAGAGTTTACATCAAGACTGTGGATATTTTCTTAATCGGAGTTTATTGACGTTTGTAATGCGGAAAACCTAATCGGAGTTTATTGACGTTTGTAATGCGGAAAACCTCATCGGAGTTTAATGACGTTTGTAATGCGGGAAACCTAATCGGAGTTTATTGACGTTTGTAATGTGGGAAACTTAATCCGAGTTTATTGACGTTTGTAATGCGGAGAACTTAATCCGAGTTTATTGACGTTTGTAATGCGGAAAACTTAATCGGAGTTTATTGACGTTTGTAATGCGGAAAACTTAATCGGAGTTTATTGACGTTTGTAATGCCGGAAACTTAATCCGAGTTTATTGACGTTTGTAATGCGGAAAACTTAATCCGAGTTTATTGACGTTTGTAATGCGGAAAAGAAACAAGATACAGGTATTAGAATTCTAAAACAATAAAAAGTATTGATTTTAACCCTCAGGTAAAATATGGGGAACGCGATTAAGTTATTGGATATCTTACTACGTAGAATAACAAAGAACTATTGACCAGTCGTGTGTCTGTCTGAGATAAACGTGGTCAGTGACCCCAATGGCAATATGTGCACAATATCTGTCCGAGATTAACGTGGCCAGTGACCCCAATGGCAATATGTGCACAATATCTGCTGAAATCAGACAACGACCAAAAGTATGTCAAATTGTAACTTTATATTGTTTTAAGACCAAATTCAACCTGTCTGTTTTGGCACTTTTTTATCGTGGAACTATTTCCCGTTACTCAGACCGTAATGAATCAACTGTGTGTTAAGCTAGCCGTCGTCGCACCCAGAGTTAATTTAAACAATAAATCTAACAGATGTTTCAACTTTGGTCAATACTCAATCAACTGTATGATATCACTTAGACTAGTCCCACACACTGAACGTGGCTGGTTAACCTTGGGGATGAACTGTGAATACATCATGTTATGGTATTGGGAATTTCGGACGGTAATTGAATCAATGCACTGTACTGATTTTATCTGAATGATGTTGAAGGCTCCGGTTGGTCAGGAGTCTTCTCTTCGTGTATATATTCTTCTGAGATAATACATTACATACGTTAAATTTAACATTTTAGCTAAAATAAGGTAAACTTCATTTAAAAAGTATATTTAGACGTTAACCGAACATATTTTGGATACCTGAAATAGGGCTTTCTTCCCTTTACGTATTGTCAACAAAATGAAGCGGGTGTAGCTATCTGAACAATGAACCTACTAACATTTAAAAAGATAGTTCTTGTCCAAAGAAATATAAAGCAGCTTATGTTAACATGTAGGTATTTAAAATTCACGAAATACCTCGAATCTTAACTCAGATAAAAATAAGAAACCTTTCTGCAGTTTACATCTTAAGTATTTTTGTCTGTTTTATGTATGAACGATATTGTCTCCCACAAAGCTTGTTAAAGTTGATTATAAAATGTAAGTTGATCACGTATGTGATAGTTGTGAGGATTTATATAAAGGTACTCATGTTTTACTGATAACGTTTATCTCCGTCTGTAAGCCTTGGATATATCCACAAAAACAGGATATTAAAAACTAATCATGCGTAGTGAAACTGAAGTAGATCATGCATACTGTATTGGTTCCATATTCTAGTTGTAATAAAATGGGACTAAACAAAATAGTTCTTATTTTTATATCAGATTTCTGATACTTCGTTTCCCTCTGATCCAACATGCTGTATACAGTTTTTGTTACCGTCTCGAACATTTGGTTAATGCTATTGGAAGTCATTCGAGGATTGTTAATGGTACTGTGCTCTCATAGTCGGCAAGAGTTCTGAGATAAAGCACAGTCACAAAATTGAACTTGGAAATGATCTTTAATCTGGACACAATCCATCCTCATTATATCCCAATAACTGGTAGTGTATCAGCACGTCTGTAATAACACAGCCAGACTCCTTCAGTGACCAACATGTTAATCTGACGAAGAATTCAAAATGGCGGATATTGAAAACCATCCAAGCGGGGAGAATCTCGAAGAGACAAGAAACATCCTTAATACCATTCCGTCTCCTGAGGATGATTTGACGGGTCAGTTAATGTTCACTGTTCCACGTTGGTGTTGTTTGTCCATCCATCACCGTAATGTATCGAGACATTTGCACATTATCTGTTCAGGTAAAGGAAGAATACCATTAGATCGAGTACATATATAATGTAGTGTAAAGAAACAGTCACACCAAGACAATCATGGTCCTGAACTTAAATTCCTATATGAAATTTAGCAAAGGCTTTTCTCAATTTTGCGCATCAAGGAAAGATTCATATATTTTCCTAAAATTGTCTATAACAATTATTATAACAAATGCGCTATTTCTTGAAACCATGGTATGTTTTCCTCTCATCGCTGTCTCACCCCACCGCTGTTTACAATTTTAGTTAAGTTGGCCTACATTTCAGCCCTGTTGTTTGCCACTGAATGGAAGTCACGGTTTGTTCTAGAAGTTTAAATATATTAAGATTCTAAAGCTATTTATGTTAATATGTAATGGTAGGATTGTACTGTGCTTTTTTGGCATTACTTTTTGCTTTTAGAGAGAAATCAAAATTTATACAAACAATATGGTGGTCATTTGCTACTTTTTTCGTATATTAAATTCGGATTGTGGCGAAAAATCGGTTGCAATTCATCGAAAAACTAAATAATTGGCGTAGAAATAAGGAAAATCCATACAGTATATGAACTGTACGAGCCGAAACAGTGTTTGAAAGCTACCCAAAATTTACCTTATCAGCGAGAGCGTTCTTTCAGTTTAGGTCTAAGCTAGATGAAAATACCACTTTAACGTACATTCTCATTACATTTTTCTAATTTGTACTAAGCTAAATAAAAATACCCATAGAGCTCAACATTGTTGACAGCCCATTGTGTCACATGTCTCCTGTTGCCGTATACTAGTATCTGGCAGGTAATCTTTTAATGACCCTGCCTATGATCTCTTTGGATATTTTGGGGGTATTTAATTTGTTGGACTCCTTACAACATACATGCATAAAGCCTCATTTTAAAGTCTGGATGTCGCCTTAACGACCAATCGCCATGCCGAACAATGATTTTTGTTAACACAGCTAAAACAAGACAAGTCTCCTATGAGCATTACAAACTCTCAATTGCACATCTAATGGTAAGTCTGATTTGAAAATAACGGCTTCCTCCAGAATATACGGGTTCAAGCAAATATGTCCGATGTTGTCATTTTAAATTATTTCCTTTACTGATTTCATTAATTGTTTGTCTAAATTTCAAATAATTGGTCATTGTTTATTACAAATATCATCTATCTTAAGGAACTTCGAACGGCCTCTTGAACTTTAGTTCTCACACCATTTTTAGTTGATGTTTATGATCACTAAAACACACGGGCACAGGGAAAATCTTCTTCAGTTCATGAATGTGTTTTAGATCCCCGATCACATTCCAAGATCCCAACTAAATACACAAACGACTTATCAGTTGGAGTTTCTAAACCTCGATTCTGCATTCGAAGACACACTATAAGTTGGTTTATGAGAAATTCTTACTGACGGCAAGTGGAAAAAGTACATTTTGTATATTGGCCTAGTGTCAGAGAAGTAACCGAATGACATGCAGTGATGAGTTCTCTAACCATGGCTGTATTAACCCTAAGGTTATCTATCAATCGGTCCACTTTGTAGACAACGGTTGATTGATTTGAGGGTTAAGTACATTACCACGGTGTCCGTCAACGTCTTCACACATCTATTGGGAACATGTTGTCCATTGTCATACAGAGAAAATGAAATCATTTGGGTTAATCAATAACTATTTGTGGATTAAGATTAATGCATGTATATATGTAGAATTATCAGGGGATTCAGAGTGGTTGTGCGGATTCCTGTTTACATGTACCAATAGCAGAAGAGATAGAAAAACAAAGACATATTAACAGAGGGTTCAACTTTCAAATTAAAAGATTTTGTGAAAGATTTTATAAGCAGGTTAATCAAATTACAATCAGAAACAAAAATAATCACGACGTTTCGTCTGTCCGATTCTGTTATTGTTTGACCAACCTTTGGAGGCATTTGTCTTTTGATGATAAAGTAGATGATTTATAGGGGTAATTCAGCGGAACAGGTCACAGAATTGCCGGGAATTAACAATCCATTACCGAATAATAGACTTTGGTTTGACAAGGACAGTCCAATATTGCAGCTAAGACAGAACATATGACTTTTGTTACGAGAAAGAAAAGTAGCAAAGTAGCTTGAAGAACGTAATTTGATAATAAAATATACAATTCATAGTTGGGGGCGGGAGTGGGGGTGGTAATTATATGAGATATTATTGTTTTCTGAGAAGGCGACCGTTTGTGATGGAATGACTGGGGATTTTTGTTGAGTCTAAGATTAGCTAAATACTATGGCAGATTCATCCGACTTAGCTTTGGGGTGTAAAGCAAGTTAAAAACTTGAGTTTGTCAAACAAATTCAGGAACATGGTCTGTGTCACAAATGCTGGTTGGTTGAAGAGTGATTTGGTTTTAAACCGACAGGACGTATCATTTAGAATAACCTCGAATAAGTTAGCGTTTCAGGGTGCCAATGTCAAGGTCAGTGTTACTATTATAAGAAAATCTTTGTCAGCGATCTTGCGACTTTATTTCTGAATGGATCCTGACCAAACTTCATATATGGGCCCAGCATGGGAATACCTCGAACAAGTTCGCGTTTCAGCGTGCCAAGGTCAAGGTCAAGGTCACCGTTACTATTTATAGAAAATCGTACGTACGTACGTATGTTCACCTTTTGTCACCGCTTTTGGGACTTGTTCTGACCAAACTTCATCCCAACCCCCCATTTTGCGTCAGAGTTAGTGCGCGAATGGATTTGTATCGTTTGCGATGCCTTGTTACTAAAAGTAAAACCCTCCAGCAGTTACCCGCTATCGGTTAACGACGCGATTTTTCACACTTAAATACGACACGGAGAAGCCTTTAGCCCGCTGTATTGACAAACTGGAGCCATAAAACAAAGCAATAATAAATCCGTGGTTTCTATTGATTATGTTTCTCGCTTCTCTAACTAGCATCAGTCGATCTATTAACATTCCCGAAAGGTTAACCAGAGTATCATTGTGGTACCCCATGGCTGTTACAGTGGATTGAGTGTACAGTACAGACTGAAAACATGTGTTTCGTTTATTGTTTAGATTGACTTTTGTCTTATTCTGACCAGCATTATGTGCAATTCAACTTTATAGTCAGCTGAAGGGAACGGTCATCAACTATGGCACAACTCGTTTTGAACACGTATTCTAACTTTTGACACAAACTTTTCTTTTGGACCTTGTTTGAAGCTTTTGTTGTATTGACCATATTACCATTCCATCCCCACTCCCACCCCTCCACTCCTAAATCAGACATCCAAATTACAGACGTGAAGGTGCAGACAGTCAGAGAAACTGATTGCGGAAGGAAAAACTCATGAAATCATTGGGGTTTCCACCAGTCCAGTGAGGATGATATTGTTAGAGAATAAACAGTAACAATTGCGTCGTCTTGGGATATATCATATGTGGGATTTTTCAATATTGTTTGATACTGTTAATGATTTTGTTCCAAATTAAAAACTAACACGTGGACGATGTAACACGAAGATTTGAACATCCTCGAAATCGTCAACGTTATATACTGTGGTTTTAAGAAGGAACATCGATACCTCTAATTCTATAATCGAACTTTCCAAAACGCAATTTTTTCAGATCCCAGATCGACAAGCTCCTAGGGCGGGTTTGTAACGCTCGATTTCCTTAATAACGGCTGTGCTTGTCTCCGAAGTTTAGGTTTGAGCATATGTTGAGGAACAGGAAGAGCGGTTAGAATTCGTCCCTCACATTTGTTTAGCCTGTACCAGAAGTCTATGAAATGAGAAGTGTGAAATGTCGCATTACCCCATGTTCAGGGCCCTGGCACTTTCAGCCTGCTTATACTACACTATGTGGCGTTTATGCGCGGTAGATTTTAAAATTGTCAACGGTTGCGCAATTTCAAATCAAAAAATAAATTCATTCTCCACTTACTGTATCTATCGGCAATTCCAGTAACCGCAGTTCGGAGAATGCATTGGTTCTTATAAAAGCTTTACCGAACACGCGACTCTGATATCTCCATTTCGACTCAAATCGTTCCAAACAAGTCTTCTTGTCTCATTTTCAACTATATGAAGTTCTTCGGAAACTTTAACTTTTGCTCCATCAACTACTGTTGCCATATCTAAAACGTTCGCCATGTTTTTTCTTATGCATCCCATAGTAGTTCATAGGAGGAAGTGAAGAAAAGCCACGCTTTCTGACTAACCGAGAGAGGGCGCTGTTTATGGTGACCTTTGGGTCAAAAGGTGCCAATGCCCTGAATATGATGTAATGGGACGCTTCACACTTCCACATTCATAGACTTCTGCCTATACCCATTGTATAACAGCAGGAAGTAAAATCAGACAGCTAAATATTTGTTTTAATTTTTTTTTCTGTTGCAATTGTTCACTTCTATGAAGTTCGACTTCTGAATGTCATCACGTAATAATGACAAAAGCCGATATATGTAAAAACATGACTGATGTTTGACGGACAAGGCCGAAGGGAATACAAAATGGCCGACATGTCCTTGAGAAATCTTTCAAACTAACACATTAAGCCAAGAAACGACTTAAAATCGTTTTATATACAGGTGCTTGAATCACTCCGAATTTCCATTTTGACAGGCTTTAAAATCCACAGGCTCTTATGTTGGAAACAAACACAGCTTAGTTAAAAAGGAACACACATTAGTGTTACTCACATAAGAATGGAATCCCTACAGTAAAATGTACGTTACACTTGTATATGTAATCAGATTTCGTTCAGTTTGAACCCAAGACGTTTTATCCGGAAGGTTTTATTCAGTTTTGAAGGGATTATTTTATTTTAAAGCTTGACCAAGCTACATATTGACCGAGAATGATGTCGTTATAGCATTTTCTTTCCTGTATTGCCAGTATATATTAAAATGCCTTAGCTAAGTGTATGTCCCAATTAAAACCTTTCAGTCAATCAAACAGCAGATTCTAGCATTTTGTCAGTTTCGGTTAAATAAGGATTGACTTCAATGTTTCTTCGGTTCATCGAGTTATAATTTAATTTCCAGTGTGTTTATTTGCATGTAGCTATACAGTTACCCAGAAGTATGTCGTTATAACATTTTCTTTCCTGTATTACCAGAATATATCAAAATTCCTTTGCCAGGCGTATGTACAACTTAAAACGTTCCTAGCATTTTGTTATTTTCGGTCAAATCTTGGTAGAGTTTGAATAAAGACTGTGGATATTTTCTTAATCCGAGTTTATTGACGTTTGTAATGCGGAAAACTTAGTCCGAGTTTATTGAAGTTTGTAATGCGGAAAAGAAACAAGATACAGGTATTAGAATTCTAAAACAATAAACAGTATTGGCTTTAACCCTCAGGTAACATACGGGGAACGCTATTAACGTATCGGATATCTTACTACGTAACATAAGAAAGAACTATCGAACAGTCGTGTGTCTGTCCAAGATTAACGTGGTCAGTGACCCCAATGACAATATGTGTACAATATCTGTCCGAGATTAACGTGGTCGCTGACCCTAATGGCAATATGTGTACAATATCTGTCCAAGATTAACGTGGTCAGTGACCCCAATGACAATATGTGTACAATATCTTCTGAAACCAGACAGTTAACGAGATTAACAGTTTCTACTATACAACATTTCCTCCGACATCGTTTAACGATATGAGTAATGACCAAAAGTAAACCGTTCACTCGGATTACAAAACCCTTTGGACTGAATGTGATTTGAGTGAGTGATGGAACACCATACTCACTTATTTGGCAGCATTGTGACGTTAACCGTGAGAGTAAAACCGGACTCTTTCTCGTTAGTTTAATCCATGGTAACAAGTATAGCGTATTCATTAAAAAAAGGATAGACATGGCTCTCTATGACAAGGATCAAAATTAATGTAGACCTGTTTTCAAGTTGAATATTGACCACAGTCAAAGATGTTTTTATAAAGATTTCAATATCTGAACTGAAGTGGCCATTGGACTAGCATGCATTTGTTGGGGTTTAATAGAGAGCCCTCCCCCGAACCACCCAACCCAACACACACCATTGATAAACATGGGGTTGGTATGGATAACCATCCCCGTGTTTATTAACAGTTGAACTTCGAAATGCCACCTCAGCAACCGTCAGACTAAAAATAAAACACAAAATCCCCTAAAAGTTAGAGCGTTAGTCCCTCAGTCCCACACAGACCTTCCTTCTATGTGGCGCGGTTTCGTATCACATTCAGACCAAATTTTTTTCTCGATCGTCATATGTGGAAGAGTTGCCAGGTACTCAGAAGCTCGGGGGTTTTCTCCGGTCAATGAACCCGATTTCTCCCCCTACTAAACCTGGCAACGCACCATATAAGTGGAATAATCTGTAGTGCGGTGTAAAACGTCAATCAATTAATCATATAACCTAAACAAATTCAATGTGATGCATTTATAGAAATTTTATTTGTCCAATGTTGAACCAGTTTTTTCCCTTGGCTGGATAGATGTCCATCATTTTCCAATAACAGGCTGTTACACGTCTGTTATCACACAGTCCGATGTATCTGGGACTAAAGGGTTAATATGACGTAGTAATCAAAGTACAGGATATTGAGAATTGGTCATGCGTAGAGAATCTCAATGATACACGACATTTCCGATATTATTCCGCCATGACACTTTCCCGACAATGTATGTACGGTCATTTCATGTTAAGGAATCCCTATCGGTTTATATTCAACCGTCGCTCTAATACAGGACTTTTCAGTTACTCGTCCAGTCCATGGATGAATGGCGTTTTCACATTGCGGTAAAAAAACAAACAAAGAGACAAAAATATATCATACAGCCAGTAAAGGATACACTATTATCTCCGGTTAGAAAAAAAGGGATGCAATCAAGTTTATTGATATATTGTTATTAATCAAGCGACTTGACCAACAGTATGTCAAATTATAACTTTATATTGTTTTAAGACCAAAAGACCAACTTCTACTTTTAATACATGGCCGGTATATCGTGGAAATATTTCCCGTTACTCAGACCCTACTGAATCCACTGTGTTTTAAGCTAGCCGTCGCACCCAGAGTTAATTTAAACAATAAATCTAACAGATGTTTCAACTTTGGTCAATACTCAATCAACTGTATGATATCACTTAGACTCGTCCCAGACAGTGAACGTGGCCGGTTAACCTTGGGGATGAACTGTGAATACATGATGTTATGGGATGAACTGTGAATAAATGATGTTATGGGATGAACTGTGAATACATCATGTTATGGTATTGGGAATTTCGGACAGTAATTGAATCAATGCACTGCACTGATTTTATCTGTGTGATGTTTAAGGCTCCGGTTGGTCAGGAGTCTTCTCTTCATCTATATATTCTTCTGAAAAAATACATTACATATGTTAAATTGGACACTTTAGCTAAAATACATTAAACTTCATTTCAAAAGTATATTTAGACATTTACCAAACCTATTTTGGATACCGGAATTAAGGCTTTCCTTCCAAGTTTAGATTGTCAACAGAATGAAGTGAGCATACTTGTAGCTCTTTGTACGGTTAACCTATTAACGTTAAAACAGAGCAAGTAGTTTTTGTTGAAATAAGTATGAAGCAGCTTATGTTGAAGTGGTATGAGCTGCCCAATATAAGGAAAATCTCGTTGAAACAGAATTAGCTAATTGTGAGTTATTTTTATCTGAAATTACAAAATAAGAACTTTCAGTTGATACCAATCTTGAGGATGCACGTTAAGGTGGTTTTATAAGCAGCAAAAGTCCCAAAAATGAACTCATACATACAGGCTATTTGAATTTTGTCCGTTATTATCACATATTTTTGGTTTGTACAAGGTACTGACTGTTGCAATATTTTTTATTTAAACGTCAATCCTTTAGTTTTCAAGGTACTGAAAATCAGAATTTATAAAAAAAAAATCCAAATTTTGGCAGCTCATGCAACTTTAACATTTAGGTATAAAAAATGCACGAAATCTTTATGTCTTTTTGACGATATATTACAGAAAAGAATCGACTTACACAAGAAGTGAATCTAGCCTAATTGGTTTTAAATTCCCTGAAGGCCATGAACCAATCAAAGAAACTTTAACCGGCACATTCATCATGTATGTGACAGTTGTGAGGATTTATATAAAGGTACTCATGTTTTACTGATAATGTTTATCTCCGTCTGTAAGCCTTGGATATATTCACAAAAAGAGGATATTAATAACTGATCATGCGTAGTAAAACTGAAGTAGATAAGGGATATCGCATTGTTTCCACATTCTAGTTGCAATAAAAATGAGATTAAACAGAATTGTTCTTATTGTTATATATTAGATTTCTGATAATTTGTATCCCTCTGATCCAACATGTTGTACACAGTTTTTGATACTGTGCCGAACATTTAGTTAATGCTATTGAAAGTCATCCGAGGATTGGGAATGGCGTTGTGATCTCAAAGTCCGCGAGGATTCTAAGATAAAACACAGTCACAAAATTGAACTTGGAAATGATCTTTAATCTGGACACAATTCATCCTCATCATATTCCAATAGCTGGTAGTGTATCAGCACGTCTGTAATAACACAGCCAGACTCCTTCAGTAACCAAAAGGTTAATCTGACGAAGAATTCAAAATGGCGGATATTGAATACCATCCAAGCGTGGAGAATCTCGAAGAGACAAGAAGCATCCTTAATGCCATTCCGTCTCCTGAGGATGATTTGACGGGTCAGTTAATGTTCACTGGTCCCCGTTGGTGTTGTTTGTCTATCCATCACCGTAATTTATCGAAACATTTGCACATTATCTGTTCAGCTTAAGGAAGAATGCCACTAGATCGAGTACACATATAATGTAGTGTAAAGAAACAGTCACACCAAGACAACATGGTCCTGAACTTAAATTCCTATATGAAATTTAGCAAAGGCTTTTCTCGATTTTGCGCATCAAGGAAAGATTCATATATTTTTTAAAAAATTGTCGATAACAATTATTATAACAAATGAGTTATTTCTGGAAGCCATGGTTTGTTTTCCTATTTTCGCCGGCTTCAACCTTCACTGTTTACAATTGAGTTAAGTTGACCTCCATTTCAGCCATGTTGTATTCATAAATAATTCTTTTAATTTATAAGTTTTTGATTATATCATGTTCTTGTTATAATAGACACTTTATTTTTCGCCACATTTTGTATTTTTTAAGATTTATGTTGTAACAAATTGTTATGGCCCTCGACCTTCAAGAAAATTTGGTAGTTATTTATTACTTTTTCGTATATTAAATTCGGATTGTGACGAAAAATCGGTTGAAATTCATCGAAAAACTAAATAATTGGCGTAGGAAAATTGGAAAAATACATGTGAAAATAGATATCCAAAATTTACCTGACCAGCGAGAATGTTCATTCATTGTGTCACATGTTCCCTGGTCCCATATATCTGGCAGGTAATCTTTTGATGACCCTGCCTATAATCTCTCTGGATATTTTGGGGTATTTAATTTGCTTGGCTCTTTACAACATACATGTATAAAGCCTCATTTTAAAGTCTGGATGTCGCCTTAACGACCAATCACCTCTTCGAACAATGATTTTTGTTAACACAGCTAAAACAAGGCAAGTCCCCTATGAGCATTACAGGCTAAAACTCTCAATTGCACATCTAAAGGTGACAAGTCTGATTTGAAAATAACGACTTCTTCCAAATTATATGGATTGCATGATCGCTTTAAATGATTTCCCTTAATGATACATGAAATTGATGGTCTAAATTTCAGGTAATTGGTCTTTAGATTTTTAGCTTCTTCCTAAACCACCAAAAATGTCAAAATAAAACAACACTGTCATGAAAATATAGAGTAACGCCATGAAAAACCTACGTTGTAATCAGAGCTTTGATTATTACCAAAGGCATCTATCTATCTTTAGCAACTTCGAACGACCTCTTGAACTTCAGTTTTCTCACCATTTTGCAGTTTAGTGATATGTTTTAGTTCCGCAATCACATTCCAAGATCCCGTTTAAATACACAGACGGCTTATCAGATGGAATTTCTAAACCTTGATTCTACATTAGAAGAAGACTATACACTGACTGAAAGTGGCACAAGTACATTTTGTACATTGGCCTCGTGTGGCAGAAGTAGCCGAATGACATGCAGTGATGAGTTCCATGGCTGTATTAACCCTAAGGTTATCTAGCAGTCCGTCCACTTTGTAGACAACGGTTGATTGATTTGAGGGCTAAGTACATTAGCACGGTGTCAGTCAACGTCTCCACACATCTATTGAGAAAATGTTGTCCAATGTCATACAGAGAAAATGAAATAATTTGGGTTAATCAATAACTATTTGTGGATTAAGATTAATGCATGTATATATGTAGAATTATCATGGGATTCAGAGTGGTTGTGCGTTTTCCTGTTTACATGTACCAATAGCAGAAGGGATAGAAAAAACAAAGACATATCGACAGAGGATTTAACTTTCAAATTAGCCATAACGTAATTGACAGGTTTTGTGAAAGATTTTATAAGCAGGTAAAACAAATTACAATCAGACACAAACAATAGTCACGACGTTTCGTCTGTCCGATTATGTTATGGTTTTGAACAACCTTTGGAGAAATTTGTCTCCTGATGATAAAGTAGATGATTTATAGGAGTAAGTCAGCGGCACAGCTTTAGACCCAGGGGATCACAGAATTGGCGGGAATTGACAATCCATTAACGAATAATGGACTTTGGTTTGACAAGGACAGTCCAATATTACAGCCAAGACATAACATAGGAGTTTTTTACGAGAAAGAAAAGTAGCAAAGTAGCTTGAAGATCGTAATTTGATACTAAAATATACAATTCATAGTTGGGGGCGGGAGTGGGGGTGGTAATTATATGAGATATTATTGTTATCTAAGGAGGCGACCGTTTGTGATGGAATGACTGGGGATTTTTGTTGAGTCTAAGATTAGCTAAATAATATGGCAGATTCGCCCGGCTTAGCTTTGGGTGTTTAAAGCAAGATAAAAACTTGAGTTTATTCAGCGTACATTGTCAAACAAATTCAGGAACAGGGTCTATGTCACAAATGGTAGTTGGTTGAAGAGTGATTTGGTTTTAAACCGAAAGGACGTATCATTTAGGTTAGACATAGCTGAGAAAATGACTGTTTATTGGCTATGAAGTCCCTTTCTCATAACTAAAAGTAAACCCCTCCAGCAGTTACCCGCTATCGGTTAACGACGTGATTTTTCACACTTAACCACGACACGGAGAAACATTAAGCCCGCTGTATTGACAAACTGGTGTCATAAAACAATGCAATAATAAATCCGTGGTTTCTATTGATTATGTTCCCTTCGCTTCTCTAACTAGCATCAGTCGTTCTATTAACAGTCCCGATAGGTTGAGTCTCTTTGTGGTACCCCATGACTATTACCGTGGATTGAGTGTACAGTACAGACTGAAAACATGTGTTTCGTTTATTGTTTAAATTAGCTTTTGTCTTCTGACCAGCACTATGTGTAATTCAACTCCATAATCGGCTGAAGAGAACGGTCATCAGCTATGGCACAAACCCTCCTTTTGAACACGTATTCTAACTTTGGACATGAACTCTACTTTTGGACAAAAAAAAAACGATAAGGTATGAAATCGAATCTACTTGTGGACACTAACTCTATTTTTGGACAAAAAATCAACGCCAACGTAAGAAATCAATATAAAACACTAACCTAACTTTTGGGGAAAAGCAACTGTAAAATACCAATTGAACTATATGTCATAAACTCTACTTAAGCACACTAAATCAACATAGAAACACAGATTATTAGAAGATTGATTGGTTGTTTGGTGTTTTACGTCGGGCTCAAGATTATTTCACTTATATGGCGGCGTTGCCAGTTTTATTGTGGGAGGAAACCGAGCTCTATGCCCCACGACACATTATCAGAAGAGTAAATCAACATTTGTACATGAAGTTAGGACATACATTATGGCAGGGTATCCACTTCAGGTCACAAACTTATTGCTAGGGCAAAGACTCGAAATATAATTACAGAAAAAGAAACCAACGAATGGTTGTCTTGGTACCATCATTGTTGTTTGTCTAAACTCGCTTTGAATATCAGTAAAAGCCTAACCTATATCCTCGTTTAGTGATAGTGGTGAAGACATCTTTCGTATGAACAAACAAAAGAATGTTGCAAAAGTAATTCTTCTTTCATTGTTGACACCGGAAGCAGAATTTATAAAGCCGGTATCATAAAACAATGTAGGAGCCTGTTTGGTTAACATTCCATTGGCTCGATGTATTCATAGCTCATCCAAATGTTACTTAGACTCTCTAAGATCTATCCGACGCCTTTTGATTTACACAGATTTCCTTATACCCCAGGGATGTGAAATTACATAAGGATTTTCATAATAATATACTGTAGGCGCTTTGAAGCTGAAAGCTTTTCTAATGACAAAGAAGGTCTGTCCGCCAAGGTAGGTGCTTACATGACTCTGTTGACTATTAAGTGCAAGAAAAAAAAAAGAACAAGCTTGATCATAAATCAAAACTGAGTAACTTATGTTAATTTATGATGTTAAGGTAATTTTACTCACTTTGTGGATTGCGAGCTTTTTGCACGGGGTCGGATATGATCACGCGAATGGGAGACTTTTGTCCGCGGGAGATACAGAACGCTATTTAATCGGAGTCAATATACGAACAATTTCAGTGAAAAGTCTACTTATCCAAAACAACCAAAGATATAAATTTTCAATCATCCGTCGTATGTGGAGGAAGCCCAGTTTCTTGAGTGCGGCGTTAAACATCAAGCAATCAATCAATGGCAGATTTTAAATCATTAATTAAAAATACGAACACATACTTTTTATTACGTTAAGCAAACTGTACACTAATTTGTGTAACTTATAATGGAATAGTGGAGCTTTATGTCCTGTACTGTTTTCTGAATAAAACGTCAAACAAGTCCCTCGGATGCATGTACAAAGCAGTGAGAATCCAAACTTTTTTTTTGATATTAAGGAGATTTGTGAGAAATAAGCCAATTCAATCGTATTCTCTTAGTTAGCAAACAAAGATGATACATGTAAACAAGGCTCAGAATGTCACACAATTTACAATTATCTATGAACTACATCAACAGTTACAAGAAATGATAGAACCTAAAATCAAAATGACCATGTTTTATATATATATTTAAACATATCAGTTGAACAATTATAAAAAAACGACATATGTTTGTATATACATTATAAATCAACAGTTATGCATGTAGTTTAGAAAATAATGTTCAGTTGAATACACTTTAAAAGCCCCTTTATATTGTTATCGGAATGTAGTCACATTATTTCTTCTAAATACTAAAGGTCACATTGGTAGGCTTCTAGATAGTTTTAAATATTAGATTTCTAAGAATACCGCAAACTGAACTATATAATTAATTCTTGATTTTCTATTGAAAGGGTAGCTATATCTTTGAAATTCTTCTGTAGTTTGGCGGGTCTGTTTTGCCGAATAATGTTATACATCAACCCCGGACACTCTTCCTTCAAAGCAAGCCAAATCCATGGTGTCCATTAACAGTCACGTGACACATATATTCAATTTTCGAAGAACAAATTTAGGTAGAATGAAGAGGAGTGTTCGGGGAATCATTAGATCATATATTGTTATGGGACCTTAAAGGACATGTACAGTTATGACTGTCCAAATAATAATGTAATGACGTATTCAATTCATAGCTCTTCATTTGATGTTAAAAGACAAACTTGTAATTGATGCTGTCACCATGTCAACTATGCACCACATTGAGTTTCTGTCTTCTTTTGATAACTGTATTGTGGTTCTCTGAACATAACATCAACAACCCTAACAGCAAATCTTCTGCAGTAGCTGACCACTGTCTCTATATATAATGCCTGTAGAAAATTGTCTATTGTGTGTTGTAATATCTGATGATGAGAGTAGCAACTCTCGAAAGCTCATAAATATACACCATCATGTACAATATAGTACGAGTTGTCCCATGTGTTTTGGCTATATGAGAACAACTATTTACTTCAATCAAGGAAGACTTTGAAAGACACATGGTGTCAAATTGTCAACAAATCACTATGTAAACGAGCATATAACGAGTAAAATCGTCTTACACATAAATATTTACTAATATGAGTTTGTAAAAGTCTAAACAGTTTTGAAAAGAGACGCGTTTGGTTTATCAACAACACAAGTAACACATATGTTTAGTTTTGAAATCACAGCTACTTTGGTTATTGCTTCTTTTGGTTGTTTAAACATCAATTCGCAAACTTCGACAAAGGAAATTGACCGTATTTTCCAATCTCAGTCACGAGCTATCACATGTTGAGCTTTATTCACATATTTTTCAGGGCTCTGTCTAAGTCACTTGGGGAACGTATCAATCGGGCACCTTTAGTTTTACAAGATTTATCTGTCCTTGGTTCTGGCTGTAATGTAGATGGCGTTGTTGAAACTGATGAGATTTTGGGAATTTGTGGTTTTTGACCAAGAAGATGTAAGATGGCGTCTACTGTGTCAAACAGGTCGTTTTCAAATGCGTTCATGCGACTGTAAAAAAAATAAAAAAGCACAGGCATTATTATGAAAGAGAAAATCGACTTGTTTTAGTTATGAAATGCAGCATCGTTAAACGATGTATAATAGTAGTTCAAATGATTTAGCTCTGAAACACAGTACTGTTAAATTGTATATCTTTTAAAACAGGTGAATATCAAACCCTGATGAATTACCAAAAGCTAAACCCTTGTAGGATTCAGAGTTATAATCTAGTTAACAGATCTATTTTAATAGAAAGTTAAAGTGGCATGAGCTGCCAAAATTCACGCTTTTTCATAATTTCTGATCGCCACGACAGTAAAAGGCTTTGGAGGCCATCGGAAAACTAAATGATTAGCGATGGAATGAGTAAAATCTATACAGTTTGTGGCTTATACGAACCGGAATAGTGTTTGAAAAGTAAACAAAACCTAAATAACCGGGACGACCATTCATTCATTCTAATCTAAAGTTAGTTCAAAACAATACTTTATCGTACATTCCGGAGACTAGTAGCACTAAAAAGCTTATGAATTATACGTCTTGAGAAAAAAATGGCCGATAATTTCTTCTGTTTTTACTTCAAAATATCAACATTTTGGCAGCTCATGCCACTTTAAACATAAAATAGCAGATGTTCAAGGACGATCCGGTTTCTTGTGATTATCAAGTACTGTATTTTGAGGGCTAACACTTACTCTGAGATGGCTTCCAATCGACAGTCTACATCAGTAATAAAGCCGACTTTCTGTCTCTCGAGACCAGTATGGTGCTGAAGCAGATCCATATTGGAGAGTTTCCAGGGATGACTGGTGCTGGAGGAACTCTTTGGCGTATACGATGTCCCACTGGAGACGGACGCAATTGGTGACAGACCTGGCAATGATGGGTGATCTCCCCCTGGTAAAGTAAACGTCGGCTTTGTCCATAGGGGGCGCATCTCTCTGGAGGCATGGCGCTGACTTTTAACGACTGAGCCTGAACAAACATAACAGACGGGATATCATTCAAAACATCTTCTGAATAATGATACATTTTGAACTTTGCCCTCCACACTGATATGTGATAATCTTACATCAAAAATACTGTTTTTGTAATGATTAAAAAGAAACAATACAAATTTAAATGAGACTTGTTTATTGTGATTTATTGGCTTATCGAACGTTATAGATCATTGTTCCAGATTCCCCCCTGCTTTTGTTTTCTGTTACCTTTGCCTGTCATCTTGTCAGCATCCTCCGTTGGCTCCTCGTTGATCCTCCCTGAGGATCTATCAGCTGATAACTCTAAAATACCCACATCCTCCTCCTCGCTAACATTGAGATCCACGATATCTCGACTGAGCCGTCTTCTCTCCACAGTGTTAACCCTCGACAGACCACCACGAACACGAGAACCCAGGCCTTGTGGAAATAACACATGTACATAGGTGAATGATAAAAGTTTATAATAATAGACCCTAGAGAAATGAGCTTTTCAATTAAATAGTAAACCTTCAGATTCTTATTCACTTTATTTTAAAGAGTTGTTAAGATAAGTAAATTAATTATTACTAATTAAAGTTTCGTTTCCTTTCATCCTTTCATTAAGGTAAAAATAATTAAATAACTTTTGATTTTTACAGAAAACAAAGACATTGTCATCTCAACACATGTACCTTCGCTGGGGGTTCCTCGACCTTTACATTGTAATTTCGGTCTTTTCTGGCGTATGAATCTTAGAGTTTCGTCATCGACTTTCGTACGAGATTTACGCTCAAGTAAAGTTCCCTGAAAAGCAGCAAAACTGTCATTAATTCTCCTGCAGTATTAAAACATGCACCATCACTGTCCAAAAAAATGAGAGACATGTATAAAATAGTTGATATTGCGATTCATTGGTTGTGGGCTGGCCTAAGACAGATTTAACAATATTTGATGTAAACTTACATGTTTTAAATGAAAAGTGACGTTGAACCGTGCCACAAACCGCTCGGCAAAGTCCGGATATGTTCGCATAACTTCGGTCAGGTCTTGTATTTCAATTTTGTTGATATCACAGTATGACAGAGCTCTGACACAGTACAGAGACTTTCCAACTCTCGAAGATTCTCGAATGTCTTCTCCGAATATGTCATCTCGACCTGCCAAGAAACACGTGATCGCACAATTTGTTATACGTTCAGATAAATCAAACCAGAAGAAAGAGAAATGAAAACCTAATCCTACAATTGAACAAAAATGACTCACACCCTTCATAAGGAAATCATTAAACATTATTGGTGTGCAAAACACGGGTATTAGATATTTGGTGTTTGAGGACATCTAATATGAGAG
The DNA here is from genome assembly GCA_963971465.1 of Lepidochitona cinerea. Classification (NCBI taxonomy): domain Eukaryota; kingdom Metazoa; phylum Mollusca; class Polyplacophora; order Chitonida; family Tonicellidae; genus Lepidochitona; species Lepidochitona cinerea. The sequence continues at coordinate 2,533,979 of OZ020559.1, forward strand.
TTATGAAGGTTCAACAGAATGATGTCGCTTACTTTATTTAAAAGTGGCGTAAGCTGAAAAAATTCGGAATCTTTTCACAAAAGTCAATATCAAGAAAAGTTCAGCTAGTTGCCTTAAAAGTAGCTAAATATTATATATAATAAGTTCAGTGTTTGAAGTACACCTTGAAAACTAACAAAAAAATGGGTAAACTCTGTGCAAATAACGAACAAAATCTAAATAGGAGACGTTACGAGTTTATTTGTTGGGCGCCGTATGTTGAAGAGTTGCCAGCTACTCGCCGATGGGCGCGTGTTTCCTCCGGGTAATGAGCCCGGTTTCCTCCCCCACCTAACTTGGTAACGCCGACTTATTGTAACACATTGACAATGGTTACGCATCTTAACTGTGGCAGAACATCGGTGGACTTAGATTGAACCCCATAAATTTGGCTTCCATTATATTGATAAAGACAAGTCATTCCCAATCATGTCACCTTTCTAATGGACATTTTTGTTTACATTTACTGCCATTGTACAAAACTGAACCATTGTATGCAACAATCATTACTGGTGAATTGATTGAAATAGTAAGTTAAATACAATGTCTGTGATGAACCTCAAACTAAGAAGTCGATAAATGATGTGCCAGAAGAATAGAAATCGGATACATTTTTTTTTTCATTTCGAATTAACACTCTATTGTTTTATTTTCTGTTCTTAGGAATACAAAGCATTGCTATGTATGTGTGTAGCTTAAAGTGGCATGAGCTGACAAAATTGTGATATTTGGCCAAAATAACAGAATGATAAAATTATCGGCTATTTTTCTCAAGAGTGCAATTCAGAAGCTTTTTAGTCTCGAGAATGTACGATAAAGCATTGTTTTAAACTAACTTTGGCTTAGAATGAATGAATGGTCGTCCCGGTTATTTAAATTTCGTTTACTTTTCGAACACTATCTCGGTGCGTACAGGCCACATACTGTGTCGATTTCCCTCATTCCAACGCCAATCATTAAGTTTTTCGACGACCATCAAAGCCTTTTACTGTGATGACAATCAGAATCTATGAAAATCGTCCGAATTTGGCAGTTCGTGCCACTTTAATGGATTAGTGTGAGAACTGTTAAGAGATTTTAGCATCTGAAATCTGAGCTTACCTAATATGGCCATAACAGTGTCGTCATTTAGGATCTCTATGGAGCCACGTGCTATAAAATAAATGGCGGTAAGAATATCACCCGGATGTATCAGCGTGTCTCCTGGCGGCGCATGCGTTGTTTTAAACTTCGTTGATAGAGCTCGGAGGCATCCTGTTGATAAATAGTCAAAACATCATCTAATTTAAGGATAAACAATAAAGTAAATTTTAATGATTGTATTTATATGTAATATTGGATGTTAGTATTTTGTGAATGGGTAGATGCTTTAAAAGCAACAACAAAGGAGGTTATCTGTTGCTTATTTTTTTTTCAAATATTATATCTTTGAAAAAATCCAAAATTGTCACCACAAGCTTACACGACACACAATCTGAGAGAGAGAGTGATTGATTTGTTTATAAATGTAAACACATGATTGACACGATATTCTGCACTTGTTTATGGTCAAACTAACCTGGACTACATCCTTTAAACGCCGGGCAGTTATGGAGAAGGTTTTTGTTAAGATGTAGACAAATATCGGCCTGGAGGCATTCGGGAAAACCTTTCAGTACCTTCAAAAGAGAATTGTGTTCAGTACACGTGTCACTCTTATTTCTGATAACACATGTCGCTAACATGCTTCGATTGGAATCACAGGTCATGGGGGATATACATCAAACATGCATTCACAGGGATTGCTGCAATTGGGTTATACTATTGGTATCACATAAGAAATTCGCAAAACTCGCAGAATTGAAATGTTTCCAAATTCAATTCAAACAAGTTTAACTTTCCATGAAGCATTTATCATATTTGGAATTTGGGCAAATGCGTTTTGTTCTGGCAAAATCGTAAGGGTTATAATGAAGCCAAAAAGAAAAAAAAATCTGAAAACAGAAAAAAAAACGCCCTGAAGCTCTCGGCCGATAATTTCCAAGCCAACCATCACGGAAACTACAGTAAATAATGGGAAAAGAACTAAAGATTATCTGATTCAACAGTACGAAAATGAGATTAAAAAAGACGTGTTTGGAGACACGCTATAACCGTTCTGTACGGCTGACACCGTAAAGATGACGAAATCTGAATCTTCTCCCAATGGCTGACGTGATTCAAATTTATTCCACGTATATTCAGGCGTAACCAATTTTATTGGGCCAGGGAACCGGGTTTTTTGCCCAAAGGAACTTGTCAACTCTTCCTCTAAGAGCGACCGAGTGATTGTTTTTGTAATTTCTTGAACAATTGAGACAAAGATTATTACGTATTTTTTAAGTTTGTAAATAATTAGTGAAAAGTTTACAACATAATTTATGATAAAATTTCTACCTGAAGTTGTTTATAACCTTACGGATCTAGGGGAAGAAGTAAGGAACCCGATATATGCTATAAATGTAGGCCTATTTTCACCGATTAAGTATTTAAATAATTAGTGAAAAGCGTTTCTACCTGAAGTTGTTTATAACCTTACGGATCTAGGGGAAGAAGTAAGGAACCCGAGATATGCTATAAATGTAGGCCTACTTTCACCGATTAAGTATTTAAATAATTAGTGAAAAGTGTTTCTACCTGATGTTGTTTATAACCTTACGGATCTAGGGATAGAAGTAATGAACCCGAGATTTGCTATCAATGTAGGCCTACTTAATATTATATTGTAGGCCTACTTAGGCATATGTCGTATGTATTGGTTTCACTGAAGGTAGAAAACAAACAAACTATACTTACGTTATTCATATCAATGCCATTAGTATAAGACCAAGCATGTTGGAAGGATTCGTGTAGACGATTGGCCAAAGCTTTAGGTATATGATGAAAATTGATGAACTCTTTAATACTCTGTGACTTCTCATGATATTCATCTGTGCCTTGGTACAGCCGTAACATAATGGAGGATACGTTACCGAATATAGCCGCACTCAACAGTGCTGAAGAAATAAAACAATAACATGGATTTTATCAAGTTGGATACTTTGTTAACCGAGTAATAAAAGCATACATGTATTGTAAACACGGCAGATCAAATATTAGTAACATTGAATTATTGGTAATTGTTTTGCGTCACTCGGGAAGACTGAACTAAATTCTGATAAGGTCAAATCTAATAAGGTTAGAATATATGCCCGTTTTCTTCATGGAAACATCGTACGTCCGATGTTCATACATAATGTTTGGATAAGAGAGATTCAAATCCGAGAAGTACTGTTGTAAGGTAGCTTGATTGAAACCAACCAATCAGATCTCGCAATTCACAACTAAAGTCAATGTAAGTAGCGTAGCGTAAGTTTTTACGTAACTGTCATGGCAACCCATACTGTAGAGATACGTTAGAATGAAAGTTACGCAAAAAATACATCTACGCCGCTTTGTGAAACAGTGTAAACCTTTGCAAATAATGCATCATATGGTTTTTAATATCAATATACGAAAAAAAAAATGGAGTGGATTTCTCACTCGATCCTTGTACGTGGAAGAGCTGCTAGATCGGAGGGAGGGGTATCTGACCATAGGTATACCTTGGACCACATGCCGTATCCCCCCCCCCCTCTTTTCATCTGACATCATAATTATATGTCACTGTTGTACTTGTAACGCAGAGACCATCCACAAATTGTTGGACATTTTTAAAACAAATGTCAAATTTTATATTTTGTTGTATCGTAAGTAAATTTCAAGCGAGAACTGGGTTTTGTATTAAGTTATGATAAAACAGATTAAAGTTTTGTCTATAAACTGAACTTACGAACAATAAATCCTAAAAATGTTATTGTATCATTAATATTTCACAAGTTATTTACTAGAACGCTGCTATCGAACTTTGAACATTAGTAATAATGAATAATATTGATAAAAGACAATTTTTTTTTCTCACACAGTGACATTGTTAGACGTCTTACCAAACCTGTCCAGATAGGTGCAACACAGTAAGAAGATGTCTACTAATGAAATTTAATAAAGATATGCCTTTGGAATCAGGAACAACCAATATTTCATTCCACAATTTTCACAATGATAGTACAATAAAATATGAACCAGTATAGAAAACAAATTTCTATCACGGTTGTGTGATTTTTGTATTCAAACACGTATGTTGCATCTTGCCTAACTGGCAAATTCACGAAATATGTCCACCTGCGTATTTCAGAGCAAGGCAATCATAGCTGAGATTCAAACACTAGATACTTTTTTATTGTCGGACTGTCCCAGTCTGACAAGTGAGAATCAGTGATCCCCAGAATGCCCGATAGTAGCAATTTAGGGCCCTCATTGCCCCGTTACAATGTTTTCATCGCCACTTTGGGAAACATTACACTCAGACGTACACCCCTCTGTCATTTATAGGAATAAAAAAGGCGCATATATAGGAGAAAAAGGTGGCCTGAATATGGTGTAATGGGATGTTTCACACTTCCCCATCAAAGACTTCTGATATAATCTATATTGTTTCTTTTGTAATTTGTGTCAATTAAGATTGTATCGACCAATCATAATACATTTTCAGAGAGACAGTTTCTGAGTAAGTTTGGCTAAACTAGCAAATCCCTAATACAACTGGTGATATGTTGTTCAACATGACCCAGGTGTAAGAGTAAGGTTCCCTGTGCTTGGGGCACCTTGGACCACTTTTTATTTTTATCCCAAAAACACATAATATAACATCGTTCTCAGGCTCCATTAGGGATATACTTACGCTGAAAGGCCAGACAATATTTTGAGAAAGTTTAGAAATCTTTTCTTCATTTACTTTTCCAAAAGAGAATAAAAAATTGAAAAAGCTGTTCAAGGTGCAACCCTCTCCCTTACTTGGGAGGGGGGGGGGGGGGTATGTGGCCAAAGAACCCGGTTTCCTCTCCCACTAAATTTGCCAAGGCCACCATTTAAACATCAATCAATCATATTCGAGAACTAGATTAGTGTTTGCCTGGAGATATTTTACTCCTTTGATTTTATTGACAAAGCATGTTTCCTTTAAAATAATATCAAATAGCTCAGCCAGGATATAAATCGGTATTGTCAAAACTTATTTCTACAGAATTTTCATAAATGATTTTGCGTTGATAGATTAGGCAGGTGCTTGATATATAGATGATGAGGTTTTATCTCATCTAAACATGTTCTACATATGCTACCCACTTCAACTGAAATAACATATAACAGTATTGAATTTAATTCTTTTATCTTCTCATATATACAATGCGAACTCTAATCATCATTCGAGAGAACTGTTCTTAAATGTTAATAAAATACCGACATTTTACTTACATCCCAACATCATGGCGAATATAGCGAACAGTTTCTCAGCATTGGTATTTGGCGCCACATTCCCAAACCCTATACTTGTTAAAGTTGTGAAGGTGAAATACAGTGATGTGATATATTTGGATCGTATTGGAGGCCCACTTAAACTGTTGTTGACCAAATAAGGTTTCCCCATTTGATTGGCTAACGTATCCAGCCAACCAACATTGTCATGTAAATGAACTCTTTCGCCATTGGCTATTGCATAGAATATACAAGCTAGCCAGTGGCTAATCAGCGTGAAGGAGACCATAAGGAGGAGTAGAACAGCTGCTCCGTATTCTGAGTACTGATCTAATCGTCGGAGGACTCGTAATAACCGTAATAGTCGAGCCGTTTTTAAAACTCCCGTGGCAGTCATCGTCTGAAACGTGAAAAAAAAAACATGGATTCAATGATCTAGTTTATTGTATATAAATCATAGTTTATACAGAAAGTAACGAGGAGACCGGAAGGGAATCAGCTCCTTGGGTTTGTCAAACAACCTTTAAAATATTAACATGACTTTTAATTGGAATAACGATTGCATCATACCTCGATTATTCACCGAGGACCAACATTTCAACGCAGAAAAAGTTAAAAGCCCACTCGCCGCGAAAATCAAAAATATTTTTTTGCATTAAAAACAGTGGACGGTTCTCTATATTCTTCTACGACAGAAGAGAGACAATTTCTATTTTTGCTCCAAATTGAAAGTGTTCGGCATCATTCTGTATTTATAATTTGAAATTGAAAATTTGATTTGTTTCGTACCGGCAATGTAAACTCCGAGCTTGAGCATGCGCAAAGGGGCCCTGATGATTTGATCATGTAAACACATACAGTACAGTATAATTTTACAGCCTTTATCGGAGCTATACATACGGCGGGTCTTGCTTAAGAGGCACATACAGCCCAACGATAAATTTTAGAGCGTGAACTACAGACAAAAAGGCCTAAAATGTTGGTAATCCCACACTGAAACCATTCGGGTTCTGAGTGTTGTAGTTGTAATCGGACGATTTTTCTTGTGATTTGCACCCCATTTAGACATTAATAACCTGACTAGACATGTGTAACGTGTCTTAAATTTGTAGTTATCTCGTGTAATCAAGCTGCAATCATCATCAAGTAAATTGGCTATCTTATCAAGTGACACAAAGACTGCGGCGACCACTGTGCAATTAACAAAACCAAAGCAACTAAACAATTTCCCAAGAGATGGTCATTTCATGTAAATTTGTATTTGCTGCTTGGGTGGGGAATACTTACGTCACTGGTTCCAGATCCAAACAATAACAGATCAAACGGCATGGCGGCTATAGTATCAATAACAAACCAACCCTTCACATAATGGCTAGCTATTTTCTGTGGTTCCGCTATCACCTCTCCCATATGGACATATGTGGTGCGGAAATTGATAAATATATCCACAATAAACATGACGTCAACAATTAGGTCAATTATAACAAGAGGGTCAGCACGTGACGTCTCCGCGTGCTTGTTCCTCGTGCTGCTATCCCTGTTTAGTTTCATTTTAATTTCATCTTCATTCAGTAGGAACGCCACAGAATAGGGTGTGAAAACTGCCGTGTATAACACGAGAAATAAGATAATCCAATCCCAAACGGCTTTAAATGGTGAGTAATGTAAAATAATGAATTTAGGTTTTGATCCGAGTTTTGATGGCGGTGCTGTCCCTTCCTCTGCAGCTGTAATTTCCTCATCCTTGTGGACGGTTGTCGTAGTTTTAATGCTCTACAATAAAACCAGGATAATACACGAGTTAGTATGGTATTTGTACAACTAAATATCCAGTCACTCATGGACATAAACATGGAAATATTTCATTCACCTTAAAGTGGTATGAGCTGCCAAAATGTTGATATTTTGACGTAAAAATAGAATGTTGAAATTATCGGCTGTTTTTCTCTAGACGCGAGAATGTACGATAAAGTATTGTCTTGGACTAACTTTGGCTTACAATGAATGAATGGTTGTCCCGGTTAATTTGTTTACTTTTCGAACACTATTCCGGTTCGTATAGTCCACATACTGTAGGGATTTTCCTTATTCCAACGCTAATCAATTAGTTTTTCGATGGCCTTCGAAGCCTGTTACTGTCGTGACGATCAGAAATTATAAAACAAGTGTGAATTATGGCAGCTTATGCGACTTTATGTATTACCATGAAATACTTGGATTTGGAAGACAATCGCACTGGTAAGACCAATCTGACTAAAGTCGAGATGCTTATTGAAAATAGCTTTCAATAAGCATCTTGACTTTAGTCAGATTGTGGTAAGACAAACTTTCTATCAAATCTTTCCAATGGCTAAAATGCAGATGTGACCACTAAATGTTTCAAAGTCTTTGTTAATGTAACTGACACGGGAGTCTCTCAACAGATTTACCCCCAACGTAAGTTCAACCCAAGCCCTTACTGTCATGGCAACATATACCGTCGACATTACGTTACGACCAAGCGCAAAGTTAAAGACAACAAAAGTGACCAGCGTGAACTAAACACTAACATTTCTAGTCGATTAATTTACTTAATTATGAACGGTAGTATCACTTCTTTTCTTAGAACTTCTCATACAAGTGAAATATTCCGGGTCCGTCAAAAAGTATCCATCAATCAAAATCTTTGGACTTCCCATGAACTTACGTCAGTGGATTTATCCAAGAACTTTAATACGTCAGTGGATTTATCCAAGAACTTACGTCAGTGGATCTATCCAAGAACTTACGTCAGTGGATTTATCCAAGAACTTACGTCAGTGGATCTATCCAAGAACTTACGTCAGTGGATTTATCCAAGAACTTACGTCAGTGGATCTATCCATGAACTTACGTCAGTGGATTTATCCAAGAACTTACGTCAGTGGATTTATCCAAGAACTTACGTCAGTGGATTTATCCAAGAACTTACGTCAGTGGATTTATCCTTGTCCAATTTCTTCCTCCCTTCGTCGCCCACCGACCGGAAGTTAGGACCCTTGTTCTTCAAGTCTCTCAACACCTTCAACATTATGATCTTATTTTTAGCCTGTGAAACAAAACAAAGAAAACCGGGTAGTTTATATAACCATAGCAGGAGAACTAAATATGATAACGGTTTCTTCCGAGAGTGAAACATGACAAAGAATATAGTTCATATAAACGCAATACCGGTTATTATATTACCATAACAGGAGAACTAAATATGATAACGGTTTCTTCCGAGAGTGAAACATGACAAAGAGTATAGTTCATATAAACGCATTATATTGTCTTAACATGAAGACTCGTTACAATGGTCTGAAAGATAACCCATTACGTGAGAAGGTGTTTGGGGAGAGGGACGCGTGTAATACCCCTTCACTGAGACATCCGTCTAGAGAAGATAGCAGATCTTAGCCTACCGGAAATTACGCTGGTGCCCTGGTATGAAATCCGAAGTTTTCTCAGAAACAGGAACTTGTAGCCGCGGTTTTCAGCAGGTATGGAATGTACAGTACTGGATAATGATTACTGTGTATTGTAGGTCTCAGACCAACAGGGCGATGACTTATTGTGTATTTTCTTTGTCTAAAACTAACTGTTAATGCTAGAAGCTCATGTTCTCAAAGATAAAATATCGGTGAGCACAGAAAGCTTATGTTCATTTGATAGGCTTCGTTAATTTGGGTCGCAGGTGTTTCTCTTGCGTTGGAACCCCGTAATGACCGAGTTGTGGTTTACAAACTGAAAGCTTGTTTGTTTTAGACTCCATTATGAACCTGTATATGTTACAAACATTAGAATACAATATCCAACTGCCTGATTTTGAAGCTTCTCCATCAATGTAATGAACACAGCCGTATTGGACCCTTTAATGCTAAATAGTATGCCACAGGGAGACATTTGAGTGATTATTAAGAAAATGGCTGGCCATTACATCGAAGTAATTTTGGAAGAAAAACATCTCCGTTGTTTATTAGAAAATCACTAAATGTGTTATATAGCAACCCCAAAAAAAGTCAGCATAGTTTTATACTCATATAGGGCCAATGACTACTACTAAACATTGGTATTATAACTATAAAGGTTTTAATGTAAATACTCATTTACAAGCAGGGCTACAATAATAGTTGGGCAGCTTCCTCTTGGAATTGCTCAAGATTTAGTGGAGTCGTTGAGATGGACATGTAAAATGAAAATACTATTGCCGTTAAATGGACAGAGAATATACCATTTGGACAAGTTCCTCGCAGTTTACGCTCGAAAGACTAAGTTGTTTGAGTGGCATTTAGAGACTGGAATATGTACAAAGGGAAGGCTCGCGTCACTAGCTGATTTCAAACGCCATTGGGGAAGAATGCAGGACATTCACCCGGATTGTACTCGAAGTTAACCATACCCGAGCCAACTGTGTCTTAACATTCATATGTTGTTTTTCATCAGATAATTAGTGTTCAGAGAGAACAGGGATACAGTATTAAGGATAATTTATTAGTCTTCAACTCTGTTCAATAGATACTGATGAGATAAAAATAACCGTGCAATTTTGAATAGATGATCATACGGTTGTTAAAAAGGTACCAAAGTCAAACGTAATGTAAATGGTAAAAGATGGGGGATCATTTCAATCTGTCAAACGTCGTGTATTTTGAGAAAGATCGCTTGCTGGCCCTTAACAATAAAGTTCTCGCACCAGAACGAATCTCACAAAGACACGAGATCAAGGGAAGTACTAAAACAGATAAATTTGCAAGGACCATTACTTATTATAGGTCATTTGAAATGTGATGTTGATCTCGGAAAGTAACTCATTAGTTCCAGGCAAGTTACAAGTACATGTGCACCTCGTCAAAAGGCTGGTTTAGAAAGTTAACTTGTGATCAAGTAAATTGGGTTAAAAATATACATGAAGACTGGCACAATTGTGATGTTAGTGTGTTCGATTGTGATTGGTTGGTGTTTCAGCCTCCATCAAAGATTATATCACTTATATGACGGCGTTTCAGGCTAAGATGGGGAGGAAACCGAGCTTTGCTCAGATGAAACTTTGGCGAGTACCTGGTAACTCTTCAACGTATAATCGAGTGAAAAAAAAGCTTAGAAATATTTCAATTAATCGTTGGATTGGGGGGGGGGGGGGGGGGGTGGGATTCGAACCCACGACCAATTGATGTGTTTGCCTCGAGAGACTATCGCTCTGTCGACATTCTTAAAAAAAGCTCCGATAATGCTTGAGAGGCAAAAACAAATCACGTTAAAATTGTTGCTTTAATTGATGATGGTGTGAGTTTTATACCGATTTTACTTTATTGAAGCTATGCAACACAATGTACAGACCTATCTATCATGTTTATCTGTCCCAACATGCCATACGGATATACATTAAAACGTAAACGTCTCTGCCTCTAATCCTATATCAATTCAGGATATATTTATGATCACTTAAACACACGGGCACAGGGAAAATCTTCTTGTCTAAAATAACCATGGAGACAAGTTTGTAATTGTGTTAAAAAGAGGTATATCATTTAGACTTTTATACCCCATAAATTGTTGTAACAAATCAAACCTATGATATTTGATTAGCTTGACGACTGACAGGAGCTTAGCCTTGGTCAGTAGAATTTTCTGGAATCCTTTTGTAACACATTGACAATGGTTACGCATCTTAACTATGGCAAGAACATTGGTGGACTGAGATTGAACCCCATAAATTTTGCTCCCTCCAACTAAGACGCGAACGATAGTTCCTGTAATTGAGATAATGTTGTTTCCAACTATATTGTTAATAATAACTCAAATTGCTTATTTCCACAATGTTTTAAATGGAAAATTAAATTATAAAAATCGATTAGTTTAAAACGTGTTTCCCGGTCGAATATTTACAACTATTCCCAACGACTGGACTATACTCGATTATTGTTTACTGCTTTTGACAGGCATGTACATCCACACGTGAACTATTCGACCTTATCTGAACCAATAAGACAGTTACATACTGTACGTTCATCACTGTGTGATTTCACAGAGAGAAGGTCCGAGTTAACGTCCGGCGTCTTTCGAGTCTTCCTTTGGCGTCTACACTGTTATCACAGAAAAAGTCGCATTAAAAGACATTTCCTAGTAGCTTAATCCAAGTCCAATTTAGATGCTTGGCAGGTCAATATATTTAACACTGATAGTAACAAAAACGGATGCCGGATGATGTAGGCACATTTCATGTCCTCTGGTTCGTTATTAGAACGAGAAAATAACAAATACGTCTTGTTATTTCTCAGAAATTAACTAATCTCCAGGGTTGAGGGCGGGATGAAGAGTCTTGATTTATGACATGGAAACTAAATATAGTTAATGATGACAGCATAATGGGGTAATTACCTCTCCTTTCAGGCAAATAAGAAGAATCTAACACCGAGGCCTTCAACGAAATGTTAAGGTTAAAAACAATACTTAATGATTCGTTAAAACTAACCTGTACAACAATTTATGGGGTATAACGGTCTAAATTATATACCTCTTTTTAACACAATTAGAAACTTGTCTCCATTGTTATTTTAGACAAGAATATTTTCCCTGTGCCCGTGTGTTTTAGTGATCATAAATATATTTACTTATCGGTATACAAATTAGGGAACTTACGTTACAACCAAAGACAGAACATATTATTTCCTTATAATTGATAAAGGAATAATTCCCAAATCGTCCGATTTTTAAACCGTCGGGTTTTCTCGAGGCCTATCTCTTTACTTTTGAGTTATCGTTGGAAAACGTCCAACGTTTATAGAACACGTGGCGGTTTGTGTAGTAATTATAGCTGTCTATATATGACCAACAAGGTTACAAAAGTCGGTGGATTATTTGAATTAAATAAAGGGTTGGAAGCTAATGAGACACCGGAGGAAATGTTACATTTAAATGTGTCTTCATTTGACTTCACCTGGTAATGCCAGACAAACAGTGGAGGTATATCCCCATTTTTCACAAGCAGATGCTTTGCGACAATATTATCTGGTATCGATGTAATAGAAGAATCTTGTTGGACATCCAATAAATCAAGCAGCTTTGAGATGAGCAATTCTCCGGTTAATTTCTCACTCGCCTTTATCGTTCTAGTCGGACTGTTGAAATCCCAAATTTACTGGTGTCGAGACATGGCTGATTTTGCAAAGGCACGAGATGTAACGGACACAGATAAGTGGATACGGGCCATTAAATGGGTCAATTACAATAACAGTAGAAGCATCATTCAAGATACTTGGAAGTTTAAAGTGCTTAACTTCTAGAATAATAGGTTCTATAATTTGGGCGACTCACAAGTAAAGCTTAAAAGTTTAAATTATTGATACTTTTACGTTAAAGTGACATGAGCTGCCAAAATGTTGATATTTTGACATAAAAACAGAATGTTGAAATTATTGGCTATTTTTCTCAATACCTATAATTCAGAAACTTTTTAGTGTCTGTAGTCTCGAAAATGTACGATAAAGTATTGGCTTAGAGTGAATGAATGGCCGTCCCGGTTATTTAAATTCTGTTTACTTTTCAAACACGTTTTCGGTTCGTACAGGCCACATACTGTATCGATTTTCCTCATTCCAACGCCAATCAGTTAGTTTTTCGATGGCCTTCAAAGCCTCTTACTGTCCTGACGATCAGAAATTATGAAACAAAGTGTGAATTTTGGCAGCCAATGCCACTTTGTCAAAATGTTGAAGTAATAGACTGAAGAATTACGTATTGGAAGCTTTTAATAGTCGTACTGGTTTAGAAAATGCACGTTTGGGTTATGTTCAGGGGTAGGAAATGTGCGTTTAGGTATTGTTCAGGGGTAGGAAATGTACGTTTAAGTATTATTCAGGGGTAGGGAATGTACGTTTAAGTATTATTCAGGGGTAGGGAATGTACGTTTAAGTATTGTTCAGGGGGTAGGAAATGTAAAACATAAATAGGAAATAGGAAAACATAAATTGAAATGAAACAACCTTTGCGTTAATTTCATGGCGGTGAAAAAAGCAGTGAGGAAGAAATAGGCATATTTTCGGAAATGTTCCTCAAAAGTAACGACATGCATAACATTCGATCTGCACAAACTGCCCCGAAGAGCAGAGACCGTGTACCAGAGACTTCGGTTATCCAAATGATACCAGCGACATTGGTTATCCAAATGATACCAGCGACTTCGGTTATCCAAATGATACCAGCGACTTCGGTTATCCAAATGATACCAGCGACTTCGGTTATCCAAATGATACCAGCGACATTGGTTATCCAAACGGTACCAGCGACATTGGTTATCCAAATGATACCAGCGACTTCGGTTATCCAAATGATACCAGCGACATTGGTTATCCAAATGATACCAGCGACATTGGTTATCCAAATGATACCAGCGACTTCGGTTATCCAAATGATACCAGCGACATTGGTTATCCAAATGATACCAGCGACTTCGGTTATCCAAATGATACCAGCGACTTCGGTTATCCAAATGATACCAGCGACTTCGGTTATCCAAATGATACCAGCGACATTGGTTATCCAAACGGTACCAGCGACTGTAATTATCTGTAATACTCAATGTATCAGCAGGTTGTCTTATATAGAACCCTGTGTACGTGTACATTACCCTGTAAAAATGGCACCAGCGACTTTTTGGGCTGAATAAAAATGGCGTCGAAAGTAAATATCAAAATGTTTTGCTACAGACGAAAAAAGAAAAGAAAAATAAATATAAATTTATTAAATGCTTATATCATTTAGAAAGATATTTGTTTACATGTTATGTTTAGCCCGGTAAAGCACATGTTGTGTAACGCAAAGAAGAGACGCAGTTTCGGTACATTCCAGGAATCCTCCAATACTTCAAAATTAAAATTGATCGCGCCTGAAAGTTAACAAACAGAGTATTTCGGTCCCTTACATTATCACGAGGACACTTTCGATGGGCCCTGAAGAGGATATGGAAATTGTACGTTACCCGGCTACCTTTTGGTCGCCACATTCAAAATTACCTACAGTCTATCAGAGGGTATTTCACGCACTTTATCAGAGTGTATCAACAGGTTAAAACGTAACAATATGTATAAGCCTGTTTCTTGGGTTTCTTTACAGAACGGTTAGTCCAGGCGATTCCATTGAAACTACACATATAATAACACTGTCATGGATAATATTACCTGCTGTGGTTAATCAAGAACGCTGCAGAGATACCGATTTCCAAATCATGGTCATGCACATGGAAACATTGACATTGCTGGAAACCCGTTAGTTTCTGATGTCCATGAAATTAGTCCCCGAGACATAGCCTGGTAATGTAAATCTCTATTAAGAGGCGTTGGCAATCAGATATCAACCATCTGAGATTGTCTCAGCCAATAAGACTACCCGATATTGGAGATGAAAACTCTGACTTAATGTAAATGGTACATTGGATATCCCCAGAGTTTTCTTAACAGGTACTCGAGGAGTCGAGTTAAAAGACATTTCCAATAATACATGTCCCATTTTGTTACTCGTCATATCCGTATATTTCACTATAACGTTAGCTTATGTATTATAACCTAGGTATTCACTGATGCCTTTATAGTATCATATACACACAACATCTGACTGTTTCTCATTACTTGTAACAAACTGGCTTATGTAGAATATGTTTTGTAGAGACTAACTGATTGGTATTTGTGACGACGGATTAAAGGATGCAACCCACCGCCTGTATCACCCACCAGTTGCACCCCACTGGTGCAACCCACCGCCTCTATCACCCACCAGTTGCACCCCACTGGTGCAACCCACCGCCTCTATCACTGTACATCACCTCTAAAATTAAGGCCAAATAAGTTTAACTGACCATTTAAAAGGGGCCAATGCGACTTTGAATTGCATACAGTTAAATGTTGTTTAATAATAGAGATGTTGTGGAGAATAATTAAAAACTGCAAAAGGTGAAACTATGAATGAAGGTTTTGAGTTCAGTCCAAATTTCTAATTGCTGGTCATAAGACATATCAGTGTTTATCAAAGACTGATGAAGGTAATTGGCAATCGTATTTATTTTTGGAATTAACAGATGGATTCGGAAAAGCTATTTTGCTCTTAAGGACAGACATGGAACAGAAACGTTTGACAAGATGCCAATGGTAGAACCATGAAAGTCAGGTTCATTTTGGATAAAGTTTAAGCAAATATTTTTCTATCTGTAATAATCATTATGCTGATCTTAGAAAATTAAAATCGATGTCTAAGGAAAATGGTATTCAGCAGACGTGCAAAAAATGGTCAACAGTTGATACGTCTTCGATCGTCAAACTGTGCTCATTTATAGACTAATTATTAGTTAAGTCAAACTATTAACAAACTTAGGAGAATTCAAACTCAATCATTAATTACAAATCAAAAGCCACACAACTAAACTGAAGGGAGTAAAAGTAAGTACACATAATTACAAATGTCAAATAAGTGTATTTACAAAATTAGTCAGGCCAAATCGATGTTTGTGTGTTCAGTTCGTAAAAATGCTGGTTTCGGAAAGTTCTCGACTAAAGATCTAAATAAAATACCATGGCTTCCTTTTAGGTACAAAATCTCAATAACGGAAACACCATGGCTGGCCGTGAAATGCGAATGCAGAAAAAATGTACTGAAAAAAAATTCAAATGGTTAAGACAATAGATAAACTTATGGACTGATGTTATTCGCCAAACTTACCGACGGCGTCGCCAGATTAAGCTCCTAGAAAACCGGACTCTGTGCCACAGAAATCCACGACTTTTCACAATGAGCAATCGGTGGGATTGTTGCACCTTTCAAATAAATGTCCTAACTATGGTATTTGTAGAATAAAAGCTCAGGAAAACATGGTAAAAAGGTAATTACTAAAATCACTGACCTGATGGTACTCATAAAATGTTCCAAAGGCACGTCACCCTTCTTTAGAATATCCAAGCGAACATGCTGAATGAAGGTAGGGCCTACGACTTATGTCATCCTCACGGAAACAATAGTTAATCCCAATCAAACAGTTATTCAACACTGTCCGACATACCGATATCTGTAGTTCCTAATTAAACCAGACACTCCTGTT
This sequence comes from Lepidochitona cinerea, assembly GCA_963971465.1. Classification (NCBI taxonomy): domain Eukaryota; kingdom Metazoa; phylum Mollusca; class Polyplacophora; order Chitonida; family Tonicellidae; genus Lepidochitona; species Lepidochitona cinerea. The sequence continues at coordinate 2,550,450 of OZ020559.1, forward strand.
AGCAATAATCCATTTAATCTTATTCAACCATCGTTTTCAACACTGTTGCTCTCATGTACAAACAGAACTTCTATTACACAAAGACCTGTTTTAAAATAGAATTCCCACATAACTCTCGTTATTTCATAACTCTAACTAGACATTCTGTTCACGAATGATGTGTCCAAATTGACTGTAAGATGACCGGTACAATCGTGAGTACGTCCGTTTACTTGTAGTTACCGTTAAGCCATGTGGAGTGGACACAACAAGCCGGCGTATCGCGAGGAGACTACGGACGCGGTAAACTACTCGACGGGGTTTGAACCAATGACAACAGCTGCAGCTCTTCATCTCTGTTTCATATTTGCCACGGACTATTCGACTTAAAGCACTGCTCCCATTGGCTATTCCTAAGGAGTACCGTCTAGATACAGTGGCGGTCACGTTAAAAGACATTTCCAATACCTCATTTTCTTAGTCGCCATCGCGGTGTATTTTCCTAACATAATGAACCGGTGGTTTGTTGGATATTCGAGTAATCCACCAAAACATTTCCACATGATTCATTATCTTGGTATGGGTGACACATCAGATAATTTCCAGTGGAATGTTTATAACCTCAGATTATACAATTTACTACGGACTTTACTTTTTCTCTCCAACAGGCGTCTATCAGCTCTAGAGAGTCGACCGGGAAGTGTCCTCTGTGTACAAAATCAATCACAACAGGGACAAATAGATGTAATTCTTCTTAAAGATCAGCATTGGTTAATAACAAACCAGAAACAAAAAAACACACTAGAAAAAGAGCCCAAGAGCTACTTCGTGTCAATCAGAACTAAAACGTGTAAAGTGTACAAAATAAAACGTTTTCCAGGCACGTTCTTGCAATTTTACTGAAAGGCACACTTGCGCGAAAATCAGGAATACTGTTTACATAAAACACAGTGGACGGTTTTCTGTATTTTTTCAGACAGACCAAGTTAGGAACTTTCTAGTTTTACCAAAAATAGAAAGATTTGCCATCATATAGTACTTTTAAATTGAAATTGAAATTAGATTTATCATGTACCCGCAATGTAAACAAACCCCGAACATGAACATGCGCACGAACGCCCTAATGTTTGAGTCGTGTGAGATCTGAGGGCACAGTATAATTGTACGCACTTTATCTGAGAGAAATACAGACTGACGATCGGTTAAGAGTGACTCGAAAAACTTGCCGATAATTTTTTGAGTGTAAATCAGAGATAAAAAAGCCTGAAATGAGGGTAATTCAACCATTAAGCTAACCGACACTGATCGTTATTGTGGTAATCAGGCTTCGATTCTTCGTTTGTTTTTCAATCACATTTCTTCATTCTAAACCTAACTGGACATGTTTTATGTGTCCTATGTTTAATTTTAGTGATTTTAGTCATAGTAAGCTCGTGTAGATTGATATTCTTAACAAATGTTCAACAGGCTACGGCGGCTAGTGAACCTTTAAATATTGAAAAAGTTAACACAAGAAAATTACAATACTGTAAGAATTACCAAATAGCCTATTATTGATTTTTGAGAATCTATTGTTTATTTGTTCATTTGAAAAAGGCGACAAAAAGATTAAATGTTCGTCAAATGTTGATTGGCTAGCTAGATTAGCTAAACTTTGTTTCGGTTTTTTCTATTTCGAGAAAATGCTTCATTTCGACTTTAATCATTTTGTCGCCTTTTTCAAATTAAAAAGTAAACAAAACGAGAATATTCGTTAAAAGTTGATTGCATAGCTAGATTAGTTGAACTTTGTTTCCGTTTTCTGTTTCTAGAAAAGGCTTCATTTTGGACTTCTGTTTAGCGGCTTTTGTTTAATTTTTAATTTTAAAACCATCCTGAGAGTTATCTGTAACGTGTGTTGAACATGTTGCATCCGTATGTTAAAATTGACAGTTCCAATCGTTTTATTGAGAAAACTTCGGTGACATTCTTAACCTGAATGACTTTGGAACACAGCCTTGACAAAATGAAACGTTTCGCGATGGTCTTGTTTCAAACCACCAAGCTTTGAAAATGCCAACAATTCATCTGTCCCGATGACATTCCAATTTTCGAGATACAAAGGTGTTTCGACAAAACAATATTATGGAATTCAATCTGACGTTTGGTTTTATTCATCTCCTACTCTTAGTTAGGGATATCGTTAGTCACATTAAACATTTCAGACACTGATAACTATTGAAGACACCCTTGAGGCTTATAACAGTGGCCAATTCAGGGTGAATCGAATCGTCAGGGAGCGTCGCCATCTTGCCTGATTTTGTGACTTTTTCGGGAAATCGTTTAATATTTATTTGAATTCCAAGTAAGTATTCACGCATAATGTGATTTTTAAAAAAATGATACCCAAGCTGGCTTATGAAAATTCCACCCATATGACGTGTTAAGGTGTACGAGATAGAATTCGAGAGAATACTATTGCTCTCTCACTGTAAAACATAACGAGTAGATGGACGCTAGTGCAATATGACCATAATGTACGTGAAATCGGTCTTCATGACGTCACAGTGAAGTTCTATAGATGACGTAAGCTGATGCCTTATATAAGCCACATCCTATTTTGAATTTTAATCAAATTGTCCCCTGTCATCTTTCTTATATCAAAACCGTATATATGTTAAAAATTGAGTGCACATATTTGTTAAAATGTCTTTTTGAAATAAAGTGAATATTTCATTTCAAATCTGGATGTGAAAATTCCAGCTCTAAGACGTGTTACGGTGTACGAGATCTTAGTCACTTCTAAAGGAGATCTCGCAGGAATACTATTGTTCTCTCACTGTAAGACATAACGCTTGTGCAATATGACGATAATGTACGCGAAACAGGTCTCCATGACGTCACAGTGAAGTTCTATAGATGGCGTAAGCAGATGCCTAATATTCGCCAAATCCTATTTTGAATTTTAATCAAATTGTCCCCTGTCATCTTTTTTATATCAAACCGTATACATGTTTGAAATTGAGTACATAGGCCTATATTAGTTAAAAAATGTCTTTTTGAAAAAAAGTGCACATTTCATTTCAAATCTGATGGAAGATTTTTTTATATTAAAATATTGACATCAATTGTCAAGGGCCTGTCTTTGTTGTGTTATTATCATACTTTATAAATTGCCCGAAGTTTTGTCTATTGGATTTGCTGCTAAAAACGTAACACTACAGATGGGTGATATATGAACTATCGAGAAGGTCAACTATATATACAATGTCTTGTGCTTTAAAAGATTCCCGAGGAAGATCACATCCTATTGCTCAGATTGTAAGATCTTCTCAGACGTTCTTTACACATTTACGGTTCATCCTTAAGACATGTGGGATAGATCATACTCCGTTAAGTTGGTTTTGGGACGCCAGACAAGAATAAAACGATTACCGTTGAAAGGAGACTTAATGAATCGGATATAATCGGAGACATTAGAGAACGGACCAAGGGGAAACAATCCTCGGACATGTTAAGCATAGCACATCGTCATGATTAAAACTTACAATCACTAAATGTTGTCTATATCTTCTATAATTCAGCAGCTTTTTATTTCTTCTAGTCTCGAAAATGTACGATAAAGTATTGTTTTGAACTAACTTTGGCTTAGAATGAATGAATGGTTGTCCCGGTTATTTAAATTTTGTTTACTTTTCGAACACGTTTTCGGTTAGTACAGGCCACATACTGTATGGATTTTCCTCATTCCAACGCCAATCATTTAGTTCTTCCATGGCCTTCAAAGCCTCTTACTGTTGTGACGATCAGAAATTATGAAAAAAGTGTGAATTTTGGCAGCTCATGCCACTTTAAAGAATAAAATACATACACCATAAAATATGCATTAAATATTGTCCAAGACGAGGAATAAAGTTCGAATAATGGTAAATCTGAATGATTGTCTTTCAATTAAGAAGTTAATATGGGCTTATCAAAGGCCTTCCTTTTTGGAAAATAAGAAATATTTGACGAAGATAGTCTGATTGGGAAAATTCGATTGAGGCTACACCCGTCTTAACTGGCTTTATTGATTCAATCCGTCCAACTTCACGAAGGTTCCAGAAACGGAGTTCTTACGGTACGCTTTTCACACTCAATGGGTTAACAAGGGGCTTGATATCGGAAACAATAGTGCACAAAGTTCGTAACCAGTGTAAAAAGCTATCGACGGTAAGACTAATTTGTCAATTCTAAGCAGACAAAACGAAGAACTTCAAGGTTAGGGGAAAAAGCCATATATCAAAATTGATTTCCGTCATTAGGCGCATGTGTGAAATCGAATGTGATAACATATGGAGGGCGTTGTATTTTGTACCATTTTACCATTTTAAAGGAATAAAAAAAAGAACTAGAACTGAGTGCTCCCTCTTACCCTCTCCATCTTACCATAAATCTCACCGAAATTAAATACTTAGCGGTTAAGTTGGGTTTATTAGCCTTAACAATTAGGATAAACAATTTACCGTGAAAGGAGGCTTAGATAAGACGCCAAAGAGGGGATCAATTAGACAGCTTGTCTTGGTGTATACATTATGTCATTATCGGTAGAAATCAAACTTGACCGTAAAATGGTCACCATCTAACCATGGTAAATTACAGTTCTTCCCAGTTCGTTCGAATCAATCCTTTAGATCATGCTTTTGTAGAAGAAAAACTCTTATTTCATCAGAGGGAGGGATCGTTTTTCTCTTCCGAGAATGGTTTTATAGAAGACAAACATCACGCGGTCTCTGGAGATGAAGTTCTGACGTCACATTGTTCCTCACAACACTTATGTTGGCTTAACGCGCTTCACAACGGAAGTAAATGTGTGTGAAGAGTAAAACTAATTTCTTCAGTTTAAGATAAAAATATAAATCCCCACAGAACGGAACCACCTGTTAAAATAACTTCAAACTGATGCTGGTCGGATCAAAGTAAAGCATTTGTTTGTGTTCGTCCTCGTATTTGGAATTAATACTGTCTAGATGTTGGGCAACCATTTTCAATGGAACAATAAAACAGTCGATACAATGTTTCAATGCCGTAAAAAGGTATCTTACTGTCGGCGAACTGTCTAAAAAATTAGCGGATAGGTAAAAATTCAAATTAACTTTAAAAAGCTGTCAGTAGTTTACTTTTCATTTTCATGACGTTTATTGCCCACTTCCTCTAATTAGTCGCACGTTTGGAAGCTGATTAAGCATTTTGTTTCAATAAGTGAAGTATATTTTGTCTGTAGTTCACACAGTATATTAGCGGACTCGCCTTGACAATGGCTTCAAATCTCGACTTGATGTCATTAATGTGAATAATAAGACAGAGTTTTTAGTGTTATCGCCTGGTAAATGTCATCAGTACAGTTTAAGATAAACATGGCCGATAAAAAAAATGAAGCCCCAATTTATTGCAATCCAAGAAATCAAATGACAGTGTGGTTATGTGGACGGCATATATTTCCTTGTCCCCACAGTCACATCCAACAACCATTGACCAAAAGGGCGATTGTTTAGATAAACAGTGGTCAATCTTTAAATTACTTATGTCGATCGAAAACGGTTCATATTAACAAAGCAAAACACTTATAACTCTGTCAAAGTATTCATATTCATGATATTATGTTTGAACACTTTGTTAAACTGACACTAATTGAAATACAGAAAAATAAATTTTACGTATGAAAAATTTTTTAATCAGTTTCCAAACGTCCGAGTAATTAAAAGAAACAAACAATAATCTTCAGAATCATTAAGCTAAAAGCTTGTCTGTTTATTGTTATTATTAATTTCAGATCTATTTATTAATGGAAGAATGAGTTCTAATTCATTTTACCAACAAGCACTTTTGAAGCGCCCTCTATATGTTGGGAAAACCCTTCGTTTAGGAAACACGCAAGAGAACTGTCGATTGCCTTGGAGATAATCTCCGCTAATCTCAAACGATGGCCAAAGAATGTAACTGTTTGTGGGAATAACTGGGTGATCTTAATGGCTCTAGAGTGAATCGTCTTAATGCGTCAGTCCGGGTCACTTTAGGAAGCTAACAGCATTCAACCTCAGACATTCCAAATCCAAGCATTCTAAGAAAAAAGCTGGAACAGATTGACCTCTGAAAATATTTAAGACGAGATTGAAACTTAGCATCCTTACTGGTCTCGAAATGTTATGTGTAAATCAGCCTTACATCGTCAATATTTTCCATCTACTCGTCAACGTGGAATGAGCCGTCTGGCATTGTGAACATTCAGGATATTGTACATCATACAGAACTGGCAGTTTCAGAGCTAACAATATATTATACGACCTGGTAATGAATATCCCCATTATGATTCACACGAGTTCGGCTTTGTCCAAACCTAAGATGAACTGATGTGATACTATCACCTTGTCACTCTGTTCAAGACAACTAAATCCAAAGTAACGGCAAAGGCCTTTTATCACGTACTTTGCTTTTAAGTAAATCTCGCCTAATTTAAGCGATTAGATGTGGTCTTAGTAGCCTTGACAAACGCTTTACTGTGAATGGAAGCTTAATTAAATGGATACAACCCGACAAGTGAGACATCAAAGAGAGGATCGGTGCTTGTGTTGGTACGGGAGGCACAGTCAGAATCAATAGATAGATATCGTGTTCATCAAATGCTATAAAAATGGGAATTTTGAATATACTGGTTGAATAAATCAGTTATGACATAATCATAAGAACAACACTCCGGCTTGAGAGTTCGGAGAAACTCAAATGCTCTTAAATGGTATGTAGACAATGGTTATGTAACTACAAAAAGTCCGCCATTGTTGACTGGAAACTAAATGCAATCATATCAGTTATCTGATGCACTTTATTAAAATAAAAAATAAAAAAAAATTAGTTTTTTCAGCCAACCATTTTCTCAACAAAAAATATTGATATTTTATTGGTATAAAGTTTTTAGGTGTCCATAAACCTACGGGTTATTGTTAAAGGCATACGTCATACGTCATACTATCTAGAAGACTAAAGCGACATACGTCATACTATCTATAAGACTAAATCCACAGACGTCATACTATCTATAAGACTAAAGCCACAGACGTCATACTATCTATAAGACTATTAAAAGCACAGACGTCATACTATCTATAAAACTAAAGCCACACACATCATACTATCTATAAGACTAAAGCCACATACGTCATACTATCTATAAGACTAAAGCCACATACATCATACTATCTATAAGACTAAAGCCACAGACGTCATACTTTCTAGAAGACTAAAGCCACATACATCATACTGTCTAGAAGACTAAAGACACATACATCATACTATCTACATGTAGAAGACTAAAGACACAGACATCATGCTATCTAGAAGACTAAAGACACAGACATCATACTATCTAGAAGACTAAAGACACAGACATCATACTATCTATAAGACTAAAGACACAGACATCATACTATCTAGAAGACTAAAGACACACACCTCATACTTTCTAGAAGACTAAAGCCACATCGGTCGGAAGAAAGTAGGTACATGTCTCAGACCCTGGTCACCTCCCCCCCACCCTACCCACCCCACCCCACCCCCGCTTAATAAAAAAAAGAACAAAAAAAACATTTATCCTGAGAACTCCGTATCAGAAGATGTAAGATAATTCTCCCCTAATTCCAAGGGATGTATATGTTTGGGTAGATGGCCTGGAGATCTGTATGTTTGGGTAGATGGCCTGGAGATCTGTATGTTTGGGTAGATGGCCTGAAGATCTGTATGTTTGGGTAGATGGCCTGAAGATCTGTATGTTTGGGTAGATGGCCTGAAGATCTGTATGTTTGGGTAGATGGCCTGAAGATCAGAGGGTCATCTTTCATCCTATCAGCAATCACTACCAGGCTAATCACCGCTCAGTATAGGACCATTAACATCCGGGCACGTTAACTAGAAACATACTCTGTCTAATGGTATATCAGAATAGATCTGCTGGAACCAAAACTCGTCGCCAATAAAGGTCAACGATTATGTACACTTTGTTTCATGAGATAAACTGAAACGGTGAATCATTTCTTATCTAGCGTAAACTGATCGCCCAAACACTCTTAAAGGCTAATCCATTCAAAGAGTTTGTATTGCAGATAAAGAAAAATTCTTAAGGAGCAAAATAATGAGATATGAGCTGCCAGAATTAAAAAGTTTTAACAGCTTGTCACAACTCGATAAGTTCGTCGAAACCTGAATGATTCGCGTTTAAATCGATTCTGTGACAGGTGTTTGTCAACACAATCGGATGGCAGATATTTCGTTTCGTTGTAACAAATTCAGCATCTTGTTTGTTATTTTATCACAATGTAAAGTTAAGGTTTTATAAGCAGCACAATAACTAAACTTAACTTGGCAATTTGAATTCTGTTCTTGTATAGTACATGTCTCACACATCTTCGTTTCGTTACAGGTTTTACTAATATTTTAGATTTCAATCGTTAAGTTTCCCCAAGTTGCTTTTAACGCTGAACTTCTTTTACAATCGGAATTTATGAAAAAAGTCCAAGTTTTGGCAGCTCATACAACTTTAAAGCCCACAGGAAGATCAACAGAGTCTGAAAATCCCATCTGTATGGACAAGCAAGTTCATTGTAAAAATACATAATCAAATAGATGAACTGGCTTGTGTCTCAAAAATGTTACAATTTATGTAATTAAAAAACCGAAACCACACACAGTTGGTTTTTTTTCCAAATAAAAAAAACCAGTCATTCTATTAATCATAGCTTACTGAGAAGTCTTCAAACAAAGAAATCGACAAAACAAAAAGGTGGTTGATGATTCAAATGAAAATTGTTCGTATGAAGCAGATATTTGGCACAATTGAACGGCAACAACAGAAAATGGTGAAATAGACTTAACACATTTTACATCTTCCTGTTAGAGTTGACTTCTCAGACAGTTGACACAATTCCTACTCTAATTAGACCGGAAATAGTGCTTGCCTATCCAGACGGTTCAGCTAAAAACAATTAATAACGACATTTACTTTCGGAGACGTTAGCTTCCGGTTTGCTGTACGGAATGGTCTGAAGACAGTCGACACATGCGCGAAGTAAAAACGTGATGAAAGTGTCTTCCTCAGTACGAATGAAACTGCATTGGTCTAAAATCTAGGAATCAACCACAGGCGACAATTGAGATCGTGAATATCAACGTTATGATTTATCTCTAATTGTAGAGGTCGATAACATGGAAAATTCTTGCAAAAAGTATATAAAAAGGGCAAAAGGATACTTTTAATTGAAGCTATGTCCTTTTTTACAGGTATCATATCTTAATTTTGCTGGCATCCCTTAGACGAATTACTTATTAACAGCCAAACTGTACCCAAGAAAAAGGTCCACTTTGCATGAAATCATTATTCCTGATTTGTACCATGTTCATTGCGGAACAGTCCGTGAAAGATAATTTCGCATTGGATTTATTTTTGCCGCAAGAACACAGTGACAAACATTTCATTATTTATTTGTTCCAGTCTTATTAATAACACTTATGTAAATAGGCATTTTACACTTCTGTTCATTTCAAAATATTGCTGATGCAAATTATCAAAAGGGAAGCTAAATGAGCTTTATCCCCCCTGAAAATAAATATAAAACAAGGAAAGCTTTTCATTCGTCGAACCGTTGAAGCCTACAGCTAAAAATAATTCTTCGTTTTTCTGGACGGTTTTTCCGATCTTTAAAATCCTCAGGGAAATAAAGAACCAACGAAACGCTTTCCTGTGATCTAATTACGTTAATGCGGCTTCATTGCAAATGTGATTGTCTATAAGAAAAGATTTATTGTTCATTTTTATATAGAAAGACAAACAAAAACTGTCAGTATTTCAAACAGTAAGTTGCAAAAGTAATTTTCTTCAGATCCTAATTGATCTATCGTAATTGAATGAGATAATGTCATTATTGATCACCTTTGTATTAAAGAACAAACATCTTCCATTTCCTTCTTTAATTTGTTGTTCAGCAAACAAAAGCAGCTCTATGTGTTTTAAGTTGTATGATATCCATAAAAAAGACTATTTTTATGCTGTTTGGAAATGGCAGTCATTAATTTAGAAATTCTGTTTTAACGGAAAAAACGCCTAAATTTTGCAGCCCACGTTACTTTAAGGGATCCTTTTGTTTTTAAAGGCTTAAAAATAGAACGGCTCTAAAGAGATACATTGGGAAGATATGGTTGACAAGCAGACGGTGGAGACAGGGGTAATTTCACAGAGATATATTTAAGTATTGAAACAGATATAACTTAAGTTAAATTTTCTATTCGACCATGTCTGAACCAATAAGACAGTTACATACGTTCCTCACTGTGTGATTTCACAGAGAGAAAGTCCGAGTTAACGTCCGGCGTCTTTCGAGTCTTCCTTTGGCGTCTACACTGTTATCACAGAAAAAGTCGCATTAAAAGACATTTCTCAGTAGCTTAATCCAAGTCCAATTTAGATGCTTGGCAGGTCAATATATTTAACACTGATAGTAATAAAAACGGATACCGGATGATGTAGGCACATTTTCTGTCCTCTGATCCGTTATTAGGACAAACAAATAACAAATACGTCCTGTTATTGCTCAGAAATTATCTAATCTCCAGGGTTGAAGGCAGGATGAAGAGTCTTGATTTATGACATGGAAGCTAAACATAGTTAATGATGACAGCATAATGAGGTAATTACCTCTCCTTTCATACAAATAAGAAAAATTTAACACCGAGACCTCCGAAGAATTGTTAAAGTTAAAAACACTACCTAATGATTCGTTGAAACTAACCTATATTTACTTATCGGTATACATTTTCAAATAAGGGAACTAAAGTTACAACCAAAGAACAGATTGTTTCATTAAAATTGATAAAGGAATAATTCCCGAATCGTCCGGTTTGAAACCGTCGGGTTTTCTCGAGGCCGATCTATTTACTTTTGAGTTATCCTTGGAAAACGTCCAACGTTTATAGAACACGTGGCGGATTTTGTAGTAATTATATCTGTCTTTTTATGACAAACAAGGTTACAAAAGTCGTTGGATTATTTTATATAAATCAAGGGGTGGAAGCTAATGAGACCTGATGAAATGTTACATTTAAATGTGTCTTCATTTGACTCCACCTATTAATACCAGACAAACAGTGGAGGTTATCCCCTATTTTCACAAGCAGATGCTTTGCGACAATATTATCTGGTATCGATGTAATAGAAGAATCTGGTTGGACACCCAATAAATCAAGCAGCTTTGAGATGAGTAATTCTCCGGTTAATTTCTCACTCGCCTTTATCGTTCTCGCCGGACTGTTGAAATCCCAAATTTACTGGTGTCGAGACATGAGCCGATTTTACAAAGGCACGAGATATTTATTTATTTATTTTTTTTTATTTATTTAACATCAGGACACAACAGGCACTAAGTGCCTAATTACAGCGCCGATAACAAATACAAGAGTTACTAGTAACAATACACAAAAAAATAATAATAATAAAATAAATATTTGAGTAAATAGTAAATAATAAATAAAGAAAAATAAAAAATAACCGTGCATTTGCTAAAAAAAAAAAAAAATAAATAAATAATAATAATAATAATTGTATATATATATATTAAAATTCAACAGAAATTCTCCGAAATTCTATAAACTTTTAAAATAATCAGTACCCTTCCAGAAATAACACTCTCTTGCATTGAGTTTTAAAATTGCTTAAATTTTTAAAAATATCTAATTTATCATAATATTCATTGAAGCATTGCTGACTCTTGACTATCACAGAATTTTTCCTTAAAACTAATTTACAAGATGGCGGTTTAAAAAGTTGCTTCGAGCGAAGATTTCTTTGAGGTGCATAAAAACAGATACGGCTAACAAGATAGGAACAATTATAAACGCTATTAACAGTTTGATGTAAAAAAGTAAAAGAGTAATATTTTCTCCTCTGAATAAGGGGTGCCATTTTAAAAGTTTGACAAAGCAATTGATAGTTATTTGTACTGTAGGGTAAGTTTGACTTATAACAAAGAAATTTGACAAATTTTTTCTGAACTTTTTCGATCTTGTCGATAAATGTCAATTGAGAAGGAGACCAAATCTGGCAACAGTATTCCAGATGGCTCCTAACTAAACAAAAATATAACTTTTTTAAAACAGATACGCTTTTAAAAGAATTACAAGACCTTCGAATAAAACCAGACATCTTAAAAGATTTAGCAACGATCTTGTTAATGTGGGACTTAAAACTGAGGTTGTTTGATAAAATCACTCCTAGGTCTTTTACTTCCTCCACTTCATCTAACAAAACTTCATTAATACAATACTGAAAGTTGGTTTTTGTACGTTTTGTTGTAAAATTTATCGACATACATTTTGACTTGTTGAGTTTCATTTTCCATTTCCGGCACCATTGGATGACTCTGTTGAGATCTTGTTGAAGTAAAGTACAATCAGTGATAGATGACACAGATTTATAAAGCTTTGTGTCGTCAGCAAACATTAAACATTTTGAATTTTGGAGTACAGATGGTAGATCATTGATATATAATACAAATAAAACAGGGCCCAAAATGGATCCTTGTGGAACCCCGGACGTAACCTTACTCCACTTGGAGTGGACATTATCAATGACTACTCTTTGATAACGATCACGCAAATAGCATTTGAACCAGTCAAGCATTTTACCAGAAATGCCGTATGCCTTAAGCTTATGAACAAGAAGTTCATGCGAGACTGTGTCAAATGCCTTTTGGAAGTCGGTGTATATGGCGTGAACTTCTGAGCCTTTATCAATATTAAATGATATAAAATCGGTGAAACATGCTAAATTAGTGACCGTTGATCTGTTGGGGATAAACCCATGCTGTTCTTCACAAATAAATGAATCAACATAGTCTCTAAAAAAATTATTTACTACAGTTTCAAATATTTTTCCAATAATTGGCATCAAAGAAACAGGGCGATAGTTAGTTACAGCATGTTTATCACCAGACTTAAAAATTGGCGTAATGTTACTATATTTTAAAACTTTGGGAAACTGGCCAAGCTTAATAGATAAGTTAAATATCTTACATAGTGGAATGTATAATTCTTCTGCGCAATTTTTAAGGAACATGCCAGATAACTTATCATGACCACATGCTTTGTGTGGATTTAGTGATGAAAGCACATTCCAAACATCTATTGGGTCTATTGATATGCTATTCACTACATCACAGTTTGCTCTGGATATATTTACAGATGGATATTCAAATATAGCGTCCTTTATGAAAATAGATTGGAAATATGAGTTAGAAAAGTTCACAGATTCATGAATGTTGTTAGTTTGTCTGTCATTGTAAGATACATCTGTGATATAACGGACACAGATAAGTGGATACGGGCCATTAAATGGGTCAATTAGAATAACAGCAGAAGCATCATTCAAGATACTTGGAAGATTAAAGTGCTTCAATTTTAGATCAATAGGTTCTATAATTTGGGCGACTCACAAATAAAGCTTAAAAGTTTAAATTATTGATACTTTTACGTGAAGTCAAAAAAATAGCAGAGATCGTGTATTATGTACCCACGAAAATGGTACCAGCGACTTCGGTTATCCAAATGGTACCAGCGCCTGTGATTATTTGTAATGCCCTTATCAATGTATCAACAGGTTGAGTTATATAGAACGTAACAATATGTATAGGCCTGTGTGCGTTGGTTTCTTTACAGTACGGTTAGTCCAGGTGATTTCATGGAAACTGCATGTAATAACACTGTCATGGATAATATTACCTGCTGTGGTTAATCAAGAACGCTGTAGAGACACCGATTTCCAAATCATGGTCATGCACAAGGAAACATTGACATTGCTGGAAACCCGTTAGTTTCTGATGTCCATGAAATTAGTCTCCGAGACATAGGCTGGCAGTGCAAATCTCTATTAACAGGCGTTGGCAATCAGATATCAACAATTTGAGATTGTCTCAGCCAATAAGACTACTCGATATTGGAGATGAAAACTCTGACTTAATGTAAATCGTACATTGGATATCCCCAGAGTTTTCTTAACAGGTACTCGAGGAGTCGAGCTAAAAGACATTTCCAATAATACATGTCCCATTTAGATACTCATCATATCCGTATATTTCACTCTAACGTTAGCTTATGGATTATAACTTAGGTATTCACTGATGCCTTTATAGTATCATATACACACAACATCTGGCCGAAGACTGTCTCTCATTACTTGTAACAAACTGGCTTATGTAGAATGTGTTTTGTAGAGACTAACTGACTCGGATTTGTGACGACGGATTAAAGGATAACCGGTGCAACCCACCGCCTCTATCACCCACCAGTTGAACCCCACTGGTGCAACCCACCGCCTCTATCACTGTACATCACCTCTAAAATTAAGGCCAAATAAGTTTAACTGACCATTTAAAAGGGGCCAATGCGACTTTGAAATGCATACAGTTAAATGTTGTCAAATAAAACTGCAAAAGGTGCAACTATGAATGAAGGTTTTGAGTTCAATCCTAATTTCTAATGGATGGTTTAATTCCAACTTTTGCTGATTCACAGACTTGTTAATATTGAATTTTAACCCGAAATACTGAGAGTTTATGCATTTTATGTTTATTAATATAAAAGTTGTTTGGTGTAAAGAGGTGATGACGGCTGAGGTTACAAAAGTAGCCAATTATTATTTAATTATTAGAGACGTTATTTGTGTCCGTCGTCTATCGATCCTCAAAAGAAGACTATAAACGATCGGAGAGTGCAGATATTGCCCATGCCTTCTGATGAATAACCCTCGGGCCATTCGTCTTCAACTCGACAAACTTCCTCCATCTTGCCAACTCCAACTTGGCTCTTTGAGTCTCAGACAATTGAAGATAATCACACAAAGATGGACGGAGTAAGCTAAAACTGTCGCCACAGGTAATTATACAATGTCGATCGAAATAGGAAGTTGGCCAGAGAAAGTTGATACAGAAACACTAATTTTAAGATGGGAACCACAGCACATGGTCAGTAGCAATTTGGTAATCCAAAGGATGATTGGCATTAAAACACAATGACAATTGATTTCAAGAAAAATTCCTCTAATTTCTTATTTGAATGGTGCTTGGGTCATCCGTCCGCAAACTGTACATAGTAAAGTTTAGTAATAAGAACTATTAGTGTTTATTAAAGACTGACAAAGGAAATTGGCAATAATTTTTTTTGGGAATTACCAGATGGTTTAGAAAAGTCAGTTTGCTTTTACGGACAGACATGGAACAGAAACGTTTGACAAGATGCCAATGGTAGTCACCTGGAACCATGAAAGTCAGGTTTATTTTGGATAAAGTTTAAACAAATATTTTCGAACCTGTAACAAGCATTATGCTGACCTGACTAAATGTCTAAGGAAAATGTTCTTCAGCTGACGTGGAAAAAAGGGTTAACAGTTGATACGTCTTCGATCGTCAAACTGTGCTCATTTATAGACTAATTAACCTATCAAACTATCAACAAACTTAGGAGAATTCAAACTCAATCCTTAAATACAAATAGAAAGTCACACAACTAAACCGAAGGGAGTAAAGGTAAGTACACAGCATTAAAAATGAAAGCCCAGGAAAACATGATAATAAAACGGATAACTACTGAAATCACTGACCTGATGGTACTCATAAAATGTTCCAAATGCACGTCACCCTTCTTTAGAATATCCAAGTTAACATGCTGAATGAAGGTAGGGCCTACGACTTATGTCATCCTCACGGAAACAATAGTTAATCCCAATCAAACAGTTATTCAACACTGTCCGTCATACCGATATCTGTAGTTCCTAATTAAATCACACACTCCTGTTAGCAATAATCCATTTCATCATATTTAACCATAGTTTTAACAGTTTCTCTCACGTACAAACAGAACTTCTATTACACAAAGACCTGTTTAAGAATATAATTCCCACATAACTCTCGTTATTTAACAACTCTAATGAGCCATTCTATTCACGAATAATGTGTCCAAATTGGTTGTAAGAGGACTGGTACAATCGTGAGTACGTCTGTTTACTTGTAGTTACAGTTAAGTCATGTGGAGTGGACACAACAAGCCGGTGTATCGCGAAGAGACTAGGGACGCGGTAAACTATTCGACGAGGTTTGAACCAATGACAGCAGCTGCAGCCCTTCATCTCTGTTTCATATTTGCCACGGAGTATTCGACTTAAAGCACTGCTTCCATTGGCTATCCCTAAGGAGTACCGTCTAGATACAGTGGAGGTCACGTTAAAAGACATTTCCAATACCTCATCTTGTTAGTCGCCATCTCGGTATATTTTCCTAACATAAGGAACGGGTGGTTTCTTGGATATCCCAGTAATCCACCAAAACATTTCCGCATGATTCATTATCTTGGTATAGGTGAAACCTCAGATAATTTCCAGTGGAATGTAATCGTTTATGGTCACAGATGAAGGGGGTTTATAACCTTATATTATACAATTTGCTACGGACTTTACTTTTTATCTCCAACAGGCGTCTATCAGCTCTAGAGAGTCGACCGGGAAGTGTCCTCTGTGTACAAAACCAATCACAACAGGGGCAAATAGATGTAATTCTACTTAAAGATCAGCATTGGTTAATAACAAACCAGAAACAAAAACACACTAGAACAAGAGCCTAAGAGCTACTCCGAGTCAATCGGAATTAAAAGTGTCCACATTGTACAACATAAAACTTGCTTCCCAGCACGTTCTGGCAATTTTACTTAAAGGCACACTTGCGCGAAAATCCGGAATACTGTTTACATAAAACACAGTGGACGGTTTTCTGTATTTTTCCCAGACAGACCAAGTTAGGAATTTTCTATTTTTACCAAAAATAGAAAGATTTGCCATCATTTAGTATTTTTAAATTTAAATTGAAAATTAGATTTATCATGCCCCCGCTATGTAAACAAACCCCGAACCTGAACATGCGCACCAACGCCCTAATATTTCAGTCGTGTGAGTGATCTAAGGGCACAGTATAATTTTACGTACTTTATCTGAGAAATACAGACTGACGATCGGGTAAGAGTGACTCGAAAAACTTGCCGATAATTTTTTGAGTGTAAACCACAGGTAAAAAAGCCTTAAATGAGGGTAATCCAACCACTAAGTTAACCGACACTGATCGTTGTTGTGGTAATCAGACTTTGATTTTTCGTTTGTTTTTCACTCCCATTTCTTCATTCTTAAACTAACTGGGCATGTTTCATGTGTCCTATGTTTAATTTTAGTGGTTTTAGTCGTAGTAAGCTGATGTAGGTTTTCTTATCAAATGTTCAACAGGCTACGGCGGCTAGTGGACCTTTAAAGATTGAAAAAGTCAACACCAGAAAATTACAATACTGTAACCATCAAATAGACTATTATTGATTTTTGAGAATCTATTGTTTATTTGTTCATTTGAAAAAGACGACAAAATGATTAAATGTTCGTCAAATGTTGATTGGATAGCTAGATTAGCTAAACTTTGTTTCAGTTTTTTCTATTTCTAGAAAATGCTTCATTTTCGGCTTTAATCATTTTATCGCCTTTTTCAAATTAAAAAGTAAACTAAAAGAGAATATTCGTTAAATGTTGATTGGATGGCTAGATTAGTTGAACTTTGTTTCCGTTTTCTGTTTCTAGAAAAGGCTTCATTTTGGACTTCTGTTTTGCGGCTTTTGTTTAATTTTTAAATTTAAAACCATCCTGAAAGTTTTCTGGGACGTGTGTTAAACATTTTGCATCTGTATTTTAAAATTGACAGTTCCAATCGTGTTATTGAGAAAACTTCGGTGATACCCTTAACCTGAATGACTTTGGAACACAGCCTTGACAAAATGAAACATTTCGCGATGGCCTTGTTCAAACCACCAAGCTTTGAAAACGCCAACAATTCATCTGTCTCGATGACATTCCAATTTTCGAGATACAAAGGTGGTCACTTTAATGAACTGAACATGTGACTTTAATCATTCGACAAAACAACATTATGAAATTCAATCTGACGTTTTTTTTTTATCTCCTACACTTAGCTAGGGATATCGTTAGTCACATTAAACATTTCAGACACTGGTAACTAGTGAAGACACACTTGACGCTTGTGGCCAATAAAGGGTGAAGCGAATTGACAGAGACAGTAATCAATCATCTTGCCTGGTTTTGTGACTTTTTCGGGAAATAGTTTAACATTTATTTGAATTCCAAGTAAATATTCACGTATAACTGGATGTCAACATTATTATATATTTCTTATTACTTTTAAAAAATGTTACCCAAGCTGGCTTATGAAAATTCCAGTCCTGTGACGTGTTACGGTGTAGGAGATCTTTGCCACTTCTAAAGGAGATCTCGAGAGAATACTATTGCTCTCTCACTGTAAAACATAACGAGTAGATGAACGCTTGTGCAATATGACGATAATGTACGCGAAACAGGTCTCCATGACGTCACAGTGAAGTTCTATAGATGGCGTAAGCAGATGCCTAATATTCTCCACATCCTATTTTGAATTTTAATCAAATTGTCCCCTGTCATCTTTTTATATGAAAACCGTATATATGTTAAAAATTGAGTGCACATATTTGTTAAAATGTCTTTATGAAATAAAGTGAATATTTCATTTCAAATCTGATGGAAGATTTTTATATTTTAAAACATTGACATCAATTGCCTATCTTTGTTGTGTTATTATCATAAATGTCTTCTGAGACTTAACAAACTGTCCGAAGTTTTGTCGATTGGATTTGCTTCTAAAACTTAACACTACAGATGGGCGATATATGAACTATCGAGAAGATCAACTATAGATACCATTTCTTGTGCTTTATAAGATTCCAAAGGAAGATCACATCCTCTTGCTCAGTTTGTAAGATCTTCTCAGACGTTCTTTACACATTTACGGTTAATCCTTAAGACATGTGGGATAGATCATCCTCCGTTAAGTTGGTTTTGGGACGCCAGACAAGAATAAAACGATTACCGTTGAAAGGAGACTTAATGAATCGGATATAATCGGAGACATTGTAGAACGGATCAAGGGGAAACAATCCTCGGACATGTCTGTATTAGCACAGCACATCGTCATGATCAAAACTTACCACATCGTCATGATTAAAACTTACACTCACTAAATGTTGTCGATATCCATATAATTAAACTGATGTTCTACAGTAAGATTCCTATTGGATTTTAATTATATTTAACCAACGCCTATAATTTAATTACTCGGATGTGTTTTTTTTTTAAATTCCGATAGTCAGAAGTAAACAAAAGATTATTTGGCGTTCATTAAAGAATAAAAGGGTAACATACATACACCATAAAATATGCATTAAATATTGTCCAAGATGAGGAATAAAGTTCGAAAAATAGTCAATCTGCATGATTGTCTGAGCCATTGTGTTCCAATTAAGATGTTAATATGGGCTTATCAAAGGCCTTCCTTTTTGGAAAATAAGAACTGTTTGACGAAAACTAACTGATTGGGAAAATTCGATTGAGGCTACATCCGTCTTAACTGGCTTTATTGATTCAATCCGTCCAACTTCACGAAGGATCCAGAAACGGAGTTGTTACGGTACGCTTTTCACACTCAGTGGGTTAACAAGGGGCTTGATATCGGAAATAATAGCGCACAAAGTTCGTAACTAGTGTAAAAAGCTATCAACGGTAAAACGAATTTGTCAATTATAGACAGACATAAACGAAGAACGTCAAGTTTAGGAGAGAAAGCCACATATCAAAATTGATTTCCGTCATTACGCGCATGCGTGAAATGGAATGCGATAACATATGGAGGGCGTTGTATTTTGTACCATTTTACCATTTTAAAGGAATAAAAAAAAGAACTAGAACTGAGTGCTCCCTCTTACCCTCTCCCTCTTACCATAAATCTCACCGAAATTAAATACTTAGCGGTTGAGTTGGATTTATTAGCCTTAACAATTAGGATAAACAATTTACCGTGAAAGGAGGCTTAGATAAGACGCCAAAGAGGGGATCAATTAGACAGCTTGTCTTGGTGTATACATTATGTCATTATCGGTAGAAATCAAACTTGACCGTACAATGGCCACCATCTCACCATGGTAAATTGCAGTTCTTCCCAGATCGTTCGAATCAATCCTTTAGATCATGTTTTTGTAGAAGAAAAACTCTTTCATCAGAGGGAGGGATCGTTTTTCTCTTCCGAGAATGGTTTTATAGAAGACATGTGTCAAACATCATGCGGTCTCTGGAGATGATGTTCTGACGTCACATTGTTCCTCACAACACTTATGTTGGCTTAACGCGCTTTACAACGGAAGTAATTGTGTGTGAAGAGTAAAACTAATTTCTTCAGTTTAAGATAAAAATATAAATCCCCATTGAACGGAACCACGTGTTAAAATAACTTTAAACTGATGCTGGTCGGATCAAAGTAAAGCATTTGTTTGTGTTCGTCCTAGTATTTGGAATTAATACTGTCTGGATGTTGGGCAACCATTGTCAATGAAATAATAAAACAGTGGCTACAACGTTTAAATGCCGTCAAAGGGTATCTTACTGTCGGCGAACTGTCAAAAAAAATTAGCGGATTCTGTTCAAACCAATGGGTAGATCCTAGAGAATTGAACAAATTAAAGGGGCATGAGCTGCCAAAATGTTGATATTTTGACGTTAAAACAGAATGTTAAAATTATTGCCTATTTTTCTCAAGACGTATAATTCAGAAGCTTTTTAGTGCTTCTAGTCTCGAATATGTCAATAAAGTATTGTTTTGAACTAACTTTGGCTTAGAATGAATGAATGGTCGTCCCGGTTATTTCAATTTTGTTTACATTTCGAACTCGTTTTCGGCTCAAACAGGCCACATACTGTAAGGATTTTCCTCATTCCAACGCCAATCACTTAGTTTTTCGATGGCCTTCAAAGCCTCTTACTGTCGTGACGATCAGAAATTATGAAAAAAATGTGAATTTCGGCAGCTCATGCCACTTTAACTTTAGAAGGCTGTCAGTAGTTTACTTTTCATTTTCATGACGTTGATTGTCCGCTTCATCTAATTAGTCACACGTTTGAAAGCTGATTAAGCATTTGTTTTAATAAGTGAAATATATTTGTCTGTAGTTCACACAGTATATTAGCGGACTAGCCTTGACAATGGCTTCAAATTTCGACTTAATGTCATTAATGTGAATAATAGGACAGAGCTTTTGTTGCGTTATCACGTGGTAAATGTCATCAGTACAGTTTAAGATATACATGGCCGATAAATAGAATGAAACCAGTTTATTGCAATCCAAGAGATCAAATGACAGTGTGGTTATGTACACGGCATATATTTCCTTGTCCTCACAGTCACATCCAACAATCATTGACCAAAAGGGCGATTGTTTAGATAAATTGTGGTCAATATTTAAATTGTTCATGCCGATCGAATACAGTCCATATTAACATAGCAAAACACTTAAAACTCTTTCAAATAATTCATGTTTATGATAATATGTTTGAACACTTTGTTAAACTTGGCTTTTTATACTAAAGCACTACGCGGGATAGTTGCCAGTTACCACCGGAAGGCCATGGGTTTCCTCCGGGCATAGAGCCCAGTTTCCACAATAAAACTGACAATACCGCCATACAAGTGAAAAAATCTTGAGCGCGGCTTAAAACACCAAACAGTTAATCAATCAATCTAAATGGAATACAGAAATTTTATATATGAACAATTTTTTAATCAGTTTCCAAACGTCCGAGTAAATAAAAGAAACAAACAATAATCTTCAAATTCATTTAACTAACAGTTTGTCTGTTTATTGTTATTATTAATTTAAGATCTATTTATTAATACAAGAATGAGTTCAAATTCAATTTACCAACAAGCACTTTTGAAGCGCCCTTTATAGGTTGGGAGAACCCTTCGTTAAGAGACACGCAAGAGAACTGTCAATTGCCTTGGAGATAATCTCAGTTAATTCCAAACGATGGCCAAAGAATGTAACTGTTTGTGAGAATAACTGGGTGATCTTAATGGCTTTAGAGTGAGTCGTCTTAATGCGTCAGTCCTGGTCACTTTAGGAAGCTAACAGCATTCAACCTCAGACATTCCAAATCCAAACATTCTAAGAAGAAGCTGGAGCATTTTGACCTCTGGAAATATTTAAGACGAGATTGAAACTTAGCATCCTTACTCGTCTCTAAATTGTATGTGTAAATCAGCCTTACATCGTCAATATTTTCCATCCACTCGTCAACGTCGAATAAGCGGTCTGGCATTTTGAACATTCAGGATATTGTACATCATAAAGAACTGGCAGTTTCAGAGCTAATAATATATTATACGACCTGGTAATTAATATCCCCATTATGATTCACACGAGTTCGGCTTTGTCCAAACCTAAGATGAGCTGATGTGATATCCTCGCCTTGTCACTCTGTTCAAGACAACTAAATACAAAATAAAGGCAAAGGCCTTTTATCACGTAATTTGCTTTTAACGGTTGCAAAGTAAATCTCGCCTAATTTAAGCGAATAGCTGTGGTCTTAGTAGCCTTGACAAACGCTTTACTGTGAATGGAAGCTTAATTAAATGGATACAATCCGACAAGTGAGACATCAAAGAGAGGACCAATGCTTGTGTTGGTATGGGAGACACTGTCAGAATCAATAGATAGATATCGTGTTCATCAAATGCTATAAAAAATGGGAATTTTGAATATACTAGTTGAATAAATCAGTTATGACATAACCATAATAACAACACTCCGGCTTGAGAATTCAGAGAAACTCCAATGCTCTTAAATGGTATGTAGACAATGGTTATGTAACTACAAAAAGTCCGCCATTGTTGACTGAAAACTAAATGCAATCATATCAGTTATCCGATGCCTTTGATTAAAATAAAAAACAAAACCATTTTGTCAACACAAATATTCATATTTTATTAATGTTAAAGGCATACGTCATACCCCATACTATCTAGGAGACATACGGGTTAATGTTAAAGGCATACGTCATACCCCATACTATCTAGGAGACATACGGGTTAATGTTAAAGGCATACGTCATACCCCATACTATCTAGGAGACATACGGGTTAATGTTAAAGGCATACGTCATACCCCATACTATCTAGGAGACATACGGGTTAATGTTAAAGGCATACGTCATACCCCATACTATCTAGGAGACATACGGGTTAATGTTAAAGGCATACGTCATACCCCATACTATCTAGGAGACATACGGGTTAATGTTAAAGGCATACGTCATACCCCATACTATCTAGGAGACATACGGGTTAATGTTAAAGGCATACGTCATACCCCATACTATCTAGGAGACATACGGGTTAATGTTAAAGGAAGAAGACTAAAGCCACATACATCATACTATCTTGAAGATTAAGACCCCATCGGTCGGAAGAAAGAAGGTACATGCCTCAGACCCTGGTCACCTCCCCCCCCCCCCCACCTCTTCGAATGATAATAAAAAAAGAAGAAGAAAACAAAACAACATTTATCCTGAGAACTCCGTATCCGAAGATGTAAGATAAACCTCCCCTAATTCCAAGGGATGATTGGCGATGTATATGTTTGGGTAGATTGCCTGGATATCCGAGGGTCATCTTTCATCCTATCAGCAATCAATACCAGGCTAATCACCGCTCAGTATAGGACCATTAACATCCGGCCACGTTAACTAGAAACAGACTCTGTCTAATGGTATATCAGGATATATCTGCTGGAACCAAAACTCGTCGCCAATAAAGGTCAACGATTATGTACACTTTGTTTCATGAGATAAATTGAAACGGTGAATCATTTCTTATCTATCTTAAACTGATCACCCACACACCTCTAAAGGCTAATCCATTCAAAGAGTTTGTATTGCAGATAAAGAAAATATATTCTTAATGAGAAAATTAATGAGTTATGAGCTGCCAGAATTCACGATTTTTCACAGCTTGTCACAACTCGATCTCTTTAAGTTCGTCGAAACCTGAATGATTCGCGTTTAAATTGATTATTTGGCAATCGGATGACCGATATTTCGTTTCGTTGTAACAAATTCAGCATCTTGTTTGTTATTTTATCACAATGTACAGTTAAGGTTTTATTAGCAACACAATAACTAAATTTAACTCATATATCTTGGCAGTTTGAATTCTGTATCACACATCTTATATTCGTTACAGGTTTTACTAATATTTTAGATTTCAGCGTTGAACTTTTCTTACGATCGGAATTTATGAAAAAGTGCGAATTTTGTCAGCTCACACAACTTTAAAACCCACACGAAGATCAACAAAGCCTGAAAATCCCATCTGTATGGACATGCAAGTTCTTTGTAAAACCAAATAGATGAACTGGCTTGTGTCTCAAAAATGTTACAATTTACGTAATTAAAACATTGAAACCACTCACAGTTGTTTATTTCCCCCCCCCCCCAAAAAAAAAACAAAAAAACAACAGTCATTCTATTAATCATAGCTTACTGAGAAGTCTTAAAACAAAGAAATCGACAAAACCAGAAGGTGATTGCTGATTAAAATAAATATTGTTTGTATGAAGCAGATATTTAGCACAATTGAACGGCAACAACAGAAAATGGTGAATTAGAATTAACACATGTTACATCTTCCTGTTAGAGTTGACTTCTCAGACAGTTGACATCATTCCTACTCTAATTAGACCGGAAATAGTGCTTGCCTATCCAGACGGTTAAGCTAAAAACGATTAATAACGACATTTACTTTCGGAGACGTTAGCTTCCGGTTTGCTGTACGGAATAGTCTGAAGACAGTCGACACATGCGCGAAGCTAAAACATGATAAAAGTGTCTTTCTCAGTGCAAATGAAACTACATTGGTCTAAAATCTTGGAATCAACCATAGGAGACAATCGAGATCGTGTATATCAACGGTAATAATTTATCTCTAATTTTAGAGGTCGATAAAATGGATAATTCTTGCAAAAAGTATATAAAAAGGGCAAAAGTATACTTTTAATTGAAGCAATGTCGTTTTAACTAGTGTCATATCAGAGTTCTGTTTGCATCCCTTAGACGAATTACTTTTTAACAAACAGACTGTACCCAAGAAAAAGGTCCACTTGAATGAATAACTATTCCTCATGTGTACCATGTTCATTGCGGAATAGTCCGTGAAAGACAATTTTGCATTGGATTTATTTTTGCCGCAAAAACACAGTGACAAACATTTCATTATTTTTTTTCCTAAATACGCAATACATTTCTGTTCATTTCGAAATATTGCTGATGTAAATTATCAATAGGGCAGCTAAATGAGCTTTATTCACCCTGAACATAAATATAAAACAAGGAAAGTATAACATTCGTCCAATCTTTGAAGCCTACAGCTAAAAATAATTTTTCGTTTTTCTGGACGTTTTTTCCGATATTTAAAGTGGCATGAGCTGCCAAAATGTTGATATTTTGACGTAAAAACATTATGTTGAAATTATTGGCTATTTTTCCTAGGACGTATAATTCAGAAGCTTTTTTGTGCTTCTAGTCTCGAAAATGTACGATAAAGTATTGTTTTGAACTAACTTTGGTGTAGAATGAATGAATGGTCGTCCCGGTTATTTAAATTTGTTTACTTTTCGAACAAATTTTCTGTTCGTACAGGCTACATACTGTATGGATTTTCCTTATTCCAACTCCAATCATTTAGTTGTTCGATGACCTTCAACACCTCTTACTGTCGTGACGATCAGAAATTATGAAAAAAGTGTGAATTTTGGCAGCTTATGCCACTTTAAAATCCTCAGGGAAATAAAGTCCCACTTCCCTGTGATCTAATTACGTTAATGCGGCTTCATTGACAATGTGATTGACTATAAAATAGAGGTTTATTTTTCATTTTAATATAGAAAGACAAACAAAAACTGTTAGTTTGTCAAACAGTAAGTTGGGATAGTGATTATCTTCAGATCCTTACGGTCGTAATTGAATAAGATGACGTCATTATTGATCACCTTTGTATTAAAGAACAAACATCTTCCATTTCCTTCTTTAATTTGTTGTTCAGCAAACAAAAGCAGCTCTATTTGTTTTAAGTTGTATGATATCTATAAAAAAGGCTCTTTTTATGCTGTTTGGAAATAGCAGTCATTATTTTAGAAATTCTGTTTTAACGGTAAAAAGTCTACATTTTGCAGCCCACGTTACTTTAAGGGATCCTTTTGTTTTTAAAGGTTTAAGAATAGAACGGCTCTAAAGAGATACATTGGGAAGACTATGGTTGCCAAGCAGACGGTGGAGACAGGGGTAATTTCACATAGATATATTTAAGTATTGAAACAGATATAACTTAAGTTAAATTTTCTATTCGACCATGTCTGAACCAATAAGACGGTTACATACGTTCATCACTGTGTGATTCCACAGAGAGGAGGTCCGAGTTAACGTCCGGCGTCTTTCGAGTCTCCCTTTGGCGTCTACACTGTTATCACAGAAAAAGTCGCATTAAAAGACATTTCCTAGTAGCTTAATCCAAGTCCAACTTAGATGCCTGGCAGGTCAATATTTGTAACACTGATAGTAATAAAAACGGATGCCGGATGATGTAGGCACATTTTCTGTCCTCTGATCCGTTATTAGGACAAGAAAACAACAAATACGTCCTGTTATTGCTCAGAAATTAACTAATCTCCAGGGTTGAAGGCAGGATGAAGAGTCTTGATTTATGACATGGAAGCTGAATATAGTTAATGATGACAGCATAATGAGGTAATTACCTCCCCTTTCATACAAATAAGAAGAATCTAACACCGAGACCTTTAAAGAAATGCTGAAGTTAAAAACACTACTTACTGATTCGTTGAAACTATCCTATATTTACCTATCGGTATACATTTTCAAATTAGGGAACTAAAGTTACAACCAAAGACAGATCATGTTATTTCATTAAAATTGATAAAGGGATAATTCCCGAATCGTCCGTTTTTGAAACCGTCGGATTTTCTCGAAGCCTATCTCTTTACCTTTGAGTTATCGTTGGAAAACGTCCAACGTTTATAGAACACGTGGCGGTGTGTGTAGTAATTATAACTGTCTTTTTATGACAAGCAAGGTTACAAAAGTCGTTGGATTATTTGATATAAATCAAGGGGTGGAAGCTAATGAGACCTGATGAAATGTTACATTTAAATGTGTCTTCATTTGACTCCACCTGTTAATACCAGACAAACAGTGGAGGTTATCCCCTATTTCCACAAGCAGATGCTTTGCGACAATATTATCTGGTATCGATGTAATAGAAGAATCTGTTTGGACACCCAATAAATCAAGCAGCTTTGAGATGAGTAATTCTCCGGTTAATTTCTCACTCGCCTTTATCGTTCTCGCCGGACTGTTAAAATCCCAAATTTACTGGTGTCGAGACATGGCTGATTTTGCAAAGGCACGAGATAAAACGGACACAGATAAGTGGATACGGGCCATTAAATGGGTCAATTAGAATAACAGTAGGAGCATCATTCAAGATACTTGGAAGTTTAAAGTGCTTCACTTCTAGAATAATAGGTTCTATAATTTGGGCGACTCACAAATAAAGCTTAAAAGTTTAAATTATTGATACTTTTACGTTAAGTCAAAATTGTGAAGTTATAGATACAATAATTATATATTGGAAGCTTTTAATAGTCGTACTGGTTTATAAAATGTACGTTTAAGTATTGTTCAGGGGTAGGAAATATACGCATAGGTATTGTTCAGTGGTAGGAAATATACGTTTATGTATTTCTCAGGGGTAGGAAATGTACGTTTGGGCATTGTTCAGGGGTAGGAAATATACGTTTAGGTATTGTTCAGGGGTAGGAAATACTAGTATACTTTAGGTATTTCTCAGGGGTAGGAAATGTACGTTTAAGTATTGTTCAGGGGTAGGAAATATATGTTTAATTATCCCGCATCAGACAAAATACTTGCTTTTGATTGGACGTCATCGATCACGTGGAGACGTGATATTTTTCCGTATCAGGCAGACCGAGTTCGTATCAGGTTACCTAGAGTTACTTGCCCCTGAATACACGTTGCGACAAAGTGTGCACGTCTGCTAAAGTGAGTCGATATATACAAACAGAACATAGGCCTATCGATGTGCATGGCTATAGTTTTAGGCGCTGTGGAAACCTTTATCAGAGAATAGCAAGCGTACTTATCCCAAAATCTGCTGAATGTAGGTTACCTGGTTAGTCTAGTGGCCAGAACTAAGTAGAACTATCGCCGTATTCTCGATTTCGGTGTGACGTCATGGTCCCGAAAACGAGGCTGTTAATCCGAAAGTCGTTGAAAACAACTGCTAAGCGATAGCTTGTGCAGCTAGAACAAAAGGGTGGTAACAAGTTGTTTTCAACCACGATCATGTGGTTGTTAGGGCTTTGGAGACCACGTGATCTACAGACGTAGTACAGTGCCCAGATGTCCGAAATCGAGAATCGGTCTCGCGCGTATCGGCTGAGTTGTAAACACTTTCGCTAAGTCAAAAACTATCAACCAGACAAGGGTCGGCTAAGGAAGGGTCTTCAGCGGGATAAATTCGTTACACAGTCTGTGTGTGACCCAATACGGAAATATATGATGTGAGTAAAAACCGCATATTGGGCTCGGCTAACGCCTCGCCCAATATGGATTTTACTAACCCCATATATTTTCGTATTGGGTCACACACAGACTGTGTAACTAATAGTATTATTCAGGGGTAGGAAATGTACGTTTCAGTATTGTTCAAGGGTAGGAAATGTACGTTTAAGTATATCCCTAAAACGAACGATTCTTCTTCCCCGTTATTTATATCTATTTACTTCTCTAGCAGTTATACAGGTTATCATTTGTCCTCGAGTTGACATTAATCTATAATACTGTCTTGACAATATTAATTTATGAAAAAGTGCGAATTTAAATAATTTCCATACACATGTGCCAAAAGGTTGTCGCAATCTTAAATAAAACCAATTACTTATTATGTTATACAATGAATAATATGTAGAATATTAACTTAAATTGACATCTTTATACAATGTGTATTTAAGAATAACGCGCTTGGCAATTTTAGCAGATATTAGATTGAAAGCAACATTTTCAAAAATGATAACACTTAACAAGGACTTGAATATAGTGAACAAAGCCAAAAGCTGGTGTGTGTTTCTTTATGGACTAAATGTATATTAAACAACGTTTGCGTTAATTCCATGGTGGTCAAAAGGGGAGTGAGGAAGAAATAGGCATATTTTCCGAAATGCTCGTGAAAAGTGACGTGATACATGACATTCGATCTGCACAAACTGCCCTGAAAAGCAGAGATCCTGCATTACATAACCACCAAAATGGCACCAGTGATTTCGGTTATCCAAATGGCACCAGCGAGTTCGGTTATACAAATGGCACCAGCAACTTCGGTTATCCAAATGGAACCAGTGACTTCGGTTATCAAAATGGTACCAGCGACTTCGGTTATCCAAAGGGCACCAGCGACTCCGGTTATCCAAACGGTTCCAGCGACTCCGGTTATCCAAACGGTTCCAGCGACTCCGGTTATCCAAACGGTTCCAGCGACTCCGGTTATCCAAACGGTTCCAGCGACTCCAGTTATCCAAATGGTACCACCGACACTGTTTATAAAAATGGTACCAGCGACACTGTTTATAAAAATGGTACCAGCGACTGTGATTATTTGAAATACACTTATCAATGTATCAACAGGTTGAGTAATATAGAACGTAACAATATGTGTAAGCGTGTTTCTTGGGTTTCTTTACAGAACGGTTAGTCCAGGCGATTTCATGGAAACTACATGTAATAACACTGCCATGGATAATATTACCTGCTGTGGTTAATCAAGAACGCTGCAGAGACACCGATTTCCAAATCATGGTCATGCACATGGAAAAATTGACATTGCTGGTAACCCGTTAGTTTCTGATGTCCATGAAATTAGTCCCCGAGACAGGCTGGCAGTGCAAATCTCTATTAACAGGCGTTGGCAATCAGATATCAACCATCTGAGATTGTCTCAGCCAATAAGACTACTCGATATTGGAGATGAAAACTCTGACTTAATGTAAATCGTATATTGGATATCCCCGGAGTTTTCTTAACAGGTACTCGAGGAGCCGAGTTAAAAGACATTTCCAATAATACATGTCCCATTTTGTTACTCGTCATATCCGTATATTTCACTATAACGTTAGCTTATGTATTATAACCTAGGTATTAACTGATGCCTTTATAGTATCATATACACACAACATCTGACTTCTCTTGTAACAAACTGGCTTATGTACATCACCTCTAAAATTAATACACCAAATAAGTTAAACTGAACATTTAAAAAGGGCCAACACGGCTTAGAAATGCATACAGTTAAATGTTGTTAAATAATAGAGATGTTGTGAAGAAAATAATTAAAAACTGCAAAAGGTGAAACTATGAATGAAGGTTTGAAATTCAGTCCTAATTTCTAATGGATGGTTAAATTCCAACTTTTGCTGATTCAAAGACTGGTTAATATTGAATTTTAGCCCGAAATGCTGAGAATTTTTACATTCTAGGTTTTTTGGCATAAAAGTTGTTTGGTGTAAAGGGGTGATGCCGGCTGAGGTTACAAAAGTAGCCAATTATTATTTAATTATTAGAGACGTTATTTGTGTCCATCGTCTATCGATCCTCAAAAGAAGACTATAAACGGTCGGAGAGTGCAGATATTGCCCATGCCTTCTGATGAATAACCCTGGGGCCATTCGTCTTCAGCTCGACAAACTTCCTCAATCTTGCCAACTCTGACTTGGCTCTTTGAGTCTCAGACAATTGAAGATAATCATACAAAGATGGAAAGAGTAAGCTAAAACTGTCGCCACAGGTAATTATACACGGTCGATTGAAATAGGAAGTTGGCCAGAGCAAGTTGATACAGAAACACTAATTTTAAGATGGGAAACACAGCACATGGTCAGTTGTAATTTAGTAATTCAAAGGATGATTGGCATTAAAACGCAGTGACAATTGATTTCAAGAAAAAATCCTTTAATTTCTTATTTGAATGATTTTTGGACCACCGTCCGCAAACTGTACATAGTAAAGTTTGGTCATAAGACATATTAGTGTTTATCAAAGACTGATGAAGGTAATGGGCAATTGTATTTATTTTTGGAATTAATAGATGGATTCGGAAAAGCTATTTTGCTCTAAAGGACAGACATGGAACAGAAACGTTTGACAAGATGCCAATGGTAGAACCATGAAAGTCAGGTTCATTTTGGATAAAGTTTAAACAAATATTTTTCTATCTGTAATAATCATTATGCTGACCTGAGTAAATTAAAATCGATGTCTAAGGAAAATGGTCTTCAGCTGACGTGCAAAAAAAGGTTAACAGTTGATACGTCTTCGATCGTCAAACTGTGCTCATTTATAGACTAATTATTAGTTAAGTCAAACTATTAACAAACTTAGGAGAATTCAAACTCAATCATTAATTACAAATCAAAAGCCACAAAACTAAACGGAAAGGGAGTAAAAGTAAATACACGTCATTTCAAATGTCAAATAAGTGTATTTACAAAATTAGTCAGGCCAAATCGATTTTGGTGTGTTCAGTTCGTAAAAATGCTGGTTTCGGAAAGTTCTCGACTAAAGATCTGAATAAAATACCATGGGCTTCCTTTCAGATACAGACTCTCAATAACCGAAACACCATGGCTGGCCGTGAAATGCGATTGCAGAAAAAAATGTACTGATCAAATTCGAATGGTTAAGACAATAGATAAATTTATAGATTGATGCTATTCGCCACACTTACCGACGGCGTCGCCAGATTAAGCTCCTAGAAAACCGGACTCTGTGCCACAGAAATCCACGACTTTTCACAATGAGCGACCGGTGGGATTGTTGCACCTTTCAAATAAATGTCCTAACTATGGTATTTGTAGAATAAAAGCTCAGGAAAACATGGTAAAACGGATAACTACTAAAACCACTGACCTGATGGTACTCATAAAATGTTCCAAATGTACGCCACCCTTCTTTAGAATATCCAAGCTAACATGCTGAATGAAAGCCTACGACTTATGTCATCCTCACGGAAACAATAGTTAATCCCAATCAAATAGTTATTCAACACTGTCCGACATGCCGGTATCTGTAGTTCCTAATTAAACCAGACACTCCTGTTAGCAATAATCCATTTAGTCACATTTAACCATCGTTTTAACACTGTTGCTCACGCGTACAAACATAACTTCTATTATACAGAGACCTGTTTAAGAATATAATTCCCACACAACTCTCGTTATTCAACAACTCTAACAAGACATTCTGTTCACGAATAATGTGTCCAAATTGACTGTAAGTGGACTTGTACAATCGTAAGTACGTCTGTTTACTTGTAGTTACAGTTAAGCCATGTGGAGTGGACACAACAAGCCGGTGTATCGCAGAGAGACTAGGGACGCGGTAAACTATTCGACGAGGTTGGAACCAATGACAGCAGCTGCAGCCCTTCATCTCTGTTTCATATTTGCCACGGACTATTCGACTTAAAGCACTGCTCCCATTGGCTATCCCCAAGGAGTACCGTCTGGCTACAGTGGAGGTCACGTTAAAAGACATTTCCAATACCTCATTTTGTTAGTCGCCATCTCGGTGTATTTCCCTAACATAAAGAACGGGTGGTTTGTTGGATATCCGAGTAATCCACCTAAACATTTTCCTTATGATTCATTATCTTGGTATAGGTGAAACTTCAGATAATTTCCAGTGGAATGTAATCGTTTATGGTCACAGATGAAGTGGGTTTATAACCTCAGATTATACAATTCACTACGGACTTTACTTTTTATCTCCAACAGGCGTCTTTCAGCTCTAGAGAGTCGACCGTGAAGTGTCCTCTGTGTACAAAACCAATCACAACAGGGACAAATAGATGTAATTCTACTTTAAGATCAGCATTGGTTAATAACAAACCGGAAACAAAAACCACACTAGAACAAGAGCCCAAGAGCTACTTCGAGTCAATCGGAATTAAAAATGTCCACATTGTACAAAATAAAAAAAAACTTGTTTTCCAGCACTTGCAATTTTACTTAAAGGGACATTTGCGCAAAAATCCGGAACACTGTTTACATAAAACACAGTGGACGGTTTTCTGTATTTTTCCCAGACAGACCAAGTTAGGAACTTTCTGATTTTACCAAAAAAAAAAAGATTTGTCATCATTTTGTATTTTTAAATTACCCGTACCCGTAATGTAAACTAACCCCGAACATGAACATGCGCACCAACGCCCTAATGTTTGAGTCGTGTGGGTGGTCTAAGGGCACAGTATAATTGTACGTACTTTATCTGAGAAATACAGACTGGTGATCGGGTAAGAGTGACTCGAAAAACTTGCCGATAATTTTTTTAGTGTAAACCACAGATAGCAAAGCCTGAAATGAGGGTAATTCAACCATTAAGTTAACCGACAGTGATCGTTGTTGTGGTAATCAGGCTTCGATACTTAGTTTGTTTTCACTCCCATTACTTCATTCTAAACCTAACTGGACATGTTTTACATGTATGTGTCCTATGTTTAATTTTAGTGGTTTTAGTCGTAGTAAGCTCATTTAGATTTTCTAAACAAATGTTTAACAGGCTAGTGAGCCTTTAAAGATTGAAAAAGTCACCAGAAAATGACAATACTGTAACAATTACCAAATAGGCTATTATTCATTTTTGAGAATCTATTGTTTATTTGTTCATTTGAAAAAGGCGACAAAATGATTAAATGTTCGTCAAATGTTGATTGGATTGCTAGATTAGCTAAACTTTGTTTCAGTTTTTTCTATTTCTAGAAAATGCTTCATTTCGACTTTAATCATTTTATCGCCTTTTTCAAATTAAAAAGTAAACTAAACGAGAATGTTCGTTAAATGTTGATTGGATGGCTAGATTAGTTGAATTTTGTTTCCGTTTTCTGTTTCTA
Source organism: Lepidochitona cinerea (assembly GCA_963971465.1). Taxonomy (NCBI): domain Eukaryota; kingdom Metazoa; phylum Mollusca; class Polyplacophora; order Chitonida; family Tonicellidae; genus Lepidochitona; species Lepidochitona cinerea. The sequence goes on from OZ020559.1 coordinate 2,584,409, forward strand.
GAAAAGGCTTCATTTTGGACTTCTCTTTTGCGGCTTTTGTTTAATTTTTAAATTTAAAACCATCCTGAAAGTTATCTGGGACGTGTGTTAAACATTTTGCATCTGTATTTTAAAATTTACAGTTCCAATCGTGTTATTGAGAAAACTTCGGTGATACCCTTAACCTGAATGACTTTGGAACACAGCCTTGACAAAATGAAACATTTCGCGATGGCCTTGTTCAAACCACCAAGCTTTGAAAACGCCAACAATTCATCTGTCTCGATGACATTCCAATTTCGAGATACAAAGGTGGTCACTTTAATGAACTGAACATGTGACTTTAATCATTCGACAAAACAACATTATGAAATTCAATCTGACGTTTTTGTTTTATCTCCTACACTTAGCTAGTGATATCGTTAGTCACATCAAACATTTCAGACACTGGTAACTAGTGAAGATACCCTCCTTGACGTTTATAACAGTGGCCAATAAAGGGTGAAGCGAATTGACAGAGACAGTAATCAATCATCTTGCCTGGTTTTGTGACTTTTTCGGTAAATCGTTTAACAGTGGTTGAATTCCAAGTAAGTATTCACGCATAATGGGATGTCAAAATTATTATATATTTCTTATTACTTTTTAAAAATGTTACCCAAGCTGGCTTATGAAATTCCAGCCCCATGACGTGTTAAGGTGTGCGAGATCTCAGTCACTTCTAAAGGAGATCTCGAGAGAATACTATTGCTCTCTCACTGTAAAACATAACGAGTAGATGATCGTTTGTGCAATATGACGATAATGTACGCGAAACAGGTCTCCATGACGTCACAGTGAAGTTCTATAGATGGCGTAAGCAGATGCCTAATATTCGCCAAATCCTATTTTGAATTTTAATCAAATTGTCCCCTGTCATCTTTTTTATAAGAAAACCGTATATATGTTTGAAATTGAGTACATAGGCCTATATTAGTTAAAATGTCTTTTTGAAAAAAAGTGCACATTTCATTTCAAATCTAATGGAATTTTTTTATATTCTAAAACATTGACACAAATTGTCAAGGGCCTGTCTTTGTTGTGTTCTTATCATACTTTATGAATTGCCCGAAGTTTTGTCTATTGGATTTGCTTCTAAAAAAATAACGCTACAGATGGGTGATACCTGAACTATCGTGAAGATACCATTTCTTGTGCTTTATAAGATTCCAAAGGAAGATCACATCTTCTTGCTCAGTTTGTAAGATCTTCTCAGACGTTCTTTACATATTTACGGTGAATCCTTAAGACATGTGGGATAGATCATCCTCCGTTAAGTTGGTTTTGGGACGCCAGACAAGAATAAAACGATTACCGTTGAAAGGAGACTTAATGAATCGGATATAATCGGAGACATTGTAGAACGGATCAAGGGGAAACAATCCTTGGACATGTCTGTATTAGTACAGCACATCGTCATGATTAAAACTTACAATCACTAAATGTTGTCTGTATCTTCTATAATTCAGAAGCTTTTTAGTTCTTCTAGTCTCGAAAATGTACGATCAAGTATTGTTTTGAACTAACTTTGGCTTAGAATGAATGAATGGTCGTCCCGGTTATTTAAATTTTGTTTACATTTCGAACACGTTTTTGGTTCATACAGGCCACATACTGTATGGATTTTCCTCATTCCAACGCCAATCATTTAGTTTTTCGATGACCTTTAAAGTCTCTTACTGTTGTGACGTTCAGAAATTATGAAAAAAGTGTGAATTTTGGCAGCTCATGCCAAAAAGAATTATTAAAGAATAAAAATGGTAAAATACATACACCATAAAATATGCATTAAATATTGTCCAAGACGAGGAATAAAGTTCGAAAAATGGTAAATCGGAATGATTGTAGAGTCCATTGTCTTCCAATTAAGAAGTTAATATGGGCTTATCGAAGGCCTTCCTTTTTGGAAAATAAGAAGTATTTGACGAAGATAGTCTGATTGGGAAAATTCGATTGAGGCTACATCCGTTTTAACTGGCTTTATTGATTCAATCCGTCCAACTTCACGAAGGTTCCAGAAACGGACTTCTTACGGTACGCTTTAATTCGATTGAGGCTACATCCGTTTTAACTGGCTTCATTGATTCAATCCGTCCAACTTCACGAAGGTTCCAGAAACGGACTTCTTACGGTACGCTTTTCACACTCAGTGGGTTAACCAGGGGCTTGATATAGGAAACAATAGCGCACAAAGTTCGTAACCAGTGTAAAAAGCTATCAACGGTAAAACTAATTAGTCAATTCTAAGCAGACAAAAATGAAGAACTTCAAGGTTAGGGGAAAAAGCCACATATCAAAATTGATTTCTGTCATTACGCGCATGTGTGAAATCGAATGTGATAACATATGGAGGGCGTTGTATTTTGTACCATTTTTTAAGGAAAACAAAACAAAAACTAGAACTGATTGCTGCCTCTTACCCTCTCCCTCTTAGCATAAATCTCGTCTAAATTAAATACTTAGCGGTTAAATTTGGTTTATTAGCCTTAACAAGGATAAACAATTTACCATGAAAGGAGGCTTAGATAAGACGCCAAAGAGGGGATCAATTAGAGAGCTTGTCTTGGTGTATACATTATGTCATTATCGGTAGAAATCAAACTTGACCGTACAATGGCCACCATCTCACCATGGTAAATTGCAGTTCTTCCCAGATCGATCGAATCAATCCTTTAGATCATGCTTTTGTAGAAGAAAAACTCTTATTTCATCAGAGGGAGGGATCGTTTTTTCTCTTCCGAGAATGGTTTTATAGAAGACATGTGTCAAACATCACGCGGTCTCTGGAGATGAAGTTCTGACGTCACATTGTTCCTGACAACACTTATGTTGGCTTAACGCACTTAACAACGGAAGTAATTGTGTGTGAAGAGTAAAACTAATTTCTTCAGTTTAAGATAAAAATATAAATCCCCATAGAACGGAACCACCTGTTATAATAACTTTAAACTGATGCTGGTCGGATCAAAGTAAAGCATTTGTTTGTGTTCGTCCTTGTATTTGGGACTAATGCTGTCTAGATGTTGGGCAACCATTGTCAATGGAACAATAAAACAGTCGATACAATGTTTCAATGCCGTAAAAAGGTATCTTACTGTCGGCGAACTGTCTAAAAAATTAGCGGATAGGTAAAAACTCAAATTAACTTTAAAAAGCTGTCATTAGTTTACTTTTTATTTTCATGACGTTTATTGCCCACTTCCTCTAATTAGTCGCACGTTTGGAAGCTGATTAAGCATTTTGTTTCAATAAGTGAAGTATATTTTGTCTGTAGTTATAGCGGGCTAGCCTTGACAATGGCTTCAAATCTCGACTTGATGTCATTAATGTGAATATTAGGACAGAGTTTTTGTGTTATCTCATGGTAATGTCATCAGTACAGGTTAAGATATACATGGCCGATAAATAAAATGACGTCCCAATTTATTGCAATCCAAGAGATCAAATGGCAGTGTGGTTATGTGCACGGCATATATTTCCTTGTCCCCACAGTCACATCCAACAATCATTGACCAAAAGGGCGATTGTTTAGATAAATTGTGGTCAATATTTAAATTGTTTATGTCGATCGAAAACGGTTCATATTAACAAAGCAAAACACTTATAACTCTGTCAAAGTATTCATGTTCATGATATTATGTTTGAACTCTTTGGTAAACTTGGTTTATGACAATAAATGAAATACAGAAAGTTAAATTTTACGTATGGACGATTTTTTAATCAGTTTCCAAACGTCCGAGTAATTAAAAGAAACAAACAATAATCTTCAAAATCATTTAACTAAAGGTTTGTCTGTTTATTGTTATTATTATTTTAAGACCTATTTTTTAATGCAAGAATGAATTCAAATTCATTTTACCAATAAGCACTATTGAAGCGCCCTTTATATGTTGGGAGAACCCTTCGTTTAGGAAACACGCAAGAGAACTTTCAATTGCCTTGGAGATAATCTCCGCTAATTCCAAACGATGGCCAAAGAATGTAAATGTTTGTGGGAATAACTGGGTGATCTTAATGGCTTTAGAGTGAGTCGTCTTAATGCGTCAGTCCTGGCCACTTTAGGAAGCTAACAGCATTCAACCTCAGACATTCCAAATCCAAGCATTCTAACAAGAAGCTGGAGCAGATTGACCTCTGGAAATATTTAAGACCAGATGGAAACTTAGCATCCTAAGACCTTACTGGTCTCTAAATTCTATGTGTAAATCAGCCTTACATCGTCAATATTTTCCATCCACTCGTCAACGTGGAATGAGTCGTCTGGCATTTTGAGCATTCAGGATATTGTAGATCATAAAGAACTGACAAACATTCAGAGCTAACAATATATTATACGACCTGGTAATGAATATCCCCATTATGATTCACACGAGTTCGGCTTTGTTCAAACCTAAGATGAACTGATGTGATATTATCACCTTGTCACTCTGTTCAAGACAACTAAATCCAAAGTAACAGCAAAGGCCTTTTATCACGTACTTTGCTTTTAACGGTTGCAAAGTAAATCTCGCCTAAATTAAGCGAATAGCCGTGGTCTTAGTAGCCTTGACAAACGCTTTACTGTGAATGGAAGCTTAATTAAATGGATACAATCCGACAAGTGAGACGTCAAAGAGAGGACCAATGCTTGTGTTAGTATGGGAGGCACAGTCAGAATCAATTTATAGATATCGTGTTCATCAAATGCTATAAAAAAAGGGAATTGTGAATTAACTGGTTGAATAAATCAGTTATGACATAATCATAACAACAACACTCGGGCTTGAGAGTTCGAAGAAACTCCAATGCTCTTAAATGGTATGTACACAATGGTTATGTAACTACAAAAAGTCCGCCATTGTTAACTGGAAACTAAATGCAACCATATCAGTTATCCGATGCCCTTGATTAGAATAAAAAAAAAACTTGTTTTTCAGCCAACCATATTCTCAACAAAAAATATTGGTATTTTATTGGTATGAAGTTTTTAGGTGTCCATAAACCTACGGGTTAATGTTAAAGGCATACGTCATACTTTCTAGAGGACTATTAAAGACAAATACATCATACTTTCTGGGAGACTAAAGCCCCATTGGTCGGAAGAAAGAAGGTACATGTCTCAGACCCTGCCCCCCCCCCCCCTCCCCCCATCCCCGCTTTCAAACAATAATAAAATAAAATATAAAAAAAAAACACATTTATCTTGAGAACTCCGTATCCGAAGATGTAAGATGAACCTCCCCTAATTCCAAGGGATGATTGGCGATGTATATGTTTGGGTAGATTGCCTGGATATCCGAGGGTCATCTTTCATCCTATCAGCAATCAATACCAGGCTAATCACCGCTCAGTATAGGACCATTAACATCCGGCCACGTTAACTAGAAACAGACTCTGTCTAATGGTATATCAGAATAGATCTGCTGGAATCAAAACTAGTCGCCAATAAAGATTAACGATTATGTACAGTTTGTTTCATGAGATAAACTGAAACGGTGAATCATTTCTTATCTAGCGCAAACTGATCACCCAAACAACTCTAAAGGCTAATCCATTCAAAGAGTATGCATTCCAGATAAAGAAAAAAATCTTAATGAGCAAATTAATGAGATATGAGCTGCGAGAATTCACAAGTTTTAACAGCTTGTCACAACTCGATAAGTTCGTCGAAACCTGAATGATTCGCGTTTAAATCGATTCTGTGGCCGAAGTTTGTCAACACAATCGGATGACAGATATTTCGTTCCGTTGAAACAAATTCAGCATCTTGTTTGTTATTTTATCACAAAGTACAGTTATGGTTTTATAAGCAACACAATAACTAAATTTAACTCATATATCTTGGCAGTTTGAATTCTGTATCACACATCTGCTATTCGTTACAGGTTACACGCTGAAATATTTTAGATTTCAGCGCCAATCGTTATAGTGAACACTTTAGGTAAAATACAATACACTTCATCTTAAAGACAATATCTACCTGGTCCCGAAACATGATTTATTCATTTTTTATGGCTTTCCTACAAGTAGCTATGGTTAATTATTCTCAGATGTCAAGGTGACTGGATGTCACTGAAACATGTGCACACCTGGTATGCTGAACTGCTATTGGTGTATTTAGGTCAAATAAACCAATCATATTGCCAATTGCAATGTGTGCACATGTTTCAGTGACATCCAGTCACCTTGGCATCTGAGAATAATTAACCTTAGCTTCTTGTAGGAAAGTCATAAAAAATGAATAAAACATACTTTGGCACCAGGTAGATATTGTCTTTAAGATGAAGTATAATGTATTTTACCTAAAGTGTTCACTTTAAGTTTCCCCAAGGTACTTTTGACGCTGAACTTTTCTTACAATCGGAATTTATAAAAAAAGTCTCTATTTTGGCAGCCCACACAACCTTAAAACCCACAGGAAGATCAACAAAGTCTGAAAATCCCATCTGTATGGACAAGCAAGTTCATTGTAAAAATACATAATCAAATAGATGAACTGGCTTGTGTCTCAAAAATGTTACAATTTACGTAATTAAAAGAATGAAACCACACACAGTTGCTTATTTTTTTCCAAATAAAAAAAATCAGTCATTCTATATATTAATCTTAGCTTACTGAGAACTCTTCAAACAAAGAAATCGACAAAACCAGAAGGTGATCGATGATTCAAATGAATATTGTTCGTATGAAGCAGATATTTGGCACAATTGAACGGCAACAACAGACAATGGTGAATTAGACTTAACACATGTTACATCTTCCTGTTAGAGTTGACTTCTCAGACAGTTGACATCATTCCTACTCTATTTAGTCCGGAAATAGTGCTTGCCTATCCAGACGGTTAAGCTAAAAACGATTAATAACGACATTTACTTTCGGGGACGTTAGCTTCCGGTTTGCTGTACGGAATGGTCTGAAGACGGTCGACGCATGCGCAAAGCTAAAACGTGATACAAGTGTCTTTCTCTGTACGAATGAAACTACATTGGTCTAAAATCATGGAGTCAACCACAGGAGACAATGGAGATCGTGTATATCAACGTTATGATTAATCTTTAATTGCAGAGGTCGATAAAATGGATAATTCTTGTAAAAAGTATATAAAAAGGGCAAAAGGATACTTTTAATTGAAGCTATGTCCTTTTTTACAGGTGTCATATGTTAATTTTGCTTGCATCCCTTTGGCGAATTACTTATTAACAGCCAAACTGTACCCAAGAAAAAAGTCCACTTTGCATGAAATCATTATTCCTGATTTGTACCATGTTCATTGCGGAACAGTCCGTGAAAGATAATTTCGCATTGGATTTATTTTTGCCGCAAGAACACAGTGACAAACATTTCATTATTTATTTGTTCCAGCCTTATTAATAACGCTTATGTAAATACGCATTACACTTCTGTTCATTTCAAAATATTGCTGATGCAAATTATCAAAAGGGAAGCTAAATGAGCTTTATTCCCCCTGAAAATAAATATAAAACAAGGAAAGTTTTTCATTCGTCGAACCGTTGAAGCCTACAGCTAAAAATAATTTTTCGTTTTTCTGGACGGTTTTTCCGATCTTTAAAATCCTCAGGAAAATAAAGTACCAATGAAACACTTCCCTAATTACGTTAATGCGGCTTCATTGCACATGTGATTGTCTATAAAATAGAGGTGTATTGTGCATTTGTATATAGAAAGACAAACAAAAACTGTCAGTATTTCAAACAGTAAGTGGGAAAAGTAATTGTCTTCAGATCCTTACTACGGTAATTGAATAAGATGATGTCCTTATTGATCACATTTGTAAGACGAAACATCTTCCATTTCCTTCTTTAATTTGTTGTTCAGCAAACACAAGCAGATCTATGTGTTTAAGTGGTATGATATCCACAAAAAAGCTCTTTATTTATGCTGTTTGGGAATAAAAAATATAAATTTAGAAATTTAGTTTTAACGGTAAAAAGTCTACATTTTTCAGCCCACGTTACTTTAAGGGATCCTTTTGTTTTTAAAGGTTAAAGTATAGATCGGCTCTAAAGAGATACATTGAGAAGACTATGGTTGACAAGCAGACGGTGGAGACAGGGGTAATTTCACATAGATATATTTAAGTATTGAAACAGATATAACTTAAGTTAAATTTTCTATTCGACCATGTCTGAACCAATAAGACAGTTACATACGTTCATCACTGTGTGATTCCACCGAGTGAAAGTCCGAGTTAACGTCCGGCGTCTTTCGAGTCTTACTTTGGCGTCTACACTGTTATCACAGAAAAAGTCGCATTGAAAGACATTTCCTAGTAGCTTAATCCAAGTCCAATTTAGATGCTTGGCAGGTCAATATATTTAACACTGATAGTAATAAAAACGGATGCCGGATGATGTAGGCACATTTTCTGTCCTCGGATCCGTTATTAGGACAAGAAAATAACAAATACGTCCTGTTATTGCTCAGAAATTAACTAATCTCCAGGGTTGAAGGCAGGATGAAGAGTCTTGATTTATGACATGGAAGCTAAACATAGTTAATGATGACAGCATAATGACGTAATTACCTCCCCTTTCATACAAATAAGAAGAATCTAACACCGAGACCTTCAAAGAAATGCTCAAGTTAAAAACACTACTTAAAGGCCCACCTGCCGCCGTAGCCTGTTTAAATTTGCTAAGAAAACCAATTTACATGAGCTTACTGCGACTAATATCACTAAACTTAAACATAGGACACATAAAACATGTCTAGTTAGCTTTAGAATGCAGAAATGGGGTGAAAAACAATTGAAGAATCGAAGCCTGATTACAACAACAACGATCTGTGTCGGTCAACTTTAGTGTTGAATTACCCTCATTTCAGGCCTTTTTATCTGTGGTTTACACTCAAACAGTTATCAGCAGACTTTTCCAGTCGATGTTAACCGATCGTCAGTCTGTATTTCTCAGATAAATAGGCCTACGTAAAATTACACTGTGCCGTTAGTTCACTCACTCAAACATAAAATCGCTCCTGCGAGCAGTTTGGTTTGTTTACGTTCCGGGCACCTAACAATTCCAATTCAAATTAAAAATACAAAGTGACGTTCAAACTTTTAAATTTTGGTAAAATAGAAAGTTCCTAACTTATATTGTCTGGGAAAATACAGAAAACGGTCTTTCTTTTTTAATGTAAACAATATTCCTGATTTTCGCGGCAAGTGTGCCTTTAATGATTCGTTGAAACTAACCTATATTTACTTATCGGTATACATTTTCAAATTAGGGAACTATAGGGAACTTACAACCAAAGAACAGATTGTTTCATTAAAATTGATAAAGGAATAATTCCCGAATCGTCCGTTTTGAAACCGTCGGGTTTTCTCGAGGCCTATCTCTTTACTTTTGAGTTATCGTTGGAAAACGTCCAACGTTTATAGAACACGTGGCGGTTTGTGTAGTAATTATAACTGTCTTTTTATGACAAACAAGGTTACAAAAGTCGTTAGATTATTTGATATAAATCAAGGGGTGGAAGGTAATGAGACCTGATGAAATGTTACATTTAAATGTGTCTTCATTTGACTTCATCTGTTAATGCCAGACAAACAGTGGAGGTATATCTCCATTTTTCACAAGCAGATGCTTCGCGACAATATTATCTGGAGCCTGTCTCACAAAGCGGCGTAGCATAAGTTTTCACGTAACTGCCATAGCAACCCATACTGTAGAGATACGCTAGTATGAAAGTTACGCAAAAATACATCTACGCCGCTTTGTGAAATAGGACCCTGGTGTCGATGTAATAGAAGAATCTTGTTGGACATCCAATAAATCAAGCAACTTTGAGATGAGTAATTCTCCGGTTAATTTCTCACTCGCCTTTATCGTTCTCGTCGGACTGTTGAAATCCCAAATTTACTAGTGTCGAGACATGAGCTGATTTTGCAAAGGCACGAGATAAAACGGACACAGATAAGTGGATACGGGTCATTAAATGGGTCAATTAGAATAACAGCAGAAACATCATTCAAGATACTTGGAAGTTTAAAGTGCTTCACATCTAGAATAATAGGTTCTATAATTTGGGCGACTCACAAGTAAAGCTTAAAAGTTTAAATTATTGATACTTTTACGTTACGTCAAATTTTTGAAGTTATAGACTCAAGAGTTACATATTGGAAGCTTTTAATAGTCGTACTGGTTTAGAAAATGCACGTTTGGGCATTGTTCAAAGGTAGGAAATGTATGTTTGGGCATTGTTTAGGGGTAGGAAATGTACGTTTAGGTAGTGTTCAGGGGTAGGAAATGTACGTTTATGTATTGTTCAGGGTTAGGAAATGTACGTTCAAGTATTATTCAGGGGTAGGAAATGCACGTTTGGGTATTGTTCAGGGGTAGGAAATGTACGTTCAAGTATTATTCAGGGGTAGGAAATGCACGTTTATGTATTGTTCAGGGGTAAGAAATACATGTATACGTTTGGGTATTGCTCAGGGGTAGGAAATATACGTTTAAGTATTGTTCAGGGATAGGAAATACATGTATACGTTTAGGTATTGCTCAGGGGTAGGAAATATACGTTTAGGTATTGTTCAGGGGTAGGAAATATACGTTTAGGTATTGTTCAGGGGTAGGAAATATACGTTTAGGTATTGTTCAGGGGTAGGAAATATACGTTTAGGTATTGTTCAGGGGTAGGAAATATACGTTTAGGTATTGTTCAGGGTAGGAAATGTACGTTTAAGTATTGTTCAGGGGTAGGAAATATACGTTTAGGTATTGTTCAGGGTAGGAAATGTACGTTTAAGTATTGTTCAGGGGTAGGAAATATACGTTTAGGTATTGTCCAGGGATAGGAAATGTACTTTTAAGTATTGTCCAGGGATAGGAAATGTACGTTTAAGTATTGTCAGGGATAGGAAATGTACGTTTAAGTATTGTCCAGGGATAGGAAATGTACGTTTAAGTATTGTCCAGGGATAGGAAATGTACGTTTAAGTATTGTCCAGGGATAGGAAATGTACTTTTAAGTATTGTCCAGGGATAGGAAATGTACGTTTAAGTATTGTCCAGGGATAGGAAATGTAAAACATAAATTGAAATGAAACAACCTTTGCGTTAATTTCATGGCGGTGAAAAAAGTAGTGAGGAAGAAATAGGCATATTTTCGGAAATGCATAACATTCGATCTGCACAAACTGCCCCGAAGAGCAGAGACCGTGTACCAGAGACTTCGGTTATCCAAATGATACCAGCGACTTCGGTTATCCAAATGATACCAGCGACTTCGGTTATCCAAATGATACCAGCGACTTCGGTTATCCAAATGATACCAGCGACATTGGTTATCCAAACGGTACCAGCGACTGTAATTATCTGTCTACTCAATGTATCAACAGGTTGTCTTATACAGAACCCTGTGCACGTGTACATAACCCTGTAAAAATGGCACCAGCAACTTTTTGGGCTGAATACAAATGGCGTCGAAAGTAAATATCAAAATGTTTTGCTACAGACGAAAAAAGAAAAGAAACATAATTATAAATTTATTAAATGCTTATATCATTTAGAAAGATATTTGTTTATATATTATGTTTAGTCCGGTAAAGCACATGTTGTGTAACGCAAAGAAGAGGCGCAGTTTCGGTACATTCCAGGAATCCTCCAATACTTCAAATATAAAACTGATCGCGCCTGAGAGTATTTCGGTCCCTTACATTATCACGAGGACACTTTCGATGGGCCCTGAAGAGGATATGGAAATTGTACGTTACCCGGCTACATTTTGGTCGCCACATTCAAAATTACCTACAGTCTATCAGAGGGTATTTCACGCACGTAAATCCCCGAAGTCATCAGAGTGTATCAACAGGTTAAAACGTAACAATATGTATAAGCCTGTTTCTTGGGTTTCTTTACAGAACGGTTAGTCCAGGCGATTCCATGGAAACTACATGTAATAACACTGCCATGGATAATATTACCTGCTGTGGTTAATCGAGGACGCTGCAGAGACACCGATTTCCAAATCATGATCATGCACATGGAAACATTGACATTGCTGGAAACCTGTTAGTTTCTGGGGGGTATTTAATAAAACCGCTAAGGGCTAAGGTTAGCCGGCTATGGGACGTAGTCGGCTAAGTTTTTTGACTACACCGTTTCCCCAACAAAAAGTCAGACTACGGGCCTAAATATTTCTGGCTAACTTAGACCAAAATCCTTAGTCACCTACAGAGGTGGCTAAATAGTAAAACAAACATAGAAGCAGCTTTTGTAAATGTTGAATTTCGAAGGGCAATGCGACGAGAGAGAGTTTTTGTCGATAGAGAGAATTCCCTTGAGGTTTAAAATGACCATAAAATAAAAGAGAGATTTCGTTTCAATTGGGCGACGATTTATTATATTTTGAATATGGTAAAGGATGAGTTGGATTGATGGATTGATTGGTGTTGTACACCGCGCTCAAGATTATTTCACTCATATGGCGGCGTTGTCAGTTTTATGGTGGAAGAAAACTGTGCTCTATATCCGGAGGAAACCAACGACCTTCCGGTGGTAACTGGCAACCATTCCACATATAGGTCGTTCGAGTGAAAACCCAGTCAGAAATTGTCCCATGTTTGTTGTGCCATCCAATGGTACCTTGAACGTTTTGTTCGTATGGCTACCGGACAATACCTTGAGCGGGTGAAGTTGTGATTTTCCTACTCGCAGGTAAATAAAACATCCCCGTTCATAAGGTTTGGTTTTAATCATATTGATATTGTTAAGAGTAAGTCAAACTAATACTTAATCTTTAAATCTAAAAAAACCGAAAGTGGCATAACACTGAGGGGTAAAGGGTGGGGGTGCTCCGGGACTCAATAGAGCGTTGTATACTTTCACTGGCGAATCTAACACCTATGGGTAGCCCGTTAGTTCCCACTCATGTCCTGAAATTCCCGTGTCCGCTCCCCTCCCCCCAATTACCTTGGCGTAAAACATCCCGGGAAGACTGAAACAAAGCGTTTTTTTTTTACTACGAACTTGTTTTCATTTGTTGGATTTTCAGGAATTCCAAATGTGATAGGTTTGGCAGACTGCACACATGTCATTGGGTCAACATTTAGTTGGCTATCGTAAGTCGTCTAAGAGCATAGCCAACTTTGGCCTGGTGAAACGATTTAGCCACTTTTTCGGCTAGTCGACTTACGATAGATCAAAAACTACAGCTAGCCGACTATCCGTGTTTAGTCGACTACGAGAGTTTTATGAAATACCCCCCTGATCAGTCCATGAAATTAGTCCCCGAGACAGACATAGGCTGGCAGTGCAAATCTCTATTAAAGGAGGGGAAATCTCTAGAAATACATAGGGATTATCGTCGATAACAACCTTCAAAGTACTTAAAACATTTCACGTCAATTACCTCCAGTGACCCTCAAGCTAATAAAAACAGACAGAAGTATGTCCTTTCAGTGGCTTATCTGTGTAGCCATTTTTCCGTTTTAGGATGACGTGATGTTGGTGTAGCTATTTTTAGATCAATAATAACGTATTTTTACCGCTCTCTAATGTAGAAGGGTAGATTTATAGGTCCAAAAAAACATGGCGACAAACTTGAAGTGGGAAGATTGTCTCCGAATATATAGGTCAGTATGCAACCGCGCGCCATTACTTAGCCAGCCATTGGCTAAATTGCGTCACATGACTACTCTATAACGCACTTAAATTTGTATTCAACAATAATTGGATAAAACTAATGAAAATATGGTGGCGGCCTTGTGAATGGCCTATGCAACTTATTCTCAATTGTAACGCCACCTTCAAATTTCAATTATTCACTTACGAGGGGATAAAACATACATTGGACAGTTGTTTTGGACTAAATGAACTCTACTCTTTCCATCTAAACTAGTCTAAAGCTTAGGTTTTCTTTCCCTTTAACAGGCGTTGGCAATCAGATATCAACCATCTGAGATTGTCTCAGCCAATAAGACTACTCGATATTGGAGATGAAAACTCTGACTTAATGTAAATCGTATATTGGATATCCCCAGAGTTTTCTTAACAGGTACTCGAGAAGTCGAGTTAAAAGACATTTCCAATAATACATGTCCCATTTAGTTACTCATCATATCCGTATATTTCACTCTAACGTTAGCTTATGGATTATAACTTAGGTATTCACTGATGCCTTTATAGTATCATATACGCACAACATCTGACCGAAGACTGTCTTTCATTACTTGTAACAAACTGGCTTATGTAGAATGTGTTTTGTAGAGACTAACTGACTGGGATTTGTGACGACGGATTAAAGGATAACCGGTGCAACCCACCGCCTCTATCACCCACCAGTTGCACCCCACTGGTGCAACCCACCGCCTCTATCACCCACCAGTTGCACCCCACTGGTGCAACCCACCGCCTCTATCACTGTACATCACCTCTAAAATTAAGGCCAAATAAGTTTAACTGACCATTTAAAAGGGGCCAATGCGACTTTGAAATGCATACAGTTAAATGTTGTTTAATAATAGAGATGTTGTGGAGAATAATTAAAAACTGCATGATTAAAAAAAGGTGAAACTATGAATGAAGGTTTTGAGTTCAGTCCAAATTTCTAATGGGTGGTTTAATTCCAACTTTTGCTGGTTCACAGACTTGTTAATATTGAATTTTAACCCGAAATACTGAGAGTTTATGCATTTAAGGTTTATTAATATACAAGTTGTTTGGTGTAAAGAGGTGACGCCGGCTGAGGTTACAAAAGTAGCCAATTATTATTTAATTATTAGAGACGTTACTTGTGTCCGTCGTCTATCGATCCTCAAAGGAAGACTATAAACGGTCGGAGAGTGCAGATATTGCCCACGCCTTCTGAGGAATAACCCTGGGGCCATTCGTCTTCAACTTGACAAATTTCCTCAATCTTCCCAACTCAGACTTGGCTCTTTGAGTCTCAGACAATTGAAGATAATCATACAAAGATGGAAGGAGTAAGCTAAAACCGTCGCCACAGGTGGATCGAAATAGGAGGTTGGCCAGAGATAGTTGATACAGAAACACTAATTTTAAGATGGGAACCACATCACATGGTCAGTAGTAATTTAGTAATTCAAAAGATGATTGGCATAAACACAGTGACAATTGATTTCAAGAAAAATTCCTTTAATTTCTTATTTGAATGGTTTTTGGATCACCCGTCCGCAAACTGTACATAGTAAAGTTTGGTCATAAGAACTATTAGTGTTTATTAAAGACTGATGAAGGTAATTGGCAATTATTTTCATTTTTTTTGGAATTAACAGATTGGTTCGGAGAAGCCATTTTGCTCTTAAAGACAGACATGGAAAAGAAACGTTTGACAAAATGCCAATGATAGTCACCCAAAACCATAAGAGTCAGGTTCATTTTGGATAAAGTTTAAACAAATATTTTTCTATCTGTAATAATCATTATGCTGACCTGAGTGAATGTCTAAGGAAAATGGTCTTCAGCTGACGTGCAACAGTTAATACGTTTTAGATCGTCAAACTGTGCTCATTTAGAGACTGATTATTAGTTAAATCAAGCTATTAACAAAATTAATTCAAACTCGATCCTTAATTACAAATCGAAAGTCACACAACTAAACGGAAGGGACTAAAAGTAAATACACATCATTACAAATGAAAGCTCAGGAAAACATGACAATAAAACGGATAACTACTGAAATCACTGACCTGATGGTACTCATAAAATGTTCCACATGCAAGTCACCCTTCTTTAGAATATCAAAGCTAACATGCTGAATGAAGGTAGGGCCTACGACTTATGTTATCCTCACGGAAACAATAGTTAATCACAATCAAACAGTTATTCAACACTGTCCGACATACCGGTATCTGTAGTTCCTAATTAAACTACACACTCATGTTAGCAATAATCCATTTCATCATTTTTAACCATCGTTTTAACGCCGTTACTCTCACGTACAAACAGAACTTCTATTGCGCAAAGACCTGTTTAAGAATATAATCCACACATAACTCTCGTTATTTAACAACCCTCACGAGACATTCTATTCACGAATAATGTGTACAAATTGACTGTAAGAGGGCTGGTACAATCGTGAGTACGTCTGTTTACGTGTAGTTACCGTTAAGCCATGTGCAGTGGACACAACAAGCCGGTGTATCGCAGACAGACTAGGGACGCGGTAAACTATTCGACGAGGTTTGAACCAATGACATCAGCTGCAGCCTTTCATCTCTGTTTCATATTTGCCACGGAGTATTCGACTTAAAGCACTGCTTCCATTGGCTATCCCCAAGGAGTACCGTATAGATACAGTGGAGGTCACGTTAAAAGACATTTACAATACCTCATTTTGTTAGTCGCCATCGCGGTGTATTTTCCTAACAAAATCCACCAAAACATTTCCACATGATTCGTTATCTTGGTATAGGTGAAACATCAGATAATTTCGAGTGGAATGTTATCAATAAGGTGAAGAATTACTTATGGATAACTTCTTCTTGGTTTATCAAAGTCTTTGATAACGATGTAAGAACTACATCGAAACGTCGTCACCCAATAAACCAAGAAGTTGTTATCCATAAGTAATTCTTCACCTTATTGTAAACCTTTCAACTTCTAAATGACATTGAAAGATTTGGAATGTTATCGTTTATGGTCACAGATGAAATGGGTTTATAACCTCGGATTATACGATTTACTACGGCTTTTTATCTCCAACAGGCGTCTATCAGCTCTAGAGAGTCGACCGTGAAGTGCCCTCTGTGTACAAAATCAATCACAACAGGGGCAAATAGATGTAATTCTACTTTAAGATCCAGCATTTGTTAATAACAAACCAGAAACAAAAACACACACTAGAACAAGAGCCCAAGAGCTACTACGAGTCAATTGGAATTACTGTCCACATTGTACCAAATAAAACTTGTTTTCCAGCACGTTCTTGCAATTTTACTTAAAGAGACATTTGCTCGAAAATCCGGAATACTGTTTACATAAAACACAGTGGGCGGTTTTCTGTATTGTTCCCAGACAGACCAAGTTAGGAACTTTCTAGTTTTACCAAAAATAGAAAGATTTGCCATCATTTAGTATTTTTAATTTGAAATTGAAAATTAGACTTATCATGTACCCGCAATGTAAACAAACCCCGAACCTGAACATATGCACCAACGCCATAATGTTTGAGTCATGTGAGTGATCTAAGGGCACAGTATAATTTTAAGTACTTTATCTGAGAGATACAGACTGTCGATCGGGTAAGACTTGCCGATAACTTTTTGAGTGTAAACCATAGATAAAAAAGCCTGAAATGAGGGTAATTCAACCACTAAGTTAACCGAAACTGATCGTTGTTGTGGTAATCAGGCTTCGATTCTTCGTTTGTTTTTCACTCCCATTTCTTCATTCTAAACCTAACTGGACATGTTTTATGTGTCTTATGTTTAATTTTAGTGGTTTTAGTCGTAGTCAGCTGGTGTAGATTGGTTTTCTTAACAAATGTTCAACAGGCTACGGCGGCTAGTGAGCCTTTAAAGATTGAAAAAGTCAACACCAGAAAATGATAATACTGTAACAATTACCTAATAGGCTATTATTGATTTTTGAGAATCTATTGTTTATTTGTTCATTTGAAAAAGGCGACAAAATGATTAAATGTTCGTCAAATGTTGATTGGATAGCTAGATTAGCTAAACTTTGTTTCAGTTTTTTTCTAATTCTAGAAAATGCTTCATTTTCGACTTTAATCATTTTGTCGCCTATTTCAA
Organism: Lepidochitona cinerea; assembly: GCA_963971465.1. Lineage (NCBI taxonomy): Eukaryota > Metazoa > Mollusca > Polyplacophora > Chitonida > Tonicellidae > Lepidochitona > Lepidochitona cinerea. Next base: position 2,602,143 of record OZ020559.1, read on the forward strand.
ATTAAAAAGTAAACAAAACGAGAATGTTCGTTAAATAATGATTGGAAAGCTAGATTAGCTGAATTTTGTTTCCGTTTTCTATTTCTAGAAAATGTTTCATTTTAGATTTCTGTTTTGCTGCTTGTGTTTAATTTTTAATTTTAAAACCATCCTAAAAGTTATCTGTAACGTGTGCTGAACATTTTGCATCTGTATTTTAAAATTGACAGTTCCAATTGTGCTATTGAGAATACCTAGGTGATACTTTTAACCTGAATGACTTTGGAACACAGGCTTGACAAAATGAAACATTTCTCGATGGCCTTGTTTCAAACCACCAAGCTTTGAAAACGCCAACAATTCATCTGTCTCGATGACATTCCAATTTTCGAGATACAAAGTTGGTCACTTTAATTACCTGAACATGTGACTTTAATCATACGACAAAACAACATTATGGAGTTCAATCTGACGTTTGGTTTTATTCATCTCCTACACTTAGCTAGTGATATCGTTAGTCACATTATACATTTCAGACACTGGTAGCTATTGAAGACACCCTTGACCCTTATAACAGTGGCCAATAAAGGGTGAATCGAATTGACAGATACAGTCGTCATCTTGCCTGATTTTGTGACTTTTTCGGGAAATCGTTTTACATTTATTTGAATTCCAAGTAAATATTCACGTATAACTGGATGTCAACATTATTATATATTTCTTATTACTTTTAAAAAATGTTACCCAAGCTGGCTTATGAAAATTCCAGTCCTGTGACGTGTTACGGTGTACGAGATCTTTGCCACTTCTAAAGGAGATCTCGAGAGAATACGATTGCTCTCACATATTATTCACGGTCAAACATAACGAGTAGATGAACGCTAGTACAATATGACGATAATGCACGTGAAACCGGTCTTCATGACGTCACGATGAAGTTCTATAGATGACGTAAGCTGATGCCTTATATAAGCCACATCCTATTTGGAATTTTAATCAAATGAAAACTTGGCTGATAGTCAAATGATTTTTTTTTATTGTACAACATACTTTATTTCTTTGTCGGAATTCTACAAGCCCCTTGGGGTTTCTTCCCACCAGATATTTTTCTTGTCATTGTGTAATTGGTTGTTATGCTTTATCTGGCGAATAAAACAACAAACGAACAAATTGTCCCCTGCCATCTTTTTTATATCAAAACCATATATATGTTTGAAATTGAGTGCACATATTTGTTAAAATGTCTTTTTGAAATAAAGTGCATCTTTCATTTCAAATCTGATGGAAGATTTTTTTATTTTAAAATATTGACATAAATTGTCAAGGGCCTATCTTTGTTGTGTTATTATCATACTTTATAAATTGCCCGAAGTTTTGTCTATTGGATTTGCTTCTAAAAACGTAACACTATAGATGGGCGATATATGAACTATCGAGACGATCAACTATATATACCATTTCTTGTGCTTTATAGGATTCTAAAGGAAGACCACATCCTATTGCTCAGTTTGTAAGATCTTCTTAGACGTTCTTTACACATTTACGGTTAATCTTAAGACATGTGGGATAGATCATCCTCCGTTAAGTTGGTTTTGGGACGCCATACAAGAATAAAACGATTACCGTTGAAAGGAGACTTAATGCATCGGATATAATAGGAGACATTGTAGAACGGATCAAGGGGAAACAATCCTCGGACTTGTCTGTATGAGCACAGCACATCGCCATGATTAAAACTCACAATCACTAAATGTCGTTTATATCCATATAATTAAACTGGTGTTGTACAGTAAGATTCCTATTGGATTTTAATTATATTTAACCAACGCCTAAAGGAGAATCACCCGGCTGTGTTTTTTTCAATTCCGATAGTCAGAAGTAAACAGTTATTTGGCTTTCATTAAAGAATAAAATGGTTACATACATACACCATAAAATAGGATTCCAGAAAATTCTACTGACCAAGGCTAAGCTCCTGTCAGTCGTCAACCTAATGAAATGACATAGTTTTGGTTTGTTACAACAATTTATGGGGTATAGAGGTCTAAATGATATACCTCTTTTTAACACAATTAGAAACTTGTCTCCATGGTTATTTTAGACAAGAAGATTTTCCCTGTGCCCGTGCGTTTAAGTGTTCATAAATAAAAGATGCATTAAATATTGTCCAAGATGAGGAATAAAGTACATGTATTTATGTTCGAGAAATAGTATATCTGAATGATTGTCGAGTCCATTGTCTTCCAATTAAGAAGTTAATATGGGCTTATCAAAGGCCTTCCTTTTTGGAAAATAAGAAAAATTTTACAAAGACTAACTGATTGGGAAAATTCGATTGAGGCTACATCCGTCTTACTGGCTTTATTGATTCAATTCGTCCAACTTCACGAAGGTTCCAGAAACGGAGTTCTTACGGTCTGTTTTTCATACTCAGTAGGCTAACAAGGGGCTTGACATCGGAAACAATGGCGCACAAAGTTCCTAACCAGTGTAAAAAGCTATCGACGGTAAAACGAATTTGTCAATTCTAGACAGACAAAAACGAAGAACTTCAAGGTTAGGGGAAAACAAACACATATCAAAATGGATTTCTGTCATTATGCGCATGTGTGAAATGGAATGTGATAACATATGGAGGGCGTTGTATTTTTGTACCATTTTAAAGGAATAAAAAAAAAAGAACTAGAATTGAGTGCTCCCTCTTACCCTCTCCCTCTTACCATAAATCTCGCCTAAATTAAATACTTAGCGGTTAATTTGGGTTTAATTAGCCTTAACAAGGATAAACAATTTACCGCGAAAGGAGGCTTAATGTATACCGACAAATGAGACGCCAAAGAGGGGATCAATTAGACAGCTTGTCTTGGTGTATACATTATGTCATATTCTAATCCAAATAAATGTGTTAGCGTATTCTGATTGGCTAACGTCAGATAATTTGAGACATATAAATTTAGCTTTATATGCCTCAAATTGTGTTCCATCGTTTCACTAATTGGTATTACTACGCGTCGCTGCTGTTGCTATGTAGAAGAAATCATGGCGGCTACAGCTGACAGCGAGACACATTGGTCCAGCGACGAAGAATGCGAAATGGAAAATTTCATAATTTCCCTTGAATCCTTAAAATTGAATTCGGACTCTGAATTAATGGATACAGCAGTTGAATTTGAATCTTCGCGCGTTTACTGCATTGATACGGTCAACGATGGCGCAGCTAGGGCATGTAGTCTTCGACGTTCCGTCAGGGGAGTCCGCTGAGGAAGCAGAACAGTCCGCCCGAGATGGTCCATCGACAGAGGGGGGCAGTTTTCTGGCGAGGTCCGTCACTTTCGTGTTCTTCAAAGTGACGAACTTGATTAGCTGGAGGCGGCGTCCCGAAGAAGTGAAGTTGAATCTGAAGTAGAAAGTTGGTTTGAAACCCAAATCACAGATTCAAAAATCACAAAATCACAGATTCCAACGAACACAAGAACGATTTTAATTTTATTTATTCATTGTTTTTGTCCGAGGAAAACTAGGTCATAAAGGGGGATAACTCCTTTCATACTACCTCGCAACTGGACCCAGCGTTCTTTGGATAAATGAATAAATGTCGTCTAAACGCATCAACACACTGTTGTTTTTGTTTTTTTGTTTGTTAATATTAAAACCTAAATTACAAGTAAATAAAATAATAAGATATTTGCAACAATTTTGACGTTGTGGAGAAACTATATTGTGCGGATGTGTCACTGGCTGGCGGGGTGACTTGGCTAATCTTGGGGAATCTCCGAAAGCTGACCTACATTTTAATCTTTCCTTTCAATCAGTTTGAACGAACTTATCGGAATGTTACTGTGGATTTGGATTAGAATGGGGATAACCGTGTTGAATTCGAGGATCTGAGGCGGTTAATGCTTGATTTAACGGTCGCAAATACCCGTTTTACCGGCTCCGCTAACGCGTCGCCGGTAAAACTAAATTTGCGACCGTTAAATCAAGCATTAACCGCCTCAGATCCTCGAATTCAACACGGTTATCCCCTAATTATATTGGTAGAAATCAAGCTTTACCGTAAAATGGTCACCATCTAACCATGGTAAATTGCAGTTCTTCCCAGATCGTTCGAATCAATCCTTTAGATCATGTTTTTGTGGAAGAAAAACTCTTATTTCATTAGAGGGAGCGATCGTTTTTTTCTCTTTTGAGAAGGGTTTTATAGAAGACATGTGTCAAACATCACGCTGTCTCTGGAGATGAGGTTCTGACGTCACATTGTTCCTCACAACACTTATGTTGGCTTAACGGACTTAACAATGGAAGTAAATGTGTGTGAAGATTAAAACTAATTTCTTCAGTTTAAGATAAAAATATAAATCCCCATAGAAAACCGTCGCTACAACGTTTAAATGCCGTAAAACGGTATCTTACTGAGGGCGAACTGTAAAAAAATATTAGCGGATCTTGCTCAAACAATTAGGTAAATAATTGAGAAAATTAACTGAAAAAAGCTGTCACTTTTCATTTTCCTGACGTGTATTGTCCACTTCCTCTAATTAGTCGCACGTTTGAGAGCTGATAAAGCATTTGTTCTAATAATTGAATTTAATTTGTCTGTTTATTGTTATTATTAATTTCAGATCTATTTATTAATGCAAGAATGAGTTCAAATTCATTTTACCAACAAGCACTATTGAAGCGCCCTTTATCTGCTGGGAAAACCGTTCGTTTAGGAAACACACAAGAGAACTTCCAATTGCCTTGGAGATAATCTCCGCTAATCTCAAACGATGGCCAAAGAATGTAACTGTTTGTGGGAACAACTGGGTGATCTTAATGGCTTTGGAATGAGTCGTCTTAATGCGTCAGTCCTGGTCAGTTTAGGAAGCTAACATCATTCAACCTCAGACATTTCAAATCCAAGCATTCTAAGAAGAAGCTGGAACAGTTTGACCTCTGTTAATATTTAAGACGAGATGGAAACTTAGCATCCTTACTTGTCTCTAATTTCTATGTGTAAATCAGCCTTACATCGTCAACATTTTCCATCCACTCGTCGACGTGGGATGAGCCGTCTGGCATTGTGAACATTCAGGATATTGTACATCATAAAGAACTGGCAGTTTCAGAGCTAACAATATATTATACGACCTGGTAATGAATATCCCCATTATGATTCACACGAGTTGGGCTTTGTCCAAACCTAAGATGAGCTGATCTGATATTATCACCTTGTCACTCTGTTCAAGACAACTAAATCCAAAGTAACGGCAAATGCCTTTTATCACGTACTTTGCTTTTAACGGTTGCAAAGTAAATCTCGCCTAATTCAAGCGAATAGCTGTGGTCTTAGTAGCCTTGACAAACGCTTTACTGTGAATGGAAGCTTAATTAAATGGATACAATCCGACAAGTGAGGCATCAAAGAGAGTGTTGTTTAGTGGTAGGAAATGTACGTTTAAGTATTGTTCAGGGGTAGGAAATGTACGTTTAAGTATTGTTCAGAGGTAGGGAATATACGTTTAAGTATTGTTCAGGGGTAGGAAATGTACGTTTAAGTATTGTTCAGTCGTAGGAAATATATGTTTAAACGTTGTTCAGGGGGTAGGAAATGTACGTTTAAGTATTGTTCAAGGATAGGAAATGTACGTTTAAGTATTGTTCAGGGGTAGGAAATGTACGTTTAAGTATTGTTCAAGGGTAGGACATGTACGTTTAAATATTGTTCAAGTGTAGGAAATGTACGTTTAAGTATTGTCCAAGGGTAGGACATGTACGTTTAGATGTTGTTCAAAAGAAATGTATTCCTAAAACGAACGATCCTTCTTCCCCGTTATTTATGTTTATTTACTTCTCTAACAGTTATACAAGCTATCATTTATTATTTAGTTTTTGACGAACTTCAAACCTGACAATTTTAATTTATTAAAAAGTGCGAATTTCAACAATTTTCATACACACGTGTCAAAAGGTTGTCGCAATCATAAATAAAACCAATTACTTATTATACAATGACTAATATGTAGAATATTAACTCATATTTGCATCTTTATACAATGTGTATATAAGAATAACGCGCTTGGTAATTTTAGCAGATATTAGACTGAAAGCAACATTTTCAAAAATGATAACACTTAACAAGGACTTGAATATAGTGAACAAAGCTACAAGCTGGTGTGTGTTTCTTTATGGACTAAAGGTATATTAAAAAAACATAGTGGTCAAGAGAGGAATGAGGATGAAATAGGCTTATTTTCCGAAATGTTCCTCAAAAAGTGACGTCATACATAACATTCGATCTGCACAAACTGCCCAGGGGGCTGTTTCTCGACACGGACGTAACTTTGCGCCTGGTCGTAACGTCATGGCAACATATACCTTTAACATTACTTTACGACTAGGCGCAAAGTTACGACGGGCGTAAATGCGTTGAGAAACAGCCCCCCAGAAGAGCAGAGATCGTGTATCACGTAACCACTGCGTACGTGCGCAACGGAGGGCGTCTTTAGCGCCATTTATCATTGAACTTATTAACTTTTGTTACCGGATTACTTTTGAATGTTCTGCGCCAGAAATTTAAATTTCTTTTTGGTCAAACTGGAAAAGTACACACAACATACATAAGTCAAATTAAAAAATGTTGCCTAAGGATGCCCATAAAACCTTTATCTACGAGTAGGGAGTTTATCTATGCATATAAAAAGACCAAGTTTTGGCGTTGTGTATAACTTTATTTTTAACTTAAAGGTCACTTTTCTATGATATGGTTAATTAATATTTGCAACTGATCTGATAGTATTCGCCAGAAAATCCTCTAAATGGTAATACTTAAACTACTTCGGTTATCTAAATGGCACCATCGACTCTGTTTATCCAAACGGTACCAGCGACAGTGATTATTTGTAATAGCCTTTTCAATGTATCAACAGGTTGAGTTATATAGAACGTAACAATATGTATAATCCTGTATGCGTTGGTTTCTTTACAGTACGGTTAGTCCAGGTGATTCCATGGAAACTACATGTAATAACACTGTGATGGATAACTTTACCTGCTGTGGTTAATCAAGAACGCTGCAGAGACACCGATTTCCAAATCATGGTCATGCACATGGAAACATTGACATTGCTGGAAACCTGTTAGTTTCTGATGTCCATGAAATTAGTTCCCGAGACATAGGCCGGCAGTGCAAATCTCTATTAACAGGCGTTGGCAATCAGATATCAACCATCTGAGATTGTCTCAGCCAATAAGACTACCCGATATTGGAGATGAAAACTCTGACTTAATGTAAATCGTACATTGGATATCCCCCGAGTTTTCCTAACAGGTACTGGAGAAGTTGAGTTAAAAGACATTGCCAATAATACATGTCCCATTTAGATACTCATTGTATCCGGATATTTCCCTCTAACGTTAAGTCATGGATTAGAACCTAGGTATTCACTGATGCTTTATAGTATCATACACACAACATCTGACAGACGACTTTATCTCATTACTTGTAACAAACTGGCTTATGTATCATATATGACGGATTAAACCTACCGCCTCCATCACTGTACATCACCTCTGAAAGTAAGGCCAAATAAGTTTAACTGAAAAGGGGCCTTAGAAATGCATACAGTTAAAGTGGCATGAGCTGCCAAATTGTGATATTTTGACGTAAAAACAGAATGTTGAAATTATCGTCTATTTTTCTCGAGACGTATAATTCAGAAGCTTTTTAATGCTTCCAGTCGCGAGCATGTACGATAAAGTATTGTTTTGAACTAACTTTGGCTTAGAATGAATGAATGGTCGTCCCGGTTATTTAAATTTTGTTTACTTTTCGAACAAAATTCCGGTTCGTATAGGCCACATACTGTAGGATTTTCCTCATTCCAACGCCAATCATTTAGTTTTTCGATGGCCTTCAAATCCTTTTACTGTCGTGATGATCAGAAACTATGAAAAACGTGCGACTTTTGGCAGCTCATGCCACTTTAAATGTCGTTAAATAATAGAGATGTTGTGAAGAATAATTACAAACTGCAAAAGGTGAAACTATGAATTACGGTTTTGAGTTGAGAATTTCTGATGGATGGTTTAATTCCAACTTTTGCTGATTCAAAGACTTGTTAATATTGAATTTAAGCTAGAAATACTGTGAATGTATACATTTTAAGTTTATTAATATAAAAGTTGCTTGGTGTAAAGAGGTGATGCCAGCTGAGGTTACAAAAGTAGCCAATTATTATTTAATTATTAGAGACGTTACTTGTGTCTGTCGTCTATCGATCCTCAAAAGAAGACTATAAACGATCGGAGAGTGCAGATATTGCCCATGCCTTCTGATGAATAACCCTGGGGCCATTCGTCTTCAACTCGACAAACTTCCTCAATCTTGCCAACTCCGACTTGGCTCTTTGAGTCTCAGACAATTGAAGATAATCATACAAAGATGGAAGGAGTAAGCTAAAACTGTCGCCACAGGTAATTATACACGGTCGATCGAAATAGGAAGTTGGCCAGAGAAAGTTGATACAGAAACACTAATTTTAAGCTGGGAAACACAGCATATGGTCAGTGGTTTAGTAATCCAAAGGATGATTGGCATTAAAACACAGTGACAATTGATTTCAAGAAAAATTCCTCTAATTTCTTATTTGAATGGTGCTTGGGTCATCCGTCCGCAAACTGTACATAGTAAAGTTTAGTAATAAGAACTATTTGTGTTTATTAAAGACTGACAAAGGAAATTGGCAATAATTTTTTTTGGAATTACCAGATGGTTTAGAAAAGTCAGTTTGCTTTTTCGGACAGACATGGAACAGAAACGTTTGACAAGATGCCAATGGTAGTCACCTGGAACCATGAAAGTCAGGTTCATTTTGGATAAAGTTTAAACAAATATTTTCGAACCTGTAACAAGCATTATGCTGACCTTAGTAAATGTCTAAGGAAAATGTTCTTCAGCTGACGTGGAAAAAAGGGGTAACAGTTGATACGTCTTTAGATCGTCAAACTCATTTATAGACTAATTATTAGTTAAATCAAACTATTAACAAACTTAGGAGAATTCAAACTCAATCATTAATTACAAATCAAAAGCCACACAACTAAACTGAAGAGAGTAAAAGTAAGTACACATAATTACAAATGTCAAATTAGTGTATTTACAAAATTAGTCAGGCCAAATTGATTTTGATGTGTTCAGTTCGTACAAATGCTGGTTTCGGAAGTTCCCGAGTAAAGATCTGAATAAAATACTATGGGCTTCCTTTCATTTACAAAATCTCAATAACCGAAACACCATGGCTGGCCGTGAAATGCGAATGCAGAAAAAAATGTACCGAAAAAAATTCAAATGGTTAAGACAATAGATAAATTTATGGATTGATGGTATTCGCCACGCTTACCGACGGCGTCGCCAGATTAAGCTCCTAGAAAACCGGACAGAAATCCACGACTTTTCACAATGAGCGACCGGTGGGATTGTTGCACCTTTCAAGTAAATGTCCTAACTATGGTATTTGTAGAATAAAAGCTCAGGAAAACATGATAATAAAACGAATAACTACTAAAATCACTGACCTGATGATACTCATAAAATGTTCCAAATGCACGCCACCCTTTTTTAGAATATCCAAGCTAACATGCTGAATGAAGGTAGGGCCTACGACTTATGTCATCCTCACGGAAACAATAGTTAATCCCAATCGGTTATTCAACACTGTCCGACATACCGGTATCTGTAGTTCCTAATTAAACCAGACACTCCTGTTAGCAATAATCCATTCCATCATATTTAACCATCGTTTTAACACTGTTGCTCTCACGTACAAACAGAACTTCTATTACACAAAGACCTGTTTAAGAATATAACTCCCACATAACTCCGGCTATTTAACAACTCTAACGAGACATTCTGTTCACGAATAATGTGTCCAAATTGACTGTAAGAGGACTGGTACAATCGTGAGTACGTCTGTTTACTTGTAGTTACCGTTAAGCCATGTGGAGTGGACACAGCAAGCCGGTGTATCGCGAAGAGACGTGGTAAACTATTCGACGAGGTTTGAACCAATGACTGCAGCTGCAGCCCTTCATCTCTATTTCATATTTGCCACATAGTATCCGACTTAATGCACTGCTTCCATTGGCTATCCCCAAGGAGTACCGTGTAGATACAGTGGAGGTCACATTAAAAGACATTTCCAATACTTCATTTTGTTCGTCGCCATCTCGGTGTATTTTCCTAATATAAGGAACGGTTGTTTTGTTTGATATCCGAGTAATCCACCAAAACATTTCCACATGATTCGTTATCTTGGTATATGTGAAAATCAGATAATTTCCAGTGGAATGTTATCGTTTATGGTCACAGATGAAGTGGGTTTATAACCTTATATTATACAATTTACTACGGACTTTACTTTTTATCTCCAACAGGCGTCTATCAGCTCTAGGGAGTCGACCGTGAAGTGTCCTCTGTGTACAAAACCAATCACAACAGGGACAAATAGATGTAATTCTACTTTAAGATCAGCATTGGTTAATAACCAATCAGAAACAAAAAACACACTTGAACAAGAGCCCAAGAGCTACTCCGAGTCAATCGGAATTACAAGTGTCCACAGTGTACAAAATAAAACTTGTTTTTCTGCACGTTCTTGAAATTTTACTTAAAGACACAATTGCGCGAAAATCCGGAATACTGTTTACATAAAACACAGTGGACGGTTTTCTGTATTTTTCCCTGACAGACCTAGTTAGGAACTTTCTATTTTTGCCAAAAATAGAATAATTTGAAATCATTTAGTATTTTTAAATTGAAATTGAAAATTAGATTTATAACGTACCAGTAATGTAAACAAATCACGAACCTGCCGATACAAAACGTACCCATGATTTTTGAGTGTAAACCACATTTAAAAAAGCCTGAAATGAGGGTAATTCAACCACTAAGTAAACCGACACTGATCGTTGTTGTGGTAATCAAGCTTCGATTCTTCGTTTGTTTTCACTCCCATTTCTTCATTCTAAACCTAACTGGACATGTTTTACATGTATGTGTCCTATGTTTAATTTTAGTGGTTTTAGTCGTAGTGAGCTCATTTAGATTTTCTAAACAAATGTTTAACAGGCTAGTGAGCCTTTAAAGATTGAAAAAGTCACCAGAAAATGACAATACTGTAACAATTACCAAATAGGCTATTATTCATTTTTGAGAATCTATTGTTTATTTGTTCATTTGAAAAAGGCGACAAAATGATTAAATGTTCGTCAAATGTTGATTGGATTGCTAGATTAGCTAAACTATGTTTCAGTTTTTTTCTATTTCTAGAAAATGAAGCATTTTCGACTTTAATCATTTTGTCGCCTTTTTCAAATTAAAAAGTAAACTAAAAGAGAATATTCGTTAAAGGGGCATGAGCTGCCAAAATGTTGATATTTTGACGTAAACACAGAATGTTGAAATTATCGGCTATTTTTCTCAAGACGTATAATTCAGAAGCTTTTTAGTGCTTCTAGTCTCGAAAATGTACGATAAAGTATTGTTTTGAACTAACTTTGGCTTAGAATGAATGAATGGTCGTCCCGGTTATTTAAATTTTGCTACTTTTCGAACACGTTTTCGGTTCGTACAGGGCACATACTGTATGGATTTTCCTCATTCCAACGCCAATCATTTAGTTTATCGATGGCCTTCAAAGCCTCTTACTGTCGTGACGATCAGAAATTATGAAAAACGTGGGAATTTCGGCAGCTCATGCCCCTTTAAATGTTGATTGGATAGCTAGATTAGCTAAACTTTTTCCCGTTTTCTATTTCTAGAAAAGGCTTCATTTTGGACTTCTGTTTTGCGGCTTGTGTTCAATTTTAATTTTAAAACCATCCTTAAAGTTATCTGGAACGTGTGTTAAACATTTTGCATCTGTATTTTAAAATTGACAGTTCCAATCGTGTTATTGGGAAAACTTCGGTGATACTCTTAACCTGAATGGCTTTGGAACACAGCCTTGACAAAATAAAACCACCAAGCTTTGAAAACGCCAACGATCTATCTGTCTCGATGACATTCCAATTTTCGAGATACAAAGGTGGTCAATTTAATGAACTGAACATGTGACTTTAATCATTCGACAAAACAACATTATGGAATCAATCTGACGTTTTTTTTTATCTCCTACACTTAGCTAGGGGTATCGTTAGTCACATTAAACATTTCAGACACTGATAACTATTGAAGACACGCTTGACGTTTATAACAGAGGCCAATTCAGGGTGAATCGAATTGACAGAGACAGTCGTCATCTTGCCTGACTTTTTCGGGAAATCGTTTAACATTTAGTTGAATTTCAAGTAAATATTCACGTATAATGGGATGTCAAAATTTTTATATATTTCTTATTACTTTTTAAAAATGTTACCCAAGCTGGCTTATGAAATTCCAGCCCTATGACGTGTTGAGGTGTGCGAGATCTCAGTCACCTCTAAAGGAGATCTCGAGAGAATACTATTGCTCTCTCACTGTAAAACATAACGAGTAGATGATCGTTTGTGCAATATGACGATAATGTACGCTAAACAGGTCTCCATGACGTCACAGTTCTATAGATGACGTAAGCAGATGCCTTATATTCGCCACATCTTATTTTGAATTTTAATCAAATTGTCCCCTGTGATCTTTTTTATAAGAAAACCATATATATGTTAAAAATTGAGTGCACATATTTGTTAAAATGTCTTTTTGAAATAAAGTGAATATTTCATTTCAAATCTGATGGAAGATTTTTATATTTTAAAACATTGACATCAATTGCCTATCTTTGTTGTGTTATTATCATAAATGTCTTCTAAGACTTTACAAACTGTCCGAAGTTTTGTCGATTGGATTTGCTTCTAAAACTTAACACTACAGATGGGCGATATATGAACTATCGAGAAGATCAACTATAGATACCATTTCTTGTGCTTTATAAGATTCCAAAAGGAAGATCACATCCTATTGCTCAGTTTGTAAGATCTTCTCAGACGTTCTTTACACATTTACGGTCAATCCTTAGGACATGTGGGATAGATCATCCTGCGTTAAGTTGGTTTTGGGACGCCAGACAAGAATAAAACGATTACCGTTGAGAGGAGACTTAATGAATCGGATATAATAGGAGACATTGTAGAACGGATCACGGGGAAACAATCTTCGGACATGTCTGTATGAGCACAACACATCGTCATGATTAAAACTTACAATTACTAAATGTTGTCTATATCTTCTATAACTCAGAAGCTTTTTAGTTCTTCTAGTCTCGAAACTGTACGATAAAGTAAAGGGATAAACTTGTCTCCATGGTTATTTTAGACAAGAAGATTTTCCCTGTGCCCGTGTGTTTTCGTGTTCATAAATATATTTGTTCGAGAAATATTAGATCTGAATGATTGTCGAGTCTATTGTCTTTCAAGTAAGAAGTTAATATGAGCTTATCAAAGGCCTTCCTTTTAGGAAAATAACAAATATTTGACGAAGACTAACTGATTGGGCAAATTCGATAGAGGCTACATCCGTCTTAACTGGCTTTATTGATTCAATCCGTCCAACGTCGCGAAGGTTCCAGAAACGGAGTTCTTACGGTACGCTTTTCATACTCAGTGGGTTAACAAGGGGTTTGATATCGGAAATAATAGTGCACAAAGTTCGCAACCAGTGTAAAAAGCTATCGACGATAAAACTGATTTGTCAATTCTAGACAGACAAAAACGAAGAACTTCAAGGTTAGGGGAAAAAGCCACATATCAAATTGATTTCTGCCATTACACGCATGTGTGAACTCGAATGTGATAACATATGGAGAGCGTTGTATTTTGTACCATTTTACCATTTTAAAGGAATAAAAAAAAAGAACTAGAACTGAGTGCTCCCTCTTACCCTCTCCCTCTCACCATAAATCTCACCGAAATTAAATACTTAGCGGTTAAGTTGGGTTTATTAGCCTAAACAAGGATAAACAATTTACCGCAAAAGGAGGCTTAATGGATACCGACAAATGAGACGCCAAAGAGGGGATCAATTAGAGAGCTTGTCTTGGTGTATACATTATGTCATACTATATTGGTAGAAATCAAGCTTTATCGTAAAATGGTCACCATCTTAAACCATGGTAAATTGCAGTTCTTCCCAGATCGTTCGAATCAATCCTTTAGATCATGTTTTTGTAGAAGAAAAACTCTTATTTCATTAGAGGGAGCGATCGTTTTTTTCTCTTTTGAGAAGGGTTTTATAGAAGACATGTGTCAAACATCACGCGGTCTCTGGAGATGAAGTTCTGACGTCACATTGTTCCTCACAACACTTATGCTGTCTTACCGCACTTTATAACGGAAGTAATTGTGTGTGAAGAGTAAAACCAATTTCTTCAGTTTAAGATAAATATATAAATCCCCATAGAACGGAACCACCTGTTAAAATAACTTTAAACTGATGCTGGTCTGATCAAAGTAAAGCATTTGTTTGTGTTCGTCCTTGTATTTGGAATTAATACTGTATAGATGTTGGGCAACCATTGTCAATGAAAGAAAACAGTCAATATAATGTTTAAATACCGTAATAGGGCATCTTACTGAGGGTGAACTGTCAACAAATTCTGCTCAAACAATTAGGTAAATAATTAAGCAAATTAACTTTAAAAAGCTGTAGTGTCAGTAGTAGTTTACTTTTCATTTTCATGACGTTAATTGCCCACTTCCTCTAATTAGTCGCACGTTTGGAAGCTGATTAAGCATTTTGTTTCAATAAGTGAAGTATATTTTGTCTGTAGTTCACACAGTATATTAGCGGACTAGCCTTGACAATGGCTTCAAATCTCAACTTAATGTCATGAATGTGATGTTTTTACTGTTATCACGTGGTAAATGTCATCAGTACAGTTTAAGATAAACATGGCCGATAAATAGAATGACGTCCCAATTTATTGCAATCCAAGAGATCAAATGACAGTGTGGTTATGTGGACGGCATGTATTTCCTTGTCCTCACAGTCACCTCCAACAACCATTGACCAAAGGGCGATCTACGCCCACTGACATTGATGTTTGGATAAATTGTGGTCAATCTTTAAATTGTTTATGTCGATCGAAAACGGTTCATATTAACAAAGCAAAACACTTATAACTCTGTCAAAGTATTCATATTCATGATATTATGTTTGAACACTTTGTTAAACTGACACTAATTGAAATACAGAAAAATAGATTTTACGTATGAACAATTCTTTAATCAGTTTCCAAACGTCCGAGTAATTAAAAGAAACAAACAATAATCTTCAGAATCATTTATCTAAAAGCTTGTCTGTTTATTGTTATTATTAATTTCAGATCTATTTATCAATGGAAGAATGAGTTCTAATTCATTTTACCAACAAGCACTTTTGAAGCGCCCTTTATATGTTGGGAGAACCCTTCGTTTAGGAAACACGCAAGAGAACTTCCAATTGCCTTGGAGATAATCTCCGCTAATTCCAAACGATGGCCAAAGAATGTAACTGTTTGTGGAAATAACTTGGTGATCTTAATGGCTCTAGAGTGAGTCGTTTTAATGTGTCAGTCCCGATCACTTTAGGAAGCTATCAGCATTCAACCTCAGACATTTCAAATCCAAGCATTCTAAGAAGAAGCTGGAACAGATTGACCTCTGGAAATATTTAAGACGAGATTGAAACTTAGCATCCTTACTGGTCTCTAAATGGTATGTGTAAATCAGCCTTACATCGTCAATATTTTCCATCCACTCGTCAACGTGGAATAAGCCGTCGGGCATTGTGAACATTCAGGATACTGTACATCATAAAGAACTGGCAGTTTCAGAGCTAACAATATATTATAGGACCTGGTAATGAATATCCCCATTATGATTCACACGAGGTCGGCTTTGTCCAAACCTAAGATGAACTGATGTGATATTATCACCTTGTCACTCTGTTCAAGACAACTAAATCCAAAGTAAAGGCAAATGCCTCTTATCACGTACTTTGCTTTTAACGGTTGCAAAGTAAATCTCGCCTAAATTAAGCGATTAGCTGTGGTCTTAGTAGCCTTGACAAACGCTTTACTGTGAATGGGAGGTTAATTAAATGGATACAATCCGACAAGTGAGACATCAAAGAGAGGATCGGTGCTTGTGTTGGTACGGGAGACACAGTCAGAATCAATAGATAGATATCGTGTTCATCACATGCTATAAAAATGGGAATTTTGAATATACGGGTTGAATAAATCAGTTATGACATAATCATAACAACAACACTCCGGCTTGAGAGTTCGGAGAAACTCAAATGCTCTTAAATTGTATGCAGACAATGGTTATATAACTACAAAAAGGCCGCCATTGAAGACTGGAAACTATATGCAATCATATCACTAATCCGATGCCCTTGATTAAAATAAAAAAAACTTGTTTTTCGGCCAACCATATTCTCAACAAAAAATACTGATATATTATTGGTATAAAGTTGTTGTGTCCATAAACCTACGGGTTAGTGTTAAAGGCATACGTCATACTTTCTAGAGGACTAGTAAAGACAAATACATCATACTTTCTAGGACGTTAAAGCCCCATCCGTCGGAAGAAAGAAGGTACAGGTTCCAGACCCTGCCCCACCCCCACCCCTGCTTTCAAATAATAATAAAAAAGAACAAACATTTATTCTGAGAACTCCTTACATACATCATACTTTCTAGAAGATTAAAGCCCCATCGGTCGGTAGAAAGAAGGTACATGTCTCAGACCCTGACCCCCCCACCCCCCCCGCTTTCAAATAATAATAAAAGAGGAACAAAAAAAAAACATTTATCCTGAGAACTCCGTATCAGAAGATGTAAGATAAATCCCCACTAATTCCAAGAGATGTATATGTTTGGGTAGATGGCCTGAAGATCAGAGGGTCATCTTTCATCCTATCAGCAATCAATACCAGGCTAATCACCGCTCAGTATAGTACCATTAACATCCGGGCACGTTAACTAGAAACAGATTCTGTCTAATGGTATATCAGAATAGATCTGCTGGAACCAAAACTCTTCGCCAATAAAGGTCAACGATTATTTACACTTTGTTTCATGAGATAAACTGAAACGGTGAATCATTTCTTATCTAGCTTAAACTGACCACCCACACACCTCTAAAGGCTAATCCATTCAAAGAGTTTGTATTGCAGATAAAGAAAATATATTCTTAATGAGAAAATTAATGAGTTATGAGCTGCCAGAATTCACGATTTTTCACAGCTTGTCACAACTCGATCTCTTTAAGTTCGTCGAAACCTGAATGATTCGCGTTTAAATTGATTATTTGGCAATCGGATGACCGATATTTCGTTTCGTTGTAACAAATTCAGCATCTTGTTTGTTATTTTATCACAATGTACAGTTAAGGTTTTATTAGCAACACAATAACTAAATTTAACTCATATATCTTGGCAGTTTGAATTCTGTATCACACATCTTCTATTCGTTACAGGTTTTACTAATATTTTAGATTTCAGCGTCAATCGTTTAGTTTCTCCAAGGCACTTTAGACGTTGAACTTTTCTTACGATCGGAATTTATGAAAAAGTGCGAATTTTGTCAGCTCACACAACTTTAAAACCCACACGAAGATCAACAAAGCCTGAAAATCCCATCTGTATGGACATGCAAGTTCTTTGTAAAACCAAATAGATGAACTGGCTTGTGTCTCAAAAATGTTACAATTTACGTAATTAAAACATTGAAACCACTCACAGTTGTTTATTTCCCCCCCCCCCCCCAAAAAAAAACAAAAAACAAAAAAAACAACAGTCATTCTATTAATCATAGTTTGCCGAGAACTCTTAAAACAAAGAAATCGACAAAACCAGAAGGTGATTGATGATTCAAATGAATATTGTTTGTATGAAGCAGATATTTAGCACAATTGAACGGCAACAACAGAAAATGGTGAATTAGAATTAACACATGTTACATCTTCCTGTTAGAGTTGACTTCTCAGACAGTTGACATCATTCCTACTCTAATTAGACCGGAAATAGTGCTTGCCTATCCAGACGGTTAAGCTAAAAACGATTAATAACGACATTTACTTTCGGAGACGTTAGCTTCCGGTTTGCTGTACGGAATAGTCTGAAGACAGTCGACACATGCGCGAAGCTAAAACATGATAAAAGTGTCTTTCTCAGTGCAAATGAAACTACATTGGTCTAAAATCTTGGAATCAACCATAGGAGACAATCGAGATCGTGTATATCAACGGTAATAATTTATCTCTAATTTTAGAGGTCGATAAAATGGATAATTCTTGCAAAAAGTATATAAAAAGGGCAAAAGTATACTTTTAATTGAAGCAATGTCGTTTTAACTAATGTCATATCAGAGTTCTGTTTGCATCCCTTAGACGAATTACTTTTTAACAAACAGACTGTACCCAAGAAAAAGGTTCAGTTTGAATGAAGTAATTATCCCTCATTTGTACCATATTTATTGAGTAATAGTCCGTGAAAGATAATTTTGTATTGGATTTTTTTTTGCCGCAAGAACACAGTGATAAACATTTCATTATTTATTTTCTCTAGTCTTAGTTATAACACTTATCTTAATACGCATTGCACTTCTGTTCATTTCAAAATATTGCTGATGTAAATTATCAAAAGGGAAGCTAAATGATACATATATAACAAGACAGTATTACATTCGTCCAATCTTTGAAGCCTACAGCTAAAAATATTTGTTAGTGTTTTCTGGACGGTTTTTCCGATTTTTAAAATCCCCAGGGAATAAAGTACCAACGAAACACTTCCCTGTGATCTAACTACGTTAATATGGCTTCATTGCAAATGTGATTGACTATAAACATAGAGGTTTATTGTTCATTTTTGTATAGAAAGACAAACAAAAACTGTCAGTTTGTCAAACAGTAAGTTGGGATAGTAATTGTCTTCACCTTTGTATTGAGGAAACATCTTCCATTTCCTTCTTTCAGCAAACACAAGCAGCTCTATGTGTTTTAAGTTGTATGATATCCATAAAAAAGGCTATTTTTTACGCTGTTTGGGAATAGCAGTCATTAATTTAGAAATTTAGTTTTAACGGGAAAAAACGCCTA
This sequence comes from Lepidochitona cinerea, assembly GCA_963971465.1. NCBI lineage: Eukaryota > Metazoa > Mollusca > Polyplacophora > Chitonida > Tonicellidae > Lepidochitona > Lepidochitona cinerea. The sequence goes on from OZ020559.1 coordinate 2,621,220, forward strand.
AATTTTGCAGCCCACGTTACTTTAAGGGATCCTTTTGTTTTTAACGGTTAAAGTATAGAACGGCTCTAAAGAGATACATTGAGAAGACTATGGTTGTCAACCAGACGATGGAGACAAGGGTATTTTCACAGAGATATATTTACTTATCGGTATACATTTTCAAATTAGGGAACTAAAGTTACAACCAAAGACAGAACATATAATATATTTCATTAAAATTGATAAAGGAATATTTCCCGAATCGTCCGTTTTGAAACCGTCAGGTTTTCTCGAGGCCTATCTCTTTACTTTTGAGTTATCGTTGGAAAACGTCCAACGTGTATAGAACAGGGGTAGGAAATGTACCTTTAAGTATTGTTCATTGGTAGGAAATGTACGTTTCAGTATTGCTTAAGGGTAGGAAATGTACCTTTAACTATTGTTCAGGGGTAGGAAATGTACGTTAAAGTATTGTTCAAGGGTAGGAAATGTACCTTTAACTATTGTTCAGGGGTAGGAAATGTACCTTTAAGTATTGTTCAGGGGTAGGAAATGTACGTTTAAGTATTGCTCAGTTTGTAAGATCTTCTCAGACGTTCTTTACACATTTACGGTTAATCCTTAAGACATGTGGGATAGATCATCCTCCGATAAGTTGGTTTTGGGACGCCAGACAAGAATAAAACGATTACCGTTGAAAGGAGACTTAATGAATCGGATATAATCGGAGACATTGTAGAACGGATCAAGGGGAAACAATCCTCGGACATGTCTGTATTACCACAGCACATCGTCATGATTAAAACTTACAATCACTAAATGTTGTCTATATCTTCTATAACTCAGAAGCTTTTTAGTTCTTCTAGTCTCGAAACTGTACGATAAAGTAAAGGAATAAACTTGTCTCCATGGTTATTTTAGACAAGAAGATTTTCCCTGTGCCCGTGTGTTTTCGTGTTCATAAATATATTTGTTCGAGAAATAGTAGATCTGAATGATTGTCGAGTCCATTGTCTTTCAAGTAAGAAGTTAATATGAGCTTATCAAAGGCCTTCCTTTTAGGAAAAGAACAAGTGTTTGACGAAGACTAACTGATTGGGAAAATTCGATAGAGGCTACATCCGTCTTAACTGGCTTTATTGATTCAATCCATCCAACGTCGCGAAGGTTCCAGAAACGGAGTTCTTACGGTACGCTTTTCATACTCAGTGGGTTAACAAGGGGTTTGATATCGGAAATAATAGTGCACAAAGTTCGTAACCAGTGTAAAAAGCTATCGACGGTAAAACTAATTTGTCAATTCTAGACAGACAATAACGAAGAAATTCAAGAATAGGGGAAAATGCCACATATCAAAATTGATTTCTGTCATTACACGCATGTCTGAAATCGAATGTGATAACATATGAAGAGCGTTGTATTTTGTACCATTTTAAAGGAATAAAAAAAAAAAAACTAGAACTGAGTGCTCCCTCTTACCCTCTCCCTCTTACCATAAATCTCACATAAATTAAATACTTAGCGGTTAAGTTGGGTTTATTAGCCTAAACAAGGATAAACAATTCACCGCGAAAGGAGGCTTAATGGATACCGACAAATGAGACGCCAAAGAGGGGACCAATTAGACAGCTTGTCTTGGTGTACACATTATGTCATATTATATTGGTAGAAATCAAACTTGACTGTACAATGGCCACCATCTCACCATGGTAAATTGCAGTTCTTCCCAGATCGTTCGAATCAATCCTTTAGATCATGTTTTTGTAGAAGAAAAACTCTTATTTCATCAGAGGGAGTTGTCGTTTTTTCTCTTTCGGGAACGGTTTTATAGAAGACATGTGTCAAACATCACGCGGTCTCTGGAGATGAAGTTCTGACGTCACATTGTTCCTCACGACACTTATGTTGGCTTAACGCACTTTACAACGGAAGTAATTGTGTGTGAAGAGTAAAACTAATTTCTTCAGTTTAAGATAAAAATATAAATCCCGATAGAACGGAACCACGTGTTAAAATAACTTTAAACTGATGCTGTTCTGATCAAAGTAAAGCATTTGTTTGTGTTCGTCCTTGTATTTGGAATTAATACCGTCTTGATGAGGGGCAATCAGTGTCAATGGAACAATAAAACCGTCGCTGCAACGTTTAAATGCCGTAAAACGGTATCTTACTGAGGGCGAACTGTCAAAAAATATTAGCGGATCTTGCTCAAACAATTAGGTAAATAATTGAGAAAATTAACTGAAAAAGCTGTCAGCAGTTCACTTTTCATTTTCATGACGGTCATTGTCCGCTTCATCTAATTAGTCGCACGTTTGGAAGCTGATTAAGCATTTGTTTTAATAAGTGAAATATATTTTTTCTGTAGTTCATACAGTATATTAGCGGACTAGCCTTGACAATGGCTTCAAATTTCGACTAAATGTCATTATTGTGAATATTAGGACAGCGATTTTTGTGTTATCTCATGATAAATGGCATAAGTACAGGTTAAGAACATGGCCGATAAATACCATTCAAGAGATCAAATAACATTGTGGTTATGTGGACGGCATATATTTCCTTGTCCTCACAGTCACCTCCAACAACCATTGACCAAAGGGCGATATTTAATTTTCTACGCCCACTGACATTGATGTTTGGATAAATTGTGGTCAATCTTTAAATTGTTTATGTCGATCGAAAACGGTTCACATTAACAAAGCAAAACACTTATAACTCTGTCAAATTATTCATGTTCATGATATTATGTTTGAACACTTTGTTAAACTTGGTTTATGACACTAAATGAAATACAGAAAAATAAATGTTACGTATGGAAAATGTTTTAATCAGTTTCCAAACCTCCGAGTAAATAAAAGAAACAAACAATAATCTTCAAAATCATTTAACTAAAGATTTGTCTGTTTATTGTTATTAATAATTTCAGATGTACTTATTAATACAAGAATGAGTTCAAACTCATTTTACCAACAAGCACTATTGAAGCGACCTTTATATGTTGGGAGAAGCCTTCGTTTAGGAAACACGCAAGAGAACTTTCAATTGCCTTGGAGATAATCTCCGCTAATTCCAAACGATGACCAAAGAATGTAACTGTTTGTGGGAATAACTGGCTGATCTTAATGGCTCTAGAGTGAGTCGTCTTAATGTGTCAGTCCCGGTCACTTTAGGAAGCTAACAGCATTCAACCTCAGACATTCCAAATCCAGGCATTCTAAGAAGAAGCTGAAACAGATTGACCTAAGGGCCCTGTCTTACGAAGCTGGCGTAAAGTTGCGCATAGGGCTACAACATAGACCAGTTGCGACTAGGGCGAAAGTTTCTATAGTTTTAACACTGATTTACGTCCGACGTAACTTACGCCAGCTTCGTAAGACAGGGCCCTGGACATATTTAAGACGAGATTGAAACCTAGCATCGTCTGGCATTGTGAACATTCAGGATATTGTACATCATAAAGAACTGGCAGTTTCAGAGCTAACAATATATTATACGACCTGGTAATGAATATCCCCATTATGATTCACACGAGTTCGGCTTTGTTCAAACCTAAGATGATCTGATGTGATATCATCGCCTTGTCACTCAGTTCAAGACAACTAAATCCAAAGTAACGGCAAATGCCTGTTATCACGTACTTTGCTTTTAAGTAAATCTCGCCTAATTTAAGTGAATAGCTTTGTACTTAGTAGCCTTGACAAACGCTTTACTGTGAATGGAAGCTTAATTAAATGGATACAATCCGACAAGTGAAACGTCAAAGAGAGGAGCAATTCTTGTGTTGGTATGGGAGGCACAGTCAGAATCAATAAATAGATATCGTGTTCATCAAATGCTATAAAAATGGGAATTTTGAATATACTGGTTTAATAAATCAGTTATGACATAATCATAACAACAACACTCTGGCTTGAGAGTTCGGAGAAACGCCAATGCTCCTAAATGGTATGTAGACAATGGTTATGTAACTACAAAAAGTCCGCCATTGCTCTCTGGAAGCTAAATGCAATCATATCAGTTATCCGATGCCTTTGATTAAAATAAAAAACAAAACTTGTTTTTCAGCCAACCATTTTCTCAACAAAAAATACTGGTATTTTATTGGTATAAAGTTTTTAGGTGTTCATAAACCTACGGGTTAATGTTAAAGGCATACGTCATACTTTCTAGAAGACTAAAGCCACAGTCATCATACTTTCTATAAGACTAAAGCCACCAACGTCATACTTTCTAGCAGATTAAAGCCCCACCTGAGAACTCCGTATCCGAAGATGTAAGATGAACCTCCACTAATTCAACAGGATGTATATGTTTGGGTAGATGGCCTGGAGATCCGAGGGTCACATTTCATCCTACATGTATCAGCAATCGATATCAGGCTAATCACCGCTCAGTATAGGACCATTAACATCCGGGAACGTTAACTAGAAACAAACTCTGTCTAATGGTATATCAGAATAGATCTGCTGGAACCAAAACTCTTCGCCAATAAAGGTCAACGATTATGTACACTTTGTTTCATGAGATAAACTGAAACGGTGAATCATTTCTTCTCTAGTGTAAGCTGATCATCCAAACAACTCTAAAGGCTAATCCATTCGAAGAGTTTGTATTCCAGATAAAGAAATTCTTAATGAGCAAATTAAAGAGCTATGAGCTGCCAAAATTAAAAAGTTTTAACAGCTTGTCACAACTCGGTCTGTTTAAGTTCGTCGAAACCTGAATGATTCGCGTTTAAATCGATTCTGTGGCCGGTGTTTGTCAACACAATCGGATGACAGATATTTCGTTTCGTTGAAACAAATTCAGCATCTTGTTTGTTATTTTATCACAATGTAAAGTTAAGGTTTTATAAGCAGCACAATAACTAAACTTAACTTGGCAATTTGAATTCTGTTCTTGTATAGTACATGTGTCACACATCTTCGTTTCGTTACAGGTTTTACTAATATTTTAGATTTCAATCGTTAAGTTTCCCCAAGTTGCTTTTAACGCTGAACTTCTTTTACAATCGGAATTTAAGAAAAAAGTCCACATTTTGGCAGCTCATACAACTTTAAAGCCCACAGGAAGATCTGAAAATCCCATCTGTATGGACAAGCAAGTTCATTGTAAAAATACATAATCAAATAGATGAACTGGCTTGTGTCTCAAAAATGTTACAATTTACGTTATTAAAACAATGAAACCACACACAGTTGTTTATTTTTTTGCAAATAAAAAAAATCAGTCATTCTATTAATGCTAGTTTACTGAGAACTCTTCAAACAAAGAAATCGTCAAAACCAGAAGGTGATTGAGGATTCAAATGAATATTGTTCCTATGAAGCAGATATTTGGCACAATTGAACGGCAACAACAGAAAATGGCGAATTAGACTTAACACATGTTCCATCTTCTTGTTAGAGTTGACTTCTCAGACAGTTGACACCATTCCTACCCTAATTATACCGGAAATAGTGCTTGCCTATCCAGACGGTTAAGCTAATAACGATTAATAACGACATTTACTTTCGGAAACGTTAGCTTCCGGTTTGCTGTACGGAATGGTCTGAAGACAGTCGACGCATGCGCGAAGCTAAACGTGCTACAAGTGTCTTTCTCTGTACGAATGAAACTATATTGGTCTAAAATCTTGGACTCAACCATAGGCGACAATCGAGATCGTGTATATCAACGTTATGATTTATCTCTAATTGCAGAGGTCGATAAAATGCATAATTCTTGCAAAAAGTATATAAAAAGGGCAAAAGGATACTTTTATTGAAGCTTTTTTACTAGTGTCATATCGGAATTCTGTTTGCATCCCTTTGACGAATGACTTGTTAACAACCAAACTGTACCCAAGAAAAAGGTCCACTTTAAATGAAGTCATTTTTCCTCATTTGTACCATGTCATTGCCGAATAGTCCGTGAAAGACAATTTTGCATTGTAATTTTTTTGCTGCAAAAACACAGTGACAAACATTTCAATATTTATTCTTTCCAGTCTCAGTGATAGCAATTATCTAAAATACGCAATACATTTCTGTTCATTTCAAAATATTGCTGATGTAAATTATCAATAGGGAAGCTAAATGAGCTTTATTCACCCTGAAAATACATATATAACAAGGAAAGTATTACATTCGTCCAATCGTTGAAGCCTACAGCTAAAAATAATTTTTCGTTTTTGGACGGTTTTTCCGATCTTTAAAATCCTTAGGGAAATAAAGTACCAACGAAAAATATCACTTCTCTATGATTTAAAAAGGTTTTGCGGCTTCATTGCAAATGCGACTGTCTATAAGAAGAGGTTTATTGTTCATTTTTATACAGAAAGAAAAACAAAAACTGTCAGTATTTCAAACAGTAAGTGGGAAAAGTAATTGTCTTCAGATCCTTATTACGATAATTGAATAAGATGATTTCCTTATTGATCGCCTTTGTAAGGCGAAACATCTTCCATTTCCTTCTTTAATTTGTTGCTCAGCAAACAAAAGCAGCTCTATGTGTTTTAAGTGGTATGATATCCATAAAAAAAGCTCTTTATTTATGCTGTTTGGGAATAAAAAATATTAATTTAGAAATTTAGTTTTAACGGTAAAAAGTCTACATTTTGCAGCCCACGTTACTTTAAGGGATCCTTTTGTTTTTAAAGGTTAAAGTATAGATCGGCTCTAAAGAGATACATTGAGAAGACTATGGTTGTCAAGCAGACGGTGGAGACAGGGGTAATTTCACATAGATATATTTAAGTATTGAAACAGATATAACTTAAGTTAAGTTTTCACGAACAAAGATTATCATCAATGGAAACACAAGGTCATATCTAGGTTTCCTGAAGTTAGATAAATCTTAAAGTAAGATAGATTGAAGAACACATATTACTTTTGAAGAACATTATTGAAGAACAAATCATATCTACATGTAGATTAACTTCAGTTAGATAAACTTTAAAGTAAGACATATTGAAGAACAAGTTTTACGGCCGGATAAGTTAGAAGACAACCGATGCATTTTTACAATCCCCTAACAAGACTACAGACTATTCATCTCCTGGGGACGCAGACAACCATGAAGACTGACCAGCTCCACAATGTTTCATATAAAACAACCGTATCAGAGAGGAAGTTCATTGGATCAATATTCGGAAAACAAAACACACAGGACAACTTTGTACGACTTTATACATTGTAATGTTTCCTAAAAGCTTTCGAGAGCAGCATCATCATAAATTATAGCACACAAATCAGTACTTGAGAACGAATTAAAATGGTTATGTTTGACCCAGTTATGACGAATGGTAGATGATAACAAAAGAACCCGCAATTCGCCCAATCCAAATACTCCAAGATGTGGATTCGTGAAGTTTGTCTCATATGACAGACAATGGAAACAAGAGCTGGATTCTTGTCAGTTTTGTATTGTATTGTATTGTTTATTCAGGATCCAACAGGCAAAATGCCCAGTTACAGGTCTGATAACACGTTCATTTAACAAGATGTAAATATGAATAAAAATATAAACAGGTGAAAGTACATTAGTATACTTATGGATTACAACTTCTTGGTTTATTGGGTGACGATGTTTCGATGTAGTTCTTATATCGTTATCAAAGTCATTGACTTTGATATCGATGTAAAAACTATGTATAAGAACTACATTGAAACACGGTCCCCCAATAAACCAAGAAGTTGTTATCCATAAGTAATTCTTCGCCTTATTGTAACCTTTCAACTTCTAAATGCCATTGAAAGATTTGATACACACGGCTACATGTAAGGGAAGTCATTTTGGATATATGGGACTTTTGATAAGCCGGTCAAGACCATTTGAAATAAATAAATATATGCATTTTCCAGAAATGAAGATCTAATAAAAAGGCTTTTAGAGTGGGATTTTAATTTATTAGGGGGGGGGGGGGGGGGGTTCTGGGCTTTGAATTTAATAGCCATGAGAACAGACGTATTTAATTATGTTTACGTGTACACAGAACATTAAGAAAGTATATGTTTCTCGAAAGTTGTTTATGGAAACAGGCAATTTGAAAAGGGGAAGTAATTCTGTATGATTAATCACCATGATGATTTATGGCAATACTTCGATGCTTTGTCATAATATAGAAACACATGGGACATGGATCTGACGTGAATTAACATGCCGATAAAGACAGTCTGATAAAGAATGGTCGCAGATCACGCAAGTAAAACGCTAGGAATCATTCATTAAATGGTTATTCTTTATTAATCACGTAGATTTACTATGTATTTCTTTACAATATATATTGAGCTTTATTCAGATTAATCTATGAATATAAGCTGCCGTGTAAAACTAGTGCATTAATATAAACCCACCTGGTTTTCTTCTGTGTATACTGATTCGGTTTTGTGAAAAGTCAAATATCCGATTACGAGAATGTCTTCATGTCTTATTCCAGAACAAAGTAGATCTAGAATGCAAATATCTTTGTGATAATTTAAGTAATAAGACAAAGGAAAAAAAGATTAAAGGTGCCGAAGCAGATATATTTGCTTTCTGTGTGATTTATTATCATTGTCCACAGTTTCTATTTCTATTATCTACGTTACAAAGCTGGAAGATCTGAATCGTGTTTGATTGTTGTCTTATGAGATTGAATGTAATCACAAACTGACAGGTCAAAAATGACAAAAGCAAGATTAGTCTGGTTTACAGTCAAATGTATGGTACACTGACAAATGGATGATATACTGACAAATGTATGATATACTGACAAATGGATGATATACTGACAAATGTATGATTGCTTGGTACAATGACAAACGCATGGTATAGTGGCAAATGCATGGTACACTGACAAATGCATGGTACACTGACAAATGTACGATTGCTTGGTATACTGACAAATGTATGATTGCTTGGTATACTGAAAAAATGTATGATTGCTTGGTATACTGACGAATGCATGATTGCTTGGTATACTGACAAATGTAGGATTGCTTGGTATACTGACAAATGCATGATTGTTTGCTGTACTGACAAATGTATGATTGCTTGGTATACTATCAAATGCATGGCAGTTTGGTATACTGACAAATGTACGATTGCTTGGTATACTGAAAAATGTATGATTGCTTGGTATACTGACAAATGCAAGATTGCTCGGTATACTAACAAATACACGATTGCTTGGTATACTGACAAATGTATGATTGCTCGGTATACTAGCAAATGCAAGATTACTTGGTATACTGACAAATGTATGATTACTTGGTATACTGACAAATGTATGATTGCTTGGTATACTGACAAATGTAGGATTACTTGGTATACTGACAAATGCAAGATTGCTCGGTATACTAACAAATACACGATTGCTTGGTATACTGACAAATGTATGATTGCTTGGTATACTTAAAAATGTATGATTGGTTGGTTTACTGACAAATGTATGATTACTTGGTATACTGACACATGTAAGATTGCTTGGTATACTGACAAATGTAGGATGACTTGGTATACTGACAAATGTAGGATTGCTTGGTATACTGACAAATGTAGGATTACTTGGTAAACTGACAAATGCAATATTACTTGGTATACTGACACATGTAAGATTGCTTGGTATACTGACAAATGTATGATTGCTTGGTATACTTAAAAATGTATGATTGCTTGGTTTACTGACAAATGAATGATTACTTGGTATACTGACAAATGTAGGATTACTTGGTATACTGACAAATGTAGGATTGCTTGGTATACTGACAAATGTATGATTGCTTGGTATACTTAAAAATGTATGATTGCTTGGTTTACTGACAAATGTATGATTACTTGGTATACTGACAAATGCAAAATTGCTTGGTATGCTGACAAATGTAGGATTACTTGGTATACTGACAAATGTAGGATTGCTTGGTATACTGACAAATGTAGGATTGCGTGGTATACTGACAAATGTAGGATTACTTGGTATACTGACAAATGTATGATTGCTCGGTATACTAGCAAATGCAAGATTACTTGGTATACTGAAAAATGTATGATTACTTGGTATACTGACAAATGTATGATTGCTTGGTATACTGACAAATGTAGGATTACTTGGTATACTGACAAATGCAAGATTGCTCGGTATACTAACAAATACACGATTGCTTGGTATACTGACAAATGTATGATTGCTTGGTATACTTAAAAATGTATGATTGGTTGGTTTACTGACAAATGTATGATTACTTGGTATACTGACACATGTAAGATTGCTTGGTATACTGACAAATGTAGGATGACTTGGTATACTGACAAATGTAGGATTGCTTGGTATACTGACAAATGTAGGATTACTTGGTAAACTGACAAATGCAATATTACTTGGTATACTGACACATGTAAGATTGCTTGGTATACTGACAAATGTATGATTGCTTGGTATACTTAAAAATGTATGATTGCTTGGTTTACTGACAAATGAATGATTACTTGGTATACTGACAAATGTAGGATTACTTGGTATACTGACAAATGTAGGATTGCTTGGTATACTGACAAATGTATGATTGCTTGGTATACTTAAAATGTATGATTGCTTGGTTTACTGACAAATGTATGATTACTTGGTATACTGACAAATGCAAAATTGCTTGGTATGCTGACAAATGTAGGATTACTTGGTATACTGACAAATGTAGGATTGCTTGGTATACTGACAAATGTAGGATTGCGTGGTATACTGACAAATGTAGGATTACTTGGTATACTGACAAATGTAGGATTGCTTGGTATACTGACAAATGTAGGATTGCTTGGTATACTGACAAATGCAAAATTGCTTGGTATACTGACAAATGTATAATTGCTTGGTATACTGACAAATGTAAGATTACTTGGTATACTGACAAATGAATGATTACTTAGTATACTTAAAAATGTATGATTGCTTGGTATACTTAAAACTGTATGCTTACTTGGTATACTGACACTTGTACGATTGCTTGGTATACTGACAAATGCATGATTACTTGGTATACTGACAAATGAACGCGTCAGCTAACAGCATTTCCTGCCATTTAATCAAACATCTGAAATCGGTCGTTGCAAACCAGACCTGACGTGAACTGTCGATTCATTGAAGAAACTATATCCTGAATCGGATAGGCATAATTTTAACGATTAAATTGATTAACTTTTCCGCTTTGTGCTAATAGATAAGCCTCAATATGTACATGTGTACATGTGGGGTCAAAAGTTCTATCCATCTAAATTTAATCAAGACGCAAACACGATTCAAACAAACGCACACATATTTGTAAATTAACTAGATTGCATTTTAAAATGTAGGTCATTTTTCTTTAGAAGTTTGAAATAGAAGCTTGTCGCCGAAAATCTGCGGTAAGAATTATTAAAAACAATAATCCCTCAATAATTGTGTGTACCTTTGGTGAGTTGTATTGTCTGTAGGTAGCATTACATTATTCAATTTTCCTTTTTCATTAAAACAAACGTACAAATATTTGTAAATTTACTTGATTGCATTATAAAATGTAGGCCATTTTTTCTTTAGACGTTTGAAATAGAAGCTTGTCTTCTTCGGTAAGAATTATTAAAAACAATAATCCCTTAATAATTGAGTGTCCTTTGGTGATTTGTATTGTCTGTAAATTCAGAGGGTTACAAAATAAGCTCTAGATTTTGAGAAAATGTCAAATTTCCACATTTCGCCAAGATTGTAATAGGTCTGAATAGGCTGTAAATGAAATAGTATCATCACTTGGGTTGTTTCTGGTAGGGTAACCATGGTCAATAACGTACTACTCGTAATGACTAATATTAGCAAATTGCGTCCATCTATCTTTGGTGGAAACTTCAGCCGATGAACCGTGACAATATTGCTGAGGGCGATTGTACACGGTTCAACCAGAACTCTAGCATCTTAGGCCTAGTCGCTCGGATGACTTTCAATATCTGCTTTCTAATTTTCTCGTCAGATTAACCCCTTAACCCGAAATATTTCCGCTGTATTTACGAAGGGCCATTTGTCTACAGTAAGATACGGAGGAGTAAGTGATGATCGATGCTGGGTGGATGAAGTTAGTATCTGCCAGAACCTAAACGACGAAGCTTCGTGAAATCACAGTCATATCGCAATCGACTAAAACGTCCATTAGTCCAGGGCAAAATACATTCTGTGTCGATGAAAATGTTAGCCCTGTGTAAAGCTATCGGTTAATTACCAGCTGATATCGGCCAATCAAACGTTCTAGTCTTACTCAATCATTTGAGTGAAATCACGTGCAGGTTTTTGTGTCCAGTGCTTTTATTTCCGACCTTTCTAAGTTTGTAAAGACACGTTTATTTCATCACGATCGAAAAAATACATCACAATTGCTGTGGTGTGTCTTTTATAATTATTATTTATGAACACTATAACACACAGGCAAATATATATATTTTTAACACTATAACACACGGGCACAGGGGTCTAAAAACACGGGGACAAGTTTCTAATTGTGTTAAAAAGAGGTATATTATTTAGACCTTTATACCCCATCATAAATTGTTGTAATAAACTAAACCTATGATGTGTCTTTAATGATGATGCGCTCATTGAATATATGTGGCCAGTTTAACGACATACTTATCTTTATCAGGTTAAAATATACAATTTATTTTTTCATTACAATTGGTTCTTAAATAGAGTTCTCGTCTAACCACGTGAATTGACATGAAACTGGAGCCTGTATCATGGTAACCTATACTGTAGAGATACGTTGCTAAGTACGTAACTGTCACGGTAACCTATACTGTAGAGATACGTTGCTAAGTACGTAACTGTCACGGTAACCTATACTGTAGAGATACGTTGCTAAGTACGTAACTGTCATGGTAACCTATACTGTAGAGATACGTTGCTAAGTACGTAACTGTCATGGTAACCTATACTGTAGAGATACGTTGCTAAGTACGTAACTGTCATGGTAACCTATACTGTAGAGATACGTTGCTAAGTACGTAACTGTCATGGTAACCTATACTGTAGAGATACGTTGCTAAGTACGTAACTGTCACGGTAACCCATACTGTAGAGATACGTTGCTAAGTACGTAACTGTCACGGTAACCCATACTGTAGAGATACGTTGCTAAGTACGTAACTGTCACGGTAACCCATACTGTAGAGATACGTTGCTAAGTACGTAACTGTCATGGTAACCCATACTGTCGAGATACGTTGCTAAGTACGTAACTGTCATGGTAACCCATACTGTAGAGATACGTTGCTGAGTACGTAACTGTCATGGTAACCTATACTGTAGAGATACGTTGCTGAGTACGTAACTGTCATGGTAACCTATACTGTAGAGATACGTTGCTGAGTACGTAACTGTCATGGTAACCTATACTGTAGAGATACGTTGCTAAGTACGTAACTGTCATGGTAACCTATACTGTAGAGATACGTTGCTAAGTACGTAACTGTCATGGTAACCTATACTGTAGAGATACGTTGCTAAGTACGTAACTGTCATGGTAACCTATACTGTAGAGATACGTTGCTAAGTACGTAACTGTCACGGTAACCCATACTGTAGAGATACGTTGCTAAGTACGTAACTGTCACGGTAACCCATACTGTAGAGATACGTTGCTAAGTACGTAACTGTCACGGTAACCCATACTGTAGAGATACGTTGCTAAGTACGTAACTGTCATGGTAACCCATACTGTCGAGATACGTTGCTGAGTACGTAACTGTCATGGTAACCTATACTGTAGAGATACGTTACTGAGTACGTAACTGTCATGGTAACCTATACTGTAGAGATACGTTGCTGAGTACGTAACTGTCATGGTAACCTATACTGTAGAGATACGTTGCTAAGTACGTAACTGTCATGGTAACCTATACTGTAGAGATACGTTGCTAAGTACGTAACTGTCATGGTAACCTATACTGTAGAGATACGTTGCTAAGTACGTAACTGTCATGGTAACCTATACTGTAGAGATACGTTGCTAAGTACGTAACTGTCACGGTAACCCATACTGTAGAGATACGTTGCTAAGTACGTAACTGTCACGGTAACCCATACTGTAGAGATACGTTGCTAAGTACGTAACTGTCACGGTAACCCATACTGTAGAGATACGTTGCTAAGTACGTAACTGTCATGGTAACCCATACTGTCGAGATACGTTGCTAAGTACGTAACTGTCATGGTAACCCATACTGTAGAGATACGTTGCTGAGTACGTAACTGTCATGGTGACCCATACTGTAGAGATACGTTGCTAAGTACGTAACTGTCATGGTAACCTATACTGAGACACGTTGATAAGTACGTAACTGTCATGGTAACCCATACTGTAGAGACACGCTGCTAAGAAAGTTACGCAAAAATACATATACGCTGTTTTGTGAAACAGGCTCCAGTACTGTATGGGTTGGTGGATATATATCTGAAACGTATGGAAGGTTATCAAAGGAAAATCTAATTTACCATTTTTAAGCAGATAAAACTGAGCACTTCAAGTGTTAGAAAATAGCTACACCACAAAAAAGACTTTGACTTTACTATCATTGGATGTATTTCTTCGAAATACAACTCACCAGCCCCGATAGCTCAATTGGTAGAGCGTCCGTTTAAAGGCCGTGTCAGGTCGCCGCGATTCGACCGACGACTCGACTCGACTCAACCAGTTTTTCGAGTGCATAGGTCGGTTACCGGGGCCAATCGTTCGACTCGGAAAGATTTGCCGCCTCTGGATAGAACCGATCGCTCAAGCAGCATATGTCACTGAGATTACTCGGCGCCCAGATACACGGTAACATATGTATTCCTTTTAATCGTTGTTGGTTCTTTGTGCCGTATAAAGCCCACGTACGGATATTTATAGATAATATATTTTAAAGTGGCACGAGCTGCCAAAATTAACGCTTTTTTCATCATTTCTGATCGTCACGACAGTAAGAGGCTTTGAAGGCCATCGAAAAACTAAATGATTAGCGTTGCAATGAGGAAAATCCGTACAGAATGTGGCCAATACGAACCGGAATAGTGTTCGAAAAGTAAACAAAATTTAAATAACCGGGACGACCATTCATTCATTCTAAGCCAAAGTTAGTTAAACAATACTTCGTGGTACATTCTCGAGACTAGAAGCACCAAAAAGCTTCCTAAATATATACATCTGGAGAAAAATAACCGATACTTTCAACATTCTGTTTTAACATCCAAATATCAACAGTTTGGCAGCTCATGCCACTTTAACCCACACTTTCTTGCATCTCACTAGCATCTAGTTTATCTGTCGATTCAATCAAATCAATGTTTACTTAAACGATCTTTCACTCAGAAGACACAATACGCCAATTCAATGCTATATATTTATTCTTCAATTTGACACATGAAAAATCACCAACAATTCGGATTATATCGAACCGCCATGTGGAGGAAAAGGTTAGCAGCAGCCGCTGTAGCTCATATATTGAACGAAAGGAAAAAAGAAAGTACAGAAAAGAATGAAAAAACCATGGTTATACCAGCATGATGGCCAAGCCTGCTATATGAATCTTGTTAAGGAGCTAGAGTCGCAGGACACAGCATCATTCTGTAACTTCTTTCGCATGAGTCCAGAAAACTTCCATGAGGTCGTGCAAAGAGTTACACCAAACATGCAAAAAGAAGACACCAATTTCCATATGGCCATTACACCAGCAGAGAGAGTAGCAGTCCCCTTACGGTTTTTAGCAGCTGGTAATTAGCGTCATTTTCAATTTTAGAATATTTTTAGAAATATGATTGATTGATTGGTGTTTTGCGCCGCGCTCAAGACTGTTTCACTTATATGGCGGCGAATAGAAATATGAAATCAGTACCGGTAAGCAAACAGCCCTATATAATAAATTTAAAGAAATTAAAGGCACGTTCGCCGCCAAACTGTCGAAAACTGGTTACATTTAGCCCAAAACCTCCATGGGTTTCTGTGTTGTTTTCTTCAGAAACAAGAAGTTATGAACCTTCGATTTTCCCCAAATATGAGAACGTTTAACGTATTTAAGTTTTTAAAAGTAGAAAAATACGTGTTTTGTTTTGGTATATGTAAACAGTTTTCGACATTTTGGAGGTGAGTGTGCCTTTTAGATGAATTTGTATAAATACTATACGCGTTCTGATTGGCTGGATTCGGCTCCAGCCAATCGGTAGAGCGCATACGACGCTTTCAACTTGTTGAGATGATACGAGTCGAGTCTTTAGTGCTAGAACATGTTCAACTGGCGAGAACCAGTGGAGTCTCAGTTGAGTTAGATCGCCAGGGTGTATATGTCGGACCGATTTTCTGAAATCTGGATGCGGTCAGATGCGGCCAGTCGCTAAAAACCAGTCGAGTTGGCGTCAAGTCGAGAATTCCGGGCGGCCTGAGCCCGCCTTAAGGGGTGGAAGATCTAGGTTCAAGCGGGGTCAAGGCAGACCAAAGACTTTAACAGTGGGAGCTGCTGCTTGATAAGTGTCTTCGGCAAGTTGTCTCGGCGAGGCAGCGCCAAATAAAAGAGCAGTGGAAATCTGCCCTGCCACAAGGAGACAACGTCTTCATATGACTGAAATACTGTTAAGCAGGGCGTGAAACCCTAATCACTCACTCGAAATACAACTCTACAATAATAATCAACTAAAGCCACAAAACCCCAAACTTATCAATTACTTAATTTTAAAATATGTTTATTTTACGGTGACATTTTGTCGAGACATTCAAAATACCTTTTGGGCGAGCTGTTCAGTTTAAGAGTTGTAATTGTTCCGTGGCCAAACGATGAAAGATAGTAGGTTTTCCTCCTGAGGTCTGGTGTTTCTATGTCAATCTTCTGAGGGATGTCTACGACCTTAGATTGCAAGTCAGATAATCCCAGTTAATTCCAAAACGACAGGAAAAAGATGCTAATGCTTGGAGGAATGGTTGGGATTTCCCAATGGCTCTTGACCAATCCATCTTCATTCGACAAAACTCGTTTATTTCAGAAGGTTATCTCGAAAAGACAGGTCACCCATATACAAAGACAAGTTAACTAAGCCACGGTATATTAACGTATCAAGAGAGATATGCTAGAAGCAATAACTTGTTGATCCGCTAAATAGCTTAGCATAACGCAATAGCAAAGTATCTGTAAATAAATTGCATATTGGCAATGTCTGTGTATGTTAATACATCAGATATAACACCTTATCAATGTACAGATATCTGTATCTCTTCTACACTGTCACATCTTCCTGAAGATGACAAATATACCTCTGTCAGAATATTGAGATTGTCAAAACGTGTTTGTTGAATTTACGTTGCCATTGCATTGCACACATAGTGTTTTTTGAAAACAGATGTTTAAGAATGGATAGAATAGATACATCATCATCCGGATAAAGCCAAGCTATTTTCCGAACGTTTCCTAACATATATAGTCAACAATATCAGTATTGGACAAGACGTCAACTGTATTCGAGGAATACAAAAAATACTTACCTATCTTGAACCGTCCTATACAATTGATTATCGATCTGAACCTGTTAAAATCCATGGAATGTCAAACTAACCTAATGTAAAATGAAGTTAAAATCTCAAGTTTCCACCGTGTTCACGTAATAACTCTTTACTCGTCTGGTTGACAATGGACATATTATGAATTGCTGCCGTTGGAAAGACGATACGATTTATAAGAATTCTTGTCAGTCTGAGACACGTAATTAAGCCCCAGGAATATTGACACACAGCTGCCACCGGTATGCGGACAGACGTCTTACAGGCTTCTTTTAGTAATCGACGGCCATATGACATACACAAAGGGTCGAGGTAGTAATCTACGGCCATATGGCATACACAAAGGGTCGAGGTAGTAATCTACGGCCATATGGCATACACAAAGGGTCGAGGTAGTAATCTACGGCCATATGGCATACACAAAGGGTCGAGGTAGTTATCGACGGCCATATGACATACACAAAGGATCTAGGTAGTAATCGACGGTCATATGACATACACAAAGGATTAAGGTAGTTATGGACGGCCATATGACATACACAAAGGATCGAGGTAGTAATATACGGTCATATGACATACACAAAGGATTAAGGTAGTTATCGACGGCCATATGACATACACAAAGGAACTATGTAGTAATCGACGGCCATATGGCATACACAAAGGATCAAGGTAGTAATCGACGACCATATGACATACACAAAGGATCAAGGTAGTAATCGACGGTCATATGGCATACACAAAGGATCTATGTAGTAATCGACGGCAATATGGCATACACAAAGGATTAAGGTAGTAATCGACGGCCATATGACATACACAAAGGAGCTATGTAGTAATCGACGGTCATATGACATACACAAAGGATTAAGGTAGTCATCGACGGTTATATGACATACACAACGGAGCTATGTAGTAATCGACGGCCATATGGCATATACAAAGGATCAAGGCAGTAATCGACGGTCATATGACATACACAAAAGTTTAAGGGAGAAACCGACGGCTGTATGACATACACAAAGGATCTGTGTAGTAATCGACGGCCATATGGCATATACAAAGGATCTATGTAGTAATCGACGGTCATATGGCATACACAAAGGATCAATGTAGTAATCGACGGCCATATGACATACACAAAGGATTAAGGTAGTAATCGACGGCCATATGGCATATACAAAGGATCTATGTAGTAATCGACGGTCATATGGCATACACAAAGGATCAATGTAGTAATCGACGGCCATATGACATACACAAAGGATTAAGGTAGTAATCGACGGCCATATGACATACACAAAGGAGCTATGTAGTAATGTACGGCCATATGACATACACAAAGGATTAAGGTAGTTATCGACGGCCATATGACATACACAAAGGAACTATGTAGTAATCGACGGCCATATGGCATACACAAAGGATCAAGGTAGTAATCGACGGTCATATGGCATACACACAGGGTCTAGGTAGTAATCGGCGGCCATATGACATACACAAAGGAGCTATGTAGTAATCGACGGCCATATGGCATATACAAAGGATCAAGGCAGTAATCGACGGTCATATGGCATACACACAGGATCTAGGTAGTAATCGACGGCCATATGACATACACAAAGGATCAAGGTAGTAATTGAAGGCCATATGACATACACAAAGGATCAAGGTAGTAACCGACGGTCATATGACATACACAAAGGATCAAGGTAGTAATCGACGGCCATATGACATACACAAAGGATCGAGGTAGTAATCGACGGCCATATGACATACACAAAGGAGCTATGTAGTAATCGACGGCCATATGGCATATACAAAGGATCAAGGCAGTAATCGACGGTCATATGGCATACACACAGGATCTAGGTAGTAATCGACGGCCATATGACATACACAAAGGATCAAGGCAGTAATCGGCGGCTATATGGCATGCACAAAGGATTATAGGTAGTAATCGACGGTCATATGGCATACACACAGGATCTAGGTAGTAATCGACGGCCATATGGCATATACAAAGGATCAAGGCAGTAATCGACGGTCATATGGCATACACAAAGGATTATAGGTAGTAATCGACGGCCATACGACATACACAAAGGATCAAGGCAGTAATCGACGGTCATATGGCATACACACAGGATCTAGGTAGTAATCGACGGCCATATGACATACACAAAGGATCAAGGCAGTAATCGGCGGCTATATGGCATGCACAAAGGATTATAGGTAGTAATCGACGGTCATATGGCATACACACAGGATCTAGGTAGTAATCGACGGCCATATGGCATATACAAAGGATCAAGGCAGTAATCGGCGGCTATATGGCATGCACAAAGGATCAAGGCAGTAATCGACGGTCATATGGCATACACACAGGATCTAGGTAGTAATCGACGGCCATATGGCATATACAAAGGATCAAGGCAGTAATCGACGGTCATATGGCATACACACAGGATCTAGGTAGTAATCGACGGCCATATGGCATATACAAAGGATCAAGGCAGTAATCGACGGTCATATGACATACACAAAGGATTATAGGTAGTAATCGACGGCCATACGACATACACAAACGACGAAGGTAGTAATCGACGGCCATATGACATACACAAAGGCTCGAGGTAGTAATCGACGGCCATATGACACACACAAAGGATCAGGGTAGTAATTGACGGCCATATGACATACACAAAGGATCAAGGTAGTAATTGACGGCGATATGACATACACAAAGGACGAAGGTAGTAACCGACGGTCATATGACATACACAAAGGATCAAGGTAGTAATTGACGGCGATATGACATACACAAAGGACGAAGGTAGTAACCGACGGTCATATGACATACACAAAGGATCAAGGTAGTAATTGACGGCCATATGACATACACAAAGGATCAGGGTAGCAATCGACGGCCATATGGCATACACAAAGGATCGAGGTAGTAATCGACGGCCATATGGCATACACAAAGGATCAATGTAGTAGTCGACGGCCATATGACATACACAAAGGATCGAGGTAGTAATCGACGACCATATGGCATACATAAAGAATCAAGGTAGTAATCGACGGCCATATGGCATGCACAAAGAATTAAGGTAGTAATCGACGGCCATATGGCATGCACAAAGAATTAAGGTAGTAATCGACGGCCATGTGGCATACACAAAGGATCAAGGTATTAATCGACGGCCATATGGCATGCACAAAGGATTAAGGTAGTAATCGACGACTATATGGCATACACAAAGGATCAAGGTAGTAATCGACTGCCATATGGCATGCACAAAGAATTAAGGTAGTAATCGACGGCCATATGGCATGCACAAAGAATTAAGGTAGTAATCGACGGCCATATGGCATACACAAAGGATCAAGGTAGTAATCGACGGCATATGGCATGCACAAAGAATTAAGGTAGTAATCGACGGCCATATGACATACACAAATGATCAAGGTAGTAATCGACGGTTATATGACATACACAAAGGATCAAGGTAGTAATCGACGGCCATATGGCATGCACAAAGAATTAATGTAGTAATCGACGGCCATATGGCATGCACAAAGAATTAAGTTAGTAATCGACGGCCAAATCGCATACATAAAGGATCAATATAGTATTCGACGGTCATATGGCATACACAAAGGATCAGGGTAGTAATCGGCGGCCATATGACATACACAAAAAATTAAGGTAGTAATCGATGGCCATATGACATACACAAAGAATTATAAGAGTAATCGACGGCCATATGGCATACACAAAGGACCGGGGTAGTAATCGACGGCCATATGACATACACAAAGGATCGAGGTAGTAATCGACGGCCATATGACATACACAATGGATCTAGGTAGTAATCGACGACCATATGGCATACGCCAAAGGATAAAGGTAGTAATCCGACGACCATATGGCATACACAACGGATCAATGTAGTAATCGACGGCCATATGGCATACACAAAGGATCAATGTACTAATTGACGGCCATATGACATACATACAGAATAAAGAATTCCTTTTACATGTAATTATGAATTAAGCTAATACATTGTCTGAATATTTTACACAACAGAATAATTAGTATTAGTTTTTAACGGTTCGATATTCTTTATATTGTCTGAAAATAGATAATTGAATAGAATCACCAAAAGGATGACAAGCACATCATTTCCCCAAATTTATCATAAAAATAAAAATCACGTATTTTCTTCATTTCGTTTTTAATCACATGTTCTGAATTATATGTTTAGAATAAACGACTTTCTTTGACTGCTTAACCAGAAGATGACTACACTCGATATTGTTTGAAGCTATGTGTAAATAAATGATCACGACTCAGACAGAATCAAACATGTTTGGGGGTGGGTTTGCAGGCTAACAACATTTTGTGTCATTTTATCAAACAACGGAAATGGTTCGTGTCAATCCAGACGGACTCCAACATAACCGCCGGTAAAGTGGTTTAGCTTCTGAAATGTTACATTCCGCTTTGTTGTAGCGAATACACTGTATCACCGAAGTCAGTTCACCATCCGTGAACTACAACCTGGTGGTTTAAATTAAGTTTTAAAATTATAAACTTTTACTTATTTATCTATTCTAGCTGTTTTAGGCCTATTTCAGTTTGAAAACATTCTCTGTTTGTAATTCTGATCAACGTTAAAGTACCGTGTCAAAAAGATACGTTTAAAAAAGGGATATTTGATGGTGACATTTAATTGAAGCTGTTTAAGTGAGTCTTCTTCATTTTGATATGACTATTGTTTGAAAACATTATGAAATATAGCGTTTTTAATAAGTATTAAACTGGCCTCTGGTACATAACTTCACCTGCATGAGACTGCTCAAGAGACTGGTGTCATTGTGTGTGCAAAATACTGGTGTCATTATGTGTCCAAGAACCTGGTATTATTAAGTGTCCAAGAAACCGGAAGCCTTACATGTATGTGTTTAAAGGGGCATCAGCTGCCAAAATGTTGATATTTTGACGTTAAAACAGAATGTTCAAATTATAGGCTATTTTTCTCAAGACGTATAATTCAGAAGCTTTTTAGTACTTCTAGTCTCTAAAATGTACGATAAAGTATTGTTTTGAACTAACTTTGGCTAAGAATGAATGAATGGTCGTCCCGGTTATTCAAATTTTGTTTACTTTTCGAACACGTTTTCGGTTCGTACAGGCCACACACTGTAAGGATTTTCCTCATTCCAGCGCCAATCATTTAGTTTTTCGATGGCCTTCAAATCCTCGTACTGTTGTGACGATAAAAATTGTGAAAAAAGTGTGAATTTTGGCAGCTCATGCCACTTTAAAGGAGGAGAAAACAAAAAAACAACATGAAATTGTAACAAACAATCACCCTTAGAGTATCAATTTTTAAGCTGTAAATCTTACCTGCGTTTTATGGTGATGCAGAAAATTGCACATGTTTAAATTGGGTCACAAAAACGATGGGGACCGCCATTTGTAAAGCGAGAAATTGACCGGAAACAGATGTGCCTAGCAATTAACCTAGGCTTAAATGGCAGACTAAGAAAGTTGACCAATTTCACTCGCACGTTCGCTTTGAATTGCTGGGTATGCGTCTACTGATTGGCCGAAAGAGACACACCCCTAAGCACTGTTGTGGTGATGGCGGCCAAGTAAGCAAGTCGGTCTCAGTCGAAATTGAACGGTTTTATATAACTTCACTTTAGGACTGTGCGGTGGGGAAAAATCGTAAAAATATATCTATGGTACCATTGGAAAGGGAAATTCGCCGTCCGTTTAGTGTATATGCCTGTTTTATTTGTTTTCTCCTCCTTTAAGAAAACGGAATTATTATGTATCCAAGGAACTGGTATTTTTGTGTTCAAGAAAATGTTGTCATTATGTGTTTAAGAAACTGGTGTCATTACGTGTTTAGGAAACTGGTGTCTTTACGTGTCAAAGAAACTGGTGTATAAGAAACTGGTATCATTATGGGTACACTAAACTGGTGTCATTATGTGTCCAAGGAACTGGTGTCATTATTTGTCCAAGGAACTGGTGTCATTATATGTCCAAGAAACTGGTGTCATTATGTGTCCAAGAAACTGGTTTCATTATGTGTCCAAGGAACTGGAGTCATTATGTGCCCAAAGAACTGGTGTCATTATGTGTCCAAGGAACTGGAGTCATAATGTGTCCAAGAAACTGGAGTTATTATGTGTCCAAGGAACTGGAGTCATGATGTGTCCAAAGAACTGGTGTCATTATGTGTCCAAAGAACTGGTGTCATTATGTGTCCAAGAAACTGGAGTCATTATGTGTCCAAGGAACTGGAGTTATTATGTGTCCAAGGAACTGGAGTCATGATGTGTCCAAGGAACTGGAGTTATTAAGTGTCCAAGAAACTGGTGTATAAGAAACTGGTATCGTTATGGGTACACTAAACTGGTGTCATTATGTGTCCAAGGAACTGGTGTCATTATTTGTCCAAGGAACTGGTGTCATTATGTGTCCAAGAAACTGGTGTCATTATGTATCCAAGAAACTGGTGTCATTATGTGTCCAAGGAACTGGAGTCATTATGTGTCCAAGGAACTGGTGTCATTATGTGTCCAAGGAACTGGAGTCATGATGTGTCCATGGAACTGGTGTCATTATGTGTCCAAGGAACTGGTGTCATTATGTGTCCAAGGAACTGGAGTCATTATGGGTACAATAAACTGGAGTCATTATGGGTACAATAAACTGGTGTCATTATGTGTCCAAGAAACTGGAGTCATTATGTCTCCAAGGAACTGGAGTCATTATGTGTCCAAGAAACTGGTGTCATTATGTGTCCAAGGAACTGGTGTCATTATGTGTCCAGGGAACTGGAGTCATTATGTGTCCAAGGAACTGGAGTCATTATGGGTACAATAAACTGGAGTCATTATGGGTACAATAAACTGGTGTCATTATGTGTCCAAGAAACTGGTGTCATTATGTGTCCAAGGAACTGGTGTCATTATGTGTCCAAGGAACTGGTGTCATTATGTGTACAATAAACTGGAGTCATGATGTGTCCAAGGAACTGGAGTCATTATGTGTCCAAGGAACTGGTGTCATTATGTGTCCAAGAAACTGGAGTCATTATGGGTACAATAAACTGGTGTCATTATATGTCCAAGAAACTGGTGTCATTATGTGTCCAAGAAACTGGAGTCATTATGGGTACAATAAACTGGTGTCATTATGTGTCCAAGAAACTGGTGTCATTATGTGTCCAAGGAACTGGAGTTATTAAGTGTCCAAGAAATCGGAAGCCTTACATGTATGTGTTTAAAGGGGCATCAGCTGCCAAAATGTTGATATTTTGACGTTAAAACAGAATGTTCAAATTATAGGCTATTTTTCTCAAGACGTATAATTCAGAAGCTTTTTAGTACTTCTAGTCTCTAAAATGTACGATAAAGTATTGTTTTGAACTAACTTTGGCTAAGAATGAATGAATGGTCGTCCCGGTTATTCAAATTTTGTTTACTTTTCGAACACGTTTTCGGTTCGTACAGGCCACATACTGTAAGGATTTTCCTCATTCCAACGCCAATCATTTAGTTTTTCGATGGCCTTCAAATCCTCGTACTGTTGTGACGATAAAAATTGTGAAAAAAGTGTGAATTTTGGCAGCTCATGCCACTTTAAGAAAACGGAATTATTATGTATCCAAGGAACTGGTATTTTTGTGTTCAAGAAAATGTTGTCATTATGTGTTTAAGAAACTGGTGTCATTACGTGTCAAAGAAACTGGTGTTTAAGAAACTGGTATCATTATGGGTACACTAAACTGGTGTCATTATGTGTCCAAGGAACTGGTGTCATTATGTGTTCAAGGAACTGGTGTCATTATGTGTCCAAGAAACTGGTGTCATTATGTGTCCAAGAAACTGGTGTCATTATGTGTCCAAGGAACTGGAGTCATTATGTGTCCAAGGAACTGGAGTCATTATATGCCCAAATAACTGATGTCATTATGTGTCCAAAGAACTGGTGTCATTATGTGTCCAAGAAACTGGAGTCATTATGTGTCCAAGGAACTGGAGTCATTATGTCTCCAAGAAACTGGAGTCATGATGTGTCCAAGGAACTGGAGTCATTATGTGTCCAAGGAACTGGAGTCATTATGTGTCCAAGAAACTGGAGTCATAATGTGTCCAAGAAACTGGAGTCATGATGTGTCCAAGGAACTGGAGTCATTATGTGTCCAAGGAACTGGAGTCATGATGTGTCCAAGGAACTGGAGTCATGATGTGTCCAAAGAACTGGTGTCATTATGTGTCCAAGGAACTGGAGTTATTAAGTGTCCAAGAAACCGGAAGCCTTACATGTATGTGTTTAAAGGGGCATCAGCTGCCAAAATGTTGATATTTTGACGTTAAAACAGAATGTTCAAATTATAGGCTATTTTTCTCAAGACGTATAATTCAGAAGCTTTTTAGTACTTCTAGTCTCTAAAATGTACGATAAAGTATTGTTTTGAACTAACTTTGGCTAAGAATGAATGAATGGTCGTCCCGGTTATTCAAATTTTGGTTACTTTTCGAACACGTTTTCGGTTCGTACAGGCAACATACTGTAAGGATTTTCCTCATTCCAACGCCAATCATTTAGTTTTTCAATGGCCTTCAAATCCTCGTACTGTTGTGACGATAAAAACTGTGAAAAAAGTGTGAATTTTGGCAGCTCATGCCACTTTAAGAAAACGGAATTATTATGTATCCAAGGAACTGGTATTTTTGTGTTCAAGAAAATGTTGTCATTATGTGTTTAAGAAACTGGTGTCATTACGTGTTTAAGAAACTGGTGTCTTTACGTGTCAAAGAAACTGGTGTTTAAGAAACTGGTATCATTATGGGTACACTAAACTGGTGTCATTATGTGTCCAAGGAACTGGTGTCATTATGTGTCCAAGGAACTGGTGTCATTATGTGTCCAAATAACTGGTGTCATTATGTGTCCAAGAAACTGGAGTCATTATGTGTCCAAGGAACTGGTTTCATTATGTGTCCAAGGAACTGGTGTCATTATGTGTCCAAATAACTGGTGTCATTATGTGTCCAAATAACTGGTGTCATTATGTGTCCAAGAAACTGGAGTCATTATGTGTCCAAGGAACTGGTTTCATTATGTGCCCAAAGAACTGGTGTCATTATGTGTCCAAATAACTGGTGTCATTATGTGTCCAAGAAACTGGAGTCATTATGTGTCCAAGGAACTGGTTTCATTATGTGTCCAAGGAACTGGAGTCATTATGTGTCCAAGGAACTGGAGTCATGATGTGTCCAAGGAACTGGAGTCATGATGTGTCCAAGGAACTGGTGTCATTATGTGTCCAAGAAACTGGAGTCATTATGGATACAATAAACTGGTGTCATTATGTGTCCAAGGAACTGGTGTCATTATGTGTCCAAGGAACTGGAATCATTGTGTGTCCAAGGAACTGGAGTCATTGTGTGTCCAAGAAACTGTTGTCATTATATGTGCATTGAACTGG
Source organism: Lepidochitona cinerea (assembly GCA_963971465.1). NCBI lineage: Eukaryota > Metazoa > Mollusca > Polyplacophora > Chitonida > Tonicellidae > Lepidochitona > Lepidochitona cinerea. The sequence continues at coordinate 2,648,221 of OZ020559.1, forward strand.
TGTCATTATGTGTCCAAGGAACTGGAATCATCATTTGTCCAAGGAAATGGAGTCATGATGTGTCCAAGGAACTGGTGTCATTATGTGTCCAAGGAACTGGTGTCATTATGTGTCCAAGGAACTGGTGTCATTATGTGTCCAAGGAACTGGTGTCATTATGTGTCCAAGAAACTGGAGTCATTATGGGTACAATAAACTGGTGTCATTATGTGTCCAAGGAACTGGTGTCATTATGTGTCCAAGGAACTGGAATCATTGTGTGTCCAAGGAACTGGAGTCATTGTGTGTCCAAGAAACTGTTGTCATTATGTGTGCATTGAACTGGTGTCATTATGTGTCCAAGGAACTGGTGTCATTACGTGTCCAAGGAACTGGTGTCATTATGTGTCCAAGGAACTGGTGTCATTATGTGTCCAAGAAACTGGAGTCATGATGTGTCCAAGGAACTGGTGCCATTATGTGTCCAAGGAACTGGTGTCATTATGTGTCCAAGGAACTGGAGTCATTATGTGTCCAAGGAACTGGAGTCATTATGTGTCCAAGGAACTGGTGTCATTATGTGTCCAAGAAACTGGAGTCATTATGGATACAATAAACTGGTGTCATTATGTGTCCAAGGAACTGGTGTCATTATGTGTCCAAGGAACTGGAATCATTGTGTGTCCAAGGAACTGGAGTCATTGTGTGTCCAAGAAACTGTTGTCATTATATGTGCATTGAACTGGTGTCATTATGTGTCCATGGAACTGGAATCATCATTTGTCCAAGGAAATGGAGTCATGATGTGTCCAAGGAACTGGTGTCATTATGTGTCCAAGGAACTGGTGCCATTATGTGTCCAAGGAACTGGAATCATCATGTGTCCAAGGAACTGGAATCATCATGTGTCCAAGGAACTGGAGTCATTATGTGTCCAAGGAACTGGAGTCATTATGTGTCCAAGGAACTGGTGTCATTATGTGTCCAAGGAACTGGAATCATTGTGTGTCCAAGGAACTGTTGTCATTATATGTCCAAGGAACTGGAGTCATTATGTGTCCACAATCAAGTGTTGATTGATTGATGCTTTAACGCCGTATTCAAGATTGACTTACTGTTTGGGTTGGCATTGCCAGGTTTAGTGGGAGAGGAAACTGTGATCTTTGCCCAGAGGAAACTCCCGACCTTCGGTAAGTTATTTTTCTACATACGGCGACAAAGTGGGGAAAAAACACACTCAGGAAGTTTGTAATTTTATTTGGTCTGAGTGGGGTTTGAACCTGCGACCCATTGATGGAAATCTGACACAGGCTACGAGATTATAACTGGTATCTTAATGTATTAACTTAAAGACGCAGTTTACCCGTGAGCGTCATCTGGGCAATCTCAGCTGATTCCAAAAACGGCTGTGAAGAGAGGTTTATATTTGGATAAATGGGTTTGAAGACAGAGTGGCTCTCCGTCGCAATTTGACTAATTCTCTTTATTTAGAGGTTTATCCCTGACTGAGATCGGTCGTGAGGTGGACATATTCTAACAGAGAAAAACGAGGCGACAATAAAGACTATCTTAAACGGACAGTAAATCTTATTTGTCGCACTAGACTCACCTGAAGTTCGCTACATCACAATGTAAATCCCACAATTTGTATATATATTGCAGATACAATTCGGGACATCTTTATAAAGACATACGGATCAACTTGGATCATACGGATCAACGGATGTACGAACCGAAAACATCTCCGAAAAGTAAACAAAATTTAAATAACCGGGACGACCATTCATTCATTCTTAGCCAAAGGTGGTTCAAAACAATACTTTATCGTGCATTTTCGAGACTAGAAGCACTAAAAAGCTTGTAAATTATACGTCTTGAGTAAAATAGTCAATAATTTTAACATTCTGTTAACATCAAACTATCAACATTTTGGCAGCTCATGACACTTTAAAATGATAGAGTAAGTAGGATTAAATGAGAAGAAAACAAAAAATACTTTATGGTTCAGAAGAAGCGCGCTTATTTTCCCTTTCCAATGGCACTAAACACATATTTTTGCTATTTTTTCATGGGACATGATGCAGTTTATAAAATACCGTATTATGTTACATACACAAACGAAATTGGTCAACTTTCAAAATCTCCCATTTAAACCCAGGTTAATTTCACTGTCTTCAAAGCATTCCTATCTCCAGAAAATTGTTTTCAGTTTCTCAAAACCTACAGTAAATTATAAAGAAAGCTTTGAGGAATATGTGGCTAGCACAAAAATGGTATGCGTGGCATATCGGAGAGTTACGAAGGCCATGAAGAGGATGAATTTAACCTAGGCTTAAATGGGAGATTTTGAAAGTTGACCAATTTGTTTTGCTTATTGGGGTCTTTTATTAACTTCACTGTCAGGTGTAAAAAAAATCACAAAAATATGTGTTTGGTACCGTTGGAAAGGAAACATTAGCGCGCGTCTTTTGAACCCTAAAGTGATTTTTTGTTTTCTCCCCCTTTAAGAAAATTAAGCTACCAAAGTGCAAATAAACAGAATATGTGAAAGAATAAAGCCAGGGGTGTTACAGAGGAGCAAGCAATCGAGACATTAAATAACCGTAGAGGAATTGATCACATTTGTATATTGAATTAAGAATTTAATTTTGAAATATGAAGTGACTCGTTGAAAGCTCAGCGACATGTAAATTGGTTATTACCATGATCAATTATTTCACAGGTCAGCTTGTAAGGGCTATGGTTTTTGCTGAGAGAGTGCTCAGCTTTTGCAGAAGACATCCTCGTTTAGCTTTCAAAGAGTCACTTCATATTTCTAAATTAAATTCTGAATTCGGAAAAAAATCTGAAAAGTGTACCAATTTCATCAATTCCTCTATGTGCTGACTGCATGCCTTGTCGCACTGTTACATCACTCACCCTGGCTTTATCTTGTACATATCCAGTTAATGTTAGGATTGTTAATATTGTGTTCAGGAAACATCACTAGATGTAAGACATGTTACAGAGACAGGACAGTCACCACAAACTTCTCGTAAACTCGTAAGTCTCGTAAACTTCTGAAATTGTCATCGTCGTGGTCTTTATAGTTAAAATATTGTCCAATGATAAATATCTGACTCATGGCAATACATTGTACATTTGGAACAAGATTTCAAAGTATGGGTTTTCTTTCAATAGATTATGGCTGTAATTCCATCAGGTGGTCGAGAGATGAGAATGTGGGTGGGTCACCTAGACACGCCATCCGTCGGCATAGTAATTTGAAGAACATATTTTAGTAATCTGCGACTGGAGCCATTGTAAGTCTTATAACCTAATTCCAAATTATAAGGGTTTCAATGGCTTTAAAAGTTGTTTTTAACTACGTGAAAACCACACTTTCAATCTAAACGAGTCTAACGTTAAAATTTTCTTTCTTTATAATAGACAACTTGGAAGACAGTTGTTGCTCTCTTGTAATAATTGTAAACTCCCAATTTGCAGATGATAAAGTCGAAGGTGGAGTAAAACATTAGTCATTCACAACCGCGAAATACTTCATGATATTAAATCTTACTCAGTGGTTATCCTTTCAAAGTTTTTTTTATACCAAGCAAAATTGCCCGGACTGCATATTATGATGGGATAATGCCATAATAAAAGAGTACTGAGATTCTAATGATAAATGATTAAGGCATCACCACGATGTAAGTTTTGTGGGGGGTTTTTGGTGATACTTCGTGGTGATGCCTTAATCATTGATGTTGTGAAAACTGTTTTTAAAAAATAATTGTAAGAAGTAAAACTTCAAGACTTTTTGCCACATACAGTTCATAAAGAAGTGATTATGTAAAACCCATGTAAGAGAAGAAGAACCTTGAATTTTCATGAGGTTTGTAATAAGGGCCGCTCCAAGGATCGGTTGCATTCAAAATGATTATGCTTTTAGATTTTGAGGGAATTTTGAAACAAACCATTTCTTGGAGAGTTGTCAAATAGTCATTGTCAGTAATTGAATAGATTCTAAATGAAATGGTATCATCACTTTGGATGTTTCTGTGTGAGTTACCATGGTCAATAGCGTGCTACTAGTAATGGCTTATATTCACAAATTAGCTCCATCAATCAGGGAAGGGCACTTGCCATTATCTATGACCCTTACAGTTATTGGTGAGGACGATTTGTCTCCATAGAATCTCAACTCTGACATCTTTGGCTGGCTGAGTATCAATATCCTGTTTTCAGATTTCCACCAACATTAACCCCTTAACCTGGAGAACGTTGTAGCCGCATTGGCGGAGGATGAAACCCGTCTGAATAGTACACTGTATATCGATCAGTTATTTCTTGTAGAGCCGAGTATGAAACCGACACAGCCTACATGTTCTTGATCAAAGGGACACAATCCAGCTTGAAATGCTCTTCCAGTAGTCTCCCTTTAAATATCCATGAAAACATCGTCACAGATGGAATGTTGTAAAGGTTTACTGCTACACTAGATCAAACCTTTTTCACATGGATAAACAAAATGATTCATGGTCATTGTTTGTGGTAGAGCTTTCATGACTGTCCAATCGCAGATATACAGGGAAGGGATTTTTTTACTTTAAAGGCACACTAAAGGCACACCTGTTTAAATTTGCTAAGAAAACCAATTTACATGAGCTTACTACGACTAATACCACTAAACTTAAACATAGGACACATAAAACATGTCTAGTTAGCTTTAGAATGTAGAAATGGGGTGAAAAACAAACGAAGAATCGAAACCTGATTACAACAACAGCGATCAGTGTCGGTCAACGTTCGTGTTGGATTACCCTCATTTCAGGCCATATTATCTGTGGTTTACACTCAAACAATTCTCAGCAGGCTTTTCCAGTCGCTGTTAACCGATCGTCAGTCTGTATTTCTCAGATAAATAGGCCTACGTAAAATTACACTGTGCCGTTAGTTCACTCACTCGACTGAAATGCGCCCCAGTGAGCAGTTTGGTTTGTTTACGTTCCGGGCACCTAACAATTCCAATTTTCAAATTCAAATTAAAAATACAAAGTGACGTCCAAACTTTTAAATTTTGGTAAAAATAGAAAGTTCCTAACTTATATTGTCTGGGGAAAATACAGAAAACGGTCTTTCTTTTTTAATGTAAACAATATTCCTGATTTTCGCGGCAAGTGTGCCTTTAAGGGACGTTTCTGATGCCTGTTCCAGGGGATACAATTTTACAAGGCGGCATTTATGATGTCCCCTTGGAAGAATGTGTTGATTCTGTAGTTGTTCGGTGAACAAAATGGGACGCAACTCTGAATATTAGCAGTTTCCAGAGTTATTGCCCTTTGAGTGCATATTTGTTCTGCGGACGAGTGGAAAACATATGCAATTTTGACTAAAAGCAACAAATAGATATTTTGTATTTTAGAACACTGGGGTTTCTTTGCTTGTCACTTTTACATGTAGTTACAAGATGATATTTATACTTTTCACGTTTTACTTCTAATTAGTTTCCTTACTTTTAAATTTAAAAGTCTCAGGGACTTTATATAAAAATATAACTGTTACCTAAGACAAGCTCTGAAAGGTTATCTGCCAACCATAACCATGGCAACCATGCATACGAGAAATCTGGAGTCATCGTCTTCTATGCATCTAGCCAAAAATTAGAACTATGATTTACAACCATTGTAGATATAGCACGGACGCGAACCCGGACTGACGGACGGACGGACGGACGCGAACGTGATACCATTATACGCTCTGACTTTCGGTGAGCCGTATAAAAATCAAAGTAAAAAGTACTTTAATGTCCTATACAAACCGCCGTAGTGTTGCGATGCGTTATTGCAAGGAGTCTACTATTTCAGAACATTAAAGTGGCATAAGTTGCCAAAATGTTGATATTTTGGCGTTAAAACAGAAAGTTGAAATTATTGGCTATTTTTCCTCAAGACGTATTATTCAGAAGCTTGTCAGTGCTTTTAGTCTCGTGAATGAACGATACAGTATTGTTTTGAACCCACTTTGGCTTAGAATGAATGAATGGTCGTCCCGGTTATTTAAATTTTGTGTAGTTATTGAACACTATTTGGGTTCGTATAGGCCACATACTATACGGATTTTCCTAATTCCAACGCTAATCATTTAGTTTTTCGATGACCCCGAAAGCCTGTTACTGTCGTGATGATCAGAAATTATGAAAAAAGTTTGAATGTTGGCAGAAGTTATCCCACAATAAACTGCCCATGATTTTCGTTGTCATTGCAGAAGACTAGACACGTTCTCACTGCAAATTTTGTATATACGTGATAGACGATCGGCCAAATTTGACGACTCTCTGAGGCCCTTCATGACCGAAGCTATACTGAGTGTTAAAAACACCATCACAGTAGTTCTGTTTTAAACGTTAAAGTGGCATGAGCTGAAAAAATGTTGATATTCTGACGTTGATACAGAATGTTGAATTATCGGCTATTTCTCATAGATGTAGAATTCAAAAGCTTTATACTGCTTCAAGTCTCGAGAATGTACCATAAAGTATTGTTTTTCACTAACTTTGGCTTAGAATGAATGAATGGTCGTCCCGGTTATTTCAATTTTGTTTACTTTTCGTACAGTTCGTACAGACCACATAAGATTTTCCTCATTCCAACGCCAATCATTTAGTTTTTCGATAGCCTTCAAAGCCTGTTACTGTCGTGGCTATCAGAATTGATGAAAAACAGTTTGAATTTTGGCAGCTCATGCCACTCTAATAAAAAGCTGACATGCACACACGTATATTCAATAAATGTGTTAAAAATTCGCAGCTACAAGATCGGGATTTGCCAAAACACGAGTATAGAATACCTGATTCTCGCGTTCTCCTTATTGACTTTTTAAAAAATCAGATTATTCATTCTTAGAGCCAACATGTTGATTAACATTACAACATACACTATGACGCAAAATATCAAGAAAACATGTCACCATGGTAACCGTTAAAGACGAAAATGAAAGGCCTAAACGATACATTTTGATTCCTTTCTTCGTTCTCCCTTTCTGACTTTTTTCTTTCCTTCTGCGTTTGCTCAGAAATGGAATGGGGCGGGTCCTGACCACCTGGACCAACCCCCCCCCCCTCTTTATCGCCTCGAGGTTATAGTATATTGTATTTACATATATGTACGCACAGCAAAAACAAGAAGCCCTCATTGGATGTACATTCCGAAATACCAAAGGAAGCAGGGTAGCGGGTACCTGAATGTGTACATATAACCTTATTTACTCATGGGTAGATGACTATTGTATATTAAAAAGGCTCAGTTACTGAGAGCCCAGACTTTGTTATCAATTCAAGGGACTTGAACCTGTGAACTCATCTTTCGTGGTTGTTCATTGTATTCAGATTGTAGAATAGAATATCTTAGGAAAATATATTGTGTAGGGCTGGATATAAGGGAACTTTCAGGATTATTGGATATCAAATCTTCATATGAAATTGTAAAACTGTAATACTGTGTATGTAAAAAAAGGCTTAGTTGCTATTAACTCAGTTTTTGTAAACAACTCAAGGAACAAAACCCATTGGGCTCATCTACTGTCTTGATTATTTTTATGTATTGTGAAATATGAATGTATTCTTGACGGAGAGGGGTTATATATAACCCATTCCGGAATAAAGAAGTTGAAGTTAAAGTATTCTGGGTCCACGTTTACGAAGCCGCCGTAATTTCCCCTCGGAATACCTTAGTAAGGACAAATATACTATTTTACGAAACCCCCTTAGCCTTGGGTTACTTTAACCTGAAGGTAGTTTTAGGGTGCCTTAAAGCCAAACTTAAACATAAGTACAGAACGGAACCACCAAGGAATCAGACTATAATTATTTTGGAATGAAATAAGGGAGAGACCTCTAAACTTTTCAAGGGAATCTCTTAATATTACATTAAACATTCAACCCAAGTGCATTCGGACTCATTGACAATATTTGGACACATGAATTAACTCCCTTTGTGGAGCTCTTATGGAATCTATGAGAAATCCCAACAGGCTTTATCCGATGGAAGTTTGTATCTTATCATATAAAACAATCGTTCGTTTTATTTATAACAAAAAAGACATGTTTTTTATTTTTTATTTTTACTTTCTAACAAATAGTTGCGATCTGCTAAGAAACTTTGGTATCCAAGGACTATCAATCTTCAATTTAAGAAGAGTTGCATCTTGTTAGTGTTAATAGGCCCCTAGTGTTCATTTAGAATCCGAGGGGCCTCCGTGGCTCAATAGGTAGAGCGTTGGACGCTCAATCCGAACAGCCTTCCACCAATGGGTCGCGGGTTCGAATCCCAACTCAGTCACAACAAAAATTGAAAAATTTTCTGACTGGGTTTTCACTCGAACGACCTATGTGGGATGGTTTCCAGTTACCAACGGAAGGTCGTGGGTTTCCTCCGGGCACAGAGCCCGGTTTCCTCCCACACTAAAACTGGCAACGCTGCTATGTAAGTGAAATAATCTTGAGCGCGGCGTAAAACACCAATCAATCAATTATTTAAAATCTAACACAAGTTATGTTAATAATGTGCGCCATTAATGCACATTCATAACGTCAGGTGAATTTTCGTAGACATGTTCAACTATTGGAGTGAATTTCGTACCATATTTAGTATACACTTTTCTTTTAAACATTGTCTCAGCCACACTTTGTAAACCTATAATATATATATTTTGATAAGAACAGTATTTGATATAATATGAATAGTGTACCTATTTCCATGTTTCTGTATAGTGTATTAAAAGTGATATGACTTTAATAGACGGAACGTTTACACCGACCCCCTTACGTTTGGCGTTATGGGGAGACACTGAAACAGAACCGTATCGTATTTATATGCGACTACATGTACATGTAAGTATTTCAATATGATTAATAACTTGTTGATCTACTGCATAGCTTAACATAATGCAATAACAAAGTAACTCTGAATGAATTCTACAAACGCATATTGACAATCTCCATATTTCGACAAAGGTATATTTGTCATCTTCAGCTACTCGGAGGACACCCCCCCCCCCATTCAACACAGATGTTAAACCCTCTAAAGAATTAATTTTGTTTAGATAATAATTAGTATATTTGTTTATAGTTTGTATAGTTTTGAAATTATCTTAATTCCAGATCATTCTACCTTTAACCCGCTATTCATGTGTTGTTTTATTATTATCTGATGCCATTCTCTCTTTTGTCTTTGTATGGAAATCCATTAGAAATAACATATTTCCAATGTATAAATGATATACCTCTTTTTAACACAATAAGACAATTGGTTATTTTAGACAAGAAGATTTTCCCTGTGCCCGTGTGTTTTAGTGTTCATAAATATATACACATCTGTATCTTTTCTACATTGTTACTTGTTCCTGAAGATGTTCCTGAAGATGACAAATATACCTTTGTATTGTCAATATGTGTTTGTTGAATATATTCGGAGTTACTTTGCTATTGCATCAATATCATCATATTTCCCTGTATTAATATTGATTTTATTGCTTCTAGAGACGTTATTTGTTAACGAAGACTTAACATTTGCTTTATTAGTAATTTAAATGAAGTAATAAATAACCGACACTAATTAACCCGGAAAAAATTCCGGGCCAAGGTGAGAATCGAACTCACGACTTAGGGTTACCGTCCCACCGCTCTACCAACTGAGCTACCCGGCCCTGTTGGGAACGGTTCGCTTGTTAGATTCTCTTATACACGCAGCGCTTAAAACATGTATATTAGAAAACATGCCCATATATATTAAAACATGCCCATTAGAACATGTATATTAAATTTACTATATATATATTTTATATTTATATTTACTAATTCAGTAATTTCCCTGATGATGATTGCAGCTTAAATGAAGTAGTATCTGATTTCTTAATTAGTTTCAAAAGATGACAATTATAGATGTTCAAAATTAATAAACCATGTAAACGTGTGACAGTTTAAATAGCTGAGCTCGTTTGTTGTAGATTATTAACTAAAATCTAGCGTTTCATCTTCAGGTTTTGTGTATAGCGGTCTTTTTTATAATAGTTTGTGTTTATAACAGCTTGTGTTTATAACAGTTTGTGTTTATAACAGCTTGTGTTCATAGCAGTTTGTGTTTATAACAGTTTGTGTTTATAACAGTTTGTGTTTATTACAGCTTGTGTTTATAACAGTTAATGTTTATTACAGTTTGTGTTTATTACAGCTTGTGTTCATAACAGTTTGTGTTTATAACAGTTTGTGTTTATAACAGCTTGTCTTTATAACAGTTTGTGTTTATAACAGCTTGTCCCTAACAGTTTTGTGTTTGTAACAGTTAGTGTTATTAACAGTTTGCTCAGCGGCGTTTATTGTTTTAGTGAAGCGCTGTAGGCTTTATGCTATAGGCTGTAAATAAGAATGAGAATAACATAACGAACTTGTCTCTATGGTTATTTTAGACAAGAAGGTTTTCCCTGTGCCCGTGTGTTATATACATAACGTTATAGAACTTCCACGAGGTTTGTAAACTTGTAAGCAAATGGTTATCATAAAATAGGTCTACATGATTGGGACAGTTCAACCGTGGGGTGGGGGGGGGGGAGGGGAGACAACTTTCTCTCACTAGTGATGAAACAAAACCAATGATCGTACTGATAACATATGTATTAAATATGCTCCTTAATTAGAATGGAACTATAATTTCATATGAAAATTAAGAAAAAAATATCATAATATGCAGTTTGATAGATTATACTGGAAATTCTTGCTGTGATACTACTGTGATAAAGACAATTATACAAAAAGAAAAAAAAATCAGTCGAAATAACGAAAACAAACGACGAGAAACACGCTATGTTTACGCTTATCTTCCACTTTGTATAAACACACAATTATCCCTTGCACCAGATGCCTCCCCTGAAAAAATATCGGATAACAATAGCAATCGAGATAGTTAAGATGTCCAAGTTTTTTATTCTGAAAATAAATGCGTAAAACGACAGGAAGTAAACATTCCTACCTTCTGAATAAGGAGAGCTCTTGTTCCGCCTTTCAATTCGCGTTTACCATCTCCTTGCACCTCGCCATTGAGAGTATTTGCTGATTTTGAGTGTTCCATTCTGATGAATTTAGAGTATTTTCCTTCCAACAAAATTCACTTTACTTCAGCCTGCAATAACCAAAAGCACACATACAGTATTCAATAAGCACGGTGTACAAACTGTAAACGCAAACAATATTTTCCTGAAATTTGCAAACTCAGACGTTGGAACAAGGTAAGGAACTGTTTAAGATGGTAATAAGCGTTTTGGGTTTAATGTTCTCCTGCGCACACGTCCTTGACCCCGGTGATCTGATAAACAAACTTACGGAAATTAATATCGGAGGAGGAGGAGTATCGATAAAGTCAATAGTAACCATTATGTGTAACCAAAACCAGCTAGTCTTCAAAATTCCAGGACGGGGTCGTAAAACGTCCTCGGGGCTCTCGGTAATTGAACGGGGACGTTTTTCTGCCAGCTTTTGGAATTCCATTGGATCAAGATAATTGTAATTCGATTTATTTCACGTTCAGATAGCTTCTGCTGATTTATTTTTCTCTTAAAGAGCACGTTTCTGCGATCACACACCGACTGCTCCTCGCCTAGGACGGTATCCATTCAAATCACATACTGGTAAATGGGACGTGAGGGAATGATGAGTTGAATGCTAGAGACAGGTCACATGGCCTTGGAGAATTGTGTTCCAGGTCATTTATAAACAACTCAATCGGAATCAACGAACCAGTTACTGTACTTAAAATCCCATTCCATGTTACCATTCTGTGAATTTCTGGACAATGGAAGAGTGCAATGGACGATATAGAACGGCACAGTTTTGGAGCGAGGAGTTCTTGGTTTACAGTAGTTTAATTGTTGTCCTAAACACATAATTCATCAACCAATATCGCGAATCTCCGTGTCCAAAAGACACATTTACTTCTAAAATATATGTTACTTATAAGTTCAAGTGCAATGCTTTGTCATAATTATATTTTGCTGGGCATTTTGATTCTGATCAGGTCTATGCAATACTTAATCCTTTGAGTTCCTTTGAAACTATGAGCTGCTGTGGTTTAATTCTGGTGATTAGTTCCATTGGTGTCCATTATAGCGTTCTACACGTACACCTGATCTCTAGCATATTGATTGTTAGGGAAACATCCGGTTACGTGATCTTAACCGAAACACACGGCTACATTTAACAGGGTTTGAAAGGCAGATATAGGCAGACTTGACTAGACAGTGCAGAACACTCGATCCCCTATTAAGTTCATGACCAGCAATTCAACATGTAACGGTTGGATATTGGAGGCTTAGTGTTCAAGGAAACATTTTGTAATACTTTTTGAGGACAATATCCACTTCCTACAATCTTTATATATTAACTTGGTTTTGATTGGCTCGAATGTGCTCGCTAGTTTCAACTAACAAACTGATCGATTGGTATGAAATAGACAGACTATTTGGGTGCAGTATGTCACTAGTGCAATATTAGTATGACATAAGCTTTATTTAGCTCGGTGATTAATTAGCAATGCACATTGTAATGATTTATAATATATTTATTCTTTCCCCCAGATGTAAAGAAACCATTTTGTACCTATTCCACAGATGTATATTTATATTATCAAATCCGTTGACCACTCATTGGTTATTCGCTATTCAACCATGCAAATAGCCGCACACATGTGTCTCATCCTGTTTTACTTACTTGCCGGTCAGGAAGAATACAATGCAACATGCCGGCCTGTGTTGCTTAAAGGTTGTATGGAGTCATTTCCATTAGACGACAGTATTCAAGTATATCTCTTCGGCAAACGCGGGGCCTCCGTGGCTCAGTAGGTAGAGCGCTGGACGCTCATTCCAAACAGCTTTCCACCAATGGGTCGCGGGTTCGAATCCCACTTAGTCCAAAAAAAAAACTTTTCTGACTAGGGTTTCACTCGAACGACCTATGTGGGATGGTTGCCAGTTACCACCGGAAGGTCGTGGGTTTCCTCCCGGAATAGAGCAATAAAACTGGCAACGTCGCCATATAAGTGAAAAAATCTTGAACGATGCGTAAAACACCAAACAATCAACAATCAATCAAGTATTACAAAGTCTAAATTTGTGGCGATTAGAGTTGATTACCATATGAGCTCTGTCGGATTAACCTGTGAAATGTACTATGCCGTTTAGAGCAGTAACATCGTTTGGTCACAATTTATGGTTTATGTAAGGTATAAATCTGTTATATGCGTAAATCTTCTGTTCGTCATAGAATGTCGCTTTCCCCGGGGAAATTAAGGAAGCCAAGTCTGTCTGGCGGTTTTATATTGGTGAACTTTCCCTGACAGTGTATATCTCGATTTCTATTTTGGTCAATAAACTAGTTTATTCAATAAATTCTGACGGCTTCTTCATTGATGATTTGCTCAGCACTGAACATTATTTCACTTGCATGGCCAGGTTTATGTAATAGAGAAATACAGAGGCAGCAGATATTCCAGAAAAAAGTATTATTGTTTCTGGAATATCTGCTGACAAGGTGTTTCTCTGATATAAACGATTTGGACTTGTGTTTCTCATCGACTTCCTTTATTGGTGTTTTACAAATGCTGTACTATATATTTATGATCACTAAAACACACGGGCACAGGGAAAATCTTCTTGTCTAAAATAACCATGCAGACAAGTTTGTAATTGAGTTAAAAAGAGGCACATCATTTATACCTGACACACCATAAACCTATGATATTTCATTAGGTTGACGACTGACAAGAGCTTAGCCTTGGTCAGCAGAACACTTTGACAAAGGAAAATCCATTCAGTATGTGGCCTATACGAACCGGAATAGTGTTCGAAAAGTAAACAAAATTTAAATAACCGGGACGACCATTCATTCATTCTTAGCCAAAATACATTCGTATCGTATATTCTCTAGACTAGAAGCACTAAAATGCTTCTGAAATATACGTCTTGGGGAAAGTAGCCGATACAAAATTCTGTTATAACGTCAAAATGTCAACATTTTGGCAGCTCATGCCACTTTAAGAAATAATGTCATGTTGAAACAATAACGTGACGTCATAACTATCGTTAACTGAGAGAAAAAAAAAATAGTGGAACGTTTTATGCAAATGTATTTACAATGCAAGCTAGCCTATGGTTTACTGTAGATCTGGTGGCATGGTGTTAACAATAGACAGACAGTTAAACAGAGCTTAAACATGACAGCATCCTTAGAGGGTTTGGTAATATACACTATCGGGGATTCCTTGTCTTGTTCAAATAAAGAAGAGACAAAAGTACGACACAGTTAGCTAAAAAGTGTCTTCACACTTATTCGTTTCTTCAGACGAGAGATTCTCGCTCGTTTAGCCATTTGTAGATAATTAGTAAGAAATGTTTGAAACTCTCGTTAAGCGTCGGTTCCATACCAATGATAAAAATTTAAGACGTCACCACGCAGTTAGTTGTTTTTAACAACACGAGCTTTCGGCACCCGTACTGGTGTCTTCGTCAAGTGAAACATCTGCGTGGGGATGTCTTAATTTTTTATCCTTGATGATATTAGTGTTACATATTGATCTCCTGTAGGGCATAGACGATGTAAATTGTGTAAACAGGTCCTCAAATAATTCCGGACTGAGAAAGTGGGTAGAGTTGGTCAGATATAGAAAATCCATCCCTATAATTAGACACTACGAAATTAATATATATCTCATATGACTTATCACTACATGTAAATAACAAATTAATATTCATATTGTTGTTACATGTAGGTTTGACGGACTGATAATTATAAGATTGGCAGTAGATGTATGTAAATATTAGGAACGAGGTTGGAATCCCAACGCTTCTAAGCCAATCAAACTATTTGATACGTTGTTGCTAACACCAAAGAGAGTAGATTGACAAGAGTGGTCACTTCGTCCAATCAGCATTGGCGGCATGTTCTTCTGGCCTCCTAGCGGAAGGGTGTTCCGGTTGTACACGATTCGACTGTACGGCGCCCCCTACAGAAAAGAGGTTCATATTAATCGAATCGTTTCAGTTCAAATTCCACATGGCGCGGACGAAGTGACCACTCTTGTCAATCTACTCTCTTTGGTAACACCATCACAGATTTGGCTCTGTGAAGTTGCAACACAGGAAATAAAGACATCTGCTTTGATTCCTTGGACATTTGCCAAAACGGTAACAGGTACAACTTCAATTCATGTTCAGAACATTTTAAAAGCATGTCTAATACCTAAGGAATTGGCAAAAATCGATTAAGTGTTCCACAACATATTTTGTCTACGTGATCTTTGGCTAAAACATAGTCCTCCGGACGTGACCGTTAAAAGGCGTTCACTGCAACGGATCCACAGTCAGGATCCAGTTAATTACTTTGATTATGAAATGCCAGTAGTGTATATGTTATATAAAATAGGTTCTTTTTGTCTGAGCCGACATTGGAGCAAGACAGTCAGAAATAATCCGAGCCTTAGTTTTCTCGGTTCTTGATGTTAAAACAAAAACGTTCCATTAACCGATTTTCCAATGTAGAATATTTGTCAAGAATGCTGAATCAATTTTTGCCAAACGTAAAATGAAAGATAATAATATGAGTAAATCCCTTATGGAATGGATATACGAATATCACAAATCGTAAGGCCCGTTATATGTGCGATTTGTCGTACCGACTTGAAGGATGCGATTAGAATGGATGCTTTTAATTGGTCGATAAGATTTGTCAACCAATCAAATGCATCCATTTTAAGCGGATGCTACAAGTCGGTACGACAAATCGGCCCTGAAGACATATCTACTCCATAATCCGAAACCAGATTAACCATAGTAGACTTGACTTGTAATAAATCGGCATGTATATAACCATACTGCAGTCTGGCAGCACACTTGGCTCTGTTAATTCTTTCCTAATTTAGTAATTTCCTTAATGATGTGTGTGTTGTAACTTACACTTGGTTGTGGTGCAGGCAATTTTTCAAGCTGATCTTTTTTTGGATAATCTTTACGTCGGTAAACATATATTTTTCGGGCGTTTATCTTTCCCTATAAGAAATAAAACAAAACAAGTGCCAATGAAAGACAAACTTATTGCAACGTTTTCGTTTGCATTCGTTTGCATTCTCTAAAGTTTGGATTTCTTTCGTAATCCAAAATACGATAACTTTCGATTTTTTTAACTTACCCCCAAAAATTGCCTTATTTATTAAAAAAAAACTCTGCAATTTGGTTAATCGGCCGTGCATTTACTATCCTTAAAGGTTTCATGAACAACTTTGAGCAATATTTTTCAATTTGCATTAAGTGTGTTTTAGAACATATAGTTTACAGGTTTGACCAAACAGAACATTAAATGTCTGGCACTGACCATACACACGTCAATGGTACGTTTACCGCGGAACATATAG
Organism: Lepidochitona cinerea; assembly: GCA_963971465.1. Classification (NCBI taxonomy): domain Eukaryota; kingdom Metazoa; phylum Mollusca; class Polyplacophora; order Chitonida; family Tonicellidae; genus Lepidochitona; species Lepidochitona cinerea. The sequence goes on from OZ020559.1 coordinate 2,664,630, forward strand.
TTTACAAGTTTGACCAAACAGAACATTAAATGTCTGGCACTGACCATATAAATGCAATGCTACATTTACCGCACGATGACGGTTACGAAGTTAATAAGCTCAGTGACATATGACGTCAAACACGGCCGCCGTTGTATACGTACCCTCAGGGTGGTGACGGATTGTACGATCTCTGCTGTTTCAGTGCCTCTTCATGGCATTTTGCACACATCGAAGGTCGTGTATGACGTCACTTTAGACGAGTTTCGCTGAATAGTTGGGAAGAATACAGAAAATATGCTTATTTTAGCCACACGTCTTTTTTGACTTCCAGGGAGCTGACGAAGGTGGTTTTGTTTCAAATTATGGTTTTCAAATATACATTTTTTTCATATACAGACACAGACCAGCTTTATGCCCTGTTTATCAACTCTTTAAGGGGGACTGTCCTACCCTCTTAGACATCGTATAATAGCTAGTGTATTGGAATGAAATACTAAATGTAGATCAAATATGGGTACAGCAAATTAGACACGTTCTATATAACTGCCACTTAAACAAATGATAGAGGACACTTTATGAAATTTGATTTTATTAACACCCAGTTCCATTTTCTACTTTCTTAATTTATTATGTTATCCACAAATTTCGATCATTTGTATATAGGCTGCCTAAAACCCCATCAATTTCAGTACTAGAGATAGGCTGTTACGGATAAGATTATTTAAGCTTTGCTTCGATATCCGTTGTGTTTGTCGTGACACGTAGAGCATGTTTCTGGAGCATGTCTAATCTCTATGTATTGATTAAGTGTCGAACAACATATCCCAGTTACGTGCTTTTTAGCCACAACATAATCTTCTAGACGAGACCCTTCAAAAGCGTTCTCGGAGCAGCAAAAGGAATATTGTCAGGGTAGACCATTGTTTGATGTGCTTTTCTGTATGTAACACATTTCATAGCGTGCCTTTATTGACGTTGGTCAGATCTATCTGAGTTAATTTAAGTGATCTTTAGATTTTCAATTAAGTTAACACTTCAGATAAAATGCATTGATTTTGATCAAACTTTACCTGTTTATTTTTTCGTTCAGTTAGACGCTGGTTGATGCGACCTTCAGACACAAATATGAGTGTCGTATTCCAGCTATGTTCTGTGAGATCAGTTCAACTGACCTATGCGATTATTCAATATTATAACTACTATTCAGAATATCACACGAAATAATGAAAACCTTTATAAACAAGGAGGCAACTGTCTTCAAAATGAAGCATATGGTATTGAAGACTTTATAGATTAAAACATAGACTAACACCCATAAGGTATATGCTGTAAAACGTTTGTAAAGATCGGATCAAAACTCTTCAAGTTATGAAGCGGAAGGGGTATCGGGATAGGCTGACGGATAGACTAAAACAGAATGTTATGTTTTACTAATTTCTCTGGCCGTTTTTATAACGGAATTCCAAACATGACTCGGCTATAAAAAATATTAAGACATGAATAATAGCCTATAGGCCTACATTTGTAAATATAGTGTGGGCTGGTCCTTTAGAAGATAAATGATATTGAACAATACAATTTATCAGAAGTTGTCACGATATTGGGTAATAAACCCCATTTACAATAATCTGATGCAGAATAGTTATTGTTTGACAAGTTATTAATGGAAAGCTGATGGCACGAATAGATGCACATTATATCGCTGGCGCTGGTCACAGTTGTTGCTCAACTTCTTCATTTATTTCGCTGACGCTGGTCGCAGACACTGTTCAACATCGTCAGTTATTTTGCTGACGCTGGTCGCAAACACTGTTCAACATCGTCAGTTATTTCGCTGGCGTCGATCGCAGTTGTTCTTAAACTTCTTCATTTATTTCGCTGGCGCTGGTCGCAGACACTGTTCAACATCGTCAGTTATTTCGCTGACACTGATCGCAGTTGTCGTTCAACATCGTCATTTATTTCGCTGGCACTGATCGCATTTGTCGTTCAACATCGTCATTTATTTTGCTGGCGTTGATCGCAGTTGTCGTTCAACATCGTCATTTATTTTGCTGGCGTTGATCGCAGTTGTCGTTCAACATCGTCAGTTATTTCGCTGGCGTCGATCGCAGTTGTCCTACAACTTCGTCTTTCCTTTCGTTGGCAATAACAATACATGTTTTGACTGATTGCTCGATTGCTTAACGTTCTACTCAAGGACCAAACAAACCTGTTCATAAACGGGGTATTTGAATAGAGAAGCTTCCGATGAGATCTATAAAGTTTTATTCAATTCACTCATACAAATACCCGTATTTCAAAAAGCGGCAAATTAACCAACAACATCATCTGCACGAGTAGTATAACTGTGTAGAAAGTAAAATTAATTTTCATCCAATATATTTTACCAGTTTAGAAGTAGAGCGAAGAATGTCGACAGACAAGGCATATATGTACATGTCGGATCTCTTTGTAATTCGAAAGGTGCATCTTAATATTTTAACAAAGTTTCATCTCAGAAGGCTTGTTTGTCACCACCTAACTGGTCATTTTTGTTTTAGTTTAAAATAGGGGCCGGTAACATTAAAGATAGAGGATTGAATTGATTGATCGATTGATGTTTTACGATTATTTTAATACCCGAGTTACCAGTCTTATTGGGTTCGCCGAACGAGGTTTTGTCCAGTGGACCTTCGGTGAATACCTAGCCACAATTTCCCATAAGTCTATACCGCACTTTCTTTGTCTTGGACTCAATACGATTCAAGTCAGCGAGCCACATATGGAATGCTGTGTCGGACTGAGGGACTATCGCTCTGACGACTGAGCCACCGATGGATTACTGTGTTGGACTGAGAGACTATCGCTCTGCCGATTGAGCCACCGACGGATTACTGTGTCAGACTGAGAGACTATCGCTCTGACGACTGAGCCACCGATGGATTACTGTGTTGGGCTGAGAGACTATCGCTCTGCCGATTGAGCCACCGACGGATTACTGTGTCAGACTGAGAGACTATCGCTCTGCCGATTGAACCACCAATGGAATGCTGTGTCGGACTGAGGGACTATCGCCCTGACGACTGAACCACCGATGGAATGCTGTGTCGGACTGAGGGACTATCGCTTTGACGATTGAACCACCGATGGAATGCTGTGTCGGACTGAGAGACTATCGCCCTGACGACTGAGCCACCGATGGAATGCTTTGTCGGACTGAGGGACTATCGCCCTGACGACTGAGCCACCGATGGAATGCTGTGTCGGACTGAGAGACTATCGCCCTGACGACTGAGCCACCGATGGATTAATGTGTTGGACTGAGAGACTATCGCCCTGACGACTGAGCCACCGATGGATTAATGTGTTGGACTGAGAGACTAGCGCCCTGACGACTGAGCCACCGATGGAATGCTGTGTCGGACTGAGAGACTATCGCTTTGACGATTGAACCACCGATGGAATGCTGTGTCGGACTGAGAGACTATCGCCCTGACGACTGAGCCACCGATGGAATGCTGTGTCGGACTGAGAGACTATCGCTCTGACGACTGGGCCACCGATGGAATGCTTATGTCGGACTGAGAGACTATCGCTCTGAACCACCGGTGCATTTGATAGAGAATTGTAGACAGTACGACAAGAGACCAGGTCCCGATCAAAGATTGTTTTAACCGTTTTGGAACTGTGCTTCTGATAGGGTCGCCAGTTTCTTCCTCAAACGTAAAGGACGTCGTCGTTTGATTAATGTTGAGTGTGATCCGATACAGTTAGTCGTACCTCACCAATGTGCACTGAAATACTAGGACTGGCTCCGAGATAACAGCAATTTTATCGACAAAACACATGTCAACACAACACGCGATATACAGGAAGTCGGTTACGCAAAGTTGAAAAATAGCTCTGCATATACTATCCGCTTCTTATAAAAAAAAAACAGGATATAACCGGATCGTTTTAAGAAATATGACCGGTAGCTAATGTTATTTTCTCTTAAGTCCTAACAAAAGTTGAAATGACCGAATAACATGGAACGCGTGTTACAAAACAGTATTTGTGTACATTTCCTCAAAGTTTGATAGCAAATTCAATTACCAAATAATATATCACGAACATACCGGCAATTCAACAAAAGGAAACAAGCTATTTCAATTTTGTCAACAGAAACATTTAACTGAAAACAAGCTTTTTCTTATAGTGTAAACACAGCCAAAATAATTTGCGTTGTATTTGAAGATAGAGATATGCTTAAGGGTTTAATACCACCGTAGCGGTGTTTGTTGCGTAACCCGATACCGCTGAACGCTGGTTCGTACCGAGTCAAACAACGAGAATGCGCAGCATTCGAGGGGTATGACGAGGTGCGAACCAACGTTCAGCGGTATCGGGTTATGCAATAAACACCAAGACAGTCGATTCTACCCCGATAATTGAGAAAAATGAGGAAAAAGTGACCTGTTGTTGATTGCCGTTCCTTTTCCCTCCCTCGGGAAAGAGTGGGAACTTTTAACCAATCAACGATAAGCTTTGGTCACGTGCAACGCTTGACCCAGATATTTTGAGGCAGAATGACATAATGTCACTATGGCTACCGCTTTGACAGGCTGGGTTGCTGACGACGCTATCGGGGGAAATGTTGTGAAATCAACCCTTTGGTGACTGTATACGTTCATGACAGCCCAGTTTTCAATATAAAAGGAAAGAATATAACCACACTCACAACATTATCAGGTTAAATCCTTCATTTTGTATGATAACAAGAAAAAGATCACTTCTTCCGGGGGAGGTAAACCTACCAGCCAATGTTGCACTACAGACTGGATGTTGTTTGAAAAGTCATCTCTACTTAACGTGTATATTTGCACACGGCACGCACATGCAGGAGTGGTAGAATAAAGATCTATTTTCCGATAATCTTTATGTCGGTAAACATATATTGTTCGGGCGATTAAAATGGATGCTTTTATCTGGTCGATAAGATTTGTCAACCAATCAAATGCTTGGTTCTGTCAATTCTTTACTGATTCAATAATTTCAATGATGATTGTGTTGTAACTTACACTTGGTTTTGGTGCAGACAACTTTTTCAAGCTGAACTATTTTCGGATAATCTTTATGTCGGTAAACATATATTTTTCGGGCGTTTATCTTTCCCTTTAAGAAAATAAAAAAACAATTGTCAATAAGAGACAAACTTATTGTGACGTTTTTGTTACAAAGTTATCCAATAATTTGAACACAAAGCTTTGCATTCTCAATAATTTGGATTTCCTTTGTAATCCAAAATACAATAAAATTCGATTTTTTTAACTTACGCAGAAAAATTGCCTTATTTATTAAAAAAAACAAAACTGCAATTCGGTTAATCGGCCGTGCATTTACTGTCCTTAAAGGTTTATGGAACAACTTTGGGCAATATTTTTCAATTTGCATTAAGTGTGTTGTAGAACATATAATTTACAAGTTTGACCAATGAGAACATTAAATGTCTGACACAGACCATACAAAATTCAATGCTACATTTACCGCCCGACGACGGATACGAAGTTAATTAGCTCAGTGACATATGACGTAAATATATACTTAGCGCCATTAAAAACGCACGGTTGAATTTTATGTTTCTACCCCAGTAAGGCTATTGGCTATTGGCCATTTTGTTGTTTATTGTTAGTTCGAGTTGAGTTGCAATAACTGGATAACCTGTGGTGTTCCCGACGCGCCTGTCGTGAACATTACGCAACATTTCAAAATAACGTTCATTGAGTGTTTCACCGTCACTGAGAACAGCTTTCAGGGCTCATTTGTCGTGGGTTCAACACTTTACACGAAGCTCAGCATAAAGACGAAAACAAATCAGAAAACGTTACCATGCCCCGGCTTACGACACAACAAAGGGAACGTGCCATTGGCATGTTACAGGCGGGTCTCAGTTGTGCCGCCATAGGACGTCACATGCAGTGTCATCCCTCCATATTTAGTCGCCTCAGAATCAGTGAACATGAAACTGGCAATGTTGCCGACCGACCACGCCCTGGTCAGCCAAGAGTCAATACAGCCCGCCAGGATCGGTACATCGGATTGTTGCTCACACGTGACCGATTTCGCACCGCGACACAGACTGCTCGTGAGTCAGTGGGGATTAGAAGGCCCAGGGTAAGCCTCAGCACCATCCGACGCCGTCTCAAACAGATACAGATGCATGCACGCATCCCCTACCGAGGGCCGCCGAACGCCAAAACCGTTTACGATGGGCTCGAAATCATCAGAGATGGCGTATCAATGATTGGGACTCTGTCCTTTTCTCTGACGAGTCTCGCATCTGTCTTGAGCGTCCTGGCCGACGTCAACGTGTGTGGCGCAGACGTGGTGAACGTTTCGCAAATGCATGTATGTAGGAAGGAAATCGCTGGGGTGGATGTAGTGTTATGGTGTGGGGAGGCATCACTTCTCGCAGACGAACTCCCCTTGTCATTGCTGATGGCAACTTGAATGCTCAGGGCTACGTGGATAACATCCTTCGACCTGTGCTGCTTCCATTCCTCCAAGCCAATGCTGGCGTCACAACGTTTCAGCAAGACAATGCGCGCACACACTCTGCCAGGTTGACACAAGACTTCTTGCAACAGAATAATGTGAACATCATGGAATGGCCAGCTTACTCCCCCGATCTATCGCCCATAGAGCACTTGTGGGATCAGCTTAAGAATGCCGTTGCACAACGTCAACCCAGGCCACGCAACCGACGTGAATTGATCCAGGTAGTGCAGGAAGAGTGGGACCGGATCCCACAGCACAGAATAGCCACACTCATCAGGTCCTTGCGTCGCAGATTTTCTGCTTGCGTCGATGCCCGAGGTGGACATACCCATTATTGAATGATGACACCTTCAATTTCTGTATCAACGATTTGTTTGCAAGGAATAAAAGTCACCAGGGTTTCACATATTGTTAATTCTTTGTCTCGTTGTGACGTTGTTCTTCAATTTAAGAGTATTTACAATATTTAACACTTTACACTTCTCAAAATATTTTACATTCTTTGGGTCATGCGTTTTTAATGGCGCTAAGTATACATTTTTTTCAGCTTTATGCCCCGTTTATCAATACTTTAAGGGGACTGTCCTTCCCTGTTAGACATCGTATAATAGCTATCTCTTAAGTGTATTGGGATGAAATACTAAATGCAGATCAAATATGGGTACAGCAAATTAGACACGTTCTATATACATGTAACTGCCACTTAAACAAATGACAGAGGACACTTTATAAAATTTGATTTTATTAACACCCAGTTCCATTTTTTCCTTCCTTAATTTAATATGTTATCCACAAATTTCGATCATTTGTATATAGGCTGCCTAAAACCCCAACAAGTACATGCATACTAACCGATGCAGACATTTTAGTACTAGAGATAGGCCGTTATGGATAAGATTATTTAAGTTTTGCTTCGGTTCCCGTTGTGTTTGTCGTGGCATGTGGAGCATGTTTCCGGAGCATGTCTAATCTCTATGTTTTGATTAAGTGTCGTACAACATATCCCAGTTAAGTGCTTTTTAGCCACAACATAATCCTCTAGATGAGACCCTTCAAAAGCGTTCTTGGAGCAGCAAAAGGAATAGTCAGGATAGACCATTGTTTGATGTGCTTTTCTGTATGTAACACATTTCATAGCGTGCCTTTATTGACGTTGGTCAGATCTATCTGAGTTAATTTAATTGATCTTTAGATTTTCAATTAAGTTGACACTTCAGATAAAATGCATTGATTTTGATCAAACTTTACCTGTTTATTTTTTTGTTTAGTTAGACGCTGGTTTGTGTGACCGCCAGACACAAATATGAGTGTCGTATTCCAGTTATGTTTTGTGAGATCAGTTCAACTGACCTCTGAGAATAATCAATATTACAATTACTATTCAGGATATCACACGAAATAATCAAAACCTTTATAAACAAGGAGGGAATTGTCTTCAAAATGAAGCATATGGTATTAAAGACGTTATAGACTAAAACGTAGACTAACACCCATATAGTATATGCTGTGAAAAGTTTTAAAGATCGGATCAAAACTCTTCAAGCTATGAAGCGGAAGGGATCCCGGGAGTGGCGGACGGATAGACTAAAACAGAATATTATGTTTTACTAATTTCTCGGACCGTTTTTACAACGGAATTCCAAAAATGACTCGGCTATAAAAAATATTAAGACACGAATAATAGCCTAAAGCCCTACATTTGTAAAGATAGTGTGGGCGGTTTCTTCAGAAGATAAACGATATTGAATAATACATTTTTTGTCCTTAAACTTCTGCATTTATTTCGCTGGCGCTGGTCGCAGACACTGTTCAACATCGTCAGCTATTTCGCTGGCACTGATCGCAGTTGTCGTTCAACATGGTCAGTTATTTTTCTGGCACTGATCGCAGTTGTCGTTCAACATCGTCATTTATTTCGCTGGCACTGATCGCAGTTGTCGTTCAACATCGTCAGTTATTTCGTTGGCACTGATCGCAGTTGTTGTACAACTTCGTCTTTCCTTTCGTTGGCAATAACAATACATGTTTTGACTGATTGTTCGATTGCTTAACGTTCTACTCAAGGACCAAACTAACCTGTTCAGAAACGGGGTATTTGAATAGAGAAGCTTCCGATGATATATATAAATTTTTATTCATTTCACTCATACAAATAACGTCACTTCAAAAAGGGGCAAATTAACAAACAACACCATCTACACGAGTAGTATAACTGTGTAGAGAGTAAAACTCATTTCCACAAAATATATTTTACCAGTTTAGAAGTCGAGCGAAGAATGTCGACAGACAAGGCATACGAAGAATATCGACAGACAAGGCATATATGTACATGTCGGATCTCTTTGTAATTCGAAACGTGCATCTAATACTTTAACAAAGTTTAGCAAAGGCTTGTTGAAGTCACCACCTAACTGGTCATTTTTGTTTTAGCTTAAAATAGGGACCGGTAACATTAAAGATAGAGGATTGAATTGATTGATTGATTGATTGATTGCTGTTTTACGATTATTTTAATACCCGAGTTACCAGTCTTATTGGGATCGCCGAACGAGGTTTTGTCCGGAGGACCTTCGGTGAGTACCTAGCCACAATTTCCCATAAGTCTATACCATCAGGGACCTGTCTTACAAAGCTGGCGTAAGTTACGTCGGACGTAAATCAGTGTTAAAGCTATAGGAACTTACGCCCTAGTCGCAACTGGTCCATGTTGTAGGCCTATGCGCAACTTTACGCCAGCTTCGTAAGACAGGGCCCTGAACCGCACTTTCTTTGTCTATGGACTCAATGCCATTCATGTCAGCGAGCAGCCGATGGAATGCTGTGTCGGACTGAGAGACTATCGCTCTGCCGATTGAGTCACCGATGGAATGCCTCTCTAGGACAGAGAAACTTTCGCTCTGACGACTGAGCCATCGATGGAATGTTGTGTCGGACTGAGAGACTATCGCTCTGCCGATTGAACCACCGATGGATTGCTGTGTCGGACTGAGAGGCTATCGCTCTGCCGACTGAGCCACTGATGGAATGTTGTGTCGGACTGAGAGACTATCGCTCTGCCGATTGAACCACCGATGGATTGCTGTGTCGGACTGAGAGGCTATCGCTCTGCCGACTGAGCCACTGATGGAATGCTGTATCGGATTGAGAGACTATCCCTCTGCCGATTGAACCAACGATGGAATGCTGTGTCAGACTGAGAGACTATCACTATGCCGACTGAGCCACAGATGGAATGCTGTGTCGGACTGAGAGACTATCGCCCTGACGACTGAGCCACTGATGGAATGCTGTGTCGGACTGAGAGACTATCGTTCTGCCGATTGAACCACCGATGTATCTGATAGAGAATTGTAGACAGTACGACAAGAGACCAGGTCCCGATCAAAGATTGTTTTAACCATTTTGGAACTGTGCTTTAGGCAGGGGCACCAGTTTCTTTCTCAAACATAAATGACATCGTCGTTTGATTGATATTGAGTGTGATCTGATACAGTTTATCATCTCTCACCAATGTGCACTGAAAGGACTCGCTCTGCGATAACGGCAATTTTATCGACAAAACACATGAATGTCAACACAACACGCAATATACAGGAAGCCTGTTACGCAAAGTTGTCAAATAGCTCTGCATATACTATCCGCTTCTTATAAAAACAGGATATAACCGGATCGTTTTAAGAAATATGATCCGTAGCTAATGTTATCTTCTCTTAAGTCCTAACAAGACTGGAAATGACTGAATAACATGGAATGCGTGTTATAAAACAGTATTTGTGTATATTTCCTCAAAGTTCGATGGCAAATTCAATCAACAAATATTGCATCACGATCCCAGCGGTAATTCAAAAAAAAAAGGAAACAAGCCATTTCAACTTTGTCCCCAGAAACATTTAATTGAAAACAACCTTTTTCCAATGATATAAAAAATAGTGTCAACACAGTCAAAATAATTTGCGTTGTATTTGAAGATAGAGTTATGCTAAAGATCAGATATGTACTAGAAGAGAATATAACATAATCCAATATAGACACCGTATTATGCACCTGAAGCTCTCATAAATGATTGTCACGTTATCTACACATAACATATATGTTGTCTAAGAATTTAAAACGTCGGTGGATCGCTCAAATATATCAATATTTACTCATGTGAGTGGGCTTTTACTCTATTGCCATTATTGGAAAAGATTCCAACCAAAATTCTGCTGTCCGCCTCCTGACGGACGACCCTGTCTCTTCGCTTACTGAACCTGGTAACGTCAGCTTGTAAAAGAAATTACATTAAAGTGGCATGAGCTGCCGAAATTCCCACTTTTTTCATAATTTCTGATGGTCACGACAGTAAGAGGCTTTGAAGGCCATCGAAAATCTAAATGATTGGCGTTGGAATGAGGAAAATCCATACAGTATGTGCCCTGTACGAACCAAAAACGTGTTCGAAAAGTAGCAAAATTTAAATAACCGGGACGACCATTCATTCATTCTAAGCCAAAGTTAGTTCAAAACAATACTTTATCGTACATTTTCGAGACTAGTAGCACTAAAAAGCTTCTGAATTATACGTCTTGAGAAAAATAGCCCATAATTTCAACATTCTGTGTTTACGTCCAAATATCAACATTTTGGCAGCTCATGCCCCTTTAAGTGTGGCGTTAAAACCCAATCAAATGATCTTCCCAATCCAGGAATTTCCAAGCACTCCGTGGTTAATCCTATATGTTAAAGTTACATTCAGTAACGTCCGATCAAACAGATTGATCCCGTAATGTATAATATCTTTGTCGATATCAGTGTTAAGCCAATGTATCTCATCGACAGTTAAGATAATTTGATATGTTGCCTGAGGTTAAATCTGTCAGTAATTTATACACATATGATTATTTTTCGGCTAAGTAAAATTAAAATACAAAACCAGCGCTACGTCTGCAAATTCCAAAACCCTTTAAATTAATAACGAAAGTTACATGTTATAGATTTTGTGTTTCTTTCTTGAGCGGTTCGATTTAATCTTGAAAATGTTATTAACAAAGTCAGACATATTGATTTCTCAATGAACCCATTAATCACGTTGTCAATATTTCCCCCGTAGAACCTTCAGCCCGGTCACATATTTACATCTATCTGTCCTCTTGACCAGCTTATATTACTTACCGTTGACTACACATTGTAAGAGACACAAGTGAAGTGTACCAGTCAGCGATACGTCATCTACACTATTTGTAAATTGATTTTACAACTTCAATATTGAAGCTGTCAGACAAATCTCTAGAGGGTCGCTTATCGAGGTATATTATCATTTAAACCCAGGTTAATTTCTCTCTCTCTAATGTTGTCCTATGTCCCTTACATTGTAATAGAAAAGCATCTGGGAAGAAAATGTCTCATGGCCAAAAAGTCCTTCGATTTCTTGATTAGATTATATTTTTGCTAAATGTAAGTTTGATAACCTGTACGCACGTTATTCTCGTCAAATCTTAATGGAGTTTCGAGGTTAAAATTAGCCATGTCAAATGTTTTTACCACTGTTTACATTATCTTCGCACAGTGGATCACAATTGGAAACAAAACTGAGAAGAATGAGAATAATATATAGAATATGTAAAAAAAAGAGCTAAAACCTTTTACTGGAATGTGACGACCATTTTAATAACCGAGAAACGACACGGAGCAATAATATAATTTATCATTACATTCACAGAATTCGGTAATATAGACATCTGTCCAATATAGACATCTATCCAATATAGACATCTATCCAATATAGACTTCAAATCGGTAATAAGGTTCTGGAATAGTTATTGGGAATGTCTAATACATTTTCGTTAACCATTAATCGGAAGCTGGTCATGTGAAAACACGAATAGATTGGATATATATTGGGACTTAGACCGATTAAATCCAACCAAACCGCCTGTCGTTCATTGGTTACATACTGCGACTTAGACCGATTAAATCCAAACTAACCGCCTGCCGTTGATTACAACGTAATATAAAACTGTTATTCAAGATGACGTCATTTTTTCAAGGAAAGGCGAACAGTCAATTGTTTAATCAATGAAATTACAAACCGTGTTTTGTAATTTTTCGGATTTCGCCTAAATTAACCATGCAGCAAAAGAAATTGCTATCGTTCCCAGAAATATAACATATTATAGGCACATACATGCTGTTATGGTACCAAAGTTATAATGATTTCGTTTCAGTCATTAAAGTCCATGCAGAATGAAATTCAAGGGAGGCTAGATACTAGCAATTAAACCGATAAAACATAATAACGTCAACAAAACACGCGATATACCGGAAACTTGTTAAGCAAAGTTTGTGAACAACTCTCGTATATACCGACACCTGCTTATAAAGCATGGAATCAAACAGAAAGCTTTTCAAGAAATGTGATCCTTTATCAATGTTATCAGTTGTTATTTTACCTCAATCCAAACTGGAAAGTAAGGTATAACACGGAAAGCTGTTACATATCAACCTGCCGTTTAAGGCCGATATGTAAGGAGACAGAACTGGTGTTATAGCTGGTCTATTTAACGTGTTGTGTATAATCTGCTTGTTTTACATACAGTATCAATCTTATCAAGTACCTGAATTACATCCATAACGGTAACATTTTGTCTGGAGATGCACGCTATGTCATTGAATTATTCGCCAGAAGTCTGTTATTGCCAGGATATGTGGTAATATAATTCTAACCTATCTATTCACATCTATGTTTTAGAAACAATGTATATGATTAACGACATTATGTAGGATAGGTGGAGAACAGGAAGGTACGATAGTACGCCACGCACTGAAAGATTATGTATCTTCTGTAATTCCCAAAGTATTGAGGACGAATATCATTTTATATTAATCTGTCCTGCATTTAAGGCGCTAAGAGAAAAATATATTAAGAAATACTTTTATAAAAAACCATCAGTATTTAAATAGCTACAGTTACTATCTTGTACAAATGTAAAACAGTTAAGACATTTAGGAATGTATCTAGATAAGGCAACCAAACTTAGAAAGTAATTTTTGACTGCCCTCCGCCTAGTCTTATTAACTATGTATTTCATGCACCAATAAGCTGTATGCTTACGGTTAATAAACTTACTTAATTAACCAAGTCTGAGGACTAAAACAGTTTCTTTAGACGAACTAATACCCGCCACCCTACCCTTCTTATTAAAGTGGCATGAGCTTCCAAAATGTTGATATTTTGACTTCAAAACAGAATGTTGCAATTATGGGCTATTTTTCTCAAGACGTAAAATTCAGGGGCTCCTTTAGTGCTTCTAGTCTTGAAAATGTACGATAAAGTATTGTTTTGAACTAATTTTGGGTTAGAATGAATGAATGGTCATCCCAGTTATTTAAATTTTGTTTACTTTTCGATCACTATTCCGGTTCGTATAGGCCACATACCGTATGGATTTTCCTCATTCCAACGCTAATCATTTAGTTTTTCGAAGGCCTTCAAATCCTCTTACTGTCGTGACGATCATAAATTATGACAAAAAGTGTGAAATTGGCAGCTCATGCCACTTTAAAGGATGTATGGACTCATTTCCATTAGACGACAATATTCAAGTATATCTTCTCTTCGGCAAACGCGGTGCCTCCGTGGCTCAGTAGGTAGAGCGTTGGACGCCCATTCGAAACAGCCTTCCACCAATGGGTCGCGGGTTCGAAGCCCACTTCACAAAAAACTTTTCTGACTGTGGTTTCACTTGAACGACCTATGTGGGATGGTTGCCAGTTACCACCGGACGGTCGTGGGTTTCCTCGCGGCATAGAGCCAGGTTTCTTCCCACAATAAAACTGGCCATATAAGTGAAATAATTTTGAACGATGCGTAAAACACCAAACAATCAATCAAGTATTGCGAAGTCTAAATTCGTGACGATTAGAGTTGGATTGCCGTTTAGAGCAGTAACATCGTGTCGTCACAATTTATGGTTTATGTAAGGTATAAATCTGTTATATGCGTAAATCTTCTGTTCATCATTGAATGACGCTTTCCCCGGGGAAATTAAGCAAGCCAAGTCTGTCTGGCAGTTTTATATTGGTGAACTTTCCCTGACAGTGTATATCTCGATTTCTATTTTTTTCTCGAAACAAAGCTAATATCTGTCGTCCATTCAAATCTATAGGTGCATTATTATCGTATAATAAAATAAGAACATAATTGAATACATTGTATTCAAAACATGTCAACAATTTAAAGCGAAATGGTATATTTTGGTCAATAAACTAGTTTATTCAATAAATTCTGATGGCTTCTTCTTTGGTGATTTGCTCAGCACTGAACATTATTTCACTAGCATGGCCAGGATTATGTACTAGAGAAATAACGAGGCAGCGGGTATTCCAAAAAAATAATGTATATTATATTATTGTTTCTGGAATACCCGCTGACAAGGCGTTTCTCTGACATAAACGATTTGGTTGATTGATTGTTTGTTGTTTTTACGCCGCACTCAAGATTATTTTACTTATATGGGGGCGTTGCCAGTTTTATTGTGGAAAGAACCGGGCTCTATGCCCGGAGGAAACCCACGACCTTCCGCTGGTAACTGGCAACCATCCTAAGCGATTTGGACTTGCTTGGGTTTCTCATCGACTTCCTTTATTGGTGTTATACAAATGCAGTACTATATCATGTTTACAGTTGTGCATTCAACGTCTGGTACATTCGAGTAAAACAATATATTTTTTTTTCTGAGTATGGTCTCTAATTTGAGGATGGCAATATTATTTCTCTGTGCAGAGTGTACTTTAGGTTAATAAAGTATGCAGTAATATCGCAAGCTTTGTGTCATGGTGTCGTCTTAAACAAAGCTTCATTTAATTGGGCTACTTTCTTAAGAAATAATGTCTTGTTGAAACAATAACTTGACGTCACAACTATCGTTTACTGAGAAAAAAAAAACGGGCATAAAATTTACATAATTCTTAAGGGTTTAGAAAAAAATAGTGGAACGTTTTATGCAAATGTAATTACAATGAAGATTTGCAAGACAGTTGGATTGTAAGCTAGTCTATGGCTTACTGTAGATCTGGTGGCATGATGTAAACAAAAGACAAACAGTTAAACAGAGCTTAAACATGACAGCATCCCTAGAGGGTTGGGTAATATATACTATCGTAGAATCCTTGCCTTGTGCAAGTACAGAAAAGACAAAAAGTACGACACAGTTAGCTAAAAAGTGTTTTCACACTTGTTCATTTCTTCAGGCGTGCGATTCTCGCTCGTTTAGCCATTTGTAGATAATATTAGTAAGAAATGTTTGAAACTCTATTTGAACATCGGTTCCATACTAATGATACAAAAGTAAGACATCACCACGCAGTTAATTATTTTTAACAACACGAGCTTTCGGCACCTGTACTGGTGTCTTCGTCAAGTGAAACATCTGCGTGGGAATTGATAATATTAGTGTTATACGTTAATCTCCTGTAAGGCATAGACGATGTAAATTGTGTAAAGAGGTCCTCAAATAACCCCGGGCTGAGAAAGTTGGTAGAGTTGGTCGGATATAGAAAATCCATCCGTTTAATTAGAAACCACGAAATTAATATATATCTCATATGACTTATTACTACATGTAAATAACAAATAAAAATTCAGAAAGGAGGTTCCTATTAATCGAATCGTTTCAGTTCAAATTCAACATGGCGCGGACGAAGTGACCACTCTTGTCAATCTTCTCTCTTTGCTAACACCATCAAAGATTTTGCTCTGAAAAGTTGCAACACTGGACATAAATACATCTGCTTTGATTTCTTGGACATTTGCCAAAACGGTAACAGGTACAGCTTCAATTCATGTTCAGAACATTTTAAAAGCATGTCTAATACCTAAGGATTTGGCCAAAAATCGATTAAGTGTCCCACAACATATTCTGTCTACGTGATCTTTGGCTAAAACATAGACCTCCGGACGTGACCGTTAAAAGGCGTTCACTGCAACGGATCCACAGTCAGGATCCAGTTAATTACTTTGATTATGAAATGCCAGTAGTGTATATGTTATATAAAATAGGTTCTTTTTGTCTGAGCCGACATTGAAGAAAGTCAGAAATAATCCGAGCCTTCGTTTTCTTGGTTTGATTCTTGATGTTAAAACAAAAACGTTTTCCCATTAACCGGTTTTCCAATATAGAATATTTGTCAAGAATACTGAATCAATTTTTGCCGCGCGTAAAATGAAAGATAATAATATGAGTAAATCCCTTATGGAATGGATATGCGAATACCTCAAATCTTAAGGCCCGTTCTCACTGTGCGATTTGCCGTACCGACTTGAAGGATGGTTGTGGTGCAGGCAACTTTTCAAGCTGATCTATTTTCGGATAATCTTTATGTCGGTAAACATATATTGTTCGGTCTTTTTTGACTTCCAGGGAACTGACGCGAAGGTTGTTTCGTTTCAAATATACATTTTTTTCATATACAAACACAGTCCAGCTTTATGCCCTGTTTATTAATTCTTGAAGGGGGACTGTCCTTCTCTGTTAGACATCGTATGATAGCTAGTTAAGTGTATTGGGAAGAAATACTAAATGTAGATCAAATATCGGTAGAGTAAATTAGACAAATTCTAAACTGCCACCTAAACAAATGATAGAGGACAATTTTTGAAGTTTGGTTTTATTAACACCCAATTCCATTTTCTACTTTCTTAATTTAATATGTTATTCACAAATTTCGATCATTTGTATATAGGCTGCCTAAAACCCCATCCAGTAGGCTACATGCACGCTGCCCGATGCAGACATTTCAGTACTAGAGATAGGCTGTAAGGGATAAGATTATTTAAGTTTGCTGCGATTCCCGTTGTGTTTGTTGTGACATGTGGAGCATGTTTCCGGAGCATGTCTAATCTCTATGTATTGATTAAGTGTCGTACAACATATCCCAGTTACGTGCTTTTTAGTCACACCTCAATCTTCTAGATGAGACCCTTCAAAAGCGTTCTTGGAGCAGCAAAAGGAATATAGTCAGGATAGACCTTTGTTTGATGTGCTTTCCTGTACCTAACACATTTCATAGCGTGCCTTTATTCACGTTGAGCAGAACTATCTGAGTTAATTTAAGTGATCTTTAGATTTTCAATTAAGTTAACATTTCAGATAAAATGCATTGATTTTGATTAAACTTAATTGTTTTGTTCATTTAGACGCGGGTTTATGTGACCTTCAGATACAAATATGAGTGTCGTATTCCAGTAATGTTCTGTGAGATCAGTTCAACTGACCTCTGAGAATAATCCATATAATAATTACTATTCAGGATATCACACGAAATAATCAAAACCTTTATAAACAAGCAGGAAATTGTCTTTAAAATGAAGCATATGGTATTGAAGACTTTATAGATTAAAACATAGACTAACACCCATAAGGTATATGCTGTGAAACGTTTGTAAAGATCGGATCAAAACCCTTCAAGTAATGAAGCGAAAGGGATCCCGGGATTGGCGGACGGATAGACTAAAACAGATTATTATTTATACTACTAGGAAATTTCCTAGGGATTTCCTTCACTCAGAAATGTTATAATTCACTGCAGTGCAATAACAGTTTTTGTTATTTAATGCAAGTGACGAAGCCAATGACGTCGTCGGACCTACTTCTTACTTGTGTACCGACGTCTGCTGTACAACAACAACAATACATAGGATTTCGATAGGCTAAATGAAGCCTTTTCAGTCATATTTAGCATTAAGATAAATAAATTACAGATGAAAACACTTAATTGATTCTATAGAGGATCTTCTTACCACTCTAAGTCAAAGCGATAAAACAAAACTTCATAATCGATCGTCTGTTAGCAGCGTTGTGTGACCTGCAGCATAGCTTCGGCTGTACTTGCCATTCATTGACGCGTTTAAACAATGTAAAGTAATTTCAAATATCATTTTTTTTATCCTGGTGACGGACGCTCTGCAGAGTTAAAATCCATGGAGTTCGATTTAATTTCTTTTTACATGAAATATCGCGAAAAACTTCAGGGAGAAAATGGTCATTCAAATGACCACATATCTGACAGTTGATAGTCACGTGAGAAGAACAGACATGCTGTTGTTTCATTGGTCAGCGATATATATTCCTACGTTTGCTGAAAACCTAATCCGTCATAAATTTGTCAATACTTTCTTTTTTATAATTGATTAATTTATACTTCATAAACAATCTCCAGCCTAAAACATGATAGCATAAATAATAAACAGAATATTGTACAGTTGTGTTTGAACAGCATTTATATTTTTTTTCTTGAAAGGCGGAGGGATAACCCACTTCACGCTGCGCGTCTCGTGGGTTATTCTCCGACTTTCACTCGAAAAAATATAAGTGCTATTCAAACACAATTGTTCAATATCCTCTATATATTATGTTTTACTAATTTCTCTGACCGTTTTTACAACGAAATTCTAAACATGACTCGGCTATAAAAAGATTAAGACATGAATATTAGCTACAGGCCTACATTTGCAAAGATTTTGTGGGCTGTTTCTTTAGAAGATAAATGATATTGAATAATACAATTTATCAGAAGTTGTCACGATATTGGGTAATAAACCCCAATAATCTGATGCAGAATAATTATTGTTGTACAAGTTATTAATGGAAAACTGTTAGCACGAATAGATTGGATTCATCGATAATACACATTATTTCGCTGGTCGCAGACACTGTTCAACATCGTCAGTTATTTTGCTGGCGCTGGTCACATTCATTGTTCAACATCGTAAGTTATTTCGCTGGCGTCGATCGCAGTTGTTCTTAAACGTCTTCATTTATTTCGCTGGCGCTGGTCGCAGACACTGTTCAACATCTCTCAGTCAGACACAGCATTCCATCGGCGGTTCAATCGGCAGAGCGACAGTCTCTCAGTCAGACACAGCATTCCATTGGTGGCTCAGTCGTCAGAGCGATAGTCTCTCAGTCCGACACAGCATTCCATAGGTGGTTCAATCGGCAGAGCGATAGTCTCTCAGTCCGACACATCATCCCATCGGTGGCTCAGTCGTCAAAGCGATGGTCTATCAGCCCGACACAACATTCCATCGGTGGTTCAATCGGCAGAGCGATAGTCTCTCAGTCTGACACAGCAATCCATCGGTGACTCAGTCGTCAGAGCGAAAGTCTCTCAGTCTGACACAGTAATCCATCGGTGGCTCAGTCGTCAGAGCGAAAGTCTCTCAGTCCGACACAGCATTCCATCGGTGGCTCAGTCGTCAGTCCATAGACAAAGAAAGTGCGGTTCTGACGGTATAAACTTATGGGATATTGTGGCTAGGTACTCACCGAAGGTCCTCCTTCGGCGAACCCAATAAGACTGGTAACGCGGGAATTAAAATAATCGTAAAACATCAATCGATCAATCAATTCAATCCTCTATCTTTAATGTTACCGGTCCCTATTTTAAACTAAAACAAATATGACCAGTTAGGTGGTGACTTCAACAAGCCTTTGTTAAACTTTGTTTAAGTATTAGGATGCACGTTTCGAATAACAAAGAGATCCGGCATGTACATATATGCCTTGTCTGTCGACATCCTTCGCTCGACTTCTGGTAAAATATATTGGGTGGAAATAAGTGTTACTTTCTACGCAGTTATACTACTCGTGTAGATGGTGTTGTTTCTTAATTTGCCGCTTTTTGAAGTACGGTTATTTGTATGAGTGAATTGAAAAAAACTTTATATATATCATCTGAAGCTCCTCTATTCAAATACCCCGTTTCTGAACAGGCTTGTTTGGTCCTTGAGTAGAACGTTAAGCAATCGAGCAATCAGTCAAAACATGTATTGTTATTGCCAACGAAAGGAAAGACGAAGTTGTACAACAACTGCGATCAATGCCAGCGAAATAAATGAAGAAGTTTAAGAACAACTGCGATCGACGCCAACGAAATAAATGAAGAAGTTTAAGAACAACTGCGACCAGCGCCAGCGAAATAAATGACGATGTTGAACGACAACTGCGATCAGTGCCAGCGAAATAACTGACGATGTTGAACAGTCGTTTCCAATAATGGTTATGGAGTGAAAGCCCACTCACATGAGTAAATATTGATCTATTTGAGCCATCCACCGACGTTTTAAATTCTTTGACAACATATAGGTTATGTGTAGATAACATGTCAACCATCTATGAGAGCTTCGGGTGCATAATACGGTGTCTATATTGGATTATGTTATATTCTCTTTTAGTACATATCTGATCTTTAGCATAACTCTATCTTCAAATACAACGCAATTTCTTTGGGCTGTGTTGACACTATTTTTGTATCATAGGAAAAAGCTTGTGTTCAATTAAATGCTGAGAGACTATTATTGGAAACGATTCCCACCAAAATTCTGCTGTCCCCCCTTGGCAGACGATCCTGTTTCTTCGCCTACTGAACCTGGTAACGTCAGCTTGTAAAAGAAATTACATTAAGTGTGGCGTTAAAACCCAATCAAATGATCTTCCCAATCCAGGAATTTCCAAGCACTCCGTGTTTAATCCTATCTGTTTAAGTTACATTCAGTAACGTCCCATCCAACAGTCTAATCACATGATGACCAATATGTTTGTCGATATCAGTGTTAAGCCAATGTATCTCATCGACAGTTAAGATAATTTGATATGCTGCCTGTCGTCCAATGTGCCAGTTGTTTATACACATATTATGGTTATTCTTTGGCTACGTAAAATACAAAACCAGGGTAAAGTCTGTCAATTTCAAAACACTTTAAATTAATAAAGAAAGCTACATGTTATAGATTTTGTGTTTCTTTCTTCAGCGGTTCGATTTAATCTTGAAAATGTTATTAACAAAGTCAGACATATTGATTTCTCAATGAGCCCATTAATCACGTTGTCAATATTTCCCCCGTGGGGCCTTCAGCCCGGTCACATATTTACATCTATCTGTCCTCATGACCAGCTTATATTACTTCTCGTTGACTACACATTGTAAGAGACACAAGTGAAGTGTACCAGTCAGCGATACGTCATCTACACTATTTGTAAATTGATTTTACAGCTACAATATTGAAGCTGTCAGACAAATCTCTAGAGGGTCGCTTATCGAGGTATATTATCAGAAACTATCTCACTATAATATTATACAACGAGTCTTGGATACAGCAAGTATAACTAACTGCGATCAGATACGCCGTTACAATGGTTTCCGAATTCAGTATCTATCAACCGTCACGCCCAAAACGAGCACCAGATACAATTTTGCTCAACACATTGTGACGTCCAATAGTCGTTTGTCGGGGAAAAAACGATGTCAGTAATAAGACATAAATAGTTATTTTTTGTTGGCCAAGTTATCTCTAGCAGGTAATCTAAGTAAAGAAAACTGTTTAAACGTGGGTTCCGTTTCAACGGGAAATAATTAGGGCATCACGTTAGCTTTCCGGTTGCCAAATAATCACTCATATTTCATAAAAAAGGCAGGCTCTAGGTCAACAGAAGCCGATTATTTTTTTTTTACTCCGAAAAGAATGATAATAATATATAGAATGTGTAAGAAAAGAGCAAAAGCTTTTTGCTGGAATATGGCGACCATTTTAATAACCGAGAAACGACACGGAACAATAATATAATTTATCCTAACATTCACAGAATTATGTAATATAGACATCTATCCAATATAGACGTCTATCCAATATAGACATCTATCCAATATAGACATCTATCCAATATAGACATCTATCCAATATAGACATCTATCCAATATAGACATCTATCCAATATAGACATCTATCCAATATAGACATCTATCCAATATAGACATCTATCCAATATAGAAATCTAATAGGTTATACGGTTCCGGTTATTGGGAATGTCTAATACATTTTCGTCAAGTATTAATGGGAAGCTGGTCATGTGAAAACACGAATAGATTGGATACATATTGGGACTTAGACCGATTAAATCCAACCAAACCGCCTATTGTGGATTGGAACGTAATATAAAGCTGTTATTTAAGACGACGTCAGTTATTCAAGGAAAGGCGAACAGCCAATTGTTTAATCAATAGAATTACAAACCGTGTCTTTTTTTCTGGATTTCGCCTAAATTAACCATGTAGCAAAAGAAATTGCTATCGTTCCCAGAAATATAACATATTGTAGGCGCGTACAGGCTTTTATGATACCAAAGTTATAATTATGTCGTTTTAGTCATTAAAGCCCATGCCGACTGAAATTCAAAGGAATCTAGATACTAGCAATTAAACCGATAAAACATAACAACGTCAACAAAACACGCGATAAACCGGAAACTTGTTAAGCAAAGTTTGTGAACAACTCTCGTATATACCGTGTTTCTTTCTTCGGCGGTTCAATTTCATCTTGAAAATGTTATTAACAAAGTCAGACATATTGATTTCTCAATGAACCCATTAATCACGTTGTCAATATTTCCCCCGTAGAACCTTCAGCCCGGTCACATATTTACATCTATCTGTCCTCTTGACCAGCTTATATTACTTATCGTTGACTACACATTGTAAGAGACACAAGTGAAGTGTACCAGTCAGCGATACGTCAACTACACTATTTGTAAATTGATTTTACAACTACAATATTGAAGCTGTCAGACAAATCTCTAGAGGGTCGCTTATCGAGGTATATTATCAGAAACTATCTCACTATAATATTATACAATGAGTCCTGTATACAGCCAGTACAATTAACTGCGACCAGACACGCCGTGACAAGGGTTTCCGAATTCATTATCTTACAACCGTCACGCCCAAAACGAGCACCAGATAAAATTTTACACAACTCATTGTGACGTCCAATAGTCGTTTGTGTTATAGCCGGTCTATTTAACGTGTTGTGTATAATCTGCTTGTTTTACGTACAGTATTAATCGTATCAAGTACCTGAATTACATCCATAAGTGTAACATTTTGTCTGGAGATGCCCGCTATGCCATTGGATTATTCGCCAAAAGTCGGCTAGTGTCAGGATATGTGATAATATAATTCTAACCTATATATTCACATGATCTCGAAATAGTATATATGATTAACGACATTACTCTCTGCCGACTGAACCACCGGTGTACTTGATACAGAATTGTAGACAGTACGACAATAGACCAGTATCCAGTCAAAGATTGTTTTGACCGTTTTGGAACTCTGCTTCTGACAGGGTCACCAGTTTCTTCCTTAAACGTAAAGGACATCGTCGTTTGATTGATGTCGAGTGTGACCCGATACAGTTAATCGTACCTCACCAATGTGCACTGAAATACAAGGACTCGCTCTGAGATAACAGCAATTTTATCGACAAAACACACAAATGTCAACACAACACGCGATATGCAGGAAGCCTGTTACGCAAAGTTGCCCAATAGCTCTGCATATACTACCCCCTTATTATAAAAAACAGGATATAACCGGATCGTTTTAAGAAATATGATCCCTAGCAAATGTTATCATCTCTCAAGTTGGAACAAAACGGGAAATGACCGAATAACATGGAATGCGTCTTACAAAACAGTATTTGTGTACATTTCCTCAAAGTTTGATGGCAAATTCAATCACCAAACAATATATCACGATCCCCGCGGTAATTCAACAAAAGGAAACAAGCCATTTCAACTTTGTCACCAGATACATTTAATTGAATACAAGCTTTTTCCAATGATATAAAAATAGTGTCAACACAGCCCAAAGAAATTGCGTTGTATTCGAAGATATAGTTATGCTAAAGATCGGGTCAAAAACTAAAGAAGATATGTACTAAAAGAGAATATAACATAATCCAATATAGACACCGTATTATGCACCCGAAGATCACTTAAATGGTTGTCAGGTTATCTACACATAACCTATATGTTGTCTAAGAATTTAAAACGTCGGTGGATGGCTCAAATAGATCAATATTTACTCATGTGAGTGGGCTTTCACTCCATAACCATTATTGGAAACGATTCCCACCAAAATTCTGTTGTTTGCCCTTGGCAGACGACCCTGTTCCCTTGCCTACTAAACCTGGTAACGTCAACATGTAAAATAAATTACATTTGGTCTGGCGTTAAAATCCAAATAAATTATCTTCTCAATCCAGCAATTTCCAAGCACTCCGTGTTTATTCCTATCTGTTAAAGTTACATTCCGTAACTTCCGATCAAACAGATTGATCCCATGATGTCAAATATGTTTGTCGATATCAGTTTCAAGCCAATGTATCTCATCGACAGTTAAGATAATTTGATATGCTGCCTGTGTTCAAATGTACCAGTTGTTTATACACAGATTATGGTTATTCTTTGGCTACGTAAAATACAAAACCACCAAACAACATATCACGATCCCAGCGGTTATTCAACAAAAGGAAATAAGCTATTTCAACTTTGTCACCAGATACATTTAATTGAATACAAGCTTTTTCTTATGATATAAAAATAGTGTCAACACAGCCAAAATAATGTGTGTTGTATTTGAAGATAGAGTTATGCTACAGATCAGGTTAAAACTAAAGAAGAGATGTACTAAAAGAGAATATAACATAATCCAATATACATGTAGACTATATGTTATTAATCGAGTGTTTTCGTATTGCCTTGGTATTGGCCTGAGGGTGGCCGTATTGGCCCGAGGCCGCAGGCCGAGGGTCAATACAACCACCCGAAGGCCAATAGCAAGGCAATACGAAAACACTCGATTCATAATATTTTTATTAATAGACTGTAGAAGTTAATATTATGCAAGCTGTCAAGTTGAACAGGAGGTCGCCCACTGAACATTTAATCCATGCCCTAAACAAAATGACGTCCGACCTTTGTTGCGCTCTTTTTTTGTTCCTGGATCAGTAGAGAAGTTTCTTCCTCTTCCGCTGCCCTAAAACGGCAATATGATTCACTTACAGTATAGTTTTTTCTTCTAACTCTAATATCCCGTAAATAAGACCTTGTACAACGCGCTCTGGTGTAGACATTTTGAAATCAACATCTGTCGTCTGCGTCTGTAAAACTCTGTGACATCACAATTGCGTCTTTCAGCCGCACTCGGTGAACTCGGCCAATATGACTTGAACTCGGCCAATATGACTTGAACTCGGCCAATATGACTTGAACTCGGCCTATATGACTTGAACTAGGCAATACAACCCTACGGCTGATACGAACTTGATTCGTCTGCTGATATTACCCGGCGGAAAAGGTCGTATTCGGGTAATAACTTGCACAGTCAATTAATAAACCGTATTATGCACCCGAAGCTCACATAAATGGTTAAAACATTATCTACACATAACCTATATGCTGTTCGAGAATTAACAACATCGGTGGATCACTCAAAAAGCTCAATATTTACTCATGCCTATGTGGGACTCTCTTCAATGATTTGGGGGTTCGAATGCCAAAGAAAAACATGTGAGTGGGCTTTCACTCCATCACCATTATTGGAAAGGATTCCCACCAAAATTCTGCCGTTCCCCCCTGGTAGACGACCCTGTTCCCTCGCCTACTGAACCTGGTAACGTCAGCTTGTAAAAGAAATGACATTAAGTGTGGCGTTAAAACCCAATCAAATTATGTATGTATTTTCCCAATCCAGGAATGTCCAAGCACTCCGTGTTTAATCCTATATGTTAAAGTTACATTCAGTAACGTCCGATCAAACAGATTGATCCCATGATGTCCAATATGTTTGTCGATATCAGTGTTAAGCCAATGTATCTCATCGACAGTTAAGATAATTTGATATGCTGCCTGTGATCAAATGTGCCAGTTATTTATACACACATTATGCTTATTTTTCGGCTAAGTAAAATTAAAATAAAAAATCAGCGCTACGTTTGTAAATTTCAAAACACTTTAAATTAATAGAGAAAGCTACATGCTATAGATTTTGTGTTTCTTTCTTGAGCGGTTCGATTTAATCTTGAAAATGTTATTAACAAAGTCAGACATATTGATTTCTCAATGAGCCCATTAATCACGTAGTCAATATTTCCCCCGTAGAACCTTCAGCCCGGTCACATATTTACATCTATCTGTCCTCATGACCAGCTTATATTACTTATCGTTGACTACACATTGTAAGAGACACAAGTGAAGTGTACCAGTCAGCGATACGTCATCTACACTATTTGTAAATTGATTTTACAGCTACAATATTGATTGATTGATTGATTGATTGATTGTTTGGTGTTTTACGCCGCGCTCAAGATTATTTTACTTATATGGCGGCGTTGCCAGTTTTATTGTGGGAGGAAACCGGGCTCTTTGCCCGGAGGAAACCCACGACCTTCCGCTGGTAACTGGCAACCATCCCACATAGGTTACAATATTGAAGCTGTCAGACAAATCTCTTGAGGGTCGCTTATCGAGGTATATTATCAGAAACTATCTCACTATAATGTTATACAACGAGTCTTGTATACAGCCAGTATAATTAACTGCGACCAGATACGCCGTGACAAGGGTTTCCAATTCATTATGTATCATCCTTCACGCCCAAAACGAGCCCCAGATAACATTTCACTTAACACATTGTGACGCCCAATAGTCGTTTGTGTGGAAAAAACGATGTCAGTAATAAGACATAAATAGTTATTTTCTGTTGGCCAAGTCATCCCTAGCAGGTAATCTAAGTAAAGAAAACCGTTTAAACGTGGGTTCCGTTTCAATGGGGAATAATTAAAGCATCACGTTAGCTTTCCGGTTGCCAAATAGTTACTCCGAAATGGGACTCTTGTCTTCCTAAAAAAGACAGGTGCTAGGTCAACAGAAGCACGATTATTTATTTATTTTATTCTGAAAAGAATGAGAATAATATATAGAATGTGTGAAAAAAAACTAAAACCTTTTACTGGAATGTGACGACCGTTTTAATAACCGAGAAACGACACGGAACAATTTATATAATTAATCATCACATTCACAGAGTAAGGCAATATAGACATCTATCCAATATAGACATCTATCCAATATATACATCTAATCGGTAATAAGGTTCCGGTTATTGGGTATGTCTAATACATTTTCGTCAACCATTAATCGGAAGCTGGTCATGTGAAAACACGAAAAGAATGGATACATATTGGGACTTAGACCGATTAAATCCAACCAAACCGCCTACCGTTGATTGGAACGTAATATTAAGCTGTTATTCAAGATGGCGTCAGTTATTCAAGGAAAGGCGAACAGTCAATTGTTTGATCAATGCAATTACAAACCGTGTTGTTCATTTTTTTCGGATTTCGCCTATAAAATTAATCATGTAGCAAAAGAAATTGCTATCGTTCCCAGAAATATAACATATTATAGGCACATACATGCTTTTTATGATACCAAAGTTATAATTATGTCGGTTCAGTCATTAAAGCCCATGCCGACTGAAATTCACGGGAAGCTAGATGCTGGCAACTAAACCGATAAAACATATTAACGTCAACAAAACACGCGATAAACCGGAAACCTGTTAAGCAAAGTTTGTGTACAACTCTCGTATATATCGACTCCTAGTTATATAACATGGAATCAAACAGAAAGCTTTTCAAGAAATGTGATCCTTTATCAATGTTATCAGTTCTTAAGTTACCTCAATCCAAACTGGGAAGTAAGGTATAACACGAAAAGCTGTAACATATTAACCTGTAGCCCCACTCGTGTGTCTCTATTCAGTTTTACTTACTCGCCTGTTAGGTAGAGCCACACATTAAACCGCCATTATTATAAGGGTGAGATAACTCGTGTAACCTCATTAGGCCAAGTTTTATGCTATGCTTTACAAAGAGCGATTTAACAGTTTAAAAACGGATTTCTAAGAAATCAACTGGTTCAGTGAAAAGAGGAATGTTTCAAAGATATAATAGGCGGTATTAGCTGAAAGGTAATTGAGATTAAGGATAGTTAAGACTTAGCTTAAATCTGCAACGCGAATTTCTCCGACATATTTCATTTAAAAGCTGTTACATATCAACCTGCCGTTTAAGGTCGATATGTAAGGAGACAGAACTGATGTTATAGCCGGTCTATTTAACGTGTTGTGTATAATCTGCTTGTTTTACATACACTATCAATCGTATCAAGTACCTGAATTACATCCATAAGGGTAACATTTTGTCTGGAGATGCCCGCTATGCCATGGAAATATTCGCCAGAAGTCTGCTATTGTCAGGATATAGGTGATAATATAATTCTAACCTATATATTTACATAGATGATCTAGAAACAATGTATATGATTAACGACATTATGTAGGATGGGTGGAAAACAGGATTAATGAATCAAGTCTGAGGACTAAAATAGTTTCTTTAGACGAACTAATACCCGCCATCCCACCCCTTCTTATTAATCTGTCCCGTGTCAAATAGCCGTTTGTTGTTGTTAATTTAGCTTTTGCTTAATTGACGTATAACTTACTAAGAAACAAAAGTAAGAAAAACTCGATTTACAGAAATTACTGGACCGCTTTTAGTGTGAATTTAACCCTGGTGTGTATAAACATACAATGTCAAAGAGAAGATTATCATTCCTCATTCAACCTTCCGTAACAAAAATAAAATGTTTCCGGGAAAAATTCACATTTTTTATACAAGTATTCAATTTTGATGACATAAATGTTCAATTCATCTAGATTATTTTAATTGATAAGCGTATTCATAAGTAAAGGTTGTCAGTCGATATTCATTATTATTAAGCAAGTCAAACATTAATCACGTTGTCAATATTTCCCCCGTAGAACCTTCAGCCCGGTCACATATTTACATCTATCTGTCCCCTTGACCGGCTTGTATTACGATAAGATAGATACACGTGTTCGTTAAGTGAGCATCAGATAGATTAACTTGTTCCTTGAGTAAGGACAAAATAGATAAACGTGTTCCTTATGTGAGCACCAGATAGATAAACTAGTTCCTTATGTGAGTATCAGATAGATAAACTTGTTCGTTATGTGAGCACCAGATATATAAACTTGTTCCTTTTGCGAGCACCAGATAGATAAACGTGTTCCGTAAGTGAGCACCAGATAGATAAACGTGTTCCGTAAGTGAGCACCAGATAATTAAAATCGTTCCTTAAGTGAGCACCAGATAGATAAACTTGTTCCTTAAGTGAGCATCAGATAGATAAAGATGTTCCGTAAGTGAGCACCAGATAGATAAACGTGTTCCGTAAGTGAGCAACAGATAATTAAAATCGTTCCTTAAGTGAGCACCAGATAGATAAACTTGTTCCTCGAGTGAACATCAGATAGATAAAGATGTTCCTTATGTGAGCACCAGATAGATAAACGTGTTCGTTATGTGAGCAGCAGATAGATAAACGTGTTCCCTAAGTGAGCACCAGATAGATAAACGTGTTCCTTATGTGACCACCAGATAGATAAACGTGTTCCTTAAGTGAGCACCAGGTAGATAAACGTGTTCCTTAAGTGAGAATCAGATAGATAAATTTATTTCATATTCGACCACGAAATAGATAAACTAGTTCCAATAATGGGCACCGTATAGATATACATGTACTAGTTCCAATAATGGGCACCGTATAGATATACTAGTTCCATGTATGGGCACCGTATAGATATACTAGTTCCATGTATGGGCACCGTATAGATACACTAGTTCCATGTATGGGCATCGTATAGATACACTAGTTAAATGTATGGGCACCGTATATAATCACTAGTTCCATAAAAATGGGCACCGTATAGATACACTAGTTCCATATTCGACCACGAAATAGATACACTAGTTCGATATATGGATACCAAATAGATATACTTGTTCCATATATGGGCACCAGATGGTGCGATGTTGATTTAACGTACACTATAGCAGACACATTTTTGGAAGGTTCACAG
The DNA here is from genome assembly GCA_963971465.1 of Lepidochitona cinerea. Taxonomy (NCBI): domain Eukaryota; kingdom Metazoa; phylum Mollusca; class Polyplacophora; order Chitonida; family Tonicellidae; genus Lepidochitona; species Lepidochitona cinerea. The sequence goes on from OZ020559.1 coordinate 2,694,954, forward strand.
TTTCGAAATGTGGAAAAAGACCGTTATTCTAAAATGACGATTATAAGGAATATGTTTAGCGTTAAGACTCCGGAGTTTTATTTATCACTGATTTTTCATTTGTATTCGTTATTTCCTGTTAAAGTGGCATGAGCTGCCAAAATTCACACTTTTTTCATAATTTCTGACTGTCACGACAGTAACAGGCTTTGAGGGCCATCCAAAAACTAAATGATTGGCGTTGGAATGAAGAAAATCTATATAGTATGTGGCCTGTACGAACTGAAAACGTGTTCGAAAAGTAAACAAAATTTAAATAACCGGGACGACCATTCATTCATTCTAAGCCAAAGTTAGTTCAAAACAATACTTTATCGTACATTTATGAGACTAGAAGCACTAAACAGCTTCTGAATTATACGTCTTGAGAAAAATAGCCAATAATTTCAACATTCTGTTTCAACGTCAAAATATCAACATTTTGGCAGCTCATGCCACTTTAATGAAAAAGCTTTAAAAAACGACAGATCTCCATACATCTATATCTTCTCATCTCTCTCAGGCTGTTACACGAGATAACAAATTCCTTAATACTCAAAATCCACGACGAGGGCTTCCCATGAATCAGTTGGAGAAGTAATCTATCTAATTGAACATCACTTATTCAAATTAAGAAGGATTCAATCTGTCGAAAAGGAACATATAAATAATGAATTGGTGGCACACAGGTTATGAGGAAGTATTTATTTTATTCTTGTCAGTACAAGTTATCGGTTTTTATTGGCAGCTTATATCGCCTTCCAGGACATTCAATCTGATTACATGGATAATAAAAAGTACGCTACACACGACAGGCCACTGGGTATACACTGAGAGCGCTATTAATGTGGAACGTATTATTATAAATTGATGTCTTTTACAGTTTATGTCCAGTTTAAGATGTCCGGGTAACAAACAAACAGCTAGGACTTTAAAGAGTTATGCTTGTTTGTCTTTGTCTCCCGAACAGAGATGGTCAGTTAATCCGATTCGGGATTCAGTTGTGTCTTGGCCACAAAGCTGTCTTATAAAGATATTACTAATATCGACCAATATCACATCCTTCCCAATCGTTAGATCCAGTATTGAATTACTACATTCACCGCCAGCAGCAAACAAAGCCCTTGGTGTGGAAATATTAATTAACAACTGACGGTATAGACAATTTGCCTGCTTTAATACAAAACGGGCGTAATTTTGCCGAACAAAAAATATTGTTTATTTAAACGAAGGCTAAACGAAATTACATAAGTGATATATTTTGATAACTTTGACAGAATTCATTTTATATTCAAACCGAATACGATTGTAATTGTTGGGAAAGTTGAAATATAATACTTATTTAAAAGGCAATTCTAAACTAACACAAATGAAGCAAAAACCTAAAATTGTCTGTATATAATAACTCGCCATCTGATAAAAATCTACAAAAACCTAAAATGGTTTGAGTTCAATAACTCGTCTGGGGATACAAATCCACAAAAAAACGAACAACATAATTGTTTGTGTTTAAAAGTTTATAGGACGTAAAATGATCAAGCATATACGACATAGATTATTAGAATTGTCTAGGAATTGGAGAGCCTAAAGGAAGCGATATACTTGAGCCACCCGGTAAAAACAGATCGAAGGATAACCTCAACACACGAAGTACAACATAGCGAGAAAGCAATCTGTTTGATTGGCCTCCACTTAGCTGAATTAAAGTGGATAAAATCTGACATTATCCAGATAAAATGTCCCTACAGGATGTAACAAACAGGCAGTCTGTTAGAACTGATACCACCATGTGTAGAAATAGATACCAGGTAACTGAATTTATGTCCCATTCACAAATCTCTCACATCAAAGAGGAGGCCGGTTGCCTGAATAGATAAGACAGCCGTCATTTAGTGCCATACTCTGTGACCCGGGCTGATATACTCAATTTATAAATCCGACTGGCTAATCAAACTAACACATCAAGATATCAATACTCTGGAACAATTCCAACGTCTGCAAACCTTAAAAGACATACATGTGACAATTTGTAATCCTCCGGACATGCGCAATAAAACATTCAGACTGGTTTTATTATGTGTAATTTCCACGGAGATAAAACACTCTTAAATAGGCGATTCGAGAATTTCCGTCTAATATAAAACCAAATCCCCAGTTATTATATTCGCTATCATATTTATAAACACTAAAACACACGGGCACAGGGAAAATCGTCTTGTCTAAAACATGAATGCGCGTTTGAATGATGCTAGCTATAACTAAACTTAATTTAAATTCTGATATCGTTGTGTGATTAGATAAAATAGGAATGCCTATGTGTAGATGGTTTTTTGTTTGTTATCCACAAGATGAAGAATCACTTATGGATAACAACTTTTTGGTTTATTGGGTGACGACGTTTCGATGTAGTTCTTACATCGTTATCAAAGTCAATGACAAATAACGACGTCCAATGACAGAACTTTTCGGTGGAGCATTTTTTGTCTTTGTAAAACATGCGTGTAAGGCTTTACAGACACACATTCAATCCATTGATTCTCTGTAGTTCTTGGATAAAAGATCCACAGAGAGTAACCGAGTTAACCAATGGCGTTTTTCTCGTCTCTTACTTACTCTAACGTTTAATCCATTTTATTTCAAGTAAGTAAGGCCCACTAAAACAGATGGCTTCCATATATCTTACGGATTTGCTGATACTGTTCCAAGGATTATCCCAATTTAGCAGTATTTGGATGTTATTAGATGATTCCCATGTATAGACGATATGATGAGACCTCAACTGTGCGACCTGTCGTGGGTCGTGGGTTAAAATTACATCAAGGATAAAAAGTTAAGCACCCCATGCTGCAATTAATTATTATAAATCTGCATTAATGTTAATGTTATTATGATGATAATAAGAATGCTGTTCTATTGAACGATTGTGGCAATTCATGTGTGACTAACGCAAAACTGCATGTAATGCGACATAAAATGTGTTTTCGTGCAATTACGCAAATTCAATCCGGATTTGAATCCTTTAGAGCACATTTGGGATAGGATGGGCAGAAACATTCAAGCCCTAGTGCCTCCTGCTCAAAATATGCAGGAATTGGAAGCCACATTACATCGGTATTGGCGGCAGCTACCCATTCAACAGATCCGATGTCTCACTGGAGGGATGATACGCAGGTTGGAAGCTGAAATTCGGACTAATGGAGGCTATACACGCTATTGACCTGCTCTTATGATCACAATCGGTTCTACAATATCAGTTTACCAACAATATCCCTACACCAATGATTTTATCGGTCGGTGCAGACTTTCCGGGGGGGGGGGGGGGGGGGGGGGGTGCTTAACGTTTTTGAACAAGACAGGTATTCGAAAAATGAAAGATGGCTCGGAAGGGTCTAACTATAACGTAGCAGTTCAGACCAATACGCCAGACGTTCACATGGGATTGTGTCTCATTTAACAACTATAACACGTTTTATTAGTTGTCAACAGACATATTATAATGATATGTATGGCAAGATTGTATACATGTTATACCTCGTTAACAGGCTCGTATAATTGTATTGTTAGCTTACAGGTCTCTATATTCATATGTATAATGTATTAACTATTGAATTATTCCCCCCCCCCTGTCATATGTGGACAATACTAATATTTGTAGATGGGATAACCACCCCCCCCCCCCACCACCACCACCACCACCACCACCCTGGAGTTTTACCCCCACCACATGTACACCATTGAAGCTGGTTATTGTATATGTTCTTTGGTGAAATAAAATCCATGAAAGAAGTAGATAATGATCCGTAAAACAGTTTGTGGATTGAAAAAAAAGTATGCAGTCAGGCAGATAAAATAGGATATTTATTATTTGTGATTTATGGGCGATGTCAACCCAATGTAAGAAAATTCATACTTTTGAACATACATGCATATATATTTATGAACACTTAAACACACGGGCATGTATAATGAGGAAACACATCCCCTTTTGTACAGTTAAGCCTTCAATTAATATATTTATGATCACTAAAACACATGGGCACAGGGAAAATCTTCTTGTGTTAAAAAATATGATGTATTTAACTGTCTTCGTTACGTTTCCGCCGAATTTACGGTTAATAGATGAGAAAACTGTGCTTTAATTGAAAATCCCAGCAGTTAATAAATCTGTTAACCTTATTGGTCTCAATGTATTGCATCGGGAATGGATTTAGATTAACTTGTTTTTTTTGTTGCTGTGATGTGATTTTTCTTAATTACTTTCTGAACTGTTCTAGCTGAAAGTAAGATGGCTGCTAAACTGTTATCAATTCGTGGACAAAAGCGTTATGTATATAGTGTAGGTGATGTATGGATTGAGTCCACAAATAGTTCATACATTTTACTGTACAGTTTTATCATATATTAAAGTAACATCGAAAAATAAATAAAGAATATTTACATACGGTCGGATTTTTGTTTCCATATCCGTGGACATTTTTTTTAAGAAATGACTTTTATTAACAAACTCTGTCCTGTGGGAAGTTTCCAAATGTGTAAAAAGACCGTTATTCTAAAATGGCGAATATCAGGAATACGTTTAGCGTTAAGAATCCGGAGTTGTATTTATCACTGATTTTTCATTTGTATTCGTTATTTCCTGTTAATGAAAAAGCTTTAAGAATCAACAGATCTCCATACATCTCTATCTTCTCATCTCTCTCAGGCTTGTGATACATCGGCTGTTACACGAGATAACAAATTCCTTAATACTCAAAATCCACGACGAGGGCTTCCCATGAATCAGTTGGAAATAAAGAAGTAATCTATCTAATTGGACATCACTATTCAAATTAAGAAGGATTCAATCTGTCGAAAAGGAACATATAAATAATGAATTGGTGGCACACAGGTTATGAGGAAGTATTCATTTTATTCTTGCCAGCACAAGTTATCGGTTTTTATCGGAAGCTTATATCGCCTTCCAGGACATTCAATCTGATTACATGGATAATAAAAAGTACGCTACACACAACAGGCCACTGGGTATACACTGAGAGCGCTATTAATGTGGAACGTATTATTATAAATTGATGTCTTTTACAGTTTATGTCCAGTTTAAGATGTCCGGGTAACAAACAAACAGCTAGAACTTTAAAGAGTTATGCTTGTTTGTCTTTGTCTCCCGAACAGAGATGGTCAGTTAATCCGATTCGGAATTCCGTTGTGTCTTGACCACAAATCTGTCTAATAAAGGAATTACTAATATCGGAATTCCGTTGTGTCTTGGCCACAAATCTGTCTAATAAAGGAATTACTAATATCGGAATTCCGTTGTGTCTTGGCCACAAATCTGTCTAATAAAGAAATTACTAATATCGGAATTCTGTTGTGTCTTGGCCACAAATCTGTCTAATAAAGGAATTTCTAATATCGGAATTCCGTTGTGTCTTGGCCACAAATCTGTCTTATATAGATATTACTAATATCGACCAATATCACATCCTTCCCAATTGTTAGATTCAGTATTGAATTACTGCATTCACCGCCAGCAGCAAACAAAGCCCTTTATGTGGAAATATTATTTAACAACTGACGGTGTAGACAATTTGCCTGCTTACAAAACGGGCCTAATTTTGCCGAACAAAAAGTATTATTTATTTGAACGGAAGCTAAACGAAATTACATAAGTGATTCATTTTGATAGCTTTGACAGAATTCTTTTTATATTCAAACTGAATAAGATTGCAATTGTTGGGAAAGTTGAAATATAATAATTATTTAAAAGGCAATTCTAAACTAACACAAATGAAGCAAAAACCTAAAAGGTCTGTGTTCAATAACTCGCCATCTGATAAAAATCTACAAAAGCCTAAAATGGTTGGTGTTTAATAACTCGCCTGGGGATACAAATCCACAAAAAAACGAACAATATGATTGTTTGTGTTTAAAAGTTTATAGGACGTAAAAGTATCAAGCATATACGACGTAGGTTATTAGAAGTGTCTAGGAATTGGAGAGCTCCAAGGAAGCGATATACTTGAGCCACCCGGTAAAACAGATCGAAGGATAACCTCAACACACGGAGTACAGCATAGCGAGAAAGCAATCTGTTTGATTGGCCTCCACTTAGCTGAATTAAAGTGGATAGAATCTGACATTATCCAGATAAAATGTCCTTACAGGATGTAACAAACAGGCAGTCTGTTAGAACTGATACCATCATGTGCAGGAATAGATACCAGGTAACTGAATTTATGTCCCATTCACAAATCTCTCACATCAAAGACGAGGCCGGTTGCTTGAATAGATAAGACAGTCGGCATTTAGTGCTATAGACCCGGGCTAATATACTCACTTTATAAATCAGACTGGCTAATCAAACTAACACATCAAGAGATCAATACTCTGGAACACATGATAGGCTGTATAAAGAACAATTTCAACGTCTGCAAACCTTAAAAGACATACATGTGACAATTTGTAATCCTCCGGACATGCGCAATAAAACATTCAGACTGGTTTTATTATGTGTAATTTCCACGGAGATAAAACACCCTTAAATAGGCGATTCGAGAATTTCCGTCTAATATAAAACCAAATCCCCAGTTATTATATTCGCTATCATATTTATAAACACTAAAACACACGGGCACAGGGAAAATCGTCTTGTCTAAAACATGAATGCGCGTTTGAATGATGCTAGCTATAACTAAACTTAATTTAAATTCTGATATCGTTGTGTGATTAGATAAAATAGGAATGCCTATGTGTAGATGGTTTTTTGTTTGTTATCCACAAGATGAAGAATCACTTATGGATAACAACTTTTTGGTTTATTGGGTGACGACGTTTCGATGTAGTTCTTACATCGTTATCAAAGTCAATGACAAATAACGACGTCCAATGACAGAACTTTTCGGTGGAGCATTTTTTGTCTTTGTAAAACATGCGTGTAAGGCTTTACAGACACGCATTCAATCCATTGATTCTCTGTAGTTCTTGGATAAAAGATCCACAGAGAGTAACCGAGTTAACCAATGGCGTTTTTCTCGTCTCTTACTTACTCTAACGTTTGATCCATTTTATTTCAAGTAAGTAAGGCCCACTAAAACAGATGGCTTCCATATATCTTACGGATTTGCTGATACTGTTCCAAGGATTATCCCAATTTAGCAGTATTTGGATGTTATTAGATGATTCCCATGTATAGACGATATGATGAGATCTCAACTGTGCGACCTGTCGTGGGTCGTGGGTTAAAATTACATCAAGGATAAAAAGTTAAGCACCCCATGCTGCAATTAATTATTATAAATCTGCATTAATGTTAATGTTATTATGATGATAATAAGAATGCTGTTCTATTGAACGATTGTGGCAATTCATGTGTGACTAACGCAAAACTGCATGTAATGCGACATAAAATGTGTTTTCGTGCAATTACGCAAATTCAATCCGGATTTGAATCCTTTAGAGCACATTTGGGATAGGATGGGCAGAAACATTCAAGCCCTAGTGCCTCCTGCTCAAAATATGCAGGAATTGGAAGCCACATTACATCGGTATTGGCGGCAGCTACCCATTCAACAGATCCGATGTCTCACTGGAGGGATGATACGCAGGTTGGAAGCTGAAATTCGGACTAATGGAGGCTATACACGCTATTGACCTGCTCTTATGATCACAATCGGTTCTACAATATCAGTTTACCAACAATATCCCTACACCAATGATTTTATCGGTCGGTGCAGACTTTCCGGGGGGGGGGGGGGGGGGGGGTGCTTAACGTTTTTGAACAAGACAGGTATTCGAAAAATGAAAGATGGCTCGGAAGGGTCTAACTATAACGTAGCAGTTCAGACCAATACGCCAGACGTTCACATGGGATTGTGTCTCATTTAACAACTATAACACGTTTTATTAGTTGTCAACAGACATATTATACCTCGTTAACAGGCTCGTATAATTGTATTGTTAGCTTACAGGTCTCTATATTCATATGTATAATGTATTAACTATTGAATTATTCCCCCCCCCCTGTCATATGTGGACAATACTAATATTTGTAGATGGGATAACCACCCCCCCCCCCACCACCACCACCACCACCACCACCCTGGAGTTTTACCCCCACCACATGTACACCATTGAAGCTGGTTATTGTATATGTTCTTTGGTGAAATAAAATCCATGAAAGAAATAGATAATGATCCGTAAAACAGTTTGTGGATTGAAAAAAAAGTATGCAGTCAGGCAGATAAAATAGGATATTTATTATTTGTGATTTATGGGCGATGTCAACCCAATGTAAGAAAATTCATACTTTTGAACATACATGCATATATATTTATGAACACTTAAACACACGGGCATGTATAATGAGGAAACACATCCCCTTTTGTACAGTTAGGCCTTCAATTAATATATTTATGATCACTAAAACACATGGGCACAGGGAAAATCTTCTTGTGTTAAAAAATATGATGTATTTAACTGTCTTCGTTACGTTTCCGCCGAATTTACGGTTAATAGATGAGAAAACTGTGCTTTAATTGAAAATCCCAGCAGTTAATAAATCTGTTAACCTTATTGGTCTCAATGTATTGCATCGGGAATGGATTTAGATTAACTTGTTTTTTTTGTTGCTGTGATGTGATTTTTCTTAATTACTTTCTGAACTGTTCTAGCTGAAAGTAAGATGGCTGCTAAACTGTTATCAATTCGTGGACAAAAGCGTTATGTATATAGTGTAGGTGATGTATGGATTGAGTCCACAAATAGTTCATACATTTTACTGTACAGTTTTATCATATATTAAAGTAACATCGAAAAATAAATAAAGAATATTTACATACGGTCGGATTTTTGTTTCCATATCCGTGGACATTTTTTTTAAGAAATGACTTTTATTAACAAACTCTGTCCTGTGGGAAGTTTCCAAATGTGTAAAAAGACCGTTATTCTAAAATGGCGAATATCAGGAATACGTTTAGCGTTAAGAATCCGGAGTTGTATTTATCACTGATTTTTCATTTGTATTCGTTATTTCCTGTTAATGAAAAAGCTTTAAGAATCAACAGATCTCCATACATCTCTATCTTCTCATCTCTCTCAGGCTTGTGATACATCGGCTGTTACACGAGATAACAAATTCCTTAATACTCAAAATCCACGACGAGGGCTTCCCATGAATCAGTTGGAAATAAAGAAGTAATCTATCTAATTGGACATCACTATTCAAATTAAGAAGGATTCAATCTGTCGAAAAGGAACATATAAATAATGAATTGGTGGCACACAGGTTATGAGGAAGTATTCATTTTATTCTTGCCAGCACAAGTTATCGGTTTTTATCGGAAGCTTATATCGCCTTCCAGGACATTCAATCTGATTACATGGATAATAAAAAGTACGCTACACACAACAGGCCACTGGGTATACACTGAGAGCGCTATTAATGTGGAACGTATTATTATAAATTGATGTCTTTTACAGTTTATGTCCAGTTTAAGATGTCCGGGTAACAAACAAACAGCTAGAACTTTAAAGAGTTATGCTTGTTTGTCTTTGTCTCCCGAACAGAGATGGTCAGTTAATCCGATTCGGGATTCAGTTGTGTCTTGGTCATAAAGCTGTCTGATAAAGAAATTACTAATATCGGAATTCCGTTGTGTCTTGGCCACAAATCTGTCTGATAAAGAAATTACTAATATCGGAATTCCGTTGTGTCTTGGCCACAAATCTGTCTAATAAAGGAATTACTAATATCGGAATTCCGTTGTGTCTTGGCCACAAATCTGTCTGATAAAGGAATTACTAATATCGGAATTCCGTTGTGTCTTGGCCACAAATCTGTCTAATAAAGGAATTACTAATATCGGAATTCCGTTGTGTCTTGGTCATAAAGCTGTCTGATAAAGAAATTACTAATATCGGAATTCCGTTGTGTCTTGGCCACAAATCTGTCTGATAAAGGAATTACTAATATCGGAATTCCGTTGTGTCTTGGCCACAAATCTGTCTAATAAAGGAATTACTAATATCGGAATTCCGTTGTGTCTTGGTCATAAAGCTGTCTGATAAAGAAATTACTAATATCGGAATTCCGTTGTGTCTTGGCCACAAATCTGTCTAATAAAGGAATTACTAATATCGGAATTCCGTTGTGTCTTGGCCACAAATCTGTCTAATAAAGGAATTACTAATATCGGAATTCCGTTGTGTCTTGGCCACAAATCTGTCTGATAAAGGAATTACTAATATCGGAATTCCGTTGTGTCTTGGCCACAAATCTGTCTGATAAAGGAATTACTAATATCGGAATTCCGTTGTGTCTTGGCCACAAATCTGTCTAATAAAGGAATTACTAATATCGGAATTCCGTTGTGTCTTGACCACAAATCTGTCTAATAAAGGAATTACTAATATCGGAATTCCGTTGTGTCTTGACCACAAATCTGTCTAATAAAGGAATTACTAATATCGGAATTCCGTTGTGTCTTGACCACAAATCTGTCTAATAAAGGAATTACTAATATCGGAATTCCGTTGTGTCTTGACCACAAATCTGTCTAATAAAGGAATTACTAATATCGGAATTCCGTTGTGTCTTGACCACAAATCTGTCTAATAAAGGAATTACTAATATCGGAATTCCGTTGTGTCTTGACCACAAACCTGTCTAATAAAGGAATTACTAACATCGGAATTCTGTTGTGTCTTGACCACAAATCTGTCTAATAAAGGAATTACTAATATCGGAATTCCGTTGTGTCTTGACCACAAATCTGTCTAATAAAGGAATTACTAATATCGGAATTCCGTTGTGTCTTGACCACAAATCTGTCTAATAAAGGAATTACTAATATCGGAATTCCGTTGTGTCTTGGCCACAAATCTGTCTAATAAAGAAATTACTAATATCGGAATTCCGTTGTGTCTTGACCACAAATCTGTCTAATAAAGAAATTACTAATATCGGAATTCCGTTGTGTCTTGACCACAAATCTGTCTAATAAAGGAATTACTAATATCGGAATTCCGTTGTGTCTTGGCCACAAATCTGTCTAATAAAGGAATTACTAATATCGGAATTCCGTTGTGTCTTGGCCACAAATCTGTCTAATAAAGAAATTACTAATATCGGAATTCTGTTGTGTCTTGGCCACAAATCTGTCTAATAAAGGAATTACTAATATCGGAATTCCGTTGTGTCTTGGCCACAAATCTGTCTTATATAGATATTACTAATATCGGAATTCCGTTGTGTCTTGACCACAAATCTGTCTAATAAAGGAATTACTAATATCGGAATTCCGTTGTGTCTTGGCCACAAATCTGTCTAATAAAGAAATTACTAATATCGGAATTCCGTTGTGTCTTGGCCACAAATCTGTCTAATAAAGGAATTACTAATATCGGAATTCCGTTGTGTCTTGGCCACAAATCTGTCTAATAAAGAAATTACTAATATCGGAATTCTGTTGTGTCTTGGCCACAAATCTGTCTAATAAAGGAATTACTAATATCGGAATTCCGTTGTGTCTTGGCCACAAATCTGTCTTATATAGATATTACTAATATCGACCAATATCACATCCTTCCCAATTGTTAGATTCAGTATTGAATTACTGCATTCACCGCCAGCAGCAAACAAAGCCCTTTATGTGGAAATATTATTTAACAACTGACGGTGTAGACAATTTGCCTGCTTACAAAACGGGCCTAATTTTGCCGAACAAAAAGTATTATTTATTTGAACGGAAGCTAAACGAAATTACATAAGTGATTCATTTTGATAGCTTTGACAGAATTCTTTTTATATTCAAACTGAATAAGATTGCAATTGTTGGGAAAGTTGAAATATAATAATTATTTAAAAGGCAATTCTAAACTAACACAAATGAAGCAAAAACCTAAAAGGTCTGTGTCCAATAACTCGCCATCTGATAAAAATCTACAAAAGCCTAAAATGGTTGGTGTTTAATAACTCGCCTGGGGATACAAATCCACAAAAAAACGAACAATATGATTGTTTGTGTTTAAAAGTTTATAGGACGTAAAAGTATCAAGCATATACGACGTAGGTTATTAGAAGTGTCTAGGAATTGGAGAGCTCCAAGGAAGCGATATACTTGAGCCACCCGGTAAAACAGATCGAAGGATAACCTCAACACACGAAGTACAGCATAGCGAGAAAGCAATCTGTTTGATTGGCCTCCACTTAGCTGAATTAAAGTGGATAGAATCTGACATTATCCAGATAAAATGTCCTTACAGGATGTAACAAACAGGCAGTCTGTTAGAACTGATACCATCATGTGCAGGAATAGATACCAGGTAACTGAATTTATGTCCCATTCACAAATCTCTCACATCAAAGACGAGGCCGGTTGCTTGAATAGATAAGACAGTCGGCATTTAGTGCTATAGACCCGGGCTAATATACTCACTTTATAAATCAGACTGGCTAATCAAACTAACACATCAAGAGATCAATACTCTGGAACACATGATAGGCTGTATAAAGAACAATTTCAACGTCTGCAAACCTTAAAAGACATACATGTGACAATTTGTAATCCTCCGGACATGCGCAATAAAACATTCAGACTGGTTTTATTATGTGTAATTTCCACGGAGATAAAACACCCTTAAATAGGCGATTCGAGAATTTCCGTCTAATATAAAACCAAATCCCCAGTTATTATATTCGCTATCATATTTATAAACACTAAAACACACGGGCACAGGGAAAATCTTCTTGTCTAAAACATGAATCCGCGTTTGAATGATGCCAGCTATAACTAAACTTAATTTAAATTCTGGTATCGTTGTGTGATTAGATAAAATAGGAATGCTTATGTGTAGATGATGTTTTGTTTTCCATCCCCAAGATGAATAATCACTTATGGATAACAACTTCTTGGTTTATTTGTTGACCACGTTTCCATGTAGTTCTTACATCGTTATTAAAGTCAATGACAAATAATGACGTCTAATGACAGAACTTTTCGGTGGAGCATTTTTTGTCTTTTTACAAAACATACGTGTAAGGCATTACCGACACACATTCAATCCATTCGTTCTCTCTGTAAATTTTCGATAGAAGATCGACAGAGAGTAACTTAGTTAACCAATGGCGTTTTCCTCGTCTCTTACTTACTCTCACGTTTGATCCATTTTATTTCAAGTAAGCGAGGCCCAATAAAACAGATGGCTTCCAGATCTTAATGACTTGCTAATACTGTTCTAAGGATTATACCAATTCAGCAGTATTTGGATGTTATTGGATAATTATCATGTATAGACGATATGATGAGATCTCAGCTGTGCGACCTGTCGTGGGTCGTCGGTTAAAATTGCATCAAGGATAAAAAGTTAAGCACCCCATGCTGCAATTAATTATTATAAATCTGCATTAATGTTAATGTTATTATGATAATAATAAGAATGTTGTTCTAATGAGCGATTGTGGCAATTCATGTGTGACAGTAACGCAAAAACTGCATGTAATGGGACATACAATGTTTTTTCGTGCAATTAGGCTAATTCAGTCCGGATTTGAATCCTTTGGAGCACATTTGGGATAGGATGGGCAGAAACATTCAAGCCCTTATGCCTCCTGTACAAAATAAGCAGAAATTGGAAGTCGAATTACATCGGTATTGGCGGCAGTTACCCCTTCAACAGATCCGATGTCTCACTGGAGGGATGATACGCAGGTTGGAAGCTGAAATTCGGACTAATGGAGACTATACACGCTATTGACCTGCTCTAGGGATGTGTTCTACACACTCAAAATGACATTTTTACTTCGATATGTTTGCCCTGCGAAGCCAGATAAACTCTAAAGTTTCATACGTACAAGCATCTTTTTATTTTGTTAAAATACACTTTTGATTTGGCGAACGATATCCTGATTAAATTGTATAGCTTATTACCAATAATGGTGATTTCTTATCGCCATGTTGCCCTTTATGATGCAATATCAGTTCGCCAACAATCTCCCTACACCAATGATTTTATCGATTGGTGCACACTTTCCAGGGGGGGGGGGGGAGGATTGGTTAACGTTTTTGAACAAGACAGGTAGCAGTTCAGGCCAAATATGACAGCCGTTAACATGGGTTTGTGTCTTATTTAACAACTATAACACGTTTATTAGTAGTCAACAGGCAGATTATAACGAGCTATGATGATATTTATGGCAAGATTGTATACATGTTATACCTCGTTAACAGGCTCGTATAATTGTATTGTTAGCTTACAGGTCTCTTTATTCATATGCATAATGTATTAACTATTGAATTATTTTACTTGTCATATGGAAACAAACTCCTGCAGTTTTACTCGCACCAGATGTACATCATTGAAGCTGATTGTTGTATATGTTCTTTCTCAATATATTGCAACGAAAATGGATTTAGATTAACTTTTTTTGCTGTATTGTGATTTTTCTTAATTACTTTCTGAACTGTTCTAGCTGAAAGGAAGATGGCTGCTAAACTGTTACTAATTCGTGGACACAAGTGTTATGTAGTGTAAGTGATATATGGATGGAGCAAACAATTGCATGCAGTTCTGTGGGACGTGGAGTATTTCGCCAGGGTCAGCCATCTTTAATTTCCCCAGAGGTGAAGCCGTCTTTAACCGGATAATAGGATATTGTTTTTATTGAAAGTAAAATTCGACTTGTTATATTCTATGTAAATCCTTTTGTAATATGTATCGATTTGCGAAAGGCCACTACTCTTTCACTCTCTTTGGCACTGGACGTATTAATTGTACAAGTTTTACATCGCCAGGTTTGAATAGAACTGCACCCCTCAGAGATTAGCATCGCCGGACAGTCGTGAGCCACTTTTTAACCAGAATAGTTTTACTTGGTGTAGAGGGACTAGTGAAAGTAACCATGTGTTGGCACAGTAATTACAAGACTTCGGCGGACAGTCGTGAGACACTTTTTTAATCGAATAATTTTTTGGTAAAAATTGTGAAATGATGATGTAATTAAATGACAAAAGTGTTAGAACAGTATTAAAGTTTTAAAATCATCCAAACGGTTTTCAAATTTCTGTCAAAATAATTAAAAACACACCATAAAAGGATGTGATCACAAACCAAATAAATTTTTCTCCGCCATTATTTCTTTCAACTCTATGTGAGAATGGGCCATACTTTTCCACTGCAACACAGCAATTACTGTTCCCTCAAGATAGAAATGTTATGCCAACATCAACAAACTTCCGTTTTCTGCCGAACTAAGGGCATGTAGGTAGAAAATGTTAAAGTTTTTGAATTTGTGACAAACATAAGTTATTGTTTTGATATTTCCCAAAAAGAATTTATCAACCTGCAGTTGTGAAAAAACCAGTGAAAGATGGGGAAAATGAAAACTCATTAAAGATTGCGGTCATTTTGTAACTCTTTTAGGGACGCTCACGTGCAGTCTGTGGACTTGACTACTCAGTTTGTACGAAAAATAAACCAAACGCTACATGAATTTTTCATTTTCTTTGTCAAGATCAAGCTATTGGAAGGCAGATTTTTATTTTAAACATGAAAATGGATAAAGTGTCTCACGACTGTCAGTGTCTAACGACTGTCTGCTGATGCTACATTTTTATTGCATTTGTTTTTAACAGACCAAAGCAGAATAAATGAACTGAAGGTTCATTCCGATGTCATCTAGAAAATCACAATTAATGGTCCATGGTACAGAGTTGAGAGCAAATGTTCTCATTTAGGCCAGAAATTGGATGTCAATCCAGAATGTCAACATTTTGTGATATATGTCACAAGATGTCGTGATTGGAACAAAATCAAAAACGTCAAGAAAGAACCTTCGGTTGACAGAATAGTTATATCATATCCAGGGGGAGTTGTTACAGAAAATGAATTCCAGGATTGAATTCATTTGACTTGTGCATTAAGATGGGATAATCTGACAGGAATATGCTTCCAGTAATTTCCCTAGAGGGCAAATGGTTGTTAATTGAAAATATGGATATTTTTGTCTTAATATTGAAACTCATGTTCGTTGCCAGATATCCCCAAAATCAATTATAGACAGTAAACCCTTCGTTTGGAAGTGACAAAGGTTACACTTGTTTTGACACCGGTATAGGTGTCGAAAGCTCGTGTTGTTCACAAACAACTAACTACGTGGTAAGGTCTTTTTTATCATTAGTATGCAACCCACATTTAAACATCGCCCACGATTTATTGACTAGCTGCGTAATCTAAATCATAAATGCATGATAACTGTTTACATTTTTAGCTATTCAAACACAGACCTTCAGTGTTAACTCGCGAGAAAAGTGTTTCTTGTTTCACAGAATGTCCATACCTTAAGCTAATTCCATGTGAACTCTCAATGAGAAGTAATCTACAGTGCCTAAAGGGGCTTTCACAATTGAGACTTTCGCCGCACGGTCAAAATACTGAAATCGACCGCACGGTGGAGATAACATTTTTCGGGCCGCAGTAGAATCGGAAAAATTACCGAAAGAAAATAATCCATTTTACGATTGGCCGGGGCATCGTAAGGGCGTGGCAAGGTTCCCGCCCGTTTTAATCCACGAATCTCTTGCGGCGAACTGCGCGAGTGACGCAAGCAACGCACGTCTAGCGCACGTGATCCGTGAGACAGTTGCGCGGAGGTGCTACGTGATTTGTTGGAACGTGCGGCTTGCCGCAAGATGCATCGTACGTCATTGTTTTTCGCCGCGCACCAATGAGCGGGCGCCTTACGGCGTTTTGTCAAATCGTGCGGCGATTTTGGGCTCCGCAGACGTGACTGCAGTATAAAAAGGCGCATAGATAAAAAAAACCGTCAGAAAAAAAAACGTCAATCCATTGAGGAAGATCACCACGATGCCCGCCAAGAAGCAGACCAAGGCAAAAGCTTCAACTGTTGTGAGATAAAATGAAGCACCTCAAAATATATACCTGTAGCACACCTGAGGGTATTTTTCGCACGGTGAACGCAAGGCGGCGCAAGACCGAGACGGCGAATCGTTCAACGGTTTACGACTGCCGCAAGGTTGGCGGAACAAGAAATTTCACCGCACGGAGCATCTTACGACACAAAAAAAAACGTGCAACAACCGCGTGTCAAGATACAACGGTTTACGGTGAACGTACTGGCGCCCGCACGGATCAGAGGTAATAAAAAAATTCGCTCGGCCGAAAATTGGATTCCATGTGCACACCAAACTTTTCTGCGGCTCTTGCGGCACAAAAATTCCGCGCGGTGAGGTGCGGTTGCCCGCAAGGAAGGCTGCGGTATATCGTACGGAAGGCCAAAATTCATGACCGCAAGAGCCGTAAACCCGCCGTAACTCAATTGTGAAAGGGGCTTTAGTCACTAACAGTGGACATAAAGATGTTCTGTACGGATAAGGATTCCCCAAAATATAGAGCGTCCGTTGAAAGAGAAGATTATTTTCACAAAGGGCACAGAAAGCTCGTTATCCAACCAGACATGGCAATTTGTCAGCGATAACGCGACAAAACTCGATTTACAGTTCAAAGTGTACTACCACAGAGCTGTGATTACGGTTGACCTTAGGGAATCCACCGGTCAATTCGGAATATACACTTAATCCATGAAATAAATACAGCGCAAAATATGAAATCTGTTAACGTTAAACATATCATCGAAAAGTTACAATTATTGTTCACTGTACATTCTGGTAAAGAAATGGACGACAATCAACAATGTTTTAACTATGTGATTTATATTTCAGGAAGATATGATTGAACAAAAAACTCCAGATAAGAAGCGTTAGTCGATCTGATATTTAGGAGAGCTGCTACAGAAAACGAATTCATTTGAACTTTTGCATCAAAATGGGATAATCTTTTTCCCATAAATAACCCCAAAGGTAAAACGCATACAGACAGAGGTCAAACGATGAAATATATATGACATGGCCGGTTTTGGTCTTTGATACTAACCACACGATGTAAGATATTATCCAAACCGACTAAAACATTGTCAAAAAGGTACTGAGACCGAAAACGCCTGAATAAAAGCGTTGTAGGCTATAGTTTCACTCCCGAGATTCTCAGCCCAATAAATATGCCTACACAGCCAAATTGATCTATTGATTGATTTATTGCCGCTGACCCTAAACTATAAATGTAAGACATGGATGGGAAACCAAATATCTTCTACACATAAACATTTATGTTTTATCTGATCATAAAGGATATCAGAAGTGAAATCAATTTTATTGATAGCTGATATCAATCAAACGTGGGCTGATGTATAATAGCGAATAACTGCAGATTTGGTTTTTATAATAGACGGAAATTCCCGAATCGTCCATTTAAAGGTATTTGATCTCAAGGGAAATCACACAGAATAAAACCGGTGTGATTGTGCTGTTTTACTGCGCATGTCCGGAGGATTATAATTCCGTCGCTTGGGTGTCATTAAGGTTTAAAGACGTTGGAATTGTTTCAGAAAAATGCAACAGACCTTTTCTTTGGTGGTCTTATTAGCTGAAATAAATTGAAAGACACAAATACATGTACTGTACAATTTTATAACGGGCCTTTTTAATTTATCGGTCACTTCTTTTCATGGGGTGTGTTTTGCCTTTTATCAGCCTATTTTCTGTATTGTTAATTTAATGACACGTACTTTTCGAATAAGAGCTCTTGTTTGAAGTTTAAAAACTGTGTAAGCTTACATGGTGTCTGGGATAATGTAGAAAAGGTAGGAAAATATCAATTTGTAGTTGATTTATGGAGGCATTGCATCAACATAAAGATAATCTCTGTATATATTAGCCCTGAAACAGGCTGGTTTATTATATATCTTCTCCTTATTCTCCGTTTTTGTTTTAAAGAAATGTTTACGTCAGTCAGAGAATGAGAGTTGCAGGAACCTAAATCATAGTGCTGTTTTCTCATATTACTGTTTGGCCTCCGACACATACATAGTTCCACGCGCTGCCGTTAATCTGTCTTTATTAATCGGCAATTGCACACCATACGAAACAAAAGGAAATCTATCATAAATAAATACAAATTTATAACAAAAAATTGATCTTAGGTTTCCAGATCTCAGATAATTCAATATATCATTCCAGTAAATACGGGCGAAATTTCTCCACCTTTATATAAACGGTTTGTTATCAGACTGGCTTGAAGACGAATTTCTTTTTGTGTACAATAATTTCTATATTAAACCCCGTGCAAACCAACCAGTGGAATTGGCGGCAAAAACTGACCGGGGGGTCACATTAGCATTTGTTTGTAACACCACTGTAGATAACAACTAATAAGAAAGGGTTGGTTTGGCACTTTGGACGCTCTGCCTTATGGGTCAATGTTATGTTCACTTTACACGGACACGGCTCATTATGTAACAATTTTCAAGTCTTAACATAATAATAAAATGGGATGCTAAAACCCGTCTATTGTCAGTATGATGGATATTAATGATTTGACCCAGTGGTCCCTTTAAAGCAAAATAACGGATTATTCCAAACACTAATCATTTCAATAAATGACGGCGAACAGAAATATCACCGATCAAGACCGTTTAATATACCAAATATGTTAATATAAAACTGCTAAACACAACCCCTGAACAATAAATAGTTTTTACATACTAATATAGAAATAAACTGTGATATTTTCTTATGAGGTTACGGAGAAGTTCTAAGGAAGGTTCACCATATTGTTTCCACATAGACTCTATTTCTCGTTTTGTCCGTTTTCCACACCAATAAACACATTCCCAGACAATTGTATTAATACCAAGCTGTCAGATTACGTGTTTTATCATTTTGTTAGCCACCAAGTGTAACGAAACATACGGGAAACGTAACGTAACCTAATCGTTTACACATTGTTTTAGATGGGTTTTACCCACAGAAATCAAGTTTGTCAGACAAGCTTTGGGAGTCCTAAAGCCAGTTATATCCTACAAGATTTTTTGTTCATTTGAAGCAATGTTAACGCAAATAACTGTACTTTGTTTAACGAAATGTTAATATTTTGACGTTAAAACAGAATGTTGAAATTATTGACTATTTTTCTCAAGACGCATAATTAACAAGCTGCTAGTGCTTCTAGTCTCGAAGATGTAGGATAAAGTATTGTTTTGAACTAACGTTGGCTAACGTAATGAATGAATGGTCCTCGCGATTATTTTTCGAACACACTTTCGGTTCGTACAGGCCACATACTATATGGATTTTCCTCATTCCAACGCCAATCATTTAGCTTTTTGATCACCTTCAAAGCCTCTTACTGTCGCAAAAACTCGCTACGGTCGTCACATTACGTTAACAACTAATAATTAAGTGTTTTTTTTCGGTGATTTTAGTTTGCCAATATGGTCGCTCTGAGAAGTCTACGCTGCCTTATGTGTCTGTGTTATGTTCCTTTTACACGGACTTGACTGTTTATGTAACATAATACTAAAATTGAATGCTAAAACCCGCCTATTGTCAGTATGATGGATATTAATGATTTGACCCAGTGGTCCATATAAAGCAAGCTAGCTGATTATCTTAAACTCTGGTCATTTCAATAAAAAATGACCGACCAAAGCCGTTTAACATACCGAACATGTTAATATGGAACTGCTTAAAACAACCCCTGAACAATAAATTGTTTTCACCAATTTAATTTACATTGTAGAAATAAACTCTCAGGAGGTCACGGAGAAGTTTTATAAAAGGTCCTCAACTTTCCACAATGTAGCTCTATTTCTCATTTTGTCCGTTTTCCACACCAATAAACACATTCCCAGACAATTTTCTTAATGGCAAGCTGTCAAAGTACCTGTTTTACAATTTTACTCACATAAATCACGTTTGTCAGACCGTTTGCTATACAATGTTCGTTTGAAGCAGTCTGAACACGAATACATGTATTTTGTTTAATGTTTGGAGTTGAGGACGTGACTGTCATCTCCAGAGAAAAAAAGATGGCTGGATTTTTTATTAATTGAATCAAACCTCTTCCTAACAAACGAAATATCCCCGCCTATTACAATAGTATGAGTTAACGCAATATTGATCTGTTAAGTTGAAACTACGTATATCGATTATTAAAAAGCCGTTTGAAAATAGAAGCCAGTTTAATTCTGACACTAGCATGTTACATTTTCAACCGATATTGTTTTAGCTTTCAAACAACCCGATTTAGTTAGTCTTTCAATAAACCCCAAACACGGATTTTCAGATTGAGTTCTCAGATAACATTTTAGCCATCCATACGATGCCAATACACTGTATGGTGTCACCTTAATCTTCGTAAATCAGCTAACAGGAGTGATGTAATCAGGAATAAATCTAAATTCCAAACACGTCTGCTTCACAATTCATTTTACACCTCTCCAAGTCCTTCGTAGTTCTTGGTTTACATGTCTCTGCCGATACAACCAATTGTTCACAGTTAACAGTTTATCATTCTGTCCTCATCAGATGATGTGAGAGATTTGTGGACATAAATTCAGTTACCTGTTATCTATTCCTGCACATGATGGTATCAGTTCTAACAGACAGTCTGTTTGTTACATCCTGTAGGGACATTTTATCTGGATAATGTCAGATTCTATCCACTTTAATTCACCTAAGTGGAGGCCAATCAAACAGATTGCTTTCTCGCTATGCTGTACAACGTGTGTTGAGGTTATCCTTCGATCTGTTTTACCGGGTGGCTCAAGTATCTCGCTTCCTTGGAGCTCTCTAATTCCTAGATACTTCTAATAATCTACGTTGTATATGCTTGGCCCTTTTAGCCTTTTACTTTGTAGCACAAACAATTGACCCAAAAGAAAAGCAATCAGAAATAACAGTTAATAATTTCGAAGTATTTTATTGACCGGGATTAAAGTTATATGTGTGGTTGGATTGGTTTAAGTCAACTACGTGTGTATGTTTTAAAACTAATCCCATATATTGTAAACCTGGCATGAGCAGCCAAAATTCCGATTTTTAAAAGAAATTTTTAAAAAAGATTTACCATTAAGTAAAACAATATTTGGTCGCTAATAAAACTGCTAATGCTATCCTAATATTATTGTCAATACGATTTATAATCGTTTTAAGATGCAAACTACGTATTGTCAAGTTAAGCCTGCATATTATGAAGCTGTGCAAACTGGTAAAATTCAAGTACATTTTATTGTAGGTTCCCTGTTGTTTAATCTACCGTATCAGAAAAACGCCCACCATGTTTTACATGATATAAACTTACGGCTATTGTTCTGCAAAGTATGGTTGACCCTCTATCCCTTTGTATGAGGTATTTTACTATGGGATAATTTAGTTTATCAATATTTCACAAGAGAGTTAACTTAACACCAGCTACGGATTATAATAGTTTTTACTCTGCAGTTACGAATTATACTTCACTTCAAGGTAAAATAGAGAGGCTGACTTTTTACACATTAAAATTTAATTTAATTCCCTAAACTTTTGACATTCATTGCGAACTAAAGTATGTTCTATTCCTTAAACAGTCAGAAACCTTTTGGAGAACCTTCTAAAATACATCCACATGTATCGCGGGTTGAAATCCCGACCAATCATAAAATTTATCTTACTGTTGATTGCAAGATACAAATGGACCCCACAACCCCTCCTATATTTCTGAGGATTTCAAAGCACAATATGTCGTGTATATCCTTTTTTTTTGAGAAATCACAACAAAATGTGATAGTCTACACTGATTATATCATTTTGGACTTTTGAGCATAACAAGCAACAAGAAACTGTATCGGAGTAAGAACATTTACCGTACGGTCGGTTTGTCGTTAATGTGGTATAGAATGTTGTATTTCCCAGTCAAACCCAGAAAATAACATTACGGTTTTGATCTTGCTTGTATAATAATATGGACTAATTGGTCTTGAATAAAAATAAATAAATAAAAATACATCATTAACAATACTTGATTAAAACAGGGTTTAACCAGAATCCTTTTGTTAAAATAGTTTACTAAGATATACATGATTTAATGTACAAAAATCATTTAATCTACTATAACTAACTACTGGTACGCTGCATATGGAAATTAAACATTTTAATATCCTCTTAAGCAAAACGCCATTGTTCGTATTTTTTAGATTTGTATCAGCAGGCGAGTTATTAAATACAAATCATTTTAGGTTTTTGTAGATTTGTATCCTCAGGCAAGTTATTTAACACAAACCATTTTAGGTTTTTGTAGATTTGAATCCGAAGGCGAGTTATTGAATACAAATCATTTTAGGTTTTTGTAGATTTGTAACCATGGTTAATGTTTTACTACAAACGATTTTGCGTTTTTGTAGACTTGTATCCACAGGCGTGTTGTTGAATACAAACCATTTTAGGTTTTTGTAGATTTGTATCCGCAGGCGAGTTATTGAATACAACCAGTTTAAGTTTTTCTAGATTTGTATCCACAGGCGAGTTATTAAATACAAACCTTTGTAGGTTTTTGTATATTTGTATCCATGGCCAATGTTTTACTACACACCATTTTACGTTTTTTGTAGACTTGTATTCACAGGCGTGTTGTTGAATACAAACCATTTTAGGTTGTTGTAGATTTGTATCCTCAGGCAAGTTATTTAATACAAACCATTTTAGGTTTTTGTAGATTTGTATCCGAAGGCGAGTTATTGAATACAAATCATTTTAGGTTTTTGTAGATTTGTAACCATGGTTAATGTTTTACTACAAACGAGTTTGCGTTTTTTGTAGACTTGTATCCACAGGCGTGTTGTTGAATACAAACCATTTTAGGTTTTTGTAGATTTGTATCCGCAGGCGAGTTATTGAATACAACCAGTTTAAGTTTTTCTAGATTTGTATCCACAGGCGAGTTATTAAATACAAACCTTTGTAGGTTTTTGTATATTTGTATCCATGGCCAATGTTTTACTACACACCATTATACGTTTTTGTAGACTTGTATCCACAGGCGTGTTGTTGAATACAAACCATTTTAGGTTGCTGTAGATTTGTATCCTCAGGCAAGTTATTTAATACAAACCATTTTAGGTTTTTGTAGATTTGTATCCGAAGGCGAGTTATTGAATACAAATCATTTTAGGTTTTTGTAGATTTGTAACCATGGTTAATGTTTTACTACAAACGAGTTTGCGTTTTTGTAGACTTGTATCCACAGGCGTGTTGTTGAATACAAGCCATTTTAGGTTTTTGTAGATTTGTATCCGCAGGCGAGTTATTGAATACAACCAGTTTAAGATTTTCTAGATTTGTATCCACAGGCGAGTTATTAAATACAAACCTTTGTAGGTTTTTGTATATTTGTATCCATGGCCAATGTTTTACTACACATCATTTTACGTTTTTGTAGACTTGTATCCACAGGCGTGTTGTTGAATACAAACCATTTTAGGTTGTTGTAGATTTGTATCCTCAGGCAAGTTATTTAATACAAACAATTTTAGGTTTTTGTAGATTTGTATCCGAAGGCGAGTTATTTAATACAAACCATTTTAGGTTTTTGTAGATTTGTATCTGCAGGCCATTAATTGAATACAAACCATTTTAGTTTTTTGTAGACTTGTGTTTGCAGGCGAATTAATTTATACAAACTACTTTGGGGTTTTGCTTCAAGTGTGCTAGTTTGGAATTGCATTTAAAATAATTGCTCTATTTCAACTTTTCCAACAAATGCAATCTTTTTCGGTTTGAATATAAAATGAGTTCTGTCAAAGCTATCAAAATATATCACTTATGTAATTTCGTTTATCCTCCGTTCAAATAAATAATACTTTTTGTTCTGCAAAACAGCGCCATTTTGTGAGCAGGCAAATTAACTATACCATCAGTTGTTAATTAATATTTCCACATCAAGCTATATTTTCTGCTGGCGGTGGATGTAGTAATTCAATACTGGATCCAACGAGTTGATTGGAAAGGATATGATATTGGTTTATGTGGCCAAGACACAACGAAATCCCGATAGTAGTTATATATATACACCATGTATAAGACAATTTTGTGGCCAAGGCACACTGGAATTCTGAATCGGCTTAACTGATCATCTCTGGTAGGGAGACAAAGGCAAACAAACACAAATGCCCAAGTCTCAGTTCACACCTAAAAATTATACGGAAAGGGTTTGTTGATGAAATATATTTTTGATTTGTACCTTATGGGAAGACGCTATATCAACCCAAGGTAAGAAAATCTTTACTTCTGAAGATACATGCATATCTATTTATGATCACTAAAACACACAGGCACAAGGAAAATCTTCTTGTCTAAAATAACATATATAGTTAGGCAACGCATCCCGTTTTGTACAGTTAAGCCTTCCTTTAAGATAACGTATTTAATTGCCAAAATGAGATTGTTCTATTGCGGCCATCTGACATTTATTAACTTCTTTACGGCTGATAGATGAGGGAATTATTCTTTATTGAAAAAAGTAATTGAAAATCCCAACAGTTAATAAATCTGTTAACCTTATTGGTCTCAAAAGATTGCAGCGAAAATGGATTTAGATTAACTTGTTCTTTTTGCTGTATTGTGCTTTGTCTTAATTACTTACCGAACTGTTCTAACTCGAAGTAAGATGGCTGCTAAACTGTTTAATACTTATTCGTAGACAAAAGCGCTATGCAGGTGATATATGGATCGTGTTCACAAGTACTTTATACATTTTACTCTACAGTTCTACCATATATTAAAGTAGCATCGAAAAAGAAATAAAGAATATTTAAATATGTTCGGAATTCTTTCTATTGCCGTGGACATTTTTTCTAGGAAATGGATTTAAGAAACAAACTCTGTCCTGTGGGACGTGGAGTATTCCACCAGGATCTGCCATGTTTAATTTCCCCAGAGGTGAAGGCGTCCTTAACAGGATAATAGGGTATTGTTTTTCGCTGAAAGTAACATTCAACTTGTTATATTCTATGTAAATCCTTCTATAATATGTATCGATTTGCAAAAGGCCACAACGGAATCACTAATATATCACTCTCATTGGCATTGGGTGTATCAATTGTACCAGCTTCACTTCGTTTGAATAGAACTGCAGCCCTCAAAAATTACATTTTTATTGCATTTGTTTTTAACAGACCAATGCAGTATAAACTAACTGAAAGTGCATTCCGATGTCATCTAGAAAATCACGATTATTGGTAGAGAGTTGAGAGCAAATGTTCTCATTTAGGCGCAGAAATTGGATGTCAATCCAGAATGTCAACATTTTGTGATATTTGTCACAAGACGTCGTGATTGGAACAAAGGCACAACACTCCAGGAAAGAACCTTTGGTTGACAGAATTGTTATATCATATCCAGGGGGAGTTGTTACAGAAAATGAATTTCAGGATTGAATTTATTTGAACGCGTGCATTAAGATGGGATAATCTGACAGGAATATGTTTCCAGTAATTTCCCTAGAGGGCAAATGGTTGTTAATTGAAAATATGGATATTTTTGTATTTTATTTAAACTCAAGTTCATTGCCAGATATCCCCAAAATCAATTACAGACAGTAAACCCTTCATTTGGAAGTGGCACATGTTATACTTGACTTGATACCGGTATAGGTGTCGAAAGCTCGTGTTGTTCACAAACAACTAATTATGTATTCATGTCTTAATTTTTTATCATTTGTATACAACCCACATTTAAACGCCGTCTACGATTTATTGACTAGCTGCGTAATCTAAATCATAAATGCACGATAACTGTTTACATTTTAGCGATCCAAACACAGACCTTCAGTGTTAACTCGCGAGAAAAGTGTTTCGCGTTTCACAGAATGTCCATACCTTAAGCTAATTTCAAGTGGACTCTCGATGAGAACTAATCAACAGTACCTTAGTCACTAACAGGGGACATCAAGATGCTCTGCACGGATAAGGATTCCATACAACAACAATCCCCAAAATATAGAGCGTCCGTTGAAAGAGATATTGAATACAAACCATTTTAGGTTTTTGTAGATTTCTATCAGACAGAGAATTATTGAATACAAACGAATTAAGGTTTTGTAGATTTGTATCCGAAGGCGAGTTATTGAGTACAACCCATTTTAGTTTTTTGGCAAAGGTTACATTCGACTTCACACCGGTATAGGTGTCGAAAGCTCGTGTTGTTCACAAACAACTAACTACGTGGTACGGTCTTAATTTTTTATCATTAGTATGCAACCCACGTTTAAACATCGTCCACGATTTATTGACTAGCTGCGCAATCTAAATCTAAAACTGTATGATTTAACTGTTTACATTTTTAGCGATCCAAACACAGACCGTTAGTGTTAACTCGCGAGAAAAGTGTTTCACGGAATGTCCATACCTTAATCTAATTCAAATAAGAATTAATCAACAGTACCTTAGTCACTAACAGTGGACATAAAGATGTTCTGTACGGATACCGATTCCATATAACAACAATCCCTAAAATATAGAGCGTCCGTTGAAAGAGAAGATAATTTTCACAAAGGGCACAGAAAGCTTGCTATCCAGCCAGACATGGCAATTTGTCAGCGATAAGGCGACAAAACTCGATTTACAGAGTGTCCTACCACAGAGCTGTGATTATCCTTGACCTTAGGGAATCCACTGGTCAATTCAGAATATCGACCTATCCCATGAAATAAATCCGGAATATCACATGCTTCTCTGGATTTATTACTCAGATCTGTAAAATTATTTCGATGCATTTGAATTGAATCAAAGTGGGAGAACACACTCTCACAGGCCAAGACCCCGGACAGTTCTTTGGTCTTGGATGGCCCGAAATGCTTTATGTGGTCTAGTATCGAGTGATTGATTTATAGGTGTTTCACGGCATACGCAAAAGTATTTAATGGTAGGGTGGCATTGTCAGGTTTAATGTGAGTTGAAGCACTGCTACTTTTCTCAGCTCTAGAAACATAGACCGATCGAGGGGAAACACATTCAATTTCAGGCAATTGCTATTGAACTGAATGGGATTCAAACCAACGATCCATTCATCAGAGGCTTGTGTCGGACAGAGAAACTATCACCCAGCCAACTGAGCCACCGAGGCTGACCAACGCTTGTCATCGTTTGAAGGCAGTGTTTTGACTTATTGTGTAAAGCTATCTGAGAACAGAACTTAACTTTATTAAAGAAATAAAAACGCCATCGTTCGTCGTGAGGTGGAAACAAAGTTCAGACTCTAACAGCAATTCTTCACATACATATTATACCCCTTCTGAAATACTTCAGCAGAAACAGAAAAAAAAAACGAAAACCCCCCCCCCATAAATAAAACACTTACCTTACCAAGCCGGTAAATCCACAATCCCATTAGCATAAGGTTGTATTAAAACAAAATATGTCCAAGTGCACACTCATATGTTTTGGTCAAGTGATATGCTCAATGATGATTATAAAGTAGACAAAAGTAACACTGGAAAATACAATATATCATATTTCATGTGGCCTACAAACAGCTGAGTATTCTCCAATGCTTGTGGCCAAGTCAAACTCACACGCTTACTCAGAAAAATACATCTGTAAAATGACACATCCGTCTTGATGATTAGTTTTAGAAAAGTCCGCTTGCCCGTGTAAGGAATTGTCTGTTGGACACGTCCGTTATAACTGAAGCAGACTGAGTGATGTTGAACTGTTAAACACAGTGTGGTATTACCGCTATAGGGGAGGACGGATCAATAAAAGGCTACCTTTCTTAAGTGAGTCGTCGTTCTGACATTGAGGAAAGTATTGGTCGACCATTCTGCTCTTTTAAAGCTGCCAAAATTCACACTTTTTCATAATTTCTGATCGTCACAACAGTAAGAGGCTTTGAAGGCCATCGAAAAACTGTACGAACCGAAAACATGTTCAAAAAGTAAACACAATTTAAATAACAGGGACGAACAGTCATCCATTCTAAGCCAAAGTTAGTTCAAAACAATACCTTATTCACATTTTGAGACTAGAAGCACTAAAAAGCTTCTGAATTATACGTCTTGAGTATTAAAAAGGCAATAATTTCAACATTCCGTTTTAACGTCAAAATATCAACATATTGCGCCATTCAGTCTTTTATCGGGAATGAAATACCTGTATCCCTCGGAGAACCTAATATTTCCACAGTTTTAAAAATAGATGAAAACAAGTTTTTAGATGCTAATGTCAATGACAAATGGGAAATCCGTAACACAATACATCTTCTTTATCCCGATCGTTCATCAAAATCCTCTTCTCACACTACACCCCCCCCGATAATTTCACTCCCAGGCAGTGTATTACTTTTGTCATAATCAACAAGTGAAATTATGGTCCAACTTACTGCTGATTGATTAACAAACATGATTTTCCAAGTTCAACTAATCAAAACACAAGCTTGCATTCTCAACGTAGGGATAATACGTTCGTTTTCCTTTTATGTAATAACTTGAAGACATCCTTGTTAGATTACAAGTGATTGGCAGTATAACTCACTACTATGCGAGTCGGTAGCCAATCATGTTATGGTTTACATACAACGGACTACATTTAGGCAAAATAGTATGCTTTTCCCACGATCACGTCATAGCTAATTTCCATACAAGGAAAGCATTTGAATGCGCATGGCATACTTATTGACATAAACAAACTACTTCGTCTGCTTGCTTCCGTTTTTCTAACTAATTACGATTGAATACGAATATACCACAGCCGCATTTACTCCTAACTGCAAACGATGACACTTTCTGTATCAATAATTATACTCAAACCATTTAATAGTGTTGATTGGAAATACGTTATTTTGGGAATGTTTTATTCTGGGATAGAAGGTAGAATATAAACCTAGAATACTAAATAAAGGCATGTTAGTAACATGTGGAGAAGGATTATCCTATCGTGTGATTTTCCGTGGTAAATAGCTCCATCATTGCATCAACTTTCAACATAGGACATATATCCACGGCAATCAACATAATGTTTGCAAGGCGTATTGGTCATTTATGTTTGCAAAGCGTATTGGTCATTTATGTTTGCAAGGCGTATTGGTCATTTATGTTTGCAAGGCGTATTGGTCATTTATGTTTGCAAGGCGTATTGGTCATTTATGTTTGCAAGGCGTATTGGTCATTTATGTTTGCAAGGCGTATTGGTTATTTATGTTTGCAAGGCGTATTGGTCATTTATGTTTGCAAGGCGTATTGGTCATTTATGTTTGCAAGGCGTATTGGTCATTTATGTTTGCAAGGCGTATTGGTCATTTATGTTTGCAAGGCGTATTGGTCATTTATGTTTGCAAGGCGTATTGGTCATTTATGTTTGCAAGGCGTATTGGTCATTTATGTTTGCAAGGCGTATTGGTTATTTATGTTTGCAAGGCGTATTGGTTATTTATGTTTGCAAGGCGTATTGGTCATTTATGTTTGCAAGGCGTACTGGTCATTTATGTTTGCAAGGCGTATTGGTTATTTATGTTTGCAAGGCGTATTGGTCATTTATGTTTGCAAGGCGTATTGGTTATTTATGTTTGCAAGACGTATTGGTTATTTATGTTTGCAAGGCGTATTGGTCATTTATGTTTGCAAGGCGTATTGGTTATTTATGTTTGCAAGGCGTATTGGCTATTTATGTTTGCAAGGCGTATTGGTCATTTATGTTTGCAAGGCGCACTGGTCATTTATGTTTGCAAGGCGTACAGGTCATTTATGTTTGCAAGGCGTACTGGTCATTTATGTTTGCAAGGCGTACTGGTCATTTATGTTTGCAAGGCGTACTGGTCATTTATGTTTGCAAGGCGTATTTATGTCCTGGAGTCATTTATGTCCAAAGTTTATATTTGGCTAACAAGATACACCAGATAACCACCCCCCCCCAACCCCCATTATATATCGAAATAAGTTATATATATTATCATTTCTATTTTGACTGACATCCCTTTCAAACTCAAAAGGGACCATCAGGGGCTCAGTTGGTTAGAGTATTAGTCCTACAGCCCGACACAGGCATTCCATCGATAGGCCGCAGATTCAGATCCAACTCAGATCAAAGAAAAATATTAAGAATTTCTGAGTGTATTTTTCACTCGATCGCTGTATGTGTAAGAGTTGCATGGTACCGCAAAGTTTCATGGGAGCAAATAGCTCTCTTTTCTCTCCCTCTGAAGTAAGGATTACACGTATTCGTGACATAATCCTGAGGGTGGTGTAAATTTCTACAGTTCGATATTCCAGTCAAATTATAATATTTTAAAAGTTACAAATAAAATAAAGATAAAACAAACGAAAACGCTGGCACATTTTATATAATGTATTGATAATAAAGTTGCATGATCTGTCAAACATAGGAAAGAAATCCCCGGAAAGGGATTAGCTTATCGTTCGTATTTTTTAGATATTTTTTGATGATACCAATCTTGCAGATAAAAGTTTGGGTTTGTTTATATTTTCGGAGATACCATAAACGCAGATCATCTCCTGATAATCGGAATCTATGAAAAAAGTCAGAAATTTGGCAGCTCATCCCTTTTGAATTGGCCCAGAGAAAAAACCAGAGATTGTATATACAAGGAAAGTTTTACCCTTTACACCTTGTTTTTATATATGTCATGTTGGTTTCTACTTATATTTATTGGACACTCGATTGGAGAAGACTTGACAATAGTTTAGAAGTTTTGACTGAATTATTCCTGTGTTCTTTACTAGTAGAAAATCATGAAAGCTTTCCTAGTTTTCAAGTAATCTTCTCCATATGTCCAAAGAGAACAGCCAGGTTCGGTGTTATCGCCCCTCGGGATACCATTTCATTTGTGCCAAGAAAAGATGCTCTCTGTATAAACTGCTAAGCACAGTAGGATCGCTGAAATATCCGACTATAAGAGGAAATTACAACGAGTATCAAATGCACTACAGACCTAACAGCGAGTATAATGCCTAAGGCGTACAGTTAAAGTCGTGTTAATTTCACATGGGGAAAGCTTGTTAACGAATGGAAACAGGCAATTTGTCGTTGATCACGTGGCCAAACTGAATCTACCGATGGGCGGTAGGGTGGTGGGAGAAGTGGGATGTTCAAACATAGAACAGTGATCATCCGTGACCCCCTGTGATTAGTTACTAATTATGTTTACAACTGCATGGATACCAGTGAATAAAACAAACGCAACGGTTTTTATGAACACCAATACATGTAGGTTATCTTTGTGAAAAAAATCTTGGATGAAATGGGAATGTATGAAATGTGGTTAAATCAAACACACATTAATGTAAACCTTGCTAAATGGCAAGTAGAGCGAAGGCGGAAGGATATGAACTTACAAACCTAGAATAAACCCTTGACAAAATCTAGCAAAAGCCAAATATATCACTTATTCAAATACGATTTGTGTTTCGAAACCTAATTTCTCTCTCTTATACATCTCGACTTGTTTTGACTAAATTCCGAACAGCCAATCATAGACTCCTCATCGAAGTAGGAAGATGGTGTAACACACCAAAAGAGAACAGGCTCTGTCAGCTTTGTGACACTAATATGGTGGGTGATGAATTTCACTATAACCTTCAGTGTTCTATTATTAAAGCTCAAAGAAGCGCTCTCCTCCCAAAATATTAAGCTTACAATCCAGATACTCTTAAATTGAATAGTCTGTTTAATTTGCGATTCTGTCCCCTTTTTAACAAATTATGTAAATTTATTCAGGTGATTTTGTAACATTTCAATGCTCCTATGTACATTTTATATTCTGTTATTTTGTGTTTTTCTCTCTCTGCAGTTTGTGATACTGCCTATGTTACACAACAACTATGCCTGAATTATCATGTTATCCTCCGATTATTCTCCTCATATTACACAATGTGTGGACTGAGTGAAATAAGGGGAAATTGAACTTGAACTTGAGAAACCGCTTATTAACAAAATCAAGTTTAATGTGAGAAATCAAAAGGATTTCGGTTATTAAATCTAGAAAAATAACATCGATTTATATAGATGCGGATAGTTTTGCTTTAAATGTCTACATGAATTAAAGTAAAGAATAGTGTTAAACTTTTTTGTAAATTCGTGAGACATTATTGAGGTTGAACTAAGTTAACGGGATTTAGACCATTCAGCAACATGTAAGGACATTGAGATATTTATTAAAATTGCATCTCCAATTTTCCTAACATTGAAATTAAACAGATAGTCATTATGCGTCCGCTTGCGATATATGTTTATACAGTTCCGAAATCCAAAATGGTTTAGTTTGCGATATATGTCTACAGCCTCTCTATATTCAATGGATTCTTTTGTGGGATGATCGAGTCAAAAACCCCATCTGAATGTTTTTCTTTTGGAACTGAGAGACTATATCGCTCTACGGACTGATCCACCGACCCCCCCCCCCCCCTCATCACACACACATCATGTTATAAGAGATATCATTATCACTACTGATCTTAATGGGCAGTTGAAAATGCAGCTAAATATATGTATGATTCACATATTCGAACCAAACAAGTTTGTCGTTGATATAGACCATGTTATCTGAGTAAAGTATCCAACTAAATCGTTATTAAATTGATCTTCAAAATAGATTCTGTTAGATGGGGCAAACCGTGTTGAAATTATCGTCCTCGTGTTCACATGTGTTTTGTGTCAATTTATAATCCACGATAACACCACGACAACATGAGCGGAAATATCTCTTGATGAATTGCGATTTTTTATAAACATCATTTTTGAACGATGTCTCATTTCGTTGTTTGAAATTCTGATTGAAAAACACATCTCCATTCCAGTAATCCATTTATCTTGAGACTCGGGGGAAATTAACTTTCTCAAATCTATCCAATTTGTATAAACGACCCACAGATATTTAAAAGTTAATTTCAATATCAAGTTATGAAAGTTGGGCTCGTGTCAGATATTGGACAGAATAAGTCAGAGTTTTCAATCAACTGGCCATTTAGCTATAACATTGTTGCTCTCACAATTCTTTTTTATCGGGCTTTATTTAATAGGCATTGACAGTTAAAAAAATTCAATATTAACTATTTTTACCCATTACTGTTGTTAAAACACACTCTCTGCTAAAATCCAGAAACCCGTTTTTTATGACTGTTTTCTGTATTTTTCTCAGTTAGAATTTAGAAAGTTTAATTTTTTGCCAAAATTAAAAAATGTTGACATTATTTAGTATTTTTCATTTGAAAATGAAAATTTGATTTACGGGTACCCGCAATTTAGACAAAATACGAGCCCGGCAATGCGCATATATAAGCGTTTAAAATAGCTTGAAGCGTGAATGTTAAACCAGTTGGAAGTTGAACCAATTTTCAGAACTTTTGTAATAAATGTGGGTGGCCGTTTTGATATGAGATTTGAGACAGTAAATGCAATACCAAAGGATCTGAAATTAGTGTATTCCAACAAAGAATTTACGGAGTTTCGGATCGATTTTGACGTTCGGTTTTGGGTATGCCCATCACATCACCATTTACACATGTCATAGAATGGACATTTTGAATCATTTTACTAGTAAGCTCGTATAAATTGGATTTCTTCACCAATGTCTGAAAGGATACGGCTGCCAGTGGGCCTTTAAGGAAATCCTTTTTGAAAATGTCTAAAGTCTTTAAATTCAGAAGATCAACAATTGTTTAAAACTGATTGAGTACAATTTAATGTGAAAATAGATCATTTCAATATTATGTTTAACCGATTGGATGCAGTTCCTTTTTCTGGTAAAATATCTACATGTATGTGAAATCAAAACAAAGTACAATATGATAGATTTTGAGTTAAAATCCGCATTTCTTCAAATTGGTGTGTTGGAAAAATGTGTGCTATGAGAAATATTTTCATTCTTTTTCGTTTTCAATTAATTTGTCCTCAAGCACGTATTTGTCTTACAAGGAGTATAGCCTATTTTACAAGTTCTGGCCTTCATTGATAATGAGGTATTAAATAGGGGCCTACGGATGTCAAAGTGACATGAGAAAGGCGTAACCTAATCAAGCCGCCTCATTCCAAACGCTCATCACAGTCATCTGGTATCCGATTGACCCATGGGAAATTCAAGGTCTTAGTAAATCTAAATACATCTCCTTTTAGCATAAGAATGAAATTCAATTTTGAAAAGATTTACAAGAAATATTTACTTCAATATAGTGAGGCTAATGAGAAGTCTGTCACAGTTTTTGTCCATACTTTCTAATAATTTGATATCAGTCAACTCTCAAGAGCTCGTGTTCTTATTTTTCAATCCGAACACATTTCTCTAGATTCCAGCTGTAGTACTGAATATATACGATAACCATTCTTCCCACTCTTGGGAGATCTGAATTTTGAATTGAGCTAATAAACCCGATGGTATACGTGTTGTTCTTATTTAACGGCCCACTTGCCGCCGTAGCCTGTTGTATATTTATTAAGAAAACCAATTTACATGAGCTTACTACGACTAAAACCACTAAAAACATAGGACACATAAAACATGTCCAGTTAGGTTTAGAATGTAGAAATGAGGGTGAAAAACAAACGAAGAATCGAAGCATGATTACAACAACAACGATCAGCTTCGGTTAACTTTATAATGGTTGGATTACCCTCATTTCAGGTTTTTTTATCTGTGGGTTACACTCAAAAAATTATCGGCAGGCTTTTCGGGTCACTCTTAAAATACCCGATCGTCAATCAGATAAAGTACCTAGAATTATACTGTGCAGTTAGATCACTCACACGACTCAAACATTAGGGCGCTTGTGCGCATGTTCAGATTCGTTTTTTTTTTACATTGCGGGTATTTCATAAATATAATTCTCAATTTCAAATCATAAATACTAAATGATTCCAAAACTTGTTATTTTTGGCAAAATAAAAAGTTCCTAACTTCTTCTGTCTAGGTAAAATACAGAAACCGCACATTGTTTTTTTTTATGTAAACAGTGTTCTAAATTTTCGCGGCAAGTGTGTCATTAAACTACTGGTAGGATTACTCACCGAGTCTGGCAACACTTATTTTAAGCGGAACCTATTTTTATCTTGACTGGTCTCAACAATATTTGGATGATGACCAGAATGACAAGAAATCAGCCAAATGTCTTGGGTACCTATTTCTACACCGAGTAGACTGTCTCATGATGACCCAGGCTGCTGTCTAATACCAGGAGAATTATTTAGAATATGAACGTCACAAACAGAAAGTCCAGTGCAAGGTTATAAACTTCCACATAAAGTAATACTCCCAGGCGTATAATGCTAAGTTAAAGTCTTGTTTATTTCACGCTAGTTATTAAATGGAATGAACCTATTTGTCCACCTGGACTCAAAAACCCACTTAACAGTTCGTGGGAATCTGCCTCTGGGATGTGTCTTTCTCGTTTCGACTAATTCTTGTGAGAAATCGGGCTCAATTTGATTGTTCAAAACTTCAAATTATTTACAGGGAGCTGGGTTATATTTCGGACAGGCTTGATTAAATCCCGATAGATGGCGTCTGTAAAATGTGGAGTATTCCCGTAAATAAACTTGAGCACACGTCATTTGAGCAGACGAAATGCCATACGGTGAGATTTCACGACAATGTCTAAAACTGTCTGTCTCTGGCTAGAATAGCAATTCGGTTTCAACTTCACGTCAAGTTAATGCCCAAGGTGTCCGGCTTACAGTTCAAGTCTTGTTTATTCCACACCAGGGACAGTGAGCTACTTATCCAATGGGATGAGACAATTTGTCGACGATCTCACGGCTAAACTCAATTTATAGTTCGGGGAGTGAAGGCATATAGCTGTGATTATCACTGACCTTCTGACCTCTTGGTAATCAGAACCAAATGTAACACGTGGCTGTATTGAGCGAATACAGAAGCGGGTGAACTTATACAATACTGTTTTTTTAAAGAGATAAAACTGTTGCGGATTCTGAGAGGGTTATCTTTTTGAATTGGCTTTAAAACAAAGCTGACCAAAGCAAATAATTGGGCAGTTGTTTGCGCAATACAATTAACAATTTGAGAAAAAAGCTCTGTCATTGGAGAGCTAGCGACCGCTCAAGGTTTTTTTTTTGAAGTGTCTACTCAGCGGCAGATAACTCCAAATGATTACAAAAGCCATGTTTTGTATTGGATGAAACCATACGACTTGTAGTTCGAAATAGGCCGTGTCTTATTCTATTCAACTCGCCTGAAACTCGCTGCACGATTTGGTTGTGATTTGGTTATAGTCGCAGGTAAGATACCCCTCCCCTCTCCCGATAACAAGCTGGGCTGCAGTTGTTATTAAGTGAATTTTAAGTTACCCAATTGCACTAGACGTAGTACTCGCCAAACTGCCTCACCCTGTTCCGAAACATTTCTTTATCAAAATATATTTACTAGCATGATTACGCAGACGTGAAAGGGATCACATATTTGTTCAAACATTAATGGTCACGAAAAACTCACACACAGCCGGTTACAGTCACAACGATGACCTTTATACAACGTTGGGTCACAGCTGTATCCCCGACCAATAACTTTTAAAATCAAGGCCAACGATGTTATATCAATACCAACACCTAACCAATATAGATAAAATGTTGATGGACCAACCATAAAATCGCAGACCTTTGACACAACCGTTAGCCAGTTTTGAGTTGCCGACGCTAGGGCTAACCATAGGGCCACGCCAAATCACAACGTACGCTGGGTCAATGTGTAATAGTGAACTTTTTGGCAACCCGGATACGAATGTGTACTTCTATACCCAGTGTTGCTGTCTAATGATTTTCCGACTGTAGAAAGGGTAACCAATATCTATATACATGTATATATATGTAACGTTGGACCAACACTTAGTCTACGTTAACACCACTGATGATGCCCACATATGACCAACGCTTTATCAATCTAGCACAGCAAACAATAAAAAGACCATCTAAATACTAGTTCGTTAGATATGTTTGTCCTGTTGGAAGGCTGGTGGTTATCGTTTAACTATCATTCAATCACCAATTTAATCAAATATAACTTTGTGACTCGAAACGCCATGTTGATCTAATGTTGGTAACGCTACAATCGCCAGAACCTTAACTGACCAGTTTAGCGAAGCTTGGTTCATCGTTGAACGCTGGGCGCTAGGCAGTAGCAACTATGCCGATAATATACCATTGTTGGCCGAACGAGTTAGTTGGCAGACGTATGTAACTATAGCTAGTACTTAAGTTGTTTTGTTTCTATGGTTTGTTGTACTGGATTGATAAAGCGTTGGTCTAAGATGGGCATCATCAATTATTTTAATGTAGACATATTGTTGGTCCAACCATTTGTCTAGAGGTATCTCAAGTATTTCATCTTTACCGCAGGTCAAAAATGTTACCAGTGACGTTCTTGAATAATGCAAAGGAAACGTAGGGATTGTATGTCATACAAATGCACAATTACTATAGCAGTACTGTGCTTATTGCAGATTAGTGCCTCATCCTAAATTGTATCATACCTTTACATATACGTTGTTATTAGATCAACATGGCGTTTTGAGAGAAAAATCTAACAATGAAGTATATAGAAAAAATTAACAATGAAGTATAGAGAAAAATCTAACAATAAAGTAAATGCCCTTACAATACCGTAACAAAACAAGACGTTCTATAGAGAATAAACTACACAAACTAAAACCATATATCTCACTCTCTCCAGCCGGATTAATTGAAAACACGAAATACACTAACAGGAAGACCCTTATGGGATGTACAATGTCTTGATTATTTTCCAACAGGGTCCGTAAGCTTGTTACTGTAGAGAACGAGGCAATTTGTCCATAGTCGCACGTCTAAACTCAATTTACTGGTCAACCCTACAGCGGTGATTACCGTTGACCTCTGTAACAGTGTGTAAATCACAGCTACTTGGATCAAACTCGGCAGATACAACCGCCATCAGACAAATACATGTTTATATAATAATTTAATGTACATGTATATATGATTTAATACGTGAAGAATCAATATAATCTTGATAGATATTTCTCTATACTTCATCATTAGATTTTTCTCTTTACTCCATCATTAGATTTTTCTCTTTACTTCATCATTAGATTTTTCTCTTTACTTCATCATTAGATATTTCTCTATACTTCATCATTAGATTTTTCTCTCTACTTCATCATTAGATTTTTCTCTCTACTTCATCATTAGATTTTTCTCTCTACTTCATCATTAGATTTTTCTCTTTACTCCATCATTAGATTTTTCTCTATACATCATCATTAGATTTTTCTCTATACTTCATCATTAGATTTTTCTCTCTACTTCATCATTAGATTTTTCTCTTTACTCCATCATTAGATTTTTCTCTATACATCATCATTAGATTTTTCTCTATACTTCATCATTAGATTTTTCTCTCTACTTCATCATTAGATTTTTCTCTTTACTCCATCATTAGATTTTTCTCTATACATCATCATTAGATTTTTCTCTATACATCATCATTAGATTTTTCTCTTTACTTCATCATTAGATTTTTCTCTTTACTTCATCATTAGATTTCTCTCTCTACTTCATCATTAGATTTTTCTCTCTACTTCATCATTCGATTTTTCTCTATACATCATCATTCGATTTTTCTCTATACATCATCATTCGATTTTTCTCTATACATCATCATTCGATTTTTCTCTATACATCATCATTCGATTTTTCTCTATACATCATCATTCGATTTTTCTCTATACTTCATCATTCCATTTTTCTCTATACTTCATCATTCCATTTTTCTCTATACTTCATCATTAGATTTTCTCTATACTTCATTGATAGATTTTCTTCTCTACTTCATTGTTAAAATTTTCTCTCTACTTCATTGTTAGATTTTCTCTATACATCATTGTTAGATTTTCTCTATACATCATTGCTAGATTTTTTCTCTATATTTCATTGTAAGATGTTTCTCTCTACTTTATAGTTAGATGTTTCTCTGTATATCATTGTTAGATTTTTCTCTATACATCATTGTTTGAATTTTCTCTATACACCATTGTTAGACCTTTCTCTATACATCATTGTTAGATTTTTTGACATCATCGCATCGCATTGAAATAACTTTACTGAGCATTTACATATATAATCGTTCCTTGTGCTTCAATAGATAAATTGATTTGTATGCCGTACTTAGATTATTGAAGCTAGTATTTATGATTTATATCACCGTTAATTAAGAGAGTACAAAGCTCATAGGATTTATTTTTTGTTCAGACTTTTTCATAAATCCTTCTTAACTACCTTGTATCTACTTTATGACGTTAAACAAGTTTTTGTTCGAACGTATTATTTAATAAAAATAGTTTGTTGTTGAGGGATTTTTCCTGGATTTAGCTTACACTGAAATTGCACCCAAAAAGAAAAACCTAACGATTCTTACAAAACACATGATGGTATATCCTTCAGTGTTAATTGCACTTCTATATCTGTACTTAAAGTAGGATTTACCGTCACATCGTAATAATATGTCCATTCAACGTTTATATATTGTTTGTTATATTAAGCTTAAGTGCTGAAAACTAAGATCCAAAATTCAGCAGTTCCACTGGTTAGTTTTACATAGGTAGTGTTATTCCGAAAAGCAAGAACTTTTATCTGACTCAAAAGCTTTAAAATGTCATCATCACTCGTGAATATGAAGTTATCCTTTATCGGAATAACTCTCCTTGTGACAGCAACATGACATGACGGTTAATGCAATTTGCAATGAAGAGTGATTCTAAAACAACCCAATATGTATCCGAGGTACCCATGAAGTAAACCACAGGAATAAAAGAACTTACCTTGGTCGAAGGTTCTGTTACATTATAGAGAGGTAATACATTTATAATCCTCATATCAACATGACAGTTTCATCAACACAGGAATAAATCCGAAAAAGTTTGATTGATTGATTGATTAGGGAAGCTGTCAGGAATTCATCCGAGGACCTCATTTGAGATCTACAGCTCCAGAGTAAAGGCACGGTGTCAATAATTCCCTGCAATTCTTTAGACAAAGCCCGACTGACCGTGTAGGAAACAGTCTACTAAATACATCCACAAAGGGCGATTCAGTCTGCTTGGTTTGATCGCTCTTCTGAACACTACGTTCGATCATCGATACCTCTGAACACTGTCGGATCAAATCAACAAACACATCGTCTAGAGAGTAATTAAGCTGCTACGAGGACTCTCGTCTTGACATATTCAACACTTTTCTTCGTCCCAGTTTCTTGTAACGATCTGAAAACAGTTGAATGGCTAGAGGCCTGTTTTCGTTAAAGATATTTAGATAGTCGAATCGACACAGCGGGTGTGAGGTTTTATTAACCCCTTTTCCAGTGAATGGTTTTACAGGTAGAGAGACAAATAGATAATCAGAAGATACCGTAACGAGGAATCAAATATACTAAATCCTAAGTTTCGATAATGGTTACAATACAATACTAGCTTGCCTAAATTCCATTATTCTGAAATGACCTAACACAAGGTCAGGTTTTTAAACACACATTCACACGGGTTGATTGAGAAACAAACTGGTAGAACCGGAGAGAAATGAGCGGATGGTTCTTACATGGTTGTTGATGTTGTTTCAAACGAACACGCAATAGACTGGAACCTGAACAGTATAAAATGCTATCTGAAAGATATTGTGAATAAATTAGGGTTTTATGTAATTAGAATATTTTTTTAAATATTACTTCGGTATATCAATGTCAGGTTAACACAGTTGTTGGCAAATCGTTGTACTTTTGTATTAGATCTTGTATGCACGTAGTGCCTGAAGCTATTCGTGATGCGAAATTTATCAGTGTTTCTTGACAAGTTTTGGGAATGTTTGTTACAACATGACTTAGTTAAGGTCGTATTCAAATAATAAAAGGTAATCCTGTCTGTATATCAACAACATCGTTACTTTTTAATAGAGAAGTGATATCTCAATATATTATTCATAATGGCGATAGCGTCTACTCGTGTTGACATTTGTACCAAGCCAATAATTCGGAGTTTTAGAACCATTTGGAACTTTCTTCAAGCGTGGGTTTCAATATAACGTGGGGGGGGGGGGGGGGGGCTCCATGGCTCAATAGGTAGAGCGTTGGACGCTCGATCCGAAGAGCCTTCCACCAATGGGTCGTGGGTTCAAATCCCACTCAGTCCAAACATTTTCTGTCTGGGTTTTCACTCGAACGACCTATGTGGGATGGTTACCAGTTACCAGCGGAAGGTCGTGGTTTTCCTCCCGGCATAGAGCCCGGTTTCCTCCCACAATAAAACCAGCAACGCCGCCATATAAGTGAAATAATCTTGAGCGCGGCGTAAAACACCAAACAATCAATCGATCATTATAACGGGGAAAAATTAATGCATGACAACGAAGTTTAGTTTTTGTGAACAACAGAGACCTTTGACACCTATGGCAATGTCTTTATCAAGTGCAATTGAATTGGACACCTTAAATATTTATTCTATTATTTAGTATGTCAATGCTTTCAATTATTTCGTGTTGATGGCTCAGGTATTTCTTATTTATATTCAGGGTTTATCCAACATATCCCACGAGTGAATTATAGATCACATTTATAGTGGTAATAAAGTCTGGGCTGGGCTAATATTGACAACATGTTAGGGCCATTGGTCGGATCAGGAATGTGTTTATTTAACATTACCGGTCTAAAAGCAAACTGTTGTTGAACACAATGAATCAATTACGTATGCAAATAGAGAGAAATTAGAGAGATGCTAGTTGATAGGATATGTGAACCTATGGAGATAAAATGTCAACGATTTAGAGATTTTAGTGCGATGAAAATTGATGATTTAATCAGTCATCACGATCTTGTGTATTGGATATGAGCAAAGAAGACACATAATATTTTCCCGCTAAAAACATAACAACAACAAGAGGACTTCAGGTTATAAACTAGACTGTACTAATAATGCAAGTGTGAGAACAGATTGTACTGCGGACACTCTCTGTCTGAATCCATTGTCTGAACTGATAATCGGCTAGGGAATACAGCGAAATTGATTTAATCTTGAGCAACACTTGACAGTAGGCCTATGCCCAGTTTATCACACTATATATCGAGTGTACAATGGAATACTTAACAAACCTACGACATTCCATATCACACTCTGAGCTAGGCAAATTATTTTCTTTTCAACGTTTTTACGTCTGCTGGAAAACAATTGGGCGATCGGCTTGTAATCAATCTGGGTTATAC
Organism: Lepidochitona cinerea; assembly: GCA_963971465.1. Taxonomy (NCBI): domain Eukaryota; kingdom Metazoa; phylum Mollusca; class Polyplacophora; order Chitonida; family Tonicellidae; genus Lepidochitona; species Lepidochitona cinerea. Next base: position 2,738,087 of record OZ020559.1, read on the forward strand.
ATTCTTGAGCTGGACTGTTAACGTCTAACCAACTCACATTGCTAGTATAGGACTGAGTGCGTTCAGACAAGCGAAAATCAGGTGTTGGGTTATGTATGCTGTGCATCATGTATGCTATCCACCTTATATATGTTATGTAATAGATCCGTTCAGACTCTTTACTACCATCTCATTGATTCCACGAGATTTGTCAATAACGGGTACCCATCTCCTTGATTCCACGAGGTTTGTCAATAACGGGTACCCATCTCCTTGATTCCACGAGGTTTGTCAATAACGGGTACCCATCTCCTTGATTCCACGAGGTTTGTCAATAACGGGTACCCATCTCCTTAAGTCCAAGAGGTTTGTCAATAACGGGTATCCATCTCCTTGATTCCACGAGGTTTGTCAATAACAGGTACCCATCTCTTTGATTCCACGAGATTTGTCAATAACGGGTACCCACCTCCTTGATTCCACGAGGTTTGTCAATAACGGGTACCCATCTCCTTGATTCCACGAGGTTTGTCAATAACGGGTACCCATCTCCTTAAGTCCAAGAGGTTTGTCAATAACGGGTATCCATCTCCTTGATTCCACGAGGTTTGTCAATAACAGGTACCCATCTCTTTGATTCCACGAGCCTACCTACTAGGCAGGGATAAACTCCATTGTCAACCTAGGTATTTGTGATGAAACCCAAATGTTCACTTTCTTTTCAACTGATAATATTTTGTTTAATCTGTTTTCCCGTATCATGGCTCACGCTGAAGATCCCTACTGATCAATATATTATAAAGTGTTCAGGTAATTGTATCGACTACATGTAACTTCTGTCTGTCTTCAACCTAATGAAACAGCATGAGCTTTGGTTTAGTACAACAACCTGTGATTGGGTTTAAAGGTCGAAATGACATACCCTTTCTTAAAGTGGCATGAGCTGCCAAAATTCACACTTTTTTCATAATTTCTGATCGTCAATAAAGGCCATTGAAAAACTAAATGATTAGCGTTGGAATGAGGAAAATACATACAGTATGTGGCCTACACGAACCGGAATAGTGTTCGAAAAGTAAACAAAATTTAAATAACCGGGACGACCATTCATTCATTCTAAGCCAAAGTTAGTTCAAAACAATACTTTATCGTACATTCTCGAGACTGAAAGCACTAAATCGTTTCTGAATTATACGTCTTGAGAAAAACAGGCAATAATTTGTACATTCTGTTTTTACGTCAAATTATCAACATATTGGCAGCTCATGCCACTTAAATATAAAAAGAAACAAAATGTTCACTAACTTTTAACTCATTATGGTTTAATCTTAGTTATTCTTGTCCAAATAGTTTGAGGCATATTTTAAAAACGCAGAAACAGTTTACAACCGTATTTTCTAGAAATAGATTTTGGGGGCAGAAATGTTTGTCAAACTTATATATCTTATTTTGTAGCCAAAACAGTATGACCTGAATCCTATAGCTGTATGACTTGCATGAAACTGACACCCTGGATAAATTCTACAAGGGAGTGCTTTTACTGAAACCAAAACATACATAAAAACTCGTACTATATTGTACCAGTAGCTACTATTCGAAAGCTCATAAATACATATCATCAAGTTTATTCTGTCTGTCTTCCAACCAAATGAAACAACATGGGCTTTGGTTAATTACAATACCTAATGATTGTCTATAAAGGTCCAAATCACAGACCCCCGTTTTACCATAATTAGAAACTTGTTTCCAAAACTATTTTAGTCCAGAAGATTTTTCCTGTGCCCGGTTTTTAGTTTTCACAAATACATAAGTTGGGCTTACTGTTCCTATGGTACACAATTCGATAAATTGGCAGTTAGGTTAAACTTAAACACATTTCGATGAATTGGCAGTAAGGTCCAGACTGTACACATTGCCACCAACGTCCAAATGGTACACATTTCGATAATTTGACAATGAAGTTAAAACTGTACACATTTCGATAAATTGATATTGTAGTCCGAATTGTACTCACTTCAATGAACTGACATCACAGTCTAATTTGTACACATTTCGATGGATTGACTTTTAAGTCCACATTTTGATGAATTGGAAGTCCCAACTGTACACATTTCGATGGATTGATATCAAAATCCAATTTGTACACATTTTGATGAATTTAAATTAATGTTCAAACTGTACATATATCGATGAATTGAAAGTCCCAACTGTATACATTTCGGTGAATTGACAATAAGATCAAAATTGTAGATAGGAATGGAACACTCTAGAGATGTGTTATTTGCTGACCGATTTACGACATAGATCTTTCTAATATCAAAATTGAATGAATTCAAATGATGCTGGGATCGTTAGTTAGATACTTTCGTTACTAATTAGATGATTTATGGGAAATGAGGAGTAAATGTGTGATTTGATCTACTTAATTATATTTATTCTCATTTATTAGGCGTGAGAGGATATAGTAGAACTGTGACGGAAATATTGACAAACCTCGGATTAGTTTAGCCAATTGGACCATCGGTATTGGATTATGGAAATTATTGAATTAACATTTCGGGGACTTACTGTTTTAGTAAAGAGACCATTACTTATGTTAAATTTTGATTGACGTTTGGATTGGGAAAGTCCCCATATAAATCGATATAGCGTCAGGAATGTCAACAAAGTTTATTAAAAATAACCGGGAGGAACGTCCATTCATTGCAAGCCTAAGCTAGTTCTAAACAATTTATTTTAAAAACAATATATTTTCGTAACTAAAAAACGTCTCAATTCACAAAAAAATAGTTTTAATTAAGACTATCCACACTTTGGCAGCTCATATCACTTTAAATTTGCTTTTGTTATGTCCAGACAACTGGCAACAAGTTCTCAAATATCTATTTTCCATACAACAAATAGTTGTTACTTGATATTTAGACATTTATGTTGATTTTAAAAAATACGAAGTCAAACATCCCGAAACAAATATCCAAGGCGTAAGCTAGTACTAAACATTGCGTTTGTCTTGTTTAAAAATGTTATTGTCTCGAAACTTAACAACGCACCTTTTTACTTGAAATACATGTAACTGTTAAAATTCTCAGTGAAAACTTCGTGTAAAGTTTTTCCTTTTTACGCTTAATATAATGCTTTGGAGACTCGTGTTAAGATGCAGTTATTATTTGTTACATGTCATCGGGAAGTTCCTCAGCTGACATTCTATCTGAATCAACCGTTCCGATTACATCCATTCTGGTAATATATCATCTCATCGGATGAGAAAATGACAAATCTTATTGGATTTTAAATCTGAAGACAAATGTACGTCTCTCATTTAAAACAACACTTAACGACAAAATGAATTTATTGCAGATTAAATATGCGACTGTTTTTGACTTAAGTAACACTTTGCTGCTTTCTATAAAAAAATCTCTTCTTTTTTTTTTTGCTCACAACATGTTTTCCATAATGGCCCTTTTTGTGGCTAAATTACAGAATACGGTTTTTGGAAGAAATTTCTGTTTCTGCACAACAATAAAAGTTTTGGCATCACATTTAGCATCAAAATGTGACAAGAACAAATACCAGTGCGCGTGCAAATGTTCAAACCCGCTGAATTCTGAGAAATTGCATACAGTTGTAGACAGAGTCCATTCTCTTTTAACTGAGCATATCCACAGGTTGTTTTCAGCAGAATTTAGTGCGATTCTCAAAAAGCTTACATGGTTTTCTCTGGTGCAAAATTCAGAATTTTACTTGTAATACGATAATCTGTACGTGGAATAAAAGACGACCGAACAGCTTAATGGAATATGGGTTTACGGTATGGGGTACTCGTGTAAAGAATACCAGTTAACTGAAATTGTATCATGGTTGCGCTGTTTTTCTTTTGGTGTGCAGTCTTCGACAAATTCGATACCCAGTGGACAGAGTGTGGGTGGGGCTTAAGCGTTGAATAACTTCCCGATTGTGGAAGTTGTTGTATGGCTCTCTTGACTGGGTGTCAGAGAGTAAACACGTGCTAGTTGATTGACAACGACAATCCCTAATAGCATGATACAAGCACGTTATTGAATGGCTTCCTCGAGTATGGAAGACATTTTGAGAGGTGTGGTCTCGTGATTTCGCACTTGGTCACACCTCTCAGAATACCATCCATACCCTCGGGAAGCCATTCAATAACTCTAACTAGGTCAGTTGGCAAAAAACTTGCTATCCTTCAGATCTACGAGGGATTGCACTGTCAAGAGATACATGTAGGCCGTCAATGAGCGACCCATGTGATACCTGCCATTCTTTACTCTCCCCTGGTGATACATGTAGAGCACATCAATTGTCTGATAACCTGCCGAGATATCGGTAAAACATTGACCAGATCGTTTAAACCACTGTATCAATTGTTTATCCTAGGTTCCGAGACAGTGTCATTTATTATATTGGATCTGTCGGAGTACTGCGAATGTAATAAAGGGTTAGTGTTAAACTACATCATGGTACACATGTATTCCAGTTCTAAGAACTATACACGACAGCTTGACATTGCATCCCTAAGCGATCTTAACTCGTCACACTTAATTATATTGTTACTTTTCTTAATTAATTTATACTATTACTTACCTGTCCCAATTTGTACTTCTCTTGTATGTTACATAAGTGAATGATTTGTCATTGACATTGATAACGATGTAAGAACTACATCGGAACGTCGTCACCTCAAAAGTCAAGAAGTTGTTATCCGTAAGTCATTCTGCTCTCAGTGCATCTAAAGTCACGATGACGTAGACGGTGACGTCATCTAGTTTGATTAATCCAATGATCATGGCTATACAGAAAGACACATAACCGACCAACAGGATGATATTTCCAGGGCACCTTATTGTAATCTTTCAGCATGAAAATTGAAAGATTTTACATGAACTGATTATAAATAAATGAGCTACAGCTGTCGCTAACAATTATTGTTTCATCTTTGTAAAGTAACGAGAGAATTATTACAATATTTTTATTCCTTTTCTAAATGATAATCCTGTTTAATCCTCATCCTAAAACTTGTATGGTATCATTTTCTCAAAATCTGGGTTTTATCCATTTTGTTTAAATTGATCATTGTATGGGATTTGGTGGGAAGTAGAGAAATTAATCAGACTGTTTTCTCGGAGGATGTACATGTAGAAGTCAGAATACATCATCTCTCTTTTAAGGTTGGTGAATCTTCCCTTGATTAGAGAACCCACAAAAAACAGTCGATATTTCCCAATATGTGTCGAATTCTAACCACGGGAAGAATTTGTTTCAATCATAAATCTAACAAAAATCCCAACTATAAGCTCGTGTAATCTGTATGGTGATATTAAAATCAATAATATAATGTAAAAAGCTGAAAATACGTGTTCTTTCTCTGGCTGATTTAAAACCGCAATGAGAAAATCCCTGTAACCCTTTAGTTTTGGCGCACATCATTCAGTAGAAGAAGGGAAAATCTCTGTGAAACTGAAAATATGAAGATAAGACCATAATTACAGAAGCCTTTACTGTGTCGGATAGAAGAGTTGATTACATTTTAAGACGTTTGGCTTAAGGCTTCAAGTAAAAACACGAAGTCACTAGTTCAAGATTTGCTAAATTAAGATAGTAATCAAGCCATTTGCTGTAACGCCTTTCTTAGTATATGTAGATGACAAAGTCGACGAAACCTCTTGATATTCTGAGAGGTGTATTGATTTTTAAGTGACAATATTTCGTTTAGTTTGGCATATTAAGGTCGTAGATAAGATTTGTTGTCAACATTTGTACAGCGTTTGAAATTACAATGTATGTTCATTCTAATTTCTGACGAAAAACATACAATTTGTAAATATATCGTGGATGATTTTGTTTAAAACGCCCGATAGAAACAAAGACGGTTTTGCTACCTTTCGATCTGTAGTGTTTTCTTTAAAAATCATCGACGTGAAAATTGCAAGCCAATAAGATCAATTTGAGAGTCAGTTTTCTTGATTAAAAATCGTCTAGAAGTCCTGCGTGTGTCATTTGAAACCTATGAATATAATGGTTGGTTTGTGGCTGGTTGACCGAGCAAAGTCAACCTATATCACATCATCACGGGTTATATACGGGAGTATGTGACAGTAAGAATAATGATGGACACACTTCCCAGTTAATATGCATTATGGATTATACTAGAGGGATACCATGCTTAATCTTACGTTGGATGTCAAGCCAATCGATCATCCTCACAAACGATACGTCCCACCCCGGATCTGTCGACTTGGTTGGATTTGTATAAATATGTCATATCCATTCATTATATAAAACATAGCACTTACTTAGCAAACAAATAGTAATATTATTCTGCGCTGTTTCTTCTTATAGAATGGTTTACAATTTATTGGCCTTGACACTTGGCAGACTGTCTGTAGAATTAATGGTGCCCTAGTCAACGACGGTTGATTTATTGTAGTTTAATGTACGCAGTCCACAGAATTATGTGTCACGTTGCCTTAAAGTTACTGGTTTACAGAATTAACACTTCAGACGTTCTAATCTCGCATATTATTGACAATATTCTCTAGCTATTGATGGCGATAAACTGCAAATGACACCGAATACTATAAAAGCCAGGACAACTCGTACTACATGTATAGTGTAAATGATGGTGTATATTTATGAGCTTTCAAGAGTAGCTACTCTCATCATCAGCACACAATTAGACAATTTTACACGCGCATTATATATAGAGAAAAATATAACCCAGTTAATACTTCAAAATGATACAATAAGTAGGATAAGCAAATTAAGCCTTTTTATCTTTTTGGCTCCATGAATAGTCGAAAAAGTGAATCAACTGTAAATCGGGCAGATCTATATTTGCTAGATATGATGAATACAGGCCCATTTCCAGGAGTTCTTTAGATTTTTCTCTCTCTGAAACAGGTATTCCAAACTATAAAATGTGACTGTGATTATGATGTATAAGTATTTAGCAATATTGTCAAGAAACCTATTTAAAAATCGCAATATCAGTTAGTTGCAAAGCCAAAAATGACCTCCACGAATTATATACGCCTATTACATTAGTTTATTATTTCATTTCCAGCTGACTTTATGACCAGCTACCTAAATATAAATTAGTTTTACAGATAGCAATTTCAGCAAATCCTCGAATGTTAGAAATTGAAATACTTTCAATTAAAGGTTTTTGGTAGAAAAATTAGGCTGTGTTGTTTAAATTATATTTACAATTGAAATATTATTTTTAATTAATATCTTTAGAAGTTACAGCCAGGCTGTGCATTGCAAATGTGTAGTCAGAACTTTAACTTTAAAGCGATGCATTAATTAAATTTTATCTATAATTAAATAGAAGATTCTGTTATAATTAAAAAGAAGATTCTGTATTTTTTCTGTATTTGTTTCAGTTCGTGGACAAATGTTAGTATTTAAACTTTTATTAAAGTACATCATGAATGTTGAATATTGCACCTTGGTAAATTCCAGCTGTTATTTATGTGTCAAAAGGTGAAGGTCACGATAAAAAGTAGTTCGGTAGGTACATTCCAAATGTGCACGAGAGGGCAATACGGAAACCGATAATACGTGTCTGTAGTACACTCTGACAATCTTAGGTATATGATAATAATCATTAAGTTAAAGTTAAATTTACTAAATGTAAACCCTGGTTATTCCAGTTCGTTATTTGAACAGAGCGCATACATGTTACTGCCTCAACCAATGGTTTTTATTTCAAAATCAACCATTTACTTAAACGGTCACATTTTTTCGACCGTCGAAAACCAAGTCTGTATTTTGGTAGCACCTATCACTTCAATATATCCCCAGAAAATAATAATATAAACAGAAATGTAAAAAATAACAAAACTTGCACATCTATTTTTTGTTTATTTGGAAAAATACAGAAGAAAATGGCCGAAAATTAAACCAGAAAAAAATGAACTCCTAATGTTTATTTTTATTAATGTTTGAACGATAAAGTGATGAGAAACACCTGAACCAAACTGGTTACGTCAGTCGTTTTCGATTTAGAATTACATCTATCAGCTTAATAAAGATAACCAACATCGCACCCGACAACATTATGATAAAACACCAGAAATAACAGTCTTTACAGAACATCACCTTCAACTTGAGATTTGCCAATTCGAGGTCATAGGTTATCCCACAGAGCACGTGAAATACGATAGTCACTGGGCCAACAAGAAGATATCCAACACCTGAAATAAGGGGGTAGTAATCTTTTCCAAATTGTGACGTCAGCATTGTCATAGGAATTACATATCCCCCACCAGCTCCCAGTGCGCCTAAAGCCACGATGACGTAGACGGTGACGTCATCTAGTTTGATTAATCCAATGATCATGGCTATACAGAAAGACACATAACCGACAAACAAGATGATATTTCCAGCAACTTTGGAGGCATAAACATCGAATACATATCCACAAATAATCCTTCCAAGACCAAGGATTATGGAATAAATGTAAACCAGATTCAACGAAACCGGAAGTGAAACGGATTCGCCAAATCCCGTGATATTGTTCATGAAGGCGTATACCAATCCGTTAAAAAGAGAAAAACACGCAATTACGAGAAGAAAATGGGGGGATTTTAACAATGTCGTCCAACGGGATGAAAGTTTATTTTCTTTATGGTCGTTTGTATTGGTGTTTGTCTTTTCAGTTTGTTTTAATATTGGAGTTCCTTCCGTGTCTTGATTTTCCGTAGCTTGTGTTTCGAATTTGGAGACAATGTCATTAAAAAGACAAAGTACTAAAACGACTGTAAAAGAAATTCCAACTGTTGGAAATAACTGTGTAAGAGGTTTGTCAGATTGAAAACAGAAATGAAACAGAGATGAATAGTACATTTTTCCTAATGAACAAACACAAGAATAAAATCCTAAGATTAAACCCGTGTACCCAGAGGAGCAATACTCCAAACCCATGGCAGCAAAACACAACACTCCACAACAGCATCCACCAGCTGTAATACAAACACAGTTTACATCAGTTGATGGATTGATTGATTGATTGATAATAAATTAGCACTGTGTTAGACGGTATATTTGTTAACTCTACCGGATTCCTTCTCTTCCTCCCCACTGCTTATGACCAGCTGATAACCCTGCAGACAGACTTCAACAACAGCAGGAGATAAGCCACAATTATATTTGTATATCCTTAACCATGTATACTTAAAAATCAAAGCCATGTTACTCTTGTCCTGTATATATATGATATGTTGATGTATTACAATTCATGATTTGAAAACAGTCTTCGGAAAAAGACAGAAACGTCATCATTAAATAAACCTAGAAGTGTGTTACCCATACGAAAGTATTACGTTATGTATCCTTCTCTGGAGTTAGCACCAAACTTCCGGAGATATTTGCTAGTCATTTACCAAGAACAGAAAGTCAAATTAATTATTTTGGGCCGAAAAGGTATCTAACATCAACGGAAGGCTTGTGTCGCCATACGCCCTAGACGTTGTATCCGCTCATGCACAATGCACGTAAATTTACATACGGTGCTGTGACGTCACACATTGATGTAGTTTGATCGATATTCTCCAAAACGTTCTACATTTGTCACACAGATGCTGAGATGTGTCTAAAACTGCTGGGATGTGTCTAAAAGTACTGGGATGTGTCTAAAAATACTGGGATGTGTCTAAAATGCTTAGATGTGCCTAAACACGGGAAACCATATGTCCGAATCGGGGCTTTTTCATAAAAAAATTACGGGTTAAATTACCAATTTAAATTAATTTCCTTTCTATGAAAGGAAAGGACCTCTGCTTGTGTTTCTGATTGGATTGGAAGCATTGAATTTAGCTGAAAGACCACTTACATAAAATAAATTGAAGAAGACAGAGTAGTCCAGTTTGTTGTCGGAAAAATTCCTCCCGGTGAGTTGCAAACCACAGCAGTACAGAGGATGTGGAAATTAGGCACCAAATCATCAAATAACAGGGATTCCGTCCAAAACGGTTCCATATATAGGAACAGGCAATTGTCAAGGAATACCCAGAAATGGCGAATGACGCCATTAACTCCACTACAAATAAAACAGTTTCAAATCCTTAGCCATGTATAAGTTTGATTTGGTTTAACTGGTTTTGCATTTCTGTTGCATGGAGCCATTTTCTGGTTTATTACGACACAAATCCAGACCTTTCTAGGAATTTTACGTTAAGATGGCCATGACACGCAAACATTGTACATATATCAAATTAATACGAACCCAGTTAAAATGTTAATATATTATGGATGGTCTCTCAGATATCCATCAATGGGTGGGAGGTATAAATACGACTCAATCCCCCTCCCCACAAATCGAAATTCAGAGGGGATCTTGTAATTGGTCAATGTAGGGCGACGAGTTACCAGGAAGTCGCCGAAGGTCCGATCCTTCTCCGATCGCCGTAGCCTATACGTAAACTAATCTTGAGTGACGCGTAAAACATCAATTAATCAACTAATCAGTCATACTAAATCTTACCTTGAGTTTGAGACAGTTTAAAAGTCTTCTTCAATGGTACTGCATAAGTGTTAAAAGACAGACCTAGTCCTGATAGTAAAGTACCAATAAGGGTTAACGTCACCCCAACAACTCTACTGAACTTCACCATCTTGTCTTTAGGACAGAAGATTAAGAACAACCTTATGTACGGAGAGATAACCTTTATAACACATGTCACATCTTAAATATAATCTGAAATCTGTGTTTTTTCTCAATTTCGTCTTATCTCTAGATCAGATAAAACCGTTTTTTGAACAACAAAAAATACCCGTATGCGAAACGATTAGAATGGAAACCATCCCACATATACTTTCTTATATGTCGTTTGTTTTCTGATAGATTTTACCCACGTGATCTATGAAGATAAGACGTGAAACCATATGATGCAGTTTTGGAATGAGAACCAATCAGGGTGAGACAATAGCGTGACGTCGTTGCAGCGATGTCATACTAGAAAAGTGTAACAGTCATTTAGTCACGTGTCTTGTTCGGCAGACCTTTTGATACATTCACGACCTATTTTGACTATTACAGGAGCATAAACTGTAGAAATGTTCTTTTCTCTCGCGTTTTCCGTAAGAAAATCTTCTTAAACTCAATTGAGAGATTTTTTTGTCATGTCTGCCGCTAACTGTTCATTGTTCAGCGACTAACAAAGCACATTGTTCCACGTCAAATATTGTTCAGTTTGAAATTGGTTTTCTTGTTAAGACGGTGTTCTTGCTTGTACCTCCTTAGACCGCATAAATCCAAATACACATTGTTGAATGGGCGTTCGCTTCATATATTACAATACTTCTATTGCTCCGCTTTGGTTACAAAATATGACATTGAAATTGATAAATCTTATCATTGTAAGCACACATTATATCCCAATACACACTGTGTTCTAACCTTTCTAAAATGTATGTAGGGTACAATTTCTAAATACGCTGCTTTTTATGTTAGTGAAAACATCGAGCGAATTCGTTAAGTGTATCTGTTTCGGATATATCTGTATGACTTACTCTGAACAAGAAGTCTTATGGCCTTGAAATATCGGAGCTAATTACGCTCCGTCACAGCTCAAATATTTGTAACATTTCTATGGGTTGTAGTATCTGGGTATTGAAGCCTTCCAATTTGCAGTAGGAATTACAGTTGAATGTCCGAAGTGTGACAAAATGACAGTTTTCTGGCAGCTCAGTGGCTTATAAAATGAGCCTGTTGATATAAGCATGTTGAGATAATCTTTACCCTTTGTCGTTTTTATCACACCATCATTTTTTTGTGTACATGCAGAATGGTTTCCTCCTGCAATTTCAAGGTTGATTTCTTAAGCGAAAAAACTGATTGTGTTGAATTTACTTCTCATTCTCGTGGCATTTTTTATTCAATGTAGAATATTGTATTTTGGTAAAACTGGCTGTATATTGGCTGTATTGCGACTAGACCAAAAACCAGAAAGGCATTTTACCACGCCATTCAGGAAAGATACTCTTACGCGCACCGAGAAACGGCAATAAGAGACAGCAGGTATAAAGTCTTGATATCTGACAAACAAAAGTTGCAGTTTTCATCCAACTCCTTTAGAAATGACAGTTTTTGTGTTATATGTAATAGGTTAATTGAAGAATACAACCTCGGTTTCTTTAACATGTTTACACAGTGTAAAACAATATGGAAAATAAACAATTCAGAAACATACATTTACATATCGGATTTCTGTTTTAAGGGGTTTTACAAAAAAGCTTTAAAGCTGTGTCGATTATAGCAGGATCAACACATTGTATTTACCATATGTTAAAACTTACGAATACTTACCAGAGGCGAAAGTCTGTTCTCGTCGCACGTCAGATTGAATTGTAACCTGTTTTCACTGTCACATTAAGCAAAGCTCTATCTAAATTACTCGACTTTACCTTCTGATAAATAATCATGTTTTAAGGTGGTATCTATAGTTGACGAAGTGGTTCAAAACATATCCACAAAACGACTCGTTAGTAAGACTGATTGAGAGAGTCTCTTTAGTTGACGTAGTGGTTCTACACATATCCACAAAATGACTCGTTAGTCAGACTGATTGAGAGAGTCTCTTTAGTTGACGTAGTGGTTCTACACATATCCACAAAATGACTCGTCGGTCAGACGGATTGAGAGAGTCCCTATGGTTGACGTAGTGGTTCTACACATATCCACAAAATGACTCGTTAGTCAGACGGATTGAGAGAGTATCTTGTTAATCAACAAATTGCCTTTTAAGAAATGTTTGAAACTCTCTTTAAACGTGGGTTCCATACTAATGATAACAAATTAAAGACATCACCACGTCCTCAGTTGTTTTTTAACAACACGAGCTTTCGACACCTGTGCCGGTGTCTTCGTCAAGTGTAACTGAATTATTGTGTAATTGACATGTTACACTTGACGAAGACACCGGCACAGGTGTCGAAAGCTCGTGTTGCTAAAAACAGCTGAGGACGTGGTGATGTCTTTAATTTGTTATCATTAAATTGCCTTTTATTGAGTGAGAGAACATTATTTGTATAACTAAAGCTTAATATGTAGGATGAGGTACAGGCGTTAAGCTTGACATGTAGAATGAGACACAGGCGTAAAGCTTGAGATGTAGGATGAGGCACAGGCGCCACAAGCTTGAGATTTTAGATGAGGTACAGACGCCTAAAGTTGAGATGTTAGATGAGGTACAGACGCCTAAAGCTTGAGGTGTAGGATGAGGTACAGGCGCCTAAAGTTTGAGATGTAAGATGAGGTACAGGTGCCAAAAGCTTGAGATGTAGGATGAGGTACAGACGCCTAAAGTTGAGATGTTAGATGAGGTACAGGTGCCTAAAGCTTGAGGTGTAAGATGAGGTACAGGCACCTAAAGTTTGAGATGTAAGATGAGGTACAGGCGCCTAAAGCTTGAGATATAAGATGAGGTACAGGCGCCTAAAGCTTGGGATGTAAGATGAGGTACAGGTGCGTAAATCTTGGGATGTAAGATGAGGTACAGACGCCTAAAGCTTGAGATGTAGGATGAGGTACAGGCGCCTAAAGCTTGAGATGTAAGATGAGGTACAGGCGCCTAAAGCTTGGGATGTAAGATGAGGTACAGGCGCCTAAAGCTTGAGATGTAGGATGAGGTACAGGCGCCTAAAGCTTGGGATGTAAGATGGGGTACAGGTGCGTAAATCTTGGGATGTAAGATGAGATACAGGCGCCTAAAGCTTGAGATGTAAGATGAGGTACAGGCGTGACGGAAAACATTATTCAGTAGATCTCAAAAAGAATTAAGATCGATCTCTTTGCTCTTATTTTCATCTAAAGTGTTTCTATCAAAAGAAGATATAAAAGATTCTCTACAGCAACTCTGTCCACGTACGTCACGAACCATCGTTTTTCGCCAATCTCTTTTAAATCTTGTGAAAATACAACAAAAAATGCTTGGAAACTGAAAACTTTTCATGAATTTAAATCGCTCAAAATAGATAATCAGTATTCTAGTCAGATACAATCAATTAAGCAGACTTCCCTCTTTGTTGGAATTTACAGATGAACAGTACCTAAACTAATTCATAAAATGGCAAAATTTTAAAGGGAAATTGCATTAGTTAAAAGTATAAACATATCTATTAAAATTTGTCAGGCCTGTTGGGACAAAAATCAAAGCACATAAAATAGCCGTTTGAAGCTAGCAAAGTAATCTTTTTTTAGGTACCCGGTCTGTCGGTGGGTAACGTCACATATCGACGTTAGCTGGATAACTAAAGTATCAATTCAGATATGGTTTTTAAATTTTGCTGTCGTCAGCCTATGACCCCAAAGCCCTTTTTTTTAAATCCTGGTTTTTATCAACAAATAAATATCGACGTTACCAGCAGTACTCCAGTATCGGTTCAGTTACGGTTTCCGAACATGTTTTAACTATTACCAAATGCTCAAAGAAATATGGCTAATTTTTATTCGTAAACAATAAGAAGGAATAACTTACGTAAAAAACGCATTAAAGTCGTATTGATATAATAGTTTAATTTGACACCGATAAATTGCACATGTCCGATGTCCGCCTGGACAAACACGCTCGAAGTAACCGTGAAATAATCAAGCGGGCGTCAAATTATTTGCAGCTATCAGAACGGACGATTTGACTTATAGCGCTGTTAAAAACAACAACAATTACACCGTAGTTTTGTTATTAGCAATTAGCAATTAAACGGATCGAAGAACCGCGTATGACAGTTGATAGTCTACAGAAGTAGTCCAACAAATGAATTACATGTTCTAATGATAATCATTCCTAAGGTCTCAGATGGCACAACAAAACTGTGTAAGTTATTTCATGACGACAATCTCTTCAGTAAAACATAAAACATATACTTGATTAACAACAATAACAACAGCCAGAGACATCATTTGCCGTCTAGTCAAATTAAGTTAGATCGTGTGAAGTGAACAAATTGAGTTTGACGTCGAATCTCAGAGTCGATATTGTCAGCTGTTCGCCATATTAGGAGTAGCAATTTTCGGAAGAAAATGGAGAATCGATGAACTCACAGTGATACTAGCAGCTGGGAAATTGGTCTCGATATCCAATTATTCTACGTTCAGATTTTATTTTGAAATAATGGTTTCACCATTATTGCCTAAAGATCAAACATTCCAGCAGTATATAATGTAAGGCAAAGTAAACAACCCTAAGAATGACATGACATTTTGAGCCAATGTTTGGGATTGTGATTTGAGGCGAGTGGCAGAGGATACGGGTATGTACATGTACAAGATAAACACACATATGGATCACACTGCTACGTATACATAGGAGTGTGAATTAATTTTTGTATGAGTGTTAATGGATTTTCTAGTTCCAACATTGTGTTGCCGATAACCATTGGTTCTTTGTATAAAATAAATAAAATGTATTTCTTTCTTGTTAATTTTATTTGTGTTTCTTACAATTTAACAGTAGGTCAATACACTTAATAATAGTGACAAAAACTGTACTGCAAAGCATTATAACGAAACACCAAAAATAACACTCTTTACAATAAATGACTTTCACCTTCTGGTTTTCCAGTTCAAGGTCATAGGTCACGCCAATAAGAACGTGAAATGCAATAGCCAATGGACTGAGCAGACCCAACCCAAACCCCATTATCAAGGAATAAAAATCCTTTCCAAAGTCTGATGTTAACATTGCAAGGGGGATGATATATCCACTAGCAGACCCTAATGCACTAAGAACGATGATGACGTAGATTGTGACGTCATTGAACAAAAACAATCCAATCGTCATGGCAATACAGAAACATGCGTATCCCGTGAGAAGTATTGTATCTCCAATGATTTTGAAGCGTAAGAGTCTAATAAGAATCCACAAATGATTTCAATAACAGCAAGGATTATGGAAAAAATGTAAACCAGATTCAACGAAACCGGAAGTGAAACAGATTCGCCAAATCCCGTAATATTGTTCATGAAGGCGTAAACTAATGCATCAAATAGAGAAAAACACGAAATCGTGAGAAGAAAATGGGGTGATTTTAACAAAGTCTTCCAATGGGATGGTAATATATGCTGGGAACTTTCATCCCCATTAAAACTAGCAGTAGGTTTATCATGCCGAGTCAATCAATATAGGTGTTATCTCTAGATCTTTTTTCTTGTTTTCTTGTTGAGTTTCCGGCTTAGGAAAATTATCGCAAATTATGCACAGAATTATAATAACAGTAAAAGAAATTGCCACGGTTGGGAAGAATTGAGAAAGAGGATTGTCAGATTTAAAACAAACATGAAAAAGAAACGAATAGTACATTTTGCCTGATGCAGAAACAAAGGAGTAAATTCCTAACATTAGACCAGTATATCGTGAAGAAAGTAGTTCCACGCCAATAGCGGCAAAGCACGCGAGTCCACAGGAACATCCTCCGCCTGTAAGAGAAAAAAAGTTGTGCAGTTTGTTGACAAAATTGTCCTCTGTAAGATAGCATGAATGTCATAATTTTATTTTGCAATCAAACAAACAAAGCTTTTTGAAATGAAGAAATCATTGTTTGCCCCCATCAAATGTTCATTTTGTAAAACTCCATACCATAAACCACACGTACTTGGAACGATTTTTAGGGCCTATCTTAAACATACATAACCGTAAACTGTAAATACCTAAGATGAATTGAAGTAGACAGGGAAGTGGAATTCGCTGCCGAAAAAACTCCACGTGATGAGTTGCTATCCACATCAATCCAGACCATACGGAGATTAAAGACCAAATCAGGAAATAACACGGTAGTCTCCCAAACCGGTTCCAGATGACAGAACTCAGGATTGCAAAAGAGAAACCAGATATCGTGAAGGATGCCATCAGTTCAACTGTAATGGAAGGATGAATTAAATGTTCAAAGATTAGATCCAACATATACCAAGAAGTGAACAAATGAAAACTTGAAAGTGGTAATAGTCCTACCAAAGCAGAAAGGAAACGTTATGGAATTGAGTTTATGTTTGTAGTGATGTATATTGCTAACCTTGACTCTGAGACAGTTGAAGGGTTTTTCTCAGCGGGACGGCATAGGTATTGAACGATAACGCTAGTCCGGAGAATAGAGTACCGATGGCAGTAAAAGTTAACTCAAGCAACCTGCCCGGCTTTGTCATGTCTCCATAAAGTCAGGTTAAACAACAATATACGAATTTTATATTATAGACAACATATGTGACACAAATAACGGTTATAGATAAGTCTTGGTGTGGATTTTTTCCTTCTCATTTCTAGCCTATTTTGTAAGGCTGCTTTAATCTCAGATTATTAAATTTAGGTTTTTTTAGAGATCGCTGACTGATTCCAAAGGGTTTCTGTGGATAGATAGTACAGTGGACACAGTTTAATATGTACCGTGTAGAAACAATGAAGTGCTCAACTAGATGCTGATTATGGTCGCAGCTTGTGGACCAACAGGTGATGTCCAAACGTTCATCCAACCTTTCCATCTCCAATGTCTACTACAGCGGCCTAAGGGTAACGGCGTATGTTGTCAACAGCTGTTTTCGGACTTGAACTCATATTTTTACACAGTGTTTGCTTTTAGAAAGATGGACTCAAACACGTTTTTTACATCTATATTTTCGACATTTTTACATGCAAAGGTATTCTGTTTTAATGTGATAATTCTTTTTATGTTTTGTTGTGCTTATGTCTCTTATTTGTACAGTTACAGATTTACCATTTATTCTATAGCAGATTTTTTAAAATTCAATTTATTTTTATGGCTCCGCAAAGGGAAAGCGGAGCCATTATGTTTTCGGGGTTTCCGTCCGTCCGTTCGTCTGTTCGTCCGTCCGTCCGTCCGCCTTTCCATCCTTGTCCGTACAATAACTCATAAATGATTCATCCGATCAACTTCAAACTTGAGGCGTGCCTTGCCATCGGGCAGAGGACGGCAGGGATTTTTTTCAGCAATGTGCGCAATCTAATATGGCCGCTATCCGTCATATTGGATTATGAGCATGATTTTCTTGTCCGGGCAATAACTTGTGCATGATTGATCCGATCAGCTTCAAACTTGGGGTGTGCCTTGACATTATTGAGAGGACGATTGGGATTGATCGATGTGCGCAATCCAATATCAAACCTGGGGTGTGCCTTGACATTGAAGAAAGGGCAATTGGGATCAATTTTCAGCCATGTGCTCAATACAATATGGCTGCCATGAAGCATATTAGATTTTGTGCAAATTTTTATCGGGAGTAAACTTGTGGTAAGGCATTATTTGTTATAAGTTTTCAGCCATCTTGATTTTTGAAGATGGCAGCCATCTTAATAATTAATGCCAAGAGTATCATACATCATCTTTATTGTTTCATATCTTCTTTAAGTCACCTCTCACGCCACACTGCCGGTTCTAATACCCTTGTCAATCAGTTCCTCTCTTTCGCGGAGCCATCTCTAGTGATTGTGTGCAATCACCAAATCTCTAGTTATTTATGGGTTTTTTTTCCATTATTTTTATTTATTTATTTTTTTCTATTTGTCTTATTCTATTTTCGATATATAAACGAATTTTTGTATTAGCATTTTATCATATGTATAGATTAGTTTTCTTCGCCTATCTATTTATTCTGTTTTTATTGTCCGATTGTTTTATGCATGTTTTATCGTCTCTTTTACTGGGTTCATTGGACCTGATTTAAAAAAAACAACCTATTAATGACATTTATCATGGTGGTCATGGTCATTTCTATATAATCAAAAAGGTCAAGTTTCTATAACTGTGCAAAATGGAGTTATGTATGATAAAAAGTTCTAAATGTCTATCAAAGGCTCCATATGTGTGTGAGTTAGTCAGCTCACAACTGGGCTCTAATATGATATCAATCAGCCTTTGAAACGCTATATAATTTAAATGCGATTATTATTATTATTTGGAGTATTATATTGTATTTTATTAATTGACTTTCAATACGAACAAACAAGGCCAATACGGACTGGGTCAATACGAGATAATATTATACAATGAGCCATGGACAACAGGAAACTCTCTAGAGGAAAATTGACTTGTGGTCGTTCTTTTCATCCGAGATTGATTTCTTCAGATTTTTCTACTGTGTCCGTTGAAATAGTTTATATCTTAACAGACGCCTGTTCAAGATTCGGAACATAAAGAAATGAAATACCTCGTCCGTTTATCCAAGCTGGCTTGAAGATGAAAACAAATGCTTTTAATAGTTATTATTTAGATTTTATCACACTATACTGATTTCACTTTCATTTATATATATCCACTGTTGACGACAACTGGTGGGCAGATTAAAAAAAGATAACCTTTGACATATGTTTGTCCCTTTCTGAGATAAAATCTCATGTAGAGCTTTTTACTCTTTGCACCGGAAGAGTTTATATATACAACTGAGAAATTCATTAAGTATGTTTTTTAATTTGTTTTGCAGAGGCAGTTTTCTAAAATATTTGTCCATTTAACTGCGATAACTCACAATGTACAAAAATACAATTTTTTCAAAAACATTTCTGAAAAACTTTTGTTTTAATCTACCCACCAGTTGTCGTGAACCGTGGATATGTATAAATGAAAGTGAAATCAGTATAGTGTGATAAAATCTAAATATTAACTGGTAAAAGCATTTTGCATATCTTTTCATCTTCAAGCCAGCTTGGATAAGCCAGCTTTACGCTTGTACCTCATCATACTTATCAAGCTTTAGGCATACAAATACTGTTCTCCCAGTCAATAAAAGGAATTGTGTTGATTAATGAGATAGTCTCTCAATCAGTCTTACTAACAAGTCATTTTGTGGATATGTATAGAACCACTCCGTCAACCATAGAGACTGTCTCAATCCGTCTGACTGACGAGTCATTTTGCGGATATGTGTAGAACCACTACGTCAACTATAGAGACTCGCTCAATCCGTCTGAGTAACGAGTCATTTTGTGGATATGTATAGAACCACTTCGTCAACTATAGAAACTATCTTAATCCGTCTGAATAACGAGTCATTTTGTGGATATGTGTAGAACCACTACGTCAACTATAGAGACTGTCTTAATCAGTCTGACTGACGAGTCATTTTGTGGATATGTATAGAACCACTGCGTCAACCATAGAGACTCTCTTAATCCGTCTGACTGACTAGTCATTTTGTGGATATGTGTAGAACCAGTACGTCAACCATAGAGACTCTCTTAATCCGTCTGACTAACGAGTCATTTTGTGGATATGTATAGAGCCACTACGTCAACCATAGAGACTCTCCATCCGTCTGACTAACGAGTCATTTTGTGGATATGTATAGAGCCACTACGTCAACCATAGAGACTCTCCATCCGTCTGACTAACGAGTCATTTTGTGGATATGTATAGAGCCACTACGTCAACCATAGAGACTCTCCATCCGTCTGACTAACGAGTCATTTTGTGGATATGTATAGAACCACTTCGTCAACCATAGAGACTCTCTTAATCAGTCTGACTAACGAGTCATTTTGTAGATATGTATAGAACCACTGCGTCAACCATAGAGACTCTCTTAATCCGTCTGACTAACGAGTCATTTTGTGGATATGTATAGAGCCACTACGTCAACCATAGAGACTCTCCATCCGTCTGACTAACGAGTCATTTTGTGGATATGTATAGAACCACTTCGTCAACCATAGAGACTCTCTTAATCAGTCTGACTAACGAGTCATTTTGTGGATATGTATAGAACCACTACGTCAACCATAGAGACTCTCTCCATTCGTCTGACTAACGAGTCATTTTGTGGATATGTATAGAACCACTACGTCAACTATAGAGACTCTCTTAATCCGTCTGACTAACGAGTCATTTTGTGGATATGTATAGAGCCACTACGTCAACCATAGAGACTCTCTCCATCCGTCTGACTAACGAGTCATTTTGTGGATATGTATAGAACCACTTCGTCAACCATAGAGACTCTCTTAATCCGTCTGACTAACGAGTCATTTGTGGATATGTATAGAACCACTGCGTCAACCATAGAGACTCTCTTAATCCGTCTGACCGACGAGTCATTTTGTGGATATGTATAGAGCCACTACGTCAACCATAGGGACTCTCTCAATCCGTCTGACCGACGAGTCATTTTGTGGATATGTATAGAGCCACTACGTCAACCATAGAGACTCTCCATCCGTCTGACTAACGAGTCATTTTGTGGATATGTATAGAACCACTTCGTCAACCATAGAGACTCTCTTAATCAGTCTGACTAACGAGTCATTTTGTGGATATGTATAGAACCACTACGTCAACCATAGAGACTCTCTCCATCCGTCTGACTAACGAGTCATTTTGTGGATATGTATAGAACCACTACGTCAACTATAGAGACTCTCCTAATCCGTCTGACTAACGAGTCATTTTGTGTGTATGTATAGAGCCACTACGTCAACCATAGAGACTCTCTCCATCCGTCTGACTAACGAGTCATTTTGTGGATATGTATAGAACCACTTCGTCAACCATAGAGACTCTCTTAATCCGTCTGACTAACGAGTCATTTTGTGGATATGTATAGAACCACTACGTCAACTATAGAGACTTACCTAATCCGTCTGACTAACGAGTCATTTTATGGATATGTATAGAACCACTACGTCAACCATAGAGACTCTCTTAATCCGTCTGACTAACGAGTCATTTTGTGGATATGTATAGAACCACTTCGTCAACTATAGAGACTATCTTAATCCGTCTGACTAACGAGTCATTTTGTGGATATGTATAGAACCACTGCGTCTACTATAGAGACTGTCTTAATCCGTCTGACTAACGAGTCATTTTGTGGATATGTGTAGAACCACTACGACAACCATAGAGACTCTCTTAATCCGCCTGACTGACGAGTCATTTTGTGGATATGTGTAGAACCACTACGACAACCATAGAGACTCTCTTAATCCGCCTGACTGACGAGTCATTTTGTGGATATGTATAGAACCACTTCGTCAACTATAGAGACTGTCTTAATCCGTCTGACTAACGAGTCATTTTGTGGATATGTGTAGAACCACTACGACAACCATAGAGACTCTCTTAATCCGCCTGACTGACGAGTCATTTTGTGGATATGTGTAGAACCACTACGTCAACTATAGAGACTCTCTCAATCAGTCTGACTAACGAGTCATTTTGTGGATATGTGTAGAACCCCTACGTCAACTATAGAGACTCTCTTATTCCGTCTGACTAACGAGTCATTTTGTGGATATGTATAGAACCACTACGTCAACTATAGAGACTCTCTTAATCCGTCTGACTAACGAGTCATTTTGTGGATATGTATAGAACCACTTCGTCAACTATAGAGACTGTCTTAATCCGTCTGACTAACGAGTCATTTTGTGGATATGTGTAGAACCACTACGTCAACAATAGAGACTCTCTTAATCCGTCTGACTAACGAGTCATTTTGTGGATATGTATAGAACCACTACGTCAACTATAGAGACTCTCACAATCCGTCTGACTATCGAGTCATTTTGTGGATATGTGTAGCACCACTACGTCAACCATAGAGACTCTCTTAATCCGTTTGACTGATGAGTCATTTTGTGGATATGTATAGAACCACTACGTCAACTATAGAGACTATCTTAATCCGTCTGACTAACGAGTCATTTTGTGGATATGTTTTGAACCACTACGTCAACTATAGAGACTCTCTTAATCCGTCTGACTAACGAGTCATTTTGTGCATATGTATAGAACCACTGCGTCAACTATAGAGACTCTCTTAATCCGTCTGACTGACTAGTCATTTTGTGGATATGTGTAGAACCACTACGTCAACTATAGAGACTCTCTTAATCCGTCTGACTAACGAGTCATTTTGTGGATATGTATAGAACCACTACGTCAACTATAGAGACTCTCTTAATCCGTCTGACTAACGAGTCATTTTGTGGATATGTGTAGCACCACTACGTCAACTATAGAGACTATCTTAATCCGTCTGACTAACGAGTCATTTTGTGGATATGTATAGAACCACTGCGTCAACTATAGAGACTCTCCTAATCCGTCTGACTAACGAGTCATTCTGTGGGTATGTATAAAACCACTGCGTCAACTATAGAGACTCTCTTAATCCGTCTGACTAACGAGTCATTTTGTGGATATGTTTTGAACCACTACGTCAACTATAGAGACTCTCTTAATCCGTCTGACTGACGAGTCATTTTGTGGATATGTGTAGAACCACTACGTCAACCATAGAGACTCTCTTAATCCGTCTGACTAACGAGTCATTTTGTGGATATGTATAGAACCACTACGTCAACTATAGAGTCTCTCACAATCCGTCTGACTAACGAGTCATTTTGTGGATATGTGTAGAACCACTACGTCAACCATAGAGACTCTCTTAATCCGTCTGACTAACGAGTCATTTTGTGGATATGTATAGAACCACTACGTCAACCATAGAGACGCTCTTAATCCGTCTGACTAACGAGTCATTTTGTGGATATGTATAGAACCACTACGTCAACTATAGAGACTCTCTTAATCCGTCTGACTAACGAGTCATTTTGTGGATATGTATAGAACCACTACGTCAACCATAGAGACTCTCTCAATCCGTCTGACTAACGAGTCATTTTGTGGATATGTATAGAACCACTACGTCAACTAAAGAGACTCTCTTAATCAGTCTGACTAACGAGTCATTTTGTGGATATGTATAGAACCACTACGTCAACTATAGAGACTCTCTCAATCAGTCTGACTAACGAGTCATTTTGTGGATATGTATAGAACCACTACGTCAACCATAGAGACTCTCTCAATCCGTCTGACTAACGAGTCATTTTGTGGATATGTATAGAACCACTACGTCAACTATAGAGACTCTCTTATTCCGTCTGACTAACGAGTCATTTTGTGGATATGTATAGAACCACTACGTCAACTATAGAGACTCTCTTAATCCGTCTGACTAACGAGTCATTTTGTGGATATGTACAGAACCACTTCGTCAACTATAGAGACTGTCTTAATCCGTCTGACTAACGAGTCATTTTGTGGATATGTATAGAACCACTACGTCAACAATAGAGACTCTCTTAATCCGTCTGACTAACGAGTCATTTTGTGGATATGTATAGAACCACTACGTCAACTATAGAGACTATCACAATCCGTCTGACTAACGAGTCATTTTGTGGATATGTGTAGAACCACTACGTCAACCATAGAGACTCTCTTAATCCGTCTGACTAGCGAGTCATTTTGTGGATATGTATAGAACCACTACGTCAACTAAAGAGACTCTCTTAATCAGTATGAATAACGAGTCATTTTGTGGATATGTATAGAACCACTACGTCAACTATAGAGACTCTCTCAATCAGTCTGACTAACGAGTCATTTTGTGGATATGTATAGAACCACTACGTCAACCATAGAGACTCTCTCAATCCGTCTGACTAACGAGTCATTTTGTGGATATGTATAGAACCACTACGTCAACTATAGAGACTCCCTTATTCCGTCTGACTAACGAGTCATTTTGTGGATATGTATAGAACCACTACGTCAACTATAGAGACTCTCTTAATCCGTCTGACTAACGAGTCATTTTGTGGATATGTACAGAACCACTTCGTCAACTATAGAGACTGTCTTAATCCGTCTGACTAACGAGTCATTTTGTGGATATGTATAGAACCACTACGTCAACAATAGAGACTATCACAATCCGTCTGACTAACGAGTCATTTTGTGGATATGTGTAGAACCACTACGTCAACCATAGAGACTCTCTTAATCCGTCTGACTAACGAGTCATTTTGTGGATATGTATAGAACCACTACGTCAACTATAGAGACTCTCACAATCCGTCTGACTAACGAGTCATTTCGTGGATATGTGTAGAACCACTACGTCAACCATAGAGACTCTCTTAATCCGTCTGACTAACGAGTCATTTTGTGGATATGTATAGAACCACTACGTCAACTATAGAGTCTCTCACAATCCGTCTGACTAACGAGTCATTTTGTGGATATGTGTAGAACCACTACGTCAACCATAGAGACTCTCTTAATCCGTCTGACTAACGAGTCATTTTGTGGATATGTATAGAACCACTACGTCAACTATAGAGACTATCTTAATCCGTCTGACTAACGACTCATTTTGTGCATATGTTTTGAACCACTACGTCAACTATAGAGACTCTCTTAATCCGTCTGACTAACGAGTCATTTTGTGGATATGTATAGAACCACTGCGTCAACTATAGAGACTCTCTTAATCCGTCTGACTGACTAGTCATTTTGTGGATATGTGTAGCACCACTACGTCAACTATAGAGACTCTCTTAATCCGTCTGACTAACGAGTCATTTTGTGGATATGTATAGAACCACTACGTCAACCATAGAGACTCTCTTAATCCGTCTGACTAACGAGTCATTTTGTGGATATGTATAGAACCACTGCGTCAACTATAGAGACTCTCTTAATCCGTCTGACTGACTAGTCATTTTGTGGATATGTGTAGCACCACTACGTCAACTATAGAGACTCTCTTAATCCGTCTGACTAACGAGTCATTTTGTGGATATGTATAGAACCACTACGTCAACCATAGAGACTCTCTCAATCCGTCTGACTAACGAGTCATTTTGTGGATATGTATAGAACCACTACGTCAACTATAGAGACTCTCTCAATCAGTCTGACTAACGAGTCATTTTGTGGATATGTGTAGAACCACTACGTCAACTATAGAGACTCTCTTAATCAGTCTGACTAACGAGTCATTTTGTGGATATGTATAGAACCACTTCGTCAACCATAGAGACTCTCTTAATCCGTCTGACTAACGAGTCATTTGTGGATATGTATAGAACCACTGCGTCAACCATAGAGACTCTCTCAATCCGTCTGACCGACGAGTCATTTTGTGGATATGTATAGAGCCACTACGTCAACCATAGGGACTCTCTCAATCCGTCTGACCGACGAGTCATTTTGTGGATATGTATAGAGCCACTACGTCAACCATAGAGACTCTCCATCCGTCTGACTAACGAGTCATTTTGTGGATATGTATAGAACCACTTCGTCAACCATAGAGACTCTCTTAATCAGTCTGACTAACGAGTCATTTTGTGGATATGTATAGAACCACTACGTCAACCATAGAGACTCTCTCCATCCGTCTGACTAACGAGTCATTTTGTGGATATGTATAGAACCACTACGTCAACTATAGAGACTCTCTTAATCCGTCTGACTAACGAGTCATTTTGTGTGTATGTATAGAGCCACTACGTCAACCATAGAGACTCTCTCCATCCGTCTGACTAACGAGTCATTTTGTGGATATGTATAGAACCACTTCGTCAACCATAGAGACTCTCTTAATCCGTCTGACTAACGAGTCATTTTGTGGATATGTATAGAACCACTACGTCTACTATAGAGGCTCTCTTAATCCGTCTGACTAACGAGTCATTTTGTGGATATGTGTAGAACCACTACGTCAACCATAGAGACTCTCTTAATCCGTCTGACTAACGAGTCATTTTGTGGATATGTATAGAACCACTACGTCAACTATAGAGACTCTCTTAATCCGTCTGACTAACGAGTCATTTTGTGGATATGTATAGAACCACTTCGTCAACTATAGAGACTGTCTTAATCCGTCTGACTAACGAGTCATTTTGTGGATATGTATAGAACCACTTCGTCAACTATAGAGACTATCTTAATCCGTCTGACTAACGACTCATTTTGTGCATATGTTTTGAACCACTACGTCAACTATAGAGACTCTCTTAATCCGTCTGACTAACGAGTCATTTTGTGGTTATGTATAGAACCACTGCGTCAACTATAGAGACTCTCTTAATCCGTCTGACTGACTAGTCATTTTGTGGATATGTGTAGCACCACTACGTCAACTATAGAGACTATCTTAATCCGTCTGACTAACGAGTCATTTTGTGGATATGTATAGAACCACTACGTCAACTATAGAGACTCTCTCAATCCGTCTGACTAACGAGTCATTTTGTGGATATGTATAGAACCACTGCGTCAACTATAGAGACTCTCCTAATCCGTCTGACTAACGAGTCATTTTGTGGATATGTATAAAACCACTGCGTCAACTATAGAGACTCTCTTAATCCGTCTGACTAACGAGTCATTTTGTGGATATGTTTTGAACCACTACGACAACCATAGAGACTCTCTTAATCCGCCTGACTGACGAGTCATTTTGTGGATATGTGTAGAACCACTACGTCAACTATAGAGACTCTCTCAATCAGTCTGACTAACGAGTCATTTTGTGGATATGTGTAGAACCCCTACGTCAACTATAGAGACTCTCTTATTCCGTCTGACTAACGAGTCATTTTGTGGATATGTATAGAACCACTACGTCAACTATAGAGACTCTCTTAATCCGTCTGACTAACGAGTCATTTTGTGGATATGTATAGAACCACTTCGTCAACCATAGAGACTCTCTTAATCAGTCTGACTAACGAGTCATTTTGTGGATATGTATAGAACCACTACGTCAACCATAGAGACTCTCTCCATTCGTCTGACTAACGAGTCATTTTGTGGATATGTATAGAACCACTACGTCAACTATAGAGACTCTCTTAATCCGTCTGACTAACGAGTCATTTTGTGGATATGTATAGAGCCACTACGTCAACCATAGAGACTCTCTCCATCCGTCTGACTAACGAGTCATTTTGTGGATATGTATAGAACCACTTCGTCAACCATAGAGACTCTCTTAATCCGTCTGACTAACGAGTCATTTGTGGATATGTATAGAACCACTGCGTCAACCATAGAGACTCTCTCAATCCGTCTGACCGACGAGTCATTTTGTGGATATGTATAGAGCCACTACGTCAACCATAGGGACTCTCTCAATCCGTCTGACCGACGAGTCATTTTGTGGATATGTATAGAGCCACTACGTCAACCATAGAGACTCTCCATCCGTCTGACTAACGAGTCATTTTGTGGATATGTATAGAACCACTTCGTCAACCATAGAGACTCTCTTAATCAGTCTGACTAACGAGTCATTTTGTGGATATGTATAGAACCACTACGTCAACCATAGAGACTCTCTCCATCCGTCTGACTAACGAGTCATTTTGTGGATATGTATAGAACCACTACGTCAACTATAGAGACTCTCTTAATCCGTCTGACTAACGAGTCATTTTGTGTGTATGTATAGAGCCACTACGTCAACCATAGAGACTCTCTCCATCCGTCTGACTAACGAGTCATTTTGTGGATATGTATAGAACCACTTCGTCAACCATAGAGACTCTCTTAATCCGTCTGACTAACGAGTCATTTTGTGGATATGTATAGAACCACTACGTCTACTATAGAGGCTCTCTTAATCCGTCTGACTAACGAGTCATTTTGTGGATATGTGTAGAACCACTACGTCAACCATAGAGACTCTCTTAATCCGTCTGACTAACGAGTCATTTTGTGGATATGTGTAGAACCACTACGACAACCATAGAGACTCTCTTAATCCGCCTGACTGACGAGTCATTTTGTGGATATATGTAGAACCACTACGTCAACTATAGAGACTCTCTCAATCAGTCTGACTAACGAGTCATTTTGTGGATATGTGTAGAACCCCTACGTCAACTATAGAGACTCTCTTATTCCGTCTGACTAACGAGTCATTTTGTGGATATGTATAGAACCACTACGTCAACTATAGAGACTCTCTTAATCCGTCTGACTAACGAGTCATTTTGTGGATATGTATAGAACAACTTCGTCAACTATAGAGACTCTCTTAATCCGTCTGACTAACGAGTCATTTTGTGGATATGTGTAGAACCACTACGTCAACAATAGAGACTCTCTTAATCCGTCTGACTAACGAGTCATTTTGTGGATATGTATAGAACCACTACGTCAACTATAGAGACTCTCACAATCCGTCTGACTATCGAGTCATTTTGTGGATATGTGTAGCACCACTACGTCAACCATAGAGACTCTCTTAATCCGTCTGACTGATGAGTCATTTTGTGGATATGTATAGAACCACTACGTCAACTATAGAGACTATCTTAATCCGTCTGACTAACGAGTCATTTTGTGGATATGTTTTGAACCACTACGTCAACTATAGAGACTCTCTTAATCCGTCTGACTAACGAGTCATTTTGTGGATATGTATAGAACCACTGCGTCAACTATAGAGACTCTCTTAATCCGTCTGACTAACGAGTCATTTTGTGGATATGTGTAGCACCACTACGTCAACTATAGAGACTATCTTAATCCGTCTGACTAACGAGTCATTTTGTGGATATGTATAGAACCACTGCGTCAACTATAGAGACTCTCCTAATCCGTCTGACTAACGAGTCATTCTGTGGGTATGTATAAAACCACTGCGTTAACTATAGAGACTCTCTTAATCCGTCTGACTAACGAGTCATTTTGTGGATATGTTTTGAACCACTACGTCAACTATAGAGACTCTCTTAATCCGTCTGACTGACGAGTCATTTTGTGGATATGTATAGAACCACTACGTCAACCATAGAGACGCTCTTAATCCGTCTGACTAACGAGTCATTTTGTGGATATGTATAGAACCACTACGTCAACTATAGAGACTCTCTTAATCCGTCTGACTAACGAGTCATTTTGTGGATATGTATAGAACCACTACGTCAACCATAGAGACTCTCTCAATCCGTTTGACTAACGAGTCATTTTGTGGATATGTATAGAACCACTACGTCAACTATAGAGACTCTCTCAATCAGTCTGACTAACGAGTCATTTTGTGGATATGTGTAGAACCACTACGTCAACTATAGAGACTCTCTTAATCAGTCTGACTAACGAGTCATTTTGTGGATATGTATAGAACCACTTCGTCAACCATAGAGACTCTCTTAATCCGTCTGACTAACGAGTCATTTGTGGATATGTATAGAACCACTGCGTCAACCATAGAGACTCTCTCAATCCGTCTGACCGACGAGTCATTTTGTGGATATGTATAGAGCCACTACGTCAACCATAGGGACTCTCTCAATCCGTCTGACCGACGAGTCATTTTGTGGATATGTATAGAGCCACTACGTCAACCATAGAGACTCTCCATCCGTCTGACTAACGAGTCATTTTGTGGATATGTATAGAACCACTTCGTCAACCATAGAGACTCTCTTAATCAGTCTGACTAACGAGTCATTTTGTGGATATGTATAGAACCACTACGTCAACCATAGAGACTCTCTCCATCCGTCTGACTAACGAGTCATTTTGTGGATATGTATAGAACCACTACGTCAACTATAGAGACTCTCTTAATCCGTCTGACTAACGAGTCATTTTGTGTGTATGTATAGAGCCACTACGTCAACCATAGAGACTCTCTCCATCCGTCTGACTAACGAGTCATTTTGTGGATATGTATAGAACCACTTCGTCAACCATAGAGACTCTCTTAATCCGTCTGACTAACGAGTCATTTTGTGGATATGTATAGAACCACTACGTCTACTATAGAGGCTCTCTTAATCCGTCTGACTAACGAGTCATTTTGTGGATATGTGTAGAACCACTACGTCAACCATAGAGACTCTCTTAATCCGTCTGACTAACGAGTCATTTTGTGGATATGTATAGAACCACTACGTCAACTATAGAGACTCTCTTAATCCGTCTGACTAACGAGTCATTTTGTGGATATGTATAGAACCACTTCGTCAACTATAGAGACTGTCTTAATCCGTCTGACTAACGAGTCATTTTGTGGATATGTGTAGAACCACTACGACAACCATAGAGACTCTCTTAATCCGCCTGACTGACGAGTCATTTTGTGGATATGTGTAGAACCACTACGTCAACTATAGAGACTCTCTCAATCAGTCTGACTAACGAGTCATTTTGTGGATATGTGTAGAACCCCTACGTCAACTATAGAGACTCTCTTATTCCGTCTGACTAACGAGTCATTTTGTGGATATGTATAGAACCACTACGTCAACTATAGAGACTCTCTTAATCCGTCTGACTAACGAGTCATTTTGTGGATATGTATAGAACCACTTCGTCAACTATAGAGACTGTCTTAATCCGTCTGACTAACGAGTCATTTTGTGGATATGTGTAGAACCACTACGTCAACAATAGAGACTCTCTTAATCCGTCTGACTAACGAGTCATTTTGTGGATATGTATAGAACCACTACGTCAACTATAGAGACTCTCACAATCCGTCTGACTATCGAGTCATTTTGTGGATATGTGTAGCACCACTACGTCAACCATAGAGACTCTCTTAATCCGTCTGACTGATGAGTCATTTTGTGGATATGTATAGAACCACTACGTCAACTATAGAGACTATCTTAATCCGTCTGACTAACGAGTCATTTTGTGGATATGTTTTGAACCACTACGTCAACTATAGAGACTCTCTTAATCCGTCTGACTAACGAGTCATTTTGTGGATATGTATAGAACCACTGCGTCAACTATAGAGACTCTCTTAATCCGTCTGACTAACGAGTCATTTTGTGGATATGTGTAGCACCACTACGTCAACTATAGAGACTATCTTAATCCGTCTGACTAACGAGTCATTTTGTGGATATGTATAGAACCACTGCATCAACTATAGAGACTCTCCTAATCCGTCTGACTAACGAGTCATTCTGTGGGTATGTATAAAACCACTGCGTCAACTATAGAGACTCTCTTAATCCGTCTGACTAACGAGTCATTTTGTGGATATGTTTTGAACCACTACGTCAACTATAGAGACTCTCTTAATCCGTCTGACTGACGAGTCATTTTGTGGATATGTATAGAACCACTACGTCAACCATAGAGACGCTCTTAATCCGTCTGACTAACGAGTCATTTTGTGGATATGTATAGAACCACTACGTCAACTATAGAGACTCTCTTAATCCGTCTGACTAACGAGTCATTTTGTGGATATGTATAGAACCACTGCGTCAACCATAGAGACTCTCTCAATCCGTCTGACCGACGAGTCATTTTGTGGATATGTATAGAGCCACTACGTCAACCATAGAGACTCTCTCAATCCGTCTGACTAACGAGTCATTTTGTGGATATGTGTAGAACCACTACGTCAACTATAGAGACTCTCTCAATCAGTCTGACTAACGAGTCATTTTGTGGATATGTGTAGAACCACTACGTCAACTATAGAGACTCTCTGAATCAGTCTGACTAACGAGTCATTTTGTGGATATGTATAGAACCACTACGTCAACTATAGAGACTCTCTCAATCAGTCTGACTAACGAGTCATTTTGTGGATATGTATAGAACCACTACGTCAACCATAGAGACTCTCTCAATCCGTCTGACTAACGAGTCATTTTGTGGATATGTATAGAACCACTACGTCAACTATAGAGACTCTCTTATTCCGTCT
Organism: Lepidochitona cinerea; assembly: GCA_963971465.1. Taxonomy (NCBI): domain Eukaryota; kingdom Metazoa; phylum Mollusca; class Polyplacophora; order Chitonida; family Tonicellidae; genus Lepidochitona; species Lepidochitona cinerea. The sequence goes on from OZ020559.1 coordinate 2,770,578, forward strand.
GACTAACGAGTCATTTTGTGGATATGTATACAACCACTACGTCAACTATAGAGACTCTCTTAATCCGTCTGACTAACGAGTCATTTTGTGGATATGTATAGAACCACTTCGTCAACTATAGAGACTGTCTTAATCCGTCTGACTAACGAGTCATTTTGTGGATATGTATAGAACCACTACGTCAACAATAGAGACTCTCTTAATCCGTCTGACTAACGAGTCATTTTGTGGATATGTATAGAACCACTACGTCAACTATAGAGACTATCACAATCCGTCTGACTAACGAGTCATTTTGTGGATATGTGTAGAACCACTACGTCAACCATAGAGACTCTCTTAATCCGTCTGACTAACGAGTCATTTTGTGGATATGTATAGAACCACTACGTCAACTATAGAGACTCTCACAATCCGTCTGACTAACGAGTCATTTTGTGGATATGTGTAGAACCACTACGTCAACCATAGAGACTCTCTTAATCCGTCTGACTAACGAGTCATTTTGTGGATATGTATAGAACCACTACGTCAACTATAGAGTCTCTCACAATCCGTCTGACTAACGAGTCATTTTGTGGATATGTGTAGAACCACTACGTCAACCATAGAGACTCTCTTAATCCGTCTGACTAACGAGTCATTTTGTGGATATGTATAGAACCACTACGTCAACTATAGAGACTATCTTAATCCGTCTGACTAACGACTCATTTTGTGCATATGTTTTGAACCACTACGTCAACTATAGAGACTCTCTTAATCCGTCTGACTAACGAGTCATTTTGTGGATATGTATAGAACCACTTCGTCAACCATAGAGACTCTCTTAATCCGTCTGACTAACGAGTCATTTTGTGGATATGTGTAGAACCACTACGTCAACCATAGAGACTCTCTTAATCCGCCTGACTAACGAGTCATTTTGTGGATATGTGTAGAACCACTACGTCAACTATAGAGACTCTCTTAATCCGTCTGACTAACGAGTCATTTTGTGGATATGTATAGAACCACTGCGTCAACTATAGAGACTCTCTTAATCCGTCTGACTGACTAGTCATTTTGTGGATATGTGTAGCACCACTACGTCAACTATAGAGACTCTCCTAATCCGTCTGACTAACGAGTCATTTTGTGGATATGTATAGAACCACTACGTCAACTATAGAGACTCTCTCAATCCGTCTGACTAACGAGTCATTTTGTGGATATGTATAGAACCACTGCGTCAACTATAGAGACTCTCCTAATCCGTCTGACTAACGAGTCATTTTGTGGATATGTGTAGAACCACTACGTCAACTATAGAGTCTCTCTCAATCCGTCTGACTAACGAGTCATTTTGTGGATATGTATAGAACCACTGCGTCAACTATAGAGACTCTCCTAATCCGTCTGACTAACGAGTCATTTTGTGGATATGTGTAGAACCACTACGTCAACTATAGAGACTCTCTCAATCCGTCTGACTAACGAGTCATTTTGTGGATATGTATAGAACCACTACGTCAACTAGAGAGACTCTCTTAATCCGTTTGAGTAACGAGTCATTTTGTGGATATGTATAGAACCACTACGTCAACTATAGAAACTCTCTTAATCCGTCTGACTAACGAGTCATTTTATGGATATGTATAGAACCACTACGTCAACTATAGAGAGTCTCAATCAGTCTTACTAACGAGTCATTTTATGGATATGTATAGAACCACTTCGTCAACTATAGAGACTTACTAAATCCGTCTGACTAACGAGTCATTTTGTGGATATGTGTAGAACCACTACGTCAACTATAGAGACTCTCTTAATCCGTCTGACTAACGAGTCATTTTGTGGATATGTACAGAACCACTTCGTCAACTAGAGAGACTCTCTTAATCCGTCTGACTAACGAGTCATTTTGTGGATATGTATAGAACCACTTCGTCAACTATAGAGACTCTCTCAATCCGCCTGACTAACGAGTCATTTTGTGGATTTGTGTAGAACCACTACGTCAACTATAGAGACTCTCTTAATCCGTCTGACTAACGAGTCATTTTGTGGATATGTATAGAACCACTTCGTCAACTATAGATACTCTCTTAATCCGTCTGACTAACGAGTCATTTTGTGGATTTGTGTAGAACCACTTCGTCAACTATAGAGACTCTCTCAATCCGCCTGACTAACGAGTCATTTTGTGGATATGTGTAGAACCACTACGTCAACTATAGAGACTCTCTTAATCCGTCTGACTAACGAGTCATTTTGTGGATATGTATAGAACCACTTCGTCAACTATAGATACTCTCTTAATCCGTCTGACTAACGAGTCATTTTGTGGATTTGTGTAGAACCACTTCGTCAACTATAGAGACTCTCTCAATCCGCCTGACTAACGAGTCATTTTGTGGATTTGTGTAGAACCACTACGTCAACTAGAGAGACTCTCTTAATCCGTCTGACTAACGAGTCATTTTGTGGATTTGTGTAGAACCACTACGTCAACTAGAGAGACTCTCTCAATCCGCCTGACTAACGAGTCATTTTGTGGATTTGTGTAGAACCACTACGTCAACTAGAGAGACTGTCTTAATCCGTCTGACTAACGAGTCATTTTGTGGATATGTGTAGAACCACTACGTCAACTATAGAGACTCTCTCAATCCGTCTGACTAACGAGTCATTTTGTGGATATGTATAGAACCACTACGTCAACTAGAGAGACTCTCTCAATCCGTCTGACTAACGAGTCATTTTGTGGATATGTATAGAACCACTACGTCAACTAGAGAGACTCTCTTAATCCGTCTTACTAACGAGTCATTTTGTGGATATGTATAGAACCACTTTGTCAACTATAGAGACTCTCTTAATCCGTCTGACTAACGAGTCATTTTATGGATATGTATAGAACCACTTCGTCAACTATAGAGACTTACCTAATCCGTCTGACTAACGAGTCATTTTGTGGATATGTATAGAACCACTACGTCAACTATAGAGACTCTCTTAATCCGTCTGACTAACGAGTCATTTTGTGGATATGTATAGAACCACTTCGTCAACTATAGAGACTTACCTAATCCGTCTGACTAACGAGTCATTTTGTGGATATGTATAGAACCACTACGTCAACTATAGAGACTCTCTTAATCCGTCTGACTAACGAGTCATTTTGTGGATATGTATAGAACCACTACGTCAACTATAGAGACTCTCTTAATCCGTCTGACTAACGAGTCATTTTGTGGATATGTATAGAACCACTTCGTCAACTATAGAGACTCTCTTAATCCGTCTGACTAACGAGTCATTTTGTGGATTTGTGTAGAACCACTACGTCAACTATAAAGACTCTCTCAATCCGTCTGACTAACGAGTCATTTTGTGGATATGTATAGAACCACTACGTCAACTAGAGAGACTCTCTTAATCCGTCTGACAGACGAGTCATTTTGTGGATATGTGTAGAACCACTACGTCAACTATAGATACCACCTTAGGAAATGATTATTTCTCAGAAGGGAAAGTCGAGTAATTTAGATAGAGCTTTGGTTAATTTGACAGAGTAAACAAGTTGCAATTCAATCTGACGTGAGATTAGAACAGACTTTGCCTCTGGTAAGTGTTTGCTAGTCTTAATATAGGGTAAATACAATGTGTTGATCCTACTAAAATCCACACAACTTTGAAGCTTATTTCTTTAAATGTCTATTTCTGATTTGCTTAGGTTCCATACTTTTTTTACATTGTGTAAAAATGTCAAAGAAACCGGAGTTGTATTCTGCAATTAACTTATTATATATAACACAAAAAACTGTCATTTCTAGAGGAGCTTGATGAGCTACCTTTATTTGTCAGATATCAATAGTTTATACCTGCTGTCTCTTATTGACGTTTATCGGTGCGCGTAAGAATATCTTTCCTGAATGGCGAGGGAAGGAACTTTTATTTAAATATTTCAATGAAGTTTTCAATTAAATAACCTAAGCATAAGTAGTCGGAAAACGATCCCGACAACGCCTGGTCGATGTCAAGAGAAGGCTGCCAGCAGGTAAAATATCTTTCTGGTTTTTGGTCTAGTCGTAATACAGCCAATATATAGCCAATTTTACCAAAATAAATATTCTACATTGAATCAAAAATGCCACGAGAATTAGAAGTAAATTCAACACATTCAGTTTTTTCGCTTAAGAAATCAACCTTGAAATTGCAGTAGGAAACATTTCTGCATGTACAAAAAAAAACGATCGTCTGATAAAAACGGCAAAGGGTAAAGATAATATCAACAGGCTAATTTTATAAATCACTGAGCTGCCAGAAAACTGCCATCTAGTCGCAATTCTGATATTCAACTGCAATTTGGATGGCTTCAATACCCAGATACTACAACCGATAGAAATGTTACAAATATTTGAGCTGTAACCGAGCGTAATTAGCTCCGATAAGCAAATATTTCAAGGTCATAAGACTTCTTCTTCAGAGTAATTTATACCGATAGATCTGATACAGATGTCTCAAGCACTGATACTTAACGAATCGTTTCACTGTTTTTACTAACATAATAGGCAACTATTATATTTAAACTTATGTATCTTACTGTTAGAAATTGTCTAATGTATATCTTGCATACATTTTAGAAAGGTTAGAACACAGTGTGTATTGGGATATAATGTGTGCTTACAATGATAAGATTTATCAATTTCAATGTCATATTTTGTAACCAAAGTGGAGCAATAGAAGTATTGTAATATATGAAGCGAACCCCCATTTAACAATGTGTATTTGGATTTATGTGGTCTAAGGAGGTACAAGCAAGAACACGATCTTAACAAGAAAACCAATTTCAAACTGAACAATATTTGACGTGGAAAAATGTGCTTTGTTAGTCGCTGAACAATGAACAGTTAGCGGCAGACATGACAAAAAACTCTCTCAATTAAGTTTAAGAAGATTTTCTTAGGGAAACACGAGGGAAAAGAACATTTCTACGGTTTGTGCTCCTGTAAGAGTCAAAATAAGTCTTGAATATATCAAAAGGTCTGCCGAACAAGACAGATGACTAAATGACTGTTACACTGTTCTATTATGACATCGCTGCAACGACGTCACGCTATTGTCTCACCCTGATTGGTTCTCATTCCAAAACTGCATCATATGGTTTCACGTCTTATCTTCATAGATCACGTGGGTAAAATCTATCAGGATACAAACGACATATAAGAAAGTATACCTGGGATGGTTTCCATTCTAATCGTTTCGCATACAGGCATGTTTTGTTGTTAAAAAACGGTTTTATCTGATCTAGAGATAAGACGAAATTGAGAAAAGCACAGATTTCAGATTATATTTAAGATGTGACATGTGTTATAAAGGTTAACTCTCCGCACATAAGGCTGTTCCTTAATCTTCTGTCCTAAAGACAAGATGGTCAAGTTCAGTAGAGTTGTTGGGCTGACGTTAACCCTTATTGGTACTTTACTATCAGGACTAGGTCTGTCTTTTAACACTTATGCAGTACCATTGAAGAAGACTTTTAAACTGTCTCAAACTCAAGGTAAGATTTAGTAGAGCTGAATAGTTGATAAATTGATGTTTTACGCGTCACTCAGGATTAGTTTACGTATACAGCGACGGGAGAAAACTCCGACCTTCGGCGACTATCTGGTAACGTGTCGCCCTACATTGATCAATTGCAAGATCCACTCTAAATTTCGATTTGTGGGGAGGGGGATTGAGTCGTATTTGAACCTGCCACCCATTGATGGTAATCTGAGAGGCCATCCATAATATATTAACATTTTAACTGGGTTTGTACTCATTTGATGTATGTACAATGTTTCCGTGTCATGAACATCTTAACGAAAAATTCATAGAAAGGTCTGGATTTATGCCGTAATAAACCAGAAAATAGTTCCATGCAACAGAAATGCAAAACCTGTTAAACCCAATCAAATATATACATGGCTAATGATTTGAAACTGTTTTATTTGTAGTGGAGCTACTGGCGTCATTCGCCATTTCTGGATATTCCTTGACAATTGCCTGTTCCTATATATGGAACCGTTTTGGACGGAATCCCTGTTATTTGATGATTTGGTGCCTAATTTCCACATCCTCTGTACTGCTGTGGTTTGCAACTCACCGGGAGGAATTTTTCCGACAACAAACTGGACTACTCTGTTTCCTTCAATTTATTTTATGTAAGTGTACTTTCAGCTAAATTGAATGCTTCCAATCCAATCAGAAACACGGGCAGAGGTTCTTTCCTTTTATAGAAAAACTATTTAAACGGGTAATCTGAACCCGTATTATTTTTATGAAAAAGCCCCAATTCGGACATGTGGTTTCTTGTGTTTAGACACGTCAAAGCACTTGTGCTTTAGACACATCTAAGCATTTTAGTCACTTCCCAGAGTTTTTAGACACATCTCAGCATCTGTGTGACAAACACGGTATGTAGAACCTTTTAGAGAAGATCGATCAAAAGCTGTGACGTCACAGCATCGTATGTAAATTTACGTACATACATGTAGTGCACGACCGGGTACAACGTCTCGGGCGCATGGGGACACAAGGCTTCCGTTGATGTTAGATACCTTTTCGGCCCAAAATAATTAATTTGACTTTCTGTTCTTGGTAAATGACTAGCAAATATCTGCGGAAGTTTGGTGCTAACTCCAGAGAAGGAATCCGGTAGAATTAACAAATATACCGTCTAACACAGTGTCAATTTATAATCAATCAATCAAGCAATCAATCAATCAATCAATCAATCCATCAACTTATGTAAACTGTGTTTGTATTACAGCTGGTGGATGCTGTTGTGGAGTGTTGTGTTTTGCTGCCATGGGTTTGGAGTATTGTTCCTCTCGGTACACAGGTTTAATCTTAGGATTTTATTCTTGTGTTTGTTCATTAGGAAAAATGTACTATTCATCTCTGTTCCATTTCTGTTTTCAATCTGACAAACCTCTTACACAGTTATTTCCAACAGTTGGAATTTCTTTTACAGTCATTTTAGTGCTTTGTCTTTTTAATGACATTGTCTTCAAATTCGAAACACAAGCTACGGAAAATCAAGACATTGAAGGAACTCCAATATTAAAACAAACTGAAAAGACAAACACCAATACAGACGATGATGAAGAATATAAACTTTCATCCCGTTGGAAGACATTGTTAAAATCACCCCATTTTCTTCTCGTAATTGCATGTTTTTCTCTTTTTAACGGATTGGTTTACGCCTTCATGAACAATATCACGGGATTCGGCGAATCTGTTTCACTTCCGGTTTCGTTGAATCTGGTTTACATTTATTCCATAATACTTGGTCTAGGAAGGATTATTTGTGGATATATATTCGATGTTTATGCTTCCAAAGTTGCTGGAAATATCATCCTGTTCGTCGGTTATGTGTCTTTCTGTATATCTATGGTCATTGGATTATTCAAACTAGATGACGTCACGGTCTACGTCATCGTGACTTTAGGCGCACTGGGAGCTGGTGGGGGATATGTAATTCCCATGACAATGCTGACGTCACAATTTGGAAAGGATTACTACCCCCTTATTTCAGGCTTTGGATATCTTCTTGTTGGCCCAGTGACTATCGTATTTCACGTGCTCTGTGGCATAACCTATGGCCTCGAATTGGCCAATCTCCAGTTACAAGGGATGTTCTGTAAAGACTGTTATTTCTGGTGTTTTATAATAATGTTGTCGGGTGCGATGCTGGTTATCTTTATTAAGCTGATAGATGTAATTATTACTCGTAAACGACTTACGTAACCAGTTTGGTTCAGGTGTTTCTCATCACTTTATCCTTCAAACATTAACAAAATTAAACATTGGGAGTTCATCATTTTTTCTGGTTTAATTTTCGGCCATTTTCTTGTGTATTTTCCTAATAAACAAAAAAATAGTTGTGTAAATTTGAGAGACGTCTGTTTTGTTATTTATTACATTTAAGTTTATATTATTTCCATGTTATACAGATAGTTGTTTGACCTCCATGTGAGAAAATACTGAGTACAATCAAAGTGTGTGGAGTTCGGAAGCAGTTGTCTAGAAATTACCCTGGCTTTTACGTAAATAACAGATCGGGAGACATATTGAAGTGATAGGTGCTAGGTGCTACCAAAATACAGACTTTGTTTTCGATGGCAGAAAAAAAATGCGACCGTTTAAGTACAATACAAAGTAAATGGTTGGTTTTGAACTAAAACCTATTGGTTGAGGCAATAACCTGTATGCGATCTGTTCAAATAACGAACAGGAATAACCAGGGTTTACATTTAGTATATCTTGTGACTTCTAAACATTACTGTAACGTAAAGACTAATATTGGCACAAATCTTCTAGGTTTTACTTTTTAGGAAACAAAATCAACAATTATCCGATATTTTATTTTGGAGTATTGTTTGTTTTGTCGTCTGGATTTTTTGTGATTAAATATTTAGTATCAGGTAAATTCTACTATGGAGTGGTTTTACTAAAGCCAAAACACATAGGACAACATTACTAACTATTACTAGTTGGTTAGTTGGTTGTTTTAGCTTATTGGCGCGACCATTCGTATGAATGATGTACGCCAGCAACTCGTACTACATTGTACATGGTGGTGTAGATTTATGAGCTTTCGAGATGCCTACTCTCATCATCAGATATTACAACTCACAATTAGACAATTTTACACAGGCATTATATATAGAGAAAAATATAACACAGTTAATACTTTAAAATGATACAATAAGTAGGATAAGCAAATTAGGCTTCCAAAGTAGTGAGTTTGATCAAGCCAATAACAAACTTAGCTTAGCTTTCAAAGAGTCACTTCATATTTCTAAATTAAACCCTGATTTAAATGTACAAATTTCATCGATTCCTCTCCGTTTATTCAATGTATAACTGTATGTCTCCATTAAGTATTTTAAGTCTGTGTTGTCCCAATGTTACAACACACCACCCATGGTTTTAATTTGTGCAGATCCTGTCCATTTGTATTTTGGAAGCCTAATTTGCTTATCCTACTTATATAGTACGAGTTGTCCTATGTGTTTCTGGCTTTAGTATCAGGTGTCACATGCAGTTTATCACCATCAATAGCTAGAGAATAAAGCCAATAATATACGAGATTAGAGCGTCTGAAGTGTTAATTCTATAAACCAGTACATTTAAGGCAACATGACACGTAATTATGTGGACTGCGTACATTAAACCGCAATAAATCAGACATCTTTGACTGGGCACCATTAATTCTACAGACAGTCTGTCAAGTGTCTTAGGCCAATATAGTGGGAATCATTCTATAAGAAGAAACAGCGCAGAATAATATTGCTATTTGTTTGCTAAGTAAGTGTTATGTTCTATATAATGAATGGATGTGACATATTTATACAAATCCCACCAAGTCGACAGATCCGGGGTGGGATGTATCGTTAGTGAGAATGACCGATGGACTTGGTATCCAGTGTACGGTGAAGCATGGTATCCCTCTATCATAATCCATAATGCATATTGACTGGGAAGTGTGTCCATCATTATTATAACTGTCACATAGTCCCGTATATGATCCGTGATGATGTGGTATAGGTTGACTTTGCTCGGTCAACCAGCCACAAAACCAACATTATATTCATAGATTTCAAATGAGACACGTAGGACTTCTAGAAGACTTTTCTGCTGAAAAAAACTGACCCTCAAATTGATCGTATTGGCTTGCAATTTTCACGTCGATGATTTATAAAGAAAAACACTACAGATCGAAAGGTAGCAACATCGTCTTTTTCCACAGTTTCTTTTAAACGATATAAATTTACAAATTGTATGTTTTTCGTCAGAAAGTAGAATGAACATACATTGGAATTTCAAACGCGGTACAAATCTTGAAAACAAATCTTATCTACGACCTTAATATGCCAAACTAAACGAAATATTGTCACTGTAAACCTCTCAGAACTAAAATAACAGGAGTTTTCATCGACTTTGTCATCCGGCATCTATATATACTAAGAAAAGCGTTCAGCAAATGCTTTGATTACTATCTTAAATTAACAAACCCTGAACTACTGGCTTCGTGTTTTTAATTTAAGCCTTAAGCCAAACGTCTTAAATTATAATCAACTGGTCTATCTGACACAGTAAAGACTTTCATATTTTCAGTTTCACAGAGATTTTCTCTTCTTTTTTAAGGATTTTTGGCGGCTCCATTCTACTGAATGATGTGCGCCATAACTAAAGGGTTACAGAGATTTTCTCGTTGTAGTTTTAAATCAGCCAGAGAAAGAACCCGTATTTTCAGCTTTTTACATTCTATTATTGATTTTGATATCCCCATACAGATTACACGAGCTTATACTGGGGATGTTAGATTTATGATTTAATCAAATTCTTCCCTTGATTAGAATTCGACACATTTTGGGAAATAACGACTGTTTTTTTGTGGATTCTCTTATCACGGGAAATTTCACCAACCTTAAAAGAGAGATGAGGTATTCTGACTTCTACATCCTTCCAGAAACAGTCTGATTAATTTCTCTACTGCCCACTAAATCACATACAATGATCAACTTTAACAAAATGAATAAAATCCAGATTTTTATAAAAGACCATACAAGTTTTAGACAGGGTTATCATTCATTAAAGGAATAAAAATAATGTAATAATTCTCTCGTTACTTAAAAAAGATGACACACTAAATGTAAGCGGCAGCTGTTGTTTATTTATTTATAATCGGTACATATAAAGTCTTTCAATGGCATTTAGAAGTTGGAAGGTTACAATGAGGTGAAGAATTACTTATGGATAACAACTCCTTGGTTTATTGGGTGACGACTTTTCAATGTAGTTCTTACATCGTTATCAAAGTCAATGACAAACAACAAAAATATTCGATTATATAACAGATGTGAGAATTACAAGTTGGGATAGGTACGTAATAGTATAAATGAATCCAGAAAAGTAACAATAGAATAAAGTATGGCGAGTTAAGATCACTTAGGGATGCAATGTCAAGCAGTCATGTATAATTCGTAGAACTGGAATACGTGTGTACTATGATGTAGTTTAAGACTAACCCTGTATTACATTCACGGCACTCCGACAGACCCAAGAATATAAATGGCACTGTCTCGGAATCCAGGATAAGCAATTGATACAGTGGTTTAAACGGTCTGGTCAATGTTTTACCGATATTTTGGCAGGTTATCACATAATTTATGTGCTCTTCATGTATCATCCGGGGAGAGTAAATAATGGCAGGTATCACATGGGTCGCCCATTGACGGCCTACATGTATCTCTTGACAGTGCAATCCCTCGTGGATCTAAGGGATAGCCAGGGCCCTGTCTTACGAAGCTGGGGCTCGTTCTACTAAGCTGACGTAAGTTGTGCCAGTCGCAAACGCGTGTTAAATTATAGGAACTTGCGCATGGTCGCAAGTCTAGAGGCGCAACTCTATGCTATAAACCAATGCGTAACTTTGCGCCAGCTTAGTAGAACGAGCCCCTGGCGTAAAGTTGCGCATAGGCCAATAACATGGACCAGTTGCGACTAGGGCGTAAGTTCCTATAGTTTTAACACTGATTTACGTCCGACGTAACTTACGCCAGCTTCGTAAGACAGGGCCCTGCTGTTTGCCAACTGAGAATTGATGCGCTCTACGTGTATCATCCGGGGAGAGTAAAGAATGGCAGGTATTACATGGGTCACTCATTGGCGGCCTACATGTATTTCTTCAACAGTGCAATCCCTCGTCGATCTAAGGGATAGTCTGCTGTTTGCCAACTGGCCTATTTCAGTTAACTGGTATTCTTTACACGAGTACCCCATACCGTAAACCCAGATTCCATTGGGCTGTTCGGTCGTCTTTTTTCCACGTACAGAGTATCGTATTACAAGTAAAATTCTGAATCGGAGACACCACGTAAGCTTTTTGAGAATCGCACTAAATTCTGCTGAAAACAACCTGTAGATATGCTCAGTTAAAGGAAAATGGACCCTGTCAACAACTGTACGCAATCCTCAGAATTCAGTGGGTTTGAGCATTTGCACGCGGACTGGTGATTGTGTCTGTTACATGTTGAAGCACTCGAGTGGTGTTTGTTTGTACATTCTTCATCCCGGAACTAAATTTGATGCCAAAACGCAAAAACAGAAACTTCTTCCGAAAACCGTATTCTGGAATTTAGCCACAAACTTCCATTAAGGAAAACATGTTGTTAGCAAAAAAAGAAGAGATTTTTTATGAAAGGCAGCAAAGTGTTACTTAAGTCAAAACCAGTCGCATATTTAATCTGTAATAAATGAATTTCGTTGGTAAGTGTTGTTTTAAACGAGAAACGCACATTTGTCTTCAGATTTAAAATCCAATAAGATTTGTCATTTTCTCATCCGATGAGATGATGTATTACCCGAATGGATGTAATCTGAACGGTTGATTCAGGTAGAATGTCAACTGAGGAACTTCCCGATGACATGTGACAAATAATAACTGCATCTTAACACGATTTTCGTCTCTGGAAAGCACGAGAATATCCAAAGCAATATTTGAAGCGTAATAGTAATACAAAGTTTTTACTGACGATTTTAACAGTTATTTCAAGTAAAAATGTGCGTTGTTTAGTTTCGAAACAATTAAGCGTAATAGGAAATGCTTTGCACGAAGTTTTTACTGCCGATTTTAACAGTTATTTCAAGTAAAATGTGCGTTGTTTAGTTTCGAAATGATTAAGCGTAATAGGAAATGCTTTACACGAAGTTTTTTACTGAGGATTTTAACAGTTATTTCAAGTAAAAAGTTGCGCAGTTTAATTTCGAAACGATAACTTTTTTAAACAAGACAAACGTAACGTGTATCACTAGCTTACGTCTTGGATATTTGTTTCGGAATGTTTGACTTCATAGTTGTTAAAATCAACATAAATATATAATTAGCAAGTAAGAATTATTTGTTGTATGGAATGGGACATTTGAGAACTTGTTGCCAGTTCTCCGGACATAACAAAGGCAAATTTTAAGTGGCATGAGCTGCCAAAGTGTGGATAATCTTAATTAAAACTAAATTTTGTGAATTGAGAAGTTTTTTAGTGACGAAAATATATTGTTTTGAAAATATATTGTTTAGAACTAGCTTAAGATTTCAATGAATTGACGTTCCTCCCGGTTATTTAAACTTTGTTGACATTCCTAAAGCTATTTCGGTTTGTATGTGGACTCAACAAATCCAAACGTCAATCTAAATTTAATGTAAGGGCCAATTTAATGATCTCTTTACTAAAACAGTAAGTCAGCGAAATGTACGAAAATTCTTCCAAAATTCCACCATAATATAACTCCCGAGCTGCAATACAAATACATAGAATATGAAGTTGTTGCCTAAAGATCCACTGGATATGTTCTATTGTTCCACTTGTTCGAATCCCACTCAGTCCACAAATCGGCAAATTTTCTGACTGGGTTTTCACTCGAACGACCTATGTGGGATGGTTGCCAGTTACCAGCGAAAGGTCGTGGGTTTCCTCCGGGCATAGATGCCGGGTTTCCTCCCACATTAAAACTGGCAACGCCGCCATATAAGTGAAATAATCTTGAGCTCGGCGTAAAACACCAAACAAACAAACAAACAATCTATTGTTACTGACAAAATGAATCATAAAACCTCTATCATTCCCTCTGTTTTGAATCATAGTACGATACCGATGGTCCAATTGGCTTAAATAATCCGAGGTTTGTCAATATTTCTGTCACAGTTCTACTATATCCTCTCACGCCAAATAAATGAGATAATAGAATTAAGTGCATCAAATCACACATTAAGTCCTCATTTCCCATAAATCATCTAATTAGTAACGACAGTATCTAATTAACGATTCCAGAATAATTTAGATATGATTAAACCTTCGTCGAAATCCGGTAAGCAAATAACACATTTCTAGGGTATTGCGTTCCTATCTACCATTTGGATCCTATCGTCCATTTATTGAAATTTGTACAATACTATTTTATACGTAGAAGAGAAGAAATGTCACTGTTTCTGACTAACCGAGAGAAGGCGCTGTTTAGGACTATCCTTCTAGTGCCTTCAATATGGTGTAATGGGACGTTTCACATTTCCCCATTCATAGACTTCTGCTAACATTAATCAAACACTGCTAATAGGCTCTATGGAATTTTAAAAAATAAATGTTGTGATATTTGGTGAGCTCCAGAATCAGCTGATAGTTTAGAAACAAATGACTTCATTTACTCGGGAGAATAAACTGAAATTGTATCTGCCGGACAAACTCGTTTTTATTTTCATCGATAGGTCAAAGTACGAATCCTACTCATTAAAATAAAACCTACTGAGTGCGGGTTCCATGCGATCGCACAATGTGTGAAGTATTCAGGTACCCACAGATTGTGACAAAATGCGGGATTTCACCCCATAATTAAACAGGAAACGCGCGCTAAATAAGTGAACTATTCTTGAGCGCATGACCTCAAATATCGATCAATTTTACATTTTCAGAGACAATTATGCAATGTTGGCAGATGACGGGCTCCCCAACATTGGCTTGATTAACAAACCACCCATTAACCAATGTTGACCGAGGGTTGGCTGACAAACGTTGGCAAATGGTTAAAACCTTATTGATCAAGCTGTAAGTCCCTATTCATACACCATCTTTCTTTTATTCAGGGATCGCGGGTTCGAATCCTAATCAGTTAAAAAAAAAAATGGAAAAGTTTTCTGACTGGGTTTTGACTCGAACGACCTATGTGGGATGGTTGTCAGTTACCACCGGAAGGTCGCGGGTTTCCTCCGAGCATAGAGCCCAGTTTCCTCCCACAATTAAACTCGCAACGCCGCCATATAAGTGAAATAATCTTGAGTGCGGCGTAAAACACCAAGCAATCAATACATCAATCTAGTGCCTTCAATATGTTGATTAACAAGAGAACAATGAAATCTATCGTTAACGTCTTTATTTCACTTAGACCACTACTGTGGTATATAAGGTACATGATTAAGGTTGGACATCCATGCAAAGAGTCATGTACAGTGACAAAGCTAAAGATATAACGTATATCTTTACTGAGCACAGTTTAATTAAACATGGTTTTTAACCAGTATGAGGGTTTTTGATATATTAACTAGAAAATACACATGTGTAACACACAGTGAAGCAACACGTGTTCTTATACAAGGATTAATACGACAATGTTGATCGAGGTACTGATGTCTTGTATCTACAAAGAAAGAACACGTCAGTACCTTATGGAGTTTATCTTCCAATTCACCATTATTACAAAGGGCGTGGTTTGTACAGATAACTTATGATTCGATGTCCGAAATTTGAGATTTGTAGATACCTTCTAGGTATTTTTCAAATTGGACGGACTGTTTAGGATAAGTATATAGCTGTCCTTTGGTAGAAGATAAGACAGATTCTTTCTAGTGTTGATTAAACTTTACTCTGTTTTTATTTTTATTATCCGATTTGATGGAAGTTTTACCAAATATAGTCCCTGCTAGTACCTTCTAAAATAGCTTAGACACAAGATATCCATTTATGACCGTGAATACACCTTTGCTTATCCGAAAGGAGTGCCTTGTATAAGAGTGATGACAGTTTGTTATCTGGTATTGAACGAACTAATCTCTCTTAATAGGAGATCATCAGTTTCACCATACGCCATAACAATTTCATTGTTTCTCACATAGAAAACACAAACAATGAAAATCTCGATGGAATTTTTCTATCGGCAAATATTCCGATAACAACTATTTAATCCGGGTTTCTTTTTCTCATCTAAATGAAAGAATTAGGCTTTGTTCAGTTGCGCCATTTGAGATAATCTTCCTACATTTTTTTATACACACCGTATTCCTTTTTATCAAGATAAAGACAGTAAAAACATGCCTTGAATTGTAAATACCGTTAATCAATTAAACTCGGTGAAAATGGCTGATCAGTATTCGGGTCACAGGGTACAAATTTAATCAAGAAGAATTTTCCCAGTTTGCTGAAAATTGACCAGGAGAAATGTTCTTCTCGGAATTGTTAAATAAGGATCCCCCCACCCACCCCCACGCGGTTACTTGTATCCTCTAATCCATTATGGGGACCCCTGGCTCAGTCGATTACCCCTCAGTCCGACATAGGCATTCTATCGATGCGGTGCAGGTTCGAATCACACTCAGATCAAACACAATTTTAAAAAAAATGTCAGAGTGGCTTTTTCACTCGATCAGGGTTAACAGAGTAATGATTTATTATATCATTCTACAGTTTTTGTCTAAGCAAGTACAGGCACTGCTGTTATTATTGAAGAACGTGTTGTTTTTCAGTATAATCGAAGTGAATTAGTCAAAAACCTAAACCAAATTGCAACTCCTACATTTTCAACCTGTGTGTAGCGAAATCATCCCTTTCAAAGTAAAATACTTGATGAGATTGGTTATCGTCTAACCGAGCGTTTCTGACCGTGGATTTCTGACTGTGGATGTCTGGCCGAGGATTTCTGACCGAGCGTTTCTGACCGTGGATTTCTGACAGTGGATGTCTGGCCGAGGATTTCTGACCGAGCGTTTCTGACCGTGGATTTCTGACTGTGGATGTCTGGCCGAGGGTTTCTGACAGAGGATGTCTGTCCGTGGGTTTCTGACCGAGGGTATCTCTGACCGAGAGTATGTGTGAGAACATCTCGATCAATGGGGTTATAGAAAACATTTATGTCGAACTCCTTTAGAAATCGAGTTTACCTTCATCTCTTATTGCGAGTGTTCTATCGATTGATCCCAAACCGAGAGTGGATGAATTCTGTGTGGTTTGGTGAGCAACTGTGTACTACCAAAGGGATTGGCTCAATAACTAATGTAGCTTTTAACAACCTCTTTCTTAACATCACAACCCTGAAGGTTAGCTTCCAAATTTACAAGACAAACGTGACTTTGGTAGGACCAGGAAAGCATCAACATTGAATCCCTGTAATTGTTTTATCGGTTTCCTCAGTCCACTCTCTGGTGACCTTATGTTGTTGGTAAAATGGCGAATCCAACAACGCCTATTTCTGTTATATGGATCCACTTGGACCATAAAATTGCGATGCGAGTTGGCTTCGTTGTAGAAATCTGCTTAGGCTACATCATAAAATTGTTTGTAATTTTTTTTCGAATGTATCCTAAGTGGCCAAGGGCCATTTTACGGTGCGCAACGACCATATCATAGGTTTTAAATACTTTATTACAACAACCTATGAAAGGGTGTAAAGGTATATATTATGTATATATTTTAACACAATTAGACAAGAAGATTTTCCGTGTGATTTTGTGTTCTTAAATATAAGGGGATTCTACAAAAGCTAGCATTCACAGGCACAGACACGGTCTTAAATCCCAAGGTAATTAACCTGCTCCCACCTCTTAATGCAATTCCGAACTTAAAACCAAAAAACTAATGAGAAATGATTTAGGCATCACAACGAAGTAAATTGTTTGTCAGCAAAACGAGCTTTCGACACCTTTAGCGATGTTTTCACCAAATGTAACCTGTGAAATAAATAACCTTTACACTTCTTGAAGACATCGGTATAGGTGTCGAAAGTTGGCGTTGTTCACAAACAGTTTACTTCGTGGTGATGCCTTAATTATTTCTCTTTAGTATGGAACCCACGATTAAAGAGAGTTTGAAACATTTCTTACAACGAACAAACTGTTTCCAACGGAGGTAGACAAATCTCTTGGTCGCAGTTTTATTGTAGGTTTGACAACTTTAAGAATTTTCTTGTTTCCTTATAACCCATATACCTTTTCAGATAAACTTAATATACAATCATTTAAAAGCAGAAGTGTTAAATGTTCTGTGGGGCTAAATGTGCTTGATGTAGTTACACATTTCACGGGTTATGGATCTTCATAGATATTCGTATCTATTTGATTCCGTCGTTTGTTTACATCAGTTTACTCCAAGTGTTTTATAATAGATACGACGTCGTTATATAATTATCGTAATACGGAAATTTACACTTTCACAAGAATTGATATAAAACCTGCTTTTAGTAACCAAATTATGTGCTACGTAAGTCGTTTACGAGTAAGAATTACATCTATCAACTTAATTAAGATAACCAGCAGTGCAGCAGACAACATTATCACAAAACACCAGAAATAACAGTCTTTACAGAACATCCCTTGTAACTGGAGATTTGCCAATTCGAGGTCATAGGTTATCCCACAGAGCACGTGAAATACGATAGTCACTGGACCAACAAGAAGATATCCAAAGCCTGATATAAGGGGGTAGTAATCCTTTCCAAATTGTGACGTCAGCATTGTCATGGGAATTACATATCCCCCACCAGCTCCCAGTGCACCTAAAGTCACGATGACGTAGACGGTGACGTCATTTAGTTTGATTAATCCAATGATCATGGCTATACAGAAAGACACATAACCTACGAACAGGATGATATTTCCAGCAACTTTGGAGGCATAAACATCGAATATATATCCACAAATAATCCTTCCAAGACCAAGGATTATGGAATAAATGTAAACCAGATTCAACGAAACCGGAAGAGAAACAGATTCGCCAAATCCCGTGATATTGTTCATGAACGCGTATACCAATCCGTTAAAAAGAGAAAAACACGAAATCATGAGAAGAAAATGGGGTGATTTTAACAATGTCATCCAACGGGAGGGAATTTTATCTTCCACAGTATCTTGTGCTTTGCCATTTGTCTTTTTAATATGATTCTTTGACAATATTGGAGTTTGTTCCATGTCTGGGTTTTCCTTATTTAGGGATTCTTGTCTGAACATGACGTCATTTAAAAAACAAAGTACTAAAATAACAGTGAAAGAAATTCCAACTGTTGGAAATAACTGCGAAAGAGGCTTTTCCGTTTGGAAGTAAAAATGAAATAAAAATGAATAATAGACTTTCCCTAAAGCACCTGCACAAGTATAGAATCCCAAGGTTAAACCCGTGTGTTCAGACGAAAAATACTCCAAACCCATGGCAGAAAAACACAACACTCCACAGCAGCATCCGCCGGCTGTAACATTGAAACAATAATAATCGTTAATAAGTTTTTGCAGAAAATTAATTTGCTGGAAGTAACCACTAGTTTGTTGAAACGTTATATATATAGAAATTCATATTAGAAACAATAATTTAAAACATAGTTATTTTTGTGATCTATCGGACATTACTATTAATATTTGAGCGTGCCTAATATATCATTATTAGTTAAACCCAACACCTTAGTGAAGCCACTAAGATAGAATAGGTCTATGTGAAAGTAACTTTGCAAAAACACCTTAAATGGTTTGGCAGAAAGTTGCGATTATTTAGTTTAGGAAATATTTGATACGCCAAAGTAGCAGTCCCGTCTGAATGCGGTTTCATATTATTTTCAGTTTTGGCTAAACGTTAATGTAGTAATTTCCATGGTGATGATTAGAACTGTATAAGAGAGATGAACTTCACCATGATTGATCGATTAAAAGGTGAATGTTTACACCACACTCAAGATTACTTCACTTATATGACGGCGTTGCCAAGTTTAGTGGGAGAGGAAACCGTCCACATACGGCGATCGAGTGAAAAATCCACTCAATTTTTTTTCCATTTTTATTTGGTCTGAGTGGGATTTGTGGGAGATTTCACCATAAAAATACTTACATAAAAGGAATTGCAACAGGCAGAGAATTTCTACATGTTGTCGAAAAAAATTAACACGTAGAGTTGCTAGCCAGAGTATTCCAGAAGATGACACCAAACACCAAATCATCAGATAACAAATATTCCGACCAAAACGATTCCAGATAATGGAACCAACAACAGTGAAAGAAAATCCACAAATGACAAAAGAAGCCACAAGCTCCACTGCAATAGAGAGATATTAGTATTTAAATTATTTGTCATGCTGATTTACAACACACTAACAAAACCAAATGTTTGGATGTCTTTACACCAAACATACGGTAATACACACAGCGAATTAGCGGTTACAAATTATGTCGGAAGAAAATGGCACTAGAGATTATTACACTAAATTTTTGCCTGGTGTATTGGTCTGAATACCTTTGATGGGATTGTGATGCAAACTTCATCGCACTATTTTCAGATTCTTCAGCAAGGTACCCCCTGATGCAAAATCAAACGTGCGAATGCAGTACGAAGCGAAAAAGTAACGCTTAGTGCTTCTCTCTGGGTCATATTATTTGGGATAGCTGTATGAGCATAACGTCATTCACTCACGCCTGAGCCATTGTGTTCAAAGTGGATTTACTATGTGTCACATGTTCCAAGCACTATTGCGAAATCATACTTATTTGAACGACCATTGAATGGGTTTAAGGTTTGTCAAGTTGTGCAACGTTCTAAGAGTGACCAATAAAGCCGGATCATTACCTTCAGTCTGCGACAGTTTAAACGTTTCCTTCCACGGTACTGCATAAGTATTGAATGACAAGCCGAGTCCTGACATTAGAGTGCCTACAAGGGTTAGCGTCACCCCAACAGCCTTTGTAACCTTGTCCAACTTGTGGGCAAATGTGCCAGGACAAGAGGCAGAGACACGGTAATATATCCACCTTGAAAAACTTATACCAGATGTGACACGTTTGGCTTAAAGATAACCTTTGATATATGTTTGTCCCTTAGTCCGAGATAAAATCTCATGTAGAGCTTTTTGCTCTCTGCACCGGAAGAGTTTATATATAAAACTAAGAAATTCATTAATCATCACGTTTTTTATCACGTTTTCTAAAGTATATAATATCCATTTAACTGCGATAACTGATATTGTACAAAAGTACATTTTTTTAAACATTTTTCAAAACATTTCTGGAATATATTTTTTTTAGTCTGGCCCCCCAGATGTCGTGACCCGTGGATATATATGAATGAACGTAAAATCAGTATAGTCTGATAAAAGCTAAATTTTAACTGGTAAAAGCATTTTGCGTTTCTTTTCATCTTCAAGCCAGCTTGGATAGACCTACGAAGTATTTCATTTTTATGTTCTGAATCTCGAACAGGCGTCTGTTAGGATATAAAGTATTTAAACGGACACAGTAGAAAAATCAGAAGAAATCTATCTCGGATAAAAAGAACGACCACAAGTCAATTTTCCGCTAGGGAGTTTACTGTTGCCAATGGTTCATTGTATAATATTATCTCGTATTGGGAGAGTCCGTATTGGCCTTGTTTGCTCGAAATGAAAGTCAATTAATAAAATACAATATTACACTTCAAAAAAGAAAAATAATCACATTCAAATTATATGTCGTTAATACGTTTTTTTTATTTCAAATCAGCCTCAACAGGTCCAATGTAGCCAGTAAAAGAGACGATAACAAAACATGCATATAAACAATCGGACAATAAAACAGAATAACTATATAGATAGGCGAAGAAAACAAATATATACATGTAATAAAAAGCTAATACAAAAATGTGCTTATATATCGAAAATAGAATAAGACAAATAGAAAAAAAAAATAAAAAATAGATAAATAACAAAAAATGAAAAAAAATAAATAAAAAAAACATAAATAAAAATAAATTAAATTTTTAAAAATCTGATATAGAATAAATGGTAAATATGTAACTGTACGAGACATAAGCACAACAAATCATTAAAGAAATTATCACATTAAAAACGAATATCTTTGCACCTAGATTTAAAAGCGTTTCTAGGTGTAACAATGTCGAAAATATAGATGTAAAAACGTGTTCGAGCCCATCTTTCTAAAAGCAAACACTGTGTAGAAATCAAGGAAACAACACATGAGTTCAAGTCCGAAAACAGCTGTTGACAACATACGCCGTTACACTTAGGCCGCTGTAGTAGACATTGGAGATGAAAAGGTTGGATGAACGTTTGGACATCACCTGTTGATCCACAAGCTGCGACCGTAATAAGCATTAAGTTGAGCACTTCGTTTTTTCTACTCGGTACATATTGAACTGTGTCCCCTGTATTATCTGTCCACATAAACCATTTGGAATCAGTCAACAGTCAGCGATCTCTAAAAAAAACTAAATCTACTAATCTGAGATTGAAGCAGCTTTACAAAATAGGCCAGAAATGAGAAGGAAAAAATCCCCGTCAAGACTTATCTATAACCGTTATTTGTGTCACATATGTTGTCTATAGTATAAAATATAAAATTTGTATTGTGTTGTTTAAACTGACTTTATGGAGACATGATGAAGCCGGGCAGGTTGCTTGCGTTAACTTTTACTGTCGTCGGTACTCTATTCTCCGGACTAGCGTTATCGTTCAATACCTATGCCGTCCCGCTGAGAAAAAAACCTTCAACTGTCTCAGATTCAAGGTTAGCAATATACGTCACTACAACCAGAAACTCCATAACGTTTCCTTTCTGCTTTAGTAAGACTATTGTCATTTACCACTTTCAAGTTTTCATTTGTTCACTTCTTGGTATATGTGGGATTTAATCTTTGAACATTTAATGCATAGTTTACTTACTAAGTCTTTCATCGTTCCATCACAGTTGAACTGATGGCATCCTTCACGATATCTGGTTTCTCTATGGCAATCCTGAGTTCTGTCATCTGGAACCGGTTTGGGAGACTACCATGTTATTTCCTGATTTGGTCTTTAGTCTCCATATGGTCTGGATTGATGTGGATAGCAACTCATCACGTGGAGTTCTTTCGACAGCGAATTCCACTTCTCTGTTTTCTTCAATTCATCTTAGGTATTTACAGTTTACGATTATGTATGTTTAAGATAGGCCCTAATTATCGTTCCAAGTACGTGTGGTTTATGGTATGAAGTTTTACAAAATTAACATTTCTTGGGGGCAAACAATGATTCCTTCATTTCAAAAGGCTTTATTTGTTTAAATGCAAACTTAAATTGTGACATTCATGCAATCTTACAGATAGGACTATGTTGTCAACAAACTGCACAACTATTTCTCTCTTACAGGCGGAGGATGTTCCTGTGGACTTGCGTGCTTTGCCGCTATTGGCGTGGAACTACTTTCTTCACGATACACTGGTCTAATGTTAGGAATTTACTCCTTTGTTTCTGCAGCAGGCAAAATGTACTATTCGTTTATTTTTCATGTTTGTTTTAAATCTGACAATCCTCTTTCTCAATTCTTCCCAACCGTGGCCATTTCTTTTACTGTTATTATAATTCTGTGCGTAATTTGCGATAATTTTCCTAAGTCGGAAACACAACAAGAAAACAAGAAGAAAGACCTAGAGATAACACCTATATTGACTCGGCATGATAAACCTACTGCTAGTTTTAATGGGGATGAAAGTTCCGAACATATATTACCATCCCGTTGGAAGACTTTGCTAAAATCAACCCATTTTCTTCTCATGATTTCGTGTTTTTCTATATTTAATGCATTAGTTTACGCCTTCATGAACAATATTACGGGATTTGGCGAATCTGTTTCACTTCCGGTTTCGTTGAATCTGGTTTACATTTATTCCATAATCATTGCTGTTGTTGAAATCATTTGTGGATTCCTATTAGACTTTTACGCTTCAAAAATCATAGGGGATTCAATACTTCTCACAGGATACGCATGTTTCTGTATTGCCATGACGATTGGATTGTTTTGGTTCAATGACGTCACAATCTACGTCATCGTCGTTCTTAGTGCTTTAGGGTCAGCTAGTGGATATATCCTCCCCCTTGTAATGTTAACATCAGACTTTGGAAAGGATGTTTATTCCTTGATAATGGGGTTTGGGTTGAGCCTCCTCAGTCCATTGGCTATTGCATTTCACGTTCTTATTGGCGTGACCTATGACCTCGAACTGGAAAACCGGAAGGTGAAAGTCCTTTATTGTAAAGAGTGTTATTTTGGGTGTTTCGTAATAATGCTCTGCAGTACAGTTTTTGTCACTATAATAAAGTGCATTGACCTATTCTTAAATTGTAAGAAACACAAATAAAATTAACAAGAAAGAAATACATTTTTTTTTCATTTTATACAAAGAACTATTAATACAATGGTTATGGGCAAGACAATATTGAAACTAGAAAATCCATTAACACTCATACCGAAATTAATTCACACTCATATGCATAGCAGTGTGATCCATGTTTGTGTTTATCTTGTATGTACATACCCGTGTCCTCTGCCACTCGCCTCAAATCACAACCCGAAACATTGACTCAAAATGTCATGTTATTCTTAGGGTTGTTTACTTTGCCTTACATTGTATACTGCTGGAATGTTTGATCTTTAGGCAATAATGGTGAAACCATTTTCTTACAATAAAATCTGAACGGAGAATAATTGGATATCGAGACCAATTTCCCAGCTGCTAGTATCACTGTGAGTTCATCGATTCTCCATTTTCTTCCGAAAATTGCTACTCCTAATATGGCACACAGCTGACAATATCGACTCTGAGATTCGACGTCAAGCTCAATTTGTTCACTTCATACGATCTAACTTAATTTGACTTGACGGCAAATGATGCCTTTGGCTGTTGTTGTTAATCAAGTATATGTTTTACTGAAGAATTAGTCGTCATGAAATAAGTTACACAGTTTTGTTGTGTCACCTGAGACCTTAGGAATAATTACCATTAGAACATGTGATCAATTTGTTAGAATGGTACATTCTGATTGTCATTGGTCATTGGCTTTATTCGAACCCGCCGGTTGTAGACATGAGTATACCATTACATCACTTTGGCTAACAGTTGCACCTTGCTTCAATGTGAATATTCACAAAACTAAGAATGTATGTACTTTATTAATAGATTCTTCTATGGAGCTGTTTTACTAAAACCAAAACACATAGGACAATATGTGTTTTGGTTTTACTTTATTAATGGCCCGGATTTTTTCACCGGTTAATTTACTAATTCAGTAATTTCCCTGATGATGATTACAGCTTGCTTTCGAAACACTGACTTCATCACGTATGGAAAGTTAAGAATGCTAAACTATCGGACTTTGGTATATCTTATACGCAGCCAATTTTCTACTATTCGACAAAACATGACATCAATTTCTTGGTCTAGTATTTTCTGATTGTCATTAGATTTATCCGAACCATCCATGAGTATTTAAGAAATAATGAATAGATTCTCTACGTATAAGTTTTGATAACTGCAAAACAAAAGGTGTGTTCATTGTCTCTAGACTTCACTTTTTCTTATAGTTATCACAGTATATATGCAGCAAACCAATACATTGTCTCTAGACTTCTCTTTTTCTTGTAGTTATCACATTATATATGCAGCGAACCAATACATTGTCTCTAGACTTCACTTTTTCTTATAGTTATCACAGTATATATGCAGCGAACCAATACATTGTTTCTATTCTATCACAGTAATTTTTATTTAGAGAAAAAATTAATTTTATTAGTTTTCTTTATTTTGTATTTAAAACAACTAAATTGCAACCGCTACGTTATTGCTGAATAGTTTATCCGTGATCGCCCCATGCCAGAATTTATACCTAAACAAGCGCAAATAGCTGTGGCCCCAAGGCTAGCAGTATTTGCTGACTGTGGGAATACTGGTAATAAGGTTACTATCGAATTTTCTACTCTGAGCAAAACCAATTGTCTTATTATTTCTTGTCACTCGTTGATATGCCAATCGTTTTTTTTTTATGTATACAGTTTCAAGGTATATGTTATTGATGAACAAAATATCGATTTGAAACAATATCTACCGTTCACCGCGCAATACAATGAATCTAATTTAAACGAATATATCTGTCTTTCTTTCACAATGGTACCAACTTATTTCAAATTTTATTTTCATTTGTCACTAAGGCCGATCAAAATAACCCTATCAGGTTGGGCGGAGTCTTAAAATTCACTTACGGTCACTAAAATGTAATTTAGCAAAACTGCCAATAAAATTTAGCTGTGATGTCCACTTCCCTAAATTATATATAAATTAGCTGACCATTAACCAATCGCCAGTCGTTCTGCTAAGTGTCAATGGAATCGACTCAGCCGGCGGGCGCTATGTGCTGTTCGCAGGCAAAGACGCTTATATGTCCTGGTATGTGGGAAAACTGAAACCATTGTAATTTAGAATTTTATGCTAAAAAATTTCATAAAAACTATTTTCATTTTTGTACAGGTATTTGTTATTCTCGTTGTTCTTCTCGTCTGCCGATGTTTCTTCTTTCACTTCACCGCCGTCTGTGGACTATCACACGCCGTACTTCAATCAGGTCGCTGTTAGCTGCACCGATTTACAAAAAAGAAAAATAATGCGCACTATACACGGATGAATATGTTCTGCAATTTATCCTCATTAGGTAATTGTACTCCACATCGTTTCTATAAGCTCCCCGCAAGATAGTTCTGTGGAGTAAGAAAGAACTGATTTGCCGGGCATTTTTCTCTGAGCATTTGGTTATAGTTGAAACATGTTCGGAAACCGTATTTGAACCGATACTGGAGTACTGCTAGTAACGTCGATATTTGGCTATTTGTTGATGAAAACCAGAATTTATTTGGAACAAATGCAACTTAAAACAGGAACGTGCTTTATGGTCACAGGATGCTGAAAGCAAAATTTGAAAACCGTATCTGAATTGATACTTGGTTACCCAGCTAGTCGATAACATCAAGTAACTAAAAATGATTACGATTGAAGCTGATTTGAAATAAAAATAAACGAATTAACGACATTAATCATTGTTATCATGGTCATTTCTAGATAAACAAAAAGGTCAAGTTTCTATAAATGTGCAAAATGGAGGTATGTATGATAAAAAAATTCTAAAGGTCTCCATATGTGTGTGAGTTAGTCAGCTCACAACTGAGCTCTATTATGATATCAATCAGCTTTTGGGACGCTATATAATTTGAATGAGATTATTTTTCTTATTTGGAGTATTATATTGTATTTTATTAGTTGACTTTCAATACGAACAATAATGCAACTACGGACTGGGCCAATACGGGATTTTATTAATTGACTTTCAATGTTATTGGCAAAATACGGAGAAACGGTCACACTCATACAGGGCTTACCAGGGCCAATACGAACAAACTGTGCTAATATGAACAAACAAGGCCAATACGGACTGGGCCAATACGAGATCAAACATGGCGACCATTTCATTGCTATCACTTCAAAATCCAAACGCCATTTTTCTTGAAATCAACAACAGAAAAAAAGAAAATAGTCAATGTTCAGTTAAAGAAAAACAAATATTCCGTCTATGTCATATGATAAATTAAAAATTGCCTTTATAATAATTTGTAAAATCAAAGAAATATGTTTCTATGTTTTATGTACAAAAGGGGGAAAACTCTTGGTACACTAAACCTAGATTTTTTAAAAGAAATTTTCAAGAAAATAATAGTTAACTTTCCTTGCGAATGTGTCTACAAAACATTATTTTTTATAAATAATGTAAATATTCTATGAAAAATAACATTGATAGCCAATTAATAAAATGTTCATTAATCAGGATATTCCCTATTGGCATTGTCACAGGTCCTCGGACAGCCGTATTAGCCCTCGGCCTTCGACCTCGGACCAATACGACTATCCTCGAACCTGTAACAATGCCAATAGGGAATATCCTGATTAATAGCATTATAATATTATTCAATGAACCACGGGCAACAGGAAATCATGGTAATTTATTGACTGATGTTAAAGACAAAGAGTCCCATGGCTGTAAAAAGTATAGTGTTTATAATGTAACATGTGAATGTGGTGAAAATTATATTGGTGAAACAGGTAGACCTTTAGTCCTTAGAATAAACGAACATAAGAAAACTGTTCAAACTGGTGACATTAACAAATCTGCGATAGCAGAACACAAGTTTAAATGTACAAAACAAGTTTAAATGTACAAAACCTATTAAATGGGAAGAGGTAAAAACTTTATCTTCAGATAAAGACTGGAGGAAAAGAAAAAAAATTAAAGAAGCTTTCTGCATTAAAAAACTTAACCGTTCAGTAAATAGAGACCGTGGTATACAAATAAGTAAAATATGGAATAAATTTGTAAAATACATGGAATAATTTTTATGTAAACTTATTATGTATATTGATTTTTATTTAGCTTGTTTATTGTGATGCGTTGAATTGTAAAGTTAACTTATTGCGTCATTTTGTATTGTAACGTTAGCTTATAACGTCATTTTGTATTATCACATTAACAGATGTACGTCAGTCTTAATTTATATCATTTTGTAGATTCCGACGTCAGAATATTGCTAACAAAGTTACTAAGAAATGTTTGAAACTCTGTTTAAACTCTCTCTTAAAAAAGATAATAAGTTTTTACATAAAAATTATTAAATGTATTTTACAAATTTATTCCGTATTTTACTTATCTGTATACCACAATCTCTATTTAATGAAAAAAGCTTCTTTCATTTTTCTTTTCCTCCAGTGTTTATCTGAAGATAAAGTTTTTACCTCTTCCCATCTAATACGTTTAGCACATTTAAAGGCACACTTGCCGCGAAAATCAAGAATATTGTTTACATTAAAAACGAAAGTCCGTTTTCTGTATTTTTCCCAGACAATATAAGTTAGGAACTTTCTATTTTTACCAAAATTTAAAACTTTGGACGTCACTTTGTACTTTGTATTAAATATGGTAGTGTTGTGGTTCCTGATTTTTCTGTCCTGTTGTCTGAAGAGCTGTGTTTGCATTTATCTTTCATTGATTGATTAATAACTTTACTAACTGTAGTCGTTTTATATCCATGGTCGATGAATACTTTGGTTAAGTGATCCAGTTCTGCTTTTAGACAACTGAGGACGTGATGATGTCTTTAATTTTTTATCATTAACATAGTTACTGTTGCAAACAATTCCCTGATTGGCCACTTAACGCATTTGTGTCTTTTCTTTAATATATATGTCCATATTTTGAAATATTAAATTCAGTTACACTTGACGAAGACACCGGCACAGGTGTCGAAAGCTTGTGTTGTTCAAAACCAACTGACGACGTGGTGATGTCTTACATTTTTTATCATTAAGAAAGAGGTTGTTAAAAGCTACATTAGTTATTGAACCAATCCCTTTGGGAATATACATCTGCTTACCAAATCACACAGAATTCATCCACTCTCAGTTTGGGGTCAATAGATCGAACACTCGCAATAAGAGATGAAGGTAAACTCGATTTCTGAGAGAGTTCGCTATAAATGTCCGATCACAATTGGTTGATATGTTGGAACAGATTCCGTCGGTCAGAACCCAAAATCTGAAACACAAAATCAGAAACCAATGGAGACACACAATTAGTCAGAAACCTAGGTCAAAAACCCACGGAGACAAACAATTAGTCAGAAACCCACGGCCAGAAATCCACGGTCAGAAACCCACGGAGACACACAATTAGTCAGAAATCCACGGGTCAAAAACCCACGGAGACACACAATTAGTCAGAAATCCACGGGTCAAAAACCCACGGAGACACACAATTAGTCAGAAATCCACGGGTCAGAAACCCACAGAGACACAACCTTAGTCGTAATCATACGGTCAGAAACCCTCGATCAGAAGCTATCGGTCTGAAGTCCACGGCAAGAAACAGTCAATTAGAAACTCTCGGTCAGAAACTAACGGCCAGAAACCTTCCGTTAGACAGTGACCAATCTCATTAAGTATTTTATTTTGAAAGGGGTGATTTCACTACACACATGTTGAAAATGTAGGAGTTGCAATTTGGTTTAGGTTTTTGACTAATTCATTTCGGGCATACTTAAACATAACACGTCCTAGATTAATTATAACAATAATAACACCAGTGCCTGGCAGTACTTGCTTAGAAAAAAAATGTAGGATGATATAATAAATCCTTACTCTGTTAAACCCTGATCGAGTGAAAAAGCCACTCAGACATTTTTTCTAAATTTTGTTTGGTCTGAGTGGGATCTGCACCGCATCGATAGAATGCCTGTGTCGGACTGAGGGGGAAGCAAATCCTACATTAGGAATGCCAAGAAGAACATTTCTGCTGGTCAATTTTCAACAAACTGAGAAAATTCTCCTTGATTAAATTTGTACCCTGTGACCCGAATACCGATCAGCCATTTTCACCGAGTTTAATTGATTAACGGTATTTACAATTCAAAGCATGTTTTATCTGTCTTTTTCTTGATATTAAAACGGAATGGGATGTGTGTAAAAAATGTAAGAAGATTAACGCAAATTGCGCAACTGAACAAAGAAGAAAGCCTAATTCTTTCATTTAGATGCGAAACGGAAACCCTGAGTAAATATTTTTCGGAATATTTAATTACATTTGCCGATAGAAAAATTCCACATAGATTTTTTTGTTGTGTTCTTAATATGAGAAAAATACAATGTTTATGTTATACGGTGAATCTGGTAGATATCCACTTAGAATTCATATTTAGAAGCTGAACATCCGAGTGTGTCTCGTAAAGCGGTAAGGTTTATGTTTAAACACGTGGGCGTTTCACGTTAAACGCGCAGGTTTATCGCAAAAATGTTGCCGTTTCGTCTTTTTGCAGTGTATTCGTCAGTAACCATTTTCAAAAAAGCCGTGTCCAGTAATGAGGCTTTAAATCTATAGCTTTGTCACTGTAACGAATATGACTCCTTGCATGGATATCCAACCGTAATTGTACTTTTAATAATAATAATAATAATAATAATACTTTATTTCAGACGAAAATTACGTCCATATAGTTGTACCTTATATACCTTATACCTTAGTAGTGGTCTAAGTGAAAGTTCAAGATAGATTTCATGTCTTGATTGTTGCCTGATGAGACGGTTAGTTATTGCCCCATATTATATTACAATAAAAAATATAAGAGTAAAATAG
Source organism: Lepidochitona cinerea (assembly GCA_963971465.1). Classification (NCBI taxonomy): domain Eukaryota; kingdom Metazoa; phylum Mollusca; class Polyplacophora; order Chitonida; family Tonicellidae; genus Lepidochitona; species Lepidochitona cinerea. The sequence goes on from OZ020559.1 coordinate 2,801,376, forward strand.
GCTGAAATATAGGGACTTGAAAGTTTTGTGTTCATACAGTCTTTAATGTTATAAATAACGCCAATATTTCTGCTGAGTTTGGAAGACAGTTTTTGGATATGAGTAAGCCAATTAAGTTTGTTATTAAACTATACACCCAAAAAACTTTCCTCGAATTCAATTATTGTTTCGTTGATCTTTATCTTTAGTAGAACAAATCTTTGGGGCCGGTTTGGTTTGAAAAGAATGCTCTTGGTTTTGCAGGTATTGACAGAGAGCTTTTGACAGCAGAACCAGTTGAACAGTTTGTTTGACTCGTTATTTGTATCGAGTGCTAGGGAATCAAGGTTGGGAGAAGAAAGTGGAAGACTTGTGTCATCTGCAAAGAGGATGGGATTGTCACTGGCCTTGATAATTTCATTAAAACCAAAACACATAGGACAACTTGTACTACTTTGTACATGGTGATGTTTTAATATGAGCTTTCGAGAGAAACTACTCTCATCATCAGAAATTACGTTTAAATTTAAAAATTAAATTGTGTGTGGCTGTAATTTCTGATGATGAGAGTAGTTTCTCTCGAAAGCTCATATTAAAACATCACCATGTACAAAGTAGTACAAGTTGTCCTATGTGTTTTGGTTTTAGTAAAAGCGCTCCATAGAAGAATCTATAATTTCATTAATATAGATTAAAAAGCAAATGGGTCCCAGCATTGACCTTTGAGGTACCCCGCAGGTTACAGGGAGTTGATTGGAGATGATGTTACCTTAGGAAACTGTTTGTGACCTGCCAGATAGGTAACTTTCGAACCAATCAGAAGAGTGGTCGTGGAACCCATAATGACCTAGTTTGTGGTGTAGTATATCGCGATCCACTGTGGCAAACGCCTTACTTCAATCAAGAAAAGTGGTGATACTGTAATGCTTTTGCTCCTAAGCAAGGAAGAGCAATGCGTCTAGCGATAGAACTGCATGAGCTGTCGAATGGTTCGATCTCAAACCAAACTGATTGGGAGATAGGACATTGTGCACACAGAGATGTTCAGTCAACTGGTTAGCCATAGCCTTCTCAAATATCTTCCAGATTGCTGGAAGAACAGAAATCGGCCTATAATTACTGGTGGCATTTCTATCACCACTTTTATAGATTGGCGTGACGTTAGCAATTTTGCAGGCGTCAGGACATCTACGGGATTGAAAAGAGATGTTTATTAAAAACCAAAGGGGGCCAGATAGCGAATCTCGGTGAAGCGTATGATGAGCAATCAAACCGCTGCATTTTGTACAACAAGTTAATTCCTGAAACATCATTTTTAACGGTTAAACAGATAATCCAAACTCTGTTTGTTGTCCTTCATTTATCGTTGGGTTTGTTATCTGTATAAGCGATAGTATAAAAACAATGAATTTAACAGCTGGAGTAAAACGAAGAAAATATCGATATTCGAGTACATGTAGTTGTGAGTCCATTCTGTACACACGAAGTTTTGAAGATGAATCTGACAACTATTCTTGGTCTGACTTTCAGCCTCATCGCCACCCTGTTTTGTGGACTTGCATTGTCTTTTAATACATATGCAGTTCCTCTAAAGAGAAGCTTCCGTCTGTCTCAAACTCAAGGTTAAGGAAAGTGTTCATTGACCGATTCATAACTGATGTTTGGAAAAGGTTGAAGAATGATGGTACATGGGTGTTGTTTGAAAGGTTTTATACACCTATGATATCTAATTTAACATTTAAAACCATGTATTTTTCATTTTTATAGTCGAACTTTTGGGATCTTTCTCTGTTGCTGGTGTTTCGGTGGTGTTTATATTTCCGTTGATCTGGAACCGGTTTGGGAGACTACCATGTTATTTGCTGATTTGGTCTTTAATCTCCGTATGGTCTGGATTGATGTGGATAGCAGTTCAGTATGTGGATGTTTTTCGACAGCGAATTCCACTTCTTTGTCTGCTTCAGTTCCTTTCATGTAAGTGTCGTCTCTCTCACATCATCAAACTGTTAAAGGAAACATCAATACTCCCCCGGGTAAACAACCGGGTTTCTATCCCCATTGGAACTTGGGAACGCTGTCATATAAGTGAAATAATCCTGAATAAGGAACAAAGCATCAATCGATCAATCATTCTTAACTTCCAAAGACCTGTCACCTTTGAAAGATTATTCTTAACATCCGTATATACCGTGCGATCTGAAAAGTTCTCTGGCCGCACCCATCGTATCCTCAGCATATAAACGAGTCTCTTTCGGTCAGTTTTTACTTTTAAAATCTGCATTCTTTTAAACCATTATTGGTACATGTATAACAGTATTCTCGTTATTTTTGACATTACACTTTCTTGTACAGAGTTCGAAATTCTTCTACCGATTTTGGATGAGGGCAAAATGGGAATCGAATCTGGGTTTTAGAGTATGCCACCATTGGGCGTCACCCAAAATCGGTAATGCCGGATATAGGTGCCATACTCTGGGACCGGGTTTTTATTCCCGTTTCGGGCGTCGCCTCAAAACGGCAGAAGAATTTCTGCTATTTTTCGAGAAAGTGTTATCCCAAAGATAAACGAGAATACTGTTGTACTTACTTTCTAATAGACACTAACAACTTAATATTAATATGTTTGTCCTTTGTTGTTACAGCAGGTGGATCTGTTTTTGGACTGACTTGTTTCACAGCTATTGGAGTGGGATACTTCCCTTCTCGAAATACCGGGGTTGTTCTCGGGTTCTTCTCGGCGGCAGTCTCATCGGGCAAACTCTATTACTCATTTTTGTTCAACTTTTGTTTCAACAAGGTGAAACCTTTGCCCGAATTTTACCCAACCGTTGCCGTATCTTTTACTTTAATAACAATGCTATGTATCCTAAACGACTGTGTTTCCAAGTTTGAAAGCCAACGGACGCAAAACAAAAATGATGAAGAGAGAAATTCTATAATATCTGAAAAACAAGTCTTTAAAAGTGTGAATTCCAATAAGTCAGCAGTAGAGAAATCTTCTCAGTGGAGGACCTTATTTTCGTCAAGACATTTCATTCTGATGGTTATGTGTTTTAGTCTCTTCCAAGGGTTGTTTTTCGTTTTTATGAACAATATCACAGGATTGGGTGAATCAGTCTCAGTTCCGGTTTCTTTGAATCTGGTTTACATATTTTCAACAGTACTTGCTCTGTCTAGGATTATTTGTGGATTTGTATTTGATTATTTTTCGTCCAGAATTATTGGCCATCTTTTGCTTCTCATTGGGTATTTCTGCTTTGGTCTTGCCATGACTATTGGAATAATCTGTTTAAATGACGTCACTGTCTACGTCATCATTGTGTTGAGTGCCTGGGGATGCGGTTTGGGATATACTGTTCACTTCGTTATACTAACTTCAGAATTCGGAAAAGACTACTATCCTGCTATTGCTGGTCTTGGTTGTGTTTTCATTAGCCCAGTCAGTATTGTTTTGCATCTTCTTTGTGGATTTACATATGACCTTGAACTTGAACGCTTCAATGTCAAACCTTTGTTCTGCAAGCAGTGTTTTTACTGGACGTTTGTGATTTTATTGATTGGTACATTACTTGTCATCTTTATCAAGCTCATAGATTTCGTTTTAACAACTTTCATTGAGAGACAACTTCCCGTGAAAGAACCGCAGTAAAAAGACATTCTATATAATTAAAATACGACATTTTGACCCCAAATTCATTGCAAAACCACCTTCTAATGGAGGTATTGTATCTTCACTGGATGTAACACACAGTTCTAGATGTGTCAAAAGGAGGGACGATGTCTTCATGGTTTACGTTTCCCGACGTCGTCTGTACTTTTACGTCTAAAATCTATAAACAACTATGCCATGCAATACAGACAAGAATAATGGCTTTTCTTTGACAATAGAGTATAGAATGAATGCGATAAGCTCAACTATGTATTTGGGGTAAAATTAAACTTTATTATATATTTATTTACTTTACAAACTTTAGTATATCACTTAAGTTAACGAGCCCAATAGTTTTCTTTTCTGAAGCGAACACTACAAAACGGTATATTAAGGAGACAATTGTACCATCAAAATATGATCTCTTTTGTACATCATATTAAGGTATTGTTTATGAAATCAGATAAACATTAAGTGCATGTTGAGTTGTCAAGAACAGATTGCTTGGGTTTTGACCAGTATACACCTTGTGCGTTCAATGTGTAAACATTAACGAGAACATATTATGTTGGTTGGAAATTGTCACAAATTGAATCTGTCCGTTTTGCTGGAAACAGCTGTCCATCTAATTGATAATTTCACCGCCAGTTTTCTCACGATATCCTCCTTTTATCCATATCAAGCCATTGTTCTGTTTAGAATCTGTAATACATTTATTTAATTCTACTGGTGGATAAACAAATCAAAATCAAATTCATAGAAATGTCCAATATTATCAAATTCCCTTATGAAAGTAGCCGATTCTATACATGTAAATTGCTTATTACTTTTACTGGTTGATGGATTATAAAGGTGACTCTCCCCTAAGGATTTCCTCTGTCTGGCGTCTCGTCTAGCGATCCCATATGTCGGACGTCTCCTCTAACGATCCCATCTGTGCAACGTCTCGTCTAACGATCCCATCCGTCCGACGTCTTGTCTAACCATCCGATCTGCCTGATGTTTCGTCTAACCACCCCATCTGTCTGATGTTTCGTCTAACAATCCCATCTGTCTGATGTTTCGTCTAACCATCCCATCTGTCTGATGTTTCGTCTAACCATCCCATCTGTCTGATGTTTCGTCTAACCATCCCATCTGTCTGATGTTTCGTCTAACTATCCCATCTGTCTGATGTCTTGACTAACGATCCCATCTGTCTGATGTCTTGTCTAACCATCCCATCTGTCTGATGTTTCGTCTAACGATCCCATCTGTCTGAAGTCTTGACTAACGATCCCATCTGTCTGACGTCTCGTCTAACGATCCCATCTGTCTGACGTCTCGTCTAACCATCCGATCTGCCTGATGTTTCGTCTAACCATCCCATCTGTCTGATGTTTCGTCTAACCATCCCATCTGTCTGATGTTTCGTCTAACCATCCCATCTGTCTGATGTTTCGTCTAACCATCCGATCTGCCTGATGTTTCTTCTAACCAAACGGGCATGATTTCGAAATGGTACTTAATCGAGTGACTTGAATACTGCCACGGGCACAGTATGTCCAAGTCTAATACAAGATAAATAGTTGGCGGCTTCTTGTCGTAGAAAAATCTGAGTTTCTTCTACATTAACGTATTGTTTGTGATATATTTTTTAATCAGAGGATTATGGTCCACTGTTGTCATTTGACACTTGTTGCTGCATTGTTCGCCGAAAAAAGCTCCGCAATCTGACACGTATACATCGCGTCTTAAGGCACTTTACTTATGTAGCAAAGAGAAACAGTGGAAGCTAATGACACACCAGTGAAGGAAAAGCAAGCGTCTCGTGAGAGCAGGGGGTGGTGGGTGGGAGGAGGTGCAAATTAATTTGTCTAAATATGTCAGATTTGATCAGAATACCAACTGAGAAGAAGAGCCGTAAAAAGAACAAAACAAGCCTGATTAAAAATCTAAAGATCTTCAATTTGTATAGAATCTAAAATCCAATATTATCAAAGTGCTTATCACTAAAGGTGACTCTCCTCTAACGATCCCATCTGTCTGACGTCTCGTCTAACGATTTCCTCTGCCTGACTTCTCGTCTAGCGATCCCACATGTCGGACGTCTCGTCTAACGATCCCATCTGCGCGATGTCTCGTCTAACCATCCCATCTGCCTGATGTTTCGTCCAGCCATCCCATCTGCCTGATGTTTCGTCTAACGATCCCATCTGTCTGATGTCTCATCTAACCATCCCATCTGCCTGATGTTTCGTCCAACCATCCCATCTGCCTGATGTTTCGTCTAACGATCCCATCTATCTGATGTCTCATCTAACCATCCGATCTACCTGATGTTTCGTCTAACCATCCGATCTGCCTGACGTCTCGTCTAACGATCCCGTCTATCTGATGTCTCGTCTAACCATCCGATCTGTCTCGTCTAACAATCATATATGTCAGTGTCATTTAGACCTTTATATCCAGCCACAGGTTATTGTAATAAACCAAACCCATGATATTTCATTAGACAGACAGGAGCTTGGCTTTAGTAAGTATTTTTTCCCGAAATACTGTTTGTATTCTTCTTTTATAATCTGGGGCATATTCATGCTGGCCTTATCATACTACGACACAAACAAGAATCCTTCCCTGGTCCAAGTTCAAACACTAAGGTTAGATGGTTTGTAACGTTTCAATCCAAAAACTTTACCTTTCAAAACGTTCGTGTTTGGTATCTACAGCGGAAGTGAGACGAGAAAATTTTTCAACGGGCATGATTTCGAAATGGTGGCGAAATAGGTGGCGGCTTCTTGTCGTAGACAAATCTTTCTTCTACATGAACGTATTGTTTGTGATATATTTTTTACGTGATGGCATACACGATATCAGAGGATTATGGTCCACTGCTGCCATTTGACACTTGCTGCTTCATTGTTCGCCGAAAAAAGCTCCGTATACATCGAATTTACATCGCGTCTTAAGGTAGCAAAGAGAAACAGTGGGAGCTAATAACCCACCAGTGAAGGAAAATCAAGCGTCCCGAGAGCTAGAGCAGGAAGGGGGGGGGGGGGGGGGGTGGCGCAAATTAATTTGTCTATATGTCAGATTTGATCAGAATACCCGCTGAGAAGAAGAGCCGTAAAAAGAACAAAACAAGCCTGATCAAAAATCTAAAAATCTACAATTTGTATAGAATCTAAAAATCTGAGACTTTATAACTCCCTTTGAGCAGTTGGTGCGTGTCAATAGGTTTCAAAAATAATGTGTTTGATATTTTGAATCTTTTAAATAGTTACATCCAAAAAATCCACAGATATGTGATCAATAGTAGATTGTAGTTTTATGCTGGGATCATGGGAATTAAGAGTATCAGTAGATAATAAATTGGGGGTTGAAGCACAGTGATGACGTCACAAAATGAGGATCCATAGCCTTTCCAGTAAAATCCCGCACTAAAGTTAAAATGGCGGCACTTCCAGTAAATCCCGCACTAAATTTAAAATGACGTCACGTGATGTCATAAAAATCAAAAGACATTCTCGTGCAATAGTACCTTGTAAATGGTCAGGACCAATCGTGAACTTTGATAACATCATAAAATCGTTAGCATGTTCGTAATCAATAGATGTCCTTGTTTACCGGTAGATAGAAATGGCGTCACAATATATAATGGTAAAGTCTAATATTTAAATACGTTTTTCTAAGATGGATAATGTATTGATTTTGATATAAACATAAATAAAGACATAAATACGAAAATAAAGAACCGATATTGTAAAAAATGAAAATAAGACGCATTTGAAAAAAAAATAAAACTAATAAATAAAATAGTGAAATGCTTACTACTTACGATTTGAGCTATTAAAAAATAGTAAAGTGACGTAAAAGGAAGTTAACAAAACATCCTTTTCAAAAGTATTTATATAAACTTTCAAAAAGTATGATATAGACAAAGACCGAGAGGAAGTTTGTACGAGTGAAACAGTCTGCAAACTACATAGATTGAATTTTGGAGGAATTTCAACTTGACTATGTTACAGATATCTACAGAGACAGTTGCTTTTTGTCCGTCATATTTGTAGTCAACAAGCTGTGGATAAATAATCAAATTATCATTGAGGCCTACATTACCTTGTTCTGCAAGCAATGGCAGATCTATATCAGATTTTTACAACACCCTCTACCCTCACAAATTCGTCCGGTTGGACATAAATACTGCTAGAAGCAGTAGCACGCACTATGCCAACATAACCGTTAGTCTCAAGCACAGATGATGCTAAGTTCCATGGTTTTAGGCCAGAAGTTCGAATTTGATCTGATAAGAGTTTGATAACATAAGTACCTACAATAAATGGAATGTTGGAATTATATGTAGTGTCACAGACAACTAGCACAGGTACAACAAATGATTGATGGGAGTTTGGCAACTGAAGATCAACCTCAATATAACCAAAGTAAGGAAGAGCTTCACCAAAAGCGCCAAACAGCTTCAATTTGAAATCGGTTAGCGGTAAAAGGGGAGTGTTCCGAAGTTTATCTTGGTATAATTTATTTGATATGGTAGTTACCATTGATCCAGTGTCAATCAAACAATTACAATAAATACCATTGACAGGAATGCTACCCTCATTTGCACTACCTACCAGATCGGCTTTAGTGGGGTTCGATTCAAACCGACCTCTGCTTTCCCCGTTGGCAGAGGTCGTTAATCGTTTAAATTCGAACTCTGCGGCTTCAGTCGAATATCCCGAGTAGGCGGCTCGCGACTGTTATTCGATTCCGGTGAAGGACGCAAAGTCATGTGTTTTTCAATCGAGTCTAACCGCTGAACAAGAGAGGTCATTAGAAACATTTTTCTCCAGCACAGTTAAGCGGCTTAGAATTTCAGTTAACTGTGATGGAGATTGATCAACAGATACGGTTTGTTGATGCAAACGCCTTGGTTTTGGTTTAGGTTTGTGGACGTCAGCTATCTCTCGCTCAACAGCTCTTACCGCCTTTAAGAGTTCCTCATGACCTAAATCAGAATCAAACTTATGAGGGGTAGCGGCCTTTAAGTTGTCGTTATGCAATCCAGTCCAGAATTTGCTTCTCAACATTCGATTGATTTGTCGTTCTGATATTGCCGCTTTAGGTCGAATCTGGTGCAACATATCTTCCTGTCAGCAATACCAGGTAGCGACAGAATCAGTCGGACATTGCTCTTCCATATAGAATGACTGGAGAAGAGATTCGCTAGAATCGACAGTGCCGAATAAAATTTCAAATCTATTCATTAACGAAGAAATTGTAGCCTTTTCACCTAAGTTTAAACAAACCCTACTCGCTTCTCCACGTACAGATCCTCTAATCGCTTGTAAGAGGATAGAATGAGTATACATTTCTTCGTTAATTGAGCAATTCACCTCGAACTTCCACAAATCATAACAACACTCTGAATTTGGGACAGGGTAAGCCCTCGAAAAGATAGACATTTTTGGCGGCAGTGTGCTAAAGAGTGGGTTAAGCTGGGCGAACACTGCACTTGCGGTCTACCACTCTGATCGGCGCCGTATTCACCGGCGCCGTATACAAACCACTGCGCTCTGAATATGGCTGCGCATCGATGTGCGGGTGAACAGTAAAGTTGTGGCGCGATTTTTCCGAACATATCCGAGTATGACGTAATTTTGGGTTCGTAGCTCCAAGAAAACGCGGCGCTTTCCAATAAACTAAAGCCTGCTATACTTCTCATAATTGTAGGAGGAGGCGCCCTTGGTTGTTAAGGCGACACGTTTATGGAGACTATCACAGTCTGCTAAATTAGAGGAAGAAGACATTCCGTCTTACAAGAACTATGTCCGAATGTTGTCCGGAAATCTGACTTCTGGACACGGTCATTGAATTGCGGTAAGTTTGTATCATATAAGTTGACATATTTCCGCCACAGGTCAGCTTCAACCAAAATTCCGACGGTATCGTCTCCTCAAGGGCTGACATTTTCAAAACACGTGACAGGAAGGCCTTTTCTCATTGGTCGAGTGCCTTACGGCAAGATAAAAGACGGCGAGGTTCCACGCACACTGCTTGTGTTTGGGGCCGCCGGTGAATAAGACGCCGGCAAATATCAAATCATTTGGATGCTTGCGATCATGGCTGCGCCACAGACCGTAAGCCTCAAATGCGTCGTTCACAGCACACCGAGGCTTGCGACACTGCGGCTTGAGACGCCGGTGAAAAATTGCAGACCGCAAGGGCAGTCTGCGGCGGGCTTTAGTGAAAGGAGGTTTGGGGGAAGAGGAAATTGGTGGAGTAGTTTTAAACAAGTTACCCGGCGACATATCATTCGGTGAAATACTGTACTTTCCGGTACGGCGTCAATAATCGACCATTTTGGCTTCGTCTGCCTCGATTATTTGACCGTCTAACGGAGAAGGGGGCGGTTCACTTTCTACAGTTCGGAAAGCCATTGTCAAAATACACAATCAGTCTGAAAAATGAATTGATGATATAGTCGCAAAAGAGCGAAGATTGAATTTGCAAAAGAAAAATGTAACCCACAAAATATGCATTAGAATGATCAATGGTGATTATAAATAGTTAGTGCATACAAAACAAACCAAATAAATCAAACAGGTGAGTGATTTTAGAAGCCAAAAAAAAAACTCGCTGCGCTAAGTAAAGTCACTGTGTCATCAGTCATATGTCTCCATGCTCACCCAGATACACATTTACACATCCATCTAACTTTAATAACCTCCCCCCCCCCTTCCCACATTTAACATATCCCTATTGTTCAAAAGTATAGTCCACTTTGGTGAGAAAAACGAATGTCCAGTATAACACGGCATGCCGAATTCCACCGTTGGTAGCTACTACCGGAAGCTCGGATACCTCAGGAGTCTGGCCTGGTCTCGAGCTGGAAGGTCAAGGTTGCACCGATGGACAAAAAAACGTAACCACCAAGTCACTCCAGTCGAAAACTGCTAAATCGGAAACTGTTGGTTAACATCATCTCCCCGGTCCCATTTCGGGCGCCAGTTGTCACGTGGGTTCTTTCTGGTGACAGACCGGGTGAGAAATAACAGACGCAGGTTTTGTTTCCCCAAACGTTTATTAGATTTCCTTTCAATCAGGACTGGAGGGCCTGGCAAAAATAAACAACAGTCATGAAGTGACAGTCGGAGTGACAAAGGACTGCGAAGACCTTAAACAGGTACGAGCTTAATATCCTACTGCAACTCGCATTCCAGCCAATCGCACAAGCGGTAAAGTAATTAGCCGTCATGTCACTCGACACCAACTTGTCTACCACCTGAACTTGTTAGTATTTAGCACAAATATGAATGATGCAACGACAATGGACAGAATGAAGTGAAAGCAATGACATAGTATTAGAATAGAAAAATGAATACGTGACAGACATTTAAAATATTGTACGAATTGACCAATTTTAAAAGCAGACGACTTAAACCCAAAGTAAATGTCATTGTCTGTCAGCGATTCGTTACAGAAATATATGGGGGACGATAGGTTTTTAAAAATAACAGTCTGTATAAATCTACATAAATTATATATGTTGAGTGAAAAGTCACACAAAACACACAAGTTAACTTTTTAAAAATATATTCCACATCAAACACTAATTACAAACAATACATCACAGGTAGGCCTACAACATACAACTACTTTTTCCTGAGCACATGTCTCTCTCTTTATATCCCTGCAGCGCCCCCTACTTCCCCTCCAAGTCAGGGGGACATAACTCAACTCCACTAAGGAGTTGGTTACTGCACATAGTTAGCATACTCCCCTTCTTTCTTTGGTAAAATTACTTTTAGGTAAACATCATTTTATATTAACATTTAAACACGTGTACATTAAAAGAACATAAATATATATAATATAGATTAAACAAAAGTTTCTATAAATAAACATTAACAAAACATTTTTTTTTCTTTTTTACAATACCATCTCACACATAAAAGGTATATTAAAGAAAGTTTACATCAAAAGATTTGTACAGAAGACTGACCATAGAATAAGAAAGACAATTGTAGCTACATATTGAGTAATCCTGAGCTGATAATGGTCAATAACTTATGACAAGAAGCTCCTCTTTTGGTAAGACAATCAGAGAGTTGGTGTGAAGCATCCACCCATTGAACTGAAGAGATCTCTTTACGGGCTAACATTTGTTTAATGCCTGCGATATCCAACCTCAACCGTTTTTCACTGACAAGCTTGGTAGAACGTATGTTTTCAAATAAAGACATGTTGTCAGTATAACAATCAATGGGAATTTTGCTTTGTTCTGTTTTAAACAAAACTTCACTTAGCATAAATGCTAAGTAACAGGCCATGTCTAACCCTTCAACCAAGGCAAGAGCTTCTGCTGCCAGTGAGCTTTTTACAACCCGTTTTATTTTGTTAGACTTCCAAGCTAATGGGCAACACAAATCATTCGAGCAAGTCAAAAAGACAATAAATCTCCCAGCACTAGAAATACCGTCACTTAAGTTGGCGGATGAAGCATCCGAAAAAAGACACAGTTTTAAATCCCTGGCATCATTAAAATTAGGGAAAGTTATATGACCCTGTTCAGACTTTAACCGTTTGATTATCTTGTTAACCGCCAGAATATTACCAACCAAGGGGTGTTTCAAGCTAACACTGGCATCCAGATTATCATAGCATACATCTGGCCTGGTTTGACTGGCCACCCAGTTAATTTGACCTATAACACTACGTAACTGCTTAATTTCCTCCTTGTTTAAACATTCATCTTTTTCTAAAGCTCGTTTAGGTGTTATTGGTATTGATTTTAATTCATTTATATAACTATTCTGATCTAGTGTAATTTCATTCTTAGTATGTGACAACTCAAGGCCTAGGTACTTGAAAATCCCTTGACATTGTTTCCCAACTTTAAACTTGAGACATAATTTATCAATAACCTTGTCTTGAAACTGTAAATTGCCTGCCCACATGGAATCATCTACATGTATAACAATCATCCCACAAAGCTCAGAGCCGTTCCTCCAATGAAACAAAGCTGGATCAATAACTGACTGTTGACAATTTAAAGCCAGAATGGCGTCACATACAGTGAAATACTAAGTTCTTGATGCATCGGTCAAACCATATACACATTTAACTAATTTCCACAGTTTACCCTCACTTTCTGTCTCTACAGGAGGTTGAAGGAATACCTCCCTGGCTATGTCCTGACCCTGCAAAAAAGCAGCCTGGATATCTATAGACTGACAACACCAAGAATTGATGGCAGAAATGGCCAAAAAAACTCTCAGAGTTTCTTTGCAAGCTTTGGGAGAATCATTTTGAATATCAGTGTGCTCTTCAAATCCTCGAGCTACAAGTCTAGCTTTAACCTTTTTGTTACCCTCTAAATTGGTATTTTCAGTAATCACCCATCTTTTTTGATAAGAATGGCTGACCTGAATCAGTAACTTCTTCATACACTTGAAATTTCTTCCAGTTCTCAAGTTCAACCATTTTTGCCTCCCATATCTCTGATGTTTGTGTAGAATCTGAATGATCAACCAAATCTACTGTTTCTAACATTTCCCATTTCTCAACATCATTTTCAAAATCAACTCCTTTAAGTAACCCTTCTTCTAAATCTATTACATTAAACCACCCACGATACTTCCCAGTTGCTTCACCTCCTCTACTAGCAACTTCCGATTCTACCCAGGTGTTACTTCCTTTGCGTAAATATCGAATATGATATTTAACTTTGGGCAATTTGACAGATCTGATTTTGCCAACATTTTGACTATTTTCACTAACAGATGGTAACTCTTGTTTCATCATCAGACATGTCATCATACAGGTTATCCTTTAAATCAATTTCTTTAGAACTATTTTGTAAAATATTGTTTTGCCACTCATTTCCAACTTTGATCAAGCTACTCTGACATATATATTACCATGACGTACAAATACTATTTTACCATCTTGCCCTAAAACCTTTCCAGGCCCCTTCCATTTCTTTTCTCTCTGATAATAGACATAATCACCATTTTGATAGACTGTGTTGGAAGAAGATCTGATCTGGGATCGAAGCGCTCTACGAATTCGTTCAGATGCTTCCGCTTGTATGAATGCTTTACGACTAGAATGAATGGCATTCAGATGTTTGGCAAAAGTTTCAGACATGGTTGTCCCCTCCAAAGCAGGGGGTTGATCATGTAAAACTGACGGAATATTTGGATTACTACCAAAAACCAACTGATAAGGACTCTAGCCATGTACCATTTGTAAAGAATTCTTGGCATTGACTGCCCAAGTAAGAGCAGTTTCAAGATCCAGCTGAGGATTATCAGCTAATATCTTCCCAACACAGTCATCAACCACAGCATGATTTCTTTCACACAAACCGTTTGACCAAGGGCTCATAGCTGCAGTAGAACACACTTCAATATTTAAATTTTCTGCCATATCTTTAAATTCTAAGTTCGCAAATTCACCACCGTTATCAGTCAAAAATTTCTTAGGAGCTCCAAGACCATTCCCTATCCATAAATTAATAACTTTATTGATAATAGTAGCTGGATTCTTATTTTTAATAACTGTGGCTAAACTAAAACGAGTGGCCAAATCTATTAAGTGGAGAAAATAGGTTCCTGGTTACCATTATTTTAAGTCCATTGCAACTACCTCATTGAATTCTGTGGCTAATGGCAAACAAACAATAGGTCTGGGAATTGTTTTCTTAAATTTCTTACATAGGTCACAATCAATAGTGATTTTCTCTATAATTCTTTGACAAGATGGATCACATACTCCAGCATCACACAAAAGTGGGGTTAGTCGTTTAGAACTTGGATGGGCAAATTGCTTATGTAACTTCAAAATAATTTTTGTTTTTTTCACTATCCCTTTTGTCACTCATACTGTAAAACACATCACAAGAGTTATCTACAATCACTTTTGAGTCATCTAAAGGAACACAATAATGACCTGATGTCGTACATTCTAAGTCTACATAATTCCCAAAAATGGATGCTTTATCATGCTCTAAATCAAGCACCACTTTTGCTACTTTCATAGCCGGTTTTCCAAGTAACAAAGGTATATCACTTTCCACAATATCTGTGGTGATGGTGCATTTCACACCTGCCAATTCACATGGAAAGGTTACCTTTCCTTTTGACTTTTAACACTGCTTCACTTCCACATTTTTTTACTTGTTCCAACTTATCTGGAGAAAGCATATCTAGATAACATTTCATCCATGTGTCTCCAGCAACGGTTGATGTACATGCACTATCCAAAACAGCTGAATTCATTGACTCACACATTAACACTTCTATTTCATTTTTGATATTACCAGTAAATAGTACTGCTTTTTCTTCCCTAATTTTGTTTTTGTTCTTTTCAATATTTTCATACGAGTCTGGACATGAACGCGCAAAATGAAAGATCGACTCACAAATTTTACATTTCATTATTCTGCCATGTATGCCAACTGGGTTATAAAGTCGGTTTGGTTTTTGATCATTCTGATTATCAAAACTGTTACTTTGCAAAGAAAAATTCCTTTGTCCACTAATTCCCCGGTTACTACCGCGGTAACGCCCACGTCCATTATAACCAACACGCCCTTTCCACCTTGAATAAAACGCTTCTTCGTTTTTTCAGTTTGATAAACAACTGGTTCTACTTTTATAGCGGCAGCCATGCCACTTAGACCTTTTTCACTTTCAATAGCAGACATGGCTTGTTTCCCAAAAAACTTCTTTAATGAAATTGCCATTTGTTTAAAAAGAGAAGTTTCTTTTGAATAATCTACTCCCGTGAGAACCAATTGTCGATCTTTGTGTACTAGTTCAGCTCTACCCAGCAATTTAAAGGCAAGAACATATTGTGGAAGAGACATATTAAACTTTTGGGTTTTAATGTACAGTTTCTCAAATTCCATTACATATCCTTCCATGGACATCGTCGGGGTCTTGCAAAATCTATCAAAGTCAGTATAAGCTGTTGAAAGCTCATCTTTTTTATATATTGCATCCATAAAAGATATCAAGGTTGCTACACCATCTTCTTTATTTAATTTGTCAACTCCAAGTTCAATAAAGACCTTAAATCTTATGGTTCCTTCACTTTCTGGCAATGATAAAGCTAAGGCAGGACCTTGTTTTTTAATTCTAATTCTGTAACAGTTTGCCAAACCTTTATTTCATCCACCCATCTACTGTAGGGCTTAGCCTCTGAAAATGCAGGGGGAGTCTTGTAGTTTCCACTGGCCATTGTAAAAAGGTCCTCAAGAGTATACAGGAACAACAACAACAACAACACTTTCACAGCAACAACTACACTTTTTGGATAATTCAATTTAATGTTCATAGGAAGCTTGTAACCACGTTCTGCTACCATGAAAAGTCACACAAAACACACAAGTTCACTTTTTAAAAATATATTCCACATCAAACACTAATTACAAACAACACATCACAGGTAGGCCTACAACATACAACTACTTTTTCCTGAGCACATGTCTCTCTCTTTATATCCCTGCAGCGCCCCCTACTTCCTCTCCAAGTCAGGGGGACATAACTAAACTCCACTAAGGAGTTGGTTACTGCACATAGTTAACATTGAGTAGTATAGAAACGATCAAAGGGAGATAATCCGGGGCAAGAATACTTTGAGGTATTGGAAGAATTACCTCCCTTGTGTAATCCCCGCGTAAAACCCAGACAGGCAGGTCTTATTGCACCACCGCTATGAAGTGGGGATTTCCCATGACGCCAGAAGAACAATCCTATCCAATGGCCACGGAACATTCACTTCAAGACAATTTTGACTTATCAGAGAGAGACCCTGTATAATGCTACAGAAATGAGGAAACCCTTATTTAACGATCTTTTACCAACCACATATTCTGACACTCAAGAAAATGAGGAAAGTCACTAAATCTAACCTTAACATACAATTTTTCTATATATGTTATAAATTTGTTAATATAGTTTTGACTTAATAAAGATGTTGAACTATAAATAGAATGTCAAGTTAGTCATGTCTTTGGTCATTTACATACTGCCTTTCGTCTTGAATGAACGTCCGGGCACGGCCGCTTTTTTCCAACGAAATTAGAATTGGATATTGTTTTGTATTTCAGGTGAGATTTAGGGGATTCCGTGGCTCAGTAGGACTGCCGTGGCTTCCGTTGGACGCTCAATCCGAATAGCCTACCACCATTGCGTCGTGGATTCGAATCCCACTCAGTCCCAAAACAAATTGACTGGGATTTCACTCGAACGACCTACGTGGGATGGTTGCT
Source organism: Lepidochitona cinerea (assembly GCA_963971465.1). NCBI lineage: Eukaryota > Metazoa > Mollusca > Polyplacophora > Chitonida > Tonicellidae > Lepidochitona > Lepidochitona cinerea. The sequence goes on from OZ020559.1 coordinate 2,818,262, forward strand.
TTCGGGCATAGAGCCCGGTTTCCTCTCACAATAAAACTGGCAACGTGGCCATATAAGTGAAACAATCTTGAGCGCGGCTTAAAACGCCAATCAATCAACCAGGGGAAAGTTATGTTTCTGATGAGTCAGATCCTCATCATTCTGTACACTCATTTGATATATGTTTGTGTTTCAAATCCCGAGTGACATTTGTTTCCACCAACCTGTTACCTAGATACCGACAGTCCGAACGTGTTGCGATGGGTTACGGTGCCAGTTATAGGACATTCCGAATGCCAACGGGGTTACCCGAAACATTTCCGAGCTCACATCTATCCAACAAACATTTGCGCTGGATCAAGATCGAAGGATTTCTGCAGTGTAAGAAATTATACATTTCCACGTGCAACATTTACTACTTTACCCACCCATCGATGTTCTTCAACATAAGATCGACGTTATAATTACAAAAAAATAAAACCACGAAGTAAGTTTTGTAAACAGCTTCCGATCTCTTTATCAACCACAGTAGCTCGTGTTGTTCACAAACATTTACTAACTACTCATTGATATTCTTCAATATAAAACTGACGTTATAATTAGAAAATAAGACAACACCACAAAGTAAGTTTTGTGAGCAGCTGCCGATCAAGCACAGTAGCTCGTGTTGTTCACAAATATTTACCTCGTGGTAATGCCGGCCTGTCTTTCAATGTGCGACACCTCCATTTTTATTGTCGCATGTGAGACAAATCCCAGGGACGCGACACCATTTGCAAACCTCATGAGTATATGTTTGGATTGAGCCGTTGAGCTAAAAGGTGCCTAATGCAAGACAGCTTTTAACGTGTAGAGTAGTTTGTCGATGGTATAACAAAAATACTACAGAAAAAGCCATCCCTGCCCCTAACTTAGAGTCACACTGATAGGCAGCTAAGGCATTAGGCCTATGCTGCTCTGTGTTCAAACCTCTCTAAAATACAATGTTTGTATCTGCCAGTAATTGACCTCGTAGCCAACATTTCCCAATCCATTCATGTTATTATTCAAGTTATTATATAGAATGGAAAAGATAATCCAGTATTGTAACATCTACTGATTACGCTTCTTAGGGAATTTTACGGTACTTTCGGTTTTCCAATGTTGAAGAACTTATATAGAGGGGGGTCACTCTAATTATACTTTGCGCCTTAAATATTTGCATAGAGAAATAAAACGTTAGTGTGTTGACTTTTTATTTCTAGGGTGATTCTGGACGGCCTTTGGTCTGTTTATCTGACGAGAGACGATGGGAGGTGGCGGGACTTGTCTCGTGGGGAAAGGCATGTGGTAGTCCGGAGCCTGGCGTCTATACACGAGTACAGATTTATCTCTCCTGGATTAACGAAACCATCCGAACTCACTAAACCAAACTAGTTCATCGTCTAGCAAAGTGAAATCCTCATGATCTAATGTATTTATGCTCACTAATAATAATTATTATTTTCATAGATATGTTTTGTTTGTTTGCACTCATTGACCTTTTCAAAATACAGGGGGGGGGGCTGCTCAAGTGGGTTAGAGTGATTGTCCCTCAGTCCCACACAGATCCCCCATCGTAGCGGCATGGTTTCGAATCAGACTCAGACCAAATACAAATTTCTGAGTGGATTTTTCACTCAGTCGCTATATGTGGAAAAGTTGACAGGTACTCGCCGAAGGTCGGGGGTTTCCTCCGGGCATTGAGCTCGCTTCCTCCCCTACTAAACCTGGCATGGCCGTCATATAAGTGAAACAATCTTTAGACAGCTATCTCAAGAGTCGGCAACATAAATACAGACTCCAGTCACGAAGTCGACAGTGTAGGCTACGTAAAATAGCGAGCAGTTAAGAAATTTACGTGTTGGTACTCTTCTCCGTGAACTTTAGACTGTTTCCAGTACAGGAAAGGTACGAGTTCAAGAAAGTCTCACCCAAAAGCCACAACGAACGTTGCCTGTTTAAAAAAATCACTTCAGGCATTTGTTTCTGAAGTACACGTTTGTTTTAATGGCATGTATAATATACAAACGTTGTAGACAAAGACTTTATTCAGTGCAGACTTAAAATCAAGCAAATCGATAATATCCCATCTCCTAATAAATCGCCGCCATAAGTGAAATAATAATGCGGTGTAAACATCAATCAGCCTAGTAAAGTAGCTATAATAAGTCTGGTGTTCGCTGTTCGAAAGGGAGTGGTCATTATTCATCTGCACTTTTTCCAACCTTTATTTAAAAGCGAAAAGAATAAAACTCAACAACTATCGACAACATTTAATGAATAATATGCTAGGTGCCGATGTGATGCAACTTTCAATCGAATAGCAGACTGAAGAAATCGAACTGATTGAGGCAGGACGAAATATATAGCCTACACATACGAAACTTACAAGATATATAGTACTCGAGAAACCCAATCTAACGCTGCCATTGATTCTATTAATAAGGTGTCCGAATAAAAAAATTGGCTTTTAAATCAACCGGCCTATGTTGATAGATTGCTACATGTAGTTACTAGGCGATGGTCGTTGCATAGCGTCTGCCACCCCCCCCCCCCCCCCCTCTACCCCTAAGAACTGGCAAAACTTCGATATTAGCATCTTATCGAGAACAAGGTAAAATCCCCATTTAGCCATTCCGAGTAAATGCTCGACGTTCTGATTTGCTGCAAAAAGTGTCCCTGACAACCAATCGAAAGTCGCTGTTTGATAGTCAGGTTGAATCTTCTTATTCCGTCAAGGCAAAACACGGAATGGCTATATGGATATTTTATCTTGGTTTGTGAGTTTTATCCTTCCAGATTTATAATGTGTGGGATATAGCGATCAGCTTGTCTGTCCGCCCGTGGAACTGTCCGTAATAATTTCTTGTCGTCGCATCTCTTCACACGGTTTTGGGGGATTTTTCGAAATTTAGTGGACATGCTGGATATTCATAACTACCACCCTTTCCCACAGTATAGGAAGACATAGCCAAAGGTTGCTTGTCCTTGCATCTCTTATCCCGATTTTTATCGGATTTCGAAACTAGAACATGCTGGATATCATGCGGCAATGTACATATCCTATTTTGGTTATGCAAATTAAATGATTTGCTGAGTTACTGCCTTTTCCGTCAGTATAGCATAGATATCTTATAATAACTAGATTGGCTAATGACAAGCGACTCCCTGCAAGTAAGTTGCCATCTTACTAGTTGATTTTTGACTTGCGTTAACAAGTTGTTTTCTAGTCTAATGAACGTCGAATGTAAAGTTATCGTGATAGTCCACCATCTTGCTAGTTGACAGAATATGTGCCGTTTTCTACTGCGCAGAACAGAACGCTTAGCGTATCTAGTTATTTTAAGATATCTATGCAGTATAGGGAGTTATAGACAATGGGCATTGCCTCGCATGGTTTTTATCGGATAAAGACGTTTGGAGACTTTTGGAGTTTGTGTTTTACTTTATAACTCCACAGAATAAGTGCAGTGTTGAGCAATGGTATTGTTAGCAGTACATGTCAAAATTATGAACAGTTTAACAAAATTGCGATGTATCATCACTTTTCTGTGTTTTTACAAATAACCAAGTTGTGAGTTAAAAAAGCTGTAGATTCAACGGCTGGACTTTGTAATAAGCATTGAAAACTCCTGTCGAAAAACTCTCTTAGAATCTGATCTATTTGGTTATTTGTTCTATACTTTGACAGGTTGTTTCTCATGACTCCTTCCTGCCAACCACGTTGTTGAGCCACAATAACCCCGACACCAGATCTCCTCTCATCTAAAACAGAAATTCTTCTAAATAAGATTTTTTTTTTATATATAGCATGTGCACAACATCCGACATTTTACTAAGAGATGAACTATATGACATACGAAGAAAATATTTGGATTGGTCATTATAGCTTTAGTTGAATAATGTCGTCAGCCCACAATAGACCGAATGATTAATTACGTCATTAGGGTATATCGAGAGAAAGTATTCTTGATAGAAAAACCTTGTGGCGTGCAACCATGCGTGTCGCGGTAAGGGCTTGTAACGAAACCATCCCTAAAACCCGTTTCAGGCATAATAAAATATTCTCCCCTCCAGTAAAAGTGCATTGCACAAACCGTAAATACGTGTACCTTCAAGCTTCTGACCGAGCTTTCCCCATTCCTCCAAGAAGGGACACATGACAGGGACGGTCCGACAAGACACGAGTCTCAGTCCAGTCAGAGAAACACGTGACTTGGGATCTCTGAATGGTTCCGCTAAATTCTCCAGGGAAAGGCAGGACATTCCAAACTTTGTGGAGACATACTCTTCCTAGAAAACACAAAAAGTAAATCCAATTTGTTCTGAAATTGGTTAAATTAAATTTGATGTCGGGCACGATGGTAGTCAGTGAAGATTAGTTTGAATTTGAGCTGTGTGTGCATTTTAGCATTTTTCATCTATGAAACCATTATAACTGCGCACTTCTTAATGTGTCCGGCAAGCTGGAAGTCCGCGAGTTATTTTCGGAATTAATTGTGTGAACATGAAATCATTTTCAATTTATATACAAGCAATGGCCTATAATAAAACTATTGGCAACTTTCCAAAATTAAATGACGGTTAAAATTCTCTATAATTTGAGTTTGATATTCATCCTCTTTTAGCAGCAGCCGGAAGTTTATGTGACCTCACTTCATTTGAATTGACTTGACACCATTTCAAATGGCTAATCATACAATTTCATCTCAGCATCAGTTTTATCAATTGTGTTTTATCAATTACCCTGGTAATGAGCTTATCCACAAACATGGATCTCCAGGCGGTATCAGAAATAAATTTAACTTTCTCTGCGGGGGAAGAACAAACTTTCTCTGCGGGTGAAGAACCTTCGATGTCATACATTTCTGGATGAGACACTACCAGGTAGCCACCTATATAAAATAGAAAATGTTATAATTATTTATTAGCATGGATTTAAAACATAAAATATACACATTGAATCCTTCTTCGTGTGTTTGTGTATTACAATGGAAGTTGAGGTTACGTCTCGTATATAAAGTAGATGTTAGTTGACGAAATGAAATATGCGCACGACCTTTCTGTCTATCTTTCCATTTCTCACCACTGTATATTTGCTTATCTGTAAATCGTATACGGGTGTAAGCTCAATTGTATTGCATGTTTGTATGTTTTTACATCTGAAGAGGTTAAATAGATCTCAAACGTTCTAACATATACTCCTGCACAGAGAGATTTTATATATTGTGTTCAAACATCACAGTTTTCTTAATCGCTCAAGGTAATAATTACTCACTATTATTAATTGACTGTGCAAGTTTTTACATCGCGGTCATATTGGCCGAGTTCACGGAGTGCGGCTGAAAGACGCTATTAACATGTGGCGTCCCAGAGTTTGACAGACGCAGACGACAGATGTTGATATCAAAATGTCTACACCAGAGTGCGTTGTACAAACTCTTATTGACAGAATATTAGAGTTGCAAGAAAAAACTACAGTAAATGAATCTGATTACCGTTTTAGTACAGCTCAAGAGAAAGAAACTTCTCTAGGCCTACTTATCCAGGAACAAAAACACAGAGCAAAATAAGGTCGGGCGTCAATTTGTTTAAGGCATCCAACAAACGAATGGGAATAACTTCCACATACTATTAATAAAAATATTATGAATCGAGTGTTTACGTCGGACATATACGATCACCCTCAGTTCAATACCAAGACAATACGAAAACACTCGATTAGTAACATATAGTATCGCGTACATCATTCATACGAATGGACGCGCCAAAACAAAAAAGCTAAAAGAACCAACCAAATATGCGCACCTTCGGGTAGTTCTTTCCCTCTTTGGAGCAGAAACGTCTCCCAGTCTTCCTTTGAAAGTTTGAGAAATTCCTCTTTTTCTGTGACCGAAGCATCGGTAAAAAACATGGATTCACAATTCGCCTGGGGACTAATTAACATATTAATGTAGCTGCATCGAGCATTATTACAATCATATATTAAGTTCTCAAATACTTAATTTGAGTATACTTAAATTGAGTATACTTAAATTGAGTATACTAATAAATTGAGTATACTTAATTTCTCAAATAAGTTCTATAAGTATTAAGTTCTGAAATACTCCCCCCCGCCCCCCTCCCCCCCCCCCAAAAAAAAAAAATTACAAACAGCAAGTGACAAAAGAACGTGAACTGACTGGGTTTGAATTAGATAATTTATAAAATATATATGTTGTCGAGGATAAGCTTCTCGAAATCTAGTCTCAATAGGCATCGTTTATTATTCTCGTTATTTTTAGGATTACATTTTATTGGAAAGGGGCAAAATTTATTCCACCGATTTTGGGCGACACCCGATATAGGAATGGAACACGCTCCCAGACTATGGCATCTATCGTCGTCTAGCACTAAATGTCGGCTGTCTTACTTATCAATTCAGCCAACCGGCCTGCCTCAGATAGGTGCCATACTCAGAGACCTGGGTTCGATTCACGTCTCGAATGTCACCCAAAATCAAAAGAAGAATCTCTGCCACGTTTAAGCCCGCCATCATTCTGATGGAGGGCTATTCAAATCGCTTTTCCGTGGTCCGTCGCCCGTCCGTTAACTTTTCGCTTGTTACCTTTATTCCAAGAAAACTACCAGTCTGATTTTGAACAAACTTGGCCCACATTATCTCCCTATGATCTAGTTGTGTACCTTACATTTTCATCTCATTTGCTTATTAAATATGGCCGCCAGGAAGCAATGTTGTTTGAATGAAACTTCGTAACATTATTCCAAGAAAGCTACTGATCTGATCTTAAAAAAACATGACATACATCATCCCCCTTAGTTATAGCTATGCACCGTACATTTGCATCTCATTAGCATATTCAAGATGGCTACCAGGTGGCAATATTGTTTTCAACCCAAATTTCAAGGGGAGCTTACTTCGTAATTCACAATTTAATTTTCCTCAACAATAGCTATCTCCATTGAGTAAGATTTTTTTTTACAGGCTTAATATCACATAATATACTAAGCGCCATTAAAAACGCACAGTTGAATTTTATGTTTCTACTCCAGTAAGGCTATTGGCCATTTACGTTTTGTTGTTTATTGTTAGTTCGAGTTGAGTTGCAATAACTGGATAACTTGCGGTGTTCCAGACGCGCCTGTCGTGAACATTACGCAACATTTCTTAATAAAGTCCATTGAGTGTTTCACCGTCACTGAGAACAGCTTTCAGGGCTCATTTATCGTGGGTTCAACACTTTACACGAAGCACAGCATAAAGACGAAAAAAATCAAAAAACGTTACCATGCCCCGACTTACGACGCAACAAAGGGAACATGCCATTGGCATGTTACAGGCGGGTCTCAGTTGTACCGCCGTAGGACGTCACATGCAGTGTCATCCCTCCAAAATTAGTCGCCTCCGAATCAGGGAACATGAAACTGGCAATGTTGCCGACCGACCACGCCCTGGCCAGCCAAGAGTCACTACAGCCCGCCAGGATCGGTACATCGGTTTGTTGCACACACGTGACCGATTTCGCACCGCGACACAGACTGCTCGTGAGACAGTGGGAATTGGAAGGTCCAGGGTAAGCCTCAGCACCATCCGACTCCGTCCCGAACAGATACAGACGCATGCACGCATCCTCTACCGAGGGCCCATATTGACACCCGCCGCACGCCAAAACCGTTTACCATGGGCTCGAAATCATCAGAGATAGAGTATCAATGATTGGAACTGTTCTTTTCGCTGACGAGTCTCGTATCTGCCTTGATCGCCCTGACCGACGTCAACGTGTGTGGTGCAGACTTGGTGAACGTTTCGCAAATGCATGTGTGAGGGAAGGAAATCGCTGGGGTGGATGTAGTGTTATGGTGTGGGGAGGCATCACTTCTCGCAGACGAACTCCCCTTGTCATTGTTGATGGCAACCTGAATGCTCAGGGTTACGTGGATAACATTCTTCGACCTGTGCTGCTTCCATTCCTCCAAGCCAATGCTGGTATCACGACGTTTCAGCAAGACAATGCGCGCCCACACTCTGCAAGGTTGACACAAGACTTCTTGCAACAGAATAATGTGAACATCATGGAAGCTTACTCCCCCGATCTATCGCTCATAGAGCACTTGTGGGATCAGCTTAAGAATGCCGTTGCACAACGTCAACCCAGGCCACGCAACCGACGTGAATTGATCCAGGTAGTGAAGGAAGAGTGGGACCGGATCCCACAGCACAGAATAGCCACATTCATCAGGTCCTTGCGTCGCAGATGTACTGCTTGCGTTGATGCCCGAGGTGGACATACCCATTATTGAATTATGGCACCTTCAATTTCTGTATCAACGATTTGTTTGCAAGGAATAAAAGTCACCAGGGTTTCACATATTGTCAATTCTTTGTCTCATTGTGACCAATGCCTTGTTCTTCCATTTAAGAGTACTAACAATATTTTACACTTTACATTTCTCAAAATATTTTACATTCTTTGGGTCGTGCGTTTTTAATTGCGCTAAGTATATATATATATTAAATGCACTGTCGTCCCCAATTCCTATATCCGGCTACTGCTATAACAATCTTTAATATGGATAGATGACAGCGGGCGTTAAGATCCCTTTAAGGGATCTCTTGTTAAGAAAGTGTAATCCCAAAAATAACGACAATTCTAAATGAAGCCTATTTTGCAGAATGTCAGCACCTTACCACCCAGACAAGTTACATTAAACCCATCAATTTAAATCCTTACAAGTATAATTTTTTTTTCTAAACATCTTTATTACAGATCAAATGGCTGTACACTTAAGCCGTAGGCTTATACTGTGTACCATATAAGGGGAAAAGTTACAATGAACATATTTACAGTTGTTTGGTCCTTTTAGAAGGAAGTTCATTAATTTTGCAAATAATTGCAAATAAATAACATATATATCACATACACATATATTATGAATTTCGGATTAAGTAATAATGTAAGTAATAATATAATATAACATGACTTTGTACATGAAGATGATGTAATTGAAGAAAACTTGACGCACTGGGCAGGGTGTGAAGGAGACCCCTTGGATATGGTTATGTAAACCTTTTTGTGGCTGTAATATATTTGCACACTGATGCCATTATTAATTTGTTTTGTGGAACTGTTAAATCTGTAGATCCATACAACAATAGCGTTGTGCTGATATCATCCATATAACCCCCATTTCGTATATCTTCAATTACTTTTAAGCGTTGAGCATTATATAGAGAACACTCAATAAAATAATGGTCGGCTGTTTCAGTTGATAATCGACAGAGGCAGTTTGGTGAATCGGTTATAAAATTGTTGAACAAATCATCATTGAGAGAGCTGCAGCCGTTTCTCAGGCGACAGAGGATGATGTTTGGTAGACGTTCGCCTACGTAGTACCAGAGTGGAGGCCGGTTTAACGGAAAAACACGGGATAATTTTGATTTGAACTCTAAATGGTTTGTGATAGATTTTATATTATCAGGGAGGCTATTCCAGTCACGGAGAGTAGCAGGAAAAAAAGATTTACTAAAAGCAGCTGTCCTACAAAAGAATGTTGTGAAATTATTATTGAACCTTTGTGGGTACGGATTTCTGGCAGAGACTGGTTCAGTTAATTTTTGGTGCAGATTTAAATTAGTTGGATCTGTAACGACCAGGTGAAACAAATTCAAGCGATGAATCTTGCGACGCAAACTCAGTGGGTGGAAACCTGTGTCTTCGTAAAGAAGTGCACTTGCGACACTCTTAGTTAGGCCACTGAAGATCCGGAGGCAATCTTTTTGTAGAGTTTCAAGTAAATTTACTTGATAATCTGTTAGGTTGTCCCAGACTACATCAGCATATTCTAATGAAGGCCTAATAAAAGATTTATACATAATTTCTAGAGATTTTCTGCTTAAGCGATACTTTACACCTCTGAAGAGGGATATTTTTGAATGGGCTGAAGTTATTAAATTTTCAATATGGTTAGACCAATTACCAAGATGATTAAAGGTCAAACCTAAATGTTTATGGGTTGTACAAGGAGTAATTTTGCTGTTCATAAAATAAATGTCAATAGCCGATGGCTGGCGGCGTCTGGAGCATAATACAGTCTTAGTTTTTGTGGCATTAAATAAGACTTTCCAGCGTTCAGCCCAGGATGTAATAGATTTAAGATCCTGATTAATAGACAGGGCAATGTCTGGATGAAGCAAATTATCAGAGAGAATATAGAGGCAAGTATCATCAGCAAACAACCGGATAGAATTTAGTATCGAGCTGGGAAGATCGTTAATATATACTAGAAACAGAAGAGGCCCAAGGACAGATCCTTGGGGTACCCCTGCTAATAGTTCATTTAGACTTGACCTCGAACCGTTAAGGACGACTCTTTGCTTGCGATTTTGAAGGTAATTAGCAAACCATTTTAATAAATTGCCATGAATACCCATACTTCGAAGTTTATGAAGCAATCCTTTGTGCCAAACTCGGTCAAAGGCTTTGGAGATGTCACAAAATAGAAAGATTACTTCTTTTCCTTCGTCAAGGGCTTTAATCAAATTAAAATAAATATCTAACAATTGAAAAACAGTGGATTTGCCAGGAAGGAAGCCATATTGACAAGACGCAATACTGTTCTTAATGAAATCAAACACATATTTAAAGATATTTTTTTCAAAGATCTTACTAGAACAGCTCAGTAAAGAAATAGGACGGTAATTTGCAACACAACTGGGGTCCCCAGATTTAAAGACAGGTGTTACATTTGCCGTTTTCCATTGTATAGGAAATACGCAAGATTGCAAAGAACGATTAAATAGCTTAGTAAGAGGCAAAGATAATGTTGAACGTGCTTCAAATAAGAGTTTAGGACTAATTTCGTCAGGCCCTACAGCTTTACTGGTATCAATTGCATTGAGTTCTCTCAGAGTATCTTCCTCTGAAACCACCAAATCGCTTAGAAGGTTCCCAGTGCTGATAGTTAAGTCCGAAATTTCGTCCTCATTTGACTCATCAACAGTGCAAATTCCAGCAAAGTAATCATTGAAAAGCTTTGCTTTGTTTTCAACATTGTAACAAAATTCGCCACGGGGCGTTTTTAAAGGAGGGATTTGGTTAAAGTTGTTATTAGAATTCTTGAGAAAAGTTTTACATATCTTCCACCAACATTTTTTATTAACATTGCCATCTGAGATTTGCGCCGCAATTTTCTCGTCATGAATGCGCTTCGCCTGCCTGATAATTGAGGTCACGTGGTTACGTTGGGTTTTATATTTATTTATATTATCGGCCGTCTTAAACTTCCTTGAGCGTGTGAATAAAATGTCTCTTATTTTAATTTCGTTCTTAATTTCTTTCGTTATCCACGCCTTATCTCTAGGATTGATTGTGACAAAATGATTGGGTATGGTTTGTTTTGCGGTCTCCACTATGGTTCTACTGACGAAGGAGCCATATCATCTACATTTGCATCAACCGCCAAACCCCGGCCCCAATCTACATTGTTAAGAATATTTCGAAATTTCTCCCAATTGGCCTTTTTGAAATTCCACACATGACGCTTATAACTAGAGAGCCTTGGGACAGTTGATTGTAGCACAGCAAATACAGGGCAATGGTCGCTGCAAAAATTGGGCAAGACACCAAATTATTTTATCAGAGATCTGTGGCTGCATGCGATGGGATCCAGCAAAGTATTTGATGCAGGTCTAGTGGGTTCAGTTATTAGTTGGGTTAAACCATGTGAAAGCATTATATTAAGGAAGTGGCGGTTTTTACTTTCTAGCAGATTTTCATTGAGGTCGCCTGCGATTAGAACAGTATGATTTTTATTAGATTCGGTTGCATTTGAAATATTATTGGCCAAGTCGCTCCATAGCTCCACCCGACTACCAGGTGGTCTATATATTACACATACCAATGAGGATGGTCTGTCAAATACTTCCAGCCAGATCATTTCTACGTTAGGGTGTTCAAGTTCAGGGCGGCGTCGAAATGACAGTCTTTGTGATAAATAAATACAGAACAAGCTTGATCCCGGTCACGACGTATAGGTTCATGGTAGCCGGGTAGAGCCAAAGAGCAAGAAGGAATATTGGCTGTTAGGTGACTTTCTGTAAAGGCTAATATATCAAAATCCGAAAGGTTAGCGAAAACTAGATCTAACTTATGTAAATTATAATTGTTATATGTAGATATTTATTTACGTTTGACTGAGCCAATGGATAGAGCAGGAACTGAAGATTAAATCCATGCTATCTGGTGGAGCACATTGTTTATAAAAACTGGAACCAGTCGCCATGACGAACACGTTGTTAAACTTGGAAGAGAGCGAGTTTGGGGTTGTCTGGAGACCTTTAATTAGAAAAAAATAACTTGGATAAATGATATAACTAAAGAGGGAAACGCATCTGGGAGACGAAATAAATTGATACAGAAGGACAATAGAGAAAGTAGCCATATTACCTTCCATGCGAGTGAAGACCGGTCTAAAGTCGTTGATTGGCTGGTCCTCGTATATAAACAGGATAGGAAGATCGTCACCATATTTTACACGAAGTATTTCTTAGGAACAAAAATTTGAATGAATTATTGTTACTTGTTTTATAGGTTTCGTATAAATTAAAATGTTTACAAGGTGAGATCTTTAACGCTAAGATGCAAGAAACTTTACTAAAGCGTTTTTTTTTTCGAATACATGTACATATGACGACTTCTAGCTGCTAAGAAATAATTTAATACAATATCGGTAACTTTATAAAATGTTTTTAGACAACCCTATCCCCTGCTAACGCCATACAAAGAGACAAACTGCTTGTTTTGACACTTTGGACCACATTATTCGCCTCAAAGCGACGTTGTCTGAAACTAAATCAGCTGGAAACTATTTAAGGGAGGGGCTCTCTTCTGGAACATTGGAGTTACATATCTAATATGGAGGGGCGCGAGATTTAAAAAAATAACGTGACGTGCTAAAACTTGGATCATTGGCTTAAACTGGATACAATCCTACCTATACATTTGATCATTAATTTGTGGGAAGTCTCCCCATCAATATGATATCACCAGTGCACGATACAGTCTTACCTATATATTTGATCATTAATTTGTGGGAAGTCTCCCCATCAATATGATATCACCAGTGCACGATACAGTCCAACCTATACATTTGATCATTAATTTGTGGGAAGTCTCCCCATCAATATGATATCACCAGTGCACGATACAGTCCTACCTATACATTTGATCAATAATTTGTGGGAAGTCTCCCCTTCTGCTGCACCGTAGTCTCCAATTGTCAGAGGACGACCCGGCCTTGGTTGGATCCGGTCTAAAATATAACAACAACCAAAATACAAACTATAGACAGGAAGTTGTTTATCTCTTTGGGGATTGCATTTTTTTCATAAATGATTAAATGCATCTACCGATTTTGGTTAATGCCTGGACTGAACTTCGAACACGTCAGAAGTATGTCGGGTGTCTCATCCATTTAGCTGACGATAACAAAATGTTGGTTTGTATTAAACTAAATCTAAAATTTGTCCAGATGTTGCGTAGCCTGTATCATTCCCGGTAGTCCCTATTTCCTATATGGAAAAGGACCGGATCCTATGAGGCTACATCGATATGGCAATGGGCAGTTTTGTCAACAAACTATCCACTGGATTTGAACTTATCCATGAAATAGAATCAAATGTGACATTAAATACCAACCAAAGTATCGTTCAATAGAACAATGGATACGAATCAGCCAATATATATATATAATAGAAAAAGCTGCAGAAAACTGCCTTTGTGTGTGGCAAAATATTATGTTCAGAAATAAATCATGACAAACGCAACTGTTAGGTTTACGCTAGCTAGTTTCACCGTATCTAGGCGGTTTTTCAAAGCATTTTGTATATTTTTTTACGGTTGCTTAGCTGCCGTTCTACCTCTTCAATATATTCCTGTCTAGATGTAATAACTGTTGCCATATTTTCTACTGAAGGGCAGACGAAATAACATTCTTACTTACCCAAAGAATCCAATATATTATAATAAATTGAATTAAACACGGCTTTCTGTAATTCACAGTTGTCGGAATACGTATGTGTGTCTGTAGAACAAAACGGTATGTATCCTTCAACAGTAGCCATTCTGAGCGATCTACACGGTACAACGAGCTAGGTATAACAGGGGTAGAAAATAGAATACACATCAATATATCAGCTCACTGGAAGTGATTTACTACAGTGAATACCGCTGTTAACATTCCTGTATGCTTATGTTACTTATGCACTTCTTGAGAAAAACAATTAGCAGTATGAAAAAAGTTAAAATACTTTCTGGGTGAATGAATAAATCTTTTGGAAGGTAACTTGACAAAATATGTATTCAAAACAACATGGTGTTGAAACTGAACTAGTTTCCAAACCGGAAGCTTGGTTAATTTGGGCGCCACAGAAAAGCGATTGGAAATATGCCGCTGTTTAATTATTCCACGACATGGCTTTCACGGTAATTCATCACATACCTGTTTCATAGAGGTTAACTAACGAGAGCCCGTTTGTTGCGATGAATATCACTAGAGTTTGGGTAGATTGATTGATTGCAAGTTTTAATTATCCCTTGTTTAATTAATGATACAGAAAGTGTCATCGTTTGCAGTTAGGAGTAAATACGGCTATGATATATTCGTATTCAATCATAATTTGTAAGAAAAACGGAACCAAGCAGACGAAGTAGTTTGTTTATGTCAAGAAGTATGTCATGTACATTCAAAGGCTTTCCTTATATGGAAGTAGCTATGCCGTGATCGTGGGAAAATCATACTATTTTGCATCAATGTAGTCCGTTGTATGTAAACCATAACATGATTGGCTACCGACTCGCATAGTTGTGAGTTATACTGCCAATCACTTGTATACTAACAAGGATGTCTTCAAGTTATTACAGAAAAGGAAAACGAATGTATTATCCCTACGCTGAGAATGCAAGCTTGTGTTTTCATTAGTTGTACTTGGAAAATCATGTTTGTTAACCAATCAGCAGTAAGTTAGACCATAATGTCACTTGTTGATTATGACAAAAATAACACACTGCCTGGGAGTGAAAGTATCGTGGGTGTAGTGTGAGAATTATAATTATACGAAGGTTTTATGAGTATATTTGGGTTTGGGTGTAAAAAGAAAAAATGGGAGGATAAAATGAACAAGATGAAGACAATAATAAACATGTGGAAACGGAGAAATTTGACCTTACAAGGAAAAGTTTGTGTAAGTTTACTGATGTCCAAACTATGGTAGGGTTCTCGATGTCCCACACGAGTACAAGGTGTACCTAAATGCTATTTTCCTTAATTTTCTTTCAGGCGTTCTTTCAATTTGAACATCCTCAAGTCAGTATGAGGTTATACTATTTTTGGCGTTTCAAAAAAATAACAAAAATATAAATTGTTCTTTTGTTAACGTTGTATGCAGTCAGGCAGGGATTGGGTACCTATATGTCTAAGAATGTAAACAAATTTGTTAATTCTTTGAGTTGTCGCCCCTGTTTGTCTCTTTATAGCAGGCTCGAGGAATAACATTCGCTTTTCTTACAGTTATTGGAAAGAAAAATTAAGCTTTTTGAAAAAAACGTATGAGTCTAGAAATCTTTTTGTTAAACTTCCTAGCAATGGTCAATTAGACATTAGATTACCATAATAGCCCGGTTTCAAGTTGTTTACACGATAAGCCCTGTTGGCTGTGTACATAAATTTAATTTAACGTTTGCAAAAAGGAATTAGTATGATTAATAAACATATTTTTAAAAAATCAACGACATGTGGATTGCCAATATTTTAATCGGATACGAAGCCAGAAGCCAAACACGATCACCTGCTGATCAACCCAGAGCGTGAATTGAGAAAATCTTTATCCGTATTTGTTCTTTTATAAGCACAAATAATTCATTTTCATTCCATCGAAATAATTCAGCTATTTAAAGGTCATATGCGTTGGATTTCCCGCATTTCTAAAGTACCAGCAAAAAGTATTTTAAGCACATTTTTCATCCAGTCTCTTCAAAAGTGTTTCACAATATACGAACAAGACATCAGACATATGGGATCATTAGACAAGACATCAGACATATTGGATCATTAGACAAGACATCAGACGGATTGGATCGTTAGACTAGACGTCCGACAGATGGGATCGTTAGACGAGACATCAGACAGATGGGATCGTTAGACGAGACATCAGATAGATGTGATCGTTAGGCTGCCTTTCCACCAAGTTTCACGTGTCACGTACAACGAGCTAGGTATAACAGGGGTAGAAAATAGAATACACATCAATATATCAGCTCACTGGAAGTGATTTACTACAGTGAATACCGCTGTTAACATTCCTGTATGCTTATGTTACTTATGCACTTCTTGAGAAAAACAATTAGCAGTATGAAAAAAGTTAAAATACTTTCTGGGTGAATGAATAAATCTTTTGGAAGGTAACTTGACAAAATATGTATTCAAAACAACATGGTGTTGAAACTGAACTAGTTTCCAAACCGGAAGCTTGGTTAATTTGGGCGCCACAGAAAAGCGATTGGAAATATGCCGCTGTTTAATTATTCCACGACATGGCTTTCACGGTAATTCATCACATACCTGTTTCATAGAGGTTAACTAACGAGAGCCCGTTTGTTGCGATGAATATCACTAGAGTTTGGGTAGATTGATTGATTGCAAGTTTTAATTATCCCTTGTTTAATTAATGATACAGAAAGTGTCATCGTTTGCAGTTAGGAGTAAATACGGCTATGATATATTCGTATTCAATCATAATTTGTAAGAAAAACGGAACCAAGCAGACGAAGTAGTTTATGTCAAGAAGTATGTCATGTACATTCAAAGGCTTTCCTTATATGGAAGTAGCTATGCCGTGATCGTGGGAAAATCATACTATTTTGCATCAATGTAGTCCGTTGTATGTAAACCATAACATGATTGGCTACCGACTCGCATAGTTGTGAGTTATACTGCCAATCACTTGTATACTAACAAGGATGTCTTCAAGTTATTACAGAAAAGGAAAACGAATGTATTATCCCTACGCTGAGAATGCAAGCTTGTGTTTTCATTAGTTGTACTTGGAAAATCATGTTTGTTAACCAATCAGCAGTAAGTTAGACCATAATGTCACTTGTTGATTATGACAAAAATAACACACTGCCTGGGAGTGAAAGTATCGTGGGTGTAGTGTGAGAATTATAATTATACGAAGGTTTTATGAGTATATTTGGGTTTGGGTGTAAAAAGAAAAAATGGGAGGATAAAATGAACAAGATGAAGACAATAATAAACATGTGGAAACGGAGAAATTTGACCTTACAAGGAAAAGTTTGTGTAAGTTTACTGATGTCCAAACTATGGTAGGGTTCTCGATGTCCCACACGAGTACAAGGTGTACCTAAATGCTATTTTCCTTAATTTTCTTTCAGGCGTTCTTTCAATTTGAACATCCTCAAGTCAGTATGAGGTTATACTATTTTTGGCGTTTCAAAAAAATAACAAAAATATAAATTGTTCTTTTGTTAACGTTGTATGCAGTCAGGCAGGGATTGGGTACCTATATGTCTAAGAATGTAAACAAATTTGTTAATTCTTTGAGTTGTCGCCCCTGTTTGTCTCTTTATAGCAGGCTCGAGGAATAACATTCGCTTTTCTTACAGTTATTGGAAAGAAAAATTAAGCTTTTTGAAAAAAACGTATGAGTCTAGAAATCTTTTTGTTAAACTTCCTAGCAATGGTCAATTAGACATTAGATTACCATAATAGCCCGGTTTCAAGTTGTTTACACGATAAGCCCTGTTGGCTGTGTACATAAATTTAATTTAACGTTTGCAAAAAGGAATTAGTATGATTAATAAACATATTTTTAAAAAATCAACGACATGTGGATTGCCAATATTTTAATCGGATACGAAGCCAGAAGCCAAACACGATCACCTGCTGATCAACCCAGAGCGTGAATTGAGAAAATCTTTATCCGTATTTGTTCTTTTATAAGCACAAATAATTCATTTTCATTCCATCGAAATAATTCAGCTATTTAAAGGTCATATGCGTTGGATTTCCCGCATTTCTAAAGTACCAGCAAAAAGTATTTTAAGCACATTTTTCATCCAGTCTCTTCAAAAGTGTTTCACAATATACGAACAAGACATCAGACATATGGGATCATTAGACAAGACATCAGACATATTGGATCATTAGACAAGACATCAGACGGATTGGATCGTTAGACTAGACGTCCGACAGATGGGATCGTTAGACGAGACATCAGACAGATGGGATCGTTAGACGAGACATCAGATAGATGTGATCGTTAGGCTGCCTTTCCACCAAGTTTCACGTGTCACGTATCACATGTCATGTGTCATGCATGCCATTAGGGGTTTCCACTGGATATCACATCGAACATGTCACATGTCATTCTTCCTGTGTTCGCCCATCGTCGGAGCCCACGATTAAAACTTACGCCCACGCTCACTATACCCGTGGGACAAGTGGAGCCAAATCCGTCGTTTCTAATTGAATATGCATGTTAACTTTATCTGATCCGATCACCAATCAGAATCGGCGTTACTTATTAAAGTATCCAGGCAGTGATCAAAACAAAGATGGACGACTTTTCGGTTTACACTTCAATTTGATAAACATGTCTCAAAAACTGAAGAGTTCGTACGTTTAGAAGATAATTTTAGATTGGTCCGACAGGAAATGGGCGTTCCCATAAAACGAGGCTTTGAATCGCAGTTGGCCCAGGGGTAAAAGGTGAGCTTGTTGAGAATTTAACCCTGGGTATCCGATGATGGTGGTCGCCATGAGTGACGGTTCATACTCATCTGACGAGGAAATTCTTGCTCTATGTCTGCAACATGTCCTCAATATGGTGCAGGGACCATTACTAATTGCGTCCAGAAAGAGGCGAATTTACCAGAACGTTTCGCTCTTTCATGGACAATCCAGACAGAGAATTATTCATCAATTACACAGGCTCTTTTAAATTCTATACGAACACGGAGAGTTACAAAAGGGAAAGTAAAAGTTGTGTAAAACCAAGGGGAAACCCCAGATCAGACAGACGTGAAACGTGACACGTAAAAAGAATGAACATGTTCATTCTTCAAAAACATGTCATTTCACGCGTGAAATGTGAAACGTGAAAAGTGACATTGATGGAAACAGTTCCTACCAAAATCATATGTTTCTATTTCTTGTCACGTGCCAGGTGACATGTCACGTGACACGTGAAACTTGGTGGAAACGCAGCCTTAGACGACATATCAAACTGATGGGATCGTTAGATGAAACGTCAGACATATGGGATCATTAGACAAGACATCAGACGGATTGGATCGTTCGACGAGACGTCAGATAGATGGGATCGTTAGACGAGACATCAGACAGATGGGATCGTTAGACGAGACGTCCGACAGATGGGATCGTTAGACGAGACGTCAGATAGATGGGATCGTTAGACGAGACGTCCGACAGATGGGATCGTTAGACGAGACGTCAGATAGATGGGATGGTTAGACGAGACGTCAGATAGATGGGATCGTTAGACGAGACGTCAGATAGATGGGATGGTTAGACGAGACGTCAGATAGATGGGATCGTTAGACGAGACGTCCGACAGATGGGATCGTTAGACGAGACATCAGACGGATTGGATCGTTCGACGAGACGTCAGATAGATGGGATCGTTAGACGAGACATCAGACAGATGGGATCGTTAGACGAGACGTCCGACAGATGGGATCGTTAGACGAGACGTCAGATAGATGGGATCGTTAGACGAGACGTCCGACAGATGGGATCGTTAGACGAGACGTCAGATAGATGGGATGGTTAGACGAGACGTCCGACAGATGGGATCGTTAGACGAGACGTCAGATAGATGGGATGGTTAGACGAGACGTCAGATAGATGGGATCGTTAGACGAGACGTCCGACAGATGGGATCGTTAGACGAGACGTCCGACAGATGGGATCGTTAGACGAGACGTCAGATAGATGGGATGGTTAGACGAGACATCAGATAGATGGGATCGTTAGACGAGACGTCCGACAGATGGGATCGTTAGACGAGACATCAGATAGATGGGATCGTTAGACGAGACGTCCGACAGATGGGATCGTTAGACGAGACGTCAGATAGATGGGATGGTTAGACGAGACATCAGATAGATGGGATCGTTAGACGAGACGTCCGACAGATGGGATGGTTAGACGAGGCATCAGATAGATGGGATCGTTAGACGAGACATCAGACAGATGGGATCGTTAAACGAAACATCAGGCAGATCGGATGGTTAGACAAGACATCAGATAGATGGGATCGTTAGACAAGACATCAGATAGATGGGATCGTTAGACGAGACGTCCGACAGGTGGGATCGCTAGACGAGACGTCCGACAGGTGGGATCGCTAGACGAGACGTCCGACAGGTGGGATCGCTAGACGAGACGCCAGACAGATGGGATTGCTAGAGGAGAGTCACCTTTATAATCCATCAACCAGTAAAAGTAATAAGCAATTTACATGTATACAATCGGCTACTTTAATAAGGTGAACATCTCTTTTTAATCCGGTAGATTTCCTGACGCCTGCAAAATTGCTAAAGTCACACCAATCTATAAAAGTGGTGA
This sequence comes from Lepidochitona cinerea, assembly GCA_963971465.1. Taxonomy (NCBI): domain Eukaryota; kingdom Metazoa; phylum Mollusca; class Polyplacophora; order Chitonida; family Tonicellidae; genus Lepidochitona; species Lepidochitona cinerea. The sequence continues at coordinate 2,838,929 of OZ020559.1, forward strand.
TAGAAATGACACCAGTAACTATATGCCGATATCTGTCCTTCCAGCAATCTGGTAGATATTTGAGAATGCTATGGCTAACCAGTTGACTGAACATCTCTGTGTGCACAACATCCTATCTCCCAATCAGTTTGTCTTCAGATTGAACCATTCGACAGCTCATGTGGTCATATCGCTATACGAACTGCTCTCCCTTGCTTAGGAGCAATACAGTATCAGCACTTTTCTTGATTTATGTAAGGCGTTTGACACAGTGGATCGCGATATACTACACCACAAACTACATGTAGGTCATTATGGGTTCCTCGACAACTCGTCTGATTGGTTGAAAAGTTACTTCTCTGGCAAGTTAACAAAATTTCCTTAGGCAACACCATCTCCAATCAACTCCCTGTAACCTGCTGGGATCAATACTGGGGCCTATTTGCTTTTTAATCTATATTAATGAAATTATCAAGACCAGTGACAATCTCATCATCTTCGCAGATGACACAAATCTCACACTTTCTTCTACCAGCCTAGATTCTCTAGCACTCGATACAAATAACGAGTCAAACAAACTGTTCAACTGTTCAAGCTCTCTGTAAATACCTGCAAACAAAGAGCATTCTTTTCAAACCAAATCGATCCCAAAGATTTGTTCTACCAAAGATAAAGAGCAACGAAACAATAATTGAATTCGAGGAAGGTTTTTGGGTGTATGGTTTAATAACTTAATTGGCTTACTCATATGCAAAACCTTTCTTCTAAGCAGAAATATTGGCGTTATTTATAACATTAAAGACTGTATGAACACAAAACTCCCTACATTTCACCCTATTTTACTCTTGTATTTTCTATTGTAATATAATATGGGTCAACACTAGCCGAGAAATTCGGGGCTCTGCCGAATTTTTTTCCGTATTCGTCATAGCCCAGATCACTTCCATAATGGAAAAACGATATTTTTAACTTGTCCTGCCGAAAAAAATGGCGGCACAAATTTCACAACAAATATGCAAAGAATAAAATATTTACCACTGCATATCGATAGTATAGACCACGAAAAAGGAGTTTGTCAAACTTATGCCGCTGTAAAGTGACTAAAAATATATGATTGACGTATTTCTACGACGACCCTCACAGTTTAACTGGTCGTTTAAATGTTTTACTGTGGCGGTTACGTCAGGTTGAAAGCCAGTGGACTTCGAAACAAATTTTACAAGCTGATACAACTTTAAGAATAAAGATATAAAATATTTATCCTACAAATGAATGACACTTCTTAGAATGAAACAAAAATAAACATATCAGTAGTTTAATGTCTGCAATTCGATGACGAAGTCATGTTTTGCTGTGACCTCTATACCGACACAATTACGATAACTAGGTCAATGCATCTTCTTTGAGAAATCTGCGAGACGCCAGTTTGGGTAGATTGATTAATTGCAAGTTTTAATTATCCCTTGTTTAATTAATGATACAGAAAGTGTCATCGTTTGCAGTTAGGAGTAAATACAGCTATGATATATTCGTATCCACTCATAATTTGTAAGAAAAACGGAACCAAACAGACGAAGTAGTTTGTTTATGTCAAGAAATATGTCATGTACGGTACATTCAAAGGCTTTCCTTATATGGAAGTAGCTATGCCGTGATCGTGGGAAAATCATACTATTTTGCATAAATGTAGTCCGCTGTATGTAAACCATAACATGATTGGCTACCGACTCGCATAGTTGTGAGTTATACTGCCAATCACTTGTAAACTAACAAGGATGTACATAAAAGGAAAACGAATTTATTATATAATTAGTAGTGAGATATTGAGTTATACAGCTCTGATATAAGTGATATCACCACTTTTACCGATAACGTTTATATCATCACTGCCAGTGCCGGAACTATTTCCATTGGAATATTATCTTCTCATTATTAAATCTTTTGTGAAAATTGCCAAAATTTGTAATCAATTCTTAATTTATAAATTATCGAACATTATTAATTGGCTGTTAAATACTTTTACACAAACCAAATATATTTTTGGCTTTGGCCTTTCTGTGATGCTTGCCGTATTATATTTTTAACCTAGGCCTAGCACTGCAGCAGGACTCGCTAAACGAGAAAACGTGAAGTAAATCCACCCAACTCTAAAATGTAAATGAAAGTGTTAGGCCTACAACTGGAGCATTAAAATTGCTTATTTTATTAAACAAAATGTATCGAGAACTGACGCAGATCATAGAAAACGAAGACTGTGGGGTACGGCAATCAGTGCTTGGTGGACGTACGCTCGCTGCCTAGAGTCTACTGTCAGTGTCACCGTGTAGAGCCGACTCGATTGATTTTGGTAACAAACAATTAAAGATCTAATTTATCGTAGAACATTTCAACACACATAATCTAGTAAATCTTCATTTTAAAATAATAAGACCTTGCCACTTAAAATTTTAATATAAAACTAAACAAAAGAAAATGTCAAGTTCAACTTCACCGACGATGACAGACCTCGAATGTCTCGATGTTTGTCGTCGCGCGCACACCGTGTGTCCTTCCGCGCAGACAAACGCAGGTTTTTCCTCCGAAATAAGTATATTATTCGGACTGTAATTTGTTTCATGAAATCATTTTCCATCAAAAAATTGGAACTGCAACATGAAAATAAGAACTTTGGATGCAAAGTTATAAGTTTTTATTGTGTTGAGCCCCCAAACGGTGCGCTATTTTACCCTACGCCGTACATGTATATGTGTGATGAGCCCAAATGTAGGTCAACTGACGACAGCGAATTGTTCAGTTTGTCGCAGAAAATACACGAAAATCTCACTAATAATTAAATAATAAATAGAATATTTGTTGTTTTATCGGTAAATATCATTTATATTTCATCTCGTGGATAAAAAAATCTTGTATTTTCACTCTTGGCTTCGCCAATCGTGAAAATACGGATTTTTTATCCACTCGATGAAATATAAATGGTATTTACCGATAAACAACAAATATCCTCTATGTATTATCCCTACGCGGAGAATGCAAGCTTGTGTTTTGATAAGTTGAACATGGAAAATCATGTTTGTTAACCAATCAGCAGTAAGTTCGACCATAATTTCACTTGTTGATTATGACAAAAATAACACACTGCCTGGGAGTGAAAGTATCGTCGGTGTAGTGTGTGAATTATAAGTATATGAAGGTCTTTAGGAGTATATTTGGGTTTTGATAAGAACTATTGTAAAAAGAAAATTGGGAGGGTAAAATTAACACGATGAAGACAATAATACACATTTGGGAACTGAGAAATTTGACCTTACAAGGAAAAGTTTGTGTAATTTCAACCTTACTGATGTCCAAACTATGGTATGTAATGAGGGTTCTCGATGTCCCATACGAGTACATGGTAGAACTAAAAGACTATTTTCGTACATTTTTTGTCGGGTGTTCTTTCAATTTGAACATCCTCAAGTCAGCATGAGGTTATATTATTTTTGGCGTTTCAAAAAAATAACAAAAATATAAATTGTTTTTTTGTTAACGTTGTATGCAGTCAGGCAGGATTGGGTACCTATATGTCTAAGAATGTAAAACATTTAGTTAATTCTTTGAGTTGTCGCCCCTGTTTGTCTCTTTATAGCAGGCTTGAGGAATAACATTCGCTTTTCTTACAGTTATTGGAAAAACAAAATTAAGCTTTTTGAAAAAAAAAACGTATGTGTTTAGAAATCCTTTTGTTAAAGGCACACTTGCCGCGAAAATCAGAAATATTATTTACATTAAAAAAGAAAGACCGTTTTCTGTATTTTTCCCAGACAATCATCCAGGTAGGGTCGTTAGACAGATGGAATCGTTAGACGAGACGTCAGACAGATGGAATCGTTAGACGAGAGTGACTTTTATAATCCATCAACCAGTAATAGTAATAAGCAATGTATATGTATACAACCGGCTACGTTTATAAGTGAATTTGATAATATTGGACATTTCTAAGAAGGCTCTGAAATTATCAATTAGTTTCTAAACAGAGCAATGGCTTGATATGGATAAAAGACGGATATTTTGAGAAAATTGGCGATAAAATTGTCAATGAGATCGACAGCTGTTTCCCGCAAAGCGAACAGATTAAATTTGTGCCAATTTCCAAGCAAACATAATATGTTCTCGTTAATGTTTACACACTGAACGCACAAGGTGTCTAGTGGTCAAAACTCAAGCAATCTGTTCCTGCCAACTCAACAGGCACTTCATGTTTATCTGAATTCATCAACATAGCCTTTAATATGAAGTATAAAAGAGATAATATTTTGAGGGTATAATTGTCTCCATAATATACCTTATTGCTTCAGACAAGAAAACTGGACATGTACCATATTGGGGTAATTTCAAAAACATGCATTTGTTTTTTTTTTAATTTCTGAAGAATAAAATGGTTTTATTTTAGTAGTTTTTTTTCAAGGGTGTAGTATACGGACTCGGTTATTTAACTGATATACCAAAGTTTGTAAAGTAAATAAATAAATAAGTAATAAACTTTAATTTTGTCCCAAATACATATTTGAGCTTCTTGCATTCATCCTGTACTCTTACCGTCAAAGAAAAGCCGTTATTTTTGTCTGTATTGCATGGCATAGTTGTTCAGAGATTTTAGAAGTAAAAGAACAGACGACGTCGGGGAACGTAAACCATGAAGACACCGTCCCTCATCTGACAGATCTAGAACTGTGCGTTACATCCAGCGAAGGTACCATACTTCCATTAGAAGGTGGTTTTGAAATGAATTTGGGATCAAAATGTCGTATTTTCATTATACAGAATGTCTTTTTTACTGCGGTTCTTTCACGCGAAGTTTTCTCTCGATTGAAGTTGTTAAAACGAAATCTACGAGCTTGATAAGGATGACAAGTAATGTACCAATCAATAAAATCACAAACGTCCAGTAATAACACTGTTTGCAGAACAAAGGTTTGACATTGAAGCGTTCAAGTTCAAGGTCATATGTAAATCCACAAAGAAGATGCAAAACAATACTGACTGGGCTAATGAAAACACAACCAATACCAGCAATAGCAGGATAGTTATCTTTTCCGAATTCAAAAGTTAATAAAACGAAGTAAACAGTATATCCCAAACCGCATCCCCAAGCACTCAACACAATGATGACGTAGATAGTGACGTCATTAAAACAGATTATTCCAATAGTCATGGCAAGACCAAAGCAGGAATACCCACTGAGAAGCAAAAGATGGCCAATAACTCTGGACGAAAAATAATCAAATACGAATCCACAAATAATCCTAGACAGAGCAAGTACTGCTGAAAATATGTAAACCAGATTCAAAGAAACTGGAACTGAGACTGATTCACCCAAACCTGTGATATTGTTCATAAAAACCATAAACAATCCTTGGAAAAGACAAAAACACACAACCATCAGAATGAAATGTCTTGACGAAAATAAGGTCCTCCACTGAGAAGATTTCTCTACGGCTGACTCGTTGGAATTCAAACTTGTTATGACTTGACTTTCAGATATTATAGAGTCCCTCTCTTCATCATTTTTGTTTTGCATCCGTTGGGTTTCAAACTTGGAAACACGGTCGTTTAGGATACATAACATTATTACTACAGTAAAAGATACGGCAACAGTTGGGTAAAATTCGGACAAAGGTTTCTCCGTATTGAAACAAAAGTGGAACAAAAATGAGTAATATAGTTTGCCCGATGAGACTGCCGCCGAGTAGAATCCGAAAACAACCCCGGTATGTCGGGAAGGGAAATATCCCACTCCAATAGTTGAGAAGCAAGCCATTCCAATAAAAGCTCCACTTGCTGTAACAATAAAGGACACACATATCAATATTAAGTTGTTAGTGTCTATTAGAAAGTAAGTACAGCAGTATTCTCGTTTATCTTTGAGATTACACTTTCTCGAAAAATACCAGAAATTCTTCTGCCGTTTTGAGGGGATGCCCGAAACGCGAGTCTCTTCGGCCTCAAAATCGGTAAAGAAAGTGTAACGTCAAAAATAACTAGAATACTGTTATAACAATATTGGTTTCAAAGAATGCAGATTTTTAAAATAATACTGACCGAAAAAGAGTCGTTTATATGCTGAGGATATGCTTGGTGCCGCCACAGAACCATTTCTGAACTTACGGTAGATAAGGATGTCAGGGGTAATCTTACAAAGTTGACAGGTTAAGATTGATTGGTTGATTGATTGGTTGATGCTTTGCGCCTCCGTTAAGATTATTTCACTTTTATGGCAGCGTTCCCAAGTTCCAATGGGGATAGAAACGGAGTATTGCTGTTTCCCTTAACAGTTTGATGATGTGAGAGAGACGACACTTACATGAAAGGAACTGAAGAAGACAAAGAAGTGGAATTCGCTGTCGAAAAACATCCACGTACTGAACTGCTATCCACATTAATCCAGACCATACGGAGATTAAAGACCAAATCAGCAAATAACATGGTAGTCTCCCAAACCGGTTCCAGATGAACGGAAAGATAAACACCACCGAAACACCAGCAACAGAAAAAGATCCCAAAAGTTCGACTATAAAAATGAAAAATACATGGTATTAAATGTGAGTTATATATCATAAGTGTATAAAACCTTTCAAACAACATCCATTCTTCTCCACCCTTCTTCAAACATCAGTTCTAAAGTGTTTATCAATCGCTCAATAAACACTTTCCCTAACCTTGAGTTTGAGACAGACGGAAGGTCTTCTTTAGAGGAACTGCATACGTATTAAAAGACAATGTAAGTCCACAAAACAGGGTGGCGATGAGACTGAAAGTGAGACCAAGAATAGTTGTCAGATTCATCTTCAATACTTCGTGTGTACAGGATGGACTCACTTCCTCACAACTACTCCAATAACATATTTGAATATCGATATTTTCTTCGTTACTCCAGCTGTCAAGTTAGATTCTTTTTTCTATACTGTCGCTTATACAGATAACAAACTCAATAATAGGAAATAAAAGACGACAGACAGAATTATCTGTTTAACGTTAAAAATGATTTGTAATGCCTGAAAATACTGTATATATACGTGTGTTGCGATTCATCTTTATTAAACAACGACGGTGACGTTACCCTATTGTTCGAGCGGACGATTATTTATCACGAATCGTCTGCAGACTGTAACTAGCAACACGGTACTTCAAATGTACATGACTTACCACACATGCGCATTGGAAACGAACAATTGCTGCTTCAGAATGAAGAGCGATGTTTACCGTATAAAAAGGGATCACAGTCGGTTTGTCTTAATGGAGCGCTTTAAGGATTCAGTTTGTTGGATATGTACGATTTTAAATAAACGAGTGAATAAATGCGGATTGTTTGCATTTGAAGACACATTTTATAGATTTTTTAAATACAATAAATAGTTTTTAATACCATAAAAAAATATTTAAATTGCCGTATTTTATCAAATCGCTCAGTTAAGAGAAGCCAATATAACTAGACGTGAAGATTTAAGTCAAATTTAAAACAAAGCGGACTTGTTTTATATGGTGTGTAGCGGAACAAAGACTGTTTTTTCGGAAGAAAATCTGATTTATGCAGGGAACGGGCATCTAACTTTTTGGTCAAATTAATACCTCACTTAAATGTACAAAATTGCGTTGTACCGTAACGCCATTCAAACGAAATCATAGCGAAATGAGTAGAGTAGATTGCAGTAAAATTGAATCCCCACTCTAAAATATTCAGAAAAAAATATTTTATTTTTCCCACACATGATAAACTTTACAAGTATAAATGAACTGACAATCTGGCAATATTTTTGGACACCTAATAAAATAATATTTTTGGAAAATTATTTCCTATTATTTACAGCTCAAGTCATACCATATCAGAGCTTACTTGAAGTGAACTTCGTGTAACACGGCACCAGGCTCAGATTGCACCAGACGATTCTTAAAACTGAACTGTTGATTCTTGAAAAATAATCAACTGTTCTGGTCCATACAAATGTGTTGTTTAAGTCGGAGAAACAACTCGTGCCGTTGATTCTTGAAAAATAATCAACTCGCGGCTTGCGGCGCTCGTTGAATATTTTTCAAGAATCAACGGTCACTCGTTGTTTCTCCTATACTTAAAATATAGCGATGGTCTCCGCCTGTGGCATAAGATATTGTTAACATTCATCCGATCGGCCGACATGTTAGATGTACTTGAATAAACGAGGTCAACTAACAGAGAAACCACTGCTCTGCACAATCCATTCACTGTGCAGGTTAGATGGCAAGCATTGTCTTCATAGGCCGGTGGCTGTAACTTGAAAAGTCGCTATAAATAGGGTTCCGTGGCCGATCTCTGGAATATACTTTTTGTATGTTTTCTTGTATTCCTTAGGACATACTTTAGCACCAAAAAAAGTTCGTCCACTCCAAACCCCGGCGTTTTCGCAAAAAAGCCATGTGAAAGGAACACTTTTTCGCATATACAGTGGTCATAGGCAAAATGAGTGCTCTCCCCTTACCTCTATCTAATACATATAATATAGGCACATGGGCCCGGAATACACAGATCGGCGTAGCGTAAGTTTTTACGTAACTGTCATGACAACCCATATTGTAGAGATACGATCTACGAAAGTTACGCAAAAAAATACATCTACTCCGTTTTGTGAAACAGGCCACTGTCTATTACTTTTTCCACCAATACTGCCTTTTTTGGTCGTTTCCATAGACATAGGATTGAAGGTAGACACTATTTGCATTCCTCTGCCGTATATGAGAGAAAAGTCAAAATAAACAGATTTGTATGAGGATCAACATGTTTATGCAATCTATTAACACTATACATTTTTAACACTATATTTTCATCCGATTTCCCCCCGCTGCTTCACGTAACAAACCTGCAAAATATATATAGTAATAATGTAATTTTAAAATCAGACATGTGGGCCAGACAACATATAATTTAAGTTAGAGATACAATAAATGTATTAAAAATTTAATGCAAGCTTCGGTGATATTAGTTTAATCTAAGAATTTTCGGTAGTGAGTGGGGGTGGGGGGGGGGGGGGGTGCAATTTAACCTTTTTAAGAGCTCCTCCCACACCCAGCAACCCATAGAAACCATTTGCGCTGTAAGGAATATACTTTTTGATTGGTTGTTTAACACCGTATTCAAGTTTATTTTGTTTATAAAGTGGCATTGTCAGGATTATTACCAGAAGAAACTCAATGTCAGATGACACCCCAAGGTTCTTTCTGTTGGTTTCTGGCTACCGTTCAACTTGAGGCCAACCTATAAGTAATTGTCAACAAATTTGGTGTCAAAACCGAGAATAGAATTTCCATCCTCAAAGGTAGTGGGATGGATGGATTGACGTTTTACACTTCACTAAAATTTTTTTCGCATGTATGATGGTGTTGCCAGGATTATTGGAGGACACTCAGACAAACCAGGCTTAATCTATACCCCTCCCCCAAGGAAACCCTGACCATTCGCTGGTTCCTGGTGACCATTCCACTTACATCGTTCATGGCCCCCTAAGTGATCGAGAATTTACCTAGCACATTTAGTGCCTCAGTAAATTCCGGATTATTTAAGAAAGACATCTACTTAGTACACAGCAAATCCACACTAAATCAAATTATTGTATTAAACATAGGGGGTATTATCACATATTTAATTCACCCCCCCCCCCCCCCCTACCTTGTCAAGTTTAACGACGACTGTATCTGCCTCGCTATTATCATTCTTGGCCAACCGTAAATAAATTTACCTCATTAATGGGATCCTCCAATAGAAAAATACAAAATAGTTTAGGAAAATATATTTATTTTTCTATGGAAAGAAGAAAGGAAATTATGAATGTAACTAATTAAGTCAATAATTCAATTGTCTTTAATCTGTAATATTACATTTTATAGCTGTAACTCTCCATATATACCAGTTGTTGTATATTATAGTATGTACATGTGGCCACTTCCAATTGTGGAAAAGGCCAGAGCCCAATAGGGCTAAAGCCTAATAAACAAACTTGTTATAATTTAAACTGGGAACCATACTACACTACAGAACTAGGCTTACACAGAAAATTGCTATAATAGAAAATACAAACCCCCGTCTTCGGGCTCGACTTGATGAAGTTTATCTTCATATATACTATTTTGTGGGGAAGTGTAATCTTTTTCTCTACACCTGTCTTGCACATAATGCATTGCATTGACAGCACTACCGATTAATTGATTGATGTTTTACGCCGCACTCAAGATTATTTCTCTTATATGGCGGCGTTGCCAGATTTAGTGGTAGAGGAAACCGGGCTCATTGTCCGGAGGAAAACTCACGACCTTCGGCGAGTACTTGGCAACTCTTCCAAATACGGCGATCGAGTGAAAAATCCACTCAGAAATTTTTAAATTTGTATTTGGTCTGAGTCGGATTCGAGCCCGCGTCGCATCGATGGAAGGTCTGTGTGGGACTGAGGGACGATCCCTAACCCACTGGACCACGGAGGTCCCGGCAGCACTGCCGAAGACCGTGTAGCAGTTCGACTGCTTTTTCTCGATCTTAACTTTTTCGGTGTTGGGGCTTTAATAGGAGCTTCAGACTTTCTTCTTTTTTTCTTGGCAGCCTACATTCGTTAATTGTTTGTGAAATGCTTATAACAGGATCGATGATACCCGATATTTGCTAAATATGTCATTTTTCTCTCTGATCGCAATGGATTCTTCTGTGTCTAAAAGTATCCGTTCTGATTTGATTTGATTTATTCACCAGATAAAATATTACAATTAGTATATTCATTTATATTTGTGGTCTGGCGGGAATAAAACCCCAAGGGGCTTATTGTATCCTGTTTAAATTGAAATCTTTCGTACATCTTTTGACACTGCTCCATCTAGTTCTAGTGAAAGGTAATTCAATTTCATTTCCCCTGCCTTGCGTGTGTACTATACAGGAATAAGTACTTGATTTTCCATCCGATCGCTCTACCATCTTGCTGTCATTCTGTATGTTTACAAACTATTGTTTGTAGAAAATTCAGCGATCTGATTGGCTTGTTCAAAAATTATACCGCCAGAAACGAGTAAGTAGGCCACAAAGGTTAAAGATAGGTCAGAAACATAAATCGATATTCAGTTGAAGATATCTTATAAACGCCGGGGTTCTGCATGGACGAACTTTTTTAATATGTTCTTTAGTTAATCATTACTATTTAAAAACTATCGGAACGTATATTCTTGAGATCGGCTACGGACTGATCGAATTGAAGCTTCGGCCACCAGCCTATCAGTAAGTGTGGACTCGTCTTTAGTTTCTTGGTAAGGCTATACCATTAAATTGGCATTGGGTGACTTTAAAGTTTGAGTTTGGGTTGGTGTTGGGTGTTAGTGTTGGTGTCCACCTGAAGCTGCAAACACCATGCATCGAGTCAACACTCAGTACAGACACCAGTGTTAACACTAGTGTTCAATTAGCAAATAGTCTGTAAGAAAAGTGTTGACCTGAAGCCGAAACTCCGACTTGTGGTTAACACTGGTGTTCGTCCAGTTTTGACACGACAACAATCACTCTACTGTTCAATTTGTACAATTATATCCGACCTGACATCTTGCACTAATTAGCATACAGTAGCAGGTTGTCTGTTAACTTTCCATCCAAACTTTTGACACGATGTAAACGGTCTCCACTACTTTCGTGTGTGCATACTCGACGGACAGTCCAAAGGCAATCCATGGGGGCAACAGGGATAATCCTGCCAGGATTTTAACGCCAGCACCCCGTATGCAAAAATTTTCTGCCCTGGGTACCCTTAAAGGCAAGCCAGTAAACGGTTCAATGCTCTTTTCATTTTTTTTTTTCACATTAAGTGTGCAAAACATTGAAAGAGAACTGGATGTTTTAATCACAAGTATGTATGTGCTTATATTTATCCTTATCAAAAATCATTTACTGTAGTTACTGTTAATGTTTCTCGTTTTCTCTGCTTTCCCGCGGAGGACCTTTCGTAAAATTTGTTGACTGATTGTTCTTGTTGTGTTTTACAATACTAAGCGTCGTTCAAACTCATTCACATAATGGCGGTGAGTGCACTGGTCTGCCACCTCGCTTACTTTATTTTACTAATGTCAACTGTTACACAAAGGATTACATTGTCCAGGTTTCAGCAGGTAATTCATGAGTCACCTATATACTCAGTTGGTGTGGGATATACCCCTTCCTGTGGTTCTGGAAATCATTTTTTAGGACTTGAACTTCTGTACAGGAAACTATCAAATGGGCTTTCTACAACTACAAGAGGTAAAAACACAGGCCACTCATGTAGTAAGTTTGCCTACTACATTGTTACCCTACTCCTGTTATCTGGGGACATTGAATTCAACCCTGGACCCTGTGCAAAATGTAACATTCCCATTCTTGACTTTCAGACCAAAATAGAATGTACAGGATGCTCCGATTTATTTCATATTACATGTATCAATATGGATATTTATTCTCTAGTGGATATGTGGCGAGAAGAAAGTGTATGGACTAGCACAAACTGCATACCTGCACTCACTAGCACACCTGAACATGCAGGTCTCACCCGGCCAGAAGGTCAACCTGACCAAGATATATTACATAATGATATCAGGGACTTCTCAGTCTGTAACCAGTCAATCGACTTGCACAGTGAGTGTACTCAGCCTTTCGCTGAGTTCAATAGGAAGGGCATAAAATGTGTCCACCTAAATGCACGGTCGATAACAAATAAAATTGATGAAATCAAAACAGTGCTGATGACTGCATGTAATATATCGGTGTTTGGCATAACAGAATCTTGGCTTAATAATAACATTTCCAACCAAGAGCTAAACATAGAAGGTTATGATTTTATTCGCCGAGACCGCTCTGATGTTGAATATCAAAAAGATCGAGGTGGTGGTGTGATAGTCTATATTTCTGTAGATATCATTTGGAAGCGTCGACAAGACCTTGAATGTGACAATGTTGAAATGATCTCTTTTGAAATTAATCAACCCAATACTAAACCTGTTGTTGTATCCATCGTCTATAGACCTCCTGATTGCAACTTAAATAGCTGGCTCGAGTCGCTTAAAATACCTATGGATACACTTGAATTTGAAAGCTGTGAAACCATTATTCTTGGAGATTTCAATATCGACATGTTAAAAGACACTACCAAAGCAAACATGTGGAAAACTTTCATGACAGTCGATTATGACCTATCTCAAATGATTGAAATACCGACTAGGATTGACCAACATGGCTGTTCTCTTATTGACCACGCCTTCGTTTCACACCCAGAGTACATCGTCCAATCATTTGTTCCTAATTATCAAATAAGTGACCATTTCCCCATCTGCATAACTCGTAAATTACATTCCATCAAGAAACAGTCACATGATACTATCAAATACCGATGCTTAAAAACCTTTATTCCTGAAAATTTTTTCACCGATTTGACAGTACTTCCATGGAGCGTTATTGAATGCTTTGATAATCCCGATGATGTCATCGATACTTGGATCCAACTGTTTTCATCAGTGCTCGATGTTCATGCTCCTGTCAAAGAGAAACGTGTCCGATTTCCTCGTCGACCCGCCTGGTGGAATAGAGATATTGCCCAGGCCATGCGCACTCGTGACAAAACTAATAAACGCACCCATCCTGAAGAATACAAGTATTGGCGAAACGGGACAAACGGTCTTGTTTTTCAGGCTAAAAAGAACAATTTTACTCAATTGTTAAATTATGGTAAAAACAATATAAAACTCTTTTGGAAAAGTTTTCGCGATTTAGTTCCAAAAAAGCCAAACACCAATGTTTGTAAACTGTCTGTTAATGGCCAATTACTAACTAAAAATGAGGAAATATCAAACGCATTTAATCAGTTCTTTTCGTCAATTTCAGTTGCCTCTCAAAGCACATATGGCAATGACATTGGGGCAGCTAATGACTTTACATACTCAAAAATAAGTGAATTTGTATCACAACGGAAAGATCCACCTGCCATCTTTGATATTCCCTACATGTCAGAAGAGTTTGTGCGTCAGCAACTCATCTCACTAAATGCCAAACAGTCCTCTGGCTTTGACTCAGTCCCGGCCAAATTTTTAAAGATTGCTGCCGATGCTATTTCACCGTCCCTTACATATGTATTTAATTATTGTATTTTTTATTGCCAGTTTCCATCATTATGGAAAACTGCAAGAGTGTTCCCCATTCACAAGAAGGGTTCTAAGGAAAATCCTAACAACTACCGCCCAATTAGCATTCTACCAGCCCTGTCAAAAATTATTGAAACACATGTTCACAATAATCTTATGGAACACATGGAATCCAATAATCTTTTTCATACTAACCAATCAGGATTCCGATCGAACCATTCTTGTGAAACAGCTCTCACAGCCTTAACAAATTCTTGGGTTAAAGCCATAGATAATGGTAATGTAGTTGGCACCGTATTATTGGATCTAAGCAAAGCTTTTGATCGCGTTGACTACGACATTTTGTTAACTGAAATTAAATTGTATGGCTGCTCAGAGCACTCCATCTCATTTTTTCAACCTTACTTGTATTCTAGGAAACAGTTTGTAAATTTTAAAGGTAGAAACTCTGAGTTCGTAGAGTTGTTTGCGGGCGTTCCACAAGGATCAATCTTGGGTCCCCTCCTTTATATTATATATGCAAATGATCTACCACTTCACTTGACTGCATCTACCACTACGTTTGCCGACGATACTACCCTGTCGGCTTCAGGACAGTCTCTAGAAACAATTCGTGACGTCTTAAGTTATGACCTCGAAACTATAAATAAGTGGTGTTCCATCAATCAAATGACCCCAAATGCTTCAAAGACAAAATGTATGATTATCACCACCGCTCAAAAACGACGTCACTTAAACTCTTCCGATCTTGGTATCAAACTTGGGGAAGTTAAGTTGACAACAGTTGAATACGAGAAACTATTAGGAGTACATATTAGGAATAACCTTGACTGGTCTGACCATATAAATGCCGTTGTCAGAAAGACCAGTCCCAAAATTCACCTTTTAGCTAGGATAAGACATTTTTTACCATTACATGCTAGGAAGGCGTTTTATTGTTGTTTCATCCTTCCCCACTTAACATATTGTTCGATTGTTTGGAGCTCTACCTCTATAGCTAATATTGCCGTCCAGGAACGGATTCAGCGTCGAGCAATGAGATTAATTTTAGAACCTGACCCATCCCTACCAACGGCTGAACTTTATCAAAAGCTTAACTGGCTGCCAATCAAATTGAAACTTCATCTAGATCGACTAACATTTGTCTATAAAGCAATACACGACTTGTCACCAGTGTTTGTGTCATCTTTATTTACACTCTATAAACCACTTCGTTCTCTGCGATCAACGGATCAGCAGCTTTTAAATGTCCCTAGAGCTAGAACAGAATTGTTCAAAGGATCCATACAAGTTGCCGGTAGCTTAGAATATAACGCCCTACCCATCAAAATTAGGCAGCTGAACTCAGTCCAATCTTTCTCTAGAGCTTGTAAAAATCTTCTTCTTTCCGAATATCTTTCTGTAGCATTTTAGCATAAAATAATCTCAATATTCACGGAAGAGGGCCGAAAATTAAACAGATTTAATTATTCTACTAATACATTTTTATTTAAAAATTTTAACAAAAAATTTAATTTTTAAATCATTGAAAGCTTGTCAGAAATTATCTATATTTACCTTGTCCATATTTATTCTTATTTATTCTTATTTATTATGATATATAACATTAAAAAAAAAATGTATATATGTATATAGCTCTACATTTTTAATTTTATTGTCTTTGCCCTTATATTCTAATCAATGTTTTATATTTGTTATTTTTTTTTAATGATACCATTGTTCTCGACCTTCATGAAAAGAAGTATTTACCTATGATGTAATCGAGATCTAAATAAAGACCATCTGTCTATCTATCTATTTCAATTATAAATACGACTGCACTTCTGGGATTATTGGATAGACTGAAAGAAAGTCAAAAGTCAAAAACTTGGTAACCATCTCTTGTTTGACGATCATATAATATTTCAGTCAGAGATTGACCTGCGCAGGAATCGAACCAGTGGCTCACTGGTGGAAATTGTGCATTGTTTGAAACTCAACATCATAACCAACTGAGCTGTCTGAGGTCCCTTTAGCTGATTATGCCCAGTATTTAACCTAAATTATACGCTTACACCCGCGTTAAAGTAGTCCATGTGTCGCAATATACAGTCAATTTTGTTAGATTCTTTCTTTGGTGTGCTACGCCGGACTCAAGATTATTTAACTTATATGGCGGCGTACCAGACTAATTAGGAGAGGGAACCGGGCCCGGAAACAACCCCGACCTTCCGTTGAAATCCAGTCAGACCAATTTCCGTTGGGGGAGTGGAGTGGGGGGGGGGGGGGGCGATAGGGATTAAGCCCGCGACCCACAGTCAAAGGAAGGTCCGATCACAAGTTTTGTTTCTTTTTAGTATGGCCAGCAAAAAGTTCGCTTGGAATAATTCGAGAAGAATACAAGCCATAAACGGTATGCTAGACGGCCATGACGATTTTTTGAAGAAAAAAACTTGGCAAATCTGTAGAAATATATGAGCAAGTTGCCAAAGAGGTTGGAACAGAGGTGCAAGTCATCAGAGACATTTTGAAAAACTTTGGAAGGGACTATCGCAGGATCTTGGATAAATTATCCAAGTCAGGAGCAGGTACAAACGAAGAACCCGAACTAAAGGGCTCTGTGCAGCTCTATAAAACGTTTGAAGGCTATTATAATAAGTATTATCCAAAGGGAGGTGCTATTAAACCAGAAGTAATAGTTACACCCTCTCAGATTCGTAAACCAAGAGAACGTCTCCGGGTTAATGAATTTATAGTGGATAATATAAATGGGGAAGATATTGTTGTAAACACCACACCCCCATCTCCCAGTAACTCTCAAACTACTCAAAACTCTCTCCCAATCCCCATCTTAGGTACCGCTAGCACCTCTGTCATAAATGTTGCCAGCAATCCCAGGAAAGCTAAAACCGATTTTTTAACCAAATCTGCAAACTTTCAACAAACATGTCTTGAACTTGTTAGAGGGCAGAACAAGCACCTAGAACGGATTGCTGAAAACGTGGAATTGATAAAATGTGCTGTATTCGTTGCCTACAACATTGAGACTAAGAACATTAGCGCTGGAGCAGCTGAAGATAAATAAACATTACTAAACTGAACACTGAATTTCGGGGCATACAAAATTAGTACAAACTGTTTTAATTCGATATTTTTTATGAACATTAAACCCCCCCCCCCCCCCCACACACACACACACACCTGCAATTGTATTGTTCAAAGTTTTCATTAAACAATCTTTGATTGGTAACTGTTACGCAACTATTCCAGTTACAATAATAAAACTATTTTGTACTCTGTAAAGAAATGTGTCGTATCAGTTATTGTAGCTAACAAAAAGTTTATGAACCTATTATGAAGCTGGCACATGCCAACCATGCATTTGGCAGCAAACAGTACGCCCTTTTTGGCTGTAAGGCGATTTTCTTTCATTTTACTCATTCACCATTTTATTTCCGTCGCCCCAATAGTTCTTTCCACAATCTGACGAAGGCGAGTGCATGCTTGATTGAAACGAAGCTGTTGGGGATTAAGATTTCTTCCAACTGCGGATGTCACAATACGAGGATGTAGGTTTCGGTATGCCGGGTCACCAAGTACAGCTACATATTCAGGCAAAGTATCGAGAAAGTTACGGAACTCATCATCCCATTCAACTGCGTCTCTCGCATGATCAGGTCGTTGAATGCGAACTATCTCGCCATCAATGTAGAGTATAATCCTGAGATTCCTCCCATTTGCATCTTGACGGGGCGACGACAGGTTAGCAAACTCCTCTGGTCGTGGAAATGAAATATGCACAGCAGCTGTTTCATAGAGGAAATCTGCCACTTCATGGGTATACAGGAGTGCTGTAGAAGTTACCACACCCGCAGCTTTGGCAACTTGTCTGTAATATCCCCCTGATGCCATGTAAGCTAGAAATATTTCCGTGCGTCTAACTGATGACATGTATGAAGCTCTAGGGCTCGTTACCATTCTTCTCTCGTGAAATTCGTCGGCCACTATGATTATTTGTTCTCGTGTCAGCCTCATGTGATGATCAACCGGTTCTCCACTTTCAGCTGGCTTCCTATGACGGTTAGGGGCTCTGTCGTTGTTAATTCCAGCAACCGCCTCGTTAGCTGCAACAAACAACATGGCTGCTAATACCGTTGACTTTAAACTCAGTCTGGTGTTAACCCTTAGGGGCTAGTTTTGTCTCCAATAGTAAAGCAATTGGAAGAATTCCGAAATGAACACCAACCGCGGTTCAACTCAACACCTCATGCTCCAACCGGTGCTAACCTAACACCAAACTCCGACTGTAAATCTAGGTTTCACCAACACCAGGTGTCAACACCAAAACTCTTATAACAACTTATAATTTGTGTCATTTTAGGTATTGGGTGTTAGTTTCAGTGTCAAAACAAACACCGACTATAATCGTGGGTAACACCAAAAGCAAGTGTCAACACCAGCACCATGGCTCGAGCTTATAGATGGTGTGAACCAGGTTTTAACTGTTGGTGTTAACACCCAACTTTAAAGTCACCCATTGTCTGTCTTGTGTTTATGGAGAGTGGATTGTTTGTTATGCCGAGGAATGTATTTTCATACATGTAGGTATGTTATTTTGTCGTATTTAACTTATGGGTGTAGGCATATTGATCAAACTGTAGACCTAGGTCACAAATATACCTGTTTACTACATGTCCTTCTTTTACGTTTGGTGCCTTTCATGCGTTGTGTTATGTGGGATGTTTGCCTGGTATCAGTCGAAGGTCGGGTTTCCTCCCGGTTTTGACCCACGATAGACCTGCATAAGTGGGCTATTCATATTAGCAGCTTAAAAACACAACCAATCAATCATGTTTGTGTCCTATTAGTGTAAATACAATATATATTAATTGTTTAGGTTCTGCTTGGGAAATGTACTCGTTGGATTTAAATATTGGGATTGAATATAATGTATTTACCGCATGATGCAATAATTGCTCGGTAATTTGGAATGGGCGTATTGCTATGGAATTCTGCAATAACTAATCACATTGTATGTTTGTATGTTCTAGGTCACTTACTGTCACCCTCATCCACGACCCATTATAATGCCACTCTCCATTGTAAAAGAAAATAAATGTATAAAATGGGAGCTCGTTTGACGAACTTATTTATTTCATAAGTTAGAGCGAAACCCACTGGTTTACAGACTTTTCAGGATGAACTTGTTCTACGAAATGCAGCGGTTTGATTGTTCATCATACTCCTCACCGAGATTCCCTGCAATGACCGAATGAGGCAAATTCATCGTCGGCGATGGAAGATCAAATGTGTTTGTGATCCGCAAATTCATTCGGACAAATTACGACCAAACCTCAAAGACCGGGACACATTGTGCGAATCTACAGGCCAAAAACTCGGCGAATGTAAATTTTATCTCCATTCGCTGTATATATTATGCATATATAAGTTTAAACCACAATGTAGACAATTACAGTTGAAGTAGGGACCAGGCCTGTATTTTCTGCATCATACTGTATAAATTAAAATTATACGACTAGGGGTAGGTAGGTAGGTCAACAGTCCTGCGTATATAGACTAGGGATGTTGTTGTTTCTGCATAAAAGGACAAATACGGATAAAGATTTTCTCAATTTACGCTCTGGGTTTATCAGCAGGTGGTCATGTTAGGGTTCTGCCTTCGTGTCCGATTAAAATATTGACAATCCACATGTCGTTGATTTTTTTAAAAATATGTTTATTAATCATACTAATTCCAGTTTGCAAACATATGCCCTTAAATACAAATTCTGTCATAATTATCACTGTCAACAGGGCTTATGCGTAAAAACACTTTGAAACCGGGCTATTATGGTAATCTAATGTCTAGTTGACCATCACCAGTAAGTTTAACAAAAGGATTTCTAGACACATACATTGTTTTCAAAATGCTTAAGTTTGTCTTTCCAATAACTGAGAAGAAAAGCGAATGTTATTCCCCAAGCCTGCTATAAATAGACAAACAGGGGCGACAACTCAAAGAATTATCAAACAGTTTAAGATTCCTAGACATATATACTCTCCCAAAAAAGAAACGCAACATCCAATCTGTGTTCTTCAAAATATGAATTTTCAACATCATTTTGATTACAGAAATAAGCATCACATTACACTGATGGCACACTGGTTGTTCAGATTTTAAAGTTCATTCACATGTAAAAATTTATCACATTAAAGTTCATAGCGCTCAGATGACGTCACTGCAACGTCAATATCTGTTGTGCCCACCATTAACCTGTAACACAGCACGGACCCGTCTCGGCATAGACACAATCAATCGACGAATACGGTTTTGCGGAATTCTCCTCTATTCTTGCCCAAGAGCCTGCTGCAGTTCTTGTAGAGTTTGAGGCGCTGGATGACGACTGCGCACGCGTCTATCCAAATCATACCACAAATGTTCTTTTGGGTTCAAATCTGGCGATCAGTGCTCCCATGGCCGTTCAAATCTGGCGATTTGAACGGCCATGGGAGCACTGTTGCGTTCTGGTTGGCTAGAAATTCAACAGTAGCACGAGCTGTGTACGGCCTAGCGTTGTCGTGCTGAATAATTTCCCTACGGAAGTCCATTACGGGCAGCATATGTGGTGTCAAAACCACATCTGTGTATCGAACGGCATTAAGGTTATCGGGAATGTGCACCAGTTGAGTTTTTCGGGCACAGGATATGGCACCCCACACCATCACACTTCCTCCGCCGAAATTGTCGACCTCAAAGGACGCAGTTCCTTGCGAACCTCTCATTCCGGCGTCTGTAAACTTTTGTACGACCATCTCTTCACTGCAGCTGGAATCTTGATTCATCGCTGAACCAGACTCGCCTTCAGTTTCGCAGGTTCCAGTCCCTTAACCTGTTGCACCATCGGACCCTTGCACGTCGATGCTGGTGTCTCAGTACTACGCCAAAGTAAGGACGTCTGGCGCGTAAGCCGTTTTGACAGAGACGGTCTGTGACTGTCTGTGCCGATATTCGACGGAGACCTGGGATTTGATGCTGTTTCTGTTGCTGTTTTGGTCCGGTTTCGCAGGTGAAGTAACCGGATGTAGCGATCTTGGTCTGCTGATGTGCTCCTAGGTCGGCAAAGAACGTTGACGATCAGCTGTTGAACCGGATTGCTGGTGCCGTTGCAACAGTCCGGAAATCGTGTCCCGGTGAACATTATAAAGTCTAGTGACTGCATTCTGTGATTCGCCGGCCAAGAGACGACCAATGACGACGTGCCGGGTAGCTGCGTCTAGTCTTGGCATATTGTAGTAACTTAGTGAAACAATTTATCGACTGAATTCAATTGAACGGTTGTGTGCCTTTTATACCCATTAAACCCACATAAAGATAAGACGTGATTCGCACGTGCAACTGCCCTACGTTTTTCCCTATGCCTTCCTCGTTTAGCGTTACACAAAGGCTGACCCGAAAGTCACGTGTGATCAACATCCACTATCAGGGGCTTAAATTTAATTATCAGAAATTTACATTATAACATGATCCTGTTGTCATGTGTCAATCACGCACATTTTTGGAAAAATTCATGTTTGAAAAAAAAAATTGGATGTACCCAATCGTGCCTGACTACATACAACGTTAACAAAACAACAATTTACCTTTTTTTTTTGGAAAAACCAACAATAGTATAACCTCATACTGACTTGAGGATGTTCAAATTAAAAGAACACCTGAAAGAAAATTAAGGAAAATAGTCTTTAGCTATACCTTGTGCTCGTATGGGACATCGAGAACCCTCACTATATACCATAGTTTGGACATGAGTAAGGTTAAAATTACACAAACTTTTCCTTGTAATGTCAAATTTCTCCGTTTCCAAATGTTTATTATTGTCTTCATCTTGTTAATTTTATCCTCCCAATTTTCTTTTTACAATAGTTCTTATCAAAACCCAAATATACTCCTAAGACCTTCATACAAATACAATTCTCACACTGCACCCCCGATAATTTCACTCCCAGACAGTGTGTTATTTATGTCATAATCAAACAGTAAAATAAGGGTCCAACCAACTGCTGATTGGTTAACAAACATGATTTTCAATTAATCAAAACCCAAGCTTGCATTCTAAGCGTAGGGATAATACGTTCGTTTTCCTTTTATGTAATAACTTGAAGACATCCTTGTTAGTTTACAAGCGATTGGCAGTATAACTCACAACTATGCAAGTCGGTAGCCAATCATATTATGGTTTACATACAACGGACTGCATTTATGCAAAATAGTATGATTTTCCCACGATCACGTCATACCTACTTCCATATAAGGAAAGCATTTGAATGTAGATGACATACTTCTTGACATAAACCAACTACTTCGTCTGCTTGGTTCCGTTTTTCTAACAAATTATGATTGAATACGAATATATAATAGCCGTATTTACTCCCTAACTGCAAACGATGACACTTTCTGTATCAATAACTAAACAAGGGATAATTAAAACTTCCAATCAATCAATCTACCCAAACTGGCGTCTAGCAGATTTCTGAAAGAAGATGCATTGGCCTAATTATGGTAATTGTGTCGGTGTAGAGGTCACAGCAAAACCTGACTTCGTCATTGGATTGCAGACATTGAATTATTGATATGTTTATTTTTGTTTTATTCTAAGAAGTGCCATTCATTTGTAGGATAAATAGTTTATTTCTTTATTCTTAAGAATTCGTGAGCAACAAAACTGTTTGATTTTAGAGACCTTTCTTGTGTAGCGTAATGAATACAGTCTCCATGTCAACGCGGTAAAGCGGTCTGACCTCATTAGATCCAGAAATTAGGTTGGCTGGATTCAACGATGTGATGTGGAGCTGCATTTCAGTATAATATGCAGTATTTTTTGTGTATTGTGAGAAAAAGATTAACCAACTCGAGTCCGTTTGTTGCAATGAATATCACTCTCATCTATTAATTTCCAAAGTCACTCGCAATAGGCTCGTGACTTTGAAAATTAATAGACTCTAGTGATATTCATCGCTACAAACGGGCTCTCGTTAGTTAACCTCTATGAAACAGGTATGCGATGAATTACCGTGAAAGTCATGTCGTGGATTTGTAAAATAATGGAATTTGTATAACCAAGTAGATTTCATAGAATCTCTGTCTAATGATAGTTTAACATTAGACCCTTTAAAACATCTATTCGATGAAATCTAAAATCTGTTTTACGAAAAGACTCACTAACAACTGAGATAGGATTAGACGTATTATATTGAAGCCGAAAAATCTGCATATTTCCAATCGTTTTTTCTGTGGCGCCGAATTAACCAAGCTTCCGGCTTGGAAACTAGTTCAGTTTCAACACCATGTTGTTTTGAATACATATTTTGTCAATTTAGAGTAACAAGTTACCTTCCAAAAGATTTATTCATTAACCCAGAAAGTAATTACACTTTTTTCAGACTGCTAATTGTTTTTCTCAAGAAGTGCATAAATAACATAATCATACAGGAATGTTAACAGCGGGATTCACTGTAATAAAACACTTTCAGTGAGCCGATATAATGATGTGTATTCTATTTTCTACTCGTGTTATACCCAGCTCATTGTACCGTGTAGATCGCTCGGAATGGCTACTGTTGGAGAAGGATATATACCGTTTTGTTCTACAGACACACATACGTATTCCGACAATTGTGAAATACAGAAAGGCGTGTTTAATTCAATTTATTATAATATATTGGATTCTTTGGGTAAGTGAGAATGTTATTTCTTCTGTCATTCAGTAGGTAGGATTGTATCCAGTACTGGTGATATCATATTGACTGGGAGACTTCCCACAAATTAATGATCAAATGTAAAAGTAGGATTGTATCCAGTACTGTTGATATCATATTGATGTGGAGACCTCCCACAAATTAATGGCCAAATGTAAAGGTAGGATTGTATCCAGTACTGTTGATATCATATTGATGTGGAGACCTCCCACAAATTAATGGCCAAATGTAAAGGTAGGATTGTATCCAGTACTGTGATATCATATTGATAGGAAGAATTCCCACAAATTAATGATCAAATGTATCGGTAGGATTGTATCCAGTACTGGTGATATCATATTGATGGGGAGACTTCCCACAAATTATTGATCAAATGTATCGGTAGGATTGTATCCAGTACTGGTGATATCATATTGATTGAGGTAATATGAACTAGTCAAATATTAAATATTTTTCTCGAAAGAAGTGAATTAGGATATTTCTGTAAGCTGAAGTAGTGAGAAGCTATGGTATGCCAACTTTTTTATTTTTTGAAAAGGCACATTCTCTGTTCATATTTTTTTCATGTAAGGTCATATTCTACTTTTCTTTTCACTACTTTCCATTTATTCGAAAAGAGGCATTACCTAGGCCTATTACGGTTTCGAGATTAAATAAAGTTTATTATTATTATTCCACCAATGTAGAACTATTTGTACTGGACTCAAGCCCAAAGTAACATGTTAAATACATATCGAAATATTGAGTATAGCTATTGAAACGTGCAACACATTTCACCTGAAGCTGTTTTTGTACTCTTCAATTGTTTATGACTTTATTCCGCCCATTTATTTCCTGTAAAGCACGTCGCACATGAATTACGACTTATTTAACGCTACAACTACGGCTAACTGATCATTTACGTCTTCCGAAAAGTAATGTAAAAAATATCCAACCATTCATTAAGGTAGATTAATTGCGGCTAGACCAGGCCTTGTCCAGTCAAGCATCTAAAATATATCTGTTAATTTAAACCTTCATTTTAAACTGTATGTTATATGGTATAATTGATGGCCTCACATTAAATAATTGGGTGGGATGGGTGTTTGGCCTATTTCGACATTCTTTCTCTCAAACAAATTCTTGAAGCATGAAAATCATTTAATCTTACTTTCCTCAGGGTACACAACCACTCAATGACCTAAGCGAACTGGAGACGATGAACGTATATTCATATACTTACATGCAATTACACAAACAAATAACACTTAAACGCCAAGCTTTATTTATGTACATCATAGTTTTAAGGTTTCGTGATTTGTAGGAAAATGGTTGGGTGGTAGACTTAAACATGCATCAGGTAGTAGACTAAAAGGATCAGTTCCATAGAGGCGAAATATGACACCATTGTCAATAGTTGTCACCATATTGATGCTGTTTTTGATACCATAGACTCAGTGTGAATATAACGTATTCCGGTGTTTGATGTCATTTTGGACGGCCAAGGATCCAAGTTTTAGCACGTCACGTTTTTTCTTTAAATCTCGCGCCCCTCCATATTAGATATGTAACTCCAATGTTCCAGAAGAGAGCATCATCCTGGCCCCTTCCTTAAATAGTTTCCAGCTGATTTAATTTTAGACAACGTCGCTTTGAGGCGAATAATGTAGTCCAGAGTGTCAAAACAAGCAGTTAGTCTCTTTGTATGGCGTTAGCAGGGGATTAGCCGAGAAATCTTGGCTCTGCCGAATTTTTTTTTTCCGTGTTCGTGACGATTGTATAAAAACATTTGGTAAAGTTACCGATATTGTATTAAATTATTTCTATAACAGCTAGAAGTCGTCAGAAGTACATGTATGCGAATAAAACGCTTTAGTATGTTTCTTGCATCTTTACGGTTAAAGATCTCACCTTGTATCATGGTTGCGGCGTTTTTCTTTTGATGAGCAGTTCTCGACAAATCCGATACCCAATGTACAGAGAGTGGGCGTGGCTTAAAAGCGTTGAATAACTTCCCGATCTGGAAGTTATTGTATGGCTCTCTTGACTGGGTATCACGGCCCTCTGAATTCAAATTTTTCCCACGGCAAAAAAAAAAAAAAAAAGTTGCCGCGGAAAAGTTTATTTTTCACGGCAAAAGAGATTTCACTACGGCATTTTAATCCAAACAATTCGCACTGCTCTGTTAACTAAAAGGTGCATTGACAAAAGAAAAAATGTCAAACACTGTTCAAGAAAGATTTTTTTAAATTTCTTCTTTGATTATCATAGAAACCAGCATAGAGAAAATGCTAACTTTGTCGTCTTACGTCTGACTCTGAACGGCCAATGAGACATATACTGACAGTTGGAGACATTCTGACGCCAGCCACCACTCTGAAACTTCGGGGATTTACGTGCGTGAAATATCCTCTGATAGACTGCAGGTCATTTTGAATATGGCGACCAAATAGGTAGCCGTGATGCGTACAAATCCCAAATCCCCTTGAGGGCCCCACTTAAGTGTCCCCGTGACAATGTAAGGGACTGAAACACTCGCTTTGTTAACTTCAGCCTCGATCAGTTATATAATTGAAGTATTTGAAGATTCCTGATATGTACCGAAACTGCGTCTGTCTACAACATGTGGTTTACCGGGCTAAATAAAATATATTAACAAATATCTTTCTAAATGATATTAGCATTTAATAAATTTATAATTATTTTTATTTTCTGTTTTCGTCGGTAGTAAAACATTTTGATATTTACTTTCGACGCCATTTTTATTCAGCCCCAAAATACGGTGATTTGCCGTATAAAAAGCGCAGACAGCCCGAGGCGTGTCAAAGCCGACCGGTAGCGAGCGAAGATAGCCGAAGGGAGTTCCGACTGGCCAGCCACTTGCAGAGTTGAACTTTGTTTCAAAGTTGTGTCAGTGTGGGAATTGAGGCATTTTGGCCAATGTTGTCTGATTGGTCAGCGTTTGAACACGGGCTAGTTGACTGACAACGTCAATCACTCGAACCATGATACAAGCACGTTATTGAATGGCTCCCTTGAGTATGGAAGACATTCTGAAAGGTGTGTCCTCGTGCTTCGCACTTGGCCAACCTTTCAAAATATCTTCAATACCCTCGGGAAGCCATTCAATAACTCTAACTTGTCAAACATTTTATACGAACCCTATAAAACAAGTAACATTGTATCATGGTTGCGGCGTTTTTCTTTTGATGAGCAGCCCTCGACAAATCCGATACCCAGTGGACAGAGTGGGCGGGGCTTAAGCGTTGAATAACTTCCTGATTTTGGAAGTTGTTGTATGGCTCTCTTGACTGGGTATCAGAAAGTAAACACGTTCTAGTTGATTGACAACGTCAATCACTAATACCATGATACAAGCACGTTATTGAATGACTCCCTCGAGTATGTAAGAAATTCTGAGAGGTGTGGCTTGCTCGTGCGTTCTTACTTGAGTCCAACCTCTCAGATATATTCCATACCCTCGGGAAGCCATTCAATAACTCTAACATAATTCATTCAAATTTTTGTTCCCAAGAAATAATTCGTGTAAAATATGGTGACGATCTTCCTATCCTGTTTATATACGAGGACCAGCCAATCAACGACTTTAGACCGGTCTTCGCTCGCATGGAAGGTAATATGGCTACTTTCTCTATTGTCCTTCTGTATCAATTTATTTCGTCTCCCAGATGCGTTTCCCTCTTTAGTTTATATCATTTATCCAAGTTATTTTTTTCTAATTGAAGGTCTCAAAACAAACCCAAACACGCTCTCTTCCAAGTTTAACAACGTTTTCGTCATGGCGACTGGTTCCAGTTTTTATAAACAATGTGTTCCACAAGATAGCATGGATTTAATCTTCAGTTCCTGCTCTATCCATTGGCTCAGTCAAACGTAAATAAATATCTAAATATAACAATTGTACTTGTAAGGATTTAAATTGATGGGTTTAATGTAACTGGTCTGGGTAGTAAGGTGCTGACATTCTGCAAAATAGGCATCATTTAGTATTGTCCCTTTTTTTGGATTACACTTTCTTATAAACAAGAGATCCCTTGAAGGGATCTTAACGCCCGCTGTCATCTGGCCATATTAAAGATTGTTACAGCAACAGCTAGATATAGAAATTGGGGATGACAGTGCATTTAATGTATATATTATGTGATATTAAGCCTGCAAAAAAATCTTATTACATGGAGATAACTATTGTTGAGGAAAGTTAAATTGTGAATTACGAAGTAAGCTCCCATTGAAATTTTGGTTGAAAACAATATTGTCACCTGGTAGCCATCTTGAATATGCTAATTAGATGCAAATGTACGGTGCACAGCTAGAACTTAGGGGGATGATGTGTGTCATGTTTGGTTAAGATCAGGTCAGCAGCTTTCTTGGAATAATAAGAAGTTTCATTCAAATTTGGTTTTAGCAGGACGTAAAACCCCAATCACTCACTCACTCAAATTTGGTTTTAAAACAACATTGCTTCCTGGCGGCCATATTTAATAAGTAAATGATATGAAAATGTAAGGTACACAATTAGATCATAGGGAGATAATGTGGGCCAAGTTTGGTCAAAATCAGACTGGTAGTTTTCTTGGAATAAAAGGAAACAAAAAAATATATCTCCCCCTGGCGGTCATATTGAATAGGCAAATGAGATGAAAATATACGGTGCACAACTAGACCATAGGGTGATGATGTATGTTAAGTTTGATTAAGATTGGACTGGTAGTTTTCTTGGAATAAAGGTAACAAGCGAAAAGTTAACGGATGGACGACGGAATAGCGATTTGAATAGCCCTCCATCAGAATGATGGCGGGCTTAAAAGTGGCAGAGATTCTTCTTTTGATTTTGGGTGACATTCGAGACGGGAATCGAACCCAGGTCCCTGAGTATGGCACCTATCTGAGGCAGGCCGGTTGGTTGAATGGATAAATAAGACAGCCGACATTTAATGCTGATGATAGATGCCATAGTCTGGGAGCGGGTTCCATTCCTGTTTCGGGCGTCACTCAAAATCGGTGGAAGAAATTTGGCCCCTTTTCAAGAAAATGTAATCCTAAAAATAACGAGAATAATAAACGATGCCTATTGAGACTAGATATTGACAAGCTTATCCTCGACAACATACATCTTTTATAAGTTTTCTAATTTAAACCCAGTCAGTTCACGTTCTTTTGTCACTTGCTGTTTGCAACATTTTTTTTTTTTTTTTTGGGGGGGGGGGGCGTATTTGAGAACTTAATATATGATTGTAATAATGTCCGATGCAGCTACATTAACATATTAATTAGTCCCCAGGCGAATTGTGAATCCATGTTTTTTACCGATGCTTCGATCACAGAAAAAGAGGAATTTCTCAAACTGTCAAAGGAGGACTGGGAGACGTTTCTGCTCCAAAGAGGGAAAGAACTACGTGAAGGTTCGCATATTTGGTTGGTTGTTAGCTTATTGGCGCGTCCATTCGTATGAATGATGTACGGCATACTAGTGAGTAATTATTACCTTGAGCGATTAAGAAAACTGATGTTTGAACACAATATATTGAATCTCTCTGTACGGGAGTATATGTTAGAACGTTTGAGATCTACTTAACCTCTTAAGATGTAAAAACATGCAATACAATTGAGCTTGCACCCGTATACGATTTACAGATAAGCAAATATACAGTGGTTAGAAATGGAAAGATAGACAGAAAGATCGTGCGCTTATTTCATTTCGTCAACTAACATCTACTTTATATACGAGACGTAACCTCAACTTCCATTGTAATACACAAAAACACGAAGAAGGATTCAATGTGTATATTTTATGTTTTAAATCCATGCTAATAAATAATTATAACATTTTCTATGTTATATAGGTGGCTACCTGGTAGTGTCTCATCCAGAAATGTATGACATCGATGTTTCTTCACCCGCAGAGAAAGTTTGTTCTTCCCCCGCAGAGAAAGTTTGTTCTTCTCCCGCAGAGAAAGTTTGTTCTTCACCCGCAGAGAAAGTTTGTTCTTCTCCCGCAGAGAAAGTTTGTTCTTCTCCCGCAGAGAAAGTTTGTTCTTCACCCGCAGAGAAAGTTTGTTCTTCACCCGCAGAGAAAGTTTGTTCTTCCCCCGCAGAGAAAGTTTGTTCTTCCCCCGCAGAGAAAGTTTGTTCTTCCCCCTCAGAGAAAGTTTGTTCTGCACCCGCAGAGAAAGTTTTTTCTTCCCCCGCAGAGAAAGTTTGTTCTTCCCCCGCAGAGAAAACTAAGTTCATTTCTGATACTGCCTGGAGATCCATGTTTGTGGATAAGCTCATTACCAGGGTAATTGATAAAACACTTTGCTTACTGATGTCGAGATGAGATTGTATAATTAGCAATTTGAAATTGTGTCAAGTCAATTCCAATGAAGTGAGGTCACATAAACTTCCGGCTGCTGCTAAAAGGGGATGGATATCAAACTCAAATTATAGAGAATTTTAACCGTCATTTAATTTTGGAAAGTTGCCAATAGTTTTATTATTGGCCATTGCTTGTACATAATTTGAAATTTATCTAGTGTGCATAAATTAAAAATGATTTCATGTCCACACAATTAATTCCTAACTATGCAAAATAACTCGCGGACTTCCAGCTTGCCGGACACCATTAAGAAGTGCTCAGTTATTATAGTTTCATAGATGAAAAATGTTAAAATGCACACACAGCTCAAGTTCGAACTAATCTTCACTGACTCCCATCGTGCCCGACATCAAACTCCATTTACCCTATTTCAGGGGGGAAATGATTTGCGTTTGTGTTTTCTAGGAAGAGTATGTCTCCACAAAGTTTGGAATATCCTGCCTTTCCCTGGAGAATTCAGCGGAACCATTCAGGGATCCCCAGTCACGTGTTTCTCTGAGTGGACTGAGACTCGTGTCTTGTCGGACTGTCCCTGTCACTTGTCCCTTGTTGGAGGAATGGGGAAAGCTCGGTCAGAAGCTTGAAGGTACACGTATTTACGGTTTGTGCAATAGACCCTTTCGGCTGAAGGATTGACGCTTGCGCAGAAGCCTCGTTGTATGGCAAAATTACGCAAAATTGAGTTTTTTGGATCAATCTGACGTCAGAGTCGTGTTTATTTCGTCTATGACGTAATGCAAAAGAGGCGTGTCACAGCGACCACAACAGAGCCATACAATTCGAACAACGTCATAAACGCATCGTTCTAAGCCGAAAGGGTCTATTCACTTTTAGTGGAGGGGAGAATATTTCATTAGGCCTGGAGCGCTGACGTCACTACAAACTTTATGGGATACTAAACCGGTTGAAGGGATGGTTTAAGGGTTTAATACCGCCGTAGCGGTGTTTGTTGCGTAACCCGATACCGCTGAACGTTGGTTCGTACCGAGTCAAACCACGAGAATGCGCAGCATTCGAGGGGTTTGACGAGGTGCGAACCAACGTCCAGCGGTATCGGGTTACGCAATAAACACCAAGACGAAGGTATTAAAGTCGATTCTACCCCGATAATTGAGAAAAATGAGGAAAAAGTGACGGACAGATTGGGAACTTTTAACCAATCAACGATAAGCTTTGGTCACGTGCAACGGTGATGCACTACAGACTCGATGTCGTTTGAAAAGTCATCTCTACTTAACATGTATATTTGCACACGGCACGCACATGCAGGAGGGGTAGAATTAAGGGTTTAATACCGCCGTAGCGGTGTTTGTTGCGTAACCCGATACCGCTGAACGTTGGTTCGTACCGAGTCAAACCACGAGAATGCGCAGCATTCGAGGGGTATGACGAGGTGCGAACCAACGTTCAGCGGTATCGGGTTACGCAATAAACACCAAGACGAAGGTATTAAAGTCGATTCTACCCCGATAATTGGGAAAAATGAGGAAAAAGTGACCTGTTGTTGATTGCCGTTCCTTTTCCCTCCCTCGGGACAGAGTGGGCACTTTTAACCAATCAACGATAAGCTTTGGTCACGTGCAACGGTTGACCCAGATATTTTGAAGCAGAATGACATAATGTCACTATGGCTACCGCTTTGACAGGCTGGGTTGCTGACGACGCTATCGGGGGAAATGTTGTGAAATCAACCCTTTGATGACTGTATACGTTCATGACAGCCCAGTTTTCAATATAAAAGGACAGAATATAACCACACTCAAAACATTATCAGGTTAAATCCTTCATTTTGTATGATAACAAGCAAAATATCACTTCTTCCGGGGGAGGTAAACATACCAGCCCATGTTGCACTACAGACTCGATGTTGTTTGAAAAGTCATCTCTACTTAACATGTATATTTGCACACGGCACGCACATGCAGGAGGGGTAGAATTCGTTACAAGCCCTTACCGCGACACACGTCACTAGGTTCTTCTATACAGAACACTTTCCTACGGCCACGTTGATCTCTCGATATACCCTAATGACGTCATCAATCATTCGGTCTATTGTGGGCTGGCGACGTTATTCAACTAAAGCTATAGTGGCGAATCCAAAAATTTCTTCGTAGGTCCTATAATTCATGTCAGACCACATTTCTGAGCAAAATGTCGAATATGGTGCACATGTTACATGTATATAAACAAAGAAAAGGGATCATCTTATTTAGAAGAATTTCTGTTTTAGATGAGAGGAGATCTGGTGCCGGGGTTATTGTGGCTCAACAACGAGGTTGGCAGGAAGGAGTCCTGCGAAACAACCTGTCAAAGTACAGAACAAATAACCAAATAGATCCGATTCTAAGAGAGTTTTTCGACAGGAGTTTTCAATGCTTATTACAAGATCCAGTCCTTGATTCTACGATATTATTAACTCACAACTTGGTTGTTTGTAAAGAGAAAAAACACAACGCAATTTTGTTAAACTGTTCATGATTTTGACATGTACTGCTAACAGCACGATTGCTCAACGCTGTACTTATTCTGTAGAGTTATAAAGTAAAACACAAACTCCAAAAGGCTAAAAATGTCTTCGTCCGATTTAACCCGTGAAAGCCGATGCGATGACAAGCACCCATTGTATAGATCTTCCTATACTGTCTGTAAAGGCCAGTAACTCATGAAATAAAGAAATTAGCATAACAAAAATGGGAGGTGCACATTGTCAGCATGATATCTAGCATCTCCTAGTTTCTAAAAAAATCCGATGAAAATCGTGGCAGGCATCCATTGGCTATGTATTCCTGTACTGTTGGAAAGTGGAAGTAATACTTAATATTTAGCATGTCTACCAAGTTTCGAAATATCCACAAAAAGCCGTTGGAAGAGATGCAGCGACAAGAAATTATTACAGACAGACACACACAGGCGCACAGACAAGCTGATGGCTATATCTTATATATATGGGGGGGGGGGGGGGGGGTCCTTTTTAACATTAATTGTTTGTAACAGCAGGGGTTCTACTAGAATATCAGATGAGGACAATTTAATATGACTGTCTTACGTCACATTGATTTTGTTTGTGGTCTCCTTAAGCCAAGATAAAATCTCCATTCCGTGTTTTGTCTTGACGTAAACAGATGGTTCAACCTGAATATAAAACCAACTTTGAGTTGGATGCGAGGAACACGCTTTGCAGCAAATCTAAACGTCCGGCACTTTCTGGGAATGGCTAAAGGGAGATTTTATCCTGACTCGAGAAGATGCTAATATGAAAGTCTTGCCAGTTGTTGGAGATAGAAAGGAGGAGAGGGATGCAGACGCTGTGCAACGACCATCGCCGAGAAACAAGCAACCCATCAACATATACCAGTCGATTTAAAAGCCACTTATTTTTTTCTGTGGACACTTTGTTGGGCTGATTGATTGACGTTTACACGGCACTTAGAATTATTTCACTTATAAGCATGAATTTATTAGGAGATGCGATATAAATAATTGCTCAGAATACATTCTTAGTCTACAACGTTTGTATATTACACATGCCATTGACTGTTTTGTCAAAGAAATCAAAAAGACAAGATCAAACATATCTGTTATAAAAATTGTGTCTTTTATATTTTTCTTCCGTTGCCATCGATCAACACGATAGATGGAAGCAAGTTAAAATAAATATACATTTCAGAAACAAACGCCTGAAGCGAATTAATCAAACAGGCAATCCTCATTGTTGTTTTGGGTGAGACTCCTGAGCTCGTAACTTTCCTGTACTGGAAACCCTCTTAAAGTTGAGGATTGGTTGGTTGATGTTTTACGCCGCACTCCAGAATATTTCACTTACATGGCGGCGTTGCCAGGTTTAGTGGGGGAGGAAACCGGTCCCATTGCCCGGAGGAAACCCCCGACCTTCGGCGAGTACCTGGCAACTCTTCCACATAGGGCGACCGAGTGAAAACTCCACTCGTAAACTTTTCATTTTTTTTTATTTGGTCTGAGTGGGATTCGAACCAGCGCCACGTCGATTTAAGGTATATGGGACTGAGGGACAATCACTCTAACTCACTTTTTTTCAAAAGGTCAATGAGTGCAAATAAACAAGACATATCTAAGAAAATAATTATTATTATTAGTGATCATAAATATATTAGATCATGAGAATTTCACTTTGCTAGACGATGAACTAGTTTGGTTTAGTGAGTTCGGATGGTTTCGTTAATCCAGGGTAGGTAACTCTGTACCCGTGTATAGACGCCAGGCTCCGGACTACCACATGCCTTTCCCCACGAGACAAGTCCCGCCACCTCCCATCGTCTTTGGTCAGATAAACAGACCAAAGGTCCTCCAGAATCACCCTAGAAATAAAGTCAACACACTTACGTTTTATTTCTCTATGCGAATATTTAAGGCGCAAAGTATAATTAGAGTGACCCCCCTTTAGAAGTTCTTCAACATTGGAAAACAGAAGGTACCGTATAAAAATTCCCTAAGAAGTGTATGCAGTAGATGTTGTTTCAATACTATATTATCTTTTCCATTCTACATAATAATTTGAGTGAGTGGATTGGGACATGTTGGCTACGAGGTCAATTACTGACAGATACAAACATTGTATTTTAGAGAGGTTTGAACACAGACCAACATAGGCCTATTGCCTTAGCTGTCTATCAATGTGACTCTGAGTTAAGGGCAAGGATGGCTTTTTCTGTAAACACGTGTTTTTGTTCATCGTCGGAACCCACGATTAAAACTTACGCTCACGCTAACTCTACCCGTGGGACAAGTGGAACCAAATCCGTCGTTTTTTTGATTGATTCGTTAGACTTTGATTGGTTCCGCCACAAAACTGTGGCGGAAATTTCCCCAAGCAGAATCGGCGTTACGTAAGCATCCAATCAAAACAAAGATGGACGACTTTTCGGTTTACACTTAAATTCGATAAACGTGTTTCAAAAGCTGAAGAGTTCCAACGTTTTGAAGAGAATTGTTGATTGGCCCGACAGTAAATGGGCGTTCCCAGAAAACGACGCTTTGAATCGCAGTTGGCCCAGGGATAAAAGGTGAGCTTGTTGAGAATTAATCCCTGGGTATGATTTTTGTTATACCATCGACAAACTGCTCTACACGTGAAAAGCTTTCCTGTATTAAGCACCTTTTAGTTCAACGGCACAATTCAAACATATAGGGGGTTTGCAAATGGTGTCGCGTCCCTGGAATTTGTGGCACATGCGAAAATAAAAATGGAGGTGTCCCACATTGAAAGACAGGTATATATTTGTGAACAACACGAGCTACTGTGCTTGATCGGAGTGGTGTTTTATTTTTTTCTAATTATAACGTCAGTTTTATATTGAAGAACAGCAATGAGTGGTTAGTAATTGTTTGTGAGCTACTGTGGTTGATAAAGAGATCAGACGCTAGAAAAGTTCGTGTTGTTCAAAAACAACTGACGACGTGGTGATGTCTTAATTTTTTATCATGAGATCAGACGCTGTTCACAAAACTTACTTCGTGTTTGTTTTTTTTTGTAATTATAACGTCTGTCTTATCTTGAAGAACATCTATAGGTGGTTAAACGAGTAAATGTTGCACGTGGAAATGTATGATTGATTTCTTACACTGCAGGAATCCTTCGATCTTGATCCAGCGCAAATGTTTGTGGGATAGATGTGAGCTCGGAAATGTCTCGGGTAATCGCGTTGGCATTCGGAATGTCCTATAACTGGCACCGTAACCCATCGCAACACGTTCGGACTGTCGGTATCTAGGTAACAGAAACAAATGTCACCCAGGATTTGAAACGCAAACATATATGAAATGAGTGAACAGAATGATAAGGATCTGAATAACTACTAATCAGAAACATAACTCTTCCCTGGTTGATCGGTTGATTGATTGACTGTTTGGCGTTTTAAGCCGCGCTCAAGATTATTTCACTTATATGGCGTGGTTGCCAGTTTTATTGTGGGAGGAACTCGGGCTATATGCCCGGAGGAAACCCACGACCTTCCGGTGGTAACTGGCAACCATCCCACTTAGCTCGTTCGAGTGAAATCCCAGTCCCTGTCAATGTACCTTGTCCGTAATAGTACCGCCAAACAAGGAGTGGCAAAGAACCCAAACAAATAGTGTATACGTCTATATTGTTAGTTAGAATTCGGGCGTATTCTCAGAAGTGACCATGTATTATGGTGATGGGATGGGTTCTTACAATACCAGCATCAGTATAATCCTGAATTCAGTTTCAATGATATTTGTATGAGATTTGGATTGTTTTATTAACTTATTTGTGATGTAACTTACTTTTTGTTTCGCCCCATCCTGAAACAATACAGTTTTTGCCTTTATATACAGACTTAGTAGAAGGCAGGCATACGGGAGATACGAAATGGTTATATCTCACTGGACTGGATAACTTTATTAAAGCTATATCATGTTCACCTGTAACTGACTGCAAAAACACATGTTAAGTGGCATTGCTTAGTCAACTGGCCGAAATAATCCCCATACTGGAATTATTGCCCCCAAATGTTGGGGCACACGATTGAAAAAGTGGCAATAGAACTCGTTTGTAAAGCTTAAAAAATGTTCACAATTGGATTTATTGGTTTTCTGGAAAACGAGCACCAATGGTCAGCGAGACTTCTTTTTGCGTGCCCCCATTTGTAGGGATACCAAAGGAGGAGAGTATCCAATATAGGAGAGTATCCAATATAGGATAGTACCCAATATAGGAGAGTATCCAATATAGGAGAGTACCCAATATAGGACAGTACCCAATATAGGAGAGTATCCAATATAGGACAGTACCCAATATAGGAGAGTATCCAATATAGGAGAGTATCCAATATAGGAGAGTACCCAATATAGGAGAGTACCCAATATAGGAGAGTATCCAATATAGGACAGTACCCAATATAGGAGAGTATCCAATATAGGAGAGTACCCAATATAGGAGAGTATCCAATATAGGAGAGTATCCAATATAGGAGAGTACCCAATATAGGAGAGTATCCAATATAGGAGAGTATCCAATATAGGAGAGTACCCAATATAGGAGAGTATCCAATATAGGAGAGTACCCAATATAGGAGAGTACCCAATATAGGAGAGTATCCAATATAGGACAGTACCCAATATAGGAGAGTATCCAATATATGATAGTACCCAATATAGGAGAGTATCCAATATAGGAGAGTACCCAATATAGGACAGTACCCAATATAGGAGAGTATCCAATATAGGACAGTACCCAATATAGGAGAGTATCCAATATAGGAGAGTATCCAATATAGGAGAGTACCCAATATAGGAGAGTACCCAATATAGGAGAGTATCCAATATAGGACAGTACCCAATATAGGAGAGTATCCAATATAGGAGAGTACCCAATATAGGAGAGTATCCAATATAGGAGAGTACCCAATATAGGAGAGTATCCAATATAGGAGAGTATCCAAGATAGGAGAGTATCCAGTATAGGAGAGTATCCAATATAGGAGAGTATCCAATACCCGTGTTGAAAATGTTATTCCCCGTTTCCC
Source organism: Lepidochitona cinerea (assembly GCA_963971465.1). NCBI lineage: Eukaryota > Metazoa > Mollusca > Polyplacophora > Chitonida > Tonicellidae > Lepidochitona > Lepidochitona cinerea. Next base: position 2,876,663 of record OZ020559.1, read on the forward strand.
TTAGAATGTAGCATAAAACGACCAATCAAATGACAGACTTACATTGAACTGTGGGTGAGCGATAATTGAGGAGATATTGTGTGTAATTTCCCTGCCTTCCACTTCTTTGAGATTATATTCCCCGGTGATGACTCGGTATTTAGATTCAAGTTGGCTGGAGAAAGACAAAAAGTTTGAAAATGTTTGAAACACATATGCCATAAATGAAATAACCTGCGCTAAGCACAGCAGTTTCGAAATAATTAGGTAAAGTATTATCCTGATTTGGACCACTCATATCGCTGCAATAAAGTCATTGTAAAAGTTAAGCATTGCCGATCTCGTTCGCTTGAGCAATGGCTGCAAAGCAATTATTTACAGAGTTGTCTACCTTTGGAATTGATAACGATCATCAGGCTATTTCGTTTTCAATAAACACTTGGCATCAATAAGAAATGTATAACATGTGCTCTAGAAATGTTATGGGACTAATGCCATACTTTTACCGTGGCTATTGTGAATATTAACAAGCCTATATTGAACATCTAAAGTTTTTATATTAACATCACTAGACAATACTAGCTAGTCCTACAGCTGAATGCGTTTTGCGAAAAGCCTTGCAGTTACAGATTTTGTACGATAATTTAGTTGAATGCGTACCCCTATACACCCGTTACACATTCTGTACGATAATTTAGTTGAACGCGTACCCCCATACACCCGTTACACATTCTGTACAATAATTTAGTTGAACGCGTACCCCCATACACCCGTTACAGATTCTGTACGATAATTTAGTTGAACACGTACCCCCATACACCCGTTACAGATTCTGTACGATAATTTAGTTGAACACGTACCCCCATACACCCGTTACAGATTCTGTACGATAATTTAGTTGAACACGTACCCCCATACACCCGTTACAGATTCTGTACGATAATTTAGTTGAACACGTATCCCCATACAGCCGTTACACATTCTGTATAATAATTTAGTTGAACACGTACCCCCATACACCCGTTACAGATTCTGTACGATAATTTAGTTGAACACGTACCCCCATACACCCGTTACAGATTTTGTACGATAATAGTTGAACACGTACCCCCATACACCCGTATCAAAGCAATGGGCCACAGTTAATATCCATCGTTGATTTATAATAACTCCCGAGCATTCAAAATCGCCATTCTCATTGATAACAACCTGAAAAACAAAACAGAACATTGATATGTGTATAAAAAAGTATTGTTTTATATGACACGGATGCTTTTGTTTTTCGGTCTGGATTTCTTTTGCGGTGAAATACCAGTTTTGTTCCTTAATAATCGGATTTTTTTTTCTTTCTCATGCTTTAGCGATTTTATTTCTGTTGCTTTAAGTTTTTTTCTTCACGAATATCAATGCAATAATTCAATAGCGTTTAACAAAATGATACCAAAATGTGGATATAGATATGTTTGATCTTAGCTGTCAGGCTCATACTCTGTCCCGTCAGATTTTCGGACTGACGGGATGAAAGCTCTCATATAATTGTTTAAATCGTTGGGAGGGATTTCATTTGCTTTCCGGCGGACATCATTCATACGAATGGACGCGCCAATAAGCTAAAACAACCAGCCATCATCATTGCCAGAATATTCATCCGTTAAAAACCAGAGATCAAAGTTTGCTTGGAAATCATCAGAGGCCGAGCTAGGTACATGGTTATGGAACATTTTAACATGAGAAATTAACGAAAAATCAACAGAAACATGTATAGACGGGACAGGAACAATTAATAACTTTGTGAAATATATGCACAAATTTCTCCTGAAATCTGATAATTTAAAATGACTTGTGAATAAACCACGACGATCATCAAAGAATAATTCTGAGAGTACGCGAAAATTGGATGAAGCAGGTGACAAAAGCAAGCACGTGAGTTGAAAAATATTAAGCCTTAGGCCAAAGTTGTTTAGTTTGATGTTGTTTTTATCCCTTGTCCAATTTTTGTGTTCTGTAAATATTTTTAAAATTTATCAGGCGCATTAAAAAAAAAAGTCTTCAGATTACATTTTTTATTTAATCTTGGGAGAGATCGTTAGCTTTTCTATAAATAGATTTGACAGCTGGTTGTATCCAAGAGAGTGTGTTGCCATTGACATCTTTAAAGAACAGAAAAAGTAGTTCTCCCTAATGTTATAATGTCCTATGCTAGTATGGTGATACAGACTGCCAGGTTATACGGTCCTATGTTAGTGTGGTGATATGGATTTGAAAAATCACTGTCCGTATTACCATTGTGACGTAGGGAGGTATATGATAAAAAGCTATATCTGCTCTTAGCTTACAAAAGGATACCTAAAGGTGGATATACAACAACTCTGCTCTTAGCTTACAAAAGGATACCTAAAGGTGGATAGACAACAACTCTGGTCTTAGCTTAAAAATGATACCCAAAAGTGGATAACGAAAGCTTCAGTTGTGAAAAAGGGAGAACACTACCAAAGAACATATCAAGTGTTTGGAGTGTAATCTTCTTTTGCAATATAGGTGAGTTTCAGGTCTTCGATGCAAGATGGAATACAACGGACTGTGTTTTATTACAATATCTAGATGATTTAAAATGGAGTCTCAAAATGTTTGCCATACATTCAGGTAGGATTCAGATGTACCCGGGGGGGAGTTTTTCTTTAATAATTTCATAATCAAATATTAGGTGACAATCTTACCTGCCAGGGCCACTGTCCAGGCGTGGAAGAAGATCCTCCCATCACTCGGTGAAACATCTTTGTTACAGCACTCGCATCAGAACTCTCGCCACACGTCATTCCTTGAACGTGATTAGGGAACAACAAAAGAGAAGGGTTGAATATTGTGCGCGTCATTTAATGTGGGTGGATTAAATGATGAAAAATTGCAGAATTTCTTTTATGGATTTGGTCGATGCCTGGAACGGGGGTTATACGTCACATATAAGATTACCACATTCATGGGACCGCCAGGTTAATATATGGATGGATAGGAGGGCTGTAACATGACTTACCGACGCTAAGTGTGTATATAGTCCTATTAGCATCAAACAAAAAAGAACGCAGCCAATGCAAACGGCTTTGCTAGCCGAGAAATCTGGGCTCTGTCGAATTTTTTTTTTTTCGTATTCGTCGAATGTTAGTCCTATGTTAGATATGACGAATATGGAAAAAAAATCGGCAGAGCCCAGATTTCTCGGCTAACGGCTTTGCCAGATTGCAATTCAAACTAAGAGGGGCCTTTGTGATAAAGTGGGTTAGAGTGAGCGGCCATCAGTCCCACACAGACCTTCCATCAATGCGACGCCGGTTTGAATCCCACTCAGACGAAATAAAAAAAAATGTTTGTTTGTGGAAGAGTGGCCCTGTACTCGTTGAAGGTCTAGGATTTCCTCCGGGCAACGAGACTGGTTTCCTCCCCCACTAAACCTGGTAACGCCGCCAATCAATCAATCAAACTCATTAGTGGGAGGTTTGTCAGATTAAAACACTAATGTTCTGATTCAATATGGAAAAATAGAGGTATTTTTTCAGACATTTTGTAAACGTTTTGATGGTCGAACCTGTGCTTTAGCTCACTGGCGAATCACGAGCTTAACAGTGTTCAATCACGACACAGACATGGTTTATTGTCAAGCGTCTACATACTGATTCGTTCTCACCAAAACTCGAGCATATTGATGCAAAAGTTAGACTTAAGCTCAAAGGATATAGTATTTATGATGTACATGTATGGTTTTCTCGGTAGAGACTTAGACCTATGTACTCAATTTCACTTTAAACAAAGTAAACGTTTTGAGGCACTGTATATGACAAATATTATTTTTTTAGACAAGACGATTTTTCCTGTGCCCGTGTTATTTTAGACAAGAAGATTTGTCCTGTGCCCGTGTGTTATAGTGTTAGAAAATATATATGACAAATAATATTGGCTTAGGACTGAATCGGGCAATACTCGGAGTATCTGTATCGGGGAAATGAGCTGGTTACATTTGTACAGTAAAACTGGTTTCTGAAATCGTTGTTCGACAAAAAATCCAAACAACTATTATCTATGGCAAATGCTAAATGAAAATTTATGTCACAAACAAAGCTATTATAAACAGAACGAGTAAACAGTTGGAAATCGGGCCAAGGTTATCGTGCGGTATCAAATCTTGCGTCCAACTTTGTACATTTATATCAAATTGGAATTACATTTAGAATATTGTATAACTTACCGAGGATAAATCCGGTTCCACAGTTGATAAACACCGGGATAATGAACAGGATAACTTCCAGAGGCGACATAGTTATGGTCATTTCATCAGAATCCGCTCAATTCATTAAAAACAAGATGTATGGAAGACTAGAGTGACTACTTGAAGATTTCTGTTGGAACTTTAGCAATCTGAATGTTTTGTACAGACCGATATATCCGGGTGTTTGTTATTTCTTTTGTAGAAAGGGTATTTGAAATGATTTCTTTCTACCCAATGTGAGACCCCGGTGTCTGATTGCATTCAGCAGAATTTCCCCAACTTGATACTTTCATGTGTTGTCCTTCATTACAGGTCACTTTTCTATCCAAAGTTCCACAATGATTACTTATCAGTAAATTCAGAATGGTGACAACGCCGCACCTTATCTTACGAGATACGATTTTTGATTGATAAGATAAGAAAGGCCGAACCTGTGTTTCTTTGGCTTGGTAGTTTTTTAACGTAAACTTATACAATCTTTATCATTAATACTAGATGCAGATTCTAAAATATACGTCATAGAAAACATAGGGAAGGTATTCGATCAACGTCGTTAGGACACGAACAAGACAGCGTTGACGGGAATAAAACTCTCATATCCCAGATAATCGTAACAAGATAGGCGTATATTGTCCCCCGCATATTGCACATGTCCACCGTACATTGTACATATTTATCGTAATTTGTAGATGTCCCCCGTACATTTTAGGTATCCACCGTACATTGTTGATGTCCACCTTGCATTGTAGATATCCACCGTACATTGCACATGTCCACCGCACGTTGTAGATATCCACCGTACATTGTTGATGTCCACCTTGCATTGTAGATATCCACCGTACATTGCACATGTCCATCGTACATTGCAGATATCCACCATACATTGTAGATGTCCCACTGACATTGCACATGAACACCGTACATTGCAGATATCCACCATACATTGTAGATGTCCCCTTGATATTGCACATGTCCACCGTACATTGTAGATGCCCCCCTTACATTGCAGATGTCCCCCGTACATTGCAGATGTCCCCCGTACATTGTAGATGTCCACCGTACATTGTAGATGTCCACCGTACATTGTAGATGTCCACCGTACATTATAGATGTCCACCGTACATTGTAGATGCCCCCCTTACATTGCAGATGTCCCCCGTACATTGCAGATGTCCCCCGTACATTGTAGATGTCCACCGTACATTGCAGATGTCCCCCGTACATTGTAGATGTCCACCGTACATTGTAGATGTCCACCGTATATTGTAGATGTCCCCCGTACATTGTAGATGTCCACCGTACATTGCAGATGTCCACCGAACATTGTAGATGTCCACCGTACATTGTAGATGTCCACCGTACATTGTAGATGTCCACCTTACATTGTAGATGTTCCCCTTTCATTGCAGATGTCCACCGAACATGTTAAATGTCCCCCTTACATTGTAGATGTCCACCGTACATTGCAGATGTCCCCCGTACATTGTAGATGTCCATCGTACATTGCAGGTGTCCCCCGTACATTGTAGATGTCCACCTTACATTGTAGTTGTCCCCCGTACATTGCAGATGTCCACCGTACATTGGAGTTGTCCACCGCATATTGTAGATGTCCACCGTTTATTGTAGATGTCCACCTTATATTGCAGGTGTCCACCATATATTGTAGATGTCCCCCTTACATTGTAGATGTCCACCATACATTGTAGATGTCCCCCGTATATTGTAGATGTCCACCGTACATTTTAGATGTCCCCCGTATATTGTAGATGTCCCCCGTATATTGTAGATGTCCCCCGTATATTGTAGATGTCCACCGTATATTGTAGATGTCCACCTTACATTGTAGATGTCCACCGTACATTTTAGATGTCCCCCGTATATTTTAGATGTTCCCCTTTCATTGCAGATGTCCACCGAACATGTTAAATGTCCCCCTTACATTGTAGATGTCCACCGTACATTGTAGATGACCCCCTTACATTCCCCGTACATTGCAGACCTCCATCGTACATTGCAGGTGTTCCCCGTACATTGTAGATGTCCACCTTACATTGTAGTTGTCATCCGTACATTGTAGATGTCCACCGTAGATTATAGATGCCCACCGTACATTGTAGATGTCCACGGTAAATTGCAGATGTCGCCCTTACATTGCAGATAACCACCGGACATTGTAGATGTCCCCTTTACATTATAGATGTCCACCTTACCTTGTAAATGTTCCCCTTACATTGCAGATGTCCAAAGTACATTGTAGATGTCCCCCGTACATTGTAGATGTCATCCTTACATTGTAGATGTCCCCCGTACATTGTAGATGACCACCTTACATTGTAGATGTCCCCCGTATTTTGTAGATGCTCACCGTACATTGTATATGTCACCCGTACATTGTAGATTTCCACCGAATATTGTAGATGCCCACCGTATATTGCAGGTATCCCCTTATTTTAGATGTCACCCGTACATTGTAGACGTCCACCGTATATTGTAGATGCCCACCATATATTGCAGGTGTCCCTCGTATATTGTAGATGCCCACCGTATATTGTAGATGTCTTTCGTATATTGTAGATGTCCCCCGTACATTGTAGATGTCCCCCGTACATTGTAGATGTTCAGTTTAATGTTTGCATCCACCGTATATTGTAGATGTCCCCCGTATATTGTAGATGTCCACCTTATATTGTAGATGCCCACCGTACATTGTAGAAGTCCACCGTTTATTGTAGATGTCCACCGTATATTGTAGATGTCCACCATATATTGTAGATGTCCACCGTATATTGTAGATGTCCACCGTTTTTTGGAGATGTCCACCGTACATTGTAGATGTCCCCCGTACATTGTAGATGTCCACCTTATATCGTATATGTCCACCATACATTGTAGATGTCCACCGTATATTGTAGATGTCCACCGTTTTTTTGGAGATGTCCACCGTACATTGTAGATGTCCCCCGTACATTGTAGATGTCCACCTTATATCGTAGATGTCCACCGTACATTGTAGATGTCCACCGTATATTGTAGATGTCCACCGTACATTGTAGATGTCCATCCTACAATGTAGATGTCCACCGTATATTGTGAATGTCCACCGTATATTCTAGATGTCCCCCATACATTGCAGACATTGTACATGTCCCCCGTACATTGTAGATGCCCCCCGTATATTGTAGATGTCCACCGTACATTGTACATGTCCCCCGTACATTGTACATGTCCACCGTATATTCTAAATGTCCACCGTATATTCTAGATGTCCCCCATACATTGCAGACATTGTACATGTCCCCCGTGCATTGTAGATGTCCCCCGTATCTTGTAGATGTCCTTAGTACATTGTAGATGTCTCCCGTATATTGTAGATGTCCACCGTACATTGCAGACATTGTACATGTCTCCCGTACATTGTAGATGTCCACCGTATATTGTAGATGTCCACCGTATATTGTAGATGTCCACCGTACATTGTAGATGTCCACCGTACATTGTAGATGTCCACCGTACATTGTAGATGTCCACCGTATATTGTAGATGTCCACCGTACATTGTAGATGCCCCCCTTACATTGCAGATGTCCACCGTATATTGTAGATGTCCACCGTACATTGTAGATGTCCACCGTATATTGTAGATGTCCACCGTACATTGTAGATGTCCACCGTACATTGTAGATGTCCACCGTACATTGTAGATGTCCACCGTATATTCTAAATGTCCACCGTATATTCTAGATGTCCCCCATACATTGCAGATGTCCACTGTACATTGTAGATGTCCAAAGTACATTGTAGATGTACACCGTACATTGTAGATGTACACCGTATATTGTAGATGTCCACCGTATATTGTAGATGTCCACCGTATATTGTAGATGTCCACCGTATATTGTAGATGTCCACCGTACATTGTAGATGTCCACCGTACATTGTAGATGTCCACCGTATATTCTAAATGTCCACCGTATATTCTAGATGTCCCCCATACATTGCAGATGTCCACTGTACATTGTAGATGTCCAAAGTACATTGTAGATGTACACCGTACATTGTAGATGTACAACGTATATTGTAGATGTCCACCGTATATTGTAGATGTCCACCGTATATTGTAGATGTCCACCGTACATTGTAGATGTCCACCGTACATTGTAGATGTACACCGTACATTGTAGATGTCCACCGTATATTCTAAATGTCCACCGTATATTCTAGATGTCCCCCATACATTGCAGATGTCTACTGTACATTGTAGATGTCCAAAGTACATTGTAGATGTCCACCGTATATTGTAGATGTACACCGTATATTGTAGATGTCTCCCGTATATTGTAGATGTCTCCCGTACATTGTAGATGTCCACCGTACATTGCAGATACCCCCCTTGCATTGCAGATATTTCCCGCACATTGCACATGTCCCCCGTGCATTGCAGATGTCCCCGTACATTGAATATATCACCCATACATTGCAGATGTCCCCGTACATTGAATATATCACCCATACATTGCAGAGGTCACCAGGTGTGAACATCTAGAACAAAAGTCTGGAAAGCTGATATTTATATAAAATATTTGAAGTCCAACGGCGATAGCTTCGGAAAAAAGGCGCGGAGCAAAACAAAACTCTGCAACCTACCATGGTGTACACACATATAAAAAATGAATTAAGCATTTTCAAGTATCTGGAAACAGTCTGGAAACTGTTATTTTAGTGCAATCTCTAAAGTTCAAGGGCGATAATTTTGGTAAAAATGCACGGGCCGGAACAAAACGTAAACTTGATCTGTAACCCATCATGGTGGACCTTCATACCAAAAATCAGTTGAATTTCTGCATGAGTTTAGAAAAAAGTCTGGTAAACTGTTCTTTTTGTGCAATATCTAAAGTTAAAGGGCGATAACTTCGGTAAAAATGCACGGAGCAGAACAAAACGTTAACTTGATTTGTAACCCATCATGGTGGACCTCCATACCTAAAATCAATTGAATATCTGCATGAGTTAAGAAAAAAGTGTGGAAAACTGTTCTTTTTGTGCAATATCTAAAGTTCAAGGGCGATAATTTTGGTAAAAATGCACGGGCCGGAACAAAACGTAAACTTGATCTGTAACCCACCATGGTAGACCCCCATACCAAAAACCAATTGAAAATCTGCATGAGTTTTGAAAAAAGTGTGAAAAACTGACTTGATGGACTGACAGACGGAGCAAAACCTATAGTACCCTTCGGCTTCGCTCGTAAGGAACTAATACGGATGGATACTGTTAATTAAAACATTAACAACATTTATCAGGGCGTGAAATGTCGTGTTAAAGATATCCATAGTAATCAAAACAACAAAAGTTACTTAAGTTAATAGTCCATCTTAACTACGTGATTCTAATCACTCCACGAGTAAAATAACGTCATTCATTTTACATTTTGGCGACATGTAAGTCTCTTTAGATAAAGTTTGTAACTACGACGTGAAATTGAGGTAGGCCTACGTGCATGTAGCCCCCGGCGTCAAACTGAGCCGTGACGAACATAATTAACATGAATTTCAACATCTGTTGAAGGGTAACTGCCGGCAATACCGATGCAATGCGGCTTCTAATTCCTGCAGATATTGTACTGGAGGCTCTAGGGCTTGAATGTTTCTGTCCATCATATCCTGAATGTACTCTAAAGGATTGAAATCCGCGCAATTAACCCTTCAACAGATCCGACGTCTCACTGGAGGGATGAAACGTAGGTTGGAAGATAATGGAGGCTATACGCGCTATTGACCTGTTCTACGCTAAAGTGACATTTTTATTTCAGTATGTTCGCCCTGGGAAGTCAGATGGACTCTAAAGTTTCATACTTTTTTTCTTTTGTCTTTTTTCTTTGTGTATATAACTTTCAATGGATCCCTTATATATTATAGGGAATGGAGGGTCAGATATTACGGGCAATTCGTGTGGTGATAACGCTGATAGGCACTGCTTTCAATAGTATTGGTCTGGCGTTTAACACTTATGCTGTCCCTTTAAAGAAAGCCTTTCACTTGGAACAGACCGAAGGTAAGTGCTGTTCTAACAAATAGAGCAGATTTCATTACTTTGTGACCCATAACATGCTAAATGAAATACTCCTTGTTATAATTACACATAATACACCGTCACCTAACAATTTGACGTCCAATACACCGTTATCTAACAATTAGACGTCCAATACACCGTTATCTAAGAATTAGATGTCCAATACACCGTAATCTAACAATTAGACGTCCAATACACCGTTATCTAACAATTAGGCGTCCAATACACCGTTATCTATCAATTAAACGTCCAATACACCGTCACCTAACAATTTGACGTCCAATACACCGTTACCTAACAATTAGATGTCCAATACACCGTTATCTAACAATTAGACGTCCAATACACCGTTATCTAACAATCAGACGTCCAATACACCGTTATCTAACAATTAGACGTCCAATGCACCGTTATCAAACAAATAAACGTCCGAAACACCGTTATCAAACAAATAAACGTCCGAAACACCGTTATCTAACAATTTGATGTCCAATACACCGTTTATGTATATATATATGTTTTTGATTAGATTTGATTTGATTTATATGTTTTTGATTAGACGTCCAGTACACCGTTTTATTATATAATTAGTAGTGAGATATTGAGTTATACAGCTCTGATATAAGTGATATCACCACTTTTACCGATACTATTTATATCATCACTGCCAGTGCCGGAACTATTTTCATTGGAATTGGAAATATCTTTAATTTGTGAACATTGCTCAAATTTGTAATCAAGTCTCATTTTATATATTATCGAACAATTCTTAGCATTATAAATTGGGTGTTAAACACTTTTACACAAACCAAACATTTGTTTCGCTATGGCCTTTCTGTGGTGCTCGCCGGGGTAGGGCCTAGGACTATTACTTAGGCCTGGGCCAGCAGGATTCGCTAAATGTCAAAAACGTGTTGCAAGTCTACCCCCACTTAATAGGGCATACTGTAAAATAATGTGGAACATTGAAATTGATTATTTTCAAGAATATAGAAAATGTATCCAGAACCGACGCAAATCATTGCAACCAAAGACTGTGGGATGTGGCCTGAGGGCCGGCTGATTGTCACGCTCGCTCTGGGCGAAAATGCCAGTGTGAAAGAAGCTACTCGATTGATTCTGGTAACGAGAAATTACAGATCTAATTTATCCTAGCACATTTCAACACACTTAATCTAATAAATCTTCATTATAAAATAACAAGACTTCGGCACTTAAAAGTTTAATTAAAAACTGAAGTATAGGAAATGTTCAACTTAACCGTCGATGACAGCTAACCTCGATGTGTGTTGTCGCACGTGCACCTTCCGCGCAGGCAAACGCATGTTTTTCTAACGAAATAAGTATTTTGTTCTAACTGTAACTTGTTTCATTGATGACATGTATGAATTGCAACGTGGAAATAAGAATTTTCGATGCAAATTTATATGTTTTTGATTTGATGAACCCCCAAACGAGGCGCTATTTTATCCAACGCCGTTCAGGCTTATGTGTGATGGGCCCAAATTTAGGTCGTTTTCTAGGTCAAGTGGCGACCGTGAATCATTTAGTTTGTCGCATAAAATACACGAAAATCTCACTAATAATTATATAGGCCTAATAAAAAGAATATTTGTTGTATTATCGGTAAATATCATTTATATTTCATCTCGTGGATTAAAAAATCTTGTATTTTTAATCCACTCGATGAAATATAAATGGTATTTACCGATAAACAACAAATATCCTCTATATCTAACAATTTGACGTCCAATTAAACAAGATATATCACTTGATTGGACGAACCTGATTTGTGTTCAAAGCACAGGTCAATGATAACAACTCGAAACGTATCCTAATAGCAATTCTAGAAAAATGCCCATGTGTCAGTGTGACTTCATTTTCAAAAACATATTTACATCATTTAAATACATCTAACTTTTTTTATTTTGATAGTGGAACTTATGGGATCATTTGCAGTGGCCGGCTTATCTGTCATGCTCCTTGGCTCGTTTATTTACAACCGTTATGGTCGGCGACTTTGTTACCTATTGATATGGTGTTTGGTATCAATATGGGGGGCAGCAATGTGGTTAGCCTCTCGTAATGTAAACTTCTTCCGGCACCATTTAGAACTGTTGTACCTTTTTCAGCTAATTGGCAGTAAGTTATTACACTTCTATTGCACAATATATTTTTTCGTGATATCATGAAATTAACCAGCGAAGCGAAGATCGTAAAAATGTATGCTATTAAACTGTTTGTATAAAGATGAGGTTTTCAGATTTCATTTCATTTATTCATCTTTAAAAATACATACAGATTAATGGAGACAGACATTAGACGGCGGGAATAAAGTCCAATGGACTTGTAAACAGGATGACTAATGGTAGCATTTCTAGCTTTCACGGACCGCTGGATACGAAGCATCGTCGGAACGATTAAAACTTACGCTCACGTAAAAAGTGAGCTTGTCGAGAATTTAACACTGGGCATTCGAGGATAGATTGATTGATTGATTGTTTAGTGTTTTAAGATTATTTCACTTATATGGCGGCGTTGCCAGTTTTATTGTGGGAGGAAACCGGGCTCAGTGCCCGGAGGAAACCCACGACCTTCCGCTGGTAACTGGCAACCATCCCACATACATGTAGGTCGTTCGAGTGACCAAGTCAGAAAATTTTCCAATTTTTGGACTGAGTGGGATTCGGACATCCGAGGATGGGTACGGAGTTACATTTAGGGATTCCTTCGTCTGTTTACAGACTGACAATTGGCCTGGTTCAGCTCCTTCTGTGGTTGTAAGTGTGGGGCATTCTCGGCTGATTGTTTTACTGACTGTCAGACAGAAAACAACACAACTGGGAATTCCATTAATAGCTCTTTAAATGTACATGTTTGATGGAAAGTTAACTAGCAGCGTTTTGTTCGAGAATCATCACTTCTTAAAGGCCCACTTGCCGCCGTAGCCTGTTTAAATTTGCTAAGAAAGCCAATTAACATGAGCTTACTTCGACTAATACAACTAAACTTAAACATAGGACACATAAAACATGTCTAGTTAGCTTTAGAATGTAGAAATGGGGTGAAAAACAAACAAAGAATCGAAGCCTGATTACAACAAAAACGATCAGTGTCCGTCAACTTTCGTGTTGGATTACCCTCATTTCAGGCCTTTTTATCTGTGGTTTACACTCAAATAATTAGCAGCAGGCTTTTCCAGTCGCTGTTAACCGATCGTCAGTCTGTATTTCTCAGATAAATAGGCCAACGTAAAATTACAGTGTGCCGTTAGTTCACTCACTCGACTGAAACATAAAATCGCCAATAGGGGGCAGTTTGGTTTGTTTACGTTCCGGGCACCTAACAATTCAAATTTTCAAATTCAAATTCAAATTAAAAATACAAAGTGACGTCCAAACTTTTAAATTTTGGTAAAAATAGAAAGTTCCTAACTTATATTGTCTGGGAAAAATACAGAAAACGGACTTTCTTTTTTAATGTAAACAATATTCCTGATTTTCGCGGCAAGTGTGCCTTTAACTTGCTACTAATCAGATGGTCCACTGACAATCATACACAAGGTGTCTTATTAACAGAAAAGGGCATTACGTATGTCACCATGACAACTTTCATTCGCAGTGTCTACGATATCGATGAACCGTACACTTGTTTGAAAAGACTATATCAAAAAAGGAAGGAGTCAATAATTTAGTGATTGTATGGTATGTAGAATGTTCTCAGCACCCTATGGTTTAAATGTAAATTCAGATAATCGTTATTGGACATTCTGTAAATCTAAAAAAATCACTAATGTACGATAAGTATTAAAGGTGTTTCTTGGACAATAAAGAAGACAGCCAAACTTGTTCGTCATGGATCACTATGTATAAAGTCTGACAATGTGTGTTATTATTTACAGCTTCTGGTATGGTTGTTGGACTGCTGCTGTTCCCTGCATTTGGAATCCAGCATTTCCCTGAGAGTAAACGTGGCCTGGCAGTCGGTCTTTATGCAGCGGTTATAGGAGTTGGTAAAATCTACTACACCGTGTTATTTGATTGTGTGTTCTCTGAGGAGAGTCCCCTGCTTCAGTTCTTCCCCACTGTTGTATTCTCCATCACTGCAATCATTACATTGAGCTTTCTTACCGATAGAGAGAATACAGGTAGCCCTGCAGAAAACAATGGTAGCGATCCTGATTGGACGATAACCCAATTGAACAATATCGAGAAGAGCATACAGATGGCGGATTCTCCGCAAACACGGCTGGAACAAAACCCCGAGACTATTCCGTTGAAACAATCAGTCACCCGTACAAATGTGGAAAAATCCGACACCCATGGTCAACCGCTACTGGGATGGAAAGGTTTATTACGGTCGGGTAGATTTGTTAGGATGATATTTTGCTTTGCTTTGTTTCAAGCCGCGACTTATACATTTCGAAACAACGTCACCGGCTTTGGTGAATCTATTAATGAGGTCCAATCACTGAATCTGTTATATCTTCTTGTGACGGTTGTTATTGTTACAAGGATATCGGTTGGTTGGATTTACGACAAATCAAAGTCTTTGCTTACAGGGGAGATAATGCTTGCAGCTGGATATATCTGTTTTGCTGCGGCCATGTTCATTGGTCTCTTTTGGCTAGATGGCGTCACTATATACGTCATGATGTTCCTGGGGGGAATAGCGTGTGCATTGGGTTACGTCGTCCCCATGGTGATGCTGACGTCAGAGTTTGGAATGGATTACTACACACACATTGCTGGTTCCAGCTGTTTTTTACTGGGCCCCTTCAGTCTACTGACCCATTATATGTGTGGTATGACGTATGAAATCGAAGCCAAAAAGCTTCACATCCATGTTCTGTTTTGTGAACCTTGTTTCTACTGGACTTTTCTTATCTTACTCATAGTAACCGCTGTAGTTTGCGCTGTTAAGCTATTGGACTGTTGTCTATATGACAACATTGCCTTTAAGGATAAGCTGAAGACAGTTGATAGTGAAACACCTTGAGTTATACCTCATTTATAACTCTTCTCCAATTACAAGGTTGGCAAAAGAATATTATAATTATTATAATTTTTTATTGCAAATTGTCGAACGGGAATAGATTCGTTTTAGATAGTTTTCGTTTGTATTTTCATTTCATGTCTTTTTGAAAATAGACATAGTCGCTTATGACTTTGGACTCTGTGATAGCTGTTTGGGATTGACATAAGGCTGTAAATATTCGAGATGCATGCTATAGTCATGTTAATATCTATATTCACATGCTGAATGTTTCTCAAATACTTGTCCGTGTGCTCAAGACACCGGGTCCGTTGTTAAGGTCGATAGCCTCACTGGGCTATTACGTTGCTAAGTGGTCGACTCTGATTGGATAAATTCTGGCAACGCAGTGAAACCTTTTGATTGGCTGACGGCGGACACACCTTCCAAATCCGACCTTCACTTGATAAACTTATCAATGTTTCTGTCAAGTCCTGCTGCCTGGTAAAGTGTAATGACATTTTTACACTCGTGAACATTTAGTAGATTTAAGCAAAACAAACCAAAACTTTATTCTAAGCCTACCCTGCTTGAAAACACAACTGTAACGAAGATTATTGAGACTAGTAGCACTGAAGAGATTCTTAATAGTACGTCTTGAGAAAAATATGCACATTTTGGCTGCCCATGCCACATTAAACGCCGTAAGAACTGTTTTCCACCAACCAGATCAATACAATCCTATGGAGTGACGCCCCAATTTATTCAATGCCAAAGGTCAAATTTTGATCAAGTAATATCCTTATATTTCTTTGAAGCGGATATCGATTTCTTGGTATTTTTCTTTTCAGATCGATCGTTCGTCACTCTATATGTATATCGATGAAGTTCCAGAAATCCCAGTTCAATCACAAACTTCTCTATGCTATAAAACACCAACCGTTTCGCCGAAGTACATTTAACAATTGTTTTAGTGAACACGGTGCTCCACTTTAAAAAGCTACTAGCTTATTTTATGGGTCTCTTTGGTGCTTTTGAAATGTTATTAACAAATACAAAATAGTGAAAAAAGACAAAACTTTGTCAACAGATGCCACATATGAGATATTATTGTATGTCGCCTTTCTCTGGACAGTATGGACATGAATCAGCCGTTTTGGCCTTATCTCATTGTAAGCAAAAATCACGAAGAGGTAAACACATTGTACACAAATAGTGTAACTCCGAAAAACGAAAAAAGTTACGCTACTTGTGTACTATGTTAAACTTATCAGTGGTACAAATGGATTTTAAATACATTGTAAAACGTTAGAAAACGGAGCCGAAGCTTTCTTAATGAAAAACAACACTTTTAGAGAGATCGTGAGTGAAAAGACTTTATATGTAGATTGGTGTAACACCGCAGGCGCATTGATCAAATGTCGAAAGGCAAAATGGCGCCGGTTTATTTTGTTTGACAGCTGCTGAATAATGCCTCACCGGCTCACCCATTAAAACGTAACCTAAACACTCCTTTACAATATAAGAACACTTTTATGCAGCATAAAAGGTGACAAATGGTTTTTGAAATGATTCCAATAGGACTCGGAGCAGCCTTGTGCATTGGTTTCGAATTAACTTGACGAATTAACGCCATCGTGAATGGACTGCCCTATATATGCCAGGATAAATAACTGCCAATTCAAACTCACTGTCGATCATAAATAGTCCTTTCTACAAACCAGTATCTCTTTCAGAGATAAATGTTCCGATTGGCAAATTTCCATTGGTGAGTCACACCCAGGTATATCATATATATATGAACTCATTTTTCTACTAATTTTGGACAACAGAAGCCTAAAATTGAGCCTACATGTAAAGTTTAAATAAAAACTCAGTCATCTCGCTTTAGCTTTTTAGTGCTTCTAGTCTCGAGAACGAACGATAAAGTATTGTTTTGAACTAACTTTGATTTAGAATGAATCGGTCGTCCCGGTTATTTAAATATTGTTTACATGTACTTTTCGAACACTATTCCGGTTTGTATATGCCACATACTAGCTATGGATTTTCCTCATTCCAACGGTAATCATTTAGTTTTTCGATGGCCTTCAAATCCTCTTACTGTCGTGACAATCAGACATTATGATAAAAGTGTGAATTTTGGCAGCTTATGCCACTTTAACGCCCCACTCATGATACACTAGCCGCACTCGTGTGTCTCTATCCTGGTTTACTTACTTTGCCTGTCAGGTAGATGATACACATAAGTAAAATTATCTCTGAAAAAAAATACATATTTTGTATATGTTTTTGCGTGCGTTCTGTTGTGTGTGCTTTTGTATTCCAAACCATAAACCATCATGTGATGAAAAGAAAATAAGAAATCATCAAGTATGTTTTATCTGTTAATTGACAAAAGCTTTAACAATAATAACAAAGAATTCTTTAAAACGCAATGATTTATTCTCGTTCTTAAAATTGAATAGGCTACACTTTATATTGTCACCCAGAGTTACTCTGATATTTGTTCTTAAGCGGTTCAACTGTTAATTGTCATGAACATTAGCGTGTTGTGATGGGCAATAGAACCAGCTGTAAACATGGTATTCTTACAGAACTGAATTCTATTAAATTAAATTATTCGGCATATAACATTTGGTGTCTACTTCAAAACTAAAAAAGAAACCCATGACCACGGCCTGGCTTCTTCAGCCAGATTAGTTACAAAGAAATTTAAAAATACTTGTACGGTTTTCTAGCAAACCATTTAGAAAGAAGAAAACATTAGCCATAATTCGGTCAAAAGCAGACTACAAATATTGGCCCGAGTATTTCCCCATCGCTGCAAATGAACAACGAAACTTAAACTAAACATATCCCCTGTATAGGAAAACTGTATGTCTACAGACGAAGACAAAATCAACAGTCAGAAGATATAATTTTCAACAGCAACTTAACACATAATCCTTACAATCATTCAAACAGCTTGTTTTACTCCGTCCAAACTTCTTTAAATAACCATGTGTTTTACCTGAAGTAAATGGACGACATTTACTTCTGGGTTTACCCCATGTTGTGTGACGTCACGGATTTGTTTCCATGTATTTGCTGTCATTATATAACAATCCGTATATCATAGCCACGGCAAACAAAGACTGGTTCGTATATTTAACACTGACAAAGTTATCGGTATGTTTGTCCCAAAGACACTGACTACCAACCTGCATCCCAGGGCGCTCCTTTAAACTGCCAATGCTCACAACGGCAATAACTTTATACCGCCGTATAGCAAGGGACTTAACTCTCTCCATAATTTCAGAAGCTAATGAATGCGAGAGTTGTCTACACTTGTTTGCGTCATAAGTCATATTTTTTAAACGATTCACAAAAATACGTTCCGCCATTCTTTCAATATCGTAAGCTCTAAATGGCATGTCTTTCTGCATTTGAAGAGTTGGCTGTCCGTAACATTCGGGAAAACCGTTTGGCAAAGAATCTGCACCATTTTCAGTTTCGCCGCTGTCAGAATCTTGAATAAGAGGGTCGGATATATCCAGTCTATTCACCTTTCTCGGGGAGTCCAACTCCACGCCATCGATATCAAAACTACCATGAGTGGCCATGATACAGTTATTTGTTCACGATCCTAAGTGGTTCCCTCCATGTTCAAATCGTCTCCGTAAGACGTAACGGCAGAAGTTGTTACGTTAAAATCGTACGAATTGATTGATTGGAGTAATCAATCAATTCGATTAGACTCTGAAAGACAAAGAAAGAAGAAATATATTAACCATAATAAAATGTAAAATAAGATTCATTGCGGGTTAATTAATTTGGTGGTTAATTAAACAATTATATGAAAGCTTTTCTGATGCCTGGAGAGAAACAATTATTTTGTTCAGGAAAAACAGTTCCGATCTTTTAAAGAAGGGAAACGGGTCGACAACAAATCCTGGAAAAGTATTTTTTCGTTGGTAAAGAGATCTGGAAATAGACTCAGTTCAGTTGATCAAACAGAAAACCAGTTAAACATAACTTTACTGACATTCGTACAGAAAACTTGCAAATTTGAGTTACTTCTTTATACTGAATATCACATAAATCACAACTCATGCTCATCGAATAGACCTATATTTTTATTGTCGAAATCCAGAAAATGTAGGCTATTCCACAACGAGAAATCATCGCTTAGATCAATTGTCTTAGTGGGCTTATACACGATTTCGCATGGGTTTTTTATTCTACATTGGCGCTCACTACTTAACAATCCAATATAGTATATAGTAGGTGGACCTTTGAGAAAATATAGATCCTTTTCTAGTATCGTCATGCAATGTCCCCAAGGGTCACAATGTTTTTGTACGCTCAGAATGTGTAGAATGGATTAAAGCCAGCTTATGTGTTTTCTTCATTCCATAACTGATTGTTGACCCTGTACCAAAGGTGAAACGGTTAGATTCGGATTAGGCAATAGTATGACGTTAATGGTGTTGCAAAACTATACTTAATACCGCAAGCGCTCGACAGATATCCTCGAATTGAATGTCCAGGGCTGGGAGATCCAGGTTCAAGCCTGGGTCAAGTCAGACCAAAGACTTTAACAGTGGGAGCTGCTGCTGGTTCTCTTGGTACTCAGCAATAGGAGTTAGAGCAGCAACTGGTTGGCCCTGTGTCAGTATAATGTGACTGGGTGAGGGGGCTTGCTGGGTGTCTTCGACAAGTCGTCTGGATGAAGCAGCACAAAATAAAAAGCAGTGGAAATATGCCCTGCCACAAGGAGAAAACTTCTTCATATGACTGAAATGCTGCTGAGCAGGACGTAAAACCCAAATCATTTACTCGAATGTAATGCAAAATGGGTAGGATAGTTTAGGGGATATTTCCAGTGAATGCATTATAAGCCCTAGTGCCAAAGCTCCATTTACAAGCAGTAGTAGTGACACGCTTTAAAACACACCTATACTTTTCAGTGCAGCAATTTGTGTTTTTTTTTTTTCTCTCCCATATCTAGATGACGCAATGAAGCAATCGGTTTATTGACTATAAAATTTCCCCAAACAAAATATAACAAGGAAGCGCATTGTTTGGGGTTAAATTATTGAATCTATTTGCCAACCTTGCCTAATAAGGCACTGCGGAAACTTAATAATCAAAATTAAGAGAAAAACGAATGACATCAAACGAACCCGCTCACTTACTTATTCTTGCAATTGACTTGTGGAATATTTATACACTTTCAATAAATACTTGAGAATATTTCCTCTGATCTGATCTGAAGGCGTGTCGTGATGATCAGTCGTGGTTGATCAATCGGCAAAGTGGTAGTCTCACTTTGACAAATATAATATTGAAATTTCAGAATGTGTTTTTCACTCGATCGTCCTATGTGTACGAGTAATTAGGTATGCTCACTGACGGTCAGGGGTTTCCTCAGGGCAAATACCTCGGTTTCTTATCCCACTAAACCTACCAATGTCTCCATATACGTTAACTAATTTGAGTTAAGTGAAAGCGCGGATTTGCTGTAAACTGGCAGGTATACCAAGAGATTCAAACAAATCTATATTTTATCCCCATTCACAGGTGAACCGTTCTTGGTATAACGAAACACTGTCACACATGAAAAGCTACCCGGCATGACGGATATGCCGGTTTGCAGAAAGCGATTTCTGCACCTTTAAGTGGCATGAGCTGCCAAAATTCACAGTTTTTTCATTATTTCTGATCGTCACGACAGTAACAGGCTTTGAAGGCCATCGAAAAACTAAATGATTGGTGTTGGAATGAGACTAGAAGCACTAAAAAGCTTCTGAATTATACGTCTTGAGAAAAATAGCCAATAATTTCAACATTCTGTTTTAACGTCAAAATATCAACATTTTGGCAGCTCATGCCACATTAAATTAAATTATACAGTAGAGCTTATATGATAGGTAACTGTATAGCGTTTTGTCCATAAGTAGCCTAATACTCCATATGGTACATGTTAATGTCTGGTTGACATGGTCATCGACGTTATTCGTTACTAATCTACTTGGCCTCAACAATCCATGGAGGTCAACAGAACACTTCATTCTGACATTTATTACTACTGATTCTAGTAAGTAGTGCTTATAGTTATGAGCATAGCTGACCAAGGATGTCTAATTGTAAGTACGCGTATAATATACAGTGAAAGTTGGACGGAGGCCAATATTTCATTTATACGACTTTCGGTTTTGACTCAACAAATTCCTCTTATTTTTGCTGTACCAATTTCACTTCTCCATTGACTTAAAAAAAACTCTCGATATACCCAGTTAAAATTCGATCCGGGTCACGGGGAACAACTTCTGGACGGTTCTATCCAGTCACTAACTACACTGAGTAATCCGCCTGACATTAAAACAGACCACCTAAATTACAAAATTAACTTAAAAATTTAAATATATCCAAAACACAAATCATTTAGTTTGACCTGAACTATATTAGCCTACCTTAGATTCAGTCTGCATTCACACAAATACAATTCATTCTGCGACAAGACCGTGGTCAGCACGAGCTAAAAGTGCGATGTTGTCGTCTGCTCAGTGAATCGACCCTCAAAATATTTCAAGAACACAGACGACCAAACATTAGATGAGTTTACGTAACAGGTTAATTTCTCTGGCAATACCCATCCTACTTCTGAAAGTCACAAATGTAAATATGGAATATAGTAACTGTCCAGTCAGATATATCTATGTAGGCCTACATATGATCGGGAGGCATGTTTGTGCAGAGTTCAGTTATGTACAACACCTATAACTTCTCACGGCTTTAAATAACGTTATGCTTACTTACATGCATGACTATACCGACACGACTATACACGTACCTTCTCTGCTTTGTTTTCATGTCAATTCTTCAATAACAAATGTAGTTTATTTATCAATCGCTATTCAACACATACTAGTATTTCTTGGCACCGTCCCATGTACCGACCTCAAACCCCATTCAATAGAGCATGTCAACTAACGGCCCGTTAAACCCGATAGACTTAAACCGGTCAATAGTAGGCCTATTTTATAGGGATTAAATGATCGATCGGTTTACCATTAACTAATATCGGTAATCGGCTAATCCGATTAGAATATTTTACTAACCAGGTTAATAAACAGGCCTACAAATAGGCTAACTTCTATGTTTAGTAATAATTAAAGTGGCACAAGCTGCCAAATTTTTAAAAACGTTTCAACAAAGATTAAATTGATCGATATTGTGCGCTTCAAGCAAGATTATTTTACTTATATGCATGCGATGTCAGGTTTAGTGGGGAGGGAGGGCTCTTTCCACGGAGGAAACCCCCGACCTTCGCCGAGTATATGGCAACTCTAACACATACGCCGATCGAGTGAAAACATCCACACAGAACTGATCGCTATTTTTTTCGTGTAGACAAAGATTATCTATATTATCTTAATAAAATCCGAAAATGCCAACATTTCGACAGTCCCTTGCAATTTGAAAGTGGGCAAACTTTTTTAAAAAGATTTCAATCTTGGATTCCCAGCAATCGGTAGAAAACTTAGAAAACCATACGAGAATCATCTAAACCTCCAGTAGGCCTGAAATTAGACAAATGTTGAGGTCGCGAACTAACGTCTTATCTTATTTCCAATGCGCCTTAGGCCCGGTGCAATTAAACAAATAATAACCAAGAAAGACATTGGGTACTTTATTACAGTGATCACAGTTACATCACTGATGACTTGAGCAAAGAATGGCATATCTGTTTTTTGCAAAAAACACAAGTAAGGCATTATGAAGTCCCGTCGTGTCATAAAATCCTTTAGTGTAATAACTGAAATAAATGTGATAATTGAAATAAGTGTGATAATTGAAATTAGTGTAATAATTAAAATTAATGTGGTGATTTATCAAGATAATATAGACCTAAAACCAATGGTTATCTTATTTACTCTTAAGAAAACAAACTCGGTCCGCAAAGGTCAGACTGGGGTCCAGACTGGGGTCCATGTTTTCGTTATTTCGACTCCAATCATTTAGTGTTTTTACGAACTTCAAATCCTGTAGTACTTACAGTCAGCTATGAACCATGAGATTCCATGGTCTGATAATTGAAATTAGTGTGATACTGGAAATAAGTGTGATAAATTAAATTAGTGTGAAAGTTGGATTTATTTTAATAATTGAAATAAATGTGATAATTGAAAATAGTGTGAAAATAAAAATTAAGGAACCGATCAAATCCAACTTCACAAATACTCATTATACTGTTGCTTCTGCAATACTTTGATTTGATTGCCACTCGGTGTTTTCTTCTGGACCCTGTTTCACAAAGCGACGTAGATGTAGTTTTGGCAACTGAAGCCGTTCGTGTAATAATTTCGCTAAGGGTGGCAACTGAAGCCCTTGACGTAATAATTACACTATGGATGACAACTGAAGCCCTTTGTGTAATAATTACGCTATGCGTGACAACTGAAGCCCTTGGTGTAATAATTACACTATGGGTGGCAACTAAAGCCCTTGGTGTAATAATTACACTATGGATGACAACTGAAGCCCTTGGTGTAATAATTACATTTTGGATGACAACTGAAGCCCTTGGTGTAATAATTACATTTTGGATGACAACTGAAGCCCTTGATGTAATAATTACATTATTGATGACAACTGAAGTCCTTGGTGTAATAATTGCTATATGGATGGCACTTGAAACCATTGGTGTAATAATTACAGTATGGATGACAACTGAAGCCTTTGTGTAATAATTACGCTATGGATGACAACTGAAGCCATTGGTGTAATAATTATATTATGGATGACAACTGAAGCCATTGGTGTAATAATTACACTATGGATGACAAATGAAGCTCCTGGTGTAATAATTACATTATGGATGGCAACTGAAGCCCTTGATGTAATAATAACACTATGGATGACAACTGAATCCCTTGGTGTAAAAATTACATTATGAATGACAACTGAATCCCTTGGTGTAATAATTACCGTATGGATGGCAACTGAAGCCTTTAATTTAATAATTACACTATGGATGACAAATGAATCCCTTGGTGTAATAATTACACTATGGGTGGCAACTAAAGCCCTTGGTGTAATAATTACACTATGGATGACAACTGAATCCCTTGGTGTAATAATTACATTATGAATGACAAATGAAGCCCTTGGTGTAATAATTACATTATGAATGACAAATGAAGCCCTTGGTGTAATAATAACACTATGGATGACAACTGAATCCCTTGGTGTAAAAATTACATTATGAATGACAACTGAATCCCTTGGTGTAAAAATTACATTATGAATGACAACTGAATCCCTTGGTGTAATAATTACCGTATGGATGACAAATGAATCCCTTGGTGTAATAATTACACTATGGGTGGCAACTAAAGCCCTTGGTGTAATAATTACACTATGGATGACAACTGAATCCCTTGGTGTAATAATTACATTATGAATGACAAATGAAGCCCTTGGTGTAATAATTACCGTATGGATGGCAACTGAAGCCTTTAATTTAATAATTACACTATGGATGACAAATGAATCCCTTGGTGTAATAATTACACTATGGGTGGCAACTAAACCCCTTGGTGTAATAATTACACTATGGATGACAACTGAATCCCTTGGTGTAATAATTACACTATGGGTGGCAACTAAAGCCCTTGGTGTAATAATTACACTATGGATGACAAATGAATCCCTTGGTGTAATAATTACACTATGGGTGGCAACTAAAGCCCTTGGTGTAATAATTACACTATGGATGACAAATGAATCCCTTGGTGTAATAATTACACTATGGATGACAACTGAATCCCTTGGTGTAATAATTACATTATGAATGACAAATGAAGCCCTTGGTGTAATAATTACCGTATGGATGGCAACTGAAGCCCTTAATTTAATAATTACACTATGGATGACAACTGAATCCCTTGGTGTAATAATTACACTATTGATGACAACTGGAGCCTTTGCTGTAATAATTACACTGTGGGTGTCAACTGAATCCCTTGGTGTAATAATTACACTATGGATGGCAATTGGAGCCCTTGGTGTAATGATTACACTATGGATGACAACTAAAGTCATTGGTGTAATAATTATACTATGGATGGCAACTGAAACCCTTGATGTAATAATTTCACAATGGATGGCAACTGAAATCCTTGATGTAATAATTACATTATGTATGGCAACTGGAGCCCTTGGTGTAATAATTACATTATGGATGACAACTGGAGCCCTTGGTGTAATGATTACACTATGGATGGCAACTGGAGCCCTTGGTGTAATAATTATACTATAGATGGCAACTGAATCCCTTGATGTAATATTTACATTATGGATGGCAACTAAAGCCATTGGTGTAATAATTACACTTTGGGAGGCAACTGAATCCCTTGGTGTAATAATTACACTATGGATGGCAACTGAAATCCTTGATGTAATAATTACATTACGTATGGCAACTGGAGCCCTTAATGTAATGATTACACTATGGATGGCAACTGGAGCCCTTGGTGTAATAATTATACTATGGGTGGCAGCTGAACCTCTTGCTGTAATAATTACATTATAGATGTCAACTAAAGCCATTGGTGTAATAATTACACTTTGGGTGGCAACTGAATCCCTTGGTGTAATAATTACACAATAGATGAAAACTGAAGTCCTTGGTGTAATAATTATATTATGGATGACAACTGAAGCCATTGGTGTAATAATTACGCTATGGATGGCAACTGAAGCCATTGGTGTAATAATTATATTATGCATGACAACTGAAGCCCTTGGTGTAATAATTACATTATAAATGACAAATGGAGCTTTTGGTGTAATAAATACACTGTGGATGGCAACTGGAGCCCTTTGTGTAATGATTACACTATGGATGACAACTGGGGCCCTTGGTGTAATAATTACCGTATGGATGGCAACTGAAGCCCTTAATTTAATAATTACACTATGGATGACAACTGAAGCCCTTGGTGTAATAATTACACTATGGGTGGCAACTAAAGCCCTTGGTCTAATAATTACACTATGGATGGCAACTGAAGCCTTTGGTGTAATAATTACACTATGGATGACAACTGAATCCCTTGGTGTAATAATTACATTATGAATGAAAAATGAAGCCCTTGGTGTAATAATTACGCTATGGATGGCAACTGAAGCCATTGGTGTAATAATTACACTATAGGGCAACTGAAGCCTTTAATTTAATAATTACACTATGGATGACAACTGAAGCCCTTGGTGTAATAATTACACTATGGATGACAAATGAAGCTTTTGGTGTAATAAATACACTGTGGATGGCAACTGGAGCCCTTGGTGTAATGATTACACTATGGATGACAACTGGGGCCCTTGGTGTAATAATTACCGTATGGATGGCAACTGAAGCCCTTAATTTAATAATTACACTATGGATGACAACTGAAGCCCTTGGTGTAATAATTACACTATGGGTGGCAACTAAAGCCCTTGGTCTAATAATTACACTATGGACGGCAACTGAAGCCCTTGGTGTAATAATTACATTATGAATGACAAATGAAGCCCTTGGTGTAATAATTACCGTATGGATGGCAACTGAAGCCTTTAATTTAATAATTACACTATGGATGACAAATGAAGCTTTTGGTGTAATAATTACACTATGGATGGCAACTGGAGCCCTTGGTGTAATGATTACACTATGGATGACAACTAAAGTCATTGGTGTAATAATTATACTATGGATGGCAACTGAACCCCTTGATGTAATAATTACACAATGGATGGCAACTGAAACCCTTGATGTAATAATTACATTATATATGGCAACTGGAGCCCTGGGTGTAATAATTACATTATGGATGACAAATGAAGCCCTTGGTGTAATAATTACGCTATGGATGGCAACTGAAGCCATTGGTGTAATAATTACACTATAGGGCAACTGAAGCCTTTAATTTAATAATTACACTATGGATGACAACTGAAGCCCTTGGTGTAATAATTACACTATGGGTGGCAACTGAAGCCCTTAATTTAATAATTACACTATGGATGACAACTGAAGCCCTTGGTGTAATAATTACACTATGGGTGGCAACTAAAGCCCTTGGTCTAATAATTACACTATGGATGGCAACTGAAGCCCTTGGTGTAATATTTACATTATGAATGACAAATGAAGCCCTTGGTGTAATAATTACCGTATGGATGGCAACTGAAGCCTTTAATTTAATAATTACACTATGGATGACAAATATAGCTTTTGGTGTAATAATTACACTGTGGATGGCAACTGGAGCCCTTGGTGTAATGATTACACTATGGATGACAACTAAAGTCATTGGTGTAATAATTATACTATGGATGGCAACTGAACCCCTTGATGTAATAATTACACAATGGATGGCAACTGAAACCCTTGATGTAATAATTACATTATATATGGCAACTGGAGCCCTTGGTGTAATAATTACATTATGGATGACAACTGGAGCCCTTGGTGTAATGATTACTCTATGGATGGCAACTGGAGCCCTTGGTGTAATAATTATACTATAGCTGGCAACTGAAACCCTTGATGTAATAATTACATTATGTATGGCAACTGGAGCCCTTGGTGTAATGATTAAACTATGGATGGCAACTGGAGCCATTGGTGTAATAATTATATTACGGATGGCAACTGAAGCCATTGGTGTAATAATTATATTATGAATGACAAATGAAGCCCTTGGTGTAATAATTACCGTATGAATGGCAACTGAAGCCTTTAATTTAATAATTACACTATGGGTGGCAACTAAAGCCCTTGGTGTAATAATTACACTATGGATGACAACTGAAGCCCTTGGTGTAATAATTACACTATGGAGGATGACAACTGAATCCTTTGGTGTAATGATTACACTATGGATGACAACTGGGGCCATTGGTGTAATAATTACCGTATGGATGGCAACTGAAGCCCTTAATTTAATAATTACACTATTGGTGACAACTGAATCCCTTGGTGTAATAATTACACTATTGATGACAACTGAAGCCTTTAATTTAATAACTACACTATGGATGACAAATGAAGCTTTTGGTGTAATAATTACGCTGTGGATGGCAACTGGAGCCCTTGGTGTAATAATTACACTGTGGATGACAAATGAAGCCCTTGGTGTATTATTTACACTTTGGGTGTCAACTGAATCCCTTGGTGTAATAATTACACTATGGATGGCAACTGGAGCCCTTGGTGTAATGATTACACTATGGATGACAACTAAAGTCATTGGTGTAATAATTATACTATGGATGGCAACTGAACCCCTTGATGTAATAATTTCACAATGGATGTCAACTGAAACCCTTGATGTAATAATTACATTATGTATGGCAACTGGAGCCCTTGGTGTAATAATTACATTATGGATGACAGCTGGAGCCCTTGGTGTAATGATTACACTATGAATGGCAACTGGAGCCCTTGGTGTAATAATTATACTATAGATGGCAACTGAACCCCTTGATGTAATAATTATATTATGGATGGCAACTAAAGCCATTGGTGTAATAATTACACTTCGGGTGGCAACGGAATCCCTTGGTGTAATAATTACACTATGGATGGCAACTGAAACCCTTAATGTAATAATTACATTATGTATGGCAACTGGAGCCCTTGGTGTAATGATTACACTATGGATGGCAACTGGAGCCCTTGGGGTAATGATTACACTATGGATGACAACTGAAGTCCTTGGTGTAATAATTACATTATGGATTACAACTGAAGCCCTTAGTGTAATAATTACACTATGGATGGTAACTGAAGCCCTTTGTGTAATAATTACATTATGGATGACAACTGAAGCCCTTGGTGTAATAATTACACTATGGATGACAACTGAAGCCCTTGGTGTAATAATTACACCATTGTTATGAATACACCAATCGGCTGAAGATCATGAATGCTACATTTAAGTGCAAAAAACCTAAACATGCTCTGAACCTGGAACAAAACCCATATTTACGAACTCAAGTTGCTCTAAAAATAATTAGAATAAGAGGGATGTACATTGTATATTTGTTCATCTTAGGCCTGTTCTGCTTCTTGATAGGCTACTGGGTGTTGTTTCTCAACAAAGTTACGACCGATGTAAGTCCAATACAAGGCGCAACTACAATGGCAGCATATACCCTCAACATTACGTTACGACCGAGCGCAAAGTTGCGACGGGCGTAAGTGTGTTGAGAAACAGCCCCTAGATTTTACTTTGGCCGACTCACAAGCGTTGTAACTCTTGAAACCGCCAATTGTCAAAGTGGACAGCTCATGACAAAGATGCCATGGATATGAGCAAATCAGGTTTAAAAATTCTGGTTTTGGATGCTAAATAATCCGTGGAAATAACTTAAAATGTAGTTCAAGGAGGGGGAATCTTCAAGACGTCTAGTATTCGCTGCTGTAGGGTTATGGAATCACGTATAACAATCTTCGGCACTTTCACATATACGGTGTATATGTACGAAAACCCACCTAAATAAGGCGTTATCTTGAGATATATAGATATTGAACTAGGTGTGGTATTTGTTCTATAGAACGTCACATTAGTTTTATCATCCACTTTGACTGTCCACGATGTCCTCACTAACAGCTGTTGTATTAGCAGCCATCTTTCTTGGCGTTTTAGCAAACGGTAAGATATTATCCTGAAAACTATTTACCAAGTTAACTCTTTAAATGAACAAGGGACCAAAAGCGTCAGGGGCAATAAGTGGGGAGGGTTGGGCTGTAGTATATATGGCGGGGAATGACGATAGTCATCAAACCGAACCTCACGAATTGACTTTGTGACAACCATAAAGTACTAAATGAGAAATACAACAATGGTGAAACGAACGGAGAAAGCCAATTAAGGCTGCTTCTACATAGGACGAGTTTTCTTTTGACTGCATGCGAAGGATTGGATTGGGACCCGCTGGTCATCGGAAGGTCTGTGTCGGGCTGTGTTACTATCGCTCTGCAGACTGAGTCACCAAGGCCCTCGAAATCAAACGAAACTGTTTTAAGACTTTAAATCTTTATCCAGTCCCAATCTCAGCAATGAATAAAGTTTGTAGTTTTTACTCTAATTGACAAAGGCCTTCCATCAATTTCAGAAAACAAAGCGACATATTTCTTCAAATTCATACAGAGTAGGCAACAGGTTATTTTTGGTTCTGAGTGACTGGTGTAGGATTTTTTTTTTGATGAACTTTCCCTTCAAAGATGGGACATTTCTAGAAATACATAGGGATTATCGTCGATAACAACCCTCAAAATACTAATGATAAAAAAATTAAGACATCACCACGTAGTTAGTTGTTTTCGAACAACGCGAGCTTTCGACACCTATACCGGTGTCTTCGTATCCGGTATAGGTGTCGAAAGCTCGTGTTGCTCGAAAAAAACTATTTACGTGGCGATGTCTAAATTTGTATCATTAGTATGAATCCCACGTTTAAAGGGAGTTTCAAACATTTCTTAAACCCTCAAAATACTTTAAACATTTCACGTTAATTACTGCCAGTGACCCTCAATCTAATAAAACAGACAGAAGTATGTCCTTTCGGTTGTTGAACTGTGTCACCATTTTTTTTCCGTTTTAAGATGACGTCATGTTACACTACTTATTTGTAGATCAGTAATGACGTATTTTTGTATAATGGTAGATTTAGGTCCAATAAACATGGCGACAAACTTTAAGTGGGATGATTCGGAATATGTTGGTCAGTCCTGCTAAATTGGCTAAATTGCGTCACATGACATTTTATTCACCAATAATTGGATACAACTGATGAAAAATGGTGGCGGCCTTATGAATGACATATGACGCTTATTTTCTTTCAATTAGTCGCTTAAGAGGGGATAAAACATACATTGGACAGTTGTTTTAGACTAAATAAACTCTACTCTTTCCATCTAAACTAGTCTAAAGCTTAATTTTTTTCCCCTTCAACGATTTCAAATTATCAAAACATTCTTATTTTGAAAGCCTTTGCGAATTTAATTTAAATTGTGTTGGTGTTGTTACAAGACAAAATTAAAAAAAAAGAAGTA
Organism: Lepidochitona cinerea; assembly: GCA_963971465.1. Lineage (NCBI taxonomy): Eukaryota > Metazoa > Mollusca > Polyplacophora > Chitonida > Tonicellidae > Lepidochitona > Lepidochitona cinerea. Next base: position 2,908,044 of record OZ020559.1, read on the forward strand.
ACAAAAAAACCAGCAGATTTGAGGTAATGTTGCTGTATATTACGTATTTACAAACACATATTATCTAAACAGTTTGAAGTAAACATATATCAAAATGACTTACTTTTACAAACTAAGAACTGACAGTTCCAAGATATAAAAGTGAAATCCGAGAACTCACAAATTTCACTGGTATAGCAGTATAGATCCGATGATCACGAAATGTAAATCCACGTAATGAAATCCTGGAAACTCACTCACTGGTAAGTCGACTGGATCAAATCTTGGAAACACACTGGTAAACTTTTTACCAGAATACAAGAATTCACAGATTAAATAAATGACTGTATCACTGACAAACGCAGAAATCGTACAGCATTTCAAAAACTCACTGACATATATTTGACCACAGTTGAAAACTGACTAACTAAATTCAAAGAACAAATATAATAAACCAATAGAAATTCCAGAATAATTATACTATCACGCATTCAGTTTGCATGGCTTTAGAAACAACCGAGAAACCTTTAAGTCAACACTGCACTATTTTTCTCAGCCCGTATGATTTCCATTGTATTTCAGACTGTGAGGACATTCATCATGGGACATGTACTACTTTATTTTTTGGCGGGTGTAAATCTGGTCAAAAGTACACCCTGAGTGGGTGTGGCTTCATGAAGCAGTGTTGCTATACAGAGGGCGGGGCCACCACTTCCACGCCCAGTCCTACATGTAAGTCAATCAATCAAACACATATATTTTTAGAATTTCGGAGAATCCATTAGTCAAATTGTCCAGTTCCTTCACCTAAGGTAGAATCGCAATATAGTTTGACAAGTCGAGAGTTAGCGTTGAGTTGACAGTACAGGGGCCTGTTTCACATTAAAGCGGCGTAGCGTAAGTTTTTACGTAACTGCCATAGCAACGTATCTCTACAGTATGGGTTGCTATGACAGTTACGTAAAAGCTTACGCTACGCCGCTTAGTGAAAAGGGCTCCTGGATTAGAATATATTGCCTATATTTTGTGTTCTATTATTTTAGCCTCGCATCCATCTGGGAACTGTGGGATAAGCCAGGTTGTGAGGAAGGGTTCATTCCGTGTAGTCGGGGGTAAACCTGCCGTCGTCTCCGAGTTCCCGTGGCAAGTAGGTAACACATTCCTTCACAACAGGAAAACAATTATAACTAGCAAATGATAAAATAAAAGACCTGGAACATATTCCACAAAGCAACGTTGCGTAAGTTTTTAAGTAAATGCCATAGCAGCGGATCTCTACAGTATGGGTTGCCATGGCAATTACGTGAACACTTTCGCTACGCCGCTTTGCGAAAATGGGCCCAGTTTCACAAAGCGATCTTAACTAAAGGTGATCTTACTTACCAATGGCAACGTATGCCTTAACATTGGTTGCCATGGTATTTAAGATCACACTAAGCTAAGATCGTTTTGTGAAACAGGCCCCAGGGCCCCAACTACATGTAACTATTGCAACGTGGCGCTAGTTAGTTCCTGTATGAGTCTAACAGAAATATCTAAATCATACTAGTTAAAAGAAAACGACAAACATCGGGTTCGGGTTTTCACACGATTGTCATAAGTGGAATTGTTGTCGGGGTTCTTGTCCAACTTACGAAGCTTGTCAACGCCTATAAATGTATATATATAAGTGAAATAAATCAATGAAGAACTAAAATTCATTACGATAATCTACGCCGGAATCAAATGATTATGTCGCCACCCCGGTCCAAAAATATAAAATATTTTACAGGAAAGATGACGATCGACCCATGTAGTAAAATGCTTACTTCGTGCCAAGATGAATAAAAAAAGAAATGCAATAAAATTTCAACTGTAGGGCCTATCCATAAATAGGAACTATTTTGTATGTTTGTTTAACTTTAATATTTTTTAACTATTCTTTCATAATACACTGTGCTCTACATATGTATGTAGTATCGAAGGGGTGAAAACATGACGGATGCCCATAGCGCACTTCAAACTTCGTGAGTTAAGGCCCGTTCTCACTATGCGATTTGTCGTACCGACTTGTAGGATGCGATTAAAATGGATGCTTTTAATTGGTCAATAAGATTTATCAACCAATCAAATGCATCCATTTTAATCGCATCCTACAAGTCCTTACGACAAATCGCACAGTGAGAATGAGCCTTAAGTATCAGTCGGAACTCCCGTCGGCTATCTTCGCTCACTATCGGTCGGCTTTGACACGCACGTAAATCTCCGAAGGTATCAGACTGAGTTAGTATCTGCACGCCCATTAATTATGAGTGAAATGCCTAAAATTAGGAAACATAAACCCTGGTATACCTCACAGTTGAACCTGGAGAAAACCAATCCCCAAATGACCGAGATTATTTTTCGTTCGTCTTAGGTATCCGTCCAAGTGTACGGCCAACACGTCTGTGGAGGAACACTTATTGACAAACAATGGGTCGTCACCGCATCGCACTGTTTTGACGAGTAAGTTCCCCTTCTGTTTCACAATGTTTTGGTTGTTGTCTTTACACGGACATAGCCTAGTCAAGTTATGGTCTATGAGACACCCGAAAGTTCGTTGACTTACAAAAAACTAGGTTGATTGATTTATTGTTTGGTGTTTTACGCCGCGCTCAAGATTATTTCACTTATACGGCGGGGTTGCCAGTTTTATTGTGGGAGGAAACCGGGCTCTATGCCCTGATGAAACCCACGACTTGGTGGTAACTGGCAACCATCCCACATAGGTCGTTCGAGCGGACTTAAACAAAGCTAGGCCTGTGGTCATTGAATAGATTTTCTGAGGGGAAAATCTGAGAGAAATCACCGACTCCATCCAATTGCAATGCGCGGTGAGTATAGTGTTATACAGTTTTATTTTAGTTCTTGGAGACAATTTGAAGAGAGATAGTTACATAGATACTATTTCACAAAAGGTTTTATTCATGTCTAAGTGCTTCGCTTCTTGGAGTTCTATTTTCCATACCTGTTGTATTTTCAGCGTTCCGGCTTCAGCCACTTGGTCCGTGATAATCGGTGATTTCGACCAATATAAAAACGAGGGCCATGAATATCGCATTTCAGCCGCCAAAGTGATCCGTAATGAGAGATATGACTCTCAAAATATCGTTAATGATATCGCCTTAATCAAACTGAGGTCACCAGTCACTTACAGTAAATATGTCTTCCCTGCTTGTCTACCCGACGCCAATGAGAAATTTGAGGGGATGTATTGTACAGTGACTGGATGGGGAGCTCTACACGATGGTAGGTGAAAATTAGTCCGGGTTTCTGACTTCAAAATGACTATTTTTTTTAAACTGACGGGCATATTTTGGAATTTACTACATAGTCATTTTGGAGTCAGAAACCCGGACTAGGTGAAAATGAGCACTTACTGTTCTAAAGACCGTACTTATTTTCCAAATGCGTCATTTTTATAAAATTATTCCTGCTAACATCATACTCTATTTAACTCAGTGACGTCACCCAGAGTTAAGCAAAATTGCCAAAGGAGGCTACTCAAAAGGAAACCCGAGATTCATCGTCGTTGCTTCAGTCGTCCGTCCATTGAACCTCGTAAACACATTATCTCAAAGTGTCTTTCACTTACAACTTTGAAGCCTATGCCTATTCAAAATCAACGCACTCACTGAATATGTTTTTTTTTAAAAAGAGTTATGCCCCTTACATTATCGCTGCTGTGAAAAGCCTTGTAAACGCATTATCTCAACAAGTTTTTCACTCACAACTTTTAAACTTCACACAGTTGTTCAATCTGGCAAGCAAACGAAGTTTATTGAAAATTGGCATTATCGGATGTTTTTTTTAAAGAGTTATGCCCCTTACATAACAAATCTTTTAATGGCCTTACATAACCGTCAGCCAAAAACGTCCGTCTAAATGTGATACCTTTATCTGGAGAAGTTCTTCACTCACAACCAATAGTCTGGAGAATATATCTCGGCGCAGAGCCGAGGGGTCCTGGTGGCGACAGCCTACTTTTTATTAATGATGTAATTCCATTTCTATTGATATTATTTCGTCCCTAGGGGGCTCCGGTACAAACATCCTCCGAATGGTTGATCTGCCGGTCATCAGTAACAGTGCGTGTAATTATAAACTCGGTGGAGGTATTGCGTCCTCTAATCTGTGTGCTGGTTTCAACAGTGGTGGCAGAGACGCGTGTCAGGTAAGGCCAGCCACAGTCAAATCAAAGAGAGTACATTGACAAGAGTGGTCACATTGCCGGCATGTTCTTCTGGCCCCCTAGCGGAAGGGTGTTCCGACTGTACACGATTCGACCGTTGGGCGCCCCCTACAGAAAGGAGGTTCCTAATAATCGAATCGTGTCAGTTCAAATTCAACATGGCGCGGACTAAGTGACCACTCTTGTCAATTTACTCTCTTTGGTCAAATCTGAATATACAGTATACTAGGAAAAAGTTCGGAAACTAACTAGCCTATCACCCAATCCTCGAAAGGAAAAGCTGTAAGCCAATTTAATTCGTGTACAGCTACGCCTGGTAAACTTAATACATTCCATGATTCCAGCAATCAAACGTTTAAAAAGTAATTACTAAGGGGGTCATCAGGAGCGTTATACCATAAGCAATTTTCAACCTACCCGTCCACCATCTTTGGCATGTTGGAGGCTGTACGAGTTTTGATTGGCTGTTTTTTTTTGGTCAAAACAGGACAAATAGTGATGACGCAAGACCTCTTTAATTTTCATCCAATCATAAGTTGGTTTAAGGCCCGTTCTCACTGTGCGATTTGTCGAACCGACTTGTAGGATGCGATTAAAATGGATGCTTTTAATTGGTCAATATGATTAATCAACCAATCAAATGCATCCATTTTAATCGCATCCTACAAGTCGGTTCGACAAATCGCACAGTGAGAACGGGCCTTAACATACGGTAAAGATTGGCCTATTAACAGTGTCCCGGGCATCGGTTTATGCCAATAATCGCAGTGTCCAGAAGATAAATACAGAATGTGCACGCAGGTCGTTTGGTCATGATCATGAATGAAAAGTGTATTGATTCACTTAAATTAGTCTCTGTTTAAGACTTATGTGATAGTATGTTTCCGAACTTGTCTTCCCTCTATTATTCTGATCCTACTTGGTATCAGATCTGACTTTGTTCTTGGTATATATATTTAAGTTTAATATGGTATATCATATGTTTAGTTGATCGACTTGATTTATTTGTGTTTTAAGACCTCAATAAGAACTTTCACTTCATTATGTGCCTGGCTAGGAAGTTTTATTAAAATAATACCTTCACTATGCTAAACTTACAATGATCTCTTTTAAGTCGATACAAGCGATTTGGAACAGTTTCTTTCAATAGCTTCCACAGCTAAGTGTGTGCTGCTAAGTAAATCAACTGCTGTGGTGTATTGCGTCAGCCATATTGGATTTTGTAATCTTGCTGTCGATAGTTTATATTTGATGTTTGATATATTTGATGTGAAAAAAGTTTCTCTCATTGTATTTCTGATGGAAAGATCTCGCATCGCAAAGTTAATGAGACATTAGATGCTCTACTTAATTGAAACAGGCAAATGTTGAAAATTAATATGTTCAACTTGTTCCTTTATACGTTTTTTAACATATAATTTGGTACGATAATTAATATGGTTTCTAGGGTGACTCCGGTGGACCATTCGTTTGTAAAGTAAATGGAGCTTGGCGATTGGCTGGGATCGTTTCCTGGGGTTACGGATGTGCCGAAGCCAACACACCTGGTGTCTATACTCGGGTAACAAGCTTCCTGGATTGGATTGCAAAACACAAAGTCTAGAAAGATGTCCTTGACCTCTAGTATTACGTCACGAGCCTGTAAGCAATATATTTTATCCACTTTTATTTGTCGAGAAATATAAAACACTGCTTTCATTAGAAACAAGTCATTCAGTTTTATTAAAGCGTCAATCTAAACAGAGTTAATCTAATCGCCTAAAGTCGCATGACCTGCCAAAAAACGGGATTATTTCGCGGAAACAGAATTAGCTCATAGGTATTCATTGTTGTCTAAAACACAACAGAAGAGCTTTCCGTTGATACTAATCTTTCATATACATTAAGGCTATTGTAATTTTGCCCGTTATTTGTGCACATCTTTGGTTCGTACGGGCTACCGACTTTACCAATATATTTCATTTCAACATCAATTCTTTAGTTCTTACTACGCTGAACATTCATATGAAACATTCTGAATTTTGGCATATCATGGCACTTTAAGCAAAGAGAGTTAAGCATGAATACTTGATACACCCAACATGGCCCTGCAGTTAGGATTGGTGTTTAGGGGAACCTATCCTAAGCACGCATAATGGATCCCCATATATTATAAACAAATATATAAAACACTGTATTTCCAATGCTATTGGACAATGTGAAACCATCAATGTAGATTGATTGTATGATGTTTTACACCGCGCTCAAGATTATTTCACTTATATGGCGGCGTTGTCAGCTTTATTGTGGGAGGAAACCGGGCTTTGTGCCCGGAGGAAACCCACGACCTTCCGCTGGTAACTGGCAACCATCCCACATAGGTCGTTCAAGTGAAAACCCAGTCAGAAAATTTTCCAATTTTTTGGACTGAGTGGGATTCGAACCCACGTCCCATTGGTGGAAGGCCGTTCTGATTGAGCGTCCAACGCTCTACCTACTGAGCCACGGAGGCCCCCTAAAATACTGGCATTACTGGGATAACTGAGGGGGGGAAAAAAGAATTCCTTTATCTCTGGAAACCCTCCAAATTAGATTTCACATTGGTTAATGAATGGGGTTTCACTTATATGGCGGCCTTGCCAGGTTTCAGAAACTCTTGCCCGGACCTTTTGCCAAAATGAAAAACACACTCGAACGGGTCTTTAATTTGTTTCTTTGGACCAAGTGGAATTCGAAAACACAGCCCATCGATGGAAGGCCTGGGTTTGAGCCAGTATTTTACATTGAAACAATATGATAAAAACTATGAATAGAAGATGCCCGATATCATAGGCTTGATCCATAAATTGCTGTTGGAAGCCTGCGAGGGACGCCCAGCCAACTGAGCTACGGGAAGCCGGTATCATAGGGTTGGTTCATTGATTGATGTCGAAAGCCTGTGAGGGATGCTCTGACAACTAAGCTACGGAAAGCCGGTATCATAGGGTTGTTTCATTGATTGATGTTGAAAGCCTGCTAGGGACGCCCAGCCAACTGAGCCACGGAAAGCCGGTATCAGGGTTGGTTCATTGAATGGTGTTGTAAGCCTGTGCGGAACGCTCTGCCAACTGAGCCACGGAAAGCCGGTATCATATGGTTGGTTCATTGATTGGTGTTGAAAGCCTGTGGGGGTCGCTCTGCCAACTGAGTCACGGAAAGGCGGTATCATAGGGTTGGTTCATTGATTGATGTTGAAAGCCTGCGAGGGATGCTCTGTCAACTGAGCCACGGAAAGCTGGTATCATAGAGTTGGTTCATTGATTGGTGTTGAAAGCCTGCGAGGGACGCTCTGTCAACTGAGCCATGGAAAGCTGGTATCATAGGGTTGGTTCATTGATTGATGTTGAAAGCCTGCGAGGGATGCTCTGTCAACTGAGCCACAGAAAGCCGGTATCATAGGGTTGGTTCATTGATTGGTGTTGAAAGCCTGCGGGGGATGTTCTGTCAACTGAGCCACAGAAAGCCGGTATCAGAGGGTTGGTTCATTGATTGGTGTTGTAAGCCTGTGAGGGACGCTCTGTCAACTGAGCCACGGAAAGCTGGTATCACAGGGTTGGTTCATTGATTGGTGTTGTAAGCCTTTGAGGGACGCTCTGTCAACTGAGCTATGGAAAGGCGGTATCATAGGGTTGGTTCATTGATTGATGTTGAAAGCCTTTGGGGGGTGCTCTGCCAACTGAGCTACGGAAAGCCGGTATCACAGGGTTGGTTCATTGATTGGTGTTGAAAGCCTGTGAGGGACGCTCTGCCAACTGAGCTACGGAAAGCCGGTATCATAGGGTTGGTTCATTGATTGATGTTGTGAGCCTGCGAGGGACGCTCTGCCAACTGAGCTACGGAAAGCCGGCATCATAGGGTTGGTTCATTGATTGATGTTGTGAGCCTGCGAGGGACGCTCTGCCAACTGAGCTACGGAAAGCCGGCATCAGGGTTGATTGATAGATTGATGTTGTAAGCCTGCGAGGGACGCCCAGCCAACTGAGCCACAGAAACCCGGTATCATAGGAATAAGGGAATGAATCACAACACTTGTTCATTATTATTTAATTTCATTTCTTTTCCAGTTTTTTAATTGTTGATTTGACTAGAATAAATAACAGTAAATGTATATAGTACAGAGTATGTATATTGCGATATAGAATAGCCGGACAAACATGTACATTGCATATACTCTGACAAAAATAGCTAGAAAAATGTCAGCTTAATTGATAACAAGGTCCATAAAACCAGTAACAGGAAAGTTTACATAAAATACACCATAATAAAAGCTATAACATACCCTCTTTTAACACAACTAGAAACTTGTTTTCATGGTTATTTTAATCAGCAAGATTTTCCCTGTGCTAGTGTGTTTTAGTGTTTACAAATAACATAAGCTCAGCATGAGCAGGAACCCTTAGTGGTTGATAATGAGACCTCGTTTGTTCGTGCTTGTTGTAAATCGTTTGTCCACGTATGGGGGGTGGAGGAAGCAAAATTTATGGGGTTCAATCTCAGTCCACCGATGTTCTTGCCACAGTTAAGATGCGTAACCATTGGCAATGTGTTACAAAAGGAGGTCAGAAAATTCTACTGACCAAGTAGTACTGACCAAGTACTGACCAAATTCTACTTACAACAATTTATGGGGTATAAAGGTCTAAATGATATACCTCTTTTTAAAATAATTACAAATTTGTCTCCATGGTTATTTTAGACATTTGCTTCAAATAAAACATAATACCAAGCGAGGTCTGATAGATAATATTAGGAACAGCTGTAGTGTAATTATGTTGACAAAAAGGAATATGTTGATTTACAAGATTTAAAAGGTGGCACCCCCTGTAGTTGTACAAGACCCAAAGACAATCTTAAGTGAGGTCTCATGGTATAGATTGATTGATTGATTGGGGCTTAACAACTAACGTCGCACTCAACAGCTAAGGTTATATGGTGACAAAAGTACCAACCCTCAAGGTATAGAAGTTATACACAAAATTTGGTAAAAAATAAAGGATGTGTTTTCAATTGATGCTTCGGAAATGATTCTGTTACGGACAGACGTACAGACAAGACATACGGACAGACGTACAGACAAGCTGAAACCAGAAGACTCCCCTCTTAAACTTCGTATATATAATATGAGTAATAATTAGTTTGTGCAAGATTTTATACATTAATATAAAAATAACGACTAATGTAGTCTTCCATTCAAATATACATGTATACAAGATAAGTTACTTAAAACAAAGCCCTATATATTGCCAGCCTCAATTTTACGCTACTTAGATTTTCATAACCACATTTCATGATAATAGATTTGCTGTTGTTTCAACCCACATGAAGCCAAGGTAAGCACATTAAGAAACCGAGATTTCATACAAAAGGAAACCATTTCAGGGAACTTCAGGGAGAGGGGGCATGTCAGTTGATGGATTCAATCCAACAAAAGTTTGTTTAACAGTGCCCAAATTTATATTATTGATGTAGATAATCCAATTCTAGGTTGATTGATTGGGGCTTAATGTTACAGTTCACTGTTAAGGTCATTTATATGAACAAAAGTACAAACTGCTTTTTGGTAGTGCTGGATCCGCCTCGTTTGTAGTGCTAGATCTGGCTTTTTGGCAGTACTGGATCCACCTTGTCTTATAGGTACATGTAGTGCTGAGTCCACCTTATTGGTAGTGCTAGATCTGCCTTATTGGTACTGGTAGTGCTGGATTCCCCTCATTTGTAGTGCTAGATCCGCCTCATTTGTAGTGCTAGATCTGTCTTATTGGTAGTGCTAGATCCGCCTCATTTGTAGTGCTAGATCTGCCTTATTGGTACTGGTAGTGCTGGATTCCCCTCATTGGTAGTGCTAGATCCGCCTCATTCGTAGTGCTAAATCTGTCTTATTGGTAGTGCTGGATCCGCCTCATTGGTAGTGCTGGGGATTGCCCTTATTGGTAGTGCTGGGGATTTCCCTAATTGGCAGGGCAGGGGATTCCCCTTAATGGTAGTACAGGGTATCTCCCAAAATTGGCTATGCTGTTTTCTGTTGGTAGTACTGGGTCTAAGTGGGTTGGGAATTAACGTTGCAGACTTTCATTGTTTTATTTGATCAATTCGAGTAAGCAAGATAAAAGACAGCAAGTTGGATGAGTGATAATCTTCAATCACAGAAGCGTGACATATAGAAGGGTGGAGTAGATATACGAATAGCTCACGACTGTGGGGTAGTGTCTGTAGTGGGCGTGACTTGTCGGCGAGGGGCAGGTTTTGCCTCAAGCATTTTTTCTCGCTCCATTTCTTTATCTCTTTTATGAGCTCTGTGAAGTTCATCTTTTTGTTTCTGTTGTTGTAATTTTACTGCTCTTTTCTGAAAATAACAAAGGGTAACAAGTTAAGTTTAGCTAAATAGTTCAGTACAGAAGTTCAACTATGTTTGATTTCAAAACTCATCTTACCAAGAACTAATTATAAAGAAAGTTAAAGAACATGAAGTGTTGAGATTTAACATTAAATACAATACATGGAATATTTGACATTACATCATGATTGATTTATGTTTTACGCTGCATTCAAGATTATTTCACTTATATGGCGGTTTTGGTGGTTCAGTGGAAGGGACACCCAGGATGTTTCCCTGAAGAAAACCGCAGACCTTTAGTGAGTACCAGAAATCACTTTCACTCAAAATTTTTATTATTTTTTTATTGGGTCTCATTGGAAGTGAGACTGTGTGACGTGTCTATGTGAGAGAGCCATTGATAAACAGTGAAATCTAACAGAACAAGAAAAGTATCAATAAAACTGATGGATGCTCCCCGGTTCCCCATCGCAAATAAACGCTCAGCAAATTTGACCAAATAATGAGAAAGGGCAATAACTCTGCAAATATCGATTTTTCTGGAGATGCTTTAAGATTAATTGTTTAAGGTTTGCGATTGAGATTTATTGTCCTAACTGTTATTAATTCAAAGGAAAAGCAGAGAAATTGAGAAGATCGAACAGAAACAAGTATCGAAGGAACTGCTTTTGTGAAAAACAAGTGAACCAAGTTTTCAAACCATCATCTCACTGTTAACTTAGAACAAAACTATAGCAGTTTTGGTCACTGAAGTGGATGCTCATGACTGCGTTGTGCGAAATTATTATTAGAACCCAACATAACTGGAATGTGTTATGTTCCGGACAGGGGAGGGGGCTGACAAGCAGTCAAATTTGACAAATTGAAGAAACCAATGGCAATAACTCTAAAATCATTCTCGTCACGGAGAGAAAAGCGTAACACTGCACAAGGTCTTGGTAATGAGGATATACCAGCAAAGTTTCAAACCAATCCTGACAATATTGCCCTGGACAAGAAATCTAGACGAACGGACAAAGCGGCGACTATATGCTCTCCCAAAAGTTTTCGGGAGCATAAAAATAGAGCATGATGAAGTGAATTACCTTTAATTTGACGGATTTCTCATGTAAACTATTCATCTCCTTCTTCAATGATAATAACTTACTGTGATAGAATTTGACTTTCTTCATCTGAAATACAATAAACAAACATTTTATGTGTCTATTCAATGTTAGAGTACTTGGCATTGTCTAAAATAACCATGGAGACAAGTTTCTAATTGTGTTAAAAAGAGGTACATCATTTAGAACTTTATACCCCATCATAAATTGTTGTAACAAACCAAACCTATGATATTTCATAAGGTTGACGACTCAGACAGGATTTAAATACATGTCCATGTTGAAAGTTCAGTTGGGAAGAAATCTGGGGGCTTTAAATGGGTTCTACACCTGGGCTATATACCTGGGTATATACATGTACCTCTGTCTTACAAAGCTGGCGTTAGTAAAGTCAAATGGGATAAAATCTGTTTTAGAACTATAGAACTTTAAACCTTGGTTAGAATTTGTCTATGTTATAGCGTTTACCGTTATGCACATCTTTGTGCCAACTTTTTAAGTCACACGGTACAGGAAATCTATGTTTGAGCACATTTAAAATGGGAGGGATTTTCAAACAAGGGGAGATAAAAATCAGTGGTGCATCGATTGATTGATTGATTGTTTGGTGTTTTACGCCACGCTCAAAATTATTTCACTTATATGGCGGCGTTGCCAGTTTTACTGTGAGAGGAAGAAACCCACGACCTTCTGTTGGTAACTGGCAACCATTCCACATAGGTAGAGTGAAAACCCAGTTAGAAAATTTTCCTATTTTCTTTTTGGACTGAGTGGGATTTGAACCCGCGACCCATTGGGTGGTGCATCGAAAGAAGGCTTGTGTTGGATTGACAGGTTATAGCTCCATCCACTGAGCTGACTGAGTCATCAAGGTCCCCGCTTCAGGGCTAGAGCCACTAAGCTGACTGAGTGAGTCACCGACGTCCCCCTCCTGGGGCTCTAACAACTGGGCTGACAGAGCCACAGATGTCCCACTTCCCCCTGCTGAGCCTGAGCACCAGGCTGAACCACCGAGAACACCCCTCCCTTGTCATTGTTCATAAGAAGAAATAGAGGAGAATTTTTATCTAATCTTACTGTTTCTTCAAGCTGTTGGAAGGACTGACATTCAGAAAACTTGCTATTTTCTTGGTCTATTGTTTCTATCAGAACTTGTTGGTTCCTCCTGAAAGATAATGAGAATTTCCATAGAATTCATAACTCAGAGATTCACATTCATTAGTTGTGTCTTCACAATCTGCATCATTCACTTTGTCTTGTTAATATTTTGACAATTGGCATCAACACATAAAGTGCGACAACCATTGAGAGGGCCTGATTATCATGACAAAATTTGGCTTTTTAACTTTTGAGGATTGTCAAAAACCAAATTTAATGCTGAAAAGATCCAAAGCTCTGTCCTACCAAAGAACAGAATTAAAATAACCATCAGTTTTTACCACTGTTAGGAATTCATGAAACCTTCTTTTTTTTCAAGAATACCAATTTTCAAGAGAATTTGCGTTACTGTACCTTACAAAAGTACAGATTTGGCATCAGATATAAAAAAAACACTGGTTAAGTCAGCAAAATAACAGGGATGCATTTCTACATTTCAGGATTTTGTAACTAACATCCATTGAAAGCCTCTGTTTTGTACAAGTTCTTCTTGATAGATAACATTTAGCTAATTCCGTTCCAAGTAAAAGTTTCTCTATTTTAGGCAGCTCATACAACATTAAACAGTTTCTGTTCCATTCTCTAGGTTTTGGTGACAGAATAGAAACAGACATTTTAATGAATCATTTAAAATAAAGTAATTTCCTTCATTGAGAAGGGGGGCCTCCGTGGCTCAGTAGGTAGAGCGTTGGACGCTCAATCCGAACAGCCTTCCACCAATGGGTTGCGGGTTCGAATCCCACTCAGTCCAAAAAATTGGAAAATTTTCTGACTGGGTTTTCACTCGAACGACCTATGTGAGCTCGGTTTCCTCCCACAATAAAACTGGCAAAGCTGCCATATAAGTGAAATAATCTTGAGCGCGGCGTAAAACACCAATCAATCAATCAATCCATTAAGAAGACTTACATTAATTCCTCAAGCATGGACTTGGAATGTTGCAAATCTGGAAGAAATTTGTCCAGAAATCCAGAACTCATGGAATTCACTAATTCAGGATCTACAACTGAAATATAAAATATAGTGAACGAAAATATAAAATGTTCAGCTAAGGGAATCTTCTAGTTCTGCTATCTAGAGTCTTTAGCATAAAATGTTCAGCTATGGGAATCTTCCAGTTCTGCTATCTAGAGTCCTAAGCATAAAATGTTCAGCTAAGTGAATCTTCCAGTTCTGCTATCTCGAGTCCTACACATAAAATGTTCAGCTAAGGCAATCTTCCAGTTCTGCTATCTTGAGTCCTAAGCATAAAATGCCCAACTAAGGAAATCTCCCAGATCTGCTATCTCGAGTCCTAAGCATAAAATGTTCAGCTAAGGAAATCTCCCAGATCTGCTATCTCGAGTCCTAAGCATAAAATGTTCAGCTAAGGGAATCTTCCAGTTCTCCTATCTAGAGTCCTAAACATAAAATGTTCAGCTAAGGCAATCTACCAGTTCTGCTATCTAGAGTCCTAAGCATAAAATGTTCAGCTATGGGAATCTCCCAGTTTTGCTATCTAGAGTCCTAAGCATAAAATGTTCAGCTAAGGGAATCTTCCAGATCTGCTATCTCGAGTCCTAAGCATAAAATGTTCAGCTAAGGGAATCTACAAGTTCTGCTATCTAGAGTCTTAAGCATAAAATGTTCAGCTAAGGGAATCTACAAGTTCTGCTATCTAGAGTCCTAAGCATAAAATGTTCAGCTAAGGAAATCTCCCAGATCTGCTATCTAGAGTCCTAAGCATAAAATGTTCAGCTAAGGGAATCTTCCAGTTCTGCTATCTAGAGTCCTAAGCATAAAATGTTCAGCTACGGGAATCTTCCAGTTCTGCAATCTAGAGTCATAAGCATAAAATGTTCAGCTAAGGGAATCTTCCAGTTCTGCTATCTAGAGTCATAAGCATAAAATGTTCAGCTAAGGGAATCTTCCAGTTCTGCTATCTAGAGTCCTTAGCATAAAATGTTCAGCTACGGGAATCTTCCAGTTCTGCTATCTAGAGTCATAAGCATAAAATGTTCAGCTAAGGGAATCTTCCAGTTCTGCCATCTAGAGTCATAAGCATAAAATGTTCAGCTAAGGGAATCTTCCACTTCTGCCATCTAGAGTCATAAGCATAAAATGTTCAGCTAAGGGAATCTCCCAGTTCTGCTATCTAGAGTCCTAAGCATAAAATGTTCAGCTACGGGAATCTTCCAGTTCTGCTATCTAGAGTCCTAAGCATAAAATGTTCAGCTAAGTAAATCTTCCAGTTCTGCTATCTCGAGTCCTAAACATAAAATGTTCAGCTAAGGCAATATTCCAGTTCTGCTATCTTGAGTCCTAAGCATAAAATGCCCAACTAAGGAAATCTCCCAGATCTGCTATCTCGAGTCCTAAGCATAAAATGTTCAGCTAAGGAAATCTCCCAGATCTGCTATCTCGAATCCTAAGCATAAAATGTTCAGCTAAGGGAATCTTCCACTTCTCCTATCTAGAGTCCTAAGCATAAAATGTTCAGCTAAGGCAATCTTCCAGTTCTGCTATCTAGAGTCCTAAGCATAAAATGTTCAGCTAAGGGAATCTTCCAGTTCTGCTATCTAGAGTCCTAAACATAAAATGTTCAGCTAAGGCAATCTACCAGTTCTGCTATCTAGAGTCCTAAGCATAAAACGTTCAGCTATGGGAATCTCCCAGTTTTGCTATCTAGAGTCCTAAGCATAAAATGTTCAGCTAAGGGAATCTTCCAGATCTGCTATCTCGAGTCCTAAGCATAAAATGTTCAGCTAAGGGAATCTACAAGTTCTGCTATCTAGCGTCATAAGCATAAAATGTTCAGCTAAGGGAATCTACAAGTTCTGCTATCTAGAGTCCTAAGCATAAAATGTTCAGCTAAGGAAATCTCCCAGATCTGCTATCTAGAGTCCTAAGCATAAAATGTTCAGCTACGTGAATCTTCCACTTCTGCAATCTAGAGTCCTAAGCATAAAATGTTCAGCTAAGGGAATCTTCCAGTTCTGCTATCTAGAGTCCTAAGCATAAAATGTTCAGCTACGTGAATCTTCCACTTCTGCAATCTAGAGTCATAAGCATAAAATGTTCAGCTAAGGGAATCTTCCAGTTCTGCTATCTAGAGTCATAAGCATAAAATGTTCAGCTAAGGGAATCTTCCAGTTCTGCTATCTAGAGTCCTAAGCATAAAATGTTCAGCTACGGGAATCTTCCAGTTCTGCTATCTAGAGTCATAAGCATAAAATGTTCAGCTACGTGAATCTTCCACTTCTGCAATCTAGAGTCATAAGCATAAAATGTTCAGCTAAGGGAATCTTCCAGTTCTGCTATCTAGAGTCATAAGCATAAAATGTTCAGCTAAGGGAATCTTCCAGTTCTGCTATCTAGAGTCCTAAGCATAAAATGTTCAGCTACGGGAATCTTCCAGTTCTGCTATCTAGAGTCATAAGCATAAAATGTTCAGCTAAGGGAATCTTCCAGTTCTGCCATCTAGAGTCATAAGCATAAAATGTTCAGCTAAGGGAATCTTCCACTTCTGCCATCTAGAGTCATAAGCATAAAATGTTCAGCTACGGGAATCTTCCAGTTCTGCTATCTAGAGTCATAAGCATAAAATGTTCAGCTAAGGGAATCTTCCAGTTCTGCCATCTAGAGTCATAAGCATAAAATGTTCAGCTAAGGGAATCTCCCAGTTCTGCTATCTAGAGTCCTAAGCATAAAATGTTCAGCTAAGGGAATCTTCCAGTTCTGCCATCTAGAGTCATAAGCATAAAATGTTCAACTAAGGGAATCTCCCAGTTCTACTATCTAGAGTCCTAAACATAAAATATTCAGCTATGGGAATCTTCCAGTTCTGCTATCTAGAGTCATAAGCATAAAATGTTCAGCTAAGGGAATCTTCCAGTTTTGCTATCTAGAGTCCTAAGCATAAAATGTTCAGCTAAGGGAATCTTCCAGTTCTGCTATCTAGAGTCCTAAGCATAAAATGTTCAGCTAAGGGAATCTTCCAGTTCTGCTATCTAGAGTCATAAGCATAAAATATTCAGCTAAGGGAATCTTCCTGTTCTGCTATCTAGAATCCTAAGCATAAAATGCTCAGCTAAGGGAATCTTCCACTTCTCCTATCTAGAGTCCTAAGCATAAAATGTTCAGCTAAGGCAATCTTCCAGTTATCCTATCTAGAGTCCTAAGCATAAAATGTTCAGCTAAGGGAATCTTCCAGTTCTGCTATCTAGTCCTAAACATAAAATGTTCAGCTAAGGCAATCTACCAGTTCTGCTATCTAGAGTCCTAAGCATAAAATGTTCAGCTATGGGAATCTCCCAGTTTTGCTATCTAGAGTCCTAAGCATAAAATGTTCAGCTAAGGGAATCTTCCAGATCTGCTATCTCGAGTCCTAAGCATAAAATGTTCAGCTAAGGGAATCTTCCAGTTCTGCTATCTAGAGTCCTAAGCATAAAATGTTCAGCTACGTGAATCTTCCAGTTCTGCAATCTAGAGTCATAAGCATAAAATGTTCAGCTAAGGCAATCTTCCAGTTCTCCTATCTAGAGTCCTAAACATAAAATGTTCAGCTAAGGCAATCTACCAGTTCTGCTATCTAGAGTCCTAAGCATAAAATGTTCAGCTATGGGAATCTCCCAGTTTTGCTATCTAGAGTCCTAAGCATAAAATGTTCAGCTAAGGGAATCTTCCAGATCTGCTATCTCGAGTCCTAAGCATAAAATGTTCAGCTAAGGGAATCTACAAGTTCTGCTATCTAGAGTCTTAAGCATAAAATGTTCAGCTAAGGGAATCTACAAGTTCTGCTATCTAGAGTCCTAAGCATAAAATGTTCAGCTAAGGAAATCTCCCAGATCTGCTATCTAGAGTCCTAAGCATAAAATGTTCAGCTAAGGGAATCTTCCAGTTCTGCTATCTAGAGTCCTAAGCATAAAATGTTCAGCTACGAGAATCTTCCAGTTCTGCAATCTAGAGTCATAAGCATAAAATGTTCAGCTAAGGGAATCTTCCAGTTCTGCTATCTAGAGTCATAAGCATAAAATGTTCAGCTAAGGGAATCTTCCAGTTCTGCTATCTAGAGTCCTAAGCATAAAATGTTCAGCTACGGGAATCTTCCAGTTCTGCTATCTAGAGTCATAAGCATAAAATGTTCAGCTAAGGGAATCTTCCAGTTCTGCCATCTAGAGTCATAAGCATAAAATGTTCAGCTAAGGGAATCTTCCACTTCTGCCATCTAGAGTCATAAGCATAAAATGTTCAGCTAAGGGAATCTCCCAGTTCTGCTATCTAGAGTCCTAAGCATAAAATGTTCAGCTACGGGAATCTTCCAGTTCTGCTATCTAGAGTCCTAAGCATAAAATGTTCAGCTAAGTGAATCTTCCAGTTCTGCTATCTCGAGTCCTAAACATAAAATGTTCAGCTAAGGCAATCTTCCAGTTCTGCTATCTTGAGTCCTAAGCATAAAATGCCCAACTAAGGAAATCTCCCAGATCTGCTATCTCGAGTCCTAAGCATAAAATGTTCAGCTAAGGAAATCTCCCAGATCTGCTATCTCGAATCCTAAGCATAAAATGTTCAGCTAAGGGAATCTTCCACTTCTCCTATCTAGAGTCCTAAGCATAAAATGTTCAGCTAAGGCAATCTTCCAGTTCTGCTATCTAGAGTCCTAAGCATAAAATGTTCAGCTAAGGGAATCTTCCAGTTCTGCTATCTAGAGTCCTAAAGATAAAATGTTCAGCTAAGGCAATCTACCAGTTCTGCTATCTAGAGTCCTAAGCATAAAACGTTCAGCTATGGGAATCTCCCAGTTTTGCTATCTAGAGTCCTAAGCATAAAATGTTCAGCTAAGGGAATCTTCCAGATCTGCTATCTCGAGTCCTAAGCATAAAATGTTCAGCTAAGGGAATCTACAAGTTCTGCTATCTAGCGTCATAAGCATAAAATGTTCAGCTAAGGGAATCTACAAGTTCTGCTATCTAGAGTCCTAAGCATAAAATGTTCAGCTAAGGAAATCTCCCAGATCTGCTATCTAGAGTCCTAAGCATAAAATGTTCAGCTAAGGGAATCTTCCAGTTCTGCTATCTAGAGTCCTAAGCATAAAATGTTCAGCTACGTGAATCTTCCAGTTCTGCAATCTAGAGTCATAAGCATAAAATGTTCAGCTAAGGGAATCTTCCAGTTCTGCTATCTAGAGTCATAAGCATAAAATGTTCAGCTAAGGGAATCTTCCAGTTCTGCTATCTAGAGTCCTAAGCATAAAATGTTCAGCTACGGGAATCTTCCAGTTCTGCTATCTAGAGTCATAAGCATAAAATGTTCAGCTAAGGGAATCTTCCAGTTCTGCCATCTAGAGTCATAAGCATAAAATGTTCAGCTAAGGGAATCTTCCACTTCTGCCATCTAGAGTCATAAGCATAAAATGTTCAGCTACGGGAATCTTCCAGTTCTGCTATCTAGAGTCATAAGCATAAAATGTTCAGCTAAGGGAATCTTCCAGTTCTGCCATCTAGAGTCATAAGCATAAAATGTTCAGCTAAGGGAATCTCCCAGTTCTGCTATCTAGAGTCCTAAGCATAAAATGTTCAGCTAAGGGAATCTTCCAGTTCTGCCATCTAGAGTCATAAGCATAAAATGTTCAACTAAGGGAATCTCCCAGTTCTACTATCTAGAGTCCTAAACATAAAATATTCAGCTATGGGAATCTTCCAGTTCTGCTATCTAGAGTCATAAGCATAAAATGTTCAGCTAAGGGAATCTTCCAGTTTTGCTATCTAGAGTCCTAAGCATAAAATGTTCAGCTAAGGGAATCTTCCAGTTCTGCTATCTAGAGTCATAAGCATAAAATATTCAGCTAAGGGAATCTTCCTGTTTTGCTATCTAGAATCCTAAGCATAAAATGCTCAGCTAAGGGAATCTTCCACTTCTCCTATCTAGAGTCCTAAGCATAAAATGTTCAGCTAAGGCAATCTTCCAGTTCTCCTATCTAGAGTCCTAAGCATAAAATGTTCAGCTAAGGGAATCTTCCAGTTCTGCTATCTAGAGTCCTAAACATAAAATGTTCAGCTAAGGCAATCTACCAGTTCTGCTATCTAGAGTCCTAAGCATAAAATGTTCAGCTATGGGAATCTCCCAGTTTTGCTATCTAGGGTCCTAAACATAAAATGTTCAGCTAAGGCAATCTTCCAGTTCTGCTATCTAGAGTCCTAAGCACAAAATGTTCAACTAAGGGAACCTTCCAGTTCAGCTATCTAGAGTCCTAAGCATAAAATGTTCAGCTAAGGGAATCTTCCAGTTCTGCTATCTAGAATCCTAAGCATAAAATGTTCAACTAAGGGAATCTTCCAGTTGAGCTATCTAGAGTCCTAAACATAAAATGCCCAACTAAGGGAATCTTCCAGTTCTGCTATCTAGAATCCTAAGCATAAAATGTTCAGCTAAGGAAATCTTCCACTTCTGCTATCTAGAGGCCTAAGCATAAAATATTCAGCTAAGGGCTAAAGACCTCTGGCAAGTACCCTCTTCCTTTACCTGGTCTGGGATTTGATCCTACGCCACATCGATCGAAAGCCTGCGCCAGACTAACAAACCACAAAGATGGGCAATGAATTTGAGTAAATTATACAAAATTATGATCAATGAATAAGTGAGAAATTATGCAACTGATCAATGAATTTAAAGGGGCATGAGCTGCCAAAATGTTGATATTTTGACGTAAGCACAGAATGTTGAAATTATCGGCTATTTTTCTCAAGACGTATAATTCAGAAGCTTTTTATTGCTTCTAGTCTCACAAATGTACGATAAAGTATTGTTTTGAACTAACTTTGACTTAGAATGAATGAATGGTCGTCCCGGTTATTTAAATTTTGCTACTTTTCGAACACGTTTTCGGTTCGTACAGGGCACATACTGTATGGATTTTCCTCATTCCAACGCCAATCATTTAGTTTTTCGATGGCCTTCAAAGCCTCTTACTGTCGTGACGATCAGAAATTATGAAAAAAGTGTGAATTTCGGCAGCTCATGCCTCTTTAAGGAAATTTTGTTATCAGTGATATTTGATAATCCAGAGTTAAGATTTTGTCTGTTAACAATATGAAGCAACTACCAGAGAAAAAAACGACTTTCTGTTTGATATTACCTGGACTCTGAATGGTTAAATCTTCCATTGACTCTGAAACTTCAACTTCTATAGATTCTGTTGTTTGACTTTCACAATCCACAGGAGCATTTTTTTCATCTGAGTTACTCTCCACGATAGGATTTTTTTCGACTGATTTACTTTCATTTTCTTCAACAGGTTTGATTTCACCTCCTGTAGTTGACACATTTTCTTCATTATTCATCAGTTTGTAGTGTTTTTCAACTGTGTCAGTTGCTGTGTCACTGATGTGACCTGATGTGTTTTTACCACTTTCACAGTTTTCATAACTAGTATTTGTATTGCTATTTTCAGTATTCAAATTTTCAGGGTTTTCATTCAATCCAGTTTCTTCACTTGCATTCTCCTGGCCTTTGGATTTATATTTTTCACTCTCCACCAATGTGGGTTTTCCAGATTCTTCATCTTCCATATTTAGATCCTGTAGGAAACAAACTGATGCATTGTTAAACATTGAATGGCATTAAAACTAGCACCACTAATTGGGAATACAGTCCTATTAAGGAACAGATTCAATGCTAAACCTAAACTGGAAATTTATTCCATAAATTTGGAGCTAAATGTACAAGCATGTAATATTGGAATTAAGAATTGAAGTAGGAAATGCCCTTGATAAAGATTCCTGAGGGCCGTTTCACGAAGCCGTCACAAAGTGCGATCAATCGAAGTTGCTATGACTCTGTATCTCTTCACTATGTCCACATTCATTCAATATGGTATCCATTGGCAAATACGCTTTGTTTGCGATGTGACTGCTTTGTGAAACACGCTTCTGGCTCAAAGATCCCGTTTGATCTAGGCTGTAGAATATTGGGTCAATCGTCGTGATGTCTTTTAGTTACGGCTAACAGAAACCGGCCCTCACTACCCACTGCCGGTTATGGGTAACAGAAACTGGCCCTCACTACCCACCGCCGGTTATGGGTAACAGAAACCGGCCCTCACTACCCACCGCCGGTTATGGGTAACAGAAACTGGCCCTCACTACCCACCGCCGGTTATGGGTAACAGAAACTGGCCCTCACTACCCACCGCCGGTTATGGGTAACAGAAACTGGCCCTCACTACCCATCACCGGTTATGGGTAACAGAAACCGGCCCTCACTACCCACCGCCGGTTATGGGTAACAGAAACCGGCCCTCACTACCCACCGCCGGTTATGGGTAACAGAAACCGGCCCTCACTACCCACTGCCAGTTATGGGTAACAGAAACCGGCCCTCACTACCCACCGCCGGTTATGGGTAACAGAAACCGGCCCTCACTACCCACCGCCAGTTATGGGTAACAGAAACCGGCCCTCACTACCCACTGCCGGTTATGGGTAACAGAAACTGGCCCTCACTACCCATCACCGGTTATGGGTAACAGAAACCGGCCCTCACTACCCACCGCCGGTTATGGGTAACAGAAACCGGCCCTCACTACCCACCGCCGGTTATGGGTAACAGAAACCGGCCCTCACTACCCACTGCCGGTTATGGGTAACAGAAACCGGCCCTCACTACCCACCGCCGGTTATGGGTAACAGAAACCGGCCCTCACTACCCACCGCCAGTTATGGGTAACAGAAACCGGCCCTCACTACCCACCGCCGGTTATGGGTAACAGAAACCGGCCCTCACTACCCACCGCCAAATAAATTCTTTAACATGATGCTGAATCCAGGTCAATTGATTCTGATATCTTTTATCAGCACTAGGGATGCGCTGCCAAAATTCAGGTACCTCATTATTATGTTGTGATGTTTATTGGTCAGTACTTCGTCAACATTTAATTGACCTTATCCATCTTTGTCCCATGTCTTAGTTGCTTTATAAAAAAACGGTTTGTCAAAGTAATAGTTATTAATTGAACATTTGCAAGGAACTGTTTGCTTTTTAACTGGTTCTGTTTGACTTTGCGGTTTCCTCAAAGACATAACGGCTGCGAGCTCGAGGAAACAGAGGCCGCACGGGGGGATAATTTGGAACTGTGGAGCTATATTCCTAGTAAAATGATTTGGCCTTTTTATAATTGTTAAAATGAAAGCATACATTGTACCAAGATACCATGGAGGTTATTTAGGTCGACAAATATAGGGATTATAGTTGTAGGAAGTCAAACTATACATTGTATGTATGGAAATTTTGTGTTTTTCAACACTGACGGCCACATAGACATCGGAAATGGCAATTATTATGAAGTGTCAGTGGCGTCGGAACTTAATTGAAAGTGGGGGGACCCAACTATCACAGCACAACAGGCGAGGGTCCAGGGGCCGCCTAGGCCCCGCAAGCTCTTGGGACCCAGACGGCCGGAGATGCGTTCTGAGGGTTATTCTGGAAATAAATCTGATCATCTGGCCTGCAAACAATTAGTTCTCTTTTCATGATTTTCGTTCACAAAAGCTAATATTTTTCTATCAACTTTTTTAACATAAAAAAATCTCTTTAAACGCTTTCTTCAAGTCGATATTCCTCATGCTATTGGTACCAAAAGTTAATGATTTCCTCTGCGAATCAGATTATAAGAGGGACGTGCCACTAAGGTTTAAGAGGTGTTTCTACTTGTGCGGATATGGGTGAGGCAAAAATCTTTAAATAAGAGGTGTTTCCACTTGTATGGGTAGGGTAAATACTGACCGGACCATATAGCGATCGGCGCGGCGCCAATGCGGAACCGCATGGTGATTTTCATATTAAATCAGGTAAACCTACTGTGGAAGTCCCTTTCTCTCACAAAAAGTTGCGATTGTTGCTCTTAAAATAAAAAAATTCATGGAAATCAGGCTTTTACAAATAAGCGTTATTATAGGCAATACCAAGTTTAGGTAAGACATAATTCCTTTATCTTTAGAATACATAAATACAACAGAATTAATCCAGTGAAGCTTGTTTTGGTCTACATAGTTCGAAGGAAACCAACAACACACACAGCGAGCAAAAAACTATTTTCTTAACCAAGAAAAGTCTATCAGATATGGGTATTTTGTACAAGAAAATATCCAGATGCCGTACGGACAATCGCACAAATGGAAACACACGCGCCGCATAGCCTACCGTAGGGCTTTCCGTATCCCCACCGTATCCGCACAACTGGAAACGCTGCTTAAAGCCCCTTTCACAATTGAGATACGGCGGGTTTACGGCTCTGGCGGTCATGAATTTTGGCCTTCCGTACGATGGACCACAGCCTTCCTTGAGGGCAACCGCACCTTACCGCGCGGAATTTTAGTGCCGCAAGAGCCGCAGAAAAGTTTGGTGTGCACATGGAATCCAATTTTCGGCCGTGCGAATTTTTTTATTACCTCTGATCCGTGCGGGCGCCAGTACGTTCACCGTAAACCGTTGTATCTTGACGCGCTGTTGTTGCACGATTTTTTTGTGTCGTAAGATGCTCCGTACGGTGAAATTTCTTGTTCCGCCAACCTTGCGGCAGTCGTAAACCGTTGAACGATTCGCCGTCTCGGTCTTGCACCGCCTTGCGTTCACCGTGCGAAAAATACCCTCAGGTGTCCTAAATGTATATATTTTTGAGTGCTTCATTTTATCTCACAACAGTTGAAGTTTTTGCCTCGGTCTGCTTCTTGGCGGGCATCGTGGTGATCTTCCTCAATGGATTGACGTTCTTTTTCTTACGTTTTTTTTTATCTATGCGCCTTTTTATACTGCAATTACGTCTGCGGAGTCCAAAATCGCCGCACGATTTGACAAAACGCCGTAAGGCGCCCGCTCATTGGTGCGCGGCGAAAAACAATGACGCACGATGCATCTTGCGGCACGCCGCACGTTCCAACAAATCACGTAGCACCTCCGCGCAACTGTCTCACGGATCACGTGGGCTAGACGTGCGTTGCTTGCGTCACTCGCGCGGTTCGCCGCAAGAGATTCGTGGATTAAAACGTGCGGGAACCTTGCCACGCCCTTACGATGCCCCGGCCAATCGTAAAATGGATTATTTTCTTGCGGTAATTTTTCCGATTTTACTGCGGCCCAAAAAATTTTATCTCCACCGTGCGGTCGATTTCAGTATTTTGACCGTGCGGCGAAAGTCTCAATTGTGAAAGCCCCTTAACACACGACTTTCACGTATTTATACAGTCCCCAAATCACTACAATTGACAATTAGCATATAAGCCAACATTGCGTTAAGACGATCAAATATCAAAGAACAACCCAACAAAGACAGTTTGAGTTAAAAGCGCAGTTCAGAAAACTTGGATCTTCTTTGTTCTTTAGATCCCTCAAAAACTATACTTGTAGTGTATGTTCGAATGATCTGCGAAAAAATGACACTTCCTGAGTTTCCTAAACCCCAAAAGTGGGTAATTGAGAGGGTAATAGGTCGTAGAGAGGTCAGTCTGTTGAGAGGGCGAAAAGTGGGGGGGCCCAAACATACTCTGGCCCCCCCTTAATGAAAAGTGGGGGTGCCCAGGCCCCCCTGGCCCCCCCGCTTCCGACGCCAGTGAGTGTAAGCGAAACGTAAGCCTACGGATATGGTACCGGTTGTCTAACACGCCAACTCAAGTCTGTTGTCAAAAGTTTAATCTTTTTACCAACTAAACTTTAGCCGATCAAAAAAACAAAAAATAATGATCTGTTGAAATACAGAGAGATCTTTTAATGTATTTGCTTTGACAATGACACTTTGTTGATAATTCTCGAAAACATTGTCGAGGGAGATTTCACTTGCATTCTGTGTGTATGTGCTGCCCATGATATAATGTCCAGAGAATAGGAGAGAACAATTATTGGAGAACAGTGTTACCGAGGCCTACGACCACACTTTTTTCTAAATAACACGTCAAAAAGAGTCTTCGGGATGCAAGTCAAAAGTTGATGACAATTCATGTACCGGTATGCTAATAGTATGGACAACTGTCAGAAACAAGCATGCATATGAAAAGAGATAGAATAAAATTTTTGGTCCCCAGTGTAGTATACAAAGCCTTTGAGGTCATCGCTACCTTTGCTGTGAATGACTGTAGACATTGCCAGCCGACCATTCAAAATATTTCAAAATTCAAGTGCTCGCATGAATACAATTTCTTGGCATTAGATTAGAATTATAGAGATTAGTTGTAAATATGTTTATGTCAACATGAATGATTTAAATTTAAGTGTGACTTACACGATGTGTGTTTTACAGACCATTTACCATGAAATTTTGTTACGCTCTAATTTAAGCGAGGGGTGAATCACAGGTAGTGTCAGCCGTGGAGGTTTGATTTGCAGTAATCTTTTCACCCACAACTTTCTTTTACGGTAGTCCCGGAAGTCCAGCACGCAGGAGGTAACATACTAACATGGCAATGAGTAGGGCCTAAAGGTCAACGACCAATAAATGTCAGAAATTATTAAATAACGCAGTAAGACTTTTATTCCTTTAGTACGCTTTACTCAGGTTGGGGAAAGTCGCACATTGGCGGGTTGTCCATCGATAGGTGGGTAAACCACCGAACGAAGGAGAATGGACCTCACCGATCGGCGACTTTCCCCAACCTGTTAGTAGGCAGGTCAGGTCAATTTTAATCATCTATAGTTTGTTTCTAAAACCTATACCAAACTATTCTTCACATAGTTAAAAGATGTAATTAGTATTCAGTTCTACATGCATAATCATATTTACTTAGAAAAATGATATTTAATAAATCAGGGGAGACAACTGATGTCCCTATATATGGGTCTTTTTCAAGCGTTTTTATGAATGGTAGTTATTTTTCTGTTCAAGCCAAAATGAGCAAACAGGGTCAGGGTTCGAAATGACGGGTGCACGGGTGCACAAATGCACCCAATTTTTTGTTGGTGCACCCAAAAATATAAAAGAGAGTAAAAATGGGTGCACGCAGTGCACCCAGCGGGCATCCTGTAAAAAACAATATACTACGGCCGGAAAGGTCTGTAATGTAGACCCTTTTTGTAAGCACAAGTCGTCGAAGTCACAAACCTTGAGCGGTCCGAAAGGCTTGGGTGGATACGTATTTATCAATAATCCGCTAGACAATAATTGGTAAATGTAGCTTTTATTGAAAAGTTGGTTTGTGGAACTTAACTTAATTTACTTTCAACTTGCGAGAAGCAGCGAGGAAATTCATTTACCGACTTTTCAAGCTATAACTTAGGGTATAGCGTAGCGATAGATTCACAAGTACGGTACATGTAGCTTACGTCTGTACGCCGTAATGCTGCGAGCAGCGATTCATCGATGCTTCTCGCTGATGAATGGAAAGGATAATTGTCGTAACAGAGCATATAACCAGAGTGTGGACATATAACTCTATTCATTACTGGTTTGTTGAAAAACAAACTTGACGTAAACTTCAAATATTCAACATTGAGCGTGGCCGATCTTTCACTGTAACTTTCTACCGCTTTAGCACTTATATATAGGGGCCTACAGGTTGTACAATTGATATCCACGGGGTCCCAATAGGCAATAAACCGGGCCTTTAGTTCCTGGTAATATCGGCCCGAATTGAGGATAGACAAAACTTGAGGCGAGCATGCAAGCACGTGGTTGTTGTTTTTTCTCTTCCCTCGAGTAGCTTCGTTTGAATGCATGTCACTTGTTACAATCAATTTAACTCAGACAACGGACAGAAAAAAACGCCTTCAAAGATTCTTCATTTTACCGATTTCCTCCGTTAGCGTTACTGCAACAGACACGAGCGGGACGCTTGAACCAAACGACCCGTCAAGGAGGACTCAATCTTGTAAAAAAACAAATAAAACACCCTTTATCCATACGGTTTGGTAAGATTTATTTTTGTATCAAATATTTTGATGACAATTTCGGTATAACTTAGTCATTAGAACCAGTCAATTATCAACAAATCTCAAGGACGGCCATGCAAGATTCTTAGAGCTATAGCCTATAGGTATAGACGGTAATTCACACTGTTTTTTTTTTTTGTTTTTAATTTACAAATGGAAATAAACTATTGTGCATTGTTACATTGAATGTAGATCAGTTTTAAGCCTTCCTCCTTCAGTTACTTAGCGTTTGTAACTTTTTACCTTGTGCACCCTAATATAAATTGGTGCACCCGTTTTCAAAAAAGGTCATATTTTGGGTGCACGCAGTGCACCCAGTCAAAAAATTTGAATTCGACCCCTGAGGGTCCAGTGAAAGGGCCCTGAAAAAATATACAGACTAGACTTTTTGTTTTATTTGTAACTTTTGAGACTCACTTTTGTTTTTTAACTTTTATGATCAAATACCTTGTACCAACATTTGATGACGTCACCGACCTGCCTACTGTTAGGCTACTTGAGTAAAGTACCAAGTGTGTTGCAGTGATTTTTTTACGAAAGTGGATTGAGCCCAGCTTTACCTTTGAGAAATTTCTTGTCATAAACAATAACTGATGTCGATTATAACACTGAAAACCGTTAAAAGTGTACGATAACTGTGTACAAATTGTCAAATACCCATAACGATTTCTGGCCACGCCATGGTTTACATGTCATTGGTATGTACCCGATTAGGAGGCACAACTATTTGATTATTTAGACGGTAACATATAACAAACACTGAGGACAAAGTGTCATCACACTTTGATGAATTAACACCAATACTTACCGCATTGTGTTTGAAGCCATTAGAGAAAATAATATATCAATGTTTTCTTCCTTCCGCAACACAAAACGAAACCAATCACATGACGTTAATGGTAGAAATGTACGAGTGCTTTATCTTCTACGTGATTCGTACCTTTACTCGATGAGGGTAGGTGGGATGGATGCAAGTCAAATGGCCCCCTGGTGGAATGGCCCGCTACCATTATTTCAGTAATATTAAATGTCAACATGTACATCGCTATTTATGTTTGGGTATTCATATGTCGATACTGGTATAAATGTCAGAAATTATTAAAGAGGCATGAGCTGCCAAAATTGACACTTTTTCCATAATGTCTGATCGTCACGACAGGGCCTAATTAGAACTTAGCTTTGAAGGCCATCGAAAAACTAAATGATTGGCGTTGGAATGAGGAAAATCCATACAGTAGGCCTATGTGGCCTATACGAACCGAAATAGTGTCTAATAGTGTCGAAAAGTAAACAAAATTTAGATAACCGGGACGAGCATTCATTCACTCTAAGCCAAAGTTAGTTCAAAACAATACTTTATCGTACATTTTCGAGACTAGAAGCACTAAAAAAGCTTCTGAATTGTACGTCTTGAGAAAAATAGCCAATAAGTTCAACATTCTGTTTCAACCTGAAAATATCAATATTTTGGCAGCTATATTGCCACTTTAAATTTAAGTGGCATGAGCTGCCAAAATGTTGATATTTTGACGTTGAAAGGGAATGTTGAAATTATCGGCTATTTTATATATAGAATAAATAGCCGATTCTATATAAATATATATATTTATATATTTCATTTAGAATTTTGGTTTCTTGAACACATTCCCCACTCTCCAAAGTAGGTTTATTGATATGCTTTTTCAAAGACCGATTTCTTTCCAAATTAAAAAAAATATTTTGTGCTTTCTCTCCCTTTTCCACCCATTTGATTTTTTATCGCAACGCCGCGCCCTGTGCTCTTTTTTCATAAATTTTATCTAGCTCTCTTTGTTTTTCACTGTACAAATCCCCCAAATTTATGTTGTTTTTTTTTCATTTTCAGATATGATATATTTAAAAGTGACAGTTCTTTGAGTAATTTAGTCTCTGTTTTCTGAATTTGAGCCATCTTCTCTTTACTGTATATTTAATGCTTTCAGTCATTATTTAAAATTTCACCCATTCCCAACGACCTACTGGATCCCAATCACTAGTTTCA
Organism: Lepidochitona cinerea; assembly: GCA_963971465.1. Lineage (NCBI taxonomy): Eukaryota > Metazoa > Mollusca > Polyplacophora > Chitonida > Tonicellidae > Lepidochitona > Lepidochitona cinerea. The sequence goes on from OZ020559.1 coordinate 2,937,755, forward strand.
TTTTTAATCTCATCAATCACTTTATTCATCAGTTCTATATAAGTTTCATCCTGTAAAAGTTCGTTACTAAATTTCCAATAGTTAGGTTTAAATCCTTTTTTCCTATGCTGTTCACCTCAAGAAAAATTGCTTTGTGATCAGATTTTTTACTGGGCTTTATATTTGTGTTTACTGCTGCCTGTTTTAATTTCCTAGAAATCAACCAAAAATCTATTCGCGATTGAACATCATTCGATCGTCTCCAAGTAAAACTTATTGCAAATGGATTTTTTTTATCTCCATAATCAAACCACATGATCGGGGCTGCTGGCTGTGGGATTTTTCCCATATGACTTTCTATCTTTAGATGGGTTAATTACTGTGTTAAAATCTCCGCCGATTATCAAATTTCGAGTATCACAGTTATTTAAGATAAATTTAGTGATATCGGTGAAGAACATTTTCCTTTCAGCATGTGTATTCGGGGCATAAATTGAAACGACGGTAAAGCTCGATGAATTGTTCTCGGAAAAATCTTCAGCTATAATGTACCGGCCTTCTGAATCTATCCACTTATTCCCAATTTCATATTTGTTAATTATAAACAACGCTACCCCTCTACTAGCATTACTCCCATGTGAAAAATGGTTTGCCCTCCCCAAGGCGGTGGTTATTTTCAATAGCAATCTTATTGTTTTAAGAAATGTTTGAAACTCTCTTTAAACGTGGGTTGTATACTAATGATAAAAAAATTAAAGACATCACCACGTCCTCAGCTGTGCCGGTGTCTTCGTCAAGTGTAGCCTAACTGAATTTAGATATCGTGATACTTCAGCAAGCAAATTCAGGAACAATTATCAAATGCAAAGCAAACTATAATTTATAAATGAACGTTTGTAACATACAGAGCCCTAATTCAGCTATCCCAACGCTCACCAGGTGGCGCGTCGATCTTTCCTGACCTTGTTTTTTTCGCGGCAGTGCCAATTTGTTACCGTTGTTTTGAAAGACAAAATTAATTTAAATCGTAGAAAGGTTAACTTGATCATGTGGACAAGAAACAATACGTATGATTTACCCCGTGCAGTTTGCACACCAAGACGGCTGTATTCTATTGACTATTGTATCGGTAAGTTTTAAAAAAAAAATTCTTTAAACTCCCTGTAAACTCTCCTTTTGAAACCAGTTTTTATCAAAACTAGAATATCTTATCTTGTATTTATTTATGAACACACGGGCACAGGGAAAATCTTCTAAATGTATTTCAGAGACCTGTCAATGAGGACAAACTTGTTTTTTGGCCACTGTTGTAAAGGTAGTCGTGCGTCCGTAATGCATATACGCATGCGCACAACGCTGTTTCTGCAAAAGCACATGGCCTGACAGTGACAGTAATCACAGATGAGAAAGTTGCACAATTTCCCGGATTAACTTTTTTCATACCGACAATTAAACATGGTAAATGTTTTTTTTTCTCTGTTTCTTTTTTTATCCTATTATATATTTCTTTTTCTCTCTATTTCATTGTATGTAAGTGAATATTGCAATATTGCAATTGTATTGTAGGCCTATTTTCTATCTATTTTCTAGGCCTAAAGGAATTGTAATTTGTAAACATCGTGATCTATATGCCAAAATGAATGTTAAAAAGAAAAAGAAAAAAGACAATTACTAAAATTGAATTTTTATCAAATCAAAACTGAATATATTCCAAAAATATTGCATATCTAAACAATAATAATTTAGATTTTTAAGAAAATACAGGATGTTTTTGAAAAAAAGTTGTTTTTCAAAAGTATTGAATATTTGGTACTGAAAACGTTAAAAACTTGAATATTTTGGCTTCAAATTAAATGTTAAAGTGGCATGAGCCAACAAAATTCACACTTTTTTCATAATTTTGGATCGTCACAACAGTAAGAGGCTTTGAAGGCTATCAAAAAACTAAATGATTGGCGATGAGGGAATAAGGGAAATCCATGAAGTCTACAGCCTATACGAAAATAGTGTCCAAAAAGTAAACAAAATTTGAATAACTGGGACAACCATTCATTCATTCATTCATTCTAAGCCAAAGTTGGTTCAAAACAATACTTTTGTTGTACATTCTTGAGACTAGAAACACTAAAAACCTTTTGAATTATATGTCTTGAGAAAAATAGCCAATGATTTCAACTTCCTGTTTTAACGTCAAAATATCAAGATTTTGGCAGCTCATGCCACTTTAAGAAATATTTAACACCAAAGCATGAACCTTAAATCGGTTTCAAAGGAATTTTATGTTACATAGTTTATTTAATTTATGGTTTTCAGCGCTCCAGTTAAGATGCGTATTGGCGTATTTTACGCATTCAAAATGATCCAAAACGCATCCAATGTAAAAAGTAGGCGTACTCAATACGCCCAATAAACCCTCGATACGCATTGTTGCTGAAATCAGGGCGTAACGGTAAAAATGATTTGAAGTAAATAAAAAATTAAACGTCTAGTTAAACTACGAAGTCTGACTCGCTATAAACACTACCGGCAAAGGGAGAAAACTCTCAGGCAAAAGTTATATTTAGCACTGTGCGGTCGGTGGAGAGTTATAGTCACCAGTCACGCGCGATGGAACATTTCTAACCACGCGGTTTTAAACTGATTTCGAGATGTCCAAATCGCTCAAAATAACCGCGTTTTTTGCTAAAAAACGCAGAAGAAACGACAACAGTTACAGAAATGATAAGAGATATGTTAGAAGGTTTGATCGACGATGTGGTAAACAAATGTGCAAAGAAAAAGTCGTCAAAACTGCACAAAGGTGCCAACCTGAGTGACAGTACACAGAGGGAGTGGACTAGGAAATTTCCGTGGTTGGTACTAATTACAGTCGGAGATCAGAAAAGACTATTTTGTAAACTGTGTCAGACTGAGAAAAAAAACAATGTCATGGGAACGTTTGGATCGTTAAATATACAGATATCAAGTATTCAAAAACATAATGGGAGTACTGAACATTTGGATGCTGTACGTGCCACACTCAAACGATCTAGAGAAAGTGAAACAACAATACTCGATAGCAGTGATGACGACACTTGTTCAACTTTTAGCGTGAGCCAGAATGATGCAATTCTTTTCCGGACCGTGTACTATTGTGCAAAAGAAGGAATTGCAAGTGAAAAAGTGAACAGTCTGTTAGAGCTACAGACCCTTAATGGCATGAAGTGCACTCACACGCATTTGTCATGGGATACAATATCAGATATCCAGGATAGCATTTCCAAGGTTATAACAGCTGATCTTATTCAGGAAATAAATGAATCAGACTTCTTTGCAATTATGGAAGATGAGTCGCAAGATGTAGCAGTAAATAAACGCCTTGTCATTTGTGTGCGGTACATAAACAATAGGGGCTCTGTGTTGACTAAATTCCTGTGTAATATTCGTGTTGAAGATGGGAAAGCCCACACTATAACATTTCATATTTTTGATGTTCTATCACACTACAAGGTTGATATGACTAAACTGGTGAGTTTGGGCAGTGACGGTGCTAGTGTGATGATGGGTAAAAACACTGGTGTTGGCATACAGCTTCAAGCCAAATATTCGCCTTTCATGCTTCACTGTCATTGTATAGCCCACCGGTTAGCATTGGCTTGTGGAGATTCTATCAAAGGTATCGCAGTCCTAGAAAAATTCAAAACAAACTTCAATTCATTGTTTTTTGTCTTCAAAAATTCAGCAATCAAAAGCACCAAGCTTGAGAAAGTACAAGAGCTGCTCCAAGACCCTATTCTTAAAATGAAAGAGCAGCACACTGTGAGATGGTTAAGTATCAGAAATGCTGTAAATGCTGTATACATGAGCTATCCTTCAGTGGTGGTTTCCTTGTCTGAAATAGGAAAACATGACGCAACACCTCGAGGTTTACATAAATATTTTGAACTGTCAAAAACAGCTTTATTGACAGCCTTTATGCACGATGTTCACACGAGACTGGCTGTTTTAAGCTCAGAGCTTCAAAAACAAGATTTAGTATTTAGTGAAGTGAAACCTCTCATGGAAGCAACTATCAGCGCATTAAAAGATATGAAGGATGGTGGAGTCAAATTTGTTGAAATGAAGGCAGCGTTAGGTGAGGAGTTCAGTTTGAGTGGTGTGACACTTGTCAAATTAAATCCAAAACAGGAAGCAGATTTGATTTCTGTAATGGAAAAGTATGTAGAAAAGCTAGTTCATAATATACAGGAAAGAATGCTCGAAGCCAGTGACATGCTGAATTATTTTGGTTATGTGTTAGAGCCAGCAACATTTTCTCTTGATGAAAAGCTTGCTGATGTTGCGATTACTAAACTGGGAGAATTCTACGGCACTGGAAAGGTCACAAAAATCTATAACACCGAGAGTGAATCGTCTATTGAAGCCAATGTGCAACCATTAATAGACAAAGAACAAATGTTGGCGGAAGAGTGGCCCATGTTAAAGGGCATGCTAAGAGGGAGCTATAAGTCAATAACTGTAAAAGAAATGTGTAAAAGAATAATATGCATGCACGACAAGCTAATGCCGAATGTTAGCAAACTTTGTCAAATTGCTTTATGTATTTGTCTGACCAGTGTGGAGTGTGAGTGATCGTTTAGTACACAAAATAAAATAAAAACTAAATTCAGGGCTTTGTTAAAACCAGAAAAACTGGACATTTTATTAAAGATAAATTTGGTTGGTCCAAGCTTGACAGACTGTAGTGTTAAACTAAATAGGGCCATTCGGAACTGGCATTCTGTCAAAACCAGAAGACTGGGGAGGCTTTCCCAGGCATATAGGCCAACAGGGCCAAAGAAGAAAAAAACTATGGCGCCTTCATTTGTCACTAAAAAGTGAAAAATTGACGTTAATCAGATAATTTTGTAATCCCATTCCCCGAAGACAAAAGTTGAAAAGACATTTATATTTCTGTTCATAAATAAATGATGCTGGTATACAGTGATAAAAAAGAAATGAAGTTTCCTGATTTAATTTGTCTATAATGTTTAATAGTTTATATGTTTTGAAGGAGTATTGACGATTATTAGAGGAGTACTCAGTACTCCTCTAATAATCATTAATACTCCCTCAAAACAAATTTGAGGAGTACAGTACTCCTACTGAAAAAAAATTATCTGGAGCACTGGTTTTCATTCTTATACTTGTTCCATCCTGTCTGTTTTTTAGACCACCATGATCTCATGGTGGTCTTATCAAATTGAATTTTGTCTGTGGTCCGTCGTCTGTCGTCCGGTGTCTGTAAACTTTTTTTGTGATCGCAATTTCAAGAGACCTACTGGTCGGATCTTCATCAAATTTAATAGACATGTTCTCCTTATGGTCTAGTTGTGCAACATCTATTTTGTTTGCTCATTTGCATATTAAAATGGCCGCTGGCTGCCATTTTGTGATTTTTACCTACATAGTTTGTGATCGCGGAATCTAGAAAACCACAAGGCCGATCTTGATGAAATGTTGTTCCCCATATGGTCTAGTTGTGCAACATCTATTTTTCTGAGCTCATTTGCATATTAAAATGGCTGCTAGGCAACCATTTTTTTATTTTATTTTTTATCACTTTTCTCTCTTGTGATCGCGATTCCAAGAGAAGTGCTTGTCGGATCTTCTTTAAATTTCACATGCACGTTCCTCCTATGTTCTAATTGTGCAACATTTATTTCTTTCGCTTATTTGGATATCAAAATGGCCGTTATGCATTAACCAGTATAATAGTCTCCAGGACGAGTCCATTACAAGTATGGAAGGGGGGTTAATGAATACAAGAGTTAAAAAAATATGTCATTGGTTGACAGCGACCATTCTGTTTTTCTTCTTTTTATCACTTTTCTCCTAAAGTAAGGAGATGATCTTCGTGAAACTTTGTATGCAGGTTAACCCTCTGGCCTCGTTGTATACTATATACTTTTTTGCTCATTTGCATATTAAAATGGCCGCTGGGCGACGATTTTGTTTTTCTCTTTTTTGTTACTTTTCTCGTAAAGTAAAGAAATGTTAGGATTTTCGTAAACTAATTTACGCATGTTAGCCCTATGGTCTTGTTGCGCACTATGCACTTTTTTGCTCATTTGCATATTCAAAATGGCGGCCACTGGCCATTTTTTTTTATCACTTTTCCCCTAAAGTAATGAAAGGATCTTCGTAAAATGTTATACGCAGGTTAACCCTATGGCCTCCTTAAGCACTAAGCACTTGCTGCTCATTTGCATATTCAAAATGGCGTCCGGTAGCTATTTCTGTGATTTCTACCTACATAGTTTGTGGTCGCGGAATCAAAAAAACTACCAGGCGGATCTTGATGAATTTTGTTTTGTGTTGCTTCCTTGGTCAAGTTATGCAACATGTATTTTTTTCGTTGTGATGTTTTCATTTAACACATTCGGTACCGCTGTAACCATATGGCGATAGCAGAAAAGTTGGCTAAAACCCCACTGACGCCGTACGGTTATTTTTTCTTACAACTTCAACTAATTTTGAAAATGAACAAATAAAATCACATGTTGCATCTGCTTGTTGCTTTGTGTTTTGTTTTTTCAATCTTCGAATACTGTAAAAGAGGTTTAATTTACTTTAAATTACGCGTAATTCACTGATAGCTTCCAACTTTGTCCAAGTTAGAACGGACACTTGAAGCATACGTATGTAACAAGAAAATGTTAAATTAGATAAACTTTTTTTCAAATTCCGTGATATACGATTGCTATAGGTCACAACACCCAGTTTGTGTTTTCTCAGCCAATGAAAATTGATTTCGGGTATAGGCCTACTACAGCTAGGGGGTGGATTACATAGTGATAGTTTGTTATCTGGATTATTTGAATATTGGATTGAAACTAATGCAGGTCTACTGTACATACTTTAAGCTTTCAATCAATGCCTGATAACAGATTTTTTTGTGTGTTTTTTTAATGTTCACCCAATTTTGAAGATACCAAAGTTTGGCTTAGAATAAGTAAGAGTAAAGCAGTCAAAATTGCGGTACCCATGTTAAATTGTGTGTAGCTTGAAACCGGCATGCACTATGTCAACTTTATTTGGTTGTAAAGGATTCCTCATGTTTTGATCTATTTGAAAATGGTAATGAAAAGTGTTAACGATATTTAGGTAATTAGCCACAAATCAAAACGTTAACATTACCGCAAATGGGAAATGAAACTGTATCCTGTAACCTATAGTGAAGTGTGAAAAGTAGGTATTTTGTTCTAAATTTTCAAACCACCACCATTTTTGGTGCCGTTGTATCTGGACTACATTTTTGAAATATCAAATAAATGAATTCATTGAAATTTGTTAAATGTTCACCACTTTTTCTGAAAAACAGGCTTTTGTAGACCAGGGCTAGGTTTGAACAGACACAAGACTCTTAATGTAGGGTGTAAAATACTTGTATATGCCTCAGTAGTGATCCATTTCCATCAATGAGGTCTAGGAATGACATTTCACCTCTTGGAATTATTAATGTTTTTCAAAGCAAATGATTATTTCAAGCTCATTAGCTATTGATGTAAAATAACCAGTCCCCCCCCCCCCAAACCCCTTCCCTGTGGGTCTGAAATGATATACGGTAAGATCTCCGCTAATTCAAGGACCAGTGATGTGAAAATAACGAATTATTACATTGCTATTTGCCACATTTGGTCTATAAAAACAACAACAGCGATCGTTCAATAGGATTATCTGATTGCTCACTCCATGAGGTAAGACTCTCAACGAAAAAAGTTGAATTTTAAGTGTACTTTTGTTAATGTTTTTCTGGCCCTTGAATTTTTTAGAGTACTTGAATTAGCGGAGATCTTACCGTAATCTGTACAAATTGCACTTTTTATCTCTTAGTAGGTAAACTGCATGATTGTGGCCCTAAATTTGACAGCTTTTAAATCACTAGAGAAGATTTATTAGCTTTCAAACAGTCCAAATGTTAAGAAATCAGACATTTTTTGACGGGTGGGGTGGGTTATCTCCCCTGGCTCTGCCCTTATGGCAGTCTCTAACCCGGACAGATGCTAACAGTAAACTACAATCAACAACCAATCATTTCCAGCAAATTTGAAGGGTATTTGATGATTCACTTTTTCATAGCGAGGAATAACATTTTGAATTGGTCCTCAGAAAAACTTTAAAATATAAGCTGGAAACATGAAGGGGGTGGGTGTGTAAATTACCTTATAAATTCAAAACGACTGGCTGAAAAAAGCTTGGATCTTTTGAAATTCAATTTGATATTGGTTAATAAAAGCAAAGTTATTAAATTTTACAAATTTCGAGGAATTTTTTCCTTGTTATAGTGAAGTGTGAAAAGTAGGTATTTAGCTCTAAATTTTCAAACCACCACCATTTTTGGTGCCGTTGTATCTGGACTGCATATTTGAAATATAAAATATATGCTTTCAGTGAAATTTGTTAAATGTTCACCACTTTTTCTGAAAAACAGGCTTTTGTAGACCAGGGCTAGGTTTGAACAGACACAAGACTCTTAATATAGGGTGTAAAATACTTGTTTATGCCTCAGTAGTGATCCATTTCCATCAATGAGGTCTAGGAATGACATTTCACTTCTTGGAATTATTAATGTTTTTAAAAAAAAAAGATTATTTCAAGCTCATTAGCTATTGATGTAAAATAACCAGACCCCCCCCCAACCCCCTTCCCTGTGGGTCTGAAATGATATAATCTGTACAAATTGCACTTTTTATCTCTTAGTAGGTAAACTGACATGATTGTGGCCCTAAATTTGACAGTTTTTAAATCACTAGAGAAGATTTATTAGCTTTCAAACAGTCCAAATGTTAAGAATTCAGACATTTTTTTGACTGGTGGGGTGGATTATCTCCCCTGGCTCTGCCCTTATGGCAGTCTCTAACCCGGATAGATGCTAACAGTAAACTACAATCAACAACCAATCATTTCCAGCAAATTTGAAGGGTACTTTAAAATTTAAGCCTAGAAACATGAAGGGGGTGGGTGTGTAAATTACCTTACAAAACCTTTGCCTGCTTATTGCTAAGTGGTTTATTTACAAATGTAAATTGAATGAAAGGAAGCCAGTGTTCAAACCTTATCTCCCTGAGCTTAGATATATTATGGAAATCGAGAAATATATTTGTACTAAAAATGATCAGATTGCAGGTTTTCTTTTGAAATGGAAGCGATGACTATCAGTATTAAATGCAACGCTCAGATCTCTTACTTAATTTCATATGTCAATAGGCATTGTACAAACTTAGATATTTTTATGTAGCTCACTCTTGCACTCAAAATGTATAATCTCAGTAGAATATGTTTCTAAGCTGCTCATGTTACTATTGGTTGTTTTGTGTTGTAACTTCTTAAAATGGAGATTATAGCCTGTATGTGACCTGAAATTAAAATATCAATAAAGATCAGTTTATTAAAAAAAAAAAAAATACCTTACAAATTCAAAACGACTGGCTGAAAAGCTTGGATTTTTTAAAATTCAATTTGATCTTGGTTAATAAAAGCAAAGCTATTAAATTTTACAAATTTCGAGGAATTTTTTCCTTGTTATAGTGAAGTGTGAAAAGTAGGTATTTTTTTCTAAATTTTCAAACCACCACCATTTTTGGTGCCGTTGTATCTGGACTACATATTTGAAATATAAAATAAATGAATTCAGTGAAATTTTTTAAATGTTCACCACTTTTTCTGAAAAAACAGGCTTTTGTAGACCAGGGCTAGGTTTGAACAGACACAAGACTCTTAATGTAGGGTGTAAAATACTTGTTTATGCCTCAGTAGTGATCCATTTCCATCAATAAGGCCAATAAGGAAACCGGGCTCTATGCCCGGAGGAAACCCACGACCTTCCGCTGGTAACTGGCAACCATCCCACATAGGTCATTCGAGTGAAAACCCAGTCAGAAAATTTTCCAATTTTTGGACTGAGTGGGATTGGAACCCGCGACCCATTGGTGGAAGGCTGTTCGGATTGAGCGTCCAACGCTCTACCTACTGAGCCACGGAGGCCCCTCTGAAATGTTATAATCTGTACGCATCACGCTAAGCAGACGGTGGAATGTTGAGTTGGGATAAAATTCGCCCACTTCATCTTCACTGACCATTTTTTCCTGGGCTTTTCATCTTTCGGAAAATGATGGAAGCGGAGTCCGACCCGGTAAATATTCCTGCAGTTTGTTTAGGACAGTGCAGAAGGGCATCTCCGAACGAACGTTGCTTTTAAAACTTGTTAGTACTCATAGTCATACGTTACAAAGTGGAAACGTGCCGGAAACAAATCTCTAGTGACATCAAAGATCAAAGGAAGATAACTCATGTATTCATTTCGATTCTCGGATTTCAAGAATTTACAGCCTTGATTTATTTAATTTAAAAGATGCAAAAATGTCCTAATACGAGACAAAAGCTTGTGCCTGGCTAACAGCCACGTGCATGAAGATAATGTTTTAACAATTCGTTCCAGATTTCAATGAAATATTTACATTTAACCTTTAAGTGAAATCTCCTTTTTTAATCCATGTACATGCAGTACTAATTTTGGTATAGGGTTCAAATTTCAACTCGGTATCATTAACATGAATAATTTGAAGGAGCTTTTTATTGTGTTTTCCCATGAATTGGATGTTAATTGGTTAATCTGTGTTTTTTGGCAGGTTTAGTGAGGGAGGAAAGACGAGCCCAGAGGAATCACCAGTTATTTTGGTGAGTACCTGCCAACTCCCCCACATATGACGCTTGTGTTAAAAACCCACTCAGAATGTTTTCAATTTTTAGACCACCATGATCTCATGGTGGTCTTATTAAATCGCTTTTTGTCCGTGGTCCGTCGTCTGTCGTCCGGTGTCTGTAAACTTTTCTTGTGATCGCGATTCCAAGAGAACTACTGGTCGGATTTTCATCTTCCCCTTATGGTCTAGTTGTGCAACATCTATTTTGTTTGCTCAATTGCATATTAAAATGGTTTTATGATTTTTACCTACATAGTTTGTGATCGCGGAATCTAGAAATCCACCAGGCCGATCTTGATGAAATGTTTTTATATTGGTTCCCCATATGGTCTAGTTGTGCAACATCTATATTTCTAAGCTCATTTGCATATTCAAATGGCCGCTAGGCGACCATTTTGTTTTTCTATTTTTTATCGCTTTTCTCTCTTGTGACCGCGATTCCAAGAGAAGTCCTAGTCGGATCTTCTTTAAATTTCACACGCACGTTCCTCCTATGATCTAGTTGTGCAACATCTAGTTTGTTTGCTCAATTGCATATTAAAATGTCCGCTGGCGGCCATTTTGTGATTGTTACCTACATAGTTTGTGATCGCCGAATCTAGAAATCCATCAGGCCGATCTGGATGAAATGTTTTTGTATTGGTTCCCCATATGGTCTAGTTGTGCAACATCTATTTTTCTAAGCTCATTTGCATATTAAAATGGCCGCTGGGCGACCATTTTGTTTTTCTTCTTTTTGACACTTTTCTCCTAAAATAAAGAAAGGTTAGGATTTTCGTAAACTAATTTAAGCATGTTAGCCCTATGGTCTCGTTGCGCACTATGCACTTTTTTGCTCATTTGCATATTCAAAATGGCGACCACTGGCCATTATTTTTTTATCACTGTTCTAAAGTAATGAAAGGATGTTTGTAAAATGTTATACGCAGGTTAACCATATGGCCTTGTTATGCACTGGCTGCTCATTTGCATATTCAAAATGGCGGCCGGTAGCTTTTTCTGTGATTTCTATCTACATAGTTTGTGATCGCGGACTCAACAAAACTACCAGGCGGATCTTGATGAATTTTTTTTGTGTTGCTTCTTCATAAGTTATGCAACATATATTTTTTTCATCGTTGACGTTTTCATTTAACACATTCGGTACCGCTGTCGCCATTTGCCGTTAGAGTGCTAGCCTGCTTCATTACCGAAGACATCATAGGCCTATGGCGACAGCAGAAAAGTCGGCTAAAACCCCACTGACGCCGTATGGTTATTTTTTCTTACAACTTCAACTGATTTTGAAAATGCACAAATAAAATCACATGTTGCATCTGTTGGTTGCTTTGTGTTTTGTTTTGTCAATCTTCGAATACGGTTAAAGAGGTTTAATTTACTTTAACGGACGCGCAATTCACTGATAACTTCCAACTTGTCTAGGTGAGAACGACACTTCAAGCATACGTATATATCAAGAAAATGTTAAATTTGACAATAAAAGCTTGTGGAATTCCTTATATTTACAGCTTCAGATCTTAATATATATTTTCCCTGTCTCCAATATACTGACAGTGAGTGAGATATTTAAATATCTGTGATTAAAAAGTGCTAAAATCGGGTGGTGAAATTAGCTAGTGCGAGTTCCCGCTGTCAATCACAGGGCCCCTACCAGGCATTTTAAAAGTATGGCCGAGTTAAAGACAAATATGCTATTTTTGGCACTGAGGACGTTATTTTGGAATTTCCTAGTCCAGAGTAGTGGAAAAAAGGCATTTATCGGAGCTTTATTAAACCTCAGAGTGAAATTGCAATCCTCGTGTCATTTTAAAACGTATCAAAATCGACCCCTTTCAGATTTCCAAGGGCGACTATAAGAAACAGAACTTTATATTATCTATGCATGTTGCCGGCCGTCACAGCTTGTTCGAAGTCGGTAAAATGGCCTTCTCGAATTTGGATTTTAAACACCTAAATTCTTTCCAAAAATGTAACAATAATAAATATTCTTAAAGGAGAGTGTTTCCTAAGACACTTAAGAAGATCCACATTGTATTTTTCGGAGTTTGAAAGGAAGGAATATTTCAAAATGAAATGAAATACACAGCAACGTACAATCACTATTTTGCCGATCGAATTTGCATTCAGGCAGCTATGTACAGCAACTGACTTCACAATTGTAAATGCTATTAACTGAAATGTTTTTATTCAATCATATATTTATATCAAATCGTGCATGAAGATTTTTTTATAAGTTCACTAATTTCTGAACGAATCGGGACATTTTTTGCCATAAATTTTTAAACTGACTTTCGTCATGTTTAAATTTGTACTCATCAGACGAGTGATACGTCGCCCGTTCTTCACTTTTCACGGGCTATTTTTGACAGATATACATTATCTTTTGATTTGTAAACAAACACTCAATGCATCTTGGTAACATGCGTACAATCGTTTTGGATTTTGTAAATTTTAATTGTGTACAGGACTCAAACAAGCGATATCACTGACTGGCCTGTGTGCAAGTACATATAGCTCCGGTAAGTAGCGTTAATGTGCGGCCTCCTTGAAGAAAGTTGGTTTTGAGTTTTCAGATAACAGCCACTATCTACCGAAGAAACTTTGTTCTTGTCCAGCCACCCACCAACTGAAGAAATAAATTTCACATATCAAATTTGCGATCCGTTTATAAGCAGCCTCACTTTCTGATAGTGTTCTATGGTGGGCTAAGATCAGTTCACTGATCTCTTGTTCTTGGATTGAATGGGATTCAAATTTGCGTACCATTGATGGGAGGCTCAGGCTTGTACCAGACAGAGACTATTGCTCTGCCGACTGAGCCATCATGGCCCCTAAAAGAAAATGACAGACAATACCTATGATCATCATTGATAATTCTACAGTTACCTTCGTGTGAGTCAATTGATTTTGTTTATTGTTGATTGATAAAGATTTCAATTTTGGTTTACTTTATACACAGTATTAGGCACACATGTATAGGGAGCGCAAGTCACGTGTGAATTCCACATATTTCCTGTCACCGGCACTGCATTGCGCATGTGACTGAGCGTTTTTTCGTTCCAACATGACGTTTAAATCTGACGTCATGGAACAAAATACGTCAAATGGAACTGCAACGTCATCAAAAACGTTCTAAATGGCGTCATCTGTCACCGGATATCACAAAATCTCGTAATGATTCTTATGAGACTTGCGCTCCCTATAGCTTAATGTTTGAAATAATGTGAATTCCCTTCTTTTCTAGCTCTACATGAGGGAACTTTGGACAGCAAATCCGGTTAATTACCACCTAGAAGGGAAGGAATATTGAGACTGGTAATTATCTAAGCAATCTATCTAGATATGCTGTAACACACTGGCACAGGGGAAAAGTTTTTGACAAAAGTAATTAATGAAAGAAAATCCAGCCCAAGCTATAAATGGGCATGCAGCTTGAACTTTATATTAATTATGCATTTGATTTCTGTGACTTCTGCTTATAAATCTCCTATAAATTATGTATTTCTTTTTTCCAAACACAGCAGCCATCATAAATCAGTTTTATTTATACGCTGAAACTCTAATGGTATCACGCGAAACTAATGAGTTGCATTGTGGGGAAATTAGAGGGATCTAAGTCTGCCATTTTATTATACGCCCGCTCTTAAAGCGGGTGTATATTGGTATACCGTTGTCCGTCTGGGATTCGTGTCCGCTCCATAACTTAAAACCTATTGCCTGAATTTATTTTTTTTCTTCTGATATATGTAGCTTATGGGTAGACGATGTGTCGCGTGCCAAAATTAAATTGGAGTCTCAATATTTTTGGCGACCAAAACAGTCACCAGCCTTTTGGCATTGAGTTTCTCTGGAACTATTCAATGGATTTAATTTTTTTTACAGATATAACTAGCTTATGAATAGATGGTGTGTCTGTACCAAAATTAAATTACGGTCTTGATATTTGGGGCGACCAAAACGGTCACCAGCCTTTTGACATTCAGTAAACCCAGAACTATTGCATGGATTTTGAATTTTTTTTAGTTATAACTGGCTTATGAGTAGATTGTGTGTTCTGTACCAAAATTAAATTTGAGTCTCAATATTTTTGGCGACCAAAACAGTCACCAGCCTTTTGGCATTGAGTTTCTCTGGAACTATTTGATGGATTTAAAATTTTTTTTAGTTATAACTGGTTTGTGAGTAGATGGTGTGTTCTGTACCAAAATGAAGTTGGAGTGTTGATATTTGCGGTGACCAAAACAGTCACCAGCCTTTTGGCTTTGAGTTACTCCGTAATTATTTCATGGATTATGATTTTCTTTCTTCTAATATATGAAGCTTATGATTGGACGATGTGTCCTGTACCAAAATTGAATTGGGATCTCTTTATTTGTGGCGACCAGAACAGTCACCAGCCTTTTGGCATTGAGTAACTCGGTACTTATTGCATGGATTATCAATTTTTTTTCAGTTATAACTATCTTATGAGTAGACAGTGTGTCTAGTACTAAAAGTAAATTGTAGTCTCTCTATAGATATGTGTTGACAAAAATCAGTCACCCAGCCTTTAGGCATTTAGTAATTGAGGAAATGGCTTTTATTCTGGTTTCACAGAATAGCTTAGTTATATCCAAACAACTTATTGGATAACCAAGGTGACCAAATGAGTTGTGTCCTTCTTTCTATTGTTTAATCTGTAATAAAATGAATTTGCTGTTGTATGCCTATATGTAGTGTAGACACTTTTGCAAGTAGCTTTGGTACAGCTTTCAGATATAGGTAGCAGCTTCTAGGTATGTGATCTGTCAAATACTAAAATTCACCAAGCCCCAGTCTTATTTAGGTGACTGAAAGAATCTACCAGACGAAATTCTGTTTAAAGCATGTCTTTAATAGTGAATATTAAGATAGTGTGCTACAATGAATTTACCCTTGCGGGCGTATTTTGAGTTTCTTAAACTCTTGTTTGTTCCGTGTTGTAAACTCAATACTATTCTCCATCTTGTGAACATTTTAGCCACCTTCTGATATCCCATGATAATTAATAGGGCTAACAGTTGATGACATCATTAGGCAATTGGTCTATTACCTATTTAAAAGAACTATAGTTCTGGCCATATTGATGTGGTTTCTGTCTAAGACTTCTGTAAAAGTATATCACCTAAGAAAGCAAAACAAATATACATATATTATATAGAGAGAAAAGAGAATGGGGAAAATGCCCCAGATGAGGAGAAGTTAAATAGGAAAAAAGAAGAAACGCCTTCTCAACACTCAGACCCTAACCGCCCCCATACAACCAGAAACAACAAAATAAATATATGGGGATTTTTATGCATTAGAGTATTCATGATTTCCTAAAAGTTTTGTATAGCTTTAATTGCCATATCTCTTAGAAATGGGGACACCTGTGTATTAAACATGTAGAATGAGGAACACATAGTAGGCCTAAACTAATAAAATATTTGATGTAAGAAATATTTGAAACTCTCTTCTATACTAATGAGAAATAATGAAGGCATCACCGCGAATGTTAGTTGTTTGTGAACAACACAAGCTTTCGAACACCTATACCAGTGTCTTTATCAAGTGTAAACCTTAATAAATATATATAGGTACATGTATTTCACTGATGAACAACACGAGCTTTCGACACCTATACCGGTGTCTTCATCAAGTTAATTTACATTAACTCTCAGATAGATACATGTAGATAGATATTAGATGCACTTGATAAAGACACCGGTATAGGTATTGAAAGCTCTTGTAACTTCGTGGTGATGCCGTGATTATTTTTTATTAAACACTTAGTCCATTTCAACAAAAGGAAGCCTTTAAGGTGTGTTTGATTCTTCTTTGTTCTCAACCCCCTTCCCCACTCAAAACAAAATATATCTGACCAGATCCTTTCTATTACTCAGACGCTTGTGCTATCTTTCCTGTAGAAAATGACCATTGAATTATCATCCCTTGCAGGCTGGTCTGTACAGGTCAACAAGATGTTGCTGGTTAACCTCATATAACACTATGCCAACAGATGACCACATATTTGTTGCTTCATTGTTTCAAAGGCCAAAAGTTGAACATCAGTGTTTCTGATTACAGCTGGTGAAAAATTGTTCTGTGGCTTGTACTGTTCTGTCTATATTTCATTTGGGGTTTGAGGACCTTTAGTTAATAAAAAAATTAGAGAAGAATTTCAGACAATTCCTAAATTACATTTGATGTCCAGAACAGGCTTTATTATACTTGATTGATTGATTGGGGCTTAACATTGCACTCAACAGCTAAGGTTATACAGCGACAAAAGTACCAACCGACCAAAAGATCACTCCCCCAAAACACACACACCCCTCTCACCCACCCAGATCTAAATTTTGACATTAGGCTCCACAGACCCTAGAACGTCAGGAAGTCTAATGCATATGGAATACTTAATGTTCATCCTTGCTGGGTACCTTTGGGCTGGGGGCGGTGTGGTTTTTGCCATAGCCATTTTCGCCTACCTAGCATGGAGGAAAATTAAGTATGCCAAATACATTAGCCTTTGTGACGTTCATATGGTCTGTGGAGGTTTTAATGTTAAAATTTAGGTGGGATGGGGGGGGGGGGGTAAGATCTTTTGGTCGGTTGGTACTTTTGTCGCCATATAACCTTAGCTGTTGAGGGCGACGTTAAGCCCCAATCAATCAATCAATCAATCCTTGCTGGGTCAGCATAAATGGCTAAAGCAGATCCACAGTGCTCCAGACCGAGGGTTGGTAGAAAGATGTCCAGAACAGACTTTATTATCCAGTAGTTCCACTGATTAGTTTAACGTAGTACACAAGTAGTGTTATTCCGAAAAACGAAAACTTCATATTGACTCAATATTTCGACTTTTATTCAGTCATCATCAGGAGTGAGGTACATTAGCAACAACATTGGTATATATACAGGTAAAAAACAAACAGATTAAGCAGTGATATAACAATATTAAGAACAGCCTTACAGATTTACAAACTTATCATCATTATTACATATGCACGTTGACAAAACAGATAAAGAAAACAGATTAGGGGAACAGCAGGATCTAAACTGGCATGGCTAGGGGATATTAACAAAGAGGTGCAGACAGTCTTATCTTAAGAACTAGGACATAGTTCATCGAAATAAGACAAGTTCTTTAGATGCTTTTAATCCACTGTTTAAGACAGGGCTATTTCTTCTAATACACAGAGCTTCTCTGAACAGGATGTCTGACCAGTGATACGATTTGTCAATAATTACAGTGTTAATAAGAATAAAGTCGCAAAGTGTAGGTGGACTAAGGTCATTTAAATTGTCTGGTAATGATTGTAAGTTTTTCAAAAATATAAATTCTTCACAATTAGAAACATGATTGAAAATTTCACTGTTTTTATTTGGACTGCTATGTTCTTTAATTCTTGTAATAAGACATCGGTCAGTTTTACCAATGTAGTCTGAGCCACATGCTGGGCACGTAAATTTATAAATAACTGAGCTTTTGTAATGTTTAGGGGTCGGATCTTTAGTGTTTGTAAAAAAGTTAATTTTGGTGGTCTGCCATTGGAAAACAAAGTTGACGGGTTTGATTAATAATTTACGAATTTTAGATATAGACTTTTTAACAATAAATTCTCCTCTTTTCCCAATGTATGGGAGTCTCATCCAAATTTTATCAAGTTTTTCATCAGATTCTTTATTTTTAGGACCAAATTTAGGCATGCATTTTCTTAGCAATTGTTGGGCAGTAGACTTACGATATCCATTCCATGATAAAAACTTTAAAATGTTCTTACATTCAGTATTAAAAGATAATTCGTCAGAACAAATTCTGAAGGCTCTATAAATCAATGATCTAACCCAAGCTGTTTTCCTTACCCATGGTTCATAACTGTCAAAATGTATATACTGTCCAGTATTTGTTGGTTTTCTGTATATTGTGGTGGAAGAAGATGAAAATGATATATCTAAAAAATGAACAGCGTTATTATCTACAAATTCCTCTTTGGTAAAATTAATTGAAGGATTAATTGAAAGACTTTATTATACTTGATTATTTGTTGTTTTAAAAGGGCCCCGTGCATCTCAGGCAAATTACAGATCAAAAATATGTCCAGATTTTTCTGTTGTATACATATGGGGAAGGTGTTGGATGATCACTGATAAACTTCTTTCCTCTGATAGACCGTTTAATATGTTTTTTTATTTTCTTCACAGCTGGTTTGTCTACTTCTGGTTTTAGACAAGCTTTTCTAACAGAGGCTCCAGAGCTGGCCATTGAACGCTTACAACCTGGCTGGCAATTGCGTTGCTTTTGTTTTCCTGTTTTTTTCTCTTGATCCTGTAAACTAAAGAAGGTGAGCACTTCATAGTAAGTAGGGCCTATATCAGATAGATGAATATGATATTTTTGAACACTATAACAGACGGGCACAGATAGATAAATATTAGTTATGCTTATACAACTCACTTCAGTAGAGTTCACCCATGTAGGACATCTATTAACATCCACCAGAAACCGTCTGTCAGACAATAAACTGAGTAACACACAAAGCCACTAATTGCTCGTAAATTTAACATTTTTGCTGAAAAAGACCTACCACCTTACATGCAAAATCAAATCAGTTTTTGAATTAGTTGAAATATTCTGAAAAAAGTAAACAATAATACATGAAAGGAGTTATTGGGATAATATAAGCTTACCTTGTATGATTTGACAGAAGATTGATTGATTGTTTGGTGTTTTACGCCGCGCTCAAGATTATTTCACCTATATGGCGGCGTTGTCAGTTTTATTGTCGAAGGAAACCCACAACCTTTTGTTGGTAACTGGCAACCTTTGACAGAAGATGAACCCTACATGTACTGTCCACAATATTTTCATTCATAGAAATTGTCCTTCAGGTTTTGTGTCCCCACAAGTCTGTATCAAACATGAAGATTGTTGTCTTGGGTTATGGAGTGAAACATTATAAAAACCAAAAGGACACAAGATACAAGTATGTGAGCAAATTTATTGATTATTTGTAGCATAGATCTTTCATTACTCACTCACAGGGTAGCAAGATACATGTAGACAAGAGAGACATCCAATATGTATACATGTATCTATACCGGTTGAGTCGGCGTTGGGTTAAAAGTCCATATCAGTCGAGACGCCAAAGGCTAATGACGTCCGATTTGAACGTTATGTGTCAGCGGATAGACCATATACGCCATTGTTGCCTGGATAGAACTCCAATAGTGGTTTCAACTCTTGATATGGACTGATATCTGATTTTGTGATATGTGATACTAAATTTTATGTCTCCGAAGGATGAACCTATAATCAAGACAGTCCATGCTATAGAAAATTTATCACATATTGACATAGATCTTGTAGAAATATTTCCCACTTTTTGATAATGTGCTAATGTCAAGTTGTATTTAATGGGCCGATTTCTTATTGGATACACCCTGATCTGTCTCTTTCAGATCTAGTTTGGTAGCAATCCAAGTGTTCAGTTATTCATATTTAAAAACTCTCAACTGTAAATTTGATTTAACGGTAATGTATGAACAAAGACAATTAGTATATAAATTATCTATTGAAAGGATTATATTTAATGAGCCGGACTTGTATATAAAGAAATAACCACTCATGTCAATTGGACGAAAGCAGTCAGAAAACATGAGGATATGTTCTAAGTAACTGATGAATTGGTAAAATCATAGGATGTTACCAAAATGAAGTCTACAGAGAATCAAAGACAAGTTAACCAAATCTTGTCAAGTGTAGCCTATAACCTCAGGTATAGCATGCCGTGTTCAGCGTCATTCACAATCATTTAATTCACTCCAATTGGAGGACTACAAAGATGATTTAGGGAGAAATGAAGGATGTAGTGAAACCAGTTTTTACCAGGGTCAAACACTAAAGTTATTGATTCTGATCCACACTGGAATGTATTTAAAGAAGCCCTAGCTATCAGAAGAAACAATCCCAGTTTAAATTATGGTGTAAAAGCTTCCCGCGAACTCATACTTTTTAGATAAATTAAATTATTGTATAAATACCACAACGTCGCATTACATGTGTATTCTATCAATGGATATAAGTTAACTGTGAGAGGTATCAAACCTATTGACACCTAACATCTCATCTTAATCCATATTTTAATCCACGCTTTAGTCACTGATAGGAACACAGTTATGTTTTCTTAATACATTAATCATTGCATAATATACCCTTGGTCTAATGTCTGTCTTCTCTCGAAATTGTGTATATAAACTGTATCTACTGTATTCTAACCATTTCTCCTGAAAATGACAAATACAATTTTGTCAAAATATTGAGAACGTCCGCATTGCCTCATCTTACTTTATTCGGAGTATCTATGCTTTTACATCTTATTCCCATATATTATGTATTATTTGCCTTTTTTTACATATAACGTTCATTTTTTTTGGTTTTAATTCAACTACACATACTAGATGCATGCTCTTGTATTTCAATTAATGAAGCATGCAGTCATTGTCATGTCTGTCTGTCTGTCTGTAAATACGTTTCTTCCTATATTTAATGATGAACTATTTTATTACTATATAATCTGAATTATATGGATAGGAAGAATATTCAATTTGAATGCTGCTGGAAGTAAATTTTTGTTACTCACAATGTGTCTTTCTTGGGTAAAAAGCTCTAGGGTCGAGGGGTTTTGGTTAGCGCAGCTTCATGTTTCTAATCTAAAACAAACGTTTGTACAAGAACACAATTTTCCCCTCTGCTTTTTACAAGGGCTTGGGACCTTCTTACAGTGTTGTAAGGCAGCATTAAAAATTCTGGGTGTGTCTTCGAAGGCTACCAATTACGTTTTTGTAACATTTCAGCACAGCAGTTAAAGCATGTCAAACCAGCAAGTATTTAGCCATTGACGTTTGAAATTTCAAAATTTTTGTTAAAAATTCTGTTTAGTGGTAATGTTTCGACAAATTTCAATTGGAATGTGAAATAACCCCAAAAGCTGATAATTGAGAAATCAAGCAAGAAGGCCTATGTTAAGAAAATCCCATTAATTTTAGAACTAGCTACCAACGGCTGCTCAGACTGTTGGTCGCTGGAATGAACTACATTTCATGGGTGACAAGTCCACGAAAAGCAGCTCATTCATTTTGCCAATAATGTGACCCTATTATGCACCGCAATTTGTTTACATATTAAATTCTATGGCTATATATAGTTTAGTAACTTTTTCTCCAAACCCTGTAGTGTAATTTATACATCAGAAACTAATGATCCTGACATACTGCTATTTGACATGCTTTACCATCATGGGCCAGAAAGATTGCAAAATATAACGTGTTGAAGCCAAAGTGGAATTTGACGTTTTTGGAGAGAGTCACCAGGAAGCTACATGTACTGACCTCAACACACAAAGGTCATAGCTTCGACTCATTGACATGTTACTTAAATTGATATTAAATATAACAATTAACTTCAGAAATTTCTTAAAACTATGTGTCAACAGACATGGAAGGTAAGTCGAAATGGAACATTCTTCATCTTAGGTAAATCTAAAACAGCAAGAAAAGGAAGACATATTAGTTTGAAAAATGTTAATAATTAGAATTCTACCATCTTTTATAATAGATTTATGTCTTTTAACATTTGGTTTGAGTATATAATAAATCATAGTTCACAAAAATTAGAGGCTTCCTTAAGAATAGTAAACCTGATGTTTGTTTAAGTCTACAGGGGCATTGTCAGCTATTTACCTTCTTTTATCAACCGAACGTCTAAAATCACATGACATCAATAAACCAATCTGTAACCAATCCACCGATCAGCCCACCGATCAACAACCATATACTGAACAGTCACAAATTTTTCGGTAAGTCAACTCATTTGAAACTCACCATTCCACCGTCACCATACCATTAAAGGATGGGAAATCTATAGAAATACATAGGGATTATCGTCGATAACAACCTTCAAAGTACTTAAAACATTTCATGTCAATTACCGCCAGTGACCCTCAAGCTTATAAAAACAGACAGAATTATGTCCTTTCATTCTGTGTAGCCATTTTTCCGTTTTAGGATGACGTGATGTTGCAGTAGCTATTTTTAGATGAATAATGACGTATTTTTACATCTCTCTAGTGTATGATAAAACAAACATTGGACATTGGAACTCTTTCCATCTAAACTAGATAACGCCAAAAAACCTTAAACAAATCCTTAGTTTCTAGCAATCATCACACAACATTAGGTTGTTTGAAGAATTTTTTTTTACTTAATAATATAAATTTGTACTTGATGCAAACTAACTAAAAACGTTTTTGGGTCAGCTTCCTCTGGGTGGTAAGACCGTTGGTTACTGATGTGAACTACCTTCTGTGTGTGACCAGTACCCAAAAGGTAGTTCACTTTTTCTGAAAATGATCGAAAATTATTGCAACTTGCAAAAAGTATGCTCTCAATAGGATCAGTTACATTGTAGTTGCGAGTTAAAGTATGGACTCATAACTGAAAAATATTTGTATTCTATAGCCTAGAAACTAGAATAGAACATCTTAAAAATACGTTTTTTTGCCAAACACTGTCTAAAAATGAAGAGAGTTTGCTATCGGGAGTATTTTGAATAAATAGAACTATTTGAGTTTAAATTGACTGATGCTTGTGTAATAAACCCTCATTCTGTCATACTTGAGGCATGTCGAAGAAACGTCGGATTAAAATAAGCTGTATTTCATTACTCCCGCAGAAACTAACTTTAAGGGAGAAGAGTGAGTTATAAAAATATTGTTACTTGTAAAATTGCTTGAATGGGCAACCTTAATGGTTTAAAATTTGACTAATCAAAAGAAACAGATAAAAAATCTCAGGAATACAGTTCTTCAGAAACAATCTAAAAAAAGAATATAATATATATTAAGTTCTACTTAGCTCTTTATTTTTTGCCAACAGATAGAGCTCTTTTCATCAAATGCTACGTTCAACTTTCCATCTGTGGGACCGTTTATCAATTGGACTTCTACCCCTGTCATGGTTTTGGCAAATATATTCATCTTCCATCTTGACTTTTCTTTCATGAAATCACGCCTAAAACCACAATAGGAATACATTTGAAGTATGAAGGCTCAAGTAATGTTTTGTGATAACGGCTGTGCTAAAACAAGAAGTTTAAAAAGTGGACAAAACTAATAGAGCCTTAACTTAAGAGAAAGTAGCAAGTGTATAGTTCACCAGTACTAGTTAATTAGTAAGTTCCCAATCCACTAAGAAGTCACGAGTCCACCAGGCAGTCACCAATCCACCAAGCAATCACCAAACCATTGTAAAGTCACAAATTCACCAGACAGCCATTCAATCTGGCAGTCACCATTCCATCACAGTCAAAAAAACATTCAACCGATCCATTAGGCAGTTACAATTTCCTTAGTTGGTAACTAATCTATTAAATAAGAACCACTCTATGTGGCAGTTACCATTCTATTATCCAGTCACTATTCTATCATGTAGTCACCATTCCATTAGACCGTCACCATTCCAATAGACAGTCACCATATTATCAATCAGCCACCATTTCATTAGGAAGTTACCCTTTCACCAGCCATTTATCATTTCTTCGGGCAGTCCCTGTTCTTTTTGATTCTGAAACGAGATTAATGCAATTTCACGCTTTCCAAAGGGAGAATATGTATTAGTGGAGGTTGAATATGTAAATGTCAACCAATCCATTAGAACGTCAGTAACCATTCCATCATCTAGTAACCATTCCATTACGCAGTCAACATTCCATCATTCAGTCAGCCTTGTATTACAGTCACCATTCCGACAGTCACGATTTCATCTGGCTGGATTTTATCGGGCAGTTACCATTTAATCGGGCAGTCACTACTTTTATCGGGCAGTCACTACTTTTATCGGACAGTCACTACTTCCTGGGGCAGTCACTACGTCCATCGGACAGTCACCACTTCATCTGGCAGTCACCACTATTGGGATCTGAAACGAGAGTAATGCAATTCCACCCTTTCTAAATGGGAGAAAATATATTAGTGGAGGTTGAATATGCAAACGGGAAAAGTAGGCTGTAAAAATCATAAAGTGACAAAAGATTAAACATCGCTTTTAACATTATGTAGTCAAAGTTAAGAAAACCTTTTGTGGAGCACACCTTTGTCAGAGAAGTATTTAGTGTTAAGAGAAATTTAAAGTGGCCAAAACAAAGCAAAGGGAACCTTCAGTTTATGTAAGGTAACAAGTGTACAGTTCCTCAGTACCAGTCATTTGGTAAAGTCACCAATCCACTGAGCAGTCAGCAATCCACTAGCCAGTCACCAATCTGTGAAGTCACAAATCCACAAGAAAATCACAAATCCACACGGCAACCATTTCCTAGGGCAGTCACCATTCAAGTGTTCAGTCAATAATCCATTGGGTAGCCACATCATAACTGGACAGTCAACCAATCCATTAGAACGTCAGTAACCATTCCATTATCTAGTAACCATTCCATTACGCAGTCAACATTCCATCATTCAGTCAGCCTTGTATTACAGTCACCATTCCATTACACAGTTATCAATCCAGTTCATCGTACAGTCACCAATTTTACGGACAGTTATCATTTCATCTGGCATTACCATTTCATCTGGCAGTCACGATTTCATCTGGCAGTCACGATTTCATCTGGCAGTCAAGATTTCATCTGGCAGTCAAGATTTCATCTAGCGGTCAAGATTTCATCTGGCTGGATTTTATCGGGCAGTTAACATTTAATCGGGCAGTTACCATTTAAGCTGGCAGTCACTACTTTTATCGGACAGTCACTACTTCCTGGGGCAGTCACTACTTTCATCGGACAGTCACCACTTCATCTGGCAGTCACCACTATTGGAATCTGAAACGAGAGTAATGCAATTCCACCCTTTCTAAATGGGAGAAAATATAGTAGTGGAGGTTGAATATGCAAACGGGAAAAGTAGGCTGTAAAAATCATAAAGTGACAGAAGATTAAACATCGCTTTTAACATTACGTAGTCAAATTTAAGAAAACGTTTTGTGGAGCACACCTTTGTCAGAGAGGTATTTAGTGTTAAGAGAAATTTAAATAAATGTACCAGCTTCCAAAAGTGCTTAGTGATATAGGGTACCAATATACAAAAGATTTAAAAAGTGAACAAAGCAAATGGAACCTTCAGTTTATGTAAGGTAACAAGTGTACAGTTCCTCAGTACCAGTCATTTGGTAAAGTCACCAATCCACTGAGCAGTCAGCAATCTACAAGAAAATCACAAATCCACTTGGCAACCATTTCCTCGGGCAGTCACCATTCAAGTGTTCAGTCAAAAATCCATTGGGTAGCCACATCATAACTGGACAGTCAACCAATCCATTAGGATGTCAGTAACCATTCCATCATCTAGTAACCATTCCATTACGCAGTCGACATTCCATCATTCAGTCAGCCTTGTATTTCAGTCACCATTCCATTACACAGTTATCAATCCAGTTCATCGTACAGTCACCAATTTTACGGACAGTCATCATTTCATCTGGCATTACCATTTCATCTGGCAGTCACGATTTCATCTGGCAGTCAAGATTTCATCTAGCAGTCAAGATTTCATCTAGCAGTCACGATTTTATCTGCTGGATTTTATCGGGCAGTTGCCATTTAATCGGGCAGTCACCATTTAAACGGGCAGTCACTACTTTTATCGGACAGTCACTACAGTACACCAAAAAAGTTACCACTATTGCACACGCGTCTGTAGTGCAGGTCACACGCGTGAGGCACGCAGGGGACACGCGTGCCATGTCGACTGCTGAAGATGGGACGGAGACTCACTTGCGTTTGACACGCGTGTAACGGAGCACTCGGGTGAAAGCGCGTGGTCCATTCCAACGTTCGGTAAAAATTACGACATCGCGACGGTTCTCGGCAGTCAAACTGAAAGTAGGCCAGGGCTACAACAACGACGTTTTTCACGGAGCTCCACAAGGTTTTCGACCACGTTCGAGTATTGCTGGTTTGTTTTGGGCCGGCTTTTTAAATGGTGTTGCAATGTACTTTGATTTTGAAGGCGTCCGTCTGATTCCGTCACTCTGTCTATGCTATCGGACTTTTTGTGGCTCAATATCGGCGAAAAGTACGGCCGTAGCAGGTCTATGCCTTACCGTAGTGTGTAACTGTAGTCTGTACGGCCGTAGTGACTATTTTAACTGAGTGTCTGTGACCTGTCCATTCCAAGAAATAGTTTTATTTATACTATATCGAACTGCCACTGGTCCGTCACCTACAACTTCAGGAAAAATGCGTCATTTGCATAAAACTGTTGTGCCATTCGTTTGTGTCATAATTGACGGCAATGCATTAGTCAGTGGGGGTGTTTAGAAATTTCATAATTTTGACCGTATTCCATCTTTTCGGCACTCTCACCGTCTCATGTTCTTAAACAGTTTTTATTTTCCGATTTCATTAAGTTAATTTAAAGCTAATAAGGACACTTTTACAGTTAGCCTACTGGCTTCTGCTTAGAAAGGCTTTACAGTCTCAACGGAATTTATCGAAATCTAACATGATCACAAGAACAGCCAAACTCGTACGTCTTCCATCTGTGTGATCTACCATTGCTGACCGTAGTGTTAACTGGCAATTTAAAATTTAACCTATAGCTAGTTTTATAACATCATTAAATCATCCTTCATATTAAAGGATTTTTTTTTTGTAGGTATTTCAAATTGTAATGAGTGCGTCATTAAACATCAATCAATCAATCAAATTGTAATGAAAACGGGTAACCGTTAAAATAGGTTAACTTTTCTTAAATGTGACTTTATAAGAATGAGCAATTTGAAGATTGTATTTTTTCAGATGAAACGTCTGTGGGAGTGATGAGGAATGGTAGGCTTTGGTTCATCCATAGGGATGAGAGGAAGATCAGCAAACCCAAACATCCTCAAAGTTGATTTTTCTCTTTCGAACTCTCTCGGGGGGCCTCCTTCCACCAATGGGTCGCGGGTTCAAATCCCATTCAGTCCAAAAAAAAAATTGAAAATTTTCTAACTGGGTTTTCACTCGAACGGCCTTTGTGGGATGGTTGCCAGTTACCACCGGAAGGTCGGGCATAGAGCCCGGTTTCCTCCCACAGTAAAACTGGCAACGCCACCATATAAGTGAAATAATCTTGAGCGTGGCGTAAAACACCAAACAATCAATCAATCTCTCTCTCACTTCTTATAATTACTGTTAATGCCTTACATAATCGGCAGAACTGTTTTAAAATGTGAAAAGTTATAAACTATGAGTTCGACAAGCTATCTGTGAGGTCAATAGCCGAATGCCTGTTACAATCCAGTGAAAACTATTAATTTCTTTTATTGATTGATTGATGTTTTCTGCCCCACTCAAGATTATTTCACTTACATGGCGGCCTTGTCAGGTTTAATGGGGGACAAAACCTCCGACCTTCGGCGAGTACCTGGCAACTCTTCCACATGCGGCGATTGAGTGAAAGACTTGCATCGCATCGATGGATTGTTTGGTGTTTTACGCCGCGCTCATGATTATTTCACTTATATGGCGGCGTTGCCAGTTTTATTGTGGGAGGAAACCGGGCTCTATGCCCGGAGGAAACCCATGACCTTCCGCTGGTAACTATCCCACATAGGTCGTTCGAGGCACATCGATGGAAGGCCTGTGTTGACCTGAAGGATGATCACTCTCACCGACTGACAGTCACTGAGCCATACAGGTTTATTTGTAAATAAAGGGCTTTCTTCATTATTGGACAGGTGCATGTTTGGGCTGGTATTTCGTCTAGATGATGAGCAAGCCCCTTCTGTATTTTTACCAGCACTATGAACAGCACTCATTGCCAGACCATCTTAGAGAGAAAGCTGGTGTATTTCCCCTGAAAAACGTTGATCGATGTTTTCCGTCACACTCAAGATTATTTCACTTATATGGCGACATTGCCAGGTTTAATGGGGGAGGAAACACCCAACTTTCGGCAAGTACCTGGCAACTCGTCAACATACGGCGATATACAGATTTTCACCTGAAAAACAATATTCGATCCAATGATGTTTTACGTCGCAATCAAAATTATTTCACTTTTATGGAGACATATTTCCCCTGAAAAACGTTGATTGATGTTTTTCGTCACACTCGAGATAATTTCACTTCTATGGCGACATTGGCAGGTTTTATGGGAGAGGAAACCCCCGAACTTCGGCGAGTACATGGCAACTCTTCCACATACAGCGATGAGTGAAAAATCCCCATCAATTGGAATAATCTCCAGTGTTTACTGACAAACACAGTCAATGTTCATTTGCATTATCTTGTTTCGGTGTGGGTTATATAAAGATCTAAAATTTCATGAGACACAATCATGCCAAAATATGTATATATTTGTTTTGAATTAAATGTACCTATTCATTCTGTATTCTTTGTTGCTGTCGCTGCCAGTCTCCTACCCAAGTACCCAACTAAACCTGGCAACGCGGCCATATAAGTGAAATAATCTTGAGACTTAAAACATTAATCAATCAATATTTATACAAACAAGAATAAACCTGAAAACCAAAAAAATAATTAATTTCAAAATTATATGGCAAGCTTGTTTAGACAAATGAAATGAGTAACTGAGATAGAATACATGAAAGTACATTAGTAAGTGTTTTAATCATGTTAACAATTAAATAAATTATGTTATTTAAATAATGATAAAATAACCATGAGTTTGTCAAAGAAACTGAAAACAAAGCTATTGAGAATTTAAGATCAGTGTGTCAGAGCCCTGTTTTACAAAGCTGGCGTAAAGATTCACATAGGCATACATCATAGACAATTTGCAACCAGGGTTAAAGTTCCTATAGTCTGAAGACTGATTAACGGAAAACAGAACTTACGTCAGCTTTTTATATAGTACAGGGTCCAGGGATATAAATACAGTCGAGATTAGTTATAATTAGACAAAAAATATGTCGTAATGGAAATGAAATAATTTAAATAAATTTTGCTAAAAGGAAAAAAGCTTGTCACATTTTGATAGACTGACGGAAGTGAAATCAATTCGACCATTTAACAGGAAAAGGCTTTTCAGATATGGAGGAAAGAAAGATGCAGGAATATAAATGGGAATGAAGTTCTGCATTAATGATCGAATAGTCATATTGTTGAGAGAAAACTTTCTTAGACTACCCAACTTTGAATGAATGGCCTTTTTTCACACCACTGAGAATGGGGCATTAAATGCAAATCAAATGTTTTGCCTGAGAAGTATGCATGTGTGAAGAAAGTGATGAGGACAAGGCAGGTCAGCAGCCGCTATGACCAGGGAGCCCTCAGATGATTGAAGATTGTCGTCCACCTCCATAAAATCTGCCATCTTCGTGTTACTATCAGATGTAAAATTCATCAAGATCTTTTTTAGTGTTGGTCCTCATTTCTGCCTATCTCTAATCTTCACGCTTCTTCCCTTTCAGTTGTCGTTTCCACACCGAAGGCATACAACATTGCCCTTTCAACAGCAAAGCAATTTTTGCCATAGGCAATTTTCCTCAAGTTCTTCGACCTAAGAGGCAAAACACAAATACATATTTACATTTTGTAAAAAGTTCTCACCATTTAAATATATTTCCTTCAGGCCTTCAAAAGCCTATATTATTGATAGTATTGATGTACAGCACTATGGTTGGACCTTGCCCATGTTTTAATTTTAACTTTTAAGTAACGCATGATAAAAACATAATTTTCTTCAATTATATTGAAAATAAATAGACCCCTATGTATATACTAGCCTAATCAGTTTTTCAAGTTGTACATTGTTCACAAAAATATCTACATGGAATCAAAAGTGGCACAATGACCTGTAACGATAAGTATAACTTTGCTTTCCGAACTTAAAGGCAGACATTAATTTAATTTCTTGATTCATTTAATATTGTATAACGTTTGCATGAAAACTATATCTACATACACAGCTGAAAGACATTCGTCACTACAGTACACTTTTACCGCTAAACTTGGTAATGGTAGCCAAGTTCAATGGTTTTAATCAAATTATCATTTTCTTCATGTTTAAAACCGATTTTAAGAAACGAAAATCGGGAGTTCGTACTCACTAATAGATGTTACCTATTTGCAGCTTGTATAAACATGTGTGGTGTTTTTTTTTTCCTTAATTTCTGCAGATCTCTTCGACTCATTGAATAGCTTGATCGTTGAATGATTGATGATGTTGTTGTTGTGCTGTCATTTTACGGTCGCTGGCGATTTCCATATGAAAACTCAATGCTTCAGTTGGTCAGGTTAACTTTATCCAAGAAACCACTCACAAAGTTCCTTGAAGGTTGTATCCAACATTTGAAAGAGAAAAGGTTCTTGAATCGTAATCATATTGTGGTTTCACTTCCATTCTTCGATCCTTTACCGCCATGCACACGCAGCGGACAACTCGAACCGAAAATAGCGCGACGATTTACGGCTGTCGCTAATTTGACAAGCAGAAATTTTCGTTCGAAATCTGCCAGAGCGAATAGGTTACACGCGGGGAACACGCGAGATTAGTTCCGTCGTTGGAAAACCTATATATTATTCAATGGGTGTTACACGCGTGTCCCCTGCGTATCCCCTGCGTGTGAAGGGCAGGCGACACGCGTTTTTTTAGTGGTAACTTTTTTGGTGTACTGTACTTCCTCGGGCAGTCACTACTTTCATCGGACAATCACCACTTCATCTGGGAGTCACCACTATTGGAATCTGAAACGAGAGTAATGCAATTCCACCCTTTCTAAATGGGAGAAAATATATTAGTGGAGGTTGAATATGCAAACGGGAAAAGTAGGCTGTAAAAATCATAAAGTGACAGAAGATTAAACATCGCTTTTAACATTATGTAGTCAAAGTTAAGAAAACCTTTTGTGGAGTACACCTTTGTCAGAGAAGTATTTAGTGTTAAGAGAAATTTAAATAAATGTACCAGCTTCCAAAAGTGCTTAGTAATATAGGGTACCAATATACAAGAGATTTAAAAAGTGAACAAAGCAAATGGAACCATCAGTCTATGTAAGGTAACAAGTGTTCAGTTCCTCAGTACCAGTCATTTGGTAAAGTCGCCAATCCACTGAGCAGTGAGCAATCCACTAGCCAGTCACCAATCTGAGCAGTCACCAATCCACAAGAAAATCACAAATCCACACGGCAACCATTTCACCGGGCAGTCACCATTCAAGTGTTAAGTCAATAATCCATTGGGTAGCCACATCATAACTGGACAGTCAACCAATCCATTAGAATGTCGGTAACCATTCCATCATCTAGTAACCATTCCATTACGTAGTCAACATTCCATCATTCAGTCAGCCTTGTATTACAGTCACCATTCCATTACACGGTTATCAATCCAGTTCATAGTACAGTCACCAATTTTACGGACAGTCATCATTTCATCTAGCAGTCACGATTTCATCTGGCTGGATTTTATCGGGCAGTTAACATTTAATCGGGCAGTCACCATTTAAACGGGCAGTCACTACTTTTATCGGACAGTCACTACTTCCTGGGGCAGTCACTACGTTCATCGGACAAGCACCACTTCATCTGGCAGTCACCACTATTGGAATCTGAAACGAGAGTAATGCAATTCCACCCTTTCTAAATGAGAGAAAATATATTAGTGGAGGTTGAATATGCAAACGGGAAAAGTAGGCTGTAAAAATCATAAAGTGACAGAAGATTAAACATCGCTTTTAACAGTATGTAGTCAAAATTAAGAAAAACCTTTTGTGGAGCACACCTTTGTCAGAGAAGTATTTAGTGTTAAGAGAAATTTAAATAAATGTACCAGCTTCCAAAAGTGCTTAGTGATATAGGGTACCAATATACAAAAGATTTAAAAAGTGAACAAAGCAAATGGAACCTTCAGTTTATGTAAGGTAACAAGTGTACAGTTCCTCAGTACCAGTCATTTGGTAAAGTCACCAATCCACTGAGCAGTCACCAATCCACAAGAAAATCACAAATCCACAGGGCAAGCATTTCCTCGGGCAGTCACCATTCAAGTGTTCAGTCAATAATCCCTTGGGTAGCCACATCATAACTGGACAGTCAACCAATCCATTAGAACGTCAGTAACCATTCCATCATCTAGTAACCATTCCATTACGCAGTCAACATTCCATCATTCAGTCAGCCTTGTATTACAGTCACCATTCCATTACACAGTTATCAATCCAGTTCATCGTACAGTCACCAATTTTACGGACAGTCTGTCATCATTTCATCTGGCAGTCACGATTTCATCTGGCAGTCACGATTTCATCTGGCAGTCAAGATTTCATCTAGCAGTCACGATTTCATCTGGCAGTCAAGATTTTATCTAGCAGTCACGATTTCATCTAGCAGTCACGATTTCATCTGGCTGGATTTTATCGGGCAGTTACCATTTAAACGGGCAGTCACTACTTTTATCGGACAGTCACTACTTCCTCGGGCAGTCACTACTTTCATCGGACAGTCACCACTTCATCTGGCAGTCACCACTATTGGAATCTGAAACAAGAGTGATGCAATTCCACCCTTTCTAAATGGGAGAAAATATATTAGTGGAGGTTGAATATGGAAACGGGAAAAGTAGGCTGTAAAAATCATAAAGTGACAGAAGATTAAACATCGCTTTTAACATTAAGTAGTAAAAGTTAAGAAAAACTTTTTTTGGGCAGTCACCAATCCACTGAGCAGTCAGCAATTCACCACCCAGTCACCAATCTGAGCAGTCACCAATCCACAAGAATATCACAAATCCACACGTCAACCATTTCCTCGGGCAGTCACCATTCAAGTATTCAGTCAATAATCCCCTGGGTAGCCACATCATAACTGGACAGTCAGCCAATCCATTAGAACGTCAGTAACCATTCCATCATCTAGTAACTATTCCATTACGTAGTCAACATTCCATCATTCAGTCAGCCTTGTATTACAGTCACCATTCCATTACACATTTATCAATCCAGTTCATCGTCACCAATTTTACGGACAGTCATCATTTCATCTGGCATTACCATTTCATTTGGCAGTCACGATTTCATCTGGCTGGATTTTATCGGGCAGTTACCATTTAAACGGGCAGTCACTACTTTTATCAGACAGTCACTACTTCCTCGGGCAGTCACTACTTTCATCGGACAGTCACCACTTCATCTGGCAGTCACCACTATTGGAATCTGAAATAAGAGTGATGCAATTCCACCCTTTCTAAATGGGGGAAAATATATTAGTGGAGGTTGAATATGCAAACGGGAAAAGTAGGCTGTAAAAATCATAAAGTGACAGAAGATTAAACATCGCTTTAAACATTAAGTAGTCAAAGTTAAGAAAACCTTTTTTTGGGCAAAGTCACCAATCCACTGAGCAGTCAGCAATTCACTAGCCAGTCACCAATCTGAGCAGTCACCAATCCACAAGAAAATCACAAATCCACACGTCAACCATTTCCTCGGGCAGTCACCATTCAAGTGTTTAGTCAATAATCCCTTGGTTAGCAACATCATAACTGGACAGTCAACCAATCCATTAGAACGTCAGTAACCATTCCATCATCTAATAACCATTCCATTACGCGGTCAACATTTCATCATTCAGTCAGCCTTGTATTACAGTCACCATTCCATTACACAGTTATCAATCCAGTTCATCGTACAGTCACCAATTTTACGGACAGTCATCATTTCATCTGGCAAAACCATTTCATCTGGCAGTCACGATTTCATCTGGCAGTCACGATTCCATTACACAGTTATCAATCCAGTTCATCGTACAGTCACCAATTATAGGGACAGTCATCATTTCATCTGGCATTACCATTTCATCTGGCAGTCACGATTTCATCTGGCTGGATTTTATCGGGCAGTTACTACTTTCTTCGGACAGTCACCACTTCATCTGGCAGTCACCACTATTGGAATCTGAAACGAGAGTAATGCATTTCCACCCTTTCTAAATGGGAGAAAATATATTAGTGGAGGTTGAATATGGAAACGGGAAAAGTAGGCTGTAAAAATCATAAAGTGACAGAATATTAAACATCGCTTTTAACATTATGTAGTCAAAGTTAAGAAAACGTTTTGTGGAGCACACCTTTGTCAGACAAGTATTTAGTGTTAAGAGAAATTTAAATAAATGTAACAGCTTCCAAAAGTGCTTAGTAATATAGGGTACCAATATACAAAAGATTTAAAAAGTGAACAAAGCAAATGGAACCTTCAGTTTATGTAAGGTAACAAGTGTACAGTACCTTAGTACCAGTCAATTGGTAAAGTCACCAATCCACTGAGCAGTCAGCAATCCACTAGCCAGTCACCAATCTGAGCAGTCACCAATCCACAAGAAAATCACAAATCCACATGGCAACCATTTCACCGGGCAGTCACCATTCAAGTGTTCAGTCAATAATCCATTGGGTAGCCACATCATAACTGGACAGTCAACCAATCCATTAGAACGTCAGTAACCATTCCATCATCTAGTAACCATTCCATTACGCAGTCAACATTCGATCATTCAGTCAGCCTTGTATTACAGTCACCATTCCATTACACAGTTATCAATCCAGTTCATCGTACTGTCACCAATTTTACGGACAGTCATCATTTCATCTAGCAGTCACGATTTCATCTGGCTGGATTTTATCGGGCAGTTAACATTTAATCGGGCAGTCACCATTTAAACGGGCAGTCACTACTTTTATCGGACAGTCACTACTTCCTGGGGCAGTCACTACGTTCATCGGACAAGCACCACTTCATCTGGCAGTCACCACTATTGGAATCTGAAACGAGAGTAATGCAATTCCACCCTTTCTAAATGAGAGAAAATATATTAGTGGAGGTTGAATATGCAAACGGGAAAAGTAGGCTGTAAAAATCATAAAGTGACAGAAGATTAAACATCGCTTTTAACAGTATGTAGTCAAAATTAAGAAAAACCTTTTGTGGAGCACACCTTTGTCAGAGAAGTATTTAGTGTTAAGAGAAATTTAAATAAATGTACCAGCTTCCAAAAGTGCTTAGTGATATAGGGTACCAATATACAAAAGATTTAAAAAGTGAACAAAGCAAATGGAACCTTCAGTTTATGTAAGGTAACAAGTGTACAGTTCCTCAGTACCAGTCATTTGGTAAAGTCACCAATCCACTGAGCAGTCACCAATCCACAAGAAAATCACAAATCCACAGGGCAAGCATTTCCTCGGGCAGTCACCATTCAAGTGTTCAGTCAATAATCCCTTGGGTAGCCACATCATAACTGGACAGTCAACCAATCCATTAGAACGTCAGTAACCATTCCATCATCTAGTAACCATTCCATTACGCAGTCAACATTCCATCATTCAGTCAGCCTTGTATTACAGTCACCATTCCATTACACAGTTATCAATCCAGTTCATCGTACAGTCACCAATTTTACGGACAGTCTGTCATCATTTCATCTGGCATTACTATTTCATGTGGCAGTCACGATTTCATCTGGCAGTCACGATTTCATCTGGCAGTCAAGATTTCATCTAGCAGTCACGATTTCATCTGGCAGTCAAGATTTTATCTAGCAGTCACGATTTCATCTAGCAGTCACGATTTCATCTGGCTGGATTTTATCGGGCAGTTACCATTTAAACGGGCAGTCACTACTTTTATCGGACAGTCACTACTTCCTCGGGCAGTCACTACTTTCATCGGACAGTCACCACTTCATCTGGCAGTCACCACTATTGGAATCTGAAACAAGAGTGATGCAATTCCACCCTTTCTAAATGGGAGAAAATATATTAGTGGAGGTTGAATATGGAAACGGGAAAAGTAGGCTGTAAAAATCATAAAGTGACAGAAGATTAAACATCGCTTTTAACATTAAGTAGTAAAAGTTAAGAAAAACTTTTTTTGGGCAGTCACCAATCCACTGAGCAGTCAGCAATTCACCACCCAGTCACCAATCTGAGCAGTCACCAATCCACAAGAATATCACAAATCCACACGTCAACCATTTCCTCGGGCAGTCACCATTCAAGTATTCAGTCAATAATCCCCTGGGTAGCCACATCATAACTGGACAGTCAGCCAATCCATTAGAACGTCAGTAACCATTCCATCATCTAGTAACTATTCCATTACGTAGTCAACATTCCATCATTCAGTCAGCCTTGTATTACAGTCACCATTCCATTACACATTTATCAATCCAGTTCATCGTCACCAATTTTACGGACAGTCATCATTTCATCTGGCATTACCATTTCATTTGGCAGTCACGATTTCATCTGGCTGGATTTTATCGGGCAGTTACCATTTAAACGGGCAGTCACTACTTTTATCAGACAGTCACTACTTCCTCGGGCAGTCACTACTTTCATCGGACAGTCACCACTTCATCTGGCAGTCACCACTATTGGAATCTGAAATAAGAGTGATGCAATTCCACCCTTTCTAAATGGGGGAAAATATATTAGTGGAGGTTGAATATGCAAACGGGAAAAGTAGGCTGTAAAAATCATAAAGTGACAGAAGATTAAACATCGCTTTAAACATTAAGTAGTCAAAGTTAAGAAAACCTTTTTTTGGGCAAAGTCACCAATCCACTGAGCAGTCAGCAATTCACTAGCCAGTCACCAATCTGAGCAGTCACCAATCCACAAGAAAATCACAAATCCACACGTCAACCATTTCCTCGGGCAGTCACCATTCAAGTGTTTAGTCAATAATCCCTTGGTTAGCAACATCATAACTGGACAGTCAACCAATCCATTAGAACGTCAGTAACCATTCCATCATCTAATAACCATTCCATTACGCGGTCAACATTTCATCATTCAGTCAGCCTTGTATTACAGTCACCATTCCATTACACAGTTATCAATCCAGTTCATCGTACAGTCACCAATTTTACGGACAGTCATCATTTCATCTGGCAAAACCATTTCATCTGGCAGTCACGATTTCATCTGGCAGTCACGATTCCATTACACAGTTATCAATCCAGTTCATCGTACAGTCACCAATTATAGGGACAGTCATCATTTCATCTGGCATTACCATTTCATCTGGCAGTCACGATTTCATCTGGCTGGATTTTATCGGGCAGTTACTACTTTCTTCGGACAGTCACCACTTCATCTGGCAGTCACCACTATTGGAATCTGAAACGAGAGTAATGCATTTCCACCCTTTCTAAATGGGAGAAAATATATTAGTGGAGGTTGAATATGGAAACGGGAAAAGTAGGCTGTAAAAATCATAAAGTGACAGAATATTAAACATCGCTTTTAACATTATGTAGTCAAAGTTAAGAAAACGTTTTGTGGAGCACACCTTTGTCAGACAAGTATTTAGTGTTAAGAGAAATTTAAATAAATGTAACAGCTTCCAAAAGTGCTTAGTAATATAGGGTACCAATATACAAAAGATTTAAAAAGTGAACAAAGCAAATGGAACCTTCAGTTTATGTAAGGTAACAAGTGTACAGTTCCTCAGTACCAGTCAATTGGTAAAGTCACCAATCCACTGAGCAGTCAGCAATCCACTAGCCAGTCACCAATCTGAGCAGTCACCAATCCACAAGAAAATCACAAATCCACATGGCAACCATTTCACCGGGCAGTCACCATTCAAGTGTTCAGTCAATTATCCATTGGGTAGCCACATCATAAGTGGACAGTCAACCAATCCATTAAAACGTCAGTAACCATTCCATCATCTAGTAACCATTACATTACGCAGTCAACATTCCAACATTCAGTCAGCCTTTTATTACAGTCACCATTCCATTACACAGTTATCAATCCAGTTAATCTTACAGTCACCAATTTTACGGACAGTCATCATTTCATCTGGCATTACCTTTTCATATGGCGGTCACGATTTCATCTGGCAGTCACGATTTCATCTGGCAGTCAAGATTTCATCTAGCAGTCATATTTTAATTGGCATTCACGATTTTTTCGGACAGTCGATACTTTCATTTGGCAGTCAACATTTTGTTGTGCAGTCACCACTTTACCGGGCAGTCACTACTATTGGCATCTGAAACGAGAGTAATGCAATTCCACCCTTTCCAAAGGGGAGAATATATATTAGTGGAGGTTGGAATTATGCAAAAGGGAAAAGTGGTCTGTAAGTGAGTAAGAGAGAACATTTTACGAAACAGTAGTTTAGATTTTTTTGATATTATCAACAAGTTGTAGGCCTACAACAATATCTTAGTGGAAGAAAATGTTGTTTGGTAAAAAAAAATAAGAATTAATCAAATTTTATTTACCATCTATTAGATCACCACTAAAACTAATTGACTTTAAGCGGATGGACTATTTATGGACTGGCACAAAAAGTAATTTTTACTAAAAGGATGGCGTAGCACATCAACTGTCATGATAATAATAAATTTTCTTTACCACTAAAAACCTTAAACAAATCCTTTGTTTCTAGCAATCATCCCACAACATTAGGTTGTTTGAAAATTTTTTTTTACTAAATAATATAAATTTGTACTTGATGCAAGCTAACTAAAAACGTTTTTGGGTCAGCTTCCTTCGGGTGGTCAGACCATTGGTTACTGATGTGAACTACCTTCTGTGTGTGACCAGTACCCAAAAGGTAGTTCACCTTTTCTGAAAATGATCGAAAATTATTACAACTTGCAAAAAGTATGCTCTTAATAGGATCAGGTACATTGTAGCTGCAAGTTAAAGTTTGGGCTGATTACTCAAAAATAATCGTAATCTATAGCCTAGAAACTAGAATAGAACATCTTTAAATAAGGGGATTTTTAGGCCAAACAGTGTCTAAAAATGCCGAGAGTTTGCTTTTGGGAGTATTTTGAATAAATAAAATTATTTGAGTTTAAATTGACTGATGCTTGTGTAATAAACCCTCATTCTGTCATACTTTGAGGCATGTCGCGAAGAAACGTCGGATTAAAATGAGCTGTATTTCATTACTCCCGCAGAAACTAACTAACCATACCAATGGGCATTTACCATTCCACCAGCAGTCACCATTCTATTTGGCAATCATCTTTCAATCGGGCAGTCAACTTTCAATTAGGCCATCACTATTCCATAAGGCAGTCACCATTAGGCAATCCTCATTTCATTTGGCAGTCATCATTCCATGGGAAAATCACCATTCTAGTGGGCAATCAGTAATCCATTGGGCAGCCACAACACCACTAGACAGTCAACCAATCCATTGGTACGTCAGTAACCATTCCACCATCCAGTACCTATTCCATTAGGCAGTCAGCATTCCATTCCATTAATCCATCACTATTCCATAAGGCAGTCACCATTAGGCAATCCTCATTTCATTGGCAGTCATCATTCCATGTGAAAATCACTATTCTAGTGGGCAGTCAGTAATCCATTGGGCAGCCACAACATAACTGGGCAGTCAACCGATCCATTGGGACGTCAGTAACCATTCAATCATCTAGTAATCATTCCGTCATCTGGTAACCTTTCCATTAGGCCGTCATGATTTCATCTGGCAGTCATGATTTTATCTGGCAGTCACAATTTCGTCGGACAGTGACGATTTCATCGAGCAGTCACGATTTCATCGAGCAGTCACAATTTCATCAGTCAGTCACAATTTCATCAGGCAGTCATTACTTGTATCGCACAATAGCGAATCTGAAAAGAGAGTAATGCAAT
The DNA here is from genome assembly GCA_963971465.1 of Lepidochitona cinerea. Lineage (NCBI taxonomy): Eukaryota > Metazoa > Mollusca > Polyplacophora > Chitonida > Tonicellidae > Lepidochitona > Lepidochitona cinerea. The sequence continues at coordinate 2,978,145 of OZ020559.1, forward strand.
TCCACGCTTTCCAAAGGGGAGAATATATATTAGTGAAGGTTGAATATGCAAACGTAAAAAGTAGGCTGTACAAATCATCAAGTGACAGAAGATTAAGGGTGGCTTTCAACATTATGTAGTCAAAGTTAAGAATAAGTTTTATAAAGCACATCTATACCTTTGTGAGAGAAAGTATTTAGTGTTAAGTGAAATTTAAAAAATTGTACCGGCTTCAAAAAGTGCTTAGTGATACAGGCTATCAATTGATTGGTAAAGTCAGCAGCAATCCACCGAGCAGTCAGCAATCCAAAAGCCAGTCACCAATCCACCGAGCAGTCACCAATCCACAAAAAAGTCACAAATCCACTGGGCAGCCATTTCATCACTGTCACTTCTTCCTTTGGTAGTCTCTACTTTCTTCTGACAGTCACCACTGCACCGGGCAGTCACCACTGCACCGGGCAGTCACCACTATTGGCATCTGTAATAAGAGTAATGCAATTCCACCCTTTCCAAAGGGGAGAATATATATTAGTGGAGGTTGGAATTATGTAAAAGGGAAAAGTAGTCTGTAAAGATTATCAAGTGAGTAAGAGAGAACATTTTACGAAAAAGTAGTTTAGATTTTTTGATATTATCAACAAGTTGTAGGCCTACAAGAATATCTTAGTGGATTGATTGATTGTTTGTTTGTTGTTTTACGCCGCGCTCAAGATTATTGTGGGAGGAAACCGGGCTCTATGCCCGGAGGAAACCCACGGATTTCCGCTGGTAACTGGCAACCATCCCACTTAGGTCGTTGGAGTGAAAACCCAGTCAGAAAATTTTCCAATTTTTTGGACTGAGTGGGATTCAAACCCGCGACCCATTGGTGGAAGGCTGTTCGGATTGAGCGTCCAACGCTCTACCTACTGAGCCACGGAGGACCCTATCTTAGTGGAAGAAAATGTTGTTTGCTCAAAAATTGTCCTTACCCCAAAAAACCCTAAACGTATCCTTTATTTCTGTCAATCAACCCACACCATTAGGTTGTTTGAAGAAATTTGTTTTACTAAATAATATAAACTTGTACTTGATGCAAGCTGACTAAAACATGTTTTGGTCAGCTTCCTCTGGTTGGTAAGACCATTGGCTACTGATTTGAACTACCTTTTGTGTGTGACCAGTAACCAAAAGGTAATTCACTTTTTCTGAAAATAATCGACAATTATTACAACTTGCAAAAAGTATGCTCTTAATAGGATCAGGTACATTGTAGTTGTGAGTTAAAGTATGGACTGATAACTCAAAAATAATCGTAATCTATAGCCTAGAAACTAGAATAGAACATCTTTAAATAAGGGGATTTTTAGGCCAAACAGTGTCTAAAAATGCTGAGAGTTTGCTTTTGGGAGTATTTTGAATAAATAAAATTATTTGAGTTTAAATTGACTGATGCTTGTGTAATAAACACTCATTCTGTCATACTTTGAGGCATGTCGAAGAAACGTCGGATTAAAATGAGCTGTATTTCTTACTCTCGCAGAAACTAACTTCGAGGGAGAAGAGTGAGGTATAAAAATAGTGTTACTTGTAAACTTGCTTGAATGGGTAACCTTAAGGGTTTAAAATTTGACTAATCAAAAGAAACAGATTAAAAAAACCTGGGAATACAGTTCTTCAGAAACTATCTAAAGAAAGAATATATTATATATCAAGTTCTACTTAGTTCTTATTTTTTGCCAACAGATAGAGCTCTTTTCATCAAATGCTTCGTTCATCTTTCCATCAGTGGGACCATCTATCAATTGGACTTCTACCCTTGCCATGGTCACGGTAAATATATTCATCTTCCATCTTGACTTCTTTTTCATGAAATCACATATCTAAAACCACAATAGGAATACATTTGAAGTTATGAAGCCTCAAGTAATGCTTTGTGATAATGGCTGTGATCAAACAAGAAGTTTAAAAAGTGGACAAAACTATCAGAGCCTTAACTTAATAGAAGGTAGCAAGTGTGTAGTTCATCAGCACTAGTTAATTAGTAAGTTTCCAATCCACTAAGAAGTCACGAGTCCACCAGGCAGTCACCAATTCACCAAGCAATCACCACACCATTGTAAAGCCACAAATTCACCAGGCAGCCATTCAATCTGGCAGTCACCATTCTATCACACAGTCAAAAAACCATTCAACAGTAAATCGATCCATTAGGCAGTTACAATTTCATTAGTTGGTAATTAGTCCATTAAACAATACCCACTCTATGTGGCAGTTACCATTCTATTATCCAGTCACAATTCCATCATGTAGTCACCAATTGAATACACAGTCATCAATCTATCATGCAGTCACCATTCAATTAGGCAGTCACCATTCCATGAGACAATCACCATTCCAATAGACAGTCACCATATTATCAATCAGCCATTATTTCATTAGGAAGTCAGCCTTTCACCAGCCATTTATTATTTCTTTGGGCAGTCACTGTTCTTTTTGATTCTGAAACGAGATTAATGCAATTTCACCCTTCCCAAAGGGAGAATATGTATTAGTGGAGGTCGAATAAGTAAATGGAAAAATTAGGCTATAAAAATCATCAAGTAATGAGTGACAGAATATTTAACGTCACTTTCCACATTATATGAAATTGACCATGATGATGTAGTCAAAGTTAAAAAAAACCTTTATGGAGCACATCAAGCAGTTACCAATCCACAAGAAAGTCACAAATCCACTGGGCTGCCATGTCATCGGCCAGTCACTATTCCATCATGCAGTCAGCTTTGTATTACAGTCACCATTCTCTTACACAGTCAATAATCTACCAAGCAGCTACTTATCCTTAAGAAAGTCACAAATCAACCATTCCATTGGGACGTCAATAACCATTTCATCATCTGGTAACTATTCCATTAGGCAGTCACTATTCCATTCCATCACTGCATTACAGTCACCATACCATTACACAGTTATCAATCCACCGAGCAGCTAGCAACCAAACAGAATGTCAAAAATCCACATGGCAGATATTTCTTTGGGCAGTCAAAAATCCCCCAGGCCGCCATTCCATCTAGCAGTCACTATTCCATCGGACAGTTAACAATCAATCAGGCGTTCACCATTCCACAGGACATTCACCATTCCATTAGGCATTCACCATTCCACCAGCAGTCACCATTCAAGCGGGCAGTCATCTTTCAATTGAGCAGTCCTTTTTCCATTAGGCCGTCACCATTCCAAAAGGCACTCACCATTAGGCAATCCTCATTTCATTAACTAGTCAACATTCCAATCGTCCGTTGTCATTTCATCGAACAGTCGCCATTCTAGTGGAAAGTCAATAATCCATTGGGCAGCCACAACACAACTGGACAGTCAACCGATTCATTGGGACGTCAGTAGCCATTCCATCATCTAGTAACCATTCCATTAGGCTGTGACCATTCCATTAGGCTGTCGATTTCATCCGGCAGTCATTGCTTTAATCGAACAGTCACCACTATTGGAATCTGAAACGAGAGTAATGCAATTCCACCTTTTCTAAACTTGGGCAGAATATATATTAGTGAAGGTTGAATGTGCAAACGTAAAAAGTAGGCTGTAAAAATCATCAAGTGACAGAAGATTAAACATCGCTTTTAACATTATGTAGTCAAAGTTAAGAATAAGTTTTATAAAGCACATCTATACCTTTGTGAGAGAAAGTATTTAGTGTTTAGAGAAATTTAAATATATATATATACCAGCTTCAAAAAGTGCTTAGTGATACAAACTGTCCGTATACAAGAGATTTAAAAAGTGAAATAAACAAATAGAACCTTAACCTTATGAAAAGTAGCATGTTTATAGTTCATCAGTACCAGTCAATTGGTAAAGTCACCAATCTACTGAGCAGTCAGCAATCCACTAGCCAGTTACCAATCGATGGAGCAGTCAGCAATCCACTTGGCCGCCATTTCATCGTTCAGTCACCATTCATCTAACAGTCACCATTCTAGCATGCAGTCAATTATCCAATGGGCAGCCACAGCACTACTGGACAGTCAACGGATCCATTAGGACATCAGTAACCATTCCATCATCTAGTAACTATTCTGTTTAACAGTCAACATTCCGTCATACAGTCAACATTCCATTATGCAGTCAGCCTTGTGTTACACTGTCACCATTCCTGTACACAGTCATTAATCCACCAAGCAGTTACCAATCCATAAGAAAGTCACAAATCCACAGGGCTGCCATTTTATCGGGCAGTCATGATTCCATGGGAAAGTCACCATTCTAGGAGGCAGTAAATAATCCATTGGGCAGTCACAACACCACTAGACAGTCAACCAATCCATTGAGACGTCAGTAACCATTCCACCATTTAGTACCTATTCCATTAGGCAGTCAGCATTCCATTCCATTAATCCATCACTATTCCATCAGGCAGTCACCATTAGGCAATCCTCATTTCATTTGGCAGTCATTATTCCATGGGAAAATCACCATTTTAGTGGGCAGTCAGTAATCCATTGGGCAGCCACAACATAACTGGCCAGTCAACCGATCCATTGGGACGTCAGTAACCATTCAATCATCTAGTAACCATTCCATTAGGCCGTCATGATTTCATCTGGCAGTCATGATTTCATCGAGCAGTCCCGATTTCATCGAGCAGTCACAATTTCATGGGGCAGTCATTACTTTCAGCGCACAGTAACCGCTATTGGAATCTGAAAAGAGAGTAATGCAATTCCACGCTTTCCATAGGGGAGAATATATATTAGTAAAGGTTGAATATGCAAACGTAAAAAGTAGGCTGTAAAAATCATCAAGTGACAGAAGATTAAAGGTCGCTTTCAACATTATGTAGTCAAAGTTAAGAATAAGTTTTATAAAGCACATCTATACCTTTGTGAGAGAAAGTATTTAGTGTTTAGAGAAATTTAAATATATATATATACCAGCTTCAAAAAGTGCTTAGTGATACAAACTATCCGTATACAAGAGATTTAAAAAGTGAAATAAACAAATAGAACCTTAACATTATGGAAGGTAGCATGTTTATAGTTCATCAGTACCAGTCAATTGGTAAAGTCGCCAATCTACTGAGCAGTCAGCAATCCACTAGCCAGTTACCAATCGATCGAGCAGTCAGCAGTCCACTTGGCCGCCATTTCATCGTTCAGTAACCATTCATCTGACAGTCACCATTCTAGCAGGCAGTTAATCATCCAATGGGCAGCCACAGCACTACTAAACAGTCAACAGATCCATTAGGACATCAGTAACCATTTCATCATCTAGTAACTATTCTTTTTAACAGTCAACATTCCGTCATACAGTCAACATTCCATTATGCAGTCAGCCTTGTGTAACACTGTCACCATTCCTGTACACAGTCATTAATCCACCAAGCAGTTACCAATCCATAAGAAAGTCACAAATCAACAGGGCTGCCATTTTATCGGGCAGTCATCATTCCATGAGAAAGTCACCATTCTAGAGGGCAGTGAATAATCCATTGGGCAGCCACAACACCACTAGACAGTCAACCAATCCATTGGGACGTCAGTAACCATTCCACCATCTAGTACCTATTCCATTAGGCAGTCAGCATTCCATTAATCCATCACTATTCCATAAGGCAATCACCATTAGGCAATCCTCATTTCATTTGGCAGTCATCATTCCATGGGAAAATCACCATTCTAGTGGGCAGTCAGTAATCCATTGGGCAGCCACAACCTAACTGGGCAGTCAACCGATCCATTGGGACGTCAGTAACCATTCAATCATCTAGTAATCATTCCGTCATCTAGTAACCATTCCATTAGGCCGTCATGATTTCATCTGGCAGTCATGATTTCATCTGGCAGTCATGATTTCGTCGAGCAGTCCCAATTTCATCGAGTAGTCACATTTCATGGGGCAGTCATTACTTTCAGCGCACAGTCACTGCTACTGGAATCTGAAAAGAGAGTAATGCAATTCCACGCTTTCCAAAGTGGAGAATATATATTAGTGAAGGTTGAATATGCAAACGTAAAAAGTAGGCTGTAAAAATCATCAAGTGACAGAAGATAAAAAGTCGCTTTCAACATTATGTAGTCAAAGTTAAGAATAAGTTTTATAAAGCACATCTATACCGTTGCGAGAGAAAGTATATAGTGTTGAGAGAAATTTAAATAAATGTACAGGCTTTAAAAAGTGCTTAGTGATACAGGCTATCCGTATACAAGAGGTTTAAAAAGTGAAAGAAACAAATAGAACCTTTACTTTATGGAAGGTAACATGTGTATAGTTCATCAGTATCAGTCAATTGGTAAAGTCACCAATCTATTAAGCAGTCACCAATCCACTAGCCAGTCACCAATCCACTTGGTAGCCATTTCGTCGTGCAGTCACTATTCTAGCGGGCAGTCAAGAAATCATTGGGCAGCCACAGCACCATTGGACAGCCAACCATTCCATTAGGATGTCAGTAACCATTCCATCATCTAGTAACTATAAGACAGTCACAATTCCATTACATAGTTATGAATCCACTGAGCAGTTAACAATTCACCAAAATGTCAAAAAGCCACTGGGCAGACATTTCATCGGGCAGTCAAAAACCCCGCAGGCAACCATTCCATTTGGCAGTCTCCATTCCATCGGGCAGTTAATCTATCAGGTAGCGACAAAACCACCGAAAAGTCAACCAAAAAACCATAGGCAGTCATAATTTTATTAAAGTTACCATTACGCAGTCTCCATTCCATTTGGCACTCACCATTTCTATCATGCAGTCTCAATTTTACCCGTCAATAACCATTCTTCCGGTAAGTCGCCAATCCACCAGTCAGTCAAAATTCCACCTGTCAGTTACTATTCCACCGAACAGTCACAATTCTTCCTGTCAGCTACCATTCCACCGAACAGTCACCATTCCACAGGACATTCAGCATTCCACAGAACATTCACCTTTCCATTGGGAAATTACCATTCCATTGTTTATTCAGCGTTCCACCAGCAGGCAATCATCAATCCATCGGGCAGTGACTATCCCATTAGGCACTCACTATTAGGCAATCATCATATCATTAGGCAGTCAACATTCTATTAGACAGTCATTTGTTTAGCTGATGTGGATTTGAGTAAATTTATTGATATTCTTGATGACTCTTTAAATGAAATCAACAATCTGCTTGACAGATAGTTAACTGACAATAAATGTAATTCATATGGTACAAAAGTGTTGTCTTTTTATAAAACCACTGATCTCAAAATAGTAAATGGAAGAAAAAGTGAAGATCAACCAAGTCAGTTTACATTCCATACTAGTAATGGTGGTAGTACAATTGATTACTCATTTACTACTCCAGAATTGTTTGATGAAATTTTTCACTTTAGGGTTGGTGACTTATTAGAATTTCCTGACTATTCACCACTCTAATTTTCAATTGGGCACAAACCTGATATTTTGTTTACAAAAAACCCAAACAAAAATAGTTTGGTTAGATGAATCGAATAATGTTTGTAAAGATTCTTTAGATAGTGTAATCATGGATTTAGTTTACAGAAATAATTCCTTAGATGATTCAATTTCAAAATTTGCTGATTTATTATATGATTGTGCTTTTAAAGTTAATGGCAAAACCATGTGTATTAAGGGGGATAACTCTAGCAAGCAGTTGCCATATGAAAATAAAAAAGTAGAGTGGTTAAACCTTGAGTGTAATAATGCTCAGATGGAATTTAGAAAAATCCGAAGAATGTATAACAAATATGGCAATCAATACAAACATCAATTTTTGTTAACTAGAAAAAGTTATAATCAAATTAAAAGAAAAACTAGATTAAAATTTTCAATCGATCAGAGCAAAAAGCTTAAAAATATATCCGCCCTCAAAATTTTGGAAAACAATAAATACAGTTATTAACGGAAAGCCAGATATGCCAATGTTTATATTAATGATTTTTATAATCACTTTTTAGAGCTAAATTCTGCTTTTAATGATTTACAATATTCAAATCCTGTTAATGCCCAGTCCGAGATTAAACAAGCTGTTTGTGTAGAAGAACTTGAATTAGAAATTACATATGAAGAAATTAATTCTGCTATAAGAAAACTGAAGAAAAACAAATCTTGTGGGCTTGATGGTCTTCGTGCTGAAGTTTTTGTTGCTGGTCAGAAATTTATTTCACCTTATTTGCTAAATATATTCAACTATTTGTATTCGAAATCTCTGTACCCAGAGAGCTGGTCCAAAGTAATCATACCAATACACAAAAAAGGGTGATAAGACAAATGTCAATAATTATCATGGTATAACATTAATCAGTATTTTTGCTAAATTGTACTTTATGGTTCTAAATGAAAGAGTATATAATTGGGCCGAAAGTAGTAACATAATCTACAATGGTCAATTTGGCTTTAGAAAAGGTATTGGCACAGTTGATTATATATTTGTACTATATCAAATTATTTTCTGTGCAATTCAAACCAGACAAAAGTTATACTGTGCATTTGAGGACTATCAACCGCCAACGCCGCCATATAAGTGAAATAATCTTGAGCGCGGCGTTAAACACCAAACAATCAATCAATGAATGTATCCTGAGTAGTGGCTCATTAAGTAATTTTTTCGAGCAAAATGTCGGTTTAAAACAAGGCAAACCATTGTCCCCCATTATTTTTTCCATGTTTATCAATGACATATCTGACAATCTCAGTACAGATATAGATCAGGATATAATCTATAATGAATTACAGCTGATGATGCTGTTATTTTCTCAAAAAGTGCACTTGGTCTAAATTATAAGCATCTTCTCGAAAAGGCAAAGAAAGCGATTTATACCCTTAAACAATGTTTTACAAAATAACATGCCGATAGATATATAAAACTTGAAGTGTTTGATAAAATGGTTAAGCCTATCTTATTATATGGCCTTGCTGGTTGTAGGATATGAGATGGAGTTCATAGCCTTGTTGTTTGCTAGTTGTAGGTTATGAGATGGAATTTATAACCTCGTTGTTTGCTAGAAGTACGTTATGAGATGGAGTTTATAACCTTATTGGTTGCTGGTTGTAGGATATGAGATGGAGTTTATAACCTTGTTGTTTAGTGGTAGTAGGTTATGAGATGGAGTTTATAACCTTGTTGTTTGCTAGAAGTAGGTTATGAGATGGACTTTATAACCATGTTGTTTGCTGGTTGTAGGTTGTAAGATGGAGTTTATAACCTTGTTGTTTGCTAGAAGTAGGTTATGAGATGGAGTTTATAACCTTGTTCTTTGCTGGTTGTAGGTTATGAGATGGGGTTTATAACCTTGTCATTTGTTGGTTGTAGGATATGAGATGGGGTTCATAGCCTTGTTGTTTGCTAGTTTTAGGTTATGCGATGGAGTTTATAACCTTGTTGTTTGCTGGTTGTAGGTTATGATGTGGAGTTTATAATCTTGTTGTTTGCTGGTTGTAGGTTGTAATAAGGAGTTTATAACCTTGTTGTTTGCTAGAAGTAGGTTATGAGATGGTTTTTAAAAAGCTTGTTGTTTGCTGGTTGTAGGTTATGAGATGGAGTTTATAACCTGTAGGTTATGAAATAGAGTTTATAACCTTGTCATTTGTTGGTTGTAGGATATGAGATGGAGTTCATAGCCTTGTTGTTTGCTAGTTGTAGGTTATGAGATGGAGTTTATAACCTTGTCATTTGTTGGTTTTAGGATATGAGATGGAGTTCATAGCCTTGTTGTTTGCTAGTTTTAGGTTATGCGATGGAATTTATAACCTCGTTGTTTGCTGGTTGTAGGTTGTAAGATGGAGTTTATAACCTTGTTGTTTGCTAGAAGTAGGTTATGAGATGGTTTTTAAAAAGCTTGTTGTTTGCTAGTTGTAGGTTATGAGATGGAGTTTATAACCTGTAGGTTATGAAATAGAGTTTATAACCTTGTCATTTGTTGGTTGTAGGATATGAGATGGAGTTCATAGCCTTGTTGTTTGCTAGTTGTAGGTTATGAGATGGAGTTTATAACCTTGTCATTTGTTGGTTGTAGGATATGAGATGGAGTTCATAGCCATGTTGTTTGCTAGTTTTAGGTTATGTGATGGAATTTATAACCTCGTTGTTTGCTGGTTGTAGGTTGTAAGATGGAGTTTATAACCTTGTTGTTTGCCAGAAGTAGGTTATGACATGGAGTTTATAACTTTGTTGTTTGCTGGTTGTAGGTTATGAGGTGGAGTTTATAACGTTGTTGTTTGCTAGAAGTAGGTTATGAGATGGAGTTTATAACCTTGTTGTTTGTTGGTTGTAGGACATGAGACGGAGTTTATAACCTTGTTGTTTGCTGGTTGTAGGTTGTAAGATGGAGTTTATAACCTTGTTGTTTGCTAGAAGTAGGTTGTAAGATGGAGTTTATAACCTTGTTGTTTGCTAGAAGTAGGTTATGAGATGGAGTTTATAACCTGTAGGTTATGAGATGGAGTTTATAACCTTGTCATTTGTTGGTTGTAGGATATGAGATGGAGTTTATAGCCTTGTTGTTTGCTAGTTTTAGGTTATGAGATGGAGTTTATAACCTTGTTGTTTGCTGGTTGGGAGATGGATTTTATGGTTGTTTTGTTTGTTATATAGTTTTGTCTGTGCCGGGATGGGGGAGGGGGGTGGTTGAGGAAGCAAAATTTATGGGGTTCAATCTCAGTCCACCGGTGTTCTTGCCATAGTTAAGATGCGTAACCATTGTCAATGTGTTACAAAAGGATTCCAGAAAATTCTACTGACCAAGGTTAAGCTCCTGTCAGTCGACAACCTAATGAAATATCATAAGTTTGGTTTGTTTCAACAATTTCTGGGGTATAAAGGTCTAAATGATATACCTCTTTTTAACACAATTAGAAACTTGTCTCCATGGTTATTTTAGACAAGAGGATTTTCCCTGTGCCTGTGTGTTTTAGTGATCATAAATATTATTATATGGATGCGAATTATGGGGGTATATGTGATGTATCTGAAATCAAAGGTTACATACTTAGTACTTAAAGTACATATTGGGCTTGCCAAGAGGGACTCCCAACAGGATTGTTTACTCTGAATTTGGTAGATTGCCCGTAATTGTTCATATTAGGGAAGGGTTGTTAAATTTTTGTCCAATATAATTTCCAAAACATCTTAATTGTTTGTGTGAAATCTCATGGAAAGTTGTAAAAACCGTTGGTCGTTTCCGTTGTGGGTATCATGGGCTAAATGTTGAGAAAGAAAGGTACTTAGATATACCATATAATTACTGGCTATGCCAATTATGTTACATGGGCATAGTTGAAAATGAATAAAACTTTTTTATTATGCTGTAAATATTTTAAGCCATACTTCCTTTCATGGCCGTCAATTTACAAGTTTCAGGTTCTAATCAACGCTTGTTCAAAAAACAAAATAATAACTCTTGGGAAATATTTGTTAGAGGCTCTATCCTATAGAAGTATTGTTTTTTGGTCTATAAGGTATAATTACTTGGAACCAACGATGTAATTTTAAACTATGTTTGAATGCATAACCAGTACTTGCATCTGTAATGTTTTAAGGGTAAAAAAGCCAAATGGCTTATCCTGCAATAAAATTGAAAATTGAATTATGTCATCATGCAGTCACTATTTAATCAGGCACTCACCATTTCATAGCACAGTCACCATTTCATCGGACACCCCCAGTCATAATTTCATCAGGCAGTCGCCATTTCATCTGGCAGTTACCATTTCATCTGACAGTCACGATTTCATCTGACAGTCACGATTTCATTTTGCAGTCAAGCTTTCATCGGGAAGTCACCATTTAAATCGGGCAGTCACCATTTAATCTAGCAGTCATGATTTCATCTGGCAGTCACGATTTCATCTGGCAGTCACCATTTCATCTAGCAGTCACTACATTAATTCATCGAACAGTCACCACTTTACCGGACAGTCACCACTATTGGAATCTGAAATGAGAGTAATGCAATTCCACCCTTTCCAAAGGGGAGAATATATTAGTGGAGGTTGGAATTATGCAAAAGGGTAAAGCAGTCTGTAAAGATGAGTAAGTGAGAGAACATTTACGAAATGGTATTTAAATTTATCGATAAAATCAACAAGTTGTAGGCCAACAACAATAACTTTGGGAAAGAAAATGTTTTTGTGTCAAGAATTCATCAAATTTTATTTACCATCTATTGGATCACCAAGAAAAATTATTTGACTATAAACCGATGGGCTATTTATGAACTGGCTAATTAAGTTATTACTAAAATGCTGGCGTAGCAAGGTAACTGCCATGATAACTGCATGGTTTCTTTACCCACAAAAAACCTTAAACGTATCCTTTATTTCTGGCAATCCACCATTAGGTTGTTTGAAGAAATTTGTCTTACTAAATAATATAAATGTGTACTTGATGCAAGCTGACTAAAAACAGGTTTTGGTCAGCTTCCTCTGGTTGGTAAGACCATTGGTTACTGATGTGAACTACCTTCTGTGTGTGACCAGTACCCAAAAGGTAGTTAACTTTTCCGGAAGATTAGAAAATTATTACAAGTTGCAAAAAGTGTGCTCTTAATAGGATCAGGTACATTGTAGTTGCAAGTTAAAGTATGGACTCATAACTCAAAAATAATCGTAATCTATAGCCTAGAATAGAACATATTAAAATAAGATTTTTTGCGACAAACAATGTCTAAAAATGCAGAGAGTTTGCTTTAGGGAGTATTTTGAATAAATAGAATTATTTGAGTTTAAATTGATGCTTGTTTGATAAACCCTCATTCTGTCATACTGTGAGGCATGTCGAAGATTGATTGATTGATTATTTGGTGTTTTACGCCGCGCTCAAGATTAGTTTACTTATATGGCGGCGTTGCCAGTTTTATTGTTGGAGGAAACCGGGCGCTATGTTCGGAGGAACCCCACGACCTTCCGGTGGTAACTGGCAACCATCCCACATAGGTCGTTCGAGTGAAAACCCAGTCAGAAAATTGTCTTTGCTTTTTTGGACTGAGTGGGATTCGAACCCACGACCCATTGGTGGAAGGCTGTTGGAATTGAGCGCTCTACCTATTGAACCACGCAGGCAAGTTAAAGAAGCGTCTGATTAAAATAAGCTGTATTTCATTACTCTGGCAAAAACTAACTTTAAGGGAGAAGAATAATGTTAGGTTGTAAAATTGTTTGAAAGAGCAGCCATAATATTTTAAAGTTTGACTAAACAAAAGAAACAGATAAAATGCGTGAATACAGTTCTTCAGAAACGACCTACAGAAAGAATATAATATACATTAAGATATATTTACCTCTTTATTTTTGGCCACCAAATGCTTCTTTCATCGTTCACATTGTGGGATGGTTGCCAGTTACTACTGGAAGGTCGTGGGTTTCCTCTGGGCAGCCCGGTTTCCTCCCACAATAAAACTGGCAACGCCGCCATATATGTGAAATAATCTTGAGCGCGGCGTAAAACACCAAAACATTAATGAATCTTGTATCGTTCCATCAGCTTAACCGCCCATCCACCTATCAACTGGACTTCTATCACACTGTCATGGTCGCCGTCCATCTCTCAACTACTGGGCGCCGCAAATATGTTCATCTTCCAGCTTGGGTTCTCTTTACTCAAATCACGTCTACAACCACAATAGGAATACATTTGAAGTGATGAGGCCTCAAGTAATGCTTTGTGATAATGGTTGTTAGAAAACAAGAAGTTTAAAAAGTGGACAAACTCAGTTTGAAACTGACTTTAGGGTGGGTGATTGGGGAACTGGGGTCTCCGATACAAAATTTGCAGGGCTGTCTTACCAAGTTAGCTCAGGAAACTATATTGATTGATTGTTTTGGTGTTTAACGCCTCTATCAACATTATTTCACTTATATGGCGGCGTTGCCAGTTTTATTGTGGGAGGAAACCGGGCTCTGTGCCCGGAGGAAACCCACGACCTTCCGCTGGTAACTGGCAACCATCCCACATAGGTCGTTCGAGTGAAAACCCACTCAGAAAATTTTCCAATTTTTGGACTGAGTGGGATTCGAACCCGCGATCCATTGGTGGAAGGCTGTTTGGATTGAGCGTCCAACGCTCTACCTACTGAGCCACGGAGGAAAAAGGTCCATAAAGCACAGGCTACACAGAGGCGTATGCAAAAGGGAACTGGGGTCTTCGATTCTGCAGGGCTGTCTTATCAAGTCAGCTCAGGAAACTATATTGATTGATTGTTTTGCTGTTTAACGCCGCTCTGAAGATCATTTCACTTACATGGTGGCGTTGCCAGTTTTATTGTTGGAGGAAACCGGGCTCTATGCCCGGAGGAAACCCATGACGTTCCGGTGGAAACTTGCAACCATCCCACATAAGTCGTTCGAGTGAAAACCCAGTCAGAAAAATTCCCAATTTTTTTTGGACTGAGTGGGATTTTAACCCGCGACCCCAGGAAACTATAAAGCCGACGAATCAACACAAAATAAAAAAGCAGCCTGTGAAAATAGTCACAAACATCTGAGTGGTACATAAAAGTTAAAGTGGCATGAGCTGCCAAAATGTTGATATTTTGACGTTAAAACAGAATATTGAAATTATTGGCTATTTTTATCAAGACGTATAATCCAGAAGCTTTTTAGTGCTTCTAGTCTCGAGAATGTACGATAAAGTATTGTTTTGAACTAACTTTGGCTTAGAATGAATTAATGGTCGTCCCGGTTATTTAAATTTTGTTTACTTTTCGAACACGGTTTCGGTTCGTACAGGCCACATACTGTATGGATTTTTTTCATTCCAACGCCAATCAGTTAGTTTTTCGATGACCTTCAAAGCCTCTTACTGTCGTGACGATCAGAAATTACGAAAAAAATGTGAATTTTAGCAGCTCATGCCACTTGACCTACTAATCATTGCAGGTTATGCATTCCACATTCCAAACCCGGGCACAGAATTATTCACCACAGACAGATTTCAAAACTCAAACCCAAGTGAATATGGTAAACAGGAACCACCTCCCTATAAACGAGCACATTGGCAATTCCACATGTGTGCCGATACCGGTAAACTAAAGTTCTATAATCAACACGAAGACCTAATCCAAAATGGCGAACATGATGGCAATCAATCAAACCACGGTGGTCAGTGATTGTGTTCTCGTGGTGCATCAACAGGTCAGACAAACTAAAATCCATTTCAATCAATCTCTATGTTAAAACACAATTCTCAGTACTGTACCTTTCTCCAAGAATCCAAGCCTGTCTTTCTTGTAAAGATAACCAGAGAGACATACCAGACTTCAACCCTAGACGAAATCTAAACCAGTTGTGAAAAATTTGGACAAAAGCCCGCGAAATCCAGCCGACCATTTCATTGGTTGTCTCCTGGGGTAACAGTAGTGGTAAACAACGACCTTTAACCAATGATTTGCGATTGTTCAAAGGTAAATTGGTAAGAATGAGTGGAGGTCCTCTCAACTGACATGAAGAGAGGGGTTCGGGATGGGGAAGGAACGATTTTATGTCTGGGTAAATTTTGTATTACCTTCCGTTATATTCGTTTAATATTTGTGGCATGAATTTGTATTTGCTGTATTCTATTTTGAAGAGAGGTGGAATGAAGAGGGTCTAGATCCTCTAATATCGACTGGGTTTGCTAATAGCTATGTGGATCCGCTATGGGCGTTATTCTGGAAATAACCGTTCAATTTTTTTATTTTTATTTTAAAAATATGAAAAGTCACACCACAAAGTTTCAGGATTATTTTATAGGACAACTGCGACAAAAGCGTTGCAAATTTTATTGAGGAGGGCAATCTTCAGTTGATACCTTCTGCTATTGCACCCCAGATCATGGAGTTGAAATTTGAGGTTTTAGATCGAGACTTCCTCTATGTAATTTTTCGGCGCTTCTTCCCAGAAATTGATTATTGTCACCAGAATACACTATTTGTGGACTTTTAAAGCACAAATATTCTATATTTTTTGGCTTTAGTCCCGATTTTGGGTGCATGCACCCGTTCTGATCTACAAAAGACGACAGTGAACGTTTCGCAAACACAAAATTCGAAGTCAACTTGATGGATTCATGAAAAAATATAAATCTATGGAACAAAATCCAAAAATTACTCAAAATTACACAAAACAAAAATAAGCCATAGTAAAAATGACTCTGCAAGCAATGAAGCGAGAGATAAAAATATTGGAACGACACATAGGAGTCGAGTTTTGACAAAATACTAACCTCCAAACTTAAAAGCTTTAAAGTTAATGCTAAAAGAAAAAGTTAATTCGTTATTACTTTCCTAACAAAACCTACTTGTACGGCAAGACACGGGATACTGTAGAGGTGCACGGGAACACCAATTCTGTGTATGAAGAGTTCAGTCGCGAAACCCGATAAACGCCATTCTAACTTGAGCATACCATACTCTAAGTCCGTCTTTCCCGAGTAGTGAAATTGTTTTTTCCAAATAGCATTATCTCCCCTGTATTTTGCTGATGGTTATTACCATTTTTCTTCAAAACCGACGAACGCCAGTATCAATTCTCCCCCAAAAAACTCTGTCTGACCGACAGGGCTACATCATCTAAACATGGCAGCGTGTAGCAACCATTTTTGAAGTAACAGATGGATTATGAAAAAATAACATTTTTGAAATAAAAATACACTTTTGAAGCAAAAACCATTTTTGAAATAATTTTTAGAACATCTGCAATAAAAATATAGGATGGTTGTCGGTTACCAGCGGAAGTTCGTGGGTTTCCTCCGGGCATAGAGCCCGGTTTCCTCCCACAATAAAACTGGCAACGCCGCCATATAAGTGAAATAATCTTGAGCGCGGCGTAAAACACCGAACAATCAATCAATCAAGCAATAAAGATACGCAACTTTTGTAATAAAAACTGGCTGTTCTTTACTCTTTAGTTTTATTTCAAAAATCACTTTTATTCTATTTCAAAACTATATTTTTAATTTCAAAAGTAATTTTTTTTGTATTTCAAAACTGTTTATGAGTTGACAAAGCAAGAACTGAAAAACCTCTCGTTAATGCATCGCAGTTTTGCGTGGCGTGTGTTGAAGGCGGAAAAGGGGGGCGGGGGCGGATTGGGAATGTTGAGCAAATGGAAGAAAGGACATGGGGGCATCCTCACAAACACATCCCTGCCAACGGAAACAACATTCAGGAAGGTGTATACCCCCCGCCCCCCCCCCCCCCCCCCCCCGCCCCACACACACACACATGTCTACGTGTGGATGTTTTCTTTATACAAACAGCTGAACACTGTCAATCACGCGCTGATCTCTACCTTAAACACATCAAATATCAAATAATTTGACATCTACATGCATTAATAGATAAATCAAATTTGTTTATTTACTAAGAAGCCTAAATTTCCCTTTATTTGTTTCATAATTAAAGTACTTATTGCATCTAGTACTAGCAGTACGCAGTAGTATTGAAAACTACGATGTATAGTCGATCGTAGCCTACTAATAGGCTACTATTATAATTTACACTGTGGTTCATTCAAGAAAGATCTAAAAATTTATCATTAGATATAAATCAGTCATTTTAGATCTCGATGGGTTCATTAGTACATCAAGTCGTAGTTTGCACTTCACTTTTGGAAAATCCATCATAAAGCACAATAACTATCTTGATGTAGAAAAAGGGATTGTGACACGTGAAAACTTCCACTAGACTATGACTTCTCTACTCGAACCATAAAATAAATTGATGTGACATATATTCCTTCAAATATTTTAAAAAGTTAATGATCTAAAGAAATTAAATAAGTTAATATCACTAGTCAATGTTGAGACTAAAGATATATTAGATGAAGATCGTCTACTAGTAAGTGATGCAACTTGATTTCACAAATAGTTTGTATTTGTGAATTTTGGTAGCTCGTGCAACTTTTATATGCCTTTAATATGTTATTTACATCTTTCTGTTGATACAAAATATTGAAATCATTGTACATATTTCGTTTTAGTGGTACTTGTCTCAATAATCTAATAGCTTAGTCCGGGTGGTTTTAATTTTATTTTACTTTTTATACGCCCGACTTAAAAAAAGTCGGTCGTATTATGGTATCACCAGCGCCGTCCGTCCATCCTTAAAGAGTTTTGATTGGATCTTTACAATTCTTTCACAACATACACCTTAGGTGTGTCTTGAACCATTTATCACATCTTCGGTTGCTTAAAGTGGCATGAGCTGCCAAATTTCACACTTTTTTCATAATTTCTGATCGTCTCGACAGTACGAGGCTTTAAAGGCCATCGAAAAACTAAATGTTTGGCGTTGGAATGAGGATATTCCATACAGTATGTGGCCTATACGAACCGAAAACGTGTTCGAAATGTAAACAAAATTTAAATAGCCGGGACGACAATTCATTCATTCTGAGCCGAAGTTAGTTAAAAGCAATATTTTTTCGTACATTTTCGAGACTAGAAGCACTAAAAAGCTTTCGAATTATACGTCTTGAGAAAAATAGCCAATAATTTCAACATTCTGGTTTAACGTCATAATATCAACTTTTTGGCAGCTCATGCCACTTTAATATGGCATATACATTGGATTATGTAATATTCTCCTTTAGTCTATATCTTCGTTCCCTTTCACTCCATCCTGAAAGAGTTTTGATTAGATCTTTACAATTCTTTCTCAACATATACCTTATGGGTAGAAGGTGTGCCAGGAATCATTTATGACATCTTCGATTGCTTAATATGGCATCTGCATTGGATTATGTAATATTCTGTCTTAGTCTATATCTTCGTTCCCTTCCGCTCCATAACTTAAAGAGTTTTGATCTGATCTTTACAATTCTTTCACTACATATGCCTTATGGGTAGAAGGTGTGTCAGGAATCATTTATGACATATTTGGGCTTATTACATGGCGTCTATATCGGAATATGCAATATATGTTTAGTCTTTTTTTTATTTACTACCGCTCCATATCTTGAAGAGCTCTGATCCAATCTTTAGAATTCTTTCACTGCATATACCTATTGTGATGGTGTTGTCAGCCATTTATGAATATCCGGTTACATAATACAGCATCTATATTACATTATGTACTATTCTCTTTTAGTCCATATCTTCTTTAGTGTTTATCTGATCTTGACAATTTTCTCAATTAAGGTAGATATAACAGTTAAGGGTAGATGGTTTGTCTGGAACCAATGAAGACATCCCTGGTTTCATAATACAGCATCCATATTAGATAATGTTCTGTTTTAATCTACGTCTTGATAGCTTGCGATCCATAATTTGAAGAGTTTTACTTTTTACTACTCTTTAACACCAATTACCAGTGTCCGAGGCCAGTCGGAACTCCTTTCGGCTATCTTCGCTCGCTACCGGTCGGCTTTGACACGCCTCGGACAAACCTCGGGGATTTACGTGCGTGAAATACCCTCTGATAGACTGTAGGTCATTTTGAATATGGCGACCAAATAGGTAGCCGTGAAGCGTACAATTTCCAAATCTTCTTGAGGGCCCCACAAAAGGGTCCCCGTGATAATGTAAGTGACCGAAACACTCGGTTTGTTAACTTTCAGCCTCGATCAGTTATATAATTGCTAAATAAAATATATAAACAAATATCTTTCTAAATGATATTTGAATTTAACAAATTTATTATTATTTTTATTTTCTTTTTTCGTCTGCAGTGAAACATTTTGATATTTACATTTGACGCCATTTTTATTCAGCCCAAAAATCCGGTGATTTACCGTATAAAAAGCGCAGACTGCCCGAGACGTGTCAATGCCGACCGGTAGCGAGCGAAGATAGCCGAAGGGAGTTCCGGCTGGCCTCGGACAGTCTGCGCTTTCTATACGGTAAATATTCGTATTTTTGGGCTGAATAAAAATGGCGTTGGAAGTAAATATAAAAATGTTTCATTGCAGACGAAAAAAGAAAATAATTATAAATTTATTACATGCTGATATCATTTAGAAAGTTCTTTGTATATTTTATTTAGCCCGGTAAACCGCATGTTTCGGTACATATCAGGAATCATCCAATGCTTCAATTATATAACTGATCGAGGCTGAAAGTTAACAAACCGAGTGTTTCGGTCCCTTACATTATCACGGGGACACTTTTGCGGGGCCTTCAAGAGGATTTGGGAATTGTACGCTTCATGGCTACCTATTTGGTCGCCATATTCAAAATGGCCTGCAGTCTATCAGAGGGTGAATGGATAAGACAGCCGCACTCAGTGCTGACGATAGGTGCCATACCATGGGACCCGGGTTAGATAAAAAGAATGAAGCATGAAGCTCCCAGTCGGCAACATTGTTCCCTTTTGGAGAGGCCATCTAGTACAAAAAGTGTCAGCAATGGGCAACAAGAATTTTGTTTTTTATTTTGCTTTTCATTTTGTTTTTCATTTTGCTTTACATTTTGTTTTTCATTTTGCTATTCATTGTGTTTTTCATTTTGCTTTTCATTTTGTTTTTCATTTTGCTTTTCATTTTGTTTTTCATTTTGTTTTTCATTTTGCTTTTCATTTTGTTTTTCATTTTGCTTTTCATTTTGTTTTTCATTTTGCTTTTCATTTTGTTTTTCATTTTGCTTTTCATTTTGTTTTTCATTTTGCTTTTCATTTTGTTTTTCATTTTGCTTTTGTTCTTCATTTTGCTTTTCATTTAATTATTTTGATTAGGATTTTGTTTTATTTTTATTTCTTTGTATTTTTTTCAACTCTCTTTTTAATTTCATCTTTTGTTTTAGTTTTTAATTTCATTTTTTTTCTTCTGAAAATAGAAACAAAAAAACTAACAAAAATCCAAAGATTTCTTGGCAACGATAGTCACACAGGCCTTCAGTCGATGCACGCGGGATTTAATCCCACTCAGACCAAATAAAAATTGGGAAATTTCTGAGAATTTTTTTCACTCCATCGCCGTATAAAAGGAAGAGTTGCCAAGGACTTGCCGAAGGTCGGGTGTTTCCTACCCCGCTAAACCTGGCAACGCCGCCATAAAGATTAAATAAACTTGAGTGCGACGTAAAACACCAACCAATCAATCATGAGACAAGTAGGTAATATTTTTTTAGTTACTTTAAAGCCGGTTTAGTAAATATCCGCTACGGTACTAGGCAACTGTGTCCGGTCATTTTTTTTAAATGGCATCGATAAATGTTTAGAGTTATTGCCCTTTACTCGTCTGTTTTTCAAATTTAGTTTTAGCATATATATACCATATACCTGGGATAGGAGGAGATTGGGCAGTATACATCAATTTTACGGATTCTTTTCTGGCGTTGATGAACTTAGCGAGCTGTGTTGATAATGTGGAAATTCCATTTAACATTTATTTACGTATAGCCAACATCTGACATGAAACAAGAAAAAATGAAGAAAACGACCAGCCAACGTCGCGCGAACGTGATTATGGCGTATATGGCATTTTTGGGAACGGGCGCTTTCTTCTGATGCAATAGACCCTTTCGGCTTAAGGATTGACGCTTGAGCAAAAGCCTCGTTGTATGGCAAAATGACGCTAAATTGAGTTTTTGGATCAATCTGACGTCAGAATCGTGTTCATTTCGTCTTTGACGTAATGCAAAAGAGGCCTGTCACAGCGACCGTAACAGAGAAATGACGTCAATGCCATGCAATTTGAACAACGTCATAAACACGTCGTTGTAAGCCGAAAGGGTCTACAGAAGCATAGACGATCAGTAAACGTCTCTGTGACGCAACAATTAAACCAGCGTCACAGACGTTACTATAGTAGTAGTCACAAATTGATTCGTTCTTCACAACTCTGACGCTCAGAGATCAGCGAGGATTCTTACACGGACATATATATTTGTTCAATAGAGACAAGATGGGTTGGAATTGTTTTCAACCCGAAGACAAGGGTAAGTAAAAAATGAATGGTTAGTTATATATTGTTTATGGGGATTAAACTGAATATAGAATGTCATCGCCGAGAAATCTGGGCTCTGTGTTCGTCTATAGGCTGCAAACGTCATGGGTTGTAGGCCTATGTTAGATTCTTAGCACCAGTGAGACCGATTTTTTTGGGCTTAGAATTTCACTGAAGACACAGCAGTGCACGACTAAAGGGGGCAAATTCATGCAGTTCAAACTGCAAAGGACATGGGGCCTATATATAATATAGTTTGGTAGGCCTACTCGATGCGTGTTTTTTAACCCCTAAATAAGTGAGAACTGTAGGCCTACAACTATATAACACAATCCCTGAAACTTAATATTATTTCTGCGCTTGTGTGTCTCACAAATTATTTCCTTGGTTTCTCCCTTTTATTGATCGACTTTATGTAAAACAATGGCCAATTATAGATTTACTGGCGACGCGTTTGGGTTTTTTTCAGTGTGGAGTCTTCCTAACGAAACCTGGCAACGCTATCGTATATAAGTAAAATAATAGTGAGCGCGATCTTATTAAAACTCCAATCACTCAGCCTATAGCATAAACAAAAGGCTAGTATGCAAGGAAATGTTAGCAGTTGAGATTCTTGTCGTTCCATTTTGCACGGAACATGTTGCGCAAGACATAATCATACCAGTAGTTTAACCTGTCGCCTTCACCAGGCGCTTTCTCAGCTATGGTGGCCGGAAAGGGCCATCGCGTTCTCTTGCGCAAATAAGAAATAATTAATGATAAAGAAATTAAGACATCACCACGTAGTAGGATGTTTTGAACAACACGAGCTTTCGACACCTGTACCGGTGTTTTCGTCACTGCTAACTGAGTGTTACACTTGACAAAGACACCGACATTGGTGTCGAAAGCTCGTGTTGTTCAAAACAACTTACTACGTGGTGATGTCTTAATTTTTTATCATTAGTATGGAACCCACGTTTAAAGAGAGTTTCAAACATTTCTTAAGAAATAGTTGTCTCTGATAGTTCATTTGCAACATAATCTGTGTTGCTACAAGACTTGGTATAAATCTTTCTCGTTTTATCCATTAGGGCCTACAGACAATCCGACAGGGCCGAGAACCATTGGAGACACTTTAAGACAGAAGTTTCCCAGATTATATAGTCTGATACAGAGAGTTAAAGGTAAATCTTTTAATTCTTATTTAATTTATTTCCGATTTAAATTCTATTTAAAAAATCCACGAAAATCTAATGAGTATTTTCAATCGTGTGCGTAAAATATATAGATTCTTATCTCAGCGGATATCTTAGGACGACGTGTCCATTTTTGCATGATTTCCCAGGTCTTTTGTCAAATTAATCGGCAGGCTCTGTGTGTCCCGCAAACCAAATCCCAAGTCTGTAAAATAATTCTGTACCGTCAGGTAGCTCACATGAGCGCATGCCCATACTACGAGTTGGTTTACACTCCGGGTACCTAGCAATTCAAATTTTCAATTTCAAATTTAAAATACCAATTGTGGCCAAAGCATAAACTTCCTAACTTCTTGTGTGTGTGGGAAAATACAGAAACCTGTCTACCTTTTTCATTGTAATTCTACAGAGTTTTTAAATTGCTCTAGTTGTTTGACTCGGTTATTTCATACAACGCCCCCCACCCCCCTCCCCCCCCCCCTTAGTAAACCTGGCATTGCCGCCATAATCTTATATACGGCGTAAAACACCAATCAATTAATGTTAATGTCCGATCCTATTTTCCATAACATACATTTACACCAAAGTATTATGAGTATTTATGTTTTCCGCTTTAGAAAAAGGTGCGCCGTCCAGAATCAAAAAGAGATTGAGACGAAGACACAGGGTTCTGCCGGCCATTTCCCCAATTGTTTCAGATAATAGACAGGTCAGTTCCACAGAAAACTTAAATCCAAAGTGTGCAGCGTATAGCCGTTTTAACATATAATTAGTTTAACCTGAGTTTATATTTATTTCAGACATGAAACCCAAGAGTGGGTAGTTCGTTCGTTGCCTCATGCTTGGTTTAATGTTTTCAAAATACATTTTCTAATTTACCTCAGAATGTAAAAGCACTGCTCGTCTAATTTTCAAACCAAAAACCCAAAGCGTCCTTAATGGCAAAACGTAAAATAAAAAGTTTAAAGGCGTGAGAGAAATTGCGTATACTACATCAAGTAATTCCCGATTTGTTGTTGCAGAAACAATCAGAGGTCAGTATTGTGAATGCAAAAGAAAGCCCGAAAATTGCAAAACACGACGGAAAGGCCAGATCGCCACGAAGATTCACAGCTCATCATACAGACGATGGGAATCACCCTAACGCAATATCCCTTGAAGAGACAGTTCCCACATCCGAAGAAGATGGCCAGAAAGACAGTGCTCAAATAAAGAGAACTGTATCCCCGAACGAGGAAGAGTTGGACGCCATGGCTGGTGATATTGTCACTGACGTCTTAAGAAACGTTACTAAATCAGAAAACCTTCATTCAGACTTCATTTCTCCTGACGAGTCTGAGGAAAAGGTGGATGGTTCCGTGGCCGATGAAAGCTTGACCACGAAAACTCCATACAGCCCACAAGCCAAGAATCACCAAATGCCGACTATACCGTGGATAATCTTTGTTAAGGAGTACAAGGTGGACCAAGGTGATAAGCCTCGGGAAGTTAACCCTCGCATTACCAAACCCAAAGGGAACGCTGACAGTGAGAAGGAAGTGGAAGTGACCGGTGGGCAAAACTTAAAAGGAGACGCTATGGTCCCTGGAATGAAGACTGGAGGTTTCCAACTCGAAGCTGACCGCCCCTTGGTAAGCGCAGAGGGTGGATGTGAACGCCACAAGGAAGGGGTACCCGGTAGATCTCACCGACTCAAGGGAAGGTCAAAGGACAGATTTGATCTTCTCGTACGAAGGACCCTTGGCCAAGATGACCTTTTGAAACTCGGACTTGAGATTAGCAAACGGAACGCCAATATTTCAACTCGCCACAGCTTTCATAACATTTAAACATACTTTCAACCGCTTTAATCGACCGCATTATATATTTGTACATATGTATATGTTTTTTTTTTGTATTTCCCTGTATATTGTTGACCATTAACTGGACAAATAAATTATTGACTCTTTATTCAATTCCGAAGGTTCTGTTATTTTTAAATCTAAGCTTGTCAAACAGCTGTTGATTAAAGTGACATGAGCTGCCAAAATTCTAACTTTTTTCGTGAATTCCAAGTCACAAGAGAAGTTCAGCGTTTGAAGCAGCTTGAAAAACTATATAAAGGATTGACGTTGAAATACAGAAATATCGGTAAGTGCAGGAAGAAACGAAGGTATCGGCTGATGCCGGACAAAAGCCAAATAACCTGGAGCCTGTTTCACAAAGCCGCGTAGATGTATTTTTTGCGTAACTTTCATACTAACGTATCTCTACAGTATGGGTTCCGAGGGCATTTACGTAAAAACTTTGTGAAACAGGCTCCAGGATGTATGGCAACATTTGTTTTTTTCTTGCGGGGGAGGGGATGAGGGAGGGGGGGGGGGGGTTACTTGGCAAACTATATGAGCGTACATACCTAAGATTGGTATAAGCGCAAAGGTTTTTTTTATAAAAATGACGAACAATTAGCTAATTCTGTTTTAACGAAATTTTCCCCATATTTGACAGCTCATGCCACTTCGATATTCACCGCTGTATGGAAAGGAAGGACTACACTCAAACGAAAATGATCTAACACTAATTTTAACCATTAAAGCGACACGCTGCCTAAGGTTGTTGTGGATTTTCGTTGATCTTCAAATTAGTACTAGATACAAAGTAATCAATCTCCGATAAAGGATTACAAGTCGATTTTCTGCCAAACGATACGTTCAAATTTAGAAAATCTCTTGTTGATATAGTTGTCTGACAGTCACAAGCAATGGCCGAGGCGGCATCACACACAGATACAGGGAAGTGTATTCAGCCACGCAGGTAAAATGGGTCAATCCTCATAACAATAACAAAGAAGACAAATTCAATATCCATACAGCCTACGTCTTTTAACTATTTGACTATAAACTGCATCGCATCTTGTTTTTCCTCGTTAGAAGATTGGCCGGAAGAAAGAGAAATAGCAAAATTTCCGCGGGCCGTAATTATTTACACTAAATGTCTCGATGGTACATGCATGACATTCAGTGGCGGATTTAGGGGAGGGGGGAGTAGGAAAAGCTTTATATGGAGCTAAAATCACATTTACATTTTTCGTACAGTTGCCTCATTTGTACGGGCAGTGCCTACACTGTAACCGTTTACCGTCAATTCTACAGTAGAATATTTTAAAATTAACGGTAAATTGCCGTTTTATACTTCAGTGGAAGCTTTACGGTCGTGTACCGTAAAATAACTTTGAGACAGAGTTGTCGTTTCCGAGCTAACGAGATCTGATCTCCTCGGTTGTTTCCGTGAAGGATTCGTCCAAAATACGTCATTGCGGATCAAAGGGAGCGAAAAGAACGGAAGTGCGCACGCGCACACCGAAGCGCTAGTAAGGCATGGAAATGTGGCCATCATCCTTCCATATTCGATGTTAGTGTAGTGGTTAAAGGATACGGTTATGGCTAGTTCGCATATAGTTCTGCGCAGCTCCTGTATGGGAGGTTAGAGGTTCGAATCCCGCCGTAGGTGATTTAATTTAAGAAAAGTTTGTCATTATAGGCTAAGATAGTTAATTTAACATAGCTGTATTTGAAAGCGTAGATTGAGATACCTGCCCTAAGTGAGAATTTTCATCATTTTTTCAATTTTTTTCAAATAAATATATGTTTGTCAACTTGCAGAAGTAGTCAGTTTTACTATTTCGTTGGGGGTACATAACATTTGAAAATCTACATTAACAGATCCCTGCTTGGGTTGACGATTTTAAGTCCTGTATTTCTTAGCCTGCTGATTTCATAATGTTTTTTCACATTCACTGATTAGGAATGTGGCTAGTTGATTTTACGGTATACCCTTATTTTTACGGTAGAAAGTTGGCATGAAACAAGAAAAAATGAAGAAAACGACCAGCCAACATCGCTCGAACGGTATTATGACGACCCTTTCGGCTTACGGATTGACGCTTGCGCAGAAGCTTCGTTGTATGGCAAAATGGCGTTAAATTGAGTTTTTACATCAATCTGACGTCAGAATCGTGTTCATTTTGTCTTTGACGTAATGCAAAAGAGGCCTGTCACAGCGACCGTAACAGAGAAATGACGCCAATGCCATGCAATTCGAACAACGTCATAAACACGTCGTTCTAAGCCGAAAGGGTCTATAGAAGCATAGACGATCAGTAAACGTGTCTGTTACGCAACAATTAAACCAGCGTCACAGACGTTACTATAGTAGAAGTCACAACTTGATTCGTTCTTCACAACTCTGACACTCAGAGATCACTGAGGATTCTTACACGGACATATATATTTGTTCAATAGAGACAAGATGGGTTGGAATTGTTTTCAACCCGAAGACAAAGGTCAGTAAAAAATGAATGGTTAGTTATATATTGTACGTATAGTGATTAAACTGAATATAGAATGTCATAACCGAGAAATCTGGGCTCTGCGTTCGTCTATAGGCTGCAAACGTCATGGGGTGTAGGCCTATATTAGATTCTTAGCACTAGTGAGGCCGATTTTTTGGGCTAAGAATTTCACTGAAGAGACAGCAGTGGACGACTAAGGAGCAGTTCAAACTGCAAAGGACGGGGCCTATATATAATATAGTTTGTAGCTTGTAAGATGGAGTTTATAACCTTGTAGTTTGCTAGTTGTGAGATGGAGTTTATGGTTGTTTTGTTCGTTGTTTGTTACATAGTTTTGTCTGTCCGGGGTGGGGGGGGGGGGGGGGGGGTGGAGAAAGCAAAATGTATGTGGTTCAATCTCAGTCCACCGATGTTCTTGCCATAGTTAAGATGCGTAACCATTGTCAATGTGTTACAAAAGGATTCCAGAAATTCTACTGACCAAGGCTAAGCTCTTGTCAGTCGTCAACTTACTGAAATAGCATAGGTTTGGTTTGTTACAACAATTTATGGGGTGTAAAGGTCTAAGTGATATACCTCTTTTTAACACAATTAGAAACTTGTCTCCATGGTTATTTTAGACAAGAAGATTTTCCCTGTGCCTGTGTGTTATGGTAATCATAAATGTAATATAGTTTGGTACTCGATGCGTGTTTTTTAACCCCTAAATAAGTGAAAACTATACAACTAGCACAATCTCCAAACTGATGATTATTTCTGCGCTTGTGTGTCTCACAAATTATTTCCTTGGTTTCTCCCTTTTATTGATCGACTGTATGTAAAACAATGGCCAATTATACATTTACAATACTGGCGGAGCGTTTGGGGTTTTCTCAGTGTTGGGTCTTATTTTCTTCCTAACCAAACCTGGCGACGCCATGGTATATAAGTAAAATAATAGTGAGCGCGATCTTATTAAAACTCCTATCCCTCAACCTATAGCATAAACAAAAGTCTAATGCAAGTAAATGTTAGCAGTTGAGATTCTTGTCGATCCATTTTGCACGGAAGATATTGCGACAAGACATAACCATACCAGCAGTTTAACATGTCGCCTTTACCAAGCGCTTTCTCAGTTATGATGGCCGATAAGGGCCATCGCGTTCTCTTTTGCAAATAAGAAATAATTGCCTCTGATAGTTCATTTGCAACATAATCTGTGTTGCTATAAGACTTGGTATAAATCTTTCTCGTTTTATCCATTAGGGCCTACAGACAATCCGACAGGGCCGAGAACCATTGGAGACACTTTGAGACAGAAGTTTCCCAGATTATATAGTCTGATACAGAGAGTTAAAGGTAAATCTTCTCTTATTTAATTTATTTCCGATTTAAATTCTATTTAAAAAATTCACGAAAATCTAATGAGTATTTTCAATCGTGTGCGTAAAATATATAGATTCTTATCTCAGCGGATATCTTAGGATTACGTGTCCTTTGTTTGCATGATTTCCCAGAGTCTTTTGTCAAATTAATCGGAAGCTTTGCGTGTCCCGCAAACCAAATCCCAAGTCTGTATTCTTCAGTCTGTAAAATAATTCTGTACCGTTAGGTAGCTCACATTTGGAGCGCTTGGGCGCATGCCCAGACTACGAGTTGGTTTACTCTCAGAGTACCTAGCAATACAAATTTTCAATTTAAAATTTAAATACAAATTGTTGCCGAAAAATTAACTTCCTAACTTCTTGTGTGTGTGGGAAAATACAGAAACCCGTCTACCTTTTCCATAGTAATTCTACAGGGTTTTAAAATTGCCCTAGTTGTTTGACTCGGTTATTTCATACTACCCCCCCCCCCCCCCCCCGAGTAAATCTGGCATTGCCGCCATAATCTTATATACGGCGTAAAACACCAATCAATTAATGTTAATGTCCGATCCTATTTTCTATAACATACATTTACACCAAAGTATTATGAGTATTTATGTTTTCCGCTTTAGAAAAAGGTGCGCCGTCCAGAATCAAAAAGAGATTGAGACGAAGACACAGGATTCTGCCGGACATTTCTCCAATTGTTTCAGATGACACACAGGTCAGTTCCACAGAAAACTTAAATCCAAAGTGTGCAGCGTATAGCCGTTTTAACATTTAATTAGTTTAACCTGAGTTTATATTTATTTCAGACATGAAACCCAAGAGTGGGTAGTTCGTTCGTTGCATCATGCTGGATTTATTGTTTTCAAAATACAGTTTCAAATTTTCATGAGAATGTAAAAGCATTGCTCGTCTAATTTTCAAACGAAAAACCCAAAGCGCCCTTAATGGCAAAAAGTAAAATAAAGAGTTTAAAGGTATGAGAGAAATTGCGTATACTACATCAACTAATTCACGATTTGTTGTTGCAGAAACAATCAGAGGTCAGTATTGCGAATGCAAAAGAAAGCCCGAAAATTGCAAAACACGACGGAAAGGCCAGATCGCCACGAAGACTCACAGCTCATCATACAGACGATGGTAATAACCCTAACGCAATATCCCTTGGAGAGACAGTTCCCACACCCGAAGATGGCGAGAAAGAAAGTTCCCAAGTAAAGAGAACTGCATCCCCCAACGAAGAGGAGTTGGACGCCATAGCTGGTGATATTGTCAGTGACGTCTTAAGGAACGTTACTAAATCAGAAAACCTTCATTCAGACTCCATTTCTCCTGACGAGTCTGAGGAAAAGGTGGATGATTCCGTGGCCGATGAAAGCTTGACCACGAAAACTCCATACAGCCCACAAGCCAAGAATCATCAAATGCCGACTATACCGTGGATAATCTTTGTTAAGGAGTACAAGGTGGACCAAGGTGATAAGCCTCGGGAAGTTAACCAACGCATTACCAAACCGAAAGGGAACGCTGATGTGCTCGCTGACAGTGAGAAGGAAATAGTTGCGAACAAGGGAGTGACCGGTGGGCAAAACTCCAAAGGAGACGCTATGGTCCCTGAAATGAAGACTGGAGGTTTCCAACTAGTAGCTGACAGCCCCTTGGTAAGCGCAGAGGGTGGATGTGAACTCCACAAGGAAGGGGTACCCGGCAGATCTCACCGCCTCAAGGGAAGGCCACACGACAAATCTGATCTTCCCGTAAGAAGGACCCTTGGCCAAGATGACCTTTTGAAACTTGGACTTGAGATTAGCAAACGGAACGCCAATATTTCAACTCGCCACAGCTTTCATAACATTTAAACATACTTTCAACCGCTTCAATCGACCGCATTATATATTTGTACATATGTATATGTTTTTTTTTTTGTATTTCCGTGTATATTTTTGACCATTAACTGGACAAATAAATTATTGACTCTTTATTCAATTCCCAAGGTTCTGTTATTTTTAAACCTAAGCTTGTCAAACAACTGTTGATTAAAGTGACATTAGCTGTCAAAATTCGAACTTTTTTCATGTATTCCAAGTCTCAAGACAAGTTCAGCGTTTGATGTAGCTTGAAAAAACTAAAGGATTGATGTTGAAATACAAAAATATCTGTAAGTGCAAAAAGAAACGAAGGTATCGGCTGACGCCTGGCAAAAGCCAAATAACCTGGATATAACGCAACATTTTTTTTGAGGGGGGGGGGGGGGGGGGGGGGGATGTTACTTGCCAAACTATATGAGCGTACATACCCAAGATTGGTATAAGCGCAAAGGTTTTTTTTTATAAAAATGACTAACAATTAGCTAATTCTGTTTCAACGAATTTTCCCTATATTTGACAGCTCATGCCACTTCGATATTCACCGCTGTATTGAAAGGAAGGACTACACTCAAACGAAAATGATCTCAACTAATTTTAACCATTAAAGGGACACGCCGCCTAAGGTTGTATTGGTTTTTCGTTGATCTTCAAATTAGTACTAGATACGAAGTAAGCAACCTCCGATAAAGGATTACAAGTCGATTTTCTGCCAAACGATACGTTCAAATTTAGAAAATCTCTTGATGTTCCCTAAACTGGGGTAACTTTGAACGGCGGGGTATCTTTGAACAGTCAAAGATGAAA
The DNA here is from genome assembly GCA_963971465.1 of Lepidochitona cinerea. Taxonomy (NCBI): domain Eukaryota; kingdom Metazoa; phylum Mollusca; class Polyplacophora; order Chitonida; family Tonicellidae; genus Lepidochitona; species Lepidochitona cinerea. Next base: position 3,009,506 of record OZ020559.1, read on the forward strand.
ATCTAAATTTTCGCTATTTGGTAACAAATACTAAGAAAAAAGGTATAATTATGCTTTAGCTTTTTCAATAATTATTACCACTTTTCTTAGTATTTGTTACCAAATAGTGAAAATTTAGATTTTCATCTTTTACTGTTCGAAGATACCCCGCTGTTCAAAGTTACCCCAATTCACGGTTATTGTTGTCTAACAGTCACAAGCAATGGTCGAGACTGCATCACACACAGATACAGGGAAGTGTATTCAGCCACGCAGGTAAAATGGGTCAATCCTCACAACAATAACAAAGAAGACAAATTCAATATCCACACAGCCTACGTCTTTTAACTATTTGACTATAAAGTGAATCGCATCTTGTTTTTCCTCGTTAGAAAATTGGCCGGGAGAAATGGACTAAGATGCTTCATAATGAATGCAGACAACTATCAATTATTCATCTACGAGGGAATAAAAAAGCTGCATAAACTGTATCGTTGTTTTAGTCAGTTACCACAATCATTTCAATTTAAAGTGGCATGAGCTGCCAAAATGTTGATATTTTGACGTAAAAATAGAATGTTGAAATTATTGGCTTTTTTTCTCAAAACGTATAATTCAGAAGCTTTTTAGTGCTTCTCGTCTCGAAAATGTAGTATAAAGTATTGTTTTGAACTAACTTTGGCTTAGAATGAATGAATGGTCGTCCCGGTTATTTCAATTTTGTTTACTTTTCGAACATGTTTTTGGCTCGCATAGGCCACATACTGTATGGATTTTCCTCATTCCAACGCCAAGTTTAGTTTTTCAATAACCTTCAAATCTTCCTACTGTCGTAACGATCAGAAATTATGAAAAAAGTGCAGCTCATGCATTTAACTGATCCTCTCCTTTAAAGAGTACCGTGCGTCTGAGGCAAACGACAGACAGACAATCCACAAATTGTATCGTCGTATTGGGAAAGTTTATCACATAGATAAATATTAGCTACCCTTTCACAACACCCTACAATAGGGTAAACTGGTGTTGGGCCGCTGTTTACATCCACCCGAAACCCTCCCGTCCGTCATGCAGACAATATATCACGGAATTGCTGCTAATTGCTCGTTATAATTGTAATGATTTCGTTGAAAATCTACCACCACAATTCATCCAAAGTCAAGTCACTCTTATTTTTAGAATTAGTAGAAATATTATGAAAAATGTAAACAATAATACACGATTAGTCCCTGTAAATGTCAGTGGCGGATTTTTTTATTTTTTTTTTGGGGGGGGGGGGGGAGAGAGAGAAGGGAGTAGGAAAAGAGAAAAAGAGAGTAGGAAAACGAAAACATCTTACATTACAATACATGTAGCATGAATTAGAAAGAAGCTTTATATGGAACTAAAATCACATTTACTTGTTTCGTATAATTGCCTCATTGGTACGGACAGTGCCTATATGTGTTGTATATTTAAAACACCAGGTTCTTGGAGAAGTGGTAAGGGGAGTGGTGGGGGCGCAAAGCCACACGAAGCTAAGCGTCCGAGGGGGCGGAGGGTTCGGAATTTTCTCTGCAAAACTATTGCACTACAATTTTAAAATTAATACAAGGGGACTTTCAAAATATACCCAGCTTTTAATAAGAAGAAACCTTCTGCATTTTTTAAATTCAGCTTGAGTATTGTTCACACTGAATATCACTAATTTATTTTCTAATATTATATAATATAATTATAAAATTGATATTTAGCGTATGCTTTAGTTATTAATAGCATGTTGTTGCTGTACAATATTACCAGAAGTCTATGAGTGTTCATAGATTTCTGATATTACTTATTAGTTGTAGAGGAATGTTCGCTTGTTATCATAATTAGCAATGGTTCATCACAATAAATTTAGATGGGGTCATTAACTTGTAGATGGCTGTGATGAAAACTGTGGACCATGGGAGAGGAGAGAATAAATGGACTAAAGCTTTGCTGCTGCATGAATTATTCCAGAGTTAAGGATGAATTTTCGCCCAAAAATCTCAAGCTGTCGTTTTAAAGCTAGGCCTATACAGAACTCCAAACTGCCATTAGGTCCTATAATGTTGACATTGTTTTGAAATTGTTACTGAGATAATTGTAAACGTAAACAGACAGAACATATACACAGTTCAATTTTGATTAATTTTTTTCCTCAAATAAAGTAAGCAACCGATAATTCATTATCAGGGGCTTGAACAAAAACAATTTTCTAACGTTTTATTTAGGTTGAATCTAAAATACTTGATTAAAATATTTCGAGAGGGAATAGAAGTATCACGCTTGATTATGATTTTGTTTTTAGTTTTTTAGTTTTGGTTTAATTTTTATTTCTATATATTTTTTCAACTCACTTTTCAAAATTAACAAAAAAAGAAAAAAAAAGTTCTTGGCAACGATGGGCCACCATAGAGGACGGTTGATTTGTGTCACACTCGTTGTAAAAAAAAAACAAAAAAAAAACAGCCCACGTCATTCTTTGTTGATATGTTATTATATCCGAATTTCGAAAGTGAAAATCTCGTACAAGATCAAAGAACGGTAACTCCTGCAAACCGTACTTTAGGTTTTCACGGTTAATAGCTTCCTTTGATAAACAAGTCAGAAAAGAAAATGGCGATGAACGGCATGATTCAGGAAAGTTTTTGGAGCAACGGACCGAAACCTGGGGCGTTTTACAACTTCCCCGGTACGAATACGACTCCACAAAGCGGTCCCATCAAGAAAACATTGTAAGTCATTGGATGTTGCTTGGCAGCATTTTAAACCCCGTTCTTATTAACTGTGACTTGCGGAAAAATCGGTGTTTGAGTGAACTATGTAGTGCTCAGTTTCCGTTATATCGGTTTGATCGATTTTGCATTGTTTAAAAAAAAAAGTAAATGTCAGAAATAACGGAGTTGTGAGGTCAGAATATAAAATTTGTAGAAATGGTAAAGAACAGTTTGGGGAAAGTGGCCGATCGACGGGTTGTCCATCGAACGACGGAGAATAGAGCCCGTCGATCGGTGGTCCTCTCTATCGCCGTATCGGGTCATCCTAATGTCTAATTGTAGAAAACAATGGTCTAACCAGCTGAGAGCGGTGACCATTGTAGAAGGGACGCCATTTTGTCGTAGTTACAGTCCGATGATTTTTTAGCTCTGGCCCCTATTTTCCTACGAAAAAATTGTTTACCGATGCAATAAATGCCTTAAAATGAATGACCAACCTTTTCTGTCTTAGTATCCATTCCCCTTTTGTCGAACTATAGGCTTGGGTTGTTGCATTCCATCGATATAGAAAGTGGGTTGGAACATTTTCCCGCAATCAAGGCGGCCATATTGTCTGTGGAATCATGGTTAATTTCGTAAATTTAAAAATGGCTTCCTCCCGTAGCGTTCCGCCCTTCGGGCGTCACAATAGTCAATAACGCTACATACCGGAGCTACCTAATGTCTGGCCTAGGACCAGCCGGCTTATATACAACGATTACTTGCTTTATACATTGAACTATCAAGTTCTACGACAACAGTGCATGTCCCAAGCTTGTTGTTAATGGCTAGTTCTACCTTCAAAGTCAGCTCGCCGCGTGCACCAAAGCCAGTGAAATTTATTTCTTAAAAGTCCAAAACAAATTGCGCCATTTTAAGAGGCTTTGAAGGCCATCGAAAAACTAAATGATTGGCGTTGGAATGAGGAAAATCCATACAGTAGCCTGTACAAACCGAAATTAGGGATACAAACCTTACGATTGCGCATCTCATCACGCCGGTAGCTGAACTGAATCTGAAACTTGCCACAAGCCTTACCTGGATTTCGTGACGTCATTTAGTCTTCAAAAAAATTTGCTTAAAACCATTTCTCAGACTTTAATACGTTAACCGATTAGAAACAACCTCACCAGGGTTTCAACTTTGTTTTTGAACAACAACAACAGACATAATTCCTCACTTATGATCAGCTTTCTTGTAAATTAGGACAAAGAAGAAAGCACAGGTTAGAGAGTATGGCCTGTAAATCTTGTAACCACATTATTCCGTTGAATTTTTTTATTCAAATTTTCTGAGAATTGCTATTTTCTGGGTTAGAACTGAGCTACCTACAACCGGGAACACGACGAGTTGCTTATGAAATATTTAAAGTGTGAGAACAGTCCGAACGAAAACTCGTACATTTTCCCCATGTTAAAGAATGCTGTGAGAAAATGTACCAGTGTTCCTATCTTTGAAAATTCACTAATCTGAGTTATTCCCCCTAATTATTTTTTTATATGACACAAGGGGGCCAAGTGGCTTGCCACCAGAACTAAAGTTGTATGCAACAATCTAATGAAGGGAAACTTCAATTCAATCTTGATGATTTACAACTTCCCAAAGGCAAGTTCTATACTCCTCTTAGTGACTGCAAGATTACCATTCGTGGATTGGTGGGCGAATTTGTGAATTTCTGAACACTTTATTATTTCTTTTCCTACCCCTACCAAAATAGTGTTCGAAAAGTAAACTAAATTTAAATAACTGGGACGACCATATATTCATTCTAAGCCAAAGTTAGTTCAAAATATGATTGAAACAAGATATATCAATTAGGGAAAAAAGATGCACAGACTTTGTCCAAATCGCCCAAGAGAGCAGTGTACGTTTTAACTTTGTACATTTATTTTGTTCGAATAACAGAATATTGAGTTTTCTGAAGAATATCCACAGCTTATTTTCTGTGTTTGATTTCTGCGTTTGATTTCTTTGTTTGATTTCTGTGTTTGATTTCTGTGTTTGATTTCTGTGTTTGATTTCTGTGTTTGATTTCTGTGTTTGATTTCTGCGTTTGATTTCTTTGTTTGATTTCTGTGTTTGATTTCTGTGTTTGATTTCTGTGTCAGCCCCACCATTGATTGTTTGCAGATACCCTACGGTGACGAATACCTCTGTGTTAGGGATAGTGTTTGATGGCGGCGTTATGCTCGCAGCTGACATGCTGGGTTCATACGGCTCACTGGCAAGGTTCAGAAACTGCTCCCGCTTAATGAAAGTCAACAACTGCACAGCGATGGGCGCTGGCGGAGACTATGCAGACTTCCAGTACATTAAAAGTGTCGTCGAACAAAGAGTGTAAGTTTTATATTCTTTATGCCAACTATGCCAGTAAATAAAAAAATTACTGAATTAATAAATTAACGACACTGATTGACCCGAAAAACGTGACAGGCTGCATTTGGTTTCTATGCGACGTGTGGGAGTCGTACAATTTTCAGAAAAGGTAGTCTTATCGCTGACATTGCAGGTTATAACCATACAAGATATGATAAGCTGGCAAGGGAAGTAATTTACTAATACATGTATACTTCTTCCTGTCATTTTCAAAATGCCAATGGCATGCTCCACTGAAAATCAAACTTTTGTCTGACAGATTCATCTTCAGTGTATTTTCTACCAATGGGTCGCGGGGTCAAATCCCACTCAGTCCAAAAAAATTGGAAAATTTTCTGACGGTATTTGAACGACTTATGTGGGATGGTTGCCAGTATCCAGCGGAATGTCGTGGGTTTCCTCCGGGCATAGAGCCCGGTTTCCTCCCACAATAAAACTGGCAACGCCGCCATATAAGTGAAAATATCTTGAGTGCGGCGTAAAACACCAAACAATCAATCAATCAGTGTATTTTGGGATCCTGCTTCCAATTCATGTAACTGTGTTTAATAAATTGATTTGTTGTCTGAATTTCAGTATAGATGAAGAATGTTTAGATGATGGTTTTACTTACACTCCATCAACTCTCTTCTCCTGGTTAACCAGAGTTATGTACTCAAGGAGAAGTAACTTTAACCCTCTTTGGAACTCTCTAATTGTTGGAGGGATGGAAGAAGGTCAACCGTAAGTCACTAGCCTTTACTTCTTCTTAAAGCGGCATGAGCTGCCCAAATTCACACTTTTTTCCTAATTTCTGATCTTCACGACAGTAAGAAGCTTTGAAAGCCATCAAAAAACTAAAGAATTGGCGTTGGAATGAGGAAAATCCATACAGTATGTGGCCTGTACGAACCAAAAACGTGTTCGAAAAGTAAACAAAATTTAAATAACTGGGACGACCATTCATTCATTCTAAGCCAAAGTTAGTTCAAAACAATACTTTATCGTACATTTTCAAAACTAGAAGCACTAAAAAGCTTCTGAACTATACGTCTTGAGAAAAATAGTCAATGATTTCAACATTCTGTCAAATATCAATATTTTGGCAGCTCATGCCACTTTAACATTCAAAACATTGAGGTTTAATCTTCTCTCATTTACCTTCAACATTTGCTAACAGTTCTAATAAAAAAACAAAAGCAAGCAGGCCTTAATAATGGACTCCTACATAGAGATTTGGCATCCTCACACACACCGTCCCAACCAGTGGAGTTTCTGCCTTTAATTCTGACATCAATTGTTTAGTATTTTAAGCACTGATATCATTGTGACAACACAAGCTCATGAATTAAAGGGGAAGAAAATAGAAAATACTTTATGGTGCAGAAGAAGCGTGCTTATTTTTCCTTTCCAACAGTACCAAACACATATTTTTTGCTATTTTTTCATGGGACATGATGCAGTGTATAAAATACCGTACTAAGTTACATACACAAAAGAAATTGGTCAACTTTCAAAATCTCCCATTTAAACCCAGGTTAATTTCACTGTCTTCAAATCATTCCCATCTCCAGAAAATTGTTTTTAGTTTCTCAAAACTTACATTAAATTATAAAGAAAGATTTGAGGTAAATGTGACTAGCAAAAAATGGTCTGCGTATCATATTGGTGAGCTACGAAGGCCCTGAAGAGGACGAATTTAACCTACATGTAGGCTTAAATGGCAGATTTTGAAAGTTGACCAATTTGCTTTGCTTATTAAGGTCTTTTATTAACTTCACTGTCAGGAGTAAAAAAAATCTCAAAAATATGTGTTTGGTACCGTTGGAAAGGAAACATTAGCGCGCTCCTTATGAACCCTAACGGGATTTTTTGTTTTCTACCCCTTTAAAGTTGAAATGTTAACAGCTAAATGGCACTTTAATAATACTATCATGACATTACTCTGTATTCAGATTCCTGGGTTACATTGATAAGATTGGAACAGCTTATGAAGCCAAGACGGTGGCCACTGGATACGGGGCATATATAGCACAGGTTTGTCTAACAATCTCTCACTGGTAGTTCAAATACAGATACGGATGAGGAATCATGTGTGGATAAACAGCTTCTTGGTTTATTGGGTCGTGACAGCGTTATAATGTTGTTCTTTTTAAATTCATTGTAAATTATTGTTTCTATTCACTTAAAGTAAAAGAACATGATGGTGAGTGAATGTTTTGTGGGTTACATTTTGGTGTATCTTTGACAACTTTTCTATGAATGGTTATTGGACATTGGGTTAAGGTTTAATGACCAGTTTTTACTTATTTATTGTGCAAAAAAGCCTTAGTCAATCCCTCAGTTTGTCAATTTTCAGTTAGTTAATCCCTCAGTTTGTCAATCTTTCAGTTAGTTAATCCCTCAGTTAGCCAATCCTTTAGTTAATTAATCCATCAGTTAGTCAATTCCTCAGTTTAGCCAATCCCCCAGTTAGTTAATCCCTTAATTTAGTAAATTTCTCAGTTAATTCCTCATGTTACTGCCAGCTGATAATGCAGTGTACAATCTTTGTAACCTATTGATGCTGTGATTTCAGCCTTTGTTACGTGATGCTCTAGAGAAGAATCCCAATCTAACAGAACAACAAGCTACAGAATTAATGGATCGATGTCTGAAAGTTCTATTCTACAGGGATGCTAGGTCATTGAATAAGGTGAGATACAGGTCAAAATAGAATTTACAGGAGGTTTTTTTTACAATGATATTCATTTCCAGGGAGCTATGAGTCATGCTTGTTTTATTTCCCATTTTATAACTAGCATCAATGAAAGTACATGTATAAGCCTTCCAAGATGGCGGACGTGCAAGCTACCGTGTCTATCGTTCTTACTTTTTTAATAGTGTTCTCCGGTAATGGACCTACGTTTCAGAGATATGTTGTGAGCTATAAGTGGATCAACGTATGCAGTAAGCAAACTAAAAGTTACAGTGGCAGCAGAATTGCATTTTATGCGAATTCATCAGCAACTTTTCAAACTGTAGCTGTGACATGGGAACAACAACAACAGCTGTTAAAACATTTTGCACTCTGCGGAGATGTACATTGTAATCCAGGACCAACTACCATGCAAACATCAACAATCAACAAAGACTCAAGACAGATCGCTACAGTGAGTGCTTATTTTCAAAATTCACAAAGTGTCTGTAACAAATTACAGGGATTTCAAAGATATGTAGCTGAAAATAACTTCGATCTGCTATGTTTGACCGAGACCTGGCTTCATAATGGCGTACTGGATTCGGAAATAATTGACCTGCAGCAGTACTTTATAGAACGTCGTGACAGGGCAGATACCCTATCAGAAAAGAAGACAGGAGGGGGTGTATGCATTGCTTTGAAAAATAATTTAGTTTATAGACGTCGAAAAGATCTTGAGGGCGAGAGAGAAATTGTGTGGATAGAGATCAACCTAATAGGCAGAAAACTGTATGTGGGATGTGTTTATATGCCACCAGATAAGATTGGCGTATGTTTGGAAGATTTTTATAACTCCCTCCAGAGACTGTCATTATAGCCTGTAATGTCAACGATCTTATTCTTGTATACGGAGATTTCAACCTAAGAGACATACGGTGGGTAAACGGCAACAACTCAGCCAAGCCAGACACCTGGACTTCAGCTAATTCAACACGCTTTCTGGAGATATGCACAGAATATAACCTTGTGCAGTTCACCAGTCAGTCGACACATGAGAACAATGTACTGGACTTGGTACTGGCTAACTTCCAGACAGTGACAGTTAGTGTATGTGAGAAGGCAGTGAAGTCTCGCCATGAAGCACTTATTGCTGATGTCATAGTCCCTTCTCGAACTGTTATATGCAATACTGCTAATAGACATGTGTTCAACTTTAAAAAGGCGGATTTTGTACATATGAGACGCCTGTTGTCACTTATACCATGGTGTGTACTGAATCCTATGAAACATGTTAATGATTCTATTGATTTCTTTTATGATGTTCTCTATAGTGTTATAGACGAATGTGTGCCAAAAATTAGGATTCGAAAAAAACGATTCCCCCCCTGGTATGACAACGACCTAATCTGTTTGTACAAAGAAAAAGCTAAAGCACACAAAAAGGCAAAACAAACTAATCACCCAGATGACCGATTTAATTTCTGTGAGCTGCGCTCGGAGTTCAAATCCTTACAAACCTTAAAATACACAGAATACCTTGATTCCATTGAGCAAGGGGTGAATAAAGATAGTAAACGTTTTTGGTCGTATGTTAAGAGCAAATATAAGGGATCGTCAATCCCAAACAATGTTTTTTATAACGGACAACATAGTTGTAAATATGAACAGATCACTGAGCTTTTCTCGGATTTTTTTAACTCTGTATATTCAAACAGCCACCCTGATGTTATTCCTGATTTTAAAGATGTTATAAATGACAGTCTGTCTTCCATAGTTTTTAAGCCAGGTGATATATTTAATGTTTTAGTTAAAACGGACCCCAGGAAGGCATGTGGCCCGGATAATATATCGGGTATAGTATTGAAAGAATGTGCTGAAGAATTAAGTATTCCCCTCTGTATTATCTTTAATAAAAGCCTTTCAAATGGATTTTATCCAGACGTTTTTAAAATAGCCAATGTCATACCCATTTTTAAAAAAGGGGACAAGCATAATGTGGAAAACTACAGGCCAATATCCCTTTTGCCATTGTTCTCGAAAGTTTTTGAAAAGATAATTAGTGAAAAATTAACAGCACATGTGAACAACTATATTGTAGATTCTCAGCATGGTTTTTTCCCTGGTAGATCAACTTCTACTAATTTACTTGAGTATGTCAATAAAATAACTAACTGTATTGATAAACAGTGTCAAATTGACAGCTTTTATGTTGACCTTTCCAAGGCTTTTGATACCATAAATCATAAGTTATTGTTACATAAGTTGAAGAGATATGGCATAAATGGGTCTTTATTAAAATTACTATGTTCATATCTGACAAACCGTAAGCAATCTGTCTTAGTCAATGGTTTTAAATCGTCTTGTACATCTGTAGTATCAGGGGTTCCCCAAGGTTCTATCCTGGGACCCTTGCTCTTTACCATTTTCATAAATGATTTACCCACGGTTATTCTTCATTCAGATATATCTATTTATGCAGATGATTCGAAGATATTTAGGGAAGTGAGAAATATAAATGATTGTACTAAATTACAGGACGATGTTTCAAGAGTCAATCTTTGGTGTGAAAGATGGCTCATGAAAATTAATTCAAACAAATGCTCTGTAATAAGTTTTACCCGCAAAAAGCAATCTGTTCACTTTGAATATGTTCTTAATAACACTGTTGTAGAGCGGGTATGGGAGATAAATGATCTCGGTGTGGTACTTAAATCAGATCTTAATTTTAACTCTCATCTTGACCGGATTTGCAAAATGTCTTTTAAAATGCTGGGTCTCATAAAACGTTCCTGTAAAGATTTTAAAACCACTGAATCTTTCAAATCCTTGTATGTATCTCTTGTTAGATCACGCCTTGAATATGCTTCTGTAGTATGGTCCCCTCATACTAAGTCAGCCATTGCCAAGTTGGAACGTGTGCAAAGAAGTTTTGTTAGGTTTCTGTGTTATAAAACTAATGTTGATTTTAATACTATAGGCTACACGCATGCATGTAAACTCTTTAACTTAGAGTCATTGGAAACGCGTAGAAAACTGCTTGATGTCACTTTTGTACATGGAATTTTAAATAACCGCTTTAACTCGCCCTATTTATTGCATCTTATTCATTTTTATGTCCCATTAAGACAACTACGCACAAGACAACTATTCTTAATTTCTAATAGCAAAACAAATGTTAAAAAATTTTCTTTTATTAATAGAGCGCTTGGCTGCTGTAACACATTTTTAGAAAATACTGGAGCTGACATTTTTGAATCAATCTGCACTTTTAAGAAGCAAGCAAAGCAGTTTTTAAGTAATCAATAAACAATCAGTATAATTTTATATATTTATCTATTTATTTTAGGCTATATATATATATATTTCTCTTGTTACTCTTTAAACTTTATCTCATTTTTTACATCACTTTTTATTTATTTATCTTGTTTTTACGCAAGTTTTGCTGCTTTACAATTTTAATTTTACAATTTTTATAAGTACTATTACTATCATTAATATTATTACTGCTGTCCGAATTTTGTTACTTTTATTCTCCTTGCTACCTGTTGTTTTCTTTATCATGTTTGTACATAGTTTTTATTGAGGTCTGTATTGGGTCCCGAACCTGTTGGCCTGTCACTTAATAAATAAAAAAAAAAAAAAATAAAAAAGTTAAAACTGTTTAGAATTATTGAAAAAATTGTTGCATTCTAATGGGAAATAATAAAGGCATCACCGGTCCACAAGGTAAGTTTGCGTGAACAACTCAAGCTTTCATAATCTGCCTTCATCAACTGTTATTTACAAAAGCTTAACTGAGTTTTGATCCTTAGGTTAATACTGTTTTCAATGTTTTGTTTACTACAACAGATATGTTAACATGAATACACAATGTTGAATATACCAATTTCATTTTTTAGACTCTACCTAAATACTTAGGAGAAATCAAAAAGTAATAACTACATGTATATGATTTTTATCTTCATCATACCTGTTTAACATGTTATCCCACCTCAAACTGAATACTTCCTGTTGATTGGTTCAAACCGGTCACGTGGAGACGTGTATATTTCCATATTACGTCGCCATGCTGATCCATACAGGGCAACTATAATATATGGCGCTCAACGTCATGTCTAGACACTTGTCAGTCGGGTCTGTTCGTGCCATACATATTAGAAAATACCTTTGGAGTTCACTTTCTGCCTTTTATGAAAGCCAATTTTCGAAAAGAAGGCTTGAATTTCGTACAATTTAGGTCTTCGGTGGAATAAATTTCGTTACAGGGTTTGTTCGAGGGTGAATACGGAAATATATGGGGTCAGCAAACAGTATATTGAGCTTGTCTAACGCCTCGCCCAATATTCAGTTTACTGACCCCATATATTTCCGTATTCACCCTCGAACAAACCCTGTAACTAATAGTATTGAGGTCCCTGGCAAAGTAGTAAGGAAACTCTGTAAATATTCATGGTGTAATCTCAATATTTTGACTTTAATTAAGTCATTGTCAGGAGAATATTTACTGAGTTTTCTTACTACTTTATTATGTTAAGTTGTTCAGTGCATCAAATACCTGGCAAAGGCTGGAGGGTTTTCTCTTTGACTAAACCTGGCCCAGACACCATAGAATTGAAATAATCCTGTGTTTGACATCAATCAATCAATGATAAAAAAATTTAAGTCATCACCACGTCCTCAGTTTGTTTTTTTTTAACAACACGAGCTTTCGACACCTGGGCCGGTGTCTTCGTCAAGTGTAACTGATGACTAATTACAGATATTGAATTACAGTCACAGTTTCTCAGTTACACTTGACAAAGGCACCGGCCCAGGTGTTGAAAGCTCGTGTTGTTAAAAAAAGAAACTGAGGACGTGGTGATGTCTTAAAAATTGTTATCATTAGTATGGAACCCACGTTTAAAGAGAGTTTCAAACATTTCTTACATCAATCAATCAATCAATCAATCTAATGTTATATTTCAGTATCAACTGGCTATAGTGACCAAAGAGGGTGTACAGATTAAAGGTCCCCTCAAGTCTGAAGCTAACTGGGATATTGCTCATCTTGTCAGGTCAGTTATCTCCCCTTTAACTCCTAATGCAATAAATTAACATGTTTAATATGACCGGATGAAGTTTATCTCTTTTTGACAATTTCGTCGTCTATTCCCAGGTCATCTTTGGAAACTGATCTCTCCTTTAATAACCCAGCAAAGGGTTTAAGAATTTAAAGTGTCATGAGCTGCCGAAATTCACACTTTTTTCATAATTTCTGATCGTCACAACATTAAGAAGCTTTGAAAGCCATCGAAAAACTAAATGATTGGCTTTGGAATGAGGAAAATCCATACAGTATGTGGCCTGTATGACTCGAAAACGTGCTCGAAAAGTAAACAAAATTTAAATAACCGGGACGACCATTCATTTATTCTAAGCCAAAGTTAGTTCAAAACAATACTTTATTGTACATTTTCGAGACTAGAAGCACAAAAAACCTTCTGAATTACATGTATACGTCTTGAGAAATATAGCTAATAATTTCAACATTCTGTTTTAACGTCAAAATATCAACATTTTGGCAGCTCATACCACTTTAATCAAGGTTTACTATATAATTAATATCAGAGGACATACAAAAACTTGTCCAGATTTCATCATCAGTGCATGTTGGGATGCATAACTCTGACTTATCTCCCTTGGGCTGCTATGAAAGCATTTGAATTGACTAGTCTATTTTCTCTTTCACACTTTTTTTCTCCTGAAATAAAAAGTTAAAACTATTTTGATCGGTTAATAATAATTAAAACTGCAGTTTGCATTTGTGAATCATACATTGCTACATCCTCGGATACCCAAGGTTAAATTCTCAGCAAGCTCACCCTGTAAAGTGAGCGTAAGTTTTAATCGTGGGTTCCAACGATGACATTGCTAATATACAGTAAATTTATGTATGTATATTTGAATAAATAAATGATATGACTTTGTTGAAACAGTGATGAGATACCATGATAAGGTTTGTCATTTTTAGCGGAGTAAGGGTTTTATTTGGGGTGGTTTCTCTACATTAGTATTGCATTCAATCGGAAGTCCACCACAGTTAGGGCACATTGTAAAGCTGGAGGTATCTAGTCCGGGCTTCTGACTCCAAAATCACTATTTTTATATATAAATGATATGACTTTGTTGAAACAGTGATGAGATACCATGATAAGGTTTGTCATTTTAGCGGAGTAAGGGTTTTATTTGGGGTGGTTTCTGTACATTAGTATTGCATTCAATCGGAAGTCGACCATTGTAAAGGTGGGAGGTATCCTCCTAGCTATAATTCTCAGTCGGTAGAGCGTCTGCTTCAGGCCTGGGAGATCCGGGTTCAAGCCTGGGTCGAGTCAGACCAAAGAACAGTGGTAGCTGCTTCGCTTGGCGCTCAGGAGTTAGAGCAGCGACTGGTTGGCCCGGTGTCAGTATACTGTTACTGGTTGAGGGGGGGCTTGCTGGTTGTCTTCGGCAAGTCGTCTCGGTGATGCAGCACCAAATAAAAGAGCGGTGGAAATCTGCCCTGCCACAAGGAGACACCGTCTTCATATAACTGAAATACTGTTGAGCAGGACGTAAAACCCAAATCACTCACTCACTCACTCCTTGCTATAATTAGGCATCGCCATCGTGTGGGTGAGGAGATCTTAGGTGCGGTGTAGAAACATCAGTCAGTCATCAAGAGATGTGTTATTGTTTTCTTCATTTCCAAGGCAACCTGAGTAAACCTCCTGTCATCTCCATGGTTACCACAGTAGAGGGTCAAACTGATATTTGTGAACGAACTAAAAAGCAGTTATAAAACGTGTACTGAGTTTTGGATGATCATTGACAGTTTCACCTACTCTGATAACCTATGAATGTTGGGTTTTATTTTACCTTTATGTTCATGAGCCTAAATTCATCAAGATGCCATAGAAATTGTGAAAATTTGGCTTGGCATTATTATTTGCACTTTTGCTATAGCTGTTTGTTTTGTCTGACAGACAATGGTATAGAATAGATTGATTGAGGAATAAGGGTATGGCATACATGTCTCTATAAAGGGATTAATAAAGCTGTACCTCAAACAAGATAGCTTTTCCAGCTCATAATATTTTCCACTCATTAAGCTTTGAGTCTATTGCCTTAATACATGTATTTTTGGGCAGAAAATTGACATGGCAATAGTTTTCCTTCTAATTTGGTATTCTCCCAGCTATGGCAACGCCGCCATATAAGTGAAATAATCTTGAGCGCGGCGTAAAACACCAAACAATCAATCAATCATTTTTAAATTGCAGACATTCCAAAAACAAAGTATATTTTTCATTTCTTAGCACCTGTTTGTTTTGGGTTGGAAATTTTTATTTGTTTCTGGACTTTTTTTGTTTCTGGACTTTTTTTGTTTAGTTGGTGTGGGTGAGACTATAGCCATTATAGGTCATACTGGTTTATGGGTACTTCATTTACCATTTTCTTGTAGTGTACATGTTTAATCAAACCTCGGAAAAGATTTTTTGAACGTTCGGAACCCAAATGTCCTTGTAGAATAGTTACCAGTTAGCTGTGGAAGGTTGTAGTTGTTAAGATGTACCTGTGATAGGTTGAAATGGTCACCAGGTACCCGTGGAAGGTCAGAATGGTCACCAGGTACCTGTGGAAGGTCGGAATGGTCACCGGGTACCTGTGGAAGGTTGGAATGGTCACCAGGTACCTGTGGAAGGTCAGAATGGTCACCAGGTACCTGTGGAAGGTCAGATTGGTCACCAGGTACCTGAGGAAGGTCGGAATGTTCACCAGGTATCCTGTGGAAGGTCGGAATGGTCACCAGGTACCTGTGGAAGGTCGGAATGGTCATCAGGTACTTGTGGAAGGCCGGAATGGTCACCAGGTACCTGTGGAAGGTCGGAATGGTCACCAGGTACCTGTGGAAGGTCGGAATGGTCACCAGGGACCTGTGGAAGGTCGGAATGGTCACCAGGTAGCTGAGGAAGGTCAAAATGGTCACCAGGTACCTGTTGAAGGTCGTAATGGTCACCAGGTACCTGTGGAAGGTCAGAATGGTCACCAGGGACCTGTGGAAGGTTGGAATGGTCACCAGGTACCTGAGGAAGGTCGGAATGGTCACCAGGTACCTGTTGAAGGTCGTAATGGTGACCAGGTACCTGTGGAATGTCGTAAAGGTCATCAAGTTAAAATGAAAGGTCATAATTGTCACCAGGTACCTGTGAAAGGTCGTAATGGTCACCAGGTACCTGTGGAAGGTTGGAATGGTCACCAGGTACCTGTGGAAGGTCGGAGTGGTCACCAGGTACCTCTGGAAGGTCGGAATGGTCACCAGGTACATGTGGAAGGTCGTAATGGTCACCAGGTACCTGTGGAAGGTCGTAATGGTCACCAGGTACCTGTGGAAGGTTGTCATGGTCACCAGGTACCTATGGAAGGTCGGAATGGTCACCAGGGACCTGTGGAAGGTTGAAATGGTCACCAGGTACCTGTGGAAGGTTGGAATGGTCACCAGGTACCTGTGGAAGGTCGGAAAGGTCACCAGGTACCTGTGGAAGGTCGGAATGGTCACCAGGTACCTGTGGAAGGTCGGAATGGTCACCAGGTACCTGTTGAAGGTCGTAATGGTCACCAGGAACTGTGGAAGGTTGGACATTGCCTCCTACACAGTTTTTCCAACTCATTTTGGTGTTTAATCATTTTGAGTCAAGAGTATATTGAAACATTTGGTTCTTACATATAATGATAAGCCCCAATCAATGAATCAATCATACAATTAATCCGGTGGGATTGTTCTGCAGTAAAAATGATAGAGGAGGTTCTCTAGAGGGGTCTTCTTCCATCCATATGGTGGGCCTCCGTGGCTCAGTAGGTAGAGCGTTGGACGCTCAATCCGAACAGCCTTCCACCAAGAGGTCGTGGGTTCGAATCGCACTCTGTCCCAAAAAAAAAAATTTCTGACTGGGTTTTCACTCGTGGGATGGTTGCCAGTTACCAACGGAAGGTTGTGGGTTTCCTCCGGGCATAGAGCCCATTTTCCCCCCACAATAAAAGTGGCAACGCTGCCATATAAGTGAAATAATCTTGAGCGCAGCGTAAAACACCAAACAATCAATCAATCCATCCATATGGTATTTGAAGCCCATTGTCAAAATTTTAATTAAGGAGGTTGGTACTTTTGTTACTACATGACATTAGCTATTGAGTGCCCCAATCAATCAGACACATCAAGTGAGGTTTTACTCCCATAACACTGCCATCTAAGTTAAATAATCTGAAATAGGGTGTCTCATTAGAATGGACAAACATTGTGAGGTAGTAAAGAAAAACTTGTATTTCAAATATTTACCTTATTAAGCTAGTCTCAACTCAGACATGCCTGTTTATTCATAACCTAATTTTAACAATTCTATTCTGTTTATTTTATAGTTCAAAATGTGCAGGCTATGGCGAAAATGATATAGATTGTGGGTTTGAAGTAATGAACAGATCTTTATTTTTTTAACCAGACTTCTTAACAATATATTTTACAAATGCTTTTTTTATTTTTTATTTTTCAGTGGTTTTGAATGATCTTCAAACTGTGCGGGGAAATCCGACCATCTTTATTTTCTCACTTCCAAGATACACGATGTCCAGATCACTGAATTTACTGTTTATTTCATATGAAGACCTTTCTTGGAAAACATAAGGCCGTATTTATTATCATTGGGCCTTGAAGAAGATCTATTTGTCCATGTTTGTTTCCATTCTCATTAAATGTATCATATCTTAATGACTTGAGCCTTGGGTTAGATTTTTTCCTTTCTTGGGAGCCTACATGTAGCTGCATTATTTAAGTATATGTTGGCATTTAAGCTACAAGGGGCTGTTCCTCAACACACTTTCACCTGACTTATAAAGTCCATTGCAAGGCCTTCAACATTATGTTACGTTACGACCTGGGGCCTGTCTTACAAAGCTGGCGTAAATCTTCGCATATGCCTACAACATGGACTGGTTGCAACTAGAGCTTAAGTTCCTATAGTTTTAACACTGATTTACGTCCGACGTAACTTACGCCAGCTTTGTAAGACAGGACCCAGGCGCAAAGTTACGTTGATCATAAATGTGTTGAGAAAACCACCCCCAGATTTACATTAAACCTAAGATTTGTATAATCAATGATTGGTAGTTCAACAATTCAAGTCAAAAGTTAAGACTTCTGCCAATAGTTTCGGTTCAAGACAAACTAATCTTGAGCGCGGCGTAAAACAAAAATCAATCAATCAAGACAAACTCCTGTATCAAGTTCACATGCTTCTTAGACTATTACTTTGCCGACTGAGCCACCGAGGCCTCAATCGTGTTGTGTTGAATGGTTGTCTGTAGGTGAACAACCCAGTTTTCCTCCTCCTCCTACCAATGATATAAGTGAAATAAGCTTCAACATGGCGCTAAACTGTAAACAATCAGTAGTTTTACACTTTACACTCTATTCCGGAGTTTGGACGACACTTTCAGACTCCATGGGCCAAAAAATAGCTTAACAGGCGCTGTAAGCTGTGAATGTATTAGCAGTTTATCTTTGTGATAAGAAGGATTTAATACGATAGGCGTTGTCGGCATGGTTCTCTGAGGTTCGTTAATAATTCACCACCTACCACCAACATAAATCTCGACTTTTCAATATCTAAATGGCAATACGCTCATACCGTACTTTATTAGGGGTAGTTGTTAAAGCGGAAATCATCATCGTGTTTAGGATAATCTGACGCAGTTATCTGACGCGGCAAATTTTCCAGAATTTCTTGTAGATTTGTCTTTAGTGTGCTTTCTGTACTTCCATTCATGGTAACAATCCGAAGGTCGAGGTTTAGAAAAATCTATGTAAAATTTAAGGAGTGCCTGGACGCTTTTAACCAACATATTTCTCTAAAAAACGTTGTATATTTGTGTCTAGATCAGAAAACATATGTATTTACGGTGTGCAAAAAAAAGTTTACTATACAATAAGCAAATGGTCTTAGTTTATATGAAAATGTACTGCCCGCACTTGTTAATGAACTGATATATATAACAACTAACACACAGTTTACCGATGTGTATTGATATCAACTTGGACTCGCCCAGTGTAAGTCATTGAGTGTCGACTGAAACAATGTTCTTTGACCCGCCCATTGTAAACCATTGGGTGCCGACTAGAGCAATGTTCTTTGACCCGCCCATTGTAAACCATTGGGTGCCGACTGAAGCAATGTTCTTTGACCCGCCGATTGTAAACCATTGGGTACTGACTAAAGTAATGTTCTTTGACCCGCCCATTGTAAACCATTGGGTGCCGACTAGAGCAATGCTCTTTAACCCACCGATTGTAAACCATTGGGTGCCGACTAGAGCAATGTTCTTTCACCCGCCCATTGTAAACCATTGGGTGCCGACTAGAGCAATGTTCTTTGACCCGCCCATTGTAAACCATTGAGTGCCGACAAAAGTAATGTTCTTTGACCCGTCCATTGTAAACCATTGAGTGCCGACTGAAGTAATGTTCTTTGACCCGCCCATTGTAAACCATTGGGTGCCGACTGAAGTAATGTTCTTTGACCCGCCCAGTGTAAACCATTGGGTGCCGACTGAAGTAATGTTCTTTTACCCGCCCATTGTAAACCAATGGGTGCCGACTGAAGTAATGTTCTTTGACCCGCCCATTGTAAACCATTGAGTGCCGACTGAAGTAATGTTCTTTGACCCGCCCATTGTAAACCATTGGGTGCCGACTGAAGTAATGTTCTTTGATCAGCCCATTGTAAACCATTGGGTGCCGACTGAAGTAATGTTCTTTTACCCGCCCATTGTAAACCATTGGGTGCCGACTAAAGTAATGTTCTTTGACCAGCCCATTGTAAACCATTGGGTGCGACTGAAGTAATGTTCTTTGACCCGCCCATTGTAAACCATTGGGTGCCGACTAAAGTAATGTTCTTTGACCAGCCCATTGTAAACCATTGAGTGCCGACTGAAGTAATGTTCTTTGACCAGCCCATTGTAAACCATTGGGTGCCGACTGAAGTAATGTTCTTTTTCCCGCCCATTGTAAACCATTGAGTGCCGACTGAAGTAATGTTCTTTGACCAGCCCATTGTAAACCATTGAGTGCCGACTGAAGTAATGTTCTTTGATCAGCCCATTGTAAACCATTGAGTGCCGACTGAAGTAATGTTCTTTGATCAGCCCATTGTAAACCATTGGGTGCCGACTGAAGTAATGTTCTTTGACCAGCCCATTGGGTGCCGACTGAAGTAATGTTCTTTGACCAGCCCATTGTAAACCATTGGGTGCCGACTGAAGTAATGTTATTTGACCAGCCCATTGTAAACCATTGGGTGCCGACTGAAGTAATGTTCTTTGATCAGCCCATTGTAAACCATTGGGTACTGACTAAAGTAATGTTCTTTGACCCGTCCATTGTAAACCATTGGGTGCCGACTGAAGTAATGTTCTTTTACCCGCCCATTGTAAACCATTGGGTGCCGACTGAAGTAATGTTATTTGACCCGCCCATTGTAAACCATTGGGTGCCGACTAAAGTAATGTTATTTGACCCGCCCATTGTAAACCATTGGGTGCCGACTAAAGTAATGTTCTTTGACCCGCCCATTGTAAACCATTGGGTGCCGACTAAAGTAATGTTCTTTGATCAGTCCATTGTAAACCATTGAGTGCCGACTGAAGTAATGTTCTTTTACCCGCCCATTGTAAACCATTGGGTGCCGACTGAAGTAATGTTCTTTGATCAGTCCATTGTAAACCATTGAGTGCCGACTGAAGTAATGTTCTTTTACCCGCCCATTGTAAACCATTGAGTGCCGACTGAAGTAATGTTCTTTTACCCGCCCATTGTAAACCATTGGGTGCCGACTAAAGTAATGTTCTTTGATCAGCCCATTGTAAACCATTGAGTGCCGACTGAAGTAATGTTCTTTTACCCGCCCATTGTAAACCATTGGGTGCCGACTGAAGTAATGTTATTTGACCCGCCCATTGTAAACCATTGGGTGCCGACTAAAGTAATGTTATTTGACCCGCCCATTGTAAACCATTGGGTGCCGACTAAAGTAATGTTCTTTGACCCGCCCATTGTAAACCATTGGGTGCCGACTAAAGTAATGTTCTTTGATCAGTCCATTGTAAACCATTGAGTGCCGACTGAAGTAATGTTCTTTTACCCGCCCATTGTAAACCATTGAGTGCCGACTGAAGTAATGTTCTTTGACCCGCCCATTGTAAACCATTGAGTGCCGACTGAAGTAATGTTATTTGACCCGCCCATTGTAAACCATTGAGTGCCGACTGAAGTAATGTTCTCTGACCAGCCCATTGTAAACCATTGGGTGCCGACTGAAGTAATGTTCTTTGACCAGTCCATTGTAAACCATTGGGTACTGACTAAAGTAATGTTCTTTGACCCGTCCATTGTAAACCATTGGGTGCCGACTAAAGTAATGTTCTTTGCCCAGTCCATTGTAAACCATTGGGTGCCGACTGAAGTAATGTTATTTGACCCGCCCATTGTAAACCATTGGGTGCCGACTAAAGTAATGTTATTTGACCCGCCCATTGTAAACCATTGGGTGCCGACTAAAGTAATGTTATTTGACCCGCCCATTGTAAACCATTGGGTGCCGACTAAAGTAATGTTCTTTGACCCGCCCATTGTAAACCATTGAGTGCCGACTAAAGCAATGTTATCTTTACCGCCCATTGTAAACCATTGGGTGCCGACTAAAGTATTGTTCTTTGACCCGCCCATTGTAAACCATTGGGTGCCGACTAAAGTAATGATCTTTTACCCGCCCATTGTAAACCATTGGGTGCCGACTAAAGTAATGTTCTTTGACCCGCCCATTGTAAACCATTGGGTGCCGACTAAAGTAATGTTCTTTGACCCGCCCTTTGTAAACCATTGGGTGCCGACTAAAGTAATGTTCTTTGATCAGCCCATTGTAAACCATTGAGTGCCGACTAAAGTAATGTTCTCTTTACCGCCAATTGTAAACCATTGAGTGCCGACTGAAGTAATGTTCTTTGACCCGCCCATTGTAAACCATTGAGTGCTGACAGAAGTAATGTTCTTTGATCAGCCCATTGTAAACCATTGAGTGCTGACTGAAGTTATGTTCTTTGAACAGCCCATTGTAAACCATTGGGTGCCGACTAAAGTAATGTTCTTTGATCAGCCCATTGTAAAGCATTGAGTGCCGACTGAAGTAATGTTCTTTGACCCGCCGGTTGTAAACCATTGGGTGCCGACTAAAGTAATGTTCTTTGATCAGCCCATTGTAAACCATTGGGTGCCGACTGAAGCAATGTTCTTTTTCCTGCCCATTGTAAACCATTGGGTGCCGACTAAAGTAATGTTCTTTGACCCGCCCATTGTAAACCATTGGGTGCCGACTAAAGTAATGTTCTTTGATCAGCCCATTGTAAAGCATTGAGTGCCGACTGAAGTAATGTTCTTTGACCCGCCGGTTGTAAACCATTGGGTGCCGACTAAAGTAATGTTCTTTGATCAGCCCATTGTAAACCATTGAGTGCCGACTGAAATAATGTTCTTTGACCAGCCCATTGTAAACCATTGAGTGCCGACTGAAGCAATGTTCTTTTACTCGCCCATTGTAAACCATTGGGTGCCGACTGAAGTAATGTTCTTTGATCAGCCCATTGTAAACCATTGGGTGCCGACTGAAGTAATGTTCTTTTACCCGCCCATTGTAAACCATTGAGTGCCGACTGAAGTAATGTTCTTTGATCAGCCCATTGTAAACCATTGAGTGCCGACTGAAGTAATGTTCTTTGATCAGCCCATTGTAAACCATTGGGTGCCGACTGAAGTAATGTTCTTTGACCAGCCCATTGTAAACCATTGAGTGCCGACAGAAGTAATGTTCTTTGATCAGCCCATTGTAAACCATTGAGTGCCGACTGAAGTAATGTTCTTTGATCAGCCCATTGTAAACCATTGGGTGCCGACTGAAGTAATGTTCTTTGACCAGCCCATTGTAAACCATTGAGTGCCGACTGAAGTAATGTTCTTTGATCAGCCCATTGTAAACCATTGAGTGCCGACTGAAGTAATGTTCTTTGACCAGCCCATTGTAAACCATTGGGTGCCAACTGAAGTAATGTTCTTTGACCAGCCCATTGTAAACCATTGAGTGCTGACTGAAGTAATGTTCTTTGATCAGCCCTTTGTAAACCATTGAGTGCCGACTGAAGTAATGTCCTTTGATCAGCCCATTGTAAACCATTGAGTGCCGACTGAAGTAATGTTCTTTGATCAGCCCATTGTAAACCATTGGATGCCGACTGAAGTAATGTTCTTTGATCAGCCCATTGTAAACCATTGGGTGCCGACTGAAGTAATGTTCTTTGACCAGCCCATTGTAAACCATTGGGTGCCGACTGAAGTAATGTTCTTTGACCAGCCCATTGTAAACCATTGGGTGCCGACTGAAGTAATGTTCTTTGATCAGCCCATTGTAAACCATTGAGTGCCGACTGAAGTAATGTTCTTTTACCCGCCCATTGTAAACCATTGGGTGCCGACTAAAGTAATGTTATTTGACCCGCCCATTGTAAACCCTTTGGTGCCGACTTAAGTAATGTTCTTTGACCCGCCCATTGTAAACCATTGAGTGCCGACTAAAGCAATGTTATCTTTACCGTCCATTGTAAACCATTGGGTGCTGACTGAAGTAATGTTCTTTGACCAGCCCATTGTAAACCATTGGGTGCTGACTGAAGTAATGTTCTTTGACCCGCCCATTGTAAACCATTGAGTGCCAACTAAAGTAATGTTCTTTGACCAGCCCATTGTAAACCATTGGGTGCCGACTGAAGTAATGTTCTTTGACCAGCCCATTGTAAACCATTGGGTGCTGACTGAAGTAATGTTCTTTGACCCGCCCATTGTAAACCATTGGGTGCCGACTGAAGTAATGTTCTTTGACTAGCCCATTGTAAACCATTGGGTGCCAACTGAAGTAATATTCTTTGACCCGCCCATTGTAAACCATTGGGTGCCGACTAAAGTAATGTTCTTTGACCAGCCCATTGTAAACCATTGAGTGACGACTGAAGTAATGTTCTTTGACCCGCCCATTGTAAACCATTGGGTGCCGACTAAAGTAATGTTCTTTGATCAGCCCATTGTAAAGCATTGAGTGCCGACTGAAGTAATGTTCTTTGACCCGCCGGTTGTAAACCATTGGGTGCCGACTAAAGTAATGTTCTTTGATCAGCCCATTGTAAACCATTGAGTGCCGACTGAAATAATGTTCTTTGACCAGCCCATTGTAAACCATTGGGTGCTGACTGAAGCAATGTTCTTTTACTCGCCCATTGTAAACCATTGTGTGCCGACTAAAGTAATGTTCTTTGACCAGCCCATTGTAAACCATTGGGTGCCGACTGAAGTAATGTTCTTTGATCAGCCCATTGTAAACCATTGGGTGCCGACTGAAGTAATGTTCTTTTACCCGCCCATTGTAAACCATTGAGTGCCGACTGAAGTAATGTTCTTTGATCAGCCCATTGTAAACCATTGAGTGCCGACTGAAGTAATGTTCTTTGATCAGCCCATTGTAAACCATTGGGTGCCGACTGAAGTAATGTTCTTTGACCAGCCCATTGTAAACCATTGAGTGCCGACAGAAGTAATGTTCTTTGATCAGCCCATTGTAAACCATTGAGTGCCGACTGAAGTAATGTTCTTTGATCAGCCCATTGTAAACCATTGGGTGCCGACTGAAGTAATGTTCTTTGACCAGCCCATTGTAAACCATTGAGTGCCGACTGAAGTAATGTTCTTTGATCAGCCCATTGTAAACCATTGAGTGCCGACTGAAGTAATGTTCTTTGACCAGCCCATTGTAAACCATTGGGTGCCAACTGAAGTAATGTTCTTTGACCAGCCCATTGTAAACCATTGAGTGCTGACTGAAGTAATGTTCTTTGATCAGCCCTTTGTAAACCATTGAGTGCCGACTGAAGTAATGTCCTTTGATCAGCCCATTGTAAACCATTGAGTGCCGACTGAAGTAATGTTCTTTGATCAGCCCATTGTAAACCATTGAGTGCTGACTGAAGTAATGTTCTTTGATCAGCCCTTTGTAAACCATTGAGTGCTGACTGAAGTAATGTTCTTTGATCAGCCCTTTGTAAACCATTGAGTGCCGACTGAAGTAATGTCCTTTGATCAGCCCATTGTAAACCATTGGATGCCGACTGAAGTAATGTTCTTTGATCAGCCCATTGTAAACCATTGGGTGCCGACTGAAGTAATGTTCTTTGACCAGCCCATTGTAAACCATTGGGTGCCGACTGAAGTAATGTTCTTTGACCAGCCCATTGTAAACCATTGGGTGCCGACTGAAGTAATGTTCTTTGATCAGCCCATTGTAAACCATTGAGTGCCGACTGAAGTAATGTTCTTTTACCCGCCCATTGTAAACCATTGGGTGCCGACTGAAGTAATGTTATTTGACCCGCCCATTGTAAACCATTGGGTGCCGACTAAAGTAATGTTATTTGACCCGCCCATTGTAAACCATTGGGTGCCGACTAAAGTAATGTTATTTGACCCGCCCATTGTAAACCCTTTGGTGCCGACTTAAGTAATGTTCTTTGACCCGCCCATTGTAAACCATTGAGTGCCGACTAAAGCAATGTTATCTTTACCGTCCATTGTAAACCATTGGGTGCTGACTGAAGTAATGTTCTTTGACCAGCCCATTGTAAACCATTGGGTGCTGACTGAAGTAATGTTCTTTGACCCGCCCATTGTAAACCATTGAGTGCCAACTAAAGTAATGTTCTTTGACCAGCCCATTGTAAACCATTGGGTGCCGACTGAAGTAATGTTCTTTGACCAGCCCATTGTAAACCATTGGGTGCTGACTGAAGTAATGTTCTTTGACCCGCCCATTGTAAACCATTGGGTGCCGACTGAAGTATTGTTCTTTGACTAGCCCATTGTAAACCATTGGGTGCCAACTGAAGTAATATTCTTTGACCCGCCCATTGTAAACCATTGGGTGCCGACTAAAGTAATGTTCTTTGACCAGCCCATTGTAAACCATTGAGTGACGACTGAAGTAATGTTCTTTGACCCGCCCATTGTAAACCATTGGGTGCCGACTAAAGTAATGTTCTTTGACTAGCCCATTGTAAACCATTGAGTGCCAACTGAAGTAATGTTCTTTTACCCGCCCATTGTAAGCCATTGGGTGCCGACTAAAGTAATGTTCTTTTATCCGCCCATTGTAAACCATTGAGTGCCGACTGAAGTAATGTTCTTTGACCCGCCCATTGTAAACCATTGAGTGCCGACTGAAGTAATGTTCTTTGACCAACCCACTGTAAACCATTGGGTGCCGACTGAAGTAATGTTCTTTGACCAGCCCAATGTAAACCATTGGGTGCCGACTGAAGTTATGTTCTTTTACCCGCCCATTGTAAACCATTGGGTGCCGACTGAAGTTATGTTCTTTTACCCGCCCATTGTAAACCATTGAGAGCCGACTAAAGTAATGTTCTTTTACCCGCCCATTGTAAACCATTGGGTGCCGACTGAAGTAATGTTCTTTGACCCGCCCATTGTAAACCAGTAAGTGCCGACTGAAGTAATGTAATTTGACCCGCCCATTGTAAACCACTGAGTGTCGACTGAAGTAATGATCTTTGACCCGCCCATTGTAAACCATTGGGTGCCGACTAAAGTAATGTTCTTTGACCAGACCATTGTAAACCATTGGGTGCCGACTAAAGCAATGTTCTCTTTACCGCCCATTGTAAACCAGTGAGTGCCAACTAAAGTAATGTTCTTTGATCAGCCCATTGTAAACCATTGAGTGCCAACTGCAGTAATGTTCTTTGACCCGCCCATTGTAAACCATTGGGTGCCGACTGAAGTAATGTTCTTTGACCCGCCCATTCTAAACCAGTGAGTGCCAACTGCAGTAATGTTCTTTGACCAGCCCATTGTAAACCATTGGGTGCCGACTGAAGTAATGTTCTTTGACCCGCCCATTGTAAACCATTGAGTGCCAACTAAAGTAATGTTCTTTGACCAGCCCATTGTAAACCATTGGGTGTCGACTAAAGTAATGTTCTTTGACCAGCCCATTGTAAACCATTTGGTGCCGACTGAAGTAATGTTCTTTGACCCGCCCATTGTAAACCATTGGGTGCCGACTGAAGTAATGTTCTTTGACCAGCCCATTGTAAACCATTGAGTGCCGACTGAAGTAATGTTCTTTTACCCGCCCATTGTAAACCATTGAGTGCCGACTGAAGTTATGTTCTTTGACCAGCCCATTCTAAACCATTGAGTGTCGACTGAAGTAATGTTCTTTTACCCGCCCATTGTAAACAATTGGGTGTCGACTGAAGCAATGTTCTTTGACCAGCCCATTGTAAACCATTGAGTGCCGACTGAAGTAATGTTCTTTTACCCGCCCATTGTAAACCATTGAGTGCCGACTGAAGTAATGTTCTTTGACCAGCCCATTGTAAACCATTGAGTACCGACTGAAGTAATGTTCTTTGTCCGCCCATTGTAAATCATTGAGTGCCGACTGAAGTAATGTTCTTTGACCAGCCCATTGTAAACCATTGGGTGCCGACTGAAGTAATGTTCTTTTTCCCGCCCATTGTAAACCATTGAGTGCCGACTAAAGCAATGTTCTTTGATCAGCCAATTGTAAACCATTGAGTGCTGACTAAAGTAATGTTCTTTGACCAGGCCATTGTAAACCATTGAGTGCCGACTGAAGTAATGTTCTTTGACCCGCCCATTGTAAACCATTGAGTGCCGACTGAAGTAATGTTCTTTGACCCGCCCATTGTAAACCATTGTGTGCCGACTAGAGCAATGTTCTTTGACCAGCCCATTGTAAACCATTGGATGCCGACTGAAGTAATGTTCTTTGATCAGCCCATTGTAAACCATTGGGTGCCGACTGAAGTAATGTTCTTTGACCAGGCCATTGTAAACCATTGGGTGCCGACTGAAGTAATGTTCTTTGACCAGCCCATTGTAAACCATTGGATGCCGACTGAAGTAATCTTATTTTACCAGCCCATTGTAAACCATTGGGTGCTGACTGAAGTAATGTTCTTTGACCCGCCCATTGTAAACCATTGGGTGCTGACTGAAGTAATGTTCTTTGACCAGGCCATTGTAAACCATTGAGTGCCGACTGAAGTAATGTTCTTTGACCCGCCCATTGTAAACCATTGGGTGCTGACTGAAGTAATGTTCTTTGACCAGCTCATTGTAAACCATTGAGTGCCGACTGAAGTAATGTTCTTTGACCAGCCCATTGTAAACCATTGAGTGCCGACTGAAGTAATGTTCTTTGACCAGCTCATTGTAAACCATTGGGTGCCGACTGAAGTAATGTTCTTTGACCAGGCCATTGGGTGCCGACTGAAGTAATGTTCTTTGACCAGGCCATTGTAAACCATTGGGTGCCGACTGAAGTAATGTTCTTTGACCAGCCCATTGTAAACCATTGGATGCCGACTGAAGTAATCTTATTTTACCAGCCCATTGTAAACCATTGGGTGCCGACTGAAGTAATGTTCTTTGACCCGCCCATTGTAAACCATTGTGTGCCGACTAGAGCAATGTTCTTTGACCAGCCCATTGTAAACCATTGGATGCCGACTGAAGTAATGTTCTTTGATCAGCCCATTGTAAACCATTGGGTGCCGACTGAAGTAATGTTCTTTGACCAGGCCATTGTAAACCATTGGGTGCCGACTGAAGTAATGTTCTTTGATCAGCCCATTGTAAACCATTGGATGCCGACTGAAGTAATGTTCTTTGATCAGCCCATTGTAAACCATTGGGTGCCGACTGAAGTAATGTTCTTTGACCAGCCCATTGTAAACCATTGGGTGCCGACTGAAGTAATGTTCTTTGACCAGCCCATTGTAAACCATTGGGTGCCGACTGAAGTAATGTTCTTTGATCAGCCCATTGTAAACCATTGAGTGCCGACTGAAGTAATGTTCTTTTACCCGCCCATTGTAAACCATTGGGTGCCGACTGAAGTAATGTTATTTGACCCGCCCATTGTAAACCATTGGGTGCCGACTAAAGTAATGTTATTTGACCCGCCCATTGTAAACCCTTTGGTGCCGACTTAAGTAATGTTCTTTGACCCGCCCATTGTAAACCATTGAGTGCCGACTAAAGCAATGTTATCTTTACCGTCCATTGTAAACCATTGGGTGCTGACTGAAGTAATGTTCTTTGACCAGCCCATTGTAAACCATTGGGTGCTGACTGAAGTAATGTTCTTTGACCCGCCCATTGTAAACCATTGAGTGCCAACTAAAGTAATGTTCTTTGACCAGCCCATTGTAAACCATTGGGTGCCGACTGAAGTAATGTTCTTTGACCAGCCCATTGTAAACCATTGGGTGCTGACTGAAGTAATGTTCTTTGACCCGCCCATTGTAAACCATTGGGTGCCGACTGAAGTAATGTTCTTTGACTAGCCCATTGTAAACCATTGGGTGCCAACTGAAGTAATATTCTTTGACCCGCCCATTGTAAACCATTGGGTGCCGACTAAAGTAATGTTCTTTGACCAGCCCATTGTAAACCATTGAGTGACGACTGAAGTAATGTTCTTTGACCCGCCCATTGTAAACCATTGGGTGCCGACTAAAGTAATGTTCTTTGACCAGCCCATTGTAAACCATTGAGTGCCAACTGAAGTAATGTTCTTTTACCCGCCCATTGTAAGCCATTGGGTGCCGACTAAAGTAATGTTCTTTTATTCGCCCATTGTAAACCATTGAGTGCCGACTGAAGTAATGTTCTTTGACCCGCCCATTGTAAACCATTGAGTGCCGACTGAAGTAATGTTCTTTGACCAACCCACTGTAAACCATTGGGTGCCGACTGAAGTAATGTTCTTTGACCAGCCCAATGTAAACCATTGGGTGCCGACTGAAGTTATGTTCTTTTACCCGCCCATTGTAAACCATTGGGTGCCGACTGAAGTTATGTTCTTTTACCCGCCCATTGTAAACCATTGAGAGCCGACTAAAGTAATGTTCTTTTACCCGCCCATTGTAAACCATTGGGTGCCGACTGAAGTAATGTTCTTTGACCCGCCCATTGTAAACCAGTAAGTGCCGACTGAAGTAATGTAATTTGACCCGCCCATTGTAAACCACTGAGTGTCGACTGAAGTAATGATCTTTGACCCGCCCATTGTAAACCATTGGGTGCCGACTAAAGTAATGTTCTTTGACCAGACCATTGTAAACCATTGGGTGCCGACTAAAGCAATGTTCTCTTTACCGCCCATTGTAAACCAGTGAGTGCCAACTAAAGTAATGTTCTTTGATCAGCCCATTGTAAACCATTGAGTGCCAACTGCAGTAATGTTCTTTGACCCGCCCATTGTAAACCATTGGGTGCCGACTGAAGTAATGTTCTTTGACCCGCCCATTCTAAACCAGTGAGTGCCAACTGCAGTAATGTTCTTTGACCAGCCCATTGTAAACCATTGGGTGCCGACTGAAGTAATGTTCTTTGACCCGCCCATTGTAAACCATTGAGTGCCAACTAAAGTAATGTTCTTTGACCAGCCCATTGTAAACCATTGGGTGTCGACTAAAGTAATGTTCTTTGACCAGCCCATTGTAAACCATTTGGTGCCGACTGAAGTAATGTTCTTTGACCCGCCCATTGTAAACCATTGGGTGCCGACTGAAGTAATGTTCTTTGACCAGCCCATTGTAAACCATTGAGTGCCGACTGAAGTAATGTTCTTTTACCCGCCCATTGTAAACCATTGAGTGCCGACTGAAGGTATGTTCTTTGACCAGCCCATTCTAAACCATTGAGTGTCGACTGAAGTAATGTTCTTTTACCCGCCCATTGTAAACAATTGGGTGTCGACTGAAGCAATGTTCTTTGACCAGCCCATTGTAAACCATTGAGTGCCGACTGAAGTAATGTTCTTTTACCCGCCCATTGTAAACCATTGAGTGCCGACTGAAGTAATGTTCTTTGACCAGCCCATTGTAAACCATTGAGTACCGACTGAAGTAATGTTCTTTGTCCGCCCATTGTAAATCATTGAGTGCCGACTGAAGTAATGTTCTTTGACCAGCCCATTGTAAACCATTGGGTGCCGACTGAAGTAATGTTCTTTTTCCCGCCCATTGTAAACCATTGAGTGCCGACTAAAGCAATGTTCTTTGATCAGCCAATTGTAAACCATTGAGTGCTGACTAAAGTAATGTTCTTTGACCAGGCCATTGTAAACCATTGAGTGCCGACTGAAGTAATGTTCTTTGACCCGCCCATTGTAAACCATTGAGTGCCGACTGAAGTAATGTTCTTTGACCCGCCCATTGTAAACCATTGTGTGCCGACTAGAGCAATGTTCTTTGACCAGCCCATTGTAAACCATTGGATGCCGACTGAAGTAATGTTCTTTGATCAGCCCATTGTAAACCATTGGGTGCCGACTGAAGTAATGTTCTTTGACCAGGCCATTGTAAACCATTGGGTGCCGACTGAAGTAATGTTCTTTGACCAGCCCATTGTAAACCATTGGATGCCGACTGAAGTAATCTTATTTTACCAGCCCATTGTAAACCATTGGGTGCTGACTGAAGTAATGTTCTTTGACCAGGCCATTGTAAACCATTGAGTGCCGACTGAAGTAATGTTCTTTGACCAGCCCATTGTAAACCATTGAGTGCCGACTGAAGTAATGTTCTTTGACCCGCCCATTGTAAACCATTGGGTGCTGACTGAAGTAATGTTCTTTGACCAGCTCATTGTAAACCATTGAGTGCCGACTGAAGTAATGTTCTTTGACCAGCCCATTGTAAACCATTGAGTGCCGACTGAAGTAATGTTCTTTGACCAGCTCATTGTAAACCATTGGGTGCCGACTGAAGTAATGTTCTTTGACCAGGCCATTGGGTGCCGACTGAAGTAATGTTCTTTGACCAGGCCATTGTAAACCATTGGGTGCCGACTGAAGTAATGTTCTTTGACCAGCCCATTGTAAACCATTGGATGCCGACTGAAGTAATCTTATTTTACCAGCCCATTGTAAACCATTGGGTGCCGACTGAAGTAATGTTCTTTGACCCGCCCATTGTAAACCATTGTGTGCCGACTAGAGCAATGTTCTTTGACCAGCCCATTGTAAACCATTGGATGCCGACTGAAGTAATGTTATTTGACCAGCCCATTGTAAACCATTGGATGCCGACTGAAGTAATCTTATTTTACCAGCCCATTGTAAACCATTGGGTGCTGACTGAAGTAATGTTCTTTGACCAGGCCATTGTAAACCATTGAGTGCCGACTGAAGTAATGTTCTTTGACCAGCCCATTGTAAACCATTGAGTGCCGACTGAAGTAATGTTCTTTGACCCGCCCATTGTAAACCATTGGGTGCTGACTGAAGTAATGTTCTTTGACCAGCTCATTGTAAACCATTGAGTGCCGACTGAAGTAATGTTCTTTGACCAGCCCATTGTAAACCATTGAGTGCCGACTGAAGTAATGTTCTTTGACCAGCTCATTGTAAACCATTGGGTGCCGACTGAAGTAATGTTCTTTGACCAGGCCATTGGGTGCCGACTGAAGTAATGTTCTTTGACCAGGCCATTGTAAACCATTGGGTGCCGACTGAAGTAATGTTCTTTGACCAGCCCATTGTAAACCATTGGATGCCGACTGAAGTAATCTTATTTTACCAGCCCATTGTAAACCATTGGGTGCCGACTGAAGTAATGTTCTTTGACCCGCCCATTGTAAACCATTGTGTGCCGACTAGAGCAATGTTCTTTGACCAGCCCATTGTAAACCATTGGATGCCGACTGAAGTAATGTTCTTTGATCAGCCCATTGTAAACCATTGGGTGCCGACTGAAGTAATGTTCTTTGACCAGGCCATTGTAAACCATTGGGTGCCGACTGAAGTAATGTTCTTTGATCAGCCCATTGTAAACCATTGGATGCCGACTGAAGTAATGTTCTTTGATCAGCCCATTGTAAACCATTGGGTGCCGACTGAAGTAATGTTCTTTGACCAGCCCATTGTAAACCATTGGGTGCCGACTGAAGTAATGTTCTTTGACCAGCCCATTGTAAACCATTGGGTGCCGACTGAAGTAATGTTCTTTGATCAGCCCATTGTAAACCATTGAGTGCCGACTGAAGTAATGTTCTTTTACCCGCCCATTGTAAACCATTGGGTGCCGACTGAAGTAATGTTATTTGACCCGCCCATTGTAAACCATTGGGTGCCGACTAAAGTAATGTTATTTGACCCGCCCATTGTAAACCATTGGGTGCCGACTAAAGTAATGTTATTTGACCCGCCCATTGTAAACCCTTTGGTGCCGAATTAAGTAATGTTCTTTGACCCGCCCATTGTAAACCATTGAGTGCCGACTAAAGCAATGTTATCTTTACCGTCCATTGTAAACCATTGGGTGCTGACTGAAGTAATGTTCTTTGACCAGCCCATTGTAAACCATTGGGTGCTGACTGAAGTAATGTTCTTTGACCCGCCCATTGTAAACCATTGAGTGCCAACTAAAGTAATGTTCTTTGACCAGCCCATTGTAAACCATTGGGTGCCGACTGAAGTAATGTTCTTTGACCAGCCCATTGTAAACCATTGGGTGCTGACTGAAGTAATGTTCTTTGACCCGCCCATTGTAAACCATTGGGTGCCGACTGAAGTAATGTTCTTTGACTAGCCCATTGTAAACCATTGGGTGCCAACTGAAGTAATATTCTTTGACCCGCCCATTGTAAACCATTGGGTGCCGACTAAAGTAATGTTCTTTGACCAGCCCATTGTAAACCATTGAGTGACGACTGAAGTAATGTTCTTTGACCCGCCCATTGTAAACCATTGGGTGCCGACTAAAGTAATGTTCTTTGACCAGCCCATTGTAAACCATTGAGTGCCAACTGAAGTAATGTTCTTTTACCCGCCCATTGTAAGCCATTGGGTGCCGACTAAAGTAATGTTCTTTTATCCGCCCATTGTAAACCATTGGGTGCCGACTGAAGTAATGTTCTTTGACCCGCCCATTGTAAACCATTGAGTGCCGACTGAAGTAATGTTCTTTGACCAACCCACTGTAAACCATTGGGTGCCGACTGAAGTAATGTTCTTTGACCAGCCCAATGTAAACCATTGGGTGCCGACTGAAGTTATGTTCTTTTACCCGCCCATTGTAAACCATTGGGTGCCGACTGAAGTTATGTTCTTTTACCCGCCCATTGTAAACCATTGAGAGCCGACTAAAGTAATGTTCTTTTACCCGCCCATTGTAAACCATTGGGTGCCGACTGAAGTAATGTTCTTTGACCCGCCCATTGTAAACCAGTAAGTGCCGACTGAAGTAATGTAATTTGACCCGCCCATTGTAAACCACTGAGTGTCGACTGAAGTAATGATCTTTGACCCGCCCATTGTAAACCATTGGGTGCCGACTAAAGTAATGTTCTTTGACCAGACCATTGTAAACCATTGGGTGCCGACTAAAGCAATGTTCTCTTTACCGCCCATTGTAAACCAGTGAGTGCCAACTAAAGTAATGTTCTTTGATCAGCCCATTGTAAACCATTGAGTGCCAACTGCAGTAATGTTCTTTGACCCGCCCATTGTAAACCATTGGGTGCCGACTGAAATAATGTTCTTTGACCCGCCCATTCTAAACCAGTGAGTGCCAACTGCAGTAATGTTCTTTGACCAGCCCATTGTAAACCATTGGGTGCCGACTGAAGTAATGTTCTTTGACCCGCCCATTGTAAACCATTGAGTGCTCACTAAAGTAATGTTCTTTGACCAGCCCATTGTAAACCATTGGGTGTCGACTAAAGTAATGTTCTTTGACCAGCCCATTGTAAACCATTTGGTGCCGATGGAAGTAATGTTCTTTGACCCGCCCAGTGTAAACCATTGGGTGCCGACTGAAGTAATGTTCTTTGACCAGCCCATTGTAAACCATTGAGTGCCGACTGAAGTAATGTTCTTTTACCCGCCCATTGTAAACCATTGAGTGCCGACTGAAGTAATGTTCTTTGACCAGCCCATTCTAAACCATTGAGTGTCGACTGAAGTAATGTTCTTTTACCCGCCCATTGTAAACAATTGGGTGTCGACTGAAGCAATGTTCTTTGACCAGCCCATTGTAAACCATTGAGTGCCGACTGAAGTAATGTTCTTTTACCCGCCCATTGTAAACCATTGAGTGCCGACTGAAGTAATGTTCTTTGACCAGCCCATTGTAAACCATTGAGTACCGACTGAAGTAATGTTCTTTGTCCGCCCATTGTAAATCATTGAGTGCCGACTGAAGTAATGTTATTTGACCAGCCCATTGTAAACCATTGGGTGCCGACTGAAGTAATGTTCTTTTTCCCGCCCATTGTAAACCATTGAGTGCCGACTAAAGCAATGTTCTTTGATCAGCCAATTGTAAACCATTGAGTGCTGACTAAAGTAATGTTCTTTGACCAGGCCATTGTAAACCATTGAGTGCCGACTGAAGTAATGTTCTTTGACCCGCCCATTGTAAACCATTGAGTGCCGACTGAAGTAATGTTCTTTGACCCGCCCATTGTAAACCATTGTGTGCCGACTAGAGCAATGTTCTTTGACCAGCCCATTGTAAACCATTGGATGCCGACTGAAGTAATGTTCTTTGATCAGCCCATTGTAAACCATTGGGTGCCGACTGAAGTAATGTTCTTTGACCAGGCCATTGTAAACCATTGGGTGCCGACTGAAGTAATGTTCTTTGACCAGCCCATTGTAAACCATTGGATGCCGACTGAAGTAATCTTATTTTACCAGCCCATTGTAAACCATTGGGTGCTGACTGAAGTAATGTTCTTTGACCAGGCCATTGTAAACCATTGAGTGCCGACTGAAGTAATGTTCTTTGACCCGCCCATTGTAAACCATTGGGTGCTGACTGAAGTAATGTTCTTTGACCAGCTCATTGTAAACCATTGAGTGCCGACTGAAGTAATGTTCTTTGACCAGCCCATTGTAAACCATTGAGTGCCGACTGAAGTAATGTTCTTTGACCAGCTCATTGTAAACCATTGGGTGCCGACTGAAGTAATGTTCTTTGACCAGGCCATTGGGTGCCGACTGAAGTAATGTTCTTTGACCAGGCCATTGTAAACCATTGGGTGCCGACTGAAGTAATGTTCTTTGACCAGCCCATTGTAAACCATTGGATGCCGACTGAAGTAATCTTATTTTACCAGCCCATTGTAAACCATTGGGTGCCGACTGAAGTAATGTTCTTTGACCCGCCCATTGTAAACCATTGTGTGCCGACTAGAGCAATGTTCTTTGACCAGCCCATTGTAAACCATTGGATGCCGACTGAAGTAATGTTCTTTGATCAGCCCATTGTAAACCATTGGGTGCCGACTGAAGTAATGTTCTTTGACCAGGCCATTGTAAACCATTGGGTGCCGACTGAAGTAATGTTCTTTGACCAGCCCATTGTAAACCATTGGATGCCGACTGAAGTAATCTTATTTTACCAGCCCATTGTAAACCATTGGGTGCTGACTGAAGTAATGTTCTTTGACCAGGCCATTGTAAACCATTGAGTGCCGACTGAAGTAATGTTCTTTGACCAGCCCATTGTAAACCATTGAGTGCCGACTGAAGTAATGTTCTTTGACCCGCCCATTGTAAACCATTGGGTGCTGACTTGAAGTAATGTTCTTTGACCAGCTCATTGTAAACCATTGAGTGCCGACTGAAGTAATGTTCTTTGACCAGCCCATTGTAAACCATTGAGTGCCGACTGAAGTAATGTTCTTTGACCAGCTCATTGTAAACCATTGGGTGCCGACTGAAGTAATGTTCTTTGACCAGGCCATTGTAAACCATTGAGTGCTGACTAAAGTAATGTTCTTTGACCAGGCCATTGTAAACCATTGAGTGCCGACTGAAGTAATGTTCTTTGACCCGCCCATTGTAAACCATTGGGTGCCGACTAAAGTAATGTTCTTTGACCCGCCGGTTGTAAACCATTGGGTGCCGACTGAAGTAATGTTCTTTGATCAGCCCATTGTAAACCATTGGGTGCCGACTGAAGTAATGTTCTTTTACCCGCCCATTGTAAACCATTGAGTGCCGACTGAAGTAATGTTCTTTGATCAGCCCATTGTAAACCATTGAGTGCTGACTAAAGTAATGTTCTTTGACCAGGCCATTGTAAACCATTGAGTGCCGACTGAAGTAATGTTCTTTGACCAGCTCATTGTAAACCATTGGGTGCCGACTGAAGTAATGTTCTTTGACCAGCTCATTGTAAACCATTGAGTGCCGACTGAAGTAATGTTCTTTGACCAGCCCATTGTAAACCATTGAGTGCCGACTGAAGTAATGTTCTTTGACCAGCTCATTGTAAACCATTGGGTGCCGACTGAAGTAATGTTCTTTGACCAGGCCATTGTAAACCATTGATTGCTGACTAAAGTAATGTTCTTTGACCAGGCCATTGTAAACCATTGAGTGCCGACTAAAGTAATGTTCTTTGACCAGGCCATTGTAAACCATTGAGTGCCGACTGAAGTAATGTTCTTTGACCAGCCCATTGTAAACCATTGTGTGCCGACTAAAGTAATGTTCTTTTACCCGCCCATTGTAAACCATTGGGTGCCGACTGAAGTAATGTTCTTTGACCGGCCCATTGTAAACCATTGAGTGCCGACTGAAGTAATGTTCTTTGACCAGCCCATTGTAAACCATTGAGTGCCGACTGAAGTAATGTTCTTTGACCAGCCCATTGTAAACCATTGAGTGCCGACTGAAGTAATGTTCTTTGACCAGGCCATTGTAAACCATTGAGTGCCGACTGAAGTAATGTTCTTTGATCAGCCCATTGTAAACCATAGGGTGCCGACTGAAGTAATGTTCTTTTACCCGCCCATTGTAAACCATTGGGTGCTGACTGAAGCAATGTTCTTTGACCCGCCCATTGTAAACCATTGGGTACTGACTAAAGTAATGTTCTTTGACCCGCCCATTATAAACCATTGGGTGCTGACTAAAGTAATGTTCTTTGACCAGGCCATTGTAAACCATTGAGTGCCGACTGAAGTAATGTTCTTTGTCCAGCCCATTGTAAACCATTGGGGGCCGACTGAAGTAATGTTCTTTGACCAGGCCATTGTAAACCATTGGGTGCTGACTGAAGTAATGTTCTTTTACCCGCCCATTGTAAACCATTGTGTGCCGACTAGAGCAATGTTCTTTGATCCGCCGATTGTAAACCATTGGGTGCCGACTGAAGTTATATTCTTTGACCCGCCCATTGTAAACCATTGAGTGCCGACTAAAGTAATGTTCTTTGACCAGCCCATTGTAAACCATTGGGTGCCGACTGAAGTAATGTTCTTTTACCCGCCCATTGTAAACCATTGGGTGCCGACTAAAGTAATGTTCTTTGACCAGCCCATTGTAAACCATTGAGTGCCGACTGAAGTAATGTTCTTTTACCCGCCCATTGTAAACCATTGGGTGCTGACTGAAGTAATGTTCTTTGACCAGCCCATTGTAAACCATTGAGTGCCGACTGAAGTAATGTTCTTTTACCCGCCCATTGTAAACCATTGGGTGCCGACTGAAGTTATGTTCTTTTACCCGCCCCTTGTAAACCATTGTGTGCCGACTAGAGCAATGTTCTTTGACCCGCCCATTGTAAACCATTGGATGCCGACTGAAGTAATGTTCTTTGACCAGCCCATTATAAACCATTGAGTGCCGACTGAAGTAATGTTCTTTGACCTGCCCATTGTAAACCATTGGGTGCCGACAAAAGTAAAGTCCTTTTTCCCGCCCATTGTAAACCATTGAGTGCCGACTAGAGCAATGTTCTTTGACCCGCCCATTGTAAACCATTGAGTGCTGACTGAAGTAATGTTCTTTGACCCGCCCATTGTAAACCATTGAGTGCTGACTGAAGTAATGTTCTTTGACCAGCCCATTGTAAACCATTGAGTGCCGACTGAAGTAATGTTCTTTGACCCGCCCATTGTAAACCATTGAGTGCTGACTGAAGTAATGTTCTTTGACCAGCCCATTGTAAACCATTGAGTGCCGATTGAAGTAATGTTCTTTGACCCGCCCATTGTAAACCATTGGGTGCCGACTGAAGTAATGTTCTTTGACCAGCCCATTGTAAACCATTGAGTGCCGACTAGAGCAATGTTCTTTGACCCGCCCATTGTAAACCATTGAGTGCCGACTGAAGTAATGTTCTTTGACCTGCCCATTGTAAACCATTGAGTGCCGACTGAAGTAATGTTCTTTGACCCGCCCATTGTAAACCATTGGGTGCCGACTGAAGTAATGTTCTTTGACCCGCCCATTGTAAACCATTGGGTGCCGACTGAAGTAATGTTCTTTGACCTGCCCATTGTAAACCATTGAGTGCCGACTGAAGTAATGTTCTTTGACCCGCCCATTGTAAACCATTGGGTGCCGACTGAAGTAATGTTCTTTAACCCGCCCATTGTAAACCATTGGGTGCCGACTGAAGTAATGTTCTTTGACCCGCCCATTGTAAACCATTGGGTGCCGACTGCAGTAATGTTCTTTGACCATCCCATTGTAAACCATTGAGTGCCGACTAGAGCAATGTTCTTTGACCCGCCGATTGTAAACCATTGGATGCCGACTGAAGTAATGTTCTTTGACCAGCCCATTATAAACCATTGAGTGCCGACTGAAGTAATGTTCTTTGACCTGCCCATTGTAAACCATTGGGTGCCGACAAAAGTAAAGTCCTTTTTCCCGCCCATTGTAAACCATTGAGTGCCGACTAGAGCAATGTTCTTTGACCCGCCCATTGTAAACCATTGGGTGCCGACTGAAGTAATGTTCTTTGACCAGCCCATTATAAACCATTGAGTGCCGACTGAAGTAATGTTCTTTTTCCCACCCATTGTAAACCATTGAGTGCCGACTAAAGTAATGTTTTTTGACAAGCCCATTGTAAACCATTGAGTGCCGAGTAAAGTAATGTTTTTTGACAAGCCCATTGTAAACCATTGAGTGCCGACTGAAGTAATGTTCTTTGACCTGCCCATTGTAAACCATTGGGTGCCGACAAAAGTAAAGTCCTTTTTCCCGCCCATTGTAAACCATTGAGTGCCGACTGAAGTAATGTTTTTTGACAAGCCCATTGTAAACCATTGGGTGCCGACTGAAGTAATGTTCTTTGACCAGCCCATTGTAAAC
Organism: Lepidochitona cinerea; assembly: GCA_963971465.1. Lineage (NCBI taxonomy): Eukaryota > Metazoa > Mollusca > Polyplacophora > Chitonida > Tonicellidae > Lepidochitona > Lepidochitona cinerea. The sequence continues at coordinate 3,049,612 of OZ020559.1, forward strand.
CATTGAGTGCCGACTATAGTAATGTTATTTGACCCGCCCATTGTCAACCATTGAATGCCGACTATAGTAATGTTCTTTGATCAGCCCATTGTAAACCATTGGGTGCCGACTAAAGTAATGTTCTTTGATCAGCCCATTGTAAACCATTGAGTGTCGACTGAAGTAATGTTCTTTGACCCGCCCATTGTAAACCATTGGGTGCCGACTGAAGTAATGTTCTTTGACCCGCCCATTGTAAACCATTGGGTGCCGACTGAAGTAATGTTCTTTGACCCGCCCATTGTAAACCATTGGGTGCTGACTGAAGTAATGTTCTTTTTCCTGCCCATTGTAAACCATTGGGTGCCGACTGAAGTTATGTTCTTTTACCCGCCCATTGTAAACCATTGAGTGCCGACTGAAGTAATGTTCTTTGACCCGCCCATTGTAAACCATTGAGTGCCGACTGAAGTAATGTTCTTTGATCAGCCCATTGTAAACCATTGAGTGCCGACTGAAGTAATGTTCTTTGACCCGCCCATTGTAAACCATTGGGTGCCGACTGAAGTAATGTTCTTTGACCCGCCCATTGTAAACCATTGAGTGCCGACTGAAGTAATGTTCTTTGACCAGCCCATTGTAAACCATTGGGTGCCGACTAAAGTAATGTCAATAACACGGAATAAAGACGGGACAACATGTGAGGTATCATATGTGGAGGGATTACCAGGCTCTTGGCTTTCCTTCCAGGCAAACAGATAGGTTTCCTACATCACTAACCCTGGCAACGCCTCCGTATAAGTAAAATAATCTTGAGTGCGGCGTAAAACATCAATCAATCATTAGATCAATCATAAAATGTGATCATTTCTCAGAGTTTTTGTTAATACAAATAATGAAATAAACATAACCGCCAAAAGACGGGCTTTATAGACGCAACAAATACAAAGGTAGGGTAACAACGGTTAACTAGAACGGTACTCTTATACAGGAAATGACATTTCGTTTCAGACATTCAGTTCATACAGTTGAAATTGCACAAGCCCTAAAGGACGACGTTATCTATACATTATCAGGTGGGTTAATATGATGAGTGTTTATGTAATATATCAATATTCAGTCCGCCAGATATTCCGGACAATGCGATAGTTCCAATGACACTGGCGGTTGTGTCAGTTCCAATGACACTTGAGGTACTACCTTCTGGGACGAGCCTTAGGCCTACTCTCAATCATAACCGCAGAAGTATCCTACATTGCGAGATTACGAGAAACGGCTCAACGTTCAACTGGGAGTAACAATGCATATGTTGCTCTAACAAGTTCTTGATGCACGAGCAATGTCTCACTAAAATGTTATTGGCCAACATAGTTTGTACACAGTTGCATTACAAGTCCATGTTCTACTCATGGACTTAAATATATTCTTTAACATGTGTGGCGTCCTAACCAAGTTCAGAATTTAGAATAATTTATCGTCCTGTGCGAAATTCCGAATTTAGGTTATCAAAAGCCGGTAAAACGACTTAATTTTTACTATAAAGTCACTCGGGAAATGAACGGACTATCGGGTATTCTTTGGTCAGACCATTTGACGTCTATAGCGTAGTAGCCCGGATGTGTGACGTAGTATATGACCTCATAAAGATTGTCTCCAGTATACGTTATAGACGTTTCTCTAACCGTGTTGGGCGTTGGTCCTTTTATTCCGACCGTTAAATGACCGTCCCCAGCTCCATCCACAAGCACCTACAATTCAACAATTGAAACAAAATTGAAACTTTGTCTTTGAAAACGATGTTTGAAAAAAAAACAGGAGCAGGAGTATGTAACATATTGTAGTAATAAGTTTCTTTGACGTCTAAGTAATTTTTATTAGAATGTCAAACATTCAATAATTTGTTGACCAAAATGTTACCAATTGATATTAAATTCATTAGCTATAAATAGCTTGCTTACTTGAAAGTTAATAGGTGTCTCAGTGAATCCACTTTGTAATCCAGCTCCGAGGGCACGGCACCTTGCAGAATTTGTATGGACAGACGAGTTCTCCCAACTATCCTCTCCGAATTCCACATCTTCTACAGACGAGTTCTTCTCCTCTTCCATTTTTAATATCAGATCTAGAAATTCACGAGCTGGACTAAAATTTGAGCACGTTGTAGGCGGACTACAGCCGAGTTCACAATCACAGCATTGTGACTCCCCAATGTCGTGATGGGAATCAGTTTCAGGCGATATATCGAGAGCACTTCCTGATAACAGTTCGTTAAAGTGCACCACTTCAGCCGATTCAATATTTGGATGAACAGTGTTGTTGTTAGACGTCACAGCAGAATCATAATGAGCTAGTTTTAGTTCGGACGAATCACTACCTTCGTGAAGATTACTAAACATAGTTATTTCACTTAACAGGTCATCTCTATGGCTTTGTGATAATCCAAATCCGCAATAGGCATCTTCGTTAAGTGTTGAAGATCTCTGTAGCTGTAACCTTTTCCTCGGAGTAGATGTTCCACCATACGACCGTCGTCTTGCTGAAGCATCCTTTGGTCGGCGCTCAGATATCGTCACGAGTTCATTTAGAGTATCTGTGAATTTATTGATCTCGTCTTCCGAAGTCATCACAGGCGACGGTAGTTTACAAACTGCATCTTCAACTGATGTTTCAATAGACCCCTGACTCTCGGTGAGAGCGACGGATCGTCGTCTAAACTTCATCTTCCGCAATTGATTCGCTGACAGTTTAGTACAACAGTTAGAAAAAGACTCGCTGCTCAGTTTTGGGTTACCTTTAAAACTCGTCTGCCGTTTCGCATCAGTTGTAGCAGTATCTTCTTTACTGGGTTTAGAAAGTTTTAACAGCTTCCCAATGGATCGTTTGCTGATTTTGTGTCTGCTTGTCTGTCTCTTTTGTTCAACTTGTAAACCTTTTTTAAGTTCTGTGTCAGACAAACTGAACGAATCATCGGGAACAATTTTCTTGGGTTTCTGACGACGACCATCAGAATATGTCCGTGTTACTACACTGTGGGTTTTTAAAGGCGCTTCTTCCACACTTTTAGATCCACGCCTGGGTCGAGATACCGGTAAGTTATTCTCTTTTTCGTCGTCCCTGTTAGTGTTACTACCACTTGGCAGAAGCTTTGGATCTAGCTCAATTTGTTCTTGATTCTGGTGGCGTCTAAGTCTTTGGCCGTTTGTGTTGGATATAATATGTCGTTGTCTTCTCGCTGCTCTGCCAGGGGATGAACACCTACTGTCTGATATCCCACTATCCACAGTTTCTACAGTTGATTGTCTCACAGGCTGTAAGCCTAACATCTCCGAACGGTTGTTATGTAACCACTGCTGTACGTCGTAATGCCCGGTGCGAGAAGATTGGTCTCCAGTCACAGAACCATCGCGCTCGAGAGGCGGGTCGTACACAATTTCAGGGATGTTATCACCGTAGAAAACCCCAAACGGACTGCGCGAACGATTACTCCCATTAAAGGGAATTTGGTCACATTTTGGCATGAGATTTTCCGCCTGCTTATCGGGTATTCGTTGAATCATTTGATATGACTTACGCTTCTGGAACCGGTTCATTGGAGATACCCATCCAGTATCCATCTTTATTTCGTCGTAAGAAACTTGTGTCCATTTATCAGTTTTTGCTGTTGGGATTCTTATTAATATCTGGGAGGAAAACCAAGTAGGTGTTGAAGAAGAATTCTGCGAAATATTTGATATACATTCAAATCTAGGTTTGTTTTCTGACTCCCCTGAGGAGGATTGTGATACACTTTTTTGAAGGACGATAGGGTTGTCTGTTTTGGCTTCAGAGTAGTTCAACTGGGGAGAGTTATTGAGGTCTTTGGGAATTTTCTTGGTGCTAACATTTGAATGATTTCTAGCTACATCCACAGAGCATTTTTCCCCTTCACTTGATCCTTGTGATTCCTGGCTTAATACCTGGCATATAGCTACATCCTGCCGAACCAGACTTCCTCTTCGGCTATTTGTAGACGGGTTCGGACTAGACATGTGTTTTGGGCTACTCGGGAGATTTATACTATGTTCGTTTTTAACAATATCGCTTAACTCTATTGATGGGATTTTCATAGTATTTGCTGGTATCGATTGCACTTCTTGGTTGTTTGAAATAGAATCCTGGGATAATACAGGGGCCAGCGATTGTGTCAGAGCTGGATGACTTACAAAATAGCACACCTTATTCAGGCTGTTGGACTGAAGTACTCTCAACGATGGACTGTCCGGGGGAGTTTTAAGTTTAGTCGCTTCACTTGGAGTAGAACTTGTTTGCTTTTCCGTGGCAGAAATGATGTTTTTCTCTATACTTGTATTCGTAGCTGATGTTGCTTCCTTCTGTTGGATGTCTGCTAGAATGGCAGTTGAGCTGTCTTCACGGGCGTGTAGTTGCTTCACAAATTTAGATCTTGGGCCTGGTTGTTTACTTTGTATCTCTGACTCTTTCGTGTTTTGGTTAGAGACCTGCGTTACACACTTGCTTGTAGAGAAAGCCTTGTCACCAATGCTAACTGTTTGCAGGGCACAGCCAATAGCTTCATGAACAACACTTTGAGCATAGGCTTCTGTCTTTGATACATTTATTGATTTAATTGGCTTAGAGTTTTCAGAAATATCGATAGGAACTGTGACAAGGGGCTCTTTAGACTTATTGCGAATTGTTTGGTCTGTTAAAATGTGTTCATTACTTTTACTGATTTCGGCAACCTCACCTGAGCTATCAAAACTATTTTGTCGGGAGAGAACAGAACGTGTTAAACTGTTCTGTCTTGAAATGTCTGGCGTAGCCCCGAAGTCAGTTATAGTTACGTCTCTACCACCTCTCGTTACCACCCTTCTCAGGACACGGCGCCGGGTGACTGTTCCCTGTTTAGCCAGCCGCGCTATAGCGGCTAACTGTGGTGAGTTCGTCCTACTGACCGGCTTTAAAGTATTGTCTTTTTCTAAAGATATTCTGCAAGAGGAATATGATGGGTTGTCTGATTTGTCAAAACTATCTTTGCCGTCAGTTGAATCGTAGGACATTCTCGAAAACGATTTCCCCTGGCTCTCTCTAGAAAACTGACGCTCCAAATGAATTGCGGATTCGGCTATTTTTGCAATAAAAGGACTCCCTGTTATATGATGACCGTGCCAGAAAATAGAAATGGAATGTTTGCCCGAACTCCTCGGTACGTAACTCACCAAATATTTCCCTTCTCCAACACATTGGTAGTCAAAGGGGATTTTCTGAGAATCTTTATCTTCCAAAACTTCGACACTCTTTTGACGCACGTATGTGTTTCCTATTCCGTCTTCGAAGTATTTCACATCACCATTGTTTTCTGTAAGCCTAAATTTATTCGATATTTGTTCCATTGTTTCAGGATTAAGTAACTTTGACATGCGCCGTGTTGGAAATAAACTCATGATTTTTTCACTACAAATCTCGTTATTAGCACCTTTGATTTCAATTTGCAGGTCCAATAAGCCCTGGGTATCCGCGTAGATATGAAACTTGCATCTTTTTCCAACCAGTCCCATGAGAAGTCCATTTCCTTTCGCGAGGCAAGTCTTCGCTACGCGGTCTATACTGTCAGAGCTTGGCAAATAATGTCCATTTTTTTCCTCGTTTCGCGGAGTCTCTTTTTTCTGTTTTGCCGCAGCCCATTTTATGACTGTCAAGAGTTGCCTTATCTTGGGTGCAGCCTGGTCATCAGCGATAGCCAGTTCCTCAGGGGTTATAATTCCCTGAAATAAATAAAAAAGAACGTCCATCAAATCTAATGCCAACAAACTCGTCATCACCTTTGTTTCGAAACTATAAGAAGAATAAGAAGTCTTTACAAACACTTTTAAGGCAGGATCGATCGCGGTTATCACCAATCACCCATCAACGATATACCAAGATGTCACCTATACGTGTATTTACGAAGAACCTGGGCGTTTGATGTCCATACTGCAATCTTTTCTTTTCATATTTTAAGAGCGAAATCACTTTTTGTTTTGCTCTAAAATATGAACAAGCCTTTATTGATTGTGAACAGTGATTGATTGATTGTTTGGTGTTTTACGCCGCGCTCAAGATTTTTTCACTTCATATGGCGGTTTTGCCAGTTTTATTGTGGGATGAAACCGGGCTCTATGCCCGGAGGAAACCCACGACCTTCCGGTGGTAACTGGCAAAACATCCCATAGAGGCCGTTTGAGTGAAAACCCAGTCATCCCAGGCAGTGATTGATGGATGCCCAGTGATTGGTATATGCCCAGTGATAGATGTATGCCCAGTGATAGATGTATGCCCAGTGATTGGTGTATGCCCTGTGATTGTCATTCAAATCTGTGAAGCATATAGATTTGATGACATAATGCTTTTTTAGCAGAATTCAGTTCTGAGTTACCACCAGGATAAGATTTATTCCGTACCTGAGAAAGGTCCATGTATTTACCTGGACTCGTCCTCACAAATGTACCTGTCCGTAAATACCTGATTAATCCTATTTGTTAACCCGATTGAAAAACTTTTTTTTCTTGAATGTTAATTTTAAATAACTAATATCCATCTATGGGTCTCCCGCAATCAGTGATCTTTGTTTCCGACACAGGCTAACGTAATTCATCCAGTAAACTTGAAAACACATGAACTGTTTATCCTTCGAGCACATGTAATTCGTATCGCTAATTCAGGCCGGGAAAGAGGTTGTCTAAGTGAAATACAACCAGATTTCTTTTGATCTTGCAAAACAATATACTTATATAAGCCTATACGAGACAGATTGATTAGACCAAGGCTATAATTTGAGTCCCACTAATCAATGGTCGATGGGGATCTTTATTACAGGGCTTCTTATATCATTAATGCTGGATACTTCAGTCGATATGGACCATTGTGCTCGTATTCTACAGTAACAGCCGTCTTGTAACGTTTATGTTCAGGCACTATTGGGGTTGTCTAATATTCCACAATCACGACAATTATAATTGGTGATTTTGTGATACAAATGAAATAGAATTTTACGGGGGTAGAAGAAGCGAGTGAATGTGTCTTATACTCATGATGCTCGATTAAACGCAAGCCTTGAGTTCTCATATCTGATCTGAATTACATATATTGTACAACAAGGACTCTGGGGATGGATCATTTCATGTTTAGGAAAAACTCAATGCAATTTTAGATTTTTTTATGAGGATGGAAAAAACAGTTTACCCTAAACTTACGATTCCGGGCTAGGGTGAGAACCCAACTTACGCCTTTAGGGTTACCGTCCCGCCGATCTCTACCACCTGAGCTACCCGGACCTGCGGGGAGCGCCTCGCTCGTTGGATTATCTAATGCGCATGTCCCATAACTTACATAAAGTCCATTAGATTATGTATTATTAAATATTCCTAGGTGATGAAGTCGGTGTTTTGAAAGTAAGCTGCAATCATCATCAGGGAAATTGCTTGATTTAGCAAATAACCTAACGACCGAGCCAGTTGGTAGAGTTGTGGCACAGTAGCCCTTTGTCGTGAGTTCGATTCTCACCTTGGTCCGGAATTTCTTCCGGTTCATCAGTGTCGGTTACTTACTAAATAATTAATTCCTCTGATGATGATTGCGGCTAAACGGAAAAGTCTAACGGGTTTGTGAGGTATTTTTTTCATTCGGGATGATAATTTCAGCTACGGGTCACATTTGTGAAGGGCGAGCCTTTAGGTAAGACGAATTGGGCTGATTTTAAGCGGCTTTGGATCTCTCTTTGCGTTGTCTGCTAGAAAATGGCATGTGATAACCCCTACTTAACATATAACCCAATTATATATTGATGACATTGTATGCCTTGTTCCAATAGAGAGTAAGTCCCGTTTGTAATGTGAATCGTATCGTGATTCGTGAGCAGCATTCATTTAACAACTAGAAGTAAACTAGTATAAACAATGATGATATGTATATTTCCAAATTCTTAACAGCCCCCCCCCCCCGCCCCTCCATCCGGAGCATTTTTAGGGTGGGGGGTTGGTGGTGGGGATTATTGCAAGTCAAGGGGCGATGGTCCATGGGCCCAATATATCCTGGAAGCCTCCAGGCCTTAGGTGGCGGGAGATGTGTCTTGATGGGTTTCCTAGGGATATCAATCAGCAATTTCTTAATTAGTTTTGATAATTGTTTTTCCAAATTTCTGAAATTTACCACAATCTGTATGCTCTGATGTTGGGTTTTCCCCTCTCTCTACACTGATTCAAATTTTGAGAAAAAAAAACTATGCACAGTTTTTACAGGGAAATACTGACTGCAAAATGTAAGCCATTTTTCAACCGACAGATGTTCAATAACGTCCAGCGTCCAAAGCTGTAGATGGTTGTGCATATAGATCGTTACTCTGAAATCCATTTTCTTTAAAGATCAACCAGTCAGCGATAATTTCCCTGCTAATTCTCCTACCTATATGGCAACCAAATACCATATTATCACTTTTTCTCCATATTTTGTTTAATTTCAGTTTACCCGACTTCTTGCCATAGCTTAAGATCCGCACAACTTTGTCAATATGTTATTTAACAAGAAGATTTTTCATTGCCGGTGTGTTTTAGTGTTCATGAATATAGTACAAAGTATTGCAGAAAAGCCAAACTCTTTTCTGTTTTCAACCTATAATGTAATAACATATACCTTTTTGATTTAACCTATGCTTGGGTATAAAGGTCTAAATGATATACCCACTTATTATCGAAGCCTTTCTCTGTGGTTATTTTATAGTCACGAAGACTGTTTTTTCCCGTGTGTTTTAGTGTTCATAAATATGGATCAAAAGTTACAAACATCTACTTCTCAGTTTATTAACATAGCAGTTTCGTATGACGAAAAAGTTTAAATATAGATGAAGTTTGCAAACCATACGAACTAAAAATGTGTGCCTATAACAGACAATATTTAAATAGCCGGGATGTACGCATACTAGTACATTCTTCTTATGCAACAGCACTTCTGGCAACAGTCAATACGTAAATTTATGAACACTAATATCAAAGATTGCCCAGATAGCCACATTTGTATACGCCAATGTGTAAATACTTTTGTATATTCATTATATTACAGATTCGATTAGTTTAATGTGTATAATTAACAGCTGTATCTTTAATACTTCTTAATTTCTATATTTGGACCAACTCTTTGTAAATATGTTAACTTTGTAAAACTTATGCTACTCATTACGTACACAGGATAAGCCTGTGGCTTAAGTGTACTTTACTTAACTAAATAAAGATGTTTAAAAAAGAAAAAAAAAGATAGATATCAGCGAAACCTCTTATTTCGTAGTTCTTGATAAAAAATGGCAAATAATTATTCTTTTTCAACGAAATTTTCCCTATTTGACAGCTCATGCAGAATGTGTACTGTGTGCATTGACCATGTCTGTCTTCTCTTTACAGTCATCTGGCGTATTGATATCGCGACCTTTAACCTTTGAACTCTCTTACCTGAACTTCTTTATCGTTTAGTGGATCTTCCGCAGAACTATCATATAGTTGATCGTCAGTTAGACTGGATAATAATATACTGTTGTCCATCATCTTGTCAGTTGATATCAGTGTTTAGACACGCTACACACACTGGGCAGGGTAGGAGAGAATATTGATATGGTTACCTCCATTCCAGCTTCTCCATACTCGGACGAGAGAGCGTTCATGTTGGTAGGCCTACTCAGGTAGAGATATCCATGAAGACTGTTATCCAGTTTCTTTCTAGTTGATATCTATGTGCCATATAGTGGCTTAATCTCTGACCCAACGCTTTGTAGATCCACATAATGAAATTCCAATTAGATATCCGGACTGCCACAACTTAACGTATTCGGATGGTATGCTCATCGAAAGACCTCTCTAGGTTTGTATAGGAGCTACGAAGGCGCTGACGACACGAGCTCTATAAAAAGCCAAACGATTTCTATAGAAGCAAACACCTTCATATCCATATGATCATTCTCACCAAAGCCAATATGTCGAACAAACATCTATTGCTTAGTCTATATCTTATACATAGATAGCGTCTTTTGTTTTCTAAGTACCAGTTACCATGGCTACATGCCGGGCGTTGTGTAAATTATCAAATCATAAATCCGCTAATTCATTTTGATTCCTCGACAACTTAATTCAGCATCTCACAGGTTCTCAACCGTTTCAAATTAATCAAGATCTCGCTAATCTCTGATGAGCTACAACGTTAGAATGTCGAACTACACGCACATACACACTGCTGACCACCAGCTCCTCTGGAATTCTACAGCGCATGTGTGATCGATATTAAGTCACGTGGTATGGCTGGATTAATCGCGTGGGATAAATCGGCAGGAACAAACACTCTTTGAAGACATTGTATGGATCTTTGTACTTATCATTAGTAAATGTTAGAAATGTTGACAGTGGAAACAAATGACGTGAGATTCTCGTTCAACACACGCTTGTAGCAAACAACAAGTCTGTTCAAATTACTAAACAGATTTGCGTACAACGAGAAACAAGATTTCACAAACAATTTCGGCTAAATCTAATTTTAAAACTTCAGGCTTTTGAACATTTTATAACGTGATACACAACTGACATTCTGTAGTGTCGGCCAATTACCGCCAAACCTTATGACGTCACATAGATTTACGCAAAGCTTTATGGGTAAAATGTACCTCAGTTCGCCATTTTGTTTATTGGTTCTTAGCAAGATGTCACTTTTTTGGAAAACATTGATGACATAACCTGTTTTTTCCCACACATTTTTCTGGTAGCTTTACGCATTTTACGTCTTCTTCTCGATACAGTAATATTTCTTCCACCATATTTTAAAATTATTCTAACTTCCCTCAATCTCCCGAAATGCTTTGCGCGTAATCTCGAAGTGACGTCATCAAGCAATCGGTCAATTGGTAAACTGATCGGAAGGGACGTGACACAAAACTGACATTCTCACAGCAATGCCAATCAAGAACTGACTTACAGAATGGGTATATTATGATTTCCCCTAGAGTTGGTCTCTAACGAGTACGATAATCGATGGATAATCGATGGTCGGAGGCGATAATACTCTTATATTAACGCTTACTTTTCTAATTGATCAACCTAGCCTTTTTGTAATTAACAGGCTTACTATAACGCAGAGGCCAACAAGGAGAGGTGCTCATACATTGTTGATAATAGATTATCGTTTCTGATTACCCCCCCCCCCCTCCATCCCCCCCATCCCCTGCTCTAGTAAATTGCAACCAAATCACCTTGCCATACTTGAAGAGAAAATGGCCGGTCATTTTGGAGAATGGCTGTCATCTCTATCGGCCTCCACAAACACTCGACTTTCCCTTTCAGGTTATACATTGTACATTCTTCACTTCTTAAGCTGCCGAAATTCAATTTTTGGATTTGCGTTGCGTTTTCCAAGTTTAGGGTTAGATGTACATTAAAACACTAAAAGATTGAAATTGAGATAATGACAGATATCCATACGAATCGAAAATGTGTGTCAATAAGTGACAAAATTCGAATAGTAGGAGTACATTTTCGAGTCTTTGTTGCTTATAAAATCCATTTCCAAGATTGGTTTATGAAGAAAGCTCCTATTTTATATTTTTTTACAAAAATAACTTACAATGATTTTCGCTATATTTGGCAGTTCATGACACTTTGCTAAACGAAGCAGCCATTATTCGGGAGAGTTTTCTGTTTTCTATGTAAATGCTTACGATCTGTTTAAAAGAGAAAAACCCATGTATGGTATCAAATGCGGCCCATGTTTCTTTTCTACAAATGTTAACCCGGCGTCATAATGTTCGCTTCAGTTCGTAGGTTGGTTAGTTTGGGCGGTTTTCCAATCGTCGGAATGATTTCCGCAAATATTTGGTTCATTAAAGAAGTCCAATCACTTTGTGAAAAAATAATCCCCAAACAAATTTGGTAAACCAAACTATATTACATTTAAACACATTCAGGGTCCATACGAGCAAAATATAAGTCATTATATGCTACTGGAAAAGGACCATTTAAACACCTTAACCCTGTTTAAAACTTGATTTGGCTTGACGTGATACAAAACTGATATTCTGTAGTGTGTTTGAAAACTGATCTGACAAAATTCTGGCATGAGCTGACAAAATTCACAATTTTTACACAGACATCAGTATTGGATTTAATATTACGTGATTGTTTTACCAGTTTCATTTGCAAAGCACTAATTTATTCACCAAAATATGCCTGTACAAGTATGCCAGAGGTTATAAACTTTATCGATCGAATCTTTTTCTCTTTCGGTAAGCCACGTCAGATGGAGTCGGAATACAGATAAATCAAAACAACACCTTCAGAGCGTCCATTATGACTTAAGTTATTCAGGGGTCATGTTTCACAAAGAGGCGTAGATGTATTTTTTGCGTAAGTTTCATACTAACGTATCTCTACAGTATGGGTTGCTAATGAAGTTACGTAAAAACTTACGCTACGTCGCTTTGTGAAACAGGGTCCTGTAACTATTCCCGATCAAAAGACTTTTAAAAAATCTCAGCTTCATGATGAAAGGATTCCGGGGACGTTAAATCGTTCAGCCTATGGGGAAATTCTTGGGCTAACTGCGGATCACATGGCACGTTGTTTTTTATGGGGAGAATTTGGAATATCAGGCCAATTTTACAAGGAGACATTTTACAACGAAATTCGAACAAACTAACGACTAAAATGAAAAGGAATGTTTAAAGTATGTGTTAAATTCAAATTCTAAAAGACATATGGGGTTAAGGGATATTTGAAACAGGGTTGAAATCTGAAAGCCGAAGTCCTTCTAAACAATTTTTCTAAAAGCCGTAACTGCTAGGGCTCAACCAAACTAAAAGTGGCATGAGCCGCCAAAATGTTGAACAGAATAATGAAATTATCGGTTATTTTTCTCTAGACGTACATTTCAGAAGCTTTTTAGTGCTTCTAGTCTCGAGAATGTACGATAAAGTATTGTTTTGAACTAAATGGTCGTCCCGGTTATTTAAAGTTTGTTTACTTTTCGAACACTGCTCCGGTTCGTATAGGTCACATACTGTATGGATTTTCCTCATTTCAACGCTAATCGTTTAGTTTTTCGATGGCCTTCAAAGCCTCTTACTGTCATGACGATCAGAAATTATGAAAAAGTGTGAATTTTGGCAGCTCATGCCACTCAAAGATATGGACTAACAAAATAATATTTTACCTGTGGAACTTGTAGATTTTTGTGAGCCAGTTTGAGTCCAAGCCTACAATTGTTAACTCTATGGTGGGGTTTGAGGAGATCGTGCCTCGGACACGCCCCAGGCGATATAGCTTCCACCAAAGAACATAAAGCTATACCGTCCTGCCATGACGTGGAGAAATTTGTGATTTTGAAACCCGGGATTACCTCCCTTACCCAGGCCAACAGCTTACGTCGATTTGCACCATCTGAAAAACAGTAGGAGAGACATAGTTTTTAACACACTTATGTTTTTGATAAAAAGTTAAGTTGTATTTTCCAAAGAATTGTAAAGTGAAATGATAATAACATGGGTATTAAGCAGTGTCCGATGAGTAGGGCCTACCCTACACACTTTCTAGTAGGAACGAAAGGAGCGCCTCAATTTATTTTTAGACCACTATGATCTCTTATCAAATCGCTTTTACGTCCGTGGTCCGTCGACCGTCTTCCGTCGTCCGATGTCTGTAAACTTTTCTTGTGATCGCTGTTTCAAGAAAACTACTTCATTTAAATTCCAGACAGGTTTCCCCTATTGTGCAACATCTATTTGTTGTTGCTCATTTGCATATTAAAATGGCTGGATTTTTACCAACATAGTTTGTGATCGCAGAATCTAGAAAACCACCAGGCCGATCTTGATGAAATGTTTTTGTTTTGTTGGTTCACCAACATCTATTTTTTTTGGTCGTTTTGTTTTTTAGGATCTTCGTAAAATTTTGTTCGCAGGTTAACTGTATGGTCTGGTTGTGCACTATGCACTTGCATGCTCGTTTGCATATTCAAAATGGCGGCCGCTGGCCATTTTGTTTTTGTTTTCACTGTTCTCATAAAGCAATGAAAGGATCTTCGTAAATTATTTGTACGCATGTTAACCCCTGTATACTATATCAGAAATTGATTCGGAGCATTCTTCATTTTAATCTTAGTAAATTGAAATCGAACATCCTTTTGAGTTATATTAATTGTCGTTATAGGATCTTACTTTCTTAAATACATTTTGGCAATCAGTGATGTCGTTGTTCAAACTTTCGACGGGGCCTCCCGGGCTCAGTAGAGTGTTGGACGCTCAATAGGAACAGCGTTCCACCAATTGGTCGCGGGTTCGATTCCCACACAGTCCCGAAAAAAAAATTGAACATTTTCTCACTGGGTTTCTACTCGAACAACCTATGTGGGATGGTTGCCAGTTACCACCAGAAGGTCGCGGGTTTATCCAGGGTATAGAGCCCGGTTTCCTCCCACAATAAAACTGGCAACATGTGTATATATTTCATATAAGTGAATTAATCTTGGGCACGACGCAAAACACTAAACAAACAATCAATCAATCAAAATCTTGACCAAACATTTAAGAAAGTTGGTTTGGAGTTTTCGGAGTACAGCCACTTTCTACCAGCCTCACTTTCTGAAAGTGTTCTATGGTGGTCGCCAAGATCAGTTCACTGATCTCTTGTTTGTGTGTACAATTTGTTTGCGTTTTCTGTAGTTGATATTCCTCACATTTAAGCCTGACTTTGAGTTTGGAAGAAGAGTGAAATATAGTCTGATGATTATCGCGACATGTCAATATAAGTGGTCTCAGTGCATAGAGTTGTTCTTAGATCTCAGTGCATAGAGTTGTTCTTAGATCTCAGTGCATAGAGTTGTTCTTATATCTCAGTGCATAGAGTTGTTCTTAGATCTCAGTGCATAGAGTTGTTCTTAGATCTCAGTGCATAGAGTTGTTCTTAGATCTCAGTGCATAGAGTTGTTCTTAGATCTCAGTGCATAGAGTTGTTCTTAGATCTCAGTGCATAGAGTTGTTCTTATATCTCAGTGCATAGAGTTGTTCTTAGATCTCAGTGCATAGAGTTGTTCTTAGATCTCAGTGCATAGAGTTGTTCTTAGATCTCAGTGCATAGAGTTGTTTTTATATCTGTATTAAAGGAAGTTCTTGTATGATAACCTCTGCCATTCATCTTTTATAAACAGCTTGAAAATCGTCCCCTCTTTTACACGCAAATTCTTATCAGAGGATCAACGAACATCTCGATGTTGGACATATAAACGAAACGGAGATAATCGATGCAACATTTTTGTTTTGTTTTGTCGACAGTTTCAAAATATTTATTTGACAGTTGCTGTTGAAACAAAAACTGTTCCGCAACATGGAGTCCAAAAAATAGCTTTGATTAATTTGAAGCGCGCTTCCTTTTCACCCCCGATTGGTTATGTCTATGTGATTTGTCAAATACTTTGTTTTGTTTCCTTGTTTTATTTCCTTTAATTGTTAGCTTGTATAATAGCATGTCATGCTAAATTACCATTTGATTTATCAAAAAATTGTTTTTTTAAAACAGCCGCAATAAATGATATGTCGAATCTAAAAATTGTTCTGCTTCATTTTGACGTTTATTTCCGCTTGGAACAATATTTCATATTTATGGAGAAGAAACATCCGGGCCTTCGGCCATTCACTTCCGGTTTAGTGATCTAGGATTTATGAGCTGTAACGATTCCGTATACGTAGCTCTGTTTTATTACAAAGCTGTAAGGTGCAAGACAGGGGGGTGATTCATATAAACATATCAATTTATGATCACTAAAACACACGGGCACAGGGAAAATATCTATTTTTGGCGAAATATGGCTCGAGATATTGAGTTAGAGAGTTTCTTGTATGGATGTAGCCGAGATTTTATGATATCAGAGAAGGACCTACCTGTTTGGAAAAGGTCCAAGACGGATTGGAAGAAGTTTGGTTTGCAGAGAATATTTCCGTTCTGGTCAACATAGTACAACTTCCTCTGGCGTTGATTTATAACGTACAGTGGATTGAGATAACGGAGACAGGATAAATAAACCAATATGGTGGCAAATACAGACGATAGAGTCAATCGGATGATGGTTCGAAAATCTGAAAGAAGATATACACAAAATGACATTCCAATAGTTTGCAACACATACAGCACTCCACTCCTAAATCAACTTTTTCTCTCTCTCCATGGTCTAACACCTGGGGGAAATTTTAACCTTACAATCATTTTCACGATTTTCAGTCGACGAATATGGCGTAGGCCTTTACACGCTTTCTTAGAAGTGTTATCTCAACTGGTCAGTCTGGTAGTTTGAGATACAACAAAGTGGGTTCATTCAGTTTTGAATTGCACGACAATTAGACGGTCATCACGATGAATGCAGGTTGAAAAGTACTGATAAAGAAATAAGCTCGATCTTCAAAAATCACTGATTTTTTCCACTGACAGACTGCAGGCCGTTTTGAATGTTGCCGAAACACAGTGTTAATACGCTCAACCTCTATCGATTATCGAAGCATTAGCTGATTGATTGATTGATGTGTTGCGCCGCACTCAAGATTATTTCACTTATATGGTGGCGTTATGAGGTTTAGTGGGGGAGGAAACTGTGCTCATTGCTCGAAGCATTGGAGAAATCCAAACAAAACAGCGTCTGCGTTCATTTTTGTTACACAAGCTGGGGGTTTGCCTGGCTAGATAACACGAACAGTTAGCATTATGAATGATTTTTCTATATTTTTTGTCAATAAAACACGTTTTGATAAATATTTAAAAAATTCTAAACAATCGACCCAAATAAAAAAGTAACATGCTGGTGAAAAGGTTGATAATTGTACTTTAACGGGGAAAAACTTGCATCGGTTCTGGTTCATTAACGGTATTTACAATATAATATGCAAAGAATGTTTATGTATATTTAATCATCGGTTCTATGTACATGAATGGGCGAAAACCCGTTTACCATATAATCCGATATAATGAGCATAGACACATAATCCCTGATTTTATCCGGTAAAATAATCCATTTTGATCTTCATCGTATATCGAGATTATGACAACAGTGGTTTGTAAAACCAAAAATCAATAAATAATGAGAAAGGGGCTCGTGGATTAGTTCTGTATCCGTTTACCAATGAGATTTTTAGTCAGAAATGATTCATTTACTGTAATTTGTGTTGCGGGTGAATTACCAAAGGGAGTAGATTGATAAGATCCATGTTGAATTTGAACTGACACGATTCGGTTATTAGGAACCTCCTTTCTATAGGGGGCGCCCTACAGTCGAATCGTGTTCAGTAGGAACACCCTTCCGCTAGGGGGCCAGAAGAACATATGCCGGCAATGCTGATTGGACGAAGTGACCACTCTTGCCAATCTACTCTCTTTGGAATTACCAGGTCAAACGACAAAATGTCCTCCCTACTAAACCTGTATGCAACATCATCAATCAGTTGATTCTATAATTTATAGTGGGATGGTTGCCAGTTACCAACAGAAGGTCGTGGGTTTCCTCTGGGCATAGAGCCCGGTTTCCTACCACAATAAAACTGGCAACGCCGCCATATAAGCAAATATTCTTGAGCGCGGCAGAAAACACCAAACAATCAATCAATCAATCAATCAATCAATCAATCGGATAACCTCTATAAAACTCCACATTGTCCTTGACAGTTATCGATTTTCCTGAACGGAAAGAAAATCAGGGGATCTGGTATATATTTGAATGGCTTTAACCAGTGTTATTACTGGAAATGTCTTGCTTGATTATATGATTGCAAATGTGTAAAATGTACTTTTATTTACGACAACATTGTAGCCTACGAAGAACAATCGCGCACCACAAAGCCATTAATTCCCCAGTTAACAGGAAGGGAATGTCACCAATAAATAACTATCTTTACTTAATAAAACGAGTCATTGGTCATAAACTGGATATTGTGTCAAGAGCTATTAGACCAGTATACATGGGCAATAAAGATATAGTGAAAAGGAGTTCATATTACAAAATGCAGAAATGTATTGAGCACGTTCTTGTAACCGTTCGTGTTACTGTATTACATAATCGAGAGAGCGAAGACGGTTGATTGATTCATCCTTATTGACTCGACTGATTGCTTGGTTTGTTAGTCACCCAGACTTACCCAAATTAATTTGTGTACAAATGGAAACTGACTCGCTTGTTTTGTTAGTAACCCAGACTTTACCCAAATTAAATTGTGTACAAATGGAAACTGACTCGCGTGATTTGTTAGTCACCCAGACTTACCGAAATTAAATTGCGTACAAATAGAAACTGACTCGGTTGATTTGTTAGTCACCCAGACTTACCCAAATTAAATTGTGTACAACTCGAAACTGACCCGCTTGATTTGTTAGTCACCCAGACTTGCCCAAATTAAGTTTTGTACAAATAGAAACTGACTCGCTTGATTTGTTAGTCACCCAGACTTACCCAAATTAAATTGTGTACAAATAGAAACTGACTCACTTGATTTGTTAGTCACCCAGACTTACCCAAATTAAATTGTGTACAAATGGAAACTGGCCAAACAAGATTATTTATTGAAACAAAAACATTTTTTTGTAATCGTGCAAAATGATTCAAATGATTATTAAAAGGAACAGTGGCATGCCATATTGAATATTGCCGGGAGGCTGTTTCGTGAGAGGACGTAGCGTAAGTTTTTACGTTATAAGTTTAATTAGTTAGTGTCTTTTAGAAAGTGAATATAACAGTATTCTCGTTATTTTGGGATTACACTTTCTTGAAAATATGGTAGAAATTCTTCTACCGATTTTTGGGTGACGCCCGAAACGGGAATCGGACTCGGGTCCCAGAGTATGGCACCTATCGCCAGCACTAAATGCCGGCTGCCTTATCCTTTCATGCAGCAAACAATTATTGTTAAAGCCGTTTACCAAAAATGTGTGTTAATAGCCTGAAAACGGGCAAAATTAAAATAACCGGGATGTATAAGTAGATATTCGAGGCTTTGTTGCTCATAAAATTACTTTAACGTGCATATCCAAGATTGATGCATATACAAATAAAAATCCCTTTTCATACTTCTTGACAGAAATGGCGAACAATTAGCTTATTTCTTCTCTATTTTGTCAAATCAAGCTTAAAGTGACATGAGCTGCCAAAATTCTAACTTTTTTCATAATTTCTGATCATCCCGACAGTAAGAGGCTTTGAAGGCCACCGAAAAACTAAATGATTGGCGTTAGAATGACGAAAATCCATACAGTAAGTGCCCTATATGAACAGGAATAGTGTTTGAAAAGTAAACCAAATTTAAATAACCGGGACGACCATTCATTCTTAGCCAAAGTTAGTTCAAAACAATACTTTATCGTACATTTTCGAGACTAGAAGCACTAAAAAGCTTCTGAATAATACGTCTTGAGAAAAATAGCCAATAATTTCAACATTCTGTTTATTAACGTCAAAATATCAACATTATGGCAGCTCATGCCCCTTTAACGTGTATATCCAAGATCAAATAAAGTATCCGTTTTATAATTCTTGACAAAATGACGATTAGCTTATTCTGTTACAACAATTTTTTTTCTTCTAAAATTTGCAGTTTATGTCAAATCAAGCTTAATGCATAAGTTTCGTATCAATGCTTATCATTTTGATGTTCATGTAATAGATACAGGTGGGCAGATCTCAAAATCCTGGTCTCAAACAGCACATTTACAAATAATGAAACATAACGTCAGATATATGTTCACAGTTTGAATTGCCCATGGCTATATTTATTTAAGAAAACTGAGAGACCATGAACTCTATACAACCCTGACCGGGGAAATCCAATACCTTGTTGGAACCATATAGAAATCCCAATGGAAAGCGATGGAAACAATACCTCATTTATAACCTGCTATCTATAGAAATGTAAGCTAATTTTAAGTCGGATCGGGATTGTATTTTACCAGACCATTTGTGTGTCTAAAATAAGGACCAAACTCACATGTTTAATATGTGAGCTGCCAAAATTCGGATTTTTTTCATAAATTCTGATTGTCAAAAGAAGTTCAACGTAAGTACTTTGAAAAACTAAAAGATTGATGTTGAAATAAAAAATATTGGTACAGTCAGTACCCTGTACGAACCAAAGATATGTGCTAATAACGGACAAAATTCAAATAGCCGGGATGTATGAGTTCGTTTTTGGGACGTTTGCTGCTTATAGAACCACCTTAACGTACATCCTCAAGATCGGTATCAACTGAACGTTGTTGTTTTGTAATTTCAGATAAAAATAAACCAGAATTATCTATTTCTGTTTCAACGAAATTTTCCTTATATCTGGCAGCTCATGCCAATAACATCGTATTTTCTTATCGTCGTCTTCGGCAAACAATCATATATTATGGAATAAAAGAAAAACAAATTGACGCAACACGCCACCTTTAGAAGCATGCATTTGTTTGTGGCCGCTATAGAGGAACTAAAAATGTCTTTTATTTCAACAAATACTTTTTTAAAAACTCATTTAGTCAATTTACAATCACAAATGGCCTTTATGTGTTCGGAAAGAACTTGATATTTATCCTTTAAGCGCAAAACATTATAGAACAGTCATTAAAGTGGCATGAGCTGCCAAAATTCACATTTTTTTCATAGTTTCTGATTGTCACGACAGTAAGAGACTTTGGAGGCCATCGAAAAACTAAATGATTTGAGTTGGAATCCGGAAAATCCATAGAGTATGTGGCCTGTACGAACCGAAAACGTGTTCGAAAAGTAAACAAATTTAAATAACTGGGACGACCATTCATTCATTCTAAGCCAAAGTTAGTTCAAAATAATCCTTTACCGTACATTTTCGAGACTAGAAGCACTAAAAAGCTTCTGAATTATACGTCTGGAAAAAAAATAGCCAACAATTTCACCATTCTGTTTGAAAGTCAAAATATCAACAATTTGGCAGCTCATGCCACTTATCCATTATTAATACTTTTACGGTGAAATTTCAAAGTGTGATGTTATGTGTGGTGTTCCCTTGCAAAGTGTATGTAAATTAGGCAGTTAAACCTGAGATGTCTGATGTCAAACTTCAACTGCCCATCGGGTGGTATGGGTGTGAAATAAGATACTTGCAACACGAATTAAATATAAGAATACACATCTACATTCTTGCAGATCCACCTTTAGTCACAAAAAGACAATTCCAAGTCTACAATAAGGTGAAGAAATACGTATGGATAACAACCTCTTGGTTTATTGGGTGACGACGTTTCGACGTAGTTCTTACATCGTTATCAAATGACTTCATCGAACTACATCGAAACGCCGTCACCCAATAAACCAAGAAGTTGTTATCCATGTGTAATTCTTCACCTTATTGTAACCTTTCAACTTCTAAATGCCATTGAAAGATTTAATTTTAAAGTGGCATGAGCTGCCAAAATGTTGATATTTTGACGTTAAACCAGAACGTTGAAATTATTGGCTATTTTTTCAAGACGTATAATTCAGAAGCTTTTTAGTGCTTCTTGTCTCGAGAATCAACGATAAAGCATTGTTTTGAATTAACTTTGGCTTAGAATGAATGAATGGTCGTCCCGGTTGTTTAAATTTTGTCTACTTTTCGAACACGTTTTCGGTTCGTACAGGCCACATGCTGTATGGATTTTCCTCATTCCAACGCCAATCATTTAGTTTTTCGATGGCCTTTAAAGCCTCTTACTGTCGTGCCGATCAGAAATTATGAAAAAAGTTTGAATTTTGGCAGCTCATGCCACTTTAAGTCTATGCACATTTATTGGCGTCTTCAAATGAAACCGGTTTTGGAAGTCAGAATTCCTCTCAAGGTTTCTGGCAATGTAACCGAATGTTCACCCAATATGTCATCTGGAGCCTGTTTCACAAAGCGGGGTAGATATACGTTAGTATGAAAGTTACGCAAAAAATACATCTACGCTGCTTTATGCAACAGGCCCCTTGCATTAACAGCTGCATCAGCTAATCACCCTTGTTATAACCGTGATAGAATACACGTATGTGATCTTAGAATAGACAATAAACAAACGGGTATAGGTAAATACTAAACAATCGTGACAAAAATAACCATTGCGACAAGTCTCTAATTATATCAAAAAGAGGGCATGTCATGTTGACCTTAATAACCCATCATAAATTGTTCCCATAAACCCAAACCCATATTTCATTGGGCTAAAGACAGGCAGGAATTTGGCTTCAGTCAGTAGAATTTTCTGGAAGACTTTGTAATATACTGACAGGTATCTTCTGCTATGACAAGAATCCGGTAAATTAAGATTAAACAAAATAAGATCATGGGGAAAAAAGTGAAAATATGTAATTTGGTTCCATCAGAAATACCTAGGTAGAAGACAGGCAAGGGAGATAAGCCCTGACCAGTAGATTTTTCAAATTTTTGTTATTTTTATAAGCAATATCTACATTTCGGTACTTATTTCGCATTTTCTTTTATTATGATATTTCCTTTCAAATATTTTCTAATTCCAGACATTACACTGATGACTCTAGAACAAAAGTAGCGGGTAACATGAGATAATATTTTATCAAATGATTCAAAATGATTATGTATTCAGTTTAAGTCCTGATTGGGTTTTGGAACGCGGACAAGTGTAATAATTATAGTACTAAGTATTTATCCATTGGACCGACTCCTGGGGGTTGTTTCTCAACACAGTTACGACCGACGGA
The DNA here is from genome assembly GCA_963971465.1 of Lepidochitona cinerea. Classification (NCBI taxonomy): domain Eukaryota; kingdom Metazoa; phylum Mollusca; class Polyplacophora; order Chitonida; family Tonicellidae; genus Lepidochitona; species Lepidochitona cinerea. The sequence continues at coordinate 3,072,322 of OZ020559.1, forward strand.
AGTCCAATGCAAGGCGTAACTACCATGACAACATATACCCTCAACATTACGTTACGACCAGGCGCAAGTTACGACGGACGTAAGTGTGTTGAGAAACAATCCCCAGATTTCCTCATTGGGTAGGCCCTATATTTCTGGGGCTTTATGGGCTATATATCCCATCGAGGTCTTGGCAGAAAGGGAAACAACCCAGTTTCAATTGTGCTGTGTGCGCTTGTATATCGCATTCCGACTCACCAATACACCTTTTTAGTTTTCTCTAATGTATGGAATGCCAAAGCGGAAAAAATTCAACATTTGCAATTTTACCTTCCGCGTCTCGATTTTTTGTTCAACAAAACAATATTTTTCAACATTCGTTAAAAATTTTGTCCAAAAAAAGTAACAAGATATATGGAAAATTTTTCAAACGAAACACACTTAAAAAAATACTATCCTAAAAAAAATAATCCAAGAAATACAAAAATTTTTACATCATCGATACATATAATTATACTAGTATGTCTTTTTATTTATTACCTCTAACAATTGGTCCAACAACTGCAACTTTTCATTCCACTACTTTACCGTTTTTACGTTCAACCGTTAACGTGTTTTTTTTTCGTTCAGCTGTTTTTTCGTTTAACCAGTGATCTGTTTTTTTTCGCGCAACTGTTGAACCGATTTATTGTTTTTACATCGTTTGACATCTCGCGCAAGAAACACGTGACTGTTTCTATAAAAAAACTGATGACGTCACAGTATCCATCCGCTGTCTGCTTGTGCCGCGAAAACTAAGACAAAATGGCTGGTGCCACATTTAAGTCAAAAGTGTTCGTTTGCATGTCGGCTTCTAAGGCAAAGCGAGGAAGCGACAGCAGAAATTGAATATTATCGGTTATCAGGGGAGGCATCGTCTCGATGAAGGATACCCGCTGGTCGTCTACATCAATGAGATGTGTCAACAACAACACTGTGACGTCACAGATTTGTGTGATCACGACTAAGTGTCCCGTGCTGCGTGAAATCATTTTTTTTTCTCTCAACTAAAAAGTAGTTCAACATTTAACGGGAAAATCAGGTCAACATTTTACGGAAAAACACTTCAACGATCGGACGAAAACCAGCTCAACAGTTGAACGATGAAAACTGTTCAGTGGTTGAAACGAAAAATCGTACGCCTTGAACCAAATTTTAGAGGTAATGCATTTTTAAAAATCTTTTGGATGAAATAAAAAAAGACATGTTACGCATATAAAATAACACTAATCTGGCTGTAAACATTGATGTACCGGTATGATAATGTTTTGGATTATTTTTTCAGATGCATGTGGTATGATTTTTTTGGGGTCTTGAATGAAATAAACGCGATTTAAATATAAAATAACATAGAATTGAGCCACAAAATATGGTCGTTGACAAAATTTTTAACGAATGTTGAAAAATATTGTTTTGTTCAACAAAAAATCGAGATGCTGAAGGTAAAATTGCAAATGTTGAATTTTTTCCGCTTTGGCATTCCATACTAATGGGAAATAGGTAATGTATATTTTAGATACAAATGATAACAAAACATTCACATTGGTCGTATGATTTTCACAAATATGTACTGCCAATGTCATTCCTCGTGTCCAGAATGTGCGCCTTCCACTACCTGGGTGGAAAACCGGGGTTAAAACAACCTGAAGGATAAATGCCAAGTCTCTTTCTGAACAATTAGCGGTGATTTATGGCGGTAAATGGACTCAATGGGTATTTAAAAACATATAGCTGATACAAAAGGGACCTCTAGTAAGTCTCAGGGTAGCCCGGATTATCGGTTTTACGGCGACTGGTATTATATGGCTGCTAAATGTGTCTTGTCGGAGAGAAAAAAAAATCGGCAGAGCCAAGATTTCTCGGCTAGTCTCAGGGTGTCATACAAAAAGCGATTGAGAATATGCATACCTTCCGTCCCCAATCGGCAATATCTTCGTATCTGACGTCATACTTGACATTTGAACGCTTTTGTCGTAATTCCCAATGAACTATACGAATATAGTTCATTGGTCATTTCAACCAACCATGAAGATGACTTGACTCAACGTCGGTCGTGTATGACGTCGCACCAATAGAAAGTACATATCAGGTGTCAACTATGACGCCACGGCACTTAGCTAACTAACTTCCGTATAAAGGTCGTAGAGAGAAAAAGAATGCCTTGAATTTTGTAGGTTTTGTGTCAGAAATCTCATTTGCTTGTGGACCGGGCCTAGTTTCACAAAGCGATCTAAGCTAAGTGTGATTTTAACTACCATGGCAACCAATGCTAAAGGTGTACGTTGCCATTGGTAATTAAGATCACCTTAAGCTAAGATCGCTTTGTGAAAATGGGCACAGGGTTCGTAAAGTATATGTTCTTTAGCAAACTGATTACAAAATATGAAGTATTGTCTTAAACTTGTTCTTTATCTTTTAATGTCCAAGTTCTACTTACCGAAATACTGTGGTTTTTTTAAATTTAGTTCAAAGGAGATTACTAGTTGAAGGTTACGCCAATCAATGGCCGCCTTATAATGCCAGTGGATTTGTAAACTAATCCAAACGTGCAGTTAACTTACCGGTAGGGGGCCTGGCGTCACGGCGGCGAGCCATTGTATCTCCCAGATCATCCAGATAATGTCAGCACCTCTTCAAAATTGCCTTTGAAGACGAGTTCCCGTTAATCGTGAGATTTCTCGCGAGATCAGATGCAAAAAGATATCGACTTCCGTGATGATAACATAAACCGTAACGAGATGTCCAGTGGTGCAGATGGACTTTATACAGTTTTCCAGAAGATATAAAATGTCACGTTAGTTCATCCCCTTCATAACTTAATGTCGACAAATTCACATTTCTCGTAAAATTCAACCAGTTTTCAACCAATGCAGTGGTTGTAGCGTCCATGGAGAATATATCTTTATCACAGTAAGATCATTTCTCAGATAATTCCAGATAGGTTAGACATACTAAACAGTTGATAACTAACTTATCAGCGGTTCTGTCATAAAACTTGACCTGGGGTTGAAACGACTCGTTGGGAATTCCCCTTTCTTTTCCAATAAGTACTTAAGTTTTGGCGGACGGCATATCGCTGGTACGTGGGTTTGTTCTTGGTGGACACAGTATCACCGGTACCTGGTACTGAAAAGAGGACAACTGTTTCCAACGCGTGTTTCGAATGTTTTTAGTCGTATTTCCCAGGTTGTTTCACACTTTGTCAAAATAGCACCGTTAATGAAAGAACAATAGGGCATCATTGCATAAAACTTCATAGGAAAGCTGGCAGGTGGTTAAACGCACGTGGACCATTTTAAAGTCACAGAACATTAAATTAATTTACATCGGGGTATCTTTTAGGGCAGTAATCTTTTAAAAAATTCCAAAGTTTCCCAATGATGCCAGCAGAAAAGGTAATATTAACATGATAAAAAATCTGGCGTTATCCAAACAATAATTGAGCGCATTACCTACAATTAATGGTTGAACGCGGCATTTAAATAAACAACAATACAGCTATTCAATATCCATTTTTTTACGATGAAATCTTCCATTCTGTCAGTTGTACCAAAATGCACGGTGTATCTTGGCTGGAACCGAAAACTTTGACAATTGCACTGAATGCCAAGAGAAGTCCGGGGAAAATATTCCTTGAAACTGGACAGTATCATATAATGTTCATATCTATTAAGAATTTGGACGATGTGAATGAACAAATAGCTTGTTGGATATCAATAACATCGTTTACACACCTGGTCATCATGTCCGCATGTTCGGAACTTGTGTTGCAATATACACACAGCCACGCCTTATTTTACAGGTGTTTTGAGCAGGTAAGATAACTGATGATTTACCTATGGACAGGTGAGTATAGGTGTTGATTTGATGAAAAGCAGCTGTCCATATCGCTGTCTTGCTTGAAGGGCGTGTTCCATTGTATAGATCTTCATCCTCGCCTTATTTGCCGAGATCATCGAGTTCAGTTCCCGATATCAGATATATGCGCGGTTATCGTGGACATTGATATACGGCGACACAGTGACAAGCGCATCGCCTCGCTTCCGTCTACTAGATGCTTCATGAAGTGCCAATGTGTAGCTGTCATAGCAACCAGGTTGCCATGGATATGAACATAAAGACTGTTAAATGGCCAGTCATTGTCGCGTCATCATACAATGGGCACGTGTTAAGATAGACAATATTGAGGTAGCTAATTGATTCCTGCGTTTTATCTGTGAGACTCACGATAAAGCCAACCTGATTCCGCTATACAAATTGTTATGACAGACAATACTGACGACTTTAGGCTATGTTTCCGTGGTCAAGTCTGGAATAATTTAACGACATTGTATTTTGAGTTAGACAATCAAAACAAAAAGATCTGGTGTGTTAATAGAACCTCCCACTTAGGAGAAAATTCATGATAAACTGAAACACTGAGAAACAATAGATTTCATGATAGGCTTAACCCCATCTCCTTCATAAGGTCGGGGATATTTTTCCTTTATGCAAATAGTATGATAATGATCTGTAGATTGATTGATTGTTTTAGGCTATACTCAAGATGGAATGCTTGTGTTGGACTGATCACTCTGCCGACTGAGCCCCCGAGACTTGTGTTGGACTGATCACTCTGCCGACTGAGCCCCCCAGGTTTGTGTTGGACTGATCACTCTGTCGACTGAGCCCCCGAGACTTGTGTTGGACTGACCACTCTGCCGACTGAGCCCCCAAGACTTGTGTTGGACTGATCACTCTGCAGACTGAGCCCCCAAGACTTGTGATGGACTGATCACTCTGCAGACTGAGCCCCCAGATTTGTGTTGAACTGATCACTTTGCCGATGAGCCCCCGAGACTTGTGTTGGACTGATGGATTATCACTTTGCCGACTGAGCCCCCGAGACTTGTGTCGGACTGATCACTCTGCCGACTGAGCCCCCAGATTTGTGTTGAACTGATCACTTTGCCGACTGAGCCCCCGAGACTTGTGTTGGACTGATGGATTATCACTTTGCCGACTGAGCCCCCGAGACTTGTGTCGGACTGATCACTCTGCCGACTTTGCCCCCGAGACTTGTGTTGGACTGATCACTCTGCCGACTGAGCCCCCGAGACTTGTGTTGGACTGATGGATTATCACTCTGCCGACTGAGCCACAGAAGCCCCAGTATGATTTTGAAGATTTAACAAACGTAATTTATACCATTTCGTTAAGCCCGGTATAAAAGTGGAGTTACTTCCAAAACATAATCTAAACAAAAAAACGAACATCGATAAAAAAAAAAAACGTTTGCTTAAAATGTAAAGCATCTGTCTTACTGGAAAAAAGTAGAAGATGCTCGCATTTCCAGTTGTACGACCGTTTATCGCAACCGAGTCGAGTAAGCAGGAGTCAGTAAAGGAAGTCTAACATTGCATTTTCGACAAAGATTTTCTTTTTTCTCGTCTTTTCCTGTGCTAAATTCAGTTATTTCCCTGATGATGATTGCATCTTGCTTTCAAAACACTTTAAAAATTTCATCGTATAAAAATTTAACTATACATGTTCTAATGGGCTTTGTTTAAGCTCTGTGTTTATAAGAGAATCTAACAAGCGAACCGTTCCCAACAGGGCCGGGTAGCTCAATTGGTAGAGCGGTGGGACGGTAACCTTAGTCGTGAGTTCGAATTTTTTCCGGGTCAATTAGTGTCGGTTATTTACTAATTCAGTAATGAGATTACAATGTGGTCATTTGACCAAAACTGTTTGGTTGGTTGATGGTTTCCGCCAAATTTAAGATTATTTAACTTATATCTTGGCGTTACCAGATTTATTTGGGGAGAAGTACCTGTCAGCTCTTCCAGTTAGTTCGATCGGATAAAACATCCAGTCAGATTTTACAAAGTTTTCCATGAATTGAGCGACTTATCGATGGGAGGACAATCTCCCATCCGACCGAGACCATGAAGTCCGCTCCCCTCCCCTCCCCCCACACACCCACCCACCTGTTTTTGTTTATGTTGTGTGACAATTTTATAAAATTGCAATGTTCAGGTTTTGATATTTTTAAGATTAAAACTCCGGGGTGGGTAGAACTTTTGTTTTGTACATCCGATTTATACAGAGCTACACAGGCAACATAAATCTCTAAATTGGCATCAATTGAGAAATTTAAGATTTTCAAAGACAGTACATATAGCGGGTTTTCATTGGCTATCGAGATAAAAATGAAATCACCCTGACGTTTAACATCTTCATATCAATGCATCGACTATAATTTTCGCTTATCGCCAAATCTCGTCAAGTATCGCTTCTGTTATCGCCAAATCTCGTCAAGTATCGCTTCTGTTATCGCCAAATCTCGTCAAGTATCGCTTCTGTTATCGCCAAATCTCGTCAAGTATCGCTTCTGTTGTCGCCAAATCTCGTCAAGTATCGCTTCTGTTATCGCCAAATCTCGTCAAGTATCGCTTCTGTTATCGCCAAATCTCGTCAAGTATCGCTTCTGTTATCGCCAAATCTCGTCAAGTATCGCTTCTGTTATCGCCAAATCTCGACTAATCTTGATAGTGCCAATCATTGGAGTTTGTCTGTACATGGATTTGAAAGATAAATACAGCTGGAGTCAAAAGAAAGAATGAAGACAGGGAGTTCCTGGAATGGGGACAAATATTTAAGTAAAGCAAAATGGATAGGTACAGGTGATACTGACAGAAGACTTCCACAAACATCAGTGGTTAGCGAATAATTACACTGGCGGAAGAGATCCACAGAGATCAACGTGGCACTGGACGATTGATTGATTGATTGTTTGGTGTTTTACGCCGCACTCAAGCTTATTTCACTTATATGGCGGTGTTGCCAGTTTTAGTGTGGGAGGAAACCGGGCTCTATGCCCGAAGGAAACCCACGACCTTCCGTTGGTAACTGGCAACCATCCCACATAGGTCGTTCAAGTGAAAACCCAGTCAGAAAATTTTCCAACTTCTTTTGGACTGAGTGGGATTCGAACCCGCGAACCGCGAATCAAAAAAGAATGGCACTGGACGAAGAATTCCACAAAGATCAGCTGTAACATGCAATTTCGACATGAGTTACCGAATTTTGGGGTTTTATTTTCTCAAGAATGCTGATTGCACTGAGTGTTTCATATATATATATAATGACAATCAGCCAAATTTCTGTACATGGTAAATGCCGAGCTACTGCCGAATTCTGATTGCACTGAGTGTTTCATATACCTTGAAAGGATTGATGTTGGAATAAAAAAATATGATTAAAGTAAATAAGCAACGGGAGAAATATGATTAAAAAAAAGTTCAAATAGCCGGGATGCAGGAGTAGGCCTACACGTTAGAGGTTTTACTGCTTGTAAAAACTGCTTTAAGATACATCTCTGATTCTGGTATCAGCAAAAAAACTCTTATTTTGTACATCTTGATAAAAATGACAAAGAGCCAAATTTCTGTATAGGATAAATGCCACTACTGTCGATTCTTAAAAAATCATCAGGCGAGGCACGGAGCGCCGAGCCAATTATTTTTTTAAGAATCGGCAGTGGCGAGGCGTTTATCCGTCTTAAACGTCTTGGAGTCAAAGCTACAACTGCCGATTATTTTCTAAGAATCGTCTGGTGCAGTCTGAGCCTGGTGTCGTGTTACATGAAGTTCACTTCAAGTAAGCTCTGATATGTCATGACTCTAGCTGTAAATATTGGGAAATAATTTTCCAAAATGATTGCCAGGTTGTTAGTTCATTTACACTTGTAAAGTTGAACATTTGTGGGGAAAATAAAATATTCTGAATGTTTTTAGTGGGGATTCAATTTTTCTGCAAGCGACTCTACCCATTTCGCTTGGTTTTGTTTGAATGATGTTGCGGTACAACGAATGCCTTGTTTTAACGAAGAAAAGGAATAAAGCGAGGTGTTAATTTGACCAAAAAGCTAGATGCCCTTTCCCTGCATAAATCAGTTTTTCTTCCGATAAAACAGTCTTTGTTAGATACACACCATATAAAACAAGTCTGCTTTGTTTTAAATTTGACTTAAGGGGGTGAAACATGTAGCCATCTTTAAACTGTGACAAATCTTGAATTGGCTCTTATTTAATAAATATACCATGCCCATAGGTGTTTTATATACCAAACTGTTCCTTGATACACAAGGAACATCACAATTATATAGTAAACAACAATGTAAGTAATTATATACTTACTGAAACAATCGATCACCAAACTGTACAAATACCTCAAACCCTAAACTGACCTGAAGTCTGCAAATGAATAGAAAGATACTTTGAAGTACAATCTAAAACACAGGCGAGCCACTTTTTCAAAAATCAATCATGAGTCCTTGTAATTTAAAAAAAATAACTCACATGTGGACAACAACAAGCCGCCATTTTGGTTACTAGATGGCTCCTCACGAATGCTGTATTTTGAACTATAATATTAAAATAATAACAAAATGTCAGCTAAATCTAATTGAGCCAGTTACTGAAAGAAGCAAACGTCTTACCAAAAATCTCCAATAAAGGGCTGATCGATCTTTGAAACATTATTAAAACAGTGGTTATTTTGGAGCTGTGTATTCTTTGTAAGTTGACAACCGTGTGTTTTAGCTTTTGGAATTCTTCCGCCAAGTTTTCATTCGAAGGTAACTTCGTCAAAATTGCCTTTCTATGCTTCACAAAATAATATATCTACTTCTGTATTACTTTGAAGACTCGCTTTGTAATTTAAATTTGCTTTAAGACTGCATTATACTTTGATTTGTGTGCACCGAACACGGCACTATTTTACACCTCGTAACAGTTTCCCTATGACTGTAAATTGGTGTGGCGGGGAACTGTATGTCAACAAACACGATGTTTCATTCAGATTTCGTAAAATAGTAAGTTTTTGAAACATTTATTTTGTCCAGATTTACTGCTTACGTGCTGTTGCGGTATTTAATAGTGACGTGGTTGTAATCGCACCCAAATTAGGGATACAGAGGGTGTTTAATAGGTCTTGACACTGGCCCGGCTTGACAGCTGTCGTGAGGTTCACGACGCTTCATTTCGCCTCTGGTTGTTGTTGTAAAATATGTTTAGACACAGGTTTTACAGGTATTTACACCTGTAAGGTATACCTGTAACGGGCTACAGTGCAGACCCTCACCTTCAAAAGTAGTTCAAGACTAATGGAGGAAAATTTCAATTTTGCCCCAAAGCAGCTGGTTTTAAATTCATATTTATACCATACCTAAGACTATTTTTGAAAAAGTGGCTCGCCTATGTTTTAGATTGTGTTAAAAGTATCTTTCTATTTATTTGCAGACTTTAGGTCATTTTAGGGTTTGAGATATTTGTACAGTTTGGTGATCAATTGTTTTAGTAAGTATATAATTACTTACACTGTTGTTTACTGTATAATTATGCCAGTGATGTTCTTTGTGTATCAAGGAACATTTTGGTATATAAAACACCTATGGGTATGGTATATTTATTAAATAAAAGCCAATTCAAGATTTGTCACAGTTTAAAGATAGCTACATGTTTCACCTCCTTAAATCTCCACGGCTAGTTATATTGGCTTCTCTTAACTGAGCGATTTGATAAAATACGGTAATTTAAATATTTTGTAGTATAATAGAAAAATATCTACAAATTGTGTCTCCAAATGCAAACAATCCGCATTTATTTACTCGTTTACTTAAAATTGTACATATCCAACAAAATGAATCCTTACAGCGCTGTGGTCCCCTTTTATAAAGCAAACATCACTCTTTCTCAAGAAGCAGTTATAGTTCGTTTCCAATGCGCATGCCTGGTAAATCATTTACATATGTTTGAGTCTGCGGGTGATTCGTGAAAGATAATCATCCGCTCGATCAATAGGTTGACGTCACAGGAGACGTTTAACTATATTTAGAAGTGCATGTCTTTATAACAAGCCCAATCGCAAAACCTGAACTCCTAAAGACAGAAACTAACTACCAATAAACGGATGCTCAAAAAGACAAAACTATACGCTCTAGCTATCAAAAACGGATACGCACAAACCGAAAATACGCCCTATCTACATGTATCCTAAACGGAAAACGCCCAAAAACTGAAAGTACGCTCTAGCTACCACAAACGAATACTCACAAAAACTCCGTTCTGGCTACCACAAGCTGACACTGAAAAATACAGAAATTACGTTCTAGCTATCACAAACGGATATTCAAAAACCGAAAATACGCCCTATATACATGTATCATAAACGGAAAACTGAAAGTACGCTCTAGCTATCATAAACGAATACTCACAAAAACTACGCTCTAGCTACCACATAGTAACACTAAAAATACAGAAAGTACGCTCTAGTTATCACAAACTGATGCTAAAAACATAAAACAACGCTCTAGTTATTACATGTACATACGGATAGCCAAAAACAGAAACTACGCTCTAGCTATTACAAACGGATGGTCAAAAACAAAAACTACGCTCTAGTTATTACATACGGATAGCCAAAAACTGAAACTACGCTCTGGCTATTACAAACGGATAGCCAAAAACAGAAACTACGCTCTAGCTATTACAAACGAATGGTCAAAAACAAAAACTACGCTCTAGTTATAACATACGGATAGACAAAAACAGAAACTACGCTCTAGCTATTACAAACGGATAGTCAAAAACAAATTCTACGCCCCAGCTATCTCGACTCTGATCCTGGATTTGGCGATATTTGATCAGCAAATGATGGAAGTCTAGTAACTGGTCAATGTGGCATGAGCTGCCGAAACTCGGAATTTATTTTCATAATTCCTGATAGTCATGATAAGTGATTGACATAAATCATCTTTTGGTGAGACAACTTGTTATCATATATTTAGAAATACATATAGTAGCGACGTTTCAACCCAGTTTTTTAGCTCGTTCTCAAGCTCATGTGGTCCTTGAAAACGACCATAGAAACTGGGTTGAAACGTCGCTACTATATGTATTTGTATATATATAATAAGAGGTTGTCTCACCATACAAAATATGACTTATGTTATATTACTCAACTTCTCAATGCCTATTAAGTAAGTAAAAGATTGACGTTGACAAAAATATCCGTAGAGCCAGCTATCCATACAAACGGAATATATTTGCAAATAACGGGATGTATGAGTTCATTTTCCAGTCGATTTTGATTATAACAGCTACCTAAACGTACGTATCCAAGATTGATATATATGAAGGAAGGTCCTATTTCGTACTTCTTGTAATTTAAATTATATCAGCGATTTTTGGTTGATACTTTAGTACTTGTTCAACCTGGGCATTAAGATTTGATACAATAAAAACTGAACTGATATTTACTACAGAAAATAAAGCTGATAATAATAATGTACATGTCTTTGTATTAAGCATCTGTCCAGATTCCATTTGTGCTATACCATCAACAAAGCAGTAAAGACAGATTGAGCTGACTAAGGTCACAAAGTGACTTTTTAATTAAATATTGTCAAGTTAAAAATGAAAGCGAAAGGTAAAGTTAAATGTAAAAAAAAATACCCAATTACATATATAATTTCCGATCAGACATTAAAGAAAGGAATTTTCAATTAAATGTACTGACTAGTGTAAATGAAGTGGGGCTGAACCGCCCCACAAAACAATTACATTTATGACAATAAATTGACCAAGAAGAAGGTGGAGAAGGGGTTGGAGGAGGGCAAAACTAACGCTCGCGAATTGAAAATGACTGCGAAGTTGACCGGACAAGGATGGAAGTGCAGACGACACCCACGTGACGGAATATCGTGAGATGATTGGATAAGAATTACATCGAATGAAAAAAAACAGAGCAAAGCGATGTGTGTTGGAATTTCGCCTAGAGGGGGGGGGGGGGGGGGGGGGTAAGAGCAATTGAAGCAAACCACAAAATAAAAGCATTCTGCGACTGTTCATTCTAAGAACATCTGCGCACACAGAGCAAAACATAGATACAATGCATAGAAAGTTTTGAGCCAAGGTTCCCACGGGTAGTTTGGATGAGGGCTTTGGTATCACGGGTCCAATACTCGTTTAAACAGCGCTATAAATAAAGAACTTTCGGCAACCATAAACTTGTCACGTGATCCTGGATGTCCAAAGAAAACTTTGCCGTCACATACAAACATAAAAATAAGGTGAATACATATATAAACAATTAAACAAAACTCTTTTGAATTTTGGTTGTTTGCCGTCATATATTTATGATCACTAAAACACACGAGGACAGGGAAAATCTTCTTGTCTAAAATAACCATGGAGACAAGTTTCTAATTGTGTTAAAAAGAGTTATATCATTTAGACCTTTATAAATGCCGTCATATACATGTACAAACAATTTAAATCATGCATGCAATGTATAAAGACACTGAGAACAATTAATTGGGTATTGCTGTATAAATGTTAACATAACGACATCGTCTATACAAGCCGTTTTGTTCTCTATGTGCTTCGGGTACTAAACCAATCTGTGCTTAAATTTACATTTGGATTTACATTTATATATATAGATCGTAGACAGTCGTTCTGGCTATAAAGTATATATTTTGCCCATTATAAATCAATAAACGGTAGACATGACAGATATATTCTGGAGATATCGGACATCTGTTCTTATCCGGTAGGCCTATTATCCGTATAATATATGGTATAGAGAATCGATTAGAAAGCACGTGAACACACTATAGGAGACCCGTTAGTACGGATTAAGGATCGATTACATCTATAAACGTATTTGTTCAGTACAGACAAAGCTACATGTTTGATAAATTGACATTTAACTGCAATCGGAACACACTTCGGCTGTCTTCATTCGCTACAGGTCGGCTTTGACCAATCAAAAACAGGGATTGATCCTTCTGCCATTCGTTCAGATATCAACTCTAAAGCCAATGAGTGACATGTTGCTTGAACATAAAAGTAGGCCACTTCTGTCGACGCTACTTTGGGCAAATTGTAAACAAAGACATGTGACCCTGACAGCTACTCCATGAAACGGGCTCGGTTGTGCAGAGAGATATCCGATATAATTCTGGCAGGTGACGTTTAAGCCGCCGATAATCTGTTTTGTTATATTGATTGCTACTCTCGTAATACATAAAGTACCTTGAAACGTATTCTCTCATCCATAGGGGCCTATCACATTTTACTAAAGCCAAAACACATAGGACAACTCGTACTATATTGTACATGATGGTGTATATTTATGAGCTTTCGAGAGTAGCTACTATCATCATCAGATATTACAACACACAATAGACAATTTTCTACAGGCATTATATTTGGAGAAAAATATAACACAGTTAATAGGCCTACTTTAAAATGATAGAATAAGTATGATAAGCAAAATTAGGCTTCCAAAGTACAAATGAACAGGATCTGTACAGATTTTTTTGTACTATCACATTTTGCCTTGACATCCATGGGCGCTGCCATCTTGTTTTAGAATGTATTTAAGAGCTGATGTAGTGCCGATTATATTTTTGATTTTTAACAAGAATCTCTGCCCAAAGGTCTTGCGATACAGGTTATTATTGTAGGGTTACATGTTTGGGAACAGTTTAAAACAGAGAAATAAATATCATACACATTATAAAATCTCGGTAGGTTTCTTACAGTTCACTATGCGTGAAAACGAAGGGCGACGGCTCTCTTGCCATGTCTAGTTATGAAGATCTCGTGGAAAGGCACGAGAGCTCGATTGGGCTTTGACACGCTTTGGACAGTCTGCACTTTTATACGATAAATCACCGTATTTTTGATCTGAATAAAAAGGTGAAAGTACATATTTTACTACAGACGAAAAAATAAAATAAAAATAATTATGAATTTATCAAATGCTAATATCATTTAAAAAGATATTTGTTTATGTATTTTATTTAGCCCGCAATCCACTTGATTTGTAACGCAAAGTAGACAGACGCAGTTGCGGTACATCCTCAGTGCTCCCGATCGAGGCTGAAAGTTAAAGCGGCATGAGCTGCCAAAATGTTGATATTTTGACGTCAAAACAGAATGTTGAAATTATTGGCTATTTTTCTCAAGACGTATAATTAAGAGACTTTTTAGTGCTTCTCGTCTCGAGAATGAAGGATAAAGTATTGTTTTTAACTAACGTTTGCTTAGAATGAATGAATGTAAATGTTGTTTACTTTTCGGACACTATTTCGATAAGCCGTAGAGTTTATAGATTTCCCTCATTCCAAAGTCAATCATTTATTTTTAGCGGGTTCGAATCCCACTCAGATCAAATCAAAATTGACAAATTTGTGAGTGGATTTTTCACTCGATCGCCGTATGTGGACGAGTTGCCAGGTACTCGTCTACGGTCAGGGCTGTCTGGTTTCCTGATCAAATTTTCATTTTCAAGTTAGAAATACTAAATGATGTCAGAAGTTTTGAATTTTGCAAAAAAACATGAGGTTCGGAAAAACACAGAAATTGTTCTTTTTTATTAATGTAAACAGTTTTCTTGATTTTAGTGGCGAGTGTGCCTTTTAGCTAAAGGCGCCTTAGTTTTCCTCTTGGAAACACTCCAAGCCAAAGATGATATTTAACAGAAACCCCTTTACATATATTATTTTTTAGTTATCCTCGAATGGTCCACGGCTTATTTTTAGCACATTTTGTTTTGTGACATACTTCCCATAAATGTTCACATCAACAGCTGATTGTTGCCGTGGATTCGACCTAGTCTTGAGCCTCTGATGTTATATTGTCAAGTTTTTTCTTTCTATAGAAACCTAAATATAGTTAAGTTTCCATAGTTATGCAAATGCATCTCAATACGTAGTAGTAAAATTGTTCTAGAATTTCTAGAGGTTTATGTAAAGGGCACAATTTGTATATTTAGTCAGTCAGATTTCAGCTGGGCTCAACTATATGCTATTGGTCAGCGTTTGGATACTATTTATATATCCCATGGTTGTTTTAAGGCATGACGATTTTCTAGGCGCCGGTGTGTTTCAGTGTTCATAAATAAAACTTGCATGCGATTTCTCCGTTTTCTCTCGTTTGGAATGTAACTGTTCGGCCTGCTATCTTTTATTAACATTACAGTCATTTTTGTGATCTGTGAAATGTTCTATGGTGGCAAAGAGTTTTGACTGGGTGTATTATGTTTATCTTTAAATACGTTACTCTATTTTATTTTAAAATAAATTAAAATTTGGTATTTTATTATTTTGTCTAACACCCCCTAACTTCAAATAATTTGTACAGGTCCCCCAAAGCGACATTTATCATAAGCTCTTTTCAGCTGTTTAAACTTGAGTACAATTATTTTGTTGGAATAAAAGAGCGTGGAAATTTATAACATCGACGTGACGTTTAAAGTTCAACCAAAGAGCTTTTGGCGATATTTGCACACACGAGTTGCCTCCCTTTAATACGCCTTGTCCGATTAAATTTTGTAACTGCCTTGTCATTCAAATAGTCGTTAGTTTTACAAACATAACTGAAAAAATGCCTGTTATTATTCCTATTTTCTAACAAAACCATGTGATTTGGTTGGAAAAATCGGTATTATCTAGTTTTCCTCTTTCACTTAAAAGGATCCATCGTGTATAATGTTTGCATTTTTCATAATATTTCTACTAATTTGAAAAATTTAGGATTTGACTTTGGATGAAAGGTGGTAGGTCCATTTGCAGCGAAAAATATTCAATTAATGTTTATCTGTCTGATAGACTGTAAACTATTGACCTTCTTTTATATTTTATGTCTACATTAAAGAATAATAAAAAAAAATCAGAAGATGGCAAAACCTCCGGCTCTAGCTAAGCGTTCAACTTCCCTCTCTGGGGCCTCGGACAGAAAAACTTGTCAGCTTAAACTGGAAGAAAACAAACCGGTTGCAAAGAAGTTCAAAACTGGTATAAAACGTGTCATTAAAGTGTCTAACAGGGATCTTCCTAATTTATGTGTACGACAGTAGGCTAAAATGTGGGAATTTCTTTGATCTGTAATTTGTCAGTTATGATAAATAAAGTTTGTATGATCTGTTCCCACACACAAATCTCTGTTATGTTGTACTTTACTTATAAGGTTTTTCATTGAATAGACAAGTCAAGCAAAAGCCAAATGGTTGGCACTATATTAGGCCTACCTCAAAGCTTAGGCCTACTCCCTGAAATACGATTGCTGCGCGTGTGTTTAACGGATTTGTGTGTAATTCTTGGCGTTTTCTCATAATCTCTTTATTTGATGATAGAGTAAATGAAATGTAACATGCCGAACCGATTTGACTGGATTGCCGTGTCATTTGGAAATGTAGCTGCAACTAAACATACCGCCAAGGGGACGTAACTTATCCCAAAAGAAAATGGCATTCGATAATAATCGAACGCAAGGCAGATAGAAAAATCCTATTTTAAGTTGGCCTAGACAAAAGTTACAATTCAATTCAGTTTATTCTCAGGCCCATAACAGGGCATAGGAGAAGAAGTACATACAAAAACAATACAATATCCATGACGAAGATCCCTGGCATTACGAGATCCCTGATCTGCCGAGTGTAATGGAAAAGCTCTATATATTTGCGTATTTCAGCCTAAATCAAATTTAATTGAAGGCCCGGAATTATCGCCACATCAAGGCTGTTTGCCGTGTAAATAACTCTATGACTGGTTTTAGCATCTCATAATATCATGCTTATTTTCAATATTTTCCCAGTAAGTAGGCCTACGGAACCGTAGAGGGGACATGCAAAAAAAACTCCACGAATTACTACTTCGTTCCACGAATTATGGCTCCTACAAAAAGGTTCTTTTTGCCCCATCATCATCCTCAAGCTATCAATCTCATGTAATTATTCTACCTTTTGCGCCAATTTTTACATGGACGAGAGCCAGCCAAGAAATATGCAATGTTCCTCCTCATTGGTTAGCTGGAAAGTTATAAAGCCATTTGCCATTGGTTATCATAATTCGTGGAACGAAATAGTAATTTGTGGTACGAAATATTAATCCTTGGTACGAAATAGTAATTCGTGGAACGAAATAGTAATTCGTGGAACGAAATAGTAATTCGTGGAACGAAATAGTAATTCGTGGAACGAAATAGTAATTCGTGGAACGAAATAGTTATTCTTGGAACGAAATATTAATTTGTGGAACGAAATCTTTTGAGAGCTTTTTTCTTTTGCATGTCCCCTCTACGGTTCCGTAAGTAAGAATGTCACGGTTAAAGTTTTCGTCGCCATTTGTTTATGGGTTTATTACATAAGTAGTGCGGACTGTCTGACGCACGTTGCGGCACAGTAAGAACAAACGCCTGCTGTCTTCCCTCGCTACCGGTCGGTTTTGACATACCTCGCACAATCTGCGCCTATTATACGGTAAATCACTGTATCTGTGGGCTAAATCAATTGCTAAAAGTAACTAAAACAGATATTTGTTTATATATGTTATTTATCCCGGTTAACCCCATGTTGTGTAACACAAAGATAGACGATACATATCAGCAGACCTCCAATGTTTCAATTTAACTGATAGAGGCTGAAAGTTAACAAAAAGGGCGTTTCCATCCCTTATATTATCACGGGAACACGTTTCTTGTGCCCTCAAGAGGATAAGGGAATTGTTCTATTCGCGGCTACCTTTTTGGTCACCACATTCAAAATGACATGCAGTCTATCAGATGGCATTTCACGTACTTCAATCCACGAAGTTTCAGACTTCTTGGGGGCGGGGGAGTAGAGTCGACCAGAAAACAGCGGAGCTTAATTGTTCCGAACGGTAGAATGAGTTTAGGCTATTTGTAAAATCGAGAATTCGAGGCTACGTTAATGGCATATTGAACGATATTATTTTAGAATACGATGTGGAGGAAAGACGAAGAGATCTCACTCTTTGCTTAAAAGTCATGTCTTTAACGTTCAAAATCTTAACAAGGAATAGTGTATGGAGCCTGTTGGAGATGGAAACTGGTTTACTAATATATATTGGACACTTCATCGGACGTTTGTGTAAACTCAAACAGTATGACTAGAGTGGTCACTTCGTCCGCGCCATGTTGAATTTTAACTGACACGATTCGATTATTAGGAACCTCCTTTCTGTAGAGGGCGCCTTTCAGTCGAATCGTGTACAGTCGAAACACCCTTCCGCTAGGGGCCAGAAGAACATGCCGGCTATGCTGATTGGACGAAGTGACCACTCTTGTCAATCTTCTCTCTTTGGTAATACTACCCACACATAGAAGGTCCACTCTTTATAGACTGGATTTTTAAAACTTATTAAAGATTATTTCACTTATAAGTCGGCGTTGTCCGATTTAGTAGGGGCGGGGAAATAAGCTCTTTCCCCGGAGCAAATCCCCTACCTTCGGCAAGTGCCCGGTAACCCTCACACATATAGCGACCGTGTGAAAATGTAACTAAAAAACTGACTGTGGGTGAGTCAGAGATTTTAACACTATATCTTGATTTAAAACTTAAAAAATCCAGTATAGTTAGTTAGTTAGTGAATTCTCAAGTTAGATAACTTCGCAAATAGGCGCGACTGAATTATCTCCCTTAACACACTAGTTTTTTATTTCTGTTGACGTCGTTCTTTGTACATGAGAGTTGCCGATGGACGGCATTAAGCCAAAGGGAACTCCTTAAATAGACACGATGAAGAAAGTTGTCTGGTTGAAATGTTGTAAGACATGAGGTCAAATTCAAACCAATCATTCATTCAATTTTTGGGAAAACAAGAAACGTCTTTCTACAAATTTCATTTGGCCAAATGCAAACGCTTGTTTTAAAATTTGTAGATTTTGTTTGACGCATTTTAATTCTAATTAATCAAATAAAACACAACTAACCGAAAAAAACCCTGCTATTTGTCCCCTGCAAATTACCTGAATGGCATCCCAGCCAGCACAAGGGATTGGGCTGCCCATGTGGGACAGGGGCCTCCGTGGCTCAGTAGGTTGAGCGTTGGAATCCGAACAGCCTTCCACCAATGGGTCGCGGGTTCGAATCCCACTCAGTCCAACAATAGGAAAAAATTGTCTGACTGGGTTTTGACTCGAACGACCCATGTGGGATGGTTGCCAGTTACCAGGGTACAGAGTCCGGTTTCCTCACACAATAAAACTGGCAACGCCGCCATATAAGTGAAATAATCTTGAGCGCAGCGTAAAAAAACAAACAATCAATCAATCAACCTATGTGGGACCCGACTTTTTTTGGCAGTGTAAAGTTTGGACCAGTGACCTTGCTATTTTATAGAGATTTCAACCCTTGTCAATTTTAACCCTAGTTAATTGATTGGGCTACCCAATAGAACATTTGCCAGTTGTTTTTTTTTTTGCTCAACAATGACATGACGTATTGACACAGGACAAGCCCACCGTCCAATTAGACTTCAGTTATATTCAGTCGAGCTTCCGTTTCATTCAAGACTTTTTCGCATCACTTGATTATTTCAGACATAAACTGTCACAATATCGGGTTTCTTTCCTAAAATATTTTGCAAAAAATGCTGAAAACTCTGAGTTAAAAATTGATGGATGCTTTGTCCGGTCTCCCTCATAGGGTGCCATTGCGACGTCGCCAAATCATTTGAATGAAATCAAGTGATTTTAAAGTAATTGGCAAATCACTTGTTGGGACCAAATAGGAGCCGAGTGCCCCAAAAAATCGGTTCCCACCCGGCAGCCCCACTTGCGCCAGTCTGGGACCCAATCCCCTGTGTTGGCTGGGATTATGTAAGAATTGTAACAAGAAACAACCCTCACGAGCTGTATAAATCAATAAATGGATTTCCAAAAACGTGTTGCTAAATTACTTAGTTGTTTAACCCCTATTTAAATTGTACTTGTGGTTAAATAGAGTTTCTCATCAAATTTCTAATCTGTCCCATACCGGCCCCCATACCTTTGGGAAATTTCCAGACTCAAACATATTTGTCAATAATGCTAAAGCGGTAGAAGTTCTTTATAAAAAATCTAAATGATTCCCGTTGAAAACATTCAAATATATTCATTTAATAGGTGATTTGGCAATTATACTTGCCTATGACGTAATTTAGTGACGTCACAATTACTGCCCAAACCGGTAGACCACATAAAGCATGCGTCTGTTTTTAACTTGTTCACCCTTTTTAAAATAAAAATAGAAAGTAAGCCGATATTGTGACAGGTTATCTCCGAAGAATCAAGTAATGCGAAAAAGTATTGCATCGAACGGAAGCTCGATTGAAAATGCCTGAAGTCTTTTTATGGATACCGGAATTAGTCGAGTCGAGACGACGTCATGTCATTGTTACGCGAAAAACTGACAAATTGTCTATTGAACGAGAAGTCCTTATAAACAGAAGTTGCATTTAATTGATTGCAAAAAAGCCAATAACCAATGGCAACATTTCAACGTTTCGTTAGCCTGTTTGTTAAATTTGAACTATTGCTTTGTTAGTGTGACTAAGATTATTTTCCGTAACGTTTAATTTTTTAAACAAATTAGAAATTTGTCTCCATGGTTATTTTAGACAAGAATATTTTCCCTGTGCGTTTTAGCATTCTTAAATAGATATAGGAGAAATGATAAAGACCATTCAGACAATCATACCGTCGTTATAGATCTTATTCTTTTTCAAACGAGTGGAAAATACGCTTGCCTTTTAGTACGACGTCCGCATCCAAGTACATTACACTGTTCTTCGGAATAGAGCAAAAGGAATGAAGAAAGGTCATTAGTTTATTTCCTAATGGGCCAATTTCCGTAGCGATTTTCCCCGTAACTGGTTAATCGATTAGAAGACCAAAAAGAAGAATTTTAACGGTGCTTCTTTGGCAGTTTTGAAATTAAAGATGTGGGATGGTTGCCAGTTACCAGCGGAAGGTGGTGGGTTTCCTCCGGACACAGAGCCCGGTTTCCCCCTACAATAAAACTGGCAACGCCGCCATATAAGTGAAATAATCTTGAGCGCGGCGTAAAACACCAAACAATCAATCAATCAATGAAAGTAAAGATTGACAAGCAGCAGTTGCATGGACATAAGCATGCAGCTAACGGATAAACAAAATTCCAGCTTAGTTTGAAAAAAAAATAGCCCAAAACCAGATACGGTGCAAAGATATTCGTATGATTTCGTTATAACAAATTCATGAAACACTGATATTTTTCTCCAAAAGTACAAATGACGTTTAACCATTCAATTATTGGAATTCAATTTTTGTTTTTAAGTGACTACGGCTTAAGTAGAACGGCAATTTATTTCGGTTAATATTTTTTAAGAATTTCTGTTCACACAGATTTCCAGGTCGATACATATTTTTTCTTTTTTTTTTGGATTTCTTGCGATTTTAAAGAAGGTCGTAACAAATCTAATTTGATGTAGTGCATGTGATTGTATACTAAAAATAATTCAACCACTTCTAATGATTGAAACAAGCTGCGTTTGGTATATTTACACAGATAAAATCGCATTGTAATTTTGGTGCATTTGTTTTTTTACCTGCGATATTCTAATTAGATCAGATCACAGGCAAAGCTCATAAAACCGGTTACACGGCTTGGTAAGCAAAATTATAAGAACTCCGAGTGTCTGAGGGCGTCTTGAAGACTGGGCCATATTGTTCTACTCATTACTACACAGCATGTGGAGATTACTACCGACTGTGTTTATTGAAATCCAACAATGACATAAAAGTGTCAAGTTCCTGAGTAATACAGGGAACAAATCACTCCAGTTGATTTTAAAGTTCATTATATTGCATAGGTGTGAACAGCTGCCAGACTTGTCACCCATCTAAGAACACAACCAGCGGGGGTTACAGCACGAGCCAAACTACACGGTGGGGCTATAAAGACCAATCTGATGCCGTGCCATCATATCTAACTTCGTCAGGACATTGGAAAGTCAGGAAGCATCCGTTTATTGGGCAGTTGGTCGCATTTTGTATTTTCAACCGTCACCAAGATATCAGAATGGCATCCGAAGGTTCCGTAACAAGTTCTGCTAAGTCCCATCCTAAGTACATAGAAATGGTCACCGCCGCCATCGCCACGTTGCAGGAAAAAAATGGTTCTTCGAAACTAAAAATCCTGAAGTATATCGTCTCGCAATTTGACGTTGGAGACGAGAACCGGGCTAATACTCACGTTAAAGTGGCTCTGAGAAACGGTTTGAAGGACGGCACGCTTTTACAGGCTAAAGGTACCGGAGCTGCAGGCTCCTTCAAGCTCAGCGAAACCACCAAGAAAGCAAAAGCCAAAGCCCCTAATTCACCGAAACGTAAAACTAAACCTGCTGCCAAAGTTACGAAACCTAAACCAGCAGCCCAAAAGGAAAAGACCACAAAAGCATCTAAGGCGACCAAGAAAACTGGCGATACCAAAACGAAAACAACAGTTTCAAAATCTGGCGGGAAAGAGAAAATCACGAATGTAAAAGCCTCCGCTAAGACACCATCGAACAAAGAAAAGGAAAAGACACCTACCACCAAGACAACCACAAAGACGACAGCAAAGAAACCAACCACAGCAAAGAAACCAACCATAAAGACATCAACAAAGAAACCAACCACAAAGACACCAGTAAAGAAACCAACCACAAAGACGACAGCTAAGAAACCAACGACAAAAACTCCCACAAAAGCCAAGAAACCCAAACCGGCCACCGCAAAGAAAACTCCCCAAAAGACAGCCAAAGGTACGAATCAAAAGAATACCGTTACCAAAAAAACAGCGAAAACCAAAGCTTCCAAAGCTGCAAAGGAATAATCAGATACAGTATAAACACTTACATAATAAGAATACATATTTTTTGGAAACTATACCTATATAAACATATATTTTTTTAGTCTATACCTATACTATATGATATGAATGTTTTATGTGTATTATTCTGTGTAAACGTTCCTGGAATACTGCTAAATAAAATATGCAATATTTTGTGCCATCGAAATCGATATCAGAGTTATTGATTACATAGACAAAACTTGCTTCATGGTTACTTTTTTTGCCTGAGCCCGTCTGTTTTGGTGTTTTTCCCCCACCTATAGATATTACAATAAGTATTTTTATTTAAAGGTACATTCAAATATTATTCTATTGTTTTTTTACAGAAACATAATGATTTACAAACAATAGTCATTTTCTATTAAATAGGTTATTGTAACGTTCCAAGTCCCATAATCTGGGGTAATACGTTCAAAACCCATTTATAACCACTAACGCTTCTAAAAAAAGAGCTATTCGAGTTATCAATAAGTCCCCACGCCTTGCTCACACAACTCCTTTATTTACAAAATCTTCGACTCATATCTTTTCTCAATGGCTATTATACTTTAAAACCACCATATCTTACTATTCAGGATCTGCAAAGGGCCCTCGGGAGTGGAACAAACTTCTAAAAAATACCTCTCGCTTTAAGAAATGGCCTTTGTCTTGTCTCCTTGCCAAGTTTTTACTTGGTGAAAACAGCGCACGTTGGATTGAATTGATTGATTGATTGATTGGTGTTTTACGCCGCGCTCAAGATTATTTCGCTTATATAGCGGCGTTGCCAGTTTTATTGTGGTAGGAAGCCGGGCCCTGTGCCCGGAGGAAACCCAAGACCTTCCGCTGGTAACTGGCAACCATCCTATATAGGTCGTTCGAGTGAAAACCCAGTCAGAAAATTTTCCAGTTTTTGGACTGAGTGGGATTCGAACCCGCGACCCATTGGTGGAAGGCTGTTTGGATTGAGCGTCCAACGCCCTACCTACTGAGCCACGGAGGCCCCTCGGATTGAATTGAAGTGAATTATTGATATGTCTTTGTTATTTTTGTTTTTTTGTTTTCTTGTCTTACATGTGTTTGTATTTTGGTCTTCTGATTAAATTTTAAATAATATAATGGCAGCATGGCACACCATTAGAATTTTATATCCGCATGTTTTTACCGATTATATGATATACAACAAGCGCCGAAATTGACTGACGGGCCATATGTTTATTTTTCAAGACGTCTCTGATAGCTACATAGACCTACTGCCTCGCGACATTGTTGAAGGATTTGGCCATCAAATCAATACGACCTTGTCATTTCGTGACAGGAATGTTTGATAAAGCTGTGTTTTATGTGTCTTTTGTTATAAATTGTGAGACCATAGCACGCAATTCTATTGCTTATCACCTCATCATTTTCAACTCGGGACAGAATTCTTTTTATGTCAATCATGCTTGCTTAAAAATCAGATGCCGTTTTAAAGATCAGAACTGGGACATTTTTCCCGATATCACAATATACCTAAGGTAATGCAACTCCTCAAAGTCCCATAGAGTCAAGTCATCTGCTTGTTTTGCTTGTCTACAATGTTACCATCGCATCAGGAAACATTTTTTAAACCGCAATCAAGAACAGGGAGAAGGGGTCATAGACATAGTCCTACTTATGTCAACAGAACGCAGAACACCAAACTTTCAGGTATCCATCTAACTGGTCTCATTTCAAAGAAATTAGATATCGTTTGTTGATTCCATGTACAAACAAAGGTGTTTTTTTCCTTTTGATTTCTTGTTTGTCATTTCCACAACTGTGTATACTTTGTAGAACGTACACGGTATAAGCATTTGCTTAATGTGTGCTATTATAACAAATAAAATGTTTAGAAAAAAAAACAAAGGGACTAACTGTTCTGATGGTGTCAAAAATGGCATATACCTTACATATATACATATATACTCTCTATTAAAATGGCAGATGTGGAAAGATATGGGGACATTTTCGCTGAAACAGAATTAGTCATTTTTCATTAATAAGCGTCAAATAAGAGTTTCCGCTCATACTAATCTCTTGCTTAGCTACAAAACCTCTTATATGTATTTATACTTATTGACCAAGAAAAATAATCCTAAGTCGTGAGTTCGATTCTCACCCTGGTCCAGATTTTTCCGAATCAATCACTGTCGGCGAATTTACTAATTCAGTAATTTCCCTGATGGTGATTGCAACCTATATACTTATACATCCTTGATTATTCCGATCCCAGGGATTACTGACTTTACCGATATTTTGTTATTCCAACATAAATCCTTTAGTTTTCAAGGTACTTCGAACGCTCAACTTCTCTTGAAAATATAAATTAATGAAAAAAATATATTCAATTTTGGCAGCTTATGCCACTTTAAGATAAAATTTTTAAATTATCGACTATTTTTCAGAAGATGTATTAAGTAGAAGCGTGTCTCGGGAATGTACGTCCACTTATTGCCGTGAGATGGTCATGGAAAAACTGTCATACGTGGATGAGTTCAAAACACTACTTTAACGTATAGTAGCAATCAAAAGCTTATAGATTGTGCGTCTTGATAAAAATATCCGATGATTTCAGCATTCTGCTTTAACGTCACAATTTCAACATTTTGCCAACCCATGTCCATTTACTGCACAGTGTACGTTATTGAATTGATCGATGTTTTACGCCGCACTCAAGATTTTCACTATATTTCACTTATATGGCGGCGTTGTCAGGTTTTGTGGGGAAAACCCCTCCGGCGAATACCTGGCAACACTTTCGTCCGTTCCTACAGTCAACTGGTCATATGGATTATCATAATTTTGGGATATTTTCGTCCGTTCCTACAGTCAACTGGTCATATGGATTATCATAATTTTGGGATATTTTCGTCCGTTCCTACAGTGAACTGGTCGTATGGATTATCATAATTTTGGGATATTTTCGTCCGTTCCTACAGTGAACTGGTCGTATGGATAATCATAATTTTGGGATATTTTCGTCCGTTCCTACAGTGAACTGGTCGTATGGATTATCATAATTTTGGGATATTTTCGTCCGTTCCTACAGTGAACTGGTCGTATGGATTATCATAATTTTGGGATATTTTCGTCCGTTCCTACAGTCAACTGGTCGTATGGATTATCATAATTTTGGGATATTTTCGTCCGTTCCTACAGTGAACTGGTCGTATGGATTATCATAATTTTGGGTCACTTTCGTCCGTTCCTACAGTCAACTGGTCGTATGGATTATCATTATTTAAAGGCCAGTCATTAATTTTGCGATAAATTTCTAACTCTCTTATTAGTTTGACTACCCGAATTTATCGACAAGTGGAAATTTTGGAAGATTATGATACTTATATGAAAGTATAACAAAGAAACACGCCTGAAAACTTAACTTTAGGTTCTTTAAAAAGCAGCTGCACGTAGACAAAGTAAGTAATTGGTCGTCCATCGATTTCTATATTCAATTTACTTAATACTTCCTGTAACCGGGCCGACTTAATCACATCATCTCAATTATATAATGTTCTTTAAACCATTCAATACA
The DNA here is from genome assembly GCA_963971465.1 of Lepidochitona cinerea. Lineage (NCBI taxonomy): Eukaryota > Metazoa > Mollusca > Polyplacophora > Chitonida > Tonicellidae > Lepidochitona > Lepidochitona cinerea. Next base: position 3,098,582 of record OZ020559.1, read on the forward strand.
TTATCATAAACGTGATTCGATCTTGATCAAGCTTGACGAAGAACGATTGATTGGCGATAAACCATACAGGGACCACGTGCAAGCAACCTTCTTATATAACAGCATGATATATCTGATGATATAGACTCGTGTTTCTTTCCTTATATCAATATATCAAAATAATCGTTCAGAAAAAAACACACCAAAAACAAACAACAACAGACACCCAACAAAAGACAACCAAAAAGCTACAAAAACAAAACATTCAGACACTAACATGTAGATCGAGAGCAAGACAATTGGTGAGCTAATGAAATGTCCGACAGTCCGAGCTAGACAATCAGTAAGGCCACAAAAAACAACAACAAACTACCAGACACACAGCACAGACAATTGGTAAGCTACCAAAAGAACCCAAAAGACAACGCAAGACAATAAATGGGCTAAAACCCAAGTAGACAATCGACAAGCTAACAAAACCGGGCAGACAACACAAGACAATCGTCAAGATAAAAAAAGTTCTACACAACACAAGACAATCGTCAACTTAACAAACACCACAAGACAATCCATAAGCTAAAACAAACGGACCGACAAAGTTAAAAACCCTGCTACTAATAGCCATTATCCACGATATCACAAAGCGACCACGAGGAAAAGCTCAATACTTATTATTTCTGTTTATAGCAGGAACAAAAATCCGTATACAATATCTGAGGTCCTGAGACACGCGTTCATACCAACACGTGTATAATATAAATAGAACAGATTAGAGAAGATGCCTAATTAGCCGCAGTCTGATTACTCCTAAAATCCTTAACGATTTATACCCATAAATTATTACTCAAACACAGACCGACCAATCGGTAACCTTGTGACCGTCCAATCCCTAACACTGTGACCGACCAATCAGTAACCCCGTAACGTCTGTAAAACATTATTCTTATTTCAAGTCATTTTGGGTGTTAGTTTGTCATCTCAAATTTATCTCAAATCTGAAATATTTTAAGATTTTATCCGTATTTCCATTTTTTAGTATCGCGGGTACGCACGTTTTCAATTCAAATTAAAAATACGAAATGGTGTCAAACCGATTTTGTAAAATGCGAAGATATATGTTAAAAGCACTTAACAAATAATACTAATCGGATCACCCGCTACTTGAGTCTTTTAACAACTGTTTTCTACAACTTCTCTCCGGTGTTTCCAACTGAGCCAGACAGGTATTTATCCCGCACGCGTGCGTATTCCTCACGTGTAAACGAGTATAGATAAGTACACAAGAAAAGAAATAACAGGTTAAAGTAGAATCATAAAACGAAGAAGTAATTATTAGTTACAACGCAGCAGTGTTGTTTCCAAACCCATCTCGCACACTTCCATTACGCAGCAGGAAAAGGAAGTGCAGCTGGTATACACGTGATGTTAACTCTGTTAATCATTGGTCAATTAAAATATACATCTAGTTGAGGAATATGTTATAAATGTTATATACAGGATATTGAACAGTTGTGTTTGAATAACAATTTATTGGGTATAACGGTCTAAATGATATACCTCTTTTTAACACAATTAGAAACTTGTCTCCGTGGTTATTTCAGACAAGAAGACTTTCCGGGTGTATTAGTGATCATAAATATCTATTTTACAACGTATAGGCGGAGAGTAGCCCACGAGACACAAAGCGTCCAGTTGGTTTTCCTTCCGCCTGTCATGAAAAAAAATATAAAAGCTATTCAAACACGACTGTTGAATATTCTGTTTATTATCTATACTATCATGTTTAAGGCTGGAATTTGTGTATTAAGTATAAATTTATAATTAACAAAAAGACAATTTTCATAAACTAATGAGGGATTATGTTTTTATCAAGCGTAGGAATGTATAGCACTGACCAATGAAACAACATCATCTCTGTTCTTCTCACGTGACTATTAACAGTCAAATTTGTAGGCAGCTTGTTTTCCATGAAATTTCGCGTTATTTCAAGCACAAAGAAATTAAATCGATCGCCGTGGGTTTTTACTGTGTAGGGCATCAGTGACCAGCATAAAAAATGTAGCAATAAATTATTTTTCTTTATTTTACCGGATCAATGAATGCCAATTACACTTAGTAGTTACAACGCAGTAGTCCGATTCTCCGAAGATAGCAGTTCACACAACGCTGTCAACCGACGATCGATAATGAAGTTCTGTTTTAACGCTTTGATTAAAAGTGGTAAGCCGATCCTCTATTGAAACAATCTAGAGTTTTCAGTTTTTAATTTCTTATCTTAAAGGGGCTTCATATTCCCATCGGTATTCTGTGCACTGTTGTAGTTGTAAGAAGACTAGTCCGGGTTTCTGACTCCAAAATCACTATTTTTTATACTGACGGGCGTATTTTGGAGTCAGGGCTCATTGCAATCAAAAAGTCGGAGTAGACTGCACGCTTCTGGTCGGACAGTTTGCGGTCAGATTTAGATAGTAAATAACAACATAACTGACTCAAATAGTGTCAGTACGACATTCATGAATAATTTAGCCTTTTTTAAAGTGAATTTAACGTCTAAAAACTGAAAAACCGCTAACAAGTGTTACGTCATCAATGGCGGAGAGTTTGAGACTTGGAGAAGGCAAAAGGGAATTCAGAGGACGAATAATGTTTACTGGCCGATCCTGCTCGTCCATATCAGGCACTGGTTATATTGCTATTTCTTTGTCTAAATCAGACCACATACTGCCCGCTTCTGAGCGGGCAGCCAACTCCGGCTTTTTGATTGCAGTGAACCCTGACTCCAAAATACGACCCTCAGTATAAAAAAATAGTAATTTTGGAATCAGAAACCCGGACTATAAGAAGACGTGAGTACACATGCAAGACAGAGGTATGTTCGGCGACGTCATCGATTTGAGTCCCATTCAGTTAAATAACAAAAGTGTTCTTGCACTGCAGTGAATTATGAAATTAACCGATTGCTTGATGAGGTCACTTGGAATTTACGCGCAAAGCATTTCGGGGGATTGAGGGATCTTAACATAATTTTAAAATATGGCTGAAGAAATAATACTGTATCGAGGAGAGGGCGTTAAAGGCGTAAAGTTATCAGAAAAAATGTGTGGATAAAAACAGCTTATGTCGTCAATGTTTTCCCCCCAAAAAGTGACATCTTGCTAAGTACCAATAAACAAAATGGCGAACTTATTTAAATTATGTCTGTTATTGACACATATTTGGTTGTATGTGTTACTTACATATACATTTATTGATATATTTGTCATGTCTTAAGAATAAAACCTTAAAAGTAACCGGAGAAACTACTATAGACATCCAACATAGTCAGCGGCTTATAGTCCCTAAATTAATTGCCCAGAACAGTTTCAAACATTCCACTAAAACAAGTTATGATTGAAATAGTTTAAAACAAAGCATTAATCAATCAATGAAGCCCTTGAGAAGATTTCTCGTTTTACATTTGTGTCTTTTTTCCACGTGTCAGATTATCACGTGCCTTGTGATTCCATCCAAGCGCGGGCGTTGACACCTGTCTGTATTTAATACGATTGCCCGGGTTATGGACGTTGGTTTTGGATCATCGCCAATCTGTATTTAAGCAGAAATCTGCTATATTTCGATTTGTTATATAAAACAAGATGAAACGAGGAATATAGCGGCAACACCCTAAATGTTGATTCTACAATAATAGCCTACATTTGACGTGATTTCATTGTGCTGGATTTCTTGTCGGCTTTTTGAGAAAACAACAATTCAATCATCGGCCATCCAACAAGAAATCAATGAAATATCGGAAAGGGTTTGAATCTGATTGGATCATACGGCGGATTTCAGAGTACATTAAATCGAACAGTTTAATACAATATACAAGCAAAACTAATTAATGAACAGGTGCTGCTGTTTATAAATAACGTCAATGATTACAGTTACAACAGTATCATTGGGTAATTGATTACGATGGCTATTTATTTAACGACAATTGACCGATTGCTTAATGACGTCACTTGGAATTTACGCGCACAACATTTCGGGAGATTGAGGGATGTTAACATAATTTTAAAATATGGCGGACGAAATAATGCTGTATCGAGAAGAGGACGTAAAAGGCGTAAAGTTACCAGAAAAATGTGTGGATAAAAACAGGTTATGTCACCAATGTTTTTCAAAAAAGTGACATCTTGCTAAGTACCTATAAACAAAATGGCAAAGTTAGGTATATTTTACCCAGAAAGCTTTGTGTAAATCTATGTGACGTCATCAGGCTCGGAGGTAATTGTTTACAAAGACCGTTGTTTACAAAGACCGTTGTGTACAAAGACCGTTGTTTATAAAGATCGTTGTTTATAAAGACCATTGTTTACAAAAACCGTTGTTTACAAAGACCGTTCTTAAGAGAGACCGTTGTTTACGAAGACCGTTGTTTACAAAAACCGTTGTTTACAAAGATCGTTGTTTATAAAGACCGCTGTTTACAAAGACCATTCTTTAGAGAGACCGTTATTTACAAAGATCGGTGTTTTCAAAGACCAATGTTTACAAAGATCGTTGTTTACAAAGACCGCTGTTTACAAAGACCGTTGTTTATAAAGACCGCTGTTTATAAAGACCACTGTTTACAAAGACCGTTGTTTACAAAGACCGTTGTTTATAAAGACCGCTGTTTATAAAGACCGCTGTTTATAAAGACCGCTGTTTATAAAGATCGTTGTGTATTAAGAACGCTGTTTACAAAGACCGTTGTTTACAAAGACCGTTGTTTACAAAGACCGTTGTTTGTAAAAATCGTTGTTTACAAATATACTGGTTTCTAAAACCAGTTCCTTCCTTGTTAAAGTATTGATAAACAAGGCCTATAGCTGGACTGTTTTTATTTATGGACTAAATGTAGGCCTTTATTTGAAAATGGTAACATAAGTTGAAACGAAACAACCTTCGATAGTCAAGAAATGAGTGAGAAGGACATATGCATTTTCCCGTATTTTTCGTAACTATTTGTCAAAATGACGTCATACACTATCTTCGATGAGTACAGACTGTCAGGAAGACACGCTGACACGGCAGATATCGTGTATTACGTCACAACTTTGAGCACACGTGTACACAACGAAGGTCGTAGTTGACGTCATTTGTCACTGAGATAATTAACTTTCGAAAGCATTGAAGAGCGCCAAATGTAGCAGCTTATTTTCTATGTTCTGCCACAGAAATTCTCAGAAATTCTCACACCAGCAGATTAGAAACTATTGTCAAAAGTTGTTCATAAAATCTTTAAAATGACGTCTTCTGGGTAATGCCTGTCTGTTATTTATCGTTAACAAATTCATAAAAATCATTTTCCTTCAGCTCAAAGATAAACTGGGTTATCTAAAATAAATACCATGCTATAGTTCGTTTTTTTCTCCATACGATGGCTAAATGTAACCTATGTGCACCGGTATTGTGTCTGCGCCACTCCTCAGCCATGGGTTTAATCCGTCATACCGATAACACCGGCGCTCAGAAACCATACACACTCTCTCTACCAGATTATGTCAATATTCGAAACATTACTTTACGTCCAGTACGTTGTATCTGTCGATGTTTGTTCTCTTGATTTCTTGTCGGCTTTTTGAGAAAACAACAATTCAATCATCGGCCATCCAACAAGAAATCAATGAAATATCGGAAAGGGTTTGAATCTGATTGGATCATACGGCGGATTTCAGAGTACATTCAATCGAACAGTTTAATACAATATACAAGCAAAACTAATTAATGAACAGGTGCTGCTGTTTATAAATAACGTCAATGATTACAGTTACAACAGTATCATTGGGGAATTGATTACGATGGCTATTTATTTAACGACAATTGACCGATTGCTTAATGACGTCACTTGGAATTTACGCGCACAGCATTTCGGGAGATTGAGGGATGTTAACATAATTTTAAAATATGGCGGACGAAATAATACTGTATCGAGAAGAGGACGTAAAAGGCGTAAAGTTACCAGAAAATGTGTGGATAAAAACAGGTTATGTCATCAATGTTTTTAAAAAAAGTGACATCTTGCTAAGTACCTATAAACAAAATGGCAGACTTAGGTATATTTTACCCAGAAAGCTTTGTGTAAATCTATGTGACGTCATCAGGCTCGGAGGTAATTGTTTACAAAGACCATTGTTTACAAAGACCATTGTTTATAAAGACCGCTGTTTACAAAGATCGTTGCTTACAAAAACCGTTGTTTACAAAGGCCGTGGTTTACAAAGACCGTTGTTTACAAAGACCGTTGTGTACAAAGACCGTTGTTTATAAAGATCGTTGTTTATAAAGACCATTGTTTACAAAAACCGTTGTTTACAAATACCGTTCTTAAGAGAGACCGTTGTTTACAAAAACCGTTGTTTACAAAGATCGTTGTTTATAAAGACCGCTGTTTACAAAGACCGTTCTTTAGAGAGACCGTTGTTTACAAAGATCGGTGTTTTCAAAGACCAATGTTTACAAAGATCGTTGTTTACAAAGACCGCTGTTTACAAAGACCGTTGTTTACAAAGACCGCTGTTTATAAAGACCACTGTTTACAAAGACCGTTGTTTACAAAGACCGTTGTTTATAAAGACCGCTGTTTATAAAGACCGCTGTTTATAAAGACCGCTGTTTATAAAGGTCGTTGTGTATTAAGAACGCTGTTTACAAAGACCGTTGTTTACAAAGACCGTTGTTTGTAAAAATCGTTGTTTACAAATATACTGGTTTCTAAAACCAGTTCCTTCCTTGTTAAAGTATTGATAAACAAGGCCTATAGCTGGACTGTTTTTATTTATGGACTAAATGTAGGCCTTTATTTGAAAATGGTAACATAAGTTGAAACGAAACAACCTTCGATAGTTTCGTAACTATTTGTCAAAATGACGTCATACACTATCTTCGATGAGTACAGACAGTCAGGAAGACACGCTGACACGGTAGATATCGTGTATTACGTCCCAACTTTGAGCACACGTGTACACAACGAAGGTCGTATCTGAGATAATTAACTTTCAAAAGCATCGAAGCGCCAAATGTAGCAGCTTATTTTCTATGTTCTGCCCCAGAAATTCTCACATGTTTTGAAACACCAGCAGATTAGAAACTATTGTCAAAAGTTGTTCATAAAATCTTTAAAATGACGTCATCTGGGTAATGCCTGTCTGTTATTTATCGTTAACAAATTCATAAAAATCATTTTCCTTCAGCTCAAAGATAAACTGGGTTATCTATAATAAATCCCATGCTATAGTTCGTTTTTTTCTCTATGCGATGGCTAAATGTAACCTATGTGCACCGGTATTGTGTCTGCGCCACTCCTCAGCCATGGGTTTAATCCGTCATACCGATAACACCGGCGCTCAGAAACCATACACACTCTCTCTACCAGATATGTCAATATTCGAAACATTGCTTTACGTCCAGTACGTTGTATTTGTCGATGTTTGTTCTTAGTTCCCCCCTTGGAGACAATCTTGCATGAAAACCAATTCATTATTGTCCAAAGACATTACAGAAATTCGATATTCTATCATGGAGACAGAAAGAGTTGTGCATATCTATTCCACAAATTGACCAATCATGATCGTCTTATTTGCATATAACAGTAGGCCGGGCTTGATTGAATGATTGTTTGGTGTTTCACCTCCATTGACTTATACGGCAAGGAGTCGACTGGACTTGTATGTTAGGATGAAAGTTGCGAGCTTCCGTTAGTCACGCCTCTCATTGAATCAAACATATATCCGTAGAAGGTTTGCGGAATGGAACGATCGGGAGGCTATTTTGTGGTAATATTATGTTTGAAGAAAAAATCAATTCCTGAATTATTTACCAAACTAGATCGGCTCAGAACCCCACACCACTGGCTCAGTACCCCACACCACTGGCTCAGTACCCCACACCACTGGCTCAGTACCCCACACCACTTCATCCAGTGATGTCCCATTATACTGTGTTATAGGCCGGTAGTTAATATCACATCTCTCGTCTTTATTATTTCTCGGTGCCAGTCTCATTGATTGTATCAATCACAGCGATATCATAACTCTCGTCTTTGTGTGATGGAACGATGTGAAATGATTCAATAAGCACCCCAATATTATACGCCCTGTTTGGTCAATGGAGAATGTACCCCAGTGATGCCTTTGAAGAAAATATAGCCAGGAAACCCATCGATGGTTTTCTATCGACCAAAGGCAATTGCGTTTATAGAACTTTATCAAAAGCAAACAATCTCAATAACAATGTGGCCAAATAATATCATTGTGAGAGACGGTACATTTTGAATCGACCGGAGTTAAAAATACCCAACTGATTGACGTGGGATGGAAGCTGTGACGTCAAAGGAAGCGATTAGCAATTCATTTGGATGTACGAGTGGCCTCGCTGGTCTTGGTGGATCGATACACTCGTATGATTGGTTCTGCCTGACAAGTCGCTCTACTCAGCTGGCATTTCCAAGCACAGTCTTCGAGTCTCCCATCAAGAACAGACTCCGTTTCTTCACAGGCTTGTTACAGCGCGCAGAGAAAAGGAGAGGGAACCAAAACGATAACTTAAATTTGACAACGAAATACGAATTCCAGTGTATGCTAGTTTTAATGTAACTGTAAGAGTTTAATTTACCAAGAAAGAGTATCACCAAAGGAAAACAAGTTCTTTTAAGGCTACAAGTATTGTAGGAACAGTTTGAAAACTAGAAACTATAATTCAAGAATTCTCAAAGATCAAAATCTGTTAGAAATTTGAACTAAATTATTTTTGATTTGCGAAAATCTTATAGCATTATGAAGGTGTGTGATTACCAAGTGACGGGAGTTGTACTTCTCGTGTTATTCTCCAGCTGTCGGTCAGCGCCAGTTCTACCAGAATTACCAGGTAAGCAATCGGTACATTTTATAACAAATCGTTGGTAGCCTTTATGGCGAACTTGAGCGAGAGGCTTAAAAGTTTTTTTATCGTCGAATATATATATTTTGTTTATTGAACATACAGAAATGCTCAATCTGGAAGACTTTCCAGCATGGGATTGCGGCTTCCCTCAAAACATTTTTTGATAATGACTTTACTGGAACCGCTTATGAGGAAGGGTTGACAATTACCTGTGGAATATGAGTTTTATGACAGATGATTTCAAACCTTGCGAAGACGTTGGGTGTCTTTGCCATACATTGTTGAATAGGTTACTGATAGAAAAGAAGATGAAACTCTTCGTTTCAGTGGGTTAACAGTTAGAAGTTAAAACCGTGCGAAAGTGCTGGCCCCATATGACAGTATAAAAATGTTGGTTCTTTATGGTCGTGTAAAAGTATTGGCACCATATGGCCGTGTGAAAATGTTCGCACCATATGGTGCCACACGGTCATATGGTGCCAACACTTTCACATGAATATATGGAACCCACACTTTTACTGCCATATGGAACCCACACTTTTACTGCCATATGGAACCCACACTTTTACACGGTCGTATGGTGCCAGCGCTTTTACACGGTCATATGGTGCCAGCACTTTTACTAAGCCATATGGAACCAACAGGTTCAACAGCCTCAATTATTTGGTGTCAAGCTACCTTTTTGTTAGAAACAAATACACACGATACATCCATTATAATCCACAAATCGCTTTTTTACAATTAGCTACTTTGTTAATAGTTTGCCTTTTTAATTATGGTTTCCTTTCTGTTTATATTTCATATTAATTGATGTCTTTTTCTTGTTAATTATGAGTTCGGGAAATACAAGAGCTAATTTAATGTCGATCGCATTTTGGTAGAGTTTCCGCGATGGAAAACGCCAAAACCGTCAGGGTAGATTCCAGTACCGTATTTATTACAAATGAGTAAAACTGGTTATTAATAACCTGATACATAAACTTTGGTTGAATGAGTATTGGAATTTGGATAATTCTTTGCGTGTCTTTTGGTAAATGTCACGGAGTACTTTTAAATTAGCCGGCAAGTAATCCAGGCCGGAACCTTGGGAGGACAGGGAGGACCTTGGGAATTAATGTCGCCTTCCAAGTCATCAGAAGACGGTATACACTGCGCAAAGAAGAGTAGATTTAATTAGCATTAAGAAACCCAAACCCCTGAAGAATCTGCATCGACTGTTATTGAACACAGCGGAGTTGAAATTGTTGCCTTTGGGTTAATTTAGCACGTCAGTAGATGAATGTCTCTGGGTCTTCGCTACCACAGAACATCATCAATTTGAGGTCAATTTGTATTGCGGCAATCTTGTTTCTGCAGGACATCGGCTGAATGATGCTATTGTTTTTATGGCTGATGACTGATTAAGTCCGCACTACAAACACTTATCTAAATGTACACGGGGACATGTACGAATCCGACTGAGTTAATAAGATCGTTTGGCCAAATTAAAAGCCTGTGCTTTCCAAATATTGGTTTAGACCTTTCGTACAATCCCCTTCTTAGAGTAGGGAACACGAACATCCGTTCATTAGCGTGTGTTAATCTAAAAAGATCTTCGTATAATGACTTCGACAGAATCAATCCATTTCTTTTAACGCGTCTCAAATCTTTAATTGTGGACATGTAGCCGAGTAGGTTTTGCCACCGAGACAATGGTGTGCAACCGGAATGGACGGACAGTGGATTTGTGTATTAACAGTCCCCCTGAGTGGACTCTCATTGTTGGGTAAACCGACTCATCTAATCGCGGACAAGGTGAAGAATTAGCCAAGGAAATGGTCGGTGTAAATGAGTAATGAGGGGGAAGGTCAAAGCTGTAAGCTCTCAGCAACCTACTTAATGTTTAATTACGCCACCACAAAACCCAGAGAATCAATCTACCAGAGTCCCGCATTTACAGCCGTCTCAGAAGAAAAGTAGGAGATAAATAAACAATGAAGACGAAGGAGTAACAAATGAAGCACACTGGGCAGAGTTATAAAAGAAGACAAACGAGTTGGATAATTAGTGTTAGGGTTAAGCAACATCCCCCTGTAGGCCTATATATTACCTGCCATTTGCTCAACATATTACATTATTTTAAAATAGGAGTATTTTGTTAATTGCGCAAATGAACATTTTTGTACCTTGTGAAGAAATTTCGCTTCAGTTGGCGGAAGTTAATCAACCCATCAGTTCTCGTTGACTTGGGGAAAAAAACTCTTTCATGTAACTATCGTCTCGTCTCTTTTTTACAGTAAATGTTAAAGTTACTTTAAGAAACTTTCTACTAGTTCGTCATTTAACACGGTTATTACAGTGTTTGTGTTTGACAGTAAGAGTGAATGTAGACGTCTCTTCGTTAATCTTTGAGAGAAATATTTTAGGATATTATCTTGGCCAAGTTTGTCTGAGCGGACTTCTCGTCGTTTCAATCTCTAACCGCAATTCAGTCGTCGGCTGTGTATACATCGGTTTCTCTGATCCCGTGTTGCTATTGTGCGGGATGCACTTAAGAAACGTTAGATATTTCACTTTCCATTATCCAGTAATGCTAGCGTTGCTAAATTTTTTAAAATCTATTCACTCTATTTCACTGATAAGTTCTCGTTGATAATGAATCATTGGTTTTGATATATACCGTAACGTGAAAATGGTGCAATTTTAGATTATTAATGATAAAAAATTAAGACATCAACACGCAGTAAGTTGTTTTTCACAACACGAGCTTTCGACACCTGTACCGGTGTCTTCGTCAGTTACGCTTCACATTTAAAGAGAGCTTCAAACATTTCTTACATCGAATTTTAGATTAGATTGTTTGGTATTGTTTAACAAATCCAATCATTGCCTGAATTGTTGGTTACCGGAATTCTCGCAATGTAATCCTTCTTATCGAGATTGCATAACCTCCTTACCAAGGTATTCATCAGAACAGGATAAAATTAAATCACGAGAAATCCGAAAATATTTTATATTTATGAAGACTAAAACGCAGGATAATCTTATAAATGTAATTCTAAAGATTCTATTATACCCACTTCTCGATAAACTTATTACTATTGGATCAATAACGGACATTTTATCCGCGTGTTAAACCTAGTTTTTATTGAACTCTTGCTCAATTGCCAGTAAATGTGACCGTCGCCATATTCATACAATTCGTCCTCGTCTTGCTGTGAATGTTCAGCTGTGGGAAGAACACTTGTTTGAGATACTGCGTATTTGTTGGAAACATGGGTGAAAAACGCCACCCCCCCCCTTCCTCTGACCTTCGAATACAGTATCTCGTCCGTTTACCCCGAAACACTTGTGTAAGTTTGTATTCAAGAAGCCATCTGACTGTCTAAAAGTTCCACTTCTTCCATGGCTTCTGTTTAGACCTCGGTGGAGTTTCCTAGGACTTCTCTAACCGCCTTCTGCTATCCAAGTCTTCGGCCAGGCTAATTCACTTATACAATAACAGGTTATAAAACTGTTTTTGCCGATCTATGGAAGTCTGAAGATGGCATTTTATATTACGTTTTTGCTATAACCTATTTTGTCCTTTAAATAAAATTATGGATTTAGCAATTGCTGGCTTGCAATGGAATTTGTGGGAAAGCTAGAACTTAAACGAGGAGGTGATACAATTAATAATAAAACATCCACAGATTGTATCAATCCTGACACATTGTGCCAAGCAATTTCATTTCCTGAGAAGAAAAAAAACATAAAACGCAATTTCAACAAATCCGACGAAGAGTGTTAACAATAAAAAAAATTTGACATTTTGAATTTTTTTGGGCGATGTCTACACACGAGTTGACAATATGATGACTTCGCCTTCTCAATATAAGCCGCAGTTCCGATTTTCCGCCAACAGCGTTCAGAGAACATGCGTACAATAAGCCTCAACGATCATCGCTCCCGTAAACCATGTAACATTCAAGTCATTGGGAATATAGGTTACAATTTCACGTGTAAGGGAACGTTTGGTTTTAATCGCTTTAAGCCAAACCAGTATATTAAAGTGTCCGATATATCGGCCTAAAAGTAAATAGATGAGCTACAATTGTGTTTGGTTTAACATTACCTAAATCAACAAACACATACTTCAGCTAACAATATATATTTGATCAGAAATCAATGAGTTATGGCGCCATGTTATATATCGGGGTTAATACAGTAAACTAAAATTTAACATTATATCGATAATAGTTTGCCGTAATTTGTTCCATAACTCAACTTACTTATTTAGTTTTTGGTTGCACTTAATAAGATTGTGGATAGTTGCACTTATCGCTTTTTTTTACATTCTATTCGCAATCGTTTTAGTTTAAGCCCGACCATTAGTAGAAATATGCCCATAGGAAGCTCGTTAATGAACATAGTTACCATGTATGGCTTAGATTCCTTGCGCAACGTCATTTTGCTTTTCGCCTTTTCCAATTGCTTTTCCAAGAACACCCCCGATAAAGCGTGTGTATGCTTATGGGAAAAGGTCTATAGGAAATAGTTTAACAATGTAAAGTTATCCCTTAAAAACCCCCGTTATTCGACCTTATAATACGGAGGCCTTTCAAGTCATGGGCCAACGGATAACGGCAAATACAAATTACATCCGTGTTCTGCTAATACGATAATAGTTTACCAATTTATGTTTTTTCAGAGAAGAACAATGGTGTAATAACGGGTATTGACGGTGCCACAGCGTTCCGAGAAGAGGAGAGAGAACTGGAATCCCTAGCCAAAAACAGTAAGTACGAATCTCAGATAATATAACCTAATTATATGAGCGTGGACTCGATAATATATCTAGCCAAAACAGTAAGTACAAATCTCAGATAATATAACCTAATTATATGAGCGTGGACTCGATAATATATCTAGCCAAAACAGTAAGTACAAATCTCAGATAATATAACCTAATTATATGAGCGTGGACTCGATAATATATCGTACTAGTGTATAGTATATGGAGTGATGGGGTCTTGTGACGTCATGAGAATCCATCCACAATTCTACCACGCAGAGATTAAAGTGGCATGAGCTGCCAAAATTCACACTTTTTTCATAATGTCTGATCGTAACGACAGTGAGAGGCTATGAAGGTCATCGAAAAACTAAATGATTGGCGGAATATTAGGACAATCCATACAGTATGTGGCCAGTACGAACCGAAAACGTGTTCGAAAAGTAAACACAATTTAGATAACCGGGACGACCATCCATTCATTTTAAGCCAAAGTTAGTTCAAAACAATACTTTACCGTACATTTTCGAGACTGAAAGCACTAAAAAACTTCTGAATTATACGCCTTGAGAAAAATAGCCGATAATTTCAACATTCTGTTTCAACGTCAAAATATCAACATTTTGGCAGCTCATGTCCCTTTAACTATCTAGATATGTTGTAAGAGATATTTAACCCAGGAAATACACGGCTAGTGATGTCATGAGAATCCATTCACAATTCTGCCACGGAGAGAAAGTGGCTAATTAACTATCTAGATAGTTTAACCCCGGAAATAGACGGCCCTCGTATTTCTTCTTGTTCGGGTGAATTATTCTACATGACCATAGGGATTGAAGGGATGGCATTACCACTAACTTCCCTCTACACCTAGGCTAAAAGTTCCCTGAAAAGAAATTCGTTTTCTTGCGTCTATTTTGACGTCAATTTCCCGTGAGGAAGTAGACCTAACTGGAATCCGACACTCTGATTAGGCCTAAAAACACTCCACTTCCACAACTGCCAGATGGATTGATGCTTGAGCCAAACTTTGGTCCAAGCGACTATCGATTTTTGTCCAACTTTGCCGGCTACAAGATGAGATTCCGCCTACGCAGAATTGCCGGCATGCCAACCGTCCTCTCATAGACGCTGGTTATTGTCGATTCACTGACGTCAATATCGATGGCCTTTGAAAATATTTGTTTTGACATTTTCGACTTTTCATCGAATGAACATCAATGTTTTTACATGATAGACGCACACTAATGCGCTCATTCAAACGCCACTCACGTCCTGGGAGCGAAATAGCAGAAACTTGAGAACAATTCTCTTCCATACCGCTAATCTCTGCTGTTATCTTCTGGATAATAAAGTATATCTTTGAATACCGAAAATAGTTCTTTAATCCTATCGCAGCACCTAAAAGAGCGGTGGAAATCCGCCCTGCAACAAGGAGACAACGTCTTCACTCTTCATATAACTGAAATACTGTTGAACAGGACGTAAAACCCAAATCACTCACTCACTCACTCACTCTTTAATCCTATCAGTATTCTTTACTGCTTAGTTGGAATGTTTCGAGAATTTGTTTCATAAAATAGTCTTGACTCGTTATAGATATAGTGTTGGAGGCTTAATCCAACAGGCCTTTCGTCGGTCAGTTTTAGGTTCAAATCCCTTTCCTCAAAGATGTGAATAATGGTTAGCCCAAATGAAAAGATGACCAAACAGCTTATCTATAAGTACCACGTGTCATCGTCTTTGTTTAAAAATGATAAATCAGCCATGTTTTACTACATATACCATGCAGTTCGTAGCTTATTAAACTTTTTTAAATGGCAGTTGAATCCGGAAGCAGTGATGTCAAAGTGGAAGAACACCACCACGTGACGTATGAAAATGTCAACGGAAAAGAACAAAAAGTGCACGAGACCGAAAAAGCTGGTAAGTAGATTAACCTCACACTGGATGATTCTTGATCAAGTTGGTTATCTATTTGATGGCATAGTTCATACTTGTCTGGTGATGTTATTTTGGCCTATGAAGAGAAAGCCAGTTAAACGTCCGGGCATTAGAAGTAGTCCGGGTTTCTGACTCCAAAATGACTATTTTTTATACTGACGGCCGTATCTTGGAATACGACAGTCAGTACAAAAAAAGTCGTTTTGAAGCTGCTGTTGAACATAGCCCGAGGAAGAAATTCTGTATCGGTATATTTATCTAATTTATATATTCATCTAATGAGCATGCGCGTATCGTATTTGGGGAAAATTATGTGAACGCTTAAATAGTCTAGCATGTCCCAATTTTTTTTTGTAAACGATACAGATAGGTGAACTAAAAATCACGCGTCCCCCAAAACGTTTACATTGGTCTGGGGGTCTCAACTTTCCGAGTGTTCTGATTTGATTTCATCCATCACCATTGTTTTTAACAGTGATAAACAACGGGAAAGTTGTGTCGGACGTTAAGCAAGAGGTCACAGAGACAGAAGGAAAAGATGGAAAACCGGAAACACACGTGGAAACAGAAATTGACATTCCATCAAAAGGAATTCACGAGAAATATTCAGACGACCGGGACAACGAACTAAGCGAAGACGACAGTTTGCCTAACCCCGGGGTAAGTGGAATCATTAATGTACACAGATAGTAACACCAAGGGATAGTTGATTGACATTGGAGCTCATCTGAACCCGGAACTCAACGCTGTCAAGGAAAGCGGCAGCCGACTCGCCGCTAGTCGTCGCCTACAGTATATCATACTCGAAGACACACCGTTAAAACTATATAGCAATTAAGTATATTTTACGCAGAGAAGCCGTCCTTGACCGCGTTGAGAAGCTGTAAAAGTCCCTTCCCGGAAGTTGGTTTCGTTTATAGCACTATTTTACATCACACTTAATGTTCGATTCTAACACACCCCTCCAAGTGGAAAATCCTTTAATGACATTTTCTATATTCACCATCACTCTGGAGTACGTACTTAAAATCGGATAGACACCATTCGACATCTCCCTTGTATCAAAACTCATTCAATTCATTTTATGGGAGGGGAATGGGGGGGGGGGGTACATGTGGTTATCATCACGTGTTCTTTTGTATGTAGGTTGTCGAAGGTTTGTCGTGTGATCCGCTATCATTTACAAGCATTTAATACGAAATTGCGAAATGGCTGTGAAATGGAACTGAATTTTTGTCTCTGACTCTATCCGGAAGATAACATATACACATCTAGACAAGCAGATACGTAAGGATAAGTTGCCCAGTTAATATATTTGTTCGTACAAATTTACAATTTCTTGACTAGCTATGATAAATCCGGCCTTGGAATTTTATTACATGTAATTCGTGGAAACCCTGTTAGGAAACTTCCCAAATTGATTGAAAATTATAAAAAAGCACAGAAGGTGGGGTTTGGGTTGAGTTTGCAAAAGAAGCGGTTTGACAGATTTCCTTTTTATTGATTAACAACATTTAATATTTAATTGAATTTTGGAGCAAATGAAATAATTACCAAATCTGTAGTTTTGCAAAAATAGCCCGTTGAAATGTCGGCCATAGAATATAATTTTCCGAGAAATATTACTTCTGATTTTTATAATTACTGTCCAGAGATAAAAACCATATCAAGAAATAAATTGATTTTAAATGCGAAATCGATAAAGATGAGGCGGTTTCCATCGCTCAACAGTTAAAACTCGATTAGCCCAACCGTGGCAATATGGAAAACCTGGTAACATATAGCCTTTTTTCTCTGTGTGTTTGTGAGGTGGGAGGGGGGGGGGGGGGGCACTTGCTAAATATTTCCGCTGTGTTTATGTACTATTTTGACTTTTATCCAAACTGAAAGTTTTACCATGCGATGCGGAAAGCGATTAAGACACCATTTACCATCGCTTTCAATATTACCACTCTTTCACCGAGTGACTAGACAGTTCATCACATATTCCGCTGTATTATTACACCATATTTACTTACGTTGTGAATAAGACCGATTAAGTGTAGCACCTGAAGTAAGTCAGTCGTGTAACCTTTAGCATTTATTCCCCACGCAGAAGCAGGGAGTAATTATGTGCGATTAAACGGTCGTTGGAAAAGCAAACAGCTGAGAGCTCTAGCTGTCCATAACCTAGTGCTGTGGCCTGCGTGGGCGATTCATGCCAACAGCTATACTAATTTCAGTCGTTTATCAGTAGCATATGGCTTTATATTTCATGTTACACTAGATTATCTGCAGCACTTGAAAATATTTTTCACAAATGATCGAATTATTTCCGTTATAATTCGTGCCCAATTGTGAGATGTAAGAGATAACCGCAATACTTGAGTAACATTTCAACACACGTCATGGTAGTGTCGGCTCCAGTTCGACTTGTTGGACGAAAAGCACGCATGCAATCTGAATTAGCGTGGGCGATATTTGCAGAGCCAAATCCTACTCGCCCTTAGAAAATCAATTAACTATCTGTCTCTAGCAGAACTTATATTGACCAGTCTATCCTGGTGCTAACTACTTTAACCTGCAGTTGTCACCGTATGCTCAACAGTCTGGCGGAGATGTGCCAAAATCCATCTGGAATCTTGTCTAGAACAATCCAACCCAATCCATCATACCATCTGTGGAGCGTGGGTGTTGAAATGGATAGCTCATCAGCCCCTAAAGACGGAACTTACTGTCAAAATCCCCTATCACATCCAGAAATGGTTTCGACATATCTCCCCAGCTGCCAGCATATTAATTTATTTGCCAGCTAAGATATTGGTCTGGGACACATATGATCGCATACAGTGTTATTTGCTGTGGGTTGAATGCGTGGGGTTTTCTATTTGTCTGTAGGAAGTGTTGTATATCTCGTCAATACTACCTATTGCCAGGCTCGCCTTCTGGTCGATATGAACATCCACTCCTTTCCACCCTCTTTGAATTTGAAAGTCGGCTGAGTTGAAATAACGAAAAACCCGTTAAATCACAATTTTTGCACGTTCAAAATTCTGACAAAGCAACCGTTTTAAACTTTTGCATTACGATTAGGTTCTTAACCATAAACCTTAGGGCATCCACAAATTACAAGGACGTGAATCTGTGTTAAAACTATATGAACACACCTAGCCGAGAAATCTGGGCTCTGCCGATTTTTTTTTTTTTTTTGCATACGGAAAAAATAAAAATTTGGCAAAGCCCAGATTTCTCGGCTAGGAACACACCCTGGTCACACGGGTCCACTTTGTAGGCCGACTGTACCTCTTTAAACCGGCTTTGTATTAAGACAGGACCCAGGGCGTTTCTTTAAATACGGGCTTAGTTTATTGTGTAAGATTCTGAGTGAGTTGATAGCTTTTTGTTTCTCTCTTATGTTCACTTTTCTAGCTACAGAACAAACATACACGCCATTAATCATAAACAACACACACTGCCGTTATATCACTGTAGGAAAGATTCCATCAGAAACAGCTGCTCGAGAAAATATTAACCAATTGGTGAATCGGAAAAACGCTGATCCCTCTACATTTCACTTCCGGTACTGGCGTTTTGACTAACCCCGCATAATGGAGAACGAGTTAATTGGTAATGATGAAAAATTAAGACATCGCCACGCAGTAAGTTGTTTTGAACAACACGAGCTTTCGACACCTGTACGGGTGTCTTCGTCAAGTGTAACTTGATTGTAACTTGAGTTAATTGGTGTTACTTCAATCACGTAGTCTTTCACTCGATTATGTAATGTTGAAAAAAACATTTAACTGTGCTCGTGCTATATAAAATTAATCATTCATCTTACAGTTTTCAGTTCTTTAACACTGGCCTGACTTTGACTGTGAAATACCGCGAATTTGCCACCGCGCACCTGAACGTTGACAACGTTGCCGCCCGCTCATTTTATTAACTTGCATTTCAATTTGATTGAGAGATCACATTTCGTTTATACTTGTCAACTAAGCCTGTTGACCACCCACACGATGTAGTACAATAACGGATCCATGTTATTGTGGGAATGTCTCCATAGCGGCCATATTGTCTCCATGACGGCCATATTGTCTCCATGGATTAGCCAAAGAGAAAACATTGTGTCTTGAAGAAACAGAAGGTTAATTTACAGCACTGTGTTTTCCATTATCTCGTCTGGAGGGAATCTTTAATCGATACTTGTAGCTAATCCTTGGTATTCAGGCACATGACAAGAGATACGGATACCCCGTCTATCCCCCAGAGAACATAG
This sequence comes from Lepidochitona cinerea, assembly GCA_963971465.1. NCBI lineage: Eukaryota > Metazoa > Mollusca > Polyplacophora > Chitonida > Tonicellidae > Lepidochitona > Lepidochitona cinerea. The sequence goes on from OZ020559.1 coordinate 3,118,420, forward strand.
TCACGCTATAGTCTCATCAACCTAGAATGACATTTGCCAAGGCGTAGATCAAAGTACAACATACTGAAGCAGTGTTGGGGGCAGCTGCTTCAGTTCAAACCATGCCTGTTTCCTACACATGAATTATGTACGAGATCTTGGACAGAGGGCGCTGCAGTTGGCAGTCAAGCGAATCCAGCTGAAATATCGTGACGTCATCCCCAGCATCAAAACATCGGCTTTGTTTGATCGAACATCAAAGGATGCCATCAACAATACCCGCTGCGATCAATCGGGACAATACTTCTCATTTATAAAATATTTACAAAACCATCACGCCGGCAATGATCGCAGACCATCGAGATTGTTTCTTCTGGTGAACGTAAAATATCAATGTTTGATTCGACATCGCAGACAATAGTAGTTCTTGTGCTTTACAACACACAGTATTTTAACCATATGATTTGCGATTGTATCGAATATCTCGATCAACCCCCATTAGTTCGCTTTGTGTAGTTTATTAATTTTTTGACACTATAACACACGGGCACAGGGAAAATCGTCTTGTCTAACTCTAAAACACACTAGTTTATTATGTGTGTTTGTTTGTACAAAAGGAACCACCGACCTGTTGTCGGCAGGTCGCGACCGAATGAACTGATTAGGTTTTGTTAGAACCCATTCAATAAAGGTCATTTGTCTTCTATTGAACGAAAGTTAATTCACAAAGTATTCTAAATCAGAGGAGTTAAACCACCGTAAAACCATCTAAAACAGACCCCCCTCCCCCTCCAGCCACTTAAACGCGACACCCACCCCCTCCGTAAAACCACCTAAAAATACAAAGTAAAACCCCCCTAAAACAGACACCCTCCCCGACCCACCGTAAAACCACCTAAAAAGACCAATTAAAACCACATAAACCAGACACCCTCCCCCTCTCCTACCCACACCAAAACAGACATTACGATTCTGTAAAATAACCGTAATATATTGTGAGAATCGAAGGACAATTGAGACAGAAGTACAGAATTAGCCTGGCAGGTAGCGCTTCAAATTTCCGGCTACCAGATTGGAAAGTGAAGGGAAACTGGAGCCAATAATCGCTACAGCTTATAACTCGTTCATTTAGCCGAGAGAAATAAATGGCCAATTTTCCGCATCGACGACCTTTCGATAATGAATTGAGCGATGAGGAAAATCCCCATAAGACCGGCTCGCTTAAATCACATTCTCTCAAACTTATTTCTTATTCCATTAATACGGTATTGTGTGCTGGCGGTAATCCCATTGACTTCATAATGACCATCATAAAACATTCTTCAATCTAAATATATAAGTTAAGGGATTCTTTATTACATAGCTGAAATGCGTGACTCCATAACACACGTCACTCTGATACTGGACCGAGACTCTGGAATGTTACTGATGTAGAGATAAACATTCATACAAAGAGCCAGGTTATATTCAAATAATTTTCTGCATAGTTCCTGTGACGCAATAACTACGAAACAGCTGTTTGTCTTTTACTAACCCGCAATAAACGCATTGTCAAACTTAACTGCATTAAGTTACTGTCTTTAGTGGCATTTAGAAGGTGGTATAGATGAATAACGTAAGACTTTCGTATGGGTAACACACTTCTAGGTTGATTTAATGATGACGTTTCTGTCTTTCTCCAAAGACTGTTTTCAAATCATGCGTTAAGTTAATCTGGAACGTACTATTTGAAGCAAAACAATGTCTTAGTATAACAACTCAGTCTCATAACTTCGGTAATTTACGTGCGTGAAATACCAGCCGACCGGTAGCGAGCGAAGATAGCCGAAGTGTGTTCCGAGTGTTCAACAACTGTGGTATGGATGAATACACGTGACATAAACCTGATTGATCTATTGGCGGATTGAATAATTGGTCGATGTCCCATTGGATAGCTAAGGTCATACAAACATTGACTCATTTATTTGATTATCAATGATCTTCGTTGCTGAACCGTCGAGTATGATTCGGAGGTTGAAGCTGATGTCGAGGCATCTGTCAACCGACGATGCCACCGGCTGTCAGTTTTACGGCGAGAATTTAAGTAGGCGTCGATTTGTCGAAACAGAAGACACGAAAGTGCCGTTATAGTGGAATTTTTTGTATGTTCAATGAAGACAATTCGCATTTTAATCAGCCAAAGGCGCCAGCAATTTCTAAACCACGATTTTTTTATCCCCCTTGTCCTATTAACATCTGATTGAAAAATTATTTTGCCAATAAATGGAAACGTCAGAACCGAGGGCAATATATTCATTTTCCCACAACTCTTGCCAGAGCCAGGTCTAGCTAGTCTTATCCAATAGTCCATGTCCATGAAAAGAGTCAAAACGGCCTGAAGCTAACTGGCCAGTTTTTAATCTTAGTCATTACCCGTTATCGTTCAGCGTGATTTCAAACGCAAACCTTCCGCTGCCGGCATTTTGAGATAGCTTATAAGAAGGAATATTAAAGCATTTATTGTGACAATGAAGTAGAAAAAAATAACACAAACACTATTTGAATTTTGTCTTCCGTTCATACGGGCTACTGGTTTTCCCAATTATCTTTTAAATGTCAATCCTTAAATTTCCCATATACTTCAAACGCTGAACATTTTCTTATGATCGACATTTATAAAAAAAATGGCAGCTCATGCTCTACAAATCCGCTTTAGCTGTGGTATGTTTTAATGTTCTGTTTGAATACCGGCTTTATCAATGCTTTTCGGATTGGGGTTCAACCTTACCCAAGTCAATATTATGAATTAATCAACCCCATAAAAGTCTACCAATCACTTACCATTTCTTTTCTCGACTATTTTCAGGTGAATATAGAGAACGTCGAAGAATCATTCGTCACACCACAAGCTCTCGCTGAGTATCTCTGGGATACCCAAGATTTTGGGAAATTTAGAGCCGCTTTGGACAACATCGTGGATTCCAAAATCGTAAGTGGATTAGATTTGATTAGTTAACATTTTATGTTCTCTTTGATAAAATTAATAAAAAGTGACGTCTAAGTTGGGATTGTTGGATATACAAAGATTCACCAGCCGTTGATCTGAAAGACGACGACAAGATCTGTAGATTGGTGGTCTTCAGTTTACTTCCAGGAACGCATACACGCTTTTCGGGTTTCTTGTAATTCCATCTTTATGCTGTAAGGTACTTGTAATGGGAAATTCTATGAGGTTTTTACCAGGACATAACCCCTTTTAGCTTAATGTGAGGCGAGGTGCCAAATCGATCCATCTTCAAGATGGTTATAGTTTCTTTATGAGAGGTCGGTACACACTGTATTGAATGGCATCGCACTACCCGGTCGGTTGTTCGACCTACAGATGCCAAACCCAGTAGTACTATCTAAACCATTAAGTCTCTCTTCTGCAGAAGTTTCCCGAGAGTGACAATTTGCCCAAGGGAATTTTTCCAAAACGATCTTAGCAGAAGACAAACTCTATGAAAACCAATGAAATGTTCCGTGTTTTGCCAATCGACCACCAGTATACTCTTGCGGGGCGCATGCGTACCGATGACGCAGGTGGTTAAGAGAGGTCATTATGGAATCTCGTCCAAGGCTTTCAATAAGGTCGAACTCAGACGTTGTGTTAATAACAAATTATGATCACATGTCAATTGTTACAGCAAACAATCTCGGGTAGGTGTAAACACACGTGACCCCAATCTCACCCTGTGCTTTGTGGTTTGAGAGCGGTGCAATAATAATTACATAAAACTCAACCTTTCTACTTGAAGCATTGAGAGCTCGTAGTTTCCTCACATGTTCAAAAATCCTGTAATTATGTTAGTCAGACCGTTGTTGAGCTACATGGGGTGACAATCAAATTAAGTGCCGCACATCGTTATTTACCTTTGTCAATTTACACGTCGCCAGACCTTTATTACTGCAATTTATGTCGCCGTAACTAAATGTAAAATGAAAACACGGAGAGCTATTATCCGAAACCTGTGTCAGAAAAGCATATACTTGCATGAATTCTAAGGAAGAAAATTTAAGGTAACACTGTACAAACTCGTTTGAAACTAAAATTCTCTGACAGGAAGGTGAATCTATTTTTTAAGAACTAATTTTGAATTTTTTTAAATACGATTAACATGTATGGTCTATGTTGGCAACAAGCCACGCCCCAAGTCAAGTATGAAATAAAGTATATATTTGAAGCTCGTTAGGCTTGTGATTGATTCCATCGCTTAAAAGCCAGGAGACCGGGCGGAGTCAATTGGTTTGAATACAGTTTTAAAAGTGAACTCTTCATTTTTAAAGACAATTTTCTTCAGGTTTTGATTGTTTTTTATGATTGCTTTCCTCCAGGATTACTTATGGATAAACAACTTCTTAATTTATGGTTATGTTTATCCATAAGTAATCCTCGTCTTGATTTGTACTTCCAACTTCTAAATGCCACTGAAAGATTTGATTGCTTTCCTGTTTATTTTCAGAGGTCAATTAGTTGATATCACCGAAACCTGAGTATATCTGTATTACTGCACTCCTGTTCGTGTATTTAGATAGCATTAACAAATCATGAACGCTGGTGAAAGATGTGCACACGTTTCTGTGACATCATCGTATTTGACGTGTTTAAACAAAGATAATAGATTGACAAGAGTGGTCGCTTCGTCCGCGCCATGTTGAATTTGAACTGACAGGATTCGATTATTAGGAACCTCCTTTCTGTAGGGGGAGCCAAACAATCGAATCGTGGACCATTCCGCTAGGGGGCCAGAAGAACATGCCGGCAATGCTGATTGGACGAAGTGACCACTCTTGTCAATCTACTCTCTTTGGTTTAAATTCACAAGATGTAAAGAAAATCAGTGATAGAGCAAACATTATTGTATTTTATTTAAAGCGTTAACAAAGAGATCCATCTGCAACTTTATTTGGGAGACTGTAAGATGTTTTTTTCTGTTTATTTGTAGATGAGTCCGGAAGAAGCTCAGGCGTTTTACCAGGAAGTTGTTATTGAATATGATAAACTCAGGCAGTTAAACAGTCTCTTTCCGTTCCAGAGTGAAGACGAAGAGGTAAATTATATAAAGAAATGTGATTGGTTGATATTCTCACATCTAAGCGCCATGTTAAAATTTTTCAAAGTTTAATTGCTGTTTGGCGTTAAGACTTATTTATTGTGGGAATGCCAGTGTTGCCAGGACGATAGAAAAGAACACCAAGACATCCTGTTCATAAATGTAAAGCCGATTGAAATTAAAGCCTCTACAAAAAAAAACTACGGGCCTCAGTAGCTCAGTCAGTTAGAGTGATAGTCCCTCAGTCCGACACAGGCCTTCTATCGATGCAACGCAGGATTGAAAGACACTCAGACCAAATAATAAAAAAAATGAAAAAAAGGTGAGGCATGAAACATCAATCAAGCAAGCGATCCAACATACTGATATATTCAGAATGGATTAAGTCGGACATTAATTCGGCTCAATTGTAACCCATTAAATTGAATTTTCGAATGTTTTTAATCAATAACTTTACCTTCTTTCAGACATTTTTGTCACCTATGTACGGACAGCAGCAGGAGTACAGTAACATTATCCCCGGACTTCCCGCCAATGAGCTTACTCTCCCCGTAGATACGTACCCACAAAAACGCCTTCCACAGATTCCAGCTTACCAAGACGAGTACCAAACAATTTCCGACTATGATTTGGAACAGCAAAGAGAGGCTTATGAGTTAAACGCTGCCATCCAAAGACAAGCTGCAGTTGACGATATGCTCCGATCGCTTTTGGAAGATTGGTTTGCAAGTGCCATAGAATCTGGTGAGCACAAAAACAATTTTAAATTAAAGCGTATTTATTTACTTTGTGTGGACATATTTTAACGTTCCGACATGAGCTGCCAAAACTCACACTTTTTTCATAATTTCTGATCTGCACGGCAGTAAGAGGCTTAGAAGGTCATCGAAAAAAACTAAATGATTGGCATTTGAATGAGGAAAATCCATACAATATGTGGCCTGTACGAACTGAAAACGTGTTCGAAAAGTAAACAAAATTTAAATAACCGGGACGACTATTCATTCATTCATTCATTCTAAACCAAAGTTAGTTCAAAACAATACTTTATCGTACATTTTCGAGACAAGATTGATTGATTGTTTGGTGTTTTACGCCGCGCTCAAGATTATTTCACTTATATGGCGGCGTTGCCAGTTTTATTGAAACCCACGACCTTCCGTTGGTAACTGGCAACCATCCCACATAGGTCGTTCGAGTGAAAACCCATTCAGAAAATTTTCCAATTTTTTGGACTGAGTGGGAATCGAACCCGCGACCCATTGGTGGAATCGAGACTAGAAGAACTAAAAAGCCTCTGAATTATATGTCTTGAGAAAAATAGCCGATAATTTCAACATTCTCATACCACTTTAAAGCGTATTTATTTACTTTGTGTGGACATATTTTAACGTTCCGACAACGTTGAAACTTTTCTTTCTTCATTTTTCATTTCTTTCTTTTCTTATTTGTACTTTACTTTGTAATATGTACATACCTGAGTGTAAAATAAAACATTTTTATTTATTATTATTACATTTATTTCGTATCTTCACAGGTGACACAGACACAGCCAAACTCGTCAGCGATCTTGCTTCATATCTTTCCCAACAAACTGATGTGATGTCACAATATGACGACGACAAGATCCGCCAAGTTTTAGGTAAGCAAATAAAACAGAATGACCTGAGCCTAGTTTCACAAAGCGATCTTAGCTAAGTGTGATCTTAACTACCATGACAACCAATGCTAAAGGTATACGTTGTCATTGGTAATTAAGATCACCTTAAGCTAAGATCGCTTCGTGAAACTGGGCCCTGGAGCTTAGCAAAATTATTTTCTTATTCAGTCAGTTGTTCTGGGAGCTGACACAAATACATAAACTGTGGGGGTTAGTTTTAGTTGCTGAACAACCCCATTAACAATGAATACTGGAAATATTTGCTTTCATTTTATTCTATAAACTTTTACTTGTATCATTCAGCCGAGGTTTTTGCCACAATGGCGGCTGAAAATGAGGAGGCCGAAGAAGACAGTGAAATCCAACCTTTACCACAAACAGAGGGAATTGAACAGCAACTTAAGAACATTCCTGAACAAAGTGAAGAAAATAAGTCCAGTGAAGAGGAACATGAAACAGAATCTAGTGGCGACGTGGACAATGGTCAGTGATGTTTTTGTATTCTCTTTCTGATATAGTTTATGGTTTATGTAAAAATACTGATGTCTCAGCAGATTTATCGGATAACTCTGGTTGCCAGTTACCACCGGAAGGTCGTGGGTTTCCTCCGGCATAAAGCCCCGGTTTCCTCCCAAATTAAACTGGTAACGCTGCCATATAAGTGAAATAATCTTGAGCGCAGCATAAAACACCAAACCATGAATCAATCGGAAATAATTCTCAAGGTCTGATACTTTAAGAAGATGTGGGTATGTTATCAAAATATGGAACGATAATGCCGGTTACCATCTTTCAAATTAGCATGTTTTTATTTAGATATATTTCAGTGCCTAAACCCAATTGGTATTCGGGACAAAATAAACGTAAATTCATAAGCATTAACATCAGGAGCCTGTTTCACAAAGCGGCGTAGATGTATTTTTTGCGTAACTTTCATACTAAGGTATCTCTAACGTATCTCTACAGGTTGCTATGGCAGTTACGTGAAAACTTACGCTACGGCGCTTTGTGAAACAGGGCCCTGAACACTTATTGTTTTATCAAGTAATATATTTAGTTAATTGTGACGAATTGTAACTAATACTTTTTATTTGTTTTTTTTTTGTAGAAACCAAATCTGATTTGTCGTAAACTGAAGACATTTGGTGATTTCTGCTTGGATCGATTCGTTGGCTGATTTATTTTGAAGATTTTTCCATTTTGTGAAATACAGCTAATGAGTATCTATCTCAATTCTTCAACCAAAACTATTAAACTAACGTGATATAAATATATATAACCCCGGATCATTGGCGGCGAAGGTCACTGGTCTTGTCCGGAAATTTGTGTTGTTCTTATCTATGACGTCATTTTGTTCCTTAGCCCGGAGCAATTCGTCTGCTGGTGTTTGTCTCTGACTTGACATGGAAAGAACGGAAGGCATTTGACATTGGAAAGATATTTTGCAGAATTATTTTGATCGTGGACAATAGTTTTGACCAGATTTCAAAACTTGAACGTGGATATTGACTGGCAAGAAAGATGTATGTGGCATGGTTTCTATGGTGTATTCTAACTATTTTGTCCAAATATAAAAATAACTTTTCACAACTTATATAACTTACATGTAATTTATGATAGAGAATTTTGTCAAAACTTTCTTTCTTTGTGTAAAAGTTCTGGTAAATAGGTTTTAAGGAGTGAACCAAACCAATTGTTTACCATCTGGTCTGATTCTAATTGTACAATGCCTAAATCTACTGTTAATTAATTGTTATCTACATATTCTATTACAGCGGGTTTTTGTTGGTAGTTTGATGCCAGGTTCAAAGTTATTTCACTAAAATCCCTGATATGAATTTTGGACAACCAACTCAGTCTGGTGAAAAACGTCAATGAAGGCTACTGTTGCCGAGTTGTCGCCCCGTGGCTCCAGTAATCGTAAATGGTTTCTAAACTGGATATTGGTCTGTTTCTGCCTTTTGTCGACATATATAAATAAGAATGGATGCTTGTTGGCAAACGGAACAATTATACTGTACAGCACTTGTGTATATAATTTATATTTGATCAAACTTTGTAATTTTCTTGAAATTTCTTTTATATTTTACTTTTACTTTCTGCCCTATCTATGGCATGAACTTTGTCAATTTTCAGGCCATATCTTCGTTAAAATCTTTGTCATGATAAATTGATATTTTTATCTATAAAAAGTTAAGCTTTCTGGGGAAAAGTTTTAATTCAAGAAGATGTCCGAATATTTTTCTTTTGCCATTATTACCTTCCATGAAGAGTGTTCTTGTGCTTTTTGATCACTCTTATCTAGTAACGTCAAATGATCTGGCATGATATAACTATAGGAATAAACCAGGACCATTAAGTTGATTTCGGCTGTCTCCAAATGTAGCTTGAAACTTAGGCCTACTTGGGATTGTCGCAAAATTTAGCCATTGTCTTTCAAAATGTAAATCAAAGAGTTTGGTGTTAAAGCGAGAGAAAGAAACTTATTTTGGGAGTGGATATTAAGAAATCTGGGAGCCGTTTCACGAAGCCGTCGCAAAGTGCGATTAATCATAGAAGCCATTACGTCGTATCTCTTCACTATGGTATCCAGTAGCAACCAGGCTTCGTTTGCGATGCAACTGCTTTGTGAAACGAGGCCCAGTTCGTTTAGAATGTAACTTATTTTGGGAGTGGATATTAAGAAATCCGTTCGTTTATAATGGAACATTGCATGGATGATTTTGATATGATAGTTCAATTTCGCAGTTCGGTCTGAATGCTTTGAGAGTCAGTTCCGAAAATTAACTTTGCACGTTGAATGTCTCAAGAGATTAAATATTGATTTGTTAACGTCTTCGTATTGTTCGAAGCGCCGTTATATTTAACGGTCCGTTTAAAAAAAAATGTGGCAGTGAATGAAACGGTATATTGGCGGTCCTTTGAAGAATAGTGCCCAGAAGCTTGTTTCCTTGTTCTAGAATATGCTACAAATAACAATGCTTTTTGTCTGTGAGAATTGTCATAACATAATCGGACGAGACCTTGGAAAAAGGACAGAGTTAATACGAGATTATTTAGAAAACTGCGACACAAATGTGTTGATATTACCCAAACAGTGACAGAAAATCTGATATATCTTTGTATTCAGTGGTCGGTTGTTCAGATCACCGTTAATATAACGGTCCGTTATTACGTTATTTATCAGTAAAAGCTAACGGTCTGCTAAGTTAACGTTGATTCGAACAACCCCTCTCAGATGGTTGAACATTCGATCAACCCCTACCAGATGGTTGAACATTCGATCAACCCCTCTCAGACGGTTGAACATTCGATCAACCCCTCTCAGACGGTTGAACATTTCGCCTATCCTTTCTTAGTATGTAAAGGGTGGCATTGTCCTTTGGCACAAACAAGAACACTTTCTTTTTCGGACCGAACAATTTTAAAACATCATTTTAAATTTATACAAGCTTTTGTTATTAACTTATAATAATTGTTATTTTTCCAAGTTGTACATGGTCGTATGTGATCTAGGACATGGTTGAGCTATAGATATGAAACCAAAGCGAATACCACGTGTTGGTATCTTCAAATTTAGTTTTCTTATCTTTAAAACTGTTGTAAAAAGTTTCTCTGAATTCCATTGATATTCAATTGAGTTCTTTTATTTCGTGCCATGATTTATTTTCCATTCCAGTTTCTATATTTTATACTTTTCTTACTTTAGAATAGATTTTTGTTAAAATGTTATTTTTGGTCCGACCTTCCAAGTTTACGTTTTTAACCTTGTGTTTGAAAGAAGACTCTGGACAACAGCTAAGCTAAACACGTTTATATAATTTAAACAATGCCGTTTTAAAGAATTTCAGATTGTGTAACTCTCTGTTGTTATCTCGTTAAACAAAACTGGGTGAAGTCGTTAGAAACAATTATCAAAACGTCACCTTTATTTGAAACATTGTGTCAAATTCAATTAATATTGATGTTCGAGTTTTTTTTCACTTGTAATTTGTTAATGCGATCAAGATTATCATATTTAAGAACTTTGTTGAATTAGTTTTACAAAGTTTATTAATGTTTTCCTTGGAATCTATTTTAAAACTTATATGACTTTAATGCCAACCCACCGAGAAGTGGTTTTACTCCTGAATTTTGTTTGAAACTGAAGTTTTTATGATCATGTTATTTCACGTATTTGAAACGCCCCGCCGAGTCGAGGTTTTAGTATCTTCTAAATACCAACAAAAAAAAGAGAAAAATAAAATTTTATTTTTTGTTTGTTGGGCTTGTGTCTTTGATGACCAACACGATATTGACATCATTAAGAATAGAACAAAGTGCTTTTAAGGCTACAGAGGGTACCTGCTTTAAACAAATCTATATTGTATTGAGAAACAGTTCTGTAAAGGAAGGCGTTGATATCCTTGAACTTTCTCTTTTATTCAAATGTATATATTTATTTCACAAATTTGCCGAGCACAATTATTACTTTATTATACCATTGTGACTGATGTATAAATTACGCAAAAAATATATTACATGATTTAATTTATATTGTGGAACGAGCGAATCATGGGATGTTATAGTTTTACGAAATACATATATAATTTATCTATATTTACTTACGCATTGTGTTTTTATTGCTTGTTTTTTTACATCATAACAGTAGATTGACACTTCGTCCAATCAGCAATGCCGCCATGTTCTTCTGGCCCCCTAGCGGAAGGGTGTTCCGACTGTACACGATTCAACTTTAGGGCACCCCCTACAGAAGGGAAGTTCCTAATAATCGAATCGTGTCAGTTCAAATTCAACATGGCGCGGACGAAGTGACCACTCTTGTCAATCTACTCTCTTTGATCATAACCTCCAAAATACAAAATCAGAGACCAAAATCACCGCACTTATCAGCCACTGCAATACACAGACTATTTTCAATGTTTGTGGCGTCCCAGCGATCCGCTTTGCTCTGCTCATTGCAATCAAAACAAAAAGTCGGAATAGTATGGTGGCTGATTTGTGCCCTTTCACGTTCTCGCTAAAATAACCAACCAAACATCCTTTGATGAGGTTGCCCTATATTTTAGAAGAAGGATACTTGCTTTCATAAGCAGTCTTACTTTTTTTAGTCGGCTATGATTTAAACCCATATAAGCCATATATTCTCAGCAATAGACTCCCACTATCCCGTTATGTTAAAAGGATTTGAGTCATTTGTCCTATACTATTCTCATGGGACGACACACATAAACATTTGGCTCTGATTATATGTGGGAGTAAAGGATTTTATCTGCTTGTTTATGGGTAAGGCCAAACCAATGTATGATTCAAACAGACACAGACACATTGTTTTTATCTGATCAGCAACGAATCTCTACGCGATTTTGTCTCGAGTTAGAAGGTATTCAAGCCATCGGTAACCAAAACAGTCTCTCAGCCTATAAATCTCCTGTTTCAGATTGTATCCATCCGCAAATAATCCCCTTCCCTGAGTGATTGATTGGTTGTCTAGTTGGTCGATTGATTGATAACCCACTATGTTACCTGCCTGATCGATTTCAGTGTTCAACCTTCCGTAACATTAAAGGTCTTTACAGTCTTACCCAGATTCAATCTCAGTGTGTGGGAGCTACGTGCTCTTGCATGCTCATGATCAAATATAACGCCTGGACTTACAGTATTCTGACGTCAATGGTATTTCTATCTTAGTGGATTCCGTAAGAAAGTTATCCGGTGGTACCACATTACCATTTGGATTTCTCAGGAAACAAAATGTTGTTACGTGGATATTCACTCGTCACATTTCCCAGCTTTCATCAGAATGTCAACTCGTAACACGTCCACTAGATGTGTGAATCCCCAAGGTTCTATATGATGTTTATTTGTAACGTTATAAATTTGGAATGATTTTCTTGGAAAGAGACTTGACATTAAGAAATAATTGAATTACCTTCATTAATTACCAATTCTAGGATGATATTTAAAAATGAAGAAGTTTCCGATAATTTGTTTTCATTGCATCATTTGGATATATAGTACAGAAACATACCGTTAGACTTTTTAACGGATTATAACAATACAGACGGTTAAACAAGCTTTGCTTGGCTAAATGTTGGTGTGAATCGACAACAAAAAATCTGAACCATTTTCATAAGAATGCATTTAACACATCAGACACAGAGGTAAATCAAAATTAATGTCGAAGTCGGTTAAAAAAACGACAACCCAAAGTACAAAGTTAATTCCAGAAACCATCTCATTTCATTCGGATTCCAGGAGACTATCACATTTTACAACAAATCAAGTCTTTTAAAGACATTTCGTCAAAAAAGAAAAAAAAAACATTATTGGGAATTAATAGCTTAAAGTTCTCCTATCGGACATATATTTAGTAAAATACACCAAAATATCAATCTGTTAAAATGAGTACGGTAAACAATTTACAATTCTTTACGTTGTTAATTGTTCACCAAATAGAGAATGCTACATAAGAAATGTCTTATCCAATAAAATAAGGGACAGTCTCTGAATAAAGTACTCTTTTAATAACTTTCAAACGAAATGGACATCCATGACTTGATTTTCTTATGTGTACTGATTATTACCAAAGTCATCGTATGCTGAATTTTGTTGTTGGAAAAAAATCATCTGCACACTGGCGAGCTAAAGACAGAGTTGTCTCAGAGTTGCGTAAGCATAATCTTGTGCGCGGGGTCAAACATCATTCAGTTTAGTTTATTACAGGATAAGCCAAGTGGCTTCTCTCCTAAGACAGTTCAAGTACATAATAGAAGAACAACATATACAGAACACAGACAAAAAAAAAAAAAAAACAAACAAACAAAAAACAAAAAAAACAAAAATATAAATAAAAACAAAACACAAAAAAAAACTAATTTATACATTAGGCAGCGCATTTCTCTCATCAATAATTGAGAGAATTAATTTTGCTAATGATAAAAATGATTTTCTACTGGAAACATTCATTAATTTATGAAACTTATGTAAAGTTGGCCAGGATAGATAATATTTATGTAAGTATAGACGTCTTATGTGTGAATAGGCTGGACAACATAATATAACATGGTACTCATTTTCAATACAACGCATTTTACATTTTGTACAAAGTCTTTCATTTTTTGGTATATTAAGATATCTTCCCTTTTCTATATTAAGACCATGATAACCACAACGAAATCTAGAAACGCCTTTAAAGAGTTTCCAGCTTACAGAAGAGCAAAATGTAAGGAACTTAGAGGGTACAAAGTCAGCATTCATAAAAGTAACATAGCTATCATATCTGGAGGAATTGTAAATGTCGGATCTACAATTCTGGATAAAACTGTCTTTTAATGTTTGTAAGAAATGTTTATGAGAAAAAGTAATTCCATTATATACAAAAATAAAACCATACCCATGACTAAACAATAATTTTTTCACTTCAGCACTCCAATTGTATATTGACTTAAGTCGTCTTTCGGTATTTATCTGGTGGTGTAGAAGTCGGAAAATTAAACTGTCTTGCTTGCTATTAATTCTACACCAATACTTAGCTATTCTTAGTTTACAATGGACAATCAAAGGGAAACGACCAAACTCCGAATATAAAAACATATTTGGCGTATTTTTGGGGACCCCTAATACATATTTCAAAAATTGAGTATGTACAACTTCAACGTCTCTAAAATCAATAAAACCCCATAGCTCACAGCCGTACAATAACATTGGTTTTATGATCCTATCAAACAATTCAATTTTTAATTGTATATTAAAATTGACTTTTTTAAAACATAGTTTTAACATATAAACAGCTTTCTTTGCCTTTTCAATTAGTAATTTGGGTGCTTCTTTCATTGACAAGTTGTATTTAAATGAGACACCAAGATAACAGAAAGTATCGACTACTTCTAACAGTAAATTATCGCATAACCAACGGAAATTACCTTTGTATTTTTTGGTCCAAAAGACCATTATCTTAGTCTTATTAGTGTTAACAGTAAGATCATATTTATCACAGTATTCTTTCAAGTTCTTTAACAGGTGATTTAATCCCTCGGGCGTTTTAGAGAAAAGCACAGCGTCATCCGCAAAGAGTAAGACAAATATTTGGAATTGGATAAGGAAAGAGTTATTTACATCGTTAGGAATCAATTCAGTGAAAATATCATTAATAAACAAAGAAAACAATAATGGCGACAATGGTTCGCCTTGTTTTAGACCAACATGCTGATCAAAGTATGACGAAACATTACCATGTAATTTGACACAAGCTTTGACAGAATGGTAAACCGAGTAGATGGCTTTTACAAGTTTAGTACTGTATCCGATGTTGCATAACTTAAGCCATAACTTGGATCTATTTAAAGGAATCAAATGCCTTTTGAAAATCAACAAAGGCACAATATAACTTTTCTTTGGCTTGCAGTGACTCAAAAATTATTTTATACAGAATATATATACAATCAACAGTACTTTTGTCTTGTCGGAAACCAAATTGGCCCTCATCCAGTTTTCCATTCAATTCTGCAAAATCATACATTCTATCATGTAATATTATTGAATATAATTTAGCGAAAGTACTTATCAATGTTATACCCCTGTAGTTATTTACATTGTTTTTGTCCCCCTTTTTATGTATAGGGGTAATAACACCCCTGCACCAAACATCCGGGTACATACTGTTATCAAATAAAAAATTAAAAATCTTAGTTATATACGGCACCAGGATATCAATGCCAGATATGAATATTTCTGAACAGATCATATCAGGACCACATGCCTTTTTCTTTTTCAATTTACCAACTGCATTTCTAACTTCATCTTCTGTTATATATCTATCTAATTCGTCGATTTGCAATGTTTCGTTGTTTTCAAACGTACAGTCAGGCCCATAAATCATGTCAGTCTCGCTGAAAAAAATATAAAAATCGTCAACATTTAAGTCGGTTTCACATGAATTACCCTTGATAAGACGGTTAACATTCTTCCAGAAATTAGAGGGAGATTTGGACAGACTATCTTGTAAAAGTGTTCCTTGATCACAAGCATACTTGTACCGTGCTTTCTTCTTAGTTCTATTATAATTTCTCTTAGCATCAATAAGATCATAGATAAACACATCCCCATGTCTAGCCACAAGTTTTCTAGCCTTCCTGTAGCTGTACTTTGCATTTTGACAGTCTTTATTAAACCAAGGGGACTTAATCGGTTGACCTAGCTTAGATTTACCTCCCTTAGCAGACTTACCGAAAGTTTTGAACGCAGATGTGTACAATAGATCTGTAAAAGCTTTGATACAAGAATCAACCGGTTCCGTGCCATTAGTTAAGTTTCTTATTATATGATCAAACTGATTGACATGCTGAGAGATACATGTATCATATGTAAAGTTGTGACAAATATATATAGGCTTACACTTATATCTTCTTATGAAGTTTTCTGAAGTGACCAATCAATCTTTGTCAGACCACAAAACACTGGGTCTTCTGCTGGATGAGAAACCCCCAATTAACATCCCGACAAGACGAACAATTTCCATTTCTATCACTTTCATCAGTCGATGTTCTTCAATTATACATTACATATATCCCATCCTCTCAGTTCACCGTTGACCTTAAATGACCAATGCCAATGGTATTAATACTAAGATAGAACAAATAATTATCCTTCTTTTCTCTTACAATTCATTACCTGTAGCTTCATTTCCTTTGTCTATTATTAAACTGCCCAATGTCGCAAATGCTTCTCAGCGAATAAGTAGAGCGGTCTCGGGCTCAGATAGTCCCCCAGTCCGACACAGGCCTCGGTGGATCAGCCAGCAGAGTGATAGTCCCTCAATCCGACACAGGCCTCTGTGGCTCAGTCAGCAGTCTGATAATCCCCCAGTCCGACACAGGCCTCGGCGGCTCAGTCAGCAGCTCGGGATAGTCCCACAGTCCGACACAAGTCTCTGTGGCTCGGTCAGCAGAGTGATAGTCCCGCTGATCAGTCCGACACAGGCCTCGGCGGCTCAGTCAGCTGTCTGATAGTCCCACAGGCCTTGGTGGCTCTAGTCAGCAGTCTGATAGTCCCACAGTCCGACACAGGCCTCGGCGGCTCATTAGCAGTCTGATAGTCCCACAGTCCGACACAGGCCTCGATGGCTCAGCTGTCTGATAGTCCGACACAGGTCCCGGTGGTTAAGTCAACAAAGGGATAGCCCTCAATTTGCAGCAGAGAAATAACATTAAAAAAACTCTTAATTGTTATAATAATGTTCCTGAGAAACTGACTTTTCCGAAACACGATTGCTTACATGTAGTTCACGTCACAATCAATTCATGTAATATGTAGAAGAAAGGAAACACCTCCGACTATAACAGATTTGGAACCGACAGAAGTAAATCCTCGATCTTGCTGGTTTCTTAGGTTAAAATCATAAGTATAGTTGTATCACTGTTTTGTTCACTGACAGTTGGTGGACACATTTCACCCACGAGTGCTGCTGGACACATTTCACCCACAAGTGCTGGTGGACATATTTCAACCACGAGTGCTGGTGGACACATTTCACCCACAAGTGCTGGTGGACACATTTCACCCATGACTCCTGGTGGACACATTTCACCCACGAGTGCTGGGTGACACATTTCACCAACGAGTGCTGGTGAACACATTTCACCCACGAGTGCTGGTGGACACATTTCACCCACGAGTGCTGGTGGACACATTTCACCCACGAGTGCTGGGTGACACATTTCACCCACAAGTGCCGATGGATAAATTTCACCTTCGAGTCGTGGTGAACACCCACGAGTTCTGCTGGACACATTTCACCCACGAGTGCTGGTGAACACATTTCATTCACGAGTTCTGGTTGACACCCACGAATGCTGGTGGACACATTTTACCCACGAGTGCTGTTAGACACCCGCGAGTGCTGTTGTGCATCCACGAGTGCTGGTGTACATCCACGAATGCTGGTTGACACATATTCCTCACGAGTGCTGTTATACACATTTAACCCACGAGTGCTGTTGGACACCCACGAGTGCTGGTTGACACATTTCACCAACGAGTGCTGGTGGACACATTTCACCCACGAGTGCTGGTGGACACATTTCACCCACGAGTGCTGGTGGACACATTTCACCCACGAGTCCTGGGTGACACATTTCACCCACAAGTGCCGATGGATAAATTTCACCTTCGAGTCGTGGTGAACACCCACGAGTTCTGCTGGACACATTTCACCCACGAGTGCTGGTGAACACATTTCATTCACGAGTTCTGGTTGACACCCACGAATGCTGGTGGACACATTTTACCCACGAGTGCTGTTAGACACCCGCGAGTGCTGTTGTGCATCCACGAGTGCTGGTGTACATCCACGAATGCTGGTTGACACATATTACTCACGAGTGCTGTTATACACATTTAACCCACGA
Organism: Lepidochitona cinerea; assembly: GCA_963971465.1. Classification (NCBI taxonomy): domain Eukaryota; kingdom Metazoa; phylum Mollusca; class Polyplacophora; order Chitonida; family Tonicellidae; genus Lepidochitona; species Lepidochitona cinerea. The sequence goes on from OZ020559.1 coordinate 3,136,539, forward strand.
GTGCTGTTGGACACCCACGAGTGCTGGTTGACACATTTTACCCACGAGTGATGTTGTACACATTTCACCCACGAATGCTGGTGGACACCCACGAGTGCTGTTAGACACCCACGAGTGCTGTTAGACACCCACGAATGCTAGTTGGACACCCACGAGTGATGTTGTACACATTTCACCCACGAGTGCTGTTGGACACCCACGAGTGCTGTTGGACACCCACGAGTGCCGGTCTACATCCAAGAGTGCCTTTTGACACATTTCACCCACGAGTGATGTTAGACACCCACGAGGGGTGGTGGACATCAACAATGTTTTACTATATTTATGAACACTAAAACACACGGGCACTATGATGCACATGATTTTTCGCAGAGATATTATTCATTACTTATTAAAGTCGCCATCCACAGAATTCCATTGACTTTCTTTGGATATAACGCAACATCAGTTTAAGTTTTCAGAACAGTCATTTTAAAAAGAAATGAGACGGGCGGATATGGTTTGCCACGAGTTTATGGAGTAAACATCGTTAGATCCACGGGAAATTCTTTACATTATGGTGTCGGTATGATTTGTAGGAAATTTGTCATTCAACACTTTGGCATATTTCAATGCACTTATATACCTACTAACTTTATCTCTATGGGGGCCTCGTTGCTCAGTAGGTATAGCGTTGGTCGCTCAACCCAAACAGCCTTCCACCAATGGGTCTCGGCTTCGAATCCCACTCACATTTCACCCACGAGTGCTGCTCGACAAATTTACCCACGAGTGCCGGTGGACACATTTCACCCACGAGTGCTGGTGGACCCATTTCACACACGAGTGCTGGTAGACACATTTCACCCACGAGTGCTGGTGGACACATTTCACACACAAGTGCTGGTAGACACATTTCACCTACGAGTGCTGGTGGACACATTTCACACACGAGTGCTGGTAGACACATTTCACCCTCGAGTGCTGGTGGACACATTTCACCCTCGAGTGCTGGTGGACACATTTCACCCACGAGTGCTGGTAGACACATTTCACCCACAAGTGCTGGTGTACACATTTCACCCACGAGTGCTGGTAGACACATTTCACCCACGAGTGCTGGTGGACACATTTCACCCACGAGTGCTGGTGGACAAATTTCAACCACGAGGGCTGCTGGACACATTTCACCCACGGGTGCTGCTGGACACATTTCATCCACGAGTGCTGGTGGACACATTTCACCCACGGTTGCTGGTGGACACATCCCCCCTACGAGTGCTGGTGGACAAATTTCACCCACGGGTGCTGGTGGACACATTTCATCCACGAGTGCTGGTGGACACATTTCACCCACGGGTGCTGGTGAACACATTTCACCCACGAGTGCTGGTGGACACATTTCATCCTCGAGTGCTGGTGGACACATTTCACCTACGAGTGCTGGTGGACAAATTTCACCCACGAGTGCTGGTGGACACATTTGAACCACGGGTGCTGGTGGACACATTTCACCCACGGGTGCTGGTGGACACATCCCCCCTACGAGTGCTGGTGGACAAATTTCACCCACGAATGCTGTTGGTCACTCACGAGTGCTGGTTGACACATTTTACCCACGAGTGCTGTTTTACACAAGTGCTGGTGGACACATTTCATCCACGAGTGCTGGTTGACACATCCCCCCTACGAGTGCTGTTGGTCACTACGAGTGCTGGTTGACACCCACGAGTGCTGGTTGATAAATGTCACCTTCCAGTGGTGGTGGACACATTTCACCCCCAAGTACATGTACTGTCGTACACATTTCACCCACGAGTGCTGGTGGACACATTTCACCCACGAGTGCTGGTGGACACATTTCACCCATGAGTGCTGGTGGACACATTTCACCCACGAGTGCTGTTAGACACCCGCGAGTGCTGTTGTACACATTTCACCCACGAGTGCTGGTGGACACATTTCACCCATGAGTGCTGGTGGACACATTTCACCCACGAGTGCTGGTGGACACATTTCACCCATGAGTTCTGCTGGACACATTTCATTCACGAGTTCTGGTTGACACCCACGAATGCTGGTGGACACATTTTACCCACGAGTGCTGTTAGACACCCGCGAGTGCTGTTGTACATCCACAAGTGCTGGTGTACATCCACGAATGCTGGTTGACACATATTACTCACGAGTGCTGTTATACACATTTAACCCACGAGTGCTGTTGGACACCCACGAGTGCTGGTTGACACATTTTACCCACGAATGATGTTGTACACATTTCACCCACGAATGCTGGTGGACACCCACGAGTGCTGTTAGACACCCACGAGTGCCGGTCTACATCCAAGAGTGCCTTTTGACACATTTTACCCACGAGTGCTGTTGTACATATTTAACCCACGAGTGCTGTTGTACATATTTCACCCACGAGTGATGTTAGACACCCACGAGTGCTGGTGGACATTAACAATGTTTTACTATATTTATGAACACTAAAACACACGGGCACAATGATGCACATGATTTTTCGCAGAGATATTATTCATTACTTATTAAAGTCGCAATCCACAGAATTCCATTGACTTTCTTTTGAGATAACGCAACATCAGTTTAAGTTTTCAGAACCATCATTTTAAAGAGAAATGTGACGGGCGGATATGGTTTACCACGAGTTTACGGAGTAAACCTCGTGTAGATCCACGGGAAATGCTTTACAGTATGGTGTCGGTATGATTTGTAAGAAATTTGTCATTCAACACCTTTGCATATTTCAATGGACCTATGGACCTACTAACTTTATCTCTATGGGGGCCTCCGTTGCTCAGTAGGTAGAGAATGCTACATAAGAAATGTCTTATCCAATGAAATAAGGGACAGTCTCTGATGACTTCAATGAACTTTATTAGACTTATTAACTTTATCTCTATGGAGCAAAATCCCGGTTTTTATCAACATTATTTAGTGTATATGTTAGAGGAGGTTCAGGGATTTGTACAACCTTCTCGTGCCGTATACAACCTCATTAATGGACAAAATATCGATAAATGTAAATTACCAGAATACAGTTGATTGTATGTTCGATCTGAATACTTACAGACGTCGCTTATACTAGCCGACAGTTCAAATCCTGTTTCATTTCCACTGGCACTAAACATTATTTTACACTAAATCCCGAGACGGTAATCTGAGTCTAAGTGTTGATTTTAACTCTTCAACATAGGGAATGTATTTATGGCTTGGAATCCAGAAGGCGTTGGTGGCTAAATTGTCCCCATTTGTAATGTCAAAGTAGAAGCAATTCAGATGGAACAATAAAGTAAAACAAGCAATATCCATTATTGTCTTCCAGTAACGCATTTTGTACTCTATTACAACCAAAACAATTTTTTCAGTGCATAATTTATTGAATATCTATATGGATTGGAGCTCCTCTTGTGATAGTCAGTTAGTGTAAATGACCACAATAAACCAATGGCATAGGTTAGAAGCTATTGTACCTAAATATTACTAGCGAGTGAAACATATTATATAACCATTGATTCTTTTCTTAGTTAATACGATGTAATAAGGATTTGGAAAACTTGTCCAAAGATGATGATGTATGATATTGTTACAAGGCGAGAAAATGACATACATGAAAATGTTTTCAATGTATACCATCGGGGGTTAGGAAACATGGATTTCCAATCGAACAAGTGACTAGTACCATAAAGACAGCATGTAATGAAAACCATCAAAGCAACAAACCCTCTCTTATCTCCAATATAAACTACCCTAGTTTGCTCAATCGTATTGTAGTCAAATAATAACGGTTTACCAGAAGCTTGTATCGCTGTTATTAAAGGGAGGAAACCGTTGAGGGAAAATGCAGAGTCTTTTTGATAAACAGTTTGACATTTGAAATTGGAGAATGACGGCAAAGCAGAAAGTCCGGTATCAGGTGATTAAGGCAATATTTCTGTCTTCACTCGACAATACACCCACTGGAAGGATGCGGGTGGTCAGTCCTCGCGGCTTTAACTCATCTTTGCTTCTGTAAATGTCAAAGAACCCTGTGATTTCCAAGCAAGCTCTAAACAGATACTCTATATTGTTGATCTTTTATGTTCACTGACATTCAATATCTTCTTGCTGGGTCGTGTTTATTGCTAGACTGGACATTTCTTCTAAATTTCAATACAAAAAGTCCCTGGTCAGTAAAGTACAACGCAATGTTTAAAATATGTGCAGTTTGGAAAGTATTCAATCCACTCAGTACAAAGACAAAATTCACTCGATCGCCCTTTGTAGAAGAGTATTTAAGTTCTATAGAGTTGTCAGGTTCTATAGAGTTGTCAGGTTCTATAGACTTGTCAGGTTCTATACAGTTGTCAGGTTCTATACAGTTGTCATGTTCTATAAAGTTGTCAGGTTCTATATGATTGCCAGGTTCTATATAGTTGTCAGGTTGTATAGAGTTGTCAGGTTCTATATAGTTGTCATGTTCTATACAGTTGTCAGGTTCTATAGAGTTTTCAGGTTCCATAGAGTGTTCAGGTTCTATACAGTTGTCAAGATCTATAGAGTTGTCAGGTTCTATAAAGTTGTCAGGTTCTATATGATTGCCAGGTTCTATACAGTTGTCATGTTCTATACAGTTGTCATGCTCTATAAAGTTGTCAGGTTCTATAGGGTTGTCAGGTTCTACAGAGTTGTCATGTTCTATACAGTTGTCATGTTCTATACAGTTGTCAGGTTCTATAGAGTTTTCAGGTTCCATAGAGTGTTCAGGTTCTATAGAGTTGTCAGGTTCTATACAGTTGTCAGGTTATATAGAGTTGTCAGGTTCTATAGAGTTGCCACGTTCTATAGAGTTGTCAGGTTATATAGATTCTCTATATTGTTGATCTTTTATGGGCACTGACATTCAATATCTCCTTGCTGGGTCGTGATTATTGCTAGACTGGACATTTCTTCTAAATTTCAATACAAAAAGTCCCTGGTCAGTTAAGTACAATGCAATGTTTAAAATATGTGCAGTTTGGAAAGTATTCAATCCCACTCAGTACAAGGACAAAATTCACTCGATCGCCCTTTGTGTACGATTATTCAGGTTCTATAGAGTTGCCAGGTTCTTCTATAGAGTTGCCAGGTTCTACATAGTTGTCAGGTTCTATAGAGTTGCCACGTTTTATACAATTGTCAGGTTCTATAGAGTTGTTACGTTCTTTATAATTGCCACGTTCTATAGAGTTGCCAGGTTCTATAGAGTTGCCAGGTTCTATAGAGTTGCCATGTTCTATAGAGTTACCAGGTTCTATAGAGTTGTCAGATTCTTCTATAGAGTTACCAGGTTCTTCTATAGAGTTACCAGGTTCTTCTATAGAGTTTTCAGGTTCGATAGAGCTGTGATGTTCTATAGAGTTATTAGGTTCTATAGAGTTGTCATGTTCTGTAGAGTTTTCATGTTCTGTAGAGTTGTCAGGTTCTGTAGAGTTGTCAGGTTCCATAAAATTGTCTGGTTCTATAGAGTTGTCAGGTTTTATAGAATTGTCATGATTTATAGAGCTGCCAGGTTCTATAGAGTTGTCAGGTTCTGTAGAGTTGTCAGGATCTATAGAGTTGTCAGGTTCTAGAGTTGTTAGGTTCTATAGAGTTGTCAGGTTCTATAGAGTTGTCAGGTTCTATAGAGTTGTCATGTTCTATAGAGTAGTCAGGATCAATAGAGTTGTCAGGTTCTACAGAGTTGTCAGGTTCTTCTATAGAGTTGTCAGGTTCTTCTATAGAGTTGTCAGGATCTATAGAGTTGTCAGGATCTATAGAGTTGTCAGGTTCTATAGAGTTGTCCGGTTCTATAGAGTTGTCAGGTTCTATAGAGTTGTTAGATTCTATAGAGTTGTCAGGTTCTATAGAGTTGTTAGATTCTATAGAGTTGTTAGATTCTATAGAGTTGTCAGGATCTATAGAGTTGCCAGGTTCTATAGAGTTGTCAGGTTCTTCTATAGAGTTGCCAGGTTCTATAGAGTTGTCAGGTTCTATAGAGTTGCCAGGTTCTTCTATAGAGTTGTCAGGTTCTAGAGTTGTTAGGTTCTATAGAGTTGTCAGGTTCTATAGAGTTGTCAGGTTCTATAGAGTTGTCAGTTTCTGTAGAGTTGCCAGGTTCTATAGAGTTGTCAGGTTCTATAGAGTTGTCAGGTTCTATAGAGTTGTCAGGTTCTATAGAGTTGTCAGGATCTACAGAGTTGTCAGGTTCACAAAACATTGTCCCCTCCCTGATAAAAAAGTACCACGCATTACCACGGTGACCTTAGATTAAATTAGGGTACTCTATGTTAAAGTAGGGTAATTCGTATAATGGTAGGTAAACTGTCGTAGAACTATGGTAAAGTAAGGTAAACTGTCCAAAAACTCCATGGATTTACCATACTTATCAGGGCTGTCATAAGGTTTTACAAACGACTTTCGGTTGTCTCCATGTGAAATGCTCTCAGTGAACCACGGCAAGTGTCAACTGTTTATCAGGGGGTTGCGGTCACAGACGGAAATGGACGTGAAGGGAATCGGTTTACCCGATAACGTCATTAACAGAAGCCGTACAGAATGTCTAATACTGTCGTGATTTGACATTTCCACAAAGGACATGGAGCAGTGTTTCTTTGGGACATACACATTTTAGTTAAAGCTTTTTTATTATACTCAGTAGGCTTGTCATTGAAAAATAACAGTAACATTTCTGTACCTTGATAGTTAGTACGGGTTTCTGACTCCAAAATTACTATTTTTTAATACTTAGAGTCAGGGTTCATTGCAATCAAAAAGCCGGAGTAGACCGTCCACTTCTGAGCAGCAGTATGTGGACCGATTCAGACAATGAAATAACAATATAACCTACTCAAATCGTGTATAAATGGTCATAATCGCGTTTATGGATAATTTCGCTACGTGCCTGATATGGACGAGCAGGATCGGCCCATAAACATTCCCCTGAAATCAATTTTCAGAAGAACAGAAATAGTGTGAGAAAAGATTGTTTGTATTGTTGAATGTTTAACTGGTTCCAAATACATGTACCATTTCGCCGAAGGTCGGGGATTTCCCCCGGGCAATGAACCCAGTTTCCTTCCACATTGAACCTGGCAACGCAGCCATATAAGTGAAATAATCTTGAGTACGGCGAAAAACGTCAATCAATCAATCCATCCGAATAAAGATAGTTACCGTAATCAATTGGACTTCAAAGAACCCCCTTCTATTTATCTGTAGACTTCAAGTCTTTGTGTGGTTTAAGATTTCTGTACAGTTTAGTGATCAAACGTTAAAGTGGCATGAGCCGCCAAATGTAAGGCAAATTTTGTTGAAACAGAATTAGCTAATCGTTGGTTCTTTTTATCTGAAAATACAAAATAAGAACTTCCAGTTGATACCAATCTTGATGATGTACATTAACGTGGTTTTATAAGCAGCAAAAGTCCCAAAAAGGAACTCATAGATCCCGACTATTTGAATTGTGTCCGTTATTAGCACAAGTCTTTGGTTCGTACAGGGTACTGAGTTACTGTAGGGCCTACCAATATTTTTTTTATTTCAAAACAAATCCTTTAGTTTTTCAAGGTACATCATACGTTGAACTTCTTTTGACAATTGGAATTTATGAAAAAAAATCCTAGTTTTGGCAGTTCATGCCACTTTAAAGGGTATTCCAGAGTCAGGGAGTCATTTCCTGGTCTTTAAATAATTAGGCCTACATATGATTTTTAATTGTTATGTAGTTATTTAGATATTGCAGCCTGAAGTCAACGCCCCTCCAAAAATTTCTTCAGGCTTCACGTCATTGGCGGAAGACAACCGACAGCAGAAACGTACGTTATTCTCATTTGATTCTTTATCCGTTTCTGGACATGTTATCTACATACTTATCACATTTTCTCCTCTGTTATGTTCACCTTTGGGACTGCTAACGGTCTGGATCTGTTCATGCAATTTAAGAAATCAAAGCTAACAAAAACCGCAAAAACGACGGAAATCTTTTCAATGGGATTTCAGGGATGACTGTCTTGCAGAACTTGCCTTCATGAGCAGCATGTCATGGGCAGTACTCTCAAGGACAGCGCGTCATGGGCAGTAGGCCTACTCTTAAGGACAGCAGGTCATGGGCAGTACTCTTAAGGACAGTACGTCATGGGCAGTAGGCCTACTCTTAAGGACAGCACGTCATGGGCAGTACTCTTAAGGACAGCAGGTCATGGGCAGTACACTCAAGGACAGCAGATCATGGGCAGTACTCTTAAGGACAGCAGGTCATGGGCAGTACACTCAAGGACAGCAGATCATGGGCAGTACTCTTAAGGACAGCAGGTCATGGGCAGTACTCTTAAGGACAGCAGATCATGGGCAGTACTCTTAAGGACAGCACGTCATGGGCAGTACACTCAAGGACAGCAGATCATGGGCAGTACACTCAAGGACAGCAGATCATGGGCAGTACACTCAAGGACAGCACGTCATGGGCAGTACACTCAAGGACAGCAGGTCATGGGCAGTACACTTAAGGACAGCAGGTCATGGGCAGTACTCTTAAGGACAGCAGATCATGGGCAGTACTCTTAAGGACAGCAGGTCATGGGCAGTACACTCAAGGACAGCAGATCATGGGCAGTACTCTTAAGGACAGCAGGTCATGGGCAGTAGGCCTACTCTTAAGGACAGCACGTCATGGGCAGTACTCTTAAGGACAGCAGGTCATGGGCAGTACACTCACGGACAGCAGATCATGGGCAGTACTCTTAAGGACAGCAGGTCATGGGCAGTACACTCAAGGACAGCAGATCATGGGCAGTACACTCAAGGACAGCAGATCATGGGCAGTACACTCAAGGACAGCACGTCATGGGCAGTACACTCAAGGACAGCAGGTCATGGGCAGTACACTTAAGGACAGCAGGTCATGGGCAGTACTCTTAAGGACAGCAGATCATGGGCAGTACTCTTAAGGACAGCAGATCATGGGCAGTACACTCAAGGACAGCAGGTCATGGGCAGTACTCTCAAGGACAGCAGATAATGGGCAGTACTCCCAAGGGCAGCAGGTCATGGGCAGTACTCTTAAGGACAGCAGATCATGGGCAGTACACTTAAGGACAGCAGATCATGGGCAGTACACTCAAGGACAGCAGGTCATGGGCAGTACACTTAAGGACAGCAGATCATGGGCAGTACACTCAAGGACAGCAGGTCATGGGCAGTACACTTAAGGACAGCAGATCATGGGCAGTACACTCAAGGACAGCAGATCATGGGCAGTACACTCAAGGACAGCAGGTCATGGGCAGTACACTCAAGGACAGCAGGTCATGGGCAGTACACTTAAGGACAGCAGATCATGGGCAGTACACTCAAGGACAGCAGATCATGGGCAGTACACTCAAGGACAGCAGATCATGGGCAGTACACTCAAGGACAGCAGATCATGGGCAGTACACTCAAGGACAGCAGGTCATGGGCAGTACACTTAAGGACAGCAGATCATGGGCAGTACTCTCAAGGACAGCAGGTCATGGGCAGTACACTCAAGGACAGCAGATCATGGGCAGTACTCTTAAGGACAGCAGGTCATGGGCAGTACACTTAAGGACAGCAGATAATGGGCAGTACTCTCAAAGACAGCACGCCATGAGGCAGACTATCTACATTAAGCATAGCAAACAAAAGAATACACAATTACAGAGAATGGAAGTGCACACTTTGTCAATAGGCTAACATTTCACATGATAAATGTCCAATTAACGTTGATTTCAACCAATTTCATAGACCTATTTAGTAATATGATCGTAACACAGTCATGCCAGTTTTATTGTGGGAGGAAACCGGGTTCTATGCCCGGAAGAAACCCACGACTTTCCGGTGGTAACTGGCAACCATCCCGCAGAGGTCGTTCGAGTGAAAACCCAGTAAGAACATTTTTCAACTTTTTTTGGACTGAGTGGGATTCGAACCCACGGCCCATTGGTGGAAGACTGTTCTGATTGAGCGTCCAAGGCTCTTCCTACTGAGCCACGGAGGCCCCTTCAAACTTTAGACCCTGTTACTGTCGCGAAAACGTTGGTAGCTCATGCTTCTTTAGAGAAAAAAGCTGTTTTATATTTTAATAGTCGTACTGAGGAATTCGTCCTAAGATGACCATGTATGGTATTGTTAAAAGGCGAGAAAATGACATACATGAAAAGGTTCTCAATGTATACCATCGGGGGTTAGGAAATATGGAACGTTGTTTCCAATCGAACAAAAGACTAGTACCATAAAGACAGCATGTAATGAAAACCATCAAAGCAACAAACCCTCTCTTATCTCCAATATAAACTACCCTAGTTTGCTCAATCGTACTGTATTCAAATAATAACGGTTTACCAGAAGCTTGTATCGATGTTATTAAAGGGAGGAAACCGTTGAGAGCAAATGCAGAGTCTTTTTGATAAACAGTTTGACATTTGAAATTGGAGAATGACGACAAAGCAGAAAGTCCGATATCAGGTGATTAAGGCAATATTTCTGTCTTCACTCGACAATACACCCACTGGAAGGATGTGGGTAGTCAGTCATCGCGGCTTTAACTCATCTTTGCTTCTGTAAATGTCAAAGAACCCTGTGATTTCCAAGGAAGATCGAAACAGATACTCTAAGAGTACTGCCCATGATCTGCTGTCCTTGAGTGTACTGCCCATGACGTGCTGTCCTTAAGAGTACTGCCCATGATCTGCTGTCCTTAAGAGTACTGCCCATGACCTGCTGTCCTTAAGAGTACTGCAGTACACTCAAGGACAGCAGATCATGGGCAGTACACTCAAGGACAGCAGATCATGGGCAGTACACTCAAGGACAGCAGATCATGGGCAGTACACTCAAGGACAGCAGGTCATGGGCAGTACACTTAAGGACAGCAGATCATGGGCAGTACTCTCAAGGACAGCAGGTCATGGGCAGTACACTCAAGGACAGCAGATCATGGGCAGTACTCTTAAGGACAGCAGGTCATGGGCAGTACACTTAAGGACAGCAGATAATGGGCAGTACTCTCAAAGACAGCACGCCATGAGGCAGACTATCTACATTAAGCATAGCAAACAAAAGAATACACAATTACAGAGAATGGAAGTGCACACTTTGTCAATAGGCTAACATTTCACATGATAAATGTCCAATTAACGTTGATTTCAACCAATTTCATAGACCTATTTAGTAATATGATCGTAACACAGTCATGCCAGTTTTATTGTGGGAGGAAACCGGGTTCTATGCCCGGAAGAAACCCACGACTTTCCGGTGGTAACTGGCAACCATCCCGCAGAGGTCGTTCGAGTGAAAACCCAGTAAGAACATTTTTCAACTTTTTTTGGACTGAGTGGGATTCGAACCCACGGCCCATTGGTGGAAGACTGTTCTGATTGAGCGTCCAAGGCTCTTCCTACTGAGCCACGGAGGCCCCTTCAAACTTTAGACCCTGTTACTGTCGCGAAAACGTTGGTAGCTCATGCTTCTTTAGAGAAAAAAGCTGTTTTATATTTTAATAGTCGTACTGAGGAATTCGTCCTAAGATGACCATGTATGGTATTGTTAAAAGGCGAGAAAATGACATACATGAAAAGGTTCTCAATGTATACCATCGGGGGTTAGGAAATATGGAACGTTGTTTCCAATCGAACAAAAGACTAGTACCATAAAGACAGCATGTAATGAAAACCATCAAAGCAACAAACCCTCTCTTATCTCCAATATAAACTACCCTAGTTTGCTCAATCGTACTGTATTCAAATAATAACGGTTTACCAGAAGCTTGTATCGATGTTATTAAAGGGAGGAAACCGTTGAGAGCAAATGCAGAGTCTTTTTGATAAACAGTTTGACATTTGAAATTGGAGAATGACGACAAAGCAGAAAGTCCGATATCAGGTGATTAAGGCAATATTTCTGTCTTCACTCGACAATACACCCACTGGAAGGATGTGGGTAGTCAGTCATCGCGGCTTTAACTCATCTTTGCTTCTGTAAATGTCAAAGAACCCTGTGATTTCCAAGGAAGATCGAAACAGATACTCTATATCGTTGATCTTTTATGTTCACTGACATTCAATATCTCCTTGCTGGGTCGTGTTTATTGCTAGACTGGACATTTCTCAAGTCCCTGGTCAGTTAAGTACAATGCAATGTTTAAAATATGTGCAGTTTGGAAAGTATTCAATCCACTCAGTACAAAGACATGAGCACGTCATGGGCCGTGCTCTTAAGGACAGCACGCCATGGGTAGTACTCTCAAGGACAGCACGTCATGGGCAGTACTCTTAAGAACAGAACGTCATGGGCAGTACTCTCAAAGACAGCACGTCATGGGCAGTACTCTTAAGGACAGCACGTCATAGGCAGTACTCTCAAAGACAGCACGTCATGGGCAGTACTCTTAAGGACAGCACGTCATGGGCAGTACTCTTAAGGACAGCACGTCATAGGCAGTACTCTCAAAGACAGCACGTCATGGGCAGTACTCTTAAGGACATCACGTCATAGGCAGTACTCTCAAAGACAGCACGTCATGGGCAGTACTCTTAAGGACAGCACGTCATAGGCAGTACTCTTAAGGACAGCACGTCATAGGCAGTACTCTCAAGGACAGCACGTTATGGGCAGTACTCTTAAGGACAGCACGGCATAGGCAGTACTCTCAAAGACAGCACGTCATGGGCAGTACTCTTAAGTACAGCACGTCATAGGCAGTACTCTCAAGGACAGCACGTCATGGGCAGTACTCTCAAAGACAGCACGTCATGGGCAGTACTCTTAAGGACAGCACGTCATAGGCAGTACTCTCAAAGACAGCACGTCATGGGCAGTACTCTTAAGGACAGCACGTCATAGGCAGTACTCTTAAGGACAGCACGTCATAGGCAGTACTCTCAAGGACAGCACGTTATGGGCAGTACTCTTAAGTACAGCACGTCATAGGCAGTACTCTCAAGGACAGCACGTCATGGGCAGTACTCTTAAGGACAGCACGTCATAGGCAGTACTCTCAAAGACAGCACGTCATGGGCAGTACTCTTAAGGACAGCACGTCATATGCAGTACTCTCAAGGACAGCACGTCATGGGCAGTACTCTCAAAGACAGCACGTCATAGGCAGTACTCTCAAAGACAGCACGTCATGGTCAGTACTCTCAAGGACAGCACGTCATATGCAGTACTCTCAAGGACAGCACGTCATAGGCAGGTCATGGTCAGTACTCTCAAAGACAGCACGTCATGGGCAGTACTCTTAAGGACAGCACGTCATGGGCAGTACTCTTAAGGACAGCACGTCATGGGCAGTACTCTTAAGGACAGCACGTCATGGGCAGTACTCTTAAGGACAGCACGTCATAGGCAGTACTCTCAAAGACAGCACGTCATGGGCAGTACTCTTAAGGACAGCACGCCATAGGCAGTACTCTCAAGGACAGCACGTCATGAGCAGTACTCTTAAGGACAGCACGGCATAGACAGTACTCTCAAAGACAGCACGTCATAGGCAGTACTCTTAAGGACAGCACGTCGTAGGCAGTACTCTCAAAGACAGCACGTCATGGGCAGTACTCTTAAGGACAGCACGTCATAGGCAGTACTCTTAAGGACAGCACGTCATAGGCAGTACTCTCAAGGACAGCACGTCGTGGGCAGTACTCTTAAGGACAGCACGGCATAGGCAGTGCTCTCAAAGACAGCACGTCATGGGCAGTACTCTTAAGTACAGCACGTCATAGGCAGTACTCTCAAGGACAGCACGTCATGGGCAGTACTCTTAAGGACAGCACGTCATAGGCAGTACTCTCAAAGACAGCACGTCATGGGCAGTACTCTTAAGGACAGCACGTCATAGGCAGGTCATGGTCAGTACTCTCAAGGACAGCACGTCATAGGCAGTACTCTCAAAGACAGCACGTCATGGGCAGTACTCTCAAGGACAGCACGTCATGGGCAGTACTCTCAAAGACAGCACGTCATATGCAGTACTCTCAAGGACAGCACGTCATAGGCAGGTCATGGTCAGTACTCTCAAGGACAGCACGTCATGGGCAGTACTCTTAAGGACAGCACGTCATATGCAGTACTCTCAAGGACAGCCCGTCATGGGCAGTACTCTCAAGGACAGCACGTCATGGGCAGTACTCTCAAGGACAGCACGTCATGGGCAGTACTCTCAAGGACAGCAGGTCATGGGCAGTACTATCAAGGACAGCCCGTCATGGGCAGTACTCTCAAGGACAGCCCGTCATGGACAGTACTCTCAAGGACAGCACGTCATGGGCAGTACTCTCAAGGACAGCCCGTCATGGGCAGTACTCTTAAGGACAGCACGTCATGGGCAGTACTCTCAAGGACAGCACGTCATGGGCAGTACTCTCAAGGACAGCCCGTCATGGGCAGTACTCTCAAGGACAGCCCGTCATGGACAGTACTATCAAGGACAACACGTAACTAGTAGTCCGGAGTTCTGACTTCAAAATGATTATTTTTGTATACTGACGGTCGTATTTTGTTTTCAGTAAAAAAAAGTAATTTGTCAATAGGTTAAAATTTCACATGATAAATGTCCAATTAACGTTGATATCAACCAATTTCATAGACATATTTAGTAATATGACCATAACACATTCATGCCAGTTTTATTGTGAGAGGAAACCGGGTTCTATGCCTGGAAGAAACCTACGACATTCCGGTGGTAACTGGCAACCATCCCACATAGGTCGTTTGAGTGAAAAACCAGTCAGAAAATTTTTCACATTTTTTGGACGGAGTGGGATTCGAACCCATGGCCGATTGGTGGAAGGCTGATCGGATTGAGCGTCCAAGGCTCTTCCTACTGAGCCACGGAGGCCCCTTTAAACTTTAGACTCTGTTACTGTCGTGAAAATGTTTGTAGCTCATGCTTCTTTAGAGAAAAAAAGCTGTTTATATTTTAATAGTCGTATGGAGGAATTTGTCCTAAGATGATCATAAATGGTATTGTTACAACGCGAGAAAATGACATACATGAAAAGGATCTCAATGTATACCATCGGGGGTAAGGAAACATGGAAAGTTGTTTCCAATCGAACAAGTGAGTAGTACCATAAAGACAGCATGTAATGAAAACCATCAAAGCAACAAGCCCTCTCTTATCTCCAATATAAACTACCCTAGTTTGCTCAATCGTACTGTATTCAAATAATAACGGTTTACCAGAAGCTTGTATCGCTGTTATTAAAGGGAGGAAACCGTTGAGGGAAAATGCAGAGTCTTTTTGATAAACAGTTTGACATTTGAAATTGGAGAATGACGACAAAGCAGAAAGTCCGGTATCAGGTGATTAAGGCAATATTTCTGTCTTCACTCGACAATACACCCACTGGAAGGATGTGGGTAGTCAGTCATCGCGGCTTTAACTCATCTTTGCTTCTGTAAATGTCAAAGAACCCTGTGATTTCCAAGGAAGATCGAAACAGATACTCTATATTGTTGATATTTTATGTTCACTGACATTCAATATCTCCTTGCTGGGTCGTGTTTATTGCTAGACTGGACATTTCTCAAGTCCCTGGTCAGTTAAGTACAATGCAATGTTTAAAATATGTGCAGTTTGGAAAGTATTCAATCCTACTCACTACAAAGACAAAACTCACTCGATCACCCTTTGTAGAAGAGTAGTCAGGTTCTATAGAGTTGTCAGGTTCTACAGAGTTGTCAGGTTCTACAGAGTTGTCACGTTCTATAGAGTTGTCAGGTTCTATAGAGTTGCCGGATTCTATAGAGTTGTCAGGTTCTACAGAGTTGTCAGATTTTATATAGTTGTCAGGTTCTATAGAGTTGTCAGGTTCTACAGAGTTGTCAGATTTTATATAGTTGTCAGGTTGTATAGAGTTGTCAGGTTCTACAGAGTTGTCAGGTTCTATATAGTTGTCAGTTCCAAATAGTTGTCAGGTTCTATAGGGCTGTCACGTTCTATAGAGTTGTCAGGTTCTATAGAGTTGCCGGATTCTATAGAGTTGTCAGGTTCTATAGAGTTGACAGGTTCTATAGAGTTGTCAGGTTCTGTAGAGTTTTCAGGTTCTATAGAGTTGTCAGGTTGTATAGAGTTGTCAGGTTATATAGAGTTGTCAGGTTCTACATAGTTGCCAGGGCCTATAGAGTTGTCAGGTTCTATAGAGTTGTCAGGTTTTACAGAGTTGTCAGGTTCTATAGAGTTGACAGGTTCTATAGAGTTGTCAGGTTTTACAGAGTTGTCAGGATCTATAGAGTTTTCAGGATCTATGAAGTCGTCATGTTCTATAGAGTTGTCAGATTCTATAGAGTTTGTCAGGTTCTACACAGTTGTCAGGTTCTGTAGAGTTGTCAGGTTCTATAGAGTTGACAGGTTCTATAGAGTTGTCAGGTTTTACAGAGTTGTCAGGATCTATAGAGTTTTCAGGATCTATGAAGTCGTCATGTTCTATAGAGTTGTCAGATTCTATAGAGTTGTCAGGTTCTATATAGTTGTCAGGTTCTATAGAGTTGTCAGGTTCTATAGAGTTGTCAGGTTCTATATAGTTGTCACGTTCTATAGAGTTGTCAGATTCTATATAGTTGTCACGTTCTATAGAGTTGTCAGGTTCTATAGAGTTGCCGGATTCTATAGAGTTGTCAGGTTTTACAGAGTTGTCAGGTTCTATAGAGTTGACAGGTTCTATAGAGTTGTTGGGTTCTATAGAGTTGACAGGTTCTATAGAGTTGCCAGGTTCTATAGAGTTGTCAGGTTCTATAGAGTTGACAGGTTCTATAGAGTTGTTAGGTTCTACATAGTTGTCAGGTTCTAAAGAGTTTTCATGTTCTATAGAGTTGTCATGTTCTATAGAGTTGTCAGGTTCTATAGAGTTGTTAGGTTCTACATAGTTGTCAGGTTCTAAAGAGTTGTCCGGATCTATAGAGTTGTCAGGTTCTATAGAGTTGTCAGGTTCTATAGAGTTGCCACGTTTTATAGAGTTGTTAGGTTCTATAGAGTTGTTAGGTTCTACAAAGTTTTCAGGTTCTATAGAGTTGTTAGGTTCTACATAGTTGTCAGGATCTATAGAGTTGTCAGGTTCTATAGAGTTGTTAGGTTCTACATAGTTGTCAGGATCTATAGAGTTGTCAGGTTATATAGAGTTGCCACGTTTTATAGAGTTGTCAGGTTCTATAGAGTTGTTAGGTTCTACAAAGTTTTCAGGTTCTATAGAGTTGTCATGTTCTATAGAGTTGTCAGGTTCTATAGAGTTGTAAGATTCTATAGAGTTGTCAGGATCTATAGAGTTGTCAGGATCTATAGAGTTGTCAGGTTCTATAGAGTTGTTAGGTTCTACAAAGTTGCCACGTGTTATAGAGTTGTCAGGTTCTATAGAGTTGTTAGGTTCTACAAAGTTTTCAGGTTCTATAGAGTTGTCAGGATCTATAGAGTTTTCAGGATCTATGAAGTCGTCATGTTCTATAGAGTTGTCAGATTCTATAGAGTTGTCAGGTTCTACATAGTTGTCAGGTTCTGTAGAGTTGTCAGGTTCTATACAGTTGTCAGGTTCTATAGAATTGTCAGGTTCTTTAGAGTTGTCAGGTTCTATAGAGTTGTCAGGTTCTATAGAGTCGTCAGGTTGTATAGAGTTTTCAGGTTATATAGAGTTGTCAGGTTCTACATAGTTGCCAGGGCCTATAGAGTTGTCAGGTTCTATAGAGTTGTCAGATTCTACAGAGTTGTCAGGTTCTATAGAGTTGTCAGGTTCTATAGAGTGATCAGGTTCTATAGAGTTGCCAGGTTCTATAGAGTTGTCAGGTTCTGTAGAATAGTCAGGTTCTGTAGAATAGTCAGGTTCTATAGAGTTGTCAGGTTTTATAGAGTTGTCATGTTATTTAGAGTTGTCGTGTTCTGTAGAGTTGTCAGGTTCTATAGAGTTCTCAGGGTCTATAGAGTTTTCAGGTTCTACATAGTTGTCAGGTTCTGTAGAGTTGTCAGGTTCTATACAGTTGTCAGGTTCTATAGAATTGTCAGGTTCTTTAGAGTTGTCAGGTTCTATAGAGTTGTCAGGTTCTATAGAGTCGTCAGGTTGTATAGAGTTGTCAGGTTATATAGAGTTGTCAGGTTCTACATAGTTGCCAGGGCCTATAGAGTTGTCAGGTTCTATAGAGTTGTCAGATTCTACAGAGTTGTCAGGTTCTATAGAGTTGTCAGGTTCTATAGAGTGATCAGGTTCTATAGAGTTGCCAGGTTCTATAGAGTTGTCAGGTTCTGTAGAATAGTCAGGTTCTGTAGAATAGTCAGGTTCTGTAGAATAGTCAGGTTCTGTAGAATAGTCAGGTTCTATAGAGTCGTCAGGTTGTATAGAGTTGTCAGATTCTACAGAGTTGTCAGGTTCTATAGAGTTGTCAGGTTCTATAGAGTGATCAGGTTCTATAGAGTTGCCAGGTTCTATAGAGTTGTCAGGTTCTGTAGAATAGTCAGGTTCTGTAGAATAGTCAGGTTCTATAGAGTTGTCAGGTTTTATAGAGTTGTCATGTTATTTAGAGTTGTCGTGTTCTGTAGAGTTGTCAGGTTCTATAGAGTTCTCAGGGTCTATAGAGTTTTCAGGTTCTATAGAGTTGTCAGGTTCTGTAGAATAGTCAGGGTCTATAGAGTTTTCAGGTTCTATAGAGTTGTCAGGTTCTGTAGAGTTGTCAGGTTCTATAGAGTTCTCAGGGTCTATAGAGTTTTCAGGTTCTATAGAGTTGTCAGGTTCTGTAGAATAGTCAGGTTCTATAGAGTTGTCAGGTTCTATATAGTTGTCAGGTTCTGTAGAATAGTCAGGTTCTATAGAGTTGTCAGGTTTTATAGAGTTGTCATGTTATTTAGAGTTGTCGTGTTCTATAGAGTTTTCAGGTTCTATAGAGTTGTCAGGTTCTGTAGAATAGTCAGATTCTATAGAGTTGTCAGGTTTTATAGAGTTGTCATGTTATTTAGAGTTGTCGTGTTCTGTAGAGTTGTCAGGTTCTATAGAGTTCTCAGGGTCTATAGAGTT
The DNA here is from genome assembly GCA_963971465.1 of Lepidochitona cinerea. NCBI lineage: Eukaryota > Metazoa > Mollusca > Polyplacophora > Chitonida > Tonicellidae > Lepidochitona > Lepidochitona cinerea. The sequence goes on from OZ020559.1 coordinate 3,155,552, forward strand.
TTCAGGTTCTATAGAGTTGTCAGGTTCTGTAGAATAGTCAGGGTCTATAGAGTTTTCAGGTTCTATAGAGTTGTCGTGTTCTGTAGAGTTGTCAGGTTCTATAGAGTTCTCAGGGTCTATAGAGTTTTCAGGTTCTATAGAGTTGTCAGGTTCTGTAGAATAGTCAGGTTCTATAGAGTTGTCAGGTTCTATATAGTTGTCAGGTTCTGTAGAATAGTCAGGTTCTATAGAGTTGTCAGGTTTTATAGAGTTGTCATGTTATTTAGAGTTGTCGTGTTCTATAGAGTTTTCAGGTTCTATAGAGTTGTCAGGTTCTGTAGAATAGTCAGGTTCTATATAGTTGTCAGGTTTTATAGAGTTGTCATGTTATTTAGAGTTGTCGTGTTCTGTAGAGTTGTCAGGTTCTATAGAGTTGTCAGGTTCTATAGAGTTGTCAGGTTCTATAGAGTGATCAGGTTCTATAGAGTTGCCAGGTTCTAAAGAGTTGTCAGGTTGTGTAGAATAGTCAGGTTCTATAGAGTTTTCAGGTTCTATAGAGTTGTCAGGTTCTGTAGAATAGTCAGGTTCTATAGAGTTGTCAGGTTCTATAGAGTTGTCAGGTTCTATAGAGTTCTCAGGGTCTATAGAGTTTTCAGGTTCTGCAGAGTTCTCAGGGTCTATAGAGTTTTCAGGTTCTATAGAGTTGTCAGGTTCTGTAGAATAGTCAGGTTCTATAGAGTTTTCAGGTTCTATATAGTTGTCAGGTTCTGTAGAATAGTCAGGTTCTATAGAGTTGTCAGGTTTTATAGAGTTGTCATGTTATTTAGAGTTGTCGTGTTCTATAGAGTTTTCAGGTTCTATAGAGTTGTCAGGTTCTGTAGAATAGTCAGGTTCTATAGAGTTGTCAGGTTTTATAGAGTTGTCATGTTATTTAGAGTTGTCGTGTTGTGTAGAGTTGTCAGGTTCTATAGAGTTGTCAGGTTCTATAGAGTTTTCAGGTTCTGTAGAATAGTCAGGTTCTATAGAGTTTTCAGGTTCTATAGAGTTGTCAGGTTCTATAGAGTTCTCAGGGTCTATAGAGTTTTCAGGTTCTGCAGAGTTCTCAGGGTCTATAGAGTTTTCAGGTTCTATAGAGTTGTCAGGTTCTGTAGAATAGTCAGGGTCTATAGAGTTTTCAGGTTCTATAGAGTTGTCAGGTTCTATATAGTTGTTAGGTTCTATAGAGTTTTCAGGTTCTATAGAGTTGTCAGGTTCTGTAGAATAGTCAGGTTCTATAGAGTTGTCAGGTTTTATAGAGTTGTCATGTTATTTAGAGTTGTCGTGTTCTGTAGAGTTGTCAGGTTCTATAGAGTTCTCAGGGTCTATAGAGTTTTCAGGTTCTATAGAGTTGTCAGGTTCTGTAGAATAGTCAGGGTCTATAGAGTTTTCAGGTTCTATAGAGTTGTCGTGTTCTGTAGAGTTGTCAGGTTCTATAGAGTTCTCAGGGTCTATAGAGTTTTCAGGTTCTATAGAGTTGTCAGGTTCTGTAGAATAGTCAGGTTCTATAGAGTTGTCAGGTTCTATATAGTTGTCAGGTTCTGTAGAATAGTCAGGTTCTATAGAGTTGTCAGGTTTTATAGAGTTGTCATGTTATTTAGAGTTGTCGTGTTCTATAGAGTTTTCAGGTTCTATAGAGTTGTCAGGTTCTGTAGAATAGTCAGGTTCTATAGAGTTGTCAGGTTTTATAGAGTTGTCATGTTATTTAGAGTTGTCGTGTTCTGTAGAGTTGTCAGGTTCTATAGAGTTGTCAGGTTCTATAGAGTTGTCAGGTTCTATAGAGTGATCAGGTTCTATAGAGCTGCCAGGTTCTAAAGAGTTGTCAGGTTGTGTAGAATAGTCAGGTTCTATAGAGTTTTCAGGTTCTATAGAGTTGTCAGGTTCTGTAGAATAGTCAGGTTCTATAGAGTTGTCAGGTTCTATAGAGTTGTCAGGTTCTATAGAGTTCTCAGGGTCTATAGAGTTTTCAGGTTCTGCAGAGTTCTCAGGGTCTATAGAGTTTTCAGGTTCTATAGAGTTGTCAGGTTCTGTAGAATAGTCAGGTTCTATAGAGTTTTCAGGTTCTATATAGTTGTCAGGTTCTGTAGAATAGTCAGGTTCTATAGAGTTGTCAGGTTTTATAGAGTTGTCATGTTATTTAGAGTTGTCGTGTTCTATAGAGTTTTCAGGTTCTATAGAGTTGTCAGGTTCTGTAGAATAGTCAGGTTCTATAGAGTTGTCAGGTTTTATAGAGTTGTCATGTTATTTAGAGTTGTCGTGTTGTGTAGAGTTGTCAGGTTCTATAGAGTTGTCAGGTTCTATAGAGTTTTCAGGTTCTGTAGAATAGTCAGGTTCTATAGAGTTTTCAGGTTCTATAGAGTTGTCAGGTTCTATAGAGTTCTCAGGGTCTATAGAGTTTTCAGGTTCTGCAGAGTTCTCAGGGTCTATAGAGTTTTCAGGTTCTATAGAGTTGTCAGGTTCTGTAGAATAGTCAGGGTCTATAGAGTTTTCAGGTTCTATAGAGTTGTCAGGTTCTATATAGTTGTTAGGTTCTATAGAGTTGTCAGGTTCTATAGAGTTGTCAGGTTCTATAGAGTTCTCAGGGTCTATAGAGTTTTCAGGTTCTGCAGAGTTCTCAGGGTCTATAGAGTTTTCAGGTTCTATAGAGTTGTCAGGTTCTGTAGAATAGTCAGGTTCTATAGAGTTTTCAGGTTCTATATAGTTGTCAGGTTCTGTAGAATAGTCAGGTTCTATAGAGTTGTCAGGTTTTATAGAGTTGTCATGTTATTTAGAGTTGTCGTGTTCTATAGAGTTTTCAGGTTCTATAGAGTTGTCAGGTTCTGTAGAATAGTCAGGTTCTATAGAGTTGTCAGGTTTTATAGAGTTATCATGTTATTTAGAGTTGTCGTGTTCTGTAGAGTTGTCAGGTTCTATAGAGTTGTCAGGTTCTATAGAGTTTTCAGGTTCTGTAGAATAGTCAGGTTCTATAGAGTTTTCAGGTTCTATAGAGTTGTCAGGTTCTATAGAGTTCTCAGGGTCTATAGAGTTTTCAGGTTCTGCAGAGTTCTCAGGGTCTATAGAGTTTTCAGGTTCTATAGAGTTGTCAGGTTCTGTAGAATAGTCAGGGTCTATAGAGTTGTCAGGTTCTATATAGTTGTTAGGTTCTATAGAGTTGTCAGGTTCTATAGAGTTGTCAGGTTCTATAGAGTTCTCAGGGTCTATAGAGTTTTCAGGTTCTGCAGAGTTGTCAGGTTCTATAGAGTTCTCAGGGTCTATAGAGTTTTCAGGTTCTATAGAGTTGTCAGGTTCTGTAGAGTTGCCAGGTTCTATAGGATTGTCAGGTTCTATAGAGTTATCAGGTTCTATAGAGTTGCCAGGTTCTGGGCGAACGTCAGGTTTCCTCTTTACAAACAGCTCCGGTTTATATTTCACTAAGAAAGACAACGCTTTCGTACAAGTGAAATAATTATCGGTGCGACATCAATCAATCAATCCATCAATCAATCAGAGAAGTTAGGTACCGTAACAAGTTCTCTCATTTTGTTGCCATGGTTCATTCAGCAATTTGGAGTAATATGTGACAGTCCGTTTACGGCCAAGTGAATACCTGGCATAATACTTATCCTTGCACCTGTAAAATGATTTCAATCAACACCTTAATGCTTCCCTATTGTAATATGACAGTTAATACAATTGAGGAAAACCAAAGTTAGCTGCATGGGTGTGGTTTTATCAACTTAGCTTTTTGATATTTTGAGGGTTTCACGTGACAAACAAGACACGGTGCACAACTTTCTATGGAACTTACCTCTCAAAGGTCACAGAGGTCATATTGTAAATCACCCGGAATTAGAGAATAAACAATTTTATGATGTTTATAAGCTGTCTTGCTACTCCGATTTCGGTGATCGCTGCCATGCAATGGACGTCACTGTAACCACTATACATTGTCCCCTCCATGATAAAAAAGTACCACGCATTACCACAGTTGTCTTAGGTTAAAGTAGGGTACTCTATGTTAAAGTATGGTAATTCGTAAAATGGTAGTTTGAAGACTGGTAAAGTAAGGTAGACTGTGGTAGAACTATGGTAAAGTAAGGTAAACTGTAGTAGAACTATGTTAAGGTAAGGTAAACTGTGGTAGAACTATGGTAAAGTAAGATAAACTGTGGTAGAACTATGGTAAAATAAGGTAAAGTGTTGTAGCGCTATGGTAAAGTAAGGTAAACTGTGGTAGAACTATAGTAAAGTAAGGCAAACTGTGGTAAATCCATAGTAAAGTAAGGTAAACTGTGGTAGAAGTATGGTAAAGTAAGGTAAACTGTGGTAGAGCTATGGTAAAGTAAGGCAAACTGTGGTAGAACTATGGTAAAGTAAGGTAAACTGGGGTAGAACTATGGTAAATTAAGGTAAACTGTGGTAGAACTATGGTAAAGTAAGATAAACTGTCCAAAAACACCATGGCTTTACCATACTTTTTACCTTGGATTTTCCATGGTGCTTTTTTATCAGGCCTGTCATATTTTATAGACTTTCTGTTGTCTCTAGCCCGGATTATGGGTCTTACGGCGACTGGTATTATATGGCTGCTAATGTGTCTTGTCGCCTTATGACAAACACGGAGAGAAAAAAAAATCGGCAGAGCCCAGATTTCTCGGCTAGGTTGTCTCCATGTGAAATGCCCTCAGTGAACCACGGCAAGTGTCACCTGTTTATAAGGCGGATTGCGGTCACAGACGGGAATGGACGTGAAGGGAATCGGTTAACCCGATAACGTCATTAACAGAAGCCGTACAGAATGTCCAATAGTGTCGTGAGGTGAAATTTCCACAAATAGCATGGGTCAGTGTTTCCTTGGGTCATACATAATTTTATTATAGTTAAAGTGACATGAGCTGTCAAAATTCACACTTTTTCATAATTTCTGATCGTCACGACAGTAAGAGGCTTTGAAGGCCATCGACAAACTCAATGATTTGAGTTGGAATGAGGAAAATCCATACAGTATGTGGTCTATACGAACTGAAAACGTGTCGAAAAATAAACAAAATTTAAATAACCGGGACGACCATTCATTCATTCTAAGCCAAAGTTAGTTCAAAACAATACTTTATCGTACATTCTCGAGACTATAGAAGCACTAAAAAGCTTCTGAATTATACGTCTTGACAAAAATAGCCGATAATTTCAACATTGTGTTTCAACGTCAAAATATCAACATTCATGCCACTTTAAATTCGCTTTACAAAAAGTTAAATTACATATGAATGTCGCAATGACACTATTTGAGTTTGTTATATTGTTATTTACTGTCTACATCTGACCGCCAACCGCCCGATCAGAAGCGGACAGTCTACTGACTCCAAAACACGACCGCCAGTACAAAACATTTTCATTTTGAAGTCAGAAACCCGAACTACTTGATAGTTTGGATTCCACTTCAACTGTAATTGACGTTCTACATGTATATCGTGGATTATCCTCCAAAGGTCGCCAGGTAAAATGTTGAGAATTGTGCTTCAATAGATAAATTGTCGATACGAAACATAAAATGAGCAAATAATTTATTCTCATGTCCAAGTTTTTGTGATGATTTATCTGTATATTTAGTTCGAATGATCGTCGATGATCGAATAAGAGCCTTTGTTTTCACGGTTAATATCGCTAAATAACTAAATTAGTGAGAGATCGAGAGGTTAGAGGTCGAGAGGTTAGAGGTCGAGAGGTTAGAGGTCGAGAGGTTAGGCTGTTGTATTAAATGCGCCGCCTTGTGTAACACTGGGAAATGCTTTAAGAGGCATTTAGAAGTTGAGGTAACATTACAATATTAACTCAAGAGGTTTATGGATTGCAACTTCTGTTTATTTGTAAAGCGACGTTTCGGTCCAGATTCTAGTACCGTTACCGAGCATAATGAACATTCAACAAGTAACATGGAATTTATACATAGCCACACAAAATAGTTTTTTTAGTTAATACTGGGAGATGCGTTTATAGACAAAATTACCGGTTAATCTTTGTTAATATCAGCCATTTAGAATTCAGATTAAACTCCGGGACTGCTGCTATTTCTTAGATGATTTCGGTTTCATAAGAGCGTATAGTTTACCGATTGTTTACTGCAAAAAAAGGTGAAATGGACATCTTGTAAACCACGTATTTCTGGCGACATTCCGGTGACATTTTAAAATCCAGAAAAAACATTTTTAGCAATTAAATGTAAAGATAATAGTTTCGGATGCTTTATTATTCATGAACCGTTGGTGGAGAGATCGTTTACATACCCCGAGGGAATGGCTGGACAGATGACCGTGCTCATTTACTGAAGGAAAACATGTTATGCAAAACAAAGCAAATAAAACGTTCGGCTACAGAAAACAATCTACCAAAGATTGGTTGAACGCATTAATTGTATTTCTAAAAGACTTTGGATGTTATTTTTTTCAGCCCACCTAACCCTACCCTTCCAACAAGACGACATCTTCTCTAGCCAAGTTAATACCTACATGTTCCCATTCCGATGGAGACATGGAGATTTTAACTTGGCTCGAGAAGATGACAAGAAGATGACTATAGCCTTACCCGAGCTATTACCTAAGATGTCGCATGGAGAGGTGGGGGGGGGGGGGGGGGGGGGGGTTGGGGGGGGGGTGACTTTGGATGTTATTTTTTCCAGATCATTTAAACCTACCCTTCCAACAAGACGACATCATCCCATAACTGAATTTCTACCATATTTTCAAGAAAGTGTAATCCCAAATTAACGAGAATACTATTACTTAAGACGTCACTTGGGGGGTTGACCTTCGAACATTACATGTTGCAATTCTGATCGTATTGATTGTGAATGCAACCACATATCATCGATCTTACAGCTTGTATATATAACCTCAACAAATAATTCGCTTTAGGTGACATGAGTTTGATAAATTCTCTATAGAATTTGTGACCTGTAAGAACTAAAATAGTTCTTTAAATATAAACAAAATTTACAGAACCTAGACATAGTTCATACATTTTAAACCTACTTTCGAAACACACCTAACTGTAGCATAAATCCTTCACGCTATTGTCACTTTCTGTTAATAATTCGCCTATTTGGAGCTGATTCAATATTTGTCAAAGGCCCCAATCACTTGTCACATGATATCACGAAATATCGGCGGTAATTTCTAGACCATATAAGGAGATAAAACAAAAGTTTGTTTAAATTCATCGAAATTTTTTAACTTGTTATCTTTATTATGGGAGATGATATTTATCGATGTAAGACCAATATGTAAAAAATTATTATTTTGGGCACGAGATATATTAGACTATAGATGTATTAGAAAACTATTTGAAGCATTGGTACAAATAAAATCAGGCATATAAGGAATTTCAAATTATCTGACCTGAATAATATTCCCGGTTTGAGAATACCAAAAATATCTTGAATTGGCTTATTGTGACGTCGAACTTGCGCTCAAAATGTAACCTAGTTACGAAAATAAATAATTCCAGTGGACGTAATATGATGCTGTTACTATGGCAACGGGATAAATGTGGTGGTCTGAATATCCCTTACCACAGACTGGTGTTGAGAGCATTGACGTAAGAATTAAATCGGATAAGTGCGTAAGAAGTTGATTTAGCCTGTGATCACGTGTCTTGTAAAAAGAACTTAAAGGAGAAGAAAAAAAGAACATTTCATGATTCAGTTGAAGCGCGCTGATTTTCGTTTTCCAACGGTACCAAACACATATTTTTGCTATTTTTTCATTGGCCATGAAAAAGTTTATAAAATACAGTGTTATGTTACATAAATATAACAAATATATCAACTTTCAAAATCTCCCATTCAAACCCACGTTAATTTCACTCTCTTCAAAAAGTTCCTATCTCCAGATGCTTTCAGTTTCTCGAAACTTACATGGGATTACAAAGGAAGCTTTGGGGGACATAAAACAAACTCTTCCTGGATTTAAACTTCTGGCGCAACGTTTTTGGGGGACATGTGTCTTAGAAAAAAACTGGTCTGCGTGCCATATTGGTGAGTTACGAAAGTCCTGAAGAGGATTAACGTAACCTAGGCTTGAATGGGAGATTTTGTAAGTTTTGCGTGTTGTGATCTTTTATTTAAGTGATTTTGTGTGAATGAGAAAAACATTGGTGAATAAATTCAATTCAATTCAAAGTTAAAACCTCCATGACCCCATTCCGTGTTTTACCTTGGCGGACTACTACATTGGATGCGAGTAAATCTTCTCGCACCTCATTGGGTGTATACACCTCTAACTTTCATTAACCGAGTCCTGGTTGGCTAAGACTTTGTAAGGGTAGTAAAGACAACTCTCACATTCCCACCGCTGTTCTATTTACAGGTTGGAGTGGAGTAGTCCACCAAGGTAAAACACGGAATGGGTCCATGGAGATTTTCACTTGGCTCGGAAAGATGATTGAATGGCGACTTAAGCCAAACTGGATCATTGTACCCATTTCGCCCAGTCTTAGAGCTTTAATTACAAGTATTCACCAAGAGCATACAGGCTATTGCAATAGGCCTATAATATGGCAATATGCCTATACTATGGCAATAGGCCTATAATATTGCAATAGGCCTATATCATTGCATATAATACTGCAATAGGCCAATGCTAGTGCAATAGACCTATAATATGGCAATAGGCCTACACTATTGCAATAGGTCTATACTATTGCAATAGACCTATTATATTGCAATAGGCCTAGAATATTGCAATAGGCCTATAGTATGGCAATAGGCCTACACTATTGCAATAGGCCTATACTATTGCAATAGGCCTATAATATAGAAATAGGCCTATACTATTGCAATATGCCTATACTATTGCAATAGGCCTATAATATTGCAATAGGCCTATGATATTGCAATAGGCCTATAATATTGCAATGGGCCTATACTATTGCAATAGGCCTATAATATTGCAATAGGCCTATAATATTGCAATAGGCCTATAATATTGCAATAGGCCTATAATATTGCAATAGGCCTATAATATTGCAATAGGCCTATAATATTGCAATATGTCTATAAATATTGCAATAGGCCTATGATATTGCAATAGGCCTATAATATTGCAATAGGCCTATAATATTGCAATATGTCTATAAATATTGCAATAGGCCTATAATATTGCAATAGGCCTATAATATTGCAATATGTCTATAAATATTACAATAGGCCTATACTATTGCAATAGGCCTATAATATTTCAATAGGCTTATGATATTGCAATAGGTCTATAATATTGCAATAGGCCTATCAATATTGCAATAGGCCTATTATATTGCAATAGGCCAATACTATTGCAATAGGCCTATACTATTGCAATAGGCCTATAATATTGCAATAGGTCTATAATATTGCAATAGGCCTATAATATTGCAATAGGCCTATAATATTACAATAGACCTATAATATTGCAATAGGCCTTTACTATTACAATAGGCCTATAATATTGCAATAGGTATATACTATTGCAATAGGCCTATAATATTGCAATAGACCTATAATATTGCAATAGGCCTATACTATTGCAATAGGCTTATAATAAACAATGTATTGACATTTTAACGTGAGACGATTTCATTACGACAATTCTTGAAATAAGCCTTTCAGCTTTCTGATAACTTGATACTGTTTTTCGCCTTCGCATAAATATTATATTTCAAATGTCACCGACATGTAAAACTTTGTCTCCGCAATCATGTGGGAGACATCTTCTTACAGGTATTCATTTCCCCCGGCCTCAATTCCACTGATACTTCCATAAGCTCTCATTTCAAATATGCAGGCTTCTCATAAAAATAATATGTTCGGTTATGCCTAAGTAGCTGCGAAGGGTTTCATTAGACTTATATCGCCGATGGTCTGGGTTTCCCTCTCGGCAAAAAGCTCAGGTTCCATCCCAACTGAACCAGGAGGTCAGGAGGCTCTGGGGAGGGGGCGTGGTCCTAAAACTCTACCACATACAGATATAGTGCTAAGCTGTAAAGAAACATTATTGCAATTTTATTGAGCTAGCTGAGTTTAGAAGGCTAAGTGGTTTTATGAAATGGGCTCCTGGAAGTATTTCATAAAACTCGTGAAGCTATTATTATCCAGCCACCCCTCCCCATCCGGGATAGTATATCACAGCAGTTTGGTAAATGACGAATCACGAACTGGGATTTTCCCCGAGAAAAAACATTAAGCACAACTCAACTCATTTCACGCGGGTCGCGGGTTCGAATCCCACTCACTCCAAAAATATTGCAATAGGCCTATAAATATTGCAATAGGCCTATAATATTGCAATAGGCCTATAAATATTGCAATAGGCCTTTAATATTGCAATGGGCCTATACTATTGCAATAGGCCTATAATATCCCAATAGGCCTATAATATTGCACTAGGCCTATACTATTGCAATAGTATAGGCTTCAATTCCACTTATACTTCCATAAGATCTCATTTCAAATTCCAAAATATGCAGGCTTCTCATAAAAATAATATATTTGGTTATGCCTAAGAAGCTGCGAAGGGTTTCATTAGACTTATCGCCGATGGTCGGGGTTTCCCTCTCGGCAAAAAGCTCAGGTTCCATTCCAACTGAACCAGGAGGTTAGGATACACTGGTGAGGGGGCGTCCTAAAACTCATCCCGCATACTACATAAAGATATATTTCTAAGCTGTAAAGAAACATTATTGCAATTTTATTGAGCTAGCTGAGTTTAGAAGGCTAAGTGGTTTTATGAAGTAGGCTGCTGGAAGTATTTCATAAAACTCGTGAAGCTATTATTATCCAGCCACCCCTCCCCATCCGGGATAGTATATCACAGCAGTTTGGTAAATTCCGAATCACTAACTAGGATTAACTAGGACATTAAGCAACTCATTTCAAACGGGGCTATCACTCCGGAAGTCACTCTGCATTAACTCTCAGGTACAGTTTAGAGGGCCGGTGTTTCTCCAGGCATAAGGATTCCTTCTCCAATAAGCTTAGTTATAAAGTACTTTTCCGTTGATGTTAGTCTATTACAGCATTTGTCTGATTTTGTTTCTAACAGTCGATTGTAAATTGTTGTTTTTAATTTAAAAAAACACCACTGCCGATGTCCTAAAAACAGTTGGAATGCCACAGAATCAAACCAGTTGATTGGTCGTCATATCTGCTTGTTGCCATAGCAACTGAATGCACGATAGCGTAATATAAAAAGTCTTTATGGTTTCAGGTATGGTTTCTTTCTCTGCGGCCATTATGGTCGTAAACTGACGATATAAGAATATTGATAAGACCGACTTACTGACGTGACATTTCCACGAATTCGTGTATTTCATAAATTAGATTAGGAAGGCCAATATTAATTGTTTTAAATAATTAATTTTAGTTTACCTATTTCAATTCAATCGTTGGACCTATTCAATAACATAACATATACAACTGATCCGTTTTTCTTTCGAAAAAATCATTCACCGATACAATAAATGCCTTAAAATGAATGACCAACTTTTTTCTGTTTTGATATCCATTCCCCTTTTGTCGAATTATAGGCCGGGGTTATTGCATTACATCCATGTCTAGAGCTGGTTGGAACACTTTCCCGCGGTCACGGCGGCCATGTTTTGTTTTCTCAGCCATTCAGGAATCTTTCTATTTTACAAATGGCTACTCTCCGCAGCGTTCGGCACCTGGGGCCTCATATTAACGCTACATGCTGGAACTAAGCTGTAAGGTGCCAGCAATTAAACAAGATAAGAATTTTAATTTAGAAACGCGTATTATAACAGCATTATTTGATTGATTGATTGTTTGGTGTTTTACGCCGCGCTCAAGATTATTTCACTTATAGGGAGGCGTTGGCAGTTTTATTGTGGGAGGAAACCGGGCTATATGCCCAGAGTGGCCTTCCGGTGGTAACTGGCAACCATCCCACATAGGTCATTCGAGCATCATTATTTGACGGGTTTTCATTATTTCGAAGATAAGTAATATTTCATCAGGGGGTGTAATAGAGCAATCAATCTACATATCTAAAGATGGATGTGATTTTATACAAAGTCTTTTCCGTCTCATTCATCTGTTCCTCAGAAATAAGAACTAGATTGAAGTCTCGCCTCTACTACTCGTTCATTTTATATTTCCTATGAAAATTAACTCATGTTTTTGGGATTGATTGATTGGTTGGTCTTTGACGCCGCGCTCAAGATTGTTGTGGAAGGAACGGCTCTTTTCCAGGAGGAAACCCACGACCTTTCGGTGGTAACTGGCAACAATCCTACATATAGGTTATTCGAGTGAAAACCCAGCCAGAAAAACTTCCATTTTTTTTTAATTAGTGGGATTTGAACCCGCAACCCATTGGTGGAAGGCTTATCAGATTGAGCGTCCAACGCTCTACGTACTGAGCCACGGAGGCCCCATCATGTTTTGAAGCACATTACTTGATCATAAGAAGTTTGCATTCGCTTCAACCAACACACCCTCTTGTTCGCCAATTAGTCGAGGGTTTATGTATGCTACTTTCCGATCCCTTTTGAAGCCTTAATCCTATTTTCTTACAAGATTTAGAATATATGTCCCGGGTTATTTCGTTTTACCTGTGCTCCTTTCTAATTTAACAGAAATTTTATACTAAATTTATTAATTTTGATTTTCTACGGCTATGTTGAGTTGAATTTTTTACACGGAAAGCCATTATGTTTGATACGTGAAATAGTTTAAAACACTGCCGGCAACACCCACGTTTCATACCGGCTCTTTGTGAGAAAACGGAGACGTTGAGCATTCCCTCGGCAGAGACGGTACTCAAATTAATGAACAGATCTCACAATGATACCATTTGTCCCCAAGCGAGCGTGTATCAAAAACGTTATTGTTAGTATGAAGAAAGCTTCCAACACTGTCTTCACAGCGAAATGCCGATTAGCGACAAAGCAACTTGATACCTGCTGAAAAACGGTTGAAAAAGAAAACGGACAACGAACAACAATATGCGATAAAACTCAATTATATAACTTTTAGACTTTCATAAATGTCACGTTTAGTCGAGATTTGTCAAATAGGATTACTATATAGATTCATTCTAACTTCAAATAACGCGAGATTTGTCCAAATGGGATTCCTATATATACTCATTCTAACTTCAAATAACGCCTCGGTGGCTCAATCGACAAAGATAGGTTCTCAGTCGGACACAAAACAATAAATAAGATGATTCCAGCAATCTACACACAAAGAAAAGTCAGATTTCCTACAGCTCCATAAGATAACATGATAGATTATTCCAGCAATCTACACACAAAGAAAAGTAAGATTACCTACAGCTCCATAAGGTAACATGATAGATTATTCCAGCAATCTACATACAAAGAAAAGTAAGATTACCTACAGCTCCATAAGGTAACATGATAGATTATTCCAGCAATCTACACACAAAGAAAGGTAAGGTTTCCTACAGCTCCATAAGGTAACATGATAGATTATTCCAGCAATCTACACACAAAGAAAAGTCAGATTTCCTACAGCTCCATAAGGTAACATGATATATTATTCCAGCAATCTACACACAAAGAAAAAAGTCAGATTACCTACAGCTCCATAAGGTAACATGATAGATTATTCCAGCAATCTACACACAAAGAAAAGTCAGATTTCCTACAGCTCCATAAGATAACATGATAGATTATTCCAGCAATCTACACACAAAGAAAAGTAAGATTACCTACAGCTCCATAAGGTAACATGATAGATTATTCCAGCAATCTACATACAAAGAAAAGTAAGATTACCTACAGCTCCATAAGGTAACATGATAGATTATTCCAGCAATCTACACACAAAGAAAGGTAAGGTTTCCTACAGCTCCATAAGGTAACATGATAGATTATTCCAGCAATCTACACACAAAGAAAAGTCAGATTTCCTACAGCTCCATAAGGTAACATGATATATTATTCCAGCAATCTACACACAAAGAAAAAAGTCAGATTACCTACAGCTTCATAGGGAAACATGATAGATTATTCCAGCAATCTACACACAAAGAAAAAAGTCAGATTACCTACAGCTCCATAAGGTAACATGATAGATTATTCCAGCAATCTACATACAAAGAAAAGTAAGATTACCTACAGCTCCATAAGGTAACATGATAGATTATTCCAGCAATCTACACACAAAGAAAGGTAAGGTTTCCTACAGCTCCATAAGGTAACATGATAGATTATTCCAGCAATCTACACACAAAGAAAAGTCAGATTTCCTACAGCTCCATAAGGTAACATGATATATTATTCCAGCAATCTACACACAAAGAAAAAAGTCAGATTACCTACAGCTCCATAAGGTAACATGATAGATTATTCCAGCAATCTACACACAAAGAAAAGTCAGATTTCCTACAGCTCCATAAGGTAACATGATATATTATTCCAGCAATCTACACACAAAGAAAAGTCAGATTTCCTACAGCTCCATAAGGTAACATGATATATTATTCCAGCAATCTACACACAAAGAAAAGTCAGATCTCCTACAGCTCCATAAGGTAACATGATAGATTATTCCAGCAATCTACACACAAAGAAAAAAGTCAGATTACCTACAGCTCCATAAGGTAACATGATAGATTATTCCAGCAATCTACACACAAAGAAATGTAAGATTTCCTACAGATCCATAAGATAACATGATAGATTAATCCAGCAATCTACACACAAAGAAAAGTCAGATTTCCTACAGCTCCATAAGGTAACATGATAGATTATTCCAGCAATCTACACACAAAGAAAAGTCAGATTTCCTACAGATCCATAAGGTAACATGATAGATTATTCCAGCAATCTACACACAAAGAAAAGTCAGATTTCCTACAGCTCCATAAAATAACATGATAGATTATTCCAGCAATATACACACAAAGAAATGTAAGATTTCCTACAGCTCCATAAGGTAACATAATAAATTTTTTTAGCAATCTACACACAAAGTAAAGTACGATTTCCTACAGCTCCAAAAGGGAACATGATAGATTATTCCAGCAATCTACACACAAAGAAAAGGCAGATTTCCCACAGCTCCATAAGGTAACATGATAGATTATTCCAGCAATCTACACACAAAGAAAAGTCAGATTTCCTACAGCTCCATAAGGTAACATGATAGATTATTCCAGCAATCTACACACAAAGAAAAGTCAGATTTCCTACAGCTCCGTAAGGTAACATGATAGATTATTTCAGCAATCTACACACAAAGAAAAGTCAGATTTCCTACAGCTCCATAAGGTAACATGATAGATTATTCCAGCAATCTACACACAAAGAAAAGTCAGATTTCCTACAGCTCCATAAGGTAACATGATAGATTATTCCAGCAATCTACACACAAAGAAAAGTCAGATTTCCTACAACTCCATAAGGTAACATGATAGATTATTTCAGCAATCTACACACAAAGAAAAGTCAGATTTCCTACAGCTCCATAAGGTAACATGATAGATTATTCCAGCAATCTACACACAAAGAAAAGTCAGATTTCCTACAGCTCCATAAGGTAACATGATAGATTATTCCAGCAATCTACACACAAAGAAAAGTCAGATTTCCTACAGATCCATAAGGTAACATGATAGATTATTTCAGCAATCTACACACAAAGAAAAGTCAGATTTCCTACAGGTCCATAAGGTAACATGATAGATTATTTCAGCAATCTACACACAAAGAAAAGTCAGATTTCTTACAGCTTCATAAAGTAACATAATAGATTATTCCAGCAATCTACACACAAAGAAAAGTCAGATTTCCTACAGCTCCATAAGGTAACATGATAGATTATTCCAGCAATCTACACACAAAGAAAAAACAGATTTCCTACAACTCCATAAGGTAACATGATAGATTATTCCAGCAATCTACACACAAAGAAGAGTCAGATTTCTTACAGCTCCATAAGGTAACATGATATATTATTCCAGCGATCTACACACAAAGAAAAGTAAGATTTCCTACAGCTCCATAAGGTAACATGATAGATTATTCCAGCAATCTACACACAAAGAAAAGTCAGATTTCCTACAGCTCCATAAGGTAACATGATAGATTATTCCAGCAATCTACACACAAAGAAAAGTCAAATTTCCAACAACTCCATAAGGTAACATGATAGATTATTCCAGCAATCTACACACAAAGAAAAGTCAGATTTCCTACAGCTCCATAAGGTAACATGATAGATTATTCCAGCAATCTACACACAAAGAAAAGTCAGATTTCCTACAACTCCATAAGGTAACATGATAGATTATTCCAGCAATCTACACACAAAGAAAAGTCAGATTTCCTACAACTCCATAAGGTAACATGATAGATTATTCCAGCAATCTACACACAAAGAAAAGTCAGATTTCCTACAGCTTCATAAGGTAACATGATAGATTATTCCAACAATCTACCCACAAAGAAATGTCAGATTTCCTACAGCTCCATAAACTAACATGATAGATTATCCCAGCAATCTACACACAAAGAAAAGTCAGATTTCCTACAGCTTCATAAGGTAACATGATAGATTATTCCAGCAATCTACACACAAAGAAAAGTCAGAATTCCTACAGCTCCATAAGGTAACATGATAGATTATTCCAGCAATCTACACACAAAGAAAAGTCAGATTTCCTACAGCTCCATAAGGTAACATGATAGATTATTCCAGCAATCTACACACAAAGAAAAGTCAGATTTCCTACAGCTCCATAAGGTAACATGATAGATTATTCCAGCAATCTACACACAAAGAAAAGTCAGATTTCCTACAGCTCCATAAGGTAACATGATAGATTATTCCAGCAATCTACACACAAAGAAAAGTCAGATTTCCTACAGCTCCATAAGGTAACATGATAGATGAGACAACAAACTTAATGAAGATTCCAATGAGCAAGTTTAAAAATGTTCTATCTCATGGTGGTTGAAGTTTTAAATATCCATACACCGCTTGGCGCCTGCAAAAGTTAAGTGACGTGTTTTGGAGATTTTGCAAATCCAGCTTTCCGACTCCAAAATGACTTTATATTCATACTGACGGTCGTATGTCGTATTTTGCAACACGACCATCAGTATAAAAAAAATGCTCATTTTGGAGTCAGAAAAACGAACTATGATCTCTCTTGACCATTGTAGCGTTTATAAGATTCGCTCAATTGATGTAGGATTGAATGCAAACATCTACAAACATATCGGATACATCAATGGATAAATCTGAGTACATCAATGGGCTGGTTTAATACGGTACAATATTGATGAAAAGTATTTTAGTGTAAAATGATTCAATCAATTTCCAGTTTAGTCTTCGGGATTCCGAATCATCGGGGAATTAGACCAGAAATTGGATGAATAGTTTTTGTTAAACGTGAAATGCATTGCCCCTGCTATTGCAATCATAAAAAAGTTTTACCTACGTCAGAGACGTTAGTTGCTATGGCAACCTAATCATGTCGATATTTCTTTCCATTGACTTGGCGTCTTGGTGAAATTAGATAACCCGAAGTTGATTATTTAGGATTTAGTATCAAGAAAACAGCTGTGTCCTTGGGCAATACCCTATTTCACGGAGGGTTCAATGTCTTTTTTACTTAAAACAGAATACAAACAAAGAGAGTAGATTGACAAGAGTGGTCACTTCGTCCGCGCCATGTTGAATTTGAACTGACACGATTCGATTATTGGGAACCTCCTTTCTGTAGGGGGCGCCCTGAAGTCGAATCGTATACAGTCGGAATACCCTTCCGCTAGGGGGCCAGAAGAACATGCCGGCAATGCTGATTGAACGAAGTGACCACTCTTGTCAATCTACTCTCTTTGATACAAATCTCTGCGTCCATCTATGAGCAACCTTTGAACAGAAACATATTAGTTTGACAAACCATTGATTTAATTTGACTACGTTCTTGTGTCATACATCAAGTGGATAAATAAACACTTCATTATAAATCACGCCTTTACTACTCACACAAACAAATATTTTACAACTAAATGTTTGACAACAATGTGTGTTTTTTCTTTGTCCGAATATACGACTGTTCCAAAAATAGTGTCTTTTCGTGTTTTAGCAGATAATATTGAAAGTCGGATGTTTGTCTTCAAGTTTATAAAAGTAATAATTACTACTTTCTAAATTTACAAACGCTAAAAACAACCGCTTTGCGTCACATTTGCAAAAATAATAGTTTTTCGCTAATGTCAATCTTGGTGATGTACGTTAAAGTAGTTTTAAAAGAAACAAAACTCCCAAAATTAACTCATACATCCCGACTATTCTAACTTTACTCGTATTATAAGATCTCTCCAATCACATAACTATATGCGTTATATTATCTATACACAGATGGATCGCGGGTTCCCACTCAGTCACCCCAAAAAATGGAAAAAATCTGACGGGGTTTTCACTTGAACGACCTACGAAGGTCGTGGCTTTCCTCCGGGCATAGAGCCCGGTTTCCTTTCACAATAAAACTGGCAACGCCGCCATATAAGTGAAATAATCTTGAGCGCGGAGTAAAACAGCAAACAATCAATCTATACACAGAAATAACCAAAATATATGACGAATGCTCAGTGTCCTCTCGGAACCCTTCATGGCGTCAACTATTAAGTGGCATGAGCTGCCAAAATTCACACTTTTTTCACAATTGCTGATCGTTATGACAGTAAGAGGCTTTGAAGTTCATCGAAAAACTATGTGATTGGCGTTGGAATGAGGAAAATCCATACAGTATGTGGCCTGTACGAGCCGAAAACGTGTTCTAAAAGTAAACAAAATCTAAATAACCGGGACGACCATTCATTCATTCTAAGCCAAAGTTAGTTCAAAACAATACTTTATCGTACATTTTCGAGACTAGAAGCACTAAAAAGCCTGTGAATTATACGTCTTTAGAAAAATAGCCATTAATTTCAACATTCTGTTTTAACGTCAAAATATCAACATTTCGGCAGCTCATGCCACTTTAAATTAATGGTTTCGGAGGCTGAGAGAATATGATGTGTTGCTGTTATAATCGCTAATATGGTTGTGAATTGGCGATAATTGTACCCCGTTGTCCCTATGTATTTCTGCCTTTTTTGTTATATATCGATCGGGTGATAATCGGCCATAATGGAAACACGTAAGAAATGTAGGGAGAAACTAACAACCACTTACAGAGCATTCAGCCTAGAATATAGTGTTTTTACGACTCTCAACAAACCCACGTAAACAGTCTGAATTAAAAATATCTTTGTGGGTTTGGAAAACATTGTAATCCATAGCTGGACTTGAGACTGATTGTGTCTATTTTTACACACATACAGTACTGCTAAATGCCAAATGACAACACAAATGAAGTGAAGGCATAAAGATAGAAAATCTACAAGGAAATATTAACCTCATTTATATAATCCAGAAATTCTACTGACCAAAGCTAAGCTCTTGTCAGTCGTCAACCTAATGAAATATCATAGGTTTGGTTTGTTACAACAATTTATGGGGTGTAAAGGTCTAAATGATATACCTCTTTTTAACACAATTAGAAACTTGTCTCCATGGTTATTTTAGACAAGAAGATTTTCCCTGTGCCCGTGTGTTTTAGTGTTCATAAATATATATAATCACTGGTGGTGTTCACTTCACACACAAATATGACCTTTTTGTCAAATTGCTGTGATTTCTTTGTCTTAACATTGTTTCTGTTTGTAAGACTAGAATCGACGTAACAGTGTATTATCTCCGATGTGATTTCCTCCCTGTCAAATATCAATTAATTAATATAAAATGAACGACCCATTATTCTATTAGATAAAGTCGTCTTATCAGCCATCATATATGATCTACAATCTTTGTTTCAATTTAACATCTATCGGGAATGACCTCTTATTTCTACTCTTTGAAAATAGTCCATTGTTAAATTGAAGGTTTATATTTTAGTAGCCCGGGTTTTTGACTCCAAAATGACTGTGCTATCATTTTTATGGTGACGGTTGTATTCCAAAATACGACCGTCAGTATAAAAAGAATAGTCATTTTGTAGTCAGAAACCCGGACTAATATTTTAGGAAACTTATGATTAACTCTATATGAGCTTATAGGTGGATTAGATACACATGTATCACGAATATATTGTACATGATGGTGTGAGTTTATTTAGTACCTGACCCTGTTTCTCAAAGCGGCGTAGCGTAAGTTTTCACGTAACTGCCATAGCAACCCATACTGTAGAGATACGTTAGTATGAAACTTACGCAAACATACATCTACTCCGCTTTGTGAAACAGGGTCCAGGAGCCCTGTGTTTTGGCTTTAGTAGAATCACTTCATAGTAGAATTTTTACCACAAATATAACATAAAAATCCCTCTAATGGAAGAACTGCGATAGGCGGGCAAGGGTTGTTCGATAAATTGTAATAACAAGACCAAATATGTTCACAAAGAAGGTGGACTGACTTATCAAGTAAGGATATGCATCCCGGTATCATTGGAAGTGGGTTTCAATGACAGACAGCGAGTTTGCTTTTTTGTTAGACATTTTTTACCCGAAAAGTGTTCTCCAAGTTTACAAACGGCCCCTTACCGGAGGGTTCGGCCTTTTGGGTCTCACATTAACACTACATACTGAAGCTACATGTACAGGTACATTGTATATCGGCCCAATCAACAATTATAATGACAATCCTAAAGAACCGTAAACTGAGCACAACCAGCATTTCTTTAAAGGGTATAGGTGAGATCGTTTTATTTCAAATAAACCTCGGACGGCCCAACACAACAAGTTTGTCATCTCTTATTTCAGATTATAAGCATTGGTAGGCAAGAGGACGCCGTTATTAAACTTGTCAAGCTTTGATATATCCTTAGACAGGTTGTCTGTTTGAGGTATTCTATCAGTCTGATAACTTCGGAGATTTACGCACTTGAAATACCCTCTGATATATTGCAGGTCATTTTGAATGTGGCTACCAAAACGGTAGCCGTGAAACGTACAATTTCCATATCCTCTTGAGTCCCCGTGATAATATAAGGACCGAAATACTCTGTTTGTTAAATTTCAGGCTCGATCAGTTTTATAATTGAAGCATTGGAGGATTCCTGAAATGTACCGAAACTGCGTCTCTTCTTTGCGTTACACAACGTGTGCTTTACCAGGCTATATAACATATATACTTAGCGCCAATAAAAACGCACGACCCAAAGAATGTAAAATATTTTGAGAAATATAAAGTGTAAAATATTGTAAGTACTCTTAAAGTGAAGAACAAGGCATTGGTCACAATGAGACAAAGAATTGACAATATGTGAAACCCTGGTGACTTTTATTCCTTGCAAACAAATCGTTGATCATTCAATAATGGGTATGTCCATCTCGGGCATCAACGCAAGCAGTACATCTGCGACGCAAGGACCTGATGAGTGTGGCTATTCTGTGCTGTGGGATCCGGTCCCACATTTCCTGCACTACCTGGACAAATTCACGTCGGTTGCGTGGCCTGGGTTGACGTTGTGCAACGGCATTCTTAAGCTGATCCCACAAGTGCTCTATGGGCGATAGATCGGGGGAGTAAGCTGGCCATTCCATGATGTTCACATTATTCTGTTGCAAGAAGTCTTGTGTCAACCTTGCAGAGTGTGGGCGCGCATTGTCTTGCTGAAACATCGTGACGCCAACATTGGCACGTTCCCTTTGTTGTGTCGTAAATCGGGGCATGGTAATGTTTTCTCGGTTTGTTTTCGTCTTTATGTTGAGCTTCGTGTTGAACCCACGACAAATGAGCCCTGAAAGCTGTTCTCCGTGACGATGAAACACTCAATGGACGTTATTAGGGAGTGTTGCGTAATGTTCACGACAGGCGCGTCGGGAACACCACAGGTAATCCAGTTATTGCAACTCAACTCGAACTAACAATAAACAACAAAACGTAAAATGGCCAATAGCCTTACTGGGGTAAAAACATAAAATTCAACCGTGCGTTTTTAATGGCGCTAAGTATATAAACATATCTTTCTAGATTATTTCAGCGTTTCATTAATTTACAACAATTTTCATTGTATTTTTCGGTCTGTAGTGAAGTATTTTGATATATACTTTGAGTTTCGACGCATTTGTATTCAGCCCAAAATACGGTGATTTACCGCATAAAAAGCGTCCGAGGAGTGTCAAAGCCGACCGGTAGTGAGCGAAGACAGCCGAAGTATGCCTTTAAACCCGCATCGCATCGGTAGTAGGTCTGTGTCTGACTTCGGGACTATCACTTTGCCACCGTGGATTAGAGCGTTAGTCTTTGAGTCCGACGAAGGCATTTTATCGATGCGGCGCGGGATCGAATCCCACTCAAACCAAACCAAAAACTTTTACTCAATCGCCGTGTGTGGAGTTTTCAGTTGCTTGCCAATGGTTGGGGGTTTCGTCAGGGAACCTAACAACGCCGCCATATAAGTGAATTATTAAAGCTTGTGTATGGCATAAAACGATGAAACCATCAATTGAATAAACACGATGCCCAAGGCTGAATGGTTGCCGGTGCGTGTCTGTTTCACCATTTTATATACAATATAGTAGAAAAACAAAAAATATTCTGTTATTTTTACTTTCAGATTTTAACCTACTTTATCTCTCTAATAATGCAGTCGAACAAAAAGTTGGGCTATCGTTTCACTCCAATTTTTCTTTATAGCGAGGCTTGTTATCTCAATTGTTGACTGAAGTATCTCTAGAAATGACCTACAATTAACGACCATTCTATTTGTGTGCGTCCATCTTTTTCATCTTTACAGACCATTTAAAGATTGCTTGAGACGTTTCTAAGTCCACACAATCGATTATTTGCCATCTTTGAGAACAGTCTCCGGTTAACTGCAGGTGTGTATTTCAGGAAACCCGCCATTAACCATTTTGGCTCCGTTTTACTCGACAGTTGATAAAGTAGATACTTTAAATATAATCTAATAATACCCCCTGCGTGGAATATGAGATGTTCTTCTGTCAAAGCTATGATTATACCGATGGGGAGATTTAACTCTATTCCCCCACACAACCAATGTCTGTTAGTATTTTGTTGTTATGTTTATTGGTAAAAGTTATTGTACAGTTGGTGTTTTCCTGCTACAATTAGACAATTGGATTCAATATATAATATAACGTATAAAGAAACAACTTTAACATTACATTAGTTGCCGGTAACTGTCCAGTATTAAAAAAGAATACTACATCAGCTAAATAAAGATTCAACTTTATCAGCTTAAATTCTTCTTTAATTCAAATCAGCCAATAAAATACATTGTCTTTTTTTTCAAACAAAAAGTTATCGTTTGTGTCGGCAGCTAATACCATCTTATAAAGTTGAACTAAATTGATGTCATCCGAAGAATGAAGCTCTCACGATTTTCGTTTAGTTGCATGTTTATGTTTGAGCGGAGCTGTGTTACAGGGGAGGGGGGAGGGGGCATGTCACATTAATGGAGTAAGTATTTATTTCTGAAAGGGTTTATCAGCGGTTCGACAAGTTTAACAAATCAGTGACGAGACAGAGCAGTCAAAGGTGCGGAGAATTAGAATGAGTTTATTCTTTAACGTGTAATGGGATGTCAATATAGAAACAGACAGGCTTAAAACTGAATCAGAAACAGGTGTTTTGAAAATGACTTCATTCATAAAGTTGACTCTGACACAAAGCCGGTAACTATGTTACCATGGCAACGGAACAGAAGAAGCGATGTGTCTCATCCAATGAGATTGGGTCTTGTCAAAAAGATCGACTGAGTGTGAAAATGGATCACCAATCAGAATCATTGTCTCAATTGGAAACCCACTGGGACAATATATCATTTTAAACCTGGAATTGGATTCAAGGTAAAGAATCAGTAACATGTACATGTATGTCACTCATTCACAACCCATAACAACCCTTCAAAATAAGTGTGCTCGGGCAGTTACAAAACCTCCAAGGCAATCTCACAGAATTCTTATTTTCCTGAACAACTCCATTAGAAAATTTAACAATTTACCAGGTTTTGTTATTTACTCATAGTTTACTGTAGCCTGTTTGACAATCGTGACCATTTGGTTCATTGTTTATTCCAAGGTTAAATTGTATATTTTATATAAACAATTTTCCCCAGGTATTTTGTCACATTTACTTTTTTTATGATACTATGATTGATTTATAGACTGTAGAAAAAGGGAAAATGTGAACATACGGGCACAGCGAAACTTTTCTTGACTAAAATAACCATCGAGACAAGTTTCTAGTTGTGTTAAAAGATGGTATGTCATTTAGACATTGATACCCTATCGTAGGTTGTTATAATAAACCAAACCCCATGATATTTATTAGGTTGAAGAGAGACAGGAGTTAGTCTTTGGTCAGTAATTTGGTTTGTTTGTTAGGATTCTTGGTACGTGTATCTGGGTAAGATTATACGCAATACTCAAGATTATTTCAATTTTATGGTGATGTTTTCAGGTTCTGTGGCAATCTTTTATACAACTTAGGCTTAACCACTTTCGGCACATATTACTTCGATGTGACACTTTCGCCTAAAACATTGACGAACACGGTTTGCTGTTCTCAGTTGTCAATTAGGCCACGCGTTACCAAGGTAACCACTGGGTTTTCTTAGAAACTCATTGACTATCTGACCTTGACCAAATTGGATGTGACCTTGTTTCGCAGATCGTTCAAACACATTGTGTCTCTGCTTATACAATACCTACCCAATTTGTTACGGCAGACCATTGCTAAAATAAAAGTGTTTCCTTTTGTTAGAATGAGGAATATTCTAAAGCTTTCGTCAAATTAGAAGCCTATCGTAGGCCTAAAATGTCACACAAATATTATTACAGCACTGTTTTGGTTCAGGAAATCACAATGGAAACACTACAGGAAGGTGAATGGACAGTTACTTATGACAATCTATACACGACATTAATAAACCTGAATAATCTGGTGTTTTCACAACAAGTCGCAACATGGCTAAAATGTCAAATGGTCAAACAACTAAAACGTTGGCCGGCCATTACAATCTGCTGCAATGATTGAAACACTTTGGAATGGTTGTCTGACTCGTCCATATAGCTGCACGCCTGATATAATGTATGTAGGCCTATACTTCTTGATGTATTGGTGTTTTTTTTTGTTTTGCTTTATTAGAATTTGCGCTCTATCTGCAGCTTTAGAAAACAGACAGCTGTAAATGGCATCGCCAAAAACTGTAACCTTTGAAATGTGAGACACGCCAAACATCTAAAGGTATAATTCTATACTCTGTCTCGTAGTTTTTGTCCGGTTTTATATCCAACCACGGACGCCGTATATAGCTCTATTGAAATTAAAAAAGTTGGATTATCTGCCCTTGGTCGGCAAATGCCAGACTCTCTATCTTAGAAAGGTCCTCTTTTTTTAGCTGGATAATTTCATACATTTTTATCGATTAATACAAAAGATTTTTTTATACAGCATTATTGTCTTACACACCACTGGATCTGGTGTCCGTGTATGCAGGCGTATGGCTCACTCAGCACCACCCGATTTGGTGTCCGTGTATTCAGGCGTATGGTTCACTCAGCAACGCCCGATCTGGTGTCCGTGTATTCAGGCGTATGGTTCACTCAGCAACGCCCGATCTGGTGTCCGTGTATGCAGGCGTATGGTTCACTCAGCAACGCCCGATCTGGTGTCCGTGTATTCAGGCGTATGGTTCACTCAGCAACGCCCGATCTGGTGTCCGTGTATTCAGGCGTATGGTTCACTCAGCAACGCCCGATCTGGTGTCCGTGTATTCAGGCGTATGGTTCACTCAGCAACGCCCGATCTGGTGTCCGTGTATTCAGGCGTATGGTTCACTCAGCAACGCCCGATCTGGTGTCCGTGTATGCAGGCGTATGGTTCACTCAGCAACGCCCGATCTGGTGTCCGTGTATGCAGGCGTATGGTTCACTCAGCAACGCCCGATCTGGTGTCCGTGTATGCAGGCGTATGGTTCACTCAGCAACGCCCGATCTGGTGTCCGTGTATTCAGGCGTATGGTTCACTCAGCAACGCCCGATCTGGTGTCCGTGTATGCAGGCGTATGGTTCACTCAGCAACGCCCGATCTGGTGTCCGTGTATGCAGGCGTATGGTTCACTCAGCAACGCCCGATCTGGTGTCCGTGTATGCAGGCGTATGGTTCACTCAGCAACGCCCGATCTGGTGTCCGTGTATTCAGGCGTATGGTTCACTCAGCAACGCCCGATCTGGTGTCCGTGTATGCAGGCGTATAGCTCACTCAGCAACGCCCAATCTGGTGTCCGTGTATTCAGGCGTATGGCTCACTCAGCAACGCCCAATCTGGTGTCCGTGTACTGAGAGAATTGGTCGTGGGTGGCAAAAAAGTGGAATAAGCAAATTGACGTCTCAATGGTCCGGTTTCTTCATTCATGAGAATACCCGTCGACTGAATGGATTTCTTCTTAGCAAGGTGCCATCCTGACAATGTTTGCCCGAAGTCATTGACGGTATGGATTGGAAAAGATCTGAAAATAGACATCAGTATCTTGTTCTGGCAAATTGAAGTGTGTCTGGCCGCTTCCCAAACTCTACAGAAACCTTTGAGTAAATCAATGAAATAAATCACTAGGCTTAATCAAACAAGTAGAAAGCTCAATGTCTTATTTTATTTGGCGAGGAAAAGACAATACACATTTAAATACCCCAAGCTCAGATTTCCGTCCAGTCGTATAAACGAATATGTACGTTAACGACTATTTTTTTCCACGGTTTTTTTCCATAGTTAAATCTAGCATGTTTTACCAAATTAACTATATGATGTCTAAATAGACCAGAGTATGACAGAGGAGAAAGACCACATTTTCTATCAGCAAATTCTATAAATATTTTCTCCAACCATAAGACTGGTGGCGATCCAATTAATGTTTGGCGTTTTATTGAACTATCATTCAGAAGTAAATTTCCTTATACAGGTATAATTATGGAAGTTTACAAAGTTCATTATCGATTAAAAATACTTACCTTGAACCCCTGATGTTTGGCGGGCGGTGATCTTAAAAACGGATGTCCAGTTTTGGTTGTCATAAAAACATTGACAAACTAAAGTTATCAAAAGCATATCCGTAAAAAATAATAATTTGTTTTGAAGGCTAAAACAGCTTACAGTTTTGTTCCCAAATCATGTACTTATTAGGCACAAATTAAAAAAAAAAAAATACTTAAAATGGCATGAGCTGCCAAAATGTTGATATTTTGAGGTTGAAACAAAATGTTGAAATTATTGGCTTTTTTCTTTTTAGCTTTTCAGTGCTTCTAGTCTCGAGAATGTACGATAAAGTATTGTTTTGAACTAACTTTGGCTTGGAATGGTCGTCCCGTTTATTTAAATTTTGTTTACTTTTCGAACACGTTTTCGGGTCGTACAGGCCCCATAATCTATGGATTTTACTCATTCCAACGCCAATCATATAGTTTTTCGATGGCCTTCAAAGCCTCTTACTGTCGTGACGATCCGAAATTATGAAAAAAGTGTGAATTTTGGCAGCTCGTGTCACTTTAAATGTAGACTGTTAACTTTGTCAGTTTTGTGTTTTATATGTTGTTTGTTATTTTTACGTTTACCCGGTTTTAAAGACAATATAACTTTTTACCTGTATAGGGAGATTAAACACCTGAGAGAGACATTTGTTTGGGTTTATCGGAGTGGCTCATTTGGCTGAGTGATAGTCCCTCCATCAACCAATGCATGAGTTTATGAGAAATATGAGAGAGATTAGCCTCCCTAAATAATCCATTAAATGGAGGATGAAGAAATTGGGTTATCGATGATATAAATAAGTGCATATCCGATTAAACGCCATGTGAGTTAAACACGACAAAAATACGGCGTTGTGATTTGTCTATTAATAAAACAAAGAAATAAATATGACAACGCTGTCGGGAGGGTTAATCTCGCGTGAGATTTACTGTTATATTTTGTAAGAGGTTGTGACATTTACAGGGAAAGTGTAAATCATCCAGTTGATTAACTTTGTGCGGAGATATCAGGACTGCTCTTGTCTAGCCGGAAGTCGTCATTGGCTGGTCTGGACAGTTTTCTATTAGTTCCCGTCTGTCTGTTTGTCGGGATTATAGATTTCAAATGTCATAGTTTATCCCCTAGCGAACAGCTATAGATAGAACATTAGATTTACTTTTTACTGATTATAAACATTATGTCAATAGAGGTCCTTCTAAGAGAATGTCAACACTCATTCTGAAGAAGAAAAAAATTGTCACTTTTCTGGGACTTCTTGAGAAAACGGGTTTACAAGAAACGTAAGGTTAATGGGTAGCTGTAAATGGCAATGCTGAAACAGAAAGCTATAGGTTCACTCTATAACTTAAACTAATTTGGAATCTTGGCACAGCGCTGGCATCAGGTGTTAACAACATCAACTACATGTACACTCTCTCTAAAAAACCATCACCCAAGAACAGAAATGAAAAGAATTAATTAGTATCTCAAAAACATGAGGCAAAGGCTTTCGTTTTAATGTAAACTCTATGTGGAGGCTCTAGATTAAGAAATTGACTTAACAATAAAATTAAATGATATATTTTATATAAACAATTTCCCCAGGTGTTTTGTCACATTTACTTTTTTACGATACAATGATTTATTTAGAGACTGCAGAAATAGGGAAAATATGAACATACGGGCACAGCGAAACTCTTCTTGACTAAAATAACCAATAACCACCGAGGCAAGACTTAGTTTCTAGTTGTGTTAAAAGATGGTATGTAATTTTGATATTTATACCCAATCATAGGTTGTTATAGTAAACCAAACCCCATGATATTTCATTAGGTTGACGACAGGCAGGAGTTAGTCTTTGGTCAGTAATTTTGTTTGTTTGTTAGGATTCTTGGTACGTGTATCTGGGTAAGATTATACGCAGTACTCAAGATTATTTCAATTTTATGGTGATGTTTTCAGGTTCTGTGGCAATCTTTTATACAACTTAAGCTTAACCACTTTCGGCACATATTACTTCGATGTGACACTTTCGCCTAAAACATTGACGAACACGGTTTGCTGTTCTCAGTTGTCAATTAGGCCACGCGTTACCAAGGTAACCACTGGGTTTTCTTAGAAACTCATTGACTATCTGACCTTGACCTAATTGGATGTGACCTTGTTTCGCAGATCGTTCAAACACATTGTGTCTCTGCTTATACAATACCTACCCAATTTGTTACGGCAGACCATTGCTAAAATAAAAGTGTTTCCTTTTGTTAGAATGAGGAATATTCTAAAGCTTTCGTCAAATTAGAAGCCTATCGTAGGCCTAAAATGTCACACAAATATTATTACAGCACTGTTTTGGTTCAGGAAATCACAATGGAAACACTACAGGAAGGTGAATGGACAGTTACTTATGACAATCTATACACGACATTAATAAACCTGAATAATCTGGTGTTTTCACAACAAGTCGCAACATGGCTAAAATGTCAAATGGTCAAACAACTAAAACGTTGGCCGGCCATTACAATCTGCTGCAATGATTGAAACACTTTGGAATGGTTGTCTGACTCGTCCATATAGCTGCACGCCTGATATAATGTATGTAGGCCTATACTTCTTGATGTATTGGTGTTTTTTTTTGTTTTGCTTTATTAGAATTTGCGCTCTATCTGCAGCTTTAGAAAACAGACAGCTGTAAATGGCATCGCCAAAAACTGTAACCTTTGAAATGTGAGACACGCCAAACATCTAAAGGTATAATTCTATACTCTGTCTCGTAGTTTTTGTCCGGTTTTATATCCACCCACGGACGCCGTATATAGCTCTATTGAAATTAAAAAAGTTGGATTATCTGCCCTTGGTCGGCAAATGCCAGACTCTCTATCTTAGAAAGGTCCTCTTTTTTTAGCTGGATAATTTCATACATTTTTATCGATTAATACTAAAGATTTTTTTATACAGCATTATTGTCTTACACACCACCCGATCTGGTGTCCGTGTATGCAGGCGTATGGCTCACTCAGCACCGCCCGACCTGGTGTCCGTGTATGCAGCGTATAGCTCACTCAGCACCGCCCGAGCTGGTGTCCGTGTATGCAGGCGTATGGCTCACTCAGCACCACCCAAGCTGGTGTCCGTGTATTGAGACGTACAGCTCATACACCACCCGAGCTGGTGTCCGTGTACCGAGACGTACAGATCATACCCACCCGAGCTGATGTCCGTGTACTGAGACGTACAGCTCATACACCACCCGAGCTGGTGTCCGTGTACTCAGACGTACAGCTCATACACCACCCGAGTTGGTGTCCGTGTATTCAGACGTACAGCTCATACACCACCCGAGCCGGTGTCCGTGTACTGAGACGTATAGCTCATACACCACCCGAGCTGGTGTCCGTGTACCGAGACGTACAGATCATACCCACCCGAGCTGATGTCCGTGTACTGAGACGTACAGCTCATACACCACCCGAGCTGGTGTCCGTGTACTCAGACGTACAGCTCATACACCACCCGAGTTGGTGTCCGTGTATTCAGACGTACAGCTCATACACCACCCGAGCCGGTGTCCGTGTACTGAGACGTATAGCTCATACACCACCCGAGCTGGTGTCCGCGTATGCAGGCGTATAGCTCACTCAGCACCACCCGAGCTGGTGTCCGTGTACTGAGACGTACATCTCATACACCATCCGAGCTGATGTCCGTGTACTGAGACGTATAGCTTATACACCATCCGAGCTGGTGTCCGAGTACTGGGACGTACAGCTCATACACCACACGAGCTGGTGTCCGTGTACTGAGACGTACAGCTCATACACCACACGAGCCGGTGTCCGTGTACTGAGACGTATAACTCATACACCATCCGAGCTGGTGTCCGAGTACTGAGACGTACAGCTCATACACCACACGAGCTGGTGTCCGTGTACTGAGACGTACAGCTCATACACCACACGAGCCGGTGTCCGTGTACTGAGGCGTACAGCCCATACACCACCCGAGCTGGTGTCCGTGTACTGAGACGTACAGCTCATACACCACCTGAGCTGGTGTTAGTGTACTGAGACGTACAGCCCATACACTACCTGAGCTGGTGTCGGTGTACTCAGACGTACAGCTCATACACGACCCGAGCCGGTGTCCGTGTACTCAGACGTACAGCTCATACACCACTTGAGCTGATGTCCGTGTATTAAGACGTATTGCTCACTCAATATATTATTTTTTCTGTATAAAAGAATTGGTCGTGGGTGGAGAATAGGCTTGAAAAGGGGAATAAGCAAATTGACGACTCAATGGCCCAGTTTCTTCATTCATGATGAGAATACCCGTCGACTGAATGGATTTCTTCTTGGCAAGGTGCCATCCTGACAATGTTTGCCCCAAGTCATTGACGGTATGGATTGGAAAAGATCTGAAAATAGACATCCGTATCTTGTTCTGGCATATTGAAGTGTGTCTGGCCGCTTCCCAAACTCTACAGAAACCTTTGAGTAAATCAATGAAATAAATCACTAGGCTTAATCAAACAAGTGGAAAGCTGAATGTCTTATTTTATTTGGCGAGGAAAAGACAATACACATTTAAGTACCCCAAGCTCAGATTTCCGTCCAGTCGTATAAACGAATATGTACGTTAACGACTATTTTTTTCCACGGTTTGTTTTTTTCCATAGTTAAATTTAGCATGTTTTACCAAATTAACTATATGATGTATGAATAGACTAGAGTATGACAGCGAAGAAAGGCCACATTTTCTATCAGCAAATTCTATAAATATATTCTCCATATCGTAGGACTGGTGGCGATCCAATTAATGTTTGGCGTTTTATTGAACTATGATTCAGGAGTAAATTTCCTTATATGGGCATAATTCTGGAAGTTTACAAAGTTCGTTATCGGTTGAAAATACTTACCTTGAACGTTGTGTGTGGGGCGGAGATCTTAAATACGGATGTCCAGTTTTTGTGGTCATAAAAACATTGACAAACTAAAGTTATCAAAAGCATATCCGTAAAAAATAATAATTTGTTTTGAAGGCTAAAACAGCTTACAGTTTTGTTCCCAAATCATGTACTTATTTAGCACAAATTAAAAAGAAGAAATACTTAAAATGGCATGAGCTGCCAAAATGTTGATATTTTGAGGTTGAAACAAAATGTTGAAATTATTGGCTTTTTTCTTTTTAGCTTTTCAGTGCTTCTAGTCTCGAAAATGTACGATAAAGTATTGTTTTGAACTAACTTTGGCTTGGAATGGTCGTCCCGTTTATTTAAATTTTGTTTACTTTTCGAACACGTTTTCGGGTCGTACAGGCCCCATAATCTATGGATTTTACTCATTCAAACGCCAATCATTTAGTTTTTCGATGGCCTTCAAAGCCTCTTACTGTCGTGTCGATCAGAAATTATGAAACAACGTGTGAATTTTGGCAGCTCATGTCACTTTCAATGTAGACTGTTAACTTTGTCAGTGTTGTGTTTTATATGTTGTTTGTTCTTTTTACGTTTACCCGGTTTTAAAGACAATAGAACATTTTACGTGGATCATGCAAGCTAAACTGGTGATCACCTGTGTTACCTGTATCAAACACCTGAGAGAGACATTTGTTTGGGTCACCTGTATTACCTGTATCGGGAGATTAAACACCTGAGAGAGACATTTGTTTGGGTCACCTTTGTTACCTGTATCGGGAGATTAAACACCTGAGAGAGACATTTGTTTGGGTCACCTGTGTTACCTGTATCAGGAGATTAAACACCTGAGAGAGACATTTGTTTGGGTCACCTGTGTTACCTGTATCGGGAGATTAAACACCTGAGGGAGACATTTGTTTGGGTCACCTGTGTTACCTGTATCGGGAGATTAAACACCTGAGAGAGACATTTGTTTGGGTCACCTGTGTTACCTGTATCGGGAGATTAAACACCTGAGAGAGACATTTGTATGGGTCACCTGTGTTACCTGTATCGGGAGATTAAACACCTGAGAGAGACATTTGTTTGGGTCACCTGTGTTACCTGTATCGCGAGATAAAACACCTGAGAGAGACATTTGTTTAGGTCAGTTGTGTTACCTGTATCGGGAGATTAAACACCTGAGAGAGACATTTGTTTAGGTCAGCTGTGTTACCTGTATCGGGAGATTAAACACCTGAGAGAGACATTTGTTTGGGTCACCTGTATTACCTGTATCGGGAGATTAAACACCTGAGAGAGACATTTGTTTGGGTTTATCGGAGTGGCTCATTTGGCTGAGTGATAGTCCCTCCATCAACCAATGCTTGAGTTTATGAGAAATATGAGAGAGATTAGCCTCCCTAAATAATCCCTAAAATGGTGGATGAAGAAATTGGGATATCCATGATATAAATAAGTGCATATCCGATTAAACGCCATGTGAGTTACATACAACAAAAATACGGCGTTGTGATTTGTCTATTAATAAAACAAAGAAATAAGTATGACAACGCTGTCGGGAGGGGTAATCTCGCGTGAGATTTACTGTTATATTTTGTAGGAGGTTGTGACATTTACAGGGAAAGTGTAAATCATCCAGTTGATTAACTTTGTGCGGTGATATCAGGACTGCTCTTGTCTAGCCGGAAGTCGTCATCGGCTGGTCTAGACAGTTTTCTATTAGTTCCGTCTGTCTATTTGTCGGGATTATAGATTTCAAATGTCATAGTTTATCACGTAACGAACAGCTATAGATAGAACATGATGTTTACTTTTTACCGATTATAAACATCGTGTCAATAGAGGTTTTTCTAAGAGAATGTCAACACTCATTCTGAAGAAGAAAAAAAATGTCACTTTTCTGTAACATCTTGAGGAAACGGGTTTACAAAAGAGAAACGTAAGGTTAATGGGTAGCTGTACATGGCAATGCTGAAATAGAAAGCTATAGGTTCATTCTATAACTTAAACTAATTTGAAATCTTGACCCAGCGCTGGCATCAGATGTAACAACATCAACTACACTCTCTCTAAAAAGACGTCATCCAAGAACGAAAATGAAAATAATTAATTATTTTCTCAAATACATGAGGCTAAGGCTTTCGTTTTAATGTAAACTCCATGTGGAGGTTCAAGATTAAGAAATTGACTTAACAACATAGCGTTTGTCTCAAACCATTGACTGGATAGCTGACCAAATTTGTCTTAATATTGCCATCATCCGAGCGTTTGCCTCAAACCATTGACTGGATAGGTGACCAAGTTTGTCTTAATATTGCCATCATCCGAGTGTTTGTCTCAAACCATTGACTGGATAGGTGACCAAGTTTGTCTTAATATTGCCATCATCCGAGTGTTTGTCTCAAACCATTGACTGGATAGGTGACCAAGTTTGTCTTAATATTGCCATCATCCGAGTGTTTGTCTCAAACCATTGACTGGATAGGTGACTATAGGTGACCATTATCCGAGTTGAACCCATTACCTTCATCTGAATGTTATTTATTACCAAGCTACGTCAACCATTATTCTTTTAACATAATCCTAAAATAAGTATCCAGGTTTATTGATTTCATTTATTATTTTACAGAACAAAAGCTTTCCCTTAGTACAAAAGTGTTGATGTTCATGAAAAGGGCAAAGCATACCCACGCTTTGAATTTCATACGTCGAGTAATATTACTGGAAAGGAATCCTTATTTTGTCACCAAGTTATCTAACTTTCTAGTTTCCACCTGGTCTCTCAGTGAACTTAAGATTTGGTCAATTAGAATAACAATGCTGTGAACACTCCCTTAGTCTGTCATTGATTATTCGACTGTCGATCACATAAATATTTAGTAATATACACATCCACTAATTGTATCGTTTATCACAGTTGTATTCAAAGGAAATTTACAGCTCAAGAAACTAAACTTGATCGAAGATATTTGATTATTCAGTTTAAGACACTGACATTCAAAAACATTCAGTGATATATAGAAACTTAAAATAACACCAAGTTCAGTGGACGCTCTAGGCAAATGACGAGTTAAGAGATTTAAAGACAACTTAATATCATAACGCGTTTTTCTCGGAATCAATTTTTCAATATTTGCACACTCGCATGGTTAAGTACACTCCTTATAATATCAATAAAACATAATTCCCCAGAGAGCAGAAGTGTAACATCAATCACCATGGCAACCAGTCATATTAGTTTCACTACATTATGATATAACATGAGCCCTGTGTCAATGCCGTACCTTAAATTCATGCCACTTTTTTAAAGAATCGTTCAGCAATTGGGAGCCTACACAACCTAGTAAAGTACATCAATTTACAACAAGTGGTCGATTTATTTATCAAAAACTTTCGGTGAAAGACCACGCGGAATCACAAAACAAAAATCAAAAAAGCGAAATGGAGATTAGCTCTAAGATTTGTATATATGTTTAATATAAGTCG
Source organism: Lepidochitona cinerea (assembly GCA_963971465.1). NCBI lineage: Eukaryota > Metazoa > Mollusca > Polyplacophora > Chitonida > Tonicellidae > Lepidochitona > Lepidochitona cinerea. The sequence continues at coordinate 3,190,990 of OZ020559.1, forward strand.
TCGGAATCAATTTAGCGGGCACTGAAGAAATAACTTCCCCTCTCTGTAGACAAAGGGGGGATAACACAATCTTATGGTTAACACAATGAGTTTTACGTAAGGCACCAAGCCAACAACAACATTCCTGATAATCTCCTTTTTCAAGATTCTAATGTTGGCGACCGATGATTGGCCGCAAAACGCTTACGATTATCTTCTATAATGTCCTTTCAGATAATTGCTTGGTAACCAAACAGAAAACACAAACATATATTTTTCTTCATAGGTTAAGAGTATAAAATATACAAGTACCTGCTGACTTCCATAAGCCCTTTGACCATTTGACATTTGAAACGCAGCACATATTGATACACTTTAGCATCAGTGGCGAGAGGAACAGTTCTAATTTATCTGAGACTACAGTTGGTACATCAGTGTATATCAAGTCATGGAAAAATCATCAATGTTTAGTCCTAACGCCCTTAAATAGGACGTGGAAATGTCACTTTATTGTTCATAAACATGTTTAGGATTCCAGAACTATAGAATCAATGTATGGCATTACACGATTGTCTGCGAATGTCCAAAGAAAATCATGAATGTTTAGTCCTAACGCCCTGAAATAGGACGTGGAAATGTCACTTTATTGTTCATAAACATGTTCATGATTGCTGAACTATATAACCAACGTTTGGCATTACGCGATTGTCCGCGAATGTCCAAAGCGACTATCTTCCATTTTCATATTTCGTTTAAAGTTAAAGTCGTTTGTGACATTGATGTATAGCTGAAAACGGGAACACAAAAACATCTTATAATCATTAATATGCGATATAAGTGATTCTTAAAAGTAAAAACAGATATTTATAGATACTATTATCAGGAAGTCTAAAAAAATTATTTGAAAAACAATTTTATCAGTATTCGAGGTTGTTTACCTGAAAATAAATCCCCGAACACAGGATTAAGATCTAATTGTGTATTTATTGATATAAATAGATTACAATAGAAGTTTAAACGGACATTTTCAGAGCGGTCAAACAAAATATCGTTAAACGGTGTGCTACTCAACTGTTGTTTACGTAAAGCTGTTTCTAGATGGCCATTTGTAACTTTCTCAGCTCCTCGCTGAATATTATGGGTTTTTTTTAAATGCAGTTTTTTTCTTCATTGCTTTTTAGCTGCGCTGGGATTTGAAAATCGACTTCATTCGACGTTGATTGCTTTTTCTTTTTCAACGAAATCCCACAAAAAAACTTAGGCGGGGTTGGTGTCGTTTTAAATGCAGGGTGATATTTTGTTAATAAGAAGGTTGACTATTTTCAACTTTTGTAGGAATAAAAATGACAACGCCTAAAATGTCGACTATTTTGTGTTTTGTTTTTTTTTGTCAGAAATAAGATGACCGCCTAGAATGTCGACTATTTTGTGTTTCTTGTCAGAAATGAGATGACAACCTAGAATGTCGACTATTTTGTGTTTCTTGTCAGAACGGAGATGACCACCTAGAATGTCGACTATTTTGTGTTTTTTGTCAGAAATAAGGTGACCACCTAGAATGTCGACTATTTTGTGTTTTTTGTCAGAAATAAGATGACAACCTAGAATGTCGACTATTTTGTGTTTCTTGTCAGAAATGAGATGACTACCTAGAATGTCGACTATTTTGTGGGTTTTTTTTTTGTCAGAAATGAGATGACTACCTAGAATGTCGACCATTTTGTGTTTTTTGTCAGAACGAAGATGACAACCTAGAATGTCGACTATTTTTGTGTTTTTTTCTTAGAAATAAGATGACCACCTAGAATGTCGACCATTTTGTGTTTTTTTTGTCAGAACGAAGATGACAACCTAGAATGTCGACTATTTTGTGGGTTTTTTCAGAAATAAGATGGCAGCCTAGAATGTCGACTATTTTGTGTTTTTTCTCAGAAATAAGATGACCGCCTAGAATGTCGACTATTTTGTGTTTCTTGTCAGAAATGAGATGACAACCTAGAATGTCGACTATTTTGTGTTTCTTGTCAGAACGGAGATGACCACCTAGAATGTCGACTATTTTGTGTTTTTTTGTCAGAAATGAGATGACAGCCTAGAATGTCGACTATTTTGTGTTTCTTGTCAGAAATGAGATGACTACAGTACCTAGAATGTCGACTATTTTGTGGGGTTTTTTTTTGTCAGAAATGAGATGACTACCTAGAATGTCGACTATTTTGTGTTTTTGTTAGAAATAAGATGACCACTTTATTAGAATGTCGACTATTTTGTGTTTTTTGTCGGAAATAAGATGGCCACCTAGAATGTCGACTATTTTGTGTTTTTGTCAGAAATAAGGTGACCACCTAGTATGTCGACTATTTTGTGTGGGTTTTTTTTGTCAGAAATAAGATGACCACCTAGAATGTAGACCATTTTCTAACATATCGACATAAACACAGCAAAACCAATATAACCAATTCAATGTAAAATGTCATCGGGTTCCATATTCTTGATCGTTTGACATTTAAACCGAAGAACAGTTCCCCAATAGCACTGATTACCATGGAACAGATTTGGAGTTCGACCGGATGGTGATAATGTACTACTTGAGGCTGATAACCTGTATCTATTGAAAGCTCTGGGAAAATTCTTATACTTATTAACCGCCTTCTTAGACTGGAAAAGGTCAGAGTGGGTCTCTGAAACATTTTTCTCGTATACAGCTTTGTGTATCCCCAATGAGCAGGGTTTAGACCGCTGTTGGTATTCTCTGTTCCATCGACATAATCCATTATTAATAATAATAAATCAACCGGTGGACTATTTTTTATTCATTTTCACACAACTTCAAGGATTTCACAAATCGTACCAGAAGTAAGTATTGATTCCATCACGATAAAATTACAGACAAATACATATGACAAGCTGGACTAAACGTGTGCTGGTGTGCACATGTGTGCAGGGGAGGAGGGGGGACTATTAGATATGTATGTGTACAAAGATATTAATCATTTTGCAGAACCCTTCTGCGGGGGGGGGGATTTGTTATTTTGTCATTGGATAACACTATAGGAGGTAAAATAACTGATAATATAGTAAACAGACACACCAGTTTATGTTGCTGTGGTAATCTGAACACTACAAGAGGTAAAATAACTGATAAATTAGGAAATAAACACACCGGATTATGTTGCTGTGGTAATCTGAACATTAGAACACATCAGTTTCTGTTGCTAGGGTAATCTGAACATTAGAACACATCAGTCTCTGTTGCTACGGTAATCTGAACATTAGAACACATCAGTCTCTGTTGCTACGGTAATCTGAACATTAGAACACATCAGTTTCTGTTGCTACGGTAATCTGAACATTAGAACACACCAGTCTCTGTTGCTACGGTAATCTGAACATTAGAACACATCAGTTTCTGTTGCTACGGTAATCTGAACATTAGAACACACCAGTCTCTGTTGCTACGGTAATCTGAAAATTAGAACACACCAGTCTCTGTTGCTAGGGTAATCTGAACATTAGAACACATCAGTATCTGTTGCTACGGTAATCTGAACATTAGAACACATCAGTCTCTGTTGCTACGGTAATCTGAACATTAGAACACACCAGTCTATGTTGCTATGGTAATGTGAACATTAGAACACACCAGTTTCTGTTGCTGTGGTAATCTGAACATTAGAACACATCAGTATCTGTTGCTGTGGTAATCTGAACATTAGAACACACCAGTCTCTGTTGCTGTGGTAATCTGAACATTAGAACACATCAATATCTGTTGCTACGGTAATCTGAACATTAGAACACATCAGTCTCTGTTGATGTGGTAATCTGAACATTAGAACACACCAGTCTATGTTGCTGTGGTAATTTGAACATTAGAACACACCAGTTTCTGTTGCTGTGGTAATCTGAACATTAGAACACACCAGTCTATGTTGCTGTGGTAATTTGAACATTAGAACACACCAGTCTCTGTTGCTACGGTAATCTGAACATTAGAACACATCAGTCTCTGTTGCTGTGGTAATCTAAACATTAGAACACACCAGTCTATGTTGCTGTGGTAATTTGAACATTAGAACACACAAGTTTCTGTTGCTGTGGTAATCTGAACATTAGAACACACCAGTCTATGTTGCTGTGGTAATTTGAACATAAGAACACACCAGTCTCTGTTGCTACGGTAATCTGAACATTAGAACACATCAGTCTCTGTTGCTGTGGTAATCTAAACATTAGAACACATCAGTATCTGTTGCTGTGGTAATCTGAACATTAGAACACATCAGTATCTGTTGCTATGGTAATCTGAACATTAGAACACACCAGTTTCTGTTGCTGTGGTAATCTGAACATTAGAACACATCAGTATCTGTTGCTACGGTAATCTGAACATTAGAACACATCAGTCTCTGTTGCTGTGGTAATCTAAACATTAGAACACACCAGTCTATGTTGCTGTGGTAATTTGAACATTAGAACACACCAGTCTCTGTTGCTACGGTAATCTGAACATTAGAACACATCAGTCTCTGTTGCTGTGGTAATCTAAACATTAGAACACATCAGTATCTGTTGCTGTGGTAATCTGAACATTAGAACACATCAGTATCTGTTGCTATGGTAATCTGAACATTAGAACACACCAGTTTCTGTTGCTGTGGTAATCTGAACATTAGAACTCATCAGTATCTGTTGCTACGGTAATCTGAACATTAGAACACATCAGTCTCTGTTGCTGTGGTAATCTGAACATTAGAACACACCAGTCTATGTTGCTGTGGTAATTTGAACATTAGAACACACCAGTTTCTGTTGCTGTGGTAATCTAAACATTAGAACACACCAGTCTATGTTGCTGTGGTAATTTGAACATTAGAACACACCAGTCTCTGTTGCTACGGTAATCTGAACATTAGAACACATCAGTCTCTGTTGCTGTGGTAATCTAAACATTCGAACACATCAGTATCTGTTGCTGTGGTAATCTAAACATTAGAACACATCAGTATCTGTTGCTGTGGTAATCTGAACATTAGAACACACCAGTTTCTGTTGCTACGGTAATCTGAACATTACAACACATCAGTCTCTGTTGCTACGGTAATCTGAACATTAGAACACATCAGTTTCTGTTGCTGTGGTAATCTAAACATTAGAACACATCAGTATCTGTTGCTGTGGTAATCTAAACATTAGAACACATCAGTATCTGTTGCTGTGGTAATCTGAACATTAGAACACATCAGTATCTGTTGCTGTGGTAATCTGAACATTAGAACACATCAGTATCTGTTGCTGTGGTAATCTGAACATTAGAACACACCAGTCTCTGTTGCTAGGGTAATCTGAACATTAGAACACACCAGTTTCTTTTGCTACGGTAATATGAAAATTAGAACACATCAGTTTCTGTTGCTGTGGTAATCTGAACATTAGAACACATCAGTCTCTGTTGCTACGGTAATATGAACATTAGAACACACCAGTTTCTGTTGCTACGGTAATCTGAACATTAGAACACATCAGTCTCTGTTGCTACGGTAATCTGAACATTAGAACACATCAGTTTCTGTTGCTGTGGTAATCTAAACATTAGAACACATCAGTATCTGTTGCTGTGGTAATCTAAACATTAGAACACATCAGTATCTGTTGCTACGGTAATCTAAACATTAGAACACATCAGTATCTGTTGCTACGGTAATCTGAACATTAGAACACACCAGTCTCTGTTGCTAGGGTAATCTGAACATTAGAACACACCAGTTTCTGTTGCTACGGTAATATGAACATTAGAACACATCAGTTTCTGTTGCTGTGGTAATCTGAACATTAGAACACATCAGTCTCTGATGCTACGGTAATCTGAACATTAGAACACACCAGTTTCTGTTGCTACGGTAATCTGAACATTAGAACACATCAGTCTCTGTTGCTACGGTAATCTGAACATTAGAACACATCAGTTTCTGTTGCTGTGGTAATCTAAACATTAGAACACATCAGTATCTGTTGCTGTGGTAATCTAAACATTAGAACACATCAGTATCTGTTGCTACGGTAATCTGAACATTAGAACACACCAGTCTCTGTTGCTACGGTAATCTGAACATTAGAACACACCAGTTTCTGTTGCTACGGTAATCTGAACATTAGAACACATCAGTTTCTGTTGCTGTGGTAATCTGAACATTAGAACACATCAGTCTCTGTTGCTACGGTAATCTGAACATTAGAACACATCAGTCTCTGTTGCTACGGTAATCTGAACATTAGAACACATCAGTTTCTGTTGCTAGGGTAATCTGAACATTAGAACACACCCGTTTCTGTTGCTGTGGTAATTAGAACATTAGCACACACCTGTTTATGTTGCTTTGGTAATTAGAACGTTAGAACATACCAGTTTCTGTTTCCAGGGTAATTAGAACATTAGAACACACCAGTTTATGTTGCTAGGGTAATCTGAACATTATAAGAAGTTTAATCACTGATAATCTGAACATCTCATCACCAAAAAGGTAATCGAATTGCCCTTCATTTGGAGAACGATAGTTTTGTGATGCCAATTGATTAGAGAGTTTTGATGAGTCTCCCCACCGAGGTTTGATATCAGTGGATATTGATCCAATCTGGAGTCAAATATATGAGATAATTCCATCGTTAATCAAACGCACATATATAATGTTGGGACAAATAATATACCCCAGTATAAAACTAACCAACCAAACTTCCATTACGCCTGGGAAGTTAACGGTGAAATCTATGCCCATTTCAACCGGAGATAAATTCTGTAACGGTCACTGAGTTAATGAGATTTCCTATTTGAGGTTTACAGCGTCTCACGGGTCGTCATAAAAATTGGGATCTAGGTTGGGTAAAATTGCCACAATTTCCTTAATCTCAGCGGAGTTTTTGAACAGACAAAATTGGCTAAGTTTTCCCCTATTCCTTATAATACGGTCAGGTGACCATTATACGTTTTTGTCTTAAGATATCTAGATTTAATTACTAAATGGAAAGAAAGAAATTTGCTCCACGGTTTATTTACTAATTCAGTAATTTCCCTGATGATGATTGCATAAAGCATCTTAATATACCTTTTGTTAATTATCTTCTTTGGACAACTTTAAACCAAGACACTGAATAGTCTACATTCAATCGTATTTTAAAAAATCCCATAGTGGAAATGTCGTTTTACTTAAATCTTTATCAAATCTGCCTAATATGCAATGTATCACCAATTGTGTCGGGGTTTTAGCTAGAGTAGTTAAATTTTGCCTTTTTCTTTTCTCTCTTATTGTCTACGCAATATTTCGGTGGTAACTTACCTCGCAGGGAGTCCTAACTACTCAGCTGATATAAATATAATCATTTATATTGCAAACCAGAGCCACAAACAACAATATGTCAACGTTTATTATCGTTCTACTTCCATCGTCATTACTTATTTTTACTTAAAGTGGCATGAGCTGCCGAAATTCACACTTTTTTCATAATTTCTGATCGTCATGACAGTAAGAGGCTTTGAAGGCCATCGAAAAACTAAATGATTGGCGTTGGAATGAGGAAAATCCATCCAGTATGTGCCCTGTACGAACCGAAAACGTGTTCGAAAAGTAGCAAAATTTAAATAACCGGGACGACCATTCATTCATTCTAAGCCAAAGTTAGTTCAAAACAATACTTTATCGTACATTTTCGGGACTAGAAGCACTAAAAAGCTTCTGAATTATACGTCTTGAGAAAAATAGCCGATAATTTCAAGATTCTGTGTTTACGTCAAAATATCAACATTTTGGCAGCTCATGCCCCTTTAACTTAGTGAAAGGAGACGCATAAGAAGTTTCAGATGACGTCACTACTGTTCAATCATGGATTTGTTTCCCTTATTTGCACCCAGCTGGCGTGTTTATAGTAAGCCTCTTTGCTGAATACCCAAGTGGGTAAATAGCCCTTAGGCCATCGTTTAATCAATGAGGTCCACTGATACAGAACCCGACAGAAATTAATATCCAATACACGTTTAATCTCAAACAATTCTTTTTCTACAGGTAGTGTATGATACTGAACTTAAATAATCAACTTTATCCTATGTGTTTTTTAATAATTCCCTTTAGGTCGCTACCTTTTCTCGCGTGGTTATCGACAAATTGTCATTAAAGAATATCTGGACGCAAATCAACTAAATTTACTTTTTGTCTAATTGTGTGTTGACAAAGGGTACTATATTCGCTCTATGTCTAGTACAGTCAATTATTTTCTTGAACTCTGAATATATTTGTATCCGGAATGATTTTAACAAAACCGCTTTCCTCACAGCTTTAGTATTGGCCGACGTTTTTATTCTACTAACACTCGTAAACCTATTTAAGGAGAAAGCAGGGAAGAAACGTAGTAAATACAGTACGTGCGCGGTCAATTTTCCTTTTTAACAACCCCAAAACCATATCTCTACGATTTTTCTTCGCCAGACGGTGCTCTAAGAAAGTTAACAAACGTTATCAAAGAACGTTTAACTGACTCGGCAGCCATCTTCACAGCAAATTTAGGTGTGTGTACTGGTCGGCCAATTATACCTATCGGCCAATTATACCTATCGATGTGTGTACTGATCGGCCAATATACCTAGCTGCACTAGCGTAAGGGAAATTGGTCACCTCTGAAAGTCTATTTTAACCTAGGTTAATTTCGATCTTTCGAGGCGCTAATACCTAAAGACAAACACTCTAATAACTCTGAACTATATACTGGCTTGTAAATCAACCTTTTAGGAAAACATGACAGGGCAACTTTCGTCGTCTACGCGACGCTCTAGAATTAAAATGGATGCCTTTAATTGATCGATATCATCCATTTTAATCGCATCCTTCAAATCGGTACGATAAATTGTACAGTGGGAACGGACCTTTTGATGGGCAATTATGCCAAGAGACACGCTATTGCACATACAGTAGTGATTATCATTAAATAAGAAAAGGATCAAATATCTTTGTGTTTGGACAATGATCGTGTTTCAGCGCCAAGCAGTTAAATGCAGTTCCAATAAATTATTTTTATATTCTACAGCCGAATGGAAAGCTACGAGTGTATGCAGTGTTAATCCTCTGTCAGTCAATGTATCAGTCCATAAAGGTGTGTCTTATACTAATATAAAAAGCAGATTGGCACTAAAATTACAAATTTATTGAATAGCTGTTCTAGACTTTTGCTTATAATGCTGTTTATCGTGTATATCTGAATGGTTGCTCTAGACTTTTGCTTATAATACTGTTATCGTGTATTTATGAATGGTTGCTCTAGACTTTTGCTAATAACGTTGTTTATAGTGTATTATTGAATGGTTGCTCTAGACTTTTGCTTATAATGGCAAATGGCTGCTCTATAAATTTGCTTATAATGGTGTTTATCGTGTATTATTGAATGGTTATTCTAGACTTTTTCTTATATCGGGGATTTTTGCGTGTATTATTGAATGGTTATTCTAGACTTTTTCTTATATCGGGGATTTTTGCGTGTATTATTGAATGGTTATTCTAGACCTTTGCTTGTAATGGTGTTTATCGTTCACTGGCTCACCTAAATATCGACTGTTTGTATTTAATAAGTTTCCGAATCAAATTTACCGGCAATAAATGTATTTGGCTATATTGATAAGAAAGATAACCTAGTTATAGAGACGCGTATATGTAGGTAAGGCTACAGAGTGTGACTTTATGTCGAACGTCGAATATAAATAATCAACTTTACCCTCAGTGTCAGCCAAAGTAAGCTATCTATTACGGGGACCTAATGAAATATCATAGGTTTACTTTATTACAACAATTTATGATGGGGTATAAAGGTCTAAATGATATACCTCTTTTTAACACAATTAGAAACTTGTCTCCGTGGTTATTTTAGACAAGAAGATTTTCCCTGTGCCCGTGTGTTTTAGTGTTCATAAATATATTAAGGGGACATTCGATCTCCTGTTAAACTTGGCCTAACACTTTTCCGCTCTGACGTATACTCTTAATTCAATTCCAGGAATGAAGGAAAAACATATGGTATTTTGTTAAGTATTATACTTGGTCCAAATAATTCAGTTTCCTGAAAGAAATTATAACACTTTGACCATTGTTATTATTCCACGCATGTTTTTGAAATAACGAATTCTTCTATGGAGTGGTTTTATTAAAACACATATGGAATATCAGACTTATTGATTTTAAAGAAGCACTATATCTTTTACATTTTTTTAAAAATATTCCTAAAATGAAAATAAAAGTGAATGCGTCTATTAAAAAAAAAATATAGAGAAGTTAATGATAAAAAAATTAAGACATCACCACGTAGTCAGTTGTTTAACAACTAACTATGTGGTGATGTCTTAATTTTGTTATCATTAGTATGGAACCCACGTTTAAAGAAAGTTTCAAACATTTCTTATATAAAGAAGTTGTTTTGCCCTTATGTAGCTGTTTAAACTTTCCCTTTACAAACAACGTTATTACTAGCATTGCAAGCATTACCATATACCGCAGGCGTAGAGCGACTTAGTATAAGCGGTATATGGTAATGATTGCAATGCTACGTTGTTACTTAAAGGCACACTTGCCGCCGTAGCCTGTTTAAATTTGCTAAGAAAACCAATTTACATGAGCTTACTACGACTAATACCACTAAACTTAAACATAGGACACATAAAACATGTCTAGTTAGCTTTAGGCTGTAAAAATGGGGTGAAAAACAAACGAAGAATCGAAGCCTGATTACAACAACAACGATCAGTGTCGGTCAACTTTCGTGTTGGATTACCCTCCTTTCAGGCCTTTGTATCTGTGGTTTACACTCAAACAATTACCAGCAGGCTTTTCCAGTCGCTGTTAACCGATCATCAGTCTGTATTTCCCAGATAAATAGGCCTACGTAAAATTACACTGTGCCGTTATAGTTCACTCACTCGACTGAAACATAAAATCGCCAATAGGGGGCAGATCGGTTTGTTTACGTTCCGGGTACGTAACAATTCAAATTTTCAAATTCAAATTAAAAATACAAAGTGACGTCCAAACTTTTAAATTTTGGTAAAAATAGAAAGTTCCTAACTTATATTGTCTGGGAAAAATACAGAATACGGTCTTTCTTTTTTAATGTAAACAATATTCCTGATTTTCGCGGCAAGTGTGCCTTTAAAAAAAGACATCACCAGGCCCGAAGATCATTGTTGATAATTGGATATGCTCGGGCTGTCAACTCACTTCCTTCTTCCGGTTAACTATTTCTTTCCTTTCAGACAATCCCTAATCTCGATTAATGAAGGATTACCTATACAAACAACGATACAAAGCTCTCTTAAAAGCTCCTCAAGTGGAAAACTTTATCATGGCCCTGTCAGATTGATTTTATAAAATAAATCAACCTTATCTATGCCACATGGTGAGATGATAAAAAGACGCTCAAGGTTATGAAATATGGATGTGCAGTCTATTTTAAGATTAGGTGTTCTTATCAATCAATCTTACTGGTAAAAGTGCCTGAATGGAATTATGATGAGATTCTAAAAAAAGTAAACAACCATCTTGTTTTACAAACAATTAAAGGTCCATATTTTCTTTATACTAACAAGCAGGTTTGATAAAAACGACAGTTCATGTTACTGTACCTCGACCCTTGTTTATTACTCTTTACAATCCCCCTAGATTCGGATAGCAATTTTACGACAAATAATTAATTTGATGGTTCGAGGAAAAGGCAGAGGATTAGCTAAGCTAATGGTCTCCATTAACTTACATTGATTCATATCACATCACCAACACATAAACGGCAAATATGTCATGGCAACTGTGTCGTGGCAATTGTGTCATGGCAAATATGTCATGGCAACTGTGTCATGGCGACTGTGTCATGGCAAACACGTCATGGCAACGGTGTCGTGAGAACTGCGTCATGGTAACTGTGCCATGGTAACTGTGTCATATCAATTGTGCCATGGTAACTGTGCCATGGTAACTGTGTCAGGGTAACTGTGCCATGTAAACTGTGCAACGGTTACTGAGCCATGTGAACTGCGCCATGTGAACTGTGCCATGGTAACTGTGTCATAGCAACTGTACCATGGTAACTGTGGAGGTGTACTGTAGAATGTGAGTTTCAAAGCTTTGATGGAAAGTTGAAAATGTGACGTACAAACAGACTATCCTAGAGCAAGGTACACACATGTTACATCTTCTTTCCATCCATTAAAAGTTCCACAAAATATGTTATTGAGGTTTTCAATTCTCTAAGGCTCAGTAATAACCCATAGCACACAAACATATTGCCGAGTATAATTGCTAAAAATGTAATTTTTCAACCGGCGACTGAAAGTGTGTGACAGGGATTCCCTGGCGCAGTAGGTAGAGCGTTGAACGCCCAATCCAAACAACCTTCCACCAATGGGTCGCGGGTTCGAATCTCAGTTTTAAAAAATGAAAAAATTTCTAACTGCGTTTTCACCCGAATGACTTATGTGGGATGGTTGCCAGTTACCCCCTGAAGGTTGTGGGTTTCCTCCATGGATAGTGCCCGGATTCCTCCCAGAATAAAATTGGCAACGAAGCCATATCAGTGAAATAATCTTGAGCGCGGCGTAAAACACCAAACAACGGATCAACCTAAGTGTGTGACATCCTCGTCATTTTGTGAAATAACGGTAAAAGCGCAAAAAACTTGAGGCGGATTATTGATTTGGCCGAGAACTAAAAACGACATTTGAAAATAAGATTAAGACGTTACCGCCTGTAATTGTTTCATATATACAAGACAATAATCTATCGTGCCCACATGCTTACCTCCCCTTCGCTTCAGAACTAAGTCTCGCATGCGAAGATTAACTTCTCTGTTTAGATTGGACAATAATGGACAACCAGTTAACAACCAGTTTCTCGTGACTCTCTATACAATATTCGATTTTCGCCTAGGAATATGTAAGGGAGATGTACAGTGTGTATTTTGGCACGGTGCCAAGGTACACATTCGGTCTGCTGTCAGGATTGCGTGGGAGGATATACCAGAAATGTCAATATCTCTATCTGAACATCTTCAGTTATCAAAAAGGAGCTTTACGAAGACCGCTATATTATTTACGATCGTCCCAATGATTAGATCTCCGAATTCTGACAATCAGTAGATTGGTCTTTAGAATTTCTTAATCATATAATATATCAAACTAAAAATACAAACTTATTAAAACTTTAGATTGTTTATTGGCGGTTCCATCTTAACGATACCAAAGAAAACACATTACAGATAACACAATGTAATGAGAACGGACGATATGGTTTAACAACATAACACATATATAGAAACATTTTGAAATTATGCCTATTGAGAAAATCCCTTTTCTCACTTCCGCTGCAGATACCAAACACAAACGTTTGGAAAGGGAAAGTTTTTGGATTAAAACATTACAAACTATTTATCCTTTGGGTTTGAACTTGGACCCCGGAAGATGTCGTGAAAAAACTATAATACCATTTGTGTTTCAGTATAACAAAGCTAGCATTGCTATGGCCAAGATTATAGTAGAAGAATACAAACTACTTCAAAGTAAACTTGCTCGACCTCTGACCCAAAGGCCAGTCATTGCTTATAAAAAGAACAAGAGTTTGAAAGACATACTGGTCAGGGCTAAACTCCCCTGTCTGCCTTCTACCTAGGTTTTCTGGGAAAGGGGTATTGGGGGGGGGATGGGGGAATTTTCACTGTCTTTTCCCATGACCCCATAATATATAGTCTGACGATATTCTTACTATAGCTTAAGATGCATCAGCATTGTCAATGCAATACAAAGTGTTCCAGAAAATTCTACTGACTAAGGCCAAGCTCCTGTCAGTCGTTAACCTAATGAAATATCATAGGTTTACTTTATTACAACAATTTATGATGGGGTATAAAGGTCTAAATGATATACCTCTTTTTAACACAATTAGAAACTTGTCTCCGTGGTTATTTTAGACAAGAAGATTTTCCCTGTGCCCGTGTGTTTTAGTGCTCATAAATATAGAAACACAAGATATATACAATTGGCGATGTTGAAGCCGAGTCTTGTAAGCTTGTTGCGTAATGAGTGTAAAGGTTTATGTAAAACCCGAATATTTTAAGCCGACAAAGGTATGCAAAAAGTTGCACCACAACAGACAACTCTCGATCGATTTTTAATATACCGACATAGTATCTATACCGACAATTTCTCTTGGACCCCCGAGGTGTCGGTCTTATGGTGTGTTTCCACGGAGCTGCGTTAACGCGTGCGTTAACGGATGCGATTGTTTAACGGATAGGATGAAGTGTTTCCACGGACCTGCGTTAACGCATGCGATCGAGAGTGCGATCTGTCATAAGGTCACGGTCAAAAGTCAAGGTCATATCCCTTACAACATTTTTTTTTCGGTTTGGGGAAAGGATGTGAATAAGTGGACATCTACATAGCCTTTTCATACAAAGTCCATTTATAACACAAACATAAGTCAGTAAAAACGAGTAAAAAAAACTCACTCGGTGTTTTCTGTGGATTTCGATCTGACAGCAAAAGGTCATTGGGGTCGGAAAACCCTTTCAATGACGTCATGATTAGCGAAATCCCTCGTCCGATGCGTTCAAAATGGGACAAGCTCCATTCTCCGTCCGTTAACGCGTGCGTTAAAAAATATCGTACTGACCGTGGAAACACTCTAGCGTATTTCTGTAGTTCCCATTCTTTGGTGAAAATCGCATCCGTCAACGCACGCGTTAACGCAAGTCCGTGGAAACACACCATTAGCAAGTTCTACTGTAGTATCATTCGATAATTTTAGAAGAAACATTCAACCTGTTTTCTTTTCTCTGGCGTCCGTATTTAATTCCTTTTCATTCCTATAACTCTGCTCGATTGCATATCCAATTACGTATAAGGAGAGCTCGTTGTGGGGAAATTTGTTGTGAGAAAATCTGTATTCACTCAGCCTTTAGGATCCTTGACCCTGCAGGAAAAATTCGTTGAACACATCACATTCAGTAAAATCTGTTCTTTTTTCTGTTCCGAAAGAGAAACCTTTTAGTACATTAAAGGCACACTTGCCGCGAAAATCCAGAAGACTGTTGACATTAAAAACAGTGGACGGTTTTCTGTATTTTTGCCAGACAGAAAAAGTTAAGAACTTTCTATTTTTACCAGAAATTTAAGGTTTTGACATCATTTAGTATTTCTATTTTGAAATGGAAAAAACAGATTTTGCAGGTACCCGCAATGTAAACAAACTTCGAACTTGAGCGTGTGCAAAAGTGCCGTAATGGTTTACTAACGATCGAGTAAGAGGGACTATAAAAGCCTGCCGAGTGCAAACCGTAGACAAAAACGCTTGAATGAGGGTAATCCAACACTTAAGTTAACCACTGATCGGTGTTGTTGTAATCCAGCTTCGATTCTTCGTTTTTTCAACCTCAATTATACATTCTAATTTAATGTTTAATTTTAGTGGTTTTAGCTGTAGTAAGCTCGTGCAAATTGGCTTTCTTAACAAATGTCAAACAGGCTACGGCGGCAAGTGGGCCTTTACATAATGTATTTTTAATAATATTAATTGTATAGCGTCCTTCCATGGGGATACGGGTACACAGATGGTGACTGATATTGATATTGTTCCTCTACTTCGTCTCGGAAAAATAAATGTCAGACAACAAATATCACCCCCGACCAATCCGTTGGAATGTAAAGATATTAAGTTTTACATTTTGGGGCCTCGGAATTGAGGTTCAGAAGACCAATCAATCGTCCTAAACTGAGGGAGAATCGCAAACGACTAGACAAGACACATCGTGGAAACTGCAAAATGATGGTTGATTTGATATGGTATGGGGATGCCTCCCATTTTATTACAAGCTGAATTTACCATACAAGGTAAGTTGATAGGGACTGGCTTATATTCAGGAGGCGTTCATTCCAGTTTTTGTTATTTCAGTCACTCAATAGTCACAAGAGCACTATTCGTGGCATCGCCAGAACCCACGATTAAAACTTACGCTCACGCTCCCTTTACCCATGGGACAAGTAGAAGCAAATCCGTAATTTCTAATTTGATATACGTGTAGAATTTGATTGGCTATTAACCAATCACAATCGGCGTTACCTAAGCATCTAGGCGGTGTTCAAAACAAAGATGGACGACTTTTCAGTATACGCTTAAATTTGATAAACCAATCTAAAATTAGAAGCTACTTTAGTCCTAAATTCCAGATTTAGCCACGTCTAACGAAGATCTCGCGAGAATACGATATTTCGATAAACGTGTCTCCAAAACTCAAGAGTTCCAACGTTCATAAGAGAACTTTTCATTGGTCCCACAGTTAATGGGAATTCCCAGAAAACGAGGCTCTGTATCGCCGTTGACCCAGGGGTAAAAGTTGAGCTTGTTGAGAATTTAACCTTGCGCATCCGAAGCTGTATTCGTGGATGATATGCTCTGTCCCATCGTTCTAGAGACATGACCTACATTTTTCAGAACAATGCTATCCAGAACATTCTATGGGGACCAATGTATCCGGAACTAAATCCTCTGGGACATTTGTGGGACATTTGTGGGACATTTGTGGGGCATTTGGGGGCGCAGGATTCAATGTCGTGATCGCCTTCCACAAAATGTTTATAACCTGGAAGCGGCATTGTATATTAGCTGCCCACAGAACGATCTCGACGTCTTGTAAAGTGTATGGGAGGGCGACTGGAAGCTGTGATTCAAGTGTTTGGCGGAAGTTCCCGATATTGACTGATTGTGTTTCTGTCGTCACTACACATGTCTGGAAACACCTCGATACCGTTTTGTCAGCATTAAATTTTGAGATTGCATCACACTGCGTTTTCGTTTTTTTCTTGAAATGTCCATGTACATGTTCAGCACAAGTTTCTCACATGTCAGAAAATCTTGGTTGATTGATTGTTTGGTGTTTTACGCCGCACTCAAGATGTTTTTGAAATAACGAATACTTCTACGAAGTGGTTTTACTAAAACACATATGGCATCTCATACTTATTGATTTTAAAGATACAATATATCTTTTACATTTTTTTAAAAATATTCCTAAAATTAAAATAAAAGTTAATTCCTTCCTCCCGGTTAACTATTTCTTTCCTTTCAGACACTCCCTAAGCTCGATTAATGAAGGATTACCTATACAAACAACGATACAAAGCTCTCTTAAAATCTCCTCAAGTCGAGAACTTGATCGTGGCCGTGTCTGGCTGATTTTATAAAATAAATCAACCTTATCTATGCCACATGGTGAGATGATAAAAAGACGCTCTCGGTTATGAAATATCGATGTGCAGTCTATTTTAAGACTCGGTGTTCTTATTAATCAATCTGAATGGAATTATGATGAGGTTCTAAAAAAGGAAACAACCATCTTGTTTTACAAACAATTAAAGGTCCATATTTTCTTTATTCCAACAAGCAGGTTCAATAAAAACCGACAGTTTATGTTACTGTACCTCGACCATTGTTTATTACTCTATCTCGACTCTTGTTTATTACTGTACCTCGACCCTTGTTTATTACTGTACCTCGACTCTTGTTTATTACTGTACCTCGACCCGTGTTTAATACTGTACCTCGACCCGTGTTTAATACTGTACCTCGACTCTTGTTTATTACTGTACCTCGACCCGTGTTTAATACTGTACCTCGACCCGTGTTTAATACTGTACCTCGACTCTTGTTTATTACTGTACCTCGACCCGTGTTTAATACTGTACCTCGACCCTTGTTTATTACTGTACCTCGACCCTTGTTTATTACTGTACCTCGACCCTTGTTTATTACTGTACCTCGACCCTTGTTTATTACTGTACCTCAACCCTTGTTTATTACTGTACCTCGACTCTTGTTTATTACTGTACCTCGACCCTTGTTTATTACTGTACCTCGACCCGTGTTTAATACTGTACCTCGACCCTTGTTTATTACTGTACCTCGACCCTTGTTTATTACTGTACCTCGACCCTTGTTTATTACTGTACCTCGACTCTTGTTTATTACTGTACCTCGACCTGTGTTTAATACTGTACCTCGACCCTTGTTTATTACTGTACCTCGACCCTTGTTTATTACTGTACCTCGACCCTTGTTTATTACTGTACCTCAACCCTTGTTTATTACTGTACCTCGACTCTTGTTTATTACTGTACCTCGACCCTTGTTTATTACTGTACATCGCCGCTTGTTTATTATTGTAC
This sequence comes from Lepidochitona cinerea, assembly GCA_963971465.1. NCBI lineage: Eukaryota > Metazoa > Mollusca > Polyplacophora > Chitonida > Tonicellidae > Lepidochitona > Lepidochitona cinerea. Next base: position 3,209,201 of record OZ020559.1, read on the forward strand.
CTCGACCCTTATTTATTACTCTACCTTGACCCTTGTTTATTACTGTTTACGGTCACCCTAGATTCGGATTGCAATTTCACGACAAATAATTAATTTGATGGTTCGAGGAAAAGGCATGGGATTAGCTAAGCACCTAGATATATGGTCTCCATTAACTTACATTGATTCATATCACACCACCCACACATAAACGGCAAATGTGCCATGGCAAATATGTCATGGCAACTGTGTCATGGCAACTGTGTCATGGCAAATATGTCATGGCAACTGTGTCATGGCGACTGTGTCATAGCAACTGTGTCATTGCAACTGTGCCATGTGAACTGAGCCATGTGAACTGTGCCATGGTACCTGTGTTATGGTAACTGCGTCACGGTAATTGTGCCATGGCAACTGTGCCATAGCAACTGTGCCATGGTTAGTGGAGGTGTACTGTAGAATGCGAGTTTCAAAGCTTTGATGGAAAGTTGAAAATGTGACGTACAAACAGACTATCCTAGAGCAAGGTACACACATGTTACATCTTCTTTCCATCCATTAAAAGTTCCACAAAATATGTTATTGAGGTTTTCAATTCTCTAAGGCTCAGTAATAACCCATAGCACACAAACATATTGCCGAGTATAATTGCTAAAAATGTAATTTTTCAACCGGCGACTGAAAGTGTGTGACAGGGATTCCCTGGCGCAGTAGGTAGAGCGTTGAACGCCCAATCCAAACAACCTTCCACCAATGGGTCGCGGGTTCGAATCTCAGTTTTAAAAAATGAAAAAATTTCTAACTGCGTTTTCACCCGAATGACTTATGTGGGATGGTTGCCAGTTACCCCCTGAAGGTTGTGGGTTTCCTCCATGGATAGTGCCCGGATTCCTCCCAGAATAAAATTGGCAACGAAGCCATATCAGTGAAATAATCTTGAGCGCGGCGTAAAACACCAAACAACGGATCAACCTAAGTGTGTGACATCCTCGTCATTTTGTGAAATAACGGCAAAAGCGCAAAAAACTTGAGGCGGATTATTGATTTGGCCGAGAACTAAAAACGACATTTGAAAATAAGATTAAGACGTTACCGCCTGTAATTGTTTCATATATACAAGACAATAATCAATCGTGCCCACATGCTTACCTCCCCTTCGCTTCAGAACTAAGTCTCGCATGCGAAGATTAACTTCTCTGTTTAGATTGGACAATAATGGACAACCAGTTAACAACCAGTTTCTCGTGACTCTCTATACAATATTCGATTTTCGCCTAGGAATATGTAAGGGAGATGTACAGTGTGTATTTTGGCACGGTGCCAAGGTACACATTCGGTCTGCTGTCAGGATTGCGTGGGAGGATATACCAGAAATGTCAATATCTCTATCTGAACATCTTCAGTTATCAAAAAGGAGCTTTACGAAGACCGCTATATTATTTACGATCGTCCCAATGATTAGATCTCCGAATTCTGACAATCAGTAGATTGGTCTTTAGAATTTCTTAATCATATAATATATCAAACTAAAAATACAAACTTATTAAAACTTTAGATTGTTTATTGGCGGTTCCATCTTAACGATACCAAAGAAAACACATTACAGATAACACAATGTAATGAGAACGGACGATATGGTTTAACAACATAACACATATATAGAAACATTTTGAAATTATGCCTATTGAGAAAATCCCTTTTCTCACTTCCGCTGCAGATACCAAACACAAACGTTTGGAAAGGGAAAGTTTTTGGATTAAAACATTACAAACTATTTATCCTTTGGGTTTGAACTTGGACCCCGGAAGATGTCGTGAAAAAACTATAATACCATTTGTGTTTCAGTATAACAAAGCAAGCATTGCTATGGCCAAGATTATAGTAGAAGAATACAAACTACTTCAAAGTAAACTTACTCGACCTCTGACCCAAAGGCCAGTCATTGCTTATAAAAAGAACAAGAGTTTGAAAGACATACTGGTCTAAATGATATACCTCTTTTTAACACAATTAGAAACTTGTCTCCGTGGTTATTTTAGACAAGAAGATTTTCCCTGTGCCCGTGTGTTTTAGTGCTCATAAATATAGAAACACAAGATATATACAATTGGCGATGTTGAAGCCGAGTCTTGTAAGCTTGTTGCGTAATGAGTGTAAAGGTTTATGTAAAACCCGAATATTTTAAGCCGACAAAGGTATGCAAAAAGTTGCACCACAACAGACAACTCTCGATCGATTTTTAATATACCGACATAGTATCTATACCGACAATTTCTCTTGGACCCCCGAGGTGTCGGTCTTATGGTGTGTTTCCACGGAGCTGCGTTAACGCGTGCGTTAACGGATGCGATTGTTTAACGGATAGGATGAAGTGTTTCCACGGACCTGCGTTAACGCATGCGATCGAGAGTGCGATCTGTCATAAGGTCACGGTCAAAAGTCAAGGTCATATCCCTTACAACATTTTTTTTTCGGTTTGGGGAAAGGATGTGAATAAGTGGACATCTACATAGCCTTTTCATACAAAGTCCATTTATAACACAAACATAAGTCAGTAAAAACGAGTAAAAAAAACTCACTCGGTGTTTTCTGTGGATTTCGATCTGACAGCAAAAGGTCATTGGGGTCGGAAAACCCTTTCAATGACGTCATGATTAGCGAAATCCCTCGTCCGATGCGTTCAAAATGGGACAAGCTCCATTCTCCGTCCGTTAACGCGTGCGTTAAAAAATATCGTACTGACCGTGGAAACACTCTAGCGTATTTCTGTAGTTCCCATTCTTTGGTGAAAATCGCATCCGTCAACGCACGCGTTAACGCAAGTCCGTGGAAACACACCATTAGCAAGTTCTACTGTAGTATCATTCGATAATTTTAGAAGAAACATTCAACCTGTTTTCTTTTCTCTGGCGTCCGTATTTAATTCCTTTTCATTCCTATAACTCTACTCGATTGCATATCCAATTACGTATAAGGAGAGCTCGTTGTGGGGAAATTTGTTGTGAGAAAATCTGTATTCACTCAGCCTTTAGGATCCTTGACCCTGCAGGAAAAATTCGTTGAACACATCACATTCAGTAAAATCTGTTCTTATTTCTGTTCCGAAAGAGAAACCTTTTAGTACATTAAAGGCACACTTGCCGCGAAAATCCAGAAGACTGTTGACATTAAAAACAGTGGACGGTTTTCTGTATTTTTGCCAGACAGAAAAAGTTAAGAACTTTCTATTTTTACCAGAAATTTAAGGTTTTGACATCATTTAGTATTTCTATTTTGAAATGGAAAAAAACAGATTTTGCAGGTACCCGCAATGTAAACAAACTTCGAACTTGAGCGTGTGCAAAAGTACCGTAATGGTTTGAGTCGTGTGGGCGATCTAACGACACAGTATAATTTTACGAACTTTATCTAAGAAATACATACTAACGATCGAGTAAGAGGGACTATAAAAGCCTGCCGAGTGCAAACCGTAGACAAAAACGCTTGAATGAGGGTAATCCAACACTTAAGTTAACCACTGATCGGTGTTGTTGTAATCCAGCTTCGATTCTTCGTTTTTTCAACCTCAATTATACATTCTAATTTAATGTTTAATTTTAGTGGTTTTAGCTGTAGTAAGCTCGTGCAAATTGGCTTTCTTAACAAATGTCAAACAGGCTACGGCGGCAAGTGGGCCTTTACATAATGTATTTTTAATAATATTAATTTTATAGCGTCCTTCCATGGGGATACGGGTACACAGATGGTGACTGATATTGATATTGTTCCTCTACTTCGTCTCGGAAAAATAAATGTCAGACAACAAATATCACCCCCGACCAATCCGTTGGAATGTAAAGATATTAAGTTTTACATTTTGGGGCCTCGGAATTGAGGTTCAGAAGACCAATCAATCGTCCTAAACTGAGGGAGAATCGCAAACGACTAGACAAGACACATCGTGGAAACTGCAAAATGATGGTTGATTTGATATGGTATGGGGATGCCTCCCATTTTATTACAAGCTGAATTTACCATACAAGGTAAGTTGATAGGGACTGGCTTATATTCAGGAGGCGTTCATTCCAGTTTTTGTTATTTCAGTCACTCAATAGTCACAAGAGCACTATTCGTGGCATCGCCAGAACCCACGATTAAAACTTACGCTCACGCTCCCTTTACCCATGGGACAAGTAGAAGCAAATCCGTAATTTCTAATTTGATATACGTGTAGAATTTGATTGGCTATTAACCAATCACAATCGGCGTTACCTAAGCATCTAGGCGGTGTTCAAAACAAAGATGGACGACTTTTCAGTATACGCTTAAATTTGATAAACCAATCTAAAATTAGAAGCTACTTTAGTCCTAAATTCCAGATTTAGCCACGTCTAACGAAGATCTCGCGAGAATACGATATTTCGATAAACGTGTCTCCAAAACTCAAGAGTTCCAACGTTCATAAGAGAACTTTTCATTGGTCCCACAGTTAATGGGAATTCCCAGAAAACGAGGCTCTGTATCGCCGTTGACCCAGGGGTAAAAGTTGAGCTTGTTGAGAATTTAACCTTGCGCATCCGAAGCTGTATTCGTGGATGATATGCTCTGTCCCATCGTTCTAGAGACATGACCTACATTTTTCAGAACAATGCTATCCAGAACATTCTATGGGGACCAATGTATCCGGAACTAAATCCTCTGGGACATTTGTGGGACATTTGTGGGACATTTGTGGGGCATTTGGGGGCGCAGGATTCAATGTCGTGATCGCCTTCCACAAAATGTTTATAACCTGGAAGCGGCATTGTATATTAGCTGCCCACAGAACGATCTCGACGTCTTGTAAAGTGTATGGGAGGGCGACTGGAAGCTGTGATTCAAGTGTTTGACGGAAGTTCCCGATATTGACTGATTGTGTTTCTGTCGTCACTACACATGTCTGGAAACACCTCGATACCGTTTTGTCAGCATTAAATTTTGAGATTGCATCACACTGCGTTTTCGTTTTTTTCTTGAAATGTCCATGTACATGTTCAGCACAAGTTTCTCACATGTCAGGAGATCTTGGTTGATTGATTGATTGATTGGTGTTTTACGCCGCGCTCAAGATTATTTCACTTATATGGCGGCGTTGCCAGTTTTATTGTGGGAGGAAACCGGGCTCTATGCCCGGAGGAAACCGACGACCATCCGTTCGTAGCTGGCAACCATCCCACATGTCATTCGAGTGAAAAAGCAGTTAAAAATTTTTTTGGACTGAGTATGATTCGAACCCGCGACCCATTGGTGGAATAGGAGATCTTGGTATCCTCCATGGATGTTCATCTAACAACCTGTTGTCTTGGTATTCACTGACGCCTGTTTCAAATGTTCATTCTGTATTTAAACTCTGTCTACAATGCATCACCATGTAAAAGAGGATGCTTTGTATATGGTTTCCGACAACAATTTATACATTACAGCTCATTTCAGTATAAAGTTGTACGGAAATGATAAGACGTATTTTTCTTTCATCACGTTGTATTGACATAAGGCTCTGAATATATTCGATACTTATTACCCCCCCCCCCCCCCGTAGTATCCCCCCCCCCCTTTCATCGCTTCCTTAAACATCGTACTACTATAATACTAACATATCTTGATTGCTGGAGTGTTGTTCAGCATTGTTAAACACGCAAAAATGTTTCAGGATGAGATAATAAATAGTTCCCCAAATCGTGTCTAGACATCTAACCAAAAATTGCGCTACATCTATTGTCAACCGATCTGTTTACCGCGGCAGTTCGGGGGATAATTTGGCTCACATGGCTTCATGTGGAGCAGCGTTGGTCATGTGACCTTAAACTGATTCAACAGAACATCCCAGGTTACCCTAACCTTTTAATTTTAACAATAAAATTTGTTGAGCATACAATGTTGGGAGAAACGATAGTCATATCAAGCAAAAAGGACATTAAAGTTAAAACATGGCTGACCGACGACAACTCACATTCCATCTTCCGACTCTGTGTTAAAAATATCCACCATTTTATTGACCATCCAGTAATGGTTGTATGTCTTACATATCCGCTCACTTTCAAGACGTTTTTGTTAAATGTCCTGAAAAGACAAGTGAAACAAAAATAGATGTCCTAGGATGTTTGAGTGTACGAAGCCATGGAGTTGACTGATTGATTGATTGATTGATTGATTGGCATATTCCAGATACATTCAGCTTGTCTCATCGTAGAGACCATCTTAAAGCTCTTGTCGGTTGAAGAGAAATGCCCTACCTACCTCAGCAAAGGTGTAAATGTGGGATATTTTTGAACATATTTCAACAATCAAAATTGCATTATCTGTTGTATTAACCTCGGACAACGTGGCCAACTCTTTTTATTACTAATGATTCAGCAGCTTGTCACAATTCAGGTATCAAAAGTTGGTTATTATCCTAATTTGCATAAATTCATAACTGTCGCCATAGGATAGGCCCTAGTTAAATGGATCCAATACACAATTTCCCATGCACTTCCGCTTTTTGACTTGATTCTTGATTCAACGAAAATAAAGAAAGGGTGTACATGTAGGTAATGCCTAATGTAGGCCTACTATCTCCACGTGGCCTCATATGTGTGAAAGTAATACGCCTGCAGAAGTCCAGAGCTTTTGTTTCTCTCAAAATGTAAGCTTTCTTCGTGTTGACGACTTCATTATCGCTCATAAGGTTGGGACGCACGTTCAACCGTTCTTAATAAAACACCTTAAAGTGGCATGAGCTGCCGAAAGTCACATTTTTTTATAATTTCTAATCGTCACGACAGTAAGAGGCTTTGAAGGCCATCGAAAAACTAAATGTAAATTTGGAATAAGGAAAATCCATCCAGTATGTGGCCGGTACGAACCAAAAACGTGTTCGAAAAGTAAACAAAATTTAAATAACCCGGACTACCATTCATTCATTCTAAGCCAAAGTTAGTTCAAAACAATACTTTATCATAAATTTTTGAGACTAGAAGCACTAGTTATCTGTCTGGAGAAAAATAGCCGATAAATTCAACATTCTGTTTTCTGACAAAATATCAACATTTTGGCAGCTCATGCCACTTAAATAAAACATCTTAAGTAGTAATTTGCAAAACATTTGAACCGTTCCATTTTTAGGTACATGTATACGAAGCGGTTTTCAATACTGATTACCAAAGAAAAATAAAGTTTCTACGTTCATTCAAATTAGATTTATTAATCATCAATCAGCCTCCATCTGAAGTTTTTGTCAGACGAATAGAGATTTATCCGACAGTAAATCACGTGGTTGTCAAGGCGACACAGACAATCCCATGTTTTATTTCCTTTTTACATGGAGCTCTGACGTCATAGCTAAATACTGATTCGGATCGATACAGTGTGGAATAAATCCAATGGCTGTTCAAAACAGGATATCACCTTTGCTTGTCCGGCTTGTTGTTATTACAGTCCACTTTACACTATATATTACAGTAAAAATTCATCTTAAAAATGTCATCGCACTAATCCATAAATCCGGATTATCAATACACTATGATGAAAGTAACATTTCAAACAATAAATGAGAGATGCTCTAATATAAATATTTGTTGACCGAACTCGGAGCCAAAATTTTTTTTTTTCAAAAAGTAAGAAAACAACGAAAACGAACGTTCATATTTTTTGTCCAAGTTTCCTCTGAACACAACTTTTAAAATAGGGGCTAATTTCTGATATTGGTTTAAACGAAAACATGTTTTCACATGTGAATGAAATTTAGTTGAAACCGAATAACTTGTTGTTCGTCATTAAAAACACACCTACATGTATCACGCAACCATACATAGAAAATAATCTTAAAATGGGGTTCATAGTTTTCGATAAATTTCGCGAAATTGTCAAGAAATTATGAGGGAGTGTACAATGGAAAAATACTGGGGGCAAATTAGTTTAAATCGTGTTACAGGTCCCAGTGATTTGTTTGTTAATTTGTTACTGGTATTAGAAGGCATGTAGTTTCAGGGCGTTTTTATCCACCAGTTTTTCCAGGACAAACGGGAGTTTTCTGCTCGAGTTTGGCAATGGACGTGACAACGAAGACGCCAGCGAATGTGCATGGAAACAGTACCTAGATGTTCATTTCTTAAGGACCGACTGACCGACCAAGGAACGTTGTACGGTTGTTAATCCATCGATATTCTGCTTCTATCGATTTCCAATTAAGCTCCTCTGGGTAATAAATCCTTTTTACTTGAGAGAATCAGGGTCACATCCCGGAGGACATCCGATGGTATCCGTAAATAAACTGAAGTTATCTTTGGTCTTCAGCCGGCAACCTTTAACAATCCATCATTCCTTACCTAGTTCCATCTAATCATTCGTTGTTTTCCTATCAAAACCGAACTACTTCACCAACCACCAACTACCCCAACTACCAACTACTCAAAACCCTCTACTACCACAACTACCCCAACCACCAACAACCATAAATCCTCTACTTCCACAACTACCCCAACCACCAACTACTTCAAACCCTCTACTGCCCCAACTACCCCAACCACCAACTACCCCCAACCCCCTACTACCCCAAACCCTCTACTACCCCAACCACCAACTACCCCAAACCCTCTAATACCCCAACTACCCAGAACCACCAACTACTCCATACTCTCTACTACCCCAACTACCCCAAGCCTTCCAACTACCCCACACCCTCTACTACCCCAACTACCAGCTGCTCCAAACCCTCTGCTACCCCAACTACACCAACCACCAACCACCCCAAACCTTCCAACTACCCTAAACCTTCCAACTGCCCCACACCCTCTACTACCCCAACGATCAGCTACTCCAAACCCTCTACTACCCCAACCACCAACTACCCCAAACCCTCTAATACCCCAACTACCCAGAACCACCAACTACTCCATACTCTCTACTACCCCAACTACCCCAAGCCTTCCAACTACCCCACACCCTCTACTACCCCAACTACCAGCTGCTCCAAACCCTCTGCTACCCCAACTACACCAACCACCAACTACCCCAAACCTTCCAACTACCCTAAACCTTCCAACTGCCCCACACCCTCTACTACCCCAACGATCAGCTACTCCAAACCCTCTACTACCCCAACCACCAACTACCCCAAACCCTCTAATACCCCAACTACCCAGAACCACCAACTACTCCATACTCTCTACTACCCCAACTACCCCAAGCCTTCCAACTACCCCACACCCTCTACTACCCCAACTACCAGCTGCTCCAAACCCTCTGCTACCCCAACTACACCAACCACCAACTACCCCAAACCTTCCAACTACCCTAAACCTTCCAACTGCCCCACACCCTCTACTACCCCAACGATCAGCTACTCCAAACCCTCTACTATCCCAACCACCAACTACCCCAAACCTTCCAACTATCCTAAACCTCCCAACTACCCCACACCCTCTACTACCCCAACTACCAGCTACTCCAAACGCTCTACTACCCCAACCACCAACTACCCCAAACCCTCCAACTACCCCACACCCTCTACTACCCCAACGATCAGCTACTCCAAACCCTCTACTACCCCAACCACCAACTACCCCAAACCTCCCAACTACCCTAAACCTCCCAACTACCCTAAACCTCCCAACTACCCCAAACCCTCCAACTACCCCAAACCCTCCAACTACCCCAAACCCTCCAAGTACCCCGAACCTCCCAACTATCCCAAACCCCCAACTACCCCAAACCTCCCAACTACCCCAAACCTTCCAACTACCCCAAACCTTCCAACTACCCCAAACCACCCAAGTACCCCAAACCTCCCAACTACCCAAACCTCCCAACTACCCCAAACCCCCCAACAACCCCAAACCTCCCAACTACCCCAAACCCTCCAACTACCCCAAAACCTCCCAACTACCCCAAACCACCCAAGTACCCCAAACCTCCCAACTACCCCAAACCTCCCAACTACCCCAAACCACCCAACTACCCCAAACCCTCCAACTACCCCAAACCCTCCAAGTACCCCGAACCTCCCAACTATCCCAAACCTCCCAACTACCCCAAACCTCCCAACTACCCCAAACCTCCCAACTACCCCAAACCTCCCAACTACCCCAAACCTCCCAACTACCCCAAACCCTCCAACTACCCCAAACCCTCCAAGTACCCCGAACCTCCCGACTATCCCAAACCTCCCAACTACCCCAAACCTCCCAACTACCCCAAACCTCCCAACTACCCCAAACCTCCCAACTACCCCAAACCTCCCAACTACCCCAAACCTCCCAACTACCCTAAACCTCCCAACCCTCCCCCCAACTACCCCAAACCTTCTACTACCCCGACTACCTCAAACCTCCCAACTACCCCAAACCTCCCAACTACTCCAAACCTCCCAACTACCCCAAACCTCCCAACTACTTCAAACCCCCCAGAAACCCGATGTCATTAAAATAGCAAAGACAATACTTGTTGTAACGTGTATATGAGTATATCGATAATGTAAAGCCCTGCTGGTTTTAAAATAAAAATTCAATCAGGCGGGTTTCCTGCTATCTTTCGACAACATGGCGCCTGGGGATGAGACTGAGATTCCAGTAGCTGTAAGAATGTTATCCGGTGGCTGACCTGGTTCATTAATTCGAACTTATCGACGTCCTGATGAAGACGGGGTAATTACGGGGACGGAAATCCATCCGGATAACATGACTGCTCCGTGAAAACTCGGAGGAAATCGGATTTTTAACAAAGCCAGCTCGGGTCAGTTTGCCTTGAAATGTCAACTTCCATTGCCAACAACGGCCATACTCAAAGGAGACCCCCAAATTTTCTCGAAAACTTGGCACTAATAGTTTCATCGGATTCTTATGTTTTCTCTTAATTGTTCCACAGCATGAATGTTGGGCTAGATTGCTACAGAGTAAACACGAAGAGAACAGTAAAACAAAAACCAACTATCTGAGAGTCCCGGGGTTTTCGAGGAGCGCTTTTGATAATGTATGGATTGACTGATTGATTGTTTGGTGTTTTACGCCGCACTCAAGATTATTTCACTTATATGGCGGCGTTACCAGTTTTATTGTGGGAGGAAACCGGGCTCTATGTCCGGAGGAGATACTGTAGGACAGTCCCCAGGTATTCAGCAATAAATGAGACAAACTCAAATGAGGCGATAATATCGTCTTGGTCTTGATTGAGGGGGATCTCAAAATGGGACTCATCCCTCCCATTCCACACACACCCACACACACCCTACTGCAATAGCTACAATGATTTGAGCATGGCATTTTCCACCTAATAAAGCCTAAAATTGACCGATTGCTTGATGACGTCACATGGAATTTACGCGCAAAGCATTTCGGGAGATGACGGATGATTACATAATTTTCCAAAATGGTACAAGGAATAACAATGTATCAAGAAGACATACAAGGCGCAACAACACCAGAAAAATGCGTGGATAAAAACACGTTATGCCATCAATGTTTTCCAAAAAAAGTGACGTACTGGTAACCAAAATGGCGAACTGAGGTACATAGTTTACCCAGAAAGTTCTGCGTAAATATATGTGACGTCATCAGGCTCGGCGGTAATTCCACTTCATATAAGAAATAGTCTTAAATCTTAAATCCAATAAAAGAAATAAAAAATGGATTAGTCTTGTACATGAGATACCAAATGTAGTCTATATGATACCATGGTGCTTCCTGTCCGATTTCCGTTGGGTTGAACATTTCCTACCACTCCGGGTTTAACGCTGCAATGAATTAATTAACCTCAGTATTTTTTAAAGGTCAATTGGAATCTATGGCTAAGGACTTGTATAATTACTTCAAAATAAATGACCATTTCCGCTAACAGCTGTGTCTAAAAACCTTTCTCTGAACGATTCAAAACAACCGCCTTGTATATTCTTAGTTGAGGTCGAGCTGTTTTTCTTTTTACAAAAATAAACGTCCAATGAAGGGGGTGAAATAAGAGATATATCAACTGATAGAACATTTTACTATATATATATACTCATATATCTTCTTAAGACGTGAGAAAGTATTATTGGCTTGTTTCAACGTCGACACAAGCAACGCTAGGACAACGGCTTCTTAAAGGGCGGTGGACATATAAATGTATTGGATTAAACTGAAGAAACCAGCGCAAGTAAACGTTTAGCATTAATATAAATGAACTCCAAGGGAAATAAACTCCCCTTCATTAGCCTGACAACCATCCCACTCCTCTGGGGCCTCGTTTACTCAAGCCTTGCAACCATCCCACTCCGCTGGGGCCTCTCGTCTCAAGTGCAACTATCCCACTCTTCTGGGGCCTCGTTAACTCAAGCCTGACAACCATCCCAGCCCTCTGGTGCCTCGTTAACTCAGGCCTGACAACCACCCCACTCCGACGGGGTCTCGTTAACTCAGGCCTGACAGCCATCCCACTCCTCTGGGGCCTCGGTCACTCAAGCCTGACAACCATCTCACTCCTCTGGGGCCCCGTTAACTGGAGCCTGACAACCATCCCGCTCCTCTGGGGCCTCGGTCACTCAAGCCTGACAACCATCTCACTCCTCTGGGGCCCCGTTAACTCGAGCCTGACAACCATCCCGCTCCTCTGGGGCCTCGTTAACTCAAGTCTGACAACCATCCCACTCCTCGGGGGCCTCGTTAACTCAAGCCTGACTACCATCCAACTCTGATGGGGCCTCGTTAACTCAAGCCTGACAACCATCCCACTCCTCTGGGGCCTCGTTAACTCAGTCCTGACAACCATCCCACTCCTCCGGGGCCTCGTTAACTCAAGCCTGACTACCATCCAACTCTGATGGGGCCTCGTTAACTCAAGCCTGACAACGATCCCACTCCTCTGGGGCCTCGTTAACTCAAGCCTGACATCGCCCCCCCCCCCCTACTTCCGCTGGGGCCTCACCTCAAACCTGACAACCATCTCACTTCGCTGGGGCCTCGTTAACTCAGGCCTGACAACCACCCCACTCCGCTGCGGCGGCCTCAATTATCAAGTTTGACAACCATCCCACTCATCTGGGGCCTCGTTAACTCAAGCCTGACAACCATCCCAGCCCTCTGGTGCCTCGTTAACTCAAGCCTGACAACCATCCCAGTCCTCTGGTGCCTCGTTAACTCAAGCCTGACAACCATCCCAGCCCTCTGGTGCCTCGTTAACTCAAGCCTGACAACCATCCCAGCCCTCTGGTGCCTCGTTAACTCAAGCCTGACAACCATCCCAGCCCTCTGGTGCCTCGTTAACTCAAGCCTGACAACCATCCCAGCCCTCTGGTGCCGCGTTAACTCAAGCCTGACAACCATCCCAGCCCTCTGGTGCCTCGTTAACTCAAGCCTGACAACCATCCCAGCCCTCTGGTGCCTCGTTAACTCAAGCCTGACAAACATCCCAGCCCTCTGGTGCCTCGTTAACTCAAGCCTGACAACCATCCTAACCCTCTGGTGCCTCGTTAACTCAAGCCTGACAACCATCCCAGCCCTCTGGTGCCTCGTTAACTCAAGCCTGACAACCATCCCAGCCCTCTGGTGCCTCGTTAACTCAAGCCTGACAACCATCCCAGCCCTCTGGTGCCTCGTTAACTCAAGTCGGACAACCATCCCACTCCACTGGGGCCTCTTTAACTCAGGCCTCACAACCATCCCACTCCGCTGGGGCCTCGTTAATCAAGCTTGACAACCATCCCACTCCTCTGGGTCCTCGTTAACTCAGGCTTGACAACCATCCCACTCCTCTGGGTCCTCGTTAACTCAGGCCTGACAACCATCCCACTCCGCTCCGGCCTCGTTAACTCAGGCCTGACAACCATCCCACTCCGCTCCGGCCTCGTTAACTCAGGCCTGACAACCACCCCATTCCCATGGGGCCTCGTTAACTCAAGCCGGATAACCATCCCCACTCGTAAATTCAGTTGATAGAGCGATAGACGTTTACACCGACGCGATCCTTACATCGATGTGTCGCACGTTTGAAACCGTATGTTCGATTGCCCAATGTGGACGGGTTGTCAGAGACGTTCTGGGGTTTGTTTTTCGGACAAAGGTTCAGATCCACTAACCCATCCATTATTTACTATACCAAATTGTATATTTAAATATGAAATGGTTTGATGGTGAAATAAAGATTCAAATCAATTCAATAGATTTATAGTGTCATTTAGAAAGTGGGTATAAGAGTAGTCTCCTTATGTTGGGAATTACACTTGATGTGTGTCATATTCTGAGACTCGGGTTCGATTCCTGTTTCGGGCGTCACCCAAAAGTCGGTGCCAATTTTGAAGAAATTGTAATCCCCAAAATAACGAGAATACAATTCAATTCAACATAGCTTGACAACGACCTCAACGTAAGTGGAATAAATTTGAATATGGCATACAACGTCAATAAACCGGGGCCTCGGTAGCTTAATCGGTAGAGCGATAGTCCTTCAGTCTGACCCAGGACTTCCATCGACGCAGCTAAGACCACTCAGACCAAATACAAAGTGAAAATTTCTGAGTGGATTTTCACTCGATCGCCGTTTATGAATAAGTTGCCAGGTACTTGCTGAAGGTCAGGGGTTTCCTCCGGGCAATGAGCCCAAGTGAAATATTCTTAAATGCAGCATTAACATCAATCTAAAGTTACATGTATTAGAGTGACATGATCATAAGATTAAATACCAAATGTAAGAGATATATTCAGTGGCAATTCTTCACAAAAGACATTTTTGTTTTTTTGGACAAAAAAATAACGGACTTTCACTATGACTTATTTTTCCCAATTTTAAACATTAGACTGTATTTGTCATTGCTCTAAGGGAGATAACCGTATATTATGGAAGTGCCAGTTATCTGCCCTTTCAGGCCGTCGTCGAAATGCATGGGTTATTGCACTTTTTATTGAGTTATTTTTTCAAATATAACATGTTGTTTAATATTTTGAGATGATTGTTCTTTGATTATGCTTCTCAACTTTCTTTAAAGATGCATGAGCTGCCAAAATGTGTTAAAACAGAATGTTGAAATTATTGGCTATTTTTCTCAAGACGTATCATTCAGAAGCTTTTTAGTGCTTCAAGTCTTGAGAATGAACGATAAAGTATTGTTTTGAACCAAGTACATATTCAACTAGACATGATCCAATTATAGACTACATCAACACTGTACACAAAAGAGAATCATAGAAAAAAATGTACATTACATAACAAGTGATTCTCTTTTGTTTGTAGTGTTGGTCTATTATTTTGTCATGTCCCGTTGACTACGTACTGAATAAAAAATACTAAAAAAAACTGTGCTAAAATAAAGTTGGGAAGCGTTATCAGAGAGCGATGTACTGACTCGGCACCCATTTTCACAAGGCTTTCTAATAGATGGTCTATCGGATACGATCTCACACCGTAAACCACTTATTTATATGTCATTTATATGATGCTCCATGGGACCCCGTCCGATAAAATTGCCTGTTGTTTCCGTCCCTTGAGCTGACGATTCCACGAAATCGTCTTGATAAACCAAATAACAAATAAAGCCCAGCCGACCTAACGGTTTTGGGGATCGCTGACGGGATGACTTAAACACAAAACAGAATTAAGTCAGTATTAAACAGAGTAATCTTGATAGTTTTGTCAAATTTCTAAATTTCGCCGTCAGGGTCCTAGGCGTATTATATTTTGATTAATTGATTGATGTTTTACACACACCTCAAGATTATTTAACTTATATGGCAGCTTTGCCAGGTTTAGTGGGGGAGGAAACAAGGCTCATTGTCCGAAGGAAACCCCCGACCTTCGGCGAGTACCTCTTCCACGTACGGCGACCAAGTCAAAATCCACTTTTCAATTTTTATTTGTTCTGAGTGTGATTCGAACCCGAACCGCATCGATGGAAGGTCTTTTAGGGACTAAAGGGCGATCGCTCTAACCAACTGGACAGGACCAGTCTACATCAGAATAATAATATATAGCCATCAATTTTTCTTTTTTATTCTTTCTCATCGTTATTCTGCATTCACGGCCCGTGGGGATGTGCATGCAGTCTCCATGATTTGTCTTTTTAAAAGATACAACCAACATTTTCATTCCAAAATCCGACGGACTCTACAAGTGAGGAATTGTCTCGTGTGCGTCGTAAAACATCAATCAATCAGTCAATTCAATTACGGATGAGTAGTGGATTTGCACCTGTGGCCCAAGGCAACATATTCGTACCAGTGACGGCGATGTTGTTTAAACAAGGAGAAATATTCAGAATATGTTTTCGTTGTTGGATTTACACAACGGGACTTTTTGTTAAAACTCAAGACTCATAACGTAGTTTTAAATATTATCTTCATTTTGTAAGTGTAAGCTTGTCACGTTATCCGTTTATTGTGGAATTGTGCTATTATTTGTCTTTATAATATATATTTTTGAAATCAATTGCTTGGTATTTGGTTTCAGTATATTAATACCGATTGTGTTGTTTATATTTTGGAGCAGACGACATACTTGATATTGCATGCAGATTCCGAACAAAAATACCAGTATTTTAGGTTAAACGAGTTTTCCATGTGAACGCGTTGGTAAAATGTGCCAAAAAGGCATTTTTGAAAAAAAAAACCTACTCATCGTTTAATTAAGCAAGGCCGAATGTGCTATTTAAAAAAGTAGTGTCTTTAAAATGATTGATTGATTGTTTGGTGTTTTAAAGGAAGGGTCCATTTTAGCGTTTCACTAGTGTGTTCTGAAAGAGCAGTGTTTCCTGAGTCTAAAACAGCAATCCAATAAATTTTTCGTTGATTTGTTAGCGAGTAACGAACATTTGAAAAGTCCGTGGTCGCAGGCATTCGATCGCCATGAGCCCGTTCTTCGGCGCATCCATTTTCCCCGTATTTTTGCCCAATCAAATTCGAGCACCGGGCCGACCTTTGACCTGATCTAGTAAGCCAATGATTTGGCAGAGAAATGACGGGGGTTAATTCGCTGACATTGTTCTAAAAATAAAGTCTCCCACAATCCTCGGCGTTTGTTTATTCGCTTAACTCTGTCGCCATGTTTCTACGTCTAAAACTACCTCCACACAGAAGAGTGGATCTAAAAATAGCGGCCCTCATATGATGCAATAGACAAGCCAGGAAAATGGCGACACTGATAAGAACCAGAGGGTGACACTAGTCAATACCAGTTTACTAATTTCAGGGTATTTTGCGGTAAGAGTCGTTATGTGCATTAAGGGTTTTGGTGGGCATTCTGCTAGTTAGGTTGTGTCTATTTCTGGAGTTTTCTATCCCTTTTTAAGTCGCACTCAAGAATATTTCACTTATATGGCGGTGTTGCCAGTTTTATTGTGGAGGAAACCGGGCTCTATGCCCGAAGGAAACCCACGACCTTCCGGTGGTAACTGGCAACCGTCCCACATAGGTCGTTCGAGTGAAAACCCAGTCAGTTTTTTTGGACTGAGTGGGATTCGAACCCGCGACCCATTGGCAGAAGGTTCTTCGGATTGAGCGTCTAACGCTCTACCTGGTGAGCCACGGAGGCCCCGTCTTTAAAATGGAACATCGGTGTTTAACATCAATAAACACCAGTGTTTCCATATAACACTTTTAAACCGTTACAAGTTGATAAAGTGTACATACGTCTGTTCCTACTTTTTACAGTGTGTGCTTCACATTACGTATGTGTTGTTTTAGTTAGCATTTATACTCATGTTTTCAAATATTACCTTCAATTGCACTTAATAAAGACATCGGCACTGGTGTCTCAAATTCGTGTTGTTCACAAACACTTACTCTGTGGTAACGCCTTAATCATTCCCAATTAGAACGGAACGGAAAGAGAGTTTCAAATATACTTAGGATGCTCTTTTTGATAAAACTAGTTTATTATGTTTCAAAGAAATATAAGCTATATTTGGCAGCTTGTGTTACTTTAATCATTTGGTACCCTACGTGGATACATATATGGTTCATTGTTAAAGACATCGTCCGGAACAATCGTGTGCCAAACCATTCTTACCTAACATGGGCAACGAATAGTCTATACTAGCTCCTGTGTAAAATAAAAGGCTATAGATTGGTTTGGACATAATGGGATTCGAACCCACAACCTACAATGTTTGAACAAGATGGGATTCGAACCCACAACCTACAATGTTTGAACAGAATGGAATTCGAACCCACAACCCACAAGGTTTGGACAGAATGGGATTCGAACCCACAACCTACAATGTTTGAACAGAATGGGATTCGAACCCACAACCTACAATGTTTGAACAGAATGGAATTCGAACCCACAACCCACAAGGTTTGGACAGAATGGGATTCGAACCCACAACCCACAATGTTTGGACAGAATGGGATTCTAGCCCACAACCTACAATGTTTGAACAGAATGGGATTCGAACCCACAATGTTTAGACAGAGTGGGATTCGAACCCACAACCCACAATGTTTGGACAGAATGGGATTCGAACCCACAATGTTTGGACTAAATGGGATTCGAACCCTCAAACCAGAATGTTTAGACAGAATGGGATTCGAACCCACAATGTTTGGACTAAATGGGATTCGAACCCTCAAACCAGAATGTTTAGACAGAATGGGATTCGAACCCACAACCCACAATGTTTGGACAGAATGTGATTCGAACCCCCCACCCAGAATGTGTGGACAGAGTGAGATTCGAACCCGAAGTTTCCCGATAGAGAGCCTATAGAATTATTGCATCGATCCGAGACCCTGTATTTGATAGTAATGAATTTAATTTGTAATTCTTCACTGGTTTGACCTACAGCTAGATAATAAAGGAGTGGGGGTGGGGTGGACGCAAGTTAAAGTGTCAAATATATAGGGGGAATTTCGCTAAAACAGAATTAGCTTATTATTCGTGGTTTTTGTTGAGAAGTTCGAAATAGGTCAATATTGGGTATGTACATTAAGGCAACATAGATAATGTACTCCTACATCCAGTCGATTTGAATTATATCCGTTATTTGCACATACATTGCGTTCCTACGGGTAACGACTTTACCGATATTTTTTGTCCCTACGTCAATATTTTAGTTTATCAAAGGGCTCCAAAGACTCAAATTCTCAAAATTATCAAAAATCCGAACTTGGGCAGATCGTGCCACTTTAGAGCCGATTTGGAAACAGATAGTGATCTAAGTTTTAAAAACAAAGCGAACCATATTTCTACTGATCGAAATCCTCCAATGAATTGCCTTTCAGCTGCATGTTTAGTTAAGGAGAAAAACCAATCCGACAGGTTTTTCTTTACAGTTCCCGTCCCTGGAATTTAGTTAATGAGACCTTGTCTTATTCACATGCAAATATCTAACCGCAAACTGTTCACAGTTCTGACTATATAAGACGAAGCACATGGAGTACTCGGCCACTTCACGAAAGCTCTTGCAGTTGTTCCATTCTCTCTGCAAACTACTCAGGTCTTTCCCTTACATGTGTTTCTTTGACTTGCAAACAATTTTGTATAGCAATATTTTCAAACCCTGCATAAAGCATGCCATTTTTTAACCTTGTTAGGCCTAATCGTTTACTTCGATTCTACGGCAACCATGTTTTTTTTCTAAACATAATTTATTCGTGCACGGTAAGCTAGAAGCTTATTGCATGCAACAATTCGTACAGAATGTAGTAGAAAGGTAACTCCGAATAAATTTAACAAACGCATATTCGGAGTTACCTTGCTACTACATTATGCGAAGCTATTCAGTGGATCAACAAGTTAATTCGTACGGAAATTGGCAACATATGAAAAACTATTGAAGTTGAACCATTTTTCAATTTATTCATATAGGCTTAGTTAGTTTGTTTGATCAACCTATTGTGTAATATTTTCAGCGGTAATGATGCGTTGGTTGGTATTATCCATGTTGTTGATAGCGGTTAACGCCTTCACCACCCCACCAGCCCCCGTGACCCCCACCCAAACCATGGAATTTCCCCAAGAGGCAAGCGAGGTAGCTGGATTGGCAGGTCAGTAGGTTTACATCGGTGTAGACAGTATGTACAGTTGAGGGTTTATGAAGATTTTAGTTCAAAATACTAACACCAATGGGTCGCGGGTTCGAATCCCACTCAGTCCAAAACAAATGGGAACATTTTCTGACTGGGTTTTCACTCGAACGACCTATGTGGCATGGTTGCCAGTTACCAACGGAATGTGAGTTTCCTCCCACAATAAAACTGGCAACGCCAGCATGTAAGTGAAATAATCTTGAGCGCGGTGTAAAACACCAATCAATCAAAACATTAAATATAGTGCTAGTTGTGCTCATACCCCCCCCCCCCCCACCCCGCGGTTAATTGATTTTTGTTCCTGGATGCATCCCCCCCCCCCCTATAAACGAGTCTCCGTTTTAAGTTTCCTTCAGTCTATTACTGATTTATTCGCATTGCGTAAATTTTTGCTCGAACCAATTTAACCTAACCAATTCAAGTCTTTCAACGCTTTCTATCCTTGCAGAAATTCGCCGTTATGGTTTGACGGACGTCCTTGTTCCAGAAGCCCGTAGGCTAAGGCAACAGTACTTAGACGCCGTGGCGGCTGCGGAAAACTCTGTGGGATGCGCGACGCCCGTAAACCCAGAGTATGAAGCCTGTGCTAGTTGTGTTAGTCAGCGATGTTTGGGCAGGTACGATAATTGTGTTTGTTTAGTGAGGTGGGTCTCTTAAATATTTCACTGGGATTGGTTGTTATTTTTACCGGGAAGTGGTTTCCTTCAGTCGCAAATCTCCCTTTCATCCCAAACTACCAATGCCTCAACGCTGCCATATGCCGCAAGTCGCATTGCTTAATGGTGAAAATTATCAATGAACCGTTGTGGAAGACGTCTGGCTACTTTTTAAAAGGTAAATCCACCGATTTAAAAAAAAAGATTCCAGTTGCATCTTTTTATTGTTTTGACGATCCCTCCAACGTAATTTGCTTGTTCTTCAGGGCGGCTCATATATGCTCAACCAATCGTTATTTTGATGCCAAGGCGATCATTGAGAAGTTCTTGGCGACCATACTACCAACAGTTGTCTTCCCAGAGGGCCCGAATCTGTCGGCAGATGAAGCCCTGGCGGCTTTTGATGCATTTCTCGCCGGGAATGACCTCCGACGTAAGTGGTTTCTGTAATGACTGCCACTACCATAACCCTTATTTCCAAGTCTGTTCCAATTTTGTTAATTGACCAACTTTTTAATGAACCGCTCAGTTGAAATATAATCTAACCTGTTCAGAACCAACACGTGGGGGATTGACAAGAAAACTTATTTTTTCTACACTCAAAATCAGTTCAAAAAAACTATTTTTTTTTAATCGATAAAGATGCGTTTTTCCTGCTAAAAAAACTTTTGAAAGTAGACTTTTAAGATTACCTTTTTTTTAAGACTTCCACTGAGCCCTCGGTTTTTACAAATTCGTATATTCAGTAATTCACGTTATTCTATTTTACCCAGTTAAGCGCGCTGCAGCAGTAAGCGAGCCATACTGTCCAGAGTTGCGTACAAACGACACGGCTTGTGCTTTCTACCTGGTCGAATGTGAATGTGCCCCAGGTAAATATTTCTAACTTACTAAGTGGCATGAGCTGCCAAATTCACTTTTTCATGATTTCCGCAACAGTAAGGCGTTGAAAGCCGTGGATTTAGTTCAAAACAATACTTTATCGTACATTTTCGAGACTAAAAGCACTAAAATGCTTCTGAATTATAGGTCTTGAGAAAAATAGCCAATAATTTCAACATTCTGTTTTAACGTCAAAATATCACCATTTTGGTAGCTCGTGCCACTTTAAATAATCTTTCGTAAAAACCAATGGATATTTAAGTGACCTAAAATCAAAGCTTATGAACTTGACTCTTCTCCCTTTCTATTTCAGTTTGTGTAACCACTTTGCGAGCTCTGGAAGCTAAGAAACGGTTTGAGTTTGCCGTACCTGGTTTCCTAAGCGGTTACCAAGTCCAAATGGTAAATCATAACTCTACAATTACTAAGTGTCGGCAGGTGCCAAAATTCATACTCTATTCAGTTCGATTATTGAAACTAGTTAAATGTTTGAAGTAATTTTAAAAGCTATGGATTGCCAATAAAAATAATAACGTTAGTAAATCTAACTCGTGCGAAACTATGTCTGCTACATTCATATAACATTCATTATTTGTCACAAAACTTGGTATCTACGTACGGCAAGCTGTTATTTTCTACTTGAAATTAGATTGACTTTCTATTCCAACAAATTGTAGCCCCTCTATTTGGCAGCCCGTGGCACTAAAGCTTAAAGTGATGCAATAAAATACACGGAACTTTTATTTTAACAAAATTTTATAATTTTTTATACCTTTTTTGCAAGTCTTCTGGTTACGTTTGAGCAAAATTTTTAAAACTGCATTGTTAGACAATCAATCGGAGGCCTGGATGTCTAATCCTGTATTGCTAATCCAGAATTATTTGTCCTTTTTTAAGTTATGCAAAGAGCCTTAACTGACATCGTGGAGAATTTTTTCACCAGTACATGTAATTGTTGGTTTTTAAAATAACGTGATGTGAATAGGTTTCAACTGTTAACGCAAAAGGAATTTTACAATAAACATGGTAGGCAACTCAACTAAATGGATTTCCTGGTCTTTTAATATGCTTTCATTCTGCCTTTCTTTTAGTTCATGTTGGACCTTAACACTTTTGACGAGGCAGAGGGCGGGTTTATGAAAACCAAGGCCCGGGTTGAAATCGCAGGGCAAACGTTGGAATTCTTCGTGGATCGTCCTGCGCTGCCGTATGCTGCAGCAGACATGGGTCCCATCGTCGCCCGTCAAGCCTTGGATGAGTACTACAGACAAAACCCGTCCAGGAACTCCGACCTCTCCCAGGTCACCGGATGAGGATGCTACGTTATCCCGATGGAAAATATAAGCCGGGTTCTACGAGCCGCAACCAACGTAAAGCCGAATATCGATCTAATTAAAACCAATATAATCAGATCGACTTTCGATTACCGCATGTAAAATGATGTCAATAAAATTTTGACATTCATTAATGTCCTGTATTTAGTTTATTGTTTTCCCCGCAAAGATCCGAATTATCAGATTCCTTCAAAAGTGGTTAAAACGTAGCCATAAATACTGGTCACTCTCCGAGCAAAAACAATAAACTTCCCCACTCTACAAATATTCTTTTCCCACGCTGACCGCAGGATTGGGAATTTTACTTGTAAATTCCTTTGTTTTTTAAGGATACAACTCTACCTGGGTAGGCTGCGAAGGCTTTTTTTGTGGCTGCGCTTATGGTGTCTTCTCGGCTGTTTACGGTCTGAAATTCACAAAAAAAAATACAGATCGACTTGCAGTCTTTCGTCTGAAATTTATCACTTAATATTCTAATCCGTAGATCAACCGCGAATCACGGCAAACTTTAAGTAGTTTCCTTTTTAAGGCTGACCAAAATCCAGTTTACAGCTTATGGCGTATTCGACTGATTCTCGGAGCAAAACAATTTGCGTTCTGCCAAGAACAGGACTAACTTAAAGTTGTCTCACTTGTCTCCGTTTCCTCTATTCGCCAAATTCGAAGTAACACGTGTGGCACTTTTCTAAAGATTGGACGAAATCGTGATCATGCGGGGATATTAGCGACTACCCGTCGTTTTTGGTGACTTATGGCGCAGAAGTCTTCAAAATGACAATATGTGGAATGGATTTAATCTGATTCTTCAATGGTTAGATGCCGGTTTTGAAAACAGCAACGTCGTGATGGAAATCTGTGACCGGACAAGCATAGCGCTAATTTCGACTTTCTTCTTTCCTCTGTCCGACAAAAGCTTAACATCGATACGGCGCGGTTTTGAATCGCACTCGGACCAAACAAAAATTAAACAAATAAAAAATGGAATTTTGACTATCGGTGTATATAGGAGTCTTTTTTTTTTTGTGGCATGAGCTGTCAAAATATTGATATTTTGACGTTAAAACAGAATGTTGAAATTATTGGCCAGTTTTCTCAAGACGTATAATTCAGAAGCTTTTTAGTGCTTATCTTGAAAATGTACGATCAAGTATTGTTTTGAACTAACTTTGGCTTAGAATGAATGGTCGTCCCGGTTATTTAAATTTTGTTTACTTTTCGAACACGTTTTCGGTTCGTACAGGCTACATACTGTATGGATTTTCCTCATTCGAACGCCAATCATTAGCCTTTTCGATGGCCTTCAAAGCCCCTTTCTGTCGAAGATCAGAAATTATGAAAAAATTTTGAATTTTGACAGCTCATGCCACTTTAAACAAAATTTGATTTCAATGAAATCAAATTGGAGTGGTGAACAGGCCTACGTTGCCAGGTCTCATTTTGTGCGGCGTCGGCGTCCGGATTGATATCTGTGCAATACTTTGAAAACCACTTACTGGATTTGAAAAATAAATAAATGTGGAATTAATTACCTTAATACCCCACTCACGTTTGACTTTCGCTAATATCCGCGCAAATTTAGTTATTTTACAGGCTTTTGATTGGCTAATAATAGATAATTTAGTACATAATAGTTAATTACTTTTAATTTATTCCCAGCAAAATGTTGACTTTTGCTTAAAATTGGTGCATATTTAATTACTGTACAGACTGATTTGTTAATAGGATACTGTTTCTCATTTGCATTACAACAATTTAATTACTGTAGTGTATAATACATGTATTAAGATTTTACTCTTTAGACAACCAACAATTAAACAATTAAACCGTTCGGTCAAGCTTCCATTTGCAAGAAAGCCTCCGTAGCCAACTGCATGGGTTGGACCCTTGTCGGGCCAAACTTTTCATTATGGATGTTCTTGCAAAAAATCAACTGACTATAATATACACAAAGAAAAAAGTTAAGCACCCCCCTGGAAAGTGCACCGATAGATAAAATCATTGGTGTAGGGAGATTGTTGGCAAACTGATGTTGCAGAAACGATTGTGATCATAACGGGTAACATTCTGGCGACAAGGAATCGCCAGTAACGGCAATAAGCTATACAATTCATTTGGGATATCGTTAGCCAAATCAAAAGTGTATTTTAAGAAAATAAAAAGACGCTTGTAAGTATGAAACTTCAGAGTCCATCTGGCTTTACAGGGCGAGCATATTGAAGCAAAAATGTCCCTTTGAGTGTGTAGAACACATCCCAAGAGCAGAAGTGTTGTTTTGATAGTCAAATAGCTGAAGATTGCTCCCTTATTTAAATATCTACAGAAATACTTTCGTTATTCCATTGCAAATCATATAAAAAGTAACTCGCCGTGCGTCGAAAGCCTCGAGCAAAAGTGAAACACAACTTAATTCCCTCAAATACAAAAGAGTTCCGTTACCCGGAGAAACCTACCCTCCTCATGTGTCAATGCAAAAAGCAGGAGACTTGATAGCTCCGGCATGAAACGTCAACAGCCGTTTTTGACTCACCAAGAGAGTGCGTTGTTTAAAGTGACGTCTGGGCGAGTACCCCCCCCCCCCCCCATATCCATAGACGCCTGGTATTAAATGTAAATATTTAAAGGGAGACAATAAGGTATGAGGGTTATTTAGAGTTATCTCTCTTACACTATCTGTAGCCAATCGAAACATCCTTCGGCTATCTTCGCTCGCTAACGGTCGGCTTTGACCAAGGAGTATAGATGGTCCATCTTAGCCGAGAAATCTTGGCTCTGCCGAATTTTTTTTTCCGTGTTCGTCATAGCCAAGATCACTTCCATAGTAAAAAAAGGATATATGTTAAGGAGACCCGCCGAAAAAATCGGCGGCGCAAATTTCACAACAAATAAGCAAAGAATAAAATATTTACCACTGCATTCCGATAGCATAGACAACGAAGAAGGAGTTTGTCAAACTTATGCCGCTATAAAGTGACTAAAGATATATGATTGAAGTATTTCTACGACGCCCCGCACAGTTTAACTGGTCGTTTAAATGTTTTACTATGGCGGTTACGTCAGGTTGAAAGCCAGTGGACTTCGACACAAATATTGACTGCATAAGGGAAAGTTTACCACTTTACAGCGGGGTAAGTTTGACAAACTCCTTCTTCGTGGTCTATACTATCGGAATGCAGTGGTAAATA
Source organism: Lepidochitona cinerea (assembly GCA_963971465.1). Taxonomy (NCBI): domain Eukaryota; kingdom Metazoa; phylum Mollusca; class Polyplacophora; order Chitonida; family Tonicellidae; genus Lepidochitona; species Lepidochitona cinerea. The sequence continues at coordinate 3,235,216 of OZ020559.1, forward strand.
TTTTATTCTTTGCTTATTTGTTGTGAAATTTGCGCCGCCGATTTTTTCGGCGGGTCTCCTTATATATATATATCCTTTTTTTACTATGGAAGTGATCTTGGCTCTGACACGCCTCGGACAGTCTGCGCCTTTTATACGGTAAATCACCGTATTTTTGGGCTGAATAAAAATGGCGTCGAAAGTAAATATCAAAATGTTTTACTACAGAGGAAAAAATAAAATAAAAATAATCATAAATTTATTAAATGCTAATACCATTTGGAAAGATATTTGTTTATATATTATATTTAGCCCGGTATAGCACATGTTGAGTAACGCAAAGAAGAGACGCAGTTTCGGTACATTCCAGGAATCCTCCAATACTTTAATTATAAAACTGATCAAGCCTGAAAGTTAACAAATAGAGTATTTCGGTCCCTTACATTATCACGAGGACAATTTCGATGGGCCCTGAAGAGGATATGGAAATTGTACGTTACACGGCTACCTTTTTGGTCGCCACATTCAAAATGACCTGCAGTCTATCAGAGGGTATTTCGCGCACGTAAATCCCCGAAGTTATCAGAGTGTATCTGTAGCCTCATTTCGCTATCGTTTGACAAGGTTTGGTTAGCACAGTTTTCACGACTTTCTCATCTCCAGTACAAAAGTATCAACCAATCATGTTTTTGATTGGTTGGACGCTTTGTGACGCAATGCTGTTTTTGCTTCGTTTTGTTCCACCGTTGTCATTGCCAAAAGCAATGAATCCAGTTCGATCAATCAAACAATCAATCAAGTTCGATCAATCAATCAATCAATCCAATCCGACCATTCAATCAATCCAGTCCGAATCAGCCCATTTTGTTGAAATATCTCCGGAGTTTTAAAAAGAAATGGCTACATGTACCTAAGACGAGCAAAGTTTATTCCAAGACTATATTAGGATAGTTTAGGAAAATTTTGATTTTTTTTCTTACCTCCGCGCTCTTTCTTTCCGTGATCATAGAAAAACACGTATCCAAATGACGTTCGCGCTCTTGTGCCATGCGATATTTTTGTAGGCCTACATGGTATAAAAGTTTCATGATATGTCAAGTCAAGTACAGATATAATTCTTTTTAACTGTACAGAAATAATTTTGGGGGGCTAAGGAGAATAACAGGTATAACCACTTTAAGGGAGACCGAAAGGGTTGTGTGTGGAGGGGATGAGGCTAAATGAAACAGTGCGAGTGGTCGTTTGGTAGAATTAGAACAGAAAAAAAAAACGAATAGACGTGGCTTCAAGCACAATGGTTCGCATGCTGGAGGTCAATTTTGATGACGCGGCTATCTATGTATATCAGACTTGGGTACACAAAGATAGGCTCGTGAATCCGATTGGACAGAGGTAAACGAGCGTGAACGGCGGATATAGGGAACATTGTGTTACAACAGAATTAGCTAATTGCTGCTATAAATCATGAATTCCAAAATAAGAACTACCCATTGATACCAATCTTGCAGACGTAATTTTAGGTCGTTTCTCATCTTCCTGCATCTTACCATAAACGTTCTGTCTTAAAGATAAAGTCCAATCATCTCGGTCGGTAACACAGAACTGTTGGAACAGCATCTTTTCCTATAAATTTGTGTTACTTATCGTGTCCTCGTTAACTTCTAGAATGCCACTCAAACGACTTGTTATTTATAATTCTAACCCTTACGCCAGATTATTTACCTGGTCACCAAGAAGAAAGAATTGAATTAATTAGTAGGCCCTATATGAAATGATCAATGTGACCTTCAAGATGACCTATTTAAGGGGGTGAAACATGTAGCCATCTTTAATCTGTGACAAATCTTGAATTGGCTCTTATTTAATAAATATACCATGCCCATAGGTGTTTTATATACCAAAATGTTCCTTGATACACAAAGAACATCACTGGCATAATTATATAGTAAACAACAATGTAAGTAATTATATACTTACTAAAACAATTGACCACCAAACTGTACAAAAATCTCAAACCCTAAAACGACCTAAAGTCTGCAAATAAATAGAAAGATACTTTGAAGTACAAGCTAAAACATAGGCGAGCCACTTTTTCAAAAATCAATCATGAGTCCTTGTAATTTAAAAAAATTAACTCACATGTGGACAACAACAAGCCGCCATTTTGGTTACTAGATGGCTCTTCACGAATGCTGTATTTTGAACTATTATATTAAAATAATAACAAAATGTCAGCTAAATCTAATTGAGCCACTTACTGAAAGAAGCAAAGGTCTTACCAAAAATCTCCAATACAGGGCTGATCGATCTTTGAAACATTATTAAAACAGTGGTTATTTTGGAGCTGTGTATTCTTTGCAAGTTGACAACCATGTGTTTTAACTTTTGAAATCCTTACGCCAAGTTTTCATCCGAAGGTAACTTCGTCAAAATTGCCTTTCTATACTTCACAAAATAATATATCTACTTCTTTATTACTTTGAAGACCCGCTTTGTGAATTAAATTTGCTTTAAGACTGCATTATACTTTGATTTGTGTGCACCGAACACGGCACTATTTTACACTTCGTAACAGTTTCCCTATGACTGTAAATTGGTGTGGCGGGGAACTGTATGTCAACAAACACGATGTTTCATTCAGATTTCGTAAAATAGTAAGTTTTTGAAACTATTATTTTGTCCAGATTTACTGCTTACGTGCTGTTGCGGTATTTAAGAGTGACATGGTCGTAATCGCACCCAAATTAGGGATACAGAGGGTGTTTAATAGGTCTTGACACTGGCCCGGTTTGACAGCTGTCGTGAGGCTCACGACGCTTCATTTCGCCGCTCGTTGTTGTTGTAAAATATGTTTTGACACAGGTTTTACAGGTATTTACACCTGTAAGGTATACCTGTAACGGGCTATAGTGCAGACCCTCACCTTCAAAAGTAGTTCAAGACTAATGGAGGAAAATTTCAATTTTGCCCCAAAGCAGCTGGTTTTAAATTCATATTTATACCAAACCTAAGACTATTTTTGAAAAAGTGGCTCGCCTATGTTTTAGCTTAACCATTCATTTCACGAAACTCTTTTATATAATATTTACATTAACCAATTTCACGAAGCGTAAAGATAGGGCAATACATGAACTTGATCGATAACTTTCCTAGTCTTACAATGGCGTGTTCTGGTCGGGCTTTAATACGTTTGCCAAATATGTCTTTATCTGCTCAGTCGGTCAGAGTGACAGTCCCTCAGTCCGACAAAGGCCTCCCATCGATACGACGGTGCCTTGTCGGTCCAGTGGGTTAGAGTGACAGTCCCAGTTTGATAAATGCCTTATATTGATACGACGGTGCCTTGGTGGTCCAGTGGGTCAGGGTGACAGCCCTCAGGCTGACAAACGTCTTCCATCGATACGACGGTGCCTCGTTGGTCCAGTGGGTTAGAGTGACAGTTCCTTAGTCTGATAAAGGCCTTCCGTCGGACGCGGGATGGAATGCTACTCAAGACCAAATAACCATTGAAAAAAATTCTGGGGTAGATTTTTCTCTCGGTTGCCATATAGAGTTGGATGGCGGTACTCGCTGAAGGTCGGAGGTTTCCTCCTGGCAAAGGGCCCAGTTTCCAACGCCACTAAATCGAGCCTATAAGGGAAATAATCTTGAGTGTGGCAATCTATCAATCAATCAATCAATAATTCTTTTTATATGAACTGGAGATATTCTCGCTTCTGGCGTTTTTTTTTCAGAACATGAGTATGATAGTATTTCTCGGAGATTGTATTATCGTGAAAAAGTGGTGAACGATTTGTCTTTCAAGGCAGAAGTGACCCCCTCCCTCCTACCCTAGATTGTGCATGGGCTATTAGGACTTCGTACCAGAAATCAAAGGGTTTCGCACTAAAACTTCGGCCACGCATTCTGCACCATGGTCAAAATTTGCCCCGAGAGTCCGTTTTCCAGTTTCAGGATCAAATTCGTTACATGATCTTTCTTTCTGACCAGTCGGAATTCGGCTATCCCCTAACAGATCGGCTGACGAAACAATAAAACAGTTTAACTTAGAGATTGCTTGAAGTAAAATGCTGCAAGTTTTGGTAAAATAAATTCACTTCTATATAACCGGGCGAATATCTGTTGTAAAGTGAGTAGGTTGGGCAGGGAACATTTTCTTAGTCTAGTCTAGTTCAGGCCCCGAAGATATAATGTAAGAGCCCCAGTCACCAGCTCTTTACCTTATCCACCCACTCGTTAAGCCTCCCATTTACCCTGGTCACTATATAAGATATTATGACATAAACTAGTCAAGATAAAAAATTTGAATGAATGATTGATTGATTGTTTGGTGTTTTACGCCGCGCTCAAGATTATTTCACTTATATGGCGGCGTTGCCAGTTTTATTGTGGGAGGAAACCGGGCTCTATGCCCGGAGGAAACCCACGACCTTTCGTTGGTAACTGGCAACCTTGAATGAATGAGTCAATAGGAATAAGCCACAATCCTCCAGCCAGAGGGTAATATTTTTATACAATAACATGGAAAACTGGAATCTGGTCAAATGTACTGCACCTCAATGATTAGACTACATGTATTCACTCTGGCATTCTGTCGATTGATTGATTGTTTGGTGTTTTATGCCGCGCTCGAGACAATTCACTTATATGGCGGCGTTGTCAGTTTTATTCCTTCGAACCAGCTGATGATAATGTGAGTGACAAAAGGTCAATTAAAGGATAAATGACGAGTGTAAATCAATGACTCCAAATCAATTTCTTTAAAAACATCGAACTCCGCTTATAGACCAATATCTGAAACATTATATCAGTGGTTTTTGTATCACATGACCTCTGTTTCTTGGCCTAACTTAGCAAAGGTGGGAATATTTTCTTATAGTATTTATTATTGCTGTTGGATTTTTTTTCAGTATCGACGGCCCATTATTTATCATTCTAATCTAAATAACGTGAATGGGGAGTCAATTTTTTCTCACGGTTTCTCGTAGTTTGAAATTGTTTTATTTCAACTGATAATATTTTCAGTTATCGTCAGGATTGTCTGCTTGCCTACACTTTTTCGACTTGATTTATTTCTAATGTAACTCACATTGGCTTGCTCTCTGTATTTGACATGTGAATCAAACCAGTGATATATTTTCTATTTCATTTTTTAGAACTTAGAGTGATCAACAAGTTCAATACGATCTGTCACTGGGCATAAATATCCTATATAGTATATAGTATTGCTGTTAAAGAAATAACATCTTCCTGGGAGAAGGGATTCAGAACACGAGAGTAAAAATGGCGTTATATCGAGAGTCTGGTTTTAGCGCATACTGCTAGATAAACAATTTTCTGATTGGTAATATCTGTCCTAACTCAATGGGTTAAATCGCTCTACCAACAACAGGCAAATTCAGACTCCATTAGTTCCACTCCTCAATTTCTCGTTACGTACGAGAAGTATAAAACGAAAAGTGCCCCGTTGTATTTGCAGGATGGCTGACAAAATGACTCAACATCAGCCTTACGTTTTTTTGCGCCTGGCTCTGCTCTTGTAGAGATATACATTGGCTTAATATTTTTTCAGGGTGTTCAAGCTGTAACCATCATCAGGGAAATTACAGAATTAGTAAATTCAATCAATCAAACCAATCAACGTAACACAGGTTTTAATCCCACTCACACGAAATGGTTTTGTCGTGCTTGTTGGATACATATAGCATTTTTATCTTGGCTTCATGAGCTTGGCTTGCCCGAGGATATGACGTCCAAAACCATAAACGTGAAATGAACACTCTTTGATCCTCTTGGGAGCGCAACAAAAGTGTCTCAGTGAAACATAAGGAAACGAAACATTTTATTTCTTAACGTGGCATGAGCTGCCAAAATTCGAATTTTTTTCATGAATTCTGATTGTCAAAAGAAGTTCAACCCTTACGTATGAAGTACCTTGAAAAACTAAAGGATTGACGTTGAAATAAAAAATATATTGATACAGTCAGTACCCTGTACGAACCAAAGATATGTGCTAATAACGGACAAAATTCAAATGGCCGGGATGTAGATCATTTAGGGACTTTCGGTGCTTATAAAACCACATTAACGTACATCCTCAAGACTGGTATCAACTGAAAGTTCTTTTTTTTTGCAATTTCAGATAAAAATAACCCACAATTAGCCAATTCTGTTTCAACGAAATTTTCCTTATATTTGGCAGCTCTTGCCACTAACTTTTTGTCGTGACTTTTGGAGGAATCCAGATATGTAGGCTATTGTGCTACGGTACATTGGATGTGTGTGGATTACAGGGCTAAATAACAGATAAATAACAAATAACTCCATGACTGATTTTAGCATTTGATAAATTTATGTTTATTTTTATTGTCTGTTTTCATATGTAATAAAACATTTTCACTGTCAGAAGAATGTCGAAGCCGACGTGAAACGAGCGAAGACAGCTGAGGACTACAAGTAAGTAAAACAAGATGAGACACATGAGTGCGGCTAAGGATGGGTCACAATGGACCTTAGGTGTGTCATCTTGACGAGTCGATAGGAAGTCTTGTTGTTTTGCTTTAGACACTAGAACTGAGGCTTCTGTCGAATGGGATCTTTCATTCAATTTCGTGGTATTCGTGGTATCTGCTGAATCCTTCCTACACCATACTCTAGAAGAAAAAATTAGTATAGATAAAATGAAGTTAAACGCTATGGTGTGTTTTTAGCTTCACTCCACATTTTTACGCATATGATGGGTAGGTCATACACTAAAAGACACGGGCACAGGGAAAACCTTCTTGTCTAAAATTACAATGGAGACAAGTTTCTAATTGTGTTAAAAAGAGGTAGGCCCTACATCATTTAGATCTTTATACCCCATCATAAATTGTTGTAATAAACTAAACCTATGATATATCATTAGCATGACAACTGACAGGATCTTGGCCTTATACCTATGATACTTAGCCCATATATAGAACAAAGATGGAACATTTTTTATAACCATTACTAACCTGCTACTCGATGATTGAAGAGGGGCCTCCGTGGTTCAGTAGGTAGAACGTTGGGCGCTTAATTGGAACAGCCTTCCACCAATAGGTCGCGGGTTCAAATCCCACTTAGTCCAAAAAAAATTGGAAAATTTTCTGACTGGGTTTTCACTCGAAGGACCTATGTGGGATGGTTGCTAGTTACCACCGGAAGGTCGTGAGTTTCCTCAGGACATAGAGCCCGACTTCCTCCCACAATAAAACTGGCAACGCCGCCATATAAGTGAAATAATAAATTGAGCGCGGCGTGAAACACCAAACAATCAATATAATAATCAGTCGACGATTTAAAAGTGAACGCCAATTGACCTACGGGAGACACACGAGGTCCCCTTAACTCTGGGTTGGTAAAAATGCTGCGTTTTACTTAATAAGTAACATAAAACCGACAGTTCAGATTTGCATTCTCCCTTTGCAAAAATTCGCCACTGTTTTGGTAACAAATTTAGCAATGTACCTAAAAAAAACGACAGTTCGAATATGCTTCAGAGTTTTAAAAAAATCACCACTGCTTGGGTTTTTATATTTATTAAACACGAATTTTTGAGTGAATTTCAAATATCTTGATATATTACTTATGAAATCAAAAATGAATCTTAACAGTTCCTGCATGCCACTTTGAACATACGTCTTCAGATGGTATAAGCCCCCCCCCCCCCCACTCCCCCCCCCCCCCCTCTCCCACCTCTGCAGTTTGTTGATTTAGCCTCAGTCAATGTTATCCCTGAAAATTATGAATTGATTGTACTTTCTATAACTTACTTGGACCCGGGGGACGGGCAGTAGTCGCAGTGATCAAAACCATAATGGCCAACATGATGATCGTCAGTACTCGTGAAAACTGTGTAAAAATATAGATAAGTCTCTTACTTTGCAGATTTCCTTTTTAAGTAAGACCATAAACTTTACGGATTTCCTTTTTAAGTAAGACCGTTAACTTTATGGATTTCCTTTTTAAGTAAGACCATAAACTCGACAGATTCCATTTTTAAGTAAGACCGTAAACTTTACGGATTTCCTTTTTAAGTAAGACCGTAAACTTTACGGATTTCCTTTTTAAGTAAGACCGTAAACTTTACGGATTTCCTTTTTAAGTAAGACCGTAAACTTTACAGAGTTTCTTTTTAAGTAAGACCTTAAACTTTACAAATTTCTTTTTTAGGTTACACCGTAAACATTACAGATTTCCCTTTTTAAGTAAGACCGTAAACTTTACAAATTTCTTTTTTAGGTTACACCGTAAACTTTACAGATTTCCCTTTTTAAGTAGGACCGTAAACTTTACAGATTTCCCTTTTTAAGTAGGACCGTAAACTTTACAGATTTCCCTTTTTAAGTAAGACCGTAAACTTTACAAATTTCTTTTTTAGGTTACACCGTAAACTTTACAAATTTCTTTTTTAGGTTACACCGTAAACTTTACAGATTTCCCTTTTTAAGTAGGACCGTAAACTTTACGGATTTCCTTTTTAAGTAAGACCGTAAACTTTACAGATTTCCTTTTAAAGTAAGACCGTAAACTTTACAGATTTCCCTTTTTAAGTAAGACCGTAAACTTTACAGAGTTTCTTTTTAAGTAAGACCGTAAACTTTACAGATTTCCCTTTTTAAGTAAGACCGTAAACTTTACAGATTTCCCTTTTTAAGTAAGACCGTAAACTTTACGGATTTCCTTTTTAAGTAAGACCGTAAACTTTACAGAGTTTCTTTTTAAGTAAGACCGTAAACTTTACAAATTTCTTCTTTAGGTTACACCGTAAACTTTACAGATTTCCCTTTTAAGTAAGACCGTAAACTTTACGGATTTCCTTTTTAAGTAAGACCGTAAACTTTACAGAGTTTGTTTTTAAGTAAGACCGTAAACTTTACAAATTTCTTTTTTAGGTTACACCGTAAACTTTACAGATTTCCCTTTTTAAGTAACACCGTAAACTTTACAGATTTCCTTTTTAAATAAGACCGACAAACTTTACATATTTCCTTTTTTAAATTATACCGTAAACTTTACGGATTTGCCTTTTAAATAAGAAGTAAATTTTACGGATTTCCTTTTTAAGTAAGACAATGAACTTTATGGATTTCCTTTTTAAATAAGACCGTAAACTTTACGGATTTCCTTTTTAAGTAAGACCGTAAACTTTACGGATTTTCTTTTTAAGTAAGACCGTGAACTCGACAGATTTCCACTTTAAGGAAGACCGTAACAGAATAAACGAAAAACTAGCAGTATTATTGTCAAACGAAATACAACTTCAAAATGTAATTTAGCAGTCATATACCCAACGTTAATTGCATGTCTCAGGTACGATGGGAGATTTACTTTGATCCAAACTATGGTCCGACCGCTAATCTAGTGAAGGGGGTTCAGTGACTCAGTCTCTTAGCCCGACCCATGCCTAATATCCACAGGACAAGGAGCTCGTTTCCTCTCAAATAAACCTGCCAACGCCTCCAAACAAGTGAAATAATCACAGGCCAATCAATCAGTCAATTAATGTACATAGTGTACGATAGCTAAGTACCCGTTTCATCGAATTTCCAACTCTGACATTTCGACGTTTGCTAGTCGACATAATGACGGTCTCCAAATGACTATGTTTTATGCTGACGGTCGTATTTTGGAAACACGACTGTCAATATTAAAAAGAAATAGTTATTTTAGAGCCAGAAACCTGGACTAGAGGATTGCCATTTAACTCAATCCCTATGATGGTATAATAAATGCCGAAATATTGAGTCAATATGAAGTTGTCGTTTTTCGAAGTATCACTTCACGTGTATTACATTTAGACGAAGCCTATACTTACAATAATACCACGAAATTTTAAAATTCCTACAGAGTAAACGGATATATTAGATAGCTTTGATGACGTTCTATATGTAGGATTCCTATCAATTACCGATCAATATGGAATATCCATCTACAGGCCTGAAGCTTAAAGGCCCACCTGCCGCCGTTGCCTGTTTGACATTTGTTAAGAAAACCAATTTGCACGAGCTTACTACAGCTAAACCACTAAAATTAAGCATAGCACACATAAAGCATGTCCAATTAGGTTTAGAATGTATAAATGACAAAGAAAAACAAACGAAGTATCGAAGAACACCGATCAGTGTTTGTTAACTTAAGTGTTGGATTACCCTCATTCAAGCTTTTTTGTCTGTGGTTTGCACTCGGCAGGCTTTTATAGTCCCTCTTACTCGATCGTTAGTATGTATTTCTTCGATAAAGTTCATAAAATTATACTGTGTCGTTAGATCGCCCACACGACTCAAACCCTTACGGCACTTTTGCACACGATCAGGTTCGAAGTTTGTTGACATTACGGGTACCTCAAAAATCTGTTTTTCAATTTCAAATTAAAAATACTAAATGGTGTCAAAACTTTCAATTTTTGGTAAAAATAGAAAGTTCCTAACTTTTTCTGTCTGGGAAAAATACAGAAAACCGTCCACTGTTTTTAATGTAAACAGTCTTCTGGATTTTCGCGGCAAGTGTGCCTTTAAAAGACCTACCTTCATATCGCACTCGGCTCCGGGTTGTGCGTACCGTACAGGATACTGGAAGATTTATTCTATTATAGGAGTTGAAGATAACAATGAAAGGTTCGGCTCCATAAATACTGATATAGATTTGAACATAATAACTCATTCGTCTGGAATCATTCGCATCAGAAAAGCATACGATTGATAAGACCAACACAAAGGCACAACATATTATTACGCAATAATGCCTTTGGATTATGGGGCTAAATAACATAGATAAAAACAAACAACTCCATGGCTGATTTTAGCATTTGAGAAATTTACGTTTATTTTTTATTGTCTGTGTTCGTCTGTAATAAAACATTTTCACAGTCAGAAGAATGCCAAAGCTTACATGAAACTAGAGAAGACAGCTGAGGACTACAAGTAAGTAAAACAAGAGACACGTGAGTGCGGCTAAGGATGGGTCAGAATGGACCTGAGTGCGGCTAAGGATGGGTCCGAATGGACCTTAGGTGTGTCATCTTGACGAGTCGATAGGAAGTCTTGTTGTTTTGCTTTAGACACTATCGCTGAGGCTTTTGTCGAATGGGATCTTTTTTTCAATTTCGTGGTATTCGTGGTATCTGCTGAATCCTTCCTACACCATACTCTAGAAGAAAAAATTAGTATAGATAAAATGAAGTTAAACGCTATGGTGTATGTTTTAAGCCTCACTCCACATTTTTACGCATATGATGGGTAGGCCATACACTAAAAGACACGGGCACAGGGAAAACCTTCTTGTCTAAAATAACAATGGAGACAAGTTTCTAATTGTGTTAAAAAGAGGTAGGCCCTACATCATTTAGATCTTTATACCCCATCATAAATTGTTGTAATAAACTAAACCTATGATATATCATTAGCATGACAACTGGCAGGATCTTGGCCTTATACCTATGATACTTAGCCCATATATAGAACAAAGATGGAACATTTTTTATAACCATTACTAACCTGCTACTCGATGATTGAAGAGGGGCCTCCGTGGTTCAGTAGGTAGAACGTTGGGTGCTTAATTGGAACAGCCTTCCACCAATAGGTCGCGGGTTCAAATCCCACTTAGTCCAAAAAAAATTGGAAAATTTTCTGACTGGGTTTTCACTCGAAGGACCTATGTGGGATGGTTGCTAGTTACCACCGGAAGGTCGTGAGTTTCCTCAGGACATAGAGCCCGACTTCCTCCCACAATAAAACTGGCAACGCCGCCATATAAGTGAAATAATAAATTGAGCGCGGCGTGAAACACCAAACAATCAATATAATAATCAGTCGACGATTTAAAAGTGAACGCCAATTGACCTACGGGAGACACACGAGGTCCCCTTAACTCTGGGTTGGTAAAAATGCTGCGTTTTACTTAATAAGTAACATAAAACCGACAGTTCAGATTTGCATTCTCCCTTTGCAAAAATTCGCCACTGTTTTGGTAACAAATTTAGCAATGTACCTAAAAAAAACGACAGTTCGAATATGCTTCAGAGTTTTAAAAAAATCACCACTGCTTGGGTTTTTATATTTATTAAACACGAATTTTTGAGTGAATTTCAAATATCTTGATATATTACTTATGAAATCAAAAATGAATCTTAACAGTTCCTGCATGCCACTTTGAACATACGTCTTCAGATGGTATAAGCCCCCCCCCCCACTCCCCCCCCCCTCTCCCACCTCTGCAGTTTGTTGATTTAGCCTCAGTCAATGTTATCCCTGAAAATTATGAATTGATTGTACTTTCTATAACTTACTTGGACCCGGGGGACGGGCAGTAGTCGCAGTGATCAAAACCATAATGGCCAGCATGATGATCGTCAGTACTCGTGAAAACTGTGTAAAAATATAGATAAGTCTCTTACTTTGCAGATTTCCTTTTTAAGTAAGACCATAAACTTTACGGATTTCCTTTTTAAGTAAGACCGTTAACTTTATGGATTTCCTTTTTAAGTAAGACCATAAACTCGACAGATTCCATTTTTAAGTAAGACCGTAAACTTTACGGATTTCCTTTTTAAGTAAGACCGTAAACTTTACGGATTTCCTTTTTAAGTAAGACCGTAAACTTTACGGATTTCCTTTTTAAGTAAGACCGTAAACTTTACAGAGTTTCTTTTTAAGTAAGACCTTAAACTTTACAAATTTCTTTTTTAGGTTACACCGTAAACATTACAGATTTCCCTTTTTAAGTAAGACCGTAAACTTTACAAATTTCTTTTTTAGGTTACACCGTAAACTTTACAGATTTCCCTTTTTAAGTAGGACCGTAAACTTTACAGATTTCCCTTTTTAAGTAGGACCGTAAACTTTACAGATTTCCCTTTTTAAGTAAGACCGTAAACTTTACAAATTTCTTTTTTAGGTTACACCGTAAACTTTACAAATTTCTTTTTTAGGTTACACCGTAAACTTTACAGATTTCCCTTTTTAAGTAGGACCGTAAACTTTACGGATTTCCTTTTTAAGTAAGACCGTAAACTTTACAGATTTCCTTTTAAAGTAAGACCGTAAACTTTACAGATTTCCCTTTTTAAGTAAGACCGTAAACTTTACAGAGTTTCTTTTTAAGTAAGACCGTAAACTTTACAGATTTCCCTTTTTAAGTAAGACCGTAAACTTTACAGATTTCCCTTTTTAAGTAAGACCGTAAACTTTACGGATTTCCTTTTTAAGTAAGACCGTAAACTTTACAGAGTTTCTTTTTAAGTAAGACCGTAAACTTTACAAATTTCTTTTTTAGGTTACACCGTAAACTTTACAGATTTCCTTTTAAAGTAAGACCGTAAACTTTACAGATTTCCCTTTTAAGTAAGACCGTAAACTTTACGGATTTCCTTTTTAAGTAAGACCGTAAACTTTACAGAGTTTGTTTTTAAGTAAGACCGTAAACTTTACAAATTTCTTTTTTAGGTTACACCGTAAACTTTACAGATTTCCCTTTTTAAGTAACACCGTAAACTTTACAGATTTCCTTTTTAAATAAGACCGACAAACTTTACATATTTCCTTTTTTAAATTATACCGTAAACTTTACGGATTTGCCTTTTAAATAAGAAGTAAATTTTACGGATTTCCTTTTTAAGTAAGACCATGAACTTTATGGATTTCCTTTTTAAATAAGACCGTAAACTTTACGGATTTCCTTTTTAAGTAAGACCGTAAACTTTACGGATTTTCTTTTTAAGTAAGACCGTGAACTCGACAGATTTCCACTTTAAGGAAGACCGTAACAGAATAAACGAAAAACTAGCAGTATTATTGTCAAACGAAATACAACTTCAAAATGTAATTTAGCAGTCATATACCCAACGTTAATTGCATGTCTCAGGTACGATGGGAGATTTACTTTGATCCAAACTATGGTCCGACCGCTAATCTAGTGAAGGGGGTTCAGTGACTCAGTCTCTTAGCCCGACCCATGCCTAATATCCACAGGACAAGGAGCTCGTTTCCTCTCAAATAAACCTGCCAACGCCTCCAAACAAGTGAAATAATCACAGGCCAATCAATCAGTCAATTAATGTACGTAGTGTACGATAGCTAAGTACCCGTTTCATCGAATTTCCAACTCTGACATTTCGACGTTTGCTAGTCGACATAATGACGGTCTCCAAATGACTATGTTTTATGCTGACGGTCGTATTTTGGAAACACGACTGTCAATATTAAAAAGAAATAGTTATTTTAGAGCCAGAAACCTGGACTAGAGGATTGCCATTTAACTCAATCCCTATGATGGTATAATAAATGCCGAAATATTGAGTCAATATGAAGTTGTCGTTTTTCGAAGTATCACTTCACGTGTATTACATTTAGACGAAGCCTATACTTACAATAATACCACGAAATTTTAAAATTCCTACAGAGTAAACGGATATATTAGATAGCTTTGATGACGTTCTATATGTAGGATTCCTATCAATTACCGATCAATATGGAATATCCATCTACAGGCCTGAAGCTTAAAGGCCCACCTGCCGCCGTTGCCTGTTTGACATTTGTTAAGAAAACCAATTTGCACGAGCTTACTACAGCTAAACCACTAAAATTAAGCATAGCACACATAAAGCATGTCCAATTAGGTTTAGAATGTATAAATGACAAAGAAAAACAAACGAAGTATCGAAGAACACCGATCAGTGTTTGTTAACTTAAGTGTTGGATTACCCTCATTCAAGCTTTTTTGTCTGTGGTTTGCACTCGGCAGGCTTTTATAGTCCCTCTTACTCGATCGTTAGTATGTATTTCTTCGATAAAGTTCATAAAATTATACTGTGTCGTTAGATCGCCCACACGATTCAAACCCTTACGGCACTTTTGCACACGATCAGGTTCGAAGTTTGTTGACATTACGGGTACCTCAAAAATCTGTTTTTCAATTTCAAATTAAAAATACTAAATGGTGTCAAAACTTTCAATTTTTGGTAAAAATAGAAAGTTCCTAACTTTTTCTGTCTGGGAAAAATACAGAAAACCGTCCACTGTTTTTAATGTAAACAGTCTTCTGGATTTTCGCGGCAAGTGTGCCTTTAAAAGACCTACCTTCATATTGCACTCGGCTCCGGGTTGTGCGTACCATACGGGATACTGGAAGATTTATTCTATTATAGGAGTTGAAGATAACAATGAAAGGTTCGGCTCCATAAATACTGATATAGATTTGAACATAATAACTCATTCGTCTGGAAGCATTCGCATCAGAAAAGCATACGATTGATAAGACCAACACAAAGCCACAACATATTATTACGCAATAATGCCTTTGGATTATAGGGCTAAATAACATAGATAAAAACAAACAACTCCATGGCTGATTTTAGCATTTGAGAAATTTACGTTTATTTTTTATTGTCTGTGTTCGTCTGTAATAAAACATTTTCACAGTCAGAAGAATGCCAAAGCTTACATGAAACTAGAGAAGACAGCTGAGGACTACAAGTAAGTAAAACAAGAGACACGTGAGTGCGGCTAAGGATGGGTCAGAATGGACCTGAGTGCGGCTAAGGATGGGTCAGAATGGACCTTAGGTGTGTCATCTTGACGAGTCGATAGGAAGTCTTGTTGTTTTGCTTTAGACACTATAGCTGAGGCTTTTGTCGAATGGGATCTTTTTTTCAATTTCGTGGTATTCGTGGTATCTGCTGAATCCTTCCTACACCATACTCTAGAAGAAAAATTTAGTATAGATAAAATGAAGTTAAACGCTATGGTGTATGTTTTAAGCCTCACTCCACATTTTTACGCATATGATGGGTAGGCCCTATATATATATATGAACAAAGATGAAACATTTTTTGTAATCTTTACTAATCTGCTACTCGATGTTTAAAAATGAACGCCAATTGACCAACAGGAGAGACACGAGGTCACCTTAACTCTGGGTTAGTAAAAATTCAGCGTTTTACGTAATAGGTAACATAAAACCGACAGTTTTGATTTGCATCTCCCTTTGCAAAATTTCGCCACTGTTTTGGTAACATATTTAGCGATGTACCTAAAAAAAACGACAGTTTGAATATGCATCAGCCTGTTTAAAAAAAGCACCAATGTTTGGTTTCTTGTATTAATTAAACACGAAGGATATAATTTTTGAGTGAATTTCAAATATCTTGATATATTACTTCTGAAATCAAAAATGAATCTTAACAGTTCCTGCATGCCACTTTGAACATAGGTTTGCAGATGGTATACCCCCCCCCCCCCCCCCGCCCATTCCATCCACACCACTGCAGTTCATTGATATAACCCCAATGTTATCCCTGGAAAGTATGAGTTGATTGAACTGTCTTTTACTTACTTGGGCCCGGGGGACGGGCAGTAGTCGCAGTGATCAGAACCATAATGGCCAACGCGATGATCGCCAGTATTCGGGAAAACTGTGTAAGAATATAAACAACTGTCATGAAGTCTCGTACTTTACGGATTTCCTTTTTAATTAAGACCGTAAACTTTACGGATTTCCTTTTTAAATAAGAGCGAAAAACTTAACGGATTTCTTTTTTAAGTAAGACCGTAAACTTTACAGATTTCCTTTTTAAGTAAGACCGCAAACTTTACAGATTTCCTTTTTATGTAAGACCGTAAACTTTACGGATTTACTTTTTAGGTAAGACCGTAAACTTTACATATTTCCTTGTAAATAAGACCGTACACTTTACAGATTTCATTTTTAAGTAAAACCGTAAAGTTTACAGATTTTATTTTTAAGTAAGACCATAAACTTTATAGATTTCCTTTTTAAGTAAGACCGTCAACTTTACAGATTTCCTTTTAAAGTAAAACCGTAAACTTTACAGATTTCATTTTTAAATAAGACCACAAACTTTACGGATTTCCCTTTTAAGTAAGACCGTAAACTTTACGGATTTGATTTTAAAGTTAGACCGTTAACTTTACGACATTCTTTTTTAAGAAAGACCGTAAACTTTACGGATTTCCTTTTTATGTAAGACCGTAAACTTTACGGATTTCCCCTTTAAGTAAGACCGTATACTTAACGGATTTCCCCTTTAAGTAAGATCGTAAACTTTACAGTTTTCCTTTTTAAGTTAGTTTGTAAACTTTACAGATTTCCTTTTTAAGTAAGACCGTAAACTTAACGGATTTCCTTTTGAAGTAAGACTGTAAACTTAACAGATTTCCTTTTTAAGTAAGACCGTAAACTTTTCGGGTTTCCTTTTTAAGTAAGACCGTAAACTTTACGGATTTCCTTTTTAAGTAAGACCGTAAACTTTACAGAGTTTCTTTTTAAGTAAGACCGTAAACTTTACAAATTTCTTTTTTAGGTTACACCGTAAACTTTACAGATTTCCTTTTAAAGTAAGACCGTAAACTTTACAGATTTCCCTTTTAAGTAAGACCGTAAACTTTACGGATTTCCTTTTTAAGTAAGACCGTAAACTTTACAGAGTTTGTTTTTAAGTAAGACCGTAAACTTTACAAATTTCTTTTTTAGGTTACACCGTAAACTTTACAGATTTCCCTTTTTAAGTAACACCGTAAACTTTACAGATTTCCTTTTTAAATAAGACCGACAAACTTTACATATTTCCTTTTTTAAATTATACCGTAAACTTTACGGATTTGCCTTTTAAATAAGAAGTAAATTTTACGGATTTCCTTTTTAAGTAAGACCATGAACTTTATGGATTTCCTTTTTAAATAAGACCGTAAACTTTACGGATTTCCTTTTTAAGTAAGACCGTAAACTTTACGGATTTTCTTTTTAAGTAAGACCGTGAACTCGACAGATTTCCACTTTAAGGAAGACCGTAACAGAATAAACGAAAAACTAGCAGTATTATTGTCAAACGAAATACAACTTCAAAATGTAATTTAGCAGTCATATACCCAACGTTAATTGCATGTCTCAGGTACGATGGGAGATTTACTTTGATCCAAACTATGGTCCGACCGCTAATCTAGTGAAGGGGGTTCAGTGACTCAGTCTCTTAGCCCGACCCATGCCTAATATCCACAGGACAAGGAGCTCGTTTCCTCTCAAATAAACCTGCCAACGCCTCCAAACAAGTGAAATAATCACAGGCCAATCAATCAGTCAATTAATGTACGTAGTGTACGATAGCTAAGTACCCGTTTCATCGAATTTCCAACTCTGACATTTCGACGTTTGCTAGTCGACATAATGACGGTCTCCAAATGACTATGTTTTATGCTGACGGTCGTATTTTGGAAACACGACTGTCAATATTAAAAAGAAATAGTTATTTTAGAGCCAGAAACCTGGACTAGAGGATTGCCATTTAACTCAATCCCTATGATGGTATAATAAATGCCGAAATATTGAGTCAATATGAAGTTGTCGTTTTTCGAAGTATCACTTCACGTGTATTACATTTAGACGAAGCCTATACTTACAATAATACCACGAAATTTTAAAATTCCTACAGAGTAAACGGATATATTAGATAGCTTTGATGACGTTCTATATGTAGGATTCCTATCAATTACCGATCAATATGGAATATCCATCTACAGGCCTGAAGCTTAAAGGCCCACCTGCCGCCGTTGCCTGTTTGACATTTGTTAAGAAAACCAATTTGCACGAGCTTACTACAGCTAAACCACTAAAATTAAGCATAGCACACATAAAGCATGTCCAATTAGGTTTAGAATGTATAAATGACAAAGAAAAACAAACGAAGTATCGAAGAACACCGATCAGTGTTTGTTAACTTAAGTGTTGGATTACCCTCATTCAAGCTTTTTTGTCTGTGGTTTGCACTCGGCAGGCTTTTATAGTCCCTCTTACTCGATCGTTAGTATGTATTTCTTCGATAAAGTTCATAAAATTATACTGTGTCGTTAGATCGCCCACACGATTCAAACCCTTACGGCACTTTTGCACACGATCAGGTTCGAAGTTTGTTGACATTACGGGTACCTCAAAAATCTGTTTTTCAATTTCAAATTAAAAATACTAAATGGTGTCAAAACTTTCAATTTTTGGTAAAAATAGAAAGTTCCTAACTTTTTCTGTCTGGGAAAAATACAGAAAACCGTCCACTGTTTTTAATGTAAACAGTCTTCTGGATTTTCGCGGCAAGTGTGCCTTTAAAAGACCTACCTTCATATTGCACTCGGCTCCGGGTTGTGCGTACCATACGGGATACTGGAAGATTTATTCTATTATAGGAGTTGAAGATAACAATGAAAGGTTCGGCTCCATAAATACTGATATAGATTTGAACATAATAACTCATTCGTCTGGAAGCATTCGCATCAGAAAAGCATACGATTGATAAGACCAACACAAAGCCACAACATATTATTACGCAATAATGCCTTTGGATTATAGGGCTAAATAACATAGATAAAAACAAACAACTCCATGGCTGATTTTAGCATTTGAGAAATTTACGTTTATTTTTTATTGTCTGTGTTCGTCTGTAATAAAACATTTTCACAGTCAGAAGAATGCCAAAGCTTACATGAAACTAGAGAAGACAGCTGAGGACTACAAGTAAGTAAAACAAGAGACACGTGAGTGCGGCTAAGGATGGGTCAGAATGGACCTGAGTGCGGCTAAGGATGGGTCAGAATGGACCTTAGGTGTGTCATCTTGACGAGTCGATAGGAAGTCTTGTTGTTTTGCTTTAGACACTATAGCTGAGGCTTTTGTCGAATGGGATCTTTTTTTCAATTTCGTGGTATTCGTGGTATCTGCTGAATCCTTCCTACACCATACTCTAGAAGAAAAATTTAGTATAGATAAAATGAAGTTAAACGCTATGGTGTATGTTTTAAGCCTCACTCCACATTTTTACGCATATGATGGGTAGGCCCTATATATATATATGAACAAAGATGAAACATTTTTTGTAATCTTTACTAATCTGCTACTCGATGTTTAAAAATGAACGCCAATTGACCAACAGGAGAGACACGAGGTCACCTTAACTCTGGGTTAGTAAAAATTCAGCGTTTTACGTAATAGGTAACATAAAACCGACAGTTTTGATTTGCATCTCCCTTTGCAAAATTTCGCCACTGTTTTGGTAACATATTTAGCGATGTACCTAAAAAAAACGACAGTTTGAATATGCATCAGCCTGTTTAAAAAAAGCACCAATGTTTGGTTTCTTGTATTAATTAAACACGAAGGATATAATTTTTGAGTGAATTTCAAATATCTTGATATATTACTTCTGAAATCAAAAATGAATCTTAACAGTTCCTGCATGCCACTTTGAACATAGGTTTGCAGATGGTATACCCCCCCCCCCCCGCCCCTTCCATCCACACCACTGCAGTTCATTGATATAACCCCAATGTTATCCCTGGAAAGTATGAGTTGATTGAACTGTCTTTTACTTACTTGGGCCCGGGGGACGGGCAGTAGTCGCAGTGATCAGAACCATAATGGCCAACGCGATGATCGCCAGTATTCGGGAAAACTGTGTAAGAATATAAACAACTGTCATGAAGTCTCGTACTTTACGGATTTCCTTTTTAATTAAGACCGTAAACTTTACGGATTTCCTTTTTAAATAAGAGCGAAAAACTTAACGGATTTCTTTTTTAAGTAAGACCGTAAACTTTACAGATTTCCTTTTTAAGTAAGACCGCAAACTTTACAGATTTCCTTTTTATGTAAGACCGTAAACTTTACGGATTTACTTTTTAGGTAAGACCGTAAACTTTACATATTTCCTTGTAAATAAGACCGTACACTTTACAGATTTCATTTTTAAGTAAAACCGTAAAGTTTACAGATTTTATTTTTAAGTAAGACCATAAACTTTATAGATTTCCTTTTTAAGTAAGACCGTCAACTTTACAGATTTCCTTTTAAAGTAAAACCGTAAACTTTACAGATTTCATTTTTAAATAAGACCACAAACTTTACGGATTTCCCTTTTAAGTAAGACCGTAAACTTTACGGATTTGATTTTAAAGTTAGACCGTTAACTTTACGACATTCTTTTTTAAGAAAGACCGTAAACTTTACGGATTTCCTTTTTATGTAAGACCGTAAACTTTACGGATTTCCCCTTTAAGTAAGACCGTATACTTAACGGATTTCCCCTTTAAGTAAGATCGTAAACTTTACAGTTTTCCTTTTTAAGTTAGTTTGTAAACTTTACAGATTTCCTTTTTAAGTAAGACCGTAAACTTAACGGATTTCCTTTTGAAGTAAGACTGTAAACTTAACAGATTTCCTTTTTAAGTAAGACCGTAAACTTTTCGGGTTTCCTTTTTAAGTAAGACCGTAAACTCGACAGATTTCCACTTTTAGGAAGACCGTAGCAGAATAAACTAAAAACTGGCAGTATTATTGTCCAACGAAATACAACTTTAAAATGCTACCAGTACTTTAGCAATTGCATGTCTCAGGTACCATAGGAGATTTACTTTGATCCAAACTATGGTCCGACCGCTAATCTATAGCGAAGGGGCTTCAGTGACTCTTAGCCCTATCTGTGCTTAACATCCTCCGACAAGGAGCTCGTTTCCTCTCAAATAAACCTGCTAACGCCTCCAAACAAGTGAAATAATCACAGGCCAATCAATCAGTCAACTAATGTACGTAGTGTACGATAGCTAAGTACCCGTTTCATCGAATTTCGAACTCCGACATTTAGACGTTTGCTAGTCGACATAATGACCGTCTCAAGAATGACTATTTTTTATACTGACGGTCGTATTTTGGAAACACGACCGTCAGTATTAAATAAAAATACTCCTTTTAGAGCCAGAAACCCGGACTAGACGTTTGCCAGTCAACTCAATCCTGATGATGGTATAGTAAATGCCGAGATATTGAGTCAATATGAAGTTGTCGTTTTTCAAAGTATCACTGCACGTGTATTACCTTTAGACGCAGCCTATACTTACAAGAATACCATGAAACTTTGACGTTTTACACCAGATATTTCACCCGCATTATTACCCTTTGGTGGAAGAATTTTCGAATGTCCGTCTGCAGGCCTGAAGCTTAAAAGACCTACCTTCATATTGCACTGGGCTCCGGGTTGTGCGTACCATACAGGATACTGGAAGATTTATTCTATTATAGGAGTTGAAGGTAACAATGAAAGGTTCGGCTCCATACATACTGATACAGATTTTAGCATAATAGCTCATTATTCTGGAATCATTCTCGGCAGAAAAGCATACTATTGATAAGACGAACACAAAGGCACAGCATATTATTACGTATAAAGAGATCTTTTTAAACGGAAAGATTTGTTAAAACCTTCTTTCTCTGAAGGGGGAGGCCGGCTCACCCGATGGTTGTTGACAATAACCTTTTGTAATGCGGAAGTCAAAGAAACTTTATCGAAGCTGGAATATAGATAACTTTCTATATATAAGCAAATTTGTTCCAATGTATTTTAGCCGCGTGTTATAGGATTCTAAGAATCTATTAATGGACTTTTTTTGTTGTTTCGTCAGTCAATTTTCAAGCGTACTGAGGATGATATTAGGATGCGTGTAATGAGAACATGTATGTATATATTTATGCTTTGATGTTCGGCCTGCTTATTTGTTAGTTATATTTGGTTTGTGAGTTATATCAGTATTTCATTCTGTGAATTTACCAGTGTGTTTGCAAGATTCTACTCTGTTTCCAACCTGCGTTTCATCCCTCCAGTGAGACGTCCGATCTGTTGAAGGGGCAACTGCTTCCAATTCCTGCAGATTTTGTACAGGAGGCTCTTAGGCTTGAATGTTTCTGCCCATTCTATCCCAAATGTGCTCTGCAGGATTCAAATCCGCTTAGTTATCCCTTCAACAGATCCGACGTCTCACTGGAGGGTTGAGACGCCGATTGGAAGCTAATGGAGGCTATACGCGCTATTGACCTTCTGCTCTAAGTGACATTTTTACTTCAATATGTTTACCCTGTGAAGCCAGGTAGACTCTGAAGTTTCATACTTACAAGCATCTTTTTATTTTGTTAAAATACACTTTTGATTTGGCTAACGATATCCTGAGTAAATTGTAAAGCTTATTGCCATTAATGGTGATTTTTTATAGCCAGAATGTTGCCCTTTATGATCACAATCGTTTCTGCTACATCAGTTTACCAACAATTTCCCATCACCAATAATTGTATGGGGGGGGGGGGGGCGTGCTTAACTTTTTTCTGTGTGTATATTTGACAAATAGTTATATGAGGTATATCAATTAATCTGATAAACCGTGTACTTTCTTTGTTGGATTACGTCCCTCTTACTTTACAAATCCGAATTTATCAACTAGTTTTCTTTTTCTTTTTCCGTTAGTCTAGAGTTAGCTAATGTAGACAAGATATCCTCGGATCATATTATCAACTGTAAATTATCCAACCCATCGCCCGTTAGTCTAGAGTTAGCTAACGTAGACGAGATATCCTCGGATCATATTATCAACTGTAAATTATCCAACCCAACGTCCAGTATCGAAGTCTACAGTTAGCTAATGTAGACGATATATCATCGGATCATATTATCAACTGTAAACTATCCAACCCATCGCCCGTTAGTCTAGAGTTAGCTAATGTAGACGAGATATCCTCGGATCATATTATCAACTGTAAATTATCCAACCCATCGCCCGTTAGTCTAGAGTTAGCTAATGTAGACGATATATCCTCGGATCATATTATCAACTGTAAATTATCCAACCCATCGCCCGTTAGTCTAGAGTTAGCTAATGTAGACGAGATATCCTCGGATCATATTATCAACTGTAAATTATCCAACCATCGCCCGTTAGTCTAGAGTTAGCTAATGTAGACGAGATATCCTCGGATCATATTATCAACTGTAAATTATCCAACCCAACGTCCAGTATCGAAGTCTACAGTTAGCTAATGTAGACGATATATCCTCGGGTCATATTATCAACTGTAAACTATCCAACCCATCGCCCGTTAGTCTAGAGTTAGCTAATGTAGACGAGATATCCTCGGATCATATTATCAACTGCAAATTATCCAACCCGATCGTCCGTTAGTCTAGAGTTAGCTAATGTAGACAAGATATCCTCAGATAATATCATCAACTGTAAACTATCCAACCCATCGCCCGTTAGTCTAGAGTTAGCTAATGTAGACGAGATATCTTCAGATCATATTATCAACTGTAAACTATCCAACCTATCGCCCGTTAGTCTAGAGTTAGCTAATGTAGACGAGATATCCTCAGATCATATTATCAACTGTAAACTATCCAACCCATCGCCCGTTAGTCTAGAGTTAGCTAATGTAGACGAGATATCCTCGGATCATATTATCAACTGTAAACTATCCAACCCATCGCCCGTTAGTCTAGAGTTAGCTAATGTAGACGAGATATCTTCAGATCATATTATCAACTGTAAACTATCCAACCCATCGCCCGTTAGTCTAGAGTTAGCTAATGTAGACGAGATATCTTCAGATCATATTATTAACTGTAAACTATCCAACCTATCGCCCGTTAGTCTAGAGTTAGCTAATGTAGACGAGATATCCTCAGATCATATTATCAACTGTAAACTATCTTACCCATCGCCCGTTAGTCTAGAGTTAGCTAATGTAGACGAGATATCCTCGGATCATATTATCAACTGTAAACTATCCAACCCATCGCCCGTTAGTCTAGAGTTAGCTAATGTAGACGAGATATCCTCGGATCATATTATCAACTGTAAACTATCCAACCCATCGCCCGTTAGTCTAGAGTTAGCTAATGTAGACGATATATCCTCGGATCATATTATCAACTGTAAACTATCCAACCCATCGCCCGTTAGTCTAGAGTTAGCTAATGTAGACGAGATATCCTCGGATCATATTATCAACTGTAAACTATCCAACCCATCGCCCGTTAGTCTAGAGTTAGCTAATGTAGACGATATATCCTCGGATCATATTATCAACTGTAAACTATCCAACCCATCGCCCGTTAGTCTAGAGTTAGCTAATGTAGACGAGATATCCTCGGATCATATAATCAACTGTAAATTATCCAACCCGATCGTCCGTTAGTCTAGAGTTAGCTAATGTAGACAAGATATCCTCAGATAATATCATCAACTGTAAACTATCCAACCCATCGCCCGTTAGTCTAGAGTTAGCTAATGTAGACGAGATATCCTCGGATCATATTATCAACTGTAAACTATCCAACCCATCGCCCGTTAGTCTAGAGTTAGCTAATGTAGACGAGATATCCTCGGATCATATTATCAACTGTAAACTATCCAACCCATCGTCCGTTAGTCTAGAGTTAGCTAATGTAGACGAGATATCCTCGGATCATATTATCAACTGTAAACTATCCAACCCATCGCCCGTTAGTCTAGAGTTAGTTATATGTAGACGAGATATCTTCAGATCATATTATCAACTGTAAACTATCCAACCCATCGCCCGTTAGTCTAGAGTTAGCTAATGTAGACGAGATATCCTCGGATCATATTATCAACTGTAAATTATCCAACCCGTCGTCCGTTAGTCTAGAGTTAGCTAATGTAGACGAGATATCTTCAGATCATATTATCAACTGTAAACTATCCAACCCATCGCCCGTTAGTCTAGAGTTAGCTAATGTAGACAAGATATCCTCGGATCATATTATCAACTGTAAACTATCCAACCCATTGCCCGTTAGTCTAGAGTTAGCTAATGTAGACGAGATATCTTCAGATCATATTATCAACTGTAAACTATCCAACCCATCGCCCGTTAGTCTAGAGTTAGCTAATGTAGACGAGATATCCTCGGATCATATTATCAACTGTAAACTATCCAACCCATCGCCCGTTAGTCTAGAGTTAGCTAATGTAGACGAGATATCCTCGGATCATATTATCAACTGTAAACTATCCAACCCATCGTCCGTTAGTCTAGAGTTAGCTAATGTAGACGAGATATCCTCGGATCATATTATCAACTGTAAATTATCCAACCATCGCCCGTTAGTCTAGAGTTAGCTAATGTAGACGAGATATCCTCGGATCATATTATCAACTGTAAACTATCCAACCCATCGCCCGTTAGTCTAGAGTTAGCTAATGTAGACGAGACATCCTCAGATCATATTATCAACTGTAAACTATCCAACCCATCGCCCGTTAGTCTAGAGTTAGCTAATGTAGACGAGATATCCTCGGATAATATTATCAACTGTAAACTATCCAACCCATCGCCCATTAATCTACAGTTAGCTAATGTAGACAAGATATCCTCAGATCCTATTATCAACTGTAAACTATCCAACCCATCGCCCGTTAGTCTAGAGTTAGCTAATGTAGACGAGATATCCTCGGATAATATTATCAACTGTAAACTATCCAACCCATCGCCCATTAATCTACAGTTAGCTAATGTAGACGAGATATCCTCGGATCATATTATCAACTGTAAACTATCCAACCCGTCGCCCGTTAGTCTAGAGTTAGCTAATGTAGACGAGATATCCTCGGATCATATTATCAACTGTAAACTATCCAACCCATCGCCCGTTAGTCTAGAGTTAGCTAATGTAGACGATATATCCTCGGATCATATTATCAACTGTAAACTATCCAACCCATCGCCCGTTAGTCTAGAGTTAGCTAATGTAGACGAGATATCCTCGGATCATATTATCAACTGTAAACTATCCAACCCATCGCCCGTTAGTCTAGAGTTAGCTAATGTAGACGAGATATCCTCGGATCATATTATCAACTGTAAAATATCCAACCCATTGCCCGTTAGTCTAGAGTTAGTTAAGGTAGACGAGACATCCTCAGATCATATTATCAACTGTAAAATATCCAACCCATTCTGTCTTTGAAGGGGGAGGCCGGCTCACCCGATGGCTGTTTACAATAACCCTTTATAATGCGGAAGTCAAAGAAACTTTATCGAAGCTTGAATATAGATAACTTTCTATAAATAAGCAAATTTGTTCCAATGTATTTTAGCCGCGTGTTCCAGAATTTCTGAGAATCTATTAATGGACTTTTTTTTGGTGTTTCATTGGTCAGCTTTCAACCGTACTGAGAATGATATTAGGATGCATTTAATGAGTATGCATATATTTATGCTTTGCTATTCGGCCTGCTTATTTGTTAGTTATATTTGGGTTGTGAGTTATATCAGTATTTCATTCTGTGAATTTACCAGTGTGTTTGATTCTACTCTGTTTCTAACCTGCGTTTCATCCCTCCAGTGAGACGTCGGATCTGTTGAAGGGGCAACTGCTTCCAATTCCTGCAGATTTTGTACAGGAGGCTCAAAGGCTTGAATGTTTCTGCCCATTCTATCCCAAATGTGCTCTACAGGATTCAAATCCGCGCAGTTACCCTTCAACAGATCCGACGTCTCACTGGAGGGTTGAGACGAAGGTTGGAAGCTAATGGAGCTATATGCGCTATTGACCTTCTGCTCTAGGAATGTGTTCTACACACTCAAAGTGACATTTTTACTTCAATATGTTCGCCATCTGAAGCCAGATGGACTCTGAATTATGGTGATTTTCTATCGCCAGAATGTTGACCTTTATGATCACAATCGTTTCTGCAACATTACTTTGCCAACAATCTCCCTACACCAATGATTTTTTCTGTCGGTGCAGACTTTCCAGGGGGGAGGGGGTGTTTATCTTTTTTCTTTGTGTTTATTTGATAAAGAGTTATATGAGGCATATCGATTAATCTGATAAACCGTGTACTTTCTTTGTTGGTTTACATCTGTCTTAGTTTACAAATCCGAATTTATCAACTAGTTTTCTTTTTCCGAAAAATCCAACCCATCGCTCGTTAGTCTAGAGTTAGCTAAAATAGAGGACATATCGGATCATGTTATTAACAGTATATTATCAACAGTAAACTATCCAACCCATCGCCCGGTATCGAAGTCAGTTAGTTAGCTAAGGTAGACGACATTTCCTCGGAGCATATTATCAACTGTAAATTTAAAATATACTACGGAAAAAAATCTGGGCCAGTTTCACAAAGCGATCTTAATTATCAATGGCAACGTATACCTTTAGCATTAGTTGACATGGTAGTTAAGATCACACTTGGCTAAGATCGCTTTGTGAATCTAGGCCCTGGCCCTTTTGGGTAAATGGAAGGATGACAATATATCATATCTAAGAAAATACAGACAGTGTCTTGATTTGTTTATGAAAACAATTTTCAGAATTCCAGCACCGAGTTGGACTTTAACCATATAAACGTCAACAAAAGAAACTGCCAACTGCTTCGAGTAATAGGGCAATACTTATGTCTGGAAATAAATATTGTTTTGTGTAAATCTTTTTGTCGCATCGAATGGTTTTGTATTATGGTTTTTTCAGAAATTTCTTTCGAATGATGTCCCCGAGCAGTATGCGGCCGCTTCGTGTGGCGACCTGCCTTGATTCTACTATGCTTACCCCTAGCACTGCGTATCGACCGCGTTTTAACTCCAGCATCCCCTATGACATGTAATTGAACTTGCCTGAACCCAGATAAGGGTGTTCATTTTTTCTCATCACTTTCTTTTTAGATAAAAGGCATGGGTGATTTTCTCTCCATCATTCCATTCTGACAGAGATAACTCCATAAATTTTAACGTTGGTCTGGTGAACATGTGAATAATTGGAATAATTTGGTTGCCGAATTGCAGAACCACTGATGTAAAAGAAACAGTTATCTTGAGCTATGCTGAAGATGGTCTTTTTGTAATAATATATAGTAATACTTAACCATCTTATGCTCTCAAAATGGGAAGTTTAAGCTACCGTTTTCTGCTAATTTTTAACATAATGTTCAGTTTAAGTTACCATTTTTTGCTAATGTTTCACAAAGTGTTCCGTTTAAGCTTCCGTTTTCTGCTAATGTTTCACCAAGTGTTCGGTTTAAACTACCTTTTTCTGCTAATTGTTCACAAAGGGTTGAGTTCAAGCTACCATTTTTTGCTAATTTTTTCACAAAGTGTTGAGTTTAAGCTACCAATTTCTGCTATTTTTTCACAAAGTGTTGAGTTTAAGCTACCGTTTTCTGCTATTGTTTCACAACGTGTTGATTTCAATCTACCATTTTCTGCTAATTTTTCACAAAGTGTTCAGTTTAAACTACCGTTTTCTGTTAATTTTTCACAAAGTGTTCAGTTTATGTTACCGTTTTCTGAAAAATTTTCAGAAAGTGTTGAGTTTAAGCTACCATTTTCTGCTAATTTTTCACAAAGTGTTGAGATTAAACTACCGTTTTCTGTTACTTTTTCACAAAGTGTTCAGTTTAACCTTCCGTTTTCTGCTTATGTTTTACAAAGTTTTCAGTCTAAGCTACTATTTTCTGCTAATGTTTCACCAAATGTTCAGTTTATGTTACCGTTTTCTGCTAATTTTTCACAAAGTGTTCAGTCTAAGTTACGGTTTTCTGCTAATTTTTCACAAAGTGTTCAGTTTAAGCTACCGTTTTCTTCTAATGTTTCACAAAGTGTTGAGTTTAAACTACCGTTGTCTGATAATGCTTCGCCAAGTTTTGAGTTTAAGCTACCGTTTTTTGCTAATGTTTCACCAAGTGTTGAGTTTAAGCTACCGTTTTCCGCTAATTTTGTTACAAAGTCTTGAGTTTAAGCTACCGTTTTCCCCTATTTTTTCACAAAGTGTCCAGTTTTATTAAGTTATAATAAAGAATGAATGCAATGTTTACAGACCTATAATGTGTATGCCATTAGCACTTTAAAATAAGACAAACTTGTTTTGCAAAAAAAATAAAATGACCGCAATTTTGAAGGACTACTCTTTGTCTAAAGCAGTTCAATGCTCACTGTATTGTTTTAACGTCAGACTGATCGAACATAAGATTGTTATCTATGTATGACCTTGAGCTTTCGGTTCACAGTCTGTGGATGATCCTTGACCTTTGGGTTCACAGTCTGTGGATGATCGAGTCAGTGGATTTTAAAAACAATTTGATAAGAGATTCTGCTGTTCTTCCAGACAAGGTGGGCATTTAGGCACTTGATTGGCAACTTCATTTTACTTATATAGTTTTTACTTATATAGTCGTGTTTATTGAGGGTGACAATTGGCTTCATGCCAAGTGGGAGCAACTTTATTGGTCGATCGTAAGGAACGGACTCACGCGTCTTAGAACCTCTGTTCTATTGGAGGAAGGCTGTCCGGCGTCTAACTGGAGCAGGGTATATTCGGTACACTGTAAAAAATGTGGTTGTCATTTTACAGCAAAGTTCGCGAACAATCGTAGGACAAGTAAAATTTACGGTAGATTTACATATGTGTGAATATGTAAATTTACAGTGTGGTGTTAGTAGATTTACAGTGAAACAGTGCATTTACTTCTTCTATCCTTAAATACAAGTATCTTCTCTGTTAATCTACCAAGATTGTTGTGTAGATTTGTAAATTAACAAAAAAGAGTAAAATTACAGAAATGTGTTACAGGGTTACATGTAAAACGACAATACTTATAGGTACTCTTACAAATCTGTGTATATTTACGGGGTGTATACGTAAATTTATATGAGAGCCAATATAATAACATCGCACTCAGGGGTAAAACGTTTACAGCACATTCTCCTGTGATGAAATACAAAAGTTTTTCTTGTAGTTCTACAGACATTTTTTACAGTGTAGAAATCATTGACAAATAAACAAATACTTGATCAATGAAAATTGATA
Organism: Lepidochitona cinerea; assembly: GCA_963971465.1. Classification (NCBI taxonomy): domain Eukaryota; kingdom Metazoa; phylum Mollusca; class Polyplacophora; order Chitonida; family Tonicellidae; genus Lepidochitona; species Lepidochitona cinerea. Next base: position 3,265,865 of record OZ020559.1, read on the forward strand.
CGCATATTAGTGACAAATTCTCGGTTTGAAAGTGACCTTGCCAAATTACTAAAATAAAAGAACTTGCCAAATACAAGCGCGGTAAATTTTCCTTTTCAATGGTACCAAAACCATATCTCTATGATTTTTCCTCGCCAAACTGTGCAATAAGAAAGTCAAGAAGCGTTATCAGAGACCGTCTAACTGACTCGGCGGCCATCTTCACAGCAAAGCTAAGCTGTGTGTCCCGATCGGCCAATCAGCATACGCCTAGCTAACCAGTCACTGCACTAGCGTATTAAAGTATACAAGAAGATATTAGCTTTAGGTAAAATATATTTGTCACAGATAGAATCTGCGCAATAAAACAAATAATAAGACAAACTTAAAATTTGCACTCATGATGAAGTCGTAACTTTGATTAAATTAGCACTAATAACAGTACCGGCTGGTAGGCCTACAGGCAGGTATAGCGATCGAAACATGAATCTGTGACAATTCTACTATCGGTTTCGGGAAAATAAATTCGTCATTAATATTTTACACTGGGTGTATGAATCTTTTATGACCCTTCTGTTCCTCATACACCCTTCGCCTCCGGCTCAGGGCGTATGGTTATTAGAAGGGTCATAACGATTCATACACCCAGGGTAAAATATCAATAACTAATAATATCGGAATGCCATTACGCTAAACCATCCGTTATTGATAAATTATACTAAATTATTATATTTGTGATACCCGCCAAATGGATTGAAAAAACAAACATAAATGTGCTTTGGTGGAGCGCGTACTCCAATTAATACATTGGTCACTGGTCAATTCTAAAAACTAATTAGGGGACTGTATGTTAAACAGCCAACATGTGTTTCCTACTGGTCAAACATATTTCCAGAAACCGATGTGAATAGATATTGGAAATATATCTTGTAGGCTAGGTATTAATTCCGAATCTATTAATGGTCGGATTTTTCGGAACTTTCCATATCATATGTCTTGCTCGTACACAAAGCCTGTTGTTTATATTTTACGACAGGGTTGGGATAATATTGGTCAATATCATTGAAAGACCCTTTCTATACTTATTCATCAATCTAAAGGTATTTTTAAAGATGAATAAATAAAATGAAAAAAAATGAAATACTGTCCAAATTTAGGTGAAACATGAGGTCACGGGGTTTACTATGTAGCATAAATAGCTCATTTTGACTATTCAACAGCAGCTGTTAAGAAAAAAAAAACAACAACCTAAAGATGTTACAAAGTTTATTCTAGCTCAGACATATTTAACATATCACTAAAAGATAGCTTAAGCGAGTTTGTCTGTGTACATTATGACATCATTGATGACGATCGGCCAGATTTGAACGTACTTGGTCCTACGCTACACAACGGATAACAGATATATAACTATCACTGACGAAAGCTATTGATGTCACACGAACCCAAATGGTCCCAGGTTTAGTCCAGTAATAGCCTCCATCTAATACACAGTTATCGTCCTTCATTGTGTACTGTAAACAAGAGACCACACATAGAACAAGTTGAGTTCGAATAAAAGACATATTTTTACAAATGTTATTCTTTTTACTAGACATCGGAAAATTTTGAAGACCCATTAAAACATTTATTTTGGCGTTAGTTCCCTAGTGGTCAAACGTGACGTCAGACTGCCCAGGCTGGAACTTCGGGGATTTAAGTACGTAAAATATCCTCTGTTAGACTGCAGGTCATTTTAAATGTAGCGACAATATATGTAGCCGTGAAATGAACAATGTCCATATCCGCTTGAGTGTAAAGAAAATACAGTGTTCATGTGATAATGTAAAGTATCGAAACGCTCTGTTTGTTAAGATTCTGGCTCGAATAGTTACAACTGAAGCGTTGGAGGAATCCTGATATGTGTCTTCTTAGAGTCACATAACATGCGGTTTTCCGGGCTGAATAAAACATATAAACAAATATACTTTTTTAATGATCTATATTTTCTCTTTTCGACTATTTTCAGTCTAAAAATACGATGGTTTACGGTACAAAAAGCACAGACTGTCCGAGGCATGTCAAAGCCGACATGTAGCGAGCGACGACAACTGCTTTGTTTGTTCCGATTGCAAACTGCCACGAAGACATACTGATTGAAACAGCCTAGATCGTTACGTCACATTACGTCACCACTCTGAAGGTAGACCTTACTCTGAAACTTCGATGATTTACGTACGTGCAATTCGTATAAGAGAAATACTGAGCCAGCCGGTATTCCTAAAAAATAATATTATTGTTTCTGGAATACCCACTGAAAAGGTGCTTCTCTGACGTAAACGATTTGGACTCGCTGGAGTTTCTCATTGACTGCAGTACTAATTAACATCCCGTTTACAGTTGTGTGTTCAAGGTCTGCAAATGTATTATTCATGTACGCCGACGCGGATACATACAAATTCAGCTACCTAATACAAACTCGCATGTACACATCATACAAAGGTTGACACAAGTAACATACTGACTGGAAGGATTATTTCTCTGTGCAGCCCTGTAATTTGAGTTAATAAAGTATGCTATAATATCCTTAGTTTTTTATCATGGTGTGGTCTTAAATAAAGCTTCACTTAATTGTGAACTGCTCACTAGTCCGAAGGTCCACTAGTCCGAAGGTTCACCGGTCCGAAGGTTCACTAGTCCGAAGGTCCACTGGTCCGAAGGTTCACTAGTCCGAAGGTTTACTAGTCCGAAGGTTCCTTAGTCCGAACATCCCAGACATAATGCGCTATATCTCAAATAAGACCATCCAATATTTGGATGAGAAAAACTAAACAGTGTTACTGATAGACATTGAAGACATTGATAGATTGAAGCAATTAAAAAAATCTGAGTAGCGGTATGTATACTTGAACAGATATGAAAAATAAAAAGTACTCTTCACGGTTTGTTCAATTTATGGGGTATAACGGTCGAAATGATATACCTCTTTTTAACACAATTAGAAACTTTTCTCCATGGTTATTTTAGACAAGAAGATTATCAGTCTGCACCCCCCCCCCCCCCTCCCCTGCTACCGGGATGTACGCCCGTGGCTGTGCATAAAATCGTTGAATTATATATTTCCTTTTTCTTTGGAGGGATCATAAATTCCTAACTTTACACTGTCTCGACCAGACCAGCAAAGACTAAGGGATGCTGTCTCGTGGGAAAATGATGCTGAGGAAACCATCCTTGGGTCTTGGTAGGCCTATGCTCTATGGGCTATATTATCGTTTGGAGGATGATATCGGTACTGTTCTTCGGACTAGTGAACCATCGGACTAGTGGACCTTCGGACTAGTGAACCTTCGAACCAGTGAACCATCTCGTTCGGACTAGTGAACCCTCTGACTAGTGGACCTTCGGACTAGTGAACCTTCTTACAAGTGAACCCGTTTTTCGGACTAGTGAACCTTCGGACTAGTGAACCTTCGGACTAGTGAACCCTTCTCAACAAAACTGTGTCTGTCTACTTTGTGTTACAAATATTTTTCTTTACTGGGCTAAATAATACATTTAAACAAATATCTTTCTAAATGATATTAGCATTAATAAATTAATAATTATTTTTATTTTGCTTTTTCGGCGTACTATCGACGCCTTTTGTATTCAGCCCCAAAATACGATGATTTATCGTATAAAAAGCGAGGCGTTTCAAAGACGACCGGTAGCGAGCGAAGATAGCCCAAGTGTGTTCCGACAGTGTAGGCCTACGTACACAACGGAGGTCGTGTTTGACGTCATGATTTTGTCACTGAGGTGGTAAATTTCCTTAAAGGCACACTTGCAAGTACGGCTCAGAAAAGTATTATTTATCGGGTTGTTTTGTACTGTTTTCTGACTATCCAGGTTCACAGTACAGTCCACTGATTTCTTCGATTAATATTTCCATATTTAACCTTAAATGTGAATGATGTCAAGCCCAGATGATATTCGATGCAGTGTATTAGGACGAAAGTCAACATAAACCATACAGACATCTTCCCACAGGAGTCACGCACATTATCAAATTCAATAAAACTCCACATTTGGATTTTTGCTGACGGTATCCGTTCTGATGGAGTAACTGATGTTAATACTGTATACAGTGAAATTGTCACGGATAGAGTATTATGTTATCTAGTCAGTAATAAGAGAGATAGTTTCATTTGTCAGAACAGATCTTCCCGAGACGGAGTCGTGTCATAGAGTGGTCCGCTGGGCATTAGAGACAAGAAGTCATTTACCCAGACAATGCAAAACTGAACTTAATGATTTCCCTCAGCTTTTAGCAAAGAGTTAAAACGAAGTTTCTTTTCAATATAAATTCCAAGTTTGTAGTCTTTATTTTGAGGCTCATTCAGGTTTCTACGATGGGAGTAGAGGGATCACATCGAAAATCCTCCCTACAAACGGTCACGGGTTCCAATACTATACAGTTAATCATTTATTCCGATCTCAATGCTCGTTATAAAGTCACCATATTAGCGACATGTAAAACAATCATTCTCCGAGTACATATCAACATATTTTCCTACAGACAAAAAAAGAAGATAAAAATAATGATAAATCTATTAAATGCTGTTTTCATTTAGAAATATATTTGTTTATATATTTGATTTAGCCCTGTAAACCACATGATTTGTAACACAAAAAAGACCGTCAGTTTCGGTACATTGCAGGAATCCTCCAGTGCTTCAATTATCTAACTGATCGATGCTGAAAGTTAACAAACCCAGTGTTTCGGTCCCTTACATTATCACTGGGATACTTTTGCGGGGCCCTCAAGAGGATATGGAAATTGTACGTTTCACGGCTACCTTTTTGGTCGCCACATTCAAAATGATCTACAGTCTATCAGAGGGTGTTTCACGCACGTAAATCCCCGAAGTTTCAGAGTGAGTGGCACGGGCCTAGACTGGAACATTTTCAAGCGATAATCTAATACATCTAGAAGCCAAGTTACGTATCAATCCGAGACGTGTAGTTGCTTCTAGAAATAAAGTCAACAAATAACATTTGCATGATTTCATCTTGATTACGTGGAGGCAAATTGCACAACATTGAACCTTCCTCGCCGTTCTGTTAATTAGATGGGGCTTAATGATTCCCATTTACAGTGGCAGATAAAACGTCCATGTATAATGTCCGCTATATTTAAATGGCTGTGATTCATATACGACACACAAAGGTCAAGGTGACATGATACCGTTAAGGATACACCGAGATTGACGATGTTGTTGGGTTTGTGTGTATTCTTGTTCCATAATTACCAATTGGAATCTCAAATAAAGTTTCCAAAGATCCATTGCTTTCTGATATTGACGGATATTTGTCCGCGTTGAATATCAACATTCCAGGACCCTGTTTCACAAAGCGGCGTAGCGTAAGTTTTCACGTAACTGCCATAGCAACCTATACTGTAAAGATACGTTAGTATGGAAGTTGCGCAAAAAATACATCTACGCCGCTTTGTGAAACAGGACCCAGACCAGACCTTTCTCTACCGATGACCTATCATTTGGCATGGTTTCAGTGTTTTGACTGACCGTCGTGGTTTAACATAAATTTACCGAAGTTTTTTTTATGTTCCGGCTTGATAAACAAGGAATTATTTCAAATGACATTTTTCAGATGTTCATTATCCTCCTATGTTATAAATAAATAACTTCACCTTCTCTAACTGGAGTGTGTGAAATGTCAAAGGTCACATATCGTTTGGAGGGATTAAATAAACATTGAATTGTTGTCTGACCAATTTCATTGGTTAATGACTAGTTTGTGTCAAGTATCTGAACACTTCGGGATTGAATCCTGGCAATCGAATCAGTAATTGAATGTTTCTCACTCGGATAAATGATAGACATAATTGTAAATGGCTTTAGGCCAATATGATTTACCAGGGGGTCAAAACGGTCATTCACCACCGAGTTAGCCTATTCGGGGAAAGAATGTCACGAGGAATAAAGTAAGATGGGGGCGGCACTTCTGGTCCAAATAAAGTAAGATGGCGGTGGTACTTCTGGTCCATATAAAGTAAGATGGCGGTAGTACTTCTGGTCCAAATAAAGTAAGATGGCGGCGGCACTTCTGATCCAAATATGAAGTAAGATGGCGGCCGCAGTTTTGGTCCAAGTAAAGAAAGATCACTGTTGTAGCTCTGATCCAACACTAGCGATATATGTACCCCCCCCCCCCCCCAATTTCCCTTCTGGTCCAAATAGAGTAAGATGACTGTGGTGGCTCTGATCCAAAATAGAGTAAGATGACTGTGGTGGCTCGGGTCCAAATAGGGTAAGATGACAGCTGTGGCTCGGGTCCAACACTAGCGATATACATAACCACCCTCACCCCCCCCCCCCCTTTCTGCTTCACCATTTTTAACAAGAATAATCCCCCAAAAAAGATGTACAACTGCAGCAGTATTAATACAATTGGTTTCATATCTATTCAATTCGAACTTCTTTATAATAGAGCCATCGATTTCCACCGAAGACCATTTTTTCTCTGACGCTTGTTTTGCTCCGGGAAATTGGCCTCATGTTATTTGAAGACTGTCGAATTATTTTTCAATTTCTTTCTATTGGAGTGTTTTTTACTTTCTCCTCTATTTGTGTGTTCCCTTAAGCAATTGACTAGACGCTCTTTAAAGATTGCACAATTATCGATTGATTTCTTTAAAGGGAAGATATTTTTTTCTGCGTTTAGCGTGTTGTTTGTGGTAATTGTAGATTTACTGATGCTCTTGAAAGATTGCCGAATTATTCGCCATTACTTTTTTTATTGAATTATTGTTAGAATTATTAAAGAGGGCAATATATAGCGGTAAAAATTTCAGGGGTGTTTTGGTGTGTGAAAATCGGTGCATTCTGAACATTGTCGTTGTTGCTGTATTCGCTACAGGGGCATACACGCCTTGGAGATCGGCTAACCAGAACTGGGGAGAATTTCTCTTCTATTTTAGCTCCACATACCAACGAAAACCGGGTTTAAGTAGAGCTATACATAAACACCCAGATCTCGTTTGCGCTTTATAATATAATAATGTTCCCTCCGCGAGATTCTGCGAGAAAAGGTTACCTGGTTACCGGGGGTCCAGCTTTCGTCATTGATAAAATGAACACTGTAATTGGGTCAAATCCACTGACTCGCTCGTTTATTTATTGGTGTTCATTTTAGTAACTTTAATTAATAAGGACCCTAAAGCTTGTGTTATTACATCTCGCTGAATTTCCACAATCTACAACTACAACTAGAAGTCACCCTATTCCTAAAGTCGAGATTGTTCAATTTATATATTGCTTAAATACATAGTGCTAGTAACCTAGCTAACATAAATAAAGACAAAACTTAATAGAATCATATCTTATTTTTTTATTTTTATTTTATTTTCTTTTTTTAAATTTTCTCTATATCCTTTTTAAGCACCAACTTTTCTTTTTTTTTTTTTTTTTGCTTTTGCGTTCTAGTATTTCTTCTTGTCAGAAATAAACATATTTACGTACTTCCTCGCTCACACGACTACACTTATCTGAGCCCAGGAACCTAGGGAGGTCAGCTATGGCAGCACTTCTTGGTGACCAGCTTATGTGTAAAGTTTTCTGTTTTTATTATTCTTTTGTTTTGTATATAGGCTTATTTTATGACTTCGTGATCACAGACATAATTCAATTCATCTCAGTAAATTACAATTACACTACTTCAATAGAACACAATCTTACTCATTGTTTTATAAACATAATATTTGAATACTTTATATTACCATGTTATCCACGGGATGGTATTGAGAAAAACAATATTGTTTTACTATTTAGCAATCCACTTCATCCAAATGAGTCTTTTATGTGAATTGCCATTTTATAATTTTGAACTCTTGAATGATGACGAAATAGTTGATCACGAATATCTAATGCCCGGCTTTGAGAATATGTGCTTCAACCCACTCGATCTGAACCTTTCGGCTTCCAATAAGAATTACCTAATTGAAGAGACATCAGAGGAATGTGAACAATGGAGCGATATCAGTAATTATACCTCAGACTATTACTTTAATGATACCTTCAAAAATAAGATTAACAGTAATTCCCTTCCAGTGTCCTGCTCACTTTCTGTACTTCATATAAACGCCAGAAGTTTGAAAAAGCATTTTATCGAAATCTTATCCATGATCAACAGTTTAAACTTTCCATTTTCTGCTATAGGTATATCTGAGAGTTGGCTTGACTCCTCTACAGAATGTTTATTTACAATACCTGGGTACCAACCGTTCTATAAATCCCGAGACTCGCGAACTGGGGGTGGATTAGTTCTATATATCCACGATTCTCTTCATAACTGTAAAGTAAGAAACGATCTCTCCATTCCTGACACGGACCAACTACATGAATCTTTATTTGTGGAAGTAAACCATGACAATGTGCTATATTTAATTGGTTTATTTTACAGACCACCAGACAAAAGTGTTGATAACTTTAATGCGGCTTTGGCAACCATACTAAACAAACTCAAATCTGAAAACAAAAAGTGTATTTTATTAGGAGACTTTAATATCGACTTATTCAAAACACAGACACACAAACCGTCAAACGACTTTTTATTACTCTTGCGTTCATACTACTTTTTCCCAAAAATAACGAAGCCGACAAGAGTCAGACATAACTCCGCTACCCTCATAGATAACATTTTCACAAACTTTCACAGCGACGATTTGCTTTCTGGTATATTTTTTTCTGACATTTCTGACCATTTTCCCATCTTCCATATATGTAACACTTCTGTAATTCCACCAGTGAACCCCACACACGTTTCCTACAGGAAAATAAATGACTACCAGTGCAAACTATTTGCAGACCTTCTAACAGGCTTAGACTGGATAGACATAACGGACGAAGATGTTCGCGACCCAAATGACGCACTGGCCCTCTTTTTAAGAAAAATTGAACCTTTTTACGACAAATGTTTTCCCCTTCAAACCTCAACAGTACGCCATAAATTTCTTAAACCTTGGATGACATCTGCCCTGCTAAACTCCATTCATGAAAAAAACAGACTATACAGACAACATATTAAAGACAAAAAAACGACTACGACGGCCAAGTACAAGCACTATAGAAACAAATTAAATCATACTTTAAGGGTTGTTAAAGAGAAGTATTTTGAGCAGAAATTTAATTCCTGTAATAATAATATTAAGGATACTTGGAAGACAATTAACACACTAACTGGTCGTAATAAAAGCTCTAAACTCCCCACCTCGTTCCTAATCAATAACTCTGAAAATAGCTCCCCGACTGACATTGCAACTCATATGAATAATTATTTCTGCTCCGTCGCTTCCAACCTTGCATCCACAATTCCCACTTCCCCAAATGACTTCACTACTTACCTTCCTGACCCCTTTCACGTTGACTTAGAAATTCCTATGTGTACACCTGATAAACTTGAAACTATCATACAAAATTTAAAAAATGGCTCCTCTGGAGTTGACGGAATTCACATGTCCATTATAAAGTCCGTATCACATATAATATCACTTCCTTTGTGTCACATTCTAAACCTTTCAATACAAGAAGGGATTTTCCCAGATACCTTAAAAATAGCAAAGGTAACACCAATTTATAAATCCGGCAATACAAATTTAATCGAAAATTACCGCCCAATATCTGTTCTCCCGTCCATTAGTAAAATTTTTGAAAAATATATCGCCTTACACCTCTCACATTTTCTAGAAGAGAATTCACTAATCAACCCTAACCAATTTGGCTTCCGCTCAAACCATTCAACTGCTTCTGCCATTCAGTTCTTTTATGACAGCCTTATCCGTGCTAAAGAATCAAAACAATTTAGCATATCAACATTTTTAGACTTATCAAAGGCCTTTGATACGGTCGATCATGCAATTTTATTACGTAAACTTGAATATTATGGACTTCGCGGTAAAACAAACTTATTATTTGCTAGCTATATTTCCACGCGCTTCCAATGTGTATCATATAATAATACACGATCCACATTACTTCCAATTGAATATGGAGTTCCTCAAGGGTCGATTTTAGGACCGATTTTATTTTTGTTATATATTAACGATATTACCGCATCTTCCAGTCTCCTAGAATTTATACTTTTTGCCGATGACACCAGTGTTACTATATCACACAAACAACCCGACATTGCTGTTGATATAATGAACTCAGAACTACCCAAACTTTATGACTGGCTAATAACAAATAAGTTATCCCTTAATATAAACAAGACCAAATTTATGTTCTTTTGTCCAAATAGATTGAGTCATAATGCCAACTTCTCATTGTCAATAGCCGATCAAGAAATCAAACAAGTCACCGAATTTAAGTTTTTGGGAATATTTTTTAATAATGCTCTTAATTGGCAAACACATATTCAAAAACTCTCATCAAAACTTTCTAGAAATGTTGGTATGATCAACAACATCAAACACTGCTTAAATAGAAAGACTATTTTTATTTTATACAGTTCTCTATTCTACTCTTACTTATCATACTGTAACATCGTCTGGGGTAATACTTTTAAGTCCCATCTCCGTCCCTTGGTTGTTCTTCAAAAACGCATTATTCGGATTATAGCATCCAAACCTAAATTAGCCCATACGGCTCCTCTGTTTTTGGAATTCAAAATCTTATCAATTGAAAACCTTAACAAGTACCTTCTTATTCTTTTCGCCCATAAATTTTCTCACATGCCATTTACTTTACCACAACATTTCAGACACTATTTCACTCTACAATCAGAGGTCCATTCCTACCCAACACGATGCTCAAATATAAATTTTGCGACACCTGCTTATCAATCAAACCTTTCTTTATACTCAACCAAATTTAAATCTGTGAGGTATTGGAATTCGTTGCCCTTCAACTTAAAATTATGTTCGTCAATTTCTCATTTCAAGCATTTGATTAAATCCCATCTCGTGGAACATTCTCACTCTTACTGATATTAAACATATAAAATATAAATCATATTTAATAGATATATATACTTACACCTGTGTATAATTATGTAATAGTATATATATGTGGATGATTGTGTATGTGACTTGTATAGGACCATATATAGTAATTATGTCATGTGAGATTTCAATGTACATATGTTAAATGCAATTTATGTTTCATTCCTTTTTTTGATCTTGTCACCATTTTTCCAAATTTACCCTTATTGAAAATAGATTAAATATTCAGTTTAATTTTCCTCTTCCATTATATTATATGAATTAAAGGGACTTAACAAGCCCCCAGGGGTTTTATTCCCGCCATCTTTTCAAATTTAATGTGTATATGTACATACAAGACTTGATGGTGAAATAAAGATTCAATTCAATAGTGACCTCAATCGCAAAAAGTGGCATTTTAGTCCATGGGCTTTGGGTTGAAAGTTAATCGCGCAGGTCAACTGAACATGTAATCTTTAATGATTTGACAAAACAACACATTTACCTTTTTTTTTGTTCATCTCCAACACAGGACTAGGGATATCGTTGGTCACGTCCAACATTTCAGACACTGGTAACTGTTGAAGACACCCGTGGAGTTTACAACAGTGGCCAGTTCAGGGTGAATCGAATCGACAGGGAGCGTCGCCATCTTACCTGATTTCGTCAAAATGGGACTATTTCAGGAAATTGACTCGTTACTTGCTTAATGTTTCTTTTGATTTCAAGTAAATATTCAGGTAGGCCTACAGCGTGACGTCAGGATTGTTTTACTTATAATTATGATAATCCTCACCACTGTTTATTTATATACCTGTAAATCGTATATGGGTGTGAGCTCAATTGTATTGCATGTTTTGACATCTGGAAACGTACTAACATATACTGATGTACAAAGATATCCTATATATTGTGCCATGACGTCACTGTTATCTCTCTAGGTAATGATTACTCAGTATGGCGTACATTATTCAGGAGAATGGATGCGGCAATAAACTAAAACAACCAACCAATCGCCAATGGAGATTTTCCAAAGAAAAGGTTGGCTATGTATTGCTATGGCAGTCTTGTAGAATCCATGTTTTATCTTTACGTTTAAAGCTACCAATTACATTGTTTATGGGCGAGATCTTACATGTAACTGTAAGACAATGGGAGTTATAGTCTTGGGTGCTCGGCTAAAAACGGTCTATATTACATGTATGTCACCCACATGGATAACTGGGAGCTTGTCTCACGACCGAATAACCACTGAAGCTTCTTGTATTTTACTTCAACTCGACTATAACCAAACATGGATGACTGCATCCCATTTCCAGGCAATTTTATACACTTGGTAAGATTAGGAATTTCAGCTCACGCTTGAGGTAGAAACAAGGCTGCTAAAATCGCTTGAGGGGATCGCCACCTTTATTTTACCAGTCAAAAATGAAGACAGATTACGTTTCCCATTTTGTAGCAAAGGCCAAACGTTTTCAATTACTTTCTAAAGCCGGTCAGGTCTAAAATGTCGCGTTATTTACATTGGATGTTTTATTTATTGTCATTGTAGAACAAATGAAGATTAATGAATATAATATTTTCCCCATCCGTCATACCACTGTAAGATGGACTAACGTCAAATCAATATCTCATGAATGATTTCTTGTTTTTCTTTTGTTGACAAAACTCCCAATCGTCTTGAATGATATTCCGCCTTTTAATTCTCAAGCTGATATCGCATATTAAGTTATGCACTGGTTTTTTTGACAGTTTGATGCATGTTTTGATTAAAACCGATGTTATTGGTGACAACATTATTGGGAAGCATGATGTGATGGTCTATGCCGACTCTATGTCGAATCGTGTCAACTACTCAGCATAGAGCCTCCAGCTGGTCGATTATTTCATTTATTAAAAGTTTGTGGAAGTGTTGCCAGGAACTAACCAAAGGTCGTGGTGTCTTCCTGGCGAGCCCCCCCCCCCCCCCACCCCCACGCACCTATATAGGTGAATTAATCTGGAGTACTTTGTAACAAAATCATCTGCTTCTATGTGTTTTGATTATCTTATAGTAGATAAAAACAACAAAAGTTTTTATTATTGTGCCTGGTTTGTTGCACAGAACTGTGAAATAGTGTGCCTGGTTTCTTGCACAGAACAGTGGAATAGTGTGTCTGGTTTCTTGCACAGAACAGTGGAATAGTGTGCCTGGTTTGTTGCACAGAGCAGTGGAATGGGGTGGAACAGTGGAATGAACCGTATGGCTTGTTGCACAGAACAGTGAAATGGGGCGTCTGGCTTGTTGCACAAAACAGTGGAATGGGGTGCCTGGCTTGTTGCACAGAACAGTGGAATGGGGTGTCTGGCTTGTTGCACAGAACAGTGGAAAGGGGTGTATGACTTGTTGAATACCACAGTGGAATAGGGCGTCTGGCTTGTTGCACAGAACAGTGGAATGGACCGTATGGCTTGTTGCACGGAACAGTGAAATGGAGCGTCTGACTTGTTGCACAGAACAGTGCAATGGGCGTCTGGCTGTTTGCACAGAACAGTGGAATAGGTTGTCTGGGTTGTTGCACAGAACAGGAACGGGGTGCCTGGCTAGTTGCATAGAGCACTGGGATTGGAATTTTAGAAAGCTGAACGTGAAGATAACAAACCACCAACTGAAACAGTATTGGTAATATGGGATTATATATAATCACAGGGATTTAAAGTAAGCTTTTCTAATGCTTAGTTAAACTTCAAACAATCCTCTACACCAACCGGATTAAAACATCGACTTAATTATGCGACTTACAAGATTTTCTTGGAATATTCAAACAAGAACAGTCGAATAGTGTGCCTGGTTTGTTGTACAGAACGGTTGGAAGGCTGAACGTGTAGATAACGAACCACCAACGGAAACAGTATTGGTAATATGGAATTATACATGGCGTGTTGGTCAACAAGCAATTACTGTGATTTAAAGTAAGCTTTTCTAATGCTTAGTTAAACCTCAAACAATCCTCTAAACCAACCGCATTAAAACATCGACTTAATTATGCGACTTACAAGATTTTCTTGGAATATTCAAACTATAATCTTACGACATGAGGAATTTGTTGAGGGCAAAGTAAAACCTGAGAATCGTTGAGATTCAAATAGTTTTGAGATATTTTATGAGAGGAAGGTTCAGAGGTCATAGAGGACTTCGAATATTGATGGTTGATGACATTACGACAAAGCAAGTCTTTGAGAGCCAAAATAGCCACAAAGAATGACGTATGCAGTTTTGTAGAATTATCAATTTATTTTATAAAGCAAAACATATTGTTACCAAAAGAGCCTTCATACGATTAATAAATGTCCTTCTGTCTTGGAATAAAAAGCGACATGAGTTTCCACAACTCCTTTGATCACGTGCGTTTGTAAAATCGTGATATATGTGCCAAAATCAATGTTAAAACTCTTTTTTTTTTAAATTTCGATTGTCGCAATGGTACAGCAGTTTGAGAATTCGGAAAACTAAATGATGCACGTTAACATTCTATTCATTGAGATTGAGTGCAAAAAAATTGTGTTTATAAAGAAAATACAATTTAAATAACTCAAACGAATGTTCATTTTTAGAGGTTAATGAAACATAAGGAATATTCGTGATACATTTAACAGTAAAAAAAGCATTGGGTTCACAAAACTCACAATGGCCTTGGCTGACATTCCGCCATTTTATTCTCAAAGTGCGATCTCAAATTTAATTTATGCACTGATCTTATTGACAGTTTGATTCATGTATTGATGTTTTTGGTGAAACCATTATCATTACAACCGGTACGAATATTCATTTTTGGACCTAATTAATATTGAAACTTATTGTCGATACTAGTATTTTTAAAGTGGCATGAGCTGCCAAAATTGACACTTTTTCATAATTTTTGCTTGTCACTACAATAAGAGGCTTTGAAGGCCATCGAAAAACTAAATGATTGGCGTTGGAATGAGGAAAATCCATAGAGTACAGAAGCCAAAGTTAGTTAAAAACAATACTTTATCGTACATTTTCGAGAATAGAAGCACTAAAAAGCTTCTAAATTATACGTCTTGAGAAAAATAGCCAATAATTTCAATATTCTGTTTTAACGTCAAAATATCAATATTTTGGCAGATCATGCCACTTTAAAGGACGGAAATCTTATACCCCATTGAAAAAGTTACCTTTTTTTTTATCTACGGCATATTCTTTTTTTCGGTTTTCTCAAACATATGCCTGAAGCTCTTTTCGACCATTGTATGAAAACTTCAGATAATCACAGAAATAAGAATTCAATTAATTACGTACATATTGAATTAGAAAATTAATCGACATTGATTTAAAAAGCACACAATCCCCATGAATATTTGTCTTCGACTGATTTGTCTTTAAACATTGAGTTTCCAAGACAATACCTTATGAACGTTTTACAAATCCTTTTTGATTATAGTCTTGGACGTTTGCCAAAGAACCAGTTGACAGTTGTCTTTAACGCATACAGAGCCCAAGCTCTGCAAATCATCCAAAAATAGATAATTGATGTCGAAGTAAAATTTTTGAGCAGGAAAATTACTGACCGTGGATTTATTGGCTTCCCGATCTCGGAGAAGGATAATCTCCACGTACCATCATAGAGATTGCCGGATCAAGATTACAAAAAGCCAAGTCCAACACTGTGCTGACTTAGCGACATAGACTTGCCATCTGGCTTCTGAAACGTTATTTTACTTGACCACAGGGCAAGAATGTCTTATTCGACTGAAAGTGCTTCAACATGTCCAGTGTTTGGTAAATTGATAGTCCATTTAGGTCCAGATTTATTTTGCCCATTCCAATACGTTAATCATCATCCGGTGGCCAGTTAGACCTCTTTTTCACCTTTGTCCGGAAGTTCCGAGACCATGCAACGGCATTTAACGGACCTAATTTCGAACGTGAAAATGGGATATTGTATATGTCCTGAATTTGGGATTGTGCAAAATTTGAAAAATAAAGCTTGAATGTTAATAAATTGACGAGTCACTAAAAAGAGTAATGGTGTAAAACTGGTACAAACTCAAGGCTATCGTAGGTTAATGTCTGTGTTTATTGTTGGATTTTGCCAAATATATCGGACGGATCTTGAGCCAAACCAGTGTTAAATATATCGGACGGATCTTGAGCCAAACCAGTGTTAAATATATCGGACGGATCTTGAGCCAAACCAGTGTTAATATATCGGACGGATCTTGAGCCAAACCAGTGTTTAATATATCAGACGGACCGTAAGCCAAACCAGTGTTTAATATATCGGACGGATCGTTAGCCAAACCAGTGTTAAATATATCGGACGGATCTTAAGCCAAACCAGTGTTAAATATATTCGACGGATCGTAAGCCAAACCAGTGTCAAATATATCGGACGGATCTGAAGCCAAACCAGTGTTAAAAATATTCGACGGATCGTAAGCCAAACCAGCGTCAAATATATCGGACGGATCTGAAGCCAAACCAGTGCCAAATATATCCGACTGACCGTAAGCCAAACCAGTGCCAAATATATCCGGCTGACCGTTAGCCAAACCAGTATTAAATATATCGGACGGATCGTAAGCCAAACCAGTGTCAAATATATCGGACGGATCGTAAGCCAAACCAGTGTCAAATATATCGGACTGACCGTTAGTCAAACCAGTGTCAAATATATCGGACGGATCGTAAGCCAAACCAGTGTCAAATATATCGGACTGACCGTTAGCTAAACCAGTGTAAATTATATCGGATTGGGCGCTAGCAAAGGCAGTGTCAGATGTATCCCACTTATCGTAACCAAACCAGTGGCAAATATATCAGACTGACCGTTACACACTATTTTGGATCATAGGGGCTACACATTGTATGGATTATCTTAATTAAAGAGTCTATCATTGAGTTTTTCGATTACCTTCAGAGCCTCGTGCTGTGATGAAAATCAGAACCTGTCTTGTTCCAGTACATTTGATATTTACCACAGTAAAAAAACTTTTAGTTTTATTGTATGGCCGTTAAGTGCCCTGGTCGTGGATGACCGCCCCGACTATTGCCACAAATCGAAGAAGTAGCGGATGACTGAATTTCAATCTCAGACATATTTAGTGGTTTGGCTACAGTGAAGCTTGTTCATTGGAATCCACACCAACTCTCTTACAAAAAAGGTACGGATACACGAGAAAGGTTCTATACTATTTTAACGACTAACAGCTTCACGGTGGAATTTAATGACAAGATCAATCCAATGTTGTTTTTTTAGGACATCGCGATTACCATTTTTTCGGTTAAATCTCTTACACAGGGATATTTTATCAGTAAACTATACATTTCGTTTAGTTGTTGCGAAAATATTGATCATTATTTAAATGAATTAACTCAAACAAATTGCCTCGTGTCTCTTATTGCAACTGGGACAAGTGACTTCAATGTGGATTAAATCATAACGCAAAAGAAAAAAGGCCGTATCCAGTGGTCGAAAAGTAAAATTGAGATTTATTTTCGAAAAAAAAGGTTGTGTTGTAGAATTGTGCTTGCCTGGTGCAATTGCCTATATCATTGGAACCAAAAGTCACCGTAAATTAAAGTTAGTCTCTAGTACCGATTGGCATATGTGGTAAAACACATCGCTTTGTGAAACTGGACCCTGTTTCACAAAGCGGCGTAGCGTAAGTTTTCACGTAACTGCCATAGCAACCTATACTGTAGAGGTACGTTAGTATGAAAGTTAGGCAAAAAATACATCTACGCCGCTTTGTGAAACTGGGCTCTATAACCAGCCTTCAGAATTGCAGTTACTTCCAATCCACGCTCTCCTCTCTCCAATATCGATCTTCCAATATCGAGATGTCATTTCCTCATTTTAACCCCGGGCATAACGGTGTCTTTACGCGACTGGGTGTTAAAGAGAGGATTTCTTTTACCATTAGTTCAATACACATCAGAGGTTACATTGTAGTCTTTTTATTAAGTGAAGCGACATAATAGAAACTTTATATTAAAATCAATACGAGATTGCACAGTTCGGCTTTTTTACTTTCGCTTACTTCTGGTTTATCAGTGGGTTTTTTTTCTAATACAATAAACGTCACTTGAACGAAGTGAGTCTTATATCTTTGTATAACCAGCCTTATTTGCAGTCGTTTTTTCAAAGATATTGGATAATAATCCTTACAAAGAAAGACATGCCATGTGGAATATTATTCATATCTTTTTAGTCTTAATATTTTTTGTTTTCCTCATACTCTTTAGTGTATTCCCTTAGCCTGTTCCAGTTAGTGAGTTATGAAGTGGTTTTTCAACTCGGCAATTGATGTAATGCGTACTTAACGCCGCATAAAGGTGGCTCCGTCTGTAGAACGACGATCTCTCAGGGGCCGACTAAAGCCTCACGTTGATGAGTCACGGGTTCGAATCTACTTATTCCATGAAAAATTTAAAAACAATTTGCTTTTTCTCACTCTATGTGGGAGAGTTGCCTGGTACTCCATGAAGGTCGGGGATTTAGACCGGGTTCCTTTCTCACTAAATTTAGCAAGCCTGCCACATAAGTGAAATGATCTTGAGCGAAAAACATCAATCAATCAATAATGTGACACGAGCTGTCAAATATAGGAAAAAAATCCTTGAAAAAGAATTAGTTAATTGTTTGTCATTTTTACAAAATAAGAGCTCTCCATTGAAACCAATCTTGTAGGCAATATTTTATAAAACAAAAATCCCCAAATTGCAAACTCCAATATTATCCGTTCAATCCGAACAGCCTTCAACCAATGGGTCGCGTGTTCGAATGCCACTCAGTTAAAAAAAATAATTGGAAAATTTTCTGACTGGATTTTCACTCGAACGACCTATGTGGGATGGTTGCTAGTTACCACCGGAAGGTCGTGGGTTTCCTCCGGGCATAGAGCCTCCCACAATAAAACGGGCAACGCCGCCATATAAGGGAAAAACTCTTGAGCACGGCGTAAAACACCAAACAATCAATTGAAAGAGCGGATTGGATTGATTTTCAGGATTCTGTGAAATTTATTACGGCTTCCACAACCAATTCACCTTGTTTCCAATAACCTGAGAACGCTTTGTCATATCAGTTTGAAACTTGATTAGAGTGTTGAGCTCATGGAAAAGACGAATGGGATTGTCTTTTAGGTCCTGGGAATTTTACGCCGGGAGCTACAGCCAATTGACCCTATTCTATGAATTCCGTGTCCTCTCCTTAACTTGAGAACTCTATGTCATATAAGTTTGAAACTTGAATATTGCTTTGAGTTCCAAATGAAATTGCTTTTTGGGATTTTACGTCAGACGTCACAATCCATTTATCTTATTCCCAATCTATAATTTGTTGTCCGCTCCATAACTTGAGAACGTTGGCAGGGTAGGGTGGGGTGGGGTGGGGGGAGGGGTGTATGCCGTTTTGTTATAGTTCTGGTATTATTTTGAAAGACTGTGAGAAAGCAAAAGATCCTTTGTTTTAAACAGGACAATCATTCCTCTAGTGTTCAGATGTATTTTGTTTTCCACTTGTTAATATTAATTTGACTAAAAGCCCATGTCTGAATACATCCTTAATTTTCATACAATGAAGGGAAGTGGAGGTGTAAGTCTCCTGAAGGACTGAGTTCTTTGTAAGAAGCAGGTTTCAATAACGCAAGACGAGTGATTTTTAAATAACAAGTTTCTTGCTATAGTTTTAGGAACAGATACTATAGCTTTTGTAACCAATTCGGATAAAACTCGAAACAGATCCAGAAACGTATTTTACCATGATGAATTTGAAATACTGAAACCACTTGTGTTTTGGCATCATTGTGAAGTTTTTGATCGAAAATTCTACGCTTCACCAAATGTCCAAGTTGTGACTGTGTTAAATACAGCTTCCTGTCCCTACCACAATAATGGTAGATATTGATGAATTGGAGAGATTTCAATGGAAAATATTGACTCTTACATAAATATATTGAAACAGAAGGGGTTTTCACTCAGCCAACAAAACGTGTTGATTGGAAGAATATGGATTTTGTACAAACTGAATTTTATTGAATCCACTGATGTGCCAATCTACGAGATCTTCAACACGAGACATGACTCGAGAGCCGTCGCCCTTCATTTTCGCGCATAGTGAACTGTATTATATCGGATATCTCTCTACACGACCGAGCCCGTCTGATGGTTTAACTGTCAGTGTGACATGTCGTTGCTTACAATTTGCCGAAAGTAGCTCGGTTTAAGGACGTCGACAGCAGTGGCATCCCTTTATGTTCAAGCAACATGGCAGTCATTGGCTTTAGAGTTGATATATTAACGAATGGCAGTAGGATCAATCCCTATGTTGGATTAGAAATTGTCTTTTATTTTATTTTATCGGTTTTAGAGTTTCATAATTGTACATCAAAAACATATGTAAGTTTTCCAAATGGCCATTAGAGATGTAACTTGATAGCAAAACTTTTCTTGAGTTATATATGTACGAACGGCTCAGAAAGAATTATTTATCGGGTTGTTTCTTGACGAATGGCAGTAGGATCAATCCCTATGTTAGATTAGTAATTGTCTTGTTTGTCTATTTTATCTGTTTTAGAGTTTCATAATTTTACATCAAAAATAGATGTAAGTTTTCAAACAGCTTAGGAATATTTGACCATTAGAGTTGTAATTTGATAACAAAACTTTTCTCGAGAAAAGAATTATTTATCGGGTTGTTTTTAACTGCTATTTTGTGACTATCCAGGTTCCCAGTACAGTACACTGATTTCTTCGATTAATATTTCCCTATTAACGTTAAATGTGAATGATGTCAAGCCCAGATGATATTCGATGCAGTGTATTAGGACGAAAGTCAACATAAACTGTACAGGCCATCTTCCCACAGGAATTACGTACATTATCAAATTCAATAAAACTCAAGATTTGGATTTTTGCTGACGATATCCGCTCTGATGGAGTAACTGATGTTAATACTGTATACAGTAAAATTGTCACGGATAGAGTATTATGTTATCCAGTGAGTAATAAGAGATATAGTTTCATCACTCGGAACTCCCTTCGGCTATCTTTGCTCGCTACCGGTCGGCTTTGACACGCACGTAAATCCCCGAAGTTTCAGAGTGATAGTTTCATTTGTCAGAACAGATCTTCCGGAGACGGAGTCGTGTCATAGAGTGGTCCGCTGGGCATTAGAGACAAGAAGTCATTTACCCAGACAATGCAAAACTTAACTTAATGATTTCCCTCAGCTTTTAGCAAAGAGTTAAAACGAAGTTTCTTTTCAATATAAATTCCAAGTTTGTAGGCTTTATTTTGAGGCTCATTCAGGTTTCTACGGTGGGAATAGAGTGATCACATCGAAAATCCTCCCTACTAACGGTCGCGGGTTCCAATACTATACAGTTATTCATTTATTCAGATCTCAATGCTCGTTATTGTAATGATTTGAATACTCACTCATGCAGTGGAATCGTGTACAGTCGGAACACCCTTCCGCCAGGGGGCCAGAGGAACATGCCGGCAATGCTGATTGGACGAAGTGACCACTCTTGCCAATCTACTCCCTTTGATGTAGATCTGTCTGTATGTTGATTCCGTGAAGAACTAGCACTTGATACATGATTGGGTGCGGACTAACAATGAAATATATATATCGCTTTACTACAGTTATAAACTTGTCATATTAGTGACATGTAAAGTTTGAGATATTGGACTTCTGTACTGTCCAATACTGATCAGAATTGCTGATAAAAAACTGCAACCCAAGGCGTTTTGAGAAAATCTAAACATTTTAGTTGAACAATTTTCAATATGGTGGTATCTGTCTACGCCAACCTCGGTTCAAGTGCTTAGGTTTCTGAGACTTATTTACGTGAAACACTGAAACATAGCGATTACAAATAAAGTTCACTGGTTTGATTCTAAATCCTATCCTAAGTTTTTTTGACAAGCTTTGACTAGATCAGTGTCTACAAGCACCCCTCTGATAGATTGCAGGTCATTTTGAATATAGCGACCGAAAAGGTAGCCGTGAAACGTAGCCTACAATCACCACATTCTCTTGAGGGTCCCCTCAAGAGAGACCCCGCGATAATGTAAGGCACTGAAATACTCTGTCTGTTAACTTTCAGTCTCCATCAGTTTTATAATTGAAGCGTCTTCTTTGCGTTACACAACATGCGCTTTACCTGGCTAAATACCATACATAAAAAAATATCTTTCTAGATGATTTCTGCGTTTGATTAATTTACTACAAATTTTTTTTTATTTTTTCGTCTGTAGTGAAGTATTTTGATACTTTCGACGGCATTTGTATTCAGCCCAAAAATACGGTAAATCACCGTATTTTTTTAGCTGAATACAAATGACGTCGAAAGTACACATCAAAATAGTTTACTACAAACGAAAAAATAAAATAAAAATAATTATACATTTATTAAATGCTAATATCATTTAAAAAAGGTTTTTGTTTATATATATCATTTAGTCCGGTAAACCACATGATTTTGACTCAAAATACACATGAATCTTCCAATACTTTAGTTATATAACTGATCGATGCTGAAAGTTAACAAACCGAGTGTTTCGGTCCCTAACGTTATCACGGGATGTCTTTTGTGGTCGCCACATTCAAAATGCCCTGCAGTCTATCAGAGGGTATATCACGTACGTAAATCCGAGAAGTTCCAGAGTGGACCAGTCGGGACACCTTTCGGCTATCTTCGCTCGCTACCGGTCGGCTTTGACACGCACGTAAATCCCCGAAGTTTCAGAGTGGCACGGGACTAGACAGGAATATTTTCAAGCGAGAATCTAATACATTGAGGTGTTTCTAGAAGAAAAATTACGTATCAATCCGAGACGTGTAGTTGCTTCTAGTAATAAAGTCAACAGATAACATTTGCATGATTCCATCTTGATTACGTGGAGACAAATTGCACAACATTGAACCTTCCTCGCCGTACTGGTAATTAGATGGGGCTTAATGATTCCCATTTACAGTGGCAGATAAAACGTCCATGTATAATGTCCGCTATCTTTAAATGGCCGTGATTCATATACGACCCACAAAGGTCAAGGTGACATGATACGATGTCACAGACCGTCCCGGGATAAACCGAGATTGACAATGTTGTTGGGTTTGTGTGCATTCTTGTTCCATAATTACTAATTGGAATCATAGCTCAAATAAAGTTTCCAAAGATCCATTGCTTTCTGATATTGACGTATAGAATTTGTCCGTGTTGAATATCAACATTCCAGGGCTCTGTTTCACAAAGCGGCGTAGCGTAAGTTTTCACGTAACTGCCATAGCAACCCATACAGTAGAAGTTACGCAAAAAATACATCTACGCCGCTTTGTGAAACAGGACCCAGACCAGACCTTTCTCTACTGATGACCTATCATTTGGCATGGTTTCAGTGTTTTGACTGACAGTCGTGGTTTAACATAAATTTACCGAAGTTTTTTTTATGTTCCGGCTTGATAAAAAAGGAATTATTTCAAATGACATTGTTCAGATGTTCATTATCCTCCTATGTTATAAATAAATAACTTCACCTTCTCTAACTGGAGTATCTGAAATGTCGAAGGTCACATAACGGTTAAATAAACATTGAATTGTTGTCTGGCCAATTCCATTGGTTAATGACTGGTTTGTGTCAAGTATCTGAACACTTCGGGATTGAATCCGAACAATCGAATCTGTAATTGAATGTTTCTCACGCGGATAAATGATAGCCATAATTGTAAATGGCTTTAGGCCAATATGATTTACCAGGGGGTCAAAACGGTCATTCACCACCGAGTTCGCCTATTCGGGGAAAGAATGAAACGAGGAATAAAGTAAGATGGCGGCGGTACTTCTGGTCCAAATAAAGTAAGATGGCGGTGGTACTTTTGGTCCAAATAAAGTAAGATGGCGGTGGTACTTCCGGTCCAAATAAGGTAAAATGGCGGTGGCACTTTTGGACCGAATAGATGGGATGGCAGCCCTAATTCTGTTCCAAAAAGAAACAAAGATGGCGGCGGTACTTCTGGTTGAAATAAAGTAAGATATCAGCGGTACTTTTGGTCTAAATAAAATAAGATGACGGCAGTATTTTTCGTCCAAATAAAGTAAGATGGCGGCGGTACTTCTGGTCCAAAAAAGTTAGATGGCGTCGGTACTTCTGGTTCAAATAAAGTAAAATGGTGGCGGTACTTCTGGTCCGAATAAAGTAAGATGGCGGCGGTACTTCTGGTCCAAATAAAGTAAAATGGCGGCGGTACTTCTGGTCCAAATAAGGTAAGATGGCGGCCGCAGTTTTGGCCCAAATAAAGTAAGATGGCGGTGGTACTTCTAGTCCAAATAAAGTAAGATGGCGGTGGTACTTCTGGTCCAAATAAAGTAAAATGACTGTGGTGACTCTGGTCCAAAATAGCGTAAGATGACAGAGGTGGATCTGGTTCAAATAGAGTAGGATGACTGCGGTGGCTCTGGTCCGAAAAGAGTAAGATGACTGTGGTGGATCTGGTCCAAATAGAGTAAGATGACTGTGGTGGCTCTGGTCCGAATAAAGTAAAATGACTGTGGTGACTCTGGTCCAAAATAGCGTAAGATGACTGTGGTGGCATTGGTCCGAATAGAGTAAGATGACTGTGGTGGATCTGGTCCAAATAGAGTAAGATGACTGTGGTGGCTGTGGTCCAAAATAGAGTAAGATGACTGTGGTGGATCTGGTCCAAATAGAGTAAGATGACTGTTGTGGCTGTGGTCCAAAATAGAGTAAGATGACTGTGGTGGATCTGGTCCAAATAGAGTAAGATGACTGTGGTGGCTGTGGTCCAAAATAGAGTAAGATGACTGTGGTGGCTCTGGTCCAAAATAGAGAAAGATGACTGTGGTGGCTCTGGTCCAAAATAGAGAAAGATGACTGCGGTGGCTCTGGTCCAAAATAGAGAAAGATGACTGTGGTGGCTCTGGTCCAAAATAGAGTAAGATGACTGTGGTGGCTCTGGTCCAAAATAGAGAAAGATGACTGTGGTGGCTCTGGTCCAAAATAGAGAAAGATGACTGTGGTGGCTCTGGTCCAAAATAGAGAAAGATGACTGTGGTGGCTCTGGTCCAAAATAGAGAAAGATGACTGTGGTGGCTCTGGTCC
Organism: Lepidochitona cinerea; assembly: GCA_963971465.1. Taxonomy (NCBI): domain Eukaryota; kingdom Metazoa; phylum Mollusca; class Polyplacophora; order Chitonida; family Tonicellidae; genus Lepidochitona; species Lepidochitona cinerea. Next base: position 3,290,938 of record OZ020559.1, read on the forward strand.
AAAATAGAGAAAGATGACTGCGGTGGCTCTGGTCCAAAATAGAGAAAGATGACTGTGGTGGCTCTGGTCCAAAATAGAGTAAGATGACTGTGGTGGCTCTGGTCCAAAATAGAGAAAGATGACTGTGGTGGCTCTGGTCCAAAATAGAGAAAGATGACTGTGGTGGCTCTGGTCCAAAATAGAGAAAGATGACTGTGGTGGCTCTGGTCCAAAATAGAGAAAGATGACTGCGGTGGCTCTGGTCCAACACTGGCGATATACATAACCACCCTCATGCCTCCCCACCCCCACCCCCTCCTCTACTTCACCATTTTTGACAAGAATAATCCCCCAGCATGATGTATAACTGAAGCAGTATTAGTACAATTGGTTGTGTATCTATTCAATCCGAACTTCTTTATAATACAGCCATCGATTTCCACTGAAGACCATTTTTTCTCTGATGCTTGTTTTGCGCCGGGAAATTGGCTTGATGTTATTTGAAGACTGTCGAATTATTTTCCAATTTCTTTCTATTGGAGTGTTTTTTTACTTTCTCCTCTATTTGTGTGTTCCCTAAAGCAATTGACTAGACGCTCTTTAAAGATTGCACAATTATCGATTGATTTCTTTATAGGAAAGATATTTTTTTCTGCGTTTAGCGTGTTGTTTGTGATGCTCTTGAAAGATTGCCGAATTATTCGCCATTACTTTTTTTATTGAATTATTGTTAGAATTATTAAAGAGGGCAATATATAGCGGTAAATATTTCGGGTGTGTTTTGGAGTGTGAAAATCGGTGCATTCTGAACATTGTCGGTGTAGCTGTATTCGCTACAGGGCCATACAAGCCTTGGAGATCGGTTAACCAGAACTGGGGAGAATTTCTCTTCTATTTTAGCTCTACATACCAACGAAAACCGGGTTAAAGTACAGATATACATGCACACCCAGATCTCGTTTGCGCTTTCTATTGTAATAATGTTCCCTCCACGAGATTCTGCGAGAAAAGGTTACCTGGTTACCGGGGTCCAGCTTTCGTCATTGGTAAATGAACACTGCAATTGGGTCAACTCCACTGACTTGCTCGTTTATTTATTGGCCCGTGATGTTTATTTTAGTGACTGTAACTAATAAGGACACTGAAGCTTGTGTTATTTCATCGTCGCTGAATTTTTTACAATCTAACTAGAAGTCACCCTGTTCCTAAAATCGAGATAGTGACCTCAATCGCAAAAAGTGGCATTTTAGTCCATGGGCTTTGGGTTGAAAGTTAATCGCGCAGGTCAACTGAACATGTAATCGTTAATGATTTGACAAAACAACACATTTACCAGTTTGTTTTGTTAATCTCCAACACAGGACTAGGGATATCGTTGGTCACATCCAACATTTCAGACACTGGTAACTCTTGAGGACACGGGTGGAGTTTGCAACAGTCGCCAGTCCATCAGGGTGGAGTTTGCAACAGTCGCCAGTCCATCAGGGTGGATCGAATCGACAGGAGGCGTCGCCATCTTACCTGATTTCGTCGAAATGGGACTATTTCAGGAAATTGACTCGTTACTTGCTGAATGTTTCTTTTGATTTCAAGTAAATATTCGGGTAGGCCTACAGTGTGACGTCAGGATTGTTTTAGTTATAATTATGATAATCCTCACAACTGTATATTTACATATCTGTAAATCGTATATGGATGTGAGCTCAATTGTATTGCATGTTTTGACATCTGGAAACGTACTAACATATACTGATGTACAAAGATATCCTACATGTATATATTGTGCCATGACGTCACTGTTATCTCTCCAGGTAATGATTACTCAATAGTATGGCGTACATTATTCAGGAGAATGGATGCGGCAATAAACTAAAACAACCAAACAATCGCCAACGGAAATTTTCCAAAGAAAAGGTTGGCTATGTATTGCTATGTTATTCTCTTAGAATCCATGGTTTTATCTTTACGCTTAAAGCTATCAATTACATTGTTTATGAGCGAGATCTTACATGTAACTTTAAGACAATGGGAGTTTTAGTCTTGGATGTTCGGCTAAAAACAGTCTATATTACATGTATGTCACCCACATGGATAACTGGGAGCTTGTCTCACGACTGAATAACCACTGAAGCTTCATGTATTTTACTTCAACCGGACTACAACCAAGTATGGATGACTGCATCCCATTTCCAGGCAATTTTATAGACTTGGTAAGCTTAGGAATTTCACCTCACGCTTGAGGTAGAAACAAGGCTGCTAAAATCGCTTGAGGGGATCGCCACCTTTATTTTACCAGTCAAAAATGAAGACAGATTACGTTGCCCATTTTGTAGCAAAGGCCAAACGTTTTCAAATACTTTCTAAAGCCGGCCAGGTCTAAAATGTCGCGTTATTTACATTGGATCTTTTATTTATTGTCATTGTAGAACAAATGAAGATTAATGAGTATAATATTTTCCCCATCCGTCATACCACTGTAAGATGGACTGACGTCAAATCAATATCTCATGAATGATTTCTTGTTTTTCTTTTGTTGACAAAGCTCCCAATCGTCTTGAATGATATTCCGCCTTTTAATTCTCAAGCTACTATCGCATATTAAGTTATGCACTGGTTTTATTGACAGTTTGATGCATGTATTGATTAAAACCGATGTTATTGGTGAAACTATTATTGGGAAGCATGATGTGATGGTCTATGCCGACTCTATGTCGAATCGTGTCAACTACTCAGCTGGACGATTATTTCATTTATTAAAAGTTTGTGGAAGAGTTGCCAGGAACTAGCCACAGGTCGTGGTGTCTTCCAGACGACCCCTCCCCCTAACCCACGCACACGCGGCCTTATAGTAGATAAAAACAACAACAGTTTTTTATTATTGTGCCTGGTTTGTTGCACAGAACAGAGAAATAGTGTGCCTGGTTTCTTGCACAGAACAGCGGAATGGAGCGTCTGGCTTGATGCACAGAACAGTGGAATAGTGTGTCTGGTTTGTTGCACAGAACAGTGAAATGGGGCGTCTGGCTTGTTGCACAGAAAAGTGAAATGGGGCGTCTGGCTTGTTGCACAGAACAGGGGAATGGGGTGTCTGGCTTGTTGCACAGAAGAGTGGAATGGGGTGACTGGCTTGTTGCACAGAACAGTGAAATGGGGCGTCTGGCTTGTTGCACAGAACAGTGGAATGGGGCGTCTGGCTTGTTGCACAAAGCAGTGGAATGGGGCGTCTGGCTTGTTGCACAGAACAGTGAAATGGGGCGTCTGGCTTGTTGCACAGAACAGTGGAATGGGGTGTCTGACTTGGTGCACAGAACAGTGTAATGGAATGCCTTGCTTGTTGCACAGAACAGTTGTATCGTGTGCCTGGTTTGTTGCACAGAACAGTGGTATGGGGTGTCTGGCCTGTTGCTGGCAATTACTGGGATTTAATGTAAGCTTTTCTAATGCTTAAAACCTCAAACAATCTTCTAAACCAACCGTATTAAAACGTCGACTTAATTATGCGACTTTGGATATTCAGACTATATTCTTACGACATGAGGAATTTGCCTTTAGGTAGAGTAAAACCTGAGAATCGTTGAGGTTCAAATAGTTTTCCGATATTTTATGAGAGGAACGTTCAGAGGTCATAGAGGACTTCGGATATTGATGACATTACGACAAAGCAAGTCTTTGAGAGCCAAAATCGTCACAAAGAATGATGGATACAGTTTTGTAGAATTATCAATATATTTTATATAACAAAACATGTGATGATTATTATTATATTGACGTGTACCAACCTCACATAGAGGTTATCTACGCCACATCAAAAGGATCTTTATATGACTATGTCTGTCCTTCTGTCTAGGATTAAAACGACATTAGATTGTCGCAATGTTACAGCAGTTCGGGAATTCGGAAAACTAAATGATGCACTTCACGAAACTCCCAATGGCCTTGGCTGACATTCCACCATTTTATTCTCAAACTGCGATCTCAAATTTAATTTATGCACTGGTTTTATTGACAGTTTGATTCATGTATTGATGTTTTTGGTGAAACCATTATTATTACAACCGGGACGAATATTTATTTTTGGACCTAATTAACATAAACCTTATTGTCGATACTAGTATCTTTAAAAAGCGCACAATCCCCATGAGTACTTGGCATCGACCAGAAGTCTATGAACAGGGAAGTATGAAATGTCGCATTACCCCATATTCAGGGCACTGGCGCTTTCAGCCTGCTTATACTACACTATGTGACGTTTATGCGCGGTAGATTTTTAAATTGTCAACGGTTGCGCAATTTCAAATCAGAAAATAAATTCATTCTCCACTTACTGCTTCTAAAGGCAATTCCAGTAACCGCAGTTCGGAGAATGCATTGGTTCTTATAAAAGCTTTACCGAACACGCGACTCTGATATCTCCATTTCGACTCAAATCGTCCCAAACAAGTTTTCTTGTCTCATTTTCAACTATATGAAGTTCTTCGGAAACTTTAACTTTTGCTCCATCAAGTACTGTTGTCATATCTAAAACGTTCGCCATGTTTTTTTTCTTATGTATCCCATAATAGTTGATAGGAGGAAGTGATGAAAAGCCACGCTTTCTGACTAACCGAGAGAGGGCGCTGTATATGGTGACCTCTGGATCAAAAGGCGCCAATGCCCTGAATATGATGTAATGGGACGCTTCACACTTCCACATTCATAGACTTCTGCATCGACTTATTTGTCTTTGAACATTTAGTTGATTTCACCATCCGGATTAGAACGTGAACTGTACTGACAAAGTCTGTCCAAGACAATACCTTATGAACGTTTTACAAATCCCTTTTGATTATAGTCTTGGACCTTTGCCAAAGAACCAGTTGACAGTTGTCTTTAAAGCATACAGAGCCCAAGCTCTGCAAATCATCCAAAAATAGATAATGGATGTCGAAGTATAATTTTTGAGCAGGAAAATTACTGACCGTGGATTTATTGGCTTCCCGATCTCGGAGAAGGATAATCTCCACGTACCATCATAGAGATTGCCGGATCAAGATTACAAAAAGCCAAGTCCAACACTGTGCTGACTTAGCGACATAGACTTGCCATCTGGCTTCTGAAACGTTATTTTACTTGACCACAGGGCAAGAATGTCTTAATCGACTGAAGGCGCCATGTCCAGTTTTTGGTAAATTGATAGTCCATTTAGGTCCATGTTTATTTTGCCCATTTCAATACGTTTAGCATCAACCGGTGGCCAGTTGACCTCTATTTTACCTTAGCCCAGAGATTACGAGACCATTCAACGGAATTTAACGGACCTAATTCGAACGTGTAAATGGGATATTGTATATTTCCTGAATTTGGGATTGGGCAAAATTTGAAAGATAAAGTTTGAATGTTATTAAAATGACGAGCCGCTATAATAAACATCAGTTGGATTTTGCCAAATCTATCGGACTGACCGTTAGCCAAAACAGTGTTAAATATATCGGACGGATCTTAAGCCAAACCAGTGTCAATTATATCGGACGGATCGTAAGCTAAACCAGTGTCAATTATATCGGCAGGATCTTAAGCCAAACCAGTGTTAAATATATCGGGCTGACCGTTAGCCAAACCAGTGTTAAATATATCGGACGGATCTTAAGCCAAACCAGTGCTAAATATATCAGACTGACCGTTAGCCAAACCAGTGTTAAATATATTCGACGGATCGTAAGCCAAACCAGTGCCAAATATATCGGACGGATCTGAAGCCAAGCCAGTGTTAAATATATCGGACGGATCTGAAGCCAAACCAGTGTTAAATATATCGGACGGATCTGAAGCCAAACCAGTGTTAAATATATCGGACGGATCGTAAGCCAAATCAGTGTTAAATATATCGGACGGATCTGAAGCCAAATCAGTGTTAAATATATCGGACGGATCTGAAGCCAAACCAGTGTTAAATATATCGGACGGATCTTAAGCCAAACCAGTGACAAATATATCCGACTGATCGTAAGCCAAACCAGTGTTAAATATATCGGACGGATCTGAAGCCAAACTAATGTTAAATATATCGGACGGATCGCAAGCCAAATCAGTGTTAAATATATCGGACGGATCTGAAGCCAAACCAGTGTTAAATATATCGGACGGATCTGAAGCCAAACCAGTGTTAAATATATCGGACGGATCTTAAGCCAAACCAGTGTTAAATATATAGGACTGACCGTTACACACTATTTTGGATCGTAGAGTCTACACATTGTATGGATTATCTTAATTACAAAGCCTATCATTTAGTTTTCAAAGCCTCTTGTGGTTGTAACGATCAGAACTTGTCTTGTTCCAGTACATTTTATATTTACCAGAGTAAAAAACTTTTAGTTTTATTGCATGGCCGTTAGGTGCTCTGTTTGTGGATGACCGCCCCGACTATTGCCACAAATCCAATAAGTAGCGGATGACTGAATTTCAACCTCAGACATATTTAGTGGTTTGGCTACAGTGAAGCTTGTTCAGTGGAATCCACACCAACTCTCTTACAAAAAAGGTACGGATACACGAGAAAGGTTCCGTACTATTTCAACGATAAACAGCTTCACGGTGGAATTTAATGACAAGATCAATCCAATGTTGTTTTTATAGGACATCGCGATTACCCTTTTTTCAGTTAAATCGCTTACACGGGGATATCTTATCAGTAATCTATACATTTCGTTCAGTTGTTGCGAAAATATTGATCGGTATTTCAATGAATTATCTCAAACAAATTGCCTCGTGTCTCTTATTGCAACTGGGACAAGTGACTTCAATGTTGATTAAATAATACTTTCCACAACGCAAAGGAGAGAGGCCGTATCCAGTGGTCGAAAAGTAAAATTGAGATTTATTTTCAAAATGATTGGTATGTAGGCCTACTAGAATTGTGCTTGCCTTGTGTAACTGTATATATCATTGGAACCTAAAGTCGCCGTAAATTAAAGTTAGTCCCTAGTACCAGAAGTCTATGAATGTGCGCTTTGTGAAACTGGGCTCTAATAACCAGCCTTCAGAACTACAGTTACTTCCATTCCGTACTCTCCTTTCTCCAATATCGATCTTCCAATATCGAGATGTCATTTCCTCATTATAATCCCGGGCATAACGGTGTCTTTACGCGACTGGGTGTTAAAGAGAGGAATTCTTTTACCATTAGTTCAATACACATCAGAGGTTACATTGTAGTCTTTTTATTAAGTGAAGCGACATAATAGAAATTTAATATTAAAATCAATACCAGATTGCACAGTTCGGCTTTTTTACTTTTTTTAACTTCTGATTTATCAGTGTTTACTTTTTCCTAATACAATAAACGTCACTTGAACGAAATGAGTCTTATATCTTTGTATAACCAGCTTTATTTGCAGTCTTTTTTCGAAGATATTGGATATAAATCCTTACAAAGAAAGACATGCCATGTGAAATGTTATTCATATCTTTTTAGTCTAATATTTTTGTTTCCTCTGTCCTATTCTTTGGTGTATTCCGTTAGCCTGTTCCAGTTAGTGAGTTATGAAGTGGTTTTTTAACTCGACAGTTATATTGAGCAATCGGTGTAATACGTACAAGTTAACGCGGCATAAAGGGGCCGCGGCTCAGTCTGTAGAACGACGATCTCTCAGGCCGACTAAATCATCACGTTGATGAGTCACGGTTCGAATCTACTCGTTCCAAGCGAAAATTGAAAAACCATTTGGGTTTCTCACTCTATGTGGGAGAGTTGCCTGGTACTCCATGAAGGTCGTGGATTTCCTCCTGACAAAGAGACGGTTTCCTTTCTCACTAAATTTAGCAAGCCTGCCACATAAGTGAAATGATCTTGAGCGAAAAACATCAATCAAGCAATAATGTGACACGAGCTGTCAAATAAAGGAAAAAAAATCCTTGAAAAATAATTAGTCAATTGTTTGTCATTTTTACCGTGAAGTACAATATAAGAGCTCTCCGTTAAAACCAATCCTGTAGGCAGTATTTACATAGAACAAAATCCCCAAAATGCAAACTCCAACAATATCACATATATTGCCTACTCCCTTTACGGATATCTTCTATTTCAATGCGGGGAGCCTCCGTGGCGAAGTAGGTAGAGCGTTGGACGCTCAATAAGAACAGCCTTCCATCAATGGAAAAATAAAACTGGCGACGCCTCCATATAGGTGAAATAATCTTGAGCGCGGCGTAAAACACCAAACAACCAATCAATCTATTCCAATGCAAATCCTTTAGCTTTTCTAGTTACATGTTCTTCAAATGCCCATTTTCTATTGACAATTGTTTTTTCGGGTAGCTCATGCCACTTTGAAATACGATTATTATGGTAACTTCGAAAGTGTTAGCTAAAAGTGCTGGCCAATCAGGGGTTTGTTAATATTTGAGGTAACAGGAAATCCACTATGGTGCTAACTGACCCCGTCTCACGTGTTGATGTATTGGCTTCAAACAATATAGGGGCCAGTAGTATAACTGAACGAATGCAAGTGAGTGCATTTTTATCTATATAAAGTAATAAATAACACTTGTATAAGTTTTTAATTAACGGTAATAGATAGGTTATGATAACCGCTAGGTCATTAAGGTATATGAAGGTCACAAGGTTAAGAGGCAAAGCCTACAGCGCTCGAGACAGGTCGCCTAGTGGAGTGTCTAATTTCCCCCACGAACACTTAATTGATAGGCTGTGATGACCATTAGGTTGATAAGGTTCAGGCTGGCCACAAGGCTATGGGAAAGTACACAGTGTTCCAGACAGATGGTTGAGTAAGTTCTTCATTTCAATGCTAACTATAGGGAAAGTATACAGCGTTCCAGACAGATGGTTGAGTGAGTTCTTCATTTCAATGCTAATGAAAAAATAAAATAAAAACAGTAAACGTTTGTAAGAAAAGAAATGTTATAGGAGAAAAGAAAACTGCCGCCAATTACTTTCTATTTTTTTAAGTATAAAATTATTGATAATCTGAAGATAATAGTTAATTTCAAATGATCATGGTAAATCTGTGCTATCGAGAGACTTTTTCGAGAGTTTTTGGTTGGCCCTGAAAAGGGCCTTTGAAAAAAAAGCTGCGTCTACTCCTCTGGCCTAAAAACAATTTCCTCTCTATGTGTGTCTTCATAGTCTTCATAGTCTGAATGGCTTTCGGAAAATGCTGACGGTGGTCTAGACATGGTTGATAGGGAAGAGTTTTCGCTGGTACTGTTTATCGGAATAATTGCCTCTCCATATAGTATGTCTCGATAATCTGATTCTGACAAATCGCTGTGTGTAGATGCTGATGGTGGTCTAAACGTGCTTGATAGGAAAGAGCGCTCGCTTGAACTGTTCACAGGTGTTACGGATCGCTCCACTTCAGAGAAAATCACAGGCGTTGTAATTGTAGAATCATAAACTGGAGCCGATTCGAGCCATCTGTAGACTATCTCGACGTTAGATAGATAAGGGGGCGTGTCAGGAGTGTAACGTGAGGAATATGAATCGGTCGACATTTTGATACGACACGAAAACAGTGTAAAATAAGAGTCAGCTGAGTAAACAAAAATGATAGCACGGCGACGAATTGTCTCCAACCGGTCAATGTTCGAGATTATGCCAATAGTCTTCCGCTACTAGTTGGTAGAGTTCAGTAAATGAAGTAACCGTGAGAAAAGAACCTATCCTATGTGAGTGAGGCTGGGACAATAGTATAAAGTTGATACGGATAATTATTCTGACAGCTGAAGGTAGCAGGGAGGGGATTTCAGTGTCCAATGAAAAACAAAGACACTCCGAGTTTATAACTTACGTATGTGTTGAGTCTAGCCATAGGTTGGATTCTCTAAGAAGAAAAATAGAAAATTAAAAGCCACCCAATGAAAAGAAAGGTTTAGTCATCCAACCCGGTTGAAATATATCAGTCGTGTCGATGAAAGTTCATTATCCTGTAAAGACTTCAAGACTGAGTAAGTAGCTTTTTTCTGTTTACTTTTTTTCTTTCTTGTAGGAATTTTTTTTTATATATCATACAGGTGATTTATAAGTTGTCGCTGAAAACATGTGTGAATGTATGTTATTATAATGTACTAAAAAAACATACATTTAAAGAAACTCTACAACGACGGTTCGTACATTAACTTTGCAGGAACAAAATGTCCCAGGAGAACTTTTTCAAAGCCTTGGAAGATTTGCCTAGTGATGATTTAGAAAGACGGAGTGATTCGCTGGAGTAAGGCAATATTTTGTTTTCATTTCTTTAAAAAAAAAATGAATAAATTTTAGAGAAAATTTGTGTTAGTTTATATCATAGTGAAAAAACAACCGTGGCTTATTCCGAAGTTAAAGAGCAAGAATATATATGACCATTCCTAAAATGTTGAACAAAACTTCAAAGTGAATTCAAACGCGCTAAGTATTAGAAGAAAAAAAAAATGAAAGAAATAACAACAATATTCTATGTCGTTAATGCGTATGATTTTCTCGATATCTCGTATACCTAATAAAGTCACATTTTCATTTTTTTTATTAAAGTGGCATGAGCTGACAAAATTTTTTTTATAATTTTGAGCGTTGCGACGGTTAGACGCTTTGAAGGCCATCGCAAAAAAAACTAAATGATTAGCGTTGAAATGAGGAAAATCTATACAGTATGTGGCCCATACGAACCGAAACGTGTTCGAAAAAGTAAACAAAAATTTAGATAACGAGCATTTATTCATTTCTAAGCCCAAAGTTAGTTCAAAACAATACTTTATCGTACATTTTCGAGACTAGAAACACTAAAACGCTTTCTGAATTATACGTCTTGAGAAAAATAGCCGATAATTTCAACATTCTGTTTTACGTCAAAATATCAACATTTCGGCAGCTCATGCCGCTTTAAATATATAAGATGATTAAAAAAGATAATATAAAAAAGAAATTAAATTAGACAACAACAAAAATAGGACAGTTCTTAACTTCTTTTTAGCGGAGTGTAAACGTTTGCATGCATTTATTTTTTTTACGGCGAGTGTGACTTTAAGTGTGCAAGTTTTTTAACTAAAAGGTCAATTTTAATTCTGTAAATGAAAAAAAACACAACACTATCTCTCATTAGATTTGGAGAAGAATATATCAACGATTGGACATTGCAATGGAGTAATGCATTTCGGAATGAGGCCACGTCTTCAAATTCCGACGTATCACCCAACAAGACAGTCGACAAGGAAATCGTTTCGAGTGAAAGAGAAGATGCTTTCTTAAAAGCACTAGACACAATACCGAATAATGAATTGGTACAACGTCCTGGTTTTTCAGAGTAAGTCTCTAATCAAAATATAAAAGCATACACTAAAAATATCCCCTATAACTTGTCCATTTCTGCATTGTGAAAACAAGTTAGTATTTTTTTTAAAGAAAAAAAAACTAAAACTATTTTTTTTTTCTACTTAAAAGTTATTATTACTATTTTTTTTTTAAATTAAAAAGGATTTACATAATTTTCTATCGATAGTTTCGGGGATGAATTTGTTTCGAGTTGGACGGCTCTATGGAACAAAACATTTCAAGGAGGTCCGGTTGTAGATACATCCCCGCCGCGCATAGCTACAACCTGTCCCCAGAAAGAATTACCGCCCCCATCACAGCCTTCCCGGAAAGAACCTCCCCCACCACAACCCCCTAGTGAGCTTGAATGGAGTCTCACTAAAAAACGGTGGGTTCTGATTTTATTAGTATAGATCGTAGAGGATATCTTTTTTATTTAAAAAAACAACATTTATAACACTCTTTCACTCCTACGGAAGTAGTCTTGATAGTTATTTTACTTTTCCGTTTCAGAGATTTGAAGCGGAGAAATAAACTCAGCTTAAACAGAAATAAGCAACGAATCAAAACTCCTCGCGTAGAAAATGAACCCGATACTTTAACTCCGATCGTAGCTACAACCTGTCCCCAGAAAGAATTACCGCCCCCATCACAGCCTTCCCGGAAAGAACCTCCCCCACCACAACCCCCTAGTGAGCTTGAATGGAGTCTCACTAAAAAACGGTGGGTTCTGATTTTATTAGTATAGATCGTAGAGGATATCTTTTTTATTTAAAAAAACAACATTTATAACACTCTTTAACTCCTACGGAAGTAGTCTTGATAGTTATTTTACTTTTCCGTTTCAGAGATTCTACGAAAAGAAATAAACTCAGCTTAAACAGAAATAAGCAACGAATCAAAACTCCTCGCGTAGAAAATGAACCCGATACTTTAACTCCGATCGTAGCTACCACGTCCGATACACCAGAGGCGCCACCTTTTGTTAAACCGAGCTGTAGCACTGGCTATTTCAAACCTAAAGGAATACAGTAAGTAATAATTTTGTTATAAAATTGTTTTCTTTTTCTTCTCTCTTAAAACAATGCAAACGATTTTTTTTTATCTGAATCGGTATTTTCAACAAACAAAAACGCTAGAGGCTAATGGATTTTTTCCCTCTTTTTCAACAGGACATCGGTTAAGAAAAGTAAAAAAGGAAAGGGACGTGGAAAAAAATCGTCCACTATTCCCGAACTGCCCGCCGTATCCGATATTGTAGACTTGCCACCGTCTTCGGATTTTCCCGTTATGCCGGTCTCTTCCGTTATTCCCGATAAACCCGTGCCACCCGCTAATAGCGATGTTAACCTCTCACACGATACGCAATCTGGAGGGTTTACAGAACAAACGCGTTCTGATGATTTTAAAATCGAACGAGTAAAAGTAACGCACCGTAAGAAATTTAATACGACAGAATCAACACATATTCTTAAATTAAATACGCGTTTGATAAATAGAACGTGGAAATCGAGTTTAGACGTTTTAACTAGAGCCATAGAATTCGTATTCGAAAATGCTATGGCTGGATTGCACGATGACGATTTGGTTAGGGTGTATCTCAGACAGAATAACATGGAAACCCCTATAGTTATTCCATTGACTCAGCGCCGAAAAATAACTGTGGACCTGTTACTACAGATGATAGAGAAAATTCTACAGTCCAACGAAAATATCGTCTTCAACGAAACGTTTGAAATACATGTCGGTGTTATCCGTTTGATAAGAGGGGGTAGAGCAACGAAAATCACGAACCTAGAGGAAGACAGAGTAAAGAAGAAAAGTATTATAAGGATAACAAATACGAGTGACAAACTATGTATGGCCCGGGCAATTTGTGTTGGATTGGCTTACAGCAGAAATGACCCTGATAAGAAAAAAGTAGGATACACAAATAAGGGACTTCAAACTCAAAGAGCTATGGAGTTAACGAGAAAGGCTGGTATCGATCCTGAGCAACCCTGTGGTTTAGAACATGTAGAATTGTTTGAAAAAATCTTGGCTATTCAGATTATTGTCGTGAAGTCGGACGCCCTCAACACTATTGTATATAGAGGCAGTATTAAGACAAGTGCTAAAATTTACCTCTTATATCATAACTCGCATTTCGACTGTATAACAAAGCTACACGCGTTTTACGGAGCTGCTTATATGTGCGATGATTGTTTGAAACCGTACTACAAGAAGTCGGACCACAAGTGTGCCAATATATGCAGTATGTGTTACACGGCCGGTTGTAAATATACCAATCCTGTAAGTTGTAAGAGATGTAACAGGACATTCAGGAACAAAGAATGTTTTGATAGACATTTAGAACGAAAAAATCAGATAATCGAAAGGCACATGTTTAACTCTTCCATATGTGACCGTTTATGGCTATGTATCACGTGTAAAAAATTACTACAAAGAGCTAAAAGATCTCCAAAAAATCATTGTTGTGAAGAGTTTTATTGTCTCTCGTGTCATGTCTATCATATGGGTGATCATTACTGTTACATAGAGCCGGGCAGTAATAAAGAAAAATCGGATCTTTATATTTTTTTCGATTTTGAAACTAATCAGGAAACGGGTGAGCACATTCCAAATTTCTGCGTAGCTAACAAAGTTTGTAATATGTGTATATCTAAAGAAGATGATGCTACGTGTAAGAAATGCGTGTTGAGAACTATGGTATTTAAAGGAACGTCAACGGTGTATAGATTTGGGAAATGGCTTTTTAATAAGAATCACAAAGGCTATACAGTGATAGCTCACAATGGCGGGAATTTTGACACTTATTTTCTTCTCAGATATCTAGTGGATCAAACAGTCTGTCCGGAGATTATATATACAGGAGGCAAAATAATGTACCTATACGTTAAATGTTTGGACATTCGAATCGTGGACAGCTTCAACTTGATTTCAACCCGGCTAGCTAACTTCCCTAAAACTTTTGATATATCTATGAAGAAGGGTTGGTTTCCTCATTTATTCAACACAGCGGCAAATCAAGAATATGTCGGAGAAATTCCTGGGATCGAATATTATGGCGTTGATGACATGTCATCGGTCGACAAAAAAGAATTTTTGGAGTGGCACGCCGAGCAAGTTCAAAGCCGCTATATTTTTGACTTTCAGAAGGAAATCTTGGCGTATTGTACTGCTGATGTTGAAATATTACGAAAATGTTGTTTGAAGTTCAGAGAATTAATTTTAGACATTACCAAAGGTACTAACGAGTCAACAGGTGGAATCGATCCGTTACAGCATATTACCGTCGCCTCACTCTGTTTCGCTATTTACAAACTACGTTTTTTGAAAGAAAACACAATAGCAAAGGTACCGTCCAACGGGATAGTGGAGAAAGATCAATTCTCACGAATATCGATACACTGGTTAGAATGGTTAATGTATGATGCCCGACAGAGGGGCGAAGAGTTGGACATCGAACATGCCCTGAATAAAGGGGAACACAGAATAGGGCGTTACAAATGCGATGGTTTTGATCGAAAGAGAAATGTAATCTACGAATTTTTCGGTTGTTGGGTACACGGATGTAAAGACTGCTACGAGCAAGATGTTATTCATCCTCGCACAGGTACGCTGATGTCTGAAGTCTATAAGAAAACCATGGAAAAACTGACAAACCTTCGTCCGCAAGTTACAGATATTGTTTATATTTGGGAACACGATTTTAGAAAACGAATAGTAGATAACACAAAACTGGAGAAGTTTGTTCAAACTTTGGACATCCAAGATAGACTGGATCCGAGGGACGCTTTTTTTGGAGGGAGAACATGCTGTACAAAGTTGTATTACGAAGCGGAGGAGAACACGAGTGTACAGTATTTAGATTTTACATCTCTCTATCCTTCCGTTTTGAAAACAAAGGAATTCCCTTTAAAGTACCCCGAGGTAATAACTAAGGATTTCCAAGACATCCGGAACTATGTAGGATTCGTTAAATGCAAAATACTCCCTCCTAAAAATCTCTATCTCCCAGTTCTGCCATACCGCAGTAATGACCGACTAATGTTTCCTCTATGTAGTACCTGCTGCGATAATCTCCTAACAACGTGTAATCATGACGACGAACAACGGGCATTAATCGGTACGTGGGTGTCATTTGAAATTTTAAAGAGTTTGGAGAAAGGCTATAGAATACTAAAGATCTACGAGGTATATCATTTCCCAACGACAACCAAGTTTAACGGCGTGGACGAAAACACAGGCTTGTTTACTAAGTATATAAACACTTTCCTGAAAATCAAACAGCAAGCCTCTGGGTGGCCTGATTGGATACGTTCAGAGGAAGATAAGACCCAGTACATCCAAACGTATCGAGAACACGAAGGAATTCTTTTAGATCAGGATAAAATCGTAAAGAACCCCGGCTTAAGGTCTGTAGCTAAGATGTGTCTTAACACGCTTTGGGGAAAATTCGCACAAAGAAACGGATTATCGCAGACTACGTTTGTTACGGAGGAAGACCAGTTTTACGAAATATTAAATGATGCGACGAAAGAGGTAACGGATTTTCACGATGTAAATGAAGAGATTGTATTGTTGGATTGGAAGGCTAAAAAAGATTTCGCTCCGACGGGATATTCTTCCAATTTGTGGCTAGCAGCTTTTACAACTGCCCATGCACGACTTGAACTATACGCCGTCCTCGAAAAGCTGGACGTCAGAACCCTTTATTTTGACACGGACAGTATTATCTTCTATACCAGGCCAGGAGATGTCGAGATCCCCTGTGGTGATATGTTGGGTCAGCTGTGTTCCGAATTAGAACCGGGGGATAGTATTCAAGTGTTCGCTAGTGGAGGGCCCAAGAATTATACCTATAAAACGAAATTCGGCAAAACCGTGACCAAAGTAAGGGGGTTCACTTTGAATTCTAAAAATTCAGAGATTATAAATTTTGGAACAGTGTCCGACATGGTGCGAAACGTTCTCGTCGACTGCGAATGCAAAAACATGCCTACATCTTGCCCGCTTTGTTTACGAAGCGTGTACAAGGAGAATAAGATTACAAGAAAGAAAAAGGAGATTAAGATCGTTAATAGAGACGAGAAAAAAGATTACAGAATAAAATTTGTGAAACGTGTTATACAACCCGATTTGGATACTGTCCCGTACGGATATTCTTCTTAACGTCGTCCCACCATCCCTCCCAGAATCAACCGCGCTGTAGAATATTCCTCTTTCGTTTTATTCATAGACTTGTTTTCAATAAAGATTGTGTGTGTGTTGTGACCCGTCTTATTTTGAATATAAATAAAGTGTTCATATTTTATTCCTTTGTGTATAGTTTTTTTTTAGTTTGTATCCTACTTTTTTGTTAATATAGAATGTATAAAACAATAGTTTGCTTTTACTTTTTAATGTATATTTATCGTGCAATTATACTTTTGTGGATCGGGAAGAAAAAAAAAACAGAAAAAAAATAAAAAACCGTTATTTCTTTCTGGGTGGTTGGCCTATTGTATCTTAAAGGGTTGACACCGAGAAGGAGTTAACGGATTTTATTTAAACCAAGAAAGAAATCAACACAAAACAACGTTTGGATTTACAGTTTTACATTTTTTTTTTTATTCTTTAAAAAAAACATTACATAAAACATATTACATAAAGTTTTCTTAAGAACCGTTTACCACCCAACAACGCACCTAAAAACGAGATCTGTCTCTGGTTGTACCCGTCAATAGATGTAGTCAGGACTCTGAAGTGAAGCCTTTCCAGGGTAATTCGTTCTTTTACATAGTTCTTACTATTAATGGTACATCGGTAATATTATATTTGTAAGCGAAATAATCGTAAATCTCTACATCATTGTCGCTGTAATATTGATCGAAGGGAGCTAATATGTTTGCCATTGATGCACCACGACAAATCTGTAATATAAAATAAGCGCAATACTGTCCGCAAACCGCAGAAAAAGGACTTTGTATTCTTTTATCATTGAAAGTCCATGACTGACAATAGGCATTCATAAAGTCATAAAATTCTCGATGTAAAGGAAATAACCCATACGGATCGAAATACACCCCTGACTGTTCGTTGTTTATATACATAGCCACCCAGTGTTCGCCTCGCAAATATGAGGGATGTGTGTTACATATATAAGCGCCTCTACCATCCTTGAAATTTGGTAAATTATCTAAAGAATAAACACCTCTGTAGCAAGTTTTAGCGAAGTCATCTTCACTTAATATCTTATCTATCTGAAGATTATTCATTATATGGCAAAGTCGAATAACACATTTCTATTTTTATCTATAAAAATTAGATTTTGGGACTCTGAATAAACGATCACGTTAATCGTCTGTGCTAGAGGGGAGGCAAACCTCATCTCTAAACGTATATTACCTTTCTGAATAAGGTCGAAATGTTCCCCGTCGCACATATCGGGGGAGAGGTCGAAGCAAAATAAAGTATAACCTTTACCGAAATCCGTTCTAGATATATTATTCCCCATGTCTTTATACATCTGACCATTACCTACATACATGTCGTGATATATTCTTAAATAATCAAAACGCTCGAAATTAGGCGTATAAGCTATGCTAGGAATTTGTTTACCGTTACAGTAAAGCGAGAAAAAATTAACTTTATTATGCTTAAAATTAAACGGATTTTTTCCATACGAACCGTTATACGCATCTGAATCCACCATAGCAATAACGAGGCGCTTAGGTAACTGACCCAAAAACAAATTCTCTTGATTTAACGATAAATTTCCTTTCGGCACGCTAAATACTTTTACGTCAACTCTGCTTATAGGATATTTCGCAGGTGCTTTTTCCAAAGCCCTCATATGCGCAATTTGAACATCGGGATTAATTTTCACTTTACGAATAAAAAATGAAATATCTTTGATAACTACTTTAAAGTCCGCGTTTTGTTCACTGCTCATAAGCGAAAACGCATCTTTCGAACGAATCAGTTTTAATTTAATATCGACGCCATTAAGAATGAGTCTGTTTTGAAATGCGAGATCCAGGTGGGGTTTGCCAATCAAGTCTACAATTCGACTGTTAGACGTGAACTCGCTTCGTTTCGTTAGACCTTCGTTGAAAGGCGTAACCGAATCGAAACTGCCAGCTGTGTCTTTATAAAACAGAGCGGATGTGAGGTGAGATTCTTTTGCTTCCTTTCCATAGCTTAATATAGCTTCTATATAACTTCTGAAAGGATAAGTATTACTAGCCATACTCAGATTTTTTGAATTGAGGGATAACTGCATTTGTGAAAATAAACTATGTAACCAATAATTAACAGGAGCAAGCGGGGCATCAGCATCCACGGTTGTTCCATCCTTTTTTACTATTTGGACCCTGGCATAAATATACGAGCTGGCTAAATCGTAATAATCATCAGATGCCCCGCTTAAGTTAAATTCGATCGGATTAGTATCGTTCACAGAAGACACGGGATGATATTGGACCCAATAACTTTCTTCCAAACTAGTTTGTGTGGGTGGGATTTTGAAAATATCTAGACTATCGTTCGTACTCAAACATGATTGGGGGTGAATTAAACTCATACTGGTTTTTTATCTAAAAAATATCTCTCTTCGAAGTAGTCCGTCTCTTGATCTTTGACCGAATAGCCTTTTGTTTTGTTGCTCTTCTCTTTATAGGCTTTTGTGCCCGCGTTGTGTTCAGATGATCAACTGTTTTGTTCAATAATGCGTTACCAGCCTGTCGTACCCTCGTTTTAGCGGCCGATTTGACGTTTTGACCACCTATGACATCTCCCGCTATCTGTAAACCCGTGTTTAACGCCTGTTTACCCACTGTCTTGCCTACAGATGATAGTAATGGCATAACAGCGTTCATTACGCCTCTAAATATTCCACCCAGGCCGGATCCCCGTTGGAATTGAGTTCCCACAAACACAGGTAAGCCAGAACCCACCTGAGATGCGTAGTAGTCTGAATATAACGCTGAAGCATCGCAGAAATGTCTCATGGTGATTATATTAATTAAAAATGTGTTGAACGGCGTTTTCTGAAATGTAACGTCACCACTACTTTTCCGTGTTCGAATGGAATTTTTCGTCCTAAGCTATCTCTTATATCCATTTCCACTGTAAAAAATGATCTGTTTTGTAGAGGAAAATATTTTACATGCTCGAAGGAATGAGTGATGGAATGACCATGTTTTCCCGTGATGGGAACAATTCTCATCAGAGGTACAAAACTATCTCCCACCACATGTGGTTCCACAACATCTGAGTAGATATAAAGAGCTTCTAGGCCCGAATTCATGCTGACCGCTGAGTCGCTTCTATACACTCCTGGTTTATAGAGTCCTAAAGGCAGGGTTAAAAAACGTTGAAGCGTCGGTGAAAGCTCGACCATAACTGCGTCGTGAGTAATATATAGCGAAGCTTTACAACTAATTCGATCATATGTAAATCTAACAGATTTTCTTAAGGCCCGGCTTCGAATTTTTATAGCATCGTTTAACGCGTGTATCAAGGACACTCCATCCTCATAATATCCTTCCTGTAATGGTATGGAAAAAAAATTCTGAATTCCTTCTGTAGATTTGGTTGTAATATTTATTTTGATAGCCTCTGGATGAACGTTATACCAGGAAAATGGGTAAAAAAACTCCACCACACCAGCCTCGTAATCGCCGTTCAAGTTGATTGCATGAGGTAATTTTGTTACATAGTTCGATAAAGTATTTTCAGGATAGTAATCCATAGAACTGTTCGAAGGCAGTGTTAAGTAAAACATACTCGTACTACGCTCTGTTAAATTGTGTTGATGATTTCATTCGTTGCTTCTATTTAATACGATTGCCATGATATAGGTTCGCTGGTTTTAGATCTTTTTCGGGTTGAGGGGGTCTGTATTTTTCTTCTCGCTCGTGGAATCCTCGAGGGGGAGGGTGCTTGGGGCTTCTGCATAAACTCCCATCTTTCTTTATTGCCTATCAATTCCAAAGGCACATTCAACTCCTTTAAACCCATAGCAAACGTCTGCCATCCCTTCGGCGTAAACTGTCTCCGTTGACGTAAAGCATCGTTGACCAGATCTGATATGTTACTGCCTTCGATTAAATTGTCTTTATATATAAGTTCACCTTTCTCGTTCCAGTTCATGAACGGATTAGCTTTTATTCTCTGAATCAGTAACTGGGCTTTTTTGCTCATGGTTTTAGGGACGCTTTGGACAATTTCATTTTCTATCACTCTTCCAATTGTTTCAGATTTGTTCGACACCGGAATGTCTTGAGAAACCATTTTTACGGGTATAGCTTGAGTCTGTTTGTTGTTGTATTGAGATTGAAAGGTAAGATATTTTTGCAATGTATCATTATACATCATTACTTTGTCTCTTTCCGATAAATTATTTCTGCTTAGAATATGCTCCATTTCGTTGTCCAAGTTCTGAAGCATAGTTACAGTACTGTTTGGAGGTGCTTGGGGCTGTCGAAGAGCATGTAACATTCTAGGATCTACTAAGGCCATTTTTTTCATAGTTGCCATAATCACTTAAATATTTTAGAAAGTAAGGGGCCTAAAACAGTTGCTGCGATTGGTGCTAAAATGGCTCCTAAAAATCCTCCTCTTTGTAGAATATCTTTTTTCTTCTTTCTGCTGGTCGTCTTTTTAACTAGTTGCCTAAGTTGATTCTTATGTCGCCTCAATTTGTATATGTGAGACTTACTGAGGGGAACATTACCTTTTAATACATTTAACGCGCATTCACATATACAACTCATTAACTCTTTGTCAGCTCCTTTCACTATATTCTTAATCAAAGGCCGAGTCGCCTTGGACAAAAGTTGTAAAGTATGAGCGTGCTTTCTTAGTCTACGCGACATGACGCCTTCCGAGTATAAAATGATGATGTAGGTTGAGCAACGAACGTTTTTATGATCTTTTCAGGTAAACCTCTTGGACCTCTCCGGGAAAAATTTTACTTCTCAATCTCAAATGGTCTGGAGTATGTTGTTTAAAATCGAAGAGAAGATAACCATGTGGTCTGGAGGTGGCGTCTTTATAGGCTTCTTGTACGAAGCGCCCTTGTCCCGGATACATCTGCTTGGCCAGGTGAGTTATTTGAGAAGCATCTCGGGGGTTTTTAAACAAAATAAGATAATGCGCATTCAAATTGAGTGTCCGCTGTTGTTTGTTCTTGTTAAACAAATTTTGGCTTATATATATCACACTAGCATTTTTATGATGACTTCCTCTAGTAAATAGCTGGGATACCCTTTCGTCTGTCTGTTGCATTAAGTCGTCTATAACTATCAGCTTGTTCTCACTCGGTTCTAACTCCGACAAGCCTTCAAGTCCTTCTATAAATTCTACATTTTTCATATTATCGTACCCGTCTTGCCATTCTCCAAAACACCATATTACTTTCGTCGGGGGTGGGTCGATCATTGCGTTGACTTCATTTAACATCCTCTTTACAAAAACAGTCTTTCCACAACCTGTTGGTCCAGCTACTATACATGTAAACGGGTGTTTCCAAGTGACATCCATTATGTTTTACACATCTGCCACAAGACCCGATTGAATATTTATATAATATCTCCAAATTTTACAACATACATCCTTTGTCACGTGATCACAGACGTGTAAAGTGTACCAATGTAAGACTAACAACCTATGCTTAGTCACTACGCCATCGCTGAACATTGATTTCACCACAACTTTATAGGCTTTCAGAGATTTGACAACATGTATAGACTTGTCTTCTACTCTACAGGGTTGTTTAACATGTTTCGTTATGCCGGCATACAGCATCCACAGCATAGAGATCATATTAAACAATACGGGGGTTTAGGATTGTATTAATAACATTCCTGTGAGATTCAAAAACTTTCCATTGATCATACGTTAACCAAATTCCAATCTTGGTCGGTTTATCGTTTACAAATTTTCTTATATCGATACGTGCTTCGCCATTATACATACAAACTGTCACTTTCACCGTTGCACCGATATCTATTTTTTCGGCCTTTAAACAGGAGGTTATATTAGTCTTGTTGCTATGGATAATCTCCAAACCAGAACGTTGATGTTTCGGTAATGAGATGGATAGGCCTGTTAAGGTGACAATTAAAAAATAAGCCAATGCCCCTATAACTGCATATATCCGATACTTTCGCGCCGTTTCCATAGTGAGAAATGAATGATCATTGATAAAACCTTTGCATTTATGCTTTCTTCATCTCATCGGCGGATACCCACGAATTGAACGACGAAGGCCAACCCTTCCATTTTACTTTGTAGAACATGACATCATTACGTTTCTTTCTATCTAGAATCTTCTCAATATGATAATAATCAGCTTCAGACTTTTTAACTTCTTGTAACTCTTGTTCGTAAAAAGTACCTTTCAACACTTCGTCGTTTAAATCTTTAAGTTTATACACGACGGGGTATCTGGGTATTCGGGTTATAACAACAAAAATTTCATCTGTCCAAGACGGTAGATAGCCTTTGTCAAATATCATTTTGGTTTTACTGATACGAACTTTATCCCCTATTTTGAACTTAAATAGTAACTTATCTCTTTTTAGACGTGGATAAAGACGCTGTCTGACCTCAGATTCATTCAGTTGAGCGACCTCGACCGGAGGCATTCCAATACTTCTATGGAAAGAATTGTTATAACCCTCTATTAATTTAGGCAACGCCTTCAAAAAACGGTAAGAGTTTTTAGTCGTGAAATACCTAAACATTTTTGTTTTTATGGTTCTGTTGAAACGTTCGACTACGCTAGCTTTTGTTTCATTGTGTGTGTGAAAATGATATATTTCCTTATTTTTTAAAAACTTTTGAAAATGGCGATTAAAGAACTCCGTACCTTGGTCAGTTTGAAGATAAGTCGGTTGTCTACCTTTTTTTAATATTTGTTGGAAAGCTTTGACCATAGTTACACCAGTTTTGTCCTTCACCGGCACAGCCCATGCATATTTTGAAAACACGTCTATACACGTTAGGATATATCTATAGCCTTTATTGCGTTTCTTTAAGTGACTCATGTCTACGAGATCGGCTTGCCATTGTTCATCAATACCCGAGACTTCAACTCTGTTTCTTGCAAAGTTTTTCCTCGTGGGTTTGTGTAATGTATAGGCGTCTTGTTTCTTTAACCATTCTTTTATTTCTTTTACATGTATACGGTACCCGGCTTTTTTAGCAGCTCTCTCCAGCCCCCGGATTCCGCCGTAACCGCCTGTAGAGGAATCGGTATAATACAGCTTTTCCAAAACATCATCGTGTGAAGTGTTCATGGCGAAGGTCGGACGAGGTTTAAATAGACGTTGTCGTATACCGTTCATTATAAGTACAAATCAAGAAAACAACAGAATATTAATGGTAATTTTTTTTATTATCTATTTCTAATACAATAAGACGTAGTAAAAACAACATAAGAAAGACAGTTACTCGTCAATTATCAGCTGACTGTCATCTAACAGTCCTTCATCAGCCAATAATGTTTTGTACACGTGTGTTTTTACATTGTCTATGAAATCACTTGTCTTGAGGTAGCATTCTCTCCAGGAACTGTCCTCATATTGTAGCAGGTACACTGGATGCACATACACCTGGTGATTCGTAGCACATATTGTCTTCACTTCGTCTACCACTCGGTCGTCGTCTAAAGATTCGACGGCTTTACGGAACTCTCTGTCGAATTCGGCCAATACATCCACTCCTTTTCGACGGGAATTCCTCACCTCTGCCAATAAATGTTTCACGTACATATCTTGTACGGTCTCTTTTAAAAATGTTGATCTTTTACAAGATGCTATTATTGTTTCACTGTTCAACACTCTTCTTCTCTTATTTTTGTTTTCAGATTTCGACTCCACTACCGGAACATAATCTTTCTGCATCAGAGGAGGGAATGGTGTTTCAGTGAAAATATGGTCACTTTCCATATACTCTCTCAGAAGGGTGTTGATGTCTAGGACGACATTCTTAAACTTCCCCCAACCTTCTTTGCTGAGCGCTACTCCGTTTTTAGTGGGAAAGGGTTTGTTGTTGACGCCTTTCTCCCATCTCCTAACATGGACAAACCAGAGGCCTTTAAACTCGCCATAGGTTAGATAAACTTCTTCGCCCAAGTGGATGGCTTCAGGTGTTTTCTTACCCAGGTGGATAAGTTCATCTATGGTAGATATGTAAAACACCAGCTTCTCCCAGGCTCTTTGCGGCAGAGTGACTTTTTTCTCTTCTTGGCCTCTACATAATTCTACGAATAATGCTTGACCCTCTAAGAAGGCATAGGCTACAATATCGGCGAGAATTGGGAACTTCATGGTGTCGAGAAGAGAGAGATCGCTAGTGACTGTTGAGCTATAGGATACGTCTGCTGACTGAATGAAGACTCCTTTTTCCTCTGGGTTTATAAAGCCTAAATCACCCCCCACGTGACTCTGAAGCTATCAACTTTTCCCATAACTTAAAAACATTGACCCTTGAACTATGTGTAAATAAATCCTTGGTTTTCTCACGATGTTTGCTGGCTTTATCTATTTTCATTTAACATCCTACATGGAACGTGACCCTCATATACCTAACTGACCTAACGGTTATCATGACCTATCAATCACTGTCATCATAACCTATTAATCACTGTCAATTAAACGCTTATACAAGTGTTATTTATTACTTTATATAGATAAAAATGCACTCACTTGCATTCGTTCAGTTATACTACTGGGGCCTCCGTGGCTCAGTAGGTAGAGCGTTGGACGCTCAATCCAAACAGCCTTCCACCAATGGGTCGCGGGTTCGAATCCCGCTTAGAACAAAAAAAATATCAAAATGTTCTTACTGGGTTTTCATTCGAACGACCTATTTGGGATGTTTGCCAGTTACCACCGGAAGGTTGTGGGTTTCCTCCGGGGGTATAGAGCCCGGTTTCCTCCCACAATAAAACTGGCCGCGACGCCATATAAGTGAAATAATCTTGAGCGCGGCCTTAAACACCAAACAATCAACCAATCAATCAACCAATCAATCAATCAATCAATCAATCAATCAATCAATCAATCAATCAATCAATCAATCTAGCAGGACATGAGTCTGACAGATCATCACAATCTCCTATACTGGCGTATGTGGAAGAGTTCTCGCTGAATGTCGGAGGTCCTCCCTCAATAAACCTGGTAACGCCTCTTTGAAATTATCCTAAGTGCGACATAAGATATCAATGACTCCATCAATCAATCAATCAATCAATCAAACAACCAATCAATCACTACCATACTTCCTGTTTCAGATGATATATGAACGTTTATCCAACTGCGGACGTTATCCGCTGTATATACTTGGGTAAATATTAACTTTAATCCAACTTTCTTTGTATTTGCTGCATGTCAAGTCAACTTCGATTTATGAAAATATATTTCATATATAACATCCACGTGTGTCTTTTGTCTGCATTTATTTCTCCACTTAACATCTGCTTTCTATATTTGTCCCCAAAGTGGTCGATAGCTTATAGGGCATATAATGATGAGGGTTAACAGTGAAAGTGCTCCGATGTTGTGATTTGCGTGTTGATTTACTGCCTTCAAGATGATATAATCTTGTTCTAAGTCTAGGTATTATTGGATTGTTGATACTCCAGCAATTAAAATGGGACTTTATACAGTTACATAATACAGTAATAACGCTGAGCAAACCTCTATCAAGGTGTTCTGACATCGGGACGGTATGAGGCTCATATACCGCTTCTGTCCAATCAGTAGTTCTTAACAAACTTAATGCAGCTTATTCTGTTTGCAGTATTCAATATCAAGAACTGGAAACGTTGCAGAGAACTAAATAGAGCCTACTTCTCAATAACCATTTGTAGTGAAGCACTTTGTGACCAAGCCTTTGCAAGCTGAAGTAAGTGTGTTTTCATGCACTTTAGATTAACCGTATCTGACAAAATAATTGGCTTTCATTCAAACAGCCGGGGCCTTACTTAGACCACATGCTGCCGGGATACTTACATCAATGGCTCAGTACTCGGCTGTCAAATCGGCAGATGGAGGACACTTAAGAACTCTAAGTATGAATTTGTCGAAATTTCTTTAAGATGTCGTTTGTAACTGCGCCGACATTTCAGGAAGAAATTGTGGCATGATCACTCAGGGTTGGCTTCATCACTCGAGTACCATATCTTAATTCTACTGACAACGTCCTTCATGAAACTAACCCTTCGGAGCTTTTTTACAAATCCCTATTCTTATAATATTGGACTTTCGCCAAACAACGACTGGACAGTTGTATTTGACGAGTCTTCAGCTATGGTTAGTGGAACGTATATGACACACTCCAAGCACTTGTGAATCATCCGCAGAGACAGAGAATCGGCCGATCTAATTTGTTGAAAAGAGACGGTTACTATCGCTGGATTTATTGTCTCTTCGTTTCAAGACAGTTGGGGAAATCTTAGAGTACAACAATCGTCATTTCGATTGGATATCGGGTGTCAGAATCCTTCTGTTAACATCCATCTATCAATTGCAGTGACAAATTGAAGCATGCGGTTTGTCGTTAATATAATCTGCTAATGCCAAACAATCTTGAGGCGATACTCTCTTAGCAAGGGTTACTGTACGAGTGACTGAACTCCAAGAAATTATCATGTGCAGTTAAGCCTTGAGTTGATAACGGCTTAGTGGCCATATGCGAAATGCCAGAAACAAACGCCTTTAGTTACCGCTATTTGAGGATGGCTGGATTGTATTGCTAACAGTCAGTTAGTCCTCGTTGTTGAATGGTTTGTATTTTTATGGAACCGCAAGCTCAAAAAGTTCATTTCTCGGATTTGTGCTGTTTTCAAAGTGTTGGTAGTCGACTGAATGAAATTACCGAACGTTAGCAGTGTACTAATATATCGAAATATAAGTACAGTGCGGGACTTAGTGTCTAACTTCACAATGGTTTATATCTGACTAGTTTCAGCCCAGTATCTCATTCACACAAATGGAAAATTATAAAGTGTTTTCGATTCTTTGGATATGGATTTACGTCTACAATTTAGATAAAGGTATGTATTACTGTTTTATTTTCTTAGAAGTACGAAATGTAACCCAGTCGTTTGCCCGTTATTATTATCCCCTCGCGACGAAAGTCGGGGAGGGGATATAGCGTTCGTACGTAAGTGCTATATCATGCTTTGGGTGAATTTAATAAATTTCAGAGAAGGAATTCCCGAGCAAGAATTGAACCCTGTGTTTTTTAGCTTCAACTGAAATGTAAAAAAGCTATTTGTAACAATATGGACACATAGGCAAAGTCGTTGGATGCAATGGTATACATAGCGACATCTAATTTCTGAATATATCCTTAAAACAAAGGTCATCATCTCGCATTTCAGAAGCATATAGAGGCATTTTGGCCAAAATTGTAATCCTCAAGCGTCATAGATCATAGATCGTGGTCATAGACAGTGTATATTATAACATTCAAACCAGGACACCAAGCTCATAATAGCTTCCATAAGATATGGTTTAACGGGAATAATTCGGTAAACATGTAGGCTCCAACATGATGCAACCAGTAAGGTCTTACCACACGGTATGTAAGACCACATGCCAATTATGTATTGGTTTGGTCTTCTGGGGCCGGTTGTTCAAAAGAAAATTAGCTTATCGGCAGGTTAAATGACGTGGCGTAACAAATAAATTCCTTTGTGACGCGACGTCATCTAACCTGCCGTTAAGGTAATTTTCTTTTGAACAACCGGCCCCTGGGCACCCTTTTGGTAGAATAACCAGAGGAACGAAATATTCTCATTGGGTCTCATACCACGATTTGAAAAGTAAACAAAGTTTATGACCATTTATAATGTTATGAGATTGAGTTTATAACCTTGTTGTTTGTTGATTGATGGGATTCAATCTCAGTCTACCGAAGTTCTTGCCATAGTTAAGATGCATAGCCATTGTCAATGTGTTACAAAAGGATTCCAGAAAATTCTACTGATCAAGGCTAAGCTCCTGTCAGCCGTCAACCTAATGATATATCATAGGTTTGGTTTGTTACAGCAATTTATGGGATATAAAGGTCTAAATAATATACCTCTTTTTAACACAATTACAAACTTGTCTCCATGGTTATTTTAGACAAGAAGATTTTCCCTATGCCCGTGTGTTTTAGTGATCATAAATATAATGCCATGATAGTTTATATCCATTCAGTTTAGCCCCTAACGGAGATTTCCCAGGCTACCAGCGGGGGCTCAGTATAGGTAGAGCGTTTGACGCTCAATCCGAACAGCCTTCCACCAGTGGGTCGTGGGTTCGAACCCCACTCAGTCCCCCCAAAACATTGGAAAGCCCGGTTTCCTCATACAACAACACTAGCAACTCGGCGTAAAACATCAATCAATCAATCACTCAATCAACCAGACTACCAGTAAACTTAGCATCCAACTTGAGAAATATTTTCATAATATGTTTAAAGAAAAACATAAAGGAAAATATCCAACATTTTGGATGAAACTCTTCCATCGTGGGAACCTATGATTAAAATTTACGCTCTTTACAAACTTACATCGAAACTCATGAGGAAGAAACAAACCATTCTGACATAGCACCCTAGCTACTGGTTGATATCTAAATCTATAAACATCTAAATCTATAATTGGTAGTTTCCCAGTCCTTATGAGGAAATAACATCCTAGTTTACCATATAATACCCTGTATCGCACCATGGTTTACCATGGTTTAAAGGGATTTGACCGGAACGAATGTCGTTAAAATGAGTGCTATTGTACCATTATTTATATAAAGATGAGGTTTCCAGATGGCCATTGGTAACTTCCCCAGCTCCCACGGACCTCTGGATAGGGAGTTTTATTTGAGGATGCCAATGTCTGCTTTGTTGTCGTAAAAAGAATCGGGTGCACAGTATAGAGCCGTTTGCGACTGCACGTTTGGACTACTTTCCACTGTCAGACACAAAACAACAGCAACACGGATTCCCTCAATAACTCGTAAATGTACATTTTGCGCGTACAGTTGACTTGTAGAATTTTATCTGAGATTGATCACTCTACCATTTTCTAATAATCCGAGGGTCAACGGAGAACTACACTGTACAGCAAACTTAAACGATGTTTCCTTTTAAAGTATTCGGTTTTAAAACCCCGGGGTATTTACAATATTATTTTTTTAATTAACGAGTTCAATAATCACTTTTACTTCAATTTTTTCAACTTTTTTTCAATCTTTTCAACTTTTTTTATACGTTGAAAACTGATAAAACATGGTATTTGTTGTTCCTTTCACGAAATGGCGCCAGAAAACCTAACAAGTTTATGTTCGATCTTAATCTACACTGATGTATTGAAGGCTGAATTGCTCAGTCATTTCTATGGGCATTTAGGTCGAGGGCCAGAATCTCTATCCACACTCTAACTCGCTAAAACCTTAACTCATTAGGAGCAAAAACTGAGTTTCACTCGACCAGTCCTGGCATAGTTGTCAGGAGCAAAAATTCAATGGAGAAATGTGAATAAAGGCGGAGACTTATATGCACAGTTCAACATCAGACAGAAATGTAACAGAAATGTCAAATAACCTATTTCCTCTTCATAAATGCTCACACAATTTGTAGAATTCTCGCTCAATTTCTACCTCCTTACAGAATATCGCCCGGTATCCGGCTACAGACTCCCAATCCTCCCAACCCTAAATTCTTATCAATTCATAACGAAAAATCCTTTCTTTGTACATCCGTATATTGCGTTTTTCTCTCTGAAACTTGTTTTGAGAATTTATTCCAGGGGTTTAAACTAAATTATTGATATTGGAATTTTAATGAAAATCCAAACAGTCTGAGGCCTGTAAGGACAGAAATAGTGTTCCAAAAGTAAACATAATTTGAATAACCAGGACGAACGTTCAATATTTCTAACCCTCCGTTAGTTCAAAACACTACATTGCGTACATTATCCAGACTAGTAACCATAAAAAGCTTATGAATTGTGCTGAGAAGTTGAATTGTATTGAGGAAAATAGCTGTTTAATACAAAATCGGTTTTTACGCAAAAAATCAACATTTTGACCGCTCAAGCCACTTTAATATAGGAATATATGATCAAGATTTATTCAATAAACTGAACCACGTAGTTAATATTGCAGCCTCTGCTGTACCTTTTCTTTAGGGTCTGTCGGATTTCCTATATATCATTAATTTACAAACTAATTTATTTTCCTATTTTCAGGAAACTGTACAAGGCCAACAAAACAATCCCAGAATTCCTCGCACGAATATCGACTGATGCGCCACCTACTGGATAACTACGAAGCCTCTGTCCGACCTGTCATGAATTCGTCACAAGCCGTCAGTATTGGACTGGGATTGACATTGACACAAATTCTAGATCTTGTAAGATGGTTTTTAGTTAGGATTTTGATTTGTCCATATTACATTATTGTTATCTGCATGTTTATTTAGGACGAAATATGTCGTCCTCTACAGCTTTGTTTAAACCTACACCGTACGTCCTTATCCTGACTGGTGGGGATAATTTTAACCGATGGCGTTTGTTAAAGTAGCGATAAAAAAATATGAATTTTGGCAGCTCATGCCTCTTTAAAGGGAGAGAAAAATTTAACGTTAGACTAGTTTAGATGGAAAGAGTAAGAGTTTATTTAGTCTAAAGCAACTGTCCAATGTATGTTTTATTTCCTCTTGTAAGCGAATAATTGAAATTTGAACATTACGTTACAATAGACCATTCACAAGGTCGCCACCATTATTTCATTAGTTTAATTCAATCATTGTTAAATAACATTTAAGTGCGGTATAGAGTACTCATGGGATGCAATTTAGCCAAAGGCTTGGCTAAGAAATAACGGGCGGTTGCAGGACATTAGAGAGCGGAAAACATACGTCATCATTGATCTAAACATAGCTACTGCAACATCACGTCATCTTAAAACGGAAAACATGGCGACAAAGATAAGCCACTTAAATGACATACTATTGTCTGTTTTTATTAACTTGAGGGTCAGTGGCGGTAATTGACGTGAAATGTTTTAAGTACTTTGATGGTTGTATTCGACGTGTATCGTAATGTATTTCTAGAGATTTCCCATCCTTTAATGTATTTTATCTATGTATTCCATTTAAGTAAAAGTTTTTCGAGACTGGTATAAAGCTTTTAAATTGCCATTGTTGAGCCCACAATAAGCTGGCAATGCACCCACAATTGCGATTGTTGAGCCCACAATGAGCTGATAATGTGCCCACAATGTGGAAACAATATTCACACTTTGATATATGTATAGTATTTGAATTATGAAAAGTCCGTGGATTCAGAGTTCAGAGTTCAACTCCCCTTCATGTACATCTAAAATCAAATACTGTTCAAATCTAAAAGAGAGGTACACATAGAATTGAACATGTCTTTGTACACTATTTAGTCTGGTTGAGGAGAGGATCGATGGATATCTCCATTATCGGGATAGGGCCAGGAAGCTGTATTTAACACAGTCACAACTTGGACATTTGTCGATAAAATCTGCCCGGATATTGAGGCTGTTAGTGAGGCAATTATCCCCCAGTCGACATACGGTCTACCATTGAACACTTCAACCATAGTGTTTGACCATTAACTCTTACAGAGAGGGTGGGGATATCTTCCACGAAATTCTTACTAACGACTGGTATTGACCGTTAAACATAGACATTGTAAAATATTTCCCAAGGCTGTATTTCAAGGGAAATTATTTCACCGCCGGGCTTTTTGCAAAGAAATGTTTCCCAATCGGAAAACTTTTGTTTCAAAAGGATTTAAAAACTCGCAGTATTTGCCAGAAATTCTTCAAAGTTTATTATGTTGAAATATTCCATCAATATTTGTGAGTGCATTACAGAGAAATTATTTTGAGAAGATGGGATCCAAATACTTCTATAAAGTGTGCAGCGCGATTTTTTTTATAATATTCGCAATTCTCGCAAAGAAATGTTTATGCAAAGGGGAATTATCACTCACTTGTTCGCATGTTTATAAATAATTGTCCCTTAGAACCTCCACCCCCCACCCCCACCCCCACCAAAAAAAAAGAAAAAGAAAAGAAAAAAAAAAAGAAATTCATTTGAATTAACTTGTCAATAAATATTAACCGCCTTATGCAAATTTCCATGTCAGAATCTTAATGCAACATCATGCCGTAGAATGAATGGGTTCTTATATATATTCATATTAATTGTCTACAATATCCAAAAATCAACTTATTGTTACAAAACCCTTTGCTTACAAATGTACAGGTTAGAGAGTTTGCCAAACATGCTCGCCCATTAACCACACGGATTTAACTAGTTATTCTACTTTCGTTCTATGTTTTTAGCGATGTGGTTGGAAACTTGATTCTGCTGACGTAATAGCCTCGATTTGAGGTCTTCTGGGCGAATATCTTATGGTTATAATTACTGTCATAACAATAAAGTGGCATGAACTGATTTTTTCATAAATTCTGATTTTCAAGAGAGTTCTCTTGAGAGACTAAATGATTGACGTTGAAAAAATATTGGTTATGCCAGTAATTACTTATAGATAACAACTTCTTGGTTTATTGGGTGACGAACGTTTCCATGTAGTTCTTACATCGTTATCAAAGTCAATAACTTTAATCAGATTTCAAAGATAAACCATTGCTTAAATGCCCGAATCAAACGCCACATGGAGAAATCACAAACTCCGAGAGGTTTTATGGTGTTATATAGTAATGTCTCTTCTCTCTTGATAAAAACGAAGCATTGAGACACGGCCAGACAGAATTGCTCAATATAGTCCAGCTAAGACTTCATCTTCACTTAATGTCATTTATGGAGGGTAAGCAAAAACTCTCTTTCTACTATAACGGGGGGCCTCCGTGGCTCAGTAGGTAGAGCGTTGGATGCTCAATCCGAACTGCCTTCCACCAATAAGTCGTGGGTTCGAATCCCACTCCCCTCCCCCCACCCACCCCCCCCCCCCCCCCCCCCAAAAAAAAAAAATGGGAAAATTTTCAGACTGGGTTTTCACTCGAACGACCAATGTGGGATGGTTGCCAGTTATCACCAGAAGGTCATGGGTTTAGAGCCCGGTTTTCTCCCACAATAAAACTGGCAACGCCGCCATATAAGTGAAATAATCTTGAGCGCGTCGTAAAACACCAAACAAGCAATCAATCAATAACGGGACAATACTAAATAAAGTTACACACATACCCCATTTTTAAAGGGCTAATTTTTGGTACTAAACTGGTTGGCTGAGACTTGACTCAGCTAAAGGAAACGGGAATAGAAAGCCGCACACATAACATCTTTATTAGCACTCCTTTTATTGTGATTTCAACTACTCCGAAGTCCGTTTCCGGCTTTTAACGTGTCAGCCATTTATTGAACCGTTTTGACCTCTCAGTGAAGGTTTTGCCGATCACTTTGGGTTGTTGTGGCGAGACTTAAGCAAAAAAAAACCCGTATTCAAATCAACGGAAAGCAGACACTGGCAAAGATGATATGATTAATTGAGATACCGCTTTACTATGCGATATCATTCTCAGACAAAACACAATCTAAAGATTCGGAAAATATACAATTTTAAATTTGGACCCTGAATTTTAGTGTACTTTTAGCCAGAAATGGTTTTGCATAAATGTGACAGAAATGAAATGTAATTATTATCCCATCTCATTCTTCCATAGATTCATCTACAACGTTATCAACTGTATCGATCCTCTGCAATACATGAGAACTATAATCGTCCTTGGGGTTCAATTACTCATCCGTGGCCGAATCATATCTCAATATGGGAGTGTCTGTTTTGAACATGATGTACATCGGTTCTGTAAACATTCAACTAAATTGCCCTTGGTTTCCTTCATTCTGATAAAACGCCAAGAAAAAGCAAACAATCAACCCAAGAACAAATGGCTGCCAAGGTCAAGTAGAGGTCAAACGCCATTGGATAATGTCCATGTTATTAAGCAGTTGTGTGACGCATAATAATAAATACTATGAAAATATGTGTTTCTTCGCGTGTAATGAATTAGAGAAACATTTACCGTTAAACTAGTTTAGATGGAAAGAGTAGAGTTTATTTTGTCTAAAACAACTGTCCAATGTATGTTTTATCCTCTCATTTGAATATGACGTTACAATATGCCATTCACAAGGCCGCCGCCATTATTTCATTAGTTTAATCCAATCATTGGTGAATAAAATTTAGGTGCGGTATA
The DNA here is from genome assembly GCA_963971465.1 of Lepidochitona cinerea. Taxonomy (NCBI): domain Eukaryota; kingdom Metazoa; phylum Mollusca; class Polyplacophora; order Chitonida; family Tonicellidae; genus Lepidochitona; species Lepidochitona cinerea. Next base: position 3,325,441 of record OZ020559.1, read on the forward strand.
GAGTAGTCATGGGATGCAATTTAGCCAACGGCTTGGCTAAGAAATAACGGGCGATTGCAGGACATTAGAGAGCGGTAAAAATACGTCATTATTGATCTAAAAATAGCTCTTGCAACATCACGTCATCTTAAAACGGAAAAAACTGGCAACATGTTAGTCGATGATTTTATTCTTTTTATTTCATAGGACGAAAAGAACCAAGTCTTAACGACGAATGTCTGGATGGAGGCGGTAAGTTATTCAGATTATAAACTCTATGCCTTAGGTCTGAAGCCTTATGCTAACCAGGTTGTAGAGAAAAAACAAACGCCGTTAAATATTTTCGTTATTGCTAATGGGAATTATTGAATATGAGATAGAAAGGACAAATTAACGAAGTTGTCAAAGTAAAATACCCCACAGAACGTCAAAGCATTCATAGGTAAGCGCAACAAAATAGTCTGTAGGGGGACCTTGGTGGTCCAGTGGGTTAGTGATCGTCCCTCAGTCCCAGACAGACCTTCCACCGATATGGCCCCGGTTCGAATCCCATTCAGACCAAATAAAAATTGAGAAAATTCTGAGTGGGAGAGTTGCCAATTACTCGCCGAAGGTTGGGGTTTTCCTCCTCTCCCGCTAATAATCTTTAGTGCGGCGTAAAACATCAATCAATCAATCAAATAGTCTGTAAATGTTTTATAAACCTCCGGTGCATTTCACTACCTATGCGCATAGATTAACAAATACTGCACTGATACGTGACCTAGGCCTAAGTCTACTAGGACCAGAATACCACAAAGAAATTTTTCATCGACTGTTCTGATCCTATTAATGTCTTCTGACTGGGTTTTCACTCGAACGACCTATTTGGGATGGTTGCCAGTTACCAACGGAAGGTCGTGGGTTTCCTCGGGGCATAGAGCCCGGTTTTCTCCCACAATAAAACTGGCAACGCCGCCATATAAATGAAATAATCTTGAGCGCGGCGTAAAACCCCAATCAATCAACCTATTAATGCCTGAGCTTGTGGCCGGAGCTCACAAAATGAACATGACAATGACATTTCAAAGTCAAAGCCTTGGTCTTTCTTTTCAGGAATGGTTTGACGAGAAGTTAAAATGGAATTCGGATTTGTATGGCGGTTTGAAGAATGTCCGAATACCGAATACACTGATCTGGTTACCGGATATCGTTCTGTACAACAGGTGATGGGATGAACAAGGCTGGGTGATAGGCGAATTGAGTGTTTTACGACCCATTCAAGATTGTTCCGCTTTGTTCAGCATATATGGTTGGTTGGGTGATTGATGGTTTACGCCTCACGCACTCAAGATTATTTCACTTATTTGGCGGCGTTGCCATGTTTAGTGGGGGAGGAAACCGGGTTCATTGCCCAGAGGAAACCGCAGACTTTAGGCCAGTAACGGGCAACCGAGTTAAACCGCATACATGGCTAACAACTTCTTTGTTTATTTGGTGACGATTTTTCGATGTAGTTCTTACATCGTTCAAACATCGATATCAAAGTCAATGTCATTGACTTTGATAACCATGTAAGAACTAAATTGAAACGTCGTCACCCAATATACCAAGAAGCTGTTATCCATAAGTAATTCTTCACCCTATAGTAACCATTCAATTTCTAAATGCCATTGAAAGATTAGCATACATTGCGTTTATAGATTTAGAGAAAACTTCCAAGCAAAGCTTTTGACAAAAGCCTTGCTCTCCATGATCTCGCCATCAAATTCGTCAATTTGGTGGCGCAACTCTATGCTATAAACCTATGCGTAACTTCGCGCCAGCTTAGTAGAACAGGGGGCCGTTTCACGAAGCCGTCGCAAAGTGCGATCAATCGCAGTTGCCATGACTCCGTATCTCTTCACTATGGTATCCATTGGCAACTACGCTTCGTTTACGATGCGAATGCTTTGTGTAACGAGCCCGGGCCCCAGACCACTTGAGCTTTGAGACGTTATGATATTTGCAGCATCACAAAGCCAACACTGTGGGGTTGTCTAATCGTTTGCCGAAAACACGTGTCACAAAGACGTCAAATTGGCGTTTGAGATAGAACACGAGCACCGATTACCTTAGCCATTGGAGATTTAACACTCGCTGAAATATATTTTTTTTCTGTGCGACTCAATGACAAGTTTGTATTGAAGAATCTGTGTTTTGATATCATAAATATCATCCCAATTAAGGTCTGATTCAAATCTTATTCTATATTTTCAGCGCTGATGACTATACCGACGGCTTCATGCGTACTTTGGCAATGGTTCGGAGCGATGGTCGGGTCTTCTGGGGGCCGGTGGTTCGATTCCGTAGCTCTTGTAAAATCGACATAACTTATTTTCCTTTTGACGATCAGATTTGTCGGATGAAGATGGGTTCGTGGGCTTACAACGGTTTTCAAGTGGACGTCACAAACAGATCACACACCATCGATCTGACGAATTTCGTTGACAACGGAGAATGGGAACTTATAAAGGTTAAAGTGCAACGGAATGTCGTTTTCTACAACTGTTGTCCGGAACCCTTCCCGGATGTGACGTTCTACATCCATCTGCGCAGGCGCATTACCTACTACATCATGAACATCATTATTCCTTGTATAGTTCTGTCCGTGTTATGCTTGGCTGGGTTTTTGTTACCGGCAGAAAGCGGAGAGAAAGTCACTCTAGGACTATCTGTACTTCTTACGTTAACTGTCTTTATGTTAATGGTGGCGGATAAAACTCCACAGACGTCCGAATCTGTATCAGTGATAGGTAAGTCCATGCAACTTATTCAATAGAGATGATTTGCCAGTTACTTGCAAATGGCGTAATTTAGCTACGTCACAATTGCGGCTCTAAGTGGTAGACCGGACAAAGCATCCGTCTGTTTTTAACAAACAAATTTCAGAATTTTCACAACATATTGTACAAAAGAAACTTGATATTGTGACATTTTATGTCTGAAATAATCAAGTAAGGTGAACAAATCTTCCATTGAACCGGAGCTCGACAGATTATAGCTGAAGTTTTATTGGGAGCTGTGCTTGCCCGGTCTAAGATTGGTGCCACGACGTCATGTCATTTTTGCGCGAAAAACTGGCAAATGGTCAATTGTAGCCGTATTGCAATGTTTCTTACTCAACCGCAGGCTGCTTTTACCTATGACATGCATTTAACCTTTGCTAATATCCCTTGATGTTAATCCTGACTTGCAATTCTCTTTTAAGCTGATATTCAAAACGAGAGCTATAATACTTCATCAAACATTTCATTATCGAGACATTACTGTACAATGTAGCGAATAAATTAGTTATCAGGGGCTTGTTTCACAAGGCGGCGTAGCGTAAGTTTTCACGTAACTGCAATAGCAACCCATACTGTAGAGATACGTTAGTATGAAAGTTACGCACAAAATACATATACGCCGCTTTGTGAAACAGGCTCCAGGGGCTTGTTTCACAAGGCGGCGTAGCGTAAGTTTTTACGTAACTGTCATGACAACCCATACTGTAGAGATAGTTACGCAAAAAATACATCTACCCTTTTTTGTGAAACGGGCTCCAGGGGCCGGCTGGTCAAACCTACCGTTAAGCTAATTTTCTTTTGAACAACCGGCACCTGGAGCCTGTTTCACAAAAAGGCGTAGATGTATTTTTTGCGTAGTTTCACAAAGCGATCTTAGCTTAAGGTGATCTTAATTACCAATGGCAACGTATACATTTAGCATTGGTTGCCATGATAGTTAAGTTAAGGACGTAACTCAATGCACGTTGATCTTGTCAACATAAATGGCTAAATCTGCACATAGAAGAACACACGATAAAATCTATGTTATGTTCTGTTGTAGGCATTTACTTATTAGTTGTGTTAACGACGAGTTGTTTGTCTGTGTTAACCGCAGTTATTGTACTCGGTATTCATCATCAACGAGGGAAACCCGAATCTTTGCCGAGATGGCTTCGGATAATGGCCTTTAAGATACTAGCTCCTGTTCTGTGTGTACGGGTGCGTGCGGGGAAGGATTTCCGGCGGAAGAATACAGTCACAGATGACAAAGCAAAACGAAAGTCTCGCTCTCGCGTGAGGTCTGAAACTCACGAACTTTTAAAAATAGAGAAACAGAAAACAGAAAGTATTTGTGAAGATCCCGTGTTATATTTAGAAGGGAAGCGATCTTTAAGCACGTACCAAGAACAAGTTTGTCAAATGATACAAGTTCTACAGGAGCATCACGACGACGAATTGCGTGACGAGATCACTTTACAAGAATGGCGACAAGCGGCCGTTGTTATCGATCGCCTACTCTTCGTGCTTTTCTTTATTTCAACTCTTCTCTCTACTGTTATTTTGTTAACGTTAAGACCACCTGAATATACTTACTGAAACCCTTGACAGTTACTTAAATAGTGCAGCCTGTTTTCAAAGTAAGTGCAAAATACCATAATATAAACTATTAGCAGAATGTCTAAAAAACGAACCAATTATTTCTTTATTTTCTGCTTGAGTAAGATAATAATTAAATGTCAAGGTATTAGAAACCAGCTGAAATTCTCCATGTCATCATCAGCGATCTTTTTAAATATGTCGGCTACACTTTTAATATATCAAGGAAATTATTTCTAAATAAAGTTCGACAACACCCCCCCCCCCCCCCAGATAAATCATCCTGTAATGGTTGTGTGATTTCCTGGAAATAAAACAGTCGTTTCTGCATACGAAGAAGATTTATTCAAACAAGTTTGACCACAAGACGCTGTGTCAACTCAATTATGTTGTGGCAAAATATCTCTCGTTATCAGTAAATTACAAATAAAATCTGAGTTCCAATGTCGAATTGGACATAAGAGGGACATTCTTCTTAATTACTCATTACTGTCGTCTCATGTGAAGCCACAGAAAGCATGAGTGGTTTACGGAACACACCCCCCCCCCCCCCCCCCCCCGAACGCTATAGTAGACATTGCTCGGAGCAAACACTATGATCGATAGCATTGACTCAATAGTATATTTTGGCGTTGTGTCTTGTTTACGTTTATCTTTCTTTGGGTCCAACAAAAAAATAATAATAAATGCATTTTAAATGCAATTTAGTCACACAGAAATAAAGGGAGATGAAATGGAGGAATAAATTCGTTGTTCGTTAATCTTGTTCATAATGATATGATGATTGGTGTTAATCTCATGTTAACACTGTATTCATCAGGGGTGGGTTGTTCAAAAGAAAATTAGCTTAACGGCAGGTTAAATGACGTGACGTAACAAAGAAATTCCTTTGTGACTCGACGTCATCTAACCTGCGGTTAAGCTAACAGCGCTTTGAACAACCCACCCCTGATGAGTTAAGCTCATACTAAATCTCCGTCAAGCCGATTATATATGGAGGCAGTGGACAATGAATTTATGACACATTTGCTACAAAATCTCTATCAAAGAACGGAACCGTCTGCAAATTTTGTTTATATAAAAAGGTTAAAAAAAAAAGAAAACCTGTACCTGGGTTTTCAGTGGAGTTGAATAAAAAGGCATGCGGGGAATCTGGAATAGGACACGGAGAAAAACACATATCCCATACTTGAACTGTGCATCGTGGTTTAATATTACTTGCACACACCTTACATTCTACGCAAAAGCGTTGACAAAAGCATTGATTAAACAGTGACAAATACAGGGACAAAAGCAGTGGCAAAAGCAGTGACAAAAGCAGTGACAAAAGCAATGATAAAAGCAGTGACAAAAGCAGTGAAAAAAACAGTGATAAAAGCAGTGACAAAAGCAGTGACAAAAACAGTGACAAAAGCAGTGATAAATGCAGTGACAAAAGCAGTGACAAAAGCAGTGATAAAAGCAGTGACAAAAGCAGTGGTAAAAGCAGTGACAAAAGCAGTGATAAAAGCAGTGACAAAAGCAGTGACAAAAGCAGTGATAAAAGCAGTGACAGAAGCAGTGACAAAAGCAGTGATAAAATCAGTGATAAAAGCAGTGATAAAAGCAGTGACAAAAGCAGTGACAAAAGCAGTGACAAAAGCAGTGACAAAATCAGTGACAAAAGCAGTGACAAAAGCAGTGACAAAAGCAGTGATAAAAGCAGTGATAAAAGCAGTGACAAAAGCAGTGACAGAAGCAGTGACAAAAGCAGTGATAAAATCAGTGATAAAAGCAGTGATAAAAGCAGTGACAAAAGCAGTGACAAAAGCAGTGACAAAAGCAGTGACAAAATCAGTGACAAAAGCAGTGACAAAAGCAGTGACAAAAGCAGCGACAAAAGCGGCAACAAAAGCAGTGATAAAAGCAGTGATAAAAGCAGTGACAAAAACAGTGACAAAAACAGCGACAAAAACAGCGACAAAAACAGTGACAAAAACAGTGACAAAAGCAATGATAAAAGCAGTGATAAAAGCAGAGACAAAGGCAGTGACAAAAGCAGTGACAAAAGCAGTGATAAAAGCAGTGATAAAAGCAGTGATAAAAGCAGTGATAAAAGCAGTGACAAAGGAAGTGACAAAAACAGTGATAAAAACAGTGACAAAAGCAGTGACAAAAACAGTTGAAAAAACAGTGACAAAAGCAGTGACAAAAACTGACAAAACAGTGACAACGACAGTGACAGAAACAGTGATCAGATTAATAATAGTGATTCAAAACAAACACTGGTGAGATAACAGACCAATTCCATAGAGACAATTAGTTTTTATGAAAGAAAAAACTTACAAGTAAGAAATGAATCCATATCAGATCTCGGCAGTGTTAGATAGCCTCTCACAAATAATGTTTACTTGTTATCTACATTTAGAATCAAACTCTTAGAAACCAATCTCTTGCCAAAATATAAATATTTATGTTAACGTTCAAACAAAACTGCAGACTTCACAGTAAGCATTCACACATTAAAAGATAAAAAAATTAGAAACATGTTGATCTAAACAGTAAGGAAACATTCTGGATAAGATTTTTTTTAATGGCTCGTCAAGGATTGAAATTGTTCACCAGAAATTACAGGTTTTTCCCAAGTTGTGTGATTTATTTCGTTATCCAAACTTCCCTGGTTTAACATTGTAGTGGGTCCAATTATCGTCTAATCGAGTTTCCATGTTGGTGATATATGACAATTACTGCGGGTAAAATCAGAATTAATGACATGTGTCCATTTTCATTGATTCTCTGGATTTAAATCTAACAGTATAAACTGGACAGACCAAAAACTTCACTTGATTTTAAAGTGGCAATGAGCTGCCAAAATGTTGATATTTTGACGTTGAAACAGAATGTTGAAATTATCGGCTATTTTTCCCAAGACGTATAATTCAGAAGCTTTTTAGTGCTGCTAGTCTCGATAAAGTATTGTTTTAAATAAATATTGGTTATTTAGATTTTGTTTACTTTTCGAACCCTATTTCGGTTCGTATAGGCCTACTGTATGGATTTTCCTCATTCCAACGCCAATCATTTAGTTTTTTAATCGCCTTCAAAGCCTCTTACTGCCGTGCCGATCAGAAATTAGGAAAAAAGTGTGAATTCGGCAGCTCATGCCCCTTTTAGGTTTCATGAGTCATTGGTCATTTTATCAGGAATGTAGTGCAAAGGTCAGATACAGTCGGAACAACCTTCGGCTATCTTCGCTCGCTACCGATCGGCTTTGACACGTACGTAAATCCTCGACGTTTCATAGTGAGGCCAGATATTCAACGTAACATTGTTATATGACCAACGAATGGGCACACAAATCAAAATGTCAAAACTACTTAAACAAATCGTTATTAATTATTAAAAGTTAATCCTTAAAGGTGCTTAATCCTTATTTAATCCTACTTATTCTATAATTACAAGTATTTACTGTGTTTATTTTTCTCTATATATACATGGATCTTGTAGAAAACTGTGGTTTGGTATGATACAGACCTACGTTGATCAGAGTCGTTACTATCGATCGAAACCTCATCAAAATATACAATATAGTACACGTTAAGTTGTTTGAGTGGAATTTAGACGTTGAAATAAGTACAAATGGAATTTGATATCCATATGCAAGCCTTCCTTTTATATAGTACCTCTTGATTGTAAAATATATGTATGAAGCGTTCGTAGGCAAGCAATTAGCAGGGAAAGCTAGGTCCGTTCAAGAACGGACAGGTGTACTGGTTGATTGACACGTCCATTCGTATGAATGATGGACGGCAACAGGCGTACTGTAGTTACCTATACACAAAGAAAAAAGTTAAGCACCCCCGTGGAAAATCTGCACCGACCGATAAAATCATTGGTGTAGGGAGATTGGTGTCAAACTGATGTTGCAGAAACGATTGTGATCACAAAGGGCAACATTTTTCCTACACCAATAATTTTATCGGTCGGTGCAGACTTTCCAGGGGGTGCTTAACTCTTTTCTTTGTCTATATAAACGGCCCGGTCATGAGATGGGAAAAGTATTCTGATTTATATGAAGTCGTTCCGGAGATATATTGTAATCAAACTACATGTACAATATTGAAAAAACACATCGAAACGAAACTGAAAATCATTTTCATCAAAAAATGAATATAAGTAACGAAATTTCGTTCTGAAGACACTGTGTTTGTGTTTAAGTAATAAACTCTCAAGAAACAACATCAGAATTGAATAGAAAAAATAAAAATAGACAAATACACAGAGACCTAAATTGAACACTCTTATCAATGTATCAACGAACCAACAAATCGTGTAGCAAATTGATATTCGACAATGATGTCAACCATCATCAAATTAAGATATCAATTACAAGTGACCAATGCTATCATATACCTTAATTTACTGTGAATACCAAATTATACAACTATGTTATTGAACTTGTTCCCAATCCTCTTGTTTCACTTATGCAATAAAATATGTAAAATTCAACCACTGAAGTAACCAATCACCCAAACAATCAAACAAGCGGCCATTAATGATATCAATCAAAATGTTTATTATTTGGCCAATCAAATAACGAATCCGGGAACGAAACACTCGACGATCTTGACGCCCAGTGTAAAACAGGAATGTGGAAAGTATAGCAAATTGTCTGAGTCGTTTTTTCTGAGCTTTAGACGTGAGATAAGACTGATTGAACAGAAGTGTTGAGATAGGCTGACTATTTACATTGGAACACACAACTCCTTGCTATCTATTGCTGGATCACGCATTGGGGATGTTTGATATCTGATGGGAGTCCATCAACTCCCAATACGTGTTAGCATGTGGTGGCTAATTCCACTTTATTTCCACAAATAAACACATTTACTTCTCCAAGCTCCATCAAGCTGAATTGCTCAACAGGATTTGATTTGGTCATTTTGTACCATCACTGGGAAGACGTGAGAAAACCTAACACTTATGATCTGAAATTGTTACAGAATATTGTAGCTAATCCAGAAATACATTGGTTTATTTATAAACACTAAAACACACGGACACAGGGGAAATCTTATTGTCTAAAATAACCACAGAGGCAAGTTTCTAATTGTGTTAAAAAGAGGTATATATCATGTAGATATTAATGTACGTCTCCTATTGGAAGTGTTTTTTTTTTATAGGGAACAAACTGATACTTGATGTAATTGACGTTTAGATTGATTGATTGATATTCGAGTGAAAAATCCACTCTGAGTGGGATAACATGCCGAGCCTAATTGATGGATTGATTGATTGTTTGGTGTTTTACACCGCGCTCAAGATTATTTGACTTATATGGCCGGGCTCTATACCCGGAGGAAACCCATGACCTTCCATCCCACATAGGTCGTTCGAGTGAAAACCCAGTCTGAAAATTTTCCAATTTTTGGGGGGACTGAGTGGGATTCGAACCTAATTGATGGAAGGCCTGTGTCAGGAAGATTGTATTGAACGGGCTCACATAGGCCACCGCATTCGTGTGTGTAAATCTTGCCAGTCGTTTACGATGTGAAAATGCACTGAAAATGAATCTGCCAGACAAGCTCGTGTTCGATCGTCAGTGGAGCGCGCCATTAACATTTACAATTGACAGGAAGAAGAATTAGTAAATTACTTCCCTTGCGAGCTTATTGTATCTTGTATGGTTATAAACTGCAATGTCAGCGGTACTATATGGAAGACGGATGCGGCCATTCGCGCCCGCGTGCCGCGCCCTATAAAACACGCGGCTCGAGAACACGAGAATGCGCTATTAGGCCAAAACCGCGCGAGATTACCAACATCTCGCACTTTGTTAATCTCGACCTATCAACAAACAAAAAAACACGCGGCTCGAGAACTCGAGATTAGGCACGAGAATACGCGTCTGCATTTCCGCGTGTTCTCTAGTTCTCGCGTGGCGTGTTTTCCAATTTAAAAAAACACGCGGCTCGAGATTAAGAAAACGCGCGGTTTTGCAAATCTCGCGAGTTTTTCCAAAAAAATCGCGCGGTTTTCAAAAAAATCGCGCCATTAGGTTACATTTGGTAAAATGGCGCGTTTCTTAATCTCGTGCCGCGTGTTTTACAAAACGCGCGGCACGAGATTAAGAAAGCACGCCATTTTACCAAATGTAGCCTAATGGCGCGATTTTTTTGAAAACCGCGCGATTTTTATGCAAAAACTCGCGAGATTAGCAAAAACCGCGCGTTTTGTAAAACACGTTTTGTAAAACACGCGGCTCGAGATTAAGAAAGCACGCCATTTTACCAAATGTAGCCTAATGGCGCGATTTTTTTGAAAACCGCGCGATTTTTTTGGAAAAACTCGCGAGATTAGCAAAACCGCGCGTTTTCTTAATCTTGAGCCGCGTGTTTTTTGAAATTGGAAAACACGCCACGCGAGAACTAGAGAACACGCGGAAATGCAGACGCGTATTCTCGTGGCTTATCTCGAGTTCTCGAGCGGCGTGTTTTTTTGTTTCTGAAAATTCTACAACAACCCCCTCAAGTCGCGTAGACACCAAATATAGCCTGTCACGTCTTCGCAAAATGTTGATTTACAAGCCAGTATACATTTCAGTTATTAGGTAATTAGGGTGTTTGCATTTAGTTATTAGCGCCTCGAAATGATCGAAACTAACCTTGGTTTAAATGGTAGACTTTCAGAGTTGACCAATTTCTCTTACGCTAGTGCAGTGACTGGTGGGCTAGGCGTATGCTGATTGGCCGATCGGGACACACAGCTGAGCTCTGCTGTGAAGATGGCCGCCGAGTCAGTTAGACAGTCTCTGAAAACGCTTCTAAACTTTCTTATTGCACAGTACATGTACGTTTGGCGAGGAAAAATCGTAGAGATATGGCTTTGGTACCGATGGAAAGGAAAATTTACCGCGCCTGTACTGTATTTGCTAAGGTCTTTCCTTTCCTTTTCCTTTAACTCCCACTTTTCAAGCAAAGAACGCTAAAATGTTAGACTATAAGTACGATTTAATTCTTCAATCCTATTAGGGAGAGCAAACACAACTTGTCAACATTATGCATACTATCAAAAAAATGAGTGATATACGTGACATACAATAGTGCTACAAATTAGTATATATCACCCCGATGCAAAAAAAAAGACAAATTTGGGCCTTGTACAATTAGTCACACGTTTAGAAACTTGTAATAGCAATGTAACTTCCTATGTAATAACCGACCTCTCCACCCGGCGAGACGTGGTCAGACCATAGAACTAAAACACGTGTTTTACTTCTATGTTCAGACCAAACGTTTGAAACGGTTAGACGAATCCAGCGTGTCCTGTTGGTGGTGTTACAAAATGCATGAAGTCGCAAAGCCGTTTCATATATCGCTATATTGTGTTCAAACATCACAGCTTTCTTAATCGCTCAAGGTAATAATTACTCACTAGTATGGCGTACATCATTCATACGAATGGACGCGCCAATAAGCTAAAATAACCAACCAACCATCACAGTTTTCTTAATCGTTTAAGGTAATAATTACTCACTAGTATGGCGTACATCATTCATACGAATGGACGCGCCAATAAGCTAAAACAACCAACCAACCATCACAGTTTTCTTAATCGTTTAAGGTAATAATTACTCACTAGTATGGCGTACATCATTCATATAAATTGACGCGCCAATAAGCTAAAACAACCAACCAACCATCACAGTTTTCTTAATCGTTTAAGGTTATAATTACTCACTAGTATGGCGTACATCATACATACGAATGGACGCGCCAATAAGCTAAAACAACCAACCAACCAACAAAGCCGTTTCGCTGAAGTTGTCTAACTTTATGGAAGGTTTCACTTGGCCACGTAGCGCTGAAATAGAGGTCGCAACTCTCTCCCTATAGAAGGAAACTCTCCGTTATTTTGACAGTAGCTGTTAATTCTCTCTCTGAGCGATACTCCTCAGATAACTTGATAATGTACGTAATTCCTCTGGGAAAATGTTCTAACGGTTTATGTTGACTTTCGTCCCAATACACTGCATCGAATATCATCTGGGCTTGACATCATTCACATTTAACGTTAAATATGGAAATATTACTCGAAGAAATCAGTTGACTGTACTGTGAACCTGGATATTCACAAAACAGTAGTTAAAAACAACCCGATAAATAATACTTTTCTGAGCCGTACGTATAACTCGAGAAAAGTTTGGCTAGCAAATTACAACTCTAATGGTCAAATATTCCTTAGCCATTTGTAAAACTCAAAACCATTTTTGAGATAAGATTATGAAACTCTAAAACCGAAGAAATAGACAAACAAGACTATTACTAATCTAACAAAGGGATTGATCCTACTTCTATTCGTTCAGATATCAACTCTAAAGCCAATGAGTGCCATATTACTTGGACATAAAGGGATGCCACTGTTGTCGAAGTCCTGAAACAGAGCTACTTTCGGCAAATTGTAAGCAACGACATGTGACACTGACAGTTACATCACAAGACGGGCTCGGTCGTGTAGAGAGATATCCGATATAATGCAGTTCACTATGCGCGCAAAATAAAGGGCGACGGCTCTCGAGTCATGTCTCGTGTTGAAGATCCCGGAGAATGGCATATCAGTGGGTTCAATAAAATTCAGTTTGTACAGTTTCAATATATTTATGTAAGAGTCAATATTATCCATTGAAATCTCTCCAATTCATCAATATCTGCCATTATGTTGGTAGGAACAGGAAGCTGTATTTAACACAGTTACAACTTGGACATTTTGTGAGGCATAGAATTTTCGATCAAAAACTTTCCAATGATGCTAAAACACAAGAGGTTTCAGTATTATGAGGGAAGCAAAAAATCTTAAGACTAAAAAGATATGAATAATACTCTACATTGCATGTCTTTCTCTGTAAGGATTTATATCCAATATCTTCGAAAAATACGACTGCAAATAACGCTGGTTATACAAAGATATAAGACTCATTTCGTTCAAGTGATTTATCAAACACTGATAAATCAGAAGTTAAAAAAAGTAAAGAAAGCCGAACTGTGCAATCTCGTATTGATTTTAATATAAAATTTCTATTATGTCGCTTCACTTAATAAAAAGACTAGAATGTAACCTCTGATGTGTATTGAACTAATGGTAAAATAAATCCTCTCTTTAACACCCAGTCGCGTAAAGACACCGTTATGCCCGGGGTTAAAATGAGGAAATGACATCTCGATATTGGAAGATCGATATTGGTGAGAGGAGAGTGTGGATTGGAAGTAACTGCAGTTCTGAAGGCTGGTTATAGAGCCCTGTTTCACAAAGCGGTGTGTTTTACCACATATGCCAATCGGTACTAGGGACTAACTTTAATTTACGGTGACTTTTGGTTGCAATGATATATGCAGTTGCACTAGGCAAGCACAATTCTAGAACACAATGTTTATTTCGAAAATAAGTTGCACTAGGCAAGCACAATTCTACAACACAACGTTTATTTCAAAAATTAATCTTAGTTTTAATTTTCTACCACTGGATACCGCCTCTGTCCTTTGCGTTGTGGAAAGTATTATTTAATCAACATTGAAGTATTGTATTGTATTGTTTATTCACCATAAGAAAATAATAACAAAGTATAAGATATTTATTGGATAGCAAATGGCGGAAGTCACTTGTCCCAGTTCAATAAGAGACACGAGGCAATTTGTTTGAGTTAATTCATTTAAATAACGATCAATATTTTCGCAACAATGAACGAAATGTATAGTTTACTGATAAGATATCCCTGTGTAAGAGATTTAACCGATAAAAGGGTAATCGCGATGTCCTAAAAAACAAAATCTGATTGATTTTGTCATTAAATTCCACCGTGAAGCTGTACATCGTTGAAATAGTATGGAACCTTTCTCGTGTATCCGCACCTTTTTTGAAGAGAGTTGTTGTGGATTCCAATGAACAAGCTTCACTGTAGCCAAACCACTAAATATGAGATTGAAATTCAGTCATCCGTAACTTATTCGATTTGTGGCAATAGTTGGGGCGGTCATCCGCGACCGGGGCACTTATCGGCCATGCAATAAAACTAAAAGTTTTTTACTGTGGTAAATATAAAATGTACTGGAACAAGATAGGTTCTGATCGTTAAGAACGCATGAGGCTTTGAAGGTCATCGAAAAACTAAATGATAGGCTTTGAAATTAAGATTATCCATAGAATGTGTAGCCTCTACGATCCAAAATAGTGTGTAACGGTCAGTCCGATATATTTAACACTGGTTTGGCTAGCGGTCAGTCTGATATATTTGACACTGGGTTTTCTAACGATCCGTCCGATATATTTAACACCGGTTTGGCTTACGATCCGTCCGATATATTTAACACTGGTTTGGCTAACGGTCAGTCCGATATATTTTACACTGGTTTGGATTTAGATCCGTCCGATATATTTGACACTGGTTTGGCTTAAGATCAGTCCGATATATTTAACACTGGTTTGGCTTAAGATCCGTCCGATATATTTGGCAAAATCCAACAATTAACCCAGACATTAGCCTACGATAGCCTGGAGTTTGTTCCAGTTTTACGCCATTCCTCTTTCTGATGTTTATAAAAGTGGCTCGTCATTTTATTACCATTCAAACTTTTTTTTCAAATTCTGCCCAATTTAAAACTCACGAAATATACAATATCCCATTTTGACGTTTGAAATTTGGTCCGTTAAATGCCGTTGCATGGTCTCGGAACTTCCGCGCAAAGGTGAAATAGAGGTCCAACTGTCCACCGGATGAGGATAAACGTATTGAAATGAGCAAAATAAACCTGGGCTTAAATGGACTATCAATTTACCAAAAACTGGACAGGTTGTAGCACTTTCAGTCGAATAAGACATTCTTGCCCTGTGGTCAAGTAAAATAACGTTTCAGAAGCCAGATGGCAAGTCTATGTCACTAAGTCAGCACAGTGTTGGACTTGGCGATTTGTAATCTTGATCCGGCAATCTCAAGGATGGTACGTGGAGATTATCCTTGTCCGAGATCTGGAAGGCAATAAATCCACGGTCAGTAATTCTCCTGCTCAAAAATTATACTTCGACATCCATTATCTATTTTTAGATGATTGGCAGAGCTTGGACTCTGTATGCTTTAAAGGCAACTGTCAACTGGTTCTTTGGCAGAAGTCCAAGACTATAATCAAAAAGGATTTGTAAAACGTTCATAAGGTATTGTCTTGGATAGACTTTGTCAGTACAGTTAACGTTCTAATTCTTCTATATGCATGGATACCGGATAGTGA
This sequence comes from Lepidochitona cinerea, assembly GCA_963971465.1. Classification (NCBI taxonomy): domain Eukaryota; kingdom Metazoa; phylum Mollusca; class Polyplacophora; order Chitonida; family Tonicellidae; genus Lepidochitona; species Lepidochitona cinerea. The sequence continues at coordinate 3,341,060 of OZ020559.1, forward strand.
AATCAACTCAATGTTCAAAGACAAATTAGTTGATGACAGGTACTCATGGGGATTGTGTGCTTTTTAAAGATACCAGTATCGTCCCGGTTGTAATAATAATGGTTTCACCAAAAACATCAATAGATGAATCAAACTGTCAAAAAAGCCAGAGCATAAATTAAATTTGAGATCGCAGTTTGAGAATAAAATCACGGAATGTCAGCCTAAGCCATTGGGACTTTTGTGGCCAAAAAAACAATGGTTTTCCCTGATAAATGTATCCCGAATATTCATTATGTATTATTAACCTATACAAAATGAACATTCGTTTCTGTTATTTAAATTGTGTTTTCTTTATAAACACAATTTTATTGTACTCAATCTCAATGAATAGAATTTTAATGTGCATCATTTAGTTTTCCGAATTCTCGAACTGCTGTACCATTGCGACAATCGAAATTCCAAAAAAAAAACAGTTAATTTTGGGAGCTTATACAATTTTAACCCTAGACAGAAGAAGACAATATGTGTTGCTATATAAAATATATTGATCATTCTACAAAACTGTATACATCATTCTTTGTGACGATTTTGGCTCATAAAGACTTGCTTAAAATATCTGAAAACTATTTCAATCTCAATGATTCTCAGGTTTTACTTTGCCTTCAGCAAATTCCACATGTTGTATGAATAAATTCCCAGAAATTCTTGTAAGTCGCATAGTTGGGTCGATGTTTTAATACGGTTGGTTTAGAGGATTGTTTGAGGTTTCACTAAGCATTAGAAAAGCTTACGTTAAATCCCTGTAATTGCCTGTTGACCAACACACCATGTATAATCCAATATTGCCAATACTGTTTCAGTTGGTGGCTCGTTATCTTCACGTTCAGCTTTCTAAAATTTCAATCCCAGTGTTCTATGCACCCCATTCCTGTTCTTCGCACAGGCCAGGCACACCATTCCACTGTTTTGTGCAACAAGCCAGGCAAACTATTCGACTGTTCTGTGCAACAAGCCAGACATCCCATTCCACTGTTCTGTGCAACAAGCCAGGTACACTATTCGACTGTTCTGTGCAAAAAAAGCCAGGCACACTATTCGACTGTTCTTGCGACAAGCCAGGCACACTATTCGACTGTTATTGCAACAAGCCAGACACCCCTTTCCACTGTTCTGTACAACAAGCCAGGCACACTATTCGACTGTTCTTGCAACAAGCCAGACGCCCCATTCCACTGTTCTGCGCAACAAGCCAGACAATCCATTCCACTGCTTTGTGCAACAAGTCAGGCACACTATTCGACTGTTTTATGCAACTGGCCAGGCACACTATTTGACAATTCTGTGCAACAAGACAGGCACCCCATTTCACTGTTTTGTGCAACAAGCCAAACACCCCATTCCACTGTTCTGTGCAACAAGCCAGGCACCCCATTCCACTGTTCTCTGCAACAAGCCAGACACCCCATTCCACTGTTCTTTGCCACAAGCTGGACGCCCCATTCCACTGTTCTGTGCAACAAGCCAGACACCTCATTCCTGTTCTGCGCAACAAGGCAGACACCCTAATCCACTGCTCTATGCAACAAGCCAGACAAACCATTCCACTGTTCTGTGCAACAAGCCAGACACCCCATTCCTCTGTTCTGTGCAACAAGCCAGACGCCCAATTCCACTGTTCTGTGCAACAAGCCAGGCACACTATTCGACTGTTCTGTGCAACAAGCCAGGCACCCTATTCCACAGTTCTGTGCAACAAATCAGACACCCTATTCCACTGTTCTATGCAACAAGCCAGGTACACTATTCCACTTTTCTGTGCAGCAAGTTAGACACCGCCATTCCTCTGTTCTGTGCAACAAGCCAGACGCCCCATTCCACTGTTCTGTGCAACAAGCCAGACACCCCATCCCACTGTTCTGTGCAACAAGCCAGACACACCATTCCATGTTCTGTGCAACAAATTAGACACCCCATTTCACTGTTCTGTGCAATAAGCCAGACACCTCATTCCTGTTCTGCGCAACAAGGCAGACACCCTAATCCACTGTTCTATGCAACAAGCCAGACAAACCATTCCACTGTTCTGTGCAACAAGCCAGACACCCCATTCCTCTGTTCTGTGCAACAAGCCAGACGCCCAATTCCACTGTTCTGTGGAACAAGCCAGGCACACTATTCGACTGTTCTGTGCAACAAGCCAGGCACCCTATTCCACTGCTCTGTGCAACAAATCAGACACCCTATTCCACTGTTCAATACAACAAGTCAGACACCCCATTCCACAGTTCTGTGCAACAAGCCGGACGCTCCATTCCACTTTTCTGTGCAACAAGCCATACGGTCCATTCTACTGTTCTGTGCAACAAGCCATACGATCCATTCCACTGTTCTGTGCAACAAGCACACCATTCCACTGTTCTGTGCAAAAAGCCAGACACCCCATTTCACTGTTCTGTGCAACAAGCCAGACATCCCATTCCACTGTTCTGTGCAACAAACCAGACACCCTATTCCACTGTTCTGTGCAACAAGCCAGACATCCCATTCCACTGTTCTGTGCAACAAACCAGACACCCTATTCCACTGTTCTGTGCAACAAGTCGGACGCTCCATTCCATGTTCTGTGCAACAAATTAGACACCCCATTTCACTGTTCTGTGCAACAAGCCAGACACCCCATTTCACTGTTCTGTGCAACAAGCCAGGCACACCATTCCACTGTTTTGTGCGATGGGCCAGTTACCCCATTCCACTGTTCTGTGCAACAAGCATACCATTCCACCAATAATTCCAATAATGAAAACAGTTGTATTCTAGTATAGTTTTCTAGTAGATAAAAACAAGTTGTCAAAGCGGTTTAATTGAGAGGTCTCCCCTTCCAGTTTTGTTAATGAAGCTTCGCGGACTTTTGCTACACGACCGGCTTTTATCTCATACTTAACCTTGGCTGATTCAATCTTTATGATGTACTCAAAATTATTTCTCTTATATGGCGGCGCTGCTAGGATTAGTTGGTCTGTGTGTGGCGTGTGTGGCGTGCCTGCCTGAGAGAAACCACGACATATGGCTAGTTCCTGGCAACTCTTCCACAAACTTAAATGAAATAATCGACCAGCTAGAGGTTCTGTAGCTGAGAAAATGACACCATGCCTCCTAATAATGTTGTCGCCAATAACATCGGTATTAATCAATACATGCATCGAACTATCAATAAAACCAGCGCATAACTTAATATGTGATTGCAGCTTGAGAATTAAAAGGCGGATATAATTCAAGACGATTGGGAGTTTTGTCAACAAAAGAAAAACAAGAAATCATTCATGAGATATTGATTTGACACTACTCCATCTTACAGTGGTATGACGGATGGGGAAAATATTATATTCATTAATCTTCATTTGTTCTACTATGGCAATAAATAAAACATCCAATGTAAATAACGCGACATTTTAGACCTGACCGGCTTTAGAAAGTAATTGAAAACCTGTGGCCTTTACAACAAAATGAACAACGCAATCTGTCTTTATGTTGTTTGGTAATGTAAAACCGGCGATCCCCTCAAGCGATTTTAGCAACCTTGTTTCTACCTCAAGCGTGAGGTGAAATTCCTAATCTTACCAAGTCTTTAAAATTGCCTGGAAATGGGATGAAGTCATCCATACTTGGTTGTAGTCTGGTTGAAGTAAAGCACACGATGCTTCAGTGGTTATTCAGTCGTGAGACAAGCTCCCAGTTATCCATGTGGGTGACATACATGTTATATAGACTGTTTTTAGCCGAGCACCCAAGACTATAACTTCCATTGACTTACAGTTACATGTAAGATCTCGCTCATAAACAATTATGTAATTGATAGCTTTTAACGTAAAGATAAAAACATGGATTCTACGAGACTGCCATAGCAATACATAGCCACCCTTTTCTTTGGCAAATTTCCATTGGCGATTGGTTGGTTGTTTCAGTTTATTGCCACATTCATTCTCATGAATGATGTACGCCATACTAGTGAGTAATCATTACCTAGAGTGATAACTGTGATGTCTTGGCACAATGTGTAGGATACCTTTGTACATGAGTATATGTTAGTACGTTTCAAGATGTCAAAACATGCAATACAGTTGAGCTCACACCCATATACCATCTACAGGTATGTAAATATACAGTGGTGAGGATTATTATAATCATAATTAAACATGAATATTTACTTGAAATCAAAAGAAACATTAAGCAAGCAACCAGTCAAGTTCCTGAAATAGTCCCATTTCGACGAAATCAGGTAAGATGGCGACGCTCCCTGTCTCGATTCGAATCACCCTGAACTGGCCACTGTTGTAAACTCCACGGGTGTCTTCAACAGTTACCAGTGTCTGAAATGTTGAATGTGACCAGCGATATCCCTAGTCCTGTGTTGGTGATGAACACAAAAAAAACGGGTACATGTGAGCAAACGTCAGATTGACTTTCACGAAGTTGTTGTTTTGTCGAATCATTAAGATTAGATGTTAAGTTGACCTGCGCGATTAACTTTCAACCCAAAGCCCGTGGATTTAAATGCCACTTTTTTGCGATTGAGGTCACTTTCATTGTTTCATATCGTACTAATGTATATATTGAAATGTATCAAATGGATTTCTTGAAACTCGGAACCAGCCTGGACAAGCCTGCAGTTCAAATCTTGACAAACCATTAAGGGAGAAATCTAAAAATTTTCACTTCTGAAGGGGACAGGGGTGCAGACGACACAAGTCACATCGTTGCCATGGCCCAAATCACCCCCACGTCAGACAGCTCAATCCGCCACTTTCATTTATTCTTCACCTTTCGTATATTTTTGTAGGCAAACTGCTTCTTCATTGAGTCACATGAATACTCAAAAAAGTATTCCTAGCTTATGAGAAATCCCACTAAAAATGCTCAAAGATATCAACCGAAAACTAGGAACTTAACCTCCCGAAAATGGGCTAATCCTAATAGTCCGGTGTGACCATACAAAGGGCTTAAAAGATGTCACTTCACACTAGATTCCTTTTCTATACCATATTTTTTTCTAGTGACGTCGTTAGTTTTTTTTAGCCCAATTCACACAATACATAAGAGGCTTTGGGCAATTTTCTTTACTTAAAAAACAACCCAGTCAATAATTCTTTTTTTTTATTTACATTTTTATGATATTTTTTTTTACTTACAAGAATTCCTTTTTCTAGCTAAATATTTCTAAAGTCGGGTCATTCCAACGCTAATCATTTAGTTTTTCGATTGCCTTCAAAGCTTCTTACTGTCGTGACGATCAGAAATTATGAAAAACGTGTGAATTTTGGCAGATTATGGCCACTTCAAAGGAGGAAAACAAAACCGCAATAAGCCTAATCTTTTTATGAAAAGAATGAAGAATTTTTTTTTTACTGCCAAGAATTCCTTTCCTAACTAAATATTTCTAAAGTCAGATACAATGGAGACACACAATGTGTGTAATATAGTCACTGGTTAATTATCATAGCCCGGAATATAGATTTGTTGATTCTAGTATACATTGTATTTTAAAGTGGCATGAGCTGCCAAAATGTTGATATTTTGACGTAAAAACAGAGTGTTGAAATTATCGGCTATTTTTCTCTAGACTTATAATTCAGAAACATTTCTGTGCTTCTCTTCTCGAAAATGAAGTATTGTTTTGAACCAACTTTGGCTTAGAATGAATGAATGGTCGTCCCGATTATTTTAATTTTGTTTACTTTTCGGACACTATTTTGGTTCGTTTAGGCCACATACTGTATGGATTTTCCTCATTCCAACGCAAATCATTTAGTTTTTCGATTGCCTTCAAATTTTGGCAGCTCGTGTCACTTTAAAGGAGGAAAACTAAACCACAATAAGCCCAGGACTAGCTTCAGTTTCTTAATAACACCCACATACATGTTCTAATGCACTTAGTTTAAGCTCTGTCTGTAAAAGAAAATCTAACAAGCGAACGGTTCCCAACATAGTTCAGTTGGTAGAGCTGTGGGACGGTAACCCGAAGTCGTGAGTTCGATTCTCACCCTGGCCCGGAATTTTTTCCGGGTCAATTAATGGCCGTTATTTACTAATCCAATAATTTCCCTGATGATGATTGCAGCTCAAACACCCATGTTATTTCTGAAAAAATATTAAGCAAATGTATATTTCTATAAGAGTAGGGTCACACGGAAAAAACGTAACGTCGAAGTTGAGTCATTATTTCAGCCGTCCTGAAAATACAACGTGGCACTTCTCGTATAACGAAAAATTATGGAGTGGAACTAATGGAGTCTGTATGTGCCTGTTGTTGGTAGAGTGATTTAACCCATTGAGTTAGGACAGATATTACCGATCAGAAAATCCTTTTTCCAGCAGTATGTGCTAAAACCAGACTCTCAATATAATGCCATTTTTACTCTCGTGTTCTGAATCCTTTCTCCCAGGAAGATGTTATTTCTTTAACAGCAACACTCTAGTTGATATATAGGACATGTATGCCCATTGACAGATCGTATTGAACTTGTTGATCACTCTAAGTTCTAAAAAATGAAATAGAAAATACATCACTGGTTTGATTCACATGTCAAATACAGAGAGCAAGCCAATGTGAGTTACATTACAAATAAATCAAGTCGAAAAAAGTGTAGGCAAGCAGACAATCCTAACGAGGACTGAAAATATTATCAGTCGAAACAAATCGATTTTAAGCGACGAGAAAACGTGAAGAAAAATTGACTCCCCATTCACGTTATTTAGATTAGAATGATAATTGATGGACCGTCGATACTGAAAAAAAAATCCGACAGCAATAATAAATAATATAAGAAAATATTCCCATTTGGGCTAAGTTAGGCCAAGAAACAGAGGTCATGTGATACATAAACCACTGATATAATGTTTCAGATATTGGTCTATAAGCGGAGTCCTATGCTTTTAAACAAATTGACATATGCCATTAGCTCGAGAAAGGGAGCCGGACACATATGGCAGTTTTGGCCACAAATGGAGGACACATGTGGTCACTGCGAAACCTGTAACCATAGAAATCCAGAATTTGATAAATTCAGTAACGAAACTCATGATGGACTGTGACTGAAGTATTTGAAGAGAAAAAAGAAACATAAATATTTAGTTTTACCACTGATTTCTTTGAAAAACATATTTCGCGTTTGAGAGTACGCCTTGTGACCCTCACAAAACTGAGATAAAACTGGGTCAACGGATACTGCTGGCAGAGTGAACATTTTAATCATAATCCCTGCATCAAATGAAATCTGCAGTCCTAAAATATGCTCTTCTTAAGACAGATCAGTTCTTTTAGCAACATTTTATTTTCTAAATGTCACCGAACATTTCATAGATGTTCTTCGAAAGCACCCTTGCTTCGATTCCCGCTCAGGCAATGGATTGTTCTTATTTGGATCTTATTCGCTTTTCATTATAAACTTGCCAGGTATGCCTACGTGCAAAGAGCCCGTTTTATGCCCTATTTTACCCCAAAACGTGATTGTCTTATCAGCCCCCAAAAATAATGCGTGCGGGCGGTAGGTGTGTTGCACGCTCAAATCGACCAACCCTCCAACAGCGGGTCGCGGGGCCTAATCCCATTTAGCCCCGAAATAGTAACAGTTTAATGTGGTATTCGAGTACCAACGTTAGGACTGCAGTTAACTCAAGCCCCCCCCCCCCCCCCCCCCCCACTAATAAACTTGGCAACATCGTCCTATAAGTTAAATAATCTTGCGTGAGGAATAAAGCAGCAAATAAACAAGCAATCAGTATAGAGTATAGGTCACTGGACGCCCACGCACCGAAGAGCTTTCCACCTATGCGTCAATGGTTCGAATTTCCACTATCATCACATCCATCTTCAATACAACCCTGGAAGCCTTCTGGGCTGACTTGGCATATAGAAGAGAAGTCAAACGCCAACAAGCCTTTTCCCATTGCATATCGGATCCAAATCTAGCTACAGACGATGGACTATTTACTTATAAGCATAAATTTTCCGAATTCACCCAAATCCATCATCTAAGTTTTTTCTAAACTACTAACGCAGAGTTTAATCAAACCATTGTCGTATAAATGTGGACCGAAAGTATTTAAACAGTTTTTGTCAAAAATCTAAAAAGTAATTATTTATCGTCAAATGTCGGAAAATGTAGAAGAATATGGTTTCTGCCATACTCAACTACTATCTAATAGAGAATACGCCATGTATTGGACGGTATATGTTTCCTATGGATGATAAATGCAAAGAAACCAAGAATTTCAATCTACTCTCTACTCTGAAAGAAAAAAAGACCAATTAGGCCTATGACTTCAAAACTGAAAATTCACGAATTCTCAAAAATACCAAATCTGTGTCTTTTTCAGAGCAACTAGCCTATAATTGCCCTCAAATGTCCTCAGATACCTTGAAATGTCCATCGAAAGCGAAAAAACCCGAAATTGAACCATTACCATATGTGTCCCAACGGCCTGTCTCCGTTAGGAGAAAGCCGTTTGTGGCCAGACCGGACACATATGGTGGACACTTTTGGCACTTTTATGAAATTTAAATTTTTGTCATTTCCAAATGAAAGACCAGCCTAAATCATGTTCAAAACCACTTTCACTTTTTCCATGAGGTTTTTAGAAATATCTAAAAATTTATTTTTAAATATTTCTTGTCAGTATCCGAAACCCCCTCCGAAAGACCCTCATTCAAAACTAAACAAATTTAAAGAATTTCGCTGCTTTTAAAGCTACAAATACTGGCACATGAGTAATGCAACATATACCGAAGATAATTGAAAAGTTTTAAAGCCGAAAAAGTAATTAAATATCGTCAAATGTCGGAAAGCTAACAGTTCATATCAGGATGTAGGTGTAGAATAATATGGGTTTCTGCCATACTCAACTACGACTTAATAGCTTATACGTCATGTATTAAACCGTATGTGTTTCTTGTGGATGAAAAATGCAAAGACACCAAGAATTTCAATCTACTCTCTACTCTGACAAAGAAAAAGATCAATATTGACTTCAAAACTGAAAATTCACGAATTCTCAAAAAATACCAAATCCGTGTCTTTTTAGAGCAACTAGCCTATAATTGCCCTCAAATGTCCTCAGATACCTTGAAATGTCCATCGAAAGCGAAAAAACCCGAAATTGAACCATTGCCATATGTGTCCCAACGGCCTGTCTCCGTTAGGAGAAAGCCGTTTGTGGCCAGACCGGACACATATGGTGGACACTTTTGGCACTTTTATGAAATTTAAATTTTTGTCATTTCCAAGTGAAAGACCAGCCTAAATCATGTTCAAAACCACTTTCACTTTTTCCATAAGGTTTTTAGAAATATCTAAAAATTTATTTTTAAATATTTCTTGTCAGTATCCGAAACCCCCTCCGAAAGACCCTCATTCAAAACTAAACAAATTTAAGGAATTTCGCTGCTTTTAAAGCTACAAATACTGGCACATGAGTAATGCAACATATACCGAAGATAATTGAAAAGTTTTAAAGCCGAAAAAGTAATTAAATATCGTCAAATGTCGGAAAGCTAACAGTTCATATCAGGATGTAGGTGTAGAATAATATGGGTTTCTGCCATACTCAACTACGACTTAATAGCTTATACGTCATGTATTAAACCGTATGTGTTTCCTGTGGATGAAAAATGCAAAGACACCAAGAATTTCAATCTACTCTCTACTCTGAAAAAGAAAAAGATCAATATTGACTTCAAAACTGAAAATTCACGAATTCTCAAAAAATATCAAATCCGTGTCTTTTCAGAGCAACTAGCCTATAATTGCCCTCAAATGTCCTCAGATACCTTGAAATGTCCATCGAAAGCGAAAAAAACGAAATTGAACCATTACCATATGTGTCCCAACGGCCTGTCTCCGTTAGGAGAAAGCCGTTTGTGGCCAGACCGGACACATATGGTGGACACTTTTGGCACTTTTATGAAATTTAAATTTTTGTCATTTCCAAATGAAAGACCAGCCTAAATCATGTTAAAAACCACTTTCACTTTCCATGAGGTTTTTAGAAATATCTAAAAATATATTTTTAAATATTTCTTGTCAGTATCCGAAACCCCCTCCGAAAGACCCTCATTCAAAACTAAACAAATTTAAAGAATTTCTCTGCTTTTAAAGCTACAAATACTGGCACATGAGTAGTACAACACATACCGAAGATAATTAAAAAGTTATAAAGACGAAGAAGTAATTAAATATCGTCAAATGTCGGAAAGCTAACAGTTCATATCAGGATGTAGTTGTAGAAAAAAATGGTGGACACTTTTGGCACTTTTATGAAATTGAAATTTTTGTCATTTCCAAATGAAAGACCAGCCTAAATCATGTAAAAAACCACTTTCACCTTTTCCATGAGATTTTTAGAAATATTCGTGAATTAATTAATTCGTGAATTTTCAGTTTTGAAGTCAATATTGGTCTTTTTTTCTTTCAGAGTAGAGAGTAGATTAAAATTCTTGGTTTCGTTGCATTTTTATACGAAAAAGTCGGTCGTATTATGGTATCACCAGCGCCGTCCGTCCGTCCGGCCGTCCGTCCCGGATCCCTTTCCGCTCCATAACTTGAAGAGTTTTAATCTAATCTTTACAATTCTTTCACAACATATACCTTGTGGGTAGAAGGTGTGTCATGAACCATTTATGACATCGTCGATTGCATAATGTGGCTTCTACATTGGATTATGTAGTATTCTGTCTTAGTCTATATCTTCGTTCTCTTCCGCTCCATAACTTGAAGAGTTTTGATCCGATCTTTACAATTTTTTTTTACAACATATACTCTAGGGGTAGAAGGTGTGTCATGAACCATTAAGAACATTGTCCATTGCATAATATGGCTTCTACATTGGATTATGTAATATTCTGTCTTAATCTATATCTTCGTTCCCTTCCGCTCCATAACTTGAAGAGTTTTGATCCGATCTTGACAATTCTTTCAGAGTATATACTTTATGGGCAGATGGTGTGTCATGTACCATTTCTGACTTCACTCGTTGCATAATATGGCAGCCATATAGGATTATGTAATATTCCCATCCGCTCCATAACTTCTAAAGTTTTGATCCGATCTTGGCGATTCTTTCAGAGTATATACCTGATGGGCAGACGTTGTTTCACGTACCATTTCTGACATCACCTGTTGCATAATATGGCAGCCCTATTGGATTATGTAATATTCCCTTGCGGCTCCAGAACTTCTTTCGTTTTGATATAATCTCTCCAATTCTTTTAGAGTATATATACCTTATAAGTAGATGATATGTCGCATACCAAATTTGATTTGGGTACACATATTTTTTGTCTGTTTTCAGTTTTTTTTATCAGAAATGTGTACCTGATGTTTAATATATATATATATATTAATATATATATCAATGCTTTTTGGAGTACACTTGGTCCAGAGTAATACTGGAAGCCAATTAATTCATACATTTTGAGACTGTTTTCTTGGAAAGTTTAATGTGCACTATAATAACAAAAAAAGACCATTTTCCCCACTTTATTACCCATCTGGTATTTATCAGAGTGGCTGTTTAAATAGAGATAAGGGGACAATGACATCCAAGGTATGTATATTTACACACCAGCATATCAGTGGTCAGCCTGAAGGTTGTTTGCTTTGTAATAAAACTACAGCCAAGTCCAATAGAACAGTGTCCCAGTGAAAACTGTTAAAATTCAAGAATTGTAAGCTATTGTATTGATTGATAAGAGCAATGTCAAAACAGCCACATTTCAGTTTTTGCAATTAAACTGTGATGGAAATTAACAGATAATATATGTGTACTATAACGTACTGGTATTAAGTTGCAACTTCATCAAATTCAAAAAAGAAAAACTTCTGATGTGAACAAGAAATTCTAATTGATGAAATTATAACAAATGTTATATTAAATGTTAAGTTGTTAATCGTAGCGGTTCGACTTTGCCACGGCGGGCGTATGTTGCGTTTACTACAACTCTTGTTTATACATAGGAAACATATACGGTCCAAGAAATATTTAAAAGTATATTTTTAGATATTTCTAAAAACCTCATGGAAAAAGTGAAAGTGGTTTTTAACTTGATTTAGGTTGGTCATTCATTTGGAAATGACAAAAATTTAAATTTCATAAAAGTGTCCACCATATGTGTCCGGTCTGGCCACAAACGGCTTTCTCCTAACGGAGACAGGCCATTGGGACACATATGGTAATGGTTCAATTTCGGGTTTTTTCGCTTTCGATGGACATTTCAAGGTATCTGAGGACATTTGAGGGCAATTATAGGCTAGTTGCTCTGAAAAGACACGGATTTGGTATTTTTTGAGAATTCGTGAATTTTCAGTTTTGAAGTCAATATTGATCTTTTTCTTTTTCAGAGTAGAGAGTAGATTGAAATTCTTGGTGTCTTTGCATTTTTCATCCACAGGAAACACATACGGTTTAATACATGACGTATAAGCTATTAAGTCGTAGTTGAGTATGGCAGAAACCCATATTATTCTACACCTACATCCTGATATGAACTGTTAGCTTTCCGACATTTGACGATATTTAATTACTTTTTCGGCTTTAAAACTTTTCAATTATCTTCGGTATATGTTGCATTACTCATGTGCCAGTATTTGTAGCTTTAAAAGCAGAGAAATTCTTTAAATTTGTTTAGTTTTCAATGAGGGTCTTTCGGAGGGGGTTTCGGATACTGACGAGAAATTTTTAAAAATAATTTTTTTGATATTTCTAAAAACCTCATGGAAAAAGTGAAAGTGGTTTTTAACATGATTTAAGCTGGTCTTTCATTTGGAAATGATAAAAATTTAAATTTCATAAAAGTGCCAAAAGTGTCCACCATATGTGTCCGGTCTGGCCACAAACGGCTTTCTCCTAACGGAGACAGGCCGTTGGGACACATATAGCAATGGTTCAATTTCGTGTTTTTTCACTTTCGATGGACATTTCAAGGTATCTGAGGACATTTGAGGGCAATTATAGGCTAGTTGCTCTGAAAAGACACGGATTTGGTATTTTTTGAGAATTCGTGAATTTTCAGTTTTGAAGTCAATATTCGATTTTTTTCTTTCAGAGTAGAGAGAAGATTGAAGTTTTTGTTTTTTTGGGCATTTTTCAGCAACAAGAAACACCTTCGGTTCAGTACATGGCGCATAATCTATTAGACAGTATGGCAGAAACTATATACTTCTACACGTACATCCTGATATGAACTGTTAGCTTTCCGACATTTGACGATATTTAATTACTTTTTCCACTTTAAAACTGTTTAAATATCTTCGGCATGTGTTCTACTACTCATGTGCCAGTATTTGTAGCTTTAAATGCAGCGAAAATCCTGTAATTTGTTAAGTTTTGAATGAGGGTCTTTCGGAGGGGGTTTCGGATACTGACAAGAAATATTTAAAAATATATTTTTAGATATTTCTAAAAACCTCATGGAAAAAGTGAAAGTGGTTTTGAACATGATTTAGGCTGATCTTTCGTTTGGAAATGACAAAAATTTAAATTTCATAAAAGTGCCAAAAGTGTCCACCATATGTGTCCGGTCTGGCCACAAACGGCTTTCTCCTAACGGAGACAGGCCGTTGGGACACATATGGTAATGGTTCAATTTCGGATTTTTTCGCTTTCGATGGACATTTCAAGGTATCTGAGAACATTTGAGGGCAATTATAGGCTAGTTGCTCTGAAAAGACACGGATTTGGTATTTTTTGAGAATTCGTGAATTTTCAGTTTTAAAGTCAATATTGGTCTTTTTTCTTTCAGGGTAGAGGGTAGATTGAAATTCTTGGTTTCTTTGCATTTTCCATCAACAGGAAACACATACGGTTCAATGCATGACGTATATTCTATTAGATCGTAGTTGAGTATGGCAGAAACCCATATTATTCTACACCTACATCCTGATATGAACTGTTAGCTTTCCGACATTTGACGATATTCAATTACTTTTTCGGCTTCAAAACTTCTAAATTATTTTCGGTATGTGTTGTATTACTCATGTGCCAGTATTTGTAGCTGTTAAAGCAGCGAAAATCCTTAAATTTGTTTAGTTTTGAATGAGGGTTTTTCGGAGGGGGTTTCGGATACTGACAAGAAATATTTAAAAATAAATTTTTAGATATTTCTAAAAACCTCATGGAAGAAGTGAAAGTGGTTTTTAACATGATTTAGGCTGGTCTTTCACTTGAAAATGACAAAAATTTAAGTTTCATAAAAGTGCCAAAAGTGTCCACCATATGTGTCCGGTCTGGCCACAAACGGCTTTCTCCTAACGGAGACAGGCCGTTGGGACACCTATGGTAATGGTTCAATTTCGGGTTTTTTTGGCTTTCGATGGACATTTTAAGGTATCTGAGGACATTTGAGGGCAATTATAGGCTAGTTGCTCTGAAAAGACACGGATTTGGTATTTTTTGAGAATTCGTGAATTTTCAGTTTTGAAGTCAATATTCGATTTTTTTCTTTCAGAGTAGAGAGAAGATTGAAATTTTTGTTTTTTTTTTGGGCATTTTTCAGCAACAAGAAACACCTTCGGTTCAGTACATGGTGCATAATCTATTAGACAGTAGTGCAGTATGGCAGAAACCATATACTTCTACACGTACATCCTGATATGAACTGTTAGCTTTCCGACATTTGACGATATTTAATTACTTTTTCCACTTTAAAACTGTTTAAATATCTTCGGCATGTGTTCTACTACTCATGTGCCAGTATTTGTAGCTTTAAATGCAGCGAAAATCCTGTAATTTGTTAAGTTTTGAATGAGGGTCTTTCGGAGGGGGTTTCGGATACTGACAAGAAATATTTAAAAATATATTTTTAGATATTTCTAAAAACCTCATGGAAAAAGTGAAAGTGGTTTTGAACATGATTTAGGCTGGTCTTTCGTTTGGAAATGACAAAAATTTAAATTTCATAAAAGTGCCAAAAGTGTCCACCATATGTGTCCGGTCTGGCCACAAACGGCTTTCTCCTAACGGAGACAGGCCGTTGGGACACATATGGTAATGGTTCAATTTCGGATTTTTTCGCTTTCGATGGACATTTTAAGGTATCTGAGAACATTTGAGGGCAATTATAGGCTAGTTGCTCTGAAAAGACACGGATTTGGTATTTTTTGAGAATTCGTGAATTTTCAGTTTTAAAGTCAATATTGGTCTTTTTTCTTTCAGGGTAGAGGGTAGATGGAAATTCTTGGTTTCTTTGCATTTTCCATCAACAGGAAACACATACGGTTCAATGCATGACGTATATTCTATTAGATCGTAGTTGAGTATGGCAGAAACCCATATTATTCTACACCTACATCCTGATATGAACTGTTAGCTTTCCGACATTTGACGATATTCAATTACTTTTTCGGCTTCAAAACTTCTAAATTATTTTCGGTATGTGTTGTATTACTCATGTGCCAGTATTTGTAGCTGTTAAAGCAGCGAAAATCCTTAAATTTGTTTAGTTTTGAATGAGGGTTTTTCGGAGGGGGTTTCGGATACTGACAAGAAATATTTAAAAATAAATTTTTAGATATTTCTAAAAACCTCATGGAAGAAGTGAAAGTGGTTTTTAACATGATTTAGGCTGGTCTTTCACTTGAAAATGACAAAAATTTAAATTTCATAAAAGTGCCAAAAGTGTCCACCATATGTGTCCGGTCTGGCCACAAACGGCTTTCTCCTAACGGAGACAGGCCGTTGGGACACATATGGTAATGGTTCAATTTCGGGTTTTTTGGCTTTCGATGGACATTTCAAGGTATCTGAGGACATTTGAGGGCAATTATAGGCTAGTTGCTCTGAAAAGACACGGATTTGGTATTTTTTGAGAATTCGTGAATTTTCAGTTTTGAAGTCAATATTCGATTTTTTTCTTTCAGAGTAGAGAGAAGATAGAAATTTTTGTTTTTTGGGGCATTTTTCAGCAACAAGAAACACCTTCGGTTCAGTACATGGCGCATAATCTATTAGACAGTAGTGCAGTATGGCAGAAACCATATACTTCTACACGTACATCCTGATATGAACTGTTAGCTTTCCGACATTTGACGATATTTAATTACTTTTTCCACTTTAAAACTGTTTAAATATCTTCGGCATGTGTTCTACTACTCATGTGCCAGTATTTGTAGCTTTAAATGCAGCGAAAATCCTGTAATTTGTTAAGTTTTGAATGAGGGTCTTTCGGAGGGGGTTTCGGATACTGACAAGAAATATTTAAAAATATATTTTTTTGATATTTCTAAAAACCTCATGGAAAAAGTGAAAGTGGTTTTTAACATGATTTAAGCTGGTCTTTCATTTGGAAATGATAAAAATTTAAATTTCATAAAAGTGCCAAAAGTGTCCACCATATGTGTCCGGTCTGGCCACAAACGGCTTTCTCCTAACGGAGACAGGCCGTTGGGACACATATGGTAATGGTTCAATTTCGTGTTTTTTCACTTTCGATGGACATTTCAAGGTATCTGAGGACATTTGAGGGCAATTATAGGCTAGTTGCTCTGAAAAGACACGGATTTGGTATTTTTTGAGAATTCGTGAATTTTCAGTTTTGAAGTCAATATTGGTCGGTTTTGCCTCAGATGGAAATTGTTGGTTTCTTTTCATTTCTTTTATAATCAGGGAACATATACAGTGTAGTACATTACATACAGGGCCAATTTATTAGATACCAGTTTCTTAGGGGACGGAATTTCTAAAGCGCTTCTTTTACAAGCGCATAATATCTTAGTACACCTGAGATAGTCTTTTACTTTTAGGGCTGCTCACTATTTGATATTTAACTGCAAAGATTTTTCTGCTTTTTATTTTTATTTCAAATATTTAGAAAATCTAGTTTTTTTAATATATACTCCTGCGTTATGTTTTTGCTTAATATAAAAGTCTTTAAAGTGGCATGAGCTTCCAAAATGTTGATATTTTGACGTTAAAACAGAATCTTGAAATTATTGGTTATTTTTCTCAAGACTTATAATTAAGAACCTTTTAAGTGCTTCTAATCTCGAAAATATACAATAAAGTATTGTTTTGAACTAACTTTGTGTTAGAATGAATGAATGGTCGTCCCGGTTATTTAAATTTTGTTTACTTTTCGAACACGTTTTCGGTAAGTACAGGCCACATACTGTATGGATTTTCCTTATTCCCACGCCAATCATTTAGTTTTTCAATGGCCGTCAAAGCCTCTTACTATTGTGCCCATCAGAAATTATGAAAAAAGTGTGAATTTTGGCAGCTCATGCCACTTTAAGTGACTGAAGTTTACCGTAGTTTTTGTTTATATCTGCTTTCATGCAGTTTTAGCATCCTACTTGAATTTTCTTAGCTTTCGGATAAATGTTAAGATCTGGCAATACAAAATACCAAAATATATCGATAAAAGTTAAGTAAAGTTATTACTTTTTCTTCTAATAACGACCAGATAGTTGTACTACGTTGTTGTTTAAGTATTGCTATATACTTTTATACGTATTGTTTTCAAGACTTTCAATTGTATCCAAAGAAGTATTGTTAATTATCAGTATGGCATCTTTCACTTGTGAATGACGCAAATTTAATTCAATAGTGTAATGCTAATTTTCAACCGAATTAGGTTCCGCTATTTCATTAAATGGCACATTTAGACAATAATAATACAAGTATGTGTTGGTCTCACTTGAGGCTAAATATATAAGCTATCGGACCTTTAAATGTCTATAGCTTTACACATGAATAGTTTTACAAATTGTCTCCAATTAAAGACAGCATTTCGTGGGAAAAAGGAGTGGAAAATTGGCTTATCGTTTTGTATGAGTATGGAATAAAAACGGGAAGATGTAGTTTTTAATATGTAAGTCTGGCTTTATTTCTTTGTTTTATTATTTAAGATTTATGTACGTCAACTTTTTTATGTACCTCGAGTTTATAACCTTTAGTTTGAAGATGCATTTAATGGTTCTAGTGTGACTCAATCCCACGACATATTGACGGAGAACTGGTTTTAGTGGAAGCCGAACCCTAATCGTTCATGCTTTGGATGCCAAACGCAAATTTTACTGTGATCTTTTTATCTTTAATTTAGTTTTTGAATTTCAATCAGACCTAGTTATAAATTCAAAAGTGTTGCAGAGGTTCTGATTTTACATTTTCATTACTGACAGGAGTTTTATGTGACCCAGTTTTTCGAGGCTCACAAGTCCGACCCACAAAGGCGATCGTAGGTCTATCGTTTAAGTGTGATTTTCCTTGCAAAAGATGTGGTACAATTTATCTGGCTGATCGCAGTTTGGTCAAATTAAAATGCAAAATAATACTTTTCAGGTGTCTGAAGATAATTTGGATTTCTATGGTTACAGGTTTCGTAATAACCATATGTGTCCTCCATTTGTGGCCAAAACTGCCATATGTGTCCGGCTCCCTTTCTCGAGCTATTAGCATCTCCAAATTGATTAACAAATAGGATCCATTAATCCTTTGACCTTTTGTCAAACGATTATCATCAGCTGGTTCGATGGTCCGGGTTTCTGACTCCAAAATTGCTATTTTTTTATACTGACGGCCTTATTTGCAGTCAGGGTTCATTGCAATCAAAAAGTCGGAGTAGCCTGCACACTTCTGATCGGGCAGTTTGCGGTCAGATTTAGACAGTAAACAACAACTAACTCAAATAGTGTTAGTACGACATTCAGTAATATTTTAGCCTTTTGTAAAGTGAATTTAACGTTTAAAACCTGAAAAACCGCTAAACAGTGTTACGTCATCAATGGCGGAGAGTTTGAGACTTGGGGGAAGACAAAAGTGAATTCAGAGGAGGAATAATGTTTATTGGCTGATCCTGCTCTTCCATATCAGGCACTGGTAGGTAGCGAAATTATCCATGAACGCGATTATGACCGTTTAGACACGATTTGAGTAGGTTATATTGCTATTTCTTTGTCTAAATAGGACCACATACTGC
This sequence comes from Lepidochitona cinerea, assembly GCA_963971465.1. Classification (NCBI taxonomy): domain Eukaryota; kingdom Metazoa; phylum Mollusca; class Polyplacophora; order Chitonida; family Tonicellidae; genus Lepidochitona; species Lepidochitona cinerea. The sequence continues at coordinate 3,360,009 of OZ020559.1, forward strand.
CCGCTTTTGAGCGGGCAGTCAACTCCGGCTTTTTGGTTGCAGTGAACCCTCACTCCAAAATACGGCCGTCAGTATAAAAAAAATAGTAATTATTTTGGAGTCAGAAACCCGGACCATCGAACCAGCTGATGATAATCGTTTGACAAAAGGTCTATTAAAGGATAAATGACAAGTGTAAATATCCCGACATTCTATTGGCAAACCAATCCTACTTCCTGTCGGTACCTGACAACTATCCCGACATTCTATTGGTACCTGCAAACCAATTCCACATCCTGTCGGTACCTGACAACTATCCCGACATTCTATTGGTACCTGGAAACCAATCCCACATCCTGCCGGCACCTGACAACTATCTTGACATTCTATTGGTTCCTGCAAACCAATCCTATATCCTGTCGGTACCTAACAACAATCCTGGCATTCTATTGGTACCTGCAAACCAATCCTACATCCTGGTGGTACTTGACAACTATCCCAACATTCTATTGGTACCTGTAAACCAATCCTACATCCTGTCGGTACCTGCCATTCTATTGGTACCTTGCACAAAGCGCTCTTTACTAAGAGTACTCTTAGTGTACGTCTACAACATAGGACTTAAGAGTGCTCGTAAACTTTCCATGTTATAGAGATATGCTAAGTGAGTGAGTGAGTGATTTGGGTTTTACGGCCTGCTCAACAGTATTTCAGTTATATGAAGACGTTGTCTCCTTGATGCAGGGCGGATTTCCACCGCTCTTTTAGGTGCTGCCTCACAGAGACGACTTGCCGAAGACAACCAGCAAGCCCCCTCACCCAGTCACAGTATACTGACACCGGGCCAATCGGTCGCTCCTCTAACTCCTATTGCTGAGCGCTAAGCGAAGAAGCAACCGCTACCACTGTTAAAGTCTTTCGTCTGACTCGACCCGGGCTTGAACCCGGATCTCCCAGGCCTGAAGCAGACGCTCTACCGACTGAGCTATCGGGGCTGGTTAAGATATGCTAAGAGTCCTCTTAAGTTACGAGCGGTCCTATATTCCTACGGAAGGTAACCGTTCCCAGGTAAACATGTATATCCCCTCGTTACCTGGCAACCATTCTGAACTCTCGTCGGATGTCTCGCCTGGGAAGCCCGTTTTCTTACAGAATATAAACCTAATAATTTTGATTTCCTTTGTATAAATCCTTCGTCTATATTATTTAAAGTCCCAAAATAAACCTACCATTAGCTGCATATAAACATGACTGGCCCATAGATTTTTGGCAAAAATGACAAATGACGTTCGGTTGTCAACAGTAAGAATCCCCCCCCCCCCCCCCACCCTCTATGCAAGAGTTAATGGTCAAACACTATGGTTGAAGTGTTCAATGGTAGACCGTCACTCGGAACACACTTTGTCTATCTTCGCTCGCTACCGGTCGGCTTTGACACGCCTCGGACACCCTCTGATAGACTACAGATCATTTTGAATATGGCGACCAAATAGGTAGCCGTGAAGCGTACAATTTCCAAATCTTCTTGAGGACCCCACAAAAGTGTCCCCGTGATAATGTAAGGGACCGAAACACTCGGTTTGTTAACTTTCAGCTTCGATCAGTTATATAATTGAAACATTGGAGGGTTTGTACATTGTACCGAAACTGCGTCTTTCTACAACATGTGATTTTCCGGGATAAATAAAATATATAATCAAATATCTTTCTAAATGATATTATAATTTAATAAATTTATAATTACTTTTATTTTCGTTTTTCGTCTGCAGTGAAACATTTTGATATTACTTTCGACGACATTTTTATTCAGCCCAAAAATACGATGATTTACCGTATAAAAAGTGCAGACTGCCCGAGGCGTGTCAAAGCCGATCGGTTGCGAGAGAAGATAGCCGAAGGGAGTTCTGACTGGCCTCGGACAGTCTGCACTTTTTATACGGTAAATCGTCGTATTTTTGGGCTGAATAAAAATGGCGTCGAAAGTAAATATCAAAATGTTTTACTAAAGACGAAAAAATAAACTAAAAATAATTATGAATTTATTAAATGCTAATATCATTTAGAAAGATATTTGTTTATATATTTTATTTAGCCCGGTAAACCACAAAGAAGAGACGCAGTTTCGGAACATTCCAGGAATCCTCGAATACTTCAATTATAAAACTGATCACGCCTGAAAGTTAACAAACAGAATATTTCGGTCCCTTACATTATCACGAGGACACTTTGGATGGGCCTTGAAGAGGATATGGAAATTGTACGTTACACGGCTACCTTTTTGGTCGCCACATTCAAAATGACCTGCAGTCTATCAGAGGGTATTTCACGCACGTAAATCCCCGAAGTTATCAGACTGGGTAGACCGTATGTCGAGTGGGGGATAATTGCCTCACTAACAGTCTCAATATCCGGACAGATTTTATCGACAAATGTCCAAGTTGTGACTGTGTTAAATACAGCATCCTGTCCCTACCACAATAATGGCAGATATTGATGAATTGGAGAGATTTCAATGGAAAATATTGACTCTTACATAAATATATTGAGACTGAAGGGTTTTTACTCAGCCAACAAAACGTGTTGATTGGACAAATATGGATTTTGTACAAACTGAATTTTATTGAATCCACTGATATGCCATTCTACGAGATCTTCAACACGAGACATGACTCGAGGGCCGTCGCCCTTCATTTTCGCGCATAGTGAACTGTATTATATCAGATATCTCTCTACACGACCGAGTCCGTCTCCCGGTTTAACTGTCAGTGTCACATGTCGTTGCTTACAATTTGCCGAAAGTAGATCTGTTTAAGGACGTCGACAGCAGTGGCCTCCCTTTATGTTCAAGTAACATGGCACTCATTGGCTTTAGAGATGATATCTCAACGAATGGCAGTAGGACCAATCCCTATGTTAGATTAGTAATAGTCTTGTTTGTTTATTTTATCGGTTTTAGAGTTTAGAGATTTTATATCAAAAGTAGATGTAAGTTTTCAAAACGGCTAAGGAATATTTGACCATTAGAGTTGTAATTTGCTAGCCAAACTTTTTTTGGGTTATATATGTACGAACGGCTCAGAACAAATTATTTATCGGATTGTTTTTAACTACTGTTGTGTGACTATCCAGGTTCACAGTATAGTCCACTGATTTCTTCGATTAATATTTCCATATTTAACGTTAAATGTGAATGATGTCAAGCCCAGATGATATTCGATGCAGTGTATTAGGACGAAAGTCAACATAAACCGTTAGGACATTTTCCCACAGGAATTACGTACATTATCAAATTCAATAAAACTCCACATTTGGATTTTGCTGACGGTATCCGTTCTGATGGAGTAATTGATGTTAATACTGTATACAGTAAAATTGTCACGGATAGAGTATTATGTTATCCATTCGGTGATAAGAGAGATAGTTTCATCACTCGGAACTCCCTTCGGTTATCTTCGCTCGCTACAGGCCGGCTTTGGCACGTAAATCCCCGAAGTTTCAGAGTGATAGTTTCATTTGTCGGTTACAGATCTTCCCGAGACGGAGTCCTGTCATAGAGTGGTCCGCTGGGCATTAGAGACAAGAAGTCATTTACCCAGACAATGCAAAACTTAACTTAATGATTTCCCTCAGCTTTTAGCATTGGGCATTGTTTAGTGGGACTTCCAATAAGCCAGGACTACTTTTTTGAGTATTCATGTGACTCAATAAAGTAGTAGTTTGCCTAAAAAAATATATGAAAGGTGAAGATTGAATAAAAGTGGCGGATTGAGCTGTTTGACGTGGGGGTGATTGGGCTTTGGCTTGGAATGAATGAATGGTCGTCCCGGTTATTTAAATTTTGTTTACTTTTCGAACGTTATTCCGGTTCGTATACGCCACATACTGTATGAATTTTCCTCATTCCAAAGCTAATCATTTAGTTTTTCGATGGCATTCAAAGCCTCTTACTGTCGTGACGATCAGAAATTATTAAAAAAGTGTAAATTTTGGCAGCTCATGTCACTTTAAGGAAGACTTCCAGTCTTGTCTGAGACAAGGACTCGTTTCAAAGATGTCAAACCATACAAAAATACTGTTCGGAGCCATTTTTAGACTTCTTCGAGGGAATTGCGTTTTAATCTTTAACTGTTTAGTTTTTTGTTTAAGACCTATTATTTGTTGGATTACACTCGTGTCTATTTGTCTCAAGTTTACAATCTAGAATTTATCTCAGATCGAGCCTCACGTCTGCATTTCTCATATTAAAGAAACTTTACCATTATCAAGTCTTGGTTCAAATCTCGAAGGCGATTGTGGGCATACCATGGATCGGAGTTTGGTGAAGCATAGAATGTTCGATCAAAAACTTCACAATGATGCCAAAACACAAGAGGTTTCAGTATTTCAAATTCATCATGGTAAAATACGTTTCGGGATATGTTCCGAGTTCTACCCGAATTGGTTACAAACGCTATTGTATCTGTTCCTAGAATGATAGCAAGAAACAAAGTATCAAGCAGAGTTTGATTCACTTAATACAATTGCGCAAGTCGCCCATACACGGTCAATTTAATTGTCAATTCAGACTATTTACAATTAAATTACACAATATAATTGATCGTGTATGGGCCGCTTTACAAACAACTCAATCCTTCAAGAGACTGAAATCATTAACACATCCACTTCCCTTCATTGTATGAACATTAAGGATGTATTCAGACATGGGCTTTTAAGGCTAAGTCAAATTAATATAAACAAGTGGAAAATAAAATACATCTGAACTGTAAAACAACGATTGGGAGTAATGGTTGTGATGTTTAAAAACAAAGGATGTTTGTCGTTCTGCCATTCTTTCAAAATAATACCACAGTTATCACAAGATGACATGGGTCTCCGTGGCTCAGTAGGTCGATCCAAACAGCCTTCCACCAATGGGTCCCAAAAAAAAATTCGAAAATTTTCTTACTGGGTTTTCACTCGAACGACCTATGTGGGATGGTTGCCAGTTACGAACGGAAGGTCGTGGGTTTCCCCCGGGCATAGAGCCCGGTTTCCTCCCACAATAAAACTGACACCGCCATATAAGTGAAATAATCTGGAGCGCGGCGTGAAACACCAAATAATCAATCAATCACAAGATGACATCCCCCCACCCCGAATTTAGAAATAGTGGATTATATAATATAAAAGTTTCAAAGTGATGGCATGATTGAGTCGGTAACACGTTATTCATTGGGAACATTTGTAAATACAACACAGTAGAAGTGCATGATATTTCCCCCAAGGTATGCTCTATAATGTCTAGGATACCAGGAAGAAAGAAGGCGTCATACGCTGGATGCTTTCTCTGTAAGACAAATTGTCGTGGAATTGTTGTAGACGACCAATTGATGTAATAGGCCTACATCCAATTATTTATAAGTTTGATGCGGAAGAAATTGGAGGAATAAATGTCTAAGACCTAAAATGACCATTGTATTGATTCAAGGCAATTTCATATGATATGTCTGAGAGCAATGCACACACAAACATAGACACACAGCCAGGAGGTGTGTATGTGAAAGAGTAGCCCGGATTATCGGTCTTACGGCGACTGGTATTATATGGCTGGTAATGTGTCTTGTCGCCTTATGACAAACACGGAGAGAAAAAAAAATCGGCAGAGACCAGATTTCTCGGTAAGTGAAAAAGGGGCTATTGTGCAAACGGACACAAAGTCGTCCGTCTGTTAAAAACAAAATACCTACAAACACCAATGCAAAGTATGTTCACATGGCAAGGGCTCTCTCAGGTGGTACTCGCCATTTACTTAGGTGAAATTGGGGTTTTCATCCAAGTGTAGGTAATTATTGACCATTTGCTTCGCGCGTGAATCAGAAGCTTTTCATCAACTCCCAATTAGTATACATTCAGGTACAATATGTCGTACCTTTAAAGTGGCATGAGCTGCCAAAATTCACACTTTTTCATAATTTCTGATCGTCACGACAGTAAGAGGCTTTGAAGGCCATCGAGTATGTGGCCTGTACGAACCGAAAACGTGTTTGAAAAGTATAAACAAAATTTAAATAACCGAGACGACCATTCATTCATTCGTAACCAAAGTTAGTTAGAAAAATACTTTATCGTACATTTTCGAGACTAGAAGCACTAAAAAGCTCCTGAATAATACGAATAATTTCAACATTCTGTTGTAACGTCAAAATATCAACATTTTGGCATTTAAAATATTTTTTTAAAAACTAGGACAAACTGAAAATACATGAAGTGGTTGTTATATTTGAATAAGATATATTTGCTTTTGCATATTAAATATATAACTCAAACTGCCATAGCTAATCAAACCAGAGTTTCAATTTGAGGTTCACCGTCAGTCTGATAACTTCGGGGATTTACGTGCGTGTCAAAGCCGACCGGTAGCGAGCGAAGATAGCCGAAGTGTGTTCCGAGTGGTTTGCCATTTCAAAGTGAAAGCTTTAGTAATATTGTTACCAAGCTGTTAGACAACATTAGGAATTGTAAATGAATCACCTATCAAATTGTATGTAGTTTAAAGATTATCTAATATTATATGTGTAGTAGACTAGAAAGTAGTTATCACAGTAGGTGACAATGCCATCCCATCAGTGATGCCAAATCGATAGGATGCTATAACACAAGTTGTCAGACTGTTCACAATTAATCTTTCCTTATTGTTTATTAATTCTAGAGTAGATCACTATTGTATTAAGGGGAACATGTTTGGTTCAGTATTAGAACATGTCAAAGTAAGCAAACCTGCCCAAGCTATGTCAAGTATAGAAAAGAGAATTTATATCATAGCTAGGTAATGAGAACAATGACAGAAAGAGAGTCAGCATAATAATATCATTCAGAGAGAGATCTGTAAAGGGTAGGAGCTGGACGTTAAGAGTTCTATTATGCCAATAGTAGCTAACTAATAAGCCCTACCCAGTGTCAGTTGTTGTGTGTAATTATTTATGTGCCTATGTAAATAATCCTGAGTGCATTAGTATATAAACTATTGTCGTTACATATGGACTTGCGTTATTTATTCTGAGGTCCCAAGTGGTCAAGATTATAGTTAGCTATAGTTAGCTCTCTTAGAATCTACCAATAAAAGACAAATTTCAAGACACCGAATGTCATGTATGCTTGTCGTTTGAATTCAAATTATGATAAAATAGAACATATTTTCCCCCATTACTAGTCCCTTGTCCTGGCACACATGGAGAAAATGAATGTAAACAATAACAGTATTCGTTCGTGATCCACTGTTTACAAGCAATATTTATCCTAAGCTTATCTAATGGAAACAATATTATCAGATATTGAAGAGGTCACGATCTTACACCATTCTTATTGGTTCTTCATTAACTGTGATTGACCACTCAAATAGAGCCTAATATGTAACGGGGAATAACCGAGTATCCAATATCAAACATAAATATTGGGATGACCTCCCCTTGATCCTGTGAAAATAAAGCAGTCGCAATCCCAGTTAGCCTAAAATGTTTCCCTTTGAGAGACGTTTGTGACCTCTTCTACTCCACACTATATTTATCTGAGACAACATTGATCTTCATAATAATGTCAGTGTGTTGAATCAGCCTGTTTAATTTCCAAAACCAACTAGCTATGTGGAGAAAGTTCCCGTTTCTGTTTGGCTTTCAAACCAATGTTGGGAGAGGTGCCAACGCTGTGTCAACGTTATAAGTTATATGACGTTCTAACTTTAGTATTTGTTCTCCGCAGTGCCCTTAAAATACATAGCCGACAGACATCATATCGAACCGTGTAAAACTCAAGTAGAAATTACAGGAAGAAGTATTAATGAATTACTTCCCTTGTGTCTTCAATGACTAGGCCTTTAACCTGCAATATCGGCGCTAATTGAGATCTCGTGCCATTCTACGCGATCTTCTACACAATTCATGGCTCGAAAGCCGTCGCTCTCCATTTCGCGCATAGTGAACTGCAAGAAAAGTACTGGGAATTTATAATGTGTATGATATTTATTTACTGTTCCCAAGCATGTAACCCTACAAAATAACCTCACCATATTTTCGATGTTAAAAGAGAAGCCTTGTGTATTGCTTCTTTCTGGTCTAACTAAGTGTGGAGGACTATATAATAGCACCCCATCCCCTTTCCCAAACACACACACCTGATACCCTGGTTCTCACATGCATGACCTTACAAATTAACAAAAAGCACACATAGCTACTGATGTTTCTAAACGCATATAGTCAGTCTAGGTACGACTAGATTATATAGCCTTTATTAACATGCTACACGTAAGTTCTGCATGTCGATAAATTGATTGTTTGGTGTTTTACGCCGTGCTCAAGATCATTTCACTTATATGGCGGCGTTGCCAGTTTTATTGTGGGAGGAAACCAGGCTCTATGCCCGGAGGAAACCCACTACCTTCCGGTGGTAACTGGCAACCATCTCACATAGGTTGTTCAAGTGAAAATCCAGTCCGAAAATTTCCCATTTTTTTAGGGGAGCGGGGGGAACTGAGTGGGATTTGAACTCGCGACCCATTGGTGGAAGGCTGTTCGGATTGAGCGTGCATGCCGACAAAGAGATGCATGTGTCACCAAAACATGAGCAAGGAAAGTATGAAGAGGGTTTTTTTTCTGGGAATAGCCACTCCCCCCATTAAAAGGCCATGTTACCGTCAAATTCGGTGTGCAAGGCCTTGTTTTTGTGACCCACCTAAGATTACGTACGAACAAAACGCGAGGTTATGGCTCTTTTTTATGAAAACCTACACATCAAATATTTGATGGGTTAAAGGAGGAGAAAACAAAAAAACAACATGCAATTGTATCGAACGGGCTACCATAGACCATCGTATCCATGTGTATGAGTCTTGCACATGGTTTACGGTGTGAAAATAAAATGAAAATGAATCTGCCAGACAAGCTCGTGCTCGATCGTCAGTGGAGCGTGCCATTGCCGGTTTGAAATTGACCGGAAAAAGTATTAGTAGATTACTTCCCTTGCGAGTTTATCATATCTTGTATGGTTATAACATGCAATGTCAGCGGTAAGACTAACTTTTCTGAAAATTCTACAACGACCCCCACAAGTCGCGTAGACAACATATGCAGCCTGTCACGTCTACCCAAAAGGTTGATTTACTAGCTGGTGTACATTTCAGAGTTGTTAGAGTGTTTGTCTTCTCTTATTAGCGACTCGAAATGATCGAAATTAACCTAGGTTTAAATGACAGACTTTCAGAGTTGACCAATTTCTCTTACGCTACCGAGTGACTGGTGACCAGGCGTATGCTGATTGGACGATCGAGACACACAGCTAAGCTCTGCTGTGAAGATGGCTGCCGAGACAGTTTAGACGTTCTCTGATGATTGTTAACTTTCTTATAGCACACTTTGGCGAGGAAAAAAATATGGTTTTGGTACCGTTAGAAAGTAAAATGTGTCGCGCCTGTACTGTATTTACTTAGTTCTTTCCTTTTCTTCCCCTTTAACAACCCTAGCAACGGCTTATATACCAGTCAAGGGCAACAACTCATGTAAAAGTAAAACGCAACAACAGACATGTTTGTTATCTCCCCTTGTAAGACACCAATACAAGATTTCTTGGTGAAATATTTTCATCAAATAAAGCTATAATGTCCGTTTGAAGATTGTTTTCTAATAAAAATGTTTTTCTGTCTAAATATATCAGAGACTCCAAGACCGGCTGTAAAACAACCTGCAAGGCCTGAAAAAGAAAATAAATTCTTTTTTAATCAGCCTGTTTAATTTCCCATTCCAAATAGCATCCAGTGAATAGGTTTTGATTTGGATAGCCCTGTTCTTAAATATACCTTTTTTAAATTACATTTGGAAAACACAGGTATTAAAAATATGCTCAGTGCATTAAATCAAATTTGGTACATCTAATTATTGATCAATTGAATGATTGATGTTTTGTGCCACACACAAGATTATTTCACTTAAATAGTGGCGTTTATTGGGGGAGGAAACCAAGTTCATTGCCAGGAAAAAACCCTGACCTTCCGCGAGTACCTGGCAACTCTTTCACAAACGGAGACCAAGTGAAAATTTTTATTTTGGTCTGAGTGTGATTCGAAGGCTCGCCTTATCGATGGAAGCTCTGTGTGGGACTAAGGGACGATCACTCTAACCCACTGGGCCACCAAGGTCTGTGTGGGACTAAGGGACGATTACTCTAACCCACTGGGCCACCAAGGTCTGTGTGGGACTGAGGGACGATCACTCTAACCCACTGGACCACCAAGGTCTGTGTGGGACTGAGGGACGATCACTCTAACCCACTGGACCACCAAGGTCTGTGTGGGACTGAGGGATGATCACTCTAACCCACTGAACCACCAAGGTCTGTGTGGGACTGAGGGACGATCACTCTAACCCACTGGACCACCAAGGTCTGTGTGGGACTGAGGGACGATCACTCTAACCCACTGGACCACCAAGGTCTGTGTGGGACTGAGGGACGATCACTCTAACCCACTGGACCACCAAGGTATGTGTGGGACTGAGGGACGATCACTCTAACCCACTGGACCACCAAGGTCTGTGTGGGACTGAGGGACGATCACTCTAACCCACTGGACCACCAAGGTCTGTGTGGGACTGAGGGACGATCACTCTAACCCACTGGACCACCAAGGTCTGTGTGGGACTGACGGACGATCACTCTAACCCACTGGGCCACCAAGGTCTGTGTGGGACTGAGGGACGATCACTCTAACCCACTGGACCACCAAGGTCTGTGTGGGACTGAGGGATGATCACTCTAACCCACTGGACCACCAAGGTCTGTGTGGGACTGACGGACGATCACTCTAACCCACTGGGCCACCAAGGTCTGTGTGGGACTGAGGGACGATCACTCTAACCCACTGGGCCACCAAGGTCTGTGTGGGACTGAGGGACGATCACTCTAACCCACTGGGCCACCAAGGTCTGTGTGGGACTGAGGGAGGATCACTCTAACCCACTGGGCCACCAAGGTCTGTGTGGGACTGAGGGAGGATCACTCTAACCCACTGGGCCACCAAGGTCTGTGTGGGACTGAGGGACGATCACTCTAACCCACTGGGCCACCAAGGTCTGTGTGGGACTGAGGGATGATCACTCTAACCCACTGGACCACCAAGGTCTGTGTGGGACTGAGGGACGATCACTCTAACCCACTGGACCACCAAGGTCTGTGTGGGACTGAGGGATGATCACTCTAACCCACTGGACCACCAAGGTCTGTGTGGGACTGAGGGACGATCACTCTAACCCACTGGACCACCAAGGTCTGTGTGGGACTGAGGGACGATCACTCTAACCCACTGGACCACCAAGGTCTGTGTGGGACTGAGGGACGATCACTCTAACCCACTGGGACCATCGAGACCCCAACTATATCTAATGAATTGTGAGATATTTTTGGGATTGCAGTTGAACACACAGGCTGGTTTTTGTAAACAATATAATTTCTGATTACCGTAAGTGGTTCAATAAAATGGAAAAGCTGGTTTGTTGTGAGATAAACTTCTCTCAGTTTCTCCTTCAGTTTGTCAGTATCTGTTGTAGATTTATTCTCTAAAACAAAGAATGAATATAAATTACAGTGTAAGTTAACAAAGTAAATACTAAGAAATGTTTGAAACTCTCTTTAAACGTGGGTTCCACACTAATGATAAAAAATTAAGACATCACCACGTAGTAAGTTGTTTTGAACAAAACAAGCTTTCTACACCTGTACCGGTGTCTTTGTCTTGACAAACTGTAACTTGTAACTGAATTTAATGTTTCAAAATATTGATATAAATACTAAATAAAAGAACAAATATGTAATGTGGCCAATCATTGAAATTGTTTACAAGAGTAACTATAAGAAATGTTTGAAACTCTCTTTAAACGTGGGTTCCATACTAATGATAAAAAAATTAAAGACATCACCCATCCTCAGTTGTTTTTTAACAACACGAGCTTTCGAAGGCACTTGACGAAGGCACCGGCACAGGTGCCGAAAGCTCGTGTTGTTAAAAAACAACTGAGGACGTGGTGATGTCTTTAATTTTTTATCATTAAGAGTAACTATGTTAATAATATTCTTTTAACAACAACATCAATCAAGAATGACGTAAAACTGTTAACGTTATAATACAAATTGACGTAGTAAGTAAACGTTATAATACAAAATGACGTACTAAGTTAACGTTACAATACAATGGCATTACAATAAGTAAACACTGCCAGAAATACGGGTGAGGAGACAAGTTCCATCAAACAACCGGCCCGCCCACAAATCTCATCTCTAATTTCGTTAAAACACGCACCTGATAATAATTGCACTCTGTCAAAAATTCCATCAACGTAATCATCAAAGTTAGAGTAACTACTGCTTGAGGCAACTTTGCGACAAACTTTCTTGAGGTTTAGGTTTTCTGAAATATCAGTATATAATTTTATAATTATATAGAATACGTCAATGGCAAAAGTAGGCCAGTGTGTAATTCCTAATTGAGGGAAGTAAGGCCATATTGATTGGTTGGTTGGTTGTTTGGTGTTTTACGCCGTGCTCAAGATTATTTCACTTAAATGGCGGCGTTGCCAGTTTTATTGTGGGAGGAAACCGAGCTCTAAGTCTGGAGGAAACCCATGAACTTGCGGTGGTAACTGGCAACCATCCCACATCGAATGAAAACCCAGTCAGAAAAATTTCTAATTTTTTTTTGGGACTGAGTGGGATTCGAACCCGCGACCCATTGATGGAAAGCTGTCCAACGCTGTACCTACTGAGCAGACCATATTGAAATCAATGATGTCCAATCGACCAAATGAGATTCTGTTCAAAAGCAGATTCCTGGTTATGTGAAGGCAGCCATGATAAAGATTCATAGAGATGTTGAGAGATTCATAGATCTAAAAATTGTTATAACTAACAAAATATTGTCCGTTATCAGTACATATCCTAAGTTTGTATGGATGATTGACTTAACTAATATTTTTTATCTCAAAGTCAATCCTTTAGTTTTTTCAAAGTTACTTTGGCATTTGTCAGATCAGGAGCTTGTTTCACAAAGCAGCGAAGATGTATTTTTTGCGTAACTTTCATACTAACGTATCTCTACAGTATGGGTTGCTATGGCAGTTACGTAAAAATTTACGCTACACCGCTTTGTGAAACAGGCTCCAGGTCCCTTTAATAGAAACCTGTCAACAAAAAGATTTAATGGCCAAATTTAATCAGTGATTTTTTACCTTGATGACAGAAGAGTTCCAGTGTTGCTCGGTAACCAACATGGCGGACATGATCCTCATGATTGACAGCTGTCTGGTCTCTCCAACGAGATCTGTAATTTGAAGTCATTTGATCTGATGATTAATTCTAAATGTGAGCTGATACCTGTATACAGGTATGGGCACCCAAACTCAAGCAAAAAATCTGCCCAAATTCTTAAAACCAACAGCTTTTAATTTCAAAATAGCATTGTAGCATTTAATGTTGAATTTTGGGCCAGAGATGTTGTTTTTGTCTTATTGTTGAACCGAAAAGGTACAATGTACATGTATGCCCAAACTATCCCTGGGTCAGTCCCTGATCAGTGATGAAAGACTGTGTTGGAAAACAGATATAATTTTGGTCAAAAAGGTAAAAAATGAAAACCAAAATTATATGTTATACCTTGTCTCCTGAGCAGCCAATCGAAATGCTGGAATACCCAGAGCCCAATTCCCATTGGTCAGCTTCGCTTGGCCCAAAGCTCTTTGACAGCTTTGACTCATGGGAAAATTCTGTGCAGTCTTGGCTGGGAAATATAACATGGAAATGCCAGATTTAGCTATATCAATTGTTAAAGTGGCATGAGCTGCCAAAATTAACACTTTTTTCATAATTTCTGATCGTCATGACAGTAAAAGGATTTGAGGGCCATTCCAAAACTAGATGATTGGCGTTCGAATGAGGAAAATCCATACAGCATGTGACCTATATGAACCGGAATAGTATTCCAAAAGTAAACAAAATTTAAATAACCGGGACGACCATTCATTCATTCTAAGCCTAAGTTAATTCTAAACAATACTTTATCGTACATTTTCGAGACTAGAAGCACTAAAAATCTTTTAAAGCGGGAAGGGCCACGAGCTTCAGTAAAGTTATAGGCTTTGTCCAAATCACAATCGTTTTTAGTGGTAAATGAGAGTTGTGGGCAAACTTAACTAATGACCCAATGTTTCATTGATTTAATTAAGTAATTAGAGTAAAAATTAAACTTCCTTCATGAAGTTCATCTGTCAATTATCGAAACGAATTTCTATAGTCTCCGCCTTGACATGCGCAGTAGAGTCTTCCGTCTGCTTGTCATAACAAAGTCACATGTTTGAAAGGAGCTGTTTGAATACAAAGGAATATCAAAGCGTAAGTTGATTTTCACTTGATTTCTTGTTGTTTTGTCGAATAATCGGAATTATGCAACCAACGTAGATTTGCGGCTGACTAATCTTTGGATGATTAAATGAAATACCAGCCTCGTAGTGCAAGCTGAGTGTGTGCAGATCACAACAACAACGACACGTCGATCGAAATCGAGTGTCGGTGTTATTTCACAGTGGTTTTAGCTTATTAAAAAAAGGCAATTTATATCTGTCCTGTACTTCCTTACTATTGGTGATTTTTTGTTTTATTTGAAGGTGAAATTAGAAGCCAATAGATCTTCCACAAACGTTCTAGTCTCTCGTCGTCTCGATCTGTTTTATTTCTACTCTTGGTCTAACTTCTTTCTAACTCTTGAGTCTAACTAAGCGTGGATTTGTTCTATGACTGATTGGCATTGTGGGACAGGTAGTAAATGTGGAATGCAAATGGACAAGCATACGAATAGTAAGTACATATACAAGAGGCTTAATTTCGTAAATAGTATAGTAAGTAATAGGTTTGTATATTTACAAATCATCTATATACTTGAAGAATGGTATTTTACTTGTCAAGTCATTCCAATCCACCCCACTTGTGGGTATTTGGTCTACTCTCCAATTAATCAAAAGTCAAACTGTATGTAATACGGAGAACATTTTAAATGATGTACCCCTCTCGATCTGAATTTGCAACAAAGTCATATAAATGAATTCCACCAATAGGTCGTGGGTTCGATTCCCACCCAGTCAAAAAAATTGGAGAATTTTCTGACTGGGTTTTCACTCGAACGACCTATGTGGGATGGTTGCCAGTTACCAACGGAAGGTCGTGGGTTTCCTCCGGGCATAGAGCCCGGTTTCCTCCCACAATAAAACTGGCAACGCCGCCATATAAATGAAATAATCTTGAGTGTGGCGTAAAACACCAACCAAACAATCAATCAATCATATAAATGAAATAACATTGAGTGTGACATAGAAAACCATTCAGTATAATACTTGGTGTAAAACTGCTCTAAATGCATCTTCAAGGTTTGATTTTCATCATCTAAAATAAAACTTTATAATTTATGTTATAAAAAATTCACTACATAATAATGACAGTGCACTGTTGTTTATTTTTTCAACAGTCTTGAACAACTTGACTGGAGGATAATTCAAAACTAATGCAAGGTTTCAAAGATTTCTCAGTTGCTTAAAGAGCAAGATCAAAGAAAACAAAATTGAATGGAATCCAGTGTACAGATCTGATTATTTATAAACAACACAGACAATTCAGTAAAAGGAATGGGTGAGAAAAGAAAGCCCAATTTCTTATTTGGGCTATTAGGAAGAGACTTTATAATACATTTGCTATGTACGTAAGTTATGATAAGGCTCATCAATGATATGTGGTTTCAAACATAATAAACGAATCAAAAAGTTTGATTCCTGTCCATTTAAAAAAATAAAATATACATGTATAACAAAAAGAAAGATTTTGTTTTCATTTCTACTTTGTTTGATGGATTGATGATTATATCACTAATATGGCAGCCTTGCCAGGTTTAGTGTGAGAGGAAAATCCTGATCCTTCGACAATTGCCTGTCAACTCTTCTACATACGGCGATTGAGGAAAAATCTCACTCAGAAATATTTCAATTTTATTTGGTCGGAGTTGGACTCGAACCTGCAACTCATGACTTGAATGTCTGAATCACTGAGCCAGCGAGGTCCCATGTTTGTTTGATAGATCGATGTTTTATGCTGCACAGAAAATTAGTTTAGTGCGGGAGGAAACTGGGCTCTGTCGGAGGAAACCCCTGACCTTCGGAGAGTTCCTCGTAAGTTTTCCACATTGGTCGACAGGGTGAAAAACCCACAGAGATTTTTTAAATTTATTTGACCTGAGGCCGCGAGTCGACACATAGATGGAAGGCCTGGGTCAAACTGAGAATCCATCGCTCTGCCCACTGAGCCATTGAGGTCCTTTCTTTGTTTAATTGATTGGTGTTTTTAGTCACACTCAAGATTATTTCACTTATATAGTGGCGTTGCCAAGTTTACTGGAGAGGGGAATGGAGCTCTTCTCGAAAGAAACACCCAACCTTCAGCGAGTACCTGGTATCTCTTTCACATAGGCAGACAGAGTGAAAAACTTACTCAGAAATTTCGAAATTTTATTTGGTCTGAGTGGGATTCGAACCCACGACCCATGAACGGAAAGTGTTTGTCGGACTGAAAAACTATCACTTAGCCAACTGAGCCACAGAGACCCCTTCTTTCTTTGATTGATTGATGTTTACGCCACACTGAATATTACTTGACTTATATGGCAGCATTGCCAAGTTTAGTGGAGGAGAAAACTGGGCTCTGCCCAGAGCCCAGAGGAAACACCCGACCTTCGGTAAGTACCTAGTAACAAAGAGACTATCACTCTGCCAACTGAGCCGAAGTCCCTTCTTTCTTGGATTGATTGATATTTATGCCACACTGAATAGTATTTCCCTTATATGGTAGCATTGCCAAGTTTAGTGGAGGAGGAAACTGGGCTCTGACCAGAGGAAACACCCGACCCTTGGTAAGTACCTAGTAACAAAGAGACTATCACTCTGCCAACTGAGCCGAACGCCTTTCTTTGCTTGATTGATTGATTGTTTGTTGTTTTACGCCGCGCTCAAGATTATTTCGCTTATATGGCGGCGTTGCCAGTTTTATTGTGGGAGGAAACCGGTCTCTATGCCCGGAGGAAACCCACGACCTTCCGCTGGTAACTGGCAACCATCCCACATAGTTCGTTCGAGTGAAAACCCAGTCAGAAAATTCTCCAATTTTTTGGACTGAGTGGGATTCGAACCCGCGACCCATTGGTGGAAGGCTGTTCGGATTGAGCGTCCAACGCTCTACCTACTGAGCCACGGAGGCCCCTTCTTTGCTTGAAGAAGGGAGATTGTGTGTAGTGATGATTCTCACATCATCACCAGCTTTCCACAAGTGGGTCCCAAGTTCGAATCCAATTCAGTCCAAATTGAATAGATTTTTAGGTACCTGCCAAAGGGTGAGAGTTTCGGCTTTACTCCAGACATGAATGAATCTATCGAGGTCAGTGGGCTGGTATATGAATGTGTACGCAAGTGTGATTGTTGAGAACTTGCAGGTTTCTAAGATTGATTTATTCATTGTTTTAATTCGCACTCAGGACTATTTCGTTTATAAGGTGGCCTAGCTAGGTTTATTGGGGAGGAAACCCCTTGACTATCCATAACAACATGACAACATAGCACATTGGGCCAGTGATCAAGTTGTAAACCAAGCCAGCATTTTTAAAAGAAAGTGGGAATTGAAATCAAAACCAATTGGTGGAATGTTTCCTAAGAACCTAAAAGATGATTTTAGTTCAGATTATTTGCAGAAGATTTTCAAAATAAAACATATCCGACTAGATTATTTATCGTACAGGTTCTTTGTTAAGAACACAGTTTTATTCTGACAATTCAAGCATTTAAATGTGAAGTCAATCACCAAAAAAACAAATTTAATATGTGTACACTAAGCATATGCTTTTCCATAACTACCAGTCCACCAAACGTTGGTTTTGACATATTTTAAACATGTCTATATCCAGGTAGAAATCATTTTCAGTTAATGTCACTGAATTTAGCAGTCTAGTCTAGTGGTGATGACTAGAAATTAAACATCATGACCAGTCAAAAATGATTATTTCAAAAACAAATTAATACTCCATCTTGCAAGGTTTTCCATCGCTAATGAGTAAGGTTGCAGTTGTAATGTCAATACGCTGGCACAGATTTAAATGTATGTGAGCCACATCTTAATAACTCCTCATTTCTGCCTCAGTCAATTTTTTAGCACTTCCCCAACAGAATACAATCCATAGGCCTACAGCTCCATCTTTTGTTTTCATATCACTGCAAAATATAAAAAATAGGAATAGTACTAAAACAAGGTTTTCTTAGTTACAGTGCTAAAATAAATATCAGATTTACTAGGTGCTTTATGTCATACACAAAAGAATACAACACTAACAGAATGGCAGGATAGTCACCTGGGGATGGGCTAAGGTGTTAACTCTGAACTGAAATAACCATACCATGAAAGTATGTAGTGACAAATTCACAAAACAGAGCTCAAAGTGATGACATTTGCAGCACATAGACTAATATCATTCTGGCAGGCCAGTGAGTAAACGCAAGGTTGGATATATATATACGGTATACATGTATTGTTTATTGAAATTTTCCTGCAACCACAACAACATCGATTGTACTTGTAGTGTACAAGTACTACCACTCACTCTCACTGTCAGTGTCAGCTAGTTTGTCCGAATGAAATATCAATAACTAATGATCTAACCAATACATCACCCTGCATGAAATTCAAAAGAAATAAAGTTAAGCTAAATTTTGTTTGTAACACGAGGCCTACAACAAATTGTACAAGATAAAATGAAGATTTGACAGACCTGTACTGAGTGAGAGGCACCATTGTGTTGACGCCTGAGTGCAGCGAAGAAGGCAAGCCAGATTATCGCCCGATCCTCGTTGTTTCTCTCCTTTTCATATCCACTAATGTCAGTAAAGGTATTCCAAACTGCTTTCGGGCGAAAACTTTGTGGATATTACGGCCTCTGTTTTGTTTTTACCGTCATTAACACTCAACTTCTTCGAGTCATTCTCTCCAACTTTTTACAATGAAGTGCGCATGTGCATGTCAGTAACTTCGGGGAGGATCTGGGCGGTTTTTTAAATATTTTGTAATAATTGGTAGGGCCCCCCTTTGAAAAATTAATTCGTACGGGAAAACCTACGTTAGGATTTTCATGAAATTTGGACAGAGGCATCTTCTAGGATTCGTCTTTCCGGGAAAAATAATACCATGTGTGGGAAAATTCGTTTTAGCCAACCTGATGGCCCTTCCTTATACGTCTTGAGAAAAATAGCAGATAATTTCAACATTCTGTTCTTACGTCAAAATATCAACATTTTGGCAGCTCATGCCCCTTTAACTAAATTAAAAATCCTGATTTTAAAATTTTAATTATTTTCTTTTGTATTGTGTTTGGAGATCAGAATGCTGAAAGAAGTTTTTACGACTGACACAAATGAAAAATAAATCTAACAATTTGAAGCAACATGGGGAATTTAGAATAGACCATTCACCAGTTTGTCATGCAACAATGACACCAATCTGGACAAGCCAATCGTCCAATTAGGCTTCAGCTACAATCAGTTGAGCTCCAGTTTAGGGCCGTAATTTGGACGTTACTAAATTACGTCATTTGAAAGTAATTGGCAAATGACCTATTATGAGAATGGTAAGAAAGTCAAAATCTCAATAATTTTTTTTTGTATTCAGTATGTACTCACTCTCTTCACTGATGGTCATTCGATGATAACAGCAACCAACACAAACAAGGAGAGTGACACAATCTAACTTTGTGAAGTATTGTAACATAGATGGAGTGAGATCTCCACAACAGTGCAGGCCGGTCATACAAACTTTCCCCACAGGTTGACCTTTCACATCAGATTCTGAATGAACTTTCACCTCTGATCCAGACTGGCTGACCTCTGATCCTAACTGACCTTTCACCTCTGACCCTGACTGACCTTTCACCTCTGACCCTGAGTGACCTTTCACCTCTGACCCTGAGTGACCTTTCACCTCTGACCCTGACTGACCTTTCACCTCTGACCCTGACTGACCTTTCCCCTCCATGTCAAGGTCTGTTTTTCTTACAAAGTCTGAAATGATATCATTGAACTGCTTCATGACCTTGGGGTCATCTTGAAGGTTAAAGGTCAAGGACAGATATCCATTTGAGGAATTTCCTGTAAACAATTGATACCAAAAAAAAAAAATTTTTGTGCAAAACTTATACAATGCAGAATTACACAAACAGATACTGTATAAGATGATAAATAAAAGATTAGGTAACCGTGCATGATAGACTTGTGGTTCATGAATTGGGGATATCACGAGACATACCAGATACTGTTTCCCCAGTTTGATTCAGAATCATTATTGGTGTCCCATTTTATTACAGTTCGAATCCCACTCAGTTAAAAAAAATAGGAAAATGTTCTGACTGGGTTTTCACTCAAACGATCTATGTGGGATGGTTGCCAGTTACCAACGGAAGGTCGTGGGTTTCCTCCGGCCATAGAGCCCGGTTTCCTCCCACAATAAAACTGGCAACGCCGCCATATATATAAGTGAAATAATCTTGAGCGCGGCGTAAAACCCCAAACAATCAATCATTTTATTACATGTTGAAATACATGGCGGACGGTTCTAGCGTTTACAAAAAATAAATGTTTGAAGGCCCACTTGCCGCGAAAATCCGGAATATTGTTTACATTAAAAAAAAACGACTGTTTCCTGTATTTTTCCCAGACAATATAAGTTAGGAACTTTCTATTTTTACCAAAATTTAAAAGTTTGGACGTCATTTTGTATTTTTAATTTGAATTTGAAAATTTGAATTGTTAGGTGCCCGTAATGTCAACAAACTTCGTACCGGGTCGTGTGCAAAAGTGCCGTAATGGTTTGAGTCGTGTGGGCGATCTAACGACAAAGTATAATTTTACGAACTTTATCTAAGAAATACATACTAACGATCTAGTATTAAGAGGGACTATAAAAGCCTGCCGAGTGCAAACCACAGACAAAAACGCTTGGATGAGAGTAATCCAACACAAAAGTTAACAAACACTGATCGGTCTTGTTGTTGTAATCGAGCTTTGATTATTCGTTTGTTTTCCCCCCTCATTTATACATTCTAAACCTAATTGGACATGCTTTATGTGTGCTATGTTTAACTTTAGTGGTTTTAGCTGTTGTAAGCTGGTGCAAATTGGTTTTCTTTACAAATGTCAAACAGGTTACGGCGGCAAGTGGGCTTTTAAATGTCCGTAAACTGATACCTTTATTTAATTGAAATAACAATGAGCATCTATCAAACTTTACCTTTTGTTTTCGCTCGTTTCTGAGCCCCGTGTGTCCTGCTATCGTCACATTCCAGGGAGATAATCCTATAGCCGTAAACTCTGTATAGTACCTGACCTAAATAACCCTGAATATGAGAAAAAGTCGCAGTTTAATGTATTAACATATTATAACACCCATTTAAAGTGGCATGAGCTGCCAAAATTCACACCTTTTTAATAATTTCTGATCGTCACAACAGTAAGAGGCTATAAGGTCATCGAAAAACTAAATGATTGGCTTTGGAGTGAGGAAAATCTATACAGTATGTTGCCTATACAAACCAAAAACGTGTTTAAATAACCTTGGACGGCCATTCATTCATTCTTAGCCAAATTTGATTCAAACAATATTTTATCGGATATTCTCAAGAGGCACTTTAGAAGCACTAAAAAGCTTCTGAATTATACGTCTAGAGAAAAATAAAAACTAATTTCAACATTCTGTTTTAACGTCAAAATATCAGCATTTTGGCAGCTCATGTCACTTCAACATGTGTGTATATTCAACATTGATATAGAGTATGAACATGTCTTTTGGACCTTTGGAATATCATGTGAAATAATATGTTTAATACAAAATATAGACCAAATTTTGCCAAAAATATTTTTAATGTATAAAAGATAAAAAAAAAATGCACAAATTTGAGAAGAAAAGAATAATTCAACTAAAAAATTAGCTATCAGTAACAAGAAAGTCGGTGAGTTGAACATGGCCATTGACAAAGGCAAGTGTAACAAAAACAATTTGTAAGGTAAATTATACACCTACGCACTAAACCCGCCCCTACATTGACCGAGGCAAATGTAACAAAGACAAGTTGTAAGGTAAATTATACGCACTAAACCCCCCCCTACATTGACCAAGGCAAATGTAACAAAAACAATTTGTAAGGTAAATTATACACCTACGCACTAAACCCGCCCCTACATTGACCGAGGCAAATGTAACAAAGACAAGTTGTAAGGTAAATTATACACCTACGCACTAAACCCGCCCCTACATTGACCAAGGCAAATGTAACAAAAACAATTTGTAAGGTAAATTATACACCTACGCACTAAACCCGCCCCTACATTGACCAAGGCAAATGTAACAAAAACAATTTGTAAGGTAAATTATACACCTACGCACTAAACCCGCCCCTACATTGACCGAGGCAAATGTAACAAAGACAAGTTGTAAGGTAAATTATACGCACTAAACCCGCCCCTACATTGACCAAGGCAAATGTAACAAAGACAAGTTGTAAGGTAAATTATACGCACTAAACCCGCCCCTACATTGACCGAGGCAAATGTAACAAAAACAATTTGTAAGGTAAATTATACGCACTAAACCCGTCCCTACATTGACCGAGGCAAATGTAACAAAGACAAGTTGTAAGGTAAATTATACGCACTAAACCCGCCCCTACATTGACCGAGGCAAATGTAACAAAAACAAGTTGTAAGGTAAATTATACGCACTGAACCCGTCCCTACATTGACCAAGGCAAATGTAACAAAGACAAGTTGTAAGGTAAATTATACGCACTAAACCCGCCCCTACATTGACCAAGGCAAATGTAACAAAGACAAGTTGTAAGGTAAATTATACGCACTAAACCCGCCCCTACATTGACCGAGGCAAATGTAACAAAAACAATTTATAAGGTAAATTATACGCACTAAACCCGCCCCTACATTGACCGAGGCAAATGTAACAAAAACAATTTATAAGGTAAATTATACGCACTAAACCCGCCCCTACATTGACCGAGGCAAATGTAACAAAAACAATTTATAAGGAAAATTATACGCACTAAACCCGCCCCTACATTGACCGAGGCAAATGAATCAAAAACAAGTTGTAAGGTCAATTATACACACTAAACCCGCCCCTACATTGACAGAGGCAAATGTAACAAAAATAAGTTGTAAGGTAAATTATACGCACTAAACCCGCCCCTACATTGACCGAGGCAAATGTAACAAAAACAATTTATAAGGTAAATTATACGCACTAAACCCGCCCCTACATTGACCGAGGCAAATGTAACAAAAACAATTTATAAGGTAAATTATACGCACTAAACCCGCCCCTACATTGACCGAGGCAAATGTAACAAAAACAATTTATAAGGTAAATTATACGCACTAAACCCGCCCCTACATTGACCGAGGCAAATGAATCAAAAACAAGTTGTAAGGTCAATTATACGCACTAAACCCGCCCCTACATTGACAGAGGCAAATGAAACAAACACAATTTGTAAGGTCAATTATACGCACTAAACCCGCCCCTACATTGACCGAGGCAAATGAATCAAAAACAAGTTGTAAGGTCAATTATACGCACTAAACCCGCCCCTACATTGACAGAGGCAAATGAAACAAACACAAGTTGTAAGGTCAATTATACGCACTAAACCCGCCCCTACATTGACAGAGGCAAATGAAACAAACACAATTTGTAAGGTAAATTATACGCACTAAACCCGCCCCTACATCCACTACAGTAGTGACCCCCTCCCTCGTCATTTCTTGGAAACTAATTTCAGCATTCTGTTTTACCGTCAAAATATCAACATTTTGGCAGCTCATGCCACTTCAACATACATGTATGTGTATATTCAACATTGATATAGAGTATGAACATGTCTTTTGGACCTTTGGATTATCATGCGAAATAATACGTAATAATATAAAATATAGACTTTTATAGAGAATTTTGCCAAAAAAATTTTTAATGTATAAAAAAAAATGCACAAATTTGAGAAGAAAAGAATAATTCTTGTAAAAAAATAAGTTATCAATAACAAGGAAGTCAGTGAGTTGAACACGAGCATTGACCAAGGCAAATGTAACAAAGACAAGTTGTAAGGTAAATTATACACACTAAACCTTCCCCTACATTGACCAAGGCAAATGTAACAAAGACAAGTTGTAAGGTAAATTATACGCACTAAACCCGCCCCTACATTGACCAAGGCAAATGTAACAAAGACAAGTTGTAAGGTAAATTATACACACTAAACCTTCCCCTACATTGACCAAGGCAAATGTAACAAAGACAAGTTGTAAGGTAAATCATACACACTAAACCTTCCCCTACATTGACCAAGGCAAATGTAACAAAGACAAGTTGTAAGGTAAATCATACACACTAAACCTTCCCCTACATTGACCGAGGCAAATGAAACAAAAACAAGTTGTAAGGTAAATTATACGCACTAAACCTTCCCCTACATTGACCGAGGCAAATGAAACAAAAACAAGTTGTAAGGTAAATCATACACACTAAACCTTCCCCTACATTGACCGAGGCAAATGAAACAAAAACAAGTTGTAAGGTAAATTATACGCACTAAACCTTCCCCTACATTGACCGAGGCAAATGAAACAAAAACAATTTGTAAGGTAAATTATACGCACTAAACCTGCCCCTAAATTGACCAAGGCAAATGTAACAAAAATAATTTGTAAGGTAAATTATACGCACTAAACCCGCCCCTACACTGACCAAGGCAAATGTAACAAAAATAATTTGTAAGGTAAATTATACGCACTAAACCCGTCCCTACATTGACCAAGGCAAATGTAACAAAAATAATTTGTAAGGTAAATTATACGCACTAAACCCGCCCCTACACTGACCAAGGCAAATGTAACAAAAACAAGTTGTAAAGTAAATTAAACCCACTAAACCCGCCCCTACATTGACCGAGGCAAATGAAACAAAAACAAGTTGTAAAGTAAATTAAACCCACTAAACCCGCCCCTAAATTGACCGAGGCAAATGTAACAAAAACAAGTTGTAAGGTAAATTAAACCCACTAAACCCGCCCCTAAATTGACCGAGGCAAATGTAACAAAAACAAGTTGTAAGGTAAATTATACGCACTAAACCCGCCCCTACATTGACCGAGGCAAATGTAACAAAAACAAGTTGTAAGGTAAATTATACGCACTAAACCCGCCCCTACATTGACCGAGGCAAATGTAACAAAAACAAGTTGTAAGGTAAATTATACGCACTAAACCCGCCCCTACATTGACCAAGTCATATGTAACAAAAACAAGTTGTAAGGTAAATTATACGCACTAAACCCGCCCCTACATTGACCAAGTCATATGTAACAAAAACAAGTTGTAAGGTAAATTATACGCACTAAACCCGTCCCTACATTGACCGAGGCAAATGTAACAAAGAAAAGTTGTAAGGTAAATTATACGCACTAAACCCGTCCCCTACACTGACCGAGGCAAATGTAACAAAAACAATTTGTAAGGTAAATTATACTCACTAAACCCGCCCCTACATTGACCGAGGCAAATGTAACAAAAACAATTTGTAAGGTAAATTATACGCACTAAACCCGCCCCTACACTGACCGAGGCAAATGTAACAAAAACAAGTTGTAAGGTAAATTATACTCACTAAACCCGCCCCTACATTGACCGAGGCAAATGTAACAAAAACAATTTGTAAGGTAAATTATACGCACTAAACCTGCCCCTAAATTGACCGAGGCAAATGAAACAAAAACAAGTTGTAAGGTAAATTATACGCACTAAACCCGCCCCTAAATTGACCGAGGCAAATGAAACAAAAACAAGTTGTAAGGTAAATTATACTCACTAAACCCGCCCCTACATTGACCGAGGCAAATGTAACAAAAACAAGATGTAAGGTAAATTATACGCACTAAACCCGCCCCTACATTGACCGAGGTAAATGAAACAAAAACAAGTTGGAAGGTAAATTATACTCACTAAACCCGTCCCTACATTGACCGAGGCAAATGTAACAAAAACAAGTTGTAAGGTAAATTATACGCACTAAACCCGCCCCTACATTGACCGAGGCAAATGAAACAAAAACAATTTGTAAGGTAAATTATACGCACTAAACCCGCCCCTACATTGACCGAGGCAAATGAAACAAAAACAATTTGTAAGGTAAATTATACGCACTAAACCCCCCCCTACATTGACCAAGGCAAATGTAACAAAAACAATTTGTAAGGTAAATTATACACCTACGCACTAAACCCGCCCCTACATTGACCGAGGCAAATGTAACAAAGACAAGTTGTAAGGTAAATTATACACCTACGCACTAAACCCGCCCCTACATTGACCAAGGCAAATGTAACAAAAACAATTTGTAAGGTAAATTATACACCTACGCACTAAACCCGCCCCTACATTGACCAAGGCAAATGTAACAAAAACAATTTGTAAGGTAAATTATACACCTACGCACTAAACCCGCCCCTACATTGACCGAGGCAAATGTAACAAAGACAAGTTGTAAGGTAAATTATACGCACTAAACCCGCCCCTACATTGACCAAGGCAAATGTAACAAAGACAAGTTGTAAGGTAAATTATACGCACTAAACCCGCCCCTACATTGACCGAGGCAAATGTAACAAAAACAATTTGTAAGGTAAATTATACGCACTAAACCCGTCCCTACATTGACCGAGGCAAATGTAACAAAGACAAGTTGTAAGGTAAATTATACGCACTAAACCCGCCCCTACATTGACCGAGGCAAATGTAACAAAAACAAGTTGTAAGGTAAATTATACGCACTGAACCCGTCCCTACATTGACCAAGGCAAATGTAACAAAGACAAGTTGTAAGGTAAATTATACGCACTAAACCCGCCCCTACATTGACCAAGGCAAATGTAACAAAGACAAGTTGTAAGGTAAATTATACGCACTAAACCCGCCCCTACATTGACCGAGGCAAATGTAACAAAAACAATTTATAAGGTAAATTATACGCACTAAACCCGCCCCTACATTGACCGAGGCAAATGTAACAAAAACAATTTATAAGGTAAATTATACGCACTAAACCCGCCCCTACATTGACCGAGGCAAATGTAACAAAAACAATTTATAAGGAAAATTATACGCACTAAACCCGCCCCTACATTGACCGAGGCAAATGAATCAAAAACAAGTTGTAAGGTCAATTATACACACTAAACCCGCCCCTACATTGACAGAGGCAAATGTAACAAAAATAAGTTGTAAGGTAAATTATACGCACTAAACCCGCCCCTACATTGACCGAGGCAAATGTAACAAAAACAATTTATAAGGTAAATTATACGCACTAAACCCGCCCCTACATTGACCGAGGCAAATGTAACAAAAACAATTTATAAGGTAAATTATACGCACTAAACCCGCCCCTACATTGACCGAGGCAAATGTAACAAAAACAATTTATAAGGTAAATTATACGCACTAAACCCGCCCCTACATTGACCGAGGCAAATGAATCAAAAACAAGTTGTAAGGTCAATTATACGCACTAAACCCGCCCCTACATTGACAGAGGCAAATGAAACAAACACAATTTGTAAGGTCAATTATACGCACTAAACCCGCCCCTACATTGACCGAGGCAAATGAATCAAAAACAAGTTGTAAGGTCAATTATACGCACTAAACCCGCCCCTACATTGACAGAGGCAAATGAAACAAACACAAGTTGTAAGGTCAATTATACGCACTAAACCCGCCCCTACATTGACAGAGGCAAATGAAACAAACACAATTTGTAAGGTAAATTATACGCACTAAACCCGCCCCTACATCCACTACAGTAGTGACCCCCTCCCTCGTCATTTCTTGGAAACTAATTTCAGCATTCTGTTTTACCGTCAAAATATCAACATTTTGGCAGCTCATGCCACTTCAACATACATGTATGTGTATATTCAACATTGATATAGAGTATGAACATGTCTTTTGGACCTTTGGATTATCATGCGAAATAATACGTAATAATATAAAATATAGACTTTTATAGAGAATTTTGCCAAAAAAATTTTTAATGTATAAAAAAAAATGCACAAATTTGAGAAGAAAAGAATAATTCTTGTAAAAAAATAAGTTATCAATAACAAGGAAGTCAGTGAGTTGAACACGAGCATTGACCAAGGCAAATGTAACAAAGACAAGTTGTAAGGTAAATTATACACACTAAACCTTCCCCTACATTGACCAAGGCAAATGTAACAAAGACAAGTTGTAAGGTAAATTATACGCACTAAACCCGCCCCTACATTGACCAAGGCAAATGTAACAAAGACAAGTTGTAAGGTAAATTATACACACTAAACCTTCCCCTACATTGACCAAGGCAAATGTAACAAAGACAAGTTGTAAGGTAAATCATACACACTAAACCTTCCCCTACATTGACCAAGGCAAATGTAACAAAGACAAGTTGTAAGGTAAATCATACACACTAAACCTTCCCCTACATTGACCGAGGCAAATGAAACAAAAACAAGTTGTAAGGTAAATTATACGCACTAAACCTTCCCCTACATTGACCGAGGCAAATGAAACAAAAACAAGTTGTAAGGTAAATCATACACACTAAACCTTCCCCTACATTGACCGAGGCAAATGAAACAAAAACAAGTTGTAAGGTAAATTATACGCACTAAACCTTCCCCTACATTGACCGAGGCAAATGAAACAAAAACAATTTGTAAGGTAAATTATACGCACTAAACCTGCCCCTAAATTGACCAAGGCAAATGTAACAAAAATAATTTGTAAGGTAAATTATACGCACTAAACCCGCCCCTACACTGACCAAGGCAAATGTAACAAAAATAATTTGTAAGGTAAATTATACGCACTAAACCCGTCCCTACATTGACCAAGGCAAATGTAACAAAAATAATTTGTAAGGTAAATTATACGCACTAAACCCGCCCCTACACTGACCAAGGCAAATGTAACAAAAACAAGTTGTAAAGTAAATTAAACCCACTAAACCCGCCCCTACATTGACCGAGGCAAATGAAACAAAAACAAGTTGTAAAGTAAATTAAACCCACTAAACCCGCCCCTAAATTGACCGAGGCAAATGTAACAAAAACAAGTTGTAAGGTAAATTAAACCCACTAAACCCGCCCCTAAATTGACCGAGGCAAATGTAACAAAAACAAGTTGTAAGGTAAATTATACGCACTAAACCCGCCCCTACATTGACCGAGGCAAATGTAACAAAAACAAGTTGTAAGGTAAATTATACGCACTAAACCCGCCCCTACATTGACCGAGGCAAATGTAACAAAAACAAGTTGTAAGGTAAATTATACGCACTAAACCCGCCCCTACATTGACCAAGTCATATGTAACAAAAACAAGTTGTAAGGTAAATTATACGCACTAAACCCGCCCCTACATTGACCAAGTCATATGTAACAAAAACAAGTTGTAAGGTAAATTATACGCACTAAACCCGTCCCTACATTGACCGAGGCAAATGTAACAAAGAAAAGTTGTAAGGTAAATTATACGCACTAAACCCGTCCCCTACACTGACCGAGGCAAATGTAACAAAAACAATTTGTAAGGTAAATTATACTCACTAAACCCGCCCCTACATTGACCGAGGCAAATGTAACAAAAACAATTTGTAAGGTAAATTATACGCACTAAACCCGCCCCTACACTGACCGAGGCAAATGTAACAAAAACAAGTTGTAAGGTAAATTATACTCACTAAACCCGCCCCTACATTGACCGAGGCAAATGTAACAAAAACAATTTGTAAGGTAAATTATACGCACTAAACCTGCCCCTAAATTGACCGAGGCAAATGAAACAAAAACAAGTTGTAAGGTAAATTATACGCACTAAACCCGCCCCTAAATTGACCGAGGCAAATGAAACAAAAACAAGTTGTAAGGTAAATTATACTCACTAAACCCGCCCCTACATTGACCGAGGCAAATGTAACAAAAACAAGATGTAAGGTAAATTATACGCACTAAACCCGCCCCTACATTGACCGAGGTAAATGAAACAAAAACAAGTTGGAAGGTAAATTATACTCACTAAACCCGTCCCTACATTGACCGAGGCAAATGTAACAAAAACAAGTTGTAAGGTAAATTATACGCACTAAACCCGCCCCTACATTGACCGAGGCAAATGAAACAAAAACAATTTGTAAGGTAAATTATACGCACTAAACCCGCCCCTACATTGACCGAGGCAAATGAAACAAAAACAATTTGTAAGGTAAATTATACTCACTAAACCCGTCCCTACATTGACCGAGGCAAATGTAACAAAAACAAGTTGTAAGGTAAATTATACGCACTAAACCCGCCCCTACATTGACCGAGGCAAATGTAACAAAAACAAGTTGTAAGGTAAATTATACGCACTAAACCCGCCCCTACATTGACCGAGGCAAATGTAACAAAAACAAGTTGTAAGGTAAATTATACGCACTAAACCCGCCCCTACATTGACCGAGGCAAATGTAACAAAAACAAGTTGTAAGGTAAATTATACGCACTAAACTCGCCCCTACATTGACCAAGTCATATGTAACAAAAACAAGTTGTAAGGTAAATTATACGCACTAAACCCGTCCCTACATTGACCGAGGCAAATGTAACAAAGAAAAGTTGTAAGGTAAATTATACGCACTAAACCCGTCCCCTACACTGACCGAGGCAAATGTAACAAAAACAATTTGTAAGGTAAATTATACTCACTAAACCCGCCCCTACATTGACCGAGGCAAATGTAACAAAAACAATTTGTAAGGTAAATTATACGCACTAAACCCGCCCCTACACTGACCGAGGCAAATGTAACAAAAACAAGTTGTAAGGTAAATTATACTCACTAAACCCGCCCCTACATTGACCGAGGCAAATGTAACAAAAACAATTTGTAAGGTAAATTATACGCACTAAACCCGCCCCTAAATTGACCGAGGCAAATGAAACAAAAACAAGTTGTAAGGTAAATTATACGCACTAAACCCGCCCCTAAATTGACCGAGGCAAATGAAACAAAAACAAGTTGTAAGGTAAATAATACTCACTAAACCCGCCCCTACATTGACCGAGGCAAATGTAACAAAAACAAGATGTAAGGTAAATTATACGCACTAAACCCGCCCCTACATTGACCGAGGCAAATGAAACAAAAACAAGTTGGAAGGTAAATTATACGCACTAAACCCGCCCCTACATTGACCGAGGCAAATGAAACAAAAACAAGTTGTAAGGTAAATTATACTCACTAAACCCGCCCCTACATTGACCGAGGCAAATGTAACAAAAACAAGATGTAAGGTAAATTATACGCACTAAACCCGCCCCTACATTGACCGAGGCAAATGAAACAAAAACAAGTTGTAAGGTAAATTATACTCACTAAACCCGCCCCTACATTGACCGAGGCAAATGTAACAAAAACAAGATGTAAGGTAAATTATACGCACTAAACCCGCCCCTACATTGACCGAGGCAAATGAAACAAAAACAATTTGTAAGGTAAATTATACGCACTAAACCCGCCCCTACATTGACCGAGGCAAATGAAACAAAAACAATTTGTAAGGTAAATTATACGCACTAAACCCGCCCCTACATTGACCGAGGCAAATGAAACAAAAACAATTTGTAAGGTAAATTATACGCACTAAACCCGCCCCTACATTGACCGAGGCAAATGAAACAAAAACAATTTGTAAGGTAAATTATACGCACTAAACCCGCCCCTAAATTGACCAAGGCAAATGTAACAAAAACAAGTTGTAAAGTAAATTATACACACTAAACCCGCCCCTACATTGACCAAGGCAAATGTAACAAAAACAATTTGTAAGGTAAATTATACTCACTAAACCCGCCCCTACATTGACCGAGGCAAATGTAACAAAAACAAGTTGTATGGTAAATTATACGCACTAAACCCACCCCTACATTGACCAAGGCAAATGTAACAAAAACAAGTTGTATGGTAAATTATACGCACTAAACCCGCCCCTACATCCACTACGGTATTGACCCCCTCTCTCGTCATTTCTTGATGCAGGAATCCAGCGAGACGAGATACTTCATGTTGCTTCTTTGGGTTCATGCCTAGCTTTAGGTCTGGAGGAATCTCAACAGGCTTCACAAAGTGCTCTCCCCTTGGTAAAGAGCTCTTCAATGCAGTCTGAATGAAGAATTTGAACCCAGCAGGCCAATTGTCCTATAAAATAAATTGAATTAAATCATAATTCTGAAAAGTAATAAGATTGAAAAGCTGATGTTTTAAACTGTATTTTAATATATTTATGAACACTAAAACACACGGGCACAGGGAAAATCTTCTTGTCTACAATAACCATGGAGGCAAGTTTCTAATTGTGTTAAAAAGAGGTATATCATTTAGACCTTTATAACCCATCAAAAATTGTTGTAACAAACTAAACCTATGATATTTCATTAGGCTGACGACTGACAGGAGCTTGGCCTTAGCCATTAGAATTTTAATAAGTGATCAACTAATCACATGCTGTAAATTATGATCAAACTAAAAGAGGGATATAACATATAAGCTCAGTGTAGGCTTATTGTGTGGCCGTCATCCTATAATCCTTATCTACTCTCTTATAAATGTCTGTTTTTGTGCAAAGGGCCAAACAAATTCAAATGAAATAAAATTTCTTCTTTAGAAAAGAAAAATCTCCAATGATGACTCTACTGACCTTTAGTTCCCCATAAGGTAGTCCATTTAACTCTTGTGTAGATAATGACTTCATACATTCTAACCACTGCGAACAAAAATGTCAATTGTTAATACATGTCATATTAAAGAATATTTTCAGTGTGTTAAAGTGACATGAGCTGCCAAAATGTTGATATTTTGACATTAAAACAGAACGTTGAAATTATTGGCTATTTTTCTCAAGACGTATAATTCAGAACCTTTTTAGTGCTTCCAGTCTCGAGAATATACGATAAAGTATTGTTTTGAACTGTGGCTTAGAATGAATGAATGGTCGTCCCGGTTATTTACATTTTGTTCACTACTTGGACACTATTTCGGTTCGTATAGGCCGTAAACTTTATGGATTTTCCTCATTCCAACACCAATCATTTATTTTTTTTGATGGGTTTCAAAGCCTCTAACTGTCGTGACGGTCAGATATTATGAAAAAAGTGTGAATTTTGGCAGCTCATGCCACTTTAAACACGGACTGTAAAACAATATCGCTAAGCCTAACCATAAACCCTAACCAAGAACAAATAGAGATCAAACGAATTCATTCTCTCACTTACATTGTACCATAAGAAATCGTCTCTATAACGTAGAGTAAGCAATCCGATGAGACAATTCTGATGATGGTTTGTAGATAAACTGAAATATTGATAAGTTTTTAATATATGTCTTTCTTCGGATTGCTTATTCTACCATAGTATGTTAAGCTAGTCACTGGAAACTCTTATAAAATCTTCTCTACAGATCTTAAATCTTCCTGCACTAACACTTTTGAGCCACACAAAATATTTTTGCAGCTCTCGTCAGCTGTCTTCGATAGATTATTATAATCTATGCAGCCAACGTCAGCTGAAATCTGACTGATATTTAAGTAAGTAACTAATTTATTGATTGATATTTAATTATGGTAGGCCTACTACCATTAAATGATAGTGATTTTACATATAGCGCCTATTAACTAAAAGAGCTTCAAGACCTGTCCCAAGCTGCTATCAAAATGAAATCAGCTGAAATCAGACAGGTCTTTATGTAGGCCTACATGTGACTAACCTCACATGGTATTTTTTCCCAGACTCTCTCAATGAACAATCTTGTCACCTGGTAATCATAAACCCAGTTAAATTCCTGAAGAAAATCCAGACAGTTCAAGAACCATTTCTCTCCGGGCAGCCAATCCTTGTCTTCCTCTGCCAGCTTATGCCTGTCTGGATCAAGTGTCGCCTCCTCCATCATTTGTGTCATCATCTGGCTGGTCTTTACTCTGTTCTCCTACAGCAAATTGAAAGATTATGTGAAAAGTTTAAATTTAAAATGTTCTCCACCTGATCAAGGCTGGGACGTTCCACATAACGTGTACACAATGTATGGCATCAATATATTCATTCCGTTTAGGCTGTGGCTCGTCAATTTGTCTCCACGCAGGTTACCAAATCTATAGACTTGACTCTCTCTATGTTATTTTAAGGAATAAAGAACACATTTAAAATTTATAACGTATTAAATTCATACAACGGAAACTGGGCCTTACATAACTATACTCTATACTATAGATTAGAATATGATATAAAATAAAAGCTGTTAAACGCTAATCAATAATACTTCAGGCAAATTGATTCCTATAGTTTACATCATCATCAGATGTCACGGAATTCTTGGACAAAATTGAAAGTATATTCCTTTGAACAAACGTTCCACAGAACACAACTTCACCAGTTCACAAAACTTGTGACATATCCATCCGTACTTTCGTTTTCAGCTTCGAGTTCCAGTCTACGGACGGGGAATAATCTATTTGAAAATACATAGTAAGTGAGCCCTTGTGTTACGATGTGCATGTCGCACCGCTAGAATCTATTAATTTGAAAGAAAAATAAACGAAGGTTTTGTTGTTAGTGAAATATTGATTATTATAAATTCTTTATTTTAATTTTCTCTACGATTGAGCCTATCTGCTTGAGTGTTAATCCAACAGTACCCAGCCCAGAATCATCTATAGCGCATCATTTTCAGGGCTTTGACCTACATCACTTTGAGGGCTGTCTCGGCGCGCACATTTTTAACATAAGCAAATATCAAAAAGCGTAACTTGTTTCAATAGGGAGTGGGAGTCACGTGACAATTCCACAAATCTCCTGTCACCGGCGTTGTCATTACGCATGCGGGAAGCCTTTTGTCGTTCGAATATGACGCTCATTTCTGACGTTTTGGAACAAAAAACGCCAATCGAACTGAAAACGTCATAAAAAAACGTCACCTGTCACCGGATATCGCGAAATCTCTCGGTAGACTCCCAGGCCCTATATAACCCATTTTTAGACATTTTTGGACTGGTGTTTTATAATGGTAATGATGACTGCATCGCAAGTTGTAGATAGCTTCAGTTAAAATATCTGCTCTCAAAACGGAATAAAGATTTCCTTGAAAATATAACTGCCCTCTATGTAGGACGTATTAGTAGCTAAAAAAAGGATTAAGAAGTAATCGAGAATTTGTTGCGCATACAATAATGTAATCAGATATTTTTTGCGATATTTAAAGAGAAATATTCTGTTTTAGAAATAACAATCTAAAAAGTTGATGGATACCGGTAAGTTTTTTTCAGTTGATCACACTTACAAAAGTGTATTGATGGCTTTTTTTAGTGATGAGAATCTCCAAAAATGAGGTATAGCCCCTCAAGTGACGAACAGCCCCACAGGTGATGTTGGGCCCAAGAGTGCATCTGAGGGTAAGTTGATGGACACCAATAAGCTATTTAGGTTGATAACACTTACAAAAGTGTTTGGATGACTTTTTTTAGTGATGGGAATCTCTAAAACTGAGGTATAGCCCCTCAAGTGACGAACAGCCCCACAGGTGATGTTGGGCCTAAGAGTGCATCTGGGGGTAAGTTGATGGATACCAATAAGCTTTTTCAGTTGATCACACTTACAAAAGTGTATTGATGGCTTTTTTAGTGATGAGAATCTCCAAAAAGGAGGTATAGCCCCTCAAGTGACGAACAGCCCCACAGGTGATATTGGGCCCAAGAGTGTATCTGGGGGTAAGTTAATGAATCAGATTAAGCTATTTAGGTTGATAACACTTACAAAAGTGTATAGATACCTTTTTTAGTGATGGGAATCTCAAAAACTGAGGTATAGCCCCTCAAGTGACGAACAGCCCCACAGGTGATGTTGGGCCGAAAAGTGCATATGGGGGTGAGTTAATAAAAACAATACAGCTAATTAGGTTAATAACACTTACAAAAGTGTATTGATGGCCTTTTTCGTGATGGGAATCACTAAAACTGAGGTATAGCTCCTCAAGTGACGAACAGCCCCACAGGTGATGTTGGGCCAAAAAGTGCATATGGGGGTAAGTTAATAAAAACAATACAGCTATTTAGGTTAATAACACTTACAAAAGTGTATTGATGGCTTTTTTTAGTGATGGGAATCTCTAAAACTGAGGTTTAGCCCCTCAAGTGACGAACAGCCCCACAGGTGATGTTGGGTCCAAGAGTGCATATGGAGGTAAGTTGAGGGGCTAAACCTGAGTTTTAGAGATTCCCATAACTAAAAAAAGCCATCCATACACTTTTGTAAGTGTTATCAACCTAAATAGCTTATTGGTGTCCATCAACTTACCCCCAGATGCACTCTTGGGCCCAACATCACCTGTGGGGCTGTTTGTCACTTGAGGGGCTATACCTCAAAATTAGAGATTCACATCAATAAAAAAAGTCATCCATACACTTCTGTAAGTGTTATCAACCTAAATCGCTTAAATGTATTCATTAACTTACTTCCATATGCACTCTTGGGCCCAACATCACCTGTGGGGCTTTTTGTCACTTGAGGGGCTATACCTCAAATTTAGAGATTCACATCACTAAAAAAAGTCATCCATACACTTCTGTAAGTGTTATCAACCTAAATCGCTTAAATGTATTCATTAACTTACCCCCAGATGCACTCTTGGGCCCAGCATCACCTGTGGGGCTGTTTGTCACTTGAGGGGCTATACCTCAAATTTAGAGATTCACATCACTAAAAAAAGTCATCCATACACTTCTGTAAGTGTTATCAACCTGAATCGCTTAAATGTATTCATTAACTTACTTCCATATGCACTCTTGGGCCCAACATCACCTGTGGGGCTGTTCGTCACTTGAGGGGCTATACCTCAAATTTAGAGATTCACAACACTAAAAAAAAGCCATCCATACACTTCTGTAAGTGTTATCAACCTAAATCGCTTAAATGTATTCATTAACTTACTTCCATATGCACTCTTGGGCCCAACATCACCTGTGGGGCTGTTCGTCACTTGAGGGGCTATACCTCAAATTTAGAGATTCACATCACTCAAAAAAGCCATCCATACACTTCTGTAAGTGTTATCAACCTAAATAGCTTATTGGTGTCCATCAACTTACCCCCAGATGCACTCTTAGACCCAACATCACATGTGGGGCTGTTTGTCACTTGAGGGGCTATACCTCAGTTTTAGAGATTCCCATCGCTAAAAAAAGCCATCAATACACTTTTGTAAGTGTTATCAACTGAAATAGCTTAATTGTATCCATTAACTTACCCCCATATGCACTCTTGGGCCCAACATCACCTGTGGGGCTGTTCGTCACTTGAGGGGCTATACCTCAGTTTTTGAGATTCCCATCACTAAAAAAGCCATCAATACACTTTTGTAAGTGTTATCAACTGAAATAGCTAAATTGTGTCCATTAACTTACCCCCATATGCACTCTTGGGCCCAACATCACCTGTGGGGCTGTTCGTCACTTGTGGGGCTATACCTCGTTTTTGGAGATTCTCATCACTACAAAAAGCCATCATTATACTTTTGCAAGTGGAACAGTCTGTCAACTACACTAAAATCTATTCGATCACAATCTTTGTTCAAATCAAAGTTAAAACTCAACCTCCTTAAACAATAACTAACTGATATAATAGATCCGTATGAGACATAAATATAACTTCCGTAAATTTATATAAATCCATGCAACCTACCTGTAAATATGCCGCCATCAAGAAATCTTGATATTTTAATAATTGATGGGATAGATCAAGTCTTTTAGACTTTATTCCCGCCATTTGTATTTTGTATTTTCAATTTGTGCTAAATATGTTGTATATATGGTGAATAAATAAACAAACAAACAAACAAGTGTGATCAAGTGAAAAAGCTCACTGGTAACTATTAATTTACCCCCAGATACACCCTGGGTCTCAACATCACCTGTGGGGCTGTTCGTCACTTGTGGGGCTATACCTCGTTTTTGGAGATTCTCATCACTACAAAAAGTCATCATTACACTTTTGTAATTGTACTAAACTGAGGCCCAACATCACCTGTGGGGCTGTTCGTCACTTGTAGGGCTATACATCATTTTTGGAGATTCTCATCACTACTACAAAAAGTCATCATTACACTTTTGTAATTGTACTAACCTGAAAAAGCTCCATGGTATACATTAATCTACCCCCAGATGCACCCTGGGGCCCAACATCACCTGTGGGGCTGTTCGTCACTTGTAGGGCTATACATCATTTTTGGAGATTCTCATCACTACAAAAAGTCATCATTACACTTTTGTTATTGTACTAAACTGAAAATCTCCATGGTATACATTAATCTACCCCCAGATGCACCCTGGGGCCCAACATCACCTGTGGGGCTGTTCGTCACTTGTAGGGCTATACCTCATTTTTGAAGATTCTCATCCCTACAAAAAGCCATCATTATACTTTTGCAAGTGTGATCAAGTGAAAAAGCTCACTGGTAACTATTAATTTACCCCCAGATACACCCTGGGTCTCAACATCACCTGTGGGGCTGTTCGTCACTTGTGGGGCTATACCTCGTTTTTGGAGATTCTCATCCCTACAAAAAGCCATCATTATACTTTTGCAAGTGTGATCAAGTGAAAAAGCTCACTGGTAACTATTAATTTACCCCCAGATACACCCTGGGTCTCAACATCACCTGTGGGGCTGTTCGTCACTTGTGGGGCTATACCTCGTTTTTGGAGATTCTCATCAATACAAAAAGCCATCATTATACTTTTGCAAGTGTTATTAACCTAAATAGCTTAATTGTATTCATTAATTTACCCCCAGATGCACTCTTGGGCCCAACATCACCTGTGGGGCTGTTCGCCAATTGTAGGGCTATACCTCGTTTTTGGAGATTCTCATCAACACAAAAAGCCACCAATACACTTTTGTAGGTGTGGTCAAGTGAAAAAGCTCACTGGTATCCATTAAATTACCCCCAGGTGCACTATGGGGCCCAACATCATCTGTGGGGCTGTTTGTCACTCTTGGGGCTCTTCGTCACTTGTTATCTCATTTTGGCAGATTCTCATCATTGAAAAACAGTCCATATTGCCAACATACCATTGATAGTGTCATTTAAGCGTCTGTGACAATTGGTTATTTGTATTCATGTAAAACAGAGTATATTTTTAGAAAACATTGTAAATACATATAAGCCCTTTTCGAGTTTGACTGAAATCATACGATAGAATTCGTCCTTGGAGGTATTTGCCACCAGGTATGCATTTGAACAGTCGTTTGCCTGTCCGTGTATGGTTCATTTCCATAGAAAAGCTGACAAAATTTATTGAAGTGATTTATCATTCCTTCTTTCGTATTAAACGTATCAATTGGTCTTTTAAAACTTATTGCAGTTTTTAAACTGATTTTTGAATTTATTTGATAATTGTTTTACTTAAAAGTGTGATTATTATGATAGATCTACATCCTTGAGAATCTATCGATTCATGTTATGCTGTTGCATATGCAAATAAAAATAAAATATCATGTTTTAGTGGTTGAGTTTTTTCCTACAAAGGGTAAATAAAATTGCCGACGTATTCAATCACTAAATGCAAACTCAAAAAGATTAAAAAAAGAAAATTGCAAAATATATTTATTTTATCAGGAGAAAGAGATGAGAAAGATTAGTAATGTTCCCCTTCGTACTTAAAACAGGTCCTAGTTTTCGCATTTTCCGCCCTAAAAATGATGGCCCCCTCGGATGATCCTGTGGTAGACCCTAGCGTACAGGAAAATGTACGAGTCAGCCCCAGAAGTGATGTGAGAGCGCCCTGAAAATGATGGCCCCACAGATGATCCTGTGGTAGACCCTACTCTGTTAATCCGATTGGTCAACGAGTATTGAATTAAACCAATGAAAATTGAGGGCACTGCCTGGCAACTTGACGCTTGGGCATGTCGGCGAGATTTGTGTGTTTAAGCCAAGGAGTATAGATGGACTGGAGAGGGCATGACGTCACAATTCAGATGCCGGTCGCGAAGGTGTCCGCCATCTTTGTCTACGCAAAACAAACCGTAGCCAAGTTCACTTAACGTGTATAACACGGTTCGTTATTTTTCAAAATAATGCCTTCGTGTGCAGCATATGGCTGTACAAATAGGCCAGGCAGTAAGAAAAAGCATGCTGTTACCTTCCATCGGTAAATATAAAGTCAAAGTTTGGCATATAATTAAAAAATCCATTTTTTATTACCAATTAAAATACAAACAGCATTCACAGTATGGGGCGCGTAAACCCAATATAAGGCATTAATTATCAATAGAAAAAAAAATGATTCTAATACAGAATTTCCAGACAACCTGTCCTTAGGTTATATGTAGACTTTATGGCAGAAAAAAACCAGGATACTTAATTTAAATTAAGTCTAAGGGTCTATGCCTACATTAAAAGTTGAATTAAAAAGAAACAACAACATAACAAGTATACAACACTGCTTTCAGAACTGTCTTTTTCATTCATTTTTTTTTTTCAAAGAATTTGACATTATTTTTTATCTTTTTTCAATGAACAATTTTTTTTTCAAAACAATCAAAACTGCACAAGAATTACAGCAAATTTTTAAATCAACACTTTTTTTTCCCAAAACTTCTAATTTTTAAATACTCTTTAAACGTGGGTTCCATAATTTAGTAAAAGTTAAAACACAAATAGCAAAGGCTTCACCACGTTGTAGAAAATTGGAAACACAAGCTTTTCCAATGTTTCCAATTTTCTACAACGTGGTGAAGCCAAGGTGGTGTTATTCGTGTTTTACTACTCTAATTTTTTCTTAAAACAAAAACAGCTGTGAACATGAATACTTTCTCAAAACCAACAAAACAATCATAACTTTTTTTATAGCAACAGTAGAAAAACTGCACAAACCATTAATTTCAAAGAATTACAGCAATTTTTTTTTAAAAGTGGCATGAGCTGCCAAAATGTTGATATTTTGACGTTAAAACAGAATGTTGAAATTATTGGCTATTTTTCTCAAGAAGTATAATTCAGAAGCTTTTTAGTACTTCTAGTCTCGAAACTGTACGATAAAAGTATTGTTTTTTAACTAACTTTGGCTTAGAATGAATGAATGAATGGTCGTCCCGGTTATTTAAATTTTGTTTACATTTCGAACACGTTTTCGGTTTGTACAGGACACATACTATATATATTTTCCTTATTCCAACGCCAATCATTTAGTTTTTCGATGGTCCGTCTTCAAAGCCTCCTACTGTCGTGACAATCAAAAATTATGAAAAAAGTGTGAAATTTGGCAGCTCATGCCACTTTAAATAACAACATTTTTTTAAACAAAAACAGCTATGAACATTAATACTTTGTCAAAACCAAAACATCAATCATCATGCATATCACACTTTGCTTGATCCTTGTCATATGCTTAAGTTTGTGCGGAACACTTTAGCAGATAAAAGTTCCTTATGTATTGACCAAGACCTTATCAAATGGGAATATATTCTTTCCCTCCACAAATTACAACAATGAGAAGGTTTACATCTAGGGAATAAACTTCGTCCAGCTCACATTGATTGGTTCAAAAAAAAAATGTCCGTTAAACTAGCTGCTCAGGTTTTGAGCGAGTCAATGGCAACTTCCATGAAATTCTGTTTAAACGAGGAGTTTCCAGAGTTTGTCAAATGCCAATCCACCATTCAATTCATTCGAGTATTTGACAAGCTTTTTGATATTCTGAACTCCTGAAACAAAAAGATATATTCTGTCATTAAAAGAATCCATAAATGGCCAATCAATTTTGTTAGGAAATAGAAAGACTGGATTTTTAAGGCTTTTACTCTGTATTGATAGTGTAACTGGATTCTACAATGAGC
The DNA here is from genome assembly GCA_963971465.1 of Lepidochitona cinerea. Taxonomy (NCBI): domain Eukaryota; kingdom Metazoa; phylum Mollusca; class Polyplacophora; order Chitonida; family Tonicellidae; genus Lepidochitona; species Lepidochitona cinerea. The sequence goes on from OZ020559.1 coordinate 3,402,091, forward strand.
TTGTTTTGTCTGAAAAATATGGGATGGGAATGCTACAAAGTCTACGCCACTACTGTTGACTTATAACTCTATTAAATGCAAATTGTATTTCTAAGTGCTATAATTATTAGCTCTGACCTGACCATGTCGACGATATTCGATATACTATAGCTCACAGGCACTTTCATCAGATGATATTTGTAGGTCCACTAGTATATATAATATTATATCTATATACTATTACTAATATCATCTGATGGAAGTGCCTGTGCTATAGTATAGTTGTCAGAAGAGAAATGTCAAACTCAAAGAGTGTCAAAATAAATCAATTTGGTTTTCAATCATTTCAATGTGACTTGTTAAATTTTTGGTGTAAGATTTCCATCTACTCACCGTGATTCAGCTCCTATTATGTGTATGGAACGCTGACTAGCGAAGAAAAATTAGAATCTACAGTTCTACATTGTTGTCTTTACTTCCTGTCAACCGTGGTCTGTCTCCTGTGAGCATGTCCAACTTCAACTAAATATAACATTTTACAAATGTTATGAATTAAAATATTCATGTCTAAGGCTTTCTTTCATGAAATGGTTAAAATCCCTCTTTGGTGCAACGGTTGACAATGCCTCTTATCAAAGAAAATGAGTAAAAACCGAAGCGTCTACCAGTTGCGATCTGTGTACTGTGAGTCAATGTTTTGCGTAGACAAAGATGGCGGATAAGCTCCGCCCACCGGCTTCAAAACGTTGTGCGCTGAGTGGCTGTCGTGCCCTCTCCAGTCCATCTATACTCCTTGGTTTAAGCCGAGTTGTTGGTGTGTTCCTTGCTACATTCGTGGTTAGTTTTCTCATTTTTTGAAATATCATACATTTTTAACGCGAACAACAATCTTTCTATCAATTTTAATGATTTTTGTTTCCTGTCGTTTTTTAGATTGAGAGGGAAAAGCTGATATCTAGGCCTATCCTACTAATACCTGTTCGTGTTACAACAACAACAATCAATATAACTTATATATATATATATAAGGGTGAATTTTAATATCATGGATAACATTCTTTTCGGCTTGGGTAAAGTATAGTAGGTAACGTAAAAGTTGCGGTCAGTCAACTCATTGATAAAGTGGCCCCACTGTGCGTAAGGCGTGGCTGCGGTCGATGACTGTTGGCCTTTGGCACTATGCTAGCCCCAGGTGACTATCCTGCCATTCTGTTGTATAGTCACAGATCGGTGCCATTTGGCTCTGTAGGATGGTTCAGAATTTTGGTCTTGTAGCTTTATTAGACCTTTCTATGATTAAATAACATACTTTATTGACTGTTTGGGTGTCCTGCTTGCATTCCCAATGGTAAAAATCCAAATAAAAGTTTAAAAACTCTTTCTATGGTCCATTTTGACCTACGATATCGTTTAAAACAGTTTTGTCAAACAAATATGGCGACCGTTATTTCTGGAGATTGTCACCGTTTCGTATCTCAGACTGAAATTTTACCGTGGAGCGCATGCGTGCGCATGTGTATTGTGCCAAATTTTATACGAAACCACAGTACTTTATACAGAACTAGCGGTCGCCATTTTGTTTTCGTCAGATATGTTTAGGGGTATCGTAGGTCAAAATGGACCATGAAAAGAGTATTTAAACTTTTATTTGGATTTTTACCATTGGGAATGCAAGCAGGACACCCAGACAGTCAATAAAGTATGTTATTTAATCATAGAAAGGTCTAATAAAGCTACAAGACCAAAATTTGGAACCGTCCTACAGAGCCAAATGGCACCGATCTGTGACTATACAACAGAATGGCAGGATAGTCACCTGGGGCTAGCACTATGCCAGCTCTTCAGAGACGGAGGGTCACTACGGTGTGCCCCAATTGTCAACAGCTTTTTTTTATTGACAAAACGTCAAAGACAAACCTAGGATTAGGGACGGGGTTTATTGACAGAATAAGGTTAGGTTTTGGAACCTTTTATTGACAACGCTAAAGACGGACTTAGGGTTAGGGACGGGGTTTATTGACAGAAAAGGGTTAGGTTTAGCCATGTTTATTTACAAAACCAAAGGATCCTCTTGGATTCGTCCAAATACGTCATCGCAGGTCAAAGGGTATATAAATATGAAGTGCGCATGCGTGTATCACAGTTCAGGTAACACATAGAAATTTAATACCTCTAACGCTGTGTTGGAAGTTAGTCTAGTGGAAAGATGCTACGGTCTAATTGAGTGCGCACGTGGTTCTGCGCAGCGTCTGATTGGAAAGGTAGGGGTTCGAGACCCGTTGAGTGCGGAATTAAATAGAAAAAAAAATCTATTAAATAGGGTGTGTTGCAGTGAAGGGAGTTGTCTACCGTAAGACGTTAGGTGGCGCTGTTGTATACAGCTAGAAGATAGGATGAAAGAAACAGTTTACGTCCCCGTATACTACTTTTGTTACTGTCATTATAGACCGTTTAGTCAAGAACCAATGAATGCAAGCCAATTAAAAACTTTCCCACGGTTGCTCCGCCCACATTGGCTCGCCATGTATTCTTTACCATTCCCTTCTTTTCCTTTAGACCTAGAATTATATCCTCGATGTTTCTTATCAAGCAAGTAACCATGTAACTGTTTAGTTTTCGCCTAATTCAACAAGTTAAATCCGACTCGTTATAGGGATTCCACAAGCCAAATAAAAATCGTCAAAATATAACGAAAAAAATCTTGCAATTGAAGCATTATCCCCCGAGGAAATAACAGACCCTGTTAATTGATCCCTTAATATTAAAATTAGCATTAAAATCTAACTTTTATAGTCTATCGAGATCGATTTCCAGTACATGTAATTTGTGTCCACATTTTCACCCACGAAGCTCAGCTTGTCAATGGGAAACCTCTAATTCGAGCTCGGGGAACTACGTACGCATGCAAGGGGAGATAATCGGATAACCCCGCCAATCTTAATTTTACAAAAAAAAGCTGTGACGGGAATGGCTTTTGTTTCTATAATAACTCACTGTTTTTCATACGCTCCCATGTACTTCTGGTAAATGTACGAGTCTCATTTCCATTTAAACTTCGACTGGGTTTTCACTTGAACGACCTATGTGGGATGGTTGCCAGTTACCAACGGAAGGTCGTGGGTTTCCTCCGGGCATACAGCCCGGTTTCCTCCCACAGTAAAACTGACAACACCGCCATATAAGTGAAATAATCTTGAGCGCGGCGTAAAGCACCAAACAATCAATCAATCAATCCATTTAAAACAAAATGCAAATGGTGGCGACGACGGTGTGTTGTAAGTAAAAAATTCTTATTACTAAATCCTACACCTAATTCAGTTTCTTTCTCGATTCTGAAAAGCGCAAACGCTAATTTGTCTTTTTGGGAACCCACTTCAAGTCTTAATTTCTCAGACTGAAACAAGGAGAAACGGTACGAAAAGTTAACAGTTTAGTCAAGTTTGACAAGATCGAGCGAAAATCAGGAAGTTTCACACCATTTTTGTAGTGTTTATGGAATTCCATTTCGGCATTCGAGAATAAGATTTCGTTACCGGAAGTAAGGCCGGTGTCCGATAAGTCCATTTGAATTCAGTCTAACATTCAGAGGTGCGCACAACAGACATGGAATTGCTATCTCCATTCCGGTGGTCGTCGGAATTTCACTTTAATAGTACTTTTATAGTACCAGGGTACTTAATAGTGCTTTTTTATTTCAGTTGAATAGTGTAAATGGTAACTGAAGTGTGTTGAAATCCACAGTGAATGGCATCACAATGTCAACCATTACTAGTTCCAGCCAATCAGATATCAGCAAAATTCCCGAAAGGTACAGTCTCTTTTTCTCGGTGTTTATCTTTGGTGTGATCAGGGGATTTCCATGGCTCCCAAAATGTTGGGGTTCATTAGACCCCCATCAAATAAAAAGTATGGTCCCATATACATTAGGTGGCGTCCAATTAGTGTTTAAATATGCATTATTGTATAATATTTTGCTATTTATTTGCATCCAATGGGACCCTTCTCATTGCAATTTTGGGGTCCAAGTGACCCCAAATGAGGGTCAGAGAAGCAGGCTTTAAGGGTCCAGTAAATCCCTGTGTGATTATAGATTGGTACAGTTGTATGTTAATTAAGAAATAAATGATGTACTGGTAAGCTATGGATAGCTGAATAAAGGGTCTTTTTAGCCTCAGATCCTTTATTTAGCAAGACATTGCTTTACCATACATTCATCCAGGATGCGAAAATAGGGTGTCCAAAATAGCTATTTTTGCACATTCTCCACAAAATTGGGTGTCCATTTTGACCTATGTATGTCCAACATGTTAAATTGCTGCATTATTGGGTATCCAAATGAGATGAATTTTGACCACAGGGTGTCCAAAAAGACATGTGGACACCTCTCTGGATGAACCCTTGTTGCTTTAATACTAGGCTGTCATTTATTTTCTATTCTAATACACAGCATATACATGTACAAATCTAATCAACTTTGGCGTGGAAAATGTAAAGGTTTCAATGAGGAATCAAGCCATTCCGACCTTCACAGCCATTTTGTTAGACTTGTCCTAGAATAACCAATTGAACCAGTTTTGCAATAATTCATATATCTGAAGAAATCTTAAGGCCCGTTCTCACTGTGCGATTTGTCGTACCGACTTGTAGGATGGGATTAAAATGGATGCATCTCTGGTCAATCATATTGACCAATTAAAAGCATCCATTTTAATCCCATCCTACAAGTCGGTACGACTAATCGCACAGTGAGAACGGGCCTTTATATGGGTGATATCAATAAGGGGGCACCATAATTCCAGACCGTTATCTCACAGTCATTCACACACTGTCAGATACCAAATGACGGGCTAATTTTAGATGTGATCAAACACCCCCAAGGGATAAGAAATGATTAAGGCGTCACCACAAAGTAAGTTATTTGAAAACAACACAAGCTTTCGACACCTATACTTCGTGGTGACGCCTTAGTAATTTCTCATTAGTATGTTACCCATGTTTCAAACATTTCTTAGACCCCAAAGTGGTTAAAACCTGCAGGGGTACTTTATTGTCTTAGATAATGGGTCTCTGTTTTCTCTATCTCTATATTGTTTAACGTTTTGAAGGTCAGCCATTCCATTAGAAAGGGACACCCAAGCAATTTTTTGAAAAGCAAAGTGCTGCAGAATTTTTTATATTTTTCTATACTTAAATGTGTCATGTTAAATTGTGCAAAATATTGTTACATTTTACGCACCCATATTCAATGTAGAGGCCTTTAAACATGACTGTTTACGTGAACACATAACTTCGTGAAATTACATATTTTTGTAAAATTGCAATTTTGCTTAAAACATTTCTTTATTAAGATTATTCTGATGCACCTAAACTTAGACCATTGTGTAGCCTATTGCAACACAGCACAATTAAACTCTCAGTTGAGCTCAATTACTCCAGCTAGTTTAAACCAAACACCCTCGTTTTAGTGAGGATCAGTGAGTTTTTAATGAGGAGAAGAATAAGCTTGTTACAAATTAAATTTGTAGCTCTAATTGATCTATCAAGTGATCCACGAGATGTTAAATTTTAGAGTGACGCTGTGTTGTTAGATGGATATACACGTAGGCCCACATATTGGTATTTACTATGACAACTTGTTCTTGACCTTTGAAGACATTATCTTGTATTTTAGCGACGTGGGGTTTAGTTTCTCTATATTCTGTTACATGTATAGTCTAAAATTTGAAGGCTTACAACAAAGTTGAACGAATGAATCGATATGTATAAAAATGGCTACATGTAGATTATAGATGTCAGTGTAGTTGAGTTTTTCAAACCTTGAAAAAGTTCTGTTGGTAAAGAAAAGATGGAAGACTTACATATAGAATACAGAAACTAATCATGATGCAAGGTCTTTTGAGGCACAGACATGTTTCCTAACCTGGGCCAAAAGACAACACCAGGGCTAGAAAATAGATAAATGCATTTGGGGGAGGGGTCGACCACGGATCAGAATCAACGATCAAATGACTGGTAAACTACTGTAAATTTCACATGCAATGTTAAGCAATATTAAATATGTTGTGGCATTGCTAGTAACAATATTTTTTAGATATATTACCAATGTTCAAAGCGACTGACTCACTGAAAACTGGGTCTTAAACAAGCTTATATCATGCGCACATGTATAATGGAATATTGAAATATTCAGTAAATCTCATTTCCCCTGTCATTATTTAACTATTTTGATAGTTTTGATTGCAATTCTAATTAGATCTATAATGTTGTCAAAGTTAGGTTCCCTTTTTACCTTTGGTATGTTGATATTTAGAGTCATTCACAGTTTACAGCGGTAAAATTAGATTTTTTACATTAACTAGTCTAACTAGTCAAAATTTATTAGCTTAGAAATGTCATGAGCTAATCTCAATTTCTGTCTGTTCCCTTAACATCAGAAAGTAAATAGTTTATTTTGTATTTCTACTTCCAAATAGCTATATTTCCACTCTAATATGAGACCTGTCACAGGAGTCACATTTTAACTGTCACAGGAGTCACGTCAGGGACTGATCCAGGGCCATTTTGATACCGGTATACCGGTTTGGGCGCCCAAACTCGGGGGAAAAAAATCCGCCCAAACTCAAGGAAAAAAAAAAAAAATTCAATTATTTGGGCGAAAAAAACTTTTTTTTTCTCAAATTATTTGGGCGGAAAAAATTCCTGAAGTTAAAACAAATGTTCAGTTTATAATATATTGAAAAACGTTACGTTTTAGACAAATGATTTTTGTTTTACCTCGTCACAGTGTAGGCCCTACGTCACAATGAGGTACGTCGCTACGAAATCGCGTGAAAGAACACCATCTATACTTCAATCTACTCTCTTTGGTTTACCCACTGACCTATATAAATGATAGGTCAGTGGGTTTACCACTGAACAGTGTTTGGTACCCTGCCCTACAGAACTAACCAGCGCTCTGTTCAACGACACGTGGGGGTTTAAGACTGACGGCGCATGTCATGCGTCATTGCCTCATAGAGGGGGAACTGTATTGTGCTCAATTCTATTGCATTGTGCGAACCACATGGCTTGACTAAAAGTCGTCTGCTAGACCTCACAAAACTCATTGGCAGACAGTCTATATTTGACCACTAATTAGTTAATTGACGTTTATCCACATTTGTCACCGACATCTCTATATATCTATCAACTTATTATCCTGTATATACATTGAAGAGTGAACTATTGTAGCCTCTAGGAAACGTCTTCGTGGACGATTTGAGTCACTCAGCCACGGCTCGACTCGGAGTCGAACGTTGACTTCTCTTATATGTACGCTTTCATAGCGACCACCATAGAACACTATCAGAAAGTGGGGCTGCTTGTAAACGGATCGCAAATTTGATATGTGAAATTTATTTCTACGGTTGGTGGCTGGCTGGACAAGAAAAACGTTTCTTCGGTAGATAGTGGCCGTTATCTGAAAACTCAAAACCATCTTTCTTCAAGGAGGCCGCACATTAACGCTACTTACCGGAGCTACATAGTAGCCTACATGTACATGCACACAGGCCAGTCAGTGATATCGCTTGTTTGAGTCCTGTACGCAATTAAAATTTACAAAATCCAAAACGATTGTACACATGTTACTAAGATGCATTTAGTGTTTGTTTACAAATCAAAAGATAATGTATATCTGTCAAAATTAGCCCGTGAAAAGTGAAGAATGGGTGACGTATCACTCGTCTGATGAGTAAAAATTTACACATGACGAAAGTCAGTTTAAAAATTAATGTCAAAAAATGTCCCGATTCGTTCAGAAATTAGTAAACTCTGATAAAAAAAATCTTCATGCACGATTTGACATAAATATATGATTGAATAAAAACATTTCAGTTACTTTATTGGTAAATAGCATTTACAATTGCGAAGTCAGTTGCTGTACATAGCTGCATGTATGCAAATTCGATCGGCAAAATAGTGATTGTACGTTGCCGTGTATTTCACTTCATTTTGAAATATTCCTTCCTTTCACACTCCGAATAATACAATATGGATCTTCTTAAGTGTCTTAGGACTGTACGGTGGGAAAAAATTGTAAAAATAAGTCTATGGTAACCATGGAAAAGGGAAATTCGCCGTCCATTTAGTGTATTTGCCAATTTTATTTTGTTTTCTCCTCCTTTAAGAATGATAATGGATTTAAAACAGATGACCACAAATAATGCTGTAAATATGAAAAGACACCCAAATTGCACGCGAAAAACATGGTGATGAAGAGGTAGCCTACAAATGACCGACACAAAACCGTTTTCAGTTACAAAGTGAAATTTATTCTGCAATGTCAACATTATTATCAGAGGGACGAGAACTGTTGCAGGATGGTACATCAAGCCATGTTATTGCAAGATATTTTGTATGTCATCATAACAGTCTACCATTGTCAGATTTGCCAACAGTAATAACAAGCGTATGCGAAAGGAGCTTTACTGTTTCCCTGTGTCGCTTGATTGTTTGTTTTCTTATTATTCACTAGTGAACGAAGGGGTGTAATCTTTACGCCAATAGGACAATTTATGCTTTGGGAACCAGATCGCTCATATAGTACTACACGCACTTGTAGCATGGTTGCAGCGTTTTTCTTTTGATGAGCAGTCTTCGACAAATCCGATACCCAGTGGACAGATAGCGGGCGGGGCTTAAGCGTTGAATAACTTCCCGATTTTGGAAGTTGTTGTATGGCTCTCTTGACTGGGTATCAGAGAGTAAACACGTGATAGTTGATTGACAACGTCAATCAATTATACCGTGATACAAGCACGTTATTCAGCGCATGCGAGATGAAAGATATCCATGGTTTTCCTTTGAATGAGATTTGTTGGATCGTGTCTTATTTTAAAAAAAAATAGTTAATTTTTTGGGACACTGTTGCTGTCAAGGAAATCCTCACACACTCATTAATTTCACCGGTCACAGTGTTGGCGTAGCTCCAGCCACCAGACCTTCAGCTCACAAATAGATGGTTGCTGGCTTCGCATGTGGTGCTGATCAGACATCGCCGTTACGCGGTGATTCGACGTAACCGACAGACATAGCATACACCATGTGCCATCGGCACCTTTGAATAAATAACAAAACAAAACAGCAATATAATGACTTCAGTTTGGTAATTCTCAAAGCAGCTGCCCATGTACGACATGTAGTCTAAATGCAGATCAGCCGATGTGTTTTTATTTAAGTTTGAGATGGGAGTCGCTTATGGACATTACGTCATTGACGGCCTACCGGTATCCCCAAATTTTTCCTGGATCAGTCCCTGCACGTTTTGGGGTTCCACCACACAGCTTATCTTTAAAGTTCATGTTATTAAATTAGTGCATTTAGCAATCCCACACTGTGGAGAATAACAACATAAAAAAGAAAAAACATTTAGAATGAAAAAATGATACAAAACTGGAGACAACTGTCCTTTGTCAAGGTACATTTATTCCTGTGCGTCACAGGAGTCACGCTACCTTTTGCTGGTATTTCCTATTAAGATAGTAATTAATCCAAGAAATGTTTGTTTTAGATTACAGAGGGTGTCATGGGCTTTCAATGAGGGTATTATTTCTAAAATCATTTTCTAAATTTTCGAAGCTGTGAGGATTTTAGTTTCTAACTGTCACGGGAGTCACTAATGGAATGGCTGAGGTGTACATTGGAATAGATATTCAATAATATGTCAGATACCTGATATTGTCACATCAGCCATTCCATTAGTGACTCCCGTGACATTTAGAAACTAAAATGTTCACAGCTTCCAAAATTTAGAAAATTATTTAAGAAATAATACCCTCATTAAAAGCCCAAGACACCCTCTTTAATCTAAAACAAACATTTCTTGAATTAATTACTATCTTAATAGGAAATACCAGCAAAAGGTAGCGTGACTCCTGTGACGCACAGGAATAAATGTACCTTGACAAAGGACAGTTGTCTCTAGTTTTGTATCATTTTTTAATTCTAAATGTTTTTTCTTTTTAATGTTGTTATTCTCCACAGTGTGAGATTGCTAAATGCACTAATTTAATAACATGAACTTAAAAGATAAGCTGTGTGGTGGAACCCAAAAACGTGACTCCTGTGACAGTGAAAATGTGACTCCTGTGACAGGTCTCATATTAGAGTGGAAATATAGCTATTTGGAAGTAGAAATACAAAATAAACTATTTACTTTCTGATGTTAAGGGAACAGACAGAAATTGAGATTAGCTCATGACATTTCTAAGCTAATAAATTTTGTTAAAGACTAGTTTATGTAAAAAATCTAATTTTACCGCTGTTAACTGTGAATGACTCTAAATATCAACATACCAAAGGTAAAAAGGGAACCTAACTTTGACAACATTATAGATCTAATTAGAATTGCAATCAAAACTATCAAAATAGTTAAATAATGACAGGTGAAATGAGATTTACTGAATATTTCAATATTCCATTATACATGTGCGCATGATATAAGCTTGTTTAAGACCCAGTTTTCAGTGAGTCCGTCGCTTTCAACATTGGTAGTGTATCTAAAAAAATATTGTTACTAGCAATGCCACAACATATTTAATATTGCTTAACATTGCATGTGAAATTTACAGTAGTTTACCAGTCATTTGATCGCTGATTCTGATCCGTGGTCGACCTCTCCCCCAAATGCATTTATCTAATTTCTAGCCCTGGTGTTGTCTTTTGGCCCAGGTTAAGAAAACATTATACTTCAAACATGTCTGTGCCTCAAAAGAGCTTGCATCATAATTGTACTGATTAGTTTCTGTCTTCTACATGTAAGTCTTCCATCTTTTCTTTACCAACAGAACTTTTTCAAGGTTTGAAAAACTTAACTACACTGACATCTATAATCTACATGTAGCCATTTTTAGATCGATGCATTCGTTCAACTTTGTCGTAAGCCTTCAAATTTTAGACTATACATGTAACAGAATATAGAGAAACTAAACCCCACGTCACTAAAATACAAGATAATGTCTTCAAAGGTCAAGAACAAGTTATAGTTAATACCAATATGTGGGCCTAATACGTGTATATCCATCTAACAACACAGTGTCACTCTTCTAGTGGATCACTTGATAGATCAAGAGCTACAAATTTAATTTGTAACAAGCTTATTCTTTAAAATCTCTATTATTATTGATGCTAGGCTGGACAAAAAATGATGATTTATTAATCTAAATGGCCAAAACATCAAATTGTGACTCCCGTGACAGAAAATTGTGACTCTCGTGACAGACCTATATGGTGAAATCCCTACAGCAAAAAAAACTCTAAATGAGATATGACCCTTGTTTCACATTCTGTTCAGAGCGAATGTGAATTTAGGATAAAAAAAAGATGACATGGTATCAGTTATTTCAGTGTTAATAACAACTATACCTTGTTCTGTGACTCCTGTGACACTAAAACGAGGTTGTTTGGTTTAAACTAGCTCGAGTAATTGAGCTCAACTGAGAGTTTAATGGTGCTGTGTTGCAATAGGCTACACAATGGTCTAAGTTTAGGTGCATCAGAATAATCTTAATAACGAAATGTTTTAAGCAAAATTGCAATTTTGCAAAAATATGTAATTTCACAAAGATATCTGTTCACGTAAACAGTCCTGTTTAAGGGCCTCTACATTGAATATGGGTGGATAAAATCTAACAATATTTTCCACAATTTAACATGACACATTTAAGTATAGAAAAATATAAAAAATTCTGCAGTACTTTGCTTTTCAAAAAATTGCTTGGGTGTCCCGTTCTAATGGAATGGCTGACATGATGATTGATATTTTTTATTTTTCAGGAAAGTCGTCCCAATTGATGTGAAACTGGAGAACCGATTAAATATTAAAGACTTAGAGGCTCTCCAGGAAGCGTTTATGGTAAGTAGACATCATTGTGTTAACTGGGTGAATATACAGGTAGTGCCAACTCTGTGGTCAAAGTATTACACAGAGAAATCTGTCTGGACAAATATCAAAACATACAATGTACATACGAGAACAGGTCGTTCAGATCATTTTACAATCAAACGATGACGGCTACCAACACCCCACAACTCTCGAGTCCGTCATCTGTAAACGTCAACCAACAGCCTTCAATGATCGACCCGCAACTCTCGAGTCCCAAACAAAATCTTGTACTGGAACACTGTACTATATATGGTAATGGCATTACAATATAACCGTATGTCAGACATCAGGGCATACTCTACACGTTTGAGCGCCCAAACTGCAGAAGCCCAAACCCCATATATAGAGTTCAAAATCATCCTAGATTAGGCCCAGGACACATATTGTCCCCCAATAAACTGACCAGTGGTTATGGAAAAAAATAATATTGTTGTGAACAAAGTTGAAATGCAAGCTGAAAGCTGACTGGTTTCTTAACAATCATTGCCAGATTCTAATTTTGTTTATGGGTTTATCCGTAAGTAAAAGCAGTGGCCTCCGTGGCTCAGTAGGTAGAGCGTTGGATGCTCAATCTGAACAGCCTTCCACCAATGGGTCACAGGTTCAAATCCCACTCAGTCGAAAAACAAAATTGGACATTTTTCTGACTGGGTTTTCACTCGAACGACCTACATTGTATGTGGGATGGTTGCCAGTTACACTGAAAGGTTGTGGGTTTCCTCTGGGCATAGAGCCCGATTTTCTCCCACAATAAAAATGGCAACGTAAGAACATGCCGGCAATGCTGATTGTATGAAGTGACCACTCTTGTCAATCTACTCTCTTTGGTAAAACACCAAACAATCAAAGTAAATGTATTAATGATTCTATATGACTGTTCAAAATATTTTTTTTTACAAATATCTGAAACTATAAAGTTATTAAAGGATGTACTACTCAGCTGCAGTCCCTGAGCCATCACTTCATTCTGGGATGCAGTTGTTTGAGTACAGTTATTTGGCTTGCTCCTGTTCATCATGTCTATACGGCCAAGCTCCTGTCAGTCATCAAAATAATGAAATATCATGGGTTTAGTTTATTACAACAACTATTACTTATGATGGGGCATCGTATAAAGGCCTAAATGATATACATGTACCCCTTTTTATACGCCCGACTTAAAAAAAGTCGGTCGTATTATGGTATCACCAGCGCCGTCCGTCCGTCCGTCCGTCCGTCCGGCAGTCCGTCCGTCCGTCCGTCCGTCCGGCCGTCCGTCCCGGATTCCCTTCCGCTCCATAACTTGAAGAGTTTTGATCTAATCTTTACAATTCTTTCACAACATATACCTTGTGGGTAGAAGGTGTGTCATGGACCTTTTATGACATCGTCGATTGCATAATGTGGCTTCTACATTGGATTATGTAGTATTCTGTCTTAATCTATATCTTCGTTCCCTTCCGCTCCATAACTTGAAGAGTTTTGATCCGATCTGTACAATTTTTTTTACAACATATACTTTATGGGTAGAAGGTGTGTCATGAACCATTAAGAACATTGTCCATTGCATAATATGGATTCTACATTGGATTATGTAATACTCTGTCTTAGTCTATATCTTCGTTCCCTTCCGCTCTATAACTTGAAGAGTTTTGATCCGATCTTTATAGTTTTTTTTACAACATATAGTTTAGGGGTAGAAGGTGTGTCATGAACCATTTAGGACATTGTCGATTGCATAATATGACTTCTACATTGGATTATATAATATTCTGTCTTAGTCTATATCTTTGTTCCCTTTCGCTCCATAACTTCAAGAGTTTTGATCCGATCTTGACAATTTTTTCAGAGTATATACCTTATGGGCAGACGGTGTGTCATGTACCATTTCTGACTTCACCCGTTGCATAATATGGCAATTATATAGGATTATGTAATATTCCTTTCCGCTCCATAACTTCTAAAGTTTTGATCCGATCTTCACCATTTTTTTCAGAGTATATACCTTATGGGCAGACAGTGTTTCACATACCAATTCTGACATTACATGTTACATAATATGGCAGCCATATTGGATTATGTAATATTCCCTTTCGGCTCCAGAACTTCTTTTGTTTTGATATAATCTCTCCAATTCTTTTAGAGTATATATACCTTATACATGTAGGTAGATGGTGTGTCGCATACCAAATACGATTTGGGTCCACATATTTTTTTTGTGTTTTCAAGAGGTTTTTTTTATCAGAAATGTGTACCTGATGTTTAATATATATACAATGTACATGTATATATATCAATATATATCAATGCTTTTTTTAGTACACTTGGTCCAGAGTAATACTGGAAGCCAGTTAATTTATACATTCTGAGACTGTTTTCTTGGATAGTTTAAATTGCACTACAATAACAAAAAAATAAAAATCTTCACAGCTTTATTGCCCATCTGGTATTTATCAGAGTGGCTGTTTAAATAGAGATAAGGGGACATCCCTGAAGTTGACACACATGGTTTGTATATTTACACACCATTGTATCAGTGGTCAGCCTGAAGTTTGTTTGCTCTGTACTAAAACTATAACAGCCAAGTCCAATAGAACAGTGTCCAAGTCAAAACTGTTAAAAGAACTTTAAGCTATTGCATAGATTGCTCCTTCCCAATTATGGAACATAATAGCAATGCCAAAACAGCCACAATATTTCAGTTTTTGTAATTAAAATGTAATTGAATTTACATATGTGTACTATAAACGTATTGGTATTTAGTTGCAGCTTCATCAAATTCAGAAAAGAAAAACTTCTAATGTGAACAAGAAATTTCAATTGATGAAATTAAAACCAATGTTATATTAAATGTAAAGTTGTTAATCGTAGCGGTTCGACTTTGCCACGGCGGGCGTATGTTGAGTTTACTAAAACTCTTGTTAACACAATTAGAAACTTGTCTGCATGGTTATTTAGACAGGAAGATTTTCCCTGTACCTGCATGTGTGTTTTCGTTTTCATGAATATCATGGGTTTAGTTTATTACAACGTATGATGGGGTATAAAGGTCTAAATGATATACATGTACCTGAAAACTTGTCTCCATGGTTATTAATACAAGACGATTTTCCCTGTACCTGTGTGTTATTGTTTTCCTGAATATCATGGGTTTAGTTTATTACAACAACTTATGATTGGGTATAAAGGTCTAAATGATATACCCTGTTTTAACACAATTTAAAACTTGTCTGCATGGTTATTTAGACAACAAGATTTTCCCTGTGCCCGTGTGTTTTAGTTTTCATGAATATGTACATGTATCTATTTCCCAGGGTAATAAATGTGCTGACTGTATAGGAAAGGTATGGCATTCTTCACAGGCCATATAATTACTGCTTTTATACTTTAATTGCTACATGTATGTGTATTTGTAGAATATACATGTACTTCGTACCTGTAGTGTGTAGTGTAATTTAGCTGACATTAATTGGACTGTATGTTATGTATCTGGTGTCCTACTTTTTATCTGATACTGGTCCACAGAACTCACTGGTATCCTACTTTTTATCTGATGCTAGCCCACAGAACTCACTGGTATCCTAATTTTTATCTGATACACTGTACTTGTCCACAGAACTCACTGGTGTCCTACTTTTTATCTGATATTGGTCCACAGAACTCACTGGTATCCTACTTTTTATCTGATACTGGTCCACAGAACTCACTGGTGTTCTACTTTTTATCTGATACTGGTCCACAGAACTCACTGGTGCTCTACTTTTTATCTGATACTGGTCCACAGAACTCACTGTCCTTGATGGCTCAGTCCACAGAATGATAGTCTTTCAGTCTGATCCGAAACTTCCGGGTGCCTCTCATTGAAGGGTCGTTGGTTTAGTTCTAATTTTTTTCTTCAAATTTCACCTAAATGTATGTTGGAGATTTTACAAAGCGCTGTGTAGTGAAATAATGTTCTGTGACACTAAAGGCACCAATCAATCAATCAGTCTATCAATCAATCAATTGACAAAAGACACCATGATATTGTGAGAGAGAATAGACAGTATAATCCAGGGGCTTGTTTCACAAAGCAGTCGCATCGCAAATGAGCCCTAGTTGCCAATGGATACCATAGTGTAGAGATACAATGTCATGGCAACTGCGAATGATTGTACTGTGCGACAGCTTCGTGAAACGGCCCCCAGGTCGATATATACATTGTACATGCTTTCATAAGACATATATATACAATATATATCTTCAGTAGTAAGTAGTTTTTATAGATGGCATATTTTAAAAAGGTACAAGCTAAAATTGAACAAATATAAAAATAGCTTTCAGAGAATGTGTTTGTTCCAAGGTAATTATTCTACCTTAGATGTTAACATATAAGCACATGTTATTTTATTACTATTTATTTGTTCATCATTTAAACGACAATTGTATTTTCAGAAATGCTCAAAACTGCTCTTTAACATGGGTTCCATACTAATGAAAAAAAATTAAGGCGTCACCACGTAGTTAGTTGTGAATAACATACATGTAATCTTGCGACACCTTTGGGAAGAAAAAAGACCTTAGTTTAAAGTTTTATTTTTCTTTCTGTTTTGTTTTGCGATTCCATTCATACAGAAGTTTTTTTGTTTTTTTCACAGAAGCATAATGCAATTTTTGCCGCTCAAAAGGTATTTTTTTGGATTTGACTGTCACTTTGATTGAATTAGAAATAATTTGTTAAAATATGACTATTAATTTGTTACTTCATTAATATAACTTATATTTTTGTAATTGTAAAATTTAATTTGTAAGGCACATTCTACTAGGGGAAGTTCTCGACATAATTATATCCTCTAATGCATGTGTGACCTCGGTAGTGCAGTGAGTAAGAGTGATCGTCCCTCTGTCCCACACATACCTTGGTAGTCCAGTGGGTTTGTGATCGTACTTCAGTCCCACACATACCTTGTTGGTCCAGTGGACTAGCGTGATCGTCCCTCAGTCCCACACTGATCTCGGTGGTCCAGTGGGCTAGCGTGATCATCCCTCAGTCCCACACTGATCTCGGTGGTCCAGTGGACTAGCGTGATCCTCCCTCAGTCCCACACAGGCCTCGGTGGTCCAGTGGGCTAGCGTGATCATCCCTCAGTCCCACACAGGCCTCGGTGGTCCAGTGGGCTAGCGTGATCATCCCTCAGTCCCACACTGATCTCGGTGGTCCAGTGGACTAGCGTGATCCTCCCTCAGTCCCACACAGGCCTCGGTGGTCCAGTGGGCTAGCGTGATCATCCCTCAGTCCCACACTGATCTCGGTGGTCCAGTGGGATAGTGATCGTTCTTCTGTCCCACACAGACCTTGTTGGTCCAGTGGGCTAGCGTGATCATCCCTCAGTTCCACACAGGCCTCTGTGGTCCAGTGGGTTAGAGTGATCGTCCCTCAGTTCCACACAGGCCTCTGTGGTCCAGTGGGCTAGCGTGATCCTCCCTCAGTCCCACACAGGCCTCGGTGGTCCAGTGGGCTAGCGTGATCCTCCCTCAGTCCCACACAGGCCTCGGTGGTCCAGTGGGCTAGCGTGATCATCCCTCAGTCCCACACAGGCCTCGGTGGTCCAGTGGGCTAGCGTGATCATCCCTCAGTCCCACACAGGCCTCGGTGGTCCAGTGGGCTAGCGTGATCATTCCTCAGTCCCATCTCGGTGGTTCAGTGGGATAGTGATCTTCCCTCAATCCCACACAGGCATCGGTGGTCCAGTGGGTTAGAGTGATCGTCCCTCAGTCCCACACTGACCTTCCATCGATGCGGGGCGGGTTTGAATCACACTCCGATCAAATAAAAATTTGACAATTTCTGTTAAAATTAATTTTTCACTCTGTCGCCGAATGTGGAAAAGTTGCCAGGTACTCGCCACAGGTAACGCAGGCAATGCTGCCATATAAGTGTAATAATCTTGAGTGCTGCGTGGAACATCAATCAATCAATCAATCTAATTGGTGAAATACATACTGTACTCTTTTGCAGCATAAAGCAGCAATAAATCAACCAATTGATTGATATGTGAACACACCTAAGTATGATATATACCTTGTAGACCTCATACTAGTATTTTATTTGGGTATTCGTGCTGGCTGGAAATTAAAGGAAGGCCACAGAGGCCTCTTGGCCCTCTTTGTTTCTCCTGGTTTTTTGATAAGACCAAACTGGCTTTGAAATTCTGTTTCCCAGAATATGACAAGGCCTATAGATATATGTTATTAAATGACTCTATCATTCAGGGATTTACCCGACCCTTAAAACCTGCATCTCTGACCCTAATTTTCTCACTTGGACCCCAAAATTGCAATGATAAGGGTCCCATCGGATACAAATACATTGTAAATAGCAAAATGTTATACAATAATGCATATTTAAACACTATTTGGACCCCACCTAATGTATATGGGACCCTACTTTTTATCTGATGGGGGTCCAATAAACCCCAACATAATGCATATTTAAGCACTATTTGGACCCCACCTAATGTATTTTATGGGGCCCTACTTTTATCTGATGGGGGTCCAATGAACCCCAACATTTTGGGAGCCAGAGAAAACCCATGTTTTATTTCACACATAATATGAATGTAAGTTTGTGATATAGGCTGCTGTGAGGTGGATGAAATGCACACATATCAAAGTCTTCAAGGTGATGTATATTACCGTTTGTTAGTGGATATTGTAGATTTCGCCATGCTTTTACACAACTGGACAGACGTTAGCTGCCTTTTTAATATGCTTATTTATATGAGAGATCTGCTGTAGACATACTGATCATTTAGGTTGGAGAATCGATCCAGTTTCATCAGAAACCTGTAAATCAAAACTGGTTTTCGAACATCTGCCTTTTTAATATGCTTATTTATATGACATTTGCTGTAGAGACACTGATTTAGGTTGGAAAATCAATCCAGATTCATCAGAAACCTTTCAGTCAAAACTGGTTTTAGTGTAGTTTATTATAACTTTATTTAACCAGTAATTGCAATTATTATCATTGATAGAAGTGAATTATTCCTGTAACTCACAATGTATTCATAGACATGATGAGAATAGAAACTGGTCAAAAACTAAATGACCAATTATTCTGCCCACAAATATGAATCAATCAAAAATAAAATGACAGATTGTTCTGCTAATAAATGTGAAGCCAGTCAAGAAAAAAATGACAGATTGTTCTGCTAATAAATGTGAAGCCAGGCAAGAACAAAATGACAGATTGTTCTGCTTATAAATGTGAAGCCAGGCAAGAACAAAATGACAGATTGTTCTGCTTATAAATGTGAAGCCAGGCAAAAACAAAATGACAGATTGTTCTGCTTATAAATGTGAAGCCAGGCAAAAACAAAATGACAGATTGTTCTGCTTATAAATGTGAAGCCAGGCAAAAACAAAATGACAAATTGTTCTGCTAATAAATGTGAAGCCAGGCAAAAACAAAATGACAAATTGTTCTGCTAATAAATGTGAAGCCAGGCAAAAACAAAATGACAAATTGTTCTGCTAATAAATGTGAAGCCAGGCAAAAACAAAATGACAAATTGTTCTGCTAATAAATGTGAAGCCAGGCAAAGACAAAATGACAGATTGTTCTGCTTATAAATGTGAAGCCAGTCAAGAAAAAAATGACAGATTGTTCTGCTAATAAATGTGAAGCCAGGCAAAAACAAAATGACAGATTGTTCTGCTAATAAATGTGAAGCCAGGCAAAAACAAAATGACAGATTGTTCTGCTAATAAATGTGAAGCCAGGCAAAAACAAAATGACAAATTGTTCTGCTAATAAATGTGAAGCCAGTCAAGAACAAAATGACAAATTGTTCTGCTTATGATATGACAGAGCTCTCTCCTTATTGAAACATTGGATTTTTGTTCTACTTACGATTTAAAGAACAAAATGACAAATTGTTCTAGTTATACTCGGAAGAGTTGCCAGGTACTCGCCCAAGGTCAGGGGTTTCCTCCGAGCAATGAGCCCGGTTTCCTGCCTGACTAAACCTGGCAACGCCGCCATATAAGTGAAATAATCTTGAGTACGTAGTAAAACAACAAATCAATCAAGTCTACTTCTACTGAGAAAGCAGACCCAATGCAAAGAGAACTGTTTTCTTGGCCAGTAGGGTTTCTTCAGAAGTTCAACTATGTGGGATGGTTGCCAGTTAACAACGGTAGGTCGTGGGTTTCCTCCGGAAATAGAGCCCGGTTTCCTCCCACAATAAAACTGGCAACGCCGCCATATAATTGAAATAAACTTGAGCGCGACATAAAACACCAATCAATCAATCAATCAGAACTTCAACGTATCAACCTATCGCTTAGATATTTCAACGAATTGCTGCCATATTTATCATTGCTTGCTTAATAGTAATTTAGAAGTCTAGTACGTAATTATAAAAACATGACTATATAGGTAATAATTATAGTGGTTTATTTCAAGTTCCAAAGGTCTTTCTTAATCTGGGTAATCTGGTGGACTCGATTGGAACATTTATTCACTGAATTTCCATATTTATGTAGTGTAGTGTTACATTTTTATATACAGTACATGTACATGTATAAACATCCTTTTCAAAGGTTTAGTCACAAATAGATTACATTTTAGTTTAAACTTTTAACATAGTAAGTTGGTCGCAATGGGATACCGGCAGGATTCAGGGGCCGCCAGGTGGCGCTCGCGTAAACTAGGACATGCACTATGTAGGCCAGTCCCTGTTTGTTTGCTTTTACCTTGCCTGTGGTTTGTCATTGTATAAATTATGCCAGCTCACTGTCAATATGTAGGCATCGTTGCAGTATTTTGTTATTCCAAACAGGACACCGGCAACATGCTTGCAATGGGCAGAAGGCCCTTGGCCGACAGCACACTCACATTGAGTCTCTTGTATCACCCCATTGTTGTCTAAGGCAATGTCAACTTTATAGCTTGTTGACTTCTTCATTTCAGCCCATACCACTGATGTTACAAATGTAGTCCCATTTTCATCTGCTGACCGTACACATCTAAGATACCTGAAAATTAAAGTACAATTTAATTTTAATTTTAAATGATAAGCCTTAGATCTTTCAAGCAGATATTTAAATGGCAAAATACAAACAAAACATAGAATAATATATTCAGTCTTTATATATTAATGATTTAAATTACCTTTGCTGATAGAGCAATTTTATCTTCTCATCCAAAGTTCGGTCACATGTGGCAAAGAAATCGTCAACTCTTTGTTGGGTCACACTGGGGAAGTTTTGCCTGTTGTCTGCGTGTAGGTCTCTGTATTTATTTGCCTCTGGCAATCTCATATGAAATTCAGGCACAGGATCAATTTTCTGACGATTTCGATCGTCAAACAGAAGCCTAAAAGGATAAAAACAACAAATATGAAGAAGCGCAAGTGAGCAAGTCGGTAACGACAACAACAACATAGCAACATCGTGCATGCATTTATTTCACAAGAGCTACGTTTTTTTATTTCCAGAATCATATATAGAATTTAGGTTCGGAATTAAACTGACAAGTGTTTCAAAGAAATTAAAACCATTTAATGCGAGATATTGTTCGACATGAACCATTGTCAACTTACAGTTTAACACATCGATCAAAACCGCATATGCCATTGATTGGCATTACGGCAGAAACCATGGATGGTTCGTTTGAACAAAAAGAGAGAAAAATAACATACACATACCGTTCAATCAAGTCTTTCTTTTTGCCAGTTCCTTTAAGTTTTCGTTGGCGCAGAATTCCTTTAAGTTCCAATAAAGTCTTATTACAGTATTTACCGTCATCGTCCATCGTGCATCAACTTGTCATAAAGTGACAGATCTGCATCATGGGTGTCCTAGTTTACCGCAGCGCCGCCCAGCGGATTAGTTCCGCCGGTATCCCATTGATCAAAAGTGTTTTATGCTATTGATTTGGTATGAGCTGCGAAAACAAAGAGAGTAGATTGACAAGAGTGGTCATTTCGTCCAATCGCATTGCCGGCATGTTCTTCTGGCCCCCTAGCCTAGTGTTCCGACTGTACACGATTCGACTGTAGGGCGCCCCCTACAGAAAGGAGGTTCCTAATAATTGAATCGTGTCCGTTCAAATTCAACATGGCGCGGACGAAGTGACCACTCTTGTCAATCTACTCTCTTTGGCGAAAATTCATAATTTTGACGTTCTTTTCCCATAAGGAGAATATATGATATAAGATATAATTATATAAAACTTAATGATTCTGACTGAAATAAAACATTTGGTTGAATCAGTAGCCTAAGATGACATTCAAATTTCCAATAATTCACATTTTAGGTGTTTTATAATTTGTAAAATCTGCTTTAGACACATTCCAAAGAGAGATATCAACAGAGAACGTTTTTTATTGTCCAAATTTACCTCATTATTTCAAATAAAGTTTTCCTGAATTTGGCAGCTCATGTATCTTTATAGACCTGTATAGACTATGATAGTAGTGACTATTGCTTCTGACTGAAACTGTTAGAAACTACGGGACTGTTTCTCACGACATTTACGCCCAGCACAAATTTGCGCAGAGTTGATAACATTATGTTGAAGGTATACGTTGCCATAACAGTTAGGCCTTGGACTACAGTTGGGTGTTTCACTCGAGCGACCTATGTGGGATTGTTGCCAGTTACCAGCGGAAGGTGGTGGGTTTCCTCTGGGCAAAGGGCCCGGTTTCCTCCCACAATAAAACTGGCAACACCACCATATAAGTGAAATAATCTTGAGCGCAGCGTAAAACATCAATCAACCAAGTAATGCTATGACTTCACAAAAGAACTGTCAGAACTGACATCATCAGTCATCATGGCCTAAAGATGAAGCGTCTGTTGTCTGGGATGTTTATATCATTTATTGGCGTTGATGTCAATCTCTTTTTTTGTTCAACCATGAAACAGTATTATTCATGGGGTAACCATGTAACTATAAATCCTCTACAATCCACACTTGGGTGACCATGTAACTATAAACCCGCTACAATCCACACTTGGGTGACCATGTAACTATGAACCCTCTACAATCAACCCTTGAGTGGCCATGTAACTATAAACCCTCTACAATCAACCCTTGAGTGGCCATGTAACTATAAACCCTCTACAATCCACACTTGAGTGACCATGTAACTATAAACCCTCTACAATCAACCCTTGAGTGACCATGTAACTATAAACCCTCTACAATCAACCCTTGAGTGGCCATGTAACTATAAACCCTCTACAATCAACCCTTGAGTGGCCATGTAACTATAAACCCTCTACAATCAACCCTTGAGTGGCCATGTAACTATAAACCCTCTACAATCCACACTTGGGTGACCATGTAACTATAAACCCTCTACAATCAACCCTTGAGTGACCATGTAACTATAAACCCTCTACAATCAACCCTTGAGTGGCCATGTAACTATAAACCCTCTACAATCAACCCTTGAGTGGCCATGTAACTATAAACCCTCTACAATCCACACTTGAGTGACCATGTAACTATAAACCCTCTACAATCCACCCTTGGGTGACCATGTAACTATAAACCCTCTACAATCAACCTTTGGGTGACCATGTAACTATAAACCCTCTACAATCAACCCTTGAGTGGCCATGTAACTATAAACCCTCTACAATCCACACTTGAGTGACCATGTAACTATAAACCCTCTACAATCAACCCTTGGGTGACCATGTAACTATAAACCCTCTACAATCCACCCTTTAGTGACCATGTAACTATAAACCCTCTACAATCAACCCTTGAGTGGCCATGTAACTATAAACCCTCTACAATCCACACTTGAGTGACCATGTAACTATAAACCCTCTACAATCAACCCTTGAGTGACCATGTAACTATAAACCCTCTACAATCAACCCTTGAGTGACCATGTAACTATAAACCCTCTACAATCAACCCTTGAGTGACCATGTAATTATAAACCCTATATGGGATGATTACCAGCGGAAGGTCGTGGGTTTCCTCCGGGCATAGAGCCCGGTTTCCTCCCACAATAAAACTGGCAATGCCGCCATATAAGTGAAATAATCTTGAGTGCGGCGTAAAACACCAATCAATCTACAAATAATATATCAATGAACTATTTCCTGTTTTTCTGTTTTAGAGCGAAGGTGATGGGTATGATAATAGACTTAACCTGACGAGAGATCAGTTTTGTCTGGCGCTCTCTAAAATCCTTAACAAGGGAAGCTATGATGAGGTAAGTAAACTAAAAATTTAAGTGGTTGTAAGTAAACTTAAAGTGGCATGAGCTGCCAAAATTCACACTTTTTTCATAATTTCTGATTGTCACGACAGTTTAAATAACCGGGACGACCATTCATTCATTCTAAGCCAAAGTTAGTTCAAAACAATACTTTATCGTACATTTTCGAGACCAGAAGCACTAAAAAGCTTATGAATTGAACGTCTTGAGAAAAATAGCCAATAAATATTTACATTCTGTTTCAACCTCAAAATATCAACATTTTGGCAGCTCATGCCACTTTAAGTATTTAAGTGGTTGTAATTATTAGTTTATATGACGAGTTTAGGCCTGTAAACCAAATCTATAAAAATGTACACAGATACAGTTTAGATACACCTAATAATGAAATAAAACCTGTCCATATATTGGTCAATATTCATTCAGTTCCAACACGGTCTTATATGAACCACTGAGTCAATATTATACACTTATTGAACTGTCATTTGACCGGCTATTGACCAATGAGGTTGCAGTACACACTATTTATATAAGATAATAAGTGTTGATGTACATGTAGGTGTAACTCACAAAAGATCACTTCGGGCGTCACCCAAAAATCGATAGAGGAATTTCTACCATATTTTCAAGAAAGTGTAATCCCAAAATAACGAGAATACTTTATTTCTTTGTATACATTTTTGTTCAATGTTCATGATTGTTCACATATTTTCTGTTTATGTTCTCGGGCAATAAAGTTATTATTGTTCTATATCTCAGAATCAATCATGTACACCAACCCTTGTTTGTTATTTTCCGTCAGTTTGGGGAACTATTTGACAAGATAGACGTGACAAAGGAGGGGTTCGTGGACTGGGATAAGTTCGCCTCCCACATGCTACTGGAGTTTTACGAGAAAGACGACCGAGTCAAGTCCACCCAGGTACCCCAGTGGAAAGATCTCAAGACACTGCCCAGGTATAAATACATTTATATGAATTGCTTGCTCAGTGTTTGAACCTGGCTGGGCTGTTATGCGACATCATTTAGACTGTATTAAGCCTACGAACAACTCAGCCCTGAAAATGAAACAATCTTGAGCACAGGGGCTGGTTGTCCAAAAGTGTATTAGACAATACAGGTCTAAAGACAAAGAAACTCAATTGTTACGTAACAAAGTTATACCTGTATTAATCCTAATACATTTTGACCAACCAGCCCCTGTGCTCAAGATTGTTTCATTTTCAGAGTTGTTCAAAAGTGTATTAGGCTTTATATTAATACATGTCTAAATGACGTCGCTTGACAAAGAAATACAAATGTGACGTTACAAAGTTTAGTACACTTTTGAACAACCGGCCCCAGGTTTATCAATAAGGCATAGATGTATAAATCAATTGGCTGTAAGCCGTTTTTATCATCAATTGTAATGATTATCTTGAGCAGACTAAAGAAAATACACTGTACATTACATAGACCTTTTTTAAGGACAAGGTCTGTACATTCTGTATATTTGTACAATCTATACATATTTTGAGGACAAGAATGATAGAAGATACAAACTGCATGATATATTAGTGTTACTCTCGAATATTTACTCCCATCAATAATCCCTATTTCTGTTTCCATGGTAACAGTCCCCACAAGGAGATAATTCAAAGGGTTGAATATATGAAGAACACATCCCGTTATATCGGAATCAGTAAGGTAGGTAACCACACATCTCGTAACGGCTCGTTACGTCATAATCAGTAAGGTCCACGTAGGAAATAATCAATGGATTCCTTGAATCTGGTTTCACAGATTTCTTCCCAGTGGGCCTGGGTGGTCCAGTGCTAGTGATCGGCCCTCAGTCCCACACAGACCTTCTATTGATGCGGTGTGGGTTCGAATCCCACTCAGACCAAATAAAATTGAAAAATTTTCGAGTGGATTTTTCACTCTGTCGCCATATGTGGTACTCGCCAAAGGCCGGGGGTTCCCTCCGGGCAATGTGCCCCGATTTCCTCCTCCACTAAACCTGGCAACGCTGCCATATAAGTGAAATAATTTTGAGTGAGGCTTAAAACATCAATCAATCCCACTCTTAGTAATTCAACTTACAATTTATATCCCAAATGCCAGGGGGCCTCTGTGGCTTAGTAGGTAGAGCGTTGGACGCTCAATCCAGACAGCCTTCCACCAATGGGTCGCGGTTTCAATCCCCACTCTGTCCAAAAATATTGGAAAATTTTCTGACTGGGTTTTCCCTTGAACGACCTAGGGATGGTTGCCAGTTACCACCGGAAGGTCGTGGGTTTCCTCCGGGCATAGAGCCAACCAAATCAACCAACCAAATGCCAGTGTTGTTTGATTTGTAAGGTGTTTATCCAGCAACATGCAATTTGTATACCAAATGTTAGCGTATGACGTGTAATTTGGTTTGAGTTTGAATTACACCCAATATTGTTGTACTTAAATTGCTCCTTTCCCTCCGGGATATCCTTAATGATTTTATTCATACGTTATTTTTCCACATAAAAATACATTAAAAATGGAGAACTTTAAGATGGGAAGATAAAAGAAAAGTGTCTTTGATCGCTAGGTACGTGAAATAGTCTTGAGTGCAGCGTAAAACAAAATCAATCAATATATAGTGTGGCATTATTGTATCCTTCAACTTGATGTATTTGAATGTTCTCTATCTTCTTGAATCTTGACATTCTTACAGGAAGGCTGTGTTTCAATGTGGGGAAATAATCTGAAAATTCAACGGATTTTAAAGACTGGCACAGACTCGTGTAAAGCCAGGGATTTGTGGGTGACAGATTTTATTCCTCTACAGAATATTAACAAGATAGCCCTGTCTTTTACTAGTAAAGAGATAGGTAAGTTAAATAACAGTTATAATTATCTTGTTGATCCACCAACTAGCCTAGCAAGATGTAAAATCATACATACTCCGAATAAAGTAAAGACGTTGTTGACGTTCTCAAAATAATAATTATATTTATAAAATTATAATTATGTGAGTGGCGGATTTCAACAAGATAGAAACAGGTGTTTTCTCAACATAAAGAGGACGAGAAAAGCGTTTTAAAAACAAGTTTGCTTGAGAAACTATTTTTTATGTACACAGAATGAGTTGAGTTTAATTAGTTAGTGCCTTTTAGAAAGTGAGTGCATGTATAATTAACTGTTATTTCTTGAAAAATGCCAGCTGCCTTCCCTGGGCCTGTTGGCTGAATGGACCAGGCAGCCGGCATGTAGTGCTGGCGATAGGCGCCATACTCTGGGACCCTGGTTCGATTCCCGTTGCGTGTTTCACCCAATATCGGTAGAAGAATTTCTGTCATTTTTCAAGAAAGTGTAATCCCAAAAAATACCGAGAATACTGTTATACAGAATGAGTTATCCGTGTTTCAGCATTTTATGATATGAGCACCAAATTGGAGTTTAATTGTCAGTATAAAGTGCAGGGATTGACTCATACACCTCTCTGTTTGGACTACTGGTAAGTCAACATTTATTATCACTCCTGATACACAGTTGTCTGCCCTTGGATATGATAAAAAATTATCAACTCAGTATTAAGCCCCGCTCAATTTGAGTTAAGATCTGATCGTCGTAAGCTGCAGTCTGTAGTGAATCTGCGATCAATCAGTCGGAGAACGTTTTTTGACATGAGCGGCCTTAAGACTCTTCAGATCGGCCTCAGACTGATCAATCTTACGATCATAAGGATAGAAACATGTTCTATTTTCTTCCGGTCAGTCTTAAGGTCGCAGCCAATCAGGGACCTCTACTTCATCAAATGATCATTTTTCTCAGCGTTTCAATGAGGGTGTTTTGTTGCGTCAATCCTAGTGGCGTGCCAGTCTACAGAATATGGTGACGAAATTCCGTTCCGATCAACTGATCTCTTCTACCTGAGCGGGCTAAAAGACTGATCAGTCGGGAATCGTTTGGCTGAACGATAAACCAGTCTCAGTTGACATGAACGGTCTTAAGATTCAGTCACCGACGATCGGAACGAGTCTTAACTCAACCTGAGCTGAGCTTAAATTGATGGAACAGAACAATCATCATGGCAGTTTTATATACATGTAGTCAGCTCTCTGCTAAATATACAAAGAAAATTAAATTGTTATTTTTCACAAAACATTTGCTCGGTCCCTATCGAAGGTCTACTTGGAGTGAAGGTGACCGTAGCCTGAAATAGTTCCCTACGACAGTACGGTTGTCTTGAGATGTTCTTAGCTTAAAGAAGCTTCGTAAAAGTGGAGAGTTTTACAATAAGGTGTAGAATTACTTATGGATAACAACTTCTTGGTTTTTTAGATGACGATATTTGGATATAGCTCTTACATCGTTGTCAAAATCAATGACAAACAACAAAATTACTTATGTTATCCATAAGTATTTCTTCACCTTATTGTAACCTTTCAACTTCTAAATGCCTTTGAAAGATTTGGAGATTTTTAGAATTGAACTAGCATTAAAATCATGAAATGTCCATTGATTCTTTGCCATATTTTAATGATTTAATTAATTGATCGTTTGTTTTTTTATGCCGCGCTCAAGATTATTTCACTAGTTTTAATGTGGGAGGAAACCGGGCTCTATGCCCGGAGGAAACCCACAACCTTCCAGTGGTAACTGGCAACCATCCCCCATAGGTTGTTCGAGTGAAGACCCAGTCAGAAAATTTTCCAATTTTTTTTTTGGACTGAGTGTGATTTGAACCCGCAACCCATTGGTGGAAGGCTGTTCGGATTGAGCATCCAACGCTCTACCTACTGAGCCATGGAGGCCCCTTTAATGATTTATAATCCTTGTTTTGCATTTTAGGTGTGACCCCAATAATGTTAACTCTGCGTTAATTGTCTGGGGTGATACTGGAGGGTTTATAAACGCTCTTCATTTCAACTCTGCAAACATCGCCCTGTTTGAACGACCGCCCGCTCCAGCAGGGCAAAAACAAGGTAAAAATAATACAGTATGTTCTTAGTATGGTAAGTTGTTAATCTTGGGGGGAATACAGGCACTAAAATGACATCCCCACATACTCAATAGACCCCTTAGGCTTAGAGTGACGTTTTCATGGAATTTTTTAATTGTATGGCATTGACATCATTTCTCTGTTGATGTCGCTGTGACAATCCTCTTTTGCATTGCGTCATAGATGAAATGAACACGATTCAACAAGGCTTCTGCGCAAGCGTCAATCTTTAAGCCCTCCACCTGCATACTCAAGATGACCAGCCATGATCATTAGGTGCAGTACAATTATATATGTATATAAGTGCCTTTGTACTTGCTGTTCAAGGCCGCATGAGGGTTTCCTTCAAGCAAAAAACCAGGTTTCCTCCCCCACTAATCCTTAAGAAGGGAAATAATCTTGAGTAACCAACAAACAATCAACTTTGACTTTTGGGTGCTCATTCCAATCATTAAACAAGATATAAAACACTGCCAGTGGGCTGTGGGTTCAATCCTACTAAAAACAATTATTTTTGTGTGTTTTTATTGAATTATCTCTGTGATTATCAAGTACCTATGTGTAATAAACTAGACTCTATAAATCAATCGATCTATAATTCTGTATCGTTTTGTTTGCGCGCCCAGCCTGGCAAGGTAAGTTTGAATTCTGACGTCCCTTATGGAGGTCCATGTAGTGCTTCCTCTTACATAATGCATGTTCATGGGGAAATAATCATTGTTATACTTGCATGCTGATAACTGCTTGTAGTATTTCGTACAATGTATTTGTTATACAGCATGTTATTGTTGTAATGATCACTCCAATGGCTTAAATTTGTATTTCCTTTTATGAGATTTGAGTTTTTCCTCATAAATGGGATGCTCGTTGTGGTGTTATACTTGCATGCTGATTCTTGCTTGGGAATTATGTTATTAGGGAACGGATAACTGCGTGTAGTATTTCATATTTGTTATACAGCATGTTGTTGCTGTAATGATCACTCTAATGGTGAGACTGATTGATTGATTGTTTGGTGTTTTACGCCGCGCTCAAGATTATTTCACTTATATGGTGGTGTTGCCAGTTTTATTGTGGGAGGAAACAGGGCTCTATGCCCAAAGGAAACCCACGACCTTCCACTGGTAACTGGCAACCATCCCACATAGGTCGTTCGAGTGAAAACCCAGTCAGAAAATTTTGACCCATTGATGGAAGGCTGTTCGGATTGAGCGCCAAATGCTCTACCTACTGAGCCTCGGAGGCCCCTTTAATGCAGAGAAGTGAATGCTTAAATTAGTATTCCCATGTATCAGATTTGAGTTTTTGCCGGAGTTTTCCCTCATAAATGGGGCCTTGTCAGTTACCAACGGAAGGTTGTGGGTTTCCTTCCGGGATAGAGCCCGGTTTCCTCCCACAATAAAACTGGCAACGCCGCTATATAAGTGAAATAATCTTGAGCTCAGCGTAAAATACCAAACAATCAATCAATCAATCCGTCATAAATGGGATGGTTGTTGTGGGACAAATCCCCTCCGTGATGAAAACATCGTAGATGACACTCGTCCATCTGATGGTAGTTTCACGAAGCCGTTGCAAAGTGCGAATAATCGCAGTTGCTGTGACGTCGTATCTCTTCACTATGGTATCCATTTACAACTACGCCTCGTTTGCGATGGGACTGCTTTGTGACGACAAGCTCCTCACCTTGAGTGTGATTCACTTTATATAATCTATGTCTGTATTGTTGCATATTGGGAGCATATTAACGTAATGTCCTGCATGACTGTTGTCCTCTGATTTTCTCATCTTTTTGGTCAAACAGTGTAGATATATTTAGGTTGATTTTGTTAAAGTTAATTCTCTGTAATAATAAATCATATATTCTTTAGTGCTTTTGAGTAAATTCTGCACTAAATATTTAGCTTCATATCAAATTATGGAGATAGCCAACTTTTTTGTGCTATTTTTCTGTATTTATGAACCTGCATGCTTTTAATTTAGATAAATAGTTACACCACAAAGTGGTTAAGTTTGCAATAATAGTTGGGTAGAATTTATTGTGAAAATCTTGGAAAATCAGTTCAAAATTTTCTTCAACATTTGAACCAGGAATTATCTCGTGTACAGAAGCAACACTACTGAGATAAAATTCATAAATATTTTACCGTCCCATTTAATTGTTTTTCTCTAATTGTTATCATCCCACCCAACAAGTGTTAAAAATTATCCCTTTTCTTCAAATCCTTAGTCTTTTTTTGAGCCAACGTTCGTTTTTTATTTGTTTATTTATTTATTTTTTTATTTATTTCCAAAGACATTTGGCCCTAGTCAATCCTTATTACCAGATCTCAATCAATCTAAGTGTATATAATATTTTATAATAATAATCATTATCAAATCTCGAAAACCACATAGGACACAGCTTAATTTAAAGTAGCCTGAGCTGCCAAAATGTTGATATTTTAACGTTAAAACAAAACGTAGAAATTATTGGCTATTTTTCAAAAGACGTATAATTCAGAAGATTTTTAGTGCTTCTAGTCTCACAAATGTACAATAAAGTATTGTTTTGAACTAACTCTGGCTTAGAATGAATGAATGGTCGTCCCGGTTAATTAAATCTTGTTTACTTTTCGAACACGTTTTCGGTTCGTATAGGCCACATACTGTATGGATTATCCTCATTCCAACGCCAATCATTTAGTTTTTCGATGGCCTTCAAAGCCTCTTACTATCGTGACGATCAGAAATTATGAAATAAGTGTGAATTTTGGCAGCTTTTAATTAGAAACTTTGATTTGCTTTTGAACTATCTCCTTATTGCGTTTTTTATTGCGTATTTTCCAGAGCCGTGTTTGAATGTTCAACTCCATGACATAATCCGTGGTGTTTATAAGAATGCTGTGTTCGCACGTTACCAGGGACATGATGAGTGGGTCAGGAAAGGTACAAATCTTATTTCATTTGAGAAATTTGTCAACTGGCAGCAGGTCATAGTTTCATTTTCCTTCATTTCCCATTTGCGGTAATGTTAATGTCTGGTCTCACAGCACTTTCCCTAACTTTTGTTGAACCAAATCCTTCGGTGGGGGCCTTGAACAGTCCTTTGGCAGTATTTTAAGCACAATTTTTTCATAGGTTGAAGGTAGAAATTTCTCACTATCATTACAAACAGGGGATTGGGGTCCGTTTACACACAGTCCGCCGGATATAAACATACCAAAGCACGCCTAACTACCAGATCTCCATCCACCTGAAATGGTCCCATCCCACTTCTAAAATCATTTCTAGAAAGTAACTCAACCCCTGTCCTTTCATAAAAACTACAAAAATGCCCTGAAAAAAATGCAGGGGGCCAGGAAAAAGTAATAAAAAAATACACAAAAATATCTGGAACTTCTTTCGTCCCTAGGAAAATCCAGAAGTCAGAAGCTGTGACCTGTATCCAACTGCTTAGATTTTCCAATAGTAATTTGACAGACTTTGATAAAGATCCAGCTAGCCTTACATAACTTTCAATACTGTGAAATTTCCCTTTTTTTTTGTAAACCTTTTTTCTAACCAATGAAATTGTTTGTTACAGTGAAGTACTCCCAGTATTTAGAATGCTACATCAGCTGTTCTACCACTTCTGAGAACTCTCTTGTGATTGGCTGGATGGAAAAACATACATCTGTCAATCAAAGCAATAGATTGTAAGTTGTCATTTGATTGGCTCATATAACAGGGAGCACAATTCCTACATGATTTTGTGATATCAGTTGACAGATGACGCTATGAAAAATGTTTTTGGCGATGTTGCAATTCCATTCGACGTATTTTGGTCATATTTTTGGCACTCATGGAGTTTTCCATGATTTCCCCTAAGACCCTCAACAAAAACAACAATCATATTTAGTAAAACAGATCCATGTTTTCAAATATTCTATTCAATTGCACTTGATAAAGACACTGGCTCAAGTGTCGAAAATTTTGGGTTGTTTGGTGAGGGGGGGGGGGGGGGGGGGCCCACAAGAATCACCTGAATTAACCGTAGCAGTCATATGGTTTTAATCAACCTGAACCACGGCTCGCGTTAAAAAAGGGAGATTTAAATTCTGAACAATCCCAAACAGGGCGTGTATGAACGCACAGCAGTTTGGGAAAATAAAGTTGTTTAACTGACATGTTCTTCCAAAGAGGGGAGAGGTGGGGGGGATCTTTTGGTCGGTTGGTACTTTTGTCGCCATATAACCTTAGCTGTTGAGCGTGACGTTAAGCCCGAATCAATCAATCAATCTAAAGAACTATTATTTGAAATGACAATTTCAGGGGGAAGGAATCCCACAGCAAAGATATTATTCGAATGTGAGTATTATGGTAGGATGTATTCGACTCTTGCATGCAAAACTATATATATACGCAGCACTTACCTTTATTATTCGAATGTGAGTATTGTGGTAGGATATAGATGTATTCGACTCTTGCATGCAAAAGTGTATACATGTAGCACTCACCTTTGTAGATAGTTTACTGTTGTATATTTACTATATTCCATTCTAATTCTCTGGCTCACTCAAACAATCCATCATTTGATCCAGATGTATTCGACTCTTGCATGCAAAACTATATACATCTAGCACTTACCTTTGTAGATGGGTCTCGGGTTCGAATCCTACTCAGTCCAAAAATTGGAAAATTTTCTGACTGGGTTTTCACTCGAACGACCTATGTGGGATGGTTGCCAGTTACCAACGGAAGGTCGTGGGGTGCATAGAGCCCGTTTTCGTCCCACAATAAAACTGGCAACGCCGCCATATAAGTGAAATAACCTTGAGCGCGGCGTAAAACACCAAACAATCAATCAATCAAACCTTCGTATATTGTTCACTGTTCACTGTTCCCCATTCTATTTATCTGGCTGACTCAAACGATCCATCATTTGATCCAGATGTATTCCACTCTTGCATGCAAAACTATATATATGTAGCACTTACCTTCGTAGATAGTTCACTGTTCACTATTCTATTTCTCTGGCTGACTCAAATGATCCATCATTTGATCTCAAGTTCTAATCCAACACAGACCACAAGATGCAATCATTACCTGATTGCTTTAAGCACTAGTGAGAGAACCTGTCTCCAATATTGACGGGGCCTCGGTGGTCCAGTGGGTTAGAGTGATTGTCCCTCAGTCCCACATAGACCTCGGTGATCCAGTGATTGTCCCTCAGTCCCACATAGACCTCGGTGGTCCAGTGGATTAGAGTGATCGTCCCTCAGTCCCACATAGACCCCGGTGGTCCAGTGATTGTCCCTCAGTCCCACATAGACCTTGGTGGTCCAGTGATTGTCCCTCAGTCCCACATAGACCTCGGTGGTCCAGTGGATTAGAGTGATCGTCCCTCAGTCCCACACAGACCTCGGTGGTCCAGTGGGTAATTAGAGTGATTGTCCCTCAGTCCCACACAGACCTCGGTGGTCCAGTCGGTTAGAGTGATTGTTCCTCAGTCCCGCATAGACCATCCGTCGATGGTTCAAATCACAGACCAAATTTTAAAAAATTTTAAAATTTCTGAGTGGATTTTTCAGTCGGTCAACGTATGTGGAAGAGTTGCCAGGTACTCACCGAAGATCGAGGGTTTACTCTGGGCAATGAGCTCGGTTTCCTCCCCCACTAAACCTGGCAATGCTGCCATATAAATCAAGTAATCAAATAACACCACTCAATCAATCAACCCTCATTTAACTAGGCTGTAGATTTGTTGCGGATTACATCCACCTAGTAGCTGACCTTCACCTTACACGTTTTTTTCTATTCCCTACTAGTTGCTTGTAGCATGTAGAGGACCAGCCCCGATAGCTCAGTCGGTAGAGCGTCAGCTTCAGGCCTGGGAGATCCGGGTTCAAGCCTGGTTCAGACCAAAGACTTAACAAGTGGGAGCTGCTGCTACTTCGCTTGGCGCTCAGCAATAGGAGTTAGAGCAGCGACTGGTTGGCCCAGTGTCAGTATACTGTGACTGGGTGAGGGGGCTTTCTGGTTGTCTTTGGCAAGTCGTCTCGGTGAGGCAGCACCTAAAAGAGCGGTGGAATTCCACCCTGCAGCAAGGAGACGTCATCATATAACTGAAATACTGTTGAGCAGGACGTAAAACCCAAATCACTCTCTCACTCACTCATTCTATTCCCTACTACATGTAGTTGCTTGTAGCATGTAGAGAGTTTGCCACAAGTTATTCTTCTATATGTCCAATGTTGAAGAGATGCCAGGTACTTGCCAAAGGTCAGGGGTTTCCGCTGGTTAATGAGCCCGGTTTGCTCCACCACTAAAACGCCGCCATATAAGTGAAATTATCTTGAGCGCGGCGTAAAACACCAAATAATCAATCTATTTGTCCAGTCCTACTCTGTGAACTTGTTGTAATCTCTGCCAATCTCTGTACCTCTTTATATAACTTTTCACTACCTATAAACTGCATGTTCACTAAAAGTGGCATGAGCTGCCAAATGTTGATATTTTGACTTTAAAACAGAAAGTTGAAACTATCAGCTATTTTTCTCAAGACATATAATTCAGAAGCTAGTACTTCTAGTCTCGAGAATGTACGATAAAGTATTGTTTTGAACTAACTTTTGCTTAGAATGAATGAATGGTCGTCCCGGTTATTTAAATTTTGTTTACTTGTCGAACATTATTTCGGTTCATATAGGCCATATACTGTATAGATTTTCCTCATTCCAACGCCAATCATTTAGTTTTTCGATGGACTCCAAACCCTCTTACTGTTGTGCCGATCAGAAATTATAAAAAAGTGTGAATTTTGGCGGCTCATGCCACTTTAATATTTTGATCTGTAGCTCACATGTTATACAGGGCTCAATACCAAGTGTATCAATTCAACTACACTGAGTATAGCTTTCTAATTATTATTGAAATGTGGTTGATTGGCACTGATGAAGGGTAGGTCTTCTTTCTGCAAAGTTTCCTTCCTGAATTCAAACAATGGTAGCTATTAATTAGTAAAATATTAAATGGTTGTTTTTCTCCTCACCTGTGTTGAGATGCGGGCATTACATACAAAACCACCTCAAATGTCTTAATCTCATTTAATACAATTTAACACAAGACACAAGTACTGTTTAACCCTTTGTCATACAATCAATCAATCAATAAATACCTTACAAACTGGTTTGTCATACAATCAATCAACCAATAAATACCTCACAAACTGGTTTGTCATATAATCAATCAATCTATAAATACCTCACAAACTGGTTTGTCATACAATCAATCAATCTATAAATACCTCACAAACTGGTTTGTCATATAATCAATCAACCAATAAATACCTCACAAACTGGTTTGTCATACAATCAATCAATCTATAAATACCTCACAAACTGGTTTGTCATACAATCAATCAATCTATAAATACCTCACAAACTGGTTTGTCATACAATCAATCAATCAATAAATACCTCACAAACTGGTTTGTCATATAATCAATCAACCAATAAATACCCCACAAACTGGTTTGTCATACAATCAATCAATCTATAAATACCTCACAAACTGGTTTGTCATATAATCAATCAATCTATAAATACCTCACAAACTGGTTTGTCATATAATCAATCAATCTATAAATACCTCACAAACTGGTTTGTCATACAATCAATCAATCAATAAATACCTTACAAACTGGTTTGTCATACAATCAATCAACCAATAAATGCCTCACAAACTGGTTTGTCATACAATCAATCAATCAATAAATACCCCACAAACTGGTTTGTCATACAATCAATCAATCTATAAATACCTCACAAACTGGTTTGTCATACAATCAATCAATAAATACCTCACAAACTGGTTTGTCATACAATCAATCAACCAATAAATACCTCACAAACTGGTTTGTCATACAATCAATCAACCAATAAATACCTCACAAACTGGTTTGTCATACAATCAATCAACCAATAAATACCTTACAAACTGGTTTGTCATACAATCAATCAACCAATAAATACCTCACAAACTGGTTTGTCATATAATCAATCAATCTATAAATACCTCACAAACTGGTTTGTCATACAATCAATCAACCAATAAATACCTCACAAACTGGTTTGTCATACAATCAATCAATCTATAAATACCTCACAAACTGGTTTGTCATACAATCAATCAACCAATAAATACCTCACAAACTGGTTTGTCATACAATCAATCAATCTATAAATACCTCACAAACTGGTTTGTCATATAATCAATCAACCAATAAATACCTCACAAACTGGTTTGTCATACAATCAATCAATCAATAAATACCTCACAAACTGGTTTGTCATACAATCAATCAACCAATAAATACCTCACAAACTGGTTTGTCATACAATCAATCAATCAATCAATACCTTACAAACTGGTTTGTCATACAATCAATCAACCAATAAATACCTCACAAACTGGTTTGTCATACAATCAATCAATCAATAAATACCTCACAAACTGGTTTGTCATATAATCAATCAATCAATAAATACCTCACAAACTGGTTTGTCATACAATCAATCAATCAATCAATACCTTACAAACTGGTTTGTCATACAATCAATCAACCAATAAATACCTCACAAACTGGTTTGTCATACAATCAATCAATAAATACCTCACAAACTGGTTTGTCATATAATCAATCAATCAATAAATACCTCACAAACTGGTTTGTCATATAATCAATCAATCTATAAATACCTTACAAACTGGTTTGTCATACAATCAATCAATCAATAAATGCCTCACAAACTGGTTTGTCATACAATCAATCAATCTATAAATACCCCACAAACTGGTTTGTCATATAATCAATCAACCAATAAATACCTCACAAACTGGTTTGTCATACAATCAATCAACCAATAAATGCCTCACAAACTGGTTTGTCATATAATCAATCAACCAATAAATACCTCACAAACTGGTTTGTCATACAATCAATCAATCAATAAATACCTCACAAACTGGTTTGTCATATAATCAATCAACCAATAAATACCTTACAAACTGGTTTGTCATACAATCAATCAACCAATAAATACCTCACAAACTGGTTTGTCATACAATCAATCAATCAATAAATACCCCACAAACTGGTTTGTCATATAATCAATCAACCAATAAATACCTCACAAACTGGTTTGTCATACAATCAATCAATCTATAAATACCTCACAAACTGGTTTGTCATACAATCAATCAACCAATAAATACCTCACAAACTGGTTTGTCATACAATCAATCAATCTATAAATACCTCACAAACTGGTTTGTCATACAATCAATCAACCAATAAATACCTCACAAACTGGTTTGTCATACAATCAATCAATCAATAAATACCTTACAAACTGGTTTGTCATACAATCAATCAACCAATAAATACCCCACAAACTGGTTTGTCATACAATCAATCAATCAATAAATACCTCACAAACTGGTTTGTCATACAATCAATCAATCAATAAATACCTCACAAACTGGTTTGTCATATAATCAATCAATCAATCAATACCTCACAAACTGGTTTGTCATACAATCAATCAATCAATAAATACCTCACAAACTGGTTTGTCATACAATCAATCAATCAATAAATGCCTCACAAACTGGTTTGTCATATAATCAATCAATCTATAAATACCTTACAAACTGGTTTGTCATACAATCAATCAACCAATAAATACCTCACAAACTGGTTTGTCATACAATCAATCAATCAATCAATACCTTACAAACTGGTTTGTCATACAATCAATCAATCAATAAATGCCTCACAAACTGGTTTGTCATATAATCAATCAATCTATAAATACCTCACAAACTGGTTTGTCATACAATCAATCAATCAATAAATGCCTCACAAACTGGTTTGTCATATAATCAATCAATCTATAAATACCTTACAAACTGGTTTGTCATAAAATCAATCAATCAATCAATACCTCACAAACTGGTTTGTCATACAATCAATCAACCAATAAATACCTCACAAACTGGTTTGTCATACAATCAATCAATCAATAAATGCCTCACAAACTGGTTTGTCATATAATCAATCAATCTATAAATACCTCACAAACTGGTTTGTCATACAATCAATCAACCAATAAATACCTCACAAACTGGTTTGTCATATAATCAATCAACTAATAAATACCCCACAAACTGGTTTGTCATACAATCAATCAATCTATAAATACCTCACAAACTGGTTTGTCATACAATCAATCAACCAATAAATGCCTCACAAACTGGTTTGTCATATAATCAATCAACCAATAAATACCTCACAAACTGGTTTGTCATATAATCAATCAACCAATAAATACCTCACAAACTGGTTTGTCATACAATCAATCAACCAATAAATACCTCACAAACTGGTTTGTCATATAATCAATCAACCAATAAATACCCCACAAACTGGTTTGTCATACAATCAATCAATCTATAAATACCTCACAAACTGGTTTGTCATATAATCAATCAACCAATAAATACCTCACAAACTGGTTTGTCATATAATCAATCAACCAATCAATACCTTACAAACTGGTTTGTCATACAATCAATCAACCAATAAATACCTCACAAACTGGTTTGTCATACAATCAATCAATCTATAAATACCTCACAAACTGGTTTGTCATATAATCAATCAACCAATAAATACCTCACAAACTGGTTTGTCATACAATCAATCAATCTATAAATACCTCACAAACTGGTTTGTCATACAATCAATCAATCAATAAATGCCTCACAAACTGGTTTGTCATATAATCAATCAATCTATAAATACCTCACAAACTGGTTTGTCATACAATCAATCAATCAATCAATACCTCACAAACTGGTTTGTCATATAATCAATCAATCTATAAATACCTTACAAACTGGTTTGTCATACAATCAATCAACCAATAAATACCTCACAAACTGGTTTGTCATATAATCAATCAATCTATAAATACCTTACAAACTGGTTTGTCATACAATCAATCAATAAATGCCTCACAAACTGGTTTGTCATATAATCAATCAATCTATAAATACCTCACAAACTGGTTTGTCATACAATCAATCAACCAATAAATGCCTCACAAACTGGTTTGTCATACAATCAATCAACCAATAAATACCTCACAAACTGGTTTGTCATATAATCAATCAATCTATAAATACCTTACAAACTGGTTTGTCATACAATCAATCAACCAATAAATATCCCACAAACTGGTTTGTCATACAATCAACCAATCAATAAATACCTCACAAACTGGTCTTTACCCATCAAAAAACTGGCTACATAACTGCCAGTATTCATATGGATAAAAATCAAACCTTGTCGTATGTCCGCTCAACTTGAGTACATGTATGTCCGCTCAACTTGAGTACATGTATGTCCGCTCAACTTAAGTACATGTATGTCCGCTCAACTTGAGTACATGTATGTCCGCTCAACTTGAGTACATGTATGTCCGCTCAACTTGAGTACATGTATGTCCGCTCAACTTGAGTACATGTATGTCCACTCAACTTGAGTACATGTATGTCCGCTCAACTTGAGTACATGTATGTCCGCTCAACTTGAGTACATGTATGTCCGCTCAACTTGAGTACATGTATGTCCGCTCAACTTGAGTACATGTATGTCCGCTCAACTTGAGTACATGTATGTCCACTCAACTTGAGTACATGTATGTCCGCTCAACTTGAGTACATGTATGTCCACTCAACTTGAGTACATGTATGTCCGCTCAACTTGAGTACATGTATGTTCGCAATCAATCAAACACAATGTATACACACACCATTCATTTTGACAACACGGTACAGACTCTCTTCTCTGTATCTTTACAGGACCTCTTTTCAAATATCTCAGGGAGTGAATGATTTCGACTATCATGACAGTCTCAACTTGATAGGTAAGAATCAGTGGGCTGTTTCCCGAAACATTTACGTCTGACGTAAGTCAAATGCAAGGTCTAACTGTCATGGCAACATTACGTTACGACCGGGCGTAAGTGTGTTGAGAAATCGCCCCCAGTATACAGT
Source organism: Lepidochitona cinerea (assembly GCA_963971465.1). Classification (NCBI taxonomy): domain Eukaryota; kingdom Metazoa; phylum Mollusca; class Polyplacophora; order Chitonida; family Tonicellidae; genus Lepidochitona; species Lepidochitona cinerea. The sequence goes on from OZ020559.1 coordinate 3,443,246, forward strand.
GACCGCTGGACGCTCAATCCAAACAGCCTTCCACCAATCGGTGGCAAGGTTCGAATCCCACTGAGTCCCCAAAAAAATCTAAAATTTTCTGACTGGGTTTTCACTAAAACGACCTATGTTACCGGAAGGTTTTGGGTTTCCTCCGAGCATAGAGCCCGGTTTCTTCCCACCATAAATGTGGCAACGGCGCCATAATAAGTGAAATAATCTTGAGCACGGAGTCAAACACCAAACAATCAATCAATCATCAAGTTCATCAACCATACATGTACATGCACCAAATTGGATTTCTCTAACATTTTTCAATGTTGGCTATATTTTTTCTGATTGAGAGGCTTTATATTTCACTAAATAGGGGTTCAAAATGTTCCAATATTTTGGCATGTCTGATGTCCAGAAATTTCTCATTAATATTATACTCTCAAGTGGTTATTTTACTACAGCAGTTTTTATGCAGTAATTTAATAATCAGGTTCCAATAACTAACAGGTTCCGTTGTATGTAAGAATTTAAAATCTAGATCTATGATATTTTGACATTTCAGCGACAGCCGGAGTAAACCATCATGTGTGTTTGTGGAATCCTTATGTTATCTCTAAACCAAATGGGGTAAGTGGAAACCGATTCTTGGAGAAATAGACACTCTGAATCTTTGCTTTTCAACATTGATTTTATTTCAGACTGTTCCTGGTTGCAGTTTGAACTATTCTTGGAGAAATAGAAACACAGAATCTTTGCTTTTCAACATTGATTTTATTTCAGACTGTTCCTGGTTGCAGTTTGAACTATTCTTGGAGAAATAGAAACACAGAATCTTTGCTTTTCAACATTGGTTTTATTTCAGACTGTTCCTGGTTGCAGTTTGAACTATTCTTGGAGAAATAGAAACACAGAATCTTTGCTTTTCAACATTGATTTTATTTCAGACTGTTCCTGGTTGCAGTTTGAACTATTCTTGGAGAAATAGAAACACAGAATCTTTGCTTTTCAACATTGGTTTTATTTCAGACTGTTCCTGGTTGCAGTTTGAACTATTCTTGGAGAAATAGAAACACAGAATCTTTGCTTTTCAACATTGATTTTATTTCAGACTGTTCCTGGTTGCAGTTTGAACTATTCTTGGAGAAATAGAAACACAGAATCTTTGCTTTTCAACATTGATTTTATTTCAGACTGTTCCTGGTTGCAGTTTGAACTATTCTTGGAGAAATAGAAACACAGAATCTTTGCTTTTCAACATTGATTTTATTTCAGACTGTTCCTGGTTGCAGTTTGAACTATTCTTGGAGAAATAGAAACACAGAATCTTTGCTTTTCAACATTGGTTTTATTTCAGACTGTTCCTGGTTGCAGTTTGAACTATTCTTGGAGAAATAGAAACACAGAATCTTTGCTTTTCAACATTGATTTTATTTCAGACTGTTTCTGGTCGCAGTTTGAACTAGTAAAGTGAGGCTATCATTTATTAGCAGCTGACGTGGCAATTCCATTTGACGTATTTTGTTCCATAAAGGCAGATTTAACGTCATGTTGGAATGAAAAACGCTCAGTCAATGCTCAGCTATCTTTATATTGAGATTTTGATGAATTGAAAACAAACAAAGTCTATGCTGAGATTTTGACGTTGAACAATTTTATAATTATTCTTGTGCTTTGTATTTTTATTCTAACTGACATTTTGTGACCTTTGCCCTCAGGTGTTACGAGGTCACATGGCCAGTGTGGTACAGGTTCAGTTCCACTCTGGGCGTGGTCAGTTGATCAGTTTCTCCAAAGACAAAGTGCTGAGATTATGGGATGTACAGTTACAAGTGTGTATACAGAGATTGGCTGGGATGTTCCCTAAAGGCCCAGAAGGTAAAACTCTTCACAAAAATCTTACACATGCAATACTTGCTTTAAAGTGACGTCAGTTGTAAAAATTTGGAATTTTTGCATAAATTCTGATTATCAAGAAAAGTTCAGCGTTTGCTTGATTGATTGGGGCTTACTAACGTCGCACTCAACAGCTAAGATTATGTGGCGAGAAAAAGTACGACCACCCCCTCTCCCCCAACAAACCCCTCTCAGGAAGTCTAATGTATGTGGCATACTTAATGTTCCTCCTTGCTGGGTCAGCATACTTGGCTAAAGCAGAGCCACAATGCTTCAGCCCGACAGCAAAAATTCATTCAAAATTTAAAGTACCTTGAAAATGATTGATGTTGAAATAAAAAATATTGATGCTAAAATAAAAAATATTGATGTTGAAATAAAAAATATTGATGTTGAATTAAAAAATATTGATGTTGAAATAAAAAATATTGATAGTTTACTGATCAGTTACTGATAGGAAGCGAAGATAGTACAAATACATGTACTTGAAATAGCTGGGTTACAGTCTTGCAGCTTAAAACGATCCCTTATGCATGTCAAGATAATGTAACAGATTTAATATCCAATTATTATTGATATTCAATGTTGTGTCATGATATTGAGACGGCCAGTTTATTTGACACAAACAGTTCTATTTCAATGCTAAGTTTTCTCTACAGTAGATGTAATTTATATGATGTTTAAATACTATGTGTTTCCCTAAGTGAAAATCCTTGTTGAACTCCTAACCTATTAATTTCATGTCATATTTCTTGCTCTCTATAAAACTGTGTACCGTAATTAATTCCCTCATACTGTTACTGTGATTATTGTTTTGCAAGAAATGTTTATTTAGTTTATTGTATATTACATATTTGAGACTCAAATAATGTCCCAGTTTGAAGCGGTAATCGGGTCACCGGTCCTGTGACCATCCGAGTTGTACTGAGCTTGTCAAGCATCTGTGAATGCTGTGATTCCTTAGCTGAGGTTACTATTTTATGCTAGGGAAACTTTATAATGAAATTTAATACCTTTTAAAGCCAGGAGAGCTGTCTGTTTGCCACTTCTGGGCCGCATTGTTATCGATGTCCGCCATGTTTGTTGTTTACAATATGTCAGCCGTCAGATAGTTACGGGCTAAAATGTTTTAATTTGTTTATCTTTAAAATACTTAAGTGCGTAAAGCCCTATAGTTAAATCAGTCATGTGTCACATTTAACGTTTGTATAAGTAAAGTAAGCAGTAGAATTTACTGAATTTAAGCTACAATTACGGAGTGAGGCTGGTTTGGAGACTATTTATCGTCCGAATGACGATAGGTGTCGCTGTGACGTTCCAATGGTTAAGCGGGAGGCTATAAAAGAGAGGTGTCGTCTGTCAAAAGTGAGTGAGTATCTGGGACCCACTCTGACTCAAGCCTTGACCATCCTCAACTTATAATAGGTGTGTACAAATTCTGATTTATTCATAACTTGCAGTAAAGAGACGTAATCTGATGACTGTGGTTTTTTACCTATAATATTGAATGTAGACAATTATATTTTGCTCTACAATTTATTTCTGGTAAATTACCCATAAGAGAACTTAAGAGTTTTCCATAAGAAGACCCGCAACAGACACCCATAAGGATTCTGTTATGGGATATCACTTATAAGAGGGATATAACCAGACGAACTCTGTATTACTGCTGATGTCAAAATATATCTAAATTATACCGGAGGTTATATCTATTGGCTATAATAGAACTTGAAGTTAAACCCGTAACAAACCCGTAACAAACCCGTAACAGCCACCCATAACAGATCACCCGTAACAGCTCACCCGTAACAGCTCGAACCCGTAACAGCTCAACCGTAACCGCAGCCCGTAGCCATTCATTTAAGTTGTTAAATGCTGGTAATTCCTATGGATTGAATGTTATTTATGTAACCCAGTTGCCATATGTTATTATAAATAAACTATTTGTTATAGTTTTTATGAAATCAGTTGTTGGCTCCATTATTACACCAATATGATAAGTTGTGAGTTGCATACTCCAGGGCGAAACTAGAAGATACTGTTTAACAAGCGTTGCGGCATCCTGACAAGTGTTCGCAAACTCTTCGAAGTTCAGTTATGCGATATTGGTGGTAACAATATATTACTTAAGACAATATATATTGTGCCTGACCGCTACATATTTTGGTGTCAGAAGTGGGATCTAAACAAACTTGTTTTTGGATCTAGTGATACGTACCCATTCCTGTTGTTGGCTATTCTCAAAGATGACTACATCAATCTCAAATCCACAATCTAGACGTAGTAATCGGCGGCTGGGGGTACCAGCTTCTGGGTTAGAAGAAAACGATGACTCACCTGGGGTACATGTAGATGGGAATATGGCCGAAGGGCCACAACATAATTCAGAAGTATTACCTAATTTACAAGGTGTTCAAAACGATGATTTTATTGATAACCCTAGCAGCGGTGATAACAAGGGTAATGATGTCCCAGAAGGGGTAACCAATATAATTAGCAATGCCATTACTGGGGTAATGAAAGATGTAACCTACATGCTGAGAGGCATGATGGAAGAACTAAAGAGTGACATGGCTGAGGGAAATGGTGTTTTAACTGGAAATAATTGTGGGGCTCCCATCGATAATCGATATGCTGATCAAGATTATCGATTTGGTAACCATGGTGATCTTTCTAATTCTGATATCAGAAATACTGATAGCAGAACGCCTTTGATTTTTCCCCATGAGTTTGCGAGTAATATAAGAAATAGCGCCAACCGCAGCTATGCAAGCAAATTACCTCCCTTTACAGGTGAGGAAAGATGGGACGTCTGGTTAAATAGATTTGAAGATGTGGCAAGGTTGAGAAATTGGTCTAAGCAAGATAAGTTATGTGAGCTCTTAGCCAGAATTCAAGGCAAGGCTGGTGATTTTGTGTACGGCCAGTTAAGCGCTGACATACGATGTAACCTTGACCTTCTAATAAATGAATTAAACCATAGGTTTACACGAATTGAAACATCCAAACGTTATGGGGCTCAATTTAGTAACAGAAATCAAAGAGGGGGTGAAACAGTTGAAGATTACGCGGCTGAGTTAAAGCGATTATTTGACAAGGCCTACCCTCGCCGTGATCGGGAGACACGTCGCGAAGATTTATTAAGACGTTTTCTAGATGGCTTACTGGATGAAAATGTTAGATTCCAGGTTGAGTATGTGAAAGACCCCAGAAACATAGATCAAGCTGTGTTTGAGGTGGTTAATCTTATGGAAACTCGTAGAGGTATGGGTAACGACCAGAGATCTAAGAGACCAGTTCGTTTTTGTAAACCAGGAGAAGTCGATCAAAATGATGAGGATGATGAGTTATGTGATGTCACTGTAGAACAGAATGGTGATGAAGAAAGTTTAAGGGCTGTAAATGAGCTAAAAAAGCATAAGAATCTGAGCCAAACTAACAGTCTCAAAACTAATGAGAAAGTAAAACAAGTTACAAATGTTACCGAGCAATGTTTGGCTGAAGTTTTGGAGATGAAGGATAAGTTCAATAAAAAGATAAATGAAATTACTGACCAAGTGGACAGCCTACAAAAAGCTAAAGGGTATGATAGGCAAACTTCTTTCCGAAATTTCTCAAACATAAAAACGGATGATTCAAATAATATAAACAGAGGCCGTAAATTTACGGGATGTTTTAACTGTGGGGGTAACCATTTCGCTCGAGACTGTTTAAATAAAACAAATTTAAATGTGAGGGCCCCGAGTTTTGGGCCTACCAGGACGAATATGAAGGCGAACCCACAGAGTTGGGCTAATGGCAGCCAACAAACAACGTACCCGTCTAATGTACCGCCTTCACCTTATAACCCATTAAACTACAAAGGGCCGTCTCAGTAGGCCAAGAGGCGGTCCCCATAGATGTGAAAGAAGTGGGCCTTAAAACAGAAGTATTAGGACACAAAGAATTAGACATTATTAGACGAGAGAAACCAAAATTTGATGGAGTCTATATTAAAGGAAGTATAGAGAACATTGATATTAATTTTACTGTGGATACGGGGGCTTCTTCTACAATTGTTTCTAAAAGAATTTATTTTCAGTTACCTGTTGAAGCAAGACCTAAATTAACTTTTGTTGGGTCAAGAGGTTTTACAGGGGCTGATGGGAAATCAATTAATTACCTTGGCCGTGGTGTATTCAATTTTTCTTTAGGGCCATTGACGTTAAAACGTTGGCTTGCCGTGGCAGATATCGATGATGATGTATTACTTGGAATTGATATTCTGAGGAGAGGACCTAACAGCTCAGCTGATATTTTACTAAACAAAGGTTTCATGATTTTGGAAAATGTGAAAATTCCTTTAGATTTGGTACCAACTGAAGGAATCAGGAGAGTGACTGTTTTTGAAGACAGTATCATACCTGCTATGTCTGAAGTTCTTATTGATGTGTGTATAGATAAATGCCAAAAGGTGGTAAATAAAAGACCATTGTTGATCGAAGCTTTTCCTGAATTTTGTGAAGTTTATTCTCTTGTTCTTTGTCCTTGTCTAATTGATGAAAATAAAGATGTCTTAAAAATACGAATTTTCAACCCGTTTAATTTTGACAAAGTTCTTAAACGTAACACCAAAGTTGGCTTCGCAACTTCTGTGGTTGACGCCGAAACCCTCCTTCCATGTGAGGACCCTGGTGCGAATAACGATTACTCATCTATTCGTAGAGTACAGGTCGGAGCGTACAATCCTGCATTAAACTCTGAACCGGGCAGACAAGTTAAAGAAAGACTTCCCACCCACTTATCCGATCTCTATGAAGGAACTTCTAAAGAAATAGGGTCAGACGGCAAGAAAGCTACTGAACTCAACAACATTTTGACTGAGTTTAAAGACGTATTTTCCAAAGATGAATTTGATCTTGGGAGAACTCACCTTACTGAGCACAGCATTGACACTGGTAATGCTAAACCCATTAAACAGCACCCCAGAAGACTTCCTACAGCATTTGCTGGAGAGGACTTAAAAGCTTTGGAGAAATTAGTGAAACAGGGTTCTATCAGACCTTCCACTTCTCCATGGGCGTCTCCCATAGTTCTAGTGAGGAAAAAGGATAACACCATACGTCCTTGTGTAGATTATAGGAAGCTGAACGCAGTGACAAGGAAAGATGCATTCCCATTACCACGTACACAAGACTGTTTAGATGCACTTGAAGGGTCTTCTTGGTTTTCCACCCTAGACTTAACTTCAGCATACAACCAGGTACCCATGAAAGAAGAGGACATTCCCAAAACAGCATTCGTAACAAAGTACGGGCTATATGAGTATACAACTATGCCCTTTGGGCTCTCCTGCTCACCAATGACGTTTCAACGAGTAATTGAACTCGCACTGAAAGGTTTGCAATGGTGTAAATGTCTCATTTACCTTGATGATGTTATCATTTTTGGGAAAACTTTTGAGGAACACGTGTCCCGATTACGAGAAGTGCTTCAGAGAATAAGGGATGCAAATTTGAAATTGAAGCCATCAAAATGTCAACTATTTAAGAGCAAAGTCACCTTTTTGGGTCATGTAATCTCTAAAGATGGAGTTTTACCAAACCCTGACAATGTGACGAAAATAATAAACTGGGCTGTACCTACCTCGGTTACTGAAGTAAGGTCATTCCTTGGTATGGGAAGTTACTATCGCAGATTTGTAAAAAATTTCAGCAAGCTGGTCAAGTCATTAACTGATCTGACAAAGAAGGATAATCCTTTCAAATGGACACCTGATTGTCAGACAGCTTTTGAGAAGCTTAAAGAAGTCCTAATTGGGCCTGAAATTATGGCGTATCCAAGAGATGACTGTACATTTATTTTAGATACTGATGCATGTGATGTCAGTATTGGGGCTGTTTTGTCTCAGGTTCAAAACGGTAGAGAACGAGTAATTGCGTATGCGAGCCGCACCTTAAACCGTGCAGAGAGAAATTACTGTGTGACTGACAGAGAGTTACTTGCTATAAAATATTTTACGGAATATTTTAAGCATTATCTTTTGGGGAGGAAGTTTTTAGTGAGGACTGACCACCAAGCTTTGCGCTGGTTGTTTAGTCTAAAAGAGCCTAAGAATCGCATCGCTAGATGGATTGAGGCCTTATCTGCATTCGATTTTGAAGTGGAGTATCGGCCCGGAAAACAGCATGGTAATGCTGATGGGATGTCCCGATGTCCTAATCCCAGAGAATGCATCTGTTCAGATGAAGAAAACTCGTTGAAATGTGGCCCTTGCTCTAAGTGTCGAAGGAGAGGATTAGAAATGTCTAGCTCCATTCCGGAAAACACCTCTGAGAAGGCTCAGAGAGTACTTATCGGTAAAGTGGAGGGTGTGACAGCTCTTTGGGAGAAGTTGCTGTGCTACTTTTGGTTTTATGTTGTTTTGGTGTCAACATGTTTTAGAAACTCAATGGTTTTGGGAACTAAATTGAAGCGTAAGGCATTCGAAACATTTAGTTCAATCTTGACATCGAGTTGTGGGTTGATGTTGAAGTTTAGGGTAAATTTTTTAAGTGCTGTGCTGGCTGTATGTGCCATTTTTAGTGTCGCCCGGGTACCGGATGTTATAAGGAAGATAACAAATGTACCATGGTTGCAAGGTTTCTCTAACTTGGAGTTGAGAAAAAGGCAATTGAGCGACCCGGACTTAAAACCAGTTTTGTTGTGGGTTGAAACTGGCAAGAGACCGTATGGGTCAGAGGTCTGCGCTACAAGTGAAATTTGTAGGCATTATTGGAACTCTTGGGACAGCTTAGCCGTTATTAACGGTGTTTTATTTCGTAAATCTATCGATAAGGATATAAAAGAATCATCTTGGCAATTTATTGTGCCCCATTCACTGAAGGAATATGTGCTAAAACAGATGCACGATTCTGTTCTTGCTGGGCACTTGGGTCGCAAGAAAACAAAATTAAAAACGTTACAGAGATTTTATTGGAAATCTCTCCGAGAAGATGTAACTAATTGGGTACGCAAATGTGATGTCTGTAATGCAGCGAAACCACCCATCAAAACCCCCAGAGCTCCCTTGGGAGATATGAGGGTGGGTGCTCCATTAGACCGGTTAAGCACAGATGTACTTGGACCATTTCCAACTACTGAAAGGGGTAATCGCTACATCCTCACTGTTATAGATCACTTTTCAAACTGGGTCGAGATATTTCCAGTTTCCGATCAGACAGCAGCTACCTGTGCTAAGAAGATATTAGATGAGGTCATATGTAGGTTCGGATGCCCTCTCGATCTACACAGTGATCAGGGTACAAATTATAGAAGTGAACTGCTTTCAGAACTCTGTAGATTACTAGAAATTAGAAAAACTCAAACATCAAGCCGCCACCCTCAAGGTAATGGGAAAATAGAGCGATTCAACCGTACTCTATTAAGAATGATACGTTCTTACCTTAGAAGTGAACAAAGAGATTGGGATCTTCACCTAAATTACTTAGCTGCTGCATACCGCGCTACCCCACATGAAAGCACAGGCTTCACCCCGAACTTATTAATGTTGGGTAGAGAAGTAAAAGTCCCTGCTGAAGTTATAGCTGGGACGGGCAGTACTTTAGAAGACGAAATTTCTTCATATGGGGAATATGTAGATAATCTTCGTAATCGTATGCAACGTGCGCATGATATTGCCAGAGAACATCTTAGATGTGCAGCCAATCGACAGAAGAAAACTTATGACGCTAAAGGCACATTTCATAAATACAAACCTGGCGATCTTGTATGGTATTTCCACGAGCTACGCAAGAAGGGCGAGAACTCAAAACTGTATAATCCATACGCTGGACCATATGTAGTAGTACAGCGTCTGAATGATCTGGATTATATAATTCAGTTTAACATTAAGGGTGATAAACGGGTTGTTCATCATAATAAGCTGAAACCGTATGAGGGAAACCAAACTTTAAGCTGGTCTAAGCGGGCAGTTGCAAAGATGTCCGATCGATTATATAAGAAGCTGAATGTGTGCGACTAACAAAGAGGGGAAAAAAAAAAATCTTGTTGCATCTCAATGAAACTGTTGTTGTAAATTACATATCTTAAAGGAAACACCTACCAACCTAATTATTTGTTTTTTTTTTTCTAAATATTCTGATGATACTTACCTTTGTTGTCCACAGAAACCGAGGGAATATTTGACCATGTCTGAGAAAGCTGTGAAGTCAAAGTCCAAAAGAGGGGCAGTGCATGAATGTCTAGAATGCAGCTACCAGGGGGATAAACCCATGATTGTGCTTCACAAGGTGCAAAAACATTTAAAAGAGGATGAAGTACCTTTTAGATGTACCATATGCGGAAACCGTCAAAACAAAGCAGATCCAATGAGGACACATGTAAATAAGAAACACAAGGAGAGAGATTTTCATGAAATTGTGAGAGGTACGTTTACACCTTATATCTTAAAGAAAGATGAGACCAAGTTGTTGAGTGAGGAAGATGCCCTAAAGTTTTATGAAGGCCGGAAAACCCGAACCTCCAGCGCACAAGCAAGTGCCAAACCTTCTCCATCTGTCAATATAGATGAGCCCATGCAGGCGGTGATGGATTTAATGTCAGCTAACCCAGGTATTTTTGACAAGATTAAAGACGTTGCAGGAAAGCCTAGGGAGGGTGTGTTCGAGGCTATAGGAAAGTTATCACCTCATCCTACCAAATCCAAACCGACCATCACGTTAACACCACTTTTTTCAATTTTCCCCACAACCAAGGAAAACCACTCAGTGGATATATTTGTTCCAGAGGATGAAGTGGTTGAGTTAGTTGGGGATGAAATACATCAAGAAGAAAGCAACAAAGAAACAAAGGAAAATCAGAGCAAAATGACGGAAGAAACAGAGGGACCAACCCAAACTGGAGATGACAACTTCAAATTGGAGACGTTCAGCCTGAAGGATCTGGCGAGTTTTATTGATGTGACCGTTAGAAGCTCGGTTGACGCCGTATCCCAATCCATTATTGTAGCAGCCAAGAGACAACCCATACAACCAGAGCAGGATCTACGGCCTTTAACAAATCAATTGGTGCTAACTAACACTCATCTTGGTGAAGTTTCTGGGCAATTGGCCACATTAACATCCAGGCAGGGACAAATCTGCGAAACACTGGCAGAGCTTAGCAAGACCATGTCAACATTTGGTACCCAGATCATGCGGTTGAACCGTGGAGTGTCAACTCTAACTACAGCTTCCGAGACAATCAACTCCACCCTAAAAGCCCAGATGTCAAGCGTCCAGTCCATGGTTCAGGGCTATATGGACGTAAATAAGTCCTTATCATCGTCCATGCAAAGGCAGTCTGACAGCTTATCCACTGTTATTAACAGAGCAAACAATCTTATCAAACAGCCACCAGGACCAGTCTCGGGAATGGTAAAAAAAATTCTAAATCTTGAAAATCAACCCAACCCTACTCAGAAAGAAATCGAAATTCCGCCTCAAACCTTCAAAATTCCTGTTCGCTCTGTGGTGAAGCGCCCACATCCACCCCCAAGTCCTCTTCGACCAGAATTTGTGGAGAAAATGAAAGAAATTAGAAAAAAACAACGCCGTCCTTTCGAGCACAAGAAGGGACCAATTAGGGAAGCGTAAATGTTGTGTCACCGGGACGTTGACAATTAAAGTGGAGGGTAATGAGACGGCCAGTTTATTTGACACAAACAGTTCTATTTCAATGCTAAGTTTTCTCTACAGTAGATGTAATTTATATGATGTTTAAATACTATGTGTTTCCCTAAGTGAAAATCCTTGTTGAACTCCTAACCTATTAATTTCATGTCATATTTCTTGCTCTCTATAAAACTGTGTACCGTAATTAATTCCCTCATACTGTTACTGTGATTATTGTTTTGCAAGAAATGTTTATTTAGTTTATTGTATATTACATATTTGAGACTCAAATAATGTCCCAGTTTGAAGCGGTAATCGGGTCACCGGTCCTGTGACCATCCGAGTTGTACTGAGCTTGTCAAGCATCTGTGAATGCTGTGATTCCTTAGCTGAGGTTACTATTTTATGCTAGGGAAACTTTATAATGAAATTTAATACCTTTTAAAGCCAGGAGAGCTGTCTGTTTGCCACTTCTGGGCCGCATTGTTATCGATGTCCGCCATGTTTGTTGTTTACAATATGTCAGCCGTCAGATAGTTACGGGCTAAAATGTTTTAATTTGTTTATCTTTAAAATACTTAAGTGCGTAAAGCCCTATAGTTAAATCAGTCATGTGTCACATTTAACGTTTGTATAAGTAAAGTAAGCAGTAGAATTTACTGAATTTAAGCTACAATTACGGAGTGAGGCTGGTTTGGAGACTATTTATCGTCCGAATGACGATAGGTGTCGCTGTGACGTTCCAATGGTTAAGCGGGAGGCTATAAAAGAGAGGTGTCGTCTGTCAAAAGTGAGTGAGTATCTGGGACCCACTCTGACTCAAGCCTTGACCATCCTCAACTTATAATAGGTGTGTACAAATTCTGATTTATTCATAACTTGCAGTAAAGAGACGTAATCTGATGACTGTGGTTTTTTACCTATAATATTGAATGTAGACAATTATATTTTGCTCTACAATTTATTTCTGGTAAATTACCCATAAGAGAACTTAAGAGTTTTCCATAAGAAGACCCGCAACAGACACCCATAAGGATTCTGTTATGGGATATCACTTATAAGAGGGATATAACCAGACGAACTCTGTATTACTGCTGATGTCAAAATATATCTAAATTATACCGGAGGTTATATCTATTGGCTATAATAGAACTTGAAGTTAAACCCGTAACAAACCCGTAACAAACCCGTAACAGCCACCCATAACAGATCACCCGTAACAGCTCACCCGTAACAGCTCGAACCCGTAACAGCTCAACCGTAACCGCAGCCCGTAGCCATTCATTTAAGTTGTTAAATGCTGGTAATTCCTATGGATTGAATGTTATTTATGTAACCCAGTTGCCATATGTTATTATAAATAAACTATTTGTTATAGTTTTTATGAAATCAGTTGTTGGCTCCATTATTACACCAATATGATAAGTTGTGAGTTGCATACTCCAGGGCGAAACTAGAAGATACTGTTTAACAAGCGTTGCGGCATCCTGACAAGTGTTCGCAAACTCTTCGAAGTTCAGTTATGCGATATTGGTGGTAACAATATATTACTTAAGACAATATATATTGTGCCTGACCGCTACAATATGCTGTTACCTATTATATATTCTCTCCATTGTTTATTCTTACCATAGCTTAACATGCGTAAGCATTGTCAGTGTATTACAAAGTGTTTCAGAAAATTCTACTGACTTTTAAAGGCCAAGCTCCTGTCAGTCGTCAACTTAATGAAAGATCCTAGGTTGAGTTTTTTTTTTTTTTTATGTATATGCTTTATTTTGTGCACAGTAAGCTGTATCAGCTTATTTTGTACAACAATTCAAAGAAAGGTCAAATAACCTACTAAGATAGTACAAATACATGTACTTGAAATAGCTGGGTTACAGTCTTGCAGCTTAAAACAATCCCTTATGCATGTCAAGATAATAGGTAAAGATAATAGGTTGAGTTTATTACAACAATTTATGATGGGGTATAAAGGTCTAAATGATACCCCTCTTTTTAACACAATTAGAAACTTGTCTCCATGGTTATTTTAGACAAGAAGATTTTTCCCTGTGCCCGTGTGTTTTATTGCTCATAAATGTATATTCTCTCCAGTATACAGTATGCTGTATTTCGATGAAATTCGCAATCGTCTCTTCATCACATTCAACTACCAACTGACTGTATTAGAAATGAAAGCGGAGATTCGGGATCGTGTTCTGAGCCACGAGAAGCCCGTCATTGCAGCCCTCTATAACTCTGTTTATAACCAGGTAAACATTTTACTTATTGCAACATTTAGTTGTCAGGATTTGTTTTAGGAATTGTCTTGTTCGTTTTGAAATACATGTAAATAATACAAAATAGCTATTAGGGGAATCAGTACATGTCTAATGTTCATTTTGAAATACATGTAAATAATACAAAATAACTATTAGGGGAATCAGTACATGTCTAATGTTCATTTTGAAATACATGTAAATAATACAAAATAGCTATTAGGAGAATCAGTACATGTCTAATGTTCGTTTTGAAATACATGTAAATAATACAAAATAGCTATTAGGAGAATCAGTACATGTCTAATGTTCATTTTGAAATACATGTAAATAATACAAAATAACTATTAGGGGAATCAGTACATGTCTAATGTTCATTTTGAAATACATGTAAATAATACAAAATAGCTATTAGGAGAATCAGTACATGTCTAATGTTCATTTTGAAATACATGTAAATAATACAAAATAACTATAAGGGGAATCAGTACATGTTTAATGTTCATTGGGATCATAACACTAGGGTTTTGACATCTAAAATCTGGAGGCCTTTTTGGTCCATTAGGTACAGTACAACAATAAAATAACCTAAACATCGTGCCAACAAGATGTCGTTACAATGTCGACATGATGAAGCGTTGCTTGCAAGATGTTGACACGATGTCGATGTGATAGCAAGATGATGTTGGCAGGATGCAGACATTATAAAGAGGAATAGACGACGTAGAAAGAAAAAAATGTTTTTAGTGAGCAAGACAAATACCAGTTTACTTAATCAATCACAGTTACCAGCTGAAAATCTGGGGGCTGTTTCACAACGTCGCATAGTACGACCAATCGCAGTTGCTATGATGTCGTATCTCTTCACTATGGTGTCCATTGGCAACTGCGCCTCGTTTGCGATGGGGGGTCTCCGTGGCTCAGAAGGTAGAGCGTTGGACGCTCAATCCGAACAGCCTTCCACCAATGGGTCGCGGGTTCAAATCCCACTCAGTCCAAAAAAATTAGAAAATTTTCTGACTGGGTTTTCACTTGAACGACCTATGTGGGATGGTTGCCAGTTACCACCGGAAGGTCGTGGGTTTCCTCCGGGCACAGAGCCCGGTTTCCTACCACAATAAAACTAAAAGCCACATAAGTGAAATAATCTTGAGCACGGAGTTAAACACCAAACAATCAATCGATCAATCGTTTGTGATGCGACTGGTTTGTGAAACAAGCCCCTGGGCTGAGAACTCCAGAGTGCAGTTCTTTCCACACAATAAACCCAACCGAGATATACATGTAAGCATACATTCATCCAGGATCCGAAAATAGGGTGTCCAAAATAGCTATTTATGCACATTTTCCACAAAATGGGGTGTCCATTTTGACCTACTTTTGTATGTTGACCATGTTAAATAGCTGGATTATTGGGTGCCCAAATGAGATAAATTTTGACCACAGGGTGTCCAAAAGACGCTTGGACACCCCTCTGGATGAACCCTTGCATGTAAGTGAAATAACTTTTTAATAGTGTAATACAATGTGAACTAAGCCATTTCTATTCTGCCAGGCTGTGACTGTTTGTCAAGCGGGCTCTCTCGTTATGTGGATGATAGATACAGGACAGAAGGTCAAACAGTTCCATAAAATCCATGGTAATAATGAGGTGACGAGTATGACCCAGGACCCTAGTCAAACTCGTCTCTTCACGGGGAGTACCGATGGTACAGTCAAGGTAAGTCGATTTAAGGTGGCGTTTACACCGTCAACCTTATATAATTGGAACCAACCGTGTCATGTCACCCAACATAAGCGGGTAAGACCAACGGACAAAATCTGATAATACTATTTGTGGTGAAATATCAAACCTAAAGTGGCATGAGCTGCCAAAATTCATAATTTTTCATCATTTCTGATCGTCACGACAGTAAGACGCTTTGAAGGCCATCGAAAAACTAAATGATTGGCGTTGGAATGAGGGAAATACGTACAGTATGTGGCTTATACGAACTGGAATAGTTTTCCAAAAGTAAACAAAATTTAAATAACCGGGACAACCATTCATTTATTCTAAGCAAAAGTTATTTCAAAACAATACTTTATCGTACATTCTCTAGACTAGAAGCACTAAAAAGCTTCTGAATTATACGTCTTGAGAAAAATAACCGATAACTTCAACATTCTGTTTTTACGTCAAAATTTAAACATTTTGGCAGCTCATGCGACTTCAAGGCATGCTTACAAACATGGTACGAAGATTTTTTGTTTAGGTGATGAGTTTGAATCCATCTCAGTCCCAAGAAAATTGACAACTGTTTGAGTGGGGTTTTCAATAGACCGTTTCGGCTTAGAATGACGTTTTTATTTGACGTCATTTCTCTTTTGCAGGCGCTTTGACACGCCTCTTCTTTATTGCGCCATAGACGAAATGAGCATGAGCCTGACGTCAAATTAATATAAAAAGGCAATTTAGCAGCATTTTGCCAAACACAGAGGCTTTTGCGCAAGCCTCAATTCTTAAGCCGAAATGGTCCATTTGAAGGGTTACTAGGAACTGTACCCACTAAGGGTATACCGATGAACAAAATTCCCCTTACTAAAAATCGGACAAGTGAAATAATTTTGAATGTGAAGTGAAACATTGATCAATCAAATTACTGATCTCTGACTATCTTATTTCATTAGCTGATGTAAATATACTCATATCTGTATTTTGTATGTATGCATTTAAGCCCACTGTAGGGCACAACTCTGCAATAAACATCTATCTATGTCAATATGAGTAGAATAAAAATTGGGGGCTCTTCTGTGCAACAAGTTTGGTTCCTTCCTTTGAAACTTGGCAAAATTAATGCACTAATTGGAAACCAAATTGGAGTTAACAACGGAAGGTTGTGGGTTTCCTCCAGTCATAGATCCCAGTTTCCTCCCACAATAAAACTGGCAACGCCGCCATATAAGTGAAATAATCTTGAGCACGTAAAACACCAAACAATCAATCAATCAATCCTTCCTTTAAAACTGGGCAAAATGAATGCACTAATGGAAAGAAAACAAGACTAATTGTTGTGAAATACGATAATGGTTTCAGATTTGGGATTTTAACGGCCATTGTTACCACACACTGGACTGTGCTGGTGGTGACCCTGCTGATATCGGACAAGTGGTCGTATTAAAGAGATGTGTACTGGTGATTGGATGGACGCGATCCGTTTGTGTCTTCAGAAATAACAACTTTAAAGAATTCCATGTGCAACCGTCTGACTGGAAAGGAGGTCAGGTCAGTGGTCAAGCTTTTTCTCATAGTCTATCTCATAGCACTCACAAATTTTCTTTGATATTGTCTGGCATTTAATTTTTTTTTAATTGATTGATGTTTTACGCTTTGCTGGAAGGTCTTTGTCTAACTTAAGGACTATGACTCTAACTGACTGAGCCACAAAGGGCGCACTAGCGATGGAAGGCATGTGTCTGACGAACTATCACTCTAACCGACTGAGCCATCTCGGCCATACTATCGATGGATTGATTGTTTGATGTTTTACGACACGCTCAAGATGATTTCATTTATATGGTGGCGTTGCCAGTTTTATTTTGGGATGAAACTGGGCAATATGCCCGGAGGAAACCCTTGACCTTCGGTTGGTAACTGGCAACCATCCCACAAAGGTCGTTCGAGTGGAAACCCAGTCAGAAAATTTTCCAATTTTTTTTTGGGACGGAGTGGGATTCGAACCCGCGACCCATTGGTGGAAGGCTGTTTGGATTGAGCGTCCAACGCTTTACCTACTGAGCCACAGAGGCCCCACTATCGATTTAAGGCTTGTGTCTGACTGAGGAACTATCACTCTAACCTTCTGAGGCAACGTTGCCTGTGTCTGACTGAGGGACTGTCACTCTAACCTACTGGGCCAACATTGCCTGTGTCTGACTGAGGGACTATCACTCTAACCTACTGGGCCAACATTGCCTGTGTCTGACTGAGGGACTATCACTCTAACCTACTGGGCCAACGAGGCCTGTGCCTGACTGAGGAACTATCACTCTAATCGACTGAGCCAATGATTAGTTTTTCCCATGTAATGGACTATGGTGCAATCATTTTCATACAGAAACCACAACAAATGTATCTAATCTGATAAGGTTTATTTCTAATTCAGGAACATGCGGAGGATATATTGTCTGCGTCATTCCAAAGTCCAAACATCCTGGCGACTGGGTCTTATGATGGAGAAATCGTGATTTGGAACATGAATTCTGAGCAGGCGTCCCGTCACATGGCTCAGAGATCCCGGCGTGGATTGAAGACACGGGGACGGACTTTCTATCTTACTAAAGAAGTATGTAATTCATCTATATAATAACTGGCTTTTTGCACCACACCATATTAAAGGGGCATGAGCTGCCAAAATTCACACTTTTTTCGTAATTTCTGATCATCACGACAGTAAGAGGCTTTGAAGGCCATCTAAAAACTAAATGATTGGTGTTGGAATGAGGAAAATCCATACAGTATGTGGCCTCTACGAACCGAAAACGTGTTCGAAGAGTAAACAAATTTTAAATAAACGGGACGACCATTCATTCATTCTAAGCCAAAGTTAGTTCAAAACACTAATTTAATGTACATTCTCGAGACGAGAAGCACTAAAAAGCTTCTGAATTAAACGTCAAGAGAAAAACAGCCAATAATTTCACCTTTCTGTTTTAACGTCAAAATATCAACCACTTTAACTACGATTATATAAAAAAAACAATCTTTAAATGTGCGTTCCATACTAATGAGAAATGATTGTCACCATGAACTACACAAGCTTTCAACACCTTTACCGGTTACACTTGATGAAGACGCCGGTATAGGTGTTGATAGCTTGTATAGTTCACAAACAACCTACTTTGTGGTGATGCCTTAATCATTTCTCGTTACTGTTATGTGAATTCTCAGTTCTTTTGAACATATTATTAAACATAGGTGATCTTTTGGTCTTGATGGGCGGGGAATTTCACACAGGACCTACATGTACCGCTTGAAATTTATCTGGTTCTCAAAAAAATGGCACATTAGGCTTGAAAACAACTTGTCATTGTCATTAGCCAATCTAGTTTTTATTCGATATCTATGCCAACTACAATATAAGGGAGGTAATCCTGAGTGTATCAAATTTTGTTTAACTGTAACAATGAGTTTTATGTTTCCTAGTCAACAACAGATGAAGACAAACCCCCAGCCCGACCAAAATCACGAGCCTTGTCTCGAGTCAGCGAAGGCAGTCATGATGAAAACGTAAGTAACCTTCTGAAGTTTGATTTCACTGTTTGAGAGCTTTTTGTACATGTATCAGTTGAAATGAAGCAACTATACATGTTCTTTATCTGTAGCCTGCACTAGATGGTTGGTACTTAACAGCCTCCTTAAAGTGGCATGAGCTGCCAAAATACACACTTTTTCATAACAAAATTTAAATAACCGGGACAACTTTTCATTCATTCTAAGCCAAAGTTAGTTCAAAACAATACTTTATCACACATTTTCGAGACTAGAAGCACTAAAAAAGCTTCTAAATTATACGTCTTGAGAAAAATATCCAATAATTTCAACATTCTGTTTTAACGGCAAAATATCAACATTTTGGCCGCTTATGCCACTTTAAAGACAAAATTTAGATTTTTGTATTCATAATTTTGGCTCGTCGTGAGAAGTTTAGCTTTTGAATTACCTTGAAAAACTAAAAGATTGAAGTTGAGATAAAAATATCGTACAAACCGAAAATGTTTGATAATAACAAAGTGCAATTGCCATGATGTATGAGTACATTTTGGAGTCTTTGTTTATGAAAACCATCTCATCAGTTTTTCCTTGCATTGCCATACTTTTGTTTTCTTGATGAACTGTAAACCGTCTTCTTGTCATGACCGGCAGGATTCATGAAGAAAGGGATTAGTTTTGAATCTTTGCCACTTTAGCTAGATATGTATTCCTTTTTACAACCAAATCCTGAATTAGTCGAGTCATACCTTCAAATTTAAATCCGTTTTTGTTTGATTCCAGAATGAATTTGGTTGGGCAGTGGCCAGGCTGCTGTTTCTGGAATCAAGGAAAAGTAACTCTGCAGGAGGGGGGGCAACTCTTGTATCTTGTGGTGGTAATGGTTGGGTGAGGTTCTGGTCTGTAACACACAGTGAACTTCAGGCAGAATTTGTTGCTCATTTACACGGTGAGTTTGTATGTTATATTGCTCACTTTCCTCCTGTATTTATATAGACAAGAAAGTATTTCTATATACTAAAGTTCAATCATCAGGGAAAAATGTAAGGATTTCTATAATTTTGTCAATGTTTTGGGGCCTCTGTGGCTCAGTAGGTAGAGCGTTGCGAACAGCCTTCCACCAATGGGTCGCGGGTTCGAATCCCACTTAGTAAAAAAATTGGAAAATTTTCTGACTGGGTTTTCACTCGAACGACCTATGTGGGATGGTTACCAGCGGAATGTCGTGGGTTTCCTCCGGGCACAGAGCCCGGTTTCCTCCCACAATAAAACTGGCAACGCCGCCATATAAGTGAAATAATCTTGAGCGCGGCGTAAAACACCAAATCAATCAATCAATCAATCAATGTATGTTATATGGCACTCTTTCCTCCTGTATTTAGACAAGAAAGTATTTCTATATACTAAAGTTCAATCATCGGGGAAAAATGTAAGGATTTCTACATGTTTCTATTATTTTGTCAATGTTTTGATAAAGTTGTTTATAATCATGTAGTGTAAGATAAGCGAAGTTGAAATTCATATATTCTTAACAACATCAAATAGTTAACAAACAAATCCTCAGGATCATACCAACACAAAACTTCGCTTCGACCAGTTTAAAGTCACACTCAATCCAAAACAAAAAAGATGGTTTAATTTATTCATTGAACGTCTTTTCGATTACTGTGTACCAGTGGAAGGTTCACGTTTCCTAAGTGATGTATTTTGTGCTATCTATCAAACTTAATACGTTATATTTCCATCAAGGAAAAGTTACTCCCCTTCTTGTGCTCTCTATTGAAAGGAGGAAGCATTTCCCCACTCTTGCGAGATTTCTGGGACGAGTCTTGTGTTAAATGAATGGGAAATTGTCGGAAAACTGTTGACAGGCTATTGAATAAAAATATTTCTTTAGATTTTACCTTAGATAGTGCATATAAAATAATTAATTAAAACCTAACAAACTTACTTGTAAATAGATTTCTTTCATTGTTTGTTTTGCTTTGCATTATAACGAGAAGGAGGCTGTCCCACTCGTACCACCAAATGCACCTCCATTTCGAAGAGTTCTACTAATGGAGATATAACATATTGTATTATAGTTTGATGTTTTGTGTTTTAGCTGGAAGTATTATAATGGCCAGTGACAAAAACAACCAGTATTTAGTAACAGGAGATGTAGATGGGAACATCAAAGTCTGGGATATCTCTGAATATTGTATACAATACAAAGACAACGTTATTACAACACCTCCAGGTACAGTCACTCATTTTTATACGCACGACTTAAAAAAAGGTGGTCGTATTATGGTATTACCAGCGCCGGCCGTCCGGGCCAGATTCCCTTCCGCTTCATGACATGAAGAGTATTGATCTAATCTTTACAATTCTTTCACAACATATACCTTGTGAGTAGAAGATGTGTCATGAAGCATTTATGACATCTTCAGTTGCATAATATTGCATCTATATTGAATTATGTAGCATCTCTTTTAATGTACATGTACACTGTATATCTGCGTTTCCTTACGCTCCATAACTTGAAGAGTTTTTGATCCGATCTTTAAAATATTTTTCACAACATATACTTTAGGGGTAAGAAAATGTCATGAACCATGTATGACATCTTCAGTTGCATAATATTGCATCTATATTGGATTATGTAATATCTCTTTATGTCTATATCTTTATTCCCTTTTGCTCCATAACTTGGCCAGTTTTGATTTAATCTTTACAATTATTTCACAGCATTGGTAGACAATTTGTCATTAACCATTTACGACATTTGGTTGCATAATATGGCATCTACAATAGATTGTGTAATATTCTCTTTTAGTCCATATCCTGACCAGATCTTTTGGCCAGATCCTGACAATTTTGTAGAGAATTTATACCTGATGGGTAGATCGTGTGTCGGGAACTCCTAAGGATATCCCTGGTTACATAATATGGCATCCATATAAGTTCATCGTGTAGAAAATGAAAATCTTTCATATGAACATGGGATTTCAATTGCTGAAATTTAAAGAAATAGGTTTTATAATGTAGATTATCAGTCATAGTGGAGGGTCTATGTTGAGTTTACTAAAACTCTGGTTTTGTTGATACATGGAAATCAGCTAATTTTGACAGGTTTTAATGTACATACAAATGCATCTTAAATCTATCATTTAGTTAATGGGATCAATCTGTCATTCTTGTCACTGATGTATTCAGATTTTTGTACACTAAAACAACAAAAGGAAAATCTTCCTGTCTAAAATAACCACGGAGACAAGTTTTTAATTGTGTTAAAAAGGGTTCATTTCTGGTCTCAATTGTGCCTGTTGTTTAACCTGGGTTCCGACTCATTTAGGTTTTCCAATGCATTTCCTCCTATAGATTGCATTGGATATTCTTGAAACTTTATGAGGAAAGAATCGTCCCGCAACCGAGCAAGCAAGTAAAAGCTTGATCGTTTCTGACAACAAAACTGCGACAAATTTTTAATTTGGGGTAGAGATTAATTCGCTTTAAAAACACATTTGAGAATTTATTATTTGAGATTTTGTTACGATAGGAAAATAATTTCATGGATAGATCTTTATTTTTTCAGTTTTAAAATCGCAGTTCCAACCGCACTGTGACATGATCAGCACACTGGATATCTGTGAAAGAAACGAACGTCTTGTCATTCTCTCCGCCTCGTCTGACTGCAGTGTTGCATTATGGGATGTCTACGGAAACCAGATCGGTGTTTTTGGACAGGTACCATCATGTTTCTGTTATTATACCATTTATGACCAATGTGTCAAATCTTAAGAAATGTTTGAAACTCTCTTTAAACGTGGGTTCCATACTAATGATACAATGTTACACTTGACGAAGACACCGGTGATATCTTAATTTTTTAGCATTAGTATCAAATCTTTCAATGACAAGTTGGAAGTACAAATCTAGACGACAATTACATTAGATAACAACTTCTTCGTTTATTGGATGACGATGTTTTAATGTAGTTATTACATCGTTATCAAAGTCAATGACTACATTGAAACCCCGTCACCTAATAAACTAAGAAGTTGTTCTCCATAAGTAATCATTGTCTTGATATGACCAATGTGTCACTGGTGTTCGACTTATTCTAGAATGGATTTGAATGGGTTGGTCCAAAAACATGTATCAAGACTGTCTTTTTCTTACTGTACGCCCCAGGGTCTCTGATGAGTTCCAACTGTAATAAACTGTCTATTATCTATTATTATCTTCGGGGCCTCCGTGGCTCGGTAGGTAGAGCGTTGGACGCTCAATCCTAACAGCCTTCCACCAATGGGTCGCGAGTTCGATTCCCACTCAGTCCAATAAATAGGAATTTCTGACTTGGTTTTCACTCGAACGACCTATGTGGTTTCCCCGCACAATAAAACTGGCAACGCCGCCACATAAGTGAAATAATCTTGAGCGCGGCATAAAACACCAAACAATCAATTATTATCTTCCAATGACTCTTGTTACATTGGGTCTTAGGGTTTGAATTCCACTCAGATCAAATAAAAATGACAAATTTCTGAGTGGATTTTTCAGCCGTTGGCCTCATATGGAAGAGTTGCCAGGTACTCACAGAAATTCGAGGGTTTCCTCCAGGCAAAAAGTGTGCTCTCCTCCCCACTAAACCTGACAATGCTGTCATAAAAGTGAAATAATCCGTGTGCAGTATTAAACATTAATACAGGGGACCTTTGAGGCCCAGTCGGTCATTCAAGCCCAAGCTGACACAAAGTTGTAACTCCCACTTAATCTCACTAAAAGATATCTGCCAT
The DNA here is from genome assembly GCA_963971465.1 of Lepidochitona cinerea. Taxonomy (NCBI): domain Eukaryota; kingdom Metazoa; phylum Mollusca; class Polyplacophora; order Chitonida; family Tonicellidae; genus Lepidochitona; species Lepidochitona cinerea. The sequence continues at coordinate 3,467,049 of OZ020559.1, forward strand.
CCCAATCCAAAATGGTTGGTATGTAGTCCAGCATGCTTTCCTTGCAAGCTAAACCTGGCAATGCCGTTGTATGTGTGTATGTACTGTATTGAACAGTAATCAATCTCCAAGGCCCAGTTGGTCATTCAAGCGATTCTTGCCTAAATTGTAACCCCACTCAGTCCCCCAAATCCCAATCCAAAATGGTTGGTAGATAGCCCAGCATGGTTTCCTTCCGAAATAAACCAGCTGATATGGCTCTTAACATTTTTGTTTATCAAGAACCTCTTCTGCTTGGAAAAGATCAATTTTGACAGAGTGGCCTCGGTGGTCCAGTGGATATAGTGATCATCCTCAGTCCCACACAGACCTTCCATCGATGCGACTTTGCTTCAAGTCACACTCAGACCAGAATAAAAATGGAAAAATTTCTGAGAGGATTTTTAACTTGATCGCCGTATGTGGAAGAGTTGCCAGGTACTCGACAATGGTTGAAAGTTTCCTCTGGGCAATAAACCCGGTTTCTTCCCCCACTAAGTGAAATAATCTCAAGGGCGGGGGATATTGACAAGGATGCACAGTATTTAAAAAAAAAATTCTAAATGTTTTTATTTTTTTCTTCCCCCCTTTAAGTGAGTACAACCAGAAATAACTGAGAATACGTTTTTTTTTTTTTTTTGAAGGAGGCCCATTGGAAGATTGAGCCGTACATACCTAGTACTGAAGACGAGACAGATTTGGTAGAGGTATAACATAGATTACAAACTATTATCATATTTGATTGGTTGATCAATCTTATTGACCAATTAAAAGCATGCATTTTAATCACATCCTACAACAAATCGTACAGTGAGAACGGGCCTTAAGTCATTTCAGTGCTTGTGATTCTACATTGGTATGTATTTGAGCTGTTCCCATATCCCCACCGAGATGACAAATCTTCAAAGGAAGGCAACTTTGTTGAAAAGAAATGACTTATATCAATGCATAAAATGAAGAAAGTGACCTTTGTGTAGTTGATTTCTAAATAAACGAATCCAAATTTCAAAGGGAGGGAACTTTGTGGAAAAGAAATGACTCATATCAATGGATAAAACGAAGAGAGTGACCTTTGTGCAGTTGATCTCTAAACTGAAAACAAGTGGCCAATTCATTCAATGTTGTTGCCAATATTCCCAGTAGTCTGAGTTAGAAATATCTTGATATTCTTGCGCTCAAGATTATTTCACTTATATGGTGACGTTTCATTGTGGAAGGAAACCGGACCCTATGCCCAGAGGAAACCCACGACCTTCTGTTGGTAACTGGCAACCATCCCACATAGGTCGTTTGAGTCAGAGGTTTCCTTTCCCCACTAAACCTGGCAAACATTTTTGAGTGTGGTATAAAGCATCAATCAATGAATGTATTGTAAAATTTTCTACAAATGTTGATGTGTTGATATGGTTTTCTGACTGACCATATATGGTATTGTAGGAGGAGAAAGAGGAGGAGACAGAAGTGGTTCTAGAACCTGTGATTGACAGTGGGTGGGAACCAGATGAGAGAGCTATAACTGACCCAGATAATTACAGAGTGAACACATGGGATACAACTCTACTTGGTAAATAATGCCTGTTTTGTTCTCTAACTTTTGATTGACTTGGTTATGCCGATAATTTGGTCATCAGACTTTGGTTCCTTTTGTTCAGATATAAGTGAAATAATCTTGAGTGCAGCATAAAACATCAATCAATCAATCAATCCAATCCTTTTATTCAGATTATTTCAGTTATCTGAGCAGTGATTTAAAAAATCTGGTTTAAAGGCACGGGCACAGGCTTCCAAAATTCTGACTTTTTTCATATATGATCTGGGATGTTTGCCAGTTACCAACGGAAGGTCGTGGGTTTCCCCCGGGCATAGAGCCCGGTTTCCTCCCACAATAAAACTGGCAACGCCGCCATATAAGTGAAATAATCGGGAGCGCGGCGTAAAACACCAAACAATCAATCAATCAATCATTAATGATCACCGTTGAAATAAAATATATTCATTTAGCCAGTAATCATTTGTTTATCCCTATGCTCTATCTAGAACAAGTAATTTGCTGAAAATTTTTAATATTTACACTATTCTTATTACTTTTGGGGTTACACTTTCTTGATAAATGGCAGAAATTCTTGTACAGATTTTGGGTGACCAGAGTGACGCCGAAATCATTGAAATGTAACCCAGATTCTATTGAAGTCTATAGATGAAAGTGTTTAATCTCATGGCATCGATTAAAGTGGCATGAGCTGCCAAAATGTTCATATTTTGAGGTTGAAACAGAATGTTGAAATTATTCGTTATTTTTCTCAAGACGTACAATTCATAAGCTTTTTAGTGCTTCTACTCTCGAAAATGTACGATAAAGTATTGTTTTGAGCTAACTTTGGCTTAGAATGAATGAATGGTCGTCCTGGTTATTTGAATTTTGTTTACTTTTCGAACATGTTTTCGTTTCGTACAGGTCACATACTGTATGGATTTTCCTCATTCCAACGCAAATCATTTAGTTTTTCGATGGCCTTCAAAGCCTCTGGCCGTCGTGCTGATCAGAAATTATGAAAAAAGTGTGAATTTTGGCAGCTCAGGCCTCTTTAAGTTTTTGGAGATCAAACCGTTTTAATCTTTTATTTTGTTGTTATTTTGTTAGGTAAAGATTATCAGGAACTTCGAGTTAAGAAAAGAGTTCGCCGTCAACCTCAGACAATACCCAATCTACCATACTTACATGGAGAGAAGATGGGACAACCACCCGCTGGGCCGTATTCTGTAAGTAGTGTTTATAGCTTTATCAGGAGACATGATAAGGCCCGCTCACACGGTGCGATTTGTCCTACAGACTTGTAGCATGCGATTAAAATGGATGCTTTTAATTGGTTGGCACGATTTGTCAACCAATCAAATACATTCATTTTTATTGCATGCTACAAGTCTGTAAGACAAATCGCACCGTGTGAGCGGACCTATAGACAGATTATTAGATTCATGGATATAAGAATCGTCCCACACCTAGGCAACCAACGTGGACTTTTTTTTAAAATTTACAAACATTTTTGAAATAACAACAAAACACCCTGTCCAATTTGTGTCGTTTACCCTGAGAATTTATGTACAGAAAGTCGTACTCCTGCACTCACCTGGTTTTCTTCCTTCCACAGTACACATTGCGACAAAATCTTGCATTTGATAGATGTTAGGCACTATTTAAACAATCAATCAAATACTCAAAATTTCTGTCGATCAGGAAAATAGTGCTTAGAAACTGGTTAAAGTTTTCTTTAATGAAAAAAGAATGTCAAATTTATCTAAGATAGGTTTTATATAGTTGAAGAAATGATGCTAAACATATTGTAATGTTTTTCACAGTCTAAAATGTACGAAATAATTTGATGATATCTAACATTATTGTCCCTCAGAGAAGTTTCTCTGCAATCTGATTGGTCAATTGCCATCTGCCCGATACGGCAAAACCTTTTCATCCACACCCGATACGGTGTCGTGCGGACGCTATTTTGAACGTTTAAATTGTGTTGTTACGTCGTTTGATAACGTCGTAGTGCTTGCTCGCATCAGGTCACCTTTGCAACTATATTGTGGGTAACGGGCGAACGTTATGCTGATGTTTGGCGACGTTGTTTGCCGACGTTGTTTGATGACGTTGTTTGATGACGTCGTTTGATGACGTCGTAGCGCATGCTCGTATCGGGTCACCTTTTACAACTAGTGTGTGTGTGCAATTGAATTAATGAGTGATTTTTTGGCTGAATCCACGTGAAAGTAAAGCTTTTTGAGATAATAAAATCTTTATCATGGTTCGTGGATGGGGGGATACGAAGTATTTGGTAAGTGATACCTGATGCTGACCGTGTAAATACTTCGTATACCCCTTCCACAAACTATGATAACTTTTAAAAGCATGTTTCTCTAAAATATTATTGGAGCTCAGACAATGTAAATTACCCACAGGTTTGTGAAAACCAAATATAGTTGATTTGAAACTTGAATTTTCAACAACAGATTGATCTGAAGCATAATTGTGCCGAGCACAAAAAGAAATAAAGTATTTAAATATAAATAAATTCTTACAAAATTTTCCCCTTTAATGCACTCAGTCTCTGTAAAAAAATAGGTGAAATAGTTTATAAATTAAGGCTAGAAGTTATCTGTTTATGTTGAATTTCAAACCCCCTACCAAGGGAAACCCCTCCGATTGATGATAAATATTATAGTTCAGTGACTAGATTGACGTTAGGAAGCACATATGTTGTTGTTGTTAAAGTATAGTGACAGACGTCTTTAATTTCTGCTTTTATTTACAAACCTTTTTATACACTGGTTTAAATACCCCGAAAGTAAAAAGCTAGTATAAATTTACTTTCAAACGGCTGAAAACGATTCTTGACAATGTTCAAATGAAAAAATCACAAGGTGAATACAGAGAGTGTTTTGAAGGTCACTTTTCTGAAAAGCCTGGAAACAAACTGGGTTAGTTTCCTTATGATGCTACCCAGCACTAAGGAAAATTAAGTATGCCAAATTATATACATTAGTTTTCCTGATGTTCATATGGTCTGTGGAGGTTTTAATGTTAAAATTTAGGTGGGATGCGGGGTGGGTAAGATCTTTTGGTCGGTTGGTACCTTTGTCACCATACTTCCCATACATCTCACTTCCCAACAACCACCATGTAACCTGTTATCAAACTTTAGCCAAAGACAGTAAATATAAAAGAAAGCCATGCTTTAAAAAAAATTATCAATATCTTATAATAGGTTTTATTTCTGATATAATATTCTTAGTCTCATTATCTGTCAGACGAACTGTCACTGTTCCTCCAAAATTGATTTTGTGTAACTTCAAAGCAAACAAGTTTAGCAGTTCGCCATTCATTCATATTTCATTTGCCCACATGTGTTATAAAATTGATTGTTGCTTTTTGTGATATTATTTAACTACTGTGTCATTTGTGTCCATAAACAAACCCAAAGCTTATCAAAGGTATTAAAAGTTGTCACAAATTTAGCAGAAATCATGTGAATTTTAAAGATTGTTTGCCTCAAAGTTGATTAAGAAAAGGCCAAACAAACAAGATTACCGTATTTCTTCTAAATATTCAGCCATTCTAATGGCCTAAATTTTCGTTTGAGTCATACAAAAATTGAGACGTGGTGTTGTGTTTAAGGATTATCATTTCCACACACTGCACCGTGGGTCATATTGCCTTAAATTCCCTCTAATGGGCAAATTTTTCACTTTTAGCATATTTCTTTTCTAATGGTCGAATCCTTATGAGGAAAAAAGTGGCTGAATCTTTAGAAGAAATAAGGTATGATATTTTCCAGTCTTGAAAGTCATACAGGAACATATAATTGGATTGCAAAATGGAATTACTGTGTTAGATCCGGCAATAAAAGTGTCTGATAGAGGGTGTCAGGGGTGTTTGGAATCGCAGGACACTCATTTGCCATTTCCCAAAAATCGATTAACTCTGTCTCTGAAATTTGATGAGAAGTCAAGACGAAGTTACGATAAGCACAAGCTTCAAACGGTGTCCTCATGTTATTGAAGCCAGCAATGTTAACGGGATAACCCCCGACCTTCCTGACACAAACAGCGATATACACATCTTCTAAATAGATAAATGGAATGTTTTCATGCACCTGCAGTATGGACGTTATCACATCAGGAGTTAAAATATAACCCGTTCCCGAACACATGGGAGGTAAAAACTCATCTGGGTAGCTCTCATAAGAAATATGCCATTTTAGAGTGAAATCTCTTTTCGGGATTGACAAACCCCAGCAGTACCCTCCGTAGAACTGTTTTGTGGGCGCTGCCCGCAGCATGGTAGGTATGAGACGTGTATTCACATATACATCCTCATCTGTTTTCATAATGTATTTAGCCTGTTTACAAAACTTCTGGGACCATTTCAGCCCCATAATGGATTTCAATGTGAGATTTTCATAACTATCTAAATGAGAGAAGATAATAATATCCCGGTATTTCAAACTTTCGTTACGCACATTGGCATTCAAAACATTGTCTTCGGACAAACCAACCATGAAAGCACAAGATATTCGTGAATCTCCAGTGTTACAAATCTCTCCCCAAGTTTGCCGTACTGCCATTCGTGAATGGAGTTTATTTGGATCAGAAGATATGAGAATCAGTAAATCCACACTGTGATTCTTTCTACACAATGTTTTGGGTGTGTGGAGGAATTTATAGTTGACTTTGAAACATCCATTACAACTAGCATCCCTTTTAGGAAGCTTCTCACTTTTCTCGACATCCTCTTCTATTTTCCCTAGGTTTTGTGTCGAATGTTTTTGCCAAGATTCGAGTTTCAATTTTTCTTTAAGCAACTCTTGCATAAGTTGTCTTGTTTTCGATATTGTCATGTTTTTAACTTGGTCCAAAACCTTTTCATCTTTACGGAAAACTTTGTCAAGTAGCACTGAAGATATTTTATTTATTGCTGATTCTTCTTTTAAACCTAATGTCATTTCTTCTATAGAAGTATCTTTATTCTGTAGATTGGCTGGTAAATTATTGAGCAATTCATTGTCATTATTATCTGTTTTTTCTCCTTGATTAAATTTTTTTTTCACAACTTCTCTTTGCATTTCCGCTTTTTTTTCACCAAAAACTTTTGACAATCCTTTCAGTTCCTTTGTTGATATTTCTAGATGCTTTTGGTTGAAAAACTCTCCAACAACTTTATCATTATTTCCTTTTGGGTTGACTAACTCTCCAACAACTTTCTCGTTATTTCCTTTTGGGTTGACTAACTCTCCAACAACTTTCCCATTATTTCCTTTCGGGTTGACTAACTCGCCAGCAACTTTCTCATTATTTCCTTTTGGGTTGACTAACTCTCCAACAACTTTCTCACCATTAAGGTTAGGATTTTGTCTTTTTCCAGCAGTCTTCTTATCATCCAGGGTTTTGGCATTTGAAAAGTTCGGAATATTTTTTTGTGGAATGGTAGGATGATGGAAGTGAAATATAATACCTTTGTTTTTTAATCCTGTTGAAGAATTAAAGATTTGTCGTTCATTTTGTCTATAAGGAGCATTGTAGATTGTATGCCTGAGACTGAGATACGTGAAGATAAATGCAGATAAACACAGCACTAAACATGCAACTAATAAATGACGACGGAGCTTCATTGAAACAGTCTTGAAAAACATGTTTAGTTTTTGTTGTTTGGATTCAGGAATGAAATCCAATCCACATTAAAGTCATCTTTTTTAGATATTGTCTATTTTATCTCTCTCACTCCATACATCCATAGCGGTTCTGTTATTTCTGTTTTCCATAGCGGTGCTGACAATATCACTGTGATGTCTTACATGGTCTGAAAAATATAAATAGAAAGAAATATTAAGCATTTAAATACAATTAATTGATACTTCTATATTTGAAGACTGCTGTGGACAGTTTCTCAACACTGGCGTAACTTTGCGCCAGGTCTTTGCGTAATGTTGAAGGTATATGTTGCCATGACAGTTAGGCCTTGGATTTGAATTATGTCGGTCGTAAATATGTTGAGAAACAGCCATGCTGCTTGGGAAGCAGATATCATATCCGTTCAAATTCACTTCACTCAGGAAAGTCATTCTTATCATGGCTGTTTATTTTTTCACCTTATCTATCTCTATTTTTATTCTCCTTGCAACAGACTAGAACAGGCTTGTCTAGTGGTCTCAAAAGTTTTTTTAATCAAATCCAGAGGAAACATCCAACCTCCATTTTATACCCAGGTCCATTGTCATACAAGACCGTATAATTTTACAAACTTAGTTACTTAAACAGGGTGCTTTGTAAGAAGGACTTCAATTTCAGCCCATACACCTGGCACACCTTCACCCGCTGCCCCTGCACCCTCTACCTCTCTACCCGGCGCCCCTACTACCTCCGCCCCTATACTCTCCACCCCTTCACCCTCTGCCCCTACACCCTACACCTCTCTACCCGGCGCCCCTACTACCTCCGGCCCTATACTCTTCACCCTCTGCCCCTACACCTCTCTACCCGGCGCCCCTACTACCTCCGCCCCTATACTCTCCACCCCTTCACCCTCTGCCCCTACACCCTACACCCCTCTACCCGGCGCCCCTACTACCTCCGCCCCTATACTCTCCACCCTCTGCCCCTACACCCTACACCTCTCTACCCGGCGCCCCTACTACCTCCACCCCTATACTCTCCACCCTCTGCCCCTACACCCTACACCTCTCTACCCGGCGCCCCTACTACCTCCGCCCCTATACTCTTCACCCTCTGCCCCTACACCCTACACCTCTCTACCCGGCGCCCCTCTTACCTCCGCCCCTATACTCTCCGCCCCTACACCCTTTGTGTCTCGCCCTATGCCCCTGCCCATTCGTCTATCCTCCACCTCTCTACCCGGCGCTCCTACTACCTCCGCCCCTACACCCTTTTTACCCATCACCCTCTGCCCTCACCCCTACACCCTCACCCCTACACCCTCTGCCCTCACCCCTACACCCTCACCCCTACACCCTCTGCCCTCACCCCTACACCCTTCACCCCCCCCCCCCCCCCTGTCTACTTACTGTCAGAGGACTTTTAAGAACTAACTTTCTAGTGGAAAGCTATCAGTACATAAAGAGGAATGAATTAACCTGATTGAATTGATCTATATTTTAGCAGATGTTTTGTCAATGTTTAAAGATGATTAAAGTTTTGTTTGTTTTTCCTGAGACAGAATATAGATCTACGGCACATTATTGATCCATTTAAACGAAAACGTTGTCACAGCTGGTATTAACTGATTTTGTTCAACAAATTTTGGAAATCCCTTATTCAATAGACAGATTAACATAACGTGGCTGCCATTTGACTTTTGTACACACACCTGGTCATTTGTAATCGTTCTTTCCTGTTTCACAATTCAAAATATATTTGCTGCATTTCTCTTATTTATAATCAAATTTTTGTTGCTCTAACTTGGGAATATCTAGAGCTACTTTTTGTTTACTAATTATTTAAATTGATGGCGGGTTTTAAAATGATGGTGGGTTTTTAACTGATGGTGGGTTTTGAATTGATAGCAGGTTTTAAATTGATAGCAGGTTTTAAATTGATGATGAGTTTTAAATTGATGATGAGTTTTAAATTGATGATGAGTTTTAAATTGATGGCGGGTTTTATATTGATGATAAGTTTTAAATTGATGATGAGTTTTAAATTGATAGCGGGTTTTAAATTGATGATGGGTTTTAAATTGATGGCGGGTTTTAAATTGATCTTGGCATCTTGTAAAATATAATGTCATAAGTGGCCAATAAACAAACAAACAATTATTTATTTATCCACAATACTGAATCAGAAATTAATACATTGTATATAATTGATTGTGTTTTAAGATAAATTAGATAACCAACTCATTTTTAATTTTTTTTTTAATTATCAATATTTTCAATATATCCCAGCTCATGTCTATATATAACTCTCAGAGAAGATTTTCCCTGTGCACGTGTGTTTTAGTGTTCATAAATATAACTCTCAGAAAGATCAAAGAAAATTCATCTGATGTTTATACCTGTTTTTTTTTCTGAACTTATTGATTTTTAATAACCTAATATGTCTGCTATATTAAGTTATTGAACTATTGGTAAAGCAATATATTTGCTGACGGACTGCTCCAACATGTTTCTAGCTTTATTAACATACAATGTATAATTTACAACAAGGTTATAAAATCTGTGTCATTCAATGAGTTTGAAAAATTGTTTAAGAATAAAATTGAACTATTGAGAGATTTATAGAAATACCTGGACCGTATTTAATCACTTATGAAAATTTAAATATACATATTCTAATGGGCTTGATTTAAGCTCTGTGTGTATAAGAGAATCTAACAAGCGAGCCGTTCCCAACAGGGCCGGGTAGCTCAGTTGGTAGAGCGGTGGGACGGTAACCCTAAATCGTGAGTTCGATTCTCACCCTGGCCCGGAATTTTTTCCGGTTAATTTACTAATTCAGTATTTAACTATATTAATTAACATACTTACGAACAATGATGGGACCGTTACGGCAAACACACTGCATTCAATTGACATTTGAAATATTTACATGTTTTTATCGCCACTCAAGATGACGGTATCTTGATTTTGTAAAGCTGTGACCTGATAAAGCTTGAATCTGTTTTTTTCTGATAAAACTGTTTAGAACTGATAAATATTATATTTTTGAACACTAAAACACACAGGGAAAATCTTCCAGTCTAAAATAACCATGGAGACAAATTTCTTATTGTGTTAAAAAGAGGTACATGTATATCATTTAGACGTTTATACCCAATCATAAGTTGTTATGATGAACCACAACCGGGTACCCCATGATATTTCATTAGGTTGACGACTGACAGGAGCTTGGCCTTAGTCAATAGAATTTTCTGGAAAAGATAATTGGGCAACAAATCATCAATATGTGTATGATCACTAAAACACATGGGCACAGGGAAATCTTCTAGTCTGATATAACCATGGAGACAAGTTTCTAATTGTGTTAAAAAGGGGCATATCATTTAGACGTTTATACCCAATCATAAGTTGTTACAATAAACCACAACCCATGATATTTCATTAGTTTGACAACTGACAGGAGTTTTGGCCTTAGTCAGTAGAATTTTCTGGAAAAGATAATTTGGCAACAAATCATCAATATTTGTATGATCACTAAAACACATGGGCACAGGGAAATCTTCTAGTCTGAAATAACCATGGAGACAAGTTTCTTATTGTGTTAAAAAGGGGCATATCATTTAGACGTTTATACCCAATCATAAGTTGTTATAATAAACCACAACCCATGATAGTTCATAAGGTTGACGACCGACAGGAGTTTGGCTTTAGTCAGTAGAATTTACTGGAAAAGATAATTTGGCAACAAATCATCAGAATTTTTGGTAACGCTAACCCGCCAATTGGCTATAGGTTTAGATATTAATCAATCATGTTTAAGTTGCGTAAAAGCAAGTTAAATGAACATTTCAAAGCAATGTCAAATCCTATTTGGGGGATTTTTCATGCACCATGAGTATGTTTTCAAAGAAGCAAATTACTGTATTTCTTCTAAATATTCAGCCAATCTAATGGCCTAAATTTTCCATTGAATCAGACAAAAATGGAGACGTTGAGTTGTGTTTAAGGATAACCGTTTTCGTATACTGCACGACGGGTCATTTTGCTTTAAATTCCCTGTAATGGGCAAATTTGTCAGGCCTCATTTAGCATATTTCTTTTCTGGTCATTTGTGATGGTCGAATCCTTATGAGGGAAAAAAGTGGCTGAATCTTTAGAAGAAATACGATATGCACAAAAATACGGTAACTTTGAAAACCCCCCATTTAACCCAGGTTGATTTTACTCTCTTCAAGGTCTTCGTATATATCAGAAAACTTGCTTCTAGTTTCTCAAAACATACATTAAATTACTGCAGGAGACATTGAGGGAAACATGACAATGTGCAAAAGTGGAGCCTGTTTCACAAAGCGGCGTAGATGTATTTTTTTGTACTTTCATACTAACGTATCTCTACAGTATAGGTAGCTGTGGCAGTTATGTGAAAACTTACGCTACGCCGCTTTGTGAAACAGGGTCCAGGTCTGCATACCATATTGGAAAAGTTATAAAGGCCTTGAAATAAATGCGATTAACCCCTGCTTAAATGAGAGGCTTTGAAAGTTCTTGTGATTTTTAGACCACCATGATCTCATGGTGGTCTTATCAAATCGCTTTTTGTCCGTGGTCCGTGGTCCGTCGTCCGTCGTCTGTCGTCCGTCTTCCGTCGTCCGGTGTCTGTAAACTTTTCTTGTGATCGCGATTCCAACAGAACTACTGGTCGGATTTTCATCAAATTTTACAGACATGTTCCCCTTATGGTCTAGTTGTGCAACATCTATTTTGTTTGCTCATTTGCATATTAAAATGGCCGCTGGCGGCCATTTTGTGATTTTTACCTACAGAGTTTGTGATCGCGGAATCTAGAAAACCACCGGGCCGATCTTGATGAAATGTTTTTGTATTGGTTCCCCATATGGTCTAGTTGTGCAACATCTATTTTTCTGAGCTCATTTGCATATTAAAATGGCCGCTAGGCGACCATTTTGTTTTTCCATTTTTTATCACTTTTCTCTCTTGTGACCGCGATTCCAAGAGAAGTCCTCGTCGGACCTTCTTTAAATTTCACACGCACGTTCCTCCTATGGTCTAGTTGTGCAACATATATTTCTTTTGCTCATTTGCATATCAAAATGGCCGCTAGGTGACCATTTTGTTTTTCTACTTTTTAACACTTTTCTCCTAAAGTAATGAGAGGATCTTCGTAAAACTTTGTACGCAGGTTAACCCTATGGCCTCGTTGCGCACTATGTACTTTTTTGCTCATTTGCATATTAAAATGGCCGCTGGGCGACCATTTTATTTTTCTTCTTTTTGTCACTTTTCTCCTAAAGTAAAGAAAGGCTAGGATTTTCGTAAACTTATTTACGCATGTTAGCCCTATGGTCTCGTTGCGCACTCTGCACTTTTTTGCTCATTTGCATATTCAAAATGGCGGCCACTGGTCATTACTTTTTTTATCACTGTTCTGAAGTAATGAAAGGATGTTCGTAAAATGTTATACGCAGGTTAACCCTATGACCGTGTTATGCAGTCGCTGCTCATTTGCATATTCAAAATGGCGGCCGGTAGCTTTTTCTGTGATTTCTAAAATCGGGTGGTAAAATTAGTTCGCTAGTGCGAGTTCCCGCTGCCAATCACAGGGCCCCTACCAGGCATTTTAAAATCATGACCCAGTTAAAGACAAATAAGCTATTTTTGGCACTGAGGACGTTATTTTGGAATTTCCTAGTCCATAGTAGTGGAAAAAAGGCATTTATCGGAGCTTTATTAAACCTCAGAGTGAAATTGCAATCCTCGGGTCATTTTAAAACGTATCAAAATCGACTCCTTTCAGATGTCCAAGGGCGACAATAAGAAAAAGTTTACATGCATGTTGCCGGCCGCCACGGCTTGTTCGAAGTCGGTAAAATGGCCTTCTCGAATTTGGATTTTAAACGCCTAAATTCTTTCCAAAAATGTAACAATAATAAATATTTTTAAAGGAGAGTGTTCCCTAAGACACGTAAGAAGATCCATATTGTATTTTTCGGAGTTTTAAAGGAAGAAATATTTCAAAATGAAATGAAATACACGACAACGTACAATCACTATTTTGCCGATCGAATTTGCATTCAGGCAGCTATGTACAGCAACTGACTTCGCAATTGTAAATGCTATTTACCAATAAAGTAACTGAAATGTTTTTATTCAATCATGTATTTATATTAAATCGTGCATGAAGATTTTTTTTATAACAGTTCACTAATTTATGAACGAATCGGGACATTTTTTGCCATTAATTTTTAAACTGACTTTCGTCATGTTTAAATTTTACTCATCAGACGAGTGATACGTCGCCCATTCTTCACTTTCACGGGCTATTTTTGACAGATATACATTATCTTTTGATTTGTAAACAAACACTAAATGCATCTTGTTAACATATGTACAATCGTTTTGGATTTTGTAAATTTTAATTGTGTACAGGACTCAAACAAGCGATATCACTGACTGGCCTGTGTGCAAGTAGGCCTACATATAGCTCCGGTAAGTAGCGTTAATGTGCGGCCTCCTTGAAGAAAGTTGGTTTTGAGTTTTCAGATAACAGCCACTATCTACCGAAGAAACTTTGTTCTTGTCCAGCCAGCCACCAACTGAAGAAATAAATTTCACATATCAAATTTGCGATCCGTTTATAAGCAGCCTCACTTTCTGATAGTGTTCTATGGTGGGCTAAGATCAGTTCACTGATCTCTTGTTTTAATTACTACACTGTCAGGTTTTTAAGTGGCATGGGCTGCCAAAATTCACACTTTTTTAATAATCTCAGATCATCACAACAGTAAGAGGCTTTGAAAGCCATTGAAAAACTAAATGATTAATGTTGGAATGAGAGAAATCCATAAAGTCTACCGCCAATATGAACTGAAATAGTGTCCGAAAAGTAAACTAAATTTAAATAACCGGGACGACCATTCATTCATTCTAAGCCAAAGTTCGTTCAAAACAATACTTTATCGTACATTCTCGAGACAAGAAGCACTAAATAGTTTTGAGAAAAATTGCCAATAATTTCAACCTTCTGTTTCAGCAACAAAATATCAACATTTTGGCAGCTCATGCCACTTTAGCAAATCACAAAAATATGTTTTTGGTACTGTTAATAAGGAAAAGTTATCTTACTTTTCTAGACCTGAAAGGGTTTTTTTTTTGTTTTTATACCCTTTGATATAAACATTTTCCTGAAGTGAAAGATCAGTTTTGAAACAAATAAGGCGAAAAATCTATGAAGAAAATACAGATGTAAAATTTTACTAAAATTTATATTTTCCTTTTCTTCAATTTTCAATCAAAAAATTATGAAAAACACAAAATGGAAATTGATGTCAAAGCTTTTATAGAAATATTACGAATTCAAAGGTGCACAACTTTGACCAAGAGGAAGGTGAAATTTATGAAAAAATATTTTGAATGGTTTTCTGGTATAAGAACCACAGAAAAGGTCTACAAAACAGCACAGCACAAAAGTGATTATAAAACCCCCTGATAATGATTGATTGATCGATTGATAGTCCCTCAGTCCTACACAGGCCTTCCATACTGTAGATGCGGCGCTGGATCAAATCTCAGCTGTAGATGCGGCGCTGGATCAAATCTCAGCGAAACCAAATAAAATTAAATAAATTCTGATTAGATTTTTCCTCCGATCACAAGTGGAAGAATTGCCAGGTACTTGCTGAAGGTCAACGGTTTCCTCTGGCAAATAACCCGGTTTCCTCCCCCACTAAACCTGGCAACTTGAACATATAACAGAAATAATCTTGAATGCAGCGGCAAACATCAATGTAAAAATCTTGTCAGAATATTTTGATAATTTCGATTTATTTACCTGACAACCGAAAACTGTTCCTTGTGTAATGTTGAAAGCTGTGATCTACTCCCTACAAGCTTTCAATGCTGTATGGTTATAACTGTACTTCCACCTGGGGCGGTTTATCTGCAGGGGGTCAAGGGTTAAACCATATAACTTCTATAAGCAAATATAGTAACTTTAACCCTTTAACCCTCTCTTCACCTATACCAATCAATTGATGGTTTTAATTCAATTAAAATTTATTAAAAGGCATCAAAGTAGCCTTTAATTTTCGAATTTTTAAATTCCTAAAATATCTTATAAATGAAAGATTGCGTCAAATTTCTTCAAAAGAAAAAGCGAAACAACTTTATTTCTTTACTGAAATATAAATTACAAACGGGTTAATTTGATAAGACGAAATCCAATATTCTTACATGTTATGATGTAGGGATTTTTTTGCCAGTTTAATATAAAGTCTTCTTTGTTTTTGTAAAGATAGGTTTTTATCCATGGAAATTGATGATTGCTTTTCTTATAGATTGATTTATTGATTGTTTGGTGTTTTACGCCACGCGTAAAATTATTTCACTTATATGGCGGCGTTGCCAGTTTTATTGTGGGGGGGAAACCGGGCTCTATGCCCGGAGAAAACCCACAACCTTCCGGTGGTATTTTCCTACGACCGTCCGGTGGTATTTTCCTACGACCGTCCGGTGGTATTTTCCTACGACCGTCCGGTGGTATTTTCCCAAGACCTTCCGGTGGTATTTTCCCACGACCTTCCGGTGGTATTTTCCCACGACCTTCCGGTGGTATTTTCCCACGACTTTCCGGTGGTATTTTCCCATAGCCGTCCGGTGGTATTTTCCCACGACCTTCCGGTGGTATTTTCCCACGACCTTCCGGTGGTATTTTCCCACGACCGTCCGGTGGTATTTTCTTCTAGAAATATTAATTAATTTAACTCATCACCTTTAATAGTAAAACTGATTATCTGTTGTGGTTTAAATATTAGTTTAACGTTTCCTGTATATTTTAGTTTTTTGTAATTACATGTATATGTCTGGCTTGATGCTGTATTATGGTATCATCACTGTGTGCCATCCACTTTCCTTTCCGCTCCATAATTTTCAACGCTAAAATATCAACATTTGGGCAGCTCATGCCACTTTAACAAATGTGATCCACTATTTGTTCACATTACATACCATATTTACAGGCAGTGTTTCAAACATTGTTTATGACATCATCTGTTTCATAATACAGCAACCAAGTTGGGTTATGTCATATTCGCTTTTGCTCCATAACTTCTACAGCTTTGATACATTCTAGATAATTTTTTTAGGTGGTGTACCTTAGGTGTGACGTAAACTATTTTGCAGCCATATTGAATTATGTAATTTTTACTCTTTTGCTCCATAACTTTAACAATACTTTATCGTACATTTATAGATACATGTAGATAGATAGATGGTCTTTATTTAGATCTTGATTACATCATAGGTAAATACCTCTTTTCATGAAGGTCGAGAACAATGGTATCATTAAAAAAAAATAACAAATAACAATGCTTTAAATCCCTTCACATATATACTATACAAACAGATGGTGTGTCATAATTTGCTTATGACAACAACAATTGCGTAATATTGGATTAAATTTCTCTTTTCTTCTTACTTTCAATTTCATGATACTAACATTAAAATTGTAAAATCTGTTCTAATTGTCCCATTCTCATCAAACAAGGGTTTTTTAAACTGTAATAATGTTTTTAAATTGTTTAAGATATTCTTGAATCAATAAATAACGTTTTAATCAAATTAAGAAACAGAGCTAACGATTTTAAGTTTTATTTACAGACATTGAGAACTCAGCCTTGTTCTATTTACCATGTAAACATACCCTAGTTCTTATCGGTGGTGCAATAGATCAGGGTCCTAAAGGGCAGTCATACCTAACCAGGCTAATAAAGTAAGCAAACACCTGTCACTGAAAACACTGCTATGTCCTATGCATACATTCACAGTAATAATTCCTAAAGTTTTAGAAAAGTAAAAATGTTTCTATGTATATAAAGATATATATATATCTGTAATGAGCAAAAAGAAGGAGAAAAAATAAAAATAAAAATAAAATAATAAAAAATAGAATTAATAAATTAACCGCAATAATTTAAATCATATATGTCTTATGTATAAACAATAGAAAGGGTAGCAGGTCTTGAAAAGATAATAATAACAAACGATTTTTAAAAAAGGATTATTACAAACTCACTTCTGGTGATAGGTGGCGTATTAGAATAAAGTACAACAGTAAGTTATAACAGAGATTAACGAAATAAAGAGAGTTCTTTTGTAGCCATAATTCGATGATTTAGGACTGGTTTTAGTCTCCTGGTAGAGAGAGGTTCCTTAAATAATAACTCATTCCAGATGTTTGATGAATCAATTACTTTTGTATTTTGGGCTCAAAATGATGGGTGTGCAATGTTAAACGGTTTAATTAGTTATAACTAAAAAAAAATTAAATCCATCGAATAGTTCCAGAGTAACTCAATGCCAAAAGGCTGGTGACTGTTTTGGTTGCCGCAAATATCAACACTCCAACTTAATTTTGGTACAGAACACACCATATACTCATAAGCCAGTTATAACTAAAAAAAATTTTAAATCCATCGAATAGTTCCAGAGTAACCCGATGCCAAAAGGCTGGTGACTGTTTAGGTCGCCGCAAATATCAAGACTACAACTTAATTTTGGTACAGAACACACCATATACTCAATAAGCCAGTTATAACTAAAAAAAATTTTAAATCCATCGAATAGTTCCAGAGTAACTCGATGCCAAAAGGCTGGTGACTGTTTAGGTCGCCGCAAATATCAAGACTACAACTTAATTTTGGTACAGAACACACCATATACTCATAAGCCAGTTATAACTAAAAAAAATTTCAAAATCGATGCAATAGTTCTGGGTTTACTGAATGTCAAAAGGCTGGTGACCATTTTGGTCGCCGCAAATACCAAGACCCCACTTTAATTTTGGTACAGAACACACCATCTATTCATAAGCTAGTTATATCTGAAAAAAAAAATTAAATTCATCGAATAGTTTCACAGTTATAAATGCCAAAAGGCTGGGTGGCTGTTTTGGTCGCCAAAAATATTGAGACTCCAATTTAATTTTGGTACGCGACACACCGTCTACCCATAAGCTACATATATCAGAAGAAAAAAAATAAATTCAGGCAATAGGTTTTAAGTTATGGAGCGGACACGAATCCGGGACAGACAGATGGACGGACGGACATACAGACGGACAACGGTATACCAATATACGCCCGCTTTAAGAGCAGGCGTATAATAAAAACTGGGGCTCAGTAGGTAGAGCGCTCAATCCAAACAGCCTTCCACCAATGGGTTGCGGGTTCAAATCCCACTTAGACCAAAATAAAAATTGAAAAATTTTCTGACTGGGTTTTCAGTCAAACGACCTATGTGGGATGGTTGCCAGTTACCACCGGAAGGTCGTGGGTTTCCTCCGGGCATAAAGCCTGGTTTCCTCCCACAATAAAACTGGCCACGCCGCCATATAAGTGAAATAATCTTGAGCGTGGCATAAAAAAAAAAACAATCAATCAATCAAATAGCAGAAATATGTCTCCATTTATGCCACTCTGGTCTTATCACATATGTTTTTTTTTGTTTTTTTTTTAACCAAACACTCTGTAAAGTGGTCAAGCTTGGTGACCAGTCAGATGACTGCTCTTGGGAAGCCATGACAAAACAAAAGGCCTGCTACCAATCACAAACAACACAGTGGGGTGGAGTAAATAGCTAAAGCAGGAGTCCCTATTACGATTGAAGTGATCAGGGTAATTGGACAAACTCTCTAACAGAATAATAGAATATCAGATTAAGTTTGTCAGTAGCCCTCCTTTTACTGGGGCCAGCCAGGGAGACATTTTACTCCAATGTCATTATTCTTAATTATTCTTATGAACACTAAAACACACGGGCACAGGGAAAATCTTCTTGTCTAAAATAACCATGGAGACAAGTTTCTAATTGTGTTAAAAAGAGGTAAATCATTTAAACCTTTATACCCCATAAATTGTTGTAACAAACCAAACCTATGATATTTCATAAGGTTGACCACTGACAGGAGCTTAGCCTTGGTCAGTAGAATTTTCTGGAATCCTTTTGTAATACACTGACAATGGTTACGCATCTTAACTATGGCAAGAACATCGGAGAGCTGAGATTGATTGCTGGCTGTTCCTGTGTTTTTAGTTTCTGACTGCAGGAGAAGAATTGTATTACTGATTTGCACGCTCCCATCAAGTAAAGATACATTTGTTGATATAAACCAGTTAAAACTAATGAAGAAATATATTTTTATGATCACTAAAACAATCTTCTTGTCTATTGATATAAATATTAGTTATGATTTAAAATCCCCAAAATAACGAGAATACTAATAGAACAACATGATAATGTATATACACTGTAAGTACAGGAAGTCAAATGATTTGGATATATATACAATTAGAAACTTGTCTCCATGGTTATTTTAGACAAGAAGATTGTCCCTGTGCTCATGTGTTTTAGTGTTCATAAATATAATTAAATTTAAAGAATTTGAATGTTATTGGCATTGAGTTTTATTTGCTGGATAAATAATGCTGCCCAATAACAGACGAACAATTCTAGTGAGATCTTTGACACATAATATTAGTCTGTTTTATATTGGTCTGTCTGAACTCACATGAAGTGTTAAAGTGGCATGAGCTTAAAATTCACACTTTTTTCATAATTTCTAATCGTCACGACATTAAGAGGCTTTGACGGCCATCAAAAAACTAAATGATTGATGTTGAAATGAGGAAAATCCATATAGTATGTGGCCTATAAAAAACAGAATAGTGTTCAAAAAGTGAACAAAATTTAAATAACCGGGACGACTATTCATTCATTCTAAGCCAAAGTTAGTTAAAACAATACTTTATCGTACATTCTCGAGACTAGAAGCACTAAAAAGCTTCTGAATAATACGTCTTGTGAAAAATAGCCAATAATTTCAACATTCTGTTTTTACGTCAAAATATTAACATTTTGGCAGCTCATGCCACTTTAACTGATCATTTAGGTAAACCACACTAAAAAATGGGAACATGCGTCTGTCTATTTGATAACCTTTCAACATTTCATTTGTTCATATCATCAAACTGAATGAAATTTTACATCCTGTTCACTTCAGTAGTAGCCCATATACCTTTAAACGTATGTCGTTTTCTCACAACTATGGCTTAGTTTTTCTGAATATAATCATTTTTAAAATACTAGAACCTGACACTGTCTCAGTGGAAAACTTTTGGGATATAATGCAGATTCATTTTTCAACACTAATTGGATTCTATTACCAGTATATTAATTTAATTGAATTCTGTATTTATTTAGAGAGGATTAGCCTCAGCCAAAGGCTACAAGGGCTTCTCCTCAACATATAAAACAAATACAAGCTAATGGAATTTTAGGAAATGTTACTCATTTCAGGTAAAGTCCTAGAACAGAATGTACTGAAAAAAACAACCAGTATATTAACTTCTTATTGGTCAATTGCTTATTCTTCATATAAGATTTGGTCTAGTGCCCGGACAGGGTACCTTGACTGATCAGGCCAGAGTATATCAGTGTCGGTCAGAAACATTGAATCGATTCTGTATATTGAAATGCTGAGAACCAACCAGTACCGGTGTTATTTCCGTTATACATCATACCATATACTGGCTTTAATGATTGGGAAACAGATTTTCCTTTCTGTATCTTTTTAACAACAGGCTTCCGGAACCGATTTTCTGACCGGGTTGACACTTGACGACCTATGTGGGATGGTTGCCAGTTACCAGCGGAAGGTCGTGGGTTTCCTCCTGGCATAGAGCCTGGTTTCCTCCCCAATAAAACTGCAATGCCACCATATAAGTGAAATAATCTTGAGCGCGGCGTAAAACACTAAATAATCAATCAATCAATCCAGTACTGATCGTTACCTTAAAATCCTATGGCCTGCTGATTTTCCACACTGAAATGCTAAAATTACTCTTCTTTTATGATGTGAATTTTTTTCCTCAAACTAATACATTGCAGTGTTATTTTAACAAATTTTACTAATTCAGTAATTTCCCTGATTGCAGCTTGCTTTTGAAACACTATAAAAAAAACTTCATTGTATGAAAATTTAAATATAACACAAAGGAAGAGATTTCTGGATAACAACTTCTTATTTATTGATGTTGTTATCCAGAAATCTCTTCCTTTGTGTTACTGTTACCGACTTTTAAATGCCTCTCAAACAACTTGATTTAAATATACATGTTCTAATGGGCTTAGTTAAGTTCTGTGTGTGTAAGAGGATCTAACAAGTGAATCCTTCCCAACACGGCCAGAGCTCAGTTGGTAGAGCGGTGGGACAGTAACCCCAAGGCGTGAGTTCGATTCTCACCCTGCATGTAGAGAACTCCTACATTAGTGTCGGTTATTTACTAATTCAGTGTTATTTTACTGACCTATCTTATAGATGGCTGACAAGGTAACAATTCAGTGTTATTTTACTGAGCTATCTTATAGATGGCTGACAAGGTAACAATTCAGTGTTATTTTACTGACCTATCTTATACAGTAGATGGCTGACAAGGTAACAATTCAGTGTTATTTTACTGACCTATCTTATAGATGACTGACAAGGTAACAATTCAGTGTTATTTTACTGACCTATCTTATACAGTAGATGGCTGACAAGGTAACAATTCAGTGTTATTTTACTGACCTATCTTATAGATGGCTGACAAGGTAACAATGCAGTGTTATTTTACTGAGCTATCTTATAGATGGCTGACAAGGTAACAATGCAGTGTTATTTTACTGAGCTATCTTATAGATGGCTGACAAGGTAACAATGCAGTGTTATTTTACTGAGCTATCTTATAGATGGCTGACAAGGTAACAATTCAGTGTTATTTTACTGACCTATCTTATAGATGGCTGACAAGGTAATGGTTGCATATTTACACAAGATCTCCACAGAACAAACACAATGTTTGTGTAACTGTGTTACCACTATCAGACCTGGGGGGAGTACCTATAGGGTACATGTTTAACACAATAAGGTAACTGGGGAACTCGATGATTAACAATCACCTCTCTCTCCTTAATGCAGTGAATGATTTAAGGGAAGTAAAACTTACACATATCAATGTGTTAGCAGCTAATAAGGTAACTGTGGAACTCAATTATTAAAAATCACCTCTCTCTCCTTAATGCAGTGAATGATTTAAGGGAAGTAAAACTTACACATATCAATGTGTTAGCAGCTAATACGGTAACTGTGGAACTCGATGATTAAAAACCTTCCCCTCTCAATGGTCGCGGGTTCAAATCCCACTCAGTCCAAAAAATTGGAAAATTTTCTGACTGGGTTTTCACTCGAACGACCTATGTGGGATGGTTGCCAGTTACCAGCGGAAGGTCGTGGGTTTCCTCCGGGCACAATAAAACTGGCAACGGCGCCATATAAGTGAATAATCTTGAGCGCGGCGTAAAACACCAAACAATCATCAATCCCCTCTCAATGGAGTGAAAGATTTTAGGGAAGTAAAACTTACACATATCAATGTGTTAGCAGCCAATGAGAAGAGAAGGATGTGGTGGTAAATCATTGAGTTCCACAGTTACCTTATTAACTGATAACAGATTTTTCTATGGAGCGGTTTTACTAAAACCAAAACACATAGGACAACGTGTACTACTTTGTACATGGACTGGTGATGTAAGCTCATATTAAACATCACCATGTACAAAGTAGTACAAGTTGTCCTATGTGTTTTGGTTTTAACTGATAACACACTGATATGTGTGAGTTTTATTTCCCTTAAATCATTCACTGATTCAAGATTTGCCAGGTGATCGCCAATGGTCGGATTTCTTGTTGACAATAGGCCGGATTACTCTCCCACTAAACCTTGCAATGCCACCATATTGCTGAAATAACCTTTAGTCTGAATTAGTAAATTAACCGACACTGATTGACCCGGAAAAAATTCCGGGCCAGGTTGAGAATCGAACTCACGACTTAGGGTTACCGTCCCACTGCTCTACCAACTGAGCTACCCGGCCCTGTTGGGAACGGTCTGCTTGTTAGATTCTCTTATACACACAGAGCTTAGATCAAGCCCATTAGAACCTTTAGTCTGGTGCTAAAGATAAAAGATTGTTTAAAGATATTTATGAACACTGGGCTGGTATGAAGATATCTATGTAGCCTACACTAGACTGGGCCTAATCTTGACTGATTTTGATGTGGTTTGGGTGTCTGCAGATTGGCCGGCCAAACCAGGATATGAGACAAAATCTTTTGATTGTTGCTTTAAATATTGAATACAAGTAAAAACTGCACTGCAGAGTATTTAAAGCATAATTACTAGGGACATATTAGATAGAAATGGTGGTAAAAAGTAGGAGTTCTCTACATGCAAATTTCTTGGGTCCTGGAATGGTATTGTCAAGCAGTACTATGGGTGCCCAAATTTTTGCCCTAGATAATGCCCTGCTGGACTTGTTTTAAGATACATGTATCTTTGAACGCTGGACTTGTTTTACGATATTTATGAATACTAGACTTGTTTTAATATATTTATGAATACTAGACTTGTTTTAAGATATTTACATGTATGAATACTAGACTTGTTTTAAGTTATTTATGAATACTAGACTTGTTTTAAGATATTTATGAATACTAGACTTGTTTTCAGATATTTATGAATACTAGACTTGTTGTAAGATATTTATGAATGCTAGACTTGTTGTAAGATATTTATGGACACTAAACTGCTTTTAAGATAGATATAATTGTGTAAAACTCTATCTGAATGATAACTAGAATATCTTACCATTGAAATTAATATTTATTCCATTGTGGTTTGAAGAATATCCACAGTTCTACTGCTTTCATCTCAATAATGTTCATATTTATTCCATTGTGATTTGAAGAATATCCACAGTTCTACTGCTTTCATCTCAATAATGTTAATATTTATTCCATTGTGATTTGAAGAATATCCACAGTTCTACTGCTTTCATCTCAATAATGTTCATATTTATTCCATTGTGGTTTGAAGAATATCCACAGTTCTACTGCTTTCGTCTCAATAATGTTAATATTTATTCCATTGTGATTTGAAGAATATCCACAGTTCTACTGCTTTCGTCTCAATAATCTTAATATTTATACCATTGTGATTTGAAGAATATCCACAGTACTCTATCATATACAATACTGCTTTCATCTCAATAATGTTGTACCTTATTTTATCCCGTGGAAGTCAAAAAGCTAGAATTTCCTTCTTGTGGTCATCAATATTTGGATATGATGCATCTTAAGGGCTGATAGCATCCAATGGCTTCTACATGTACACAATGCTGGGAAACAAATTATCCATTTTCACAGTGGTCATTTTTGCTGGTCGATGATTTGTTACCTATATTGTTTCCTCACATTTGTATTCCAGAGAAAAGCACTTTGGTTCGTCAATATTTCGTTTCACAGTGTCTATAGTTTTGGCATCTGCATGGCCCTGTATTAAAGCTTCTCTGTCACACTGGCTAGTTAAGGAGGAACAGTCCCCAATCACATCCAACTGCAAACTGTTATTCTGTGATTTGTTACAGTGTATTATATTGTTTCCTCACGTATGTATTCCAGAAAAGAGCACTTTGACCGTTTTGGTTCGCCAATATTGCGTTTTACAGAGTCTGTAGTTTTGGCATCTGCATGGTCCCGTATTAAAGCTTCTCTGTCACACTGGCTAGTCAAGGAGGAACAGTCCCCAATCACATCCAACTGCAAACTGTTATTCTGAATCCCATCATCACCAATACAAAGTCTTTTTATCACAATTAGAAACTTGTCTCCATGGTAATTTAGACAAGAAGATTTCCTGTGCCCGTGTGTTTTAGTGATCATAAATACAGTCTCATTGAACAATGTCAGCTTGGGCTTTGTCTTGTGATGCTGGACTATTACATGTATGGGGTTTCTTACATCTCACTCTCATCATCCCGGTCTTTTTCCTCAGCCATGCTCTCACTCTACCATTTTGTCCTTTTCGTCCCAAAATTTTGGTTTTCAATGTTTGATTCCCAAATCCAATGAAGAGTTAGACCATTCCAGTGTTGAATGGATCCATTGTTCCATCCTGTGGCTCCCAATACCCCAGCTGTTATTCCCTTATATTGAGTGGAATCCCTAACCTGGTAATATTGGTAAAAGCCTTGGCTTTTATTGAGGTGTTGTTGTTGTTGTAATAAAATCAATACTTTGCCTTTCCCTCCCTGGCACTGCAGCCTTGTGATCGAGATGGAGCGTTACCCTGAGGCACTAGGGTATCTAGGTCAGCCCGTATTATACTGCTGGGGTAACTGGACTGACTAATGTCAGATTCAATAATAGTCTAGCATTTTTCATAGCATTCAGAAGTTAAAGAGGCATGAGCTGCCAAATTGTTGATATTTTGACGTTTAAACAGAATGTTGAAATTATTGGCTATTTTTCTTAAAGTGGCATGAGCTGCCAAAATGTTGATATTTTGGCGTTAAAACAGAATGTTGAAATTATTGGCTATTTTTCTTAAAGTGGCATGAGTTGCCAAAATGTTGATATTTTGACGTTAAAACAGAATGTTGAAATTATTGGATATTTTTCTCAAGAAGTATAATTCAGATGCTTTTCAGTGCTTCTTGTCTCGAAAATGTACGATAAAGTATTGTTTTGAACTAACTTTGGCTTAGAATGAATGAATGATCGTCCCGGTTATTTCAATTTTGTTTACTTTTGAACACGTTTTCTGTTCATACAGGCCACACACTGTATGGATTTTTCACATTTCAACGCCAATCATTTAGTTTTTCGATAGCCTTCAAAACCTCTTACTGTCGTGACGATCAGAAATTATGAAAAAAGTGGGAATTTTGGCAGCTCATGCCACTTTAAACATTCTCTTCTAAAGATATGAGCAACTATTCTTTCCCCGCCCACATCATTTGTTTTGGATAGTGTGTGTGTTCGTATTTGTTTGCCTATAATGCCTTAGATAAAAAAAAAGTTTTGCTGGAGGAAAGAAGATACGAACAGCTGGCTTATATTCAGTTTCATGGTGCAAGATAACTTTTTAATCATATTTCAAATGGAAAGGAATTGCAGATATTTGCACTAGAAAACTTTCATTGAATGCCTCATGTACTTACTGACTAGTCATTTTTTTCTGCCTTTTTAAATCAACGTTCAGCTTCTGCTGACATAAACATAGACTAAAAGAGACTATTATATAACTGGAGTGAGTGTTGCAATTTCATTGGTCAATAGACGGTCACATGACAGTTAATATTATCTTATATTACATGACTTGCTGGTTAATATAAGATTTGACGTCACATTCTCTTTGTTGCTCAACGTAATTTGTTTTTAGTGTAGCTTTATTAGTATGACGTCATTCCGATGACATCAGATTTGAGCGTTGAAACGTAATCCAAATAACGTAATTTAACCCATTGCATTTGTAATGCCTATGTACTATGTTATGTGAATTATGTAAATATAACATCTGCCTGAAATTCTTTGAAGGTTCGGCAGAGGTCAATATAAGTTGTCCAGGTCATTATAACCATCATATTAACTGGCAGGAGAGTCGATAGTTGTTTTATTATATATCAAGTTAGCGCATATATTTATATATATATATATAATGAGAATGCTGTATTATGAAACCAGGGATGTCTTAAATGGTTTCAGGAAAACCATCTACCCATAACTGTTATATTTACACTGAAAAAATCGTCAAGATCAGGTAAAAACTGAAGAAGATACAGACTAAAAAGAGATACATGTATTACATAATGTAATATATACGCCGTATTATGTAACCGGATATTCATAAATGGCCAACAACACACCATCTACACAACAGGTATATGCTGTGAAAGAATTGTAAAGATCGGATCAAAACTCTTCAAGTTATGGAGCTGAAGGGAATGAAGATATAGACTAAAGAGAATGTTACATAATCCAATGTAGATGCCATATTATGTAACCAATGATGTCATAAATGGCTCATGACACACCTTCTACCCATAAAGTGTATGTTGTGAAAGAATTGTAAAGATTGGATTAAAACTCTTTAAGTTATGGAACGGAAAGGGAATCCGGGACGGACGGATGGGCGGACGGACGGCACTGGTGATACTTATAGGATATTTATATTACCTCACTTCAAGACTAATTTGTGATAACATTGTTATATATTTATCATCATTAAAACACACGGGCACAGGGAAAATCCTGTTGTCTAAAATAACCATGGAGGCAAGTTTCTAATTGTGTAAAAAAGAGGTATATCACTGTTAGATGTTGGTTATTATGTTACTGTTTTGACGTTATGTCACTCAGAACTGACAATCAAAATAGCATTCCTCAAATTTTCCAACCATTATACTCTAGTGAAATGTTTGTCTAAATTGTTTCAACTTGTCTGAATCATCAACCAAAATACAAAGGGATATTGTTTAAGTTGATTTAACCTGCACTTTCAAGCTAATTTCACCCTTTTTATAATGCAACTAGCTTTTAGAGACAAAAACATGACAAACTTTTTAGGTCCTTTTGGATATGTGTAATTAAACTCTATATAATGTCACAACTAATTGAACTGGGCCCACAAGCTCAAATACCAGAACATATCAAATATGAAACTGGGCCCTAAGCTCAAATACCAGAACATATCAAATATAAAACTGGGCCCACAAGCTCAAATACCAGAACATATCAAATATGAAACTGGGCCCACAAGCTCAAATACCAGAACATATCAAATATAAAACTGGGCCCACAAGCTCAAATACCAGAACATATCAAATATAAAACTGGGCCCACAAGCTCAAATACTAGAATATATTCATTTTGAAACTGGGCCCCCGAGCTCAAAAGAGAGAACAAATTAATTTTTAAACTGGGCCCACAAGCTCAAATACCAGAACATATCAAATATAAAACTGGGCCCACAAGCTCAAATACTAGAATATATTCATTTTGAAACTGGGCCCCCGAGCTCAAAAGAGAGAACAAATTAATTTTGAAACTGGGCCCACAAGCTCAAATACCAGAACATATCAAATATGAAACTGGGCCCACCAGCTCAAATACCAGAACGTATCAAATATGAAACTGGGCCCACCAGCTCAAATACCAGAACCTATCAAATAAGAAACTCGGCCCCCAAGCTCAAAATCAGAAAATATTTGATATCAGTGGAGGGAATTTTTTTAATAATTATACGGCTTTTAATGTGTACATAGAAAACTGTTAAAGATATCTAGAGCAAGAAATCCTTGAATCGCTTATGTACTTACTGACTAATTTAGGCAAGGAGGGAGATATTTACATTTTATATATGTTAACATCCTGGCACAATTGGCCAACACCGCTCAATTCTTATTTTCCTTATTTCATCTGGCTTATATTGAACAATAGTTACTGAATAGCTAAGTTAAAGGGGCATGAGCTGCCAAAATGTTGATATTTTGACGTTAAAACAGAATGTTGAAATTATTGGCTATTTTTCTCAAGGCGTATAATTCAGAAGTTTTTTAGTTCTTCTAGTCTTGAAAATGTACGATATAGTATTGTTTTGAACTAACTTTGGCTTAGAATGAATGAATGGTCGTCCCGGTTATTCAAATTTTGTTTACTTTTCGAACACATTTTCGGTTTGTACAGGTCACATACTGTATGGATTTTCCTCATTCCAACGCCAATCATTTAGTTTTTCGATGGCCTTTAAAGCATCTTACTGTCGGGACGTTCAGAAATTATGAAAAAAGTGTGAATTTTGGCAGCTCATGCCACTTTAATGTTCAGTTTTCCCTGAGCTATAATAACAATATGTAAGAACGGTAATATTATGTAATAAGATCACCTGCCAAAACTTCCAGTTGACAATGCCAAACTGTGGAGTGAAAATGAAGTACGGTAAGAATTTCGCTAATTCAAGTTCTCAAAACATTACGAAAAGCACTCTAAAAGTTTGAGACTTTTCATTGGGTATCTTACCTCCTGCATGGAGCGACCGATAATCCTATCGAGTAATCGCTATTGTTGTTGTTTTAGACCAAACATGGCAGAAAGCAGTCCAATAATTTGTTATTTTCACATTGCTCATCCTTGAATTAGCGGAATTCTTACCGTAAACACCCAAATGATCACATTAGGAAAGCTTATTGTGACCTGACATTCTTATATCTCTAAAATGAATTTGTTTTATAGGTTGTCTATTTTCACCCCCTGAAATCCACTCTATTTATCCTGTTTTCTGCCAAGCTGTTTTAATCGCCCTTCCCTTTATCCTTCCCAAACATCATTTCATCATCACCCAGCTACTAGGATGCGTTATAAACTGACCACAGAACATATCAAATGTGAAACTGGGCCCACAAGCTCAAATACCAGAACATATCAAACATGAAACTGGGCCCATAAGCTCAAATACCAGATCATATAAAATATGAAACTGGTCCCACAAGCTCAAATACCAGAACATATCAAATATGAAACTGGGCCCACAAGCTCAAATACCAGAACATATCAAATATGAAACTGGGCCCACCAGCTAAAATACCAGAACATATCAAATATGAAACTGGGCCCTTAGCTCAAATACCAGAACATATCAAATATGAAACTGGGCCCACAAGCTCAAATACCAGAACATATCAAATATGAAACTGGGCCCACAAGCTCAAATACCAGAACATATCCAATATGAAACTGGGCCCACAAGCTCAAATACCAGAACATATCAAATATAAAATTGGGCCCACAAGCTCAAATACTAGAATATATTCATTTTGAAACTGGGCCCCCGAGCTCAAAATCAGAACATATTTGATATCAGAGGAGGGATTTTTTTTATATTTATGCGGCTTTTAATGTGTGGATAGAAAACTGTTGAAGATATCTAGAGCAAGAAATCCTTGAATCACTTATGTACTTATTAAGTTACTAATTTAGGCAAGGAGGGAGATATTTACATTTTATATATGTTAACATCCTGGCACAATTGGCCAACAACGCTCAATTCTTTTTTTCCTTATTTCATCTGACTTATATTGACCAATAGTTACTGCATAGCTAAGTTAACTTTGTCAAACCTAATGTTTGGGGTTTGACAAAGTTAACTTAGCTATATTTATTCCATAACTTTAAGGGGCATAAGCTACCAAAATGTTGATATTTTGACGTTAAAACAGAATGTTGAAATTATTGCCTATTTTTCTCAAGACGTTTAACTCAGAGGGTTTTTAGTGTTTCTAGTCTCGAAAATGTATGATAACGTATTGTTTTGAACTAACTTTGGCTTAGAATGAATGAATGGTCGTCCCGGTTATTCAAATTTTGTTTACTTTTCGAACACTATTCCGGTTCGTATAGGCCCCATACTGCATGGATTTTCCTCATTCTAACGCCAATCATGTAGTTTTTCGATGGTCTTCAAAGCCTCTTCTGTCGTGACGATCAGAAATTATGAAAAAAGTGTGAATTTTGGCAGCTCATGCCACTATAATGTTCAGTTTTCCCTGAGCTATAATAACAATATGTAAGAATGGTAATACTATGTAATAAGATCACCTGCCAAAACTTCCAGTTGACAATGCCAAACTGTGGAGTGAAAATGAAGTACGGTAAGAATTCCGCTAATTCAAGTTCTCAAAACATTACGAAAAGGACTCTAAAAGTTTGAGACTTTTCGTTGGGTATCTTACCTCCTGCATGGAGCGACCGATAATCCTATCGAGCATTGACGAGCAATCGCTATTGTTGTTGTTTTAGACCAAACATGGCAGAAAGCAGTCCAATAATTTGTTATTTTCACATTGCTCATCTTTGAATTAGCGGAATTCTTACCGTAGACACCCAAATGATCACATTAGGAAAGCTTATAGTGACCTGACATTCTTATATCTCTAAAATAAAGTTTTAATAGGTTTTTCATTTTCACCCCCTGAAATCCACTCTATTTATCCTGTTTTCTGCCAAGCTGTTTTAATCGCCCTTCCCTTTATCCTTCCAAAGCTTCATTTCATCATCACCCAGCTACTAGGATGTGTTATAAACTGACCACAGATATATACCTGCCAAACTGTGCAGTGAAAATAAAGTAATATTTGTACACATTAGGAAAGCTTATAGTGACCTGACATTCTTATATCTCTAAAATGAATTTGCTTTATAGGTTGTCTATTTTCACCCCCTGAAATCCACTCTATTTATCCTGTTTTAATCTCCCTTCTCTTTATCCTTCATCATTTCATCATCACCCAGCTACTAAGATGTGTTATAAACTGACCACAGATATAGACCACTGGTCAGTTGGCTGACCAGTTAACTAATGACTAACTACTTCAAATATCTTGTTGAATTCTTTCACACCTAGCTGGGCCGGGTAGCTCAGTTGGTAGAGCGGTGTGACGGTAACCCTAAGTCGTGAGTTCGATTCTCACCCTGGCCCGGAAATTTTTCTGGGTCAATCAGTGTCGGTTAATTTACTAATTCAGTAATTTAGCTGTTTTGTGATATTCACTTTCTGTGTTTTAGTCGCTAATACATTGATCGATAGATTGATGTTTTTCGGCGCCCTCAAGATAAATTTCACTATTATGGAGGCGTTGCCAGGTTTAGTGGGGGAGGAAATCGAAGAAAACCCTCTTGCCTTCTTCTACCTCTGCATCAGAGGCAGTTCAGACCGAAGTATTGATTTTTGATCTAATGCAATTACTATAGTGACTTTTGAAAGGCTCATTTATTGTAAAGAAAATAAATAAAGTCCGGTTTAAACTTTCCCTTGCCAAAAGTCTGCGACGGAATCCACTTTATATTCATTGATGATTGACCTAGTTTTGTTGATTTGGGGCTCCAAGAAACCATAGCCCGGAATTTCGGTCTAGAGGGCTTATTTTATATTTGGCTGGACAAAAAAAAAATTCGGCAGAGCCCAGATTTCTCGGCTCCAGGAAACCGCCACAGTCGGGAACGGGCCATTTTGATTGGGTTATTGTTATGATGGAATGATCCAAGGTGACCAATCACAGACAAGAGAGGGTTGCATCGGTAGATCAAAGAAAGCCTTCTCGCAAGTACACGAGTTGGCCAAGAAATATTGCTTCGAAATATGACCGTATTTAAAGTGGCATAAGCTGCCAAAATTCACACTTTTTTCATAATTTCTGACGGTCACGACAGTGAGGGGATTTGAAGGCCATCGAAATTGGCGTTGGAATGAAGAAAATCCATACAGTTTGTGGCCTGTACAAACCGAAAACGTGTTTGAAAAGTAAACAAAATTTAAATAACCGGGCTGACCATTCATTCATTCTAAACCAAAGTTAGTTCAAAACAATGCTTTATCTTACATTTTCGAGACTAGAAGCACTAAAAAGCTTCTGAAGTATACGTCTTGGGAAAAATAGCCAATAATTTCAACATTCTCTTTTAACGTCAAAATATCAACATTTTGGCAGCTCATGCCACTTTAAAAAACTTCTGGATATGATGGATTTACTTGGGATTTACTTTTGGCTTCTGCTGAGAATTAAATAATAGACCACAATTCTTGAGGAAAATATAGGTTTTATCGATCTATATATACCCGTTTTGAAGTCGGCTTTAGCCGTGAAATCTTGTCTGTGTGTTTTTTCTTTATTTCTATATCTGTGGTTCCGGGCACAGAGCCCGGTTTCCTCCCACAATAAAACTGGCAACGCCGCCATTGGCCATATAAGTGAAATAATCTTGAGCGCGGCGTAAAACACCAAACAATCAATCAATCAATATATCTGTGGTGCATACGCCAGGGAGTGTATGTTAGATTCTTAATTCACCAAAGTGAATTTCTTATCTGCCTCCTTGTTCAATAATCTGATTTTCATTATGTCATCCGACGACCAGCAAATGTCAGAATGTAGATAACGAGTCGGATTTAACTTGTTCAATTAGTTAGATTCTCAGCACCACAGAGGCTGATTCTTCGGGCTAAAGTCGGCTTCTATCACTAAAACATTTCCGGTCCTTTCTCAAAGTCTGATACAGCCAAAAGTTTTGTAAATAAGTTTACGAAATGCTAATTATAAACTGTAGTAATAAGTAGCCATTTACGGCCGCCCATGTGAACCAACCACGGTTACGGGAGCTAAAATTCATGCGAAGCGTCAACGGTTCCCGAAGAACTTAGCAAAGAATCAGGCGTAAACGAAGGCTATAATTTATGAAGATATCGTGATTGTTGCACTTTTTAGAAGAATTTATAAAAACTTGAAGACCATAATTATTTCAGGACTTTTGTTTATATGATGCACAGCCATGCTTTTCAAAAGCCCTAGAAAAAATATATATTGAATATAAAATGTGAATAACATGTATTCAAATTACTTGTTGAGGAAATGAAGTGAATCTGCTGTGATTACTCCCAGCTGTAAACTGTTGTGAGAATTCTGTTAACTCAGATGTCAGACTGACAAACAAACGGAATTATATACTAGCATCTCCCCCCCCCCCCACACACACCCCCTCATCCCATAGTTAGGGGGTCTCTGGGCGAAAAAAAAAATTCCCAATTCCTACACCAGACTGTCAAATGTGCAACAACAACAGTTATGGAACTTTTTTTTTATATCACGGAGTAATTTGGTAGTTGGCATCAACCCCACAAACTAATGTTAAACTTGGATAACTTTGTGGGATGGATGAAATCAGATTACATATATGTATTATAGATATTGTAGTTAACATACCGTTACATCCGTTATGGCTTTGTTTCCGACAGCTTTGTTTTCATTTTGTACTCTTCATTCCATCTCTCTCCAGTAGGCTACATGTCTTGTTCCTCTAGCAAGGGATTTGCAACTCTTAAACTCCTA
This sequence comes from Lepidochitona cinerea, assembly GCA_963971465.1. NCBI lineage: Eukaryota > Metazoa > Mollusca > Polyplacophora > Chitonida > Tonicellidae > Lepidochitona > Lepidochitona cinerea. The sequence continues at coordinate 3,501,065 of OZ020559.1, forward strand.
TTGACTTAACCCCCAGACTGTTAGTAGAGGTTCCTGTGTGGGGGTGTCACTTCTCGGCCATGTAAAGGGTTAAAATCACTCCCTCCAACTTTTGATAGAGGTTCACAAGAACGGGTGTCGCCCCTCAAACATATACCTCCTTAAAGCGAACACTTCAGCCAGAATATTACACTTTTATTTTCATCATTAAATTTGTTTTGAAAACTTGTGATATACCGAAGGATGTAAAGGTTTTTCCATACCAAGTTTAACTGTTTAGGGTCCACTGATCTGAGCATATTTGGCCAGTCCGTATATTAATAATACAAGTAGTTTATCATAAGAAAAATTCGAAATAAAATCTAAAATGATCTTAGTATTATTAAAGTCTCATATATTTTACTCCAATTGTCAGCATAAACACGCACACTGTCATAATATTGTCGTCTGTGGGGTTGACTCTTCCGATCATTAGAATGGGTTAAATACACCCCTATATTTCAGCGAGGGTCCTGTGTAGAGGTTTCATTTCTTTGCAAAAATAAACATATATATACATATATGCCTTGATATTTGATTGAGGGTCTATTGTAGAGGTCACAGACAAATCACATGCTACTAGAGATTATACCTATATGTACAAAGGTCTAAGGCCAAGCTCCTGTCAGTCGTCAACCTAATGAAATATCATAGGTTTACTTTATTACAACAATTTACGATGGGGTATAATAAAGGTCTAAATGATATACCTCTTTTTAACACAATTAGAAACTTGTCTCCATGGTTATTTTAGACAAGAAGATTTTCCCTGTGCCCGTGTGTTTAGTGATCATAAATATATATTTATGAACACTAAAACACAAAAAAGAGGTATATCATTTAGACCTTTTCATAAATATATACATGTATGTAGGTTAGAACTCCCCCCACTTTTCAACTACTTCTATGTTAGTTCCCAGGGTTATGTTTTAAAAAGTGAAATAATAACCAGAATTAGATAAATAAAAATAAACCAAAACTAATCTTGACTCTCCTGTAAAGGAAATACCCAAAACTGTCAGGAATACCAAATCTGACATTTACCATAAATTCGAGCTATTCTTTGGATTTATGCAATCTCTATTGCTATGTTTGCTTAATACTTAATAACATTGATTTGGAGCATGGCTTCATTTTAACTGACACAGGGCCTCAGTGGCATGGGTTAGAGTGATCGTCCCCCAGTCCCACACAGACCTAGCTTCCATCGATGTAGCGCGGGTTTGAATCACGCTCAGACCAAAATAAGAATTTAAACATTTCTGAGTGGATTGGCACATAAGTGAAATAATCTTGTGTGAGGCGTAAAACGTCAATCAATCAAATCACTTTCTGACAAGTGTTCCAGTCTATCTCAGTCCAGAAAAAATCTGATCAGGTCTTTGAGTGATTATCACCAAAATGTCTGGTGCCTTTATCTGGACATCAAACTTCTTTTCCTCGTCCATGTTTGGCATAAAACACAAATCAATCAAGTGACTTTAAAGGGACCATCCTTCTAACCAGAAGTGGGGCCTCCATGGCTCAGTAGGTAGAGCGTTGGACGCTCAATCCGAACAGCCTTCCACCAATGGGTCGCGGGTTCAAACAATCAATCAATCTAACCATATCTGTGGTTTGCTGATGATTTACGCCATGCTCATATGTCAGCCATTGTGTAACCGTGTGGATTTGAATCCCTTAGAGCACATTTGGGATAGTATAGGCAGAAACATTCAAGCCCTAGAGCCTCCTGTACAAAATCTGCAGGAATTGGAAGCCACATTACCCCTTCAACAGATCCGACATCTGACTGGAGGATTAGAACGCAGGTTGGAAGCTAATGGAGGCTATACACGCTATTGATCTTCTGCTCTAGGGGTGTGTTCTACATCCTATCCCCAATGTGCTCTAAAGGATTCAAATGCGCTCAGTTACCCCTTCAACAGATCCGACGTCTCACTGGAGGGATAAGACACAGGTTGGAAGCTGTAATTCGGACCAAGTGAGGCTATACGCGCTATTGACCTTCTGCTCGAGGGATGTTTTCAACGCACTCAAAGTGACATTTTTACTTCAATATGTTCTTCCTGTGAAGCCAGATGGACAAGCATCTTTTTATTTTGTTAAAATACAGTTCTGATTTGGCTAACGATATCCTGAATAAATTGTATAGCTTATTGCCATTAATGGTGATTTCTTATCGCCAGAATGTTGCCCTTTATGATCACAATCGTCAGTTTGCCAACAATCTCCCTACACCAATGATTTTATCCGTCGGTACAGACTTTCCATGGGGGTGCTTAACTTTTTTCTTTGTGTACATGTATATGAAACATTGGGCATTGAATGCTGGATGTATCATATATGATCGTATCAAATATGTTGTGGGGGACAAACAAATGTTATGCGGACCTAAACGTCCTATCAGGTCACCTTTTTCAACTAGTTGATGTGTGTGCAGTTGAAATAATGAGCGATTTGGCTAAATCCACGCGAAAGTAAAACCCTTCCAGATAATAAAATCGTTATCATGGTTCGTGAAGGGGAGATACGAAGTATTTACATGGTCAGCGTGGTAAGTAATAGCGGTCTTGCCATGATCAATTTCGTATCCCGCCTCCACGGACCATGATAACTATTATTATCAAACCCATGACGTAACTTAATAAGAAGAGTACATATCATTTTTTTGTGACAATTTCAAAATATATAGTATTTTGGGAAAATGTATAAAAAATTTTAGTTTGTTTTTTATTTTCTGTGATTAACAGGCTTTAGACACCTCAGAATTAGACACAGTGGACACTCTTGTAAAACCAGATCCTGACAAATACTTTCTTCAGAGGCCACCAAGTTCTGGAGAAGTCTTGCAAAAGTTACCCGCCCTTGCTGAATGTAAGTGTCCATTGACCTTTAACCCTTTCTTCTTCTTTCATAGTTTATTTGTATATAATTTAATTTCCAGTGTGTTTACAACGAATACTTCAATTTGATTGGCTAATCTGCTTTCGTTCATAATCCGATGAAAGAACCAGCTCCGGACTATTTTTACAACGATATACATGAATCGCCGACGAAACAACAATGATATTTATTGAAACAGAGAAAGCAATCAATTTGAAAATATGTTGATTTAATAGCTGCTAATATTTATTTTTCAATTCGATCAGATTTCAAAGAAATAAAAAACAACTTGTTATGTCAGCTTACGAAAACGTTTACACTCATGTCATCACAGTGCACTGATAAACTCAACGCTATGACGCGAGATGACGTCATCACGTTGTACAGTCGCTTTGCCTGTGATTGTGACGTCACTTGGAAGAGAGCTTTGAAATCAAGTATAGCTTTGCGCGCGTTGGTTTGTTTTGATTCTTGAAAATAAAATATATCAATCCCTGTGAATATTTTTTCTGTTTTACGTAGTATATGTGATAGTAATTAAATTATAAGGATTGACTTCAATGTTTCTTCGGTTCATCGAGTTATGAACGAACTGGCCCCTGTGCAAACTTTTCATAAACCGCTTCGCGGATTTATTTAGTTTGCACAGGGGCAAGTTCGTTCATAACTAGATGAACCGAAGAAACATTGAAGTCAATCCTTATATAAATGTTTGCTTCCATTTTTATGGAAATGTTTACACCATCACCTGAATATAAATCTCGTTATGGTATGTAGGGGCTTCCATAGCTCAACAAGCCTCTGTACACTCAAACAACCGTTACCATTGACATGTAGGGGCTTCCATAGCTCAACAAACCTCTGTACACTCAAACAACCTTTACCAATGACATGTAGGGGCTTCCATAGCTCAACAAGCCTCTGTACACTCAAACAACTGTTACCAATGACATGTAGGGGCTTCCATAGCTCAACAAACCTCTGTACACTCAAACAACCGTTACCAATGACATGTAGGGGCTTCCATAGCTCAACAAGCCTCTGTACACTCAAACAACCGTTACCAATGACATGTAGGGGCTTCCATAGCTCAACAAGCCTCTGTACTCTCAAACAACCGTTACCAATGACATGTAGGGGCTTCCATAGCTCAACAAGCCACTGTACACTCAAACAACCGTTACCAATGACATGTAGGGGCTTCCATAGCTCAACAAGCCACTGTACACCCAAACAACCGTTACCAATGACATGTAGGGGCTTCCATAGCTCAACAAGCCTCTGTACTCTCAAACAACCGTTACCAATGACATGTAGGGGCTTCCATAGCTCAACAAGCCACTGTACACTCAAACAACCGTTACAAATGACATGTAGGGGCTTCCATAGCTCAACAAGCCACTGTACACTCAAACAACCGTTAGCAATGGCATGTATGGGCTTCCATAGCTCAACAAGCCCCTGTGCACTCAAACAACCGTTACCAATGACATGTAGGGGCTTCCATAGCCCAACAAGCCACTGTACACTCAAACAACCGTTACCAATGACATGTAAGGGCTTCCATAGCTCAATAAGCCACTGTACACTCAAACAACCGTTACCAATGGCATGTATGGGCTTCCATAGCTCAACAAGCCTCTGTACACTCAAACAACTGTTACCAATGACATGTAGGGGCTTCCATGGCTCAACAAGCCACTGTACACTCAAACAACCGTTACCAATGACATGTAAGGGCTTCCATAGCTCAACAAGCCTCTGTACACTCAAACAACCGTTACCAATGACATGTAGGGGCTTCCATAGCTCAACAAGCCTCTGTACACTCAAACAACCGTTAACAATGGCATGTAAGGGCTTCCATGGCTCAACAAGCCTCTGTACACTCAAACAACCGTTACCAATAACATGTAAGGGCTTCCATAGCTCAATAAGCCTCTGTACACTCAAACAACCGTTACCAATGGCATGTAGGGGCTTCCATAGCTCAACAAGCCACTGTACACCCAAACAACCGTTACCAATGACATGTAGGGGCTTCCATAGCTCAACAAGCCTCTGTACACTCAAACAACCGTTACCAATGACATGTAAGGGCTTCCATAGCTCAATAAGCCACTGTACACCCAAACAAGCGTTACCAATGACATGTAGGGGCTTCCATAGCTCAATAAGCCTCTGTACACTCAAACAACCGTTACCAATGGCATGTAAGGGCTTCCATGGCTCAACAAGCCTCTGTACACTCAAACAACCGTTACCAATGGCATGTATGGGCTTCCATAGCTCAACAAGCCTCTGTACACTCAAACAACCGTTACCAATGACATGTAGGGGCTTCCATAGCTCAACAAGCCTCTGTACACTCAAACAACCGTTACCAATGACATGTAGGGGCTTCCATAGCTCAACAAGCCTCTGTACACTCAAACAACCGTTACCAATGGCATGTAGGGGCTTCCATAGCTCAACAAGCCACTGTACACTCAAACAACCGTTACCAATGACATGTAGGGGCTTCCATAGCTCAACAAGCCCCTGTGCACTCAAACAACAGTTACCAATGACATGTAGGGGCTTCCATATCTCAACAAGCCTCTGTACACTCAAACAACCGTTACCAATGACATAAAGGGGCTTCCATACAATCAATGGGCCTCAGTAGGTAGAGCGTTGGACGCTCAATCTGAACAGACTTTCACCAATGGGTCGCCAGTTCAAATCCTACTCATTGGAAAATTTTCTGACTGTGTTTTCAGTCGAACGACCTATGTGGGATGGTTGCCAGTAACCACCAGCAGGTCGTAGGTTTCCTCCGGGTATAGAGCCTGGTTTCCTCCCACAATAAAACTGGCAACACCGGCATATAAGTGAAATAATCTTGAGCGCGGCGTAAAACACCAAACATTTAATCAATCCATGCAATCAATCAATCAATCAGTCAAGCATCTGCGAAGTTGAGCGCAAGTCATTAGTGAGTCATTTTATATGGTGTTGGCTTCTTTCAAAGGTCTCCGATTATATGGCATTTTTATTAAGTTGGAGGTCACTGTTATACTAAGTTTTTAATATTATGTAAAAAAAATCTAAAATTCTTATATTAGCAATAGAAAAATGTGAGTTACTAAATGTATTATATTCTAATTGTGAGATTCACTGATGTTTTTTTATTGACCAGCTCTGAAGAGTGCCTTCGATGAAAAATCTCTCTTTCCTCGATATCTTCTGGATTATGAAACAAAAATGAAGAACTTCCATGAAGCAACATTGAATATGGAACAGGTTGGTATTAAGGGGGCATAACTCTGTGTTGATTAATAATTCTAAATCATATCTAACTTAAAGGGACATGAGCTGCCAAAATGTTGATATTGTGACGTTAAAACAGAATGTTGAAATTATTGGCTATTTTTCTCAAGACGTATAATTCAGAAGCTTTTTAGTGCTTCTAGTCTCGAGAATGTAGGACAAAGTATTATTTTGAAATAACTTTTTCTTAGAATGAATGAATGGTCGTCTCGGTTATCTAAATTTTGTTTACTTTTCGGACACGTTTTCGGTGCGTACAGGCAACATACTGTATGGATTTTCCTCATTCCAACGCCAATCATTTAGTTTTTCGATGGCCTTCAAAGCCTCTTACTGTCGTGACGATCAGAAATTATGAAAAAAGTGTGAATTTTGGCAGCTCATGCCACTTTAAAGACCAACAGTAAATTCATACCACAAGTGTGTGCGTATGATAGTGACTGGTACACTGAATAAAATTGAGCACTGGTTTGTGCAGGGCTGGTACACTGCAACCCACATTGACAAGGGGGGACAACTCTTCTGAGAGTGTGAAACAACTGTAAAACAAAGTTGTCCTCCCTTGGTCATATCAATTTAGAAAGGCCTCGGACTAGTGTGGTTTTTGCCATAGCCATTTTCGCCTACCTAACATGGAGGAAAATTAAGTATGCCACAATACATTAGCCTTCCTGATGCTCATATGGTATGTGGAGGTTTAATGTTAAAATTTAGGTGGGATGGGGGTGGGTAAGATCTTTTGGTTGGTTGGTACTTTTGTCGCCATATAACCTTAGCTGTTGAGTGCAACGTTAAGCCCCAATCAATCAATCAAGTTAGAAAGAACAAAATTGTCATATCAATTTAGAAAGAACAAAATTGTCATATCAATTTAGAAAGAACAAAATTGTCATATCAATTTAGAAAGAACAAAATTATCACAACTTCTGGAAATTTCTTTTTAATTATCAATTTAGAAAGAACAAAATTGTCATATCAGTTTAGAAAAAACAAAATTATCACAACTTCAGGAAATTTCTTTTTAATTATTCATTGGACATCAATATTAATATTACATGTAGGTGTATGGGCGGCCGTTTGTATCAAAATTAAACATTTACCACTCAACACAAAAGTTTAAGGTCCGTTCTCACTCTGAGATTCGTACTGACTTGTAGGATGCGATTAAAACGGATGCATTTGATTGGTTGATAAATCATATTGACCAATTAAAAACATCCATTCTACAAGTCGGTATAAGGGTTAGGGTGAGCCATAACACTTTACACAAAACTCAACACAATAGTTTTTATTTCACATAAACTTTCTGAACATTCCACCAATGTTTAAAGTTTTTTTTTTATAATTGTAACTCTCTCTTTAATTCGAAACACTTAAGTGTTCATCCAATGTTTAACATTATTCACTCTTTCTGAAACGAGCGCCAAACTTGCATGTTTGACCACACGTTTGACCAACATTTTGCAAACTCTTAACTTTACACAAACTTCAAACACTGCCGAAATACTGTTAAGCTGGGCGTAAAACCCAAATCACTCACTCACTCGAACACTGCCAGGGGCGTCATTCTAACAGAGGTCACGACCAAGAGTTCAGAGTCGCGCTGATTAACCAAAAACAAGTACGAGTGCCTTCTATGCACATGGAATGATTATGTCACATTGGTTAGATTGTATCTTTCGTGCTTGTATAGTTATATAAATATGAAGCGGTCCTTTATAAGTGACCATGCTGTGTCTGTATGAAGGGGTCCTTTATAAGTGACCAAGCTGTGTCTGTATGAAGGGGTCCTTTATAAGTGACCATGCTGTGTCTGTATGAGGCGGTCCTTTATAAGTGACCAAGCTGTGTCTGTATGAGGCGGTCCTTTATAAGTGACCAAGCTGTGTCTGTATGAAGGGGTCTTTTATAAGTGACCAAGCTGTGTCTGTATGAAGGGGTTCTTTATAAGTGACCAAGCTGTGTCTGTATGAAAGGGTCCTTTATAAGTGACCAAGCTGTGTCTGTATGAAGGGGTCCTTTATAAGTGACCAAGCTGTGTCTGTATGAAGGGGTCTTTTATAAGTGACCAAGCTGTGTCTGTATGAAGGGGTCCTTTATAAGTGACCAAGCTGTGTCTGTATGAAGGGGTCCTTTATAAGTGACCATGCTGTGTCTGTATGAGGCGGTCCTTTATAAGTGACCAAGCTGTGTCTGTATGAGGCGGTCCTTTATAAGTGACCAAGCTGTGTCTGTATGAAGGAGTCCTTTATAAGTGACCAAGCTGTGTCTGTATGAAGGGGTCCTTTATAAGTGACCAAGCTGTGTCTGTATGAAGGGGTCCTTTATAAGTGACCAAGCTGTGTCTGTATGAAGGGGTCCTTTATAAGTGACCAAGCTGTGTCTGTATGGGGCGGTCCTTTATAAGTGACCAAGCTGTGTCTGTATGAAGGGGTCCTTTATAAGTGACCAAGCTGTGTCTGTATGAAGGGGTCCTTTATAAGTGACCAAGCTGTGTCTGTATGAAGGGGTCCTTTATAAGTGACCAAGCTGTGTCTGTATGAGGCGGTCCTTTACAAGTGACCATGCTGTGTCTGTATGAAGGGATCGTTTATAAGTGACCAAGCTGTGTCTGTATGAAGGGGTCCTTTATAAGTGACCATGCTGTGTCTGTATGAAGGGGTCCTTTATAAGTGACCAAGCTGTGTCTGTATGAAAGGGTCCTTTATAAGTGACCAAGCTGTGTCTGTATGAAGGGGTCCTTTATAAGTGACCATGCTGTGTCTGTATGAAGGGGTCCTTTATAAGTGACCATGCTGTGTCTGTATGAAGGGGTCCTTTATAAGTGACCATGCTGTGTCTGTATGAAGGGGTCCTTTATAAGTGACCAAACTGTGTCTGTATGAAGGGGTCCTTTTTAATTGAACATAAGTTTCAATATAAGCCTCAAAACGTGAACATTCAATTGATTGCCATTTATTGAAGTCTTGAAGAGCAAACAATCTGGTTTCCTCCACAACTAAACCTGGAAATGCCGCTATATTAGAGACTTTTGTGTGGCAATTAACACCAGTTATTCTATTTTTTAAATAAAAATGTTTCTGTTTTTTGTAGCAGAAGAATTCTAAGGCACGTGGCAGTTTACAGAATATAGGATTACAGTTAGGGGGGTTTCAGAAACCGCTCGGATCAGCATTAAGGAAACCAGCTCGGTCGGTGAAACTGAAACCAATAACAAGTAACTCCAGACGCAGCTCCATACAAGGGAATTAACTCTCACTTGCCAAAGTAATCTAAGCTTTTACGAAGTGTATTGAGAACCAGAGACCTGGTTATCGTCCAGCACATGTTTGTATGTTGCCACATCTCTTAAACCAAACATTTATTCAAATCTTCTCTTTTATTTGGTCAACAGAATGAGTAAGCAGAAAGAAATGAAGATTTTTTAAATGGGAAATAATAATGCGGTGTTGTAGTCATACTGGTTTACTTTGAAGACAGCCTTGATGGGATGCCCAACCCCCCTCCCCTCCTTTTTCCTCCGCTGATCAACATACTATTCAAAAGGCACATGTATTCAGAAATTTCCACCGGCACAGTTAAATGAGAAATAAATAATCCCCCCCCCCTTATCAACGTACTATTCAAAAGGCACATGTACATATATTTAGAGATTTCCACCGACACATTTACATGAGAAATAAATAATCCCCCCCTCATCAACGTACTATTCAAAAGCTTCATGTATTCAGAGATTTCCACCAACACTAGTGTAAATAATCTTATAAACCTTCCTGGATATATACTCCTACTACTAGCATAATAATGTGAATTCAAAGATCAATCACAAACGTACGCGGAGTTTTTTTAATCAATAATTTTATTGTAATACATGTACATGTCACAGAAGGATTGCTTCTGCGCATAGTCCAATCCACTCCCCCAATGAAACAGTATTATCCCCCCTGCCATTAAAACCATATTTCAAAAAAAGAAAGTGAAAAGAATATGTTAGGTCCAAATGTTTTATTCTAGTTTTAGTTTGTTGACTCTCAGTCTGTGATATTTGATAAAGAGTATTTTTATTTCAGATTTTTTACATTTTTATTTACTGTTTTATTACTCCATGATACATGTGCCTCCAGTCTGTGATATTTGTATGTTGTTTTATATACAATTAAATTGATTCAAATATAGTCTTTCAGTCTTCAATTGTTTGAAAAGTAAAAACTGGGGGTATAGCTCAACTCCTGTATACATCTCGGGGTAAGTTTGTAGGGTAAAACTTCCTGAAGTTTTATAATAAATGTTTTATTCATTTTAATTGATACATTTACCTTATACAATTAAGAACATCATTTCCAATATAGATGGGGGCCTCCGTGGCTCAGTAGGTAGAGCGTTGGACGCTCAATCCGAATAGCCTTCCACCAATGGGTCGCGGGTTCGAATCCCACTCAGTCCAAAAAATTGAAAAATTTTCTGACTGGGTTTTCACTCAAACGACCTATGTGGGATGGTTGCCAGTTACCACCGGAAGGTAATGGGTTCAATACTGTCCTTGGGGACAATGGGGTCCTGTTCAATACTGTCCTTGGGGACAATGGGGTCCTGTTCAATAGTGTCCTTGGGGACAATGGGGTCCTGTTCAATACTGTCCTTGGACAATGGGGTCCTGTTCAATACTGTCCTTGGGGACAATGGGGTCCTGTTCAATACTGTCTTTGGGACAATGGGGTCCTGTTCAATACTGTCCTTGGGGACAATGGGGTCCTGTCCAATAGCCTAGGCCTACTGTCTTTAGGACAATGGGGTCCTGTTCAATACTGTCCTTGGGGACAATGGGGTCCTGTTCAATACTGTCCTTGGGGACAATGGGGTCCTGTTCAATACTGTCCTTGGGGGCAATGGGGTCCTGTTCAATATTGTCTTTGGGACAATGGGGAAAAAGAAGGAGTGCGTGATTTGGGTTTTACGTCCTGCTTAACAGTATTTCAGTCATATGAAGGCGTCTCCTTGTGGCATGGCAGATTTCCACTGCTCTTTTATTTGGTGCTGCCTCACGATACGACTTGTCGAAGACACCCATCAAGCCCCCTCACCCAGTCACATTATACTGACACCAGGTCAATTAATCAATCTAACTCCTTTGCTGAGCATCAAGCGAAGCAGCAGTAGCTCCCACTGCTAAAGTCTTTGGTCTGACTCGACCCAGGCTTGAACCTGGATCTCCTAGCCCTGAGGAAAAATAAGGAAAATGGTCACATGAGAAAAATAGAACAGAATAAAAATAAAGATCTTTGGTTGTTTATCTTCTGTAGTGTTAAATATGTCACTGTTTTCAGTCCGGAATTCTGTTAAAAGAAAATAATTTCGAATAAAAAGATTTTGTGTCATGAAGGTAAATTATAAGTTCAACTTCGTCTGTATTTCTTTTCTTGCTGAGCAGAACTACTTGTCGCATATGTTTTGGTACATGTTATCCAAACTGGGTTTTCAACTTCCATCTGTCTGTTGTTGTTGAATCAATGTACAACAAAACCGTATTTCTCAGGAATTTTGTAATGATGTGTCTGGGTGGCTGAGAATTGCAGAGAGTGTCACCATCGTATTTCTCATGATTTTTGTAATGCTGTGTCTGGGTGGCTGAGAATTGCAGAGTGTGTCACCATCGTATTTCTCATGATTTTTGTAAGGATGTGTCTGGGTGGCTGAGAATTGCAGAGTGTGTCACCATCGTATTTCTCATGATTTTTGTAATGGTGTGTCTGGGTGGCTTAGAATTGCAGAGTGTTACCATCATATTTCTCATGATTTTTGTAATGATGTGCCTGGGTGGTTGAGAATTGCAGAGAGTGTCACCATCGTATTTCTCATGATTTTTGTAATGATGTGCCTGGGTGGCTGAGAATTGCAGAGAGTGTCATCATCGTATTTCTCATGATTTTTGTAATGATGTGTCTAGGCGGCTGAGAATTGCAGAGAGTGTCACCACAGTATTTCTCATGATTTTTGTTAATGATGTGTCTGGGTGGCTGAGTATTGCAGAGAGTGTCACCATCGTATTTCTCATGATTTTTGTAATGATGTGTCTGGGTGGTTGAGAATTGCAGAGAGTGTCACCATCATATTTCTCATGATTTTTGTGATGTGTCTGGGTGGTTGAGAATTGCAGAGAGTGTCACCATCGTATTTCTCATGATTTTTGTAATTATGTGTCTGGGTGGTTGAGAATTGCAGAGAGTGTCACCATCGTATTTCTCATGATTTTTGTAATGATGTGTCTGGGTGGCTGAGAATTGCAGAGAGTGTCACCATCGTATTTCTCATGATTTTTGTAATGCTGTGTCTGGTTGGTTGAGAATTGCAGAGAGTGTCACCATCATATTTCTCATGATTTTAGTAAGGATGTGTCTGGGTGGCTGAGAATTGCAGAGAGTGTCACCATCATATTTCTCATGATTTTTGTAATGATGTGTCTGGGTGGCTGAGAATTGCAGAGAGTGTCCCCATCATATTTCTCATGATTTTTGTAATGATGTGCCTGGGTGGTTGAGAATTGCAGAGAGTGTCCCCATCATATTTCTCATGATTTTTGTAATGATGTGTCTGGGTGGCTGAGAATTGCAGAGAGTGTTACCATCATATTTCTCATGATTTTTGTAATGATGTCTGGGTGGCTGAGAATTGCAGAGTGTGTCACCATCGTATTTCTCAGGATTTTTGTAATGATGTGTCTGGGTGGCTGAGAATTGCAGAGAGTGTCACCATCGTATTTCTCATGATTTTTGTAATGTGTCTGGGTGGTTGAGAATTGCAGAGAGTGTCACCATCATATTTCTCATGATTTTTGTAATGATGTGTCTGGGTGGTTGAGAATTGCAGAGAGTGTCACCATCGTATTTCTCATGATTTTTGTAATGATGTGTCTGGGTGGCTGAGAATTGCAGAGTGTGTCACCATCGTATTTCTCATGATTTTTGTAATGATGTGTCTGGGTGGCTGAGAATTGCAGAGAGTGTCACCATCATATTTCTCAGGATTTTTGTAATGATGTGTCTCGGTGGCTGAGAATTGCAGAGAGTGTCACCAGCGTATTTCTCATGATTTTTGTAATTATGTGTCTGGATGGCAGAGAGTGTCACCATCATATTTCTCATGATTTTTGTAACGATGGGCCTGGGTGGTTGAGAATTGCAGAGAGTGTCGCCATCGTATTTCTCATGATTTTTGTAATGCTGTGTCTGGGTGGTTGAGAATTGCAGAGAGTGTCACCATCGTATTTCTCATGATTTTTGTAATGATGTGTCTGGGTGGTCGAGAATTGCAGAGAGTAACGCCATCGTATTTCTCATGATTTTTGTAATGATGTGTCTGGGTGGCTGAGAATTGCAGAGAGTGTCACCATCGTATTTCTCTTCATTTTTGTAATGTATGTGCCTGGGTGGCTGAGAATTGCAGAGAGTGTCACCTTCGTATTTCTCATGATTTTTGTAATGATGTGTCTGGGTGGTTGAGAATTGCAGAGAGTGTCACCATCGTATTTCTCATGATTTTTGTAATGATGTGTCTGGGTGGTCGAGAATTGCAGAGAGTGTCACCATCGTATTTCTCATGATTTTTGTAATGATGTGTCTGGGTGGCTGAGAATTGCAGAGTGTCACCATCGTATTTCTTATGATTTTTGTAATGATGTGTCGTCTTGGTGGCTGAGAATTGCAGAGAGTGTCACCATCGTATTTCTCATGATTTTTGTAATGATGTGTCTGGGTGGTCGAGAATTGCAGAGAGTGTCACCATCGTATTTCTCATGATTTTTGTAATGATGTGTCTGGGTGGCTGAGAATTGCAGAGTGTCACCATTGTATTTCTCATGATTTTTGTAATGATGTGTCTGGGTGGTTGAGAATTGCAGAGAGTGTCACCATCGTATTTCTCATGATTTTTGTAATGATGTGTCTGGGTGGTCGAGAATTGCAGAGAGTGTCACCATCGTATTTCTCATGATTTTTGTAATGATGTGTCTGGGTGGCTGAGAATTGCAGAGTGTCACCATTGTATTTCTCATGATTTTTGTAATGATGTGTCTGGGTGGTTGAGAATTGCAGAGAGTGTCACCATCGTATTTCTCATGATTTTTGTAATGATGTGTCTGGGTGGTCGAGAATTGCAGAGAGTGTCACCATCGTATTTCTCATGATTTTTGTAATGATGTGTCTGGGTGGCTGAGAATTGCAGAGAGTGTCACCATCGTATTTCTCTTCATTTTTGTAATGTGTCTGGGTGGTTGAGAATTGCAGAGAGTGTCACCATCGTATTTCTCATGATTTTTGTAATGTGTCTGGGTGGTTGAGAATTGCAGAGAGTGTCACCATCGTATTTCTCATGATTTTTGTAATGATGTGTCTAGGCGGCTGAGAATTGCAGAGTGTGTCACCATCGTATTTCTCATGATTTTTGTAATGATGTGTCTGTGTGTCCAAGAATTGCAGAGAGTGTCACCATCGTATTTCTCATGATTTTTGTAATGATGTGTCTGGGTGGTTGAGAATTGCAGAGAGTGTCACCATCGTATTTCTCATGGTTTTTGTAATGATGTGTCTGGGTGGTTGAGAATTGCAGAGAGTGTCACCATCGTATTTCTCATGATTTTTGTAATGATGTGTCTGGGTGGCTGAGAATTGCAGAGAGTGTCACCATCGTATTTCTCATGATTTTTGTAATGATGTGTCTGGGTGGTTGAGAATTGCAGAGAGTGTCACCATCGTATTTCTCATGGTTTTTGTAATGATGTGTCTGGGTGGTCGAGAATTGCAGAGAGTGTCACCATCGTATTTCTCATGATTTTTGTAATGATGTGTCTAGGCGGCTGAGAATTGCAGAGTGTGTCACCATCGTATTTCTCATGATTTTTGTAATGATGTGTCTGTGTGTCCAAGAATTGCAGAGAGTGTCACCATCGTATTTCTCATGATTTTTGTAATGATGTGTCTGGGTGGTTGAGAATTTCAGAGAGTGTCACCATCGTATTTCTCATGATTTTTGTAATGATGTCTCGGTGGTCGAGAAATGCAGAGAGTGTCACCAACTGTTTCTCATGATTTTTGTAATGATGTGCCTGGTTGGCTGAGAATTGCAGAGAGTGTCACCATCGTATTTCTCATGATTTTTGTAATGATGTGTCTGGGTGGTCGAGAATTACAGAGAGTGTCACCATCGTATTTCTCATGATTTTTGTAATGTGTCTGGGTGGTTGAGAATTGCAGAGAGTGTCACCATCGTATTTCTCATGATTTTTGTAATGATGTATCTGGGTGGCTGAGAATTGCAGAGAGTGTCACCATCGTATTTCTCATGATTTTTGTAATGATGTGTCTGGGTGGCTGAGAATTGCAGAGAGTGTCACTATCGTATTTCTCATGATTTTTGTAATGATGTCTCGGTGGTCGAGAAATGCAGAGAGTGTCACCAACGTATTTCTCATGATTTTTGTAATGATGTGCCTGGGTGGCTGAGAATTGCAGAGAGTGTCACCATCGTATTTCTCATGATTTTTGTAATGATGTGTCTGGGTGGTTGAGAATTGCAGAGAGTGTCACCATCGTATTTCTCATGATTTTTGTAATGTGTCTGGGTGGTTGAGAATTGCAGAGAGTGTCACCATCGTATTTCTCATGATTTTTGTAATGATGTATCTGGGTGGCTGAGAATTGCAGAGAGTGTCACCATCGTATTTCTCATGATTTTTGTAATGATGTGTCTGGGTGGCTGAGAATTGCAGAGAGTGTCACCATCGTATTTCTCATGATTTTTGTAATGATGTGTCTGGGTGGCTGAGAATTGCAGAGTGTGTCACCGTCATATTTCTCGTGATTTTTGTAATGATGTGTCTGGGTGGCTGAGAATTGCAGAGAGTGTCACCATCGTATTTCTCATGATTTTTGTAATGATGTCTCGGTGGTCGAGAAATGCAGAGAGTGTCACCAACATATTTCTCATGATTTTTGTAATGATGTGCCTGGGTGGCTGAGAATTGCAGAGAGTGTCACCATCGTATTTCTCATGATTTTTGTAATGATGTGTCTGGGTGGTCGAGAATTACAGAGAGTGTCACCATCGTATTTCTCATGATTTTTGTAATGTGTCTGGGTGGTTGAGAATTGCAGAGAGTGTCACCATCGTATTTCTCATGATTTTTGTAATGATGTATCTGGGTGGCTGAGAATTGCAGAGAGTGTCACCATCGTATTTCTCATGATTTTTGTAATGATGTGTCTGGGTGGCTGAGAATTGCAGCGAGTGTCCCCATCGTATTTCTCATGAGTTTTGTAATGAAGTGTCTCGGTGGCTGAGAATTGCAGAAAGTGTCACCATCGTATT
The DNA here is from genome assembly GCA_963971465.1 of Lepidochitona cinerea. Lineage (NCBI taxonomy): Eukaryota > Metazoa > Mollusca > Polyplacophora > Chitonida > Tonicellidae > Lepidochitona > Lepidochitona cinerea. The sequence goes on from OZ020559.1 coordinate 3,517,640, forward strand.
TCTCATGATTTTTGTAATGATGTGCCTAGGTGGCTGAGAATTGCAGAGAGTGTCACCATCATATTTCTCGTGATTTTTGTAATGATGTGTCTGGGTGACTGAGAATTGCAGAGAGTGTCACCATCGTATTTCTCATGATTTTTGTAATGATGTGTCTGGGTGGCTGAGAATTGCAGAGAGTGTCACTATGGTATTTCTCCTGCTTTTTGTAATGGTGTGTCTGGGTGGTCGAGAATTGCAGAGGGTGTCACCATCATATTTCTCATGATTTTTGTAATGATGTGTCTGGGTGGCAGAGAATTGCAGAGGGTGTCACCATCATATTTCTCATGATTTTTGTAATGATGTGTCTGGGTGGTCGAGAATTGCAGAGAGTGTCACCATCGTATTTCTCAGGATTTTTGTAATAATGTGTCTGGGTGGCTGAGAATTGCAGAGAGTGTTACCATCATATTTCTCAGGATTTTTGTAATGATGTGCCTTGGTGGTTGAGAATTGCAGAGAGTGTCACCATCGTATTTCTCATGATTTTTGTAATGATGTGTCTGGGTGGTTGAGAATTGCAGAGAGTGTCATCATCGTATTTCTCATGATTTTTGTAATGATGTGTCTGGGTGGTTGAGAATTGCAGAGAGTTTCACCATCGTATTTCTCATGATTTTTGTAATGATGTGTCTGGGTGGTTGAGAATTGCAGAGAGTGTCATCATCGTATTTCTCATGATTTTTGTAATGATGTGTCTGGGTGGTTGAGAATTGCAGAGAGTTTCGCCATCGTATTTCTCATGATTTTTGTAATGATGTGTCTGGGTGGTTGAGAATTGCAGAGAGTGTCATCATCATATTTCTCATGATTTTTGTAATGATCTGTCTGGGTGGCTGAGAATTGCAGAGAGTGTCACCATCGTATTTCTCATGATTTTTGTAATGATCTGTCTGGGTGGCTGAGAATTGCAGAGAGTGTCACCATCGTATTTCTCAGGATTTTTGTAATGATGTGCCTGGGTGGTTGAGAATTGCAGAGAGTGTCACCATCGTATTTCTCATGATTTTTGTAATGATGTGTCTGGGTGGTTGAGAATTGCAGAGAGTTTCGCCATCGTATTTCTCATGATTTTTGTAATGATGTGTCTGGGTGGTTGAGAATTGCAGAGAGTGTCATCATCATATTTCTCATGATTTTTGTAATGATCTGTCTGGGTGGCTGAGAATTGCAGAGAGTGTCACCATCGTATTTCTCATGATTTTTGTAATGATCTGTCTGGGTGGCTGAGAATTGCAGAGAGTGTCACCATCGTATTTCTCAGGATTTTTGTAATGATGTGCCTGGGTGGTTGAGAATTGCAGAGAGTGTCACCATCGTATTTCTCATGATTTTTGTAATGATGTGTCAGGGTGGCTGAGAATTGCAGAGAGTGTCACCATCATATTTCTCATGATTTTTGTAATGATGTGTCTGGGTGGTTGAGAATTGCAGAGAGTGTCACCATCGTATTTCTCATGATTTTTGTAATGATCTGTCTGGGTGGCTGAGAATTGCAGAGAGTGTCACCATCGTATTTCTCAGGATTTTTGTAATGATGTGCCTGGGTGGTTGAGAATTGCAGAGAGTGTCACCATCGTATTTCTCATGATTTTTGTAATGATGTGTCAGGGTGGCTGAGAATTGCAGAGAGTGTCACCATCATATTTCTCATGATTTTTGTAATGATGTGTCTGGGTGGTTGAGGATTGCAGAGAGTGTCACCATCGTATTTCTCATGATTTTTGTAATGATGTGGCTGAGAATTGCAGAGAGTGTCGCCATCGTATTTCTCATGATTTTTGTAATGATGTGGCTGAGAATTGCAGAGAGTGTCGCCATCGTATTTCTCATGATTTTTGTAATGATGTGGCTGAGAATTGCAGAGAGTGTCACCAACATGCCCTTATCAGTTCTCCGTCCAGTTGTCAAATAAACACTCGACGGAGGAGTGGTAAGGAGACATGGTGAAGGAATTCTTGTAGGTATGGCGGACATTCTTGTTGACCAGCGTTACGGCAGACATACTTGTTGACCAGCGTTACGGCAGACATTCTTGTTGACCAGCGTTATGGCAGACATACTTGTTGACCAGCGTTATTGCAGACATTCTTGTTGACCAGCTCCATGGCAGACATTCTTGTTGACCAGCGTTATTGCAGACATACTTGTTGACCAGCGTTATGGCAGACATACTTGTTGACCAGCGTTATTGCAGACATACTTGTTGACCAGCGTTATTGCAGACATTCTTGTTGACCAGCTCCATGGCAGACATACTTGTTGACCAGCGTTATTGCAGACATTCTTGTTGACCAGCTCCATGGCAGACATACTTGTTGACCAGCGTTATTGCAGACATTCTTGTTGACCAGCTCCATGGCAGACATTCTTGTTGACCAGCGTTATTGCAGACATTCTTGTTGACCAGCAATATTGCAGACATTCTTGTTGACCAGCTCCATGGCAGACATACTTGTTGACCAGCGTTATTGCAGACATTCTTGTTGACCAGCTCCATGGCAGACATTCTTGTTGACCAGCTCCATGGCAGACATTCTTGTTGACCAGCGTTATGGCAGACATTCTTGTTGACCAGCGTCATGACAGACATTCTTGTTGACTAGCGTCATGGTAGACATTCTTGTTGACTAGCGTCATGGTAGACATTCTTGTTGACTAGCGTCATGGTAGACATTCTTGTTGACTAGCGTCATGGTAGACATTCTTGTTGACCCGCGTCATGGCAGACGTTCTTGTTGACCAGCGTTATTGCAGACATACTTGTTGACCAGCGTTATTGCAGACATTCTTGTTGACCAGCTCCATGGCAGACATACTTGTTGACCAGCGTTATTGCAGACATTCTTGTTGACCAGCTCCATGGCAGACATACTTGTTGACCAGCGTTATTGCAGACATACTTGTTGACTAGCGTCATGGTAGACATTCTTGTTGACCAGCTCCATGGCAGACATTCTTGTTGACCAGCGTTATTGCAGACATTCTTGTTGACCAGCAATATTGCAGACATTCTTGTTGACCAGCTCCATGGCAGACATTCTTGTTGACCAGCGTTATTGCAGACATACTTGTTGACCAGCGTTATTGCAGACATACTTGTTGACCAGCGTTATTGCAGACATTCTTGTTGACCAGCTCCATGGCAGACATTCTTGTTGACCAGCGTCATGGCAGACATTCTTGTTGACCAGCGTTATGGCAGACATTCTTGTTGACCAGCTTTACGGCAGACATTCTTGTTGACCAGCGTAAGTATGAAGGCAAAACTCAGACTTAATAAACCGTTGGCTGTCAACCGTATTTCAATTATATATTAATAAAATACATCATAAAGATTTAGTATTAAAAATTCATAAGATGTAGTGTTTTATGGCAGAGATTCAAGGCAGTTCCAAATTACTGATTGATTGGTGTTTAACGCCGTGTTCAAGATCATTTCATTTATATGGCAGCATTGTGGGAGGAAACCGGGCTCTATGCCTGAAGGAAACCCACGACCTTTCGGTGGTAACTGGCAACCATCCCACATAGGCAGAAACAGGGACATGATGAAGACTAAACTAAACCCGTATCCTTTAATTGTTAAAGCAGAAAAATGTGCACATTAATCAAACAAGTCAAAATATAATCTACATGTATATAACAACTAAATATATAACAACTAAACAAGGAAATAAATACCCGAATGAACTTCCTTGATTTATAGTGAGTGACCAGCTACATAAATGAGGTTATTTCTATAATTAAGTAATTAGACACCAGGCAGTCATACATCTACATGTAGTTACAGCTTTGAAATGAAATATGTCGGATAAATTCGCGTTGCAGATTTAAGCTCATCTTAACTATCCTTAATCTCAACTACCTTTCAGCTATTACCTCCTGTTATATCTTTGAAACATTCCTCTTTTCAGTGAACCAGTTGATTTCTTAGAAATCCGTTGTTAAACTGTTAAATTGCTCTTTGTAAAGCATAGCATAAAAATTGGCCTAATGAGGTTACACGAGTTATCTCACCCTAAAAATGGCGGTTTAATGTGTGGCTCTACCTGACAGGCAAAGTAAGTAAAACATGATAGAGACACACGAGTGTGGCTATCATATATCTTATAAAAACAAATATGAAACTTCTGTATAGCCACATAACTGGTGCCTATTAACAAACACATACTTACACGATAGAGCTTTTCAGGCTCAACACAGTTCATATTTACCTGAAGATAATTTCCCTGTATCTTCCCCCAGGGTGAAAGTCGGCTCAGTCTATCTGTGAAAATATGGCCACCCCACAGATACAACTGAATTATTATAGAATTACATCAAAAACTCATGAATTACCTTTCTTATTCCTTATGGATGCAATCATATTTATAGATTCTTCTATGAGGTTTTACTAAAACCAAAACACGTGTACTCCTTTGTACATGGTGATGTTTAATATGAGCTTTCGGGATACACTACTCTCATCATCAGAAATTACAGCAGCACATGATGATATTTAATCTATACCTATTAACAGAACCATTTTCCTCTCTTACACATTAGCTCTCTTAATGGTATCTGGACACTCAGGGCCCTTTCTTGACCACCCCCAATATAGCCCTGTCTGGGGGAAGGGCCATCTGCCTCTAACAGCTGTCCAACAACCGCCTTCTGTTCCCCTAACAACTCCACAGGCCTGTATGTCCAGTTCAACGAAGCCATGTGCTGCCCCAGAATGCGGACCTGAGTGAAAGCCTTGTACAAGCCGATTAGCGGGCCACGTGGTCATATAAAATTTGCCGGAAACACTTGAAAGTGAAATTACGAGGGCTACATATCCTGGTGGTAGAATACGCCCTAATTTCAGCCCGTATAGCGAGTAACTAAATCACTGACCAACAAACCAAACCTGCACAGGTCTACACGCTATATGCTGGCGTGTTAAACAATACAATAGATTTATAGTCCACGTCTGCAACACGCACCGGGCTATATTAACAAGCATCATCCTACTTTCTCATAACTAGAGCATCAGATAAACTAGGTCAGTAATTTCAACGCTAGACTTGTCCAAATAAAGCAGGTTCCCATCATTCAATGCGAATGTCTGCGGAAATCGAAAAGGAAAATCTGTTAGCAAATCTACATACCTTAAGGCAAATATTTCCTTTACTTGCTGTGTAACGGTTGTTTTGAGGCTGGTGACATCAGAAACAAGAAATCGGTCATATTGCCGCAGAAATAAATGACTTTTTTCACCCTGAAATCCGCGATACAAGTCCATCTCCACTCTATGTCTGCCATAGCTCATGGCTGCTAGAATTATATCAAGGTTATGACCCCGAAAGCTGACCAATCAAATCGCATCAATTAGAGGCTCCACAGTAGGGGGTGCCGCACGGCGGGCGGATTTCTCAACCGACTGACACATTGTTGTTTTAAGTGATAACGCAGGGACGCCATGCATAGTAAAGGTTATTATAGTGGACTTGAAAGTTAAAACTGGTACCGCCCCCTTCCAATATGAGACCAGGCAAAATGAACAGATGGTATTAAAATACACCCCCCCCCCTCCCCTCCCCCCTTCTGTAAAACTTCACCTCTGAACTCCCAAATCGGTGATTTGTAGATTATGATATTGGCTAATGATTTTGAACTGATTCAAAGTGTAAGTACAATGTCAAAAAACATATCATCGGAAGGCTGTCATTGATACATGTATGTAAAATACACATACCTTATGGTCATACAATTACACAAAATTAAAACTTTATTAAACAAAAATTGTCTCCATGGTTATTTTAGACAAGAAGATTTTCCATGTGCCCGCGTGTTTTAGTGATCATAAATATACCAGCTTTATTGTTATTATACAAAATGTACAGTTTAACGATAATACTATGGAAGTTAGCTTAAACGGGGAAAATATAATTTAACGTTTAAAATCTATGGGTTTGTTTTGAGTGAGTTTTGTGGAGAAATGACGTTGACAAATCGTTTAATGTAGTGTACGAATGTAGTAATGCAACTATTATAACATAGAAACTCCGAACTGAGAAAGGCATTGCATATATGAAGTTGGACAAGTGGTGTTTAATATAAACAGTTCGTCTTGTTAGGTTTATTATACTTAAGGACACTAAAACACAAGGACACAGGGAAAAATCTACATTATTTTCTGATAAACTTTGTAGGAGATGTTATTCCATGTGTTAATCTCGACAAAAATTGAACAGCAACTTCAAAATTATAGCCGATTGTTAACTTTATGTATATCCAATAAGATAAGTTTTGTCGAAGGGTTGGTCATTAAAGACCATTTCTATTATTATTTTTTTTACCTGGGACTAATATGTAGAAGACTGGCTGTAACACAAAGACGTTTCCAATCCCTTTCATTTTAGTCCCAGATTTTACTAATCCAGACGTAAGGTGCAAAACACTATAGTTGTTCTCGTCAAGTAACCTCTTTGGGAAGATTGTCATCACTGGCGATATTACGCAACACAAAGCGAAAATCACACCCACCAACTGTGTAGAAAATTATTAGGTTTTAAAAACCGGTTCATGGATATAATCCTGTTGTTAAGTGAAGCTAATGGCCGGTTCTGATTTCAGACCGGACTACAATCCACGCTATTATTCGCTGTATTCCACGTGATGAGCCGACGTTTAGGTGTAGTTTTAGTACCAGTATATATGTTGGTGAAATGAACAGAAGCGGTACTGAAATACTAACGTCAGAAAAATATATAAGTTTAAAGGCGTAACGTATTAAAATAAAGCTAATCTTTGCGGAGAACCAGTTTCTTAGTAAATTACTCGTTGAATAAATAATAGAAATCGCTCCCGTCTGAATGACTGCAGTCGAATTGCCGCGGTCTTTTGGGTTGCAAGTTTTGGGTTACTTCGATTATAAAAGCTCGAGGGGAATCAAAATAAAATGCAAGTTTATTACACGTGTGAAATAACAAAACGGGAAGCATTTCTTAATTGCCATAATCTGTTTTACCAACACTTTGTCGCCAGTACGAGCATTCTGTAAGCCCGCATATATAACCACGGTAGCCTACTCGATCTAATTCGCCAGTCATACGTTACCTAGCAAATACAAGGGCAATGGGCGAAAGAAATTCTGTAGATTTTGATACCGAACCTGCCGCTTTGAAAATCTGATACGCTAGTGGTAATCAAGAGACGTGTAATTCTCGTCACAATTCTTAGTTCTGAGGGAGTATTTTTAAAAACCTCTATATGCATTTCACAGAACTGATATTGCATGCTCTGATTCTGGCAATCGGACATCCGGGTAATCAGGCACGTGATTGGGTTTGAAAGAACGCCGCCATATTTGTTTGGTGTACCAACGGCTACTTCACAAGTCTTGTTACGGATGTCCTCAAATCAAATTGATATGCCTGGTCCTCTATTACACGAGAAAAAAAAACATGTACTTATAATATATAACCCTAAACCGCCGAACACTAATGGGTATATAATTGGCCAATTTAGATAGAAACCTACCCCTTAATAGTAACGGTAACGTAGCTAATAAATTTATATTTTGCTTCATAGATTACTGAATTCGAACAGTCCAGAGTATATTTCCAACGGACCTCCACAAAATGCCAGACAATCCGTTACAACAACAACGCCAAGGCATTAATTCCGGCTGCCACGAATACGTGTGAAAATGGTGGCGAGGGGAATCCCCTCCTAAGAAATCACAGCGTGAATTGAGGGGAGCTATTGTAGAGTGTGTAAAAACCACTTCAAAAACAAGTTACTTCAAAAAGGGGCAAGATTTAGGGGAAAATGCAGGGCGTTTCTCTGATGTCACATGCTTTCTTTAAAGTGGCATGAGCTGCCAAATATTGCGGAAATTTCATTCCAGCAGAATTAGTCAATTGTTCCTCACTATTATCAAGAAGTACAAAACAGCTTTCATTGATACCAATCTTGTAGATGATAGATAAGTCACAATAACTCTATACATTGAGCGGCTATTTGGAATCTTTGGCGATCTTAATTAGGTTCATAGTCATTCGGACAAAATATCGCCCCTTGAAACAAAATTTTTAAAGTGGCATGAGCTGCCAAAATGTTGATATTTCGACGTTAAAACAGAATGTTGAAATTATTGGCTATTTTTCTGAAGACGTATAATTCAGAAGCTTTTTAGTGCTTCTAGTCTCGAAAATGTACGATAAAGTATTGTTTTAAACTAACTTTGGCTTAGAATGAATGAATGGTCGTCCCGGTTATTTAAATTTTGTTTACTTTTCGAACACGTTTTCGGTTCGTACAGGCTACATACTGTATGGATGTTCTTCATTCCAACGCCAATCATTTAGTTTTTCGATGGCCTGCAAAGCCTCTTACGATCAGAAATTATGAAAAAAGTGTGAATTTTGGCCGCTCATGCCACTTTAAAGAGAGACAAAGATTTTTGTAAATTCTTACCATAGCCTACCTCCATAGTCAGTTTACACCAAGATACATAGTATTGACAGTCCCCTGTGGTGGAGAAAAAGCTGAACTGTCAACCCCAGATCTTTATTCAAAATGCATGCTCGACTTTTGTCCATGACGGTTTTGTGTAGGATACTTACAAAAAACCTGGTCTAAAGGTAATTTTTCTCGCGCCTGTGTGGCTGTAATTGTATTCCCTCAGTGGTGCCTGACACTAGCACCCAAAATGTTAGAAATAGGTCAAAACCGCCATTTTGGGCTTGAATTGACCCATTTTTTCAGAGAAAATGCTGTTATTTTGAACACAGATAAATTAGACTTATTAAAAGTATATTTAGTTCTGATTGAAGTTATAGTATAAAACCGTCGCCACGCCCTAGTTTATAGATTTGTGAACATACGGTGATACAATGTACGTTATACCTCCAGATGAACTGTATTGAGTATTATCTCAAATAAATCGATACATTTTCCTTCAATACATTTCGTATCGATATGTATTTTAAACATGACAGATATAGCACAAGTTAAAATGGCATGTGCTGCCAAAATTTTGATATTTTGACGTTAAAACAGAATGCTGAAATTATTGGCTATTTTTATCAAGACGTATAATTCAGAAGAATTAGGAGATCCCAAAGGATCACATACTGTATGAATTTTCCTCATTCCAATGTCAATCATTTAGTTTTTCGATGGTCTTCAAAGCCTCTTACTGTCGTGACGATCAGAAATTACGAAAAAAGTGTGAATTTTGGCAGCTCATGCCCCTTTAAAAAGAAGATTCGGGCTGGAAGAAATAATTACAGATTTCACATTGAACACTGAAGATCCCAAACTGTGACCCCCGTAACGGACCATTTCGATGAATGCCTTATATTACATGCAATATAATGTGTGATTCTTTTTGTGAAATCAATAGGAAGCTGAATTTGCACTTTAAAAAATATATCTAAAATATGTGAGCTATTTGACGTCGGTACAGACCGATCCATCTTACAGTTCAGGGTGATCCTGAGCTGTGAGGATTCCTGAATGTAAACGGTCGATATCATCTAATCTGAATTATCTAGCATGATTATATTAAACCACCAACCGCAATTTTAGATATCTTTTTTCTGTTTCTTGTCCTATTGCTATTGTCCTATTGTCGGCAAATCGGGTTTTGCATATTGCGTATGTATTGTTATTGCATAGCATTGAAGTGGGGATGGACCAACGGCCGCCGCTCGAAGAAATCAACGATCATTGCAATATGTATAGCAAACGAAGTTGAATCTTCAATTGTTGTTAAGAGGGCGCTTGAAGAAATCTGTGTCCCATATTATGCACCCAGAAGAGGCCAGTCATGGACAGTAGGATTTCTTTGTAGGCCTTCCATCTTCCACACGGCTTTCAGGGAAAAAAATTCGGCTCGCCAAAATTCAAATTCTTATTTTATGTGTAAGTGATCAAAACACTGTATTGTGAACAGCAATGTTGAAGTCAAAGTCTTGTTATGTCTGCCTGAATAGATGGTAGGGGTTGAAGGTGGAGACTGGCGAGAAATGAATTTGAAGAAAGAGGGACCAGACAAAAGAGTTATTCGCTGCCAGAGAAAGCCCTTATGTTGCCCCGAGAGGGTCAAGTGGGCCTATTAATCACCGGGTATGTTGGCCAGTGTCCAACTGTAACACATTTAGCACTATATTAGTAACACTGGCACATATCTGCAGACAAGAATTATATTATTGGTTTAGTCCGGGCGATAAATTGATTATACAGCCTGTGTGGCCAAAGTTAATTTGGTATGTTTAATGTATGACTGTGTTCTGGTCGGTTCACGCCCCCATCCACACCTCGAAAGCAATAACCAATTTTACAATGGATTTTGTCGTTTTGGTCCTTAAATGGAACAAAAATATACGTAGGGTCCGTGTCACAACAGAAATAGTTTTTCTTCTGGGTTTGTTTCATGCACTCTATTCTACTCAAAATGACCCCCACCATATAAAACTTCCCGCAACTCTCTCTGACAGCATAGTAATTTGTATCTTCTCAAGCCATAGTAAAATCTCTTAGTTATTCCGTGTCTTGGCAGAATATGAAGGTTCAACCCAGTCTGATAACTTCGGGGATTTACGTGCGTGAAGCCGACCGGTAGCGAGCGAAGATAGCCGAAGGGAGTTCTGAATGGGCACTCTGATAACTTCGGGGATTTACGTGCGTGAAATACCCTCTGATAGACTGCAGGTCCTTTTGAATGTGGCGACCAAAAAGGTAGCCGTGTAACGTACAATTTCCATATCCTCTTCAGGGCCCATCGAAAGTGTCCTCGTGATAATGTAAGGGACCGAAATACTCTGTTTGTTAACTTTCAGGCGCGATCAGTTTTATAATTGAAGCATTGGAGAATTCCTGATATGTACCGAAACTGCGTCTGTCTACAACACGTGGTTTACCGGGCTAAATAAAATATATAAAGAAATATCTTTCTAAATGATATTAGCATTTAATAAATTTATGATTATTTTTGTTTTCTTTTCTCGTCTGTAGTAAAACATTTTGAAATTTACTTTCGACGCCATTTTTATTCAGCCCCAAAATACGGTGATTTGCCGTATAAAAAGCGCAGACTGTCCGAGGCGTGTCAAAGCCGACCGGTAACGAGCGAAGATAGCCGAAGGATGTTCCGAGTGCTGACTGGGTTCAACCAACAGCGCCCCCTGGAATGGATGGATAATTTACCTGGGTTCGAGAAGAGGCTTACTTGGGTGATATTATGGTACCAATACTGTTCAAATCACAAACCTACATTTCTAGTTCTTCTACATTTAATAAGCGACCAGTTAATTCCTTGCACTCATATACTGCTAAAACCAATGTTTTAATCAGCGAATCTAATTAATTTTTGTTCCATGAGCTGGGTTGAGAACCCAACACTTAATCTGATCTATGGCATGAGCTGCCAAAATTCACACTTTTTTCATAATTTCTGATCGTCACGAGAGTAAGAGGCTTTGAAACCCGTCACAAAACTAAATGATTGGCGTTGGAATGAGGAAAATCCGTACAGTATGTGGCCTGTACGGAGCGAAAACGTGTTCGAAAAGTAAGCAAAATTTAAATAACCGGGACGACCATTCATTCATTCTAAGCCAAAGTTAGTTCAAAACAATACTTTATCGTACATTTTGGACTAGAAGCACTGAAAGGCTTCTGAATTATACGTCTTGAGAAAAATAGTGAATAATTTCAACCTTCTGTTTAACGTCAAAATATCAACATTTTGGCAGCTCATGCCACTTTAATATACTGAATTCATAATTTGTTCATAACAGTCACGACAATAAGAGGGGTTGAAGGCCTACACAAACGGAAATAGTGTCTGAAAAATAAACAAATAATAATAAGCGAGACGAACTTCCGTCCATAACAAACACAAGTTAGTTCAAAACACTACATTCTGTTTTAATGGGAAAATATCAGCATTTTGGCAGCTCATGCCACATTCATGTATTTAACAGTAAGCATTGTCAATGTAATACAAAGTGTTCCAGAAAATTCTACGGACTAAGGCCAAGCTCCTGTCAGTCGTCAACCTAATGAAATATCATAGGTTTACTTTATTACAACAATTTATGATGGGGTATAAAGGTCTAAATGATATACCTCTTTTTTAACACAATTAGAAACTTGTCTCCGTGGTTATTTTAGACAAGAAGATTTTCCCTGTGCCCGTGTGTTTTAGTGATCATAAATATTTAACAGATAAGTTATCTGCCTAACGAAGTGCAACATGTTTGGACATGTTAGACATATTTTGGGAGTTACAGATCGTATCAATCCGAACATCACTGTCTGGTCTCGAACAAAAACTACCTCTGCCAACAATGCAAGTCTGTTTTATGAATCTTGACATTCCATAATCACTGCAGAGACTATTTGCACAAAAGACGAACCATTTGTAAATATAGAACAGGTTCTATTTGCTTTCTAATGGGAGGGGGGTTAGGTAAAAACTGGTCAACACTGCCTGGGTGATGCATTTCAAAAGATAGTCTATTGTTGTATTTTGTAGGATTTAATTCACAGTGTCAATTATAATCTGAAACCTGAAGATACGTTTACAGAGGAAGCACTCCCACTGGTTGACTGAAAAGGTCGCCACTTGTATAATAGTAGTTAAAATCTCACCAAACAACGGTTTATATACCAGGAGCCTGTTTCACAAGGCGGCGAAGCGTAAGTTTTCACGTAACTGCCATATCAACCCATACTGTAGAGATGCGTTAGTATGAAAGTTACGCAAAACATACATCTACGCCGCTTTGTGAAACAGGCTCCCAAACTAACATTTACCCTCAGAACTGTTAAATTTGTCAAAGTCTCAAATAATTTGTTTCGCTTATCTATATCTTGAAAAGTCAAGTTATAATTCATAAATCTCGTCTTACGAAAGATGCGAGTTACGTCATAATTTACTTGAACGTTGACCCACCTGGTTAACAAGTTTGAGCATGCGTGAATCTCGGTATTGCGATATTCTGCGGGATTATTTCGAGACTTTGATCAAGTATAAAGTATCGGTATCGACCACACATTGTCACCGAAGTTATAAATTCCCACCAATAATACGTAGAGGTTCAATAAGCGTCAAGCTCAAGTTTCTAATTGTACATTATATGTATATAAGTATTTGTTATATATATCACCAAGGGCCTTAAAGTGGGCATAACTAACCCTATAGTCGTGAGTTCATCATGAAGTTATTAAATAGAAGGCTATTTCAGCTGTTATAATTATGTTTCTGCATATATCAATAATTAATATACGTCAAAATGACAATGACATTGAATATGGCCTACACACAGCCCGGATTATCGGTCTTACGGCGACTGGTATTATATGGCTGCTAATGTGTCTTGTCGCCTATGACGAACACGGAGAGAAAAAAAATTCGGCAGATCCCAGATTTCTCGGCTACACACAGACACGAAGTATGACTTTCATGTAAACAGATATTTCTAAGTATACAGTCCATTCCTAGATTCACCCACAATATATTTATGAACACTAAAACACACGGGCACAGGGAAAATCTTCTTGTCTAAAATAACCACGGAGTCAAGTTTCTAATTGTGTTAAAAAGAGGTATATCATTTAGACCTTTATACACAATATAGATAGGAAACTAAACTGTATGGATTACAACTTCTGAATTTATTGGGCTGCGACGTTTTGGTACAGATGCTAGCACCGTTATCAAGCGTGATGATATATATATTACTTGAAACCTGTCATAAATATATATTTAAATAAAAACATCTTTCACCTCTCGACCCAAGTTTTCTAAACATGAGCGTTGCTAATAATTTTTCTGTTCCTTATCGCAACACGACGACTTGTAATGGTTGATTGATTGATTGATTGATTGATTGATTTATTGATTGTTTGGTGTTTTACGCCGCGCTCAAGATTATTTCACTTATATGGCGGCGTTGCCAGTTTTATTGTGGGAGGAAACCGGGCTCTGTGCCCGGAGGAAATTCACAACCTTCCGCTGGTAACTGGCAACCATCCCACATAGGTCGTTCGAGTGAAAACCCAGTCAGAAAATTTTCCAATTTTTTGTTTTGTTTTGGACTAAGTGGGATTTGAACCGGCGACCCATTGGTGAGGCATGTATTGGACCTTAACACAGATCAGTGAACCTAGCTAGTGGATATAGTTGAACAGAAACACGAACTTAGGAACAGATATTTAGATTGTGTGCTATATAGTATATATAGCTTATATTATTTGATGGCGAGTAGATTAAAACAACAATAGGGACTGCCCATAAAGCGATCGAGTTATAAAAAAACACCACTATAGACGTGTAAAGTGGCATGTGGCATGAGCAGCTAAATATTTGAAAGATTTCGAGGACACCGAATTAGCTTATTCTTCGGCCTCCCAAACTACAAACAAATCTGCAACATATCAATGTTAGAAATGTACGTTGTGGTAGTTTTTGTAACCAACAAAACCCTTGAAATTAACTCGTTTGAAGTTTGCTTGTTATTAACACAAATCTTTGGTTAGAACGACTCACTGGCTCTAGTGACATATTTTTATTTCAAAATGCTGCAAGAGCTCATCTTATCTTGACAATTGAAATTTTTTAAAAGAAGTCCGAATTTTTAGAAACTTGTGTAATTTTAAAGGCCATGTGCTCAATATATATAACGGATAAGACATTTGGATCCTGGAGCTCTGTCCTTGACCTCTGTTTCCATTTGACCTTTGACCTTTACTTACACATAGTTTTTTTTTTGAGCTGGTATTCATTGTATGTATCAAACACATACAGATGTATAAAACACAATCTACAATACATGACAGGATGCGAGTTAACTGACGGAATTTTCGATAAGAAATATGCTTGCGTGTTTTTGTCTGATTATCAATTCGCCTGGTGTATACACTTCCGTTACAGACGGACTAATATCCGACGGCGCGTAGAGATATAGTAGATCTACTTTACAGTTGCCTGACACCGTATAATACTGTTTCCGGTCCAAAGTTTACATGAACTTTTGAAAATCAAACACAGTTTTCCCTGAGATGTGTAAAATGTCTTCACGACTTTTCTGAGGGAATGCAGCCCTGTCACTGAGCGCGTGCAAATATGGCGACTAACCCCCCTTACACGAATTAACAAACTAAATAGAGTTAAAGCTCACAGACGAATGATTCCACTCTAAAGTGCAGTCTTTGTGAGAAGACGTCGGTCGAAACCTGTTCGTTTATATTACATTCTTTCAAAGTAAAAGGAGATCGGCTTTCGAAGCTACCAGTGGTTTAAGATGACGACAGTCTAAATCACCGACTTGGTGGACATAGGCCTATTACATCTGCATGATCTATGGAAAAAGATGTTAGCCATAAAAGGCTCTATTATATATAAACCATTTCCCGTTATTATTCGTTTTCACGATTGTTATCTGTTGCAACTTCCATAAGTGCTGATCCAGGAGTCCCTTTAAAGTGGCATGAGCTGCCAAAATTCACATATTTTTCATAATTTCTAATCGTCACGAGTGCAATAGACTTTGAAGGTCATCGAAAAACTAAATGATTAGCGTTGGAATGAGGAAAATCCATACAGTTGAGTATGTGGCCTGTACGAACCGAAATAGTGTTCGAAAAGTAAACAAAATTTAAATAACCGGGGCGACGATTCATTTATTCGATCTAAGCCACAGTCAGTTCAAAACAATCGTACATTTTCGAGACTAGAAGCACTAAAAAGCTTCTGAATTATACGTCTTGAGAAAAATAGCCAATAATTTCAATATTCTATTTTAACGTCAAAATATCAACATTTTGGCAGCTCATGCCACTTTTAATGTGATTTCACTTTAAAACTCCATGTTCAGTTGAAGGATAAGCTTTATTGTTGATTTTGTCTAATAAATCATAAAAATGCACTCGGGTGAATATACACTGTAAGTTATAAAAATAGATTTATCTTCTCTTATATTTGTATATTAGGATTAGCTCGTTAGGGGAATTGGGCTACTCAAATATCATCAGGTGTTTTGGGTTCAGGGTATTTTTTCTTACATCGATTTGAAAGATTTTCTACTTACTTTTTTATAAAAAATAATTGAAGAATTCAACTTACTTTTTTTCAACAGCAGTTTAGACAATTTTGTGTTTTTAGGTTTGTGAGTTTACGACTCCTTATAACGATGCGAGGGTAGCAGGCGCAGAAGATCGATCTCACATTGTACATTGTACTATGATCCTATTTACACCCCTTTCTAAGGACTTCTCACCTCGTTCCCAGGTGCCCCTGAGATAATGGCGGTCGTCCCGATGGCCGTCCTCGGATAATGAACTTTGTCCCAGTGATCTTTGGGTCCTGTGGGATATTATCATCGTCTAATCGATACAGATCGAAGTCCTGTGAATTAAAAAAAGCATTCTGAGTTATAATGTGACAAAGGTCTTAAACTTAAACCAGTAACATGTTAGTGCACGACGGGTCAAAATGTAAGTATAGATAAACGCTGGATTATATAGTTCGTTTTATAAATAAAGACTACATACGCGTTGTCAGATGAGGCTGTACTTGGACCCTGTTTCACAAAACGGCGTAGTTGTATTTTTTTGCGTAACTTTCTTAACCACGTTTCTCTACAGTATGGGTTGCTATGGCAGTTACGTAAAAACTTACGATACGCCGCTTAGTGGTACCGGCTCTAGGAGTTATTAAATTGTAGCCAGAATAACGGGTAGTCTGATGTTATACAGTTTGTGCTGCAATATCGCTGACAACCGAAAATTGTTTTGCGTCACTTACTGTCGCCATTTTCAAAGTTGTGGTGTCATAATGGATTCTAAACGAAGTCGTAAGGTTGTACTAAAAGACTTAAAGCGATCAGCTTAGCTGCCAATAATATATGGTTGATTGATTGATGTTTTACGCCGTTCTCAAGATTATTTCATTTATATGGCAGCGTTGCCAGGTTTTGTCGGGGAGGAGTACCTGGCTAGAGCTACTCTTTCACATAGCCTACGGCGACCCATTTAAAATCCACTCAGAGTTTTTCAATTTTATTATTTAGCCTAGGTGTGAGAACCCGCGTGGTTTTATTAACTACAAACCCCCTTAAAAATAAACACTTCTCGGCCATTAGAATGTGGTCCGCATTTTTAGTACATATCTACTTTAACAATATGTTTTATTTCAAGGTGAACCCTGCAACCTGTTAGAGTGGCATGAGCTGCTGTTGATATTTTGACGTTGAAACAGAATGTTGAAATTATCGGCTGTTTTTCTCAAGACGTATAATTCAGAAGCTTCGGCTTAGAATGAATGAATGGTCGTCCCGAATGATCGTTATTTAAATTTTGTTTACTTGAATCTGTATGAATAAATCTGAATTTTGGTGGCTCCTCTCACTTTAAGTCATTTCGTCCAAGTGACAATGCCGCAATGGTGGTTTTGGGAGTTGAATCCATATAGTAGGGCTAATTTCCTAATAAAAGTGTTCAGAATCACTGACTTTTCTTATCGCCAAACGTTTGTCATTTATCGAACACCTTGAATGACGATGTACGTTATCCCATAGGCCTATGCCATGACGAAACCAGTAGTTTACGCCCAGAATCTTTGCCTGATTTTTCTAATAAGATAGTCCATACACAGAACGGATAAATGGCTAAGATGTAAAGATAACAGATATGGCTATATATAACATGATATAAGGGTAAGAGATATTAATCTTCTCGATATTGGTGTTCGGCCATTTACAATCACGTGGTCGTACACAGCGCCAGTTCACGTGTGTGGATTTAAAATACATAGATATCAGAAAATACAAAAAGATTTTTCGTGTGTTTTAGTGTTCAAAAATAGATATCAGAAAAGCGGTAGACTAATTGGGACTGAAAGACTGCACTCGAACAATTATCGGACATAAAAGGGCTATTGGTTTGTTGCAAGCTTTTGTAGCGGCGCGCATAATTGCATATGGTCTACAACAAAACTTCCCGACGGCCATGTTTATCCCTGCATAAGCCTACGTAGCCTACCCCTATGGTCTGATGACCTATTTAACGGCAGCTTCATTACAAAGTATGGATTCATTTATTAAAAACGGAACATAAAGGCTTAAATACTAGTTAAAGGTTGATACAGGTATTTGATACAAGTATTTGATACAGGTATTTGATACAGGTATTTGATACGGGTGTTTGATACGGGTATTTGATACAGGTATTTGATACAGATAGTTGATCCACGTGTTTGATACAGATATTTGATACAAGTATTTGATACAGGTATTTGATACAGGTATTTGATACGGGTGTTTGATACGGGTGTTTGATACTCGTGTTTGATACAGATAGTTGATCCACGTGTTTGATACGGGTATTTGATACGAATGTTTGATACAGATATTTGATACAGGTGTTTGATACAGGTGTTTGATACAGATATTTGATACTCGTGTTTGATACAGGTGTTTGATACAGGTGTTTGATACAGGTATTTGATACGGGTGTTTGATACAGGTAGTTGATACGGGTGTTTGATACAGGTATTTGATACAGGTATTTGATACGGGTGTTTGATACAGGTGTTTGATACAGGTATTTGATACTCGTGTTTGATACAGGTGTTTGATACAGGTGTTTGATACAGGTATTTGATACGGGTGTTTGATACAGGTAGTTGATACGGGTGTTTGATACAGGTATTTGATACAGGTATTTGATACGGGTGTTTGATACGGGTATTTGATACGGGTGTTTGATACGGGTATTTGATACGGGTGTTTGATACAGGTGTTTGATACGGGTGTTTGATACAGATATTTGATACTCGTGTTTGATACAGGTGTTTGATACTCGTGTTTGATACAGATAGTTGATACTCGTGTTTAATACAGGTAGTTGATACAGGTATGTGATACACGTGTTTGATACGGGTGTTTGATACGGGTGTTTGATACAGATATTTGATACTCGTGTTTGATACTCGTGTTTGATACTCGTGTTTGATACAGATAGTTGATACTCGTGTTTAATACAGGTAGTTGATACAGGTATGTGATACACGTGTTTGATACAGGTTTTTCATACATGTATCTGATATATTCTAAGTGAATATGCCTATTTCAGTTCTTATTGCACCTACATTAACTAGAACTTGGACCTCTAGAAGGCATCCCAATTTGAGATAATTAAACAATCCAATTAAAAGGCAAGCTAATTAAAAATGACGGTGTATCTATTATGACGTAATTCTATATTTCAACCTCGCCTCAGGCAATGTTTTACCCATGAACAATAGCTTTACATGATATATTTATGAGCACTAAAACACACGGGCAAAGGGAAAATCTTCTTGTCTAAAATAGCCATGGAGACAAGTTTCTAATTGTGTTAAAAAGAGGTATATCATTTAGACCTTTATACCCCATCATAAATTGTTGTAATAAAGTAAACCTATGATATTTCATTAGGTTGACGACTGGCAGGAGCTTGGTCTTAGTCAGTAGAATTGATATACATAGTTATTTAATCCAGTTATCTTAGCAACCAAAAACGCAAAATCATCTACATAGTTATTTTAGACAAGAAGATTTTCCCTGTGCCCATGTGTTTGGGTGTTCATAAATATTATTAGCATGTTAATACAATGAAATGAATTCTCACATCATTAGATAAATGCACGGTATTCTGCATCAATTCTCTATGAAAACATATTGATTATTGTAAAACAGAAAGCATATATAGGCCTATATATATTGATGAACACTAAAACACACGGGCTCAGGGAAAATCTTCTTGTCTAAAATAACCATGGAGACAAGTTTCTAATTGTGTTAAAAAGAGGTATATCATTGAAGATTTTCCCTGTGCCCGTGTGTTTTAGTGATCATAAATATATATGTATATAGAGAAAAAGGAAATCGGGAAGATCCCCCAGATGAGAAGTTAAAAAGAAGAATCGCCTTCTCAACTTTTTACATTCTGTATATACATATAAATATAACGCTATGATACATTGTAACTCAATAATTTTAAAGCGTACTTAATATACACAGGTTAAAGGTCCCGTGAAAGGACAAAGTGAAAATTGTGTTGGTGGTGTAAATGTTTAACATACCTTACTTACGTTTGTATCCAATAGTGTATAAGGAGACAACACCCTATTATCAACCTATATAGCCCTATGACATTATACAGTAACCATGGTAACTATGTCAACAATCAAACTACGGCTAAAATGGCCCTCGGCGATGGCATTGTAATTGGGCTGCGTGAAGTGGCAATGGTATGCATAGATAATGCAAATTCGTGTAGGAACTAATTTCCATCGCGGAGGGATATGTTACCCCTGGGCAAACTTCACGCGGTACCCGTAAGTACAGTAATATGGATGTAAAAACAAGAAAAGCAATCAGAATAAAAAGTTGAATTGATGCACTCGTACCTTGCTGATGCCTCAGGCCGTACAGCTGGCGGAGATAGATGACGCAAAGCAGATGCTCAATCAATGATGTCTCAATGGACAACAATCAGACTAACATACAGAGCAAGTTGATCACCCCCCTTGGAACCCTCGCTGTACGTTATTGCATATAAACGATTTTCATCACACAATCCTTTTTAATACAAACTTGATAAAATATAGAGAAATCAAGGCAATTTAAATTGTAACCGTGTTAGATAACCGATTATTTTTTTCTCCTAAAAATGCGAACAAATGTTATGCAATTAAAAGCCTAATAAATTGTCTTTTGAATCATAGAAAAGCCGGTGCAACTTTAACAGACACTTACACTATGGGAGACTGTCACATGCAACCCTTCACATGATGTTTTAGCCAGACATTGTTGAGCTATTGAATATACCCATGCAGTTATCTCGTTATCGGGTCATCGAGAGAGAAAGGTAGGCCTATACACTCAATGCCGCATACCTTACAAGCATATCACGTGACCATCAATGTATACTTAGTTTGCACAGTAACAGATATATTCACCATTCTGAAATCCCACCAAACGTATACAATTGGAATTTAGCTTTTTAGGCTTCTGAGTTTTAGATAGTTTGGTTTAAACAAATTTATTTCAATAGGAGCGCTATAAGCCGAAGCTTGTAAGAGCGTCTCCTTACATAGATGAAGTCATTTTACAAGTTAAATATACAGAGAAAAGCCGTAACAAGTAATTAAAGCATCACATGAACACACGCACGTATATATACATATAAACAACAATCAGATGTGAAAATAATGTTACTAAAAATAGCAATAGTTTCGATTGAGAGGAAATGTTCTAATCTAGACCCGCCTGTCAATCAGTGTGGACCGACAAACTCCATGCGACACAGATCAAATCTTCTAAAGATTCTTAACATTTCTATAATGTCTTACTTACATTTTCATCGTATGAAAATTTATATATAAATGGGCTTAGTTTAAGCTCTGCGTGTATAAGAGAATCTAACAAGCGAACCGTTCCCAACAGGGCCGGGTAGCTCAATTGGTAGAGCGGTGGGACGGTAACCCTAAGGCGTGAGTTCGATTCTTACCCTGACCCGGAATTATTTACTAATTCAGTAATTCCCTGACGATGATTGCGGCTTACTTACATTTTGTATCGCATATCACTGTTTCAAATAGACCGTAGCCGCGAAGTGGACAGATGCCAAATTATACATTCAATGTGATGAGGTAAAACCTGGACAAAACGAGCCATTTAAAGTGGCATGAACTCATAAACTCTGATCGTCACGACAGTAAGAGGCTCTAATCGAAAACTAAATGATTGACGTTGGAATGAGGAAAACCCATACAGTTTGTGTGATGCATGTACTAGCCGAAATAGTGTCTGAAAAGTAAACAAGATTTGAATAACCGGGACGAATGTCAATTCAATCTAAGCCTAAAATAGTTCAAATCACTAAAATGTTTTTGAATTGCACATCTTAAGGAAAATAGATAATGATTTCTGTATTGTTTTAACGGAAAAATATCAACATTTTGACAGCTCAGGCCACTTTGATTGGTAACCCTTAGAGTTAAGACATACACATACAGAATAACACCATCATCTATATGGACTTATGTTAATGTTTAAGGGTTTAATACCGCCGTAGCGGTGTTTGTTGCGTAACCCGATACCGCTGAACGTTGGTTCGTACCGAGTCAAACCACGAGAATGCGCAGCATTCGAGGGGTTTGACGAGGTGCGAACCAACGTCCAGCGGTATCGGGTTACGCAATAAACACCAAGACGAAGGTATTAAAGTCGATTCTACCCCGATAATTGAGAAAAATGAGGAAAAAGTGACGGACAGATTGGGAACTTTTAACCAATCAACGATAAGCTTTGGTCACGTGCAACGGTGATGCACTACAGACTCGATGTCGTTTGAAAAGTCATCTCTACTTAACATGTATATTTGCACACGGCACGCACATGCAGGAGGGGTAGAATTAATCACCACCTTCGTTCTTGTTATGATATCTGTCTCAAATGTGATATAACAAGCTCTTCAGATCTTAATCCCGCCATTGTATAGCTTCCTAAATACTACTTCATTTGTATATATCTTTTATGGTGAATAAACAAAATCAAAATCAAATCGATATGTCCATGAGTATGTTGACAAAAGAGGAAACGGCGTGGGACGTTCGATAAAGAAAACTAAAACTAGTTGACAAACACAATACATATGATATAGTCATTAGACGTTCGATATATGCGAGGTTAACAACGAAGTGGTTTACACAATGAATGCAACACTCTCACATCCGGTGTGAGTTTCTTTAGAGGTCAGATGTCATTTCCTGTCAATGATCGATCTCCTGTGTGTCGACCCTTGAGAGCTTTCAAGGGCTATGCTTGATTTATCGGTTATTGCAGCTTTTCTAAATATCTTTCTCTTCCTAAGCAGAATTTCCCGCGGCACCATTCACTGAGGTGGGTCATTAAAACGCAAATAACAATGGTATAGCCGTGAACGAACCAATCGCTTGCCTTGAAATTTCCCGCCTTAAGGCGCATACTCTTTCAGCCTCCAGGAACAAAAGAGCGCATCAGTCCAGCGAAGCAGAACGATAAGAAGTGAACAAAGTAGGCCTATGCGGTACATAAATGAAAACTGCCTTTTAAAGAAGTCGTCAAGTGTCTGGTAGCTGGCGGAATCAGTAGAAAATCAATTCTACAAGTGATTGAAGCCAGCGAAATGCCACCTGGTCCAAGCGAATCCCGCAGACAACTCCAGGAATCTTTTTGATTAGACTGCCCCATTTTTAATACAATAAATACAAAACTCGAAGAAATTCATGTTTTTGTATCGATCTGTTTTTCTTTGTGGATGTAATTACCGATGTATTGTCATCTTATAATGAAACTTTAAAATAAAATTAATTATTAAAGTGGCATGAGCTGCCAAAATTCACACTCTTTTCATAATTTCTGATCGTCACGACAGTAAAGGGGCTTTGAAGGCCATCGAAAAACTAAATGATTGGCGTTAGAATTAGGAAAATCCATGCAGTATGTGGCCTGTACGAACCGAAAACGTCTTCGAAAAGTAAACAAAATTTACATAACCGGGACGACCATTCATTCATTCTAGGTCAAAATTAGTTCAAAAGAATACTTTATCGTACATTTTCGAGACTAAAGCACTAGAGAGCTTCTGAATTATACGTCTTGAGAAAAATAGCACATAATTTCAACATTCTGTTTTAACGTCAAAATATCAACATTTTGGCAGCTCATGCCAATTTAAAAATAAGATTAATTAATAACTGATTTGTAACACAAAATGAATGCATTGAAGTCGTTAGTATATCCTGTTAAAGTTCAGGTGAATTTATCCAAGGTGCGGTTAATCCAAGGTGTGGTTAATCCACTGTACGGAGAACTGTTCGCACAGACAGACAGAGACTAACACGTGCCCTTGAACTTTTGGGTTTTCTCTGATTCCAAAAGGTTAAATCTTCTCAAAAGACAGGTCGTGAGAAAAATGGACCTGAGTGAATGTCACGTGATGTTGACTCGATTCAAAGGGTACACACAAAGGGAATCTATTTTTTTAACAGATCGACTTGTTTAGGCGGTTTTGCTAGTGTTAAGGTTTAGTCTTGTATCAGGACTATTTCCTACATCCGACGGTTTGAATTCAACTCCATGGTTATTGAAGTATGCTAAATGTTCAACTAGATGTTTTATCTTTTCCCTACATAACATTTAAACTCACTTCTGATAAGCGTTCTTGTGGTTGTCCATTGCAAGGTAAAATCGACAGTTATTGATTGATTTTTTTATCTTTTCTCTCTTGCATATAACATATGCCTATTATCAATGAGTCAAGGTAAAGTTCTGTTTCTGTCATCAGTGACTTTAGGTAAAGTTATCACTTTCTGTTATCAGTGAGTTTAGGTAAAGTTTTATATCACTTGGGGAATTCATGTTCTCTAGTAATCCGCCATCTTTTTTCAGAAAACGCAACGGTGCATGAAATTATAACCGGCACTGAAGTTAATTTTAACTGCAAAGAATTTGTATAGGCTATTTCTACATTTGGCGTGTGTTAAAAAAAAGAAAGATTTTAACTGCAAAGAGCTACTTCTACATTTGGCGTGTGTTAAAAAAGAATAAATCAATCCAGAAAATACCGGTGTCTTATTTATGCATCTAAGATGTAGGTTAAGAAATAGCTTCCTACCTCCTACCTGTATGTATCATACTCCTTTATCTCAAGATTCAGTAATTTCCCTGATGATGATTGCAGCTCGCCAAATATATTTACGAACTATTTGTATCGAATTAACCTGTACTGTTCGTTAAAGTGGCATCAGCTGCCGAAATTCACACTTTTTTCATAATTTCTGATCATCACGACAGTAAGAGGCTTTGAAGGCCATCGAAAAACTTAATGATTGGCGTTGGAATGAGGAAGATCCATACAGTATGTGGCCTGTACGAACCGAAAACAAAATTTAAATAACCGGGACGACCATTCATTCATTCTAAGCCAAAGATAGTTCAAAACAGTACTTTATCGTACATTTTCGAGACTAGAAGCATTAAAAAGCTTCTGAATTCTACCTCTTGAGAAAAATAGCCAATAATTTCAGCATTCTGTTTTAACGTCAAAATATCAACATTTTGGCAGCTCATGCCCCTTTAACCAGCTTTTATAAGATGTCGTACTTTGTCAACAGTCTTCTGTGTCGAGTCAGTATCAAGTACATAAGGGTTTAGTTTAACCAACATGTGACATTTACATACAACAGGTGGAAAATCGATAGAGCCTGGGCTATAAAATAGATTTATAGCCCGGATATATGTGGACTTACCTTGAAGGGAAAATCCGGGCAGGTGCGAATCAATTTGATCTTTGACGATGTTATTATATATACTATATGTATAGTAAATGTACTTTAAGTCATTTTATTAGCATATTTTACTCACGCTGTCGTGAATGTGGCTTGAACATAACACGTCTCTAGTTTACAGATAGCTGTTCTCCATTAAGACAAACAAGTGTTGCGTGTCACATTTTTGACATAAATTGACAAACATTTCACCATTCCGTATGTGGTATGATAGACTCCCGTTAGATCAATTTTGCACACTTCAAAATAATATAGGCAACTATTTCATTCGAACGTATACCGTGAAATCCATACGGTACCAGCTGCCATATTTTACAACAAGGTAAATTTCGATTCGTCTGTTGTGTAGCCTATAACTCACGATGGATGCTTCGATTGTTCAGGTATATGTCCGACATGAGAGGACCACGGATGCCTCGATTGTTCAGGTATATGTCCGACATGAGAGGACCACGGATGCTTCGATTGTTCAGGTAGATGTCCGACATGAGAGGACCACGGATGCTTCGATTGTTCAGGTAAATGTCCGACATGAGAGGACCATCGATGCCTCGATTGTTCAGGTATAGGGCCTATGACCGACACGAGAGGAACACGGATGCTTCGATTGCTCAGGTAGATGTCCGACATGAGAGGACCACTGATGCCTCGATTGCTCAGGTAGATGTCCGACATCGGAGGAAATCCAAGTTATTAATCTTCCCTGCCATCAAGATGACGCACTACGCCATCTTGTCCGTGTTAAACTGTGGGAGTCTTCGCGTGGCTGCTTCCCGCGTTCTTCGCTCCACCGCGTCCCCGGAGACAGTCAATAAGAACACCTGAAGCGCAGGTAGCTTCAGTTTATTCAAATTTACCTTACGATGTGTTTGAACAGGGGGCTCTGAAAGGGGACCCGGGATCACGCAAAACGGTCGTTATAAAATCTTAGAAGTTGAAAGGGCACAATAAGGTGAAGAATTACTTACGGATAACAACTTCTTGGTTTATTGGGTGACATTTCGATGTAAGAACTACATTATCGTATCTCTTTAATAACTCGTGGAATTAGGAGGCAATAAATGTAGGCCTATACACCTTCTTGGAAAGTAAACATGATTTAATAGGCCTACCATAGAAATTCCCACCATCATTGCAACCTTATACAAGGCGTCTACCCAAAAGACAATTGCAACCGTAAGCTATTCTACCGAGATCGCATATTCAAGTGTATTCTTTGCTGTCAGTGTACAGCTTATAGTGGATTATTCTGTAAAATACAGGAAAAAATCTTTGAAAAAAAATGGCTTATGGTTGTTCATTTTTATGAGAAAGTATAGAAAGATCTTCCCGTTGATACCAAACTTAATTGTAGAAGTACGTTAAGTAGTTTTATAAACAACAAAACCCTCAAGACTGTACGCACACATCCCGGTAATTTTGGTCGTTATTTTCACCCATCTTCGCGCAGGTTACGGCTTGACCAATATTTTTTTTTATTTCCATGTAAATTCTTTATTTTATCAAAGTACTTCAAACACTGAAATCCGAGTTTTGGCAGCCAAGTTTTCTTAAGCTATTCAATAAATCGTGTAATCGACAAATCCGCTGATTATATGTTGACGTCATATGGACTACGGCTGCAGCAACAGTCGGAACTTCCTTCGGCTATCTTCGCTCGCTACCGGTCGGCTTTGACACGGTATTTCACGCACGTAAATCCCCGAAGTTATCAGACTGCTGCAGCAACGGACATCCCTGACATGGATTGCGATTAAAATCCCTCGGAACAAGATTAAATAGGTAATAGCAATAATTTTATGATGTTTTAGAGCGAAGATTTTGGAAAAAGTTTTACAGTCGGAACACCCTTCGGCTATCTTCGCTCGCTGCCGGTCGGCTTGCACGTACGTAAATTCCCGAAGTTATCAGACTGATAGTTAAACTCAGTCGGAACACACTTCGGCTATCTTCGTTCGGTACCGGTCGGCTTTGACACGCATTTCACGTACGTAAATCTCCGAAGTGATCAGACAGATAGTTAAACTATGGAGTGGATACGTCTGCATGAGTGACTGACTGGAATGTACAGCAATACTCGGAAAAAGCACGTGATTGTAGCGTGTTGAATAAAATGACATATGCTGTATGTGGAATGTTGACATACTGTGTGGGATAGTTTATAGATCACTCTCAAATGCAGTAAGCTCTGGATGAACGGAGTTAAAGAATTGTAAAAAAATCCGTGAAAAGCTTAGCTTAGAATCACATTAAATATGTGAGTAGTTACCTGGTATTTGATAAAGGAAATAACACAGATCTGTCATACCAAAGCAACCACATCCAGCCTTACCGTAGGGAGAACGTATTGAAATAACATGTTTGTTTTGGCGAAGGCTTACAGGTGATGCGCAGATTGACTCAAAATTATTACTAATGTAGTTACCTTGTCCGAGCTTCCTTGCCTCCACTGTTAATGGCTATAAGCAAAGAGAGTAGATTCGTCCAATCAGCATTGCCGACATGTTCTTCTGGCCCCCTAGCGGAAGGGTGTTCCCACTGTACAAGATTCGACTGTAAGGCGCCCCCTACAGATCGGAGGTTCCTAATAATCGAATCGTGTCAGTTCAAATTCAACATGGCGCGGACGAAGTGACCACTCTTGTCAATCTACTCTCTTTGCTATAATGGCACAGTAGAAGGAGCAATACTTAAACCATCTGTCACGTATATCGATTAAATAACGTATTAACTATGAACCACGAGGACGAATTCCACGGCTATTCATGTATACAACAAAAATGTTAAAATGTAGTAGTAATTAGATAGGGTATAGTCAAACAGACACACTATTAAACTCTTAGCTTCTCTCATTTCCTCGAGAAAGAGTTTTGTTCCATGACATGCTATGTTATAAGCGCAGTGACTAATTTAAAGTGGCATGATATTTTGACGTTGAAGCAGAATGTTAAAATTATCGGCTATCTTTCTCAAGACATATAATTCAGAAGCTTTTTAGTGCTTCTAGTCTCGAGAATGCACGATGAAGTATTGTTTTGAACTAACTTTCGCTCAGAATAAATGAATGGTCGTCCCGGTTATTTAAATTTGTTTAATTTTCGAACACGTGTTCAGTTCGTATAGGCCACATACTGTATGGATTTTCCTCCTTCCAACGCCAATCATTTAGTTTTTCGATGGCCTCCAAAGCCTCTTACTGTCGTGACGATCAGAAATTATGAAAAAAGTGTTAATTTTGGCAGCTCATGCCACTTTAAGAAAAAAACATAACGTAATAGAAAAGTATTAAAACTACAGTATTATTTATTACACACAGCATACTGGTCACTAAATCCTGACAGCATTGATTTAAACAATGATAACATATCATCAAATAGAATCAAACTTAAGTTTTGTTAAAGACAGAGAAGGTAAAATTGACCTGTCAAATTTTAACCGCTCAACTCTATGGTTCAGTCAGTTGCTGACAGTCCAGTGGTGAGTGGTTCAGTCATTTGGTGACAGTCCAGTGGTGAGTGGTTCAGTCAGTTGCTGACAGTCCAGTGGTGAGTGGTTCAGTCAGTTGCTGACAGTCCAGTGGTGAGTGGTTCAGTCAGTTGCTGACAGTCCAGTGGTGAGTGGTTCAGTCAGTTGCTGACACTCTAGTGATGAGTGGTTCAGTCAGTTGCTGACAGTCCAGTGGTGAGTGGTTCAGTCAGTTGCTGACAGTCCAGTGGTGAGTGGTTCAGTCAGTTGCTGACACTCTAGTGATGAGTGGTCCAGTCCGTTGCTGACACTCCAGTTGTGAGTGGTTCAGTCAGTTGCTGACAGTCCAGTGGTGAGTGGTTCAGTCAGTTGCTGACAGTCCAGTGGTGAGTGGTTCAGTCAGTTGCTGACAGCCCAGTGGTGAGTGGTTCAGTCAGTTGCTGACACTCCAGTGGTGAGTGGTTCAGTCAGTTGCTGACAGTCCAGTGGTGTGTGGTTCAGTCAGTTGCTGACAGTCCAGTGGTGAGTGGTTCAGTCAGTTGCTGACAGCCCAGTGGTGAGTGGTTCAGTCAGTTGCTGACACTCCAGTGGTGAGTGGTTCAGTCAGTTGCTGACAGTCCAGTGGTGTATGGTTCTGTCAGTCGCTGACAGTCCAGTGGTGAGTGGTTCAGTCAGTCGCTGACAGTCCAGTGGTGAGTGGTTCAGTCAGTTGCTGACAGTCCAGTGGTGAGTGGTTCAGTCAGTTGCTGACAGTCCAGTGGTGAGTGGTTCAGTCAGTTGCTGACAGTCCAGTGGTGAGTGGTTCAGTCAGTTGCTGACAGTCCAGTGGTGAGTGGTTCAGTCAGTTGCTGACAGTCCAGTGGTGAGTGGTTCAGTCAGTTGCTGACATTCTAGTGGTGAATGGTTCAGTCAGTTGCTGACAGTCCAGTGGTGAATGGTTCAGTCAGTTGCTGACAGTTCAGTGGTGAGTGGTTCAGTCAGTTGCTGACAGTCCAGTGGTGAGTGGTTCAGTCAGTTGCTGACACTCCAGTGGTTAGTGGTTCAGTCAGTTGCTGACAGTCCAGTGGTGAGTGGTTCAGTCAGTTGCTGACAGTCCAGTGGTGAGTGGTTCAGTCAGTTGCTGGCATTCCAGTGGTGAGTGGTTCAGTCAGTTGCTGACAGTCCAGTGGTGAGTGGTTCAGTCAGTTGCTGACAGTCCAGTGGTTCAGTCAGTTGCTGACACTCCAGTGGTGAGTGGTTCAGTCAGTTGTTGACAGTCCAGTGGTGAATGGTTCAGTCAGTTGCTGACACTTCAGTGGTTCAGTCAGTTGCTGACAGTCCAGTGGTGAGTGGTTCAGTCAGTTGCTGACAGTCCAGTGGTGAGTGGTTCAGTCAGTTGCTGACACTCCAGTGGTGAGTGGTTCAGTCAGTTGCTGGCAGTTGCTGACACTCCAGTGGTGAGTGGTTCAGTCAGTTGCTGGCAGTTGCTGACACTCCAGTGGTGAGTGGTTCAGTCAGTTGCTGACAGTCCAGTGGTGAGTGGTTCAGTCAGTTGCTGACAGTCCAGTGGTGAATGGTTCAGTCAGTTGCTGACAGTCCAGTGGTGAGTGGTTTAGTCAGTTGCTGACAGTTCAGTGGTGAGTGATTTAGTCAGTTGCTGACACTCCAGTGGTGAGTGGTTCAGTCAGTTGTTGACAGTCCAGTGGTGAGTGGTTCAGTCAGTTGCTGACAGTCCAGTGGTGAGTGGTTCAGTCAGTTGCTGACAGTCCAGTGGTGAATGGTTCAGTCAGTTGCTGACAGTCCAGTGGTGAGTGGTTTAGTCAGTTGCTGACACTCCAGTGGTGAGTGGTTCAGTCAGTTGTTGACAGTCCAGTGGTGAGTGGTTCAGTCAGTTGTTGACAGTCCAGTGGTGAATGGTTCAGTCAGTTGCTGACACTTCAGTGGTTCAGTCAGTTGCTGACAATCCAGTGGTGAGTGGTTCAGTCAGTTGCTGACAGTCCAGTGGTGAATGGTTCAGTCAGTTGCTGACAGTCCAGTGGTGAGTGGTTCAGTCAGTTGCTGACAGTCCAGTGGTGAATGGTTCAGTCAGTTGCTGACAGTCCAGTGGTGAGTGGTTTAGTCAGTTGCTGACACTCCAGTGGTGAGTGGTTCAGTCAGTTGTTGACAGTCCAGTGGTGAGTGGTTCAGTCAGTTGTTGACAGTCCAGTGGTGAATGGTTCAGTCAGTTGCTGACACTTCAGTGGTTCAGTCAGTTGCTGACAATCCAGTGGTGAGTGGTTCAGTCAGTTGCTGACAGTCCAGTGGTGAGTGGTTCAGTCAGTTGCTGACATTCTAGTGGTGAGTGGTTCAGTCAGTTGCTGACAGTCCAGTGGTGAGTGGTTCAGTCAGTTGCTGACACTCCAGTGGTGAGTGGTTCAGTCAGTTGTTGACAGTCCAGTGGTGAGTGGTTCAGTCAGTTGCTGACAGTCCAGTGGTGAGTGGTTCAGTCAGTTGCTGACACTCTAGTGATCAGTGGTTCGGTCAGTTGCTGACAGTCCAGTGGTGAGTGGTTCAGTCAGTTGCTGACAGTCCAGTGGTGAATGGTTCAGTCAGTTGCTGACAGTCCAGTGGTGAGTGGTTCAGTCAGTTGCTGACAGTCCAGTGGTGAGTGGTTCAGTCAGTTGCTGACAGTCCAGTGGTGAATGGTTCAGTCAGTTGCTGACAGTCCAGTGGTGAGTGGTTCAGTCAGTTGTTGACAGCCCAGTGGTTCAGTCAGTTGTTGACAGTCCAGTGGTGAGTGGTTCAGTCAGTTGCTGACAGTCCAGTGGTGAATGGTTCAGTCAGTTGCTGACAGTCCAGTGGTGAGTGGTTGAGTCAGTTGCTGACAGTCCAGTGGTTCAGTCAGTTGCTGACAGTCCAGTGGTGAGTGGTTCAGTCAGTTGCTGACACTCCAGTGGTGAGTGGTTCAGTCAGTTGCTGACACTCCAGTGGTGAATGGTTCAGTCAGTTGCTGACAGTCCAGTGGTGAGTGGTTCAGTCAGTTGCTGACAGTCCAGTGGTGAATGGTTCAGTCAGTTGCTGACAGTCCAGTGGTGAGTGGTTCAGTCAGTTGCTGACAGCCCAGTGGTTCAGTCAGTTGCTGACAGTCCAGTGGTGAGTGGTTCAGTCAGTTGCTGACATTCTAGTGGTGAGTGGTTCAGTCAGTTGCTGACAGTCCAGTGGTGAGTGGTTCAGTCAGTTGCTGACACTCCAGTGGTGAGTGGTTCAGTCAGTTGTTGACAGTCCAGTGGTGAGTGGTTCAGTCAGTTGCTGACAGTCCAGTGGTGAGTGGTTCAGTCAGTTGCTGACACTCTAGTGATGAGTGGTTCAGTCAGTTGCTGACAGTCCAGTGGTGAGTGGTTCAGTCAGTTGCTGACAGTCCAGTGGTGAATGGTTCAGTCAGTTGCTGACAGTCCAGTGGTGAGTGGTTCAGTCAGTTGCTGACAGCCCAGTGGTGAGTGGTTCAGTCAGTTGCTGACAGTCCAGTGGTGAGTAGTTCAGTCAGTTGCTGACAGTCCAGTGGTGAGTGGTTCAGTCAGTTGTTGACAGCCCAGTGGTTCAGTCAGTTGTTGACAGCCCAGTGGTTCAGTCAGTTGTTGACAGTCCAGTGGTGAGTGGTTCAGTCAGTTGCTGACAGTCCAGTGGTGAATGGTTCAGTCAGTTGCTGACAGTCCAGTGGTGAGTGGTTGAGTCAGTTGCTGACAGTCCAGTGGTTCAGTCAGTTGCTGACAGTCCAGTGGTGAGTGGTTCAGTCAGTTGCTGACACTCCAGTGGTGAGTGGTTCAGTCAGTTGCTGACAGTCCAGTGGTGAATGGTTCAGTCAGTTGCTGACAGTCCAGTGGTGAATGGTTCAGTCAGTTGCTGACAGTCCAGTGGTGAATGGTTCAGTCAGTTGCTGACAGTCCAGTGGTGAGTGGTTCAGTCAGTTGCTGACAGTCCAGTGGTTCAGTCAGTTGCTGACAGTCCAGTGGTGAGTGGTTCAGTCAGTTGCTGACAGTCCAGTGGTGAGTGGTTCAGTCAGTTGCTGACAGTCCAGTGGTGAGTGGTTCAGTCAGTTGCTGACAGTCCAGTGGTGAGTGGTTCAGTCAGTTGCTGACACTCCATTGGTGAGTGGTTCCGTAAGTTGCTGCCAGTCAAGTGGTGAGTGCTTGAGTCAGTTGCTGACAGTCCAGTGGTTCAGTCAGTTGCTGACAGTCCAGTGGTGAGTGGTTGAGTCAGTTGCTGCCAGTTCAGTGGTGAGTAGTTGAGTCAGTTGCTGACAGTCCAGTGGTTCAGTCAGTTGCTCACACTCCAGTGGTGAATGGTTCAGTCAGTTGCTGACAGTCAAGTGGTGAGTGGTTGAGTCAGTTGCTGACAGTCCAGTGGTGAGTGGTTCAGTCAGTTGCTGACAGTCCAGTGGTGAATGGTTCAGTCAGTTGCTGACAGCCCAGTGGTTCAGTCAGTTGCTGACAGTCCAGTGGTTCAGTCAGTTGCTTACACTG
Source organism: Lepidochitona cinerea (assembly GCA_963971465.1). Taxonomy (NCBI): domain Eukaryota; kingdom Metazoa; phylum Mollusca; class Polyplacophora; order Chitonida; family Tonicellidae; genus Lepidochitona; species Lepidochitona cinerea. The sequence continues at coordinate 3,550,985 of OZ020559.1, forward strand.
CAGTGGTGAGCGGTTCAGGGACTTATGTTCTATATAAGATTGCTGTTTTTCCGGTGGATCAAATTTGACAGAAGCGTTGATGGCTGTTGCTTTTCTTGCTATATCAACGCTTCTTTGCACTAAAACCTATAAAATTCCCCCCAATACGCCCCAATAGCCTCGGGCCTAACAAAGCCCCCTATTAAACCCCAACACCTTTGTGAAATGTCACCGTTTTCAGACGACGTGTATCGGTTACCACACAACCCACAAATTCAACAAACCGGTTTAAAGATTTTTGTTTGAACTGAGGGAATCGATGGGACCCGTTTTACAAATTTATTCAAACAGATGATAATAAACTATAACCGTCCTTCGTCTTTACAAAAAATGTAACACAACCATATACCTTGGAGTGAAAATTAAAATCTATTTTATACCACTAGTCCGATATCTACCTGACCGGCAAAGTAAGTAAACCAGGATAAAGACACTCGAGTGCGGCTACTAGTCTGCAAGACTGAATGATTGACTTAAGTACAGGTGATTGATTGATTGATTGTTTGTTTGTTAGTGTTTTACGCCGCGCTCAAGATCATTTCACTTATATAGCGGCCTTGTCAGTTTCATTGTGGGAGGCAATCGGGATCTTTGCCCGGAGGAAACCCACGACCTTCCGGTGATAACAGGCAACTTTGCCACATAGGTCGACCATAATTTGGAGTGAAAATTAAAATCTATTCTTAACCAATAGTCCGCAAGACTAAATGATCGACTTGTGTAGAGGTGAAAATTGCCCTGGTTGATGCCCCATTGGACATTTGTCTGAACGGAAATTGCCTCCATCTCTTAATTGTACCACATGTGCATCGGTGGATATTTTGTTCGTTAGAGAGTTAATTGATTGTATGATTCTCCGTAACATAAGCATACCTAAGGTACGTTTTGCAGCCTTCATGTAACATACACGAATACCATAGATGGTATAAAGGTCTCAATGATATACCTCTTTTTGACACAATTAGAAACTTGTCTCCATGGTTATTTTAGACAAGAAGATATTCCCTGTGCCCGTGTGTTTTAGTGATCGTAAATAGATGGGATAACACTGCCCCCATCTCTGAGAGAATTATGGTATTATTGCCCGCTGCAGGCGAATGTATATTACGCGTTACCATATCAGAAAACGTATGTACGTGATACCAGCGACATCTATGTCAACCGCTAATTGGCGAATGCATATTACGCGTTACCATATCAGAAAAAGTATGCACGTGATACCAGCAACATCTATGTCAACCGCTAATTGGCGAATGCATATTACCCGTTCCCATATCAGAAAACGTATGTACGTGATACCAGTAACATCTATGTCAAACGCTAATTACATGGGTTAATTACTCGTATGAGTTTTCTCCAAAAATAACACACGTTGGTATTAATCGCAAGAGCATGTCATTATGAATAGGAAATTAACAACCCATGGCAGACAAACGCGGTAGCATTGCAAGCATTACCATATACCGCAGGCGTAGAGCGACTATATACTAAGTCGCTCTACGCCTGCGGTATATGGTAATGCTTGCAATGCTAACAAACGCGGCTGCATAAGTATGATGCACGTTCTGTGCTATCTTATCTGCAGACCAAATAATTAATGTATGCTAATGTTTAACCCTGCACGCAGTATCGATTAACTGAGATGTAGCGAGATCGAAAGTCAGTCGCGAAGAGAATCCGATATATCATGTTCTGAGAAAGGGCAGGATTCCGTGCATATCTGGGGGTGGGAAAGAGGGTTTTTGGTTTTATGTTAGGCTGTCTAAAACCTGTACGTATAAACGGCACTTCAATAATGTTTTTTTGTTAGGCGGTCTAAAACTGTATGTTTTAACCCCACTTCCGTGATGCTTTTTTTAAGAACAGTAACAAAAATTTCTGGTTACATTAAGGGACTATAGCACGACAATTATGAGCGTATTTCATTGACTCAAAGTCAGCAGTGACTATATCCAATTGTGGCTTTATAGCTCAAAGTCAGCAGTGACTATATTCAATTGTGGCTTTTTAGCTCAAAGTCAACAGTGACTATATTCAATTGTGGCTTTATAGCTCAAAGTCAGCAGTGAATATATCCAATTTTGGCTTTAAAGCTCAAAGTCAGCAGTGACTATATCCAATTGTGGCTTTATAGCTCAAAGTCAGCAGTGACTATATTCAATTGTGGCTTTATAGCTCAGTCAGCAGTGACTATATCCAACTGTGGCTTTATAGCTCAGTCAGCAGTGACTATATCCAATTGTGGCTTTATAGCTCTAAGTCAGCAGTGAATATATCCAATTGTGGCTTTACAGCTCAAATTCAACAGTGACTATATCCAGTTGTGGCTTTATAGCTCAAAGTCAACAGTGACTCTATCCAATTGTGGCTTCATAGCTCAAAGTCAGCAGTGATTATATCCAATTGTGGCTTCATAGCTCAAAGTCAGCAGTGATTATATCCAATTGTGGCTTTATAGCTCAAAGTCAACAGTGACTACATCCAATTGTGGCTTTATAGCTCAAAGTCAACAGTGACTCTATCCAATTGTGGCTTCATAGCTCAAAGTCAGCAGTGATTATATCCAATTATGGCTTTATAGCTCAAAGTCAGCAGTGATTATATCCAATTGTGGCTTTATAGCTCAAAGCCCAACCACCTTGGCGTATCCTGGTTTTAAGCCAGTGTTTTTCTTTGACCTCGCGAAGGAACTGTGCCCGTGCGTTTTAGTGTTCATAAATATATAAAATTATCATACCTCCCAAATGAAAGTCATTTCTGAGACAAGAAAAAGGAGATAACAAATCACTTACCAACTGTAGCCCGACACAATTCCCAGTACAGCCAAATACATCAGCATATGCCTATGTAAGAAAGAAATCGGACGTTAAAAATGATAATTTACATGGTCTAAATAAAACAAAGACCCTTAATATATGAACACTAAAACACACGGGCACAGGGAAAATCGTCTTGTCTAAAATAACTATGGAGACAAGTTTCTAATTGTGTTAAAAAGAGGTATATCGTTTAGACCTGTATACCCCATCATAAATTGTTGTAATAAAGTAAACCTATGATATTTCATTAGGTTGACGACTGACAGAAGCTTGGCCTTAGTGAGTAGAATGTTTTGGAACACTTTGTATTACATTGACAATGCTTACCCTTAATATATATATGTTAATGTCGTTATTGTAACACGTAAAAAATTCAAGTTTTACCTCCAAATTCGACGACCTTGATGGGCAACACGGGATTAGAAAATTTCAACTAAATTTCATCATAAAAAAACATTAATTTTACATCTTCCATCAAGCCAAAATAAATCTCCCAGCGTCCATTATTGACAATATCTGTAGCGTAATATATATACGGTGGGCATTAAGGTCGACAGAGTAGGCCTAAATCAACCGTGCACTCTCCTCATGTACTCGTATTCTCATGTCATCTCATACATTCTCTCTGATATATAACCCTAAACACGTGTCATAATATTTAATATTTAGACATGCTAACAGATGGAACGGGCAAATATGTTGTGTGCAACTCATATAGTATGCAAAACTAAATATACAGCAGTTATCATACCATTGATTACTGTTGACACATAACTGTATGTAATAAATGCATGCAATGTGGATCTAGTCGAGGTCATCAAGTGTATATGATTGGTGATTGATTATTTTTCATGCGCAGCTGCAAGAGTGGTCATTCATTCGGGAGGGTCCGGAAATCATACGGAAAACACCGGAAATGATTCCGGAAATCGAGTCCTGCATTTGTAAATCGAATCTGCCGAAGCCTAAATTGTGATTAGAGGGAACTGTGGGGATAATCAACCAAATGCTGCCTGTGTACATAGTTGAGCAAATCGTGCATGCAATTAGCTCGTTTATTTTCAACTAAAATGCAATCGGCCTATGTAAATGTACCCAACAGGGGAAATGTACGAGTTTGTAATTTAGAGTTATTTCCCTTGAACACATGCGGTCGCTTCGAAGGTACCAACGATGATTGCTTGATTAATGTGTCACACGTGACAACAGTTTGGTTGTAGGAAGGTCACGGCACGCTTAATAGCCATGTGAAAAAGGAATCAAGCTCTCCTACAGTTTTAATCCCCCCCCCCCCCGCCAATCCCGATTAGTTTATTAAGAAAAGAAAAATGAGCGCCCCATCATTATATTTATCCATATAATATTTTCCTGCGCGAAATCAAGTGTATTGTGTGTCATAACGCTACAATGTACGGTACTAAACTCGGGTTGGGCGCCGAGAGGGAGGGAGCGGGCTGAGCTGAAAATAGCTGATTAAAATTTGCAAAAGCCTCGTGTGTAAAGACGTAGGCCTACACTAACACGCTCCTGTTAAAAATATAATAAATTAAAACCAAGCAGATAGAATTAGCCACTGACACTCACTATCAATTGTTGAGTTCATACAATATGTTATGGGCCCTATGTATATATATGGCTAATTCTATGTGCGTATAGTCATAAGTCATAACATCACTATTTTTGCAATTAGCTCGATGCTGCATATTTGCATACAATATATTTAGAGTAGGCCTTTACACGTCGATTGCATGACTTGATATCTAAACTATGCCATTCAGCCTGGAGTGACACCTGAGTCCGATATATAGCTGACGTTCATCAAACGCTAATCATGCAATATTTGATATACACAATCCATTGAAAATGTTGGTTTTTTTTCGCTCGTGATTTAATACCTGGCCAAGAAAAAATCTTTGTGTTGGGACGTCATATTCAAAATATTAACATATCCAGGGATAGACTAGGCCTATCCATGTAGATGACATCACAGAATGGCCGACTTCTGTATTCTACAGCCACGATAATTGTCATTTATATAGTGAATTCAATAAATATGGTTAATGTTTAGTTTAGTGGACGCTCGTTAGGAACACTTATTTAGGAACAATTATTTAACCCAAATGGTTATAATCGACCCAGTTGTGTAAAGGCCCGTTCTCACTGTGCGATTTGTCGTACCCACTTGTAGGATGCGATTAAAATAGATGCTTTTAATTGGTTGATAACATTTGTCAACCAATTAAATTCGTCCATTTACATCGCATGCTACAAGTCGGTACGACAAATCGCACAGTGAGAACGGGCCTTCACATTTTTTTAGTACTTCTAGTCTCGAGAATGTACGATAAAGTATTGTTTTGAACTAACTTTAGCTTAGAATGAATGAATGGTCGTCCCAAATTTTGTTTCCTTTCGAACACTATACCGGTCCGTATAGGCCACACACTGTATGGATTTTCCTCATTCCCCCGCCAATCATTTAGTTTTTCGATGGTTTTCAAACCTCTTACTGTCGTGACGATCAGAAATTATGAAAAAAGTGTGAATTTTGGCAGCTCATGTCACTTTAAGTAATAGTCTAATAGAATGGTCCTTTTTATTTGTATCTCATTTTTATATTGACGTGAAGATCTAATGTGTATCGGAAATAAACGAATTTTGTATGTGTCCCCTTAAGTGACCAAGCGAGTTTATAACCGGCGTTTTACTCGGGGACTACGGTTCGTTTTCGGTTTGGTTTTACTTCTAAGAAAACTATGTTTAAAGGCACACTTGCCGCGAAAATCAGGAATATTGTTTACATTAAAAAAGAAAGACCGTATTCTGTATTTTTCCCAGACAATATAAGTTAGGAACTTTCTATTTTTACCAAAATTTAAAAGTTTGGACGTCAGTTTGTATTTTTAATTTGAATTTGAAAATTTGAATTGTTACGTACCCGGAACGTAAACAAACCGATCTGCCCCCTATTGGCGATTTTATGTTTCAGTCGAGTGAGTGAACTAACGGCACAGTGTAATTTTACGTAGGCCTATTTATCTGAGAAATACAGACTGAAGATCGGTTAACAGCGACTGGAAAAGCCTGCTGGTAATTGTTTGAGTGTTAACCACAGATACAAAGGCCTGAAAGGAGGGTAAACCAACACGAAAGTTGACCGACACTGATCGTTGTTGTTGTAATCAGGCTTCGATTCCTCGTTTGTTATTCACCCCATTTTTACAGTCTAAAGCTAACTAGACATGTTTTATGTGTCCTATGTTTAAGTTTAGTGGTATTAGTCGTAGTTAGCTCATGTAAATTGGTTTTCTTAGCAAATTTAAACAGGCTACGGCGGCAAGTGTGCCTTTAATGTTAAAGTGGCTTCAGCTGCCAAAATTCACACTTTTTCATAATCTCTGATCGTCACGACAGAAAGCGGCTTTGAAGGCCATCAAAAAAAAAATTGGTGTTGGAATGAGGGAAATCCATAAAGTCTACGACCTATACGAACCGAAATAGTGTCCGAAAAGTAAACGAAGTTTAAATAACCGGGACGACCATTCGTTCATTCTAAGCCAAAGTTGCTTCAAAACAATACTTTGTCGTTCTTTCTCGAAGAAGCACTAGTTAGAAAGCTTCTCAATTATACGTCTTGAAAAAAAAATACTCGATAATTTCAACATTCTGTTTTAACGTCAAAATATCAACATTTTGGCAGGTGATGAAAACCATAGGTATTCCTAGGCCTTTGAACATTTTGGTGGATCCGCAAGAACTGTAACATTTCTTGTAAGAGTTATCGGCCATGATGTGTATCAGTGCGTTACGTCCGTCATTAGAACCTGCGAAGCAAAGAAAGAGCCAGGACCGAGTGGAATAATCAATGGCGGTTATTTCCAGTACATCATCAAACTGCCAGTGTACCGAAGTAGGACCGCAATTTAGTTTGACAGCTTGACAAGGTGATGGAGAGGCTACGGCCTTGTGTTAGAGAACCAGGCAGTACGGGCTATGTTTTCAGGCCCTTTGTTTCGTCCCAAAATGTCTGCATGCACGTGACTATACAAGATGCCGCTTCAGACAATTGTTGCTTTGCCTCCCTGCAATTGAATTTTATCTTTAGTTTTAAGAAGAAGGTTTGCGTGACAAAAACTATTTCACTTTAGTTAAGATTTACCCAGAGGATATGGGTATAATCAGATCGTTTGTCTGATGTGTTTTGGTTATATTGCATTTGTATAGTGGAAACAGCACTTAAAGGCCGAAGGCCGAGTTATTGGTCGATTTATAAAACACTACACTTTCTATTTTTACAAAGATAAAAATGCGGGGATTGCCTTATTCTCTATCGAGCTATATTTTGAGCTGCCAAAATGTTGATATTTTGACGTTGAAACAGAATGTTGACATTATTGGCTATTTTTCTCTAGACGTATATTTCACAAGCTTTTAGTCTGGAGTATGTACGTTAAAGTATTGTTTTGAACTAACTTTGGCTTAGAATGAATGAATGGTCGTCCCGGTTATTTAAATTTTGTTTCCTTTCGAACACTATTCCGGTTCGTATAGGCCACATACTGTATGGATTTTCCTCATTCCAACGCCAATCATTTAGTTTTTCGATGGCCTTCAAAGCCTCTTACTGTTGTGACGATCAAAAATTATGAAAAAGTGGGAATTTGACAGCTCATGCCACTTTAAAGGTCGAAGGCCGAGTTATTGGTCGATATATAAAACGCTACACTTTTTATTTTTACAAAGATAAAAATGCTCGGATTGCCTCATTCTCCATCGGACTACATTTTGCGCTCGGGTAGAGTTCAAGATCTACAAGAGACTGTGTAATAGGCACACTCGTTGCTTCTAGTGGAGCACAAGATGTCCTACCGAATATTTTTCCTTAGCGAGTAAAACATATTTTCAAATCAAAACGACTATCCCCAAGGGCTATATGTGATAGAACTGGGCGATCAACATTTACAGAAATAAATACAAATTTACACACAAACTGAAACTGTCATAACGATTTAAGAACTACATCGAAACGTCGTCACCAAATAAACCAAGAAGTTGTTATCCATAAGTAATTCTTCACCTTATTATAACCTTCCAACTTCTAAATGCCATTCAAAGATTAGAAACTGTTCTCCATGGTTGTTTTAGACAAGAATTGTTTTCCCTGTGTGTGTGTGCGTGTTTTAGTGTTCATAAATATATAAGTTGAAATTATGGAACGGAGGCTGAGTTATTTATTATGCTGATATTGTAAAAGCCAAGTAAACGCCATTTTCTCCATTGCATTTTAGATCTCGTAATTAAAGATCCTCATAACAAAATCCCTCGATCTCAGCACCAATGTCAAAGATCAGATTTGAAGATTTCTCCGCACCGTGCAAACTTCACATACCAGACAAGACTAATGGAGAAATGATTAGACGTGTACCTATCATTGATGCATTAATAAGAAACGACAGCAAATCGGATATAGAACGTTGATCGGTAGGTCAGACTATATTGATCACGCCTTACTTTAGTTATCCTAGCTATTATTTAATGGCGCCTGGTTCTGGTTCTCTAGAGATTCATACTTAAACAGAACACAAAGAATAACTGGCATGGCAACATGTATCTACAACATAAGACACTTGTCTCCATGGTTATTTTAGACAAGAAGATTTTCCCTGTGCCCGTGTGTGTTTAGTGTTCAAAATATATATCTACAACATTACGTTTAGGCCAGTCGTAAAGTTATGTTGGGAATAAATGTTTAAGAAACATTCCCAGGTTATTATGAATTCTTTACCCTTTATCCCAATAGCCTTGCAGGATGGTTGTCAGTTACCACCGTAAGGTCGAGGGTTTCCTCCGGGCAAAGAGCCCGGTTTCCTCCCACAATAAAACTGACAGCGCCTCCATATAAGTTAAATAATCTTGAGCGCGGCGTAAAACTTCAATCAATCAATCAAAAATAGCTGCTATTTTCAAAAGTACCCCTGATTATAAAGGATAAGAAATTAACCCTAAGGACAATATGAATTTCGAGTTGTGATTTAGCTATTACAAAAAAGTCAATCTAAGTTCATAAAACTTGAAATTTTCCTATAGATTTGGAAGATGTATGTCTATAGAATATCGCTCTTTAACAAGAATGAAAACGTCAATATATTGCCTTTTGTTCAGACGGTGGATCAAGACAATGCATTTGTTGACACTGTGGATCTAGACTATGCTGATTGTTCAGACCGTGGATCTCGACAGGGCATCTGTTGACACTGTTTATCTAGACTATGTATTTTGTCCAGAGGGGGGATCTAGGCAGGGCATCTGTTGACACGTGGTTCTAGTCTGTGTATTTTGTTCAGACGGTGGATCTGGACAGTGAATTCAATTAACACAGTGGTTCTAGACTGTATATTTTGTTCAGACGGTAGATATAGACAGTGAATTCAGTTGACACGATGAAACTAGACCATGTATTTTGTTCAGACTGTGGATCTTGACAGGGCATCTGTTGACCCGGTGGATCCAGACTGTCTATTTTGTTCAAACGGTAGATCTAGGCAGGGCATCTGTTGACACGTGGTTCTAGTCTGTATATTTTGTTCAGACGGTAGATCTAGGCAGGGCATCTGTTGACACGTGGTTCTAGTCTGTGTATTTTGTTCAGACGGTGGATCTAGACAGTGAATTCAGGTGACATAGTGGATCTAGACTATGTATTTTGTTCAGAGGGTGGATCTAGACAGTTGACACGTGGTTCTAAACTGTGTATTTTGTTCAAACGGTGGATCTGGACAGTGAATTAAATTAACACAGTGGTTCTAGACTGTCTATTTTGTTCAAACGGTGGATGTAGACAGTACATTCAGTTGACATGGTGGATCTAGACAGTCTATTTCGTTCAGACGGTAGATCTAGACAGTGAATTCAGTTGACACAGTGGATCTAGACTATGTATTTTGTTCATAGGGTGAGTCTTGACAGTTGACACGGTGGATCTAGACTGGGTATTTTGTTCAAACGGTAGATCTATACAGTGCATCTGTTGACCCGGTGGATCTAGACTGTACCCTTTGTTCTGATGCTGGATCTATACAGTCCATTCAGTTGGCACAATGAAACTAGACTGTGGATCTAGAAAGGGCATCTGTTGAGACGATGGATCTAGACTATGTATTTTGTTCAGAGGGTGGATCTAGACAGTTGACACGTGGTTCTAGATGGTGTATTTTGACTGTGCCTTTGTCCTGATGGTGGATCTATACAGTCCATTCAGTTGGCACACTGGCATGCTGATGATCTAGACGGTTAAATCTTAAATCAATATATGTAAGGATTTAAGTCGATATGGACTGACAGTAACGTAGGAAGTCAGGACGTGAACACGAGATCTCGGTTATTGATCGATATTTCATATTAAGTCATCGAAATGAAAGCCAGTGACAAACTAAAGATGTTCGGACAGTGCACGCTATCTATGCTTTCAGACCAACAGACATCCCCCTGATCAATGGGTTCCTCAAGGGTAAATGTGTGTCTGGGCAGATCGTGTAACTACCTCAACAAAATACATTAAACCCTCTTGAAGCAAAAATAAGTGAGAATAATATATATTCAATAATCTATAATATCACTCTGTGAGTTTTGGATATAGGACAATGGAGAAATCCGTTGTGAGCTTCGAAGGTTTCATGGAAACATCAACGATTTCCCGTTCTCGTTCACGTCTTTCTTAATAAAGGAATTATGAACATTTCATGGAAACATGAATGATTTCCCTTTCTCGTTCACGTCTTTCTTAATACTTATATAAAGGAATTATTTTCTCCATCAATGATAACTAGATATACACTACAGAGGGCGTTGAATATTATGAGATACTATAACTTTTTTTTCAAAATTTGCATTTGTCATTCTTGGCTGGCTCAAAGATGTTTTCTGGAAGGTCGTTGTTTAATCATGACTTCTGCCCTTGAACTAGCGGATGTCGGTAGGAGGAAACTCAACAGGGCTTTTGCTATCCAGGGGCATACGAAGAGATTCAGATACGATGAAACTCGTGTCAAAACGATTTTAGTTGATTTGTGAAGTCTTAAAGAACATCATTTTCACATTTCCGAATGTTACTGTGCGAGCTTGAGACCCATGTATCAATTAAAAAACCTGTTTCTATGTTATTTTAGACACAATAAAAAAATTGTCTCTATGGTTATTTTAGACACAATAAGAAACCTGTCTCCATGGTTATTTTAGACACAATAAGAAATTTGTCTCTATGGTTATTTTAGACACAATAAGAAACTTGTCGCCATGGTTATTTTAGACAAGAAGATTTTCCCTGTGCCCGTGTGTTTTAGTGTTCAAAAATATTAATATCTAACAAACCTCCATATCTGTATCTGTCATTATGCTAAGGGTTTTAGGGAATTGTTATCAGAAATTCTTACAACAAAACGTTATATCGAAGTCTGACGGATGGTTGAAAGATTCAACCCAGTAACATAGAGAGAGGGCGAGGAAAAACCTTGTCAAAAGAAAATTATAACTCCCTTGTATCATGTATCCATATAGTTCAGTCGCGTTCCGTTTCAGATAAAAAAATATAGGTCGCTGGTTTTCATAGCTCAGAAATATGCATAGTTCAAAAACAAGTGACAGTGTTCTGACAGCTGTGGCCGGGTTCATTAGCTTTCAGCCTCCGGATAGACCTCACAAATATCACTTGTTAGTGCAACTATTGCAGTGTTGCTCGAGTTAAGGATACGCTGTACCTCTAACATTAGAATCAATTTTACAAGAAAGATGTCTGTCGATAGGCTTAAAGATTCAATCCAACGATTAAAGAAATGACTCTTATTTATAATAATTAAACCCGAAAAAAATCTTATTTTTGCATTAAAGTAATGTTGGAATACATACCAAGGCTGTCAGCAAAATTGTCTTTTCAAGATAGCAGCAATAATCCAGATTTCTAAATCGTTAGACAAAGGATTCTCGTTAGAATATTTCCTAGACTAGCTCATGGTAAAGCGGTATCATCTCTCTGTCGTCTGCCTATTGAGGGCATCGTGTGCAGCCGGCATCCCTCCAATGAATAATGATAGAAGGACAGCACGCGAAGAGATAAAATGCACGCGCTGTCGTCTGCAACTGCCTTCACACATCTGAGATGAGTCATTCGGCCATTCACATCCAAAGAGAGAAACATTTTACTGAATGTATTAGTGAGAACTTAACTAGAAACGTATCAGCGTCGACCATCATGCTGCAAATTTTCGGCTAAGCAGACAATGGAAATTCGATGAAGAAAACGTCTAATTTCATATGCAGATCACGAGGCGTCATGACGAGCGGTCGCCATAGCAACCGATCTGGCAGAGCCCCCTTTGAGATTGGTCGAAGCAAGCAGTAGAAAGGATTTGGAGTGAGGTTTACCCAGATCGTGTTTGATTAGTGCTACATCCCAACGGTCAACTAAAACGTGTTGGAATATTCTACAACACACTTCATATTCTATCTACTCCAGCAAGTTCTAGAAATGCAATCAACATGACCAAGCATTACCCATTGCGACCACGATTCCTGCATATCTGAAATATACCAAAGCCTGATAACATAAACCCATTGAGCTAACGGGAACAATTAACATATGATAGCGACAAAGTGTACTAAAACTAATACTTTACCTTCAAAACACCAACTAACCACAATTTAACTTAAGTGTGTCTCCCTGTCACTGCAATTTAGCTTAAACGTGTCTCTTTGTGACAACAATTTAGCTTAAGCGTGTCTCCATCTTATATGTACCACAGTTTTGCTTAAGCGTGTCTTCATGTTACCACAATTTAGCTTAAGCGTGTCTTCATGTTACGGCAATTTAGCTTAAGCGTGTCTCCATCTTATATGTACCACAGTTTAGCTTATATGTGTCTTCGTGTTACCACAATTTGATTTTAAGAGGCGGTAGAAGTAAGATGATAATACGAAGACACACTTAAGCTGAATTGTGGTAACAAGGAGACGCTTAAGCTAAATTGTGGTAACAATGAGGAACGCGTAAGCTAAATTGTGGTAACAAGGAGACACACTTAAGCTAAATTATGGTAACATGGAGACCCGCTTAAGCTAAACGGTTTTCACAAAGAGACACGCTTTAGCTAAATTGTGGTAACATGAAGACGCTCTTAAGCTGAATTGTGGTAACAAGGAGACACGCTTAAGCTAAATTGTGGTAACAAGGAGACACACTTAAGCTAAATTGTGGTAACATGGAAACACGCCTAAGCTAAACTGGGGTACATATAAGATGGAGACACGCCGAAAACGTGTTCGAAAAGTAAACAAAATTTAATAACCGGGGCGACCATTCATTCATTCTAAGTCAAAGTTAGTTCAAACCAATACTTAATCGTACATTTTCGAGACTAGAAGCACTAAAAAGCTTCTAAATTATACGTCTTGAGAAGAATAGCCAATAATTTCTACATTCTGTTTTAACGTCAAAAATATTAACATTTTGGCAGGTCATGCCACTTTAATGGGAATGTGGTTAAACCATTGGAAAATCCTGATATCTGTTGCAGGGAGATTCTTAGATTTGTTAGTTTGGAAAACTATGGCCCATTTATAAGGAACATATTTCAACTATCACAGAAAAAGACACATTTTTGAATTGCACTTTATAAATTGACCATTGATTCTGTTATATATCATCAACAGACAAACACATTTTTTTCCACTGAACAAATATTTTATCAGTTTAGGCGTAATGACATTAACTTTTCTATATTTGCTAAAATGATAGTTTGTAGTGACGATAACGGATGTTTTACGGCCCGGGTAATTACACTGCTAAACCTCGTGGTACCGGGCAAGTAGATTACTATCACCACAATGCAGGAACAATTTGGAAATTTGCCAAATCTGTTTGGGGACTATATAATATTCCCCCGAAGACATTGCCCATCAAGAAATTTAAATATGCATGAGCTCACACGGTCAGCGACGGGAGCTGGCAACTCCTCGGTGTCGACCAGGACGAAGCGCTATGAAAACGGTCAATATAACGATGTACAATTCCACAGGCTATCCATAGTATGGGTGCTTAACACTGGCATCATCACAGGCGAGTTTGGGGAGTTGAAAATGTCCGATAACAATATCTGTTCGGAATCGACCACCATGTAAACTGTTAAGTGATGGACTACACCAAAATCCATGGTTTTAAGTTAGGTTTCCCAGCATATTGTATTGATTAAAGCAGACAGAAAGCCTTATTTGACCTAGAGCTGAAAGATATATTTCGTAACGTAAACTCAAAAATACATTTGGTATCTTTGTAAAGTGGGACGTACAGATCAAGATCATGTGGATAGTGTCAACCTATTTCATAGAAAACGCTGAAAATGCCGTTTCCAATTTCGTGTGTGTTTTCTGACAGTTAGTATATGCATGCACTAAGTGGGGTTTAGTGGTCATGAAAACAATATTTTCTCAGAAACGGTTTACTTGGTTAGAAAACGTAAACTGCTTTAAATGTTGATAAAGGATCGTATCGGTTGTCTGTCTTTGAACATACACTTTAAATATAAGAAATATTTGAAACTCTCTTTAAACGTGGGTTCCATACTAATGATAAAAAATTAAGACATCACCACGTAGTAAGTTGTTTTTTAATAACACGAGCTTTCGACACCTGTGCCGGTGTCTTCGTCAAGTGCAACACAGGTGTCGAAAGCTCGTGTTGTTAAAAAACAACTGCGTGGTGATATCTTGGAGTACGAATGTCAAATGTTTTTTCTGCGGGTAGAACGTATAACGTCTCAAGAGAGACAACAAGACGTTAAAAATCGGCAAACACTCTGGTTTATATAAGATCCTATAAATAAAAGTATCTCAAAGACTCTTGTTTCGTTATTGGTCCATAAAGATAGACGCACAGCTAAGATACACATTTCAAGATACTATTTTCTACTACTCAACTACTTAAGATTCTTTTCGACATGTTTTACAAAAAAGAAACCCTCCCTCTCCATCATTTGTATTTTTAAACAAAATTTTTATGTGAATATTCGGTGCTATTTTTTGCCTTGTTGAATGCATCGATATTTCATCCCTCGATGATGTATCAACAGGACAAAAAAAATATTTTTTTTGACAAGAAGCAATGGTGAAAAAATAAAGTAGCTTTACTGAGGTTAAAATATCCATTTCTTTACATTGCCCGAAGCGCACTATTTCTTGGGATATTCTAAACGCCCATGGTTTATTTAACAGCCTGCTCGTTGATCACGTGACCGATAATGGCCGGTTTGTCTGACATCACGCGATTGGTGGACTGTTGAAAAGATGGAAGGAGGACGCCTTGTTAATCTCCTTTAAGATGGATTAGGCCTAACACGGGCAGGTTGACGTGAACAAAACGGTTGGGCCATTATAAATTCCGGACTGTATTATTATCCGACATTGATAGATCTAGGAGAAATTAATAACCTTCATTAGTACTGAGTCCGACTCCGCTTCTCGCTTAGTTTATAATTTTGTTCACCTTATTAACTGCACTTTGCTCTCCCTGTGATTAGATATGGCCAGTTAGAAATGTGTCTTCCATCTAAATGCAGAAAACATTAAGCGGGCTTCATAGGAACACAGCATGTTACAATTGGGTAAAGCTCGGCTAATTATAAATGCAAACCCAAAAATCTTCAGAAAATTCATTTACCAGTAAAGTAGCTAAAGGGATAAACATCTGTAATTGCATATATAAAAATATTCCTTAATCTGTCCGAACTTATAATACAGACGCTCATAGCAGATGCTTTTTATAATAAGATCATCAAGAACGTTTGCGTTTTGTTCATTTTTTTCCGGAATAATCTTCTGATCATTAAAATGAACTGTTACATATTCTATTCATATTTCAAGAAATTATAAAATACCGGCATAAGACAATCCTTATTGTTTACATTCATTAAGTAGAAAGCGACCTGAATTGGTTGATTGATTGATTGATTGTTTGGTGTTTTACGCCACGCTCAAGATTATTTCGCTTATATGGCGGCGTTGCAAGTTTTATTGTGGGAGGAAACCGGGCTCAGTGCCCGGAGGAAAGCCTCGACCTTACGGTGGTAAATGGATACCATCCCACTTAGGTCGTACAAGTGAAAACTCAGTCAGAAAATTTTCCAATTTTTTCTTGGACTGAGTGGGATTTGAACCCGCGATCCATTGGTGCAAGGTTGTTCGGATTGAGGTTCAACGCTCTACCTACTGAGCCCCTGAGGCCCCGACCTGAAATGGAAAATGCAAAGGTGTATGTGGTTGGCTTCATATGGATTTAGATAACCCTTGTGACCATAGCTATCAAAACACACAAACTGTTTTCAATGAAGCGCAAGACGTAATTTGCAGAAAGAGATGGACGTGATATTTATTGGGGTTAATCTCTATTGAAGGCTTCTCAGTCAGTTTATGTTGATTCTCACTTCGTTACGATTTGTAACTCTTTAGAAGGTTATCATGTAAGAGGGAAACGCCATCTATTCGACATTCCTATAGAAATAATTGAGCTTTCAAAGTTGGCTAGAACGGATTTGAACACTAAGGAGCGTGTCACTTTGTGTCGAGCACGCGCATCTCTTAGCAACCGATAAGGACGTGTCAAGAACCAAAACCGGAACAGCGAAATGGAGACATCCGGGCTGTGAATTAGGGTAGAAAACTTGAGCACAAGATGGCGGACGCTGGTTTAGTTGATCTCTCGTGACGAATCCAATGGGATGTAAAAGCCTATTAGGTCAGATTAAATTCTATTTCCGTTGAACAAAATTAAAACCATGACACTTTGTGTTTGAGAAGTGAATGATTGACCGGCTTAGTAACGCCCCCTGGCGGTGGTTCCCATGACGACCAATTTCTCTGTAGATGTTTAGGCCATTTCCAAAGCGACAGGTTCAGCTAACATTTGCTGACGTTAATGATTTTGTCGTACTGTGATCGAGATATCAGAGGGTAGGGGAAAACTTCGGCCAATATCAGAAAACACGAATCGACGAGAAAGGTTTACACAAAGTTCACATAGAGCCGTCCCTATGCCAAGTTCAGTTTTTAGGGTTAATTGATTAAAGCCTCATGGGATGGAATTTGACATTGGAGTGCACTTCCGCTAATGAATCAGACAAGTGCTTCGACTTGTTTTGCTTTACCCTATGGACTTCCTATAACCCTAACAATATGGATTGAGTTGCGTGCATATGGTAATCTCCTGAAACACATCCTGGTACAAACGGTCTATCCTCCAACATACCGTCGATTACTACGGGGAAACGTCTCACGTACTGTCGGTCACTACGGGGAAACGTCTTCCATACTGTCATGTCACTACGGGGAAACGTCTCCCATACTGTCGGTCACTACGTGGAAACGTCTCACATACTGTCGGTCACTACGGGGAAACGTCTCACATACTGTCGGTCACTACGGGAAAACGTCCCACATACTGTCGGTCATTACGGGGAAACGTCTTCCATATTGTCGATCACTACGGAGAACGTCTCACATACTGTGGGTCACTACGGGAAAACGTCTCACATAATGTGGGTCACTACGGGAAAACGTCTCACATAATGTGGGTCACTACGGGAAAACATGACATCTTGTAACAGTCCTGCTCATAGAGGGCGACACGGCTATGGTTTCATATTCAATGTTTTATAGTTTTAAAAACAGTTTAAATGTTATAATTCAAAAATAGAGTAAGATTTTTTACCAGTGATGTAGCCGACAAACAGTTGAGTCTAGGAGAAAGCTACAACCTATATAACGCCTAATTGTCATGGATCATTAACAAATCTTACCCGTAAAGATAAATGGCTTTAATTGACCATACTAGTTATTCTCTCTCAACAAATTATGACCATTATCCTTTATAGTTTGTAGAATCACTAAATGATTGTAATTAGAGATGGTTTCTATCTGCCTGATATAATGATAACAGAAATATGAAAGAAATATAGAAATTGGCTCATCGCTTTGCGCATGTTCCCCGCTCTCCTCTCTCTACCTTATAAGGATCAAGCACATGAATATATCTAGATAAGGCAACCAAACTTAGAAAGTAATTTTTGGCTGCGCTCCGCCTATAGTCTTATTAACTATGTATTTCATGTACCAATAAGCTGTATGCTTACGGTTAATAAACTTACTTACTTACATGTCAGCTGTTGTCTTAACCTACACCAGTTCAGCGTTTGTGAAATCATGTACATAAATTAAAACCCTGAAATAACTTTAGATTTAATATGTAGATAGTAAACAGTGCCTACATTACGGCACTTGTGTGCATGCTCAGGTTTGAAGTTTGTTTACATTGCGGGTACTTGAAAAATCTAATAATTTCAAATTAAAAATACTAAATGACGTTAAAACTTTCAATTTCTGGTAAAAATAGAAAGTTCCTAACTTCTTCTGTCTGGGAAAAATACAGAAAACCGTCCACTGTTTGTAATGTAAACAGTATTCTGGATTTTCGCGGCAAGTGTGCCTTTAACTGGGAAGATGACCTTATGAAAATAAATCACTACCTCTCATGATAAAGGGAACAGGTTTGGTTTTAAAATATTTTTCTCGCTATAATAGAGTTTATATATTTTAGCGACATACCCTCATTTCAACATAAATTGTTAGTTTTCAGTAAACGTTAAGTTCAATTTTGATCCAAAAAGTTGAAGTTGACGCCACTTTATGATGTAAGATGGGTTTTTAATGAACTTCAAATGCATGTTTTCTTTCAAAGTCTGAGTTTACGAAAAGAATCGGAACTAAGGTAGCCCTAACAGAAGTCTTAACAACAAGCGACAATATGGCAATGGACCCTTGTTTTTAGCAACAATACTCCAGATATTGAGTTGACCAATCAACGATCTCCATATGTTCAACAAAGGTTGTTTCTGTAAAACCAAAAATGTTTTCTACGTTCTGATAACAGACTTCTGCATGTGTCTCCATGAAATACGCAGGCATTTTATATTTTACTCGGAAAATTCACAGAAAAGTCTGATTTTAAATTAGGCGTTTGTACGATTGTTTTTGGAAGTGCAATGAGACTAGGTTAGGTGGGTGGAGATTGGAAAGTTTGGTGTCCGTTTGTCTGTTTAAGTGGCATGAGCTGCCAGAATGTCGATATTTTGACGTAAAAACAGAATGTTGAAATTATCGGCTATTTTTCTCAAGACGTATATATAATTCAGAGGCTTTTTAGTGCTTCTAGTCTCGAGAATGTACGATAAAGTATTGTTTTGAACTAACTTTGGCTTAGAATGAATGAATGGTTGTCCCGGTTATTTAAATTTTGTTTACGTTTCTAACACTATTCCGGTTCGTATAGGCCACATACTGTACGGATTTTCCTCATTGCAACGCTAATCATTTATTTTTTCGATGGTCGTGGCGATCAGAAATTATAAAAAAGTGTTAATTTTGGCCATATTAATATTTTGGTTAATATTGAGATTACACCATGACTATGTTAAGTTATTCAGTGGATCAAAAAAATTCGATACCTTCTGGATAAAGTTCGACCTTCTTATTAAAAGGTGATTGGCAAACTCCTTTAACGGAAAGGGAATCTGAAAGTTCCACATTCGCAACAAGGACTGTTGCAGTACAAAGTTATACCCTTGGTAGGCATATTTCACCAGTCACTTTTCAAAGACCTGTTAGCCAAATCATATCCGTTTTACAAGGTTTCATTGATGACGTCATCGTTTTCAGTAAGACTTGGGAAGACCACCTTGTCAGGATGATCCAACTCTTCGAGAGACTCAGTGATGCCAAAATCACTAAGAAATTTGCCACATGTAAATTTGGATGTGCCATCGTCATTTATCTCTGATTTGTCGTCGGTAAGGGTCAGACTTATTATCAACTTAGAAGGAACTGTAGGTTACAAAGACCATTAAAAGACGATGACAGTATTATCAGCTGAGAAGGAACTGTAGGTTACAAAGACCATTAAAAGACGATGACAGTATTATCAACTTAGAAGGAACTGTAGGTTACAAAGACCATTAAAAGACGATGACAGTATTATCAGCTGAGAAGGAACTGTAGGTTACAAAGACCACTAAAAGACGGTGACAGTATTATCAGCTGAGATGGAACTGTAGGTTACAAAGACCATTAAAAGACGATGACAGTATTATCAGCTGAGATGGAACTGTAGGTTACAAAGACCACTAAAAGACGATGGCAGTATTATCAGCTGAGAAGGAACTGTAGGTTACAAAGACCATTAAAAGACGATGGCAGTATTATCAGCTGAGATGGAACTGTAGGTTACAAAGACCACTAAAAGACGGTGACAGTATTATCAGCTGAGATGGAACTGTAGGTTACAAAGACCATTAAAAGACGATGACAGTATTATCAGCTGAGAAGGAACTGTAGGTTACAAAGACCACTAAAAGACGATGACAGTATTATCAGCTGAGAAGGAACTGTAGGTTACAAAGACCATTAAAAGACGATGACAGTATTATCAGCTGAGATGGAACTGTAGGTTACAAAGACCACTAAAACACGATGGCAGTATTATCAGCTGAGAAGGAACTGTAGGTTACAAAGACCACTAAAAGACGATGACAGTATTATCAGCTGAGATGGAACTGTAGGTCACACAGACCACTAAAAGACGATGACAGTATTATCAGCTGAGATGGAACTGTAGGTTACAAAGACAACTAAAAGACGATGACAGTATTATCAGCTGAGATGGAACTGTAGGTCACACAGACCACTAAAAGACGATGACAGTATTATCAGCTGTGATGGAACTGTAGGTCACAAAGACCACTAAAAGACGACGACAGTATTATCAGCTGAGATGGAACTGTAGGTTACAAAGACCACTAAAAGACGATGACAGTATTATCAGCTGAGAAAGATGTAGGTTACAAAGACCACTAAAAGACGATGATAGTATTATTAGCTGAGAAGGAACTGTAGGTTACAAAGATCACTAAAAGACGATGACAGTAGTATCAGCGGAGATGGAACTGTAGGTTACAAAGACCACTAAAAGACGATGACAGTATTATCAGCTGAGATGAAACTTTAGGTTACAAAGACCACTAAACACGATGACAGTATTATCAGCTGAGAAGGAACTGTAGTTTACAAAGACCACTAAAACACGATTACAGTATTATCAGCTGAGAAGGAACTTTAGGTTAAAAAGACCACTAAAAGCCGATGACAGTATTATCCGCTGAGATGGAACTGTAGGTCACACAGACCACTAAAAGACGATGACAGTATTATCAGCTGAGATGGAACTGTAGGTTACAAAGACCGCTAAAAGACGATGACAGTATTATCAGCTGAGATGGAACTGTAGGTTACAAAGACCACTAAAAGACGATGCCAGTTTTATCAGCTGAGATGGAACTGTATGTTACAAAGACCACTAAAAGACGATGACAGTATTATCAGCTGAGATGGAACTGTATGTTACAAAGACCACTAAAAGACGATGACAGTATTATCAGCTGAGATGGAACTGTATGTTACAAAGACCACTAAAAGACGATGACAGTATTATCAGCTGAGATGGAACTGTAGGTTACAAAGACCACTAAAAGACGATGACAGTTTTATCAGCTGAGAAGGAACTGTAGGTTACAAAGACCACTTAAAACGATGACAGTTGTATCAGCTGTCATGGAACTGTAGGTTACAAAGACCACCAAAAGACGATGACAGTATTATCAACTGAGAAGAAACTGTAGGTTACAAGGACCACCAAAAGACGATGACAGTAGTATCAGCTGAGATGGAAATGTACGATATAAAGACCACTAAAAACGATGACAGTTGTATCAGCTGTTATGGAACTGTAGGTTACAAAGACCACTAAAAGACGGTGACAGTATTATCAGCTGAGAAGGAACTGTAGGCTACAAAGACCACTAAAAGACGATGACAGTATTATCAGCTGAGATGGAACTTTAGGTTACAAAGACCACTAAAAGACGATGACAGTATTATCAGCTGAGAAGGAACTGTGGTTACAAAGACCACTAAAAGACGATGACAGTATTATCAGCTGAGAAGGAACTGTAGGTCACACAGACCACTAAAACACGATGACAGTATTATCAGCTGAGATGGAACTGTAGGTTACAAAGACCACTAAAAGACGATGACAGTATTATCAGCTGAGATGGAACTGTAGGTTACAAGGACCAATAAAAGACGATGACAGTATTATCAGCTGAGAAGGAACTGTGTAGGTTAGAAAGACCACTAAAAGATGATGACAGTATTATCAGCTGAGAAAGAACTGTAGGTTACAAAGACCACTAAAAGACAATGACAGTATTATCAGCTGAGAAGGAACTGTAGGTTACAAACACCACTAAAAGACGATGGCAGTATTATCAGCTGAGATGGAACTGTAGGTTACAAAGACCACTAAAAGACCATGACAGTATTATCAGCTGAGATGGAGCTAAATGTTACAAAGACCACTAAAAGACGATGACAGTATTATCAGCTGAGATGGGACTGTAGGTTACAAATACCACTAAAAGACGATGACAGTATTATCAGCTGAGAAGGAACTGTAGGTTACAAAGACCACTAAAAGACGATGACAGTATTATCAGTTAAGAAGGAACTGTAGGTTACAAAGACCACTAAAAGACCATCACAGTATTATCAGCTGAGAAGGAACTGTAGGCTACAAAGACCACTAAAAGACCATCACAGTATTATCAGCTGAGAAGGAACTGTAGGTTACAAAGACCACTAAAAGACGATGACAGTATTATCAGCTGAGAAGGAACTGTAGGCTACAAAGACCACTAAAAGACGATGACAGTATTATCAGCTGAGATGGAACTTTAGGTTACAAAGACCACTAAAAGACGATGACAGTATTATCAGCTGAGAAGGAACTGTGGTTACAAAGACAACTAAAAGACGATGACAGTATTATCAGCTGAGATGGTACTGTAGGTTACAAAGACCATTAAAGGACGATGACAGTATTATCAGCTGAGGTGAAATTGTAGGTTACAAAGACCACTAAAAGACGATGACAGTATTATCAGCTGAGAAGGAACTGTGGTTACAAAGACCACTAAAAGACGATGACAGTATTATCAGCTGAGAAGGAACTGTAGGTCACACAGACCACTAAAACACGATGACAGTATTATCAGCTGAGATGGAACTGTAGGTTACAAGGACCACTTAAAGACGATGACAGTATTATCAGCTGAGATGGAACTGTATGTTACAAAGACCACTAAAAGACGATGACAGTATTATCAGCTGAGAAGGAACTGTAGGCTACAAAGACCACTAAAAGACGATGACAGTATTATCAGCTGAAATGGAACTTTAGGTTACAAAGACCACTAAAAGACGATGACAGTATTATCAGCTGAGAAGGAACTGTAGGTTACAAAGACCACTAAAAGACCATCACAGTATTATTAGCTGAGAAGGAACTGTAGGTTACAAAGACCACTAAAAGACCATCACAGTATTATCAGCTGAGAAGGAACTGTAGGTTACAAAGACCACTAAAAGACTATGACAGTATTATCAGCTGAGAAGGAACTGTAGGTTACAAAGACCACTAAAAGACGATGACAGTATTATCAGCTGAGAAGGAACTGTGGTTACAAAGACCACTAAAAGGCGATGACAGTATTATCAGCTGAGAAGAACTATAGGTTACGAACACCACTAAAAGACGATGACAATATTATCAGCTGAGATAGAACTATAGGTTACAAAGACCACTAAAAGACGATGACAGTATTATCAACTGAGATGGAACTTTAGGTTACAAAGACCTCTAAAAGACGATGACAGTATTATCAGCTGAGAAGGAACTGTGGTTACAAAGACCACTAAAAGGCGATGACAGTATTATCAGCTGAGATGGAACTTTAGGTTACAAAGACCACTAAAAGACGATGACAGTATTATCAGCTGAGAAGGAACTGTGGTTACAAAGACAACTAAAAGACGATGACAGTATTATCAGCTGAGAAGAACTATAGGTTACGAACACCACTAAAAGACGATGACAATATTATCAGCTGAGATAGAACTATAGGTTACAAAGACCACTAAAACACGATGACAGTATTATCAACTGAGACGAAACTGTAGGTTACAAAGACAACTAAAAGACGATGACAGTATTATCAGCTGAGAAGGAACTGTGGTTACAAAGACCACTAAAAGACTATGACAGTATTATCAGCTGTGGAGGAACCGTTACAAAGACCACTAAAAGACGGTGACAGTATCATCAGCTGAGAAGGAACTGTAGGTTACAAAGACCACTAAAAGACGATGACAGTATTATCAGCTGAGAAGGAACTGTAGGACACACAGACCACTAAAACACGATGACAGTATTATCAGCTGAGATGGAACTGTAGGTTACAAAGACCGCTAAAAGACGATGACAGTATTATCAGCTGAGAAGGAACTGTAGGTTACAAAGACCACTAAAAGACGATGACAGTATTATCAGCTGAGAAAGAACTGTAGGTTACAAAGACCACTAAAAGACAATGACAGTATTATCAGCTGAGATGGAACTGTAGGTTACAAAGACCGCTAAAAGACGATGGCAGTATTATCAGCTGAGATGGAACTGTAGGTTACAAAGACCACTAAAAGACGATGACAGTATTATCAGCTGAGATGGGACTGTAGGTTAGAAAGACCACTAAAAGACGATGACAGTATTATGAGTTAAGAAGGAACTGTAGGTTACAAAGACCACTAAAAGACGATGACAGTATTATCAGCTGAGAAGGGACTGTAGGTTACAAATACCACTAAAAGACGATGACAGTATTATCAGCTGAGAAGGAACTGTAGGTTAGAAAGACCACTAAATGACGATGGCAGTATTATCAGTTAAGAAGGAACTGTAGGTTACAAAGACCACTAAAAGACCATCACAGTATTATCAGCTGAGAAGGAACTGTAGGCTACAAAGAACACTAAAAGACCATCACAGTATTATCAGCTGAGAAGGAACTGTAGGTTACAAAGACCACTAAAAGACGATGACAGTATTATCAGCTGAGATGGAACTGTAGGTTACAAAGACCCTTTAAAGACGATGACAGTATTATCAGCTGAGAAGGAACTGTAGGTTACAAAGACAACTAAAAGACGATGACAGTATTATCAGCTGAGATGGTACTGTAGGTTACAAAGACCATTAAAGAACGATGACAGTATTATCAGCTGAGGTGAAATTGTAGGTTACAAAGACCACTAAAAGACGATGACAGTATTATCAGCTGAGAAGTAACTGTAGGTTACAAAGACCACTAAAAGACGATGACGGTATTATCAGCTGAGAAGGGACTGTAGGTTACAAAGACCCCTTAAAGACGATGACAGTATTGTCAGCTGAGATGGAACTGTAGGTTACAAAGACCACTAAAAGACGATGACAGTATTATCAGCTGAGAAGGGACTGTAGGTTACAAAGACCACTAAAACATGATGGCAGCATTATCAGCTGAGATGGAACTGTGGGTTACAAAGACCACTAAAAGACTATGACAGTATTATCAGCTGAGATGTAACTGTGGGTTACAAAGACCACTAAAAGACGATGACAGTATTATCAGCTGAAAAGGAACTGTGGGTTACATAAAACACTAAAAGACGATGACAGTATTATTAGCTGTGAAGGAACTGTAGGTTACAAGGACCGCTAAAAGACGATGACAGTATTATCAGCTGAGATGAAACTTTAGGTTACAAAGACCACTAAAAGACGATGACAGTATTATCAGCTGAGATGGAACTGTAGGTTACAAAGACCACTAAAAGACGATGACAGTATTATCAGCTGTGATGGAACTGTAGGTTACAAAGACCACTAAAAGACGATGACAGTATTATCAGCTGAGATGGAACTGTAGGTTACAAAGACCACTAAAAGACGATGACAGTATTATTAGCTGAGATGGAACTATAGGTTACAAAGACCACTAAAAGACGACGACAGTACTATCAGCTGAGATGGAGCTGTAGGTTACAAAGACCACTAAAAGACGATGACAGTATTATCAGCTGAGATGGAACTGTAGGTTACAAAGACCACTAAAAGACGATGACAGTAATATCAGCTGAGATGGAACTGTAGGTCACAAAGACCACTAAAAGACGATGACAGTATTATCAGCTGAGATGGAACTGTAGGTTACAAAGACCACTAAAAGACGATGACAGTATTATCAGCTTAGATGGAGCTGTAGGTCACAAAGACCACTAAAAGACGATGACAGTATTATCAGCTGAGATGGAACTGTAGGTTACAAAGACCACTAAAAGACGATGACAGTACTATCAGCAGAGATGGAACTGTAGGTCACAAAGACCCCTAAAAGACGATGACAGTATTATCAGCTGAGATGGAACTGTAGGTTACAAAGACCACTAAAAGACGATGACAGTATTATCCGCTGAGATGGAACTGTAGGTTACACAGACCACTAAAAGACGATGACAGTATTATCAGCTGAGAAGTAACTGTAGGTTACAAAGACCACTAAAAGACGATGACAGTATTATCAGCTGAGAAGGGACTGTAGGTTACAAAGACCACTAGAAGACGATGACTGTATTATCAGCTGGGAAGGAACTGTAGGTTACAAAGACCACTAAAAGACGATGACAGTATTATCAGCTGAGAAAGAACTGTAGCTTTAATACAAACACCACTAAAAGACGATGACAGTATTATCAGTTGAGAAGGAACTGTTGGCTACAAAGACCACTAAAAGACGATGACAGTATTATCAGCTGAGATGGAACTGTAGGTTACAAAGACCACTAAAAGACGATCACAGTATTATCAGCTGAGAAGGAACCGTAGGCTACAAAGACCACTAAAAGACGATCACAGTATTATTAGCTGAGAAGGAACCTTAGGCTACAAAGACCACTAAAAGACGATGACAGTATTATCAACTGAGAAGGAACTGTAGGTTACAAAGACCACTAAAAGACTATGACAGTATTATCAGCTGGGAAGGAACTATAGGGTACAAAGACCACTAAATGACGATGACAGTATTATCAGCTGAAATGGTCTGTAGGTAACATAGAACACTAAGGCTCTCACTATATTAGGTTGTCTGTTAGATGTTGAATACAAACCCACTGTTCACCAATGCATCAAAATCTGTGTCGTTTCATTCGGCATCTAACAATGGTTCTGTTTTTCGATCTGCGGCTATATCGATCGTGTTGAAACATCTTGAAGAAAGCCATATGCTCCCCCAGACATTGGAAATCACACTGTTTAAAGGGGCATGCTGCAGAAAACATTTAACAAAGTCTCACCTTTATCGGTAAATATTGAGATAATAAGTTGCCTTAAATTGAAAAGACAATTGTGATAGGCCTATCATAGATATCATAGTAGGCCTATCACTCTATAGCCCTATATAAATTGTGAAATAAATACAAAGAATGCACTTCTATCCTTTTCAAAGTTCCCCTTTTCACAGAATTTAAATCTTGCTTATTAAAATCTGACGAAAGGATTGAGAGTTGATAAGGAAATTGTATTGTAGTAAACCTGTTATATGTTCAATAACTTGATCAGGCCTTATGACCTATAAAATTACCTAGTTTTGGTGAACTTGAAAAAGCGATTGTATCACGATGTTCTATTGACAGTTCTCCACCGTTCAACCATAATGTGGGACTTTCTTCAAGACGGCTAGAGTAAAAATATTTCTTAAATCATTTCATCAGCTAAAATCAATGAGTCCAGAAATTGAGAAAGTTAATATCCAAGTTTTAAGAAGATCTATTTACACCTAACACGGCCTCTTTACGTTGTATCAGAAGTCTATGAACGTTCATAGACTTCTGGTTGTATGTATAAAGACCGTCTTCCATAATAACAGGATAAAATTTGAGCCAAAGAATTCATCAAATTTCACCTGAGACTTGTTAACTATGAAATGCTGAGAATGTTTGAGCGTGATCTGTAACTTATTATACTGTCTGGCCACCTGGTTCAAGTCACTTTAAAGTAACTCTCCTATATGCGGGGTTTGTGGACAACGCTGCACTATCGAACTACAGTAACTCTCCTATATATGCCCGGTTTTCGGAGAACTCCAAAATCGAACTTCGATGACTCTTCTATCTGCCGGGTTTGTGAACAGCGCTACACACCCATACCTCAACAAAAATGAGGTCAAGTGGCACTTCTATGGACTGGTGAAATTATTACACTCATAAGATGTCCATATTTTCTCATTAAATTTTCGTTTCAAATTTTGTTTCATTTTGGTTGCCATGGTTGCGGCGTACATCATTAAGTTGTAAAATGAAGCTGAAATTCGATGTATACATTTCTAGCAAAATTAACTAAATGTTTTTAATTCAAGAGACGTGATCAACAGCTACGTTACTTTGGAGTTTTACGTAACACATTCCTGAGAAAAATAGTCAGATTTACTGCCTTTACTTTCACGCAGCGTTAACGAGAAACAATTATTCTGGAGAATTCAACAATGATTGTATTTCTATTTTTTTTTTAAATAGTCTCCAAGAAGGTTGTAGTAAAAGAACGAGATCAGGGGTATATTTCAAATCCATTTAATGGGATATTTGCACCCAATAACCGCCTATTGTCCCCTCACTTACAGGCAGCGCTGGTGATTTACGGAAGTCTTCCACAACCCTGTAAAACCGTATCATTCCCCATGATGTAGGGTCTGCAGTTCGTCAAGATAGATGATCGATACGCCGTCAGATTGGTGAAAACTACATCGACCCATTCCCTGTAAGTGAACCAAGCGCTGTAGAATTTGAGGGTTGATGAACGGTGTGGGTTTATTCAACCTCCAGCAGACAGCCACACATGGATTTTAGGACTTCTATTTAGTGATCATTGAGTTCTACAGTCTGCTCTCAACTGATCGAAATCTTCTCAAAATGCATCACTTTCAGAATGATTGAATTATGTCTAGGTTCCGTTCTAATAAGAAAACAAACTATTTCAAGTAGGCTACTGTTTAGTTCTCTTTGACTTCTACCCAAATGTTCTTCTTCGTTTTATCCACTGACCCTGTATGATGTTAGATCCTAAAATGTCCTTCTTTGTTTATCCACAGACCTTGTTTGATGTTAGATCCTAAAATGTCCTTCTTTTCTTGTCAAATCTAAAGGATTACTTCCACAGGGGATGTAAAACAGAATAATTACCATTTTATTATGATGAAAATATTTTAGGCCAACGCCTAAGTTGTTAATATATTTATGATCACTAAAACACACGGGCACTTTATCAGAAAGTACAAAAAAATTAGAGTGGGATTCGAACACGCGACCCATTGGTGGAAGGCTGTTTGGATTGAACGGATAATATTGGAGTTTGCATTTTGGGAATTTTGTTCTATATAAATTCTGCCTACAAGATTGGTTTTAACGGAGAGCTCTTATTTTGTACTTCATTGTAATTTTTTTTGGACTGAGTGGGATTCGAACCCGCGACCCATTAACCAGTGGTTTCTACTGTTAGCTGTGTCCATTATCAAGACCCGTCAGTCTCGTTGTTTGCATTTTGATCATCATGAACCGCCAAAATTCATAATGCTTCTATCAAGACTTGCCAGTCTCGTTGTTTGCACTTTGATCATCATGGGCCACCAAAATTCATAATGCTTTTTATCAAGATCCGTCAGTCTCGTTGTTTGCACTTTGATCATCATGAACCGCCAAAATTCATAATGCTTTTTTTCCAAAATTCTGATTAATAACAAAAATCCCACCAAGAGCTAAACGATTGACGTTGAGAAAAATAAGTATTGTTAAATTCAGTAGCCTGTCAGAACCGAGGACGTCTGCTAAAAACGGACACAATTCAAATGTGGAAGTTTTTAGGGCGACTTTTGCTGCTTATAAAAACTACCTTAACGTACATCTTGAAGATTGGTATCAACGGATAGCTCTTACTTTGTACTTTCTGATAAAAATAACGTAAAATATTCTAATTTTTTCAACGAAACTTTCAGTATTTGGCCGCTCATGCCCCTTTAAGTTATAATAAGAACATCATAATAACACCTCAGTCGTTGACCTAAAATATTTTCATCATAATAAAATGGTAATTATTCTGTTTGACATCCCGTGTAGAAGAAATCCTATATATTTGACAAGAAAAGAAGAACATTTTAGGATTTAACATCAAACAGGGTCTGTGGATAAAACGAAGAAGGACATTTTAGGATCTAACATTAAACAGGGTCTGTGGATAAAACAAAGAAGGACATTTTAGGATCTAACATCAAACAGGGTCTGTGGATAAAACGAAGAAGGACATTTTAGGACCTAACATCAAACAGGGTCTGTGGATAAAACAAAGAAGGACATTTTAGGATCTAACATCAAACATGGTCTGTGGATAAAACAAAGAAGGACATTTTAGGACCTAGCATCAAACAGGGTCTGTGGATAAAACAAAGAAGGACATTTTAGGACCTAACATTAAACAGGGTCAGTGGATAAAACAAAGAAGGACATTTTAGGATCTAACATCAAACGTGGTCTGTGGATAAAATAAAGAAGGACATTTTAGGATCTAACATCAAACAGGGTCTGTGGATAAAACAAAGAAGGACATTTTAGAACCTAACATTAAACAGGGTCTGTGGATAAAACAAAGAAGGACATTTTAGGATCTAACATCAAACATGGTCTGTGGATAAAACAAAGAAGGACATTTTAGGATCTAACATCAAACATGGTCTGTGGATAAAACAAAGAAGGACATTTTAGGATCTAACATCAAACATGGTCTGTGGATAAAACAAAGAAGGACATTTTAGGATCTAACATTAAACATGGTCTGTGGATAAAACAAAGAAGGACATTTTAGGATCTAACATCAAACAGGGTCTGTGGATAAAACAAAGAAGGACATTTTAGGATTTAACATCAAACAGGGTCTGTGGATAAAACAAAGAAGGACATTTTAGGATCTAACATCAAACATGGTCTGTGGATAAAACAAAGAAGGACATTTTAGGATCTAACATCAAACGTGGTCTGTGGATAAAACGAAGAAGGACATTTTAGGACCTAGCATCAAACAGGGTCTGTGGATAAAACAAAGAAGGACATTTTAGGATCTAACATCAAACAGGGTCTGTGGATAAAACAAAGAAGGACATTTTAGGATCTAACATCAAACATGGTCTGTGGATAAAACAAAGAAGGACATTTTAGGATCTAACATCAAACATGGTCTGTGGATAAAACAAAGAAGGACATTTTAGGATTTAACATCAAACAGGATCGGGGGATAAAACAAAGAAGGACATTTTAAGATCTAACATCAAACAGGGTCTGTGGATAAAACAAAGAAGGACATTTTAGGATTTAACATCAAACAGGGTCTGTGGATAAAACAAAGAAGGACATTTTAGGATCTAACATCAAACAGGGTCTGTGGATAAAACAAAGAATGACATTTTAGGACCTAACATCAAACAGGGTCTGTGGATAAAACAAAGAAGGACATTGGGTTGAAGTCAACGAGAACTATACAGCAGCCTATTTGAAATAGTTCGTTTTCTTGTTAGAATGGAACCTAGACTTAATTCAATCATTCTGAAAGTGATGCATTTTGAGAAGATTTCGATCAGTTGAGAGCAGACTGTAGAACTCAATGATCACTAAATAGAAGTCCTAAAATCCCTGTGTGGCTGTCTGCTGGAGGTTGAATAAACCCACACCGTTCATCAACCCTCAAATTCTACAGCGCTTGGTTCACTCTGAAACTTCGGGGATTTACGTGCGTGAAATAGCCGACAGGTAGCGAGCGAAGATAGCCGAAGGGAGTTCCGAGTGGGCTTGGTTCAGTTACCGGGAATGGGTCGATGTAGTTTTCACCAATCTGACGGCGTATCGATCGTCTATCTTGACGAACTGCAGACCCTACATGATGGGGAATGATACGGTTTTACAAGGTTGTGGAAGACTTCCGTAAATCACCAGCTCTGCCTGTAGGTGAGGGGACAAAAGGCGGTTATTGGGTGCAAATCTCCCATTAAATGGATTTGAAATATACTCCTGATCTCGTTCTGCTATTGTAACCTTCTTGGAGACTATTTGAAAAAGTAAAAATAAAATCAGTGTTGAATTCTCCAGAATAATCGTTTTTCGTTAAAACTGCATGAAAGTAAAGGCAGTAAATCTGACTATTCTTCTCAGGAATGTGTTACGTAAAACGCCAAAGTAACGTAGCTGTTGGTCACGTCTTTTTAATTATACACATTTAGTTCTTAGTTTAATTAGTTAGTGTCTTTTAGAAAGTGAGTATAACAGTATTCTCGTTATTTTTTGGGATTACACTTTCTTGAAAAATGGCAGAAATTCGGTAAACCGGTAGAAGAATTTCTGCGATTTATCAAGAAAGTGTAATTCCAAAAAATTACCAGAATACATTTAGTTTTTTTTTTTTGCTAGAAATGTATACATCGAATTGCAGCTTCATTTTGCAACTTAATGATGTATGCCGCAACCATGGTAACCGAAATGAAACAAAATTTGAAACGAAAATTTAATATGGGCATCTTATGAATGCAATAATTTTGTATTTATTTTGTGTGGCTATAGACCGACAATGTGGGCCGATACATCACAAATCTTACAGAGGAGAAGGGACGATGATGTATTTATCTTGAGCGGGTACAGACAGACAGCGTGGGCGACCAGATCGCAGATCTTTACATCTTAACTTCAGTCTTTGGATATCAACATCGATTCGGGGCTCTTCGATTTTTGGAAAAGACTTCTTTGAATTATTGTTCTTCAAGTAACTCTCCTACACTGTAAAATGTAACCCGTACATTTTACGGTAGAATACTTTCTACCGTAAAAATAAGGATAGACCGTAAAATCAACTAGCCACATTCCTAATCAGTGAATGTGAAAAACATTATGAAATCAGCAGGCTAAGAAATACAGGACTTTAAATCGTCAACCCCAGCATGGATCTGTTAATGTAGATTTTCAAATGTTATGTACCCCCAACGAAATAGTAAAACTGACTACTTCTGCAAGTTGACAAACATATATTTATTTGAAAAAATTTGAAAAAATGCTGAAGAAAATTCTCACTTAGGGCAGGTATCTCAATCTACGCTTTCAAATACAGCTATGTTAAATTAACTATCTTAGCCTATAATGACAAATCTTTCTTATATTAAATCGCCTACGGCGGGATTCGAACCTCTAACCTCCCATACAGGAGCTGCGCAGAACTATATGCGCACTAGCCATAACCGTATCCTTTAACCACTACACTAACTTCGAATATGACAGGATGATGGCCACATTTCCATGCCTTACTAGCGCTTCGGTGTGCGCATGCGCACTTCCGTTTTTTCGCTCCCTTTGATCCGCAATGACGTATTTTGGACGAATCCTTCACGGAAACAACCGAGGAGATCAGATCACTTTAGCTCGGAAACGACAACTCTGTCTCAAAGTTATTTTACGGTACACGACCGTAAAGCTTCCACTGAAGTATAAAACAGCAATTTACGGTTAATTTTAAAATATTCTACTGTAGAATTGACGGTAAACGGTTACAGTGTATATGCCATCTCATAGTAATGGCGGCATTCGACTCAAATCAAATACCACGCGACCTCCATTCCACGCATATAGTTCATTGGGTATATCTTTTGGTTTGGCAGAAGTGTCGCTGCCATGTGGTCCGTCAATCGAATTCTCGCGAGATCTCCTTTAGACGTGGCTAAGATAGACTGAAACCTTTAGGACTAGGGTAACTTCTAATTTTAGATTGGTGGTCCGTACGATTCCAATGACGTCGTTACAATACAATATTACAGACTCACCAGTGGGATGTGATATTTGAAATGGAGAGAGTGACCGACGAGTGTGATGGCAACAGACTGTCAATACTACAGATATTAGAAGCCATTCTATTGTCAGCTTTACAAGTAGGTTAAATCAGAAGCCACAAGTCCAATTCCATCAATAGCCTTAGTCTTGACGGCTTCATTCAGATCTGGAAATTGGCGTGAACTTCCACCGATCTGACACAAATATCGATTTTCCACAACATCTTGACAAACTCCATGAGATGCAGCCCCCCTAAACAACGATACCGTGTAGGATAATAGGACTGTTAAGCAGGACTGGGGATGTAAATAGACTTTCGTAAACTACCGGTACCAGTTCAGTCAGTAAGTATGAACTCAATTGGGGGCCATTAGTTGAAATCTTATTTCCAAGATTTGGAAGATGGTCAGAAGAACTTTGTGGCGAGGCATTTTCGAAACGGATACATAGGCTTAACAATTACTCACTTTCAGATAAAAGACAATCGAACCACGATAACTCTCCTATATGCCGGGTTTGTGCAGAACGCTACACGCTACATAATCGAACCACGGTAACTCTCCTATATGCCGGGTTTGTGCAGAACGCTACACAATCAACCCACAGTAACTCTCCTATATGCCGGGTTTGTGCAGAACGCTACACGCTACATAATCGAACCACAGTAACTCTCCTATATGCCGGGTTTGTGGACAACGCTACACAATCGAACCACGGTAACTCTCCTATATGCCGGGTTTGTGCAGAACGCTACACAATCGAACCACAGTAACTCTCCTATATGCCGGGTTTGTGGACAACGCTACACAATCGAACCACGATAACTCTCCTATATGCCGGGTTTGTGCAGAACGCTACACAATCGAACCACAGTAACTCTCCTATATGCCGGGTTTGTGGACAACGCTACACAATCGAACCACGATAACTCTCCTATATGCCGGGTTTGTGCAGAACGCTACACTATCGAACCACAGTAACTATCCTATATGCCGGGTTTGTGGACAACGCTACACAATCGAACCACGATAACTCTCCTATATGCCGAGTTTGTGCAGAACTGCACAATCGAACCTCAGTAACTCTCCTATATGCCGGGTTTGTGCAGAACGCTACACTACCGACCCACGGTAACTATCCTATATGCCGGGTTTGTGCAGAACGCTACACAATCGAACCAAGGTAACTCTCCTATATGCCGGGTTTGTGCAGAACGCTACATAATCGGACCACGGTAACTCTCCTATATGCCGGGTTTGTGCAGAACGCTACACTACCGACCCACGGTAACTATCCTATATGCCGGGTTTGTGCAGAACGCTACACAATCGAACCAAGGTAACTCTCCTATATGCCGGGTTTGTGCAGAACGCTACATAATCGGACCACGGTAACTCTCCTATATGCCGGGTTTGTGCAGAACGCTACACTATCGAACCACGGTAACACTCCTATCTGCCGGGTTTGTGCAGAACGCTACACAATCGAACCACGGTAACACACCTATATGCCGGGTTTGTGCAGAACGCTACACTATCGAACCACGGTAACACTCCTATATGCCGGGTTTGTGCAGAACGCTACACTATCGAACCACGGTAATTCTCCTATATGTCGGGTTTGTGCAGAACGCTACACTATCGAACCACGGTAACACTCCTATATGCCGGGTTTGTGCAGAACGCTACACTATCGAACCACGGTAACACTCCTATATGCCGGGTTTGTGCAGAACGCTACACTATCAAACCACGGTAATTCTCCTATATGTCGGGTTTGTGCAGAACGCTACACTATCGAACCACGGTAACACTCCTATATGTCGGGTTTGTGCAGAACGCTACACTATCGAACCACGGTAACACTCCTATATGCCGGGTTTGTGCAGAACGCTACACTATCGAACCACGGTAACACTCCTATATGCCGGGTTTGTGCAGAACGCTACACTATCGAACCACGGTAATTCTCCTATATGTCGGGTTTTCGCAGAACGCTACACTATCGAACCACGGTAACACTCCTATATGTCGGGTTTGTGCAGAACGCTACACTATCGAACCACGGTAACACTCCTATGTGCCGGGTTTGTGCAGAACGCTACACAATCGAACCACGGTAACTCTCCTATATGCCGGGTTTGTGCAGAACGCTACACTATCGAACCACGGTAACTCTCCTATAGGCCGGGTTTGTGCAGAACGCTACACAATCGAACCACGGTAATCTCCTATATGCCGGGTTTGTGCAGAACGCTACACAATCGAACCACGGTAATCTCCTATATGCCGGGGTTGTGCAGAACGCTACCCAATCGAACCACGGTAATCTCCTATATGCCGGGTTTGTGCAGAACGCTACACAATCGAACCACGGTAACTCTCCTATGTGCCGGGTTTGTGGAGAACGCTACACAATCGAACCACGGTAATCTCCTATATGCCGGGTTTGTGCAGAACGCTACACAATCGAACCACGGTAACTCTCCTATGTGCCGGGTTTGTGAACAACGCTGCACATCCGAATCTCGTGACAACTTTTCCAGCAACGAAAAAGAGGTCAAGTGACACTTCTACGGATTAGTGAAAAATGATTAAACGTGTTAGCGTATATCCAATGAACTATATGCGTGGAATGGACATGTCTCATTGGTTGGTTTAGATCGTGCATAACAGATCTGGATCGAAATTGCACCATCTCATAGTAATGGCGGCATTCGATTCAAATCAAATACCACGTAACCTCCATTCCACGCATATAATTCATTTGGGTATATCTTTTGGTTTGGCAGAAGTGTCGCTGCCATGTGGTCCGTCAATCGAATTCTCGCGAGATCTCCTTTAGACGTGGCTAAGATAGACTGAAACCTTTAGGACTAGGGTAACTTCTAATTTTAGACTGGTGGCCCGTGCGATTCCACTAACGTCGTTACAATGGTCTATTAATACAATTTCACACAGACTTACCAGTGGGATGTTATATTTGAAATGAAGAGTGTTTCCGACGAGTGTAATCACAACGGACTGTCAAAAATGATATTTGAAAGTATCATATCATTAAATATTTTTAACGTGAATTGAAAGAAAACGTTTGCACTAACAGTATTTCAATATTTTTTTTGAAAGTAAAGCGAAACAGTCTCAGTAACACTGAACACAAGGCAATGGGCTTCAATTGCCTGAGGTCGGACTTAAAGTGGCATGAGCTACCAAAAATAGGGAAAATTTCGTTGATACGGATTTAGCTCATTGTCATGAGCTTTCTTCATATATTAATCTTTGACATTGAGGTAGTTTTTATAAGCAACAAAGTCTGTAAAATGTACGAGTTCATGCATCCTGGCTATTTGAATTTTGTCCGATATTGGCACGCCTTTTCTGTTCGTACCGGTAACTGGCTTTACAGAAATTTTTTTATCACAACGTTAATCTCGTTTAGTTTTTCTAGGTACTTCAAATCGTCGACTTCTCAGGACGATACATAATTATGAAAAAAATATCGAATTTTGGCAGCTCATGCCTCTTTAATACAGGTTTCCCGACAGCGCCTTAGCGAAGATGATAGTAGTTAAAGTTCTTCAAAGTCTGTTGCCAAAAGATATTGATGATTGGTGGTAAATAGAGTTGAAGGACAGGCCATATTGGAAAACATGTAACTCTATTGTTCGCGGATTTTCTTTCAATTTCTCCTAATTTCCCAACTTTACATACATTCAGGTCGATCCTTTAGTTCGCCGTTCCACCAAAAAAGCGTTCAAACACTCACATTTGCGTTGCTTAAAGGCACACTTGCCGCCGTAGCCTGTTTAAATTTGCCAAGAAAACCAATTTACATGAGCTTACTACGACTAATGCCACTAAACTTAAACATAGGACACATAAAACATGTCTAGTTAGCTTTAGACTGTAAAAATCGGGTGAAAAACAAACGAAGAATCGAAGCCTGATTACAACAACAACGATCAGTGTCGGTCAACTTTCGTGCTGGCTTACCCTCCTTTCAGGCCTTTGTATCTGTGGTTAACACTCAAACAATCACCAGCAGGCTTTTCCAGTCGCTGTTAACCGATCGTCAGTCTGTATTTCTCAGATAAATAGGCCTACGTAAAATTACACTGTGCCGTTAGTTCACTCACTCGACTGAAACATAAAATCGCCAATAGGGGGCAGATCGGTTTGTTTACGTTCCGGGTACGTAACAATTCAAATTTTCAAATTCAAATTAAAAATACAATGTGACGTCCAAACTTTTAAATTTTGGTAAAAATAGAAAGTTCCTAACTTATATTGTCTGGGAAAAATACAGAATACGGTCTTTCTTTTTTAATGTAAACAATATTCCTGATTTTCGCGGCAAGTGTGCCTTTAAATTAGGAGAAAATCTGAGCACTAAGTGTTGATTCTCAGTTATATATGTGTTCCAATATGGCCGGTCCTTCAACTCTGTTTGCCACCCATCATCAATATCCTTTGACAACAGAGTTTGAAGAACTCCAACTAAGATGATAGTAGATATTGAAGAATAAATCAACAGTCTGTAGAACACACATACTACAGATATTAGAAGCCATTCTACTGTCAGCTGTACATGCAGGTTAAATCAGAAGCCACAAGTCCAATTCCATCAATAGCCTTAGTCTTGACGGCTTCATTCAGATCTGGAATTGGCGTGAACTTCCACCGATCTGACACAAATATCGATCTTCAATAACATCTTGACAAACTCCATGAGAGGCAGCCACCCTAAACAACGATACCATGTAGGGTAATAGGACTGTTAAGCAGGAGTGGCGATGTGGGTAGACTTTCGTAAACTACCAACCTGTTCAGTCAGTACATGTAAGTATGAACTCAATCGGGGCCATTAGTTGAAATCTTATTTCCAAGATTTGGAAAATGGTCAGAAGAACTTTGTCACGAGGCATTTTAGAAACTGATACATAGGCTAAACAATTACTCACTTTCAGATAAAAGAAATGGGAATTATTATTAGCATAAATTTCTGGGGACAAATGAAAAGAAAGCAAAGTAACTATACACAATAAATTGCCATTAAAAAGTTTATATTCAAAAAGACTTAACCTCAACGAAGATGTACTATGAATAGTCAAAATCAGCCAAAGTCAAACAGTTCCATTTTAATAAATTCTTAAACTAGAAAACCAACTGTGTTTCTAGGTTGATTTGTTACATTTCTTTGCAAAGCAGGCTTTATCTGACGAAAAAAATCCCTCACCTGTCAGAAATCGATGAGCTGAGAATTGATTGATTGATTGATTATTCTAGGGGAGATTGATTGATGATTTTTACGCCACACTCAAGATTATTTCACTTATAATGTGGTTGCCAGGTTTAGTGGTTGCCAGGTTTTACACGGAGGAAACCCCCGACCTTCGGCGAGTACCGGGCAACTCTTTCACATACGGCGACCGAGTGAAAATTCCACTCAGATATTTTTGAATTTATATTGGTCTGAGTGGGATTCAAACCCGCGCCGCATCGATGGAATGTCTGTGTGGGACTGAGCGACACGATGATATGGAAATATTGAAGTAAGTTCGTAACAAATTAACTTTGATTTCGATCGATCAGAAGTGCTGATCTTTATTGATTGATTGATTGATTGTTTGATGTTTTACGCCGCGCTCAAGATTATTTCACTTATATGGGCCTTCCGGTGGTAGCTGGCAACCATCCCACAAAGGTCGTCCGAGTGAAAACCCATGCAGAAAATTTTCCAATTTTTTTGTTGGACTGAGTGGGATTCGGTTGAAGGCTGTTCGGATTGAGCGTCCAACGTACTACCTACTGAGCCACGGAGGCCCCGTGCTGATGATGTTAAACATTATTTTAGGGTTACATTTTGAGTTGTAATTTACCTCAT
Source organism: Lepidochitona cinerea (assembly GCA_963971465.1). Classification (NCBI taxonomy): domain Eukaryota; kingdom Metazoa; phylum Mollusca; class Polyplacophora; order Chitonida; family Tonicellidae; genus Lepidochitona; species Lepidochitona cinerea. The sequence goes on from OZ020559.1 coordinate 3,590,656, forward strand.
TGTGGTCTGAGCATGGACAGTGTTCTAGCAATTGTTGATAAAGTAGTCACGTCCTGTGTTGTTTATCATTCCAGTCTAGCTGTAAATTAGCATCAGCTGGGGCTAACCGTCATTAGTGGTGTCTCATTAGCTCTGGCTAATAAACCAGTCTTAATGACACTGGCTATCTGTAGAGCACAATGTATGTGGCCAGTGAATGACAATGGCAGAGGGTTTGCTGGTATGTAGAAATTGACGTTTACTATATAATAATCTAATAAACTCCATTGGCTATTCTCTACGTAACAATTGTATATATTCACTCCCAGGACATCTTACTCGCTCCCAGTACATCTTACTCACTCCCAGCACATCTTACTCACTCCCAGCATATCTTACGCACTCCCAGCATATCTTACTCACTCCCAGCACATCTTACTCACTCCCAGCACATCTTACTCACTCCCAGTACATCTTACTCACTCCCAGTACATCTTACTCACTCCCAGCACTTCTTACTCACTCCCAGCACATCTTACTCACTCCCAGTACATCTTACTCACTCCCAGCACACCTGACTCACCCCCAGTACATCTTACTCACTTCCAGCACATCTTACTTACTCCCATCACATCTTATTCATCCCCATCACATTTTACTCACTCCCATCACATCTTACTCACTCCCAGCACATCTTACTCACTCCCAACATATCTCACTCACTCCCAGCACATCTTACTCACTCCCATCACATCTTACTCACTCTCATCACATCCTACTCACTTCCATCACATCTTACTCACTCCCAGCACATCTTACTCACTCCCAGAACATCTTACTCGCTCTCAGCTCATCTTACTCACTCCCAGCACATCTTACTCACTCCCAGCACATCTTACTCACTCCCAGCACATCTTACCCACTTCCAGCACATCTTACTCACTCCCAGCACATCTTACTCACTCCCAGCACATCTTACTCACTCAAAGCACATCATACTCACTCCCAGCACATCTTACTCACTCCCAGCCCATCTTACTCACTCCCAGCACATCTTACGCACTACGAGCACATCTTACTCACTCCTAGCACATCTTACTCACTCCCAGCACATCTTACTCACTCCTAGCACATCTTACTCACTCCCAGAACATCTTACTCACTCCCAACATATCTCACTCACTCCCAGCACATCTTACTCACTCCCATCACATCCTACTCACTCCCAGCACATCTTACTCACTCCAACACATCTTACTCACTCCCAGCACATCTTACTCACTCCCAGCACATCTTACTCACTCCCAGCACATCTTACTCACTCCCAGCACATCTTACTCATTCCCAGCACATCTTACTCACTCCCAGCACATCTTACTCACTCCTAGCACATCTTACTCACTCCCAGAACATCTTACTCGCTCTCAGCACATCTTACTCACTCCCAGCACATCTTACTCACTCCCAGCACATCTTACTCACTCCCAGCCCATCTTACTCACTCCTAGCACATCTTACTCACTCCCAGAACATCTTACTCGCTCTCAGCAAATCTTACTCACTCCCATCACATCTTACTCACTCCCAGCACATCTTACTCACTCCCAGCACATCTTAATCACTCCCAATCCCAACCCTAACCCTAAGCCTAAGCCTAACCCTAAGCCTAAGCCTAACCCGAACCCGAACCCGAACCCTAACCCGAACCCTAACCCTAAGCCTAACTCTAACCCTAACCCTAAGCCTAACCCTAACACTACGCCTAAGCCTAACCCTAACCCTAAGCCTAACCCTAACCCTAACCATAAGCCTAACCCTAACCCTAACCCTAACGCTAACGCTAATTCATAATGCTTTTATCAAGACCTGTCATTCCCGTTGTTTGCACTTTGATCATCATGAACCACCAAAATTCATATAATGCTTTTATCAAGACTTGTCATTCCCGTTGTTTTTGTTTCTAAATTCTGAGATTGACGTTGTGAAAAACAAATATTGTTAAATTCAGTAGCCTATAAGAACGAAGAACGTTTGCTAAGAACGGACAATATTCAAATGTGGGAGTTTTTGGGACGAGTTTTGCTGCTTATAAAAACTACCTTAACGTACCTCTTAAAGATCGGTATCAACGGAAAGCTCTTACTTTGTGATTTCTGATAAAAATAACCAAAAATATTCTATTTCTTTTTCAACGAAACTTTTTGTATTTTGCCGCTCATACCCCTTTAAGTTATAATAAGAACATCATAATAACACCTCAGTCGTTGACCTAAAATATTTTTATCATAATAAAATGGTAATTATTCTGTTTGACATCCCGTGTAGAAGAAATCCTATATATTTGACAAGAAAAGAAGAACATTTTAGGATTTAACATCAAACAGGGTCTGTGGATAAAACGAAGAAGGACATTTTAGGATCTAACATCAAACAGGGTCTGTGGATAAAACGAAGAAGGACATTTTAGGACCTAACATCAAACAGGGTCTGTGGATAAAACAAAGAAGGACATTTTAGGATCTAACATTAAACAGGGTCTGTGGATAAAACAAAGAAGGACATTTTAGGATCTAACATCAAACGTGGTCTGTGGATAAAACAAAGAAGGACATTTTAGGATCTAACATCAAACATGGTCTGTGGATAAAACAAAGAAGGACATTTTAGAACCTAACATTAAACAGGGTCTGTGGATAAAACAAAGAAGGACATTTTAGGATCTAACATCAAACATGGTCTGTGGATAAAACAAAGAAGGACATTTTAGGATCTAACATCAAACATGGTCTGTGGATAAAACAAAGAAGGACATTTTAGAACCTAACATTAAACAGGGTCTGTGGATAAAACAAAGAAGGACATTTTAGGATCTAACATCAAACATGGTCTGTGGATAAAACAAAGAAGGACATTTTAGGATCTAACATCAAACATGGTCTGTGGATAAAACAAAGAAGGACATTTTAGGATCTAACATCAAACATGGTCTGTGGATAAAACAAAGAAGGACATTTTAGGATCTAACATTAAACATGGTCTGTGGATAAAACAAAGAAGGACATTTTAGGATCTAACATCAAACAGGGTCTGTGGATAAAACAAAGAAGGACATTTTAGGATCTAACATCAAACATGGTCTGTGGATAAAACAAAGAAGGACATTTTAGGATCTAACATCAAACATGGTCTGTGGATAAAACAAAGAAGGACATTTTAGAACCTAACATTAAACAGGGTCTGTGGATAAAACAAAGAAGGACATTTTAGGATCTAACATCAAACATGGTCTGTGGATAAAACAAAGAAGGACATTTTAGGATCTAACATCAAACATGGTCTGTGGATAAAACAAAGAAGGACATTTTAGGATCTAACATCAAACATGGTCTGTGGATAAAACAAAGAAGGACATTTTAGGATCTAACATTAAACATGGTCTGTGGATAAAACAAAGAAGGACATTTTAGGATCTAACATCAAACAGGGTCTGTGGATAAAACAAAGAAGGACATTTTAGGATCTAACATCAAACATGGTCTGTGGATAAAACAAAGAAGGACATTTTAGGATCTAACATCAAACATGGTCTGTGGATAAAACAAAGAAGGACATTTTAGGATCTAACATCAAACATGGTCTGTGGATAAAACAAAGAAGGACATTTTAGGATCTAACATTAAACATGGTCTGTGGATAAAACAAAGAAGGACATTTTAGGATCTAACATCAAACAGGGTCTGTGGATAAAACAAAGAAGGACATTTTAGGATTTAACATCAAACAGGGTCTGTGGATAAAACAAAGAAGGACATTTTAGGATCTAACATCAAACATGGTCTGTGGATAAAACAAAAAAGGACATTTTAGGATCTAACATCAAACGTGGTCTGTGGATAAAACGAAGAAGGACATTTTAGGACCTAGCATCAAACAGGGTCTGTGGATAAAACAAAGAAGGACATTTTAGGACCTAGCATCGAACAGGGTCTGTGGATAAAACAAAGAAGGACATTTTAGGATCTAACATCAAACATGGTCTGTGGATAAAACAAAGAAGGACATTTTAGGATCTAACATCAAACATGGTCTGTGGATAAAACAAAGAAGGACATTTTAGGATTTAACATCAAACAGGGTCGGGGGATAAAACAAAGAAGGACATTTTAAGATCTAACATCAAACAGGGTCTGTGGATAAAACAAAGAAGGACATTTTAGGATTTAACATCAAACAGGGTCTGTGGATAAAACAAAGAAGGACATTTTAGAACCTAACATCAAACAGGGTCTGTGGATAAAACAAAGAAGGACATTGGGTTGAAGTCAACGAGAACTATACAGCAGCCTATTTGAAATAGTTCGTTTTCTTGTTAGAATGGAACCTAGACTTAATTCAATCATTCTGAAAGTGATGCATTTTGAGAAGATTTCGATCAGTTGAGAGCAGACTGTAGAACTCAATGATCACTAAATAGAAGTCCTAAAATCCCTGTGTGGCTGTCTGCTGGAGGTTGAATAAACCCACACCGTTCATCAACCCTCAAATTCTACAGCGCTTGGTTCACTCTGAAACTTCGGGGATTTACGTGCGTGAAATAGCCGACAGGTAGCGAGCGAAGATAGCCGAAGGGAGTTCCGAGTGGGCTTGGTTCAGTTACCGGGAATGGGTCGATGTAGTTTTCACCAATCTGACGGCGTATCGATCGTCTATCTTGACGAACTGCAGACCCTACATGATGGGGAATGATACGGTTTTACAAGGTTGTGGAAGACTTCCGTAAATCACCAGCTCTGCCTGTAGGTGAGGGGACAAAAGGCGGTTATTGGGTGCAAATCTCCCATTAAATGGATTTGAAATATACTCCTGATCTCGTTCTGCTATTGTAACCTTCTTGGAGACTATTTGAAAAAGTAAAAATAAAATCAGTGTTGAATTCTCCAGAATAATCGTTTTTCGTTAAAACTGCATGAAAGTAAAGGCAGTAAATCTGACTATTCTTCTCAGGAATGTGTTACGTAAAACGCCAAAGTAACGTAGCTGTTGGTCACGTCTTCTTAGTTTAATTAGTTAGTGTCTTTTAGAAAGTGAGTATAACAGTATTCTCGTTATTTTTTGGGATTACACTTTCTTGAAAAATGGCAGAAATTCGGTAAACCGGTAGAAGAATTTCTGCGATTTATCAAGAAAGTGTAATTCCAAAAAATTACCAGAATACATTTAGTTTTTTTTTTTTGCTAGAAATGTATACATCGAATTGCAGCTTCATTTTGCAACTTAATGATGTATGCCGCAACCATGGTAACCGAAATGAAACAAAATTTGAAACGAAAATTTAATATGGGCATCTTATGAATGCAATAATTTTGTATTTATTTTGTGTGGCTATAGACCGACAATGTGGGCCGATACATCACAAATCTTACAGAGGAGAAGGGACGATGATGTATTTATCTTGAGCGGGTACAGACAGACAGCGTGGGCGACCAGATCGCAGATCTTTACATCTTAACTTCAGTCTTTGGATATCAACATCGATTCGGGGCTCTTCGATTTTTGGAAAAGACTTCTTTGAATTATTGTTCTTCAAGTAACTCTCCTACACTGTAAAATGTAACCCGTACATTTTACGGTAGAATACTTTCTACCGTAAAAATAAGGATAGACCGTAAAATCAACTAGCCACATTCCTAATCAGTGAATGTGAAAAACATTATGAAATCAGCAGGCTAAGAAATACAGGACTTTAAATCGTCAACCCCAGCATGGATCTGTTAATGTAGATTTTCAAATGTTATGTACCCCCAACGAAATAGTAAAACTGACTACTTCTGCAAGTTGACAAACATATATTTATTTGAAAAAATTTGAAAAAATGCTGAAGAAAATTCTCACTTAGGGCAGGTATCTCAATCTACGCTTTCAAATACAGCTATGTTAAATTAACTATCTTAGCCTATAATGACAAATCTTTCTTATATTAAATCGCCTACGGCGGGATTCGAACCTCTAACCTCCCATACAGGAGCTGCGCAGAACTATATGCGCACTAGCCATAACCGTATCCTTTAACCACTACACTAACTTCGAATATGACAGGATGATGGCCACATTTCCATGCCTTACTAGCGCTTCGGTGTGCGCATGCGCACTTCCGTTTTTTCGCTCCCTTTGATCCGCAATGACGTATTTTGGACGAATCCTTCACGGAAACAACCGAGGAGATCAGATCACTTTAGCTCGGAAACGACAACTCTGTCTCAAAGTTATTTTACGGTACACGACCGTAAAGCTTCCACTGAAGTATAAAACAGCAATTTACGGTTAATTTTAAAATATTCTACTGTAGAATTGACGGTAAACGGTTACAGTGTATATGCCATCTCATAGTAATGGCGGCATTCGACTCAAATCAAATACCACGTGACCTCCATTCCACGCATATAGTTCATTGGGTATATCTTTTGGTTTGGCAGAAGTGTCGCTGCCATGTGGTCCGTCAATCGAATTCTCGCGAGATCTCCTTTAGACGTGGCTAAGATAGACTGAAACCTTTAGGACTAGGGTAACTTCTAATTTTAGATTGGTGGTCCGTACGATTCCAATGACGTCGTTACAATACAATATTACAGACTCACCAGTGGGATGTGATATTTGAAATGGAGAGAGTGACCGACGAGTGTGATGGCAACAGACTGTCAATACTACAGATATTAGAAGCCATTCTATTGTCAGCTTTACAAGTAGGTTAAATCAGAAGCCACAAGTCCAATTCCATCAATAGCCTTAGTCTTGACGGCTTCATTCAGATCTGGAAATTGGCGTGAACTTCCACCGATCTGACACAAATATCGATTTTCCACAACATCTTGACAAACTCCATGAGATGCAGCCCCCCTAAACAACGATACCGTGTAGGATAATAGGACTGTTAAGCAGGACTGGGGATGTAAATAGACTTTCGTAAACTACCGGTACCAGTTCAGTCAGTAAGTATGAACTCAATCGGGGGCCATTAGTTGAAATCTTATTTCCAAGATTTGGAAGATGGTCAGATAAACTTTGTCACGAGGCATTTTAGATTGATTGCTTGGTGTTTTACGTCGCGCTCAAGATTATTTTACTTATATGACGGCGTTGCCAGTTTTATTGTGGGAGGAAACCGGGCTCTATGCCCGGAGGAAACCCACGACCTTCCGTTGGTAACTGGCAACCATCCCACATAGGTAGGCATTTTAGAAACGAATACCTTGGCTTAACAATTACTCACTTTCAGATAAAAGAAATGGGAATCATTATTAGCATAGCTTTTGAGGACAAATGAAAAGAAAGTAAAGTAACTACACAATAAATTGCCATTAAAAAGTTTCTATTAAAAAAGACTTAACCTCAACGAAGATGTACTATGAATACTCACAATCAGCCAAAGTCAAAGAGTTCCATTTATCCTAAATTCTTAAACTGGGAAACCAACTGTGTTTCTAGGTTGATTTGTTACATTTCTTTGCAAAGCAGACTTTATCTGACGAAAAAATGACCTCGCCCGTCAGAAATCGATGAGCTGAGAATAGATTGATTGATTGATTATTCCAGTGGAGATTGATTGATTGATTTTTACGCCACACTCAAGATTATTTCACTTATATGGTGGCGTTGCCAGGTTTAGTGGTTGCCAGGTTTTGCCCGGAGGAAACCCCCGACCTTCGGCGAGTACGTGTCAACTCTTCCACAAACGGCGACCGAGTGAAAAATCCACTCAGAAATTTAGATATTTTTATTTGGGTTTAGTTGGATTCGAACCCGCGCCGCATCGATGGAGGGTCTGTATGAGACTGAGAGACATGATGATATGGAAATATTGAAGTAAGTTCATAACCAACTAAATCCCCCACTCCAGGCCATTTATTTTAACTTTTACACATTATAAATACCCGGTTTCATTTGTCTCAATTATATGAGCATGGTGTTCCTGTTTCAATATATTTTTCGCAATTACTCGGCCATCTTTGCTTTGTGAGCTTTCAGCCAGTGTTCGTAACATTCAGAACCTTTATAGAAATCTCCCTAAATACGCCTTGTAAGCGGGTGATAAAACCTCCGATAAAACCTCCGATAAAACCTCCGAATGGGGTCCTGACATGAAAAATTGTAAATATAACTAAATAAAAATTTTGACTTTAAGTTGAACTAAGGGGTTTCTATTCAAGGCATGTAAGGCGTTTAATTAAAGAAAGCAAGTCCATATTTCAAATTATTGTGACCACTTTGTGGAAGCGTGTACCGCGAAGTTGAATATGAACTTCGATTTCGATCGATCAGAATTGACGATGTTCATTGATTGATTGATTGATTGTTTGGTGTTTTACGCCGCGCTCAATATTATTTCACTTACATGGCCGCGTTGCAAGTTTTATTGTGGGGGGGGGGGGGGGGAAATCGGGCTCTACGCCCACAGGAAACCCACAACCCTCCGGTGGTAACTGGCAACCATCCCTCATAGGTCGTTCGAGTGAAAACCCAGTCTGAAACTTTTCCATTTTTTTTTTTGGACTGAGTGGGATTCGAAGCCGTGACCCATTGGTGGAAGGCTGTTCGGATTAAGCGTCCAACGTACTACCTACTGAGCCACGGAGGCCCCGTGCTGGTAATGTTGAACATTATTTTAGGGTTACATTTTGAGTTGTAATTTACCTCATTGTGGTCTGAGCATCGACAGTGTTCTAGCAATTGTTGATAAAGTAGTCACGTCCTGTGTTGTTTATCATTCCAGTCTAGCTGTAAATTAGCATCAGCTGGGGCTAACCGTCATTAGTGGTGTCTCATTAACTCTGACTAATTAACCAGTCTTAATGACACTGGCTATCTGTAGAGCACAATGGATGTAGCCAGTGAATGACAATGGCAGAGGGTTTGCTGGTATGTAGAAATTGACGTTTACTGTATAATAATCTAATAAAATCATTTGGCTATTCTCTATGTAATAATGCTATATATTCACTCCCAGCACATCTTACCCACTCCCAGCACAACGTACTCACTCCCAGCACATCTCACTTATTCCCAGCACATCTTACTCACTCCCAGCACATCTTACTCACTCCCAGCACATCTTACTCACTCCTAACACATCTCACTCACTCCCAGTACATCTTACTCACTCCCATCACATCTTAAGCACTCCCAGCACATCATACTCACTCCCAGCACATCATACTCGCTCCCAGCACATCTTACTTACTCCCAGCAAATCTTACTCACTACCAGCACATCTTACTCACTCCCAGCACATCTTACTCACTTCAATCACATCTCACTCACTCCCAGCACATCTTACTCACTCCCAGCACATCTTACTCACTCCAATCACATCTTACTCACTCCCAACACATCTTACTCACTCCCAACACATCTTACTCACTCCAAGCACATCTTACTCACTCCCAATCCTAACCCTAACCCTAACCCTAACCGTAAGCCTAAGCCTAAGCCTAAGCCTAACCCGAACCCGAACCCTAAGCCTAACCTTAATTCATAATGCTTTTATCAAGACCTATATCCGTCTCGTACGTTGTTTGCATTTTGATCACTATGAGCTGCCAAAAGTCATAATGCATTTTCCCTAAATTCTGAGTAATAAGAAAAATCCCACCAAAAGCTAAAAGATTGACGTTGTGAAAAACAAATATAGTTAAATTCAGTAGCCTGTAAGAACCGAGAACGTCTGCCAAGAACGGACAAAATTCAAATGTGGGAGTTTTTGGGGCGAGATTTGCTGCTTATAAAAACTACCTTAACGTACATCTTGAAGATTGGTATCAACGGATAGCTCTTACTTTGTGATTTCTGATAAAAATAACTTAAAATATTCTAATTTTTTCAACGAAACTTTCAGTATTTGGCCGCTTATGCCCCTTTAAGTTATAATAAGAACATCATAATAACACCTCAGTCGTTGACCTAAAATATTTTCATCATAATAAAATGGTAATTATTCTGTTTGACATCCCGTGTAGAAGAAATCCTATATATTTGACAAGAAAAGAAGAACATTTTAGGATTTAACATCAAACAGGGTCTGTGGATAAAACGAAGAAGGACATTTTAGGATCTAACGTCAAACAGGGTCTGTGGATAAAACGAAGAAGGACATTTTAGGATCTAACATCAAACAGGGTCTGTGGATAAAACAAAGAAGGACATTTTAGGACCTAACATCAAACTTATACCCCTTTAAGTTATAATAAGAGCCTCATATTAACGACTCAGTCGTTGACCTAAACTATTTTCAACATAAAAAAATGGTAATTATTCTGGAAATCCTATATATTTGACAAGAAAAGAAGAACATTTTAAGATCTAACATCAAACAGGGTCTGTGGATAAAACAAAGAAGGACATTTTAGGATTTAACATCAAACAGGGTCTGTGGATAAAACAAAGAAGGACATTTTAGGACCTTACATCAAACAGGGTCTGTGGATAAAACAAAGAAGGACATTTTAGGACCTAACATCAAACATGGTCTGTGGATAAAACAAAGAAGGACATTGGGTTGAAGTCAACGAGAACTATACAGCAGCCTATTTGAAATAGTTCGTTTTCTTGTTAGAATGAAACCTAGACTTAATTCAATCATTCTGAAAGTGATGCATTTTGAGAAGATTTCGATCAGTTGAGAGCAGACTGTAGAACTCAATGATCACTAAATAGAAGTCCTAAAATCCCTGTGTGGCTGTCTGCTGGAGGTTGAATAAACCCACACCGTTCATCAACCCTCAAATTCTACAGCGCTTGGTTCACTCTGAAACTTCGGGGATTTACGTGCGTGAAATAGCCGACAGGTAGCGAGCGAAGATAGCCGAAGGGAGTTCCGAGTGGGCTTGGTTCAGTTACCGGGAATGGGTCGATGTAGTTTTCACCAATCTGACGGCGTATCGATCGTCTATCTTGACGAACTGCAGACCCTACATCATGGGGAATGATACGGTTTTACAAGGTTGTGGAAGACTTCCGTAAATCACCAGCTCTGCCTGTAAGTGAGGGGACAAAAGGCGGTTATTGGGTGCAAATCTCCCATTAAATGGATTTGAAATATACTCCTGATCTCGTTCTGCTATTACAGCCTTCTTGGAGACTATTTGAAAAAGTAAAAATAAAATCAGTGTTGAATTCTCCAGAATAATCGTTACTCGCTATAGCTGCATGAAAGTAAAGCCAGGTAAATCTGACTAATCTTCTCAGGAATGTGTTACGTAAAACTCCAAAGTCAGTGTGGCTGTTGGTCACCTCTTTTGAATTAAACACATTTAGTTCTTAGTTTAAAATTAGTTAGTGTATTTTAGAAAGTGAGTATTACAGTATTCTCGTTATTTTTTGGGATTAGACTTTCTTGAAAAATAGCAGAAATTCGGTAAATCGGTAGAAGAATTTCTGCGATTTTTCAAGAAAGTGTAATTCCAAAACATAACGAGAATCCATTTAGTTCTTTTTGCTTGAAATGTATACATCGAATTTCAGCTTCATTTTACATATTAATACTGTACGCCGTAACCGTGGCAACCGAAATGAAACAAAATTTGAAACGAAAATTTAATGAGAAAATATTGGACATCTTAATTCTTATGAATGTAATAATTTCACCATTCCATAGAAGTGCCACCTGACCTAATTTTTGTTGAGTTTCGGGTGTGCAGCGTTGTCCACAAACCTGGCATATTAAGTTCGATTTTGTAGTTCTCCGAAAACCCGGCATATAGGAGAGTTACTGAAGTTCGATCGCGCAGCGTTGTCCACAAACCCGGCATATAGGAGACTTACTTAAAGAAAAACAATTTAAAGAAGTCTTTTCCGAAAATCGGTGCGCCCAGAATCGACGTTGATATCCAAAGACTGAAGTTAAGATGTAAAGATCTGCGATCTGGTCGCCCACGCTGTCTGACTGTCTGTACCCGCTCAAGATAAATACATCATCGTCCCTTCCCCTCTGTAAGATTTGTTATGTATCGGCCCACAATGTCGGTCTATAGCCACACAAAATAAATACATTATCACCCCGTCCCCTATGTAAGATTTGTGATCTGGTGACCCAAACTGTCTGTCTATTTTGATTATTGTGAAGATCTACAGAATCCATCACTGGTTCATCAAGCAAATTCCATAGTAGTCCGGGTTTCTGACACCAAATTTAATATTTTGTTTTCTCACACTACACCCCCGATAATTCCACTACCAGGCAGTGTGTTATTTTTTGCATGATCAACGTGTGAAATTATGGCCTAAGTAACGCTATGACCTCACGAAAGATCTGTCAAAATTGACGTCACAAATTAATTACGTCATCAGTCATTATGACGTTAAGATCAAGCGTCCAGCAGCAACTTTATATTGAAGGGCCTGGGATGCCGTCGTTGATGACGTCATTTCTGGCGTCACAATGCCTTATCGAGTCTGTTTTGGACAGCCATTCTTGAAAATAGAGCGACGTCGCCAAATATTTTTTTAACTATAGTTAAAGTTTGCCGTGTTTTTTTTTATAAAACGCTGTGTTTTTTGTGTTGTGTGAGAAAAAGATTATCAGACTCGAGCCAGTGTATTACAATGCATATCACTCTCGTTTATTAATTTCCAAAGTCACTCGCCAGAGGCTCGTGACTTTGAAAATTAATAGACTCGAGTGATATTCATCGTAACACACTGACTCTCGTTAGATAACCTCTATATACTTACGGTCGTATTTTGGAACCGTCAGTATAATAAAAATTGTCCTGTTGGAGCCAGATACCCGGACTACTATCTGACTTACTGGCTGAACCAGTGAATGATTCTGTAGATCTTTAAAATAATCAAATTCATAATACCTTTCCCACATAAATTCTGAGTAATAAGAAAAATCCCACCAAAAGCTAAAAGATTGACGTTAAGAAAAAGCCTGTAAGAACAGAGGACGTCTGCTAAGAACGGACAAAATTCAAATGTGGGAGTTTTTAGGGCGACTTTTGCTGCTTATAAAAACTACCTTAACGTACATCTTGAAGATTGGTATCAACGGATAGCTCTTACTTTGTATTTTCTGATAAAAAATAACCCAAAACTTTCAGTATTTGGCCGCTTATGCCCCTTTAAGTTATAATAAGAACATCATATTAACGACTGAATCGTTGACCTAAAATATTGTCATCAAAATAAAATGGTAATTATTCTGTTTGACATCTCGTGTAGAAGTAATCCTATAGATTTGACCAGAAAAGAAGGACATGTTAGAATCTAACATCAAACTGGGTCTGTGGATAAAACGATGAAGGAAATTTGGGTTGAAGTCTATAGAACTAAACAGTAGCCTACTTGAAATAGTTCGTTTTCTTATTAGAATGGAACCTAGACTTAAAGGCACACGGATTACATTGAAAACAGTGGACGGTTTGCTGGATTTTTCCCAGACAGAAGAAGTTAGGAACTTTCTGTTTTTACCAGATATTGAAAGTTTTGGCATCATTTAGTATTTTTAATTTGAAATTGAAAAACAGATTTTTCAGGTACCCGCAATGTAAACAAACCTCAGCATGCACACAAGTGCCCTAATGTGTTGAGTCGTGTGGGCGATCTAACTATAATTTTACGAATTTTATCTAAGAAATACAGACTAACGATCGAGTATGAGGGACTATAAAAGCCTGCCGAGTGCAAACCACAGACAAAAACGCCTGAATGAGGGTAATCCAACACTTAAGTTAACCGACGCTGATCGGTGTTGTTGTTGTAATCGAGCTTCGATTCTTTTGTTTTCATCCCATTTATACATTCTAAACCTAATTGGACATGTTGTATGTGTGCTATGTTTAATTTTAGTGGTTTTAGCGGTAGTAAGCTCGTGTAAATTGTTTTTTTTTTAAAACAATTGTCAAGCAGACTACGGCGGCAAGTGGGCCTTTAATTCAATCATTCTGAAAGTGACGCGTTTTGAGAAGAATTGACGAGATTTCGATCAGTTGAGAGCAGACTGTAGAGATCAATGATCACTAAATAGAAGTCCTAAAATCCCTGTGTGGCTGTCTGCTGGAGGTTGAATAAACCCACACCGTTCATCAACCCTCAAATTCTACAGCGCTTGGTTCAGTTACCGGGAATGGGTCGATGTAGTTTTCACCAATCTGACGGCGTATCGATCGTCTATCTTGACGAACTGCAGACCCTACATCATGGGGAATGATACGGTTTTACAAGGTTGTGGAAGACGTCCGTAAATCACCAGCTCTGCCTGTAGGTGAGGGGACAATAGGCGGTTATTGGGTGCAAATCTCCCATTAAATGGATGTGAAATATACTCCTGATCTTGTTCTGCTAACACAGCCATCTTGGAGACTATTTAAAAAAATAAAAATACAATAAGTATTGACTTCTCCTGAATAATCGTTTCTCGTTAACGATGCGTGAAAGTAAAGGCAGGAAAATTGACTATTCTTCTCAGGAATGTGTTACGTAAAACTCCAAAGTAAACGTAGCCGTTGGTCACCTCTTTTGAATTTATACACATTTAGTTCTTAGTTTAAAGGGGCATGAGCTGCCGAAATTCACACTTTTTTCATAATTTCTGATCGTCACGACAGTAAGAGGCTTTGAAGGCCATCGAAAAACTAAATGATTGGCGTTGGAATGAGGAAAATCCATACAGTATGTGCCCTGTACGAACCGAAAACGTGTTCGAAAAGTAGCAAAATTTAAATAACCGGGACGACCATTCATTCATTCTAAGCCAAAGTTAGTTTAAAACAATACTTTATCGTACATTTCCGAGACTAGAAGCACTACAAAGCTTCTGAATCATACGTCTTGAGAAAAATAGCCGATAATTTCAACATTCTGTGTTTACGTCAAAATATCAACATTTTGGCAGCTCATGCCCCTTTAATTAGTTAGTATCTTTTAGAAAGTGAGTATAACAGTATTCTCGTTATTTTTTGGGATTAGACTTTCTTGAAAAATGGCAGAAATTCGGTTAATCGGTAGAAGAATTTCTGCGATTTTTCAAGAAAGTGTAATTTAAAAAAAAAAGAAACGAGAAATGTATACATCGAATTTCAGCTTCATTTTACAATTTGATGATGTATGCCGCAACCGTGGTAACTGAAATGAAACAAAATTTGAAACGAAAATTTAATATGGGCATCTTATGAATGCAATAATTTTGTATTTATTTTTAAGGGGTTTAGAGAAACAGTGTGGGCCGATACATCACAAATCTTACAGAGGGGAAGGGACGATGATATATTTATCTTGAGCGGGTACAGACAGTCAGACAGCGTGGGCGATCAGATCGCAGATCTTTACATCTTAACTTCAGTCTTTGGATATCAACATCGATTCTGGGCTCATCGATTTTTGGAAAAGACTTCTTTGAATTATTGTTCTTTAAGTAACTCTCCTATATGCCGGGTTTGTGGACAACGCTGCACTATCGAACCACGGTAACTATCCTATATGCCGGGTTTGTGGACAACGCTGCACTATCGAACCACGGTAATTCTCCTATATGCCGGGTTTGGGCAGAACGCTGCACACCCGAATCCCGTGACAACTTTTTCAGCAACAAAAAAGAGGTCAAGTGGCACTTCTACGGATTAGTGAAAAATGATTAAACGTGTTAGCGTATATCCAATGAACTATATGCGTGGAATGGACACGTCTCATTGGTTGGTTTAGATCTGACTTTGTAAAATGTGCCGCCATTGGTAGTTAAAGCGCGCGTGCATAACAGATCTGGATCGAAATTGCACCATCTCATAGTAATGGCGGCATTCGATTCAAATCAAATACCACGTGACCTCCATTCCACGCATATAGTTCATTGGGTATATCTTTTGGTTTGGCAGAAGTGTCGCTGCCATGTGGTCCGTCAATCGAATTCTCACGAGATCTTCTTTAGACGTGGCTAAGATAGACTAAAACCTTTAGGACTAGGGTAACTTCTAATTTTAGATTGGTGGTCCGTACGATTCCAATGACGTCGTTACAATACAATATTACAGACTCACCAGTGGGATGTGATATTTGAAATGGAGAGAGTGACCGACGAGTGTGATGGCAAAAGACTGTCAATACTACAGATATTAGAAGCCATTCTATTGTCAGCTTTACAAGTAGGTTAAATCAGAAGCCACAAGTCCAATTCCATCAATAGCCTTAGTCTTGACGGCTTCATTCAGATCTGGAATTGATGCGAACTTCCCCCGATCTGACACAAATATCGATCTTCCTTAACATCTTGAGAAACTCCATGAGATGCAGCCGCCCTAAACAACGATACCGTGTAGGGTAATAGGACTGTTAAGCAGGAGTGGGGATGTGGGTAGACTTTCGTAAACTACCGGTACCAGTTCAGTCAGTAAGCTTTAACTCAATCGCGGGCCATTAGTTGAAATCTTATTTCCAAGGATTGGAAAATGGTCAGAAGAAGTTTCCCACGAGGCATTTTAGAAACGAATACATTGGCTTTAAAATTACTCACTTTCAGATAAAAGAAATGGAAATCATTATCAGCATAAATTTTTGGAGACAAATGAAAAGAAAGAAAAGTAACTACACAATAAATTGCCATTAAAAAGTTTATATTCAAACGACTTTACCTCAACGAAGATGTACTATGAATAGTCAAAATCAGCCAAAGTCAAACAGTTCCATTTATCCTAAATTCTTAAACTGGAAAACCAACTGTGTTTCTAGGTTGATTTGTTACATTTCTTTGCAAAGCAGGCTTTATCTGACGAAAAAAGTCCCTCACCTGTCAGAAATCGATGAGCTGAGAATACATTGATTGATTGATTATTCTAGGGGAGATTGATTGATGATTTTTACGCCACACTCAAGATTATTTCACTTATAATGTGGTTGCCAGGTTTAGTGGTTGCCAGGTTTTGGCCGGAGGAAACCCCCGACTTTCGGCGAGTACCGGGCAACTCTTTCACATACGGCGACCGAGTGAAAATTCCACTCAGATATTTTTGAATTTATATTGGTCTGAGTGGGATTCGAACCCGCGCCGCATCGATGGAATGTCTGTATGGGACTGAGCGACACGATGATATGGAAATATTGAAGTAAGTTCGTAACAAATTAACTTTGATTTCGATCGATCAAAAGTGCTGATCTTTATTGATTGCTTGATTGTTTGATGTTTTACGCCGCGCTCAAGATTATTTCACTTATATGGGCCTTCCGGTGGTAGCTGGCAACCATCCCACATAGGTCGTCCGAGTGAAAACCCAGTCAGAAAATTTTCCAATTTTTTTTTTGACTGAGTGGGATTCGGTTGAAGGCTGTTCGGATTGAGCGTCCAACTCTCTACCTACTGAGCCACGGAGGCCCCGTGCTGATGATGTTGAACATTATTTTAGGGTTACATTTTGAGTTGTAATTTACCTCATTGTGGTCTGAGCATCGACAGTGTTCTAGCAATTGTTGATAAAGTAGTCACGTCCTGTGTTGTTTATCATTCCAGTCTAGCTGTAAATTAGCATCAGCTGTGGCTAACCGTCATTAGTGGTGTCTCATTAACTCTGACTAATAAACCAGTCTTAATGACACTGGCTATCTGTAGAGCACAGTGGATGTGGCAAGCGAATGACAATGGCAGAGGGTTTGCTGGTATGTAGAAATGGACGTTTACTGTATAATAATCTAATAAAATCCATTGACTATTCTCTACGTAACAATTGTATATATTCACTACCAGCACATCTAACTCACTCCCAGCATATCTTACTCACTCCCAGCACATCTTACTCATTCCTAGCACATCTTACTCACTCCCATCACATCTTACTCACTCCCAGCACATCTTACTCACTCTCAGCACATCTTACTCACTCCCAGCACATCTTACTCACTCCCAGCACTTCTTACTTATTCCCAGCACATCTTACTCACTCCCAGCACATCTTACTCACTCCCAGCACATCTTACGCACTCCCCGCACATCTTACTCACTCCCAGCACATCTTACTCACTCTCAGCACATCTTACTCACTCCCAGCACATCTTACTCACTCCCAGCACTTCTTACTTATTCCCAGCACATCTTACTCATTCCCAGCACATCTTACTCACTCCCAGCACATCTTACTCACTCTCAGCACATCTTACTCACTCCCAGCACATCTTACCCACTCCCAGCACATCTTACTCACTCTCAGCACATCTTACTCACTCCCAGCACATCTTACCCACTCCCAGCACATCTTACTCACTCCCAGCACATCTTACTCAATCCCAGCACATCTTACTCTCTCCAATCACATCTTACTCACTCCCAGCACATCTTACTCACTCCCAGCACATCTTACTCACTCCCAGCACATCTTACTCACTCTCAGCACATCTTACTCACTCCCAGCACATCTTACTCACTCCCAGCACTTCTTACTTATTCCCAGCACATCTTACTCACTCCCAGCACATCTTACTCACTCCCAGCACATCTTACTCACTCCCATCACATCTTACTCACTCCCAGCACATCTTACTCTCTCCAATCACATCTTACTCACTCCCAGCACATCTTACTCACTCCCATCACATCTTACTCACTCTCAGCACATCTTACTCACTCCCAGCACATCTTACTCACTCTCATCACATCTTACTCACTCCCAGCACTTCTTACTTATTCCCAGCACATCTTACTCACTCCCAGCACATCTTACTCACTCCCAGCACATCTTACTCACTCCCAGCACTTCTTACTCACTCCCAGCACATCTTACGCACTCCCAGCACATCTTACTCACTCCCAGCACATCTTACTCACTCTCAGCACATCTTACTCACTCCCAGCACATCTTACTCACTCCCAGCACATCTTACTCACTCCCAGCACATCTTACCCACTCCCAGCACATCTTACTCACTCCCAGCACATCTTACTCACTCCCAGCACATCTTACTCACTCCCAGCACATCTTACTCACTCCCAGCACATCTTACTCACTCCCAGCACATCTTACTCACTCCCAGCACATCTTACTCACTCCCAGCACATCTTACTCACTCTCAGCACATCTTACTTATTCCCATAATCAAAACATTTACATAATAAGAGGAAGCATTGAATAAAATTTAACTGAATTTGTCTTTATTTATATACCTCTGGTAAAAAAAATCAATTGAAAACATTTGCTGAAACTTAAAACTTGATTTGATCACATTATGTGGCTAAGGTTCATGTGACATAACTTAAATCACGAACTAATTGTTGAGTTGTAAGAAACATACTGCATTTACTATGAACTAATAACAATATATAAAACTGGTAGCTTTTGTTATATTCGTTCTGTGACCCAGTTGTCGCCCTTTGCGTGTGGTCTACAAGTCATCAGCTAGTATCAAAGAGAGTAGATAGACAAGAGTGGTCACTTCGTCCGCGCCATTCTGAATTTGAACTGACACGATTCGATTATTAGGAGCCTCCTTTCTATAGGGGGCGCCCTATCGTCGAATCGTGTACAGTCGGAACACCCTTCCACCAGGGGGCCAGAAGAACATGCCAGCAATGCCGATTGGACGAAGTGACCATTTTTGTCAATCTACTCTCTTTGCTAGTATGCGATTTATTGGTAACAAACAAAACAACATTTACTTTTTTAACACGTGAGTTTCTTTGGCCCTGAACTGAATTATACTAACATGAATAAATCAAATCAGTCTAATTTTCATTGAAAAGTTTATAGCCCGAAAGTTTATGTGGATATTGTATCTTTAAAATTATAGTTTTTATAGGTTAACATATTTCTAAGGCAGCTTCAAAGTTCGAGAGAGACAAATATATATTTATGATCACTAAAACACACGGGCACAGGGAAAATCTTCTTGTCTAAAATAACCATGGAGACAAGTTGACATGTACATAGTGGGTACCGGTAGTTGTTGTTTATCGGTAAATACCATTTATATTTCAGCGAGTGCGTCCTCATCGGGGCTTTAGTTTTTATTGGTGTTTATGTTAAACTCTTAATGTAATTCTTTGCCATGAATATGTCACTGATTTAATTATTAACAGAGTTTTCACTATCAACCTACATTCATATACTAATTGTATCGGCGTAATAACTGCCCGTATTACATATTTATCTAACCTAAAATGTTGAACATATACATTATGTCCCATGCACCAAGTTTTATGGAAAGGTCATATTTCGACCAATGTGTCCTTCGTGGCTCAGTAGGTAGAGCGTTGGACGCTCAATCCGAACAGCCTTCCACCAATGGGTCGCGGGTTCGAATCTCACTCAGTGCAAAAAAAAATTCTGACTGGGTTTTTACTCGAACGACCTACGTGGGATGCTTGCCAGTTACCACCGGAAGGTCATGGGTTTCCTCTGGACATATAGCACGGTTTCCTCCCACAATAAAACTGGCAATGCGCCATATACATGTAGGTGAAATAATCTGGAGCGCGGCGTAAAACACCAAACAATCAATCTTGTTTGGCTATGATGCAGACAATAATTGCTTGTCTAGAAAATTAGTATATATTCCTGGACCCTGTTTCACAAAGCGGCATAGCGTAAGTTTTTGCGTAAATGCCTTAGCAACCCATACTGTAGCGATACGTTAGTATATGAAAGTTACGCAAAAAATACATATACGCCGCTTTGAGAAACAGGCCCCAGTACTTTGGCGCTACGATTCGTAAAGTAGATAAAACCCTCTAAATCTAAAGTAACCAAACCAAAATTCATCTTAAACTCATAGAAAGTCTAAATGAAATATACTTTCTCGTCACTTTCCATGTTGAATAATTAAAAAGCATGATTTGTGAGTGGTAAGTACTACCACGTTGTTACCCCAAAACCCACTATAATTGGATTATTATTGTAATTCACGAATAGTCATTTGTTTGATACATTATGTAGGATGAATGTATCAAGTTAGCCATTGATTAGTGGCAACCTGTGAACAAACTTCAATCACTTATTCACTTAGCTACTTTGCAAAACTTTGATATATTTCGTTATGATCGTTAAACTAGTTACATGGCGACGTCCATATTATGGTCGTTAAACTAGATACATGATGACGTCAACATTATGGTCGTTAAACTATTTACATGATGACGTTCACATTATTGTCGTTAAACTAGTTACATAGTGACGTCCATATTATGGTCGTTAAACTAGATACATGATGACGTTCACATTATGGTCGTTAAACTGGTTACATAGTGACGTCCACATTATGGTCGTTAAACTAGTTACATGATGACGTTCACATTATTGTCGTTAAACTAGTTACATGATGACGTTCACATTATTGTCGTTAAACTAGTTACATAGTGACGTCCACATTATGGTCGTTAAACTAGTTACATGCTGACGTCCGCGGTATGGTCGTTAAACTACATGTAGTTACATGATGACGTCCACATTATGGTCGTTAAACTAGTTACATGGTGACGACCACATTATGGTCGTTAAACTAGATACATGATGACGTCCACATTATGGTCGTTAAACTAGATACATGGTGACGTCCACATTATGGTCGTTAAACTAGATACATGGTGACGTCCACATTATGGTCGTTAAACTAGCTACATGGTGACGTCCACATTATGATTGTTAAACTAGTTACATAGTGACGTCCACATTATGATTGTTAAACTAGTTACATAGTGACGTCCACATTATGATCGTATTGTATTGTATTTTATTTCACCGAGAGTATAGCAGTAATTACAGAGATAATAGGACGTATCTAAAAAAGGCGGGAATAAAGTCTATCATACTTGTTTTATCCCAAGAAGTATGGAACTTGGTATATATTTCTATGACTCATATGTTGAAACATGCAATAAAAGGATATTAAATTTAAAACGAAGTGTCTAGACCAAGGAGAAAATATAAGTAAAATGAATATAAAGGAAATGTGGCAATATATATACATAGAATGTAGAAAATGTTCAAATTATTAAATGAGTATGGATAGTCTATCTTTTGTTTAAGAAAATGTTTTATGTGAGATTTAAATGACGAAACTGAGTTGATGGTTTTCAGTGATAATTGTAGCCTTTTCCATTCTCGCGGTAAACGAAATTTTAAGAAATAAGAAGATAAGTGATTGGGAGTAAATGGTCTGTAGAGGTTTAGAGTCTGTGTTCTTGTTGGGTAGTTATGGATCGTTAAACTTGTTACATGGAGACGTCCACATTATGTTCGCTAAACTATTAACATTTCAATGTTCACATTATGGCTGCTAAACTGGTAACATTGCAGTCTGCATTGCATTGCAGCCATTGAAATAAACATTGAAATTCTCGACTTTGGTAAGATTGTGTGGAATGGCGACTTACACATCAACATCGCTCAATCTCGCATACTTCGGTGTTATCTTGAAGTTAGCTCGGTTATGTAGGGTTAATGTGCGGCCCGAAGGGCCGAACTCTACGGAGGGTAGCCATGTCCAAAAAAGAAAACTTACTAATACAAAACATGGCCGCCGTGGGAAAAGTGTTTTTCGCCAGGGAAAGTGTTCGAACTAGCTCTAGATATGGATGTAATGCAATAACTCTGACCTATAATTCGACAAAAGGGAAATGGATATCAAGACGGAAAAGGCATTTATTGCATCGGTTTAAGATTTTTTCGAAAGAAACCTTATTAACAAAATTGTCAACTTTTGGACTTTTTCTTCTCGAGGTATGCAATTTAGAAGACTTTTTGTTAACACCAAACTTTCGAATGTACGTTAAAGTTACATAATTCCAGCTTTTTGAAGTTCATCGAAAAGGTAACCGACTTACTTTAAAATCAGGAATTCCCACACGGACAGAAGCACCAGCGAACAGAAACAGTGTTCTGAGGAAAACTCCCAATTAAATTACCGTCACTAATCTTCAACCATTTTAGACGTAAAGTTACTTCTAAAGGTTACCTTTGAGTGAAACTCACGGTGTTTTAATTTAGAGACAATATCCTCCTGAATCCAAGAAAATGTCGACTACTTTTGGTTATTTTTCAAAAAGAAATTTATTTCTTCAAATTGAATCTTTTGTTGAACTCGGAAGAATATCTCAGCCAACCATGAAGACGTTTGAATACAAAAAAACTTTGTAGACAACCACAGTGTTTAAGTTGATTGATTGTTTGGTTTTTCACGCAGCGCTCAAGATTATTTCACTTATATGGCGGCGTTGCCAGTTTTATTGTGGGAGGAAACCGAGCTCTATGCGCGGAGGAAACCCACGACCTTCCGTTGGTAACTGGCAACCATCCCACATAGGTCGTTCGAGTGAAAACCCAGTCAGAAAATTTTCCAATTTTTTTTGGACTGAGTGGGAATCGAACCAGCGTCAGTGTATAAGTACTAAATTCTTAACCCTCGCTTCTATACAAGCAGACTGAAGACAGCTGTGTGTTACTAATGGAATAAGTGTTATCGAGTGGAGCGTTCATGTTGAATTATTAACCAATGAGAAGACTTGTGTAGAATGTTTTCACGTTCCTCGTGCCCGTGTTCCATCCATCCATCCTCTAATCTTATTTCTTCAAACACACCCTTAGCGAATCTCGAATCCATTATGTATGCTGGGTGACTGAAATAAAAGATTTATTAACTACACGAAAAAACAAATTTCGCTTAACAAACCACCTAAGACTCCACTAAATCCCAGAGATGCCAGCGACCTCTTAACACCAGACTATAACATGCATTGATTACCAATGTAGTAGTAAAGGTCGGATTACGCTATAAAACAATAATATTTCCTAATAGAATATCATGGAAGGTAGGCCTATACCATGTTATAACACCTACTGTTATTTCATAGACAATGTGGGCTATCCTATCCGTGGTGCCATAAATCTATGGGGTATTTTTTGACTGGGCGCCTTTTTACCTGTAGCTGACGTCATGACATGCGATTGTGGAATGTTGACGTTTTCCTGGCCGGAGTGTTCTCCGCGATAACCGTATAAGCCTGAACTTACTTTTGGATGGATTTCTGCCTCCGTATATTCACTCTGGAACATTTATCTTTCACGACAGTTTCACTTATCTTTTATTCTCAGTTAGGATTTGATTGATAGTTTTAATTGGACATTACTTACAGTGAACAGGTATTTCTAAAACACTCATAATTAATTGTTGGTCAAATCAACCAGCTCTGTTAATTGACTTTTTTTTTTAAAAGATTGGACCTCCCTGTACTTTCCCGCAACTAACCATAAAGTTGGAATCGATCGACAGGCAGTTAACCAAACTAATCCAAGTTGCTATGGTCTGCACACTCAGAAAGTTCAGTCTTGTTTTCTCAAGCATTATCGAAGTCCCTTCGCGCAGGTTTTTCGCACTCAATATTATTTCACTTTTGTGAGAGAGGAAACTGGCAACTCTTCTGCATACACCGATCGAGTGAAACCCACTTCGGTTTTTATTAAAGCTCCATGTGCTGCTAAATATATGGAACATTTCGTTGAAACAAAATTAGCTAATTGTTCGTCCTTTCTGTCTAGAAATACACAATAGGAGCTTTCTGTTGATATCTATTTATGATCACTAAAACACACGGGCACAGGGAAAATCTTCTTGTCTAAAATAACCATGCAGACAAGTTTCTAATTGTGTTAAAAAGAAGTATATCATCTAGACCTTTATACCCCCATAAATTGTTGTAACAAACCAAACCTATGATATTTCAGGAGCTTATGGTGTGTTTCCACGGACCTGCGTTAACGCGTGCGTTGACGCATGCGATTGTTTAAAGGGGCTTTCACAATTGAGACTTTCGCCGCACGGTCAAAATACTGAAATCGATCGCACGGTGGAGATAACATTTTTTGGGCCGCAGTAGAATCGGAAAAATTACCGCAAGAAAATAATCCATTTTACGATTGGCCGGGGCATCGTAAGGGCGTGGCAAGGTTTCCGCACGTTTTAATCCACGAATCTCTTGCGGCGAACCGCGCGGAGTGACGCAAGCAACGCACGTCTAGCGCACGTGATCCGTGAGACAGTTGCGTGGAGGTGCTACGTGATTGGTTGGAACGTGCGGCGTGCCGCAAGATGCATCGTGCGTCATTGTTTTTCGCCGCGCACCAATGAGCGGGCGCCTTACGGCGTTTTGTCAAATCGTGCGGCGATTTTGGGCTCCGCAGACGTAATTGCAGTATAAATAGGCGCAGAGATAAAAAAACCGTTATAAAAAGCACACCTGAGGATATTTTTTGCACGGTGAACGTAAGGCGGTGCAAGACTGAGACGGCGAATCGTTCAACGGTTTACGACTGCCGCAAGGTTGGCGGAACAAGAAATTTCACCGTACGGAGCATCTTACGATAGAACAAAATCGTGCAACAACCGCGCGTCAAGATACAATGGGTTTACGGTGAACATACTAGCGCCCGCACGGATCAGAGGTAATAAGAAAATTCGCACGGCCGAAAATTGGATTCCATGTGCACACCAAACTTTTCTGCGGCTCTTGCGGCACAAAAATTCCTCGCGGTAAGGTGCGGTTGCCCGCAAGGAAGGCTGCGGTCCATCGTACGGAAGGCCAAAATTCATGACCGCAAGAGCCGTAAACCCGCCGTATCTCAATTGTGAAAGGGGCTTAACGGATAGGATGAAGTGTTTCCACGGACTTGCGTTAACGCATGCGATCGATAGTGCGATCTGTCATGAGGTTACGGTCAAAAGTCAAGGTCATATCCTTGACAACATTTTTTTTTTCGGTTTGGGGGAAGAACGTGAATACGTGGACATCTACATAGCTTGTTCATACAAAATACATCTACAACACAAATAGTCAGTAGGAGTAGGCCTAAAAATGCATGAGAAAGCAAACTCACTCGGTGTTTTCTGTGAATTTCGATCTGACAGCAAAAGGTCATCAGGTTTGGAAAACCCCTTCTATGACGTCATGATCAGCGAAATCCCTCGTCCGTTACCTCGTCCGATGCGTTAAAAATGGGACAAGCTCCATTCTCCGTCCGTTAACGCGTGCGTTAAAAAATATCGGACTGGCCATGGAAACACTATAGTGTATTTCTTTAGGGAAAATCGCATCCGTTAACGCATGTCCGTGGAAACACACCATTAGCCTTACTGTTAAATATATGGAACATTTCGTTGAAACAAATTAGCTGATTGTTCGTCATTTCTGTCTGGTACAAAATAAGAGCTTTCTGTTGATATCTATATCGGAAATATACTTTGAGGCAGTTATATAAGCACCAAAACCCATAAAATGTACTCGTGTATCCCGGCTATATGAACGCTACCCGTTATTAGCACTCATATTGCGTTTTCAGCTTTGGTTAAAAAGGATGCCATCTTAACAAACGCAATGCACCAACAACCTCTAAAAGCAGTTATATAAGCACCAAAACCCCTAAAATGTAGTCATATCGCGTTTTCAACTTTGGTTAAAATGAACGTAACCGATGTAATGCATTTTTACGTTGTAAGCATTGTTTGACCGGCAGGTTAGTCATTTTATTATTGCAAACAATGGTAAATATTCTTCATTTCAGGTTCCACTGTACCGTAAAAAAAAGCGTGAAACCCGCACATATTTCGGCAATTTGGGACATTTGAGATGAACCCCTCCCCACCATTCCAGGCACACAAATGCCAACTCCATTTAATAAATGAAATATTTACAAAGCAAAATTAATCGGATGAAAACAGCTGTCAAATTCCCCGACCCTTGGCATCCGGGCATGTCAGACTGCGCGAGACGCTGTTCGATCCATTTCCTTTCTCTGTCGATAGAGTTTTTGCCAAAACTCGAATCTGATTTAATCTTATTTCAGACGGTATTAGAGAGAAGACATCGGTCATGATTTCCTTTAACACTGAAACTCTAGAAAATCCATTCCGTATCTAACAGCACTCAATATTTGGTATGGAAGAAATCAGAATATATTTTGATTCATTCTGAATACGAGCCAGTGAGAGCTAAACCAAAATCTAGGTAACATTGGTTGGAAGGTCAACGACCTTTAATTTTTTAACACTAAAACACACGGGCACAAGGGAAATGTACTAAAAATCATCTTGTCTAAAATAACCATGGAGACAAGTTTCTTATTGTGTTAAAAAGGGGTATACATGAATCATTTAGACGTTTTATTTATGAACACTAAAACACACGGGCACAGGGAAAATCTTCTTGTCTAAAATAACCACGGAGACAAGTTTCCAACGTTCACAGTCTGAGTAGCATTGGTAGCAGTTTAACGACCTTTTAATCACAAACTTGGAAACATTAGGCGTATTTTTTACTTTGTGTTCGAGCAGCTCGGTCTTCTCAGCCACAGTTTTTCTATTGGATCGGTCGCTTGATTTGCACAAACCTCACGCGCGTGCGCGCATGAAGCACGAGCTGACTTTGTAATAGCAGAGAGAGCTAGGAGCTGGTCACATGGTAAAATAAACAGCACTTGCATTACTTCCTTTATATAATTCTTGGCTTGGTTTGACAGCATTCCTATACCTAAAATCTCAGAATTCGTAAACAAATAAACTTTGCATTATATCCTTTCTTATATAACGATAAATCTGGCCGTATCACGTTGTTTGTTTTTATTATTTTCGTCTTTCTGACACGGCCTAGATCACTCGTCATTTAACAAAGGATATGCAAGTTACCATTTACCGCCTACAAAAAGGCGGAGCGAATTTTTCATCAAATAAGCCCACATTCTAACAAGTTTGGCAAAACTCTTTCATTAACCCATGCAATCGGTTACTATATATCATTGTGTGTTGTTAAAAAACTAACTGAAAATTTCCCTGACTTTCCGAGTGTCTTTTTCCGCCACGATTTATCACGTGACATTTGTTGCACTCGTTTTCTCTCGAAGTATATTTTTGTTTCTACATAGTAAGTATCCAGTAGACGGTGATACTATAAGACATTTGCATACGTCAGTCTTTATTGTTCAATCTATATCAAAGCCCCTCTCGTATTCGGAAGGTAATGCGTTAGGAATGCACAATATAAGCCTTCGTCAAAGTCAAAACCGAATGTCTAGGCACTAACGAAAGTAAGCAAACGTCATCGTTACCACGACTGCTTGTTTAACTATATTTGACTATAGCATGGACTTCATTTATATCGAATTCTGAAGAAGACGCGATTCGGGCTCTAGGGTGAAAGCGTCTTGGACATCACATCATCGGATTCCAAAGAAGACGCGATCCGGACTGTAGAGTGAAAGCGCCTTAGAGAAGAGACCAGTCGCTTGGGATACCGACTAGCTAATTCTCATAAACTGCATTCTGATTTGCTTCTTTCGTAAACTATCCTACATGTAGGCCTACATCTCTGTAGCCCAAAAAATAATTGTTGGCGCAAAACCTGTTCAGTATGATAACAGTTTTTAACATGGGATGAATATTCCTTTCAGATATTTAAACGTTTGGTCTTGTGAGAGTTGCGTCCGAGATAACGAAGTCTCGCGAGACATATCAGTTGATTGATTAAAAGGATATTGGGTAAAGTTAATGGTAGTACTGGGGTCCATTGGGAGGCCAATTTCCGTATGGTTAACTTGTGAAGATTAATCAGTTGGGGTATGTTAACATTTCAATCCACCAACATGGGATTTCAGAAAGTGTGCGGGTTGTATTTTCTCCTCTCTTGAACAGCGCGTGGGAGAATCATATGTACTGACAACATCCAAGTAACGTTATCAATTTACGGTACAGTATAACCTGATAACAATGGCAACTACGATATATGAGTAAAGACATAAAATAATCCAATTCAGACATGTATCAAAATGTGAAATTAACACATAGGCTGTTGCGTCATAGGCCTCCATACTATCAGCGTGACGTCAGAGTAGCTGTATTTGGGAGCCTAATGCTTGATTGACAACTTATTGACGTGGGCTGTTACGTCATACATACTAACAGCGTGACGTCAGAGTAGCTTTATTTCAGAGACTAATGCTTGATTGACAACTTATTGACGTGGGCTGTTACGTCATACATACTATCAGCGTGACGTCAGAGTAGCTGTATTTTACAGACTTAAGGTACGTTCACACTATACAGCGAATTCGGATTGATGTACGAACCGGATTTCGGACAGGTCAGCATTTTCGGTGAGTTGTGTTCACACTGCAACGAATAATCGACCGATTCTATCAAATCAGTTCATACTGATACAACAACAACACAACTCAACAAGAATTGAGAGCGGTTTGGAAGATGAGATTCGTTTGCTTGATATTTTGAGGAAAAAAGACACCTGTTGTCATGAACCTTCAGAAATCATGTGGAAATTGTTTCATCTCCAAAACCCTACGTAGGTCACTGTGTTTTTTAATTGCCATGTTTTTCACAGGTCGATTCTGATTGGCCAGAATGGAAAATCGTGGACGATTTTGACCCCGGACCGAATAAAATGGCTCTTTATATTCGTGCTGTCCGAATCCGGTGTCCGTAGCGAATTCGGATCAAGCTTGTGTGAACAAATGTACTGATAAACATTGAAGCCATTTTACTACGGAAATCGTTTCGGACCCCGAACCGAATTCGGGGTATAGTGTGAACGTACCTTAATGCTTGTTTGACAACTCACTGGTCTGGCGCTTGTTTTACAAAGCTGGCGTAAATTTGCGCATAGGCCTACAACAATGACCGGTTGTGTCCAAGGCGTAAGTAACTTACGTCAACTTTATAAGACAGGGCCTGGGCTGTTACGTCATACAGACTAACAGCGTGACGTCAGAGTAGCTGTATTTCAGAGACTAATGCTTGATTAACAACTCACTGGCCTGTCTGTTATTATGGCTCACTTTATCTCCTTGTGTTATATTATAGATCAGGAAACGTTTTAACAAAACTAACTTTAACTTTTTCCGTTCGTGGTCAGTCAGCGGATACGTGATGTAAATACTAACTTCCTCAGAGATATATAATATGTATTAGAGTAACCCTAAAATTGATGTCTAAAACGCTCTGAGATCAATTGCAAACGCAGATACATTGTGTTTAGAGTAACCCTAAAATTAATGTCTAAAACGTTAGGAGATAAATTCAAACCGCAGATACATTGTGTTTAGAGTAACCCTAAAATTAATGTCTAAAACGTTAGGAGATAAATTCAAACCGCAGATACATAGTGTTTAGAGTAACCCTAAGATTAATGTCTAAAACGTTAGGAGATAAATTCAAACCGCAGATACATTGTGTTTAGAGTAACCCTAAAATTAATGTCTAAAACGTTAGGAGATACATTCAAACCGCAGATACATTGTGTTTAGAGTAACCCTAAAATTAATGTCTAAAACGTTAGGAGATAAATTCAAACCGCAGATAGGCCTACATTGTGAGGATTTTCCAGCGAGATGAAAACACAGTCTCCACCAGAGTATCTCTCTGGACAAGTTTGGGTGTATCAATAATTCAGATCGAGACGATAACCGGATTACATTCTGCCAAATCCCTGTAGAGGCATCAATTATTTGAACATTTACCACGGAATTCTTCAGAAGGTCTCTTGCTATTAACTATTTAGGCTCTCTCTATATCTACACGATTTTAGGTGTCAGCTAATTGCCAGTCACCATGGCAACGTGCTGAAAGAATGATATTCCTAACCAGTAATCGAATAATTCGCTTGTGATAGTTTAGTTTGCCACACATAGCCCTTAACTCTCCTTAACTTAGTTTTAGATTGCGGAACAGACTAAATAAGTCTGGACGACTTGTCCAAAATTCTATAATCCACGATATCGGTAAGGGGATAGGGGGTGGGGAGGGAAGGTCCTGAAAGACATAGCGATATTTCCACTCCCAGCCAGTGTGTTTTTTTTATTTTCTCACACTTACCCCCGATATTTCCACTCCCAGGCAGTGTGTTATTTTTTATTCTCATACTTACCCCCGATATTCCCATTCCCAGGCAGTGTTTTGTTTTTGTTTTCTCACACTTACTACCAATATTTCCATTCCCAGACCGTGTGTTATTTCTTTTTACATAATCAACGTGTGAAATTATGGCCCAAGTAACGCTATGGCCTCATGAAAGAACTGTCAAAACTGACGTAACAAATTAATTTCGTTAACTGCAATTGTGACGTTAAGATGTGTCCCGCATCAGCCATATTTTGAGTCCGAGATGCTGTCCTTGGTGACGTCATTTCTAGCGTTACAATGCACTTCAGAAAGCCATTCTTGAAAATATCCCAGCACATCTTACTGACTCCCAGCACATCTTACGCACTCCCAGCACATTTTACTCACTCCCAGCATATCTTACGCACTCCCAGCACATCTTAATCACTCGTAGCACATCTTACTCACTCCCAGCACATCTTACTCACTCCCAGCACATCTTACTCAATCCCAGCACATCTTACTCACTCCAAACACATCTTACTCACTCCCAGCACATCTTACTCACTCCCAGCACATCTTACTCACTTCCAGCACATCTTACTCACTCCCAGCACATCTTACTCACTCCCAGCACATCTTACTTGTTCCCAGCACATCTTACTCACTCCCAGCACATCTTACTCACTCCCAGCACATCTTACTCACTCCCAGGACATCTTACTTATTCCCAGCACATCTTACTCACTCCCAGCACATCTTACTCACTCCCAGCACATCTTACTCACTCCCAGCACATCTTACTTATTCCCAGCACATCTTACTCACTCCCAGCACATCTTACTCACTCCCATCACATCTTACTCACTCCCAGCACATCTTACTCACTCTCAGCACATCTTACTCCAGCACATCTTACTCCAGCACATCTTACTCACTCTTAGCACTTCTTACTTATTCCCAGCACATCTTACTCACTCCCATCACATCTTACTCACTCCCAGCACATCTTACTCATTCCCAGCACATCTTACTCACTCCCAGCACATCTTACTCACTCCCAGCACATCTTACTCACTCCCAGCACATCTTACTTATTCCCAGCACATCTTACTTATTCCCAGCACATCTTACTCACTCTCGGCACATCTTACTCACTCCCAGCACATCTTACTCACTCCCATCACATCTTACTCACTCCCAGCACATCTTACTCACTCTCAGCACATCTTACTCACTCCCAGCACATCTTACTCACTCCCAGCATATCTTACTCACTTCCAGCACATCTTACTCACTCCCAGCACATCTTACTCACCCCCAGCATATCTTACTTATTCCCAGCACATCTTACTCACTCCCAACACATCTTACTCACTCCCAGCACATTTTACTCACTCCCAGCACATCTTACTCACTCCCAGCATATCTTACTCACTCCCAGCACATCTTACTCACTCCCAGCACATCTTACTCACTCCCAGCACATCTTACTCACTCCCAGCACATCTTACTCACTCCCAGCACATCTTACTCACTCTCAGCACATCTTACTCACTCCCAGCACATCTTATTCACTCCCAGCACATCTTACTCACTCCCAGCACATCTTACTCACTCCCAGCACATCTTACTCACTCCCAGCATATCTTACTTATTCCCAGCACATCTTACTCACTCCCAACACATCTTACTCACTCCCAGCACATTTTACTCACTCCCAGCACATCTTACTCACTCCCAGCATATCTTACTCACTCCCAGCACATCTTACTCACTCCCAGCACATCTTACTCACTCCCAGCACATCTTACTCACTCCCAGCACATCTTACTCAATCCTAGTACATCTTACTCACTCCTAGTACATCTTACTTATTCCCAGCACATCTTACTCACTCCCAGCACATCTTACTCACTCCAACACATCTTACTCACACCCAGCACATCTTACTCACTCCCATCACATCTTTACTCACTCCCTGCACATCTTACTCACTCCCAACACATCTTACTCACTCCCATCACATCTTACTCACTCCTAGTACATCTTACTTATTCCCAGCACATCTTACTCACTCCCATCACATCTTTACTCACTCCCATCACATCTTACTCACTCCCAACACATCTTACTCACTCCCAGCACATCTTTACTCACTCCCTGCACATCTTACTCACTCCCAACACATCTTACTCACTCCCAGCACATCTTTACTCACTCCAAGCACATCTTACTTATTCCCATAATCAAAACATTTACACAATAAGAAGAAACATTGAATACAAATTTTAAAAATTGAAAAAAATCTTAACTGATTTGTTTTTATTTATTAAAAAATCAATTGAAAACATTTGCTGAAACTTAAAAACTTAGGTTAATACGATTGAACTAAAATCGCGAATTAATTGTTGAGCTGTAAGAAACATACTACATTTAGTAGGACCGACTAATAACAATATATAAAACTAGTAGCTTTTGTTGTATTCGTTTTGTGGCTCAGTTGTCGCCCTTTACGTGAGGTGTACAAGCCATCAGCTAGTCTGCGACACGTTTATTAGTATGGGTTTCCTCCGGGCATTGAGCCCGGTTTCCTCCGACAATAAAACTGGCAATGCGTCATATAGGTGAAATAGTCTTGAGAGCTGCGTAAAACACCAAACAATCAATCTTTTTTGGCCATGATGCAGACAATAATTGCTTGTCTAGAAAATTAGTATATATTCCTGGACCCTGTTTCACAAAGCGGCGTAGCGTAAGTTTTTACGTAAATGCCTTAGCAACCCATGCTGTAGAGATACGTTAGTATATGAAAGTTACGCAAAAAATACATCTACGCCGCTTTGTCTAACACGCCCCAGTACTTTGGCCCTACGATGATTCGCAAAGTAGATACAACACTCTAAATCTAAAGTAACCAAACCAAAATTCATCTAAAACTCATAGAAAGTCCCAATGAAACATATTTTCTCTATACTTTCCATGTTGAATAATTAAGGACCCCGATTTGTGAGTGGTAAGTATTACCACGTTGTTACCCCAAAACCCACTATAATTGGATTGTTATTGTAATTCACGAATAGTCATTTGTTTGATACATTATGTAGGATGAATGTATCTAGTTAGCCATTCATTAGCTGCAACCTGTGAACAAACTTCAATCACTTATTCACTTAGCTACTTTGCATAACCCTGATATATTTCGCTTTGGTTGTTAAACTAGATACATGGCGACGTCCACGTTATCGTTGCTCAACGAGTCACATGATGACGTCCACATTATGGTCGTTAAACTAGTTACACGATGACGTCCACATTATGGTCGTTAAACTAGTTACATGGTGACGTCCACATTATGGTTGTTAAACTAGTTACATGGTGACGTCCACCTTATGGTCGACAAACTATTTACATGGTGACGTCCACGTTATGTTCGTTAAACAAGTTACATGGCAACGTCGACATTATGATCGTTAAACTAGTTACATGGTGACGTCCACATTATGGTCGTTAAACTAGTTACATGGTGACGTCCACATTACGGTCGTTAAACTAGTTACACGGTGACGTCCACATTATGGTCGTAAAACTAGATACATGCTGACGTCCACATTATGGTCGTTAAACTAGTTACATGATGACGTCCAAATTATGGTCGTTAAACTAGTTACATGATGACGTCCACATTATGATTGTTAAACAAGTTACATGATAACGTCCACATTATGGCCGTTAAACTAGTTACATGGTGACTTCCACGTTATGGTTGTTAAACTAGTTACATGGTGACGTCCACATTATGGTCGCTAAACTAGTTACATGATGACGTCCACATTATGGTCGTTAAACTAGTTACATGATGACGTCAACATTATGGTCGTTAAACTAGTTACATGGTGACGTCCACATTATGGTCGTTAAACTAGTTACATGATGACGTACGCATTATGGTCGTTAAAGTATCCACATGATAACGTCCACATTATGGCCGTTAAACTAGTTACATGGTGACTTCCACGTTATGGTTGTTAAACTAGTTACATGGTGCGTCCACATTATGGTTGTTAAACTAGTTACATGATGACGTCCACATTATGGTCGTTAAACTACCTACATGGTGACGTCCACATTATGGTTGTTAAACTAGTTACATGGTGCGTCCACATTATGCTCGTTAAACTAGTTACATGGCGACGTCCACGATATGGTCGTTAAACTAGTTACATGGTGCGTCCACATTATGGTCGTTAAACTAGTTACATGGTGACGTCCACATTATGGTCGTTAAACTAGATACATGATGACGTCCACATTATGGTCGTTAAACTGGTTACATGGCGACGTCCACGATATGGTCGTTAAACTAGTTACATGGTGACGTCCACATTATGGTCGTTAAATTAGATACATGATGACGTCCACATTATGGTCGTTAAACTAGTTACATGGTGACGTCCGCATTATGGTCGTTAAACTAGATACATGATGACGTCCACATTATGCTCGTTAAACTAGTTACATGATGGCGTCCACATTATGGTCGTTAAACCAGTTACATGATGACGTCCACATTATGGTCGTTAAACTAGTTACATGATGGCGTCCACATTATGGTCGTTAAACTAATTACATGGTGACGTCCGTATTATGGTCGTTAAACTAGTTACATGGGGACGTCCGCATTATGGTCGTTAAACTAGTTACATGGTGACGTCCGCATTATGGTCGTTAAACTAGATACATGATGACGTCCACATTATGGTCGTTAAACTAGTTACATGATGGCGTCCACATTTTGGTCGTTAAACTAGTTACACGGTGACGTCCGCATTATGGTCGTTAAACTAGTTACATGGTGACGTCCACATTATGGTCGCTAAACTAGTTACATGGTGACGTCCACATTATGGTCGATAAATTAGTTACATGATGACGTCCACATTATGGTCGTTAAACTAGTTACATGGTGACGTCCACATTATCGTCGTTAAACTAGTTACATGGTGACGTCCACATTATCGTCGTTAAGCTAGTCACATGGTGACGTCCACATTTTGCTCGTTAAACTAAATGCATGATGACGTTCACATTATGGTCGTTAAACTAGTTACATGGTGACGTCCACGTTATGGTTGTTAAACTAGTTACATGGTGACGTCCACATTATGGTCGTTAAACTAGTTACATGGCGACGTCCACATTATGGTCGTTAAACTAGTTACATGATGACGTCCACATTATGGTCGTTTAACTAGTTACATGGTGACGTCCACATTATGGTCGTTAAACAAGATACATGGTGACGTCCACATTATGGTCGTTAAACTAGTTACATGATGACGTCCACATAAATAGAGGTTATCTAACGAGAGCCAGTGTGTTACGATGAATATCACTCGAGTCTATTAATTTTCAAAGCCACGAGCCTCTGGCGAGTGACTTTGGAAATTAATAAACGAGAGTGATATTCATTGTAACACTCTGGTTCGAGTTGGATAATCTTTTTCTCACACTGCACAAAATATACAGCGTTTTATCAAAAAAACACGACTCTACTTAAGAAAATGTTTGGTGACGTCGCTCTATTTTTAAGAATGGCTGTCTGAAGAAAGACTTGATAAGGCACTGTGACGTCAGAAACGACGTCACCAACGACAGCATCACAGTCCCTTCAATGTTGGGTTAATACTGGACGCCTTATTATAACGTCATAATGACTGATGGCGTAATTCATTTGTGACGTCAATTTTGACAGTTCTCTCGTGATGTCCTAACGTTACTTGGGCGATAATTTCACACGTTGATTATGCAAAAAATAACACACTGTCTGGGAGTTGAATTATCGGGGGTGTAGTGTGAGAATGGTCGTTAAACTAGTTACATGATGACGTCCACATTATGGTCGTTAAACTAGTTACATGGCGACGTCCACATTATGGTCGTTAAACTACACTAGTTACATGGTGACGTCCACATTATGGTCGTTAAACAAGATACATGGTGACGTCCACATTATGGTCGTTAAACTAGTTACATGGTGACGTCCACATTATGGTCGATAAACTAGTTACATGATGACATCCACATTATGGTCGTTAAACTAGTTACATGGTGACGTCCACATTACGGTCGTTAAACTAGTTACATGGTGACGTCCACATTATGGTTGTTAAACTACATGTAGTTACATGGTGACGTCCACATTACGGTCGTTAAACTATTTACATCGTGACGTCCACATTATGGTCGTTAAACTGGTTACATGATGACGTCCACATTATGGTCGTTAAACTAGATACATGATGACGTCCACATTATGGTTGTTAAACTAGTTACATGGTGACGTCTACGTTATGGTTGCTAAACTAGATACATGATGACGTCCGTATTATGGTTGTTAAACTAATTATATGGTGACGTCCACGCTACGGTCGTTAAACTATTAACATTGCAATGTTCACATTATGGCTGCTGAACTGGTAACATTGTAGTCTGTATTGCATTGCAGTAATTGAAATGAACAAGGAAAGTGTAGATTGTTTAGATTTGCGAATTACACATCAACATCGCTCAATCTCATATTCCAATGTTACCTTGAAGTTAGCTCGGGCATGTAGCGTTAATGTGAGGCCCGAAGGGCCGAACTCTACGGAGGGTAGCCATGTTAAAAAACGAAAACTTACTGAATGGTTGATTGATTGATCGATTGATTGATTGACTGGTGTTTTACGCCGCGCTCAAGATTATTTCACTTATATGGCGGCGTTGCCAGTTTTATTGTGGGAGGAAACCGGGCTCTGTGCCCGGAGGAAACTCACGACCTTCCGCTGGTAACTGGCAACCATCCCACATAGGTCGTTCGAGTGAAAACCCAGTCAGAAAATTTTCCAATTTTTGGACTGAGTGGGATTCGAACCTGCGACCCATTGGTGGAAGGCTGTTTGGATTAAGCGTCCAACGCTCTACCCACTGAGCCACGGAGGCCCCTACTGAATGGTTGAAAATACAAAACATGGCCGCCTTGGGAAAAGTTTTTTTCGCCAGGGAAAGTTTTCGAACTAGCTCTAGATGTGGATGAAATGCAATAACTCTGGCCTATAATCGACAAACGGGGAATGGATATCAAGACGGAAAAGGCATTTATTGCATCGGTGAAAGATTTTTTCGAAGGAAAAAGGGGTCGGTTTACAATTGAATCGTATCATACATCGTTACAAAATGGAAACCCTTCTACAATATTCGAGCTCCTAGCTCTTTAGAATATTGTTTTCTACAATTACCTTGAATTACTTACTGAATAATGACCTGATGATACATCTCTATTTAACAGATGTGTAAGCAAACTATTAAACATATTAAAGCTGAAATCGAATGATAATCGAAAAATATTGTTGTGGCAATTATTTTCTATAATAGAGAACCCTTTAAGATGACAATTTATTCAGATGTATTAGCGGAGTTTATATGAAGAATTAACTATTAGAACTGATGGTTGATAAGTTACGTTGAGAAAGTTAAGGGAGAGAGAGCGACTTTAAAGGTGGACGATGGTCTCCTAACGGAATCATCCCATTAAAGTGGCATGAGCTGCCAAAATTCACACTTTTTTCATAATTTCTGATTCGTCGCAACAGTAAGAGGCTTTGAAGGCCATCGAAAAACTAAATGATTGGCGTTGGAATGAGGAAAATCCATACAGTATGTGGCCTGTACGAACGGAAAACGTGTTCGAAATGTAAACAAAGTTTAAATAACCGGGACGACTATTCATTCATTCTAAGCAAAAGTTGGTTCAAAACAAGACTTTATCGTACATTTTAGACTAGAAGCACTAAAACGCTTCTAAATTATACGTCTTGAGAAAAATAGCCATTAATTCAAAATTATTCAACATTTTGGCAGCTCATGCCCCTTTAAGGCAGAGAGAGAGACTTAGAATGAGGACGATTGTCTCCTTACCGAATTATTCCATTAAAGTCATCCGTAAAAGCGAAGAATTCTGAGGAAGAAACATATTCGTTGTTATTATACGAAAGTATACCAAGTTTTACCTAGAGATGGTTTGTGCCCCTATATGCCACCACATGGGTTTGAACTGACATTTTCAGCCATTAAAAAGTTTGATTTATCGAGCAAGATTATTCAGCCTCACTTTTATCTATGCATTTTCTCTGAATGTGGTTTAATCTGACAGGCTGTGCAGTACGACGAAGTATCACTGGAATAGTGTATTGAATATTTTATGGGTTTTTTTTCAGCAAAATTGTCAAATTTTTGGCTGTTTTTGCTCAAGGTATGGAAAATTGTAAAAAAAAATCTGTTTTTCTCGAGGTTTGCAATTTAGAAACTTTTTTGTGAACACCAAACTTTTGAATGTACGTTAAAGTTACATAATTCCCTCTTTTTGAAGTTCATCGAAACGGTAACCGGCTGACTTTGAAATCAGGAATCCCCGCTCGGGCAGAAGCACCTTCGAACAGAAATAGTGTTCTGGGGAAAACGCACAATGAATTACGGTCACTAATCTTCATCCATTTTAGACGTACGTTACTTCTAAAGGTTACCTTTGAGTGAAACTCACGGTGTTTTAATTTAGAGACAATATCTTCCTGAATTCAAGACAATGTCGACTATTTTTGGTTATTTTTCAAAAAGAAGTTAGATTTAAACATGTATTTCTTCAAATTGAATCTTTTGTTGAACTCAGAAGAATAGCTCTGCCAACCATGAAGACGTTTGAATACAAACAAACTTTGTAGACAACCACAGTGTTTAAGTTGATTGATTGGTTTGTGTTTCACGCCGCGCTCAAGATTATTTCACTTATATGGCGGCGTTACCAGTTTTATTGTGGAAGGAAACCGGGCTCTATGCCCGGAGGAAACCCACGACCTTCCGTTGGTAACTGGCAACCATCCCACATAGGTCGTTCGAGTGAAAACCCAGTCAGAAAATTTTCCATTTTTTTTGACTGAGTGGGAATCGAACCCGCGATCCATTGGTGGAAGGCTGTTCGGATTGAGCGTCCAACGCTCTACTACTGAGCCACGGAGGCCCCTCAGTGTTTAAGTACTAAACTCTTAACCCACGCTTCTATACAACCAGACCGAAGACAGCTGTGTGTTACTAATGGAATATAAAGTGTTATCGAAAGGCTTAATGATAAAGTGTTCATGTTGAATTATTAACCAATGGTAAGACTTGTGTAGAATGTTTTCACGATCCTCGTGCCCGTGTTCCATCCATCCATCCTCTAATCTTATTTCTTCAAACACACCCTTAGCGAATCTCGAATCCATTATGTATGCTGGGTGACTGAAATAAAAGATTTATTAACTACACGAAAAAACAAATTTCGCTTGACAAACCACGTAAGACTCCATTAAATCCCAGAGATGCCAGTGGCCTGCATTGATTACCCATGTAGTAGTAAAGGTCGGATTACGCCATAAAACAATAATATTTCCTAATAGAATATCATGGAAGGTAGGCCTATACCATGTTATAACACCTACTGTCATTTCATAGACAATGCGGGCTATCCGTGGTGCTATAAATATTTGGGATATTTTTTGATTGGACGCTTTTTTACCTGTAGCTGACGTCATGGCATACGATAGTGGAATGTTGACGTTTTCCTGGCCGGAGTGTTCTCCGCGATAACCGTATAAACCTGAACTTACTTTTGGATGGATTTTGGCTCCGTATATTTACTCTGGAACATTTATCTTTCATGACAGTTTCACTTATCTTTAATTCTCAGTTACGTTTTGATTGATAGTTTTAATTGGACATTACTTACAGTGAGCAGGTATTTATATAAGACTTGATTGTTGGTGATATCATCAAGCTCTGTTAATTGACTTTTTTCAAGAAGATTAGACCTTCCGGTACTTTCCCGCAACTAACCATAAAGTTGGAATCGATCGACAGGCAGTTAACCAAACTAATCCAAGTTGCTATGGTCTGCACACTCAGAAGGTTCAGTCTTGTTTTCTCAAGCATTAGCGAAGTCCCTCCGCACAGGTTTTTCGCACTCGAGATTATTTCACTTTTGTGAGAGAGGAAACTGGCAACTCTTCTGCATACACCGATTGAATGAAACCCACTTCGGTTTTTGTTAAAGCTCCATGTGCAACAAAATTAGCTAATTGTTCGTCATTTCTGTCTGGTACAAAATAAGAGCTTTCTGTTGATATCTATATCGAAATATATACTTGGAGGCTATATAAGTTATAAAAGGTTATATAAGCACCAGAAACTCTAAAATGTACTCGTGTATACCGGCCATCTGAATGTTACCCGTTATTAGCGCTCATATTGCGTTTTCAACTTTGGTTAAAAGGATGACAACGTAACGTAATGCATTTTTACACTGTCAGCTGTGTTTGGTCGACAGATTAGTCATTTTATTATTGCAAACAATCGTAGATATTCTTCATTTTAGGTTCCACAATACTGTATAAAAAGCGTGAAACCCGGACATATTCCGGCAATTTGGGACATTTGAGATAAACCAGTCCTCCCCACCAGTCCAGCACACAAATGCCAACTCCATTTAATAAATGAAATATTTACAAAGCAAAATTAATCGGATGAAAACAGCTGTCAAATTCCCCGACCCTTGGCATCCGGGCATGTCAGACTGCGCGAGATGCTGTTCGATCCATTTCCTTTCTCTGTCGATAGAGTTTTTGCCAAAACTCGAATCTAGCTTAATCTTATTTCAGACGGTATTAGAGAGAAGACATCGGTCATGATTTCCTTTAACACTGAAACTCCAGAAAATCCATTCCGTATCTAACAGCACTCAATATTTGGTATGGAAGAAATCAGAATATATTTTGATTCATTCTGAATAGGAGCCATTGGGAGCTAAACCCAATGAACTATAAGCGTGGAATGGAGGTCACGTGATGTGCATTGAATGCCGCCATTACTAAGAGATGGTGTAATGCATCTAGATCTCTCATGCACGTGCACTTCAACTATCAATGGCGGCACATTTTAGATCCAAACCAGCTAATGAGACGTGTTCATTCCACGCATATAGTTCATTGGCTAAACCAGTCTAGGTAACATTGGTGGAAGATCAACACCCTTTTATTTTTGAACACTAAAACACACGGGCACAGGGAAAATCATCTTGTCTAAAATAACCATGGAGACAAGTTTCTTATTGTGTTAAAAAGGGGTATACATGAATCATTTAGACGTTTTATTTATGAACACTAAAACACACGGGCACAGGGAAAATCTTCTTGTCTAAAATAACCACGGAGACAAGTTTCCAACGTTCACAGTCTGAGTAGCATTGGTAGCAGTTTAACGACCTTTTAATCACAAACTTGGAAACATTAGGCGTATTTTTTACTTTGTGTTCGAGCAGCTCGGTCTTCTCAGCCACAGTTTTTCTATTGGATCGGTCGCTTGATTTGCACAAACCTCACGCGCGTGCGCGCATGAAGCACGAGCTGACTTTGTAATAGCAGAGAGAGCTAGGAGCTGGTCACATGGTAAAATAAACAGCACTTGCATTACTTCCTTTATATAATTCTTGGCTTGGTTTGACAGCATTCCTATACCTAAAATCTCAGAATTCGTAAACAAATAAACTTTGCATTATATCCTTTCTTATATAACGATAAATCTGGCCGTATCACGTTGTTTGTTTTTATTATTTTCGTCTTTCTGACACGGCCTAGATCACTCGTCATTTAACAAAGGATATGCAAGTTACCATTTACCGCCTACAAAAAGGCGGAGCGAATTTTTCATCAAATAAGCCCACATTCTAACAAGTTTGGCAAAACTCTTTCATTAACCCATGCAATCGGTTACTATATATCATTGTGTGTTGTTAAAAAACTAACTGAAAATTTCCCCGACTTTCCGAGTGTCTTTTTCCGCCACGATTTATCACGTGACATTTGTTGCACTCGTTTTCTCTCGAAGTATATTTTTGTTTCTACATAGTAAGTATCCAGTAGACGGTGATACTATAAGACATTTGCATACGTCAGTCTTTATTGTTCAATCTATATCAAAGCCCCTCTCGTATTCGGAAGGTAATGCGTTAGGTATGCACAATATAAGCTTTCTTCAAAGTCAAAGGCGAATGTCCAGGCACTAAGGAAAGTGAGCAAACATCATCGTTACCACGACTGCTTGTTTAACTATATTTGACTATAGCATGGACTTCACTTATATCGAATTCTGAAGAAGACGCGATTCGGGCTCTAGGGTGAAAGCGCCTTGGACATCACTTCATCGAATTCCGAAGAAGACGCGATTCGGACTGTACAGTGAAAGAGACCGATTGTTTGGGATACCGACTAGCTAACTCTCATAAACTGCATTCTGACTTGTTTCTTTCGTAAACTACATGTATTAGGCTATACATGTAGGCCTACATCTCTGAAGCCCAAAAATTAAATGTTGGCGCAAAAATTGTTCAGTGTGATAACAGTTTTTAACATGGGATGAATATTCCTTTCAGATATTTAAACGTTTGGTCTTGTGAGAGTTGCGTCGGAGATAACGAAGTCTCGCGAGACATATCAGTTGATTGATTAAAAGGATATTGGGTAAAGTTAATGGTAGTACTGGGGTCCATTGGGAGGCCAATTTCCGTATGGTTGTGAAGATTAATCAGCTAGGGTATGTTAACATTTCAATCCACC
This sequence comes from Lepidochitona cinerea, assembly GCA_963971465.1. Lineage (NCBI taxonomy): Eukaryota > Metazoa > Mollusca > Polyplacophora > Chitonida > Tonicellidae > Lepidochitona > Lepidochitona cinerea. The sequence goes on from OZ020559.1 coordinate 3,634,155, forward strand.
GGCATGGGATTTCAGAAAGTGTGATGGTTGTATTTTCTCCTCTCTTGAACAGCGCGTGGGAGAATCATATAGACTGACAACATCCAATGAACGTTATCAATTTACGGTAGCCTAAATTATAACCTGATAGCAATGTCAACTACAATAAATGAGTAAAGAAATACAATAATCCAATTTAGACATGTATCAAAATGGGAAATTAACACATGGGCTGTGACGTCATACATACTATCAGTCTGACGTCAGAGTAGCTTTATTTGAGACATAATGCTTGATTGACAACTTATTGACGTGGGCTGTTACGTCATACATACTAACAGCGTGACGTCAGAGTAGCTGTATTTTACAGACTTCAATTCAATTCATTTATTCACTCTTTGCCACTCAGGGTGGCACGAGAGAATAACAAGTTACATAATAAGTGACTTAAGGTACGGTACGTTCACACTATACAGCGAATTCGGATTGATGTACGAACCGGATTTCGGACAGGTCAGCATTTTCGGTGAGTTGTGTTCACACTGCAACGAATAATCGACCGATTCTATCAAATCAGTTCATACTGATACAACACAACTCAACAAGAATTGAGAGCGGTTTGGAAGATGAGATTCGTTTGCTTGATATTTTGAGGAAAAAGAACACCTGTTGTCATGATACTTCAGAAATCCTGTGGAAATTGTTTCATCTCCAAAACCCTACGTAGGTCACTGTGTTTTTGATTGCCATGTTTTTCACAGGTCGATTCTGATTGGCCAGAATGGAAAATCGTGGACGATTTTGACCCCGGACCGAATAAAATGGCTCTTTATATTCGTGCTGTCCGAATCCGGTGTCCGTAGCGAATTCGGATCAAGCTTGTGTGAACAAATGTACTGATAAACATTGAAGCCATTTTAGTACGGAAATCGTTTCGGACCCCGAACCGAATTCGGGGTATAGTGTGAACGTACCTTAATGCTTGTTTGACAACTCACTGGTCTGGGGCTTGTTTTACAAAGCTGGCGTAAATTACCGCCGAGCCTGATGACGTCACATAGATTTACGCAAAGCTTTCTGGGTAAAATATACCTCAGTTCGCCATTTTGTTTATTGGTACTTAGCAAGCTGTGACTTTTTTGGAAAACATTGATGACATAAACCTGTTTTTATCCACACATTTTTCGGATAACTTAACGCCTTTTACGTCTTTTTCTCGATAGAGTATTATTCCAACCGCAATAGTTAAAAATTATTTTAAGATCCCTCAATACCCCGAAATGCTTTGCGCGTATATTCCAAGTGACGTCATCAAACAATCGGTCAATTTGCGCATACATGTAGGCCTACAAGATGGACCGGTTGAGTCCAAGGCGTAAGTTACTGTAGTTTTAATACTGATTTACGTACGTAACATACGCCAACTTCATAAGGCAGGGCCCTGAGCTGTTACGTCATACATACTAACAGTGTGACGTCAGAGTAGCTGTATTTGAGAAACTTATGCTTGATTAACAACTCACTGGCCTGTCTGTTATTATAGCTTACTTTATCTCCTTGTGTTCTATTATACATAGATCAGGAAACATTTTAACAAAACTAACTTTAACTTTTTCCGTTGGTGGTCAGTCAGCGGATACGTGATGTAAATACTAACTTCCTCAGAGATATAAAATGTAGTAGAGTAACCCTAAAATTAACGTCTAAAACGTTAGGAGATAAATTCAAAACGCAGATACATTGTGTTTAGAGTAACCCTAAAATTAATTGTCTAATACGTTATGAGTTAAATTCAAACCGCAGATATATTGTGCTTAGAGTAACCCTAAAATTAATGTCTAAACGTTAGGAGATAAATTCAAACCGCAGATACAATGTGTTTAGAGTAACCCTAAAATTAATGTCTAAAACGTTAGGAGATAAATTCAAAACGCAGATACATTGTGTTTAGAGTATCCCAAAAACTAATGTCTAAAACTTTAGGAGATAAATTCAAACCGCAGATACATTGTGTTTAGAGTAACCCTAAAATTAATGTCTAAAACGTTAGATTGATTGATTGATTGATTGTTTGGTGTTTTACGCCGCGCTCAAGATTATTTCACTTATATGGCGGCGTTGCCAGTTTTATTGTGGGAGAAACCGGGCTCTATGCCCGGAGGAAACCCACGACCTTCCGTTGGTAACTGGCAACCATCCCACATAGGTCGTTCGAGTGAAAACCCAGTCAGAAAAATTTCCAATTTTTTGGATTGAGTGGGATTCGACCCCGCGACCCATTGGTGGAAAGCTGTTCGGATTGAGCGTCCAACGCTCTACCTACTGAGCTACGGAGGCCCCCTAAAACGTTAGAAGATAAATTCAAACCGCAGATACATTGCGAGGATTTCCCAGCGAGATGAAAACACAGCCCCCTCCAGAGCATCTCTCTGGACAAGTTTGGGTGTATCAATAATTCAGATCGAGACGATAACCGGATTACATTCTCCCAAATCCCTGTAGAGGCATCAATTATTTGAACATTTACCACGGAATTCTTCAGAAGGTCTCTTGCTATTAACTATTTAGGCTCTCTCTATATCTACACGATTTTAGGTGTCAGCTAATTGCCAGTCACCATGGCAACGTGCTGAAAGAACGATATTCCTAACCAGTAATCGAATAATTCGCATGTGATAGTTTAGTTTGCCACACATAGCCCTTAACTCGCCTTAACTTAGTTTTACATTGCGGAATAGACTAAATCAGTCTGGACGACTTGTCCAAAATTTTCTAATCCACGATATCAGTAAGGGGATGGGGAGGGAAGGTCCTAAAAGACACACCGATATTTCCACTCCCAGCCAGTATGTTATTTTTATTTTCTCAGACTTACCCCCGATATTTCCACTCCCAGCCAGTGTGTTATTTTTATTTTCTCACGCTTACCCCCGATATTTCCATTCCCAGGCAGTGTTTTATTTTTGTTTTCTCACACTTACTACCAATATTTCCTTTCCCAGACCGTGTGTTATTTCTTTTTACATAATCAGCGTGTGAAATTATGGCCCAAGTAACGCTATGGCCTCATGAAAGAACTGTCACAACTGACGTAACAAATTAATTTCGTTAAATGAAATTCTGACGTTAAGATGTGTCCCGCATCAGCCATATTTTGGGTCCGAGATGTTGTCCTTGGTGGCATCATTTCTAGCGTTACAATGCACTTCAGAAAGCCATTCTTGAAAATAGAAAAACATCATCACATATAGAGAGCGCAAGTCTCGTAAAAATTTAATACGAGATTTCGTGTTATCCGGTGACAGATGACGTTAAAATTGACGTTATTGTTGATGCTGCAATTCCATTTGACGCATTTTCCCCCAAAACGCCAGATGTAAACGTCATGCTAGAACAAAAAAAAACACCCAGTCACATGCGCAATATTCAGTGTCGGTGACAGGAAATGTGTGGAATTACAACAAGACTTGCGCTTCCTATAGGGCCTGGGAGTGTCCCGAGAGATTTCGCGATATCCGGTGAAAGATGACGTTATTTGATGACGTTGTCAGTTCGATTGACGATTTTTGTTCTTGTGAACAACACAACTAACTACGTGGTGATGCCTTAATTTCTTATCATTAATAGGTGATTTGCCAATTACTTTCAAATGACGTCACAATTACTGCCCCCAGAAGTAGACCGGACAAAGCATCCGACTGTTTTAACTCAAAATTGTCAGCATTTTTACAACATATTTTAGGAAAGAAACCCGATATTGTGACAGTATATCTCTGAAATAGTCAAGTAATGCGTAAAAAGATTTCATAAAACGGGAGCTCAAATGAATAAAGCTAAAGTCTAATTGGAAGCTGGGCTTGTCCGGTCTAGGATTGGTGCCACGACGTCAAGTCATTGTTGCGCGGAAAACTGGCAAATGGTCTATTGAGAAAATGTTTGGACTAGGATGAATGTCACATTGTATTAAAACAGTATCCATGTAAAAATATTGACCAAAGGTGTTTTGACAAGAACTTGCCTCGAGTTTTTCTGAGATCTCCATGAAGTGGATATGGGAAGCAGGTGCAGCGTAACCAAGCAACACATGTCTGTTCGTCGTTCCGGAAACCGCCACAAGAGAATTATCTTGGACGTCTGCGGAATATTGAAAAGGTTCTTGAACTCGCTCTTTGTTTTTGTTTGGTTAAATTTCCATTGCAATTTGATAGAAATAGTCACCATTCTCGAACGGATGCTACCAAAAATGGTTGCATGTTGTTTTATGCTTACCGAAATTTTCTTGAAGCATTTAGTCCCCAGTTTGATCCGCCTTTCATTCGTCTGTCTGTCCGTCCGTCCGGATTCTTGTCCGTGCTACATAGGCCTACCACGCAGCTGTGTAGTGTCACTTTTTGAATTCCTTGAAAATAATATTTATAGGCTTATTACTCTTTTTTTTAAAATATCTGCAGGTATGTACCCAACATTCCTTTTAATTAATATCACGTTAGAAAGCTCGTTAAAATCTGCCTTTAGGTGAAATATACCTATATCTGATGCTACAGATACATGACTTATTTGACAAAACTGTTTCCACAATTTAATTGCCATAAGGCCCGTTTTCTATAGACATAGGCAACATAACTTGTGTTTATTACTCTTTGGTCAAAATATTTGGAAAAGTTACATACTTACATACATACGTACATACATACATTTGATTTAAGTATTATAGCCAGACAGAAATAAAAAGCTAGGCTACGGTAATTTACAGCTTTAAGTTGGTAGGTATAGACATTGTAAGCATCGGATAGTTTTCAATATATGTTAGAAAATCAGTAAGTTAAATTGTGATACCTTCTTTTAAATACATGAAGACAATGTAAATACAAAACAAATGTAAAACTAAATCATAAATCACAAAATCGTGAGGTCAAATGTCAGCTGGCGTGGAAAATAATGACTGACGACTTTTGTCCAATGATTGTAAAATGCAATTGAGCTACCAAGTTAAAGAGGCATGAGCTGCCAAACTGTCGATATTTTGACGTAAAAACAGAACGTTGAAATTATTGGCTATTTTTCTGAAGACGTATAATTCAAAAGCTTTTTAGTGCTTCTGGTCTCGAAAATGTACGATAAAGTATTGTTTTAAACTAACATTGCCTTATAATGAATGAATGGTCGTCCCGGTTATTTAAATTTTGTTTACTTTTCGAGCACGTTTTCGGTTCGTATAGGCCACATAATGTATGGATTTTCCTCATTCCAACGTCAATCATTTAGTTTTTCGATGGCCTTCAAATCCTCTTACTGTCGTGACGCTCAGAAACTATGAAAAAAGTGTGAATTTTGGCAGCTCATGCCACTTTAAATTATCAAATACATACGAGATGAGCTAAGTTCCCAGATATTTATTGATCTTGACCTTGGTGTATTTCACAGCATCAATGAGGCCAGGTATTTTATTTATATGATCGTTTGTCAGTTGCTAGATGTTGATCATTTTGGGATGGATATAATCTGAACATCAGCATTTTCTGAACGAAAGTATAATTTTTAGCATAAAGAATATTGTTGGATTATTGTTGGGCTTCTATAATGGTAATATTGAAAGACTAATCCATTTTGTAATTCACTAAACTCATTTTGGATACCTCGACTTGTGTCAAATCTTAGTTTTAAATGTCAGCATCTTTGAAATTTTCTTTATCAGAAAAGACAACAAAACGTCTATCTCCCAAAAGATCGAACGTTTCATAGCCGGACGCAAAATAATATAACACGAGCTGTTGTCAATTCACGGGATGAAATGGTTTATTTCTCGATACACCACACGTCAAGACAGATCGTAACTATCCCTTCACTGCCCGATTAGACTGAACACGCAAACCCGACTTAAAGGAAAAGGGGGCGTGGTTCAGATAAAAGGTTAAAGGTGATAAGAAATGAATCTAATGGACAACTTTGACAGTAAATGATTACATAGCCACGCCTACCAGCTCAAGTAAAGAGAATCCAAGGAGCTAACAGTCTTTCTACATGAAGAAGCTCCCAGTGTTAGTTTACGGATAATTTTATGAGTGAGATATTTTTATATCACAATTTTTCCCATGAATTCAGCCTACCAAACTGGTGGCTGTTTCTCAACACATTTACGCCCGCCGTAACTTTGCGCCTGGTCGTAACGTAATGTTGAAGGCATATGTTGCCATGACGTTACGACCAGGCGCAAAGTTACGTCGGTGTCTAGAAACAGTCCCCTGCTTCTTAACTTGTCCCACAATCTGTGTTCGTTTGTAACAAAGACGAGGCCATACTGCCTGATAAAGCAACCACGAAGGAAAGATCTTCGATATTTTTATCTCCCAAACTTTGACCAGACTTTGATGAATTTGAAAGCAGGAAAGGTAAATTGGTGCCATGAGTCAACGCATCAAGGAGTTGTGTTTTATTTTTAACATTTCAGTGAGCAGTAGTTTTGGTTAATACAGACTGACAATCACTCAGACTGACAATGGCTCAGACTCACAATCGCTCAGACTGACAATCGCTCAGACTGACAACCGATCAGACTGGTAATCACTCAGACTGACAATCACTCAGACTGACAACCGCTCAGACCTATAATTAAAATTAAACAAGCTGCCTAGGGCTTTTATTGCCAGAAAATACCCCTATGTAACAGGTAGAAACCCAAAGTAAAAATCAATTCAGTTCAAAATGGTGGCTTGTCAGGTTAATAAAACAAGGCTCTCTCTGAAGAGGAAATCCTAGGGCTTTGTTAAATATATGACAATCCTTCCACATAGGGCGATCGAGTAAAACCCCATTTATTCATTTTTATTTCGTGGGGTTCGATCCCGATACCCATTGATGAAAAGTCAGTATTGAACTGAGACACTACCGCTTAGCTTAAGCTTGGATGCAATTGATTGGTTGACAGTTCATATTGACCAATTAAAAGCATCTATTTTAATAGCATCTTACAAGTCGGTACGACAAAATCGCACAGTGAGAACGGGCCTTTACTGGTCTACAAAGAGACCCCTCCTTCTAACTGACAACATAAAATGGCTATATCAACGGAGCAACAAATACATGTTCTTCTGTACGGAAATGGTTGCCAGTTACCACCGAAAGGTCGTGGGTTTCCTCCCCATATATTAGTGAAATAATCTTGAGCACGGCGTAAAACACCAAAACATTCAATTAATCAATCTGTACGGAAATGCTGACATTTAAAACTGTACTCCATAGATTTTGGGATTTCATCTTCAATCCATGTGAATTTTAGTTTGAATTTTAAAAAACAAATAATAAGAGAAGGGGTTATGCAGTGATATCTTTCAGTTCTGTTTCTTTCCATTAGAATCTTTCCAGAAGTCAATTACTCGTCCAAAGACGTCGGCAGGTTGATCAGTGACCCAGTGGGATAGTCTTAACATGGGGGAAGATAGGCCATAGGATCGATAAACTTTTGTGGGTTCAAACAGCGGTCACACAGCATGCCTTACCCATCAAGTAAAGTGGACCAAACCAATACGTCATTTTGACAATGTGAATGACCTTCAATTTGTTTAAAAACAGGAGCATTAAATATCTTGTCTAAAACGTTACGAGCTTGATTATACAGAGTAAGAAACGGGTGCAAAGGGGACTACTTAAGAAATGTTTGAAACTCACTTTAAACGTGGGTTCCATACTATTGAGCAAAAAATTAAGGCATCACCACGTGAACAGTTATGAATAACACGAGCTTTCGACACCTATTTCGTTACACTTGACAAAGACATCGGTATAGGTGTCGAAAGTTTGTGTTATTCACCACTAACTACGTGGTTATGCCTTATTTTTTTCTCATTAGGGGACTACCTGTTAGAAAAATCTGGAATGGGACTGCTCGACATCGAAATTTACAAACCTTTACATAGAGAAAATCTTCATACATATAACAAGTTTGCTCCCAGTAAAAAATCACATTTTAATGTGTGCTTAAAATATAAAGTTAATGTGTAAGAATAGAAACACTGAACTTTAATCTTTAATTTTAAACTTTAATTTATTTGAATAGAATCAATTTAAATATACATGTATATTTAAATTGATTCTATCTTTGCTTTACATGCAAGTAAAATCAAAAATACATTCACATAAACATTCTTTTGTTAATTTTTTTTAATAGCACCCCACTCGTTCCACACACGCACACCCTGTTTATTTCCACACACTTTAAAAGCTTAAAGTGCCATGAGCTGCAAAATGTTGACATTTTTGGCGTTAAAACAGAATGTTGAAATTATTGGCTATTTTTCTCGAGACGTATAATTCAGAAGTTTTCTATTCTCGACAATGTACGATAAAGTATTGTTTTGAACTAACTTTGGCTTATAATGAATGAATGGTCGTCCTTGTTATTTAAATTTTGTTTACTTTTCGAACACTATTTCGGTCCGTATAGGCGCCACAATGAAGGGATTTTCCTCATTCCAACGCCAATCATTTAGTTTTTCGATGGCCTTCAAAGCCTCTTACTGTCATGACGATTAGAAATTATGAAGAAAGTTTAAAATTGGCAGCTCATGCGACTTTAATGTAAGCTAATGTCCTTTTTTGTGTAATTGTTTCACAGATTTGAGGGTTTGCTAAATTTGTATTGCACCTAACTTGGTAAAGCGCCTTTGTTATGCTTATGGTTTTACCGGACTATTTTGTAGGCCTATACTTTTTTTTTGCAAGATGTTTTGTCAGCAGTGGTCATATCATATCGGGAGAGGGGACGTCATATCGCTACACTGTATATTCCAATAGTTTTTTAGGTATACTTTCTGTTCCATGATTGAGGCCAACTATATCAATAAATTAGACGCAAGGAGATTTTCCATGTGCCCGTGTGTTATGGTGTTAAAAATAAATTAGACGCAAGAAGATTTTCCCCATGCTGAAATTAACTATTATAAATCTGCATAAATGTTAACTGTAATGCCAGTTATGATGATGATAAGGATGATGTTCTATTGAAGGATTGTGGCAATTCATGTGTGACAGTAACGCACAAACTGCATGTAATGCGACATGAAATGTTTGTTCGTGCAATTAAGAAAATTCAGTATGCTTCCCCTTAAATGTTTTGTACTTAATAAGGCTTGTTTTTTTCTGCAACGTGGACTCATCTTCTGTAAACATGGCACGACGGAGTGTTTGGGGGTGCATCTCTCACGACTGCAAACTGGACTTGGTCACTATACAAAGAAACCTCACAGGTGACCGGTACATTCGGGAGGTCCTGCAACCAGTTGTCGAGCCTCATTTTGAGAACGACCCATTAGGCTAGGACCTGTGTACATGGATGACAACGCCAGACATCGTTCCCGGGCTGTAATAGCCTACTTCCAAAACGAAGCTGTAATAACTTGCCTTGGCCCGCCGTGAGTCCGGATTTGAATCCTTTAGAGCACATTTGGGATAGGATGGGCAGAAACATTCAAGCCATAGGAATTGGAAGCCGCATTACATCGGTATTGGCGGCAGCTACCCCTTCAAAAGATCCGACGTCTCACTGGAGGGATGGGACGCAGGTTGGAAGCTGTAATTCGGACTAATGAAGGCTATATGCTCTAAGGATGTGTTCTACACACTCAAAGTGACATTTTTACCCTGTGAAGCCAGATGGACTCTGAAGTTTCATACTCACAAGCATCTTTTTATTTTGTCAAAATACACTTTTGTTTTGGCTAACTATATCCTGAATAAATTGTATAGCTTATTGCCATTTAAGGGTGATTTCTTATCGCCAGAATGTCGCCCTTTATGATCACAATCGTTTCTGCAACATCAGTTTGCCAACAATCTCCCTACACCAATGATTGTATCAGTCGGTGCAGATTTTCCAGGGGGTGCTTAACTTTTTTCTTTGTGTATATATTATTTGAAGACGCTTGTGAAGTAAAGATATTCCAACAAAACAATCATTATTTTGAGCATATAGGTAAAATAATAATGACTAAACGTTTATTTGATGATATTGTCTGTTTGAAATAAGAGCTTGAGTAATTGTCATGACAAAATATTTCTGAGATTTCTTTTTGCACATTCAGACCCTTAAATAAACTACTATAATTCAACAAAATTCGGAATTCGTCTCTTCGATTACAAGGAGAGAATGTAGATATGGAATCACTCAAAATCTATACTAGTAGAGAAAACCCAAAGCAAAAGAACAAGAACAACAATTATTATGCTAGAATAATGATTAATAACGGCTATAACAAACGTCATAACAGTTAAAATCCAGCTCTCGTGCAAGAACCGTTGTAATTCGTCCTTTGTGTTTAGAGACTTGTAATGATGGAGGTTAGAAAATCTTGGATTTATCTTCGTTTTAATTTGATAAAACTAAATTCTTCTGATTCTGGCTGTATGAAAAAAACAATATACAACCTTTTAAATTAAACTTAATTAGAATCATGGGGTAATCTTATGTTTGGTTTTTGTTGGATTGATTCTATATAAACCAATGGAAGTTCCTCGTAAGAGTGTCTTTGCAAATATATTTCAATGACTTTTTTTTGTCTTGTCGAAGTTTCGGCCAATTTATCATTTTGGGGGTTTCAATAATTCAGACCCAGTCGAGTAACGGAATTAGATATCGTCTAGATACTCCGGGAAATCCCTGTGGGGACATAAATTGTTTTACCACAGATTTCTTCTGAGGCTATCTGAACATTAAATATTTATTACCATTCTCGTCTGAGCACAGGTTGTGGTCCAACTCAGTGGGGAAGGAATATAAGTAGCATGCCGGCGAACAAATTGCCATCCGTGGTTACAAAATAATTGCCTTTGTAATTTATTCCTTTATAGTCTAACAAGACATACATGTATATCGGGCGGGCGAAAAAGTGGCCCCCTGCTTATAGCGAATAAAACAAGTATTGTATTTAAAGTGGCATGAGCTGCCAAATATAAGAAAAATTTCGTTAAACCAGAATTAGCTAATTGTAAGTTCTTTTTATCTGACATTACAAAATAAGAACTTCCAGTTGATACCAATCTTAAGGGTGTACGTTAAGGTGGTTTTTTAAGCAGCAAACGTCCCAAAAATGAACTCATACATTCCGGCTTTTTTTAATTTTGTCCGTTATTAGCACATATCTTTGGTTCGTACAGGGTACTGACTGTACCAATATTTTTTATTTCAACGTCAATCCTTTAGTTTTTTCAACGTACTTCATACGTTGAACTTCTTTTGGCAATCAGAATTTATGAAAAAAATCTGAATTTTGACAGCTCGTGGTACTTCAAAATGCAAGGTAAGCCAATGACTTCCTTTTACAGCCTCCATACTGCATCTCGACAATAAAGCCAGTGTATTACAGTGCTGGAGATTGTCAAACTATGTTTATAGCAAACCCTCAACGAAATGGGATAAAATTCGTTTGTCGACTCTTCCGCCAATATGTATTTCAAAGATTGGCAGTAAAAGTTGTATGTGTTTTCTTTTCTCCGGGTTTGTTTCACCTGGGATGAATATGAAAGGGATATGAAACGCCTTTGTATTGTAGTCAGTCTACTGGCAGAACGTTTGGCTCGCTATTGTTCGTTTCAGACACCCCGTGACGGCGTTTCATATCCCTTTCATATTCATCCCAGGTTTCACTGAATATCTGTCCCTTGGATTGAAACCAGCTGCTGATGCATGGCGTCGGACAAACTTTATTCAGGGTTTTAATTTATTACCACTATATTTGCCTAAAACGGGTTTCTTGTTTTGATTGGGGTTCAGACTCACTGATCTGCATATATCATGTATATCTCGCTTTATTGGTCTTAGGCCTACTGGTCAGTCGGAACTCCCTTCGGCTATCTTCGCTCGCTACCGGTCGGCTTTGACTCGCTTCGGACAGTCTGCGCTTTTTATACGGTAAATCACCGTATTTTGGGGCTGAATAAAAATGGCGTCCAAAGTAAATATCAAAACGAAAGAAGAAAATAGAATTAATTATAAATTTATTAAATGCTAATATCATTTAGAAAGATATTTGTTTATATAATTTATTTAGCCCGGTAAACCACTAGTTGTAGACAGACGCAGTTTCGGTACATATCAGGATTCCTCCAATGCTTCAATTATATAACTGATCGAGGCTGAAAGTTACCAAACCGAGTGTTTCGGTCCTTTACATTATCACGAGGACAGTCACACTTAAGATGAGCCCTCAAGAGGATATGGCAATTGTACGTATCACGGCTACGTTTTTGGTCGCCACATTCAAAATGAACTGCAGTCTATCAGAGGGTATTTCACGTACGTAAATCCCCGAAGTTATCAGACAGGTCTACTGGTATTATATGACAGGCAACACGGTTGGTCGTCCTGGTGGAAAAGGCAAAAAAATAAAAAATCTGTATTACAAATAAAACCACCTCCAAAGCTTATTGGACTGTTAATAGCTTGTCTTTGGGACATTTTATGGTTGCCAGCTACCACCGGAAGGTCGTGGGATTTCCCCGGGCATAGAGCCCGGTTTCCTCCCACAATACCACTGGCAACGCCGCTATATAAGGGAAATAATCTTGAGCGCGGCGTAAAACATCAATCAATCAAAACATATTCTGCGCACAGTCACATATTCGTCATAGCCTTCTCTGTGCATCTCTCCCATTCGTGAAAGCGAAGACGTCGCACACATGGGACATTTTAGAAGTCATTGATATACAAGACGGAAGGCAATTTTATGGATGATAATAAAGTCTTGCAATACTTTAATTGACAACGTTTTAGCCCAGATAAAAGTGAGGTAATTGCCGTTATCAAATGATAATTATCTCTTGATATCGTTATTTATACCTGTGCCGAAACGTTGGTATCATCCATGAGATTTGAAAAGTTGATAATTAAGTCATGTACAACCTTGGTTAAAGCACAGACCCACAAAAACACTCATGACGAAGGCTTTAATATGATTCTTTTACTGTATGTTTTGTTTACTGTAATTTGGCATAGACTTGTAGACGACTGTTATATTGATTTTATAGTTTTATACATTTTCTGTGTTTACTTTATTGGGTAATGATGTCTTACATCGTATTGTTTACAGTGCAAAGAGATATGCATAGTTTTTTAGTTTTTTTTTTTTTTATCCTTTGTTGCAGATGGACTTTATTGAGTACTGAAGATGGACGAAATTCAGAAAAAAATTGCAGGCTGAATTAGCTGCGGTATTTACATTTGTGAGGTCCGTTTGTGAGGTACATTTGTAAAGCGCGAAAGGCTGGAAAGAGGCATTTAACAGTACAAACATTTTGGAAGGTTCCAAAATGCACATAACTCAGTTGACGTTAAATTGCCATTGTCGTAGAAGATACCTATCGTAACTATTACATGATCTATCCGGGAATCACAAAATGTTAACTCAGTTCATGAACCGAAAAAAAAAGACGGTTTTCTGTATTTTACCCAGACAGAAAAAGTTAGGAACTTTCAATTTTTGCCAGAAATTGAAAGTTTCGACATCATTTAGTATTTCTAATTTGAAATTGAAAAACAGATTTTTCAGGTACCCGCAATGTAAACAAACTTCGAACCTGAGCGTTGGCACAAGTGCCGTAATGGTTTGAGTCGTGTGGGCGATCTAACGACACAGTATAATTTTACGAACTTTATCTAAGCAATACATACTAACGATCGAGTAAGAGAGACTATAAAAGCCTATCGAGTGCAAACCACAGACAAAAGCACTTGAATGAGGGTAATCCAACACTTAAGTTAACCAACACTGATCGGTGTTGTTGTTGTAATCGAGCTTCGATTTTTTGTTTGTTTTTCACCCTCATTTATACATTCTAAACTCAATTGGACATGCTTTATGTGTGCTATGTTTAATTTTGGTTGTTTTAGCTGAAGTAAGCTCGTGTAGGCTTAAATTGGTTTTCTTAACAAATGTCAAACAGGCTACGGCGGCAAGTGGGCCTTTAACAAATTTGATTAATAAACCTATAAACCTATCCAGTACGAGAATCCTCTGGCATCAGTAGACAATTAATTTTCCATTTGCCGTAATGTTAACGTTTGCCTCTGTCAATCGGTTAGAAATATTCGCTCTGGTGGAAACTCCGAACCACCCTAGACAAGTCTGCAGTTCAAATCTTGACAGACCGATGAGGGAGAAATCTCAAGATTTTCACAGAAGAAGGGGATAGGGGTACAGAAGTTACATCGTTGTCAAAAGCCAAATCACCACCATGCCAGACAGCTCAATCCGCCACTTTTATTAAATCTTCACCTTTCATATATTTTTTTAGACAAACTATTACTTCATTGGGTCACATCTTCTATACCCAAAAAAGTACTCCCAGCTTATGAGAAGTTCTACTAAAAATGCCCAAAGATATTGACCGAAATCTAGGAACTATAATCGAAAATAAGTAAATCCTAGTTGTCGAATTGCTTCATCTGTTCTCTCCTTAAACTTCCAATTTTGTTAAAACCAACTACAACAAATAAGTACAAATGAAAACAAAACCCAAAGTTTGTTCTGTTTTCTTCTTTCAATGATTTAAACATTTTCCAAAACCCAAAGTTTTTTCTGTCTTCTTCTTTCAATGATTTAAACATTTTCCAAAACTCAAAGTTTGTTCTGTCTTCTTCTTTCAATGATTTAAACATTTTCCAAAACCCAAAGTTTGTTCTGTCTTCTTCTTTCAATGATTTTAACATTTTCCAAAACCCAAAGTTTGTTCTGTCTTCTTTTTTCAATGATTTTAACATTTTCCAAAACCCAAAGTTTGTTCTGTCTTCTTTTTTCAATGATTTAAACATTTTCCGTATGCTTAGTAGAGGAACAGCTCAAAACAATATCGACATTATTGGCAAAATAGGAATACATTCATGTATAGATTTCGTGGACAATATTAACAATGTTGACCAATAAACCGATACGATAAATCTATCAATTACGAAATCCAGCTAGACACCAGTTTCTCTGCCCTCGTCACAAACTGCAAATGATTTACTTCTTGAAACCAACAGCAACAAATAAGAAATAGCTGAAGTACAAACAAGGTTGTTGTATTCACGTCTTTAAATCATTTAAACATGTTCATAGACGTATGCTAGTCTAGGTCAACAGCACACAATATGTTTTCCAAATTTTCGGACTGGGTTTTCACTCGAACGATCTATGTGGGATGGTTGCCAGTTACCAGCGGAAGGTCGTGGGTTTCCTCCGGGCATAGAGCCGGTTTCCTCCCACAATAAAACTGGCAACACCGCCATGTAAGTGAAATGATCTTGAGCGCTGCCTAAAACACCAAACAATCAATCACAATATGTTTTCTACAATTCCTCTGTTAATGATACAAAATTTAAACATCACCACGTAGTTAGTTGTTTTTGAACAACACTAACTACGTGGTGATGTCATAATTTTTTATCATTGGTATGGAACCCACGTTTAAAGAGAGTTTCAAATATTTCTTAATTCTTCTGTTGTTTATAAACGTGCGTTCGTCCTTGATACCAAAACACGTGATCATAGCAAAAATACAGGAATAACATTTTCTTATTCCAATCCATTTAAAGAGACATTTAATTGAAAGAAACCCAATAGTTACAGTCGATCATGTATATATCTGGTCCCAGGGTTTTGTTTTTATTAAGACTCGAGGTGTAACTTTATCATGAGCATGCATGAGGCATCTTTATGGCCTGCGCCCTTGACTGACTTATGACTGACCACGCCCAAATATTTATACCAATAGTAGCTCCGGCCTGTAGCGTTAATCTGAGGCCCGAAGGAGGGTAGCCATGTTTCAAAAAGGAAACTTCCTGAATGGTTGAGAATACAAAACATGGCCGCTGTGACCGCGGGAAAGTGTTCGAACCAGCTCTAGATATGGATGTAATGCAATAACTCTGGCCTATAATTCGACAAGAGAGGTAATGGATATCAAGACAGAAAAGGTTGGTCATTCATTTTAGGGAATTTATTGCACCGGGAAAAGATTTTTTCGAAAGAAAAAAGGGGTCAATGTACAATTGAATCGTACCATATACCGTTACAAAATGGCGATCCTTCTACAATATTCGAGCTCCTAGCTCATAAGAATATTTTTCTCTACAATTATACCAATAGGGGATATCCTGGATATCAGGGACAAACGTTACTTAACATACTCACAATTTGTCGAAATAAAGATGTTCTAACCATCCCTCAATCTGACTTGCTTTATTTCGGTTTAAGATCACAAAACGGTGTGTGACTAGAAAGAATATAAACACACACAACATTACATAGCACGCAATAAATTATTATAGAACACTGCAGTAAAGATTTTTAATATACGGTATCATTTATCCAATGAAATTCATTGAAGACTCAATGTTTAAATGATAGTGTAATATCATTTAATTATATCAGCTACATTCACAAAATAAACATTTGAACATACAATTACTTTACAATTGTTATTGAACACGACGAATGCTTGTAAAGATTGTAAACGACTATGTATTCAATATATATTTCATTTTAACCAATGTCTAAATGGGGTAAGGTTACAAATGGGAGCTCTGTTCCAAACAGAATGAGAGTTCATTAATTAAAAAAGCGCAAGTTAATAGCTTTCTCATTTGTGCTATTCTCAGGCATGCGCGATAAAGTGGTATGACGTATGACATAATGTTTGATCGCAGTACCTTGAGGAAAGTAAAGATTGACGTTGCGATAAAAATATTAGTAAAGTCAGTAACCCGTACGAACTGAAGATGTGCGCTAATAACGGACAAACTTCTAATAGCCGGGATGTATGAGTATATTTTTCGAGTGTTTGCTGCTTATAAAACTACCTTAAAGTGGCATGAGCTGCCAAAATGTTGATATTTTGACGCCAAAACAGATTGTTGAAATTATTGGCTATTTTTCTCAAAACGTATAATTCAGAAGCTTTTTAGTGCTTCTAGTCTAAAAAATGTACGATAAAGTATCGCTTTGAACTAACTTTGGCTTAGAATGAATGAATGGTCGTCCAGGTTATTTAAATTTTGTTTACTTTTCGAACACGTTTTCGGTTCGTGCAGGCCACATACTGTATGGATTTTCCTCATTTCAACGCCAATCATTTAGTTTTTCGATGGCCTTCAAAGCCTTTTACTGTCGTGACGATCAGAAATTACGAAAAAAGTGTGAATTTTGGCAGCTCATGCCACTTTAACATATACATATCCAAGACTGGTGTATAGAGAAACCTCCTATCTGGAGAAAACTGAAGTTTGTTCGATATGCGACTAAATCTTCTGTTCGTTCAGTCCACATACTTTTTTACCGTCAATAGTTTCGTTGTTGGATGCACTTCAAACGCTTGAATTCTCTTGACGATTTGAATTTATGAGAAATTTCCGATTTTTTGACAGCTTATGCTGTTAACAAAAGAGAGTTAATTACATCATGAAAAATGCGTAAAAAAGTGGAAGGGGTTTCTTGGTGACAAAATAAAGAAATAGGTGTCATAAAAGTGATTTATTAAGTGTTGAATCTATTGAATTATGCCATAGAGATTTAAGTCGGCTGCCAGCATTGTGAACCCGCTTCACGCAGGCGTGTCTAGAGTGAAGTCACATGGTAGCAATACGCCTTTCTTAGTATGTCGCTGGACCTCCTTGGCTCAGTAGGTAGAGCGTTGGACGCTCAGTCCGAACAGCCTTCCGCCAATGGGTTGCAGGTTTGAATCCCACTCAGTCCAAACAAAAGAATTGGACAATTTTATGACTGGGTTTTCACTCGAACGACTTATGTGGGATGGTTGTCAGTTACCACCGGAAGGTCGTGGGTTTCCTCCGGGCATAGAGCCCGGTTTCCTCCCACAATAAAACGGGCAACACCGCCATATATTCATAATCACTAAAACACACGGGCACAGGAAAAATCTTCTTGTCTAAAATATCCATGGCCATATAAGTGAAATAATCTTGAGCGCGGCGTAAAACACCAAACAACCAATCAATCAATCAATCGATCACTTTCGCACTTCTCTGTAAGAATGTTTTTAAACCTAATATCGGGACATACTATCTCCTGAATGATAACAGTTCTTATTTTTCTATATTTATGATATTCTAGGTTCTTTCTGATATACAGTTCGTTTCATGATACAAAAATTGGAATTCACATTTAGTTACCTACATAACACCGTTTATCACAAATTATATCTGATTGATCGAGTACGCCATAAAACTATATGTGTTTGTATAGTAACGATATCGTGCTTACATGAATAGATTTCGTATTCAATCCACGAAATACTTCTCATATCCTAAAATAAGCCGAAATAAAATGTGTTTGTTGTTTTGACAGTCCTTCTCGGCAAGGTGTTATTTTCCATTAGGCTTACTGGGGGTTGATTGGGTATTTCTCAACGATGTTCTATTAGAGAGAAAGAACAATCCCTTTCTTCTTCAAGTTCTGCCGTTTCACTTTTTCTTCGTGTGTAATGTGAGTGTTCCCATTAGATCTATGGTATTATATCATTCATGTTTCCCCAGCTGTCCAGGCTAGCAGGGTGGGCAGCTTGCTGTATGACCGCTGAGTGAACTCAGGAATCTCATCGATTTTCGTGTAGCTCTTCGTCCATATTTAAGCGTCTTGCACTAAAGAATATCACTCGGCCTGTTGGGGATGGTTAGACGTGAAAGGGAGTCCTCGGTGAACGCATTACATCATAACCTATATCTGCTTAAAGTGGCATGAGTTGCCAAAATTCAAAAAAAATTTCATAATTCCTGATCGTCACGACAGTAAGAGACTTTGAAGGTCATCGAAAAATTAAATGATTGGCGCTGGATTGAGGAAAATTCATATAGTATGTGGCCTATATGAACCGAAAAAGTGTTCGAAAAGTAAACAAAATTTAAATAACCGGGACGACCATTCATTCATTCTAAGACAAAGTTAGTTCAAAACAATACTTTCTCGTACATTTTCGAGACTAGAAGCACTAAAAAGCCTCTGAATTATACGTATTAAGAAAAATAGTCAATAATTTCACAATTCTGTTTTAACGTCAAAATATCAACAGTTTGGCAGCTCATGCCACTTTAACAACAATAAGTCAGTATTTTCAACATTGAAAGTGAAATAACCCCAGGTAAACATCCTGAGAGGTAAAGTAGTATATTTTGACGAGAGTGGAACTTTGCATTTGAATTGGACATTATTTCTCGGAGTGCACTAAGCGCGAGAGAGTACACCGCACGAGCTGAATTTACTGAGAGCAGGGGAAATACTTTGTGCGGAAATGACGTACAGACATCTGTTGCTTGGTTACGCGGCATCTGTTGCACTCGGAACATCCTTCGGCTATCTTCGCTCGCTACCGGTCGGGTATTTCACGCACGTAAATCCCCGAAGTTTCAGAGTGTATCTGTTGCTTGGTTACGCGGCACCTGCTACCCATATCCACTTCATCTGCCGAGTTAAATCATTATTTGCGTTTGTTCCTAGGAATTCTTGATAGAAGTACACAATGAAACCGCGTGATATTTAGAGTCAAGTTATATATTGTTGTCATTCACGCTGCCTATTTACATTGTGTAATATTTCATAAAATGATTCCTGCTTTCTTAATAGTTTGTTTCAAAACGGTGTCTTAAAGTCCCACTAGCCGCCGTAGCCTGTTGAACATGTGTTAAGAAAACCAATTTACACGAGTTCACTACAGCTAAAATCACTAAATTTAACATAGGACACATAAAACATGTCCAGTTAGATATAGAAAAGGGGGTGAAAAACAAACGAAGAATCGAAGCCGGATTACAACAACAAGACTCAGTGTCGGTTAACTTAAGTGTTGGATTACCCTCATTTCAGGCCTTTTTGTTAGTGGTTTGCACTAAAAAAAAATAATCGGCAGGCTTTTGAAGTCCCTCTTACCTGATCGTCACTCTGTATTTCTCCGATAAAGTACGTAAAATTATACTATGACGTTAGATCACTCACACGCGCTTGTGCGCATGTTCAGGTTCGGGGTTTGTTTACATTGCGGGTACTTGATAAATCTAATTTTCAATTTCAAATTAAGAATACTAAATGATGCCAAAACTTTAAATTTTTAGTAAAAATAGAAAGTTCCTAACTTCTTTTGGGTTTTTTTCTGGATTTCCGCGGCAAGTGGGCCTTTAAAGGCCCACTTGCCGCCGTAGCCAGTTTGACATTTGTTAAGAAAACCAATTTGCACGAGCTTATTACAGCTAAAACCACTAAAATTAAACAAAGCACACATAAAGCATGTCCAATTAGGTTTAGAATGTATAAATGAGGGTGAAAAAACAAACGACGAATCGAAGCTCGATTACAACAACAGCACCGATTATTGTTGGTTAACTTAAGTGTTGGATTACCCTCATTCAGGCATTTTATCTGGGGTTTGCACTCGGCAGGCTTTTATAGTCCATCTTATTCGACCGTTAGCATGTATTTCTTAGATAAAGTTCGTAAAATTATACTGTGTATTTAGATCGTCCACACGACTCAAAACATTATGGCACTTGTGCGCATGCTCAGGTTCGAAGTTTATTTACATCGCGGGTACTTCTGGGAAAAATCTGTTTTTCAATTTCAAATTAAAAATACTAAATGAAGGTAGAGCGTTGGACGCTCAATCCGAACTGCCTTCCACCAATGGGTCTCGGGTTCGAATCCCACCCAGTCCAAAAAAAAAATTGGAAAATTTTCCTCCTGGGTGTTCACTCGAACGACCTATGTGGGATGGTTGTCAGTTACCACCAGAAGGTCGATGGTTTCCTCCGGACATAAAGCCCGGTTTCCTCCCATAATAAAACTGGCAGCGAGGCGTAAAATACAAAACAAACAATCAATCCTTTATCTGAATGCTCTCTTTCTAGCAAGTACGACTTAGAGCCCAAACGCAATTTAGTTAGAAATAGTTGGAATAATTCATGCTCACAGAAAAAGTCCTGATAAAGGTTGTTTTAATCAGTATTACGTTAGAAATTGGAGGGAATTCCGACAACATGTTATTCCGTCATTTCTGTGTATATAAATCATCGATACAACCTCAGTGACAAATTTTGCAACAGCAAAAAAGCGATGTAAAAGTAATTGTATTTCTCTCTGAAATACTTGATCCAGACATTTTGTAAATACAGATTTGATACGCTTATATTACAAAACGTTATTATCACCTATGGATTTATTTTCCGAACCGTGACAAATTTGTTTTCGACTTTTCGAGATATAAGAAAGCTCTGACATATTGTGAAATGCATTAAGTCAGGAATCGAACCCGTATCCCGAGTATCGAACGAGTATGGCGTGTATTTGATAAATATACGATGACTTATCCATTCAACTACCCTCTCTCAGAGGAATTAGGAAAAATACTGTTATGCTAATTTTGACAAACAAATTATAATCCAAAAACCTGTCTTCAAAGATTTAACTGTCTTGGCATGAACGGAAACACATGGAACGGCATCACGCACGATTTGGCATGCCCGGATGTTAAACGTCTGATCAATTGACAGCTGTTTTCATCCGATTACTTTCGATGATTTCAATATTTATTTAATAAAGCTCTGTTACGGAGAAAGTGTTCCGACAAAAAGCCAACCGGTGCCTTGTTTCACAAAGCGATCTTAGCTAAGTACGATCTTAACTACCATGGCAACCAATGCTAAAGGTATACGTTGCCACTGGTAATTAAGATCACCTTAAGCTAAGATCGCTTTGTGAAACTGGGCCCAGGAAACCGCTAAATATCAAGGGAATAAACAGTAAGTATCTCTGTAAAACAGATCGTCTCTCAATACACATAGATCTCTATACTGTCACAATTTGTACATCAATTATTTTCATTCAATCAGCACAAAAAATACGAACTCACTGAATTATTTTCTCTGTCTCTCCTCTTGACTTTATTACAGATATGCACAAATGAACATCTACATTGTGCTTTTGCAGAAAAAAAAATGTAGTTTCTGTGAAGAAAATATAGTTTCTTTTGCGAAGTCTACTCTGTGATATCATTTATTTTACTGTTTCTTACTCTTCAGATCGTTTTGAAAATGCGTACCATATTACCCATTGATTGGCTATAAACACTATTCTGTATAATAAGGCATTCTGGATGAATACAAGACTTCATTAAAATAAATGGGAAGTTAATGAACTTTCAGAATTTACACCTTGTCCTTGTTACATTGATTATACTTGCTGAAAGTCAATTAAAGTGGCATGAGCTGCCAAAATTCGGATTTTTTTAAATAAAAAAATATTGGTACAGTCAGTAGCCTGTACAAATCAAACATAGATGCTAATAACGGACAAAATTCAAATATGGAAATAAATTCCTATATGGAAACCACATCTATTTGTGATGGGCAGTGGACGGACATCAGTTCGCCAGCTCATGCTATATTAAAGTGGCATGAGCTGCCAAAATTCAAAATTTTTCATTTGATCGTCACGACAGTAAGAGGCTTTAAAGGCCATCGAAAAAATAGATGATCGGCGTTGGAATGAGGAAAATCCATACAGTATGGCCTGTACGAACCGAAAACATGTTCGAAAGATAAACAAAATTTAAATAACCGGGACGACCATTCATTCACTCTAAGCCAAAGTTAGTTCAAAACAATACTGTACCGTAGGCTACATTTTTGGAGACAAGAAGCACTGAAAAGCTTACTAAATATACGTCTTGAGAAAAATAGCCAATAACTTCAACATTCTGTTTTAACTTCAAAATATCAACATTTTTGGCAGCTCATGCCACTTTAAGGAAGATCACCTTTTCTCTGTTTAACAAAGCCAGACAGAAATCCAGAAGCTTTATAGTAGACCGTATAACAGCCTGGCGTTACTATCAACGTTACTAGCATAATTCCAGGATCGATTCAGATACGGTTTATAATTATGATGTACACGAATGCTCAGAGAAAATATTTTCATTTTTAATCAATAATAAGGGATGGCTTATTTTAAAAAAACGCTCTAAAAGTCACATTGATATCGAAGTTCAATTTGACACTTAGAGATAAATTCAGAAGACTCAAGGGGCAGATCGTTATCCTGGTTTCCGAAATTGAACGCTAAGTTCGGAAACCATATCCAGTTGGATTCGCAGTTTCCGTGGCTTGCAGGACTGACCTACATATTCAGAATCAATCTTTCCTTTTCAAGTTTGTCGCCATGTTTTTGGACCTAAATCTACCATAATGCATTGGGGAGCTGTAAAATACAATGTACGTCATTATTGATAAAAAAAATAGCTGCTACAACCTTACGTTAATATCACAAATGGATTTATTTTCCGAAAATTGAACAATTTGTTTTCGACTTTTCGAGTTATAAGAAAGCTCTGACATATTGTGAAATGCCTGACGTCAGGAATCGAACCCGTATCACGAGTATCTAACGAATGTGGCACGTGATTGATAAATAAATGATGACTTTATCCATTCAACTGACCTCTCTCAGAGGAATTAGGAAAAATACTGTTATGCTAATTTTGACAAACAAATTATAATCCAAAAACCTGTCTTCAAAGATTTAACTGTCTTGGCATGAACGGAAACACAGCGAACGGCATCACGCACGATTTGGCATGCCCGGATGTCGGAAAAGATACTTTCTATGATTTCCTCAATTTTTTTCAGAAATGGGTGACCATCTGAATACAACTAAGCTGAAAGTCAATATTATCGAGCTTGTAGATGAAGAATTGGCTGTTAGCATTTTTGGACTTCCGCTAGCTCTCCAGACGCAATTCATCATCCATTTTAAAAAGATAAAGGAGAATCAACGTAAGTAAATTGTTTTCATTTTTGTCATATTGAGTTTGGATTTCAGCTCTTACTATCTTACTAATATGTACGCATATACAAATGAAGCTTATTTTCCTGTAATTGTGGTTAGGAATAAACTGCAACAAAACCTAAACTCTGAAAATGCGTTTTGCGATGCTATTGTTTACCTTCATCAATTTGTTTCAATTTGTTGTAGAATGAATTTTCGGCATTAACCCTATGAACTCCGATAAATGTCCTATACCCCACCTATTCATGCCCCATGCTTGTCAGCCCACGTGGTGTGGACGTGACCACCATTGACACATAGGGCTGGGACCCACCAGGATGGTTGATTGATGTTTTACGCCGCGCTCAAGATTATTTTACTTATAAGGCGGCGTTGCCAGGTTTATTGTGGGAAGAAACCGGGCTCATTGCCCGCAGGAAACCCCCTACATTCGACGGGTACTTGGCAACTCTTCTACATACGGCGACTGTCGAAAAGCCGACTTTAAGAATAACGACACAAACACAACGTCTCAGAAATGTGATAAGTTAAAGTGCCATGAGCTGCCAAAATTCACACTTTTTTCATAATTTCTGATCGTCACGACAGTAAGAGGGCTTTGAAGGCTATCGAAAAACTAAGTGATTGGCGTTGGAATGAAGAAAATCCATACAGTATGTGGCCTATACGAAGCGAAAACGTGTTCGAATAGTAAACAAAATTTAAATAACCGGGACGACCATTCATTCATTTTAAGCCAAAAGTTAGTTCAAAACAATACTTTATCGTACATTTTCGAGACTAGACGCACTACAAAGCTTCTGATTTATACATCTTGAGAAAAATAGCCAATAATTTCAACATTCTGTTTTAACATAAAAATATCAACATTTTGGCAGCTCATGCCACTTTAAGAAGAAATGGTGACAGATAGGACGCGAACGACGGTGGTTGCGGATGGGGGTATAGATGGAGGGGGCTGCTGGCATTCATTGATAACAGATTCACTAATTATATATATTTATAAACACTGAAACACACTGGCATAGAGAAAATCTTCTGGTCGAAAATAACCACGGAGACAAGTTTCTAATTGTGTTAAAAAGAGGTATATCATTTAGACCTTTATACCCCGTCATAAATTGTTGTAATAAACTAAACTTTATTATTCCATGGTTGACGACTGACCGGAGCTTGGCCTTAGTCAGTGGAATTTTCTGGAACACTTTGTAATACATTGACAATGCTTACGCATCTTAAGCTATGGCAAGAATAACGTCAGACTGAGATTGAACCCCATAGGATCATGGGAAAAGACAGTGAAAAGTTTGTACACCCCCCCCCCCCCCTTACTTATTATATATATAAATATATTGCTGGTAAAGAGCCCTTGTGATAAGAATGAAATAATGGGGAAATTCTTGCTCACTTAATACTGGTTTTCCATCAACATGTTTCCATGGTTACATCCAATCAACAACGACGGACGCCAAATGGTGTATATAAAAGAAGAACCTAAATAGTTAATGCCGAGAGACTTCGGAAAACGTACAAATACTTGACGTCACCACAGGGATTTGTGAAATTTTAGGCAGAATACAATTCCGGTATTCCTCTCAATCTGAATAATTGATTCACAAGAAATGATCGTCACGACTGAAACTTTCGCATAAGAAAAAATGAAACGGAAAAGTCCTTGCCGACTCTAGTTTAGAAATATAATAATTTATAGAAATAGCTAACAAAAATAGTCTGTATTTGAACAAGGGACAGTTTGTCAGGCATTGCTTCGTAAAAACAGCCAAGCGATCGTCAAAAATCGGTCACTGTATTTCAAAAGCAGAAGAATATAAGTATGATAGGTGAAAACCAGTCATTGTATTTAAAAAACAGTCACTGTTTGTAAAAAGCAGTCAAAGTATTCAAAAAGCCGACACGGGAATAAAAAACAGTTACTTTTTGTAAAAAAGCAGTCTAAGTATTCAAAGAGCAGTCACTGCATTTAAAATGCAGACGAATATAAGTATGATAGGTGAAAACCAGTCCCTGTATTCACAAAGCAGTCACTGTATGTAAAAAAACAGTCACGGTATTCAAAGAGCAGTCACTGTATTTAAAATGCAGATGAATATAAGTATGATAGGTGAAAAACAGTCATTATTTGTAAAAAGCAGTCACTGTGCGTAAAAAAGCAGTCACGGTATTCAAAGAGCAGTCACTGGTTGTAAAAAACAGTCACAGTATTGAAAAAAAACCAGTCATTATTTGTAAAAAGCAGTCACTGTGCGTAAAAAGCAGTCACGGTATTGAAAAAACAGTCAGTGTATGTAAAAACCAGTCACAGTATTGAAAAAAACAGTCATTGTATGTAAAAAAGCAGTCACTGTATTCACAAACCAGTCACTGTATCCACAAATCAGTCACTGTATCAACAAACCATTCCCTGTATTCACAAACCAGTCACTGTATTCACAAACCAGTCCTTGTTTTCACAAACCAGTCTCTGTATTCACAACCAGTCACTGTAATCACAAAGCAGTCCCTGTATTCACAAACCAGTCCCTGTATTCACAAACCAGTCTCTGTATTCACAAACCAGTCAGTGTATTCACAAACCAGTCACTGTAATCACAAACCAGTCACTGTAATCACAAACCAGTCCCTGTATTCACAAACCAGTCAGTGTATTCACAAACCAGTCACTGTATTAAAAGCAGAAGAATATAAGTATGATAGGTGAAAACCAGTCATTGTATTTAAAAAGCAGTCACAGTATTAAAAAAGCTGTCACGGTATTAAAAAAACAGTCACTGTATGTAAAACCCAGTCACAGTATTCAAAGAGCAGGCAAAAGCAGAAGAATATATGTATGATAAGTGAAAACCAGTCCCTGTATTCACAAACCAGTTAAAAGCAGATGTATAAATAAATCAGCATTCTTGGCCCAAAAATAAAACCCAAAGGCGGTATAGGAGAGTGAATGTGGAATAACCTTCAACGATTGGAGTTCGTGCCGAGGGAAATAAACGTCCATTTCAGAGAGAAGTAGACGACTTGTTTTATCGCCTGCCACAAGAAATTGAGTTAGTCCAGTTCGTATGTTTCAACATTATCTACACCCGTGTTGAATTGCTAATGAATTCGTTTGAGATAACTGTTCAGACAACACACGCAGGATAATGAACATGGACATTGTTATAGATAGAAGGCTGAGGGGTGTTCAGAAGAAATTTAACTAATATTTGTAGTGTGAGTAAAAATGCTATAAGGCGGGCGAGTATCTAAACAGACATCAGTGTGGCAATGTCTTACACGAATACCGCTCGGAACATCCTTCGGCTATCTTCGCTCGCTACCGGTCGGCGTATTTCACGCACGTAAATCCCCGAAGTTATCAGAGTGACACGAATACATGTACGTTAATTACCGATGCAATGTTTTAAAATGCTTTAGATTTTACCAGAATCACGATTTGCCAAGGTTTTGTGATTGCCATGTGTTCTAGCCAAATAATCTTTATTACATTCTCTGCTACTTTATACAATCGTATTCTCGCGAGATCTCCTTTAGACGTGGCCAAAATAGACCTCGTACGCCTTTACCAGACATAGCCCAGGGATTTTCGCGTGCCATCTAGGGTAGCATTTTAAAAACTATAATAAAAAATAACAACCCTGACATCAGACTTTATGTGAATATATACTTTGAATTAAAGAAAACGTATTGTCAATTTCACGAAATAGTCCGATTTTGACGAGAATAGGCAAAATGGACTGAATACAATTAACGGCTGCGAAAGTACATATTTTACTGCTGACGAAAAAAGAAAATAAAGATAATTCTGAATTTATTAAATACCAACATCATTCAGACAGATATTTGTTTATATATGTTATATAGCCCGGTAAACCACATGTTTTGTTTCGCAAATATGGAAGACGCAGTTTCGGTAATATTAAGAATCATCCAATGCTTCCATTATATAACTGATCGAGGCTGAAAGTTAACAAACCGAGTGTTTCGGTCTCTTACATTTTTACGGGGACTCTTGTATGGGACCCTCAAGAGGATATGGACATTTTACGTTTCACGCCTACCTTTTAGTGGTCGCCACATTCAAAATGACATGCGGTCTATCAGAGGGTATTTTACGTACGTAAATCTCCGAAGTTTCAGAGTGCTTGTGCCACTTAAAGATCGTTAAAATGGGACACAACTCATCATTTGGGTGACTAGAGTTACCTCCCATGAAACGTAAAAAGCGAGAGTCTGCAGCATGATTTATTGTAATATGCCTACTATGTTAAAGGGAACTTTTGTTCTTATACTTCAATAGCAGAGAAAGACATACAAACCCCAATGTTATTAATATATAGCAAACAAAATATTAACAGGGCAGATTATATACATTTGATGTTAAAGAAGCAAGTTAAGTGGCATGAACTGCCGAAATGTTAAAAAAAATTTCCGTTGAAACCCACATTTAAAAGGTCTCGAAGTGAGCAAAATTCAGTTGGGTTGAAATGTAAGACTTTGGAAGTTGATCGATGTCATCTGTGGGTGTAAGGAAAGGGCTAACACATGTATTTCGTACGGTGGGAATGGAGCACATTTCTTATAAAATTTAGAGTGGCATGAGCTGCCAAAAATTCACACTTTTTCATAATTTCTGATCGTCACAACAGTAAAAGGCTTTGAATGCCATCGAAAAACTAAATGATTGGCGCTGGAATAAGAAAAATCCATAAAGTCTTCCGATGGCTTTCAAAGCCGCTTACTGTCGGGGGCTCCGTGGTTCAGTAGGTTGCGGGTTCGAATCAGTCCAAAAGAAAATTGCAAAATTTTCTGACTCGGTTTTCACTGGCTCCGCCACCATATAGGCCCAAGTGAAATAATCTTGAGCGCGGCGTAAAACACCAAACAATCAATCAATCAATCAATTAATTGGCTACCAATCGTTACCTTTCTCTCGTGAATGATAAAGTTATAATAGATCTTTATAAAAAAATATATATTTTTGAACACGCGGGCATTGGGAAAATCTTCTTGTCTAAAATAACCACGGAGACAAGTTTCTTTATTGTGTTAAAAATGGGCATATCATTTAAACGTTTATACCCAATCATAAGTTGTTATAATAAACCACAACCCATGATATTTCATTAGGTGGACGACAGGCATGAGTTTGGCCCTAGTCAGTAGAATTTTCTGGAAAAGATAATTTGGCAACAACTCATACAGTATTTTTGGTAAAGGTAACACGCCGATTTGCTATAGGTTTTGGATAGTAATCAATTAGCTGTGATATTCTATGTTCACTCGGAACTCCCTTCGGCTATCTTCGCTTTCTACCTGTCGGCACGTAAATCCCCGAAGTTTCAGAGTGATTCTATGTTAACAAAATGAATACTGCCTATGTAAACTATAAAACATGTCATCAACAGTAGCTGTAGCAGATATCTTTACTTGAAATTTAATCCCATTATTTTGGCAACTCGTTTATTAGGCTACTTTAATTCGCCAAACAAGACCTGGGGGTTGTTTCTCAACTCTGCCGTAACTTTGTACCTGGTCGTAACGTAATGTTGAAGGTGTTGCCATGACAGTTAGACCTGGGATTGGACTTACGTCGGGCGTAAATATTTTGAGAAACAGGAGGCCGTTTCACGAAGCCGTCGCAAAGTGCGATCAATGGCAGTTGCCATGACGTCGTATCTCCTCACTATGGTATCCATTGGTAACTACGCCTCGTTTGCGATGCGACTGCTTTGTGAAACAAGCCCAGCCCCCTGTTGGTGACCTTCGCAGAGAGTTCAAGTCTATTTTTTTTTATACAAAAGGGCCTTTAATTTACCTGGTGGCAGGTGAATATATATCTAGAGTTAAACATGGAAGTAATCTGATATGGTCCTGACTTTAAGGGTCAACTTTAAATAATGGGTTTTGCTTAAACCCATAGATTCACTGTTAAAAGAATTCGAGCATCACGTACTTTACAAGGGCCAGAATTTCTACTTCAGCTGAATCGAAATTCACAAGTTCTACACTATTGACCTCACACTGCGAACATAAGGACATCTGAAACAATTGAGAAAACTTTTTGTTTTATCTGGGACTAAGACCGATACATAAAT
The DNA here is from genome assembly GCA_963971465.1 of Lepidochitona cinerea. NCBI lineage: Eukaryota > Metazoa > Mollusca > Polyplacophora > Chitonida > Tonicellidae > Lepidochitona > Lepidochitona cinerea. The sequence continues at coordinate 3,664,060 of OZ020559.1, forward strand.
TTAAGTTACACGTAATGTCTAATCTTTCTAGTTTAACTTGACAATGTGAATGAATCAGCTCCGTACATCCTGGTCAAAGGTCAACCACAGAGATCGTTAAGACTCGACAGAAAACATGGTAAGTAAACAATGGCTGATGGGTTTTTTATTATATTTAAGAAATAAATGACGTAGGCCTACAGGTGAGCTAGGGGCTGTTTCTAGACACCGACGTAACTTTACACCTGGAGCCTGTTTCACAAAGCGGCGTAGATGTATATTTTTTGCGTAACTTTCATACTAACGTATCTCTACAGTATGGGTTGCTAAGGCATTTACGTAAAAACTTACGCTACGCCGTTTAGTGAAACAGGCCCCTGGTCGTAACGTCATGGCAACATATACCTTCAACATTACGTTACGACCAGGCGCAAAGTTACGACGGGCGTAAATGTGTTGAGAAAAAGCCCCAGATTTGTTGCTGAATAAAGGGTATAATGGCCCATTTGAGGGCAAGGTGCGAAGCTACAACGCGATGACGTCACTATAATGGAAACGTTTTGACGTGATTGAACACTGCTTTCTCTCTCTCAAGTGTCAACTTAAACAGTCCTCGAACACGCTGCATACACAGTTGTCACTCAGAGCGTTGCTCCAAAATTATTCTACACAAACTCAACCCTAATTTATAGCTCAAAGTGGTTAAAACCGCAGTGATATTTTATTGCCTCAGATAATAATAATGTGACAATAAATGTGATAATAATGTGACTTTGTTTTTCCTATCACTATAGTTTTAAACGGGTTAAAACCTGCAGGGGTACTTTATTGTCTCAGATATTGCCTCCAAAATTATTTTACAAAAAATCTACCCTAATTTATAGCTCAAAGTGGTTAAAACCTGCAGGGATATTTTATTGCCTCAGATAATATGACTTTGTTTTTCCTATCACTATAATGCTAAACGAGATGAAAGTGTATTAGAATTTAGTTTCAACACCTTGTCTTTGTGATTATGTATTTTTATTTGACAAACATTGTTCTCTCATTCCCAGCAATAAATCTATGTATTCTCCCATGTCATCCAGACACTGCACAGGTTGTTACAGAATGTCAAATCCCCCGTCAGAGACTAGTGGTTAATTACGATGGACCACGCAGTATATTTTTATTTAGCGTTTAACCTATTTTAAATTAATTGGTATAAGAAACTAGTTTACCAGGAAACATGTACAATATATTTTGATGTCGTCGTATTCAGATTTTGTAAAAAAAAAATCGGAATTTTGGGCCACTTTAAAGCTTGGTTTATCTTGATATACTTTTGATAAATCTGAAAAAACATACAGGAATGTGGATAACAGTGAGTGGGTGAAACGTAATCTCGCTCAGTCTTATCTCGACAAAATGCCGATAAAAGATTTGTGTGGTTTCAGTTTTAGAAATAACTTGCACAGCTAATTAAAACACAATACTGTCCACGGCCCAATACCGCCATTTCAGGACAATACAGCCAACCTCAGGTCCATACAGCCACCCTCAGGTCAATACAGTCACCCTCAGGTCAACACAGCCACCCTCAGGTGAATACAGTCCCCCTCCGGCCGATACAGCCACCCTGGGGCCAAAACAGCCACCCTTACGTCAATACAGCCACCCTCAGGCCGATACAGGCACCCTCAGGTCAATACAGCCACCCTAAGGCTAATACAACCACCCTCAGGTTAATACAGCCACCCTCAGGTCAATACAGTCACCCTCAGGTCAATACAGTCACCCTCAGGTCAATACAGTCACCCTCAGGTCTATACAGTCACCCTCAGGTCAATACAGTCACCCTCAGGCCGATACAGTCACCCTCAGGCTGATACAGCCACCCTCAGGTCAATACAGTCACCCTCAGGTCAATGCAGTCACCCTCAGGTCTATACAGTCACCCTCAGGTCTATACAGTCACCCTCAGGTCAATACAGTCACCCTCAGGCCAATACAGTCACCCTCAGGTCAATACAGTCACCCTCAGACTAATGCAGTCACCCTCAGGTCAATACAGCCACACTCAGACCAATGCAGTCACCCTTAGGTCAATACAGTCACCCTTAGGTCAATACCGCCACCTTCAGGTCAATACAGCCAACCTCAGGTTAATACAGTCACAGGCCAATACAGTCACCCTCAGGTCAATACAGCCCCCCTCAGGCCGATAAAGTCACCCTCAGGCTGATACAGCCACCCTTAGGTCTTTACAGTCACCCTCAGGTCTATACAGTCACCCTCAGGTCAATACAGTCACCCTCAGGTCTATACAGTCACCCTTAGGTCTATACAGCCACCCTCAGTTCAATACAGTCACCCTCAGACCAATACAGTCACCCTCAGGTCAATGCAGCCACCCTCAGACCAATGCAGTCACCCTCAGGTCAATACAGTCACCCTCAGGCCAATACAGTCACCTTCTGGCCAATACAGTCACCTTCAGGTCAATACAGCCACATCCATGCCAATGCAGTTACCCTCAGACCAATACAGCCAACCTCAGGCCAATACAGTCACCCTCAGATCAATACAGTCACCCTCAGGTCTGTACAGTCACCCTCAGACCAATGCAGTCACCCTCAGGTCAATACAGCCACCCTCAAGTCAATACAACCACCCTCAAGTCAATACAGCCACCCTCAGGTCAACACAGCCACCCTCAGGTTAATACAGTCACAGGCCAATACATTCACCCTCAGGTCAATACAGCAACCTTCAGGCCAATACGGCCACACTCAGGCCGATACAGCCCCCCTCAGTTCGGCACAGCCACCCTCAGGCCAATAAGGCCACCCTTAGACGATACAGCCACCCTCAGGTCAGTACGGCCATCCCCAGGCTGATACGGCCAACCTCAGCCGATACAGCCACCTCAAGCCAATACAGTCACCCTTAGGTCAATACGGCCCCACTCAGGCCGATACAGCCACCCTCAGGTCAATACAGCCACACTCAGACCAATACGGCCACACTCAGGCCGATAGGACCACTCTCAGGACAATACACCCACCCTCAGGCCAATGCAGTCACCCTCAGAGCAATACAGTCACCCTCAGGCCAATACGGCCACACTCAAGCCAATATGACCACCCTCAGGCCAATGCAGTCACCCACGGGCCAATACAGCCAACCTCAGGCCAATACAGTCACCCTCAGATCAATACAGTCACCCTCAGGTCTATACAGTCACCCTCAGACCAATGCAGTCACACTCAGGTCAATACAGTCACCCTCAGGCCAATACAGCCACCCTGAAGTCAATACAGCCACCCCCAGGCCAATACAGTCACCCTCAGGTCAATACAGTCACCCTCAGATCAATACAGCCACCCTCAAGTCAATACAGCCACCTTCAAGTCAATACAGCCACCCTCAGGTCAACACAGCCACCCTCAGACCGATACAGCCACCCTCAGGCCAATACAGTCACCTTCTGGCCAATACAGTCACCCTCAGGTCAATACAGTCACCCTCAGACCAATGCAGTCACCCTCAGGTCAATACAGCCACCCTCAAACCAATGCAGTCTCCCTCAGGTCAATACAGTCACCCTTAGGTCAATACCGCCACCTTCAGGTCAATACAGCCAACCTCAGGTTAATACAGTCCCCCTCAGGCCAATACAGTCACCCTCAGGTCAATACAGTCACCCTCAGGCCAATACAGTCACCCTCAGGTCAATACAGTCACCCTCAGACTAATGCAGTCACCTTCAGGTCAATACAGCCAACCTCAGGTTAATACAGTCACAGGCCAATACAGTCACCCTCAGGTCAATACAGCCCCCCTCAGGCCGATAAAGTCACCCTCAGGCTGATACAGCCACCCTTAGGCCAGTACGGCCATCCCCAGGCTGATACGGCCACCCTAGGCCGATACAGCCACCTCAAGCCAATACAGTCACCCTCATGCCAATACGGCCACACTCAGGCCGATACAGCCACCCTCAGGTCAATACAGCCACACTCAGACCAATACGGCCACACTCAAGCCAATATGACCACCCTCAGGCCAATGCAATCACCCTCAGGTCAATACAGTCACCCTCAGACTAATGCAGTCACCTTCAGGTCAATACAGCCAACCTCAGGTTAATACAGTCACAGGCCGATACAGCCACCCTCAGGTCGGTACAGCCACCCTCAGGCCAATAAGGCCACCCTTAGACGATACAGCCACCCTCAGGTCAGTACGGCCATCCCCAGGCTGATACGGCCACCCTAGGCCGATACAGCCACCTCAAGCCAATACAGTCACCCTCATGCCAATACGGCCACACTCAGGCCGATACAGCCACCCTCAGGTCAATACAGCCACACTCAGACCAATACGGCCACACTCAAGCCAATATGACCACCCTCAGGCCAACGCAATCACCCTCAGGACAATACACCCACCCTCAGGCCAATGCAGTCACCCTCAGACCAATACAGCCTCAGACCAATACAGCCACAGGCCGATACAGTGACCCTCAGTCCAATGCAGTCACCCTCAGAGCAATACAGTCACCCTCAGGCCAATACGGCCACACTCAAGCCAATATGACCACCCTCAGGCCAATGCAGTCGCCCTCAGGCCAATACGCCTACCCTCAGGCCGATACAGTGACCCTCAGTCCAATGCAGTCACCCTCAGGACAATACACCCACCCTCAGGCCAATGCAGTCACCATCAGACCAATAGAGCCACAGGCCAATACAGTCACCCTCAGGTCAATACAGCGACCGTCAGGCCAGTACAGTCACCCTCAGGCCGGTACAGCCACCCTCAGGCCAATAAGGCCACCCTTAGACGATACAGCCACCCTCAGGCCAATGCAGTCACCATCAGACCAATAGAGCCACAGGCCAATACAGTCACCCTCAGGTCAATACAGCGACCGTCAGGCCAGTACAGTCACCCTCAGGCCAATACAGTCACTCTCAGGCCGATACAGTCACCTTCAGGCCAATTCAGCCACCCTCAGGCCAATATAGTCACCCTCAGGCCGATACAGTGACCCTCAGTCCAATCCAGTCACCCTCAGGTCAATACAGTCACCCTCAGGTCAATACAGTTACCCTCAGACCAATACAGTCACCCTCAGTTTAATACAGCCACCCTCAGACCAATACAGTCACCCTCAGTTCAATACAGCCACCCTCCAGTCAATACAGCCACCTTCAGGTCAACACAGCCACCCTCAGACCAATACAGCCACCCTGAAGTCAATACAGCCACCCCCAGTCCAATACAGTCACCCTCCGGTCAATACAGTCACCCTCAGATCAATACAGCCACCCTCAAGTCAATACAGCCACCCTCAAGTCAATACAGCCACCCTCAGGTCAACACAGCCACCCTCAGACCGATACAGCCACCCTCAGGCCAATACAGTCACCTTCTGGCCAATACAGTCACCCTCAGGTCAATACAGCCACATCCATGCCAATGCAGTCACCCTCAGACCAATACAGCCAACCTCAGGCCAATACAGTCACCCTCAGATCAATACAGTCACCCTCAGGTCTATACAGTCACCCTCAGACCAATACAGTCACCCTCAGGTCAATACAGTCACCCTCAGGCCAATACAGCCACCCTCAGGCCAATACAGCCACCCTCAGATCCAATACAGTCACCTTCTGGCCAATACAGTCACCCTCAGGTCAATACAGCCACCCTCAGGCCAATACAGTCACCTTCTGGCCAATAAAGCACCCTTAGGCCAATACAGTCACCCTCAGGTCTATACAGTCACCCTCAGGTCAATACAGTCCCCCTAAGACCAATACAGTACCCTTAGGCCAATACAGTCCCCCTCAGGTCTATACAGTCCGCCTCAGGTCAATACAGCCCCCCTCAGGTCAATACAGTCCCCCTCAGGTCAATACAGTCCCCCTAAGACCAATACAGCACCCTTAGGCCAATACAGTCACCCTCGGGTCTATACAGTCCGCCTCAGGTCAATACAGTCACCCTCAGGTCAATACAGTCACCTTCAGGTCAATACAGTTACCCTCAGGTCAATACAGTCCCCCTTAGACCAATACAGTCACCCTAAAGCCAATACAGTCACCCTCAGGCCGATACCGGCCAATACGAAAACTCTTGATATGTATAATACAATTGATCTGATGTTGTATGAGACCACACCTTTGGATAATGACGACACTAACTGGCAATGAGTCTATAAGACCACACCTTTGGATAATGACGACACCAACTGGCAATGAGTCTATAAGACCACACCTTCGGTAATGACGACAATAACTGGCAATGAGGCTATAAGACCTCACTTTTGGTAATGATGACACCAACTGCCAATGAGCCTATAATACCACACCTTTGGTAATGGCGACACCAACTGGCAATGAGCCTATAAGACCACACCTTTGATAATGACGACACCAACTGGCAATTAGCCTCAGAATAAGGCCACACCTTTGGTAATGACGACACCAACGGACAATGAGCCTATAAAACCACACTTTTGGTAATGACGACATCAACTGGCAATGAGCCTATAAGACCACACCTATGGTAATGACGACACCAACTGGCAATGAGTCTTAGAATAAGACCACACCTTTGGTAATGACGACACCAACTGGCAATGAGTCTTAGAATAAGACCACACCTTTGGTAATGACGACACCAACTGGCATGGAGTCTATAAGACCACACCTTTGGTAATGACGACACCAACTGGCAATGGGCCTATAAGACCACACCTTTGGTAATGACGACACCAACTGGCAATGAGCCTATAAGACCACACCTTTGGTAATGACGACACCAACTGGCAATGAGCCTATAAGACCACACCTTTGGTAATGACGACACCAACTGGCAATGGGCCTTAGAATAAATACGTTTTAGTAGTATCATTCTTAACGTTGAGTTTTGAAAAATGGTTTCAAAGATTCATACATCAGTTTGGAGTTTTATGTTGAAGTAAAACATGTTTGTATGCCCTATGGGAATTGTACAGTTTGAATGTACGGGTTAATGTATATGTATGACGCCATATGGAACGATCGAGGGATCGTTTGATTGATTGTTTGGTGTTTTACGCCGCGCTTAAGATTATTTCACTTATATGGCGGCGTTGCCAGTTTTATTGTGGCAGGAAACCTAGCCCGGTTTATCGGTCTTATGGCGACTGGTATTATATAGCTGTGTCTTGTCGCCTATGACGAACACGGAGAGGGAAATACAATTCGGCAGAGCCCAGATTTCTCAACTAGCAGGAAACCGGGCTCTATGCCAGGAGGAAACCCACAACCTTCCGGTGGTAACTGGCAACGGGACAAATGTGCATGGATTTCAAATACTTTAACAGTGTTCTTATCAGTCCGGCATTTTTGAGTAATCGTGGGCTTAGTAACTCTTGCTTCTTTGATTGTTGGTATTCTGCCAGATCCACGATAATTGCTTTAAACGGTTTAAATAAGTAGCCAAAGCCAGTTCAATACGGTTTCAACTCAACTTATATCACCATGCTTTAGTTCGCCAAAACTCGGAACATCCTTCGGCTATCTTCGCTCGCTACCGGTCGGGTATTTCACGCACGTAAATCCCCGAAGTTATCAGAGTGTACTTCGCCTCTCTCACAATGAAATCCACCTTACACAAGTTTACTACAACTAAAACGTCTACGATTCAACATTGCGACCAGTATGAATACCCGTTTATGTTCAGAATGCCTATATTCAATTCAATTCAATTTCAATTTATTATGCAGAACATTGACACAAAACATTGCATAGTATAACTATAAGAGATATTAGAGCATAATGATATACACAACATATAAAGAGATATGTGCCCGGCATAATAGGAAACATATCCAAAAGAACATTATATTCAATATAAAGCATGCTGCACTCAACTCCACATAAAATATATACAGTAGTATTAAGAGATCCTATAAATGTATTATTTTTGTGGGGTTTTTTTGTAATTCAAAACAGGCGTAGACAAAGAAACATACTGAGCTACATGTAGGCTTGTCATTATTTGTAAGTGAGACTGTCTATATGAAGTGTAAACGCATACGTCGAATAGTTAGATAGCTCCTATGGTTCATTGGTTTAGACTATTTGGGCGCTTGCTCAAGATCGGAGTTTCTTCATATTGCTGGTATACCAAAGAAATGAAATTTTCATTTTCATAATAAAAATACAAAATGCTGCCAAAACTTTCATAGCTTATTAAATCAGGAAAAAAATACAGAAACCATGTATTATTTTTAATGAAAACAGAATTTTGGATTGTGCTGTTAAATGGACTGTTTGTGTAGAATTGTTGACATTTTTGCTAAAACTTCTGCTAAATAGATAAATACGATTGGATTGACTTTGGATGAAAGGTGGTAGGTAGATTTTCAGCGAAAAATTTACAATTAACGGGCAATTAGTGTGATTTCTGTGGTGCATTGTTTACTGTCTGATAGACGCCCTACATAGGTCAACCCTACTGTATTGAGTTGTGAAAGGGTTACTAATATTCATCTATCTGATAAACTATAAAGAACAGACGTTTTTTAGTTTATTTCTACATTATGTAATGAAAACAAAAAAAAAACACATAAAAGTCAGAAGACGACGAAACGACCGGCCAGGCTGTACGCGTGCAACAGATCGCTCCGGAGACTCAGCCTCAGATCAATGCAGCCTCCCTCAGGTCGATACAGTCACCCTCAGGCCTATACAGTCACCCTCAGGTCAATACAGCCAACCTCAGGTCAATACAGTCACCCTCAGAGCCTGCCTGAAACTGAAAGTAAACTTATCAGCTGCAAATGAATACAAAAATCGTATAAAACTCATCATTTAACAGCCTAGCTGTAGAATGAAGTTTACCAGTGATCATCCCAACACCTTCCCAAAATGTGTACGACAGTAAAATGATGGAATTATTTGGATCTTTACTTCGCCTTATACCCACGGTCCCCTTTTAATATACCCATAATGTATTTTCACTTTCAGTTTCGAGTAAAAGATAGGCAATTCTTTCCGTCCAACCACTATGACTGGTTTCAATATTGAACCTCTGCCAAGGCTATTATATATTTATGACACAGACCTGATGAAACTCGTTTTTGTTCATTTCTGATAAATTGTACGGCCAGAAGTCATTAGGGTTGTAATCATTCGACATTTGCAGTTAGAAGTCGTGAGTACTTATAACCGCTATTACTATTTCTCCTTTTTTATGAAGAAATTTTTAAAGTGGCATGAGCTGCCAAAATGTTGATATTTTGATGTTAATACAAAATGTTGAAATTATTGCCTATTTTTCTTAAGACGTGTAATTCAGAAGGTTTTTAGTACTTCTAGTCTCGAGAATATAGGATAAAGTATTATTTTGAAATAACTTTGAATGAATGAATGGTCGTCCGGGTTATTTAAATTTTGTTTACTTTTCGAAAACTATTTCGGTTCGTATAGACCACATACTGTATAGATTTTCCTCATTCCAACGCCAATCAATTAGTTTTTCGATGGCCTCCAAAGCCTCTTGCTGTCGTGACGATTTTTTATGAAAATTACGAGAAATTTTGAAAAAAGTGTGAATTGTGGCAGCTCATGCCACTTTAAGCGATTTACTATTTCTACTTTTTGCGTTTTTTGTGAAGAAATTTTTAAAGTACTGAATTAATAAATTAACTGAGACTAATTGACTTCCGGGCCATGGTGAGATTCGAACTCACGACTACGGGTTACCGTCCCACCGCTCTACCAGCTGAGCTACCCGGCCCTGCTGGGAACTGTTCGCTTGTTTGATTCTCTTATACACACAGAGCTTAAATCAACCCTATTAGAATATGTATATTTAAATTTTCATACGTGATGAAGTCAGTGTTTCGAAAGCAAGCTGCAATCATCATCAGGGAAATAACTGAATTAGTTAATTACATGTAACCGACACTGATTGGCCCGGAAAAAATTCCGGGCCAGGGTGAGAATCGAACTCACGGCGAGCAGGACCGGGTAGCTCAGTTGGTAGAGCGGTGGGTCGTGAGTTCGATTCTCAACCTGCCCCGGAATTTTTTTCCTGGTCAATCAGTGTCGGTTAATTTACTAATTCAGTAATTTCCCGTATGATAATTTCAGTTTGCAATCGTTAAAGTACGGTGCATCTTTTAACGCAGAGAAGTAATGTGTACAACAACACATAAAGTTTCTTTAAAGTGGCATGAGCTGCCAAAATTCACACTTTTTTCATAATTTCTGATCGTCACGTGAGTGAAGGCCATCCAAAAACTAAATGATTGGCGTTGGAATGAGGAAAATCCATACAGTAAGTGGCCTGTACGAACCGGAATAGTGTACGAAAAGTAAACCAAATTTCAATAAGCGGGACGACCATTCATTCATTCTAAGCCAAAGTTAGTTCAAAACAGTACTTTATCGTACATTCTCGACACTAGAAGCACTAAAAAGCTTCTGAATTATACGTATTGAGAAAAATAGTCGAGGAACACTTGCCGCGAAAATCCAGAAGACTGTTTATATTAAAAACAGTGGACGGTTTTCTGTATTTTTCCCAGACAGAAAAAGTTAGGAACTTTCTATTTTTACCAGAAATTGAAAGTTTTGACATCATTTAGTATTTTTAATTTGAAATTGAAAAACAGATTTTCAGGTACCCGCAATGAAAACAAACTTCGAACCTGAGCGTGTAGAATCATTTCTGATAGAACAAGGGTGTCAGAGTACTACCATACCGCGAGTGGATGATGACATTTTATGTTATGTTAAATTACTTGTGCTTCTATATGCCGACGATACGGTTATTTTTGCGAATAATCCAACATGTATGCAACAGAATTTAAACACTTTTGTAAAATATTGTGATAAATGGAAATTGTCCATTAATTTAGAAAAAACGAAAGTAATTGTATTTGGCTGTAGACAAACAAACAAATTTAATTTCTTCCTTGGTACCTCAGCTATCAAAATAGTCAATCAGTTCAAATACCTTGGCTACAATTTCTCCCAAAATAGAAGTCTCATACATGCAATGAAAAATTTTACTGTAAAATTCGAAAACACAATTTACCTATAGATATACAATTATTATTATTTGACAAACTTGTTGTCCCGGTACTATTATATGGCTGTGAAATATGGGGAGTGGGAAACACTACAATTATAGAAAAATTTCATCTAAAATTCCTTCGTAAAATATTATCTGTGCGAAATAGCACCCCACTGTTTATGTTATATGGCGAGTTGGGCAGACAGCCCCTTGACATACTCGTTAAAGGGGCATGAGCTGCCGAAATTCACACTTTTTTCATAATTTCTGATCGTCACGACAGTAAGAGGCTTTGAAGGCCATCGAAAAACTAAATGATTGGCGTTGGAATGAGGAAAATCCATACAGTATGTGCCCTGTACGAACCGAAAACGTGTTCGAAAAGTAGCAAAATTTAAATAACCGGGACGACCATTCATTCATTCTAAGCCAAAGTTAGTTCAAAACAATACTTTATCGTACATTTCCGAGACTAGAAGCATTAAAAGGTTTCTGAATTATACGTCTTGAGAAAAATAGCCGATAACTTCAACATTCTGTGTTTACGTCAAAATATCAACATTTTGGCAGCTCATGCCCCTTTAAAAAAAGAATTATAGGATTTTGGGGGAGGGTTCTTAACGGAAACGTAAAGCCCAAATTATCCTACGTTATGTACAGAGTTTTATTGTCTGACTTTGAAAAAGGTGTTTATGAACATAAATGGATTAAACACGTCAAAATGATACTGGATAATACTGGTATGAGTTACATCTGGCAGGAACAGAACCCGCATGATCACCACCTGACTAATTCCAAACTGGAAAATATCCTCCTAGATCAGTTCTCACAGCATTGGAGTAGTCTGTCGTTAAATTCATCAAAGGGTAATTTTTATTCCAAGTTTAAATTATCGCTCACAATGGAGAACTATCTTATTTTTTTAGACCCTAAGCTCCGAATTTCATTTACGAAGTTTAGAACTACTAACCATACAATGCCGATAGAGACAGACAGGTGGCAAAACAAAGTCAGAGGTGACCGATTATGCGAGTTGTGTTCCATTCAGTGTGTTGGCGACGAATATCACTACGTACTTGTGTGCCCCTTTTTCAGTAGTGATAGATCCAAATACCTCAACTCATACTATTGTCGTCATCCATCATTAAATAAGTTTATCGATCTTTGTAAAACCAGCTACAAACCGAAGTTACTTAAACTGTCTAAATTTATACATATTATAATACAAACCTTAAGATCATGATTGAATTTGAAATATTTTCCCGTACTTGTGCTAGTGCACACCATTGCATTTATATTGATGTATACAACTAGGTGGCGTATATTTATATTTATGCTTATTAATTTATGAGTCCTATGTCAAGAATTTCTATTATTTGGTGATTTATTTCCATGGCCAATTAGTTAGCCAAAATTGTTTTTCCCCATCATATAGCTTTTATACTATAACCTTGTTGTGTTGAATGTATATACACGAATGTCCGTGAATATACTTTAGTACGAGTGTACAATATGAGTATGAATGGTTGTGTATGATTTCGCACCACAAGTCATTTTGCACCACAAGTCCTTGGCATAGAAAATGTCACTCTGGCTGAGTTAACCACACGTATACAAATAGATTAAGCTATTATGTAGACATACATAAGTAATTGTCTAAACTGTCAGAATTTGAAACCATGTACTTGTACTTTTAGTTTATAATTTCTGTGTAACTATGTTCTTATATATACTGTTGCCACCATGATTACCCATATATGTGAAACATGTACTTCCCCATTTACCACCGTGTGTGGTCTGGGTGTAAACCAAATAAAGTAAAGTAAATGCACAAGTACATACTAACGATCGAGTAAGAGGGACAATAAAAGCCTGCCGAGTGCAAACCACAGACAAAACGATTGAATGAGGGTAATCCAATACTAAGTTTAACCAACACTGATCGGTGTTGTTGTTGTAATCGAGCTTCGATTCTTCGTTTGTTTTTCACCCTCATTTAAACATTCTAAACCTAATTGGACATGCTTTATGTGTGCTATATTTAATTTTAGTGGTTTTAGCTGTAGTAAGCTCGTGCAAATTGGTTTTCTTAACGAATGTCAAACAGGCTACGGCGGTAAGTGGGCCTTTAAAGTGGCATGAGCTGCAAAAAAATTTGATATTTTGACTTTAAAACATAATTTTTAAATTATTGTATATTTTTCTCAAGACGTATAATTCTGAAGCTTTTTAGTGCTTCTAGTCTCAAGAATGTACGATGAAGTATTGTTTTGAACTAACTTCGGCTTAGAATGGATGAATGGTCGTCCCGGTTATTTAAATTTTGTTTACTTTTCGAACACGTTTTCGGTTACATACATACTGTATGGATTCCCCTCATTCGAACGCCAATCATTTACTTTTTTGATGGCCTTGCAAGCCTTTAAATGTCGTGACGATCAGAAATTATGAAAAAAGTGAATTTTGACAGCTCATGCCACTTTAAGCTTACAATGGATGACTTTTTGTTTTAACGGAAAAACATCAACATTTTGCCAGCAAATGCTACTTAAAAAGGATCCTATTCAGTATGCGGATACACAATAAGTATCACAATACCCAAAACACTCCCTGTCTCGTAATTTAAAAGAACAAGTCCATTCTTATTCAGTTTGCAGACGGCCTTCTCATAATATCCAAAGCACTACCAGTTTCGTAATTAAAAAGAACAAGTCCATTCTTATTCAGTTTGCAGACGAACCTCTAACAGTACTTAGATCTCTCCCTGATTTGTGCAGTTAAAAGAACATAAATTAATAAAAATAAACTGACAACCACTGTCATAGTAATTTGGTACAGTGAGCCTCACCTTTCGGTACTTATACCTACCTACCGGCACTTACACCTACCTACCGGCACTTACACCTACCTACCGGTACTTACACCTACCTACCGGCACTTACACCTACTTACCGGTACTTAAACCTACCTACCGGCACTTACACCTACCTACCGGCACTTACACCTACCTACCGGTACTTACACCTACCTACCGGTACTTACACCTACCTACCGGTACTTACACCTACCTACCGGTACTTACACCTACCTACCGGTACTTACACCTACCTACCGGCACTTACACCTACCTACCGGTACTTACACCTACCTACCGGCACTTACACCTACTTACCGGTACTTAAACCTACCTACCGGCACTTACACCTACCTACCGGCACTTACACCTACCTACCGGCACTTACACCTACCTACCGGTACTTACACCTACCTACCGGCACTTACACCTACCTACCGGTACTTACACCTACCTACCGGCACTTACACCTACCTACCGGTACTTACACCTACCTACCGGCACTTACACCTACTTACCGGTACTTAAACCTACCTACCGGCACTTACACCTACCTACCCGCACCAACACCTACCTACCCGCACTCACACCTACCTAACCGCACTTACACCTACCTACCCGCACTTACACCTACCTACCCGCACGTACACCTACCTACCCGCACTAACACCTTCCTACCTGCACTTACACCTACCAACCCGCACTTACACCTACCTACCGGTACTTATATGTATATATACACCTACCTACCCGCACTTACACCTACCTACCGGTACTTACACCTACCTACCCGCACTTACACCTACCAACCCGCACTTACACCTACCTACCCGCACTTACACCTACCTACCCGCACTTACACCTACCCACCCGCACTTACACCTACCTACCGGTACTTACACCTACCTACCGGCACTTACACCTACCTACCGGTACTTACACCTACCTACCCGCACTTACACGTACCTACCCGCACTTACACCTACCTACCGGTACTTATACCTACCTACCCGCACTTACACCTATCTACCCGCACTAACACCTACCTACCCGCACTTACACCTATCTACCCGCAATTACACCTACCTTACCGCACTTACACCTACCTACCGGCACTTACACCTACCTACCCGCACTTACACCTACCAACCCGCACTTACACTTACCTACCGGTACTTACACCTACCCACCGATTGTTTCATCTCAAAATCACTATGTAGGTCACTGTACTTCTGATTGGCCAGCAAAGAAACTCGTGGACGATTTTGATTTCGGAGCTGTCCGTAGCGAATTCGGATCAACCTAGTGTGTACAAATGTGCTGATAAAGATTGAAGCCAGAAATTGTTTCCGACCCCGAACCGAATTCGGGGTAGGCCTATAGTGTGAACGTACCAACACGTACTTCCGAAAACGTTAGATAAACACAGATAATGCAACAACACCAACTTAAAATTGAAACTTTGGGAGGAATTCAAAAGAAACTTCCTTACTTGATGTTAGCGAGACCAATATAAATATCAGCAGCTCATGTATCCCATTTCTCCAGGAATATACTTACGTAATTTATTTCGGATGGACTCTTCTATGTCCACATCTGGGTTTCAGATAAACTATTTGAAACCCGTTGTATAGGATTTTTAATGCCAAATGACGTACGTAGCTGTTTCAATTCTGAAAAAATCTGACGCTGAACATGCTAAATTTTCAAAAAAATTGTCTCAGCTGGTATCCTCTGTTTTTTTAGAAACTATTTTTGTTGAGCAATAATACACTTCATTATAATGCCTTAGGAAAATTTGTGCCAGCACTGAAGATCATTGAGATTGATTGATGTTTTACCGCGCACTCAAGATTATTTAACTTATATAGCGGCGTTGCCAGGTTTAGTAGGGGAGAAAACCGAGCTCTTTGCCCGGAGGAAACCACCGACCTACGTCCAGTACCTGGCAACTCTTCCACATACGCCAATCGAGTGAAAATCCACTCGGAAGTTTTTCAATTTTTATTTGGTCTGAGCTTGATTCGAACCCGCGCCGCATCGAAGGTCTAAATGGGACTGAGGGACGATCACTCTAGCCCACTGGACCACGCAGGCCCCCGAAGATCTTTGACAACCAAACTGTAAAATATGTACCGCTCATGTCAATTGATATACAATTATCAAGGAGGATAGAAGGTTTTCCTACATCAGATAAGAATGTTTGTAAAGATGATAAGATGAGTTTTTTTTACTACATGAACCGTATCTTAATCGTTACTGGAGTTATTCGCACCATTTACTGAGAACAAAACCCGTATCTGAATCGTTTACTGGAGTTATTCGGACCGTTTACTGAGGAAAAAAACACAGAATTTGATTAGGAATGACGTAATTTCAAATAGAAAAGTTTTAAGCTTTATGTTTCGTAGGATATCGTATGCAAAATTTGAAAACCGTATCTGAATTGATGCTTGAGTTATCCTGCTAGCGTCCATGTTTGACAGACCGACCGACCGACCGACCGACCGACCGACCGACAGACAGACAAACTGTAAAGCTGCTAGTCAATGTTTATCATTTAGGACAAAGCTTAAGTTCATTTTTTTACCATGATAGGTGTACTGTATCAGATCCTATATAACTATCACACATGTGTGCAATTTATCTCTTAGAGTTGACACATTCATAACCGACATACCGACCGACAGACAGACAAACTGTAAAGCTGCTAGTCAACGTTCATCATTTAGGACCAAGTATATGCTCAGTTTTTTTACCATGATAGGCGTACTGTATCAGATCGTATATTACTATCACACATGTGTGCAATTTATCTCTTAGAGTTGACACATTCATAACCGACATACCGACAGACCGACCGACAGGCAGACAAACTGTAAAGCTGCTAGTCAACGTTTATCATTTAGGACCAAGCTTAAGTTCAGTTTTTTTTACCATAGGCGTACTGTATCAGATCATATATTACTATCACACATGTGTGCAATTTATCTCTTAGAGTTAACACATTCATACCCGACATACCGACAGACAGACAGACAAACTGTAAAACTGCTAGTAACTGTTTATCATTTAGGACCAAGCTTAAGTTAAGTTTTTTACCATGATAGGCGTACTGTATCAGATCATATATAACTATCACACATGCGTGCAATTTATCTCTATGAGTTAACACATTCATAACCGACATACCGACAGACGGACCGACAGACAGACAAACTGTAAAACTGCTAGTCAACGTTTATCATTTAGGACCAAGCTTAAGTTTAGTTTTTTTACCATGATAGGCGTACTGTATCAGATCATACATTACTATCACACATGTGTGCAATTTATGTCTTTCAGTTGACACATTCATACCCGACATACCGACAGACCGACCGACAGACAGACAAACTGTAAAGCTGCTAGTCAACGTTTATCATTTAGGACCGAGCTTAAGCTCAGTTTTTTACCATAGGCGTACTGTATCAGATCATATATTACTATCACACATGTGTGCAATTTATCTGTTAGAGTTAACACATTCATCGCCTTTGTTAAAACATACCATACCTAGGTTCTGTGCCAGGGTTGATCATAATACAAACCTGTGGAATCAAATACCTGGATGCCAACCAGTGAGCGGAGTTAACACGTCTAAAGTATGGAGACGGATCAGAGGGCGCCCTCGACGGTTAAGATATTCCGAGGAACGTTTGTCCATGCAACGACCTCATCTCTTATGGAAATTCTCACGAAGAAAGTACTAGGTGTAAAAGGACATAAGGTGAGTGATCCATTGCATTTTTATAAAACCAATAATGTAACATCATTTATATATTTATGATCACTAAAACACACGGGCACAGGGAAAATCTTCTTGTCTAAAATAACCATGAAGACAAGTTTCTAATTGTGTTTAAAAAGAGGTATATCATTTAGACCTTTATACCCCATAAATTGTTGTAACAAACCAAACCTATGATATTTCATTAGGTTGACGACTGGCAGGAGTTTAGCATCAGCTTTAATGATAAAAAATTAAGACATCACCACGTAGTTAGTTGTTTGTGAACAACACGAACTTTCGACACCTATACCGGTGTCTTCTCAAGTGTAACTGACGATGGTACACTTGTCGAAGATACTGGTAGGCCTATAGTTGTCGAAAGCTCGTGTTGTTCACGAACAACTAATGACGAAGGTACACTTGACGAAGACACTGGTATAGTTGTCGAAAGCTCGTGTTGTCTTACTTTTTATCATTAGTATTGAATCCACGTTTTTAAAAAGGGATTTTCAAATATTTCTTATAAGGATAGATTTGTTGAAATGACGATACTTAACTTAATTGTACTCTGAAATAACGATACTTAACTTAATCGTACTCTGAAATAACGATACTTAACTTAATCGTACCATGCCAAGATAAGAGATATGAATATGTTTTCGTGAATTATAATATAATTGTTGGTTGTAGATCGTGTTCTTTGAAGATGATGATTACTGGAAGGAGATTTTAGATAATCCAGAATACTCGCAGGCACAGATTTGGGATTTAACGGACACGTAAGGACACGGTTTGATCAATTGACAGTCAAGTACCATTTTTGCAAGCCAAGTTAAAATCTGGCATGTCCCCATTCCGTGTTTTACCTTGGCGGACTACTGCACTCAGACCCGTAAATCGAACAGTGCATACTGGTGGAAATGTAAGAGTTGTCTTGGCCAATCAGCGCTCGTTACACAAACGTTCAATTACGTTATGTTTAGTGTAAGTGTCCGAGGTTTTGATTAGCTGCGTGAAGGTTTACTCGCATCCAATCAAAACGAGTTGTTCAGTTTACGGGTTTGAGTGGAGTAGTCCGCCAAGGTAAAACACGGAATGGAGACATTTAGGTTTTATCTTGGCTGGAGAACACGGAATGGAGACATTTAGGTTTTATCTTGACTGGAGAACACGGAATGTAGACATTTAGGTTTTATCTTGACTGGAGAACACGGAATGTAGACATTTAGGTTTTATCTTGGCTGGAGAACACAGAATGTAGACATTTAGGTTTTATCTTGGCTGGAGAACACGGAATGGAGACATTTAGGTTTTATCTTGGCTGGAGAACACAGAATGTAGACATTTAGGTTTTATCTTGGCTGGAGAACACAGAATGTAGACATTTAGGTTTTATCTTGGCTGGAGAACACGGAATGGAGACATTTAGGTTTTATCTTGGCTGTAGAACACGGAATGGAGACATTTAGGTTTTATCTTGGCTGGAGAACACGGAATGGAGACATTTAGGTTTTATCTTGGCTGGAGAACACGGAATGTAGACATTTAGGTTTTATCTTGACTGGAGAACACGGAATGGAGACATTTAGGTTTTATCTTGGCTGGAGAACACGGAATGTAGACATTTAGGTTTTATCTTGACTGGAGAACACGGAATGGAGACATTTAGGTTTTATCTTGGCTGGAGAAAATAGTCAAGTACTACAAAACAAGCCATTAAAAGTATTCTGATGACCCCAACATATTCCCCCTAATTTTACTTCTATATCAATGTCTTGTGACTATGGGACAGTAAACTATAAACAAAGTCATCTCTATGGTTACTCGCAGAATAAAATTACTCAGATTTTTTTCCATTCCTTTTTTGACAACAGTATTATTGAAGTAAGAATCACGTGTACATATTGTCTTTTCCCAACTATAAAACCATGCATTTGAAGTGATATGAGCTGTCAAAATTCACACTTTTTTCATAATTACTGATCGTCACGACAGTAATAGGCTTTGAAGGCCATCGAAAAACTAAATGATTGTGGTTGGAATGAGGAAAATCCACACAGTATGTGGCCTGTACGAACCGAAAACGTGTTCGAAAAGTAAACAAAATTTAAATAACCTGGACGAACTTTCATTCATTCTAAGCCAAAGTTAGTTTAGAACAATACTTTATCGTACATTTTCGAGATAAGAGGCACTAAAAGGCTTTTGAATTATACGTCTTGAGAAAATTAGCCAATACTTTCAACATTCTGTTTTAACGTTAAAATATCAACATTTTGGCAGCTCATGCCACTTTAAAATGGCTAAATTAAGTGACACTCTTCCATTTGTTCAAGCTTCTAATAAGTTGGACTTATTTTCTTCCAGACAGTTTATGATGCCTGGTTTTATAGACACTCACACGCATGCGCCTCAGTACCTCAACCTTGGCACGTCCTTGGACAGCGGCTTGATTGAATGGTTGGGGAAATACACTTTTCCGACGGAGAGTAAGTTCAGCGACTTGAAGATTGCGGAACGTGTCTACTCTGCTGTTGTGGTGAGTAATAAGCATCGGCGTTGTCCATGCGTAAGTGTGGAGGCAGTCGGAACTCCCTTCGACTATCTTCGCTCGCTACCGGTCGGCTTTGACACGTAAATCCCCGAAGTTTCAGAGTGGTGTGGAGGCTTTATCGTTCGAATGTGACGCTCAGTTCTGACGTTATAGAACAAAAAACGTCAATCGAAGTGACAACGTCATCAAAAAACGCCATCTGTCACCTGATATCGGGAAATCTCTCGGGATACTTCCAGTCCCTATGTGGCTGATTTACCTTCCTGTTCTATACCTTTCTCAAAATTGCATGCGGTTTTAGTATTTGATATGCGAAATGGCGTTACAGCTCTCGGTCTTCGGCGAGTACCTGACAATAGGCGAAATGGCGTTACAGCTCTCGGTCTTCGGCGAGTACCTGACATTAGGTGATTTGCCAATTACTTTTAAATGACGTAATTTATCGACGCCACAATTACTGCCCTAGGTAGTAGACCGGACAAAGTATCCGTCTGTTTTTAACTTCAAATTTTCGGTATTTTACAAGAGATATCAGAAATGAAAACCTGCATATGGACAGTTCATTTCCGTCGATGAAAAGGGATCTTGACCGAGTATGGCAAAAGTCAAGATGACTACTGGCCCGGGGCTCGTTTCACAAAGCAGTCGCATCTCAAACGAAGCGTAGTTGCCAATGGATACCATAGTGAAGAGATGCGGAGTCATGGCAACTGCGATTGGTCACACTTTGCGACGGCTTCGTGAAACGGCCCCCTGGTCCGGTGTAAGATTGATGCCGCGATTGATGTCATTTCAGTGTTGCGCGCGAAACTGGCAAAAGGTCCATTCTTCCACACAGGGCGTGCACTTATAACGTTAAGACACATAGTGCATAGTAATGATAAAAAATTAAGAATTTAATGAAGAATTGAAAAATTAAATTTTTCAAACATTTCTAATGGTGCATAGTGTTGGCCCTCTAGGTTTCGTTGACACAAACATGAACTTATTCCGTACTAGATGTGTCAGTGAAATTTGCTGATTTACTATATCTTTACCAATCAGGGTACCCCTTGGCTCTGTCTACGGGGTGATGGTCTATCATTCCGATGCAGACCTTCCAACGATGCAGATTAAATCCCCCATTAAGCATGTTATTACATAGATATCTTATAATAGCTAGATTGACTAAGCGCTATGCGCTACTCAGTAGAAAACGGCACAATCACCTAGCAAGATGGCGGACTATAACATTAACGTTACAATCCAGAACGAGGTTAACGCTTGAAAAACATTTCTTGTCGTTGTTGTTGCACGGTAGTCAAGATATAGCCCACTACTAAAGACACTTTTACACATTTGTCATGATGGGCGAGGAATTTTATACAGTACCTACCGCTTGAAATTTATTCCATTCTAGAAAAAATGGCAGAAAAGTTCACATTAAACCAGAAAACAACTTGGTAACGCAAATCAAAAATCACCTGACTGTCAATTATAGTCCACTAAGCGGAGAGTGATTTTTTTTTCTGATTCACCGCGAATAAACGACACATAACGCAACGTAAGCAGGTTGACGGTGGCCCAGTACTATGGATAGGTGAGGAATCTATAATTCTGAGAAATAAACGACACATAATGCAGCATAAGCAGGTTGACGGTGGCCCAGTACTATGGATAGGTCAGGAATCTATATTTCTGAGAAATGGTTAAGGCATTCCCACGAAGTGAGCTGTTTGTGAACAATATGACCTTTCGACACCTATACAACCGGTAGCCTATAATAGATGTCGATGCACGTGTTGTTCACAAACAACTTATCCTTGGAGGGGATCTCCTAATCACTTCTCTTTAGTATGGAACCCACGTTTAAAGAGAGTTTCAAACATTTTTTAGGAATCTATTTAAGTATACATTTTTTTTCCATGGTGTTTTAAAATAACCATTTATCCCCCTTAAAGTGGCATGAGCTGCCAAAATTCACACTTTTTCATCATTTCTGATCGTCACGACATAAAGAGGCTTTGAAGGCCATCAAAAACTAAATGATTGGCGTTGGAATGAGGAAAATTCATACAGTGTGTGGCCTATACGAACCGGCATAGTGTTCGAAAAGTAAACAAAATTTAAATAACCGGGACGACCATTCATTCATTCTGAGCCAAAGTTAGATCAAAATAATACTTTATCGTACATTCTGGAGACTAGACGCACCAAACTTCTGAATTATACGTCTTGAGAAAAATAGCCGATAATTTCAACATTCTGTTAAAACGTCAAAATATCAACATTTTGGCAGCTCATGCCACCTTAAGATAGGAAATGGCGAAATCGAAAGCGTAAGTATCTCCAAAACCATAAGACAGTCGTGATGCATTCTGGGATAAACGTGAAGGTGCATTCTTCTTGTTTCTGAGACAAATAGCAAAGAGGTGTGAAACTCGTTATGGGATCGCTCACTGTTGTTTACAGAAAAAGTTTAATACATGTTCCATATACATAGCCGAGAAATCTGGGCTCTGCCGAATTCACGAATACGAAAAAAAAAAATTCGGCAGAGCCCAGATTTCTCGGCTACCATATATATAAAAACCTCTTCTCCCATGTCTTCCCACACGAGGTCACTCTTGATGGACGTGCTTGTAAATATCTGAGTTAAATTTTTATCCCCTTACAGAGAAGGTTACTGAATAACGGAACAACGACAGCGGCTTATTTTGGTACGATACACAAAGAGGCATGTCTCACTCTCGTCGACATAATAGGTACGTGTATAATCAATTTTATCGCAATATCAGTCGGTTAGAATTTAAAGTGGCATGAGCTGCCAAAATTCAGATTTTTTTTTTCATGAATTCTGATTGTCAAAAAAAGTTCAACGTATGAAGTAGCTTCAAAAACTAAAGGATTGACGTTGAAATAAAAAATATTGGTACAGTCAGTACCCTGTACGAACCAAAGATATGAGCTAATAACGGACAAAATTCAAATAGCCGGGATGTAAGAGTTCATTTTTAGACTTTTGCACACAATCTAATCTTTTGTATAAACTAAACACAATCTAATCTATTATGTATTAAACACAATCTCTTTTTATATATTAAACAAAATCTACTCCTTTTCTAGGTCTATATTAAACAAAATCTAATCTTTTACCTGCCGTTTTGCTTTATAGAATTTACGTTGATTGAATACATTTATTTATGTTCAACGATATTTTGTAATTTAGAGCGAGAAGGCCAAAGGGCGTTTGTAGGTAAGGTGAACATGGACCGAAACTCCCCTGATTACTATATAGAGACCACAGAGTCATCACTCAACGACACGGAGAGGTAATTAATATGTGACTCTGTTTTACTAGTTAATTTATTCAAAGGATGAGCGTCTGACGCGCTATAACTCCATTCTTAAACGTTCCTTGAATTAATTTTTTTTTTCACGTATTGCTATTGTGTCACGTTTATTTTAAAGATGTTGATTGACAATGTACATTCTCCCTAACTTACCCGGTTTGATATAAACCCCAATTTTGAGAATCAGTAAAAGTAAGTGGTATACCCTAGTTTATGCTCAGTTTAACCAGAAATGTTTCCACCGCGGTGGAATTGTTTCACTTGTGATTTGACTGTTAACATGCATAGAGTCCGGTTTCCTCCCACACATAAACTGGCAACGCCGCCATATAAGGGAAATAGTCTTGAGCGCGGCGTAAAACACCAAACAATCAATCAATCAATCAATCGACTTTCTCTGCAAATTGTTTTACTAAAAGGTATGATTCTTACGATACACACTTGATTTTCTCAGCGGCCTCCGTGGCTCAGTAGGTAGAGCGTTGAAAAGCTCAATCCAAACAGCCTTCCACCAATGGGTCGCGGGTTCAAAACCCACTCAGTCCAAAAAAATTTGAAAATTGTCCGACTGGGTTTTCAGTCGAACGACCTATGTGGGATGGTTGCCAGTCACCACCGGAAGGTCGTGGGTTTCCTCCGGGCATAGAGTTTCTTCCCACAATAAAAATGGCCACGCCCCCATACAAGTGAAATAACGTTGAGCGCGGCGTAAAACACCAAATAATCAATCAATTAATTCTAAAACCGTCCTTATTTTCTTTTAGCTTCGTGACGAACGTTCTTCAGAGACAGGTACGTGGTTTCGATATCTCATGGCTTGTTATACAATGATATAAAGCTGATGCTAGGATTTAGATGATAAAAAAATGAAAATATAGATACCACAGGGTCCTGTTTCACAAGGCGTAGATGTATTTTTTGCGTAACTTTCATGCTAATGTATCTCTACAGTATGGGTTGCTTTGGCAGTTACGTGAAAACTTACGCTACGCCGCTTTGTGAAACAGGGTCCAGCTTCTGTGGCTATGTTACTAAGTTGACATATTATCTACATTATGCTTCTGTCAAAATAAGTTTAGCGGATGAGGGACACTCAAAGGGCCTCAATGGAAGGATAATGAAATCGCATCGATTCTCGGTAAATAATTACCCACAAACGGAAGGATAATGAAATCGCGTAGACTCTCAGTAAATAATTACCCACAAACGGAAGGATAATGAAATCGCGTAGACTCTCAGTAAATGATAACCCATAAACGGAAGGATAATGAAATCGCATCGATTCTCGGTAAATAATTACCCACAAACGGAAGGATAATGAAATCGCGTAGACTCTCAGTAAATAATAACCCATAAACGGAAGGATAATGAAATCGCGTGGACTCTCAGTAAATTAAATAATAACTCACAAACGGAAGGATAATGAAATCGCATAGACTCTCGGTAAATGATAACTCACAAACGGAGGATAATGAAATCGTATAGACTCTCAGTAAATAATAACCCACAAACGGAAGGATAATGAAATCGCATAGACTCTCGGTAAATAATAACTCACAAACGGAAGGATAATGAAATCGCATAGACTCTCAATAAATAATAACCCATAAACGGAAAGAAAATGAAATCGCGTGGACTCGGCAAATAATAACTCACAAACGGAAGGTTAATGGAATCGCATTGACTCTCAATCAATAATAACCCATAAACGGCAGGAAAATGAAATCGCATGGACTCTCAATAAATGATAACTCACAAACGGAAGCAAAATGAAATCGCATTGACTCTCAGTAAATAATAACCCATAAACGGAAGAATAATGAAATCGCATCGACTCTCAGTAAATGATAACAAATAAACGGAAGAATAATGAAATCGCATCGACTCTCAATAAATAATAACCCATAAACGGAAAGAAAATGAAATTGCGTGGACTCGGCAAATAATAACTCACAAACGGAAGGATAATGAAATCGCATAGACTCTCGGTAAATGATAACTCACAAACGGAGGATAATGAAATCGTATAGACTCTCAGTAAATAATAACCCACAAACGGAAGGATAATGAAATCGCATAGACTCTCGGTAAATAATAACTCACAAACGGAAGGATAATGAAATCGCATAGACTCTCAATAAATAATAACCCATAAACGGAAAGAAAATGAAATCGCGTGGACTCGGCAAATAATAACTCACAAACGGAAGGTTAATGGAATCGCATTGACTCTCAATAAATAATAACCCATAAACGGCACGAAAATGAAATCGCATGGACTCTCAATAAATGATAACTCAAAAACGGAAAGAAAATGAAATCGCGTGGACTCGGCAAATAATAACTCACAAACGGAAGGATAATGGAATCGCATGGGCTCTCAGTAAATAATAACTCACAAACGGAAGGATAATGAAATCGCATGGACTGTCAGTAAATAATAACCAATAAACGGAAGGATAATGAACGCAAGCGATAACTCAGAATGCATTCAGAACATTAAGTATATATATATATATTGTGCCCGTGTGTTTTAGTGTTCATAAATATATATATTTCAACTGTTGATTACATATATTATATTTATGAACACGAAAACATACGAACACAGGTCAAATCTTCTTGACAAGAACAATAAAGTAGACAAGTTTCTAATTGTGTTTGAAAAAGGTCATGTCATTTAGATCTTTATATCCAGTCATAGGTTGTTAAAAAAACAAAACCCATGATATTTCATTCGGTGGAAGAGAGCCCAGAGTTTGGCTTTATCAACATAAATTTATGGAATACTTTGCAATATATTGACAAAGTTGTGCGGATCTTCAGCTATTGCCAAGTCTGTTAAACTAAAACCAAACAAAATATGAGAAGAGAGAAAGCAAGCGAAAATATGTAATTTCGGTCAGGCTAGGTTTCAGACTCGCAAGGCAAATTAGGCCTGACCTTTCTTGCTCTTTTTATATGCAATGACTGGCTGTTGGCTTAGAAGTCGAGCCATTTTACTCTGAAGTAGTTTGTATTCTTCTTTTATTACCCGGGCCATATTCAAGCTGGCCTTATTATACTGAAACACAAATGGAATAATAGTTTTTCTTGACAGATTCAAAGCATGTCAAAGTATAATGTCAGAAAAATTGTTGTTGTAAAGAATTATGAGTTTCTCCTACGTGTTACTTGCGGCACCTTTGCAAGAGATAACATACACGATGTTAGGGGAGTCGAGGTTCAGGGTCTCCGTCATTTGATATTTGTTGCGGGATTGCTCTCCGAAAAGAGTTCCGCAAACTGATAGGCCTACGTACATATCGAGTTCACGTCACGTCTTAAGACACTTCATTGATGTACCGGGGAGAACCCTTAGGCGGTTATGATACACCCATGAAAGAGGGACAAGCCAATCGAGATCTCGCGCCATTCTACGAGATCTTCAATATGTGACATGGCTCGAGAGCCGTCGCCCTTCATTTGCGCGCATAGTGAACTGTAAGAAACTTCCTGAGAATTTATAATGTGCCTGATATTTAATTCTCTGTTCTATACTGTTCCCAAACATGTAACCCTACATTAATAACCTGCATCGCAAGACCTTTGGGCAGAAATACTGGTTAAAAATCAAAAATATAATCGGCACTACATCAGCTCACGAATACATTCTAAAACAAGATGGCAGCGCCCATGGATGTCAAAGCAAAATATGATATGGATGAGGGAATAAGTTTCAAGGTATTTTACGTTGCCTTCCAGAATTATATCGAATATCTCTCTGGACAACCGACTCAACTTTCAGTGCCACGTGTCGTTGTTTACAATTTCTCCCTTTCTGTTCAAGCAGCATGTCACTCATTGGTTATAGAGTTGAAATCTCAACGAAGGCAGTAGGATCAATCTCTATTTAAGATTGAGGGACAAGCGTGTCGCGGGCTGAAGGGGTTAGCATTAATTTGTCTTAATGTGTCAGATTTAATCCTTCGCTGTAACCCAACAAAATATCTCGATCGGACAAGGGTCTTAAGAATGAACAGAACAAGCTTGATTTTGAAAATCTTAAGAATTACAGTTTCTATAGATCTGATATTTATGACTCTTGTAAATAGTTACATCCAAAAAACCCACAGAAGTGTGTTCAAGAGTAGGTTGTTGTTGAATGCTGGGGTCATGGGAATTCAGAGTATCAATGAAAACATGAAGGTCGTCCAATGAATGCTGCCAGATGATAAATAATGTCCTGGTAAACCAGTTAATATTCTTGACTTTGTGTTTCAGAATCGTTTGGTGACACCTGTAATAACGCCAAGGTTTGCTCTCTCTTGTTCAGAAGCCCTTTTAGACGGCTTGGCTGATCTTGCCAAAAAATATGATCTTCCAATACAGGTAAAATAGTTCACCTGACCATGCCCGATTAAAATGTAGATTGATTGTTATGTTTGGTCAGACCCAAGATTATTTGCCGTATATTTTGGCATTGGCGGGTTAAATGGGGTAGCTCACCTGGCGATCAGATGGAAACCAACTCAATTTTCAATGATATTGGTATTGGTATTTATTCTCTTGAACTCAAGTTAGCTCATCAAGAAACAGTTACAGATCAATATACAGGGCGGGCAATATAACATTGATAAATTACAATTTTACAAAGTTAAGCCACAACCGTTCACAGCTAAACTAAAATAGTCAAACATTAGAAAAAGGTGATCTATACAGGATTTAATGTAACATAATTACAAAGTTTAAGGTTCAGGAGAGGAAGATTTTCCTTCTCTCAATTGATTTCTCAAGGTACACAGATATTGAACTGAGTGGGATACGAACTCAAAACCTATTGATGAGGGGGGGGGGGGGGGGGGTCTGGTGTCTTTTGAGAGAATAATGTTCTGACGACTAGGCCAGGACCCCCCCCCCCCCCCCCCCCCCCCCCACCCTTCCAAAGATCCTAGAAAAATTTATGGTCGTTATTTAAGTTTTGAATTTTCTTTCAACTTTATGTAAGGATTTTAAATTTCGATTCACACGAGAGGCTCCTGTGCAATATTTTGAATTTTCGCGATAGAATTATTAGGCATAGAAGGCTGTAAATATATCCTGAAAGTGTTAACAATAATAATTTAATAAAAAATTATACAACTATGTTATTGAATGTTTAATTTTCTGTTCTAGGGAAAGGGACTTTGTAAGTTTTTGGAACTTGTTCCCAATCCCCTTGCTTTACTTATGCAATAAAATATGTTCAATTCAATGAAAATGTCATTGCAGTAGATTGCTTTGAATGACTTTTATTTTGCTAGACTCACATCAGTGAATGTAAACACGAATGCCAGCAAGTATCAGAACGTTTTCCAAACCGAGACCATTACACAGACGTTTATGATCAGGCCGGTCTTCTCACGAATCGGGTACGTCCACATATCCATATATTCATTCACCGACTGTGTATTTAAAGTGGCATGAGCTGCCAAAATTCACACTTTTTTCATAATTTCTGATCGTCACGACAGTTAGAGACTTTGAAGGCCATCGAAAAACTAAATGATTGGCGTTGTAATGAGGAAAATACATACAGTATGTGGCCTGTACGAACCGAAAACGTGTTCGAAAAGTAAACAAAATTTAAATAACCGAGACGACCATTCATTCATTCTAAGCCAAAGTTAGTTCAAAACAATACTATATCGTACATTTTCGAGACGAGAAGCACTAAAAACTTCTGTATTATACGTCTTGAGAAAAAAAGCCAGTAATTTCAACATTCTGTTTTAACGTCAAAATATCAACATTTCGGCAGCTCATGCCACTTTAATAGTTGACAGTTTGTAGATAACGATGACTTCTGTTCTAGGTTTAACGATATCATTTTGAATATCATTTTATTAGAACAATCCCAAATCTTTCAATGGCATTCAGAAGTTGATAGGTTACAATAAGGTGAAGAATTACATATGGATAACAATAAATCAAGAAGTTGTTATCCATAAGTAATTCTTCACCGTATTAAAACAATCCCAATGTTTAAGTATGCAGTAGCTATCGTGAATTAAACGGCAAATGCATCAAGTTTTATGGAAAGAGTCATTGACAAGTTGTTTTCTTTTTCAATTTTTTTTAATCTTTGAGCAAATGAAAAACTGAAGCGATCTGTTCGGAAACATATCTTAACGCTCTGCAACTTTGTTTTGGATTTTCGGCAAAATGTCCCTTTTGGTTAAACTCGATCAACTCGATCATTCCAATGGCTGTTGGGAGCTCTGTGGCTCAGAAGGTAGACTGTTGAACGCTCAATCCGAACAGCCTTCCACCAATGGGTCGCTGGTTCGAATCCTAGTCAGTCCCAAAAAAATTTGAAAACTTTCTGACTGGGTTTTCACTCGAACGACCTATACACGATCTTCACGTGACTGGTTTGAACCAATCGAAAGGAAAGCTGTGAGGTGGGATAACTAATGATACGTAGCATTGAGAAAATTCGCATTGGTCGATCAGGCGGAAACACAGTCCGATAAGTTTTATATTTTTGGTGGGGATACAAACCCCAGATCCATTGGCGGAGGACTGAATAGTTTGGGCTTCAATTTGCGATGTTCCACAATGAAGACGATGTACCACAATGAAGACGATATTCCACAATGAAGACGATGTTCCACAATGCATAGATTGATTGTTTGGTGTTTTACGCCGATTTTAAGATTATTAGTTTTATATGGCGGCGTTGCCAGTTTTATTGTGGGAGGAAACCGGGCTATATGCCCGGAGGAAACCATCCCACATAGGTCTTTCGAGTGAAACCCAGTCAGAAAATTTTCCAATTTTTTTTTTGGACTGAGTGGGATTCGAACCCGCGACGCATTGGTGGAAGGCTGTTTGGATTGAACGTCCAACACTCTACCCACTGAGCCACGGAGGCCCCGCACAATGCAAAGACATGTCGGCTGAACTAGAAAGAAAAAGATTCCTGTCTCTTTCCAATTGAATAATCCACAGGTTAATTGGTTCTTAATATATCATTCATGGTTTCAATTTAGCATGAGCTGCTTGTGGGTTCTTTTTATCTGAAATTACAAAATATCAACTTTCAGTTGATACCAATCACGTACGTTAAGGTGGTTTTATAAGCAGCAAAAGTCTCAAAAATGAACTCGTACATCCCGGTTATTTAAATTTTGTCCGTTATTAGCACAGGTATTTGGTTCATACAGGATACTGAATACCAATATTTTTTATTTCAACGTCAATCCTTTAGTTTTTTAATGTACTTCATACGTTGAACTTCTTTTGACAATCAGACTTTTGGCAGCTCATGCCACTTTGAATAACCACAATCAAGTTCAGTAAGTTCCTTAACTCTTTCTTTTACAGACAATCCTAGCTCATGGTGTTTATCTGAGTGACTCCGAACTAGAGGTGATAAAATCTCGTGGCTGTGGAATATCTCATTGTGCTAATTCTAACGCCTCGTAAGTAAATTCAGCGCCATTTATAAATTGGCTCCTGTTTAAAGGAGGGGAAATCTCTAGAAATACATAGGGATTATCGTCGAAAACAACCTTCAAAGTACTTAAAACAGTTCACGTCAATTACCTCCAGTGACATTCAAGCTAATAAAAACAGACAGAAGAATGTCCTTTCAGTGGCTTATCTGTGTAGCCATTTTTCCGTTTTAGGATGACGTGATGTTGGTGTAGCTATTTTTAGATCAATTATGACGTATTTTTTACCGCTCTCTAATGTATAATGGTAGATTTAGGTCAAAAAAACATGGCGACAAACTTGAAGTGGGAAGATTTTCTCCGAATATATAGGTCAGTATGCAACCGCACGCCATTTCTTAGCCAAGCGGCCTCAAACCATTGGCTAAATTGCATCACATGACTACTCTATAACGCACTTAAATTTTTATTCAACAATAATTGGATAAAACTAATGAAAAAATGGTGGCGGCCTTGTGAATGGCCTATGGAGCTTATTCTCTATTGTAACGCCACCTTCAAATTTCAATTATTCACACACGAGGGGATAAAACATAAATTGGACAGTTGTTTTGGACTAAATGAACTCTACTCTTTCCATCTAAACTAGTCTAAAGCTTAGATTTTCTTTCCCTTTAACAAGAGCATAAACAGACGAAATATTATTTCATTTTTTATGTCTTCGCCGCCAGCTTAGGGGACTAAGAGGATGTCAGACTCCGAAGATTCTCCCCCTCTTTTACAAACATTTTGCTCCTCTTATCATCAGATAATGTGATGACTAGATGTGTTGTAATGTCTGATGATGAAAATAGCTCCGGGTTTTTTAATTTCGGACATAAATTATTCAACAAAACTATCTCACATCCTGTTTTAGATATGACACGACAATCCTAATACAATTCATATAGATGCCCTCTTGCTTTGTTTCAAATGTAAATTTTGTTTTTTTCTAGTTTGAGAAGCGGAATTATGGATGCCAGAAAAATCTTGGATGCCGGAATTAAGCTTGGACTCGGTACAGGTAATGATTATAACTATATGCTTGTAAAACAAACGTTTGGTGAGGAAAAACACTGTGTTGGGGAGGATACTACATGTAGATTTATTAGAGAGAACAATATACATGTTACTGTATTGGGAGAGGAGAATAGCGGTATTGGTGAGGAGAATAGCGGTATTGGGGAGGAGAATAGCTGTATTGGGGAGGAGAATAGCTGTATTGGGGAGGACAATAGCTGTATTGGGGAGGACAATAGCTGTATTGGGGAGGACAGTAGCTGTATTGGGGAGGACAATAGCTGTATTGGGGAGGAGAATAGCTGTATTGGAGAGGAGAATAGCTGTATTGGAGAGGAGAATAGCTGTATTAGGGAGGAGAATAGCTGTATTAGGGAGGACAATAACTGTATTGGGGAGGATAATAGCTGTATTGGGGAGGAGAATAGCTGTATTGGGGAGGAGAATAGCTGTATTGGGGAGGAGAACAGCTGTATTGGTGAGGAAAAACGCTGTGTTGGGGAGGAGAATAGCTGTATTGGGGAGGATAATACATGTAAATTTAATAGAGAGGACAATAAACATGTAAGAGTTGTTTGAAACTCTCTTTAAACGTGGGTTCCATACTAATGCTAAAAAATTAAGACATCACCACGTAGGAAGTTGTTTTTAACAACACGAGCTTTCAGTACACTTGACGAAGACACGGGTATAGGTGTCGAAAGCTCGTGTTGTTAAAAACAACTAACTACATGGTGATGTCTTACTTTTTATCATTAATATACATGTAGATGTATTGGGGGAGGAGAATAGTTGTATTGGGGAGGGAAATAGCTGTATTGGGGAGGAGAATAGCTCTATTGGGGAGGAGAATAGCTGTATTGGGGAGGAGAATAGCTGTATTGGGGAGGAGAATAGCTGTATTGGGCAGGAGAATAGCTGTATTGGTGAGGAGAATAGCTGTATTGGTGAGGAGAATAGCTGTATTGGGGAGGAGAATAGCTGTATTTGGTTCCTAGGTAGAGGACAGACAAGGAAGTTTAGATTTTTAAACTCGTTCCTTTTATAAGCAATGACTAACTGTTGACTCAGAGTTGTAATATCTGATGATGAGAGTAGCTCCTCTTCGAGCCATTTTATCCTGAAACAGTTTATATTCCTCTTTAACAACCTGGGCCATTTACACGCTGGCCTTATTGTACTAAAACACAAATGGTAATACTTTTTCAAGACACCTTCCCGGGTCAAATTTCAAACCCAAAGGGTATACAGTTTGTAATGTTTGAGTCCAAAAACGTTCCCTTTCCAAATCTTTGTGTTTGGTATCTTCAGCGGAAGTGACAGGACGGATTTTCTTCATAAGCATGATTTCAAAATGGTCCTTAACCAAATGACCTGGGGTATTGAAATGCTGTGCCCCTTGCGCAGCATGTCCAAGTCTAATGCCAGATAAATGGTTGCCGACTCTTTGTCGTAGATAATTCTGAGTTTCCCCTACGTATTGCTTGCTACATTTTTTGCACGTGATAACATACACGATGTTAGAGAAGTCGCAATAAAGGGCCTCTGCCCTTTGATATTTTTGGCGGGATTGTTCTCCGATTATTAAAAGTTCCGCGATTTGGCACGTAACATCAAGTGTACATGTATCGCGTCTTAAGGCACTTCATTGGTGTACCGGAAAGAGACGTTGGGCGGTAATTATACACCAGGGCCCTGTCTTACAAAGCTGGCGTAAACTACGTCCGACGTAACTTACGCCAGCTTTGTAAGACAGGGCCCAGTGAAGGAGAAGCAAGCGTGTCTGAAGCCGAGGGGGGGGGGAGGGTTAATTTGAACGTCTCAGATTTGATCCTTCGGATTAACCTAACAGAATAACCTCTGCGGAGAAAAGCTTTTCAAAGAACAGAACAAACCTGATTAAAAGTTTGAAGAACTACAGTTTCTATAGAACATAAAAACTCGGTCGTCGTATGTGGAAGAGTTGCCAGGTACTCGTCGAAGGTCGGGGGTTTCCTCCGGGCATAGAGCCCGGTTTCCCCAAACAATAAAACTGGCAACGCTGCCATATAGGTGAAATAATCTTGAGCGAGGCGTAAAGCACCAATCAACCAACCAACCATCTATCCGAGGACCGTTACATAATCGTATCTTCCTAAAATGTGTTATATACAACTGTACGAGCTTTTTCAGGTATCGACTTCTATAATTTGGGATGCGCATAATAACGGGGGCTTCAATAGGACATTAGAGTCCAACAAGTGTATTCCTTATTAATTAGAGTCCTTTTAGTTTAATTTTTTTAAGTTTAATTTTTTTAGTTCGGATAAATACAAAATTTTGTCACTCTTAAAAATTGTTCTTGTGACATTTTTACTCACAAGAGGTGCCTTCTTAGCAATAAAATTACAAATTTGTACAGCCTACAAATTTTGCTAGTCTTGAGTTCGCATGCAGCTACATTGCGATTTGCGCTTGTTTCAGATATGTCCGGTGGATTCAGCTCGTCCATGTTGGATGCTATCAGGAGTACAATGCTTGTAGCCAATCTAAGATCGGCACTCATTTCAAACTCGGACAGACCACTACTCAAGCACGAGGTAGTGTTCCATATGGCTACCTTAGGAGGCGCACAGGGTATGTACAGCGACATTTCAATTAAATCTATCACTCATTTTCAGTCCAATTTTGAAATAAGCCTACATCGTCACTGCCAGATGATATTGAAGCTATAAATTAAACATGATCATATAACAAATTAAAGGCTATCTGTATGAACGTGCTTTTGGCCAGTCAATCAATCAAGCAATCAATCACACAGACAAGTATGCGTAAACCTGTTTTACCTAGCAGTATTAATTGCTATAATTAATTAACTAACGTTTCCTCGAATTATCGGTTTAACTTATAACGTTGAAAATATTTGCCCCAAAACCTCAATACAATTTAAAGGCCCACTTGCCGCCGTATCCTGTTTAAATTTGCTAAGAAACTCAATTTACATGAGCTTACTACGACTCATACAACTAAACTTATAACATAGGACACATAAAACATGTCTAGTTAGCTGTAGAATGTTGAAATGGGGTGAAAAACAAACGAAGAATCGAAGCCTGATTACAACAACAACGATCAGTGTCGGTCAACTTTCGTCTTGGATTACCCTCATTTCAGGCCTTTTTATCTGTGGTTTACACTCAAACAATCATCAGCAGGCTTTTCCAGTCGCTGTTAACCGATCGTCAGTCTGTATTTCTCAGATAAATAGGCCTACGTAAAATTACACTGTGCCGTTAGTTCACTAACTCGACTGAACCATAAAATCGCCAATAGGGGGCAGCTTGGTTTGTTTACGTTCCGGGCACCTAACAATTCAAATTTTCAAATTCAAATTAAAAATACACAGTGACGTCCAAACTTTTAAATTTTGGTAAAAATAGAAAGTTCCTAACTTATATTGTCTGGGAAAATACAGAAAACGGACTTTCTTTTTTAATGTAAACAATATTCCTGATTTTCGCGGCAAGTGTGCCTTTAACGTTGAGCGTGTGAAATTTGTTCTCATGCACAGACATAGGAAACGTCTGACGGCGGGCACATATCAGTTTAGCTTACCGGCCCGCTCCTGGAACGATCCTACACCTTGGTCGTAACAATCTATGTTGTGGGCATATGTATTTAACTTTATGCAAGCTTTTTTATGACACGACCCAATGACAGCGTACTCCGACTCCAAGCGTTATTGCTAATACAATGAGTAATTTGAGCAACTGTTACAGCAAGAATAAAACAGTTTTGTTAAACTGGCATGAGCTGTCAAAATTCGGATTTTTTTCCCCAGAAATTTTGGCGTTGAAATAAAAAATATTGGTAAAGTCAGTACCCTCTACGAACCAAAGCTATGAGCTAATAACGGACAAAATTCAAATAGCCGGGATGTACGAGTTCATTTTTGGGACTTTTGCTGCTTATAAAACCACATTAACGTACATCCTCAAGATTGGCATCAACGGAAAGTTCTTATTTTGTATTTTTCAGATAAAAAGAACCCACAATTAGCTAATTTTGTATCAAAGAAATTTTCCTTATATTTGGCAGTTCATGCCACTTTAAATAACCCCATCAAGGGTGATATGTTTGTGTCCAGTTTTAGGTCTTGAAGAGATTGTGGGTAGTTTTACACCCGGTAAAGACTTTGATGCTTTGCTAATCGACTGTGGAATTGATGGAGGACCATTTGACATGGATGACGACCACATCGATATGGATACCTGTATACAAAAGTTTTTATATCAAGGTAAGATGGTTAGCCCAGTCATGTTGTCACTCAAAACAATGTAACATTCTTATTATAATTTCTGGCAAAGCAAACATCCATTATTGAAAAACATATAAAAATGACTTTGCCAGTTGGCAGAAAAGGAAGTCCTCCTCAAGGGAGCTAACTCAATTAAACCTTGTCGCTGTTTTGCAAACGATGTTTTTTTGTGTTATTACCCTCTTTGTCGCCCATATCCCTGGATCAAGGGAGGTAAATTGAAATAATCATTAAAAAAAAAACTTAGAAGTCACATGATTGTTTGCATCGTCGGAACCCAAGGATATCCGAGGATGGATTGTTTGCAAATGAATGGTGATCCACTCGCTATGTGACGACTTCGTGGCTATATACGGTTTGTTATTTGGCTGGTTGGCTGGTTGTTTTAGCTTATTGGAGCGTCCATTTGTATGAACGATGTAGGGGAGAAGGGAGCTGGTTGGCACGGAGATAGGTTGGCACAGGTCACTTAGATCATTTAAAAATAAAAATAAAATAGTATGACATCACTGCTTTGTGTGCTTGTTTACCCAACACTTTAATGCACTGGACAAGGTCATCTTTAATTAGGTCATATTGCATATGCACACATCAGTCCAGTTTGATACCCCCTGAAGAGCTTTGAGTTGCTGCAGGAAAAACGGTTAGTAGGGATTACTTGGAAGTATAAAGAAACATGCAGCATGTTTACAGATTGCTAATTACCTATGACATGCATCAACTAAAATAATTAACACCATCATCTTCTTGCTTGTTGTAATATTCAGAAGGATTCCAAAAAAACAGCTTGGGGCAAGTTGGCACAAAGTGTGCCAACCTGCCCCTAAGGGCACCATCCAGCCACATGCAAGTTTAAAGTCATATAAATATAATAATGGCAACATCTAAGCTTCAAATAAGCATAGAAAACATTTTCAAAAAGTTCTGGAGCTTGAAGAGTTTATTCTAAGTGAGTTAATTCCTCAAAATTAGACCTATACTTTTTTATTATAGATGGTCCGCAAATATGTCAGAAAGAGCAACCGGGGAGCATACCCCAGAGAAGCATTTTCTGCTGCTCTCCAAGACCATGCTAAGGGGATGAGTATTAGGCAAGCTGCTAGAGAAAATAATGTTCCATACAGAACTCTTGCTCGCTATGTCCCTATTTACAAAAAAAATTCTGGCGATACTGATTTGATCGCACTTGGTTACAAAGGAAACAGGCAGGTTTTGCCTATCCACATCGAACAAAATGTAGTTGAGTATTGCAAAAAAGCAGCTAAAATTTTTCATGGAGTTACAATAACAGACCTGAGACATATTGCACACCAAGTAGCTATTGCTAATGAAGTGGCACACATACCGGACAATTGGACGGAAAATGGTATGGCTGGAATAGAGTGGGCCAAGGGTTTCCTGAAAAGGCACCCTGATCTGAGCTTAAGAAAACCAGAAGCTACATCCATTCAGCGCATGACAAACTTTAACCCATACAATGTTAGTCTTTTCTTTGACAACTTGGATGAAGTTCTTAAACGTCCTGGAGGGTTTGAAGCGGACCAAATTTACAATGTGGATGAGACTGGTGTTACAACTGTCCAGAGGCCTGTTAAAGTGCTTGCTGAAAAGGGGGAGAGACAGGTTGGGTCTGTCGTGTCTCAGGAAAGGGGAACCTTGGTAACACTTTGTTGTGCTGTGAATGCGTTAGGGAATCATATTCCACCTTTCTTTGTGTTCCCACGTGTTAAGGTACAGGACCACTGGCTTTTGACAGCTCCACCAGGTAGCACTGCAACAGGTAATCCCAATGCTTCTGGTTGGATGACATCAGAAAACTTCCTGAAATATATGCACCATATTGTGAAGTACTCTAAGCCATCACAAGAAAGACCCATATTATTGCTTCTTGATAATCATCAATCACACATTAATCTTGATGTTATCAATTTTGCCAAAGAAAACAATGTCGTTCTACTTAGCTTCCCTCCCCACTGTTCCCACAAATTACAGCCCTTGGACAAATCTGTTTACGGACCATTGAAGACTTACATTAACCAAGCCTGCGACACCTGGATGAGAGAACCAGAGAACGCAGGGAAATCTATGACCATCCATGTTATCCCCAAAATAGTGGCATATGCTTTCCCCAAAGCCATGACACCAGACAACATAAAAGCTGGATTTAGGGCTACGGGTATTTTTCCTTTCGACAGAAATATTTTTCCTCCAGAAACATATCTTTCGTGCTATGTTGCTGACCGCCCACATCCTTCCCCTACAGCTCAATCACCCAGGCCAGAAATAGCAACAACGTCAAGCCCAACATTTGTTAATACTGAGGAAGTGCGCCCTTTCGGTAAAAGGGCAGCAAAAACTGCCGATGTTCAGCAAAGGAAAAAAAGCAAATCTGAGATTTTTACTGACACCCCAGTCAAGGAACGAATCGAACGTGAAAAGGCAGGAAAAACAGTAAAAAGAAACTAATCCCTTAATTGCCAGCGGAAAGCCCAGCATCACCATCTTCAGATAGTGAATCTGAACACTCAAGTGAATTATGCGATGAGTCGAGTGAAGCATCGGATGAGGAACCAGAAGTGGCCGAACTTGAGGTTGACGACCATATATTAGTGGCATTTCGTGGGAAAAAGTCCAACCAGTACTATGTTGGGAGAGTTATTAATATTCATGCCAAGGATGGAGAAGTAACCACGTCCTTCATGAGAAAGGCACCAGGGTCAAAAGTCGGGTCTTTTGTGTTTTGCTTTCCTGAACAAGAGGATGAATGCACTCACAATACGTCGGATATCATAATGAAACTTCCGATTCCCTCTAAAGGAAATTCCACTCGAGCATCTTCTTTGTTAACTTTCCATTGCTCGAAACTGAATAACTATGTGATTTCATAAATATAGTCCCTCACACGTTTAAAGAATGGATGTTTATTGAATGATAACTCTCTATCAACTTCTTTCGAATTCGTGTTCATTGTTGAAAGAAACTTCGTTCGCTGTTCGTTTAGGAAAATTAAACAATTATGTTTCTGTTCAGGAGTGAACCCACAGTTTGGGTAATCAGTGCCTATTACATGTACATCCAAATATAAGTAGTCATCTTTACTTTAGGCGTTTTGTTTTAGTTTGCCTTACTTTGTGCCAACATGCCCCACCCGCGGTGCCATCTTGCCCCACGTAGGGGCTGCTTGGCACAATATCTTAACACAGTAAAACACACAAGGGAATTTGTCGAACAGAAATTATATAATGTTGGGTTAATACGCAATCATG
Organism: Lepidochitona cinerea; assembly: GCA_963971465.1. Lineage (NCBI taxonomy): Eukaryota > Metazoa > Mollusca > Polyplacophora > Chitonida > Tonicellidae > Lepidochitona > Lepidochitona cinerea. The sequence goes on from OZ020559.1 coordinate 3,703,655, forward strand.
TAGGCCATTTAGGTCTAGGAGTTTGGAAAAATTGGACCAGACAGTTTTAATATGAATTCACATAAAAGGCTTTTGTGCCAACCAGCCCCCTCCTCCCCTACGTCATAGGTTTGTTATTTAGTGTCTGACACTAACATTTTTCTGAGGCGAAATATCTAAAGATTAAAATATAACGATTTTAATATCAAGTTTAATACTGTTACAGGAGATGACAGAAATATCAAACAGGTTTTTGTATCTGGAGAGCAGGTCAAACCAAAGATGTAAAAAGAACAGCATCGGATTCCGCTCTATAAGACGAGGGTTAATGGACGATCTCTGGTCAAAGAGAGTAGATTGACAAGAGTGGTCACTTCGTCCAATCAGCATTGCCGGCATGTTCTTTTGGCCCCCTAGCGGAAGGGTGTTCCGACTGTACACGATTCGACTGTAAAGCGCCCCCTACAGAAAGGAGGTTCCTAATAATCGAATCGTGTCCGTGTCAGGGGGTACTTTATTTATCATTGTAAATATGTCCAAGTTATGATTGTTACACTTTTTGTTGTTTGTACTCTGCTTTGTTCAAGTGCCAAGTACAATAAAATTGAATTAAATTGAAATTGCTCAAATTCAACATGGCGCGGACGAAGTGACCAATTTTGTCAATCTACTTTATTTGCTCTGGTGCCGTGCTGTCACTGGCTCCGTGTTTAATCAATCGTGCCCACATGCTTACCTCCCCTTCGCTTCAGAAGTCTCGCCTGCGAAGATTAACTTCTCTGTTTAGATTGCGATTTTAATATGACAATTTAGTGTATTGTACTGAACGAAGCCTCCTAATTTACTGTTATAATAAATATAAAAATGGACTAAGCTAGGAAATGGATCAACTACATGTAGACTGGAAAATAATGACAGATACAATATTTACCAGAGAAAAGTTACACTGTAAAAAATGATTGTAGAACTACAAGAAAAACTTTTGTATGTCATCACAGGAGAATGTGCTGTAAACGTTTTACTCCTGTGTGTGATGTTATTATATTGGCTCTCATGTAAATTTACGTAAACACATTGTAAATACACAGATTTGTAAGAGTACCTGTAAGTGTTGTTGTTTTACATGTCACTCTGTAACACATTTCGGTAATGTTACTCTTTTTGGTTAATGTACAAATCTACACAACAATCTTGGTAGATTAGCAGAGAAGATACTTGTATTTAAGGACAGAATAAAGCACGAAGTCCAGTAAATCCACTGTAAATCTACTAACACCACACTGTAAACTTACATATTCACACAGATGTAAATCTACAGCAAATTGTACTTGACCTACGATTGTCCGCGAACTTTGCTGTAAAATTACAACCACATTTTTACAGTGTATACAGAAGTGGAATGACTGACAGAAATTTGTGTATTTTTTCATTCTTGTCTGCCTGAAACTCCATCTGTTTCTCAAATGCTCTAAAGTTAAACGAACATAGAATGTATTTATGGGAATTTGTCCACTGTTAAGAAAGGATTAAAGTTATCTTTTGTTTGGTTAGCATCAAAGATGTAGTAACTCAAACTGTTATTTTCTTCAAGCTTTAAATATAGCATGATGAGATTAGCAATTTTTAAAGTCCGGACTAACAAACAATTGTGATGACGCGGCTATGCATATCAAGGCTACTTGCCAGTACTTGGGTACACAAAGATAGGCTCGTCATCACGATTGGAATGACAAGGTGACAAGAGTTATTCCCCTTAGATATTTTTTACTTACCAAAATCATAAAATTGGTTATAGCTAATTTTCAAATTTAATGTAGTGTTTAGTATTTTAAAAGTGTATTTTGTCTTTTATAATCTGTGATATTTTTTTTAATTCATCAGACGCCAGATAATGTTGTAAACTGTTGTATTAATAGGAAATAAATACTTATTCTACAAAAAACGAGAGTGATCGTCCGTCAGTCCCACACAGACCTTCCATCGATGTGGAGTGGCTTCGATTCACAAAATTTGAAAAATTTCTAAGTGGAAGAGTTACCAGGTACTCGCCGAAGGTCGGGGGTTTCCTTTAGGCAATGAGCCCGGTTTCCTCCCGCACTTAACTTGGCAACGCCGCCATATAAGTGAAATAATCTTCAGTGCTACGAAAAACATCAATCAACTTAAACATATATCAATATACAAACACATGATAGAAGAAAGATGGATGACGTCCTCTGCACACTGCCCTCTTCTAGACTAGTACATTGATGTGATTTTATATACATGAGACTCATACCTTTCTAAGTAAATACACTAAATCATGTAACCATATTGAACAGTACATCCAGATCTTGCACACTTAATACATTGGTACCCAAGACTTTCTACAGTTCTCACATTGATCCCAGACCTTTTACAGCTCGAGGATTAGTACCCCAGACTTTCAACAGTTCCCACAATTGTCCCAACGACCTTGCACAGCTTCTACATTGGTACCTCAAACGTTTTACATTTCCCGAATTTGTCCCTTTTGTCTACCACAGTTTCTATATTAGTATCCCAGACCTTCCACAGTTGCCAGATAGGTCACTCAGGCCTTTTACAGTTCCCAGATTGGTACCCCAGACATTCCACAATTCTCACATTGGTATCCAAGACCTTGTTCAGTTCTCAAATTGGTACCCAAAACATTTTACATTTCCGACATTGTTACCCAAAGCCTTCCACAATTTCCACATCGGTCGCTAAGATTTTCCACAGTTCCCATCTTGATGCAACGGAGTTTCCACAATTAACACATATATATCTATACAGTTCTCACATTGGTATCCCAGACATTCCACTGTTTTCACATTGGTTTTGCATAACTTCCTCACTTCTCACATTGGTACCCCAGACCTTCCAAATTTTCCCGTTGCCATCCCAGACCTTCTACAGTTCCCGCATTGATACCCTAGGCCTTCCACAATTCCTACATTTTTTTCCGGATTGGTTTTTATATTTCCTTGAGAAAAGAGAAACCTCACAACAAGCTACAGATTGATTGATTGATTGTTTGGCGTTTTACGCCGCGCTCAAGACTATTTTACTGATATGGTGGCGTTGCAAGTTTTATTGCGAAAGGAAACCGGATTAAACCCACGACCTTCCGGTGGTAACTGGCAACCCCAGCTACAGATAAATGGAGCGATACATTACAGTAGAAATGGCTTTAATATTCTGTAATTCACGACCCTAGTTGTCATTTTTGATGAACAGTCGGAAATGATTGCCTTCTATCGATATGTTTGAAATTAATAAAATAATATACAAGATGCTAAAATATACATTCGTCTGCTAGTTTTGAGGCAGATAGCTCAGTATAAAAAACCAGCATCGACACGCAGTCTTATTAGTCTTGGGAAAACTACTGGGGCGTGTATTATACCAAATGGCTATTAACAGGCTTCATGGTAGGAAAACTCCTGGGACGTGTATTATACCAAATGGCTATTAACAGGCTTGATGGTAGGAAAACTCCTGGGGCGTGTATTATACCAAATGGCTATTAACAGGTTTGATGGTAGGAAAAGTCCTGGGGTGTGTATTGTACCAAATGGCTATTAACAGGCTTGATGGTAGGAAAACTACTGGGGCGTGTATCATACCAAATGGTTATTAACAGGTTTGATGGTAGGAAAACTCCTGGGACGTGTATTATACCAAATGGCTATTAACAGGCTTGATGGTAGGAAAACTCCTGGGGCGTGTATTATAACAAATGGCTATTAACAGGTTTGATGGTAGGAAAAGTCCTGGGGTGTGTATTGTACCAAATGGCTATTAACAGGCTTGATGGTAGGATAACTCCTGGGACGTGTATCATACCAAATGGTTATTAACAGGTTTGATGGTAGGAAAACTCCTGGGGCGTGTATTATACCAAATGGCTATTAACAGGCTTGATGATAGGAAAACTCCTGGGGCGTGTATAATACCAAATGGCTATTAACAGACTTGATGATGGGAAAACTCCTGGGGCGTGTATTATACCAAATAGTTATTAACAGGCTTGATGATAGGAAAACTCCTGGGGCGTGTATTATACCACATGGTTATTAACAGGCTTGATGATAGGAAAACTCCTGGGGCGTGTATTATACCAAATGGCTATTAACAGGCTTGATGACAGGAAAACTCCTGGGGTGTGTATTATACCACATGGTTATTAACAGGCTTGATGGTAGGAAAATTCCTGGGGAGTGTATTATACCACATGGTTATTAACAGGCTTGATGATAGGAAAATTCCTGGGGAGTGTATTATACCACATGGTTATTAACAGGCTTGATGATAGGAAAACTCCTGGGGCGTGTATTATACCACATGGTTATTAACAGGCTTGATGATAGGAAAACTCCTGGGGCGTGTATGATACCAAATGGTTATTATCAGGCTTGATGATAGGAAAACTCCTGGGGCGTGTATGATACCAAATGGTTATTATCAGGCTTGATGATAGGAAAACTCCTGGGGAGTGTATTATACCAAATAGTTATTAACAGGTTTGGTGATAGGAAAACTCATGGGGTGTGTATTATACCAAATGGCTATTAACAGACTTGATGATAGGAAAACTCATGGGGTGTGTATTATACCAAATGGTTATTAACAGCCTTGATGATAGGAAAACTCCAGGGGCGTGTATTATACCAAATGGTTATTAACAGGCTTGATGATAGGAAAACTCCTGGGGCGTGTATTATACCAAATGGTTATTAACAGGCTTGATGATAGGAAAACTCCTGGGGCGTGTATTATACCAAATGGTTATTAACAGGCTTGATGATAGGAAAACTCCTGGGGCGTGTATTATACCAAATGGTTATTAACAGGCTTGATGATAGGAAAACTCCTGGGGCGTGTATTATACCAAATGGTTATTAACAGGCTTGATGATAGGAAAACTCCTGGGGCGTGTATTATACCAAATGGTTATTAACAGGCTTGATGATAGGAAAACTCCAGGGGCGTGTATTATACCAAATGGTTATTAACAGGCTTGATGATAGGAAAACTCCTGGGGCGTGTATTATACCAAATGGTTATTAACAGGCTTGATGATAGGAAAACTCCTGGGGCGTGTATTATACCAAATGGTTATTAACAGGCTTGATGATAGGAAAACTCCAGGGGCGTGTATTATACCAAATGGTTATTAACAGGCTTGATGATAGGAAAACTCCTGGGGCGTGTATTATACCAAATGGTTATTAACAGGCTTGATGATAGGAAAACTCCTGGGGCGTGTATTATACCAAATGGTTATTAACAGGCTTGATGATAGGAAAACTCCTGGGGCGTGTATTATACCAAATGGTTATTAACAGGCTTGATGATAGGAAAACTCCAGGGGCGTGTATTATACCAAATGGTTATTAACAGGCTTGATGATAGGAAAACTCCTGGGGCGTGTATTATACCAAATGGTTATTAACAGGCTTGATGATAGGAAAACTCCAGGGGCGTGTATTATACCAAATGGTTATTAACAGGCTTGATGATAGGAAAACTCCTGGGGCGTGTATTATACCAAATGATTATTAACAGGCTCGATGATCGGAAAACTCCTGGGGCGTGTATTATACCAAATGGCCATTAACAGGCTTGATGATAGGAAAACTCCTAGGGCGTGTATTATACCAAATGGTTATTAACAGACTTGATGATAGGAAAACTCCGGGGCGTGTATTAAACAAAATGGTTATTAACAGGTTTGATGGTAGGAAAACTCTGGGGCGTGTATTATACCAAATGGTTATTAACAGACTTGATGGTAGGAAAACTCCTGGGGCGTGTATTATACCAAACGGCTATTAACAGCCTTGATGATAGAAAAACTCCTGGGGCGTGTATTATACCAAATGGCTATTAACAGGCTTGATGATAGAAAAACTCCTGGGGCGTGTATTATACCAAATGGCTATTAACAGGCTTGATGATAGGAAAACTACTGCGGCGTGTATTATACCAAATGTCTATTAACAGGCTTGAAGAAAAGAATACTTCTGGGGCGTGTATTATACCAAATGTCTATTAACAGGCTTGAAGAAAAGAATACTTCTGGGGCGTGTATTATACCAAATGTCTATTAACAGGCTTGATGATAGGAAAACTCCTGGGGCTATTAACAGACTTGATGGATGACTATTAAAACCGAACGGGACAGAGTCTAGGTATAATGCAGATTTGCGTGAAAAGACACGAAAGGCAATATCACATTACATTTCACATGATTACCTTAATGATGTATACGAAACGCCTTAGCCAAATCTATAGACATACGAATAATGGAACTTAGCCGGAGTTCTATCGCGTAAATGGTAAAATATCCGATCCATGTTAACCCTCACTAGCACTCTGAAACTTCGGGGATTTACGTGCGTGAAATACGTGTCAAAGCCGACCGGTAGAGAGCGAAAATAGCCGAAGGGAGTTCCGACTGCCCTCACTAGCTACTCCTGTGACGTCATCTTTCCTTAAAAGGGAAATAACTCAAAACCACTGTTCCACTGTTAATTAAGAATGTATTGTCATGAGAGAAAATTATTTCAATCCTAATAAGTCCTAACAATAATTTTGTTCAAGCCAACTAGGACTCGAGTAAATAAACAAAAATCTTTAACATCACATACAGGAAAAGACACAAATATATAAAATGAAACAAATATTTGTAAAAACCTGGTGGATAGACAGACATTGTTCATAAACCTCTTTGTAAAATACATGTTAAATTTAAAGAAAACGCGTTATAACTTATATAGGAGGATACTGATCCTCACAGGGTGTTAACGGATTAAGATTAACAATAGATTATCAAACTACATTTTCATCAGGAAGGATGAAATCTCGGTCAATTGACCCATTGCTTGATGACGTCACTTGAATTTTACGAGCAAAGCATTTCGGGGGATTGAGGGATGTTGAGATAATTTTTCAAAATGGCGGAATAAATAATGCTGTATTTAGAAGTTGACATGAAAGGCGCAAAGTTACCAGAAAAATGTCTGGACAAAAACACATTATTTCATCACTATTTTCCACACAAGTGATTTCTTGCTAAGTACAGGTAAACAAAATGGTAAACTGAAGTACACAGATTACCGAGAACGTTTTGCGTAAATCTATCTGACGTCATCAGGCTCGGCGTTAATTTCGACGCCGACAACTTGTGAACCCCCGATCAACCTATATCTGGTACGCTGCTTGTAGGTAAATAGTTACAGCATATAAACCGCGGCTAGAGTTCACGTACGTTCAAAATCGATTATAACGTACGCGCCAATTTAATGATCTTTTTTTAACAATTCAAGCCAGACTTACGCAAAAAAAAACCAACTATGCCGATTTGCGAAACAGGCTCTTGGAGCAGCAGACGAAGTAACTAATAGAACGGTTCACATATTTTTCTCACAGCTTTTTTCCTAATATTCTGATCACAGTAAGGCGTGCAAAATTGACGGTGGCCTCCGTCAACAGAGGGATACAGGTTCGACACCGGCCTTCCATTACAGGGTTGCGGGCTCGAAACCCACTCAGTTCAAATAAATAAATGAATTATTTTTAGTTGTTTTTCACTCGATCGCCTATGTTGTTGAGTTGCCGGTCTCTTGTGTGTTTTCTCTCCTGCTATCCCTGGAAAGCCGTGGCATCACTCTGAAACTTCGGGGATTTACGTGCGTGTCAAAGCCGACTGTTAGCGAGCGAAGATAGCCGAAGGGTGTTCCGAGTGGCCGCGGCATAAGTGAAGTCATCTTGAGCTCGAGGTATATAAACCATTAGCCAATCAATCAATTAAAACAGCAATTTATAGAGGAGCCAATTTCTTACAGAAGATTAATTGATTATTTACTTCACCAAGTGGCATGAAGTCCAATGACTCCAAAAAATTATGGGATATTTGAAGATTTTCGTTTGAAGTGACTTCTTGGTGGGCGATATTCAAGACTGCACGCTAATAGTAAGCGATCTAGATGGCAGGATTTCCAGATTTATTTTGAGAGAGTGTCTGAAGCCCAGCGGAAAACCCTGATTATTTGATGGGTAGCCAACTTAGCAAACGTCCTACATCCCAAATTAAAGCCTAGCTAGATAATTCTCATTTTCTTTAATGAAGTTAGGGGTTCGAAACAAAGATGCATAGGTGATAACAGATGAGAGCAGGAAAAAACATGACACATTTTGTCGTATAAGTTGCGAAAATAAAATAAAAAACATTGTAAATGCATTTCCCGGAGTGTGAGTCATAAAAGGTTCACTAGAAGTCGGTATAAGTGAAGCAAATTCATTGCTCGGTGTGATAGTTCCATCAGTCACGTGGTCCAGGGTTAGATTGTAGCAAGGCTCGAAGTTGTTTCTGTTCCTCGTCAACTCGGCTTTTCTTCTGTTTGCTTCGAGACGCTGAAAAGAATGTACGCAATAATGAACAGGACAATGTGTGACGAGATTGATTCCCTTACAGCTATGCAAAGATCTGCTTGGTTGTTTACATTGAATGATTGATTGTTTGGTGTTTTACGCCGCGCTCAAGATTATTTCACTTACATGGCGGCGTTGCCAGTTTTATTGTGGGAGGAAACCGGGCTCTGTGCCCGAAGGAAACCCACGACCTTCCGCTGGCAACCATCCCACATACGTCGTGGTTGTTTACATGACGGTGATACCGGCAACCAAAAGTACCTTGTTGGTCAGTTCCCTGTCGGATTATTGACTGATCTTTTCCCCCGCGCAATCAAGAATATACATACTTAGGAGAAAGGGGGTGGGGGGCAGTCTCAATCTCCGGAGGAAGGCCCTATCTCCTGAGAAAAACAGCAAAAACCGAAATTGCCAAATTGACGTTGTGCACGTTCTTGTTGATTTACTATTCCATGGTGTGGTTTCCTTGTTGTACCTTTTTGTGTTCGTTTGTCTAAGACGAGTTTCATGAATTGTTAACGCCGGGCAGCCGATGCTTTGTAGTGTGTAGTTGCCCCATGTATGCTACGATTGTAGTTGCTTGATGCGTGCGAGTCCAGGGGGCTGTTTCTCAACACCGACGTAACGTTGCGCTTGGCCGTAACGCAATGTTGAAGGTATATGTTGCCATGACAGTTACGCCTTGCATTGGACTTGAGAAACAGCCCTCAGACTGATCAAGAGGCCATATTGATGACTATACGGTTCTTGCAACAATAAGATACGAGTTAAGGAATATTAAGTACATATTAATTACTACAGTGATAGATAAAAAATATATCCGAGCATTGTTCATTAAAAGAGGATAGTCAGCCAGCCCCCCCCCCCCCCCCCCCCCCCCCTGTCATTAATGTGCGATTCTAAGCCTCGACCAATCGTCAAACAGTTATATAGGTCATTATACCTTGTTCGAGTTTGTATAGAAACTGAATAATCTCCTCCACGGAAATGTCGTTTTTCAAAGCCAGATCCAAATCGGCCAACAACCGATACACTATTTTCTCCAAAACTGAAACAAGATTGATATGAGAAAAAACATCGTTACGGAGTGTAGCCTTAATCAAGCTGAAAATCGAACTGGATTCGAAATGTCTAATTCATGTTTTTCTTCCTATTTGTCTATCATTATTCACACAAATATTCCGTTGATGGCATCGTTCGAAATCTTCAACTAGTAATATTTTTAACACTATGACACACGGGAACAGGGGAAATATTCTTGTCTAAAATAACCATGGAGACAAGTTTCTTATTGTGTTAAAAAGGGGCGTATAATTTAGATGTCAACTAGTAATACATGTACATGTAAAAAATAAGCCTGCCCCAGTTTAGAAAGACAAACGCCTTTTGAATTAAAGACGAAAGAGATATTGTCTTGGGAACGCTTGAAAGTGTGTGGAGTGGACAACAAGACTGTCCTATCGTCTTGCCTATCTTTATTCACGCAAATGTTCCGTTGATGGCATCGTTTGAAATATTCAACTAGTAATACATATACATGTAAAAAATAATCCTGCCCCAGTCCAGAAAGACAAACGCCTTTTGAATTAAAGGCGAAAGGGATCCTGTGTTTCCTGTGGAAGTCTTGAGCAACCCTTGAAAGTGTGTGGAGTGGACAACAACGAGACAGACTGTCGATGAAATCGTTTTAGTTTAAAAGTCCTAATATAAACAATTTTATAACTACAGATGAATACGAGTTTCGTTTTAAAGAAAAACATGGACAGTGTTATTGGAATTTTCGCTGCACAAACCTATATATGGTCTTGTCGGATATTATTGGATAAAAAAATAACCACTGATATAACCAAAGCACAGAAATGATTGTAAAGCGGGAGAGAACAGCTAGAGAATACGACATATACAAACGAAGAATAACTAACGGAAAGCAGTCGAGAAGGAAAGATGTGGTTAACGGGCATCATAGGGTAGAGGAAATAGCTGAGGTGATCCGATTGTTAGAAAATTACCGTTTTCGGTAAAGCTTCCAAACCCGCTATGCTTTGAGCCAGATTGAATTTGGTTTTTCTTGGCAGGAATTCCTGCATAAAAAAGTGTCAATGGGAATTTAACATACTTTACTGAATAAAGAATATCTTTCCTTATTTTATAGGACTTTCGTCAAAACATTTTGACTTAAACTTTTAAAAATTACTCTTTCTTTTATGACTTGTTTGCAATACGTTCTATTTCCATTAGTAGAGCTCTTCAAAGTGTTGGTGCATTTATGGGTAAGAGTGGGACAACCTCATTCTCGTTACAATGCGAAGAAATACAGACAATGAAATACAGACAATTTACAGATAATTTCGTTAGGTTTTAATGAATTAGTTATATCTTTATATTTTCATTTTTACTATCTGAGGTAAAATCCAAAGAAATATTTTGATCTTTTAGCCTGTGAACAGTTTTCTGTATAATACAAATGCATTTAACACAAGGCCTGTCCCAGAAATCACGTGGGAGTGGGAAAATGCTTCCTCCTTTCATTAGAGAGTGCAGCAAGGGGAGTAACTTTTCCTGGATGGAAATATAAAGTGTTCAATGCTTTCCTATCCTCTTTAACTTGTTAACAATTAACGTACCATCTTGTGGTAACCAAAGTGACGTGCTTGGATCTTGAATATAGAATTTATCGTGTAATGTTCGTTTGTCTGGATGTGGATCCCCCACCGGCGCCTCTCCAAAATGACCCATATCTAAGGATAAGTGTCAGAAGGTTTGTTTACGTGGACATATTCCATTAGCTCAATGACAGGTCGCGATAACAAGTAAAACACTTAAAGACATCTCAGATAAAAACTGTCTGTGCAAAAGTCCCATAATTTATAAATGCCAATCTGTCGAAATCGACCGTATAATACGGATAAATCGATACGAGTTTTCATCACCCCTGTACCTGCAATCCCTCTTTAGGCCAATTAACTCAGCCTTAAGGCCACTGACATGGGATTAAATATATGAATATTAGAATAAATATGTTGTACGTAAAACTAAGGTAAAATTGGACACATGTTTAAGATAGGGATTATCGAAAAATGACATCAATTGACATTATCAGATGATAAAAAATATAGAAAATATTGCTGTTTAGGATTTGATTTAAATTAAACCAAAATAGAGTTAAGTTGCCCCAAGATATATATGTGTAACTCCCACGTCTTTGATAGGGGGCGAAGTATTCACCTATTAAGCCATCAGGTAATAATAACTAATGATAAAAAATCAAGACATCACCACGTAGTTAGTTGTTTAAACGTGGTGATGTCTTAATTTTTTATCATTAGTATGGAACCCACGTTTAAAGACTGTTTCAAACATTTCTAAGGTAGAAAATAGTTAATGCACGTTACTTTTAGATCCAGTATGAAATAATTGCGCAAAGCTGAGCAACAAGATTTTTGATAATCCAAGCTATAAATTATAAAGCAGCAAAGCATAGGGTTATTCAAAACCGGATAGATAATCTTGTAACTGGCTATTTTCCAAATCATTACCTTGTTGTTTGTCTGGTTTTTCGTGCTCCTTTTCTTTTAAATTATTTAAGGCGACTTGAAGGCTCTGAAACAGATTAAGATATCCGTTTTGTTAAATTGTGAAGTAAAAGCACCGTCGATATTTTCTTGCTGTTCAGAGGTAAAAACAAATGTAAGCATATTTTGAAGGTCATTAAAATTCAAATAAGAATCCGTTGGGTCAGGAAAAGATAACTTAAAATGACATGTGCTGGCAAAATTCGGACTTGTTTAGAACTTCTGATCGTCAAGAGAAGTGAAGCATTTGAAGTACCTCGAAAAACTAAATGATTGACCAGGAAATAAAAAAGTATGGATAAAGCCATCTTCTCGAGCCAAGTTAAAACCTCCATGGCCCCATTCCGTGTTTTACCTTGGCGGACTACTCCACTCAAACCCGTTAATCGAACAGCGCCCACTGCTGGACATTAAGAGTTGTCTTTCGTATACTTACAGAGTCTTGGCCAATCAGCACTCGTTACACAAAAGTTCAAGGTGAACACAGCCGCCATTACATTATTTTCAGTGTAAGTGCCCGAGGTTTTGATTAGCTGTCAGAAGTTTTACTCGCATCCAATCAAAACGAGCTGTTCGATTTACAGGTTGGAGTGGAGTAGTCCGCCAAGGTAAAACACGGAATGGGGACATGCAGATTTTAACTTGGCTTGCGAAGATGGGGTAAAGCCGATGTACCCAAGTAGTTCCAGTTGCTTAGAAATCCAGTGAAAGTTTTTATTTTGTACAAAGAATTAGTTCTGTTTCAACGAAATTGTCCCTATATTAGGCAGCTCGTGCCCTAGTCCAGGGTTCTGACTCCAAAATTAGTATTTTTTTATACTGACGGTCGTATTTTGGAGTCAGGGTTCATTGCTATCAAAAAGCCGGAGTTGGCTGCCCGCTTAGAAGCGGACAGTATGTGGTCTGATTTAGACAAAGAAATAGCAATATAACCTACTCAGATCGTGTCTAAACGGTCATAATCGTGTTCATTGATAATTTCGCTACCTACCAGTGCCTGATATGAACGAGCAGGATCGGTCATTAAACATTATTCCTCTCCTGAATTTACTTTTGCCTTCCCCAAGTCTCAAACTCTCCGCCATTGATGACGTAACACTGTTTAGCGGTTTTTCGGTTTTTAAACGTTAAATTCACTTTAAAAAATGCCAAATTATTAATGAATGTCGTGCTGACACTATTTGAGTTATTTATGTTGTTATTTACTATCTAAATCAGACCGCAAACTGCCCGATCAGAAGCGGGCAGCCAACTCCGACTTTTTGATTGCAATGAGCCCTGACTAAAAAATACGGCCGTCAGTATAAAAAAAATAGTACTTTTGGAGTCAGAACCCCGGACTACTCGTGCCCCTTTAATATCACCGTCGATTTAAAGGCACACTTGCCGCGAAAATCAGGAATATTGTTTACACTAAAAAAGAAAGACCGTTTTCTGTATTTTTCCCAGACAATATAAGTTAGGAACTTTCTATTTTTACCAAAATTTAAAAGTTTGGACGTCACTTTGTATTTTTAATTTGAATTTGAAAATTGGAATTGTTACGGACCCGGAACGTAAACAAACCAAGCTGCCCCCTATTGGCGATTTTATGTTTCAGTCGAGTGAGTGAACTAACGGCACAGTGTAATTTTAGGTAGGCCTATTTATCTGAGAAATACAGGCTGACGATCGGTTAACAGCGACTGGAAAAGTCTGCTGATAATTGTTTGAATGTAAACCACAGATACAAAGGCCTAAAAGGAGGGTTATCCAACACGAAAGTTGACCGACACTGATCGTTGTTGTTGTAATCAAGCTTCGATTCTTCGTTTGTTTTTCACCCCATTTTTACATTCTAAAGCTAACTAGACTTGTTTTATGTGTCCTATGTTTAAGTTTAGTGGTATTAGTCGTAGTAAGCTCGTGTAAATTGGTTTTCTTAGCAAATTTAAACAGGCTACGGCGGCAAGTGTGCCTTTAAGAAAACTGGCTGAAATTATAGACAACGTCCTAGAGACGTCCACGTTAAAACAATGATACAAAAGTGAGAAGAAAAAAGGGTCCTTGGTTATTTAGTCTTCCTCAAACATATATTTTTTGGGGACCCCTGAGATGAAAATAGGCCAAAGCATTTTACTGGCTATGGGCTTTATTATTTTTTCCGTTGACTGTACCTTCAGCAAGAGAATGTCTTGTTCTGAAAGAGTTTCGTCCCCTGAATTAGCCTCATGTGATTCCGCTTGTTTGCTCTCAGCTTTCGGCTGTTTTTCGGCTTTTTTCGGCTCGGAAGGTTGTGAATCGAGTTCATCCAACTAAAAGACAATTGATTAAAGGATTAATTAAAACACAATCTGAAAGTTTTATTTGTTTTTAATACTGCTATGTATGTTTTGCCAAGGCAGATAACTGTTGAATAAATAGTTGCAGAAACTTAAAAATGGACGCCGAGAAAGACGTTGACGTACTACAATAAAACTATATTTGATTATCTGATGTTTGAATTCCAATCAAGACTCTTCAACCCTCAACTTTTGACAGCACCGGCTTAAGACGGTCAATTCAGGAACCGCCAGAAAACCCCAGTAAAAATGAAATCTTATTTTCTAATCACATGAGTTACGACATATTGGCATTATACAATACATGTATGTTAGTGGTTAATGGAAGAATAAGTGACTTGGCTGTAAGTTTATGAGATTTAGGTTATATGTTAGTGGTTAATGGAAGAATAAGTGACTTGGTTATAAGTTTATGAGATTTCGGTTATATGGCAGTGGTTAATGGAAGAATAAGTGACTTGGCTATAAGTTAATGAGATTTAGGTTATATGGCAGTGGTTAATGGAAGAATAAGTGACTTGGCTATAAGTTTATGAGATTTAGGTTATATGGCAGTGGTTAATAGAAGATTAAGTGGCTTGGCTATAAGTTAATGAGATTTCGGTTATATGGCAGTGGTTAATGGAAGATTAAGTGGCTTGGCTATAAGTTAATGATATTTCGGTTATATGGCAGTGGTTAATGGAAGAATAAGTGACTTGGCTATAAGTTTATGAGATTTCGGTTATATGGCAGTGGTTAATGGACGAATAAGTGACTTGGCTATACGTTTATGAGATTTAGGTTATATGGCAGTGGTTAATGGAAGAATAAGTGACTTGGCTATAAGTTTATGAGATTTAGGTTAATAAGATAGCCTTCCAGTTGGTTGATTGATCATGTTTTAGCCCGCACTCAAGATTATTTCACTTATATGGCGACTTTGCCAGGTTTAGTAGGGGAGGAAACCGGGCTCATCGGCCGGAGGAAACCCCCGACCTTCGGGGAGTACCTGGAAACTTCCACATACGGCGACCGAGTGAAAACTCCACTCAGAAATTTGTAATTTTTTATTTGATCTGAGTGGGATTCGAACTCGCGCCGCACCGATGGAAGGTCTGTGGGACTGAGGAACGATCACTCTTACCCACTGGACCAACGAGGCCCCCTGGCCTTCCAGTATTGAGTAGCGTAAAATGTTAGGAAGTTTAATAAAATTCTTTTTTCTCTTCAAGATAAAGGCTTACTTAATGAAAAACAGTATCGCTATTTGGAATCTGATCATAACTCTAAAAACAGGGTCTTCTATATTCTTCCGAAAATTCACAAACCCATTGAAAAATGGCCGAAGCCTACAATGCCCCCTGGGCGTCCTATTATCTCAGATTGTGGCAGCGAAAGTTATAGAATATCAGAGCTAATTGATTACTATCTAAACCTATAGCGAATCGGCATCCTAGCTTTATAAAGAATACGGATGATTTATTGGCCAAATTGTCTGAGAAATCCATCCCACAAGATGTGATTTTGGTTACTCTGGATGTGGAGTCTATGTATACAAACATTGACATAGATTTGGGTCTTAAATCCATAAAATCAGCATTCCAAAGATATCCTGACCACCGTCGTCCGGATAAAGACATTTTAGAATTGCTGGAACTTAGCTTAAAAGGTAACGATTTTGAATTCAATGGGGAGATCTTTCAGCAAATTAAAGGGTGTGCTATGGGGAAACGTTTTAGTCCTAACTTTGCCTCTATTTTTATGGCTGAGTGGGAGAGTGACATTCTTCACAAATGTCACAAACAACCTTTTATTTACCTTCGGTATCTGGATGACATTTTTATCATTTGGCAACATACGTTGGAAGAAGTAACTATTTACAAGAAGTAACTATTTACAAGGGTCATACATATCATACTACTGGGTATTTAGATTACAAAGTATTCTTCAAACCTACTGACACGCATCAGCTACTACATGCTGGGTCATACCATCCTCCTCACACTTTCAAGGGAGTCATTAAATCTCAGATTTTTAGATTCTATAGAAACTGTAGTTCTTTAGATTTTTTTTAACCAGGCTTGTTCTGTTCTTTTTAAAGCTCTCCTCCCTAGGAAGTATTCTATTAGATTACTCCGAAGGATGAAATCTAACACAGTAAGACAAATCATATTTCCCCCTTCATCCCCCGATACGCTTACCTCCCCTTCACGAGTGTACCACTACCGTCCAACATTTCTCTCAGGTACATCAATGAAATGCCTTAAGACGCGATGCAAACTCGATATATACGTACCCGATCGCGGAACCTTTTTCGGAGAACAAACTCGCAACAAATATCAAATGGCAGAGAATCTTAATTGTGACTCCTCTAATATCGTGTATGTAATCACGTGCAAAAAATGTCGCAAACAGTACGTCGGAGAAACTCAGAATTCTCTACGACAAAGAGCAGCCAACCATTTATCTAGCATAAGACTTAAACATGATGTACCCGTGGCACAACATTTCAATACTCAAGGTCATTCGGTCAAGGACCATTTTGAAATCATGCCTATTGAGAAAATCCCATTTCTCACTTCCGCTGCAGATACGAAGCACAAACGTTTGGAAAGGGAAAGTTTTTGGATTCAAACATTACAAACTAGAAAACTAGAAAAAACTATAATACCATTTGTGTTTCAGTATAACAAAGCTAGCATCGGTATGGCCAAGATTATAGTAGAAGAATACAAACTACTTCAAAGTAATCTTGCTCGACCTCTGACCCAAAGACCAGTCATTGCTTATAAAAAGAACAAGAGTTTGAAAGACATACTGGTCAGGGCTAAACTCCCCTGTCTGCCTTCTACCTAGGTTTTCTGGGAAAGGGTATGGGGGGGGGGGGCATAATATATAGTCTGACGATATTCTTACTATAGCTTAAGATGCGTAAGCATTGTCAATGTAATACAAAGTGTTCCAGAAAATTCTACTGACTAAGGCCAAGCTCCTGTCAGTCGTCAACCTAATGAAATATCATAGGTTTACTTTATTACAACAATTTATGATGGGGTATAAAGGTCTAGATGATATACCTCTTTTTAACACAATTAGAAACTTGTCTCCGTGGTTATTTTAGACAAGAAGATTTTCCCTGTGCCCGTGTGTTTTAGTGTCCATAAATATATAATAAACACTTCGTAAGCACAGTATCTAAACATTGAGACAGAGGCAATGGAATAACTACCTACGGCAATAGCTTGAACTTCAAACGGTCCCATTTTGTATCATTGGGGAACAGTGATACTCACGAAGGAAGCATGGCATATGCGGAGTAAAATAACATTAACCGCATACAACCACACCCACCAGATGGCGCTAAATTGAACCACAAAATGGCGCGGGAGAAGTGAAGTGATAGGCGTTTCGTTGGTTCTTTTACAGAAACAAATTAAAGGGAAATTTCAAGTTTTTCTGAATGCTTCGACTTTCTCTTTTAATTAAGGACTTTCGGAATCGTCCAAACATATTTCTGTTTCTTTCTGATGAATTTGCATTATTATATATGGCGGGTTTCACGTGTGACCCTGGCCATAGCCATCTTGGAAAGTCACAAAAATGTTTTCAAAGTGGCACAAACTGCCAAATTAAGAATGTGTTTTCATAAATTCAGGTTGCCAAACAGTTCGTAGTCTGGTTTAAGTCTTTGAAAAAAAAGCATGCGTGCAAAAACCTTTGATTTGATAACGTTTCTAAAAAGACTTGTACATGTGGTATATATTTATAAAGATCGTTTTGAATTCCAGCGAGACGATTTTTTTAACGAAGATTCAGACAGGGGATGCTAACTTGATATTAGGGAATATTATAGTGTTAGTAAAAAGCTAGCTGAATAAGTAATAGGAAAAGCATTGCAAAGGAACCATTTTTACCAATCCCCGAGTTTGGTATCACTCACCAATGTCTTTAACTTTGTCAACTGAAATCAAATAATAGCAATTAAAGGCATAATTTTAGATTTTTATTTTTGTAATTGAAAAGAGTTCTTAGATTTATTTCTCTTAAAGTGGCATGGGCTGCCAAAATGTTGATATCTAGAAATACATAGGGATTATCGTCGATAACAGCCTTCAAAGTACTTAAAACATTTCACGCCAATTACCTCCAGTGACCCTCAAGCTAATAAAAACAGACAGATGTATGTGCTTTCAATGGCTTATCTGTGTAGCCATTTTTCCGTTTTAGGATGACGTGATGTTGGTATAGCTATTTTTAGATCAATAATGACGTATTTTTACCGCTCTCTAATGTATGATGGTAGATTTAGGTCCAAAAAAACATGGCGACAAACTTGAAGTGGGAAGATTATATAGGTCAGTATGCAACCGTACGCCATTTCTTAGCCAAGCGGCCCCAAGCCATTGGCTAAATTGCATCACATGACTACTCTATAACGCACTTAAATTGTATTCAACAATAATTGGATAAAACTAATGAAAAAATGGTGGCGGCCTTGTGAATGGCCTATGGATTTTATTCTCTATTGTAACGCCACCTTCAAATTTCAATTATTCACATACGAGGGGATAACACTTACATTGGACAGTTGTTTTGGACTAAATGAACTCTACTCTTTCCATCTAAACAAGTCTAAAGCTTAGATTTTCTTTCCCTTTAAATTTTGTTTACGTTTCGAACACTTTTTCGGTTCGTATAGGTCACATACTGTACGGATTTTTCCAATTCTAACGCCAATCATTCAGTTTTTCGATGATCTTCAAAGCCTCTTACTGTCGGGACGGTCAGAAATTATGAAAAAAGTATGAATTTTGGCAGCTCATGCCACTTTAAAGAGACAAGAAAAACGAATTTGCGACACTTTTAGTCTGTCATACTGGATATTAAAGTATCTACAGTATCATTCTCGAAGTTTTCTCTAATATATACAGGTTGAGAAAATGTACTTACCTTTGCTCTAAGGTCCTGAATCTAAAAAGTATAAGAGGGATAATAAATAAATGATGAGTTCTAAAATCGCTCTTCTTCCTTGAATCTTAACTTTACCTGTTTAGAATGAATCTAGACGAGAATAACGGACAAAATATCAACCCACGTGATCAAATTGTTATCACTCTTTTGAATCTAATCATAACCTGCATGTTCAGAATGTATGGAGACGAGAATAACGGATAAGATACCAACCCACGTGATCAAATGGTTATCACTCTTTTGAATCTAAACATAACCTGCATGTTCAGAATGTATGTAGACGAGAATAACGGACAGGATATAAACCCACGTGATCAAATGGTAATCACTCTTTTGAATCTAAACATAACCTGCATGTTCAGAATGTATGTAGACGAGAATAACGGACAAGATACCAACCCACGTGATCAAATGGTTATCACTCTTTTGAATCTAAACATAACCTGCATGTTCAGAATGTATGTAGACGAGAATAACGGACAAGATACCAACCCACGTGATCAAATGGTAATCACTCTTTTGAATCTAAACATAACCTGCATGTTCAGAATGTATGTAGACGAGAATAACGGATAAGATACCAACCCACGTGATCAAATGGTTATCACTCTTTTGAATCTAAACATAACCTGCATGTTCAGAATGTATGTAGACGAGAATAACGGACAAGATACCAACCCACGTGATCAAATGGTTATCACTCTTTTGAATCTAAACATAACCTGCATGTTCAGAGCGCATGGAGACGAGAATAACGCACAGCATATCAACCCACGTGATCAAAGGGTTATCACTCTTTTGAATCTAAACATAACCTGCATGTTCAGAATGCATGTAGACGAGAATAACGGACAGGATATAAACCCACGTGATCAACTGGTTTGAGCTTTTTAATCAAGTAATACATAAAGAATACTTAGTTTTTTTTTCTGTAAAACGGTCAAAATTTTTTGATAAGAGTTCCAATACACCAGGCGTTACCTTAGTAGGCCTATATGCCTTCAATGTATACGTACGACAAGCAAATAATTACTGAATTAGTAAATTAACCGACACTGATCAGTGCCGGTTAGTTTACTAATACTTTCTATTCCCCTTAGTAGAACTCTTCAAAGTGGAGGTGCATTGGGTGGAACGAGTGGGACAGCCTCCTTCTCGTTATAGGCCTAATGCAAAGCTATACAGACAATGAAAGAGAAAGTTTTACAGATAATTCCGTTAGGTTTTAATGAATTATTTATATCTTTATATTATTTATTTTTACTATGTGAGTAACAATGAAAAGAAATATTTTGATCTTTTAGCCTGTCAACAGTTTTCTGTACAATTCCCTACTTATTTAACACAAGGCCTGTCTCAATCTAAAATTAGAAGTCTATCTTAGCCACGTCTAAAGGAGATCTCGCGAGAATACGATTGGCCCGTCTTAGAAATCTCACGAGAGTGGGGAAATGTTTCCTCCTTTCAATAAAGAGTCCAGCAAGGGGGGTAACTTTTCCTTGATGGAAATATAACGTATTCAGTAATTTCCCTGATGCTGATTGTAGCCAACTAACCAAGTCTATCAACTAAAGCAAATTAAAAGAAAATGAAATACCTTTAATGATGAGTTTTCGCTTCCAGAATCTGAAACGGCAATAATGAATAGGGCAATTAAACAAGTCGATAATTTAATTGTGTCTGGGCTCTATTTTTTTGATTAAAAAAATAATCCCGCAACATTCAAATGGTACTTGACGATCGTTATTTTTTCATAAACTCTTTTGCAAATTTACAGTCACCCATTAGAAAAAGTTAATTCTTTGTGAAACAATCGTTGTTACTTATATTACTCGCCAGTTTATATATTCCACGGTGAAAGAATGAGTCCAGCAAGATCACTTCCGTATTATAAAAGTACCAAGATTTATTGGCACAATTGTAAGTTACAACAACAATAACTCAGAGAATCCCAGGGCGAGGTCAAAGCACCGGAATCCCCCAGGGCGCCGGCGCGGTGACCTCATTAACATATATCAATAAACACTGGCGTCACCACTTTTTTTTTTTTTGAGCGGAGCCATTACAATTAAAGGAATATAGTTCTTAACTAAAGTATAGCGGACAGCTGCTATGTCTTGAAATATGAAGAGAAAAAAAAAATGCCACAAATCATTGATACCTCCAACATCAAAACACAAAATTAAAACAACACCAACTATAGCGTAAAACTTCAAGGAAAGTTAGTGAATGTGATAAACGAAACAATATCGGGAAGAGATGGGAAATCTCGTGCAGCAAGTTATGAAAAAGAAATATGCTGGTCAATTAAAAGGAAAAAATAAGCCATCACAGGGTTAGACTGCCCTCAGGCGCTGGGGATTATTATGCCCCATTACAAATCACTACATATAGTTAAAAATCTGTTGCGAAGTCGTTGAGCCAGGCAGGTGGGCGCCGATTTCGGTTAGGACGTCCGGCTTGCTTGTTTGGTTCACCATCGGTAATATTTAACTTGGATGGTATGGATTGGTTGATTGCCTGTTCGCCATGTTGGAAGTTAGAGTCACCATGGGCCGGGGGTAAAGTGTCAATGTCGAGGTTATCGTGTAAGCCGGTAATTTCCACCGGTATACTTGGTGGCGAAGGAGGGGGGAGCTCCACTTCCAATTCGTCGTCAGATGACAAAGTTTCATCGAATTTTCCTAAACCTTTCTGTTGGAAATGGGGCACTGTGAAACACTCGGTACGCTTCACACGATATGACGAATTTCGTAATTGACTCCCTCTAAACTTGCGTATGTTACACCAGTTACCATCGATAGACACCACAAGGTATCGATCTCTGCCACGGTTTTTGTCACGGTCAGTATAGAGATAAACCAAATCACCCACGGCAACTGTAGTTTCAGGATTTAGATTTCCACTGGGAGCCTTACAAATCTCACTAAAGGGGTGATTGGTCACACGCTGTTGGTGTTGTTCAGAGATAAGTAGTTGGTCATTAACTGGAAGTTGTTCACTAGTGAACTGGTCCCTTTGGGTCAACATTTCTCGGGATGATAATCCTCGGGATCTGATTCGAGTGTTTAGACGAGCTGTAGCTATAGACAAAGATAAGGACGTGACGGTTCCACAAACAGGGTCCTGTCGAAGAAGTTCATTTTCAAGTTCCTGTATGGCTTTTTCTGCAACCGGGTTCTTGTTCTTGTTTTTAGTGCGTCCAGGTTCAATTTGAATGCGGTGACGTTTCAGGAGCTCATCATTGACTAAAGAGGTGAATCCAGGTGCACAGTCAGTTCTAACGACTGCCAGAGGTCCATCCATAGGGCGTAATCCGATGCATAAGGAAAGAACACCGTTGCGAATGTCGTCCTTTGATTCACTTTCCAAGAGGGTAGTGGCGGTGAAAGATGTTACACACTCGCGTACTACCAACACAAGTTGACGATTACGTTTCATCACGTCAGCAGCGAATGATACACCGATGGTTTCTGGGGATTCATTTGTAGATTGAGGAATAACACTGTGGGGAACTTTCCTTAGAGAAGCACATTGGTGACAGGAAATGGAAACTCGATCAATAGTCTTGTCCATGTCAAGGGCAAAAAAATATCGTTGGATGACTTGTTTCAGTTGATGTGGGGATGGATGGTCTAACTGTAAATGTTGTGATGTCAGAAAACCGTCTAGGACTTGTCGTGGAACAACGATACGATCCCTGGTGGGTGCAAAAGGATCGGTAGCCTTCACTACTAATACGCCATCCTTAGCAATAGTGACCACGTTCAAGTAGCGTTTTATGTCAGTCAAATTAGTTTGTTTCTTTGAGGGACGGGTTCCCTGAATTAAATGTGCATGCGTCCTGCGAAGATCGGAACAATCGGCTTGTAGTGCTAGCCAAGTTGATCTAGTCGTATACGGGGGTTTAGAATTTCCACGTAGGATATCCACTGAGGATAAGCGGCATACTGTGGACTCTTGTGTAAGGTTCACAAATTTGCATATTTGACAAGAAGGGTTGTTGCATTCAGGGGCATTGCGACTTGCAAAGTCTGACGGTATATTTGTTTTACCAGCAAGATGTCGAATGGATACTTGATAACGACTGGCCGTAGACAAAAATGTAGAAACCCGGGGACTGGCCGAAAACTCGCCCCGGCACAATTTTTCAAAGGCCTGTACACAGGGCTTGCTATCTGTCAGGATATTGGTTTTGTGTTCTGACTGAATTATGTACGGGCTGAAGTGTTTTGTAGCGACGGCTATAGACAGTGCCTCCACTTCGCAGGGTAACCAATTGAGTTGACAACCGCGCAGTTTAGCGCTAAAAAATCCCGCCAGGCGCGGCTTACCTTCCCTGGAAACATATAGAGTGGCACCCAGGCCAGGCGTCCTAACTGCCGCGTCTGTTACTATCCAAAGATGGTCGGATGGGCGAGGTAGTACTATAGCTTTATGCGTTAACAACGCCGTTTGGGCATCTTTAAATGAAACAAGCAACGCATCTGACCATTTTACTTTGTCATTAGACTGGAAACCACAAATGGCTGTCTCAAGGGGAGCAAGAAGGGAGGCGCAATGTGGAATGACACGAGCTAAGAATTTGTACGCACCTAAGAATGACCGTACCCCAGTTACCGTTACTGGAGGCGAGCAACTGGACAGGGTTGCAATTCGATGGGGGCTAGCGACTAGGGAACCCTGGTTCCAAATCCATCCAAGGATCGACACAGATTTCGGACAAATAGTGGTTTTTGAGGCTGAGAGACACAGCCCATTGTCGTCTAGTAATTGCAAGACTCGTCGCCAAGTTATAAGTAGGTCCTCAATGGAATCTCCTCCACAATATAAATCGTCGGCTAGTTTAGCGACGACTCCCTCTTGGAGCAAATCTCCTAGTACGCGACACAGTAGCTCTTCGAGCGCAGTCTCTGAACCGGGCATGCCCATTGCTGACCGCGTATAAACTCGAACACCTCGGAATGGTGTTGTGACACCACAATATTTCATAGATACTTTGGAGAGCGGAATTTGGTAAAACGCACTCGTAAGATCAGTAGTAATAATAAACTTCCACTTGGCGATTTTACGCAGGGTAGAATCCACGTCAGGCATGAGCGATGGTTGGGGCTTGCTGTAGCGACCCACATCCGTAAAAGCAGTTACAAGTCTATATCCCCCATTAGGTTTTTTAACTAGGAAGGACGGATTGAGGTATTCTACATTTACCCCCACATCTTCTGGACGGGCAAAGACACCTAAACTTTCTAATTCGTCAAACTTTTCCTGGAGCTCATCAAGTTTATTCTTAGAATATTGTGGGAGGCGGCCTTTACGCTGCGGGGGCTGGACGGGGCCCATATTTACGACAGCCTGAAACGGGCCACTTTTCCCGTTATAGCATTTGAAGGAAGGAGAAAATACCTTATAAAACTCAGTGTGTAAAACGTTAAATTGTGTTTTCAAGCTATTGGGCATTATATTGTCAGGGTCTAATTGGACAGAATTTACTTGGTCAAACGGAGTTACAGTCCTTTGTTGCGATGAGGTAGGGTTAGTGTCGGCTGATACACTCGGGGTGTAAACTAGGTTGACTTGGCAAAAGTGCTGATTTCGTTTCACGGTTTGGGGGCTTAAACTTAGATTTGGGATACGGATTTTGCCAGATACACTAGATATTAAAGAAGGGGACGGCCAACTGACTGTCTTGGAGGAACTATTCCCTGCGGTGTCGGACCGGGGCTCCAAAGCGAAAGTTCCATCAGAGTGAATGAGATCGGGAGGAAGATCAATTTCGACAAACTCACCAGGCCAAATTGTGGTGGTATGGGGCGGGCCACGCAATACATGAGCACGGCGGACGGCATTGGGCGGGGATGAAACTTCAGGAGAACCATAAGGGTATGTGATACTATCGCCGATCATGACGTGGCGTTTAGCCGGGCGGACGCTGACGTCATTACTTTCCATAAAGGGAGTTCCAGCTAAAATATCTACATCTAAGTTTTCGATAACGAGCCCCTGGAAGTGGAAAGTTAAGTCATCACGTGACATAGTAAATTTCGTCTCGCCCACTACTTTTAGCGGGGAAGAACCGTCCGCTTGATGAGCGGACTGGGAACTCTTTGAAATAGGTACGCCGAGGAGTTTAGCTGTGGAGTGTCTAATCATGTTGCCGGTAGCTCCACTGTCTATGGTAATACGCGGAGTGTTGTGTCCAAAGAAAACATCTAAATACGGCGACTGTCTAACTTGCACTCGTAGAATGGCCGAAGGGTCAATATCAGTGGCTACGGTATCTGTGGTAGTAGGCGGGTTTAGAAATGTGTCGTTTTCGGGGTCAAAATCGTCGTCAAGAATATTACATATCTGTCGGGCTTTCGCCATATATTTACGGTCAGCCTCGGGTAAAAATTTGCACGAACTTAAGAAATGTTGGTCAGGTCTGCCTGTCTGTTTACAAAGGGGACAAGAACGTCGAGGTCGTGTAGGGTTAGAGGTGTGAGTATGACTAGGCGCAGCCCTATTGATGTGAGTCGTTTGGTGTAATTTTGGCTGTCCAGCGTGAAATGATGCAGAGGAGCGAAAAACCTTAGCGTTGTCAGATGTGTTAATTTCATCTAATAAGGAAGATAAGGCCTGAGATATCTCAGGCTTAATTGAAGCCAAAGTCCGCGAGCGTAGCTCTGTACCGTACCGTTGTTTAACTAGTTTTGGGAGATCAGGGTGGATTAGACGTAACCAGGTTAGCACAATCATGTTTTCCAAAGTAGGCGACAGTTCTTCATCTTCGGTTACTAAGTGGTTGTGATGTGATATCCCACAGTCCCGACCAAGTAGATTGTCGTCAATAAACGCTGTCAGTCGTTGAAATAGGTCCTCGGGGCGTTCATCAGGCTGCAGATGAATTGCAGCAAAATCAATAAAATGGGCCCCAGTGGACTGAAACCCATAGTGAAGTCGAATTACTTGCCAAATTTCATCCATCGAAGTAGAATTTTTGACTATGGTATTACGGGAGATGACAGGACAAAAATTAGCGATTTGGCCCAACATTAATTCAAGCATTGTCATTTTCTGTTCCGCGCTCCGTCGTTTTATTTCTGGTATGTTGTCGTCGTCATCAGTGAAACCTCTGAGTGGAGATGACCTAGATTTCTTATCCCATGAAACCCCATCGATAAGAAATGGGGCGAAATTGACATCTAGAGAAAGTGTGTATTGGAGATTCTGTCGCCAACTTTCAAACGAATTTACAGTCTCATTTTTGGTCAGAGACCACTGCTTTGGGGCCCTTTGCATATGAGCCATGATGAAATAAATGTTACTTACAGTTAATAACGTGTGAAATCATGCAAAATTACAATGCAAACTTGCCGGCCACGCTGTATGTGAATATCCTCACCGTAGAATTGTCCGCCTATTTTGAAGGCCTCTCGTGGGTACACTTATCTTGTAGCGCTGCCACCACGCCAGTAAAAAGGAAAGTTTATATATTCCACGGTGAAAGAATGAGTCCAGCAAGATCACTTCCGTATTATAAAAGTACCAAGATTTATTGGCACAATTGTAAGTTACAACAACAATAACTCAGAGAATCCCAGGGCGAGGTCAAAGCACCGGAATCCCCCAGGGCGCCGGCGCGGTGACCTCATTAACATATATCAATAAACACTGGCGACTGTTATTGTTTTTGTTATGTTGACAAATATTTATATTTTCTAGTTATATTCATTTGTTTTATCCAATGATCATCATCGGGACCAACGATTAAAATTTACACTCACTCTCAACGTGAGTAGGCCCTATAGTGCCCGTGGGTTCCACCGATGTCTAATACATCTCCTGTCGGATCGATGTCTAATACATCTCCTGTCGGACCGTTGTCTAATACATCTCCTGTCGGACCGATGTGTAATACATCTCCTGTCGGACCGATGTGTAATACATCTCCTGTCGGACCGATGTCTAATACATCTTCTGTCGGACCGATGTCTAATACATCTCTTGCCGGACCGATGTCCAATACATCTCCTGTCGGACCGATGTCTGATACATCTCCTGTAGGACCGATGTCTAATCCTTTCCTGTCGGACCGATGTCTAATACGTCTCCTGTCGGATCGATGTGTAATACATCTCCTGTCGGACCGATGTCTTATACATCTCCTGTTGGACCGATGTCTAATACATCTCCTGTTGGACCGATATCTAATACATCTCCTGTCGGACAAATACCCTTTCTCTGTGCGTGTTGTGTAG
The DNA here is from genome assembly GCA_963971465.1 of Lepidochitona cinerea. NCBI lineage: Eukaryota > Metazoa > Mollusca > Polyplacophora > Chitonida > Tonicellidae > Lepidochitona > Lepidochitona cinerea. Next base: position 3,731,162 of record OZ020559.1, read on the forward strand.
TACGAAACTCTCGATACTCTACCGAGCCTATACAGTTCCTCCGAGTAGAAAGCCCCGACAGAGCAATCAATATAAATGCAAATATTCTTCAGTAGGGTTAAAACAGCAACGCTGAGAAGAACAATGGTCCGTAAATCACAGTGTAAAAGTCACACGGAAGTTGTTGACTTCCCCTAAGTAAACAGTGTCGATTTTATTGCACGGCTGTCAATTTTATTGGCTGTCGGTGTATTGACCGTCAGTCTGAAGTAGATTTGTCTTTTAAAGCAAACATTTCTATCAGGATGGCAAACAGTTTTATCTTAAAAGACAATTAAAAATTGCAAGCGGAAATAACAAACTTTATTCCCTCCTTCTATTTGACTAAGGAAGGCCTGCTCAAGTATTTTTACACGTCGCTAAAATCCAGAATACTGTTGACATAAAAAGGAACTGGGGTGTTCTGCATTAATTCCAGACAGTTAAAATCTAAAATCATCTTGCACTTTTTATTTGAAATTGAACGTTTGACCCGCTGTGGCAACAAACAAGCTGCATAGGAAGGAGTTGGTTGGAGGGACACAACAAGTCTGTCGATAGCTTTGAGATTGTAAATGAAAAATAAAAATACACGTCATAAATATCAAATGGCTGGGTATCTAGATTACGCAGTATTCTTCAAACCTACTGACACACATCGGTTTCTGCATGCTGGGTCATGCCATCATTTGCACGCTTTTAAGGCAGTCATTGAGTCTCCGGTATTGAATTCTATAGAAACTGTATTTTTTTAGATTTTTTAATCAGGCTTGTTATGTTCTTTTTACGGCTCTTCTCTCCATGGGGGTCCCTGTTCGGCTACACAGAGGGATCGAATCTGACACATTAAGACAAATCAATCTGCCCTTTTTGAACTCACGGTACGATCGCTTCTCCTTCACGTGTGCATCAGTGGCCACCCAGCGTTTTTCTCCGGTACATCAATGACCGATTTTCGCTTTGCCCGTGTGCTGTAGTGTTTATAAATATATTTATTATTTATACATAAGTGAAAACTAGGGATTTCCGTCACTCAGAAATGTTATAATTCACTGCAGTGCAATAACACTTTTTGTTATTTAACTGCACGTGACGAAGCCGCTGACGTCGTCGGACCTACTTCTTTCTTGTGTACCAACGTCTGCTGTACAACAACAACAGTACATAGGATTTCGATAGGCTAAATGAAGCCTTTTCAGTCATATTTAGCATTAAGATAAATAAATTACAGCTGAAAACACTAAATTGATTCAATAGAGGATCGGCTTACCACTCTAAGTCAAAACGATAAAACAAAACTTCATAATCGATCGTCTGTTGGCAGCATGGCTTCGGAGAATCGGACCACTGCGTGTAACGAGTAACTGTACTTGCCATTCATTGATGCGTTTAAACAATGTAAAGTAATTTCAAATATAATTTTTTATCCGGGTGGCTGGTGCTCTGCAGAGTTAAAATCCATGGAGTTCGATTTAATTTCTTTTCTACATGAAATATCGCGAAAAACTTCAGGGACAAAATGGCCATTCAAATGACCACAAATCTGACAGTTGATAGTCACGTGAGAAGAACAGACATGCTGTTGTTTCATTGGTCAGCGATATATATTCCTACGTTTGCTGAAAACCTATTGAAAACCTATTCCGTCATAAATTTGTTGATACTTTCTTTTTTATAATTAATAAATTTATACTTAATAAACAATCTCCAGCCTAAAACATGATAGTATAAATAATAAACAGAATATTGTACAGTTGTGTTTGAACAGCATTTATATTTTTTCTCTTGAAAGGCGGAGGGATAACCCACTCGACGCTTCGCGTCTCGTGGGTTATTCTCCGGCTTTCACTCGAAAAAATATAAGTGCTATTCAAACACAACTGTTCAATATCCTCTATATATCTGAGTCAATGCACAACAAGAATACGGTGTTTAATGACTATACTTAAATCCTTAGTTAAGATGTTTGTTTGTCCGTTCGTCCGTTTTTGCTATTGTTCATTTTGTTGATAATGATATCTTCCATAGAATTTCCTATTTGATTTCAATTTGTAAATCATTATCTTTACATGAACTATTAAATAGCTTGATTAAATGAACAAATACCGTAACACTAGGCCTATATAGATATATTCTTTCGATGTAGGTATTGATGAAATTCATTACAAACTATGGTAACTTGATATTCTGTTTTACAAGGGTTAACACGCCTTTTGTATACGCCGATAATATAATTCGGCCTTTGACCGTAAGGTAAAAAGATATATATGGTTACCATTAACATTCAAATGTAAACATTGCGGGTCAATTGGTACTTGCCATACATATCGCTGTACAAATAACTTAACATACATGTGTATTAGAAATGACCACCCCCGCCTACACATTCATTATATCTATATAGTACTATACAACTATAATTATATTTTAGGAATACAAATACAGATATCTCCTTTGATTTTTTCAAGTTTTAGAGTATTGCTATTTGAAATGGTAAAATTCATTCATTGTTCTGATTGCTCGGTGTTTTTTGCCGCGCTCAAGATTATTTAACTTTTATGGCGGCGTTGCCAGTTTTATTGTGAGTTTATTCCAATTTCGTGTCTTTTTATCTCCTGTTAATCAAATGAGACATTTTTTTATTTGCAATTTTAGAACAGAACATCAAAGCGAAACCAATGAGAATACATTTGTCTCAATTGCTTTTTTCAGTGTTCTTTTCACAAAAATGGGTGTTACCAAATTTCACATAGGGTAAACATCAAGAAATTCTTTTCTGAGGCGCACATATTTGAGAAAGGTATAAATAGGTAGATAAAATCTATATTGCGATTGATCATAACACGTGCAAGACTTAATTTTATGATCTACGTGGGTATGATCAATTGAAGTCACTGACGGAGTTAGGCAGGGCGATGGTATGAGGGCGGGGTTATTGAGATTGGGAAATAACACGATCACTTGTTTAGTGTAACCTTAAATCAGTTATTAGTATAATACAACGATTGATTATCGAAAGTCTCTAAACAGCAATCAGGATGCGGTCGGTTTTGACAAAATTAGTTTTAAAGGAAACTTGACTGTTTAATACGATATTTTGACCGTGATACATCGATTGTATACTATAAACGAATATCAGGCAATGCATTGAAGAAATCAAATTTCAGAGCTGCTTTATGAAAACTATTCGTTCAGCCCGAATTTCTATTCAACACCAGTCGGAAATAATGATACATGCTTTAAGGCCCGTTCTCACTGTGCAATTTGTCGTACCGACTTGTAGGATGCGATAATAATGGATGCGTTTGATTGGTTGATAAATCATATTGACCAATTGAAAGCATCCATTTTAATCACATCCTACAAGTCGGTAGGAAAAATCGCACAGTGAGAATGGGCCTTTAAATAGATATTCTGGTTTGTCGTCAAACTACTAACGCTTAATTAAACTTGGAATAAATCCCCCGACAAACACTTCAGTCACGTAAGATAATGCAGATTATACATACGTTGGAATTCTACAAGCTTCATCCAAACCATCCCTGTGTAGACTACTTGACGTAACGGTACTAGGTTTATTGTTCATTGAAACACATGTCATGTTAAAGTGACATGAGCTGCCAACATTCACAATTTTTTCATAATTTCTGATCGTCACAGCAGTAAGGGACTTAGAAGGCCATCGAAAAACTAAATGGTTGGCGTTGGAATGAGGAAAATCCATACAGTATATGGCCTGTACGAACCGAAAACGTGTTCGAAAGTAAACAAAATTTAAATAACCGGGACGACCATTCATTCATTGTAAGCCAAAGTTAGTTCAAAACAATACGTTTATTTTCGAGACTAGAAGCACTAAAAAGCTTATGAATTATACGTCTTGAGAAAAATAGCCAATAATTTCAACATTCTGTTTTAACGTCAAACTATCAACATTTTGGCAGCTCCTGTCACTTTAAAGGACGGACATGGTAGACCCCACTTAAAAAAGTTACCTTATTCTTTATCTACGGCATATTTTCATTTCGTTTTCCTCAAAGATATGCCTGAAGTTCTTTTCAACCATTGCATGAAAACTTCAGGTAATTACAGAAATAAGAATTCAATAAATTACGTGGGCCCCTACATATTGAATCAGTAAATTAACCGACACTGATTGACCCGGACCAGGGTGAGAATCGAACTTACGACTTAGGGTTAGCGACCCATCGCTCTACCAACTTAGCCATCCGGCCCTGCTGGGAACGGTTCGTTTGTTAGATTCCCTTATTATATTTATGATCACTAAAACACACGGGCACAGGGGAAACCTTCTTGTCTAAAATAACCATGGAGACAATTTTCTAATTGTGTTAAAAAGAGGTATATCATACATGTACACGTACTATATGTTATTGAAATTCCGATAAGGTCAAACGTTATAAGTTTACGGCTATCGGGTTCAACATCGAACAGATTTGGTATTTACGTAGGCCTTTTAGAGTGAAATAGAAACAGATCATACCAGACCTATAACATATAAATTTGAGATGAACGTTCTTCTACTGTTCTTAAAATTCTAAAACCGTTCCCTGAATATCGTGATAGGCTGAGGACGCTTAAAGAACGCTGCTAAACATTTGTAATGCGTCTTGGAGGCCCTCGAAACAGTTTTGGAAACAAAGTTGAAAACAGGCTCCTAAATTTTAAATAAAAATACAAAATTATCATAGGTAAAGCGCTGGGTCTAAAACTAACGACGCATCACTGGTAGTATTCACCTGTAGGTGAAATAGACACTTACTCACCTGTGTTCGAATCTCTTTGATCTACCGCCGCAGGTAACGCCGAAACGTACATCTGCCCCAATATCACAAATACTATCCCCAGTACCAACTTTTCCATAGTGAATGACAATTGCAGAAAAAACCGTAATTCAAGAATTTACTTCTGACTCCAGGTAGAACAGCTACTAACAAGTTATAACACCTGACCAATTGAGACAGTTTTCAATCAGAAATGAACATATACTAAATTCAGTACAGAGAAACAAAGTTTGACGCGTCTAAAGCGACCAGATATACACTTTGCCCACGTTAGTTTTACCTTGAAAAGTTCACAGGTAGGAGATCGGTAAACTCCGGTACTTTCCGGTATAGGCTATTCCCTCTGCTGAAAATCACTAACTTGAAATATGATTTTTAGGATTCTCTTGCTTATAAATAAACACGGGGTTGGTATGGATAACAAACTTCTTCGTTTATTTTTCTGACGACGTTTCGGTGTAGATACTAACACCGTTTTCAAGTCAACTAACGGTGTTAGTATCTACACCGAAACGTCGTCAGAAAAATAACCGAAGAAGTTTGTTATCCATACCAACCCCGTGTTTATTGACAATTCAACTTCTAAATGCCACTAAAACAATTCTCTTGCTTAAAAAAAAATGTAAAAATAACAAATTTGTTTAAAAAATATCAGTGAAATCTTTTTTGGGGGGGAATCTAATTCTAGTTTTCATTCTGTAACTTAATGCCGTTAAAAATTTAGATGAAGTCATAATAATATCTCTTCCCTCAATGGACTTCTTGGCGATGATGGCTATATTCACATATCCCGGAAATACACCATGTGCAAGTCAGAGGCGTCCTATTATCTCAGTTTTGGTAGTGAACGTTATAGAATATCACAGCTAATTGATTACTATCTAAAACCTATAGCAAATCGGCAGGTTAGCTTTACCAAAAATATTGATGATTTGTTGCCAAATTATCTTTTCCAGAAAATTCTACTGACTACGGCCAAACTCCTCTCTGTCGTCAACCTAATGGAATATCATGATTTGTGGTTTATTATAACAACTTATGATTGAGTATAGACGTCTAAATGATATGCCCCTTTTTAACACAATAAGAAACTTTTATTATTTATACATAAGTGAAAACTAGGGATTTCCTTCACTCAGAAATGTGATAATTCACTGCAGTGCAATAACACTTTTTGTTATTTAATGCACGCGTCGAAGCCGATGACGTCGTCGGACCTACTTCTTTCTTGTGTACTGACGTCTGCTGTACAACAACAACAGTACATAGGATTTCGATAGGCTAAATGAGGCCTTTTCAGTCAATTTAGCATTAAGATAAATAATTTACAACTGAAAACACTAAATTGATTCAATAGAGGATTGGCTTAACACTTTAAATCAAAGCGATAAAACAAAACTTCATTACCGATCGTCACTTGGCAGCGTTGTGTGGCCTGCATCATCATGGCTTCGGAGAATCGTAACGAGAAACTGTAATTGCCGTTCAATGACGCGGTAAAACGATGTTAAGTAGTTTCATAGATCATTTTTCATCCTTGTGACTGGTGCGCTGCAGAGTTAAAATCCATGTTGATCGATTTAATTTCTTTTTACACGAAATATCGCGAAAAACTTCGGGGAGAAAATGGCAATTCAAATGACCACAAATCTGACAGTTGACAGTCACGTGAGAAGAACAGACATGCTGTTGTTTCATTGGTCAGCGATATATATTCCTACGTTTGCTGAAAACCTAATCCGTCATAAGTTTGTTGATATTTTCTTTTTTATAATTGATAAATTTATACTTAATAAACAATCCCCAGCCTAAAACATGATAGTATAAATAATAAACAGAATATTGAACAGCTGTGTTTGAAAAGCATTTATATTTTTTCTCTTGAAAGGCGGAGGGATAACCCACTCGACGCTTCGCGTCTCGTGAGTTATTCTCCGACTTTCACTCGAAAAAATATAAGTGCTATTTAAACACAGCTGTTCAATATCCTCTATGTCTCCGTGGTTATTTTAGACAAGAAGATTTTCCTGTCTTATAGTGATAAACAATATATCAAGTCAGATTTTCCTTGTGTCCGTGTGTTTTAGTGTTAAAAAATATATATAAAATCAGTACTTCAGAAGGTTTTTTTCTCACAAATCTAACCCAGGCATTGTGATCTGACTTTTCATCCCATCTATGGAATCTACAGTAACACCTCATTTGTGTCTAAGTTCATTTAAAGTGGCATGAGCTGCCAAAATTCACACTTTTTTCATAATTTTTAGTCGGCACGACAGTAAGAGGCTTTGAAGGTAATCGAAAAACTAAATGATTGGCGATTCAGATTGGAATGAGGAAAATCCATACAGTATGTGGCCTATACGAACCGCCAAAATAGTGTTCGAAAAGTAAACAAAATTTAAATAACTGGGACAACCATTCATTCATTCTAAGCCAAAGTTAGTTCAAAACAATACTTTATCGACCATTCTCGAGACAAACGTTTAGGCAGCTCGTGTCACTTTAATTGTGTATTCAAAAAAGTAACACTTATGTGGCAGGGTTTCTTTTGCTTCTTACGGAGATCGACAGGTATGCCGAATGATAAGATATGTAGGTCTTTCACAGCTTGAAATGCTTGACCTCGCTGACCTAAAAAAGAGTCAGGGTTCGTCTTCAAATAAAGGTAGAGCTTTTGTTATTTTTTATATTATCATTCCGTGCTTCCGGCTCGCGACTCTAGGGAGTGCTCTATAGGACGGATCTCGTTCAAAAAAGTCAATTCATGTCCCCGCCTGTTTATATTTTGATGTAAATAGATTGACTTATCGCAATACCGTAACATAAGTATTTCCCAACGGATGTTTATTCACGACGCATTGTGCACGTTCGAGGAACTGCAAAGAGCTGTAGTGTGAAATGCATTCACACGAGGTCACCAATAGGCAAAAATTTCTCGAGGCTATTCGATTTCAAAACTACGGTAAAAAAAAGAAATAACAAAAAGAAAGAAAAAAAAAATGACTACTTTATTCTTTATTTCGACCCTTATGATTCCCTGACTAGCATTTGCTATTACAGTGGCATGAGCTGCCAAAACTCACACTTTCTGATCGTAACGATAGTAAGAGGCTTTGAAGGCCATCGAAAAACTAAATGATTGCCGTTGGAATGAGGAAAATCCATACACTATATGGCCTGTACGAACCGAAAACGTGTTCGAAAAGTAGACAAAATTTAAATAACCGGGACGACCATTCATTCATTCTAAAAGTCAACGTTAGTTCAAAACAATACTTTATCGTACATTCTCGAGACTAGAAGCACTAAAAAGCTTCTGAATTGTACGTCTTGAGAAAAATAGCCAATAATTTCAACATTCTGTTCCAACCTCAAAATATCAACATTTTGGCAGCTCATACCACTTTAAAAAAGAAAGTTCTACTGATATCGTCTAGCTTCTTATGAGTGTAATTCTTGAAGAAAAAGAGGATGTATTTATTGATTGGTGTTTTACGCAACGCTCAAGATTATTTCACTTATATGGCCGCGTTTCCAGTTTTATTGTGGGAGGAAACCGGGCTCTATGCCCGGAGGAAAGCCACAACCTTCCGGTGGTAACTGGCAACCATCCCACATAGGGAAGATTGATTGATTGATTGATTGATTGATTGGGGCTTAACGCAGCACTCAACAGCTAAGATTATATGGTGACAAAAGTACCAACCGACCAAAAGATCTTAACCAACCCCCATCCCACCTAAATATTAACATTAAAACCTCCACAGACCATATGAGCGTCAGGAAGGCTAATGTGTTTGGCATACTTAATTTTCCTCCATGCTAGGTAGGCGAAAATGGCTATATGACAAAAACCACACCGCCCCCAGCCAGAGGGCCACATAGGGAAGAAAAAGAGTATCAAAAATATCATACGTTTCCTTATAGCCAAAATAATCTTTGTTTGTATTTTTAATCTAAAAGACTTGCTCGTCATATTATCCTTATGGTGTCTTCAGCCAAACGTGTAGGCCTACACTCACTAAATAAAGTTGTTAATAAGTGTACAGTTTATTCCTAAGATTTTTTGCCGATTTTCGAGAGATTTTTAAGTTTACCATTGCAAATATAAGACATAATGGAATAAGATCATCCATGTTGACCTCGGCATAGCTGGCTTTGTTTCAGCCTCATATATATGGAAAGATGTGCCCTGGTGTCTATCCTCCAGTTAATATGATTAATTAGCACTAAATCAGAAATAGGCCTTAATCCATCGTTTTAATGTTTTCTATTCATGACCAATTTTACACTACATACACTGTAGTAGGCCATATAACCGATCTTATTTTTACGCTTGGTAGTGAAATATTATTAGTTATATGACGCCATTGCGTGGGTATACGGGTAGATATTTGGTGTCTGACATTAATATTTTTCCGAGGCGAAGCCGAGGAAAAATATCTGTCAGACACCAAATATCTACCCGTATACCCACGCAAGGGCGTCATATAACGAATTTATCACTATCCAGAGCAGCTTGTTTACTTAAAACTGAGTTTAATCAGCTGTTTTTTTATTCGATTAGTTCACAAAAATGTCATGGATTGAGTGTATTGAGCGAGGTCTACATGACGTCGCGAAAGAAATAAATTCTATTGTGACGTTGCAAAGTTATATCGGTTTTCACGATCTTTGAACAAGTATAGCGTTCAATGCTGACGAAACAACATTCTAAACTGACGTCACAATAGGATTTCGTCTTGACTGAAGACTGATGTGACGCACCAAGACCTTCACTCCGTGGTAATAACAGCGCGTGAGATCTTAACTCCGGGGTTATACAGAATCAAATATATACACCGAAAGCACTGGGATGCAGACTCACATTCTGGGCCTTTCGACCAATCAAATGCCAAGAAAGTTATCTCAATGGTGATAATGACAATTATGTGGATATAGCCATTAAATTCGATTATAGACAATCTACACATCTCTGATTTATATACCTTTAGATGCCGTTAAACTGTAGGGGTACCAATAAAATTAGGCACAGGCCTAGTTAGTTGGAGGTCTCCAAACTCTGTGGTCAAAGTATATGATGATGGGTGACCGGTGACTGTGACACTGTAGAGAGCAGGGTAACATTTTCACATAACAACCTGTTAACAAAATGAGAGAAATCGTCGAAATTTTGTATATTATAAATTTCATATCACTCTCTTGCATGGTCCAAGCTAACCAATGCATGCCTTTATGCCATTGTCTATTGGTTTGTCACCCATCATCATACACTTTGACCACAGAGTTGGGAGATCTCCAACTAAGGCCTAGCTAGTATAATGAAGAATTCAAACGTAGGCTACGCCATGTGCACTGCCAGTGAGTGGCGCTCCAAGTAGGCTATTAGCCTACTCCATGATTTAATAATTTTGATATTCAGTGGGAGTCGACCTAGTTGGCCTACCGACCAATAGATACCTGAATGTAAAAATAACGATCGAGTTATATATACCTGCAGACAGTTTTAATATTTTGTTGAATTATAATTTATAGCAGTGACAGGGAGTACAAAACACAGACATCCACATCAGTAAATTAAGTTGCGATTAAGAGCTTTTACCAAACTAGTTAGCCTACAGCTAAATTGAAAAATGTCGGCAAAGTAAGTAAAACAGGATGAGGCACATGTGTGCGACTATTACTAAACGTGCGTCTTTATCTGACAAAAGTCTAAATTGTTCTTTTCTAGGGTCGTCACAATTCTAGACTTAGACATTCTACGTGTATACCTTCTGCGAGATCTTGTGCCTGGTCTCGGGCCGAAAGTTAGCCAACTTGGTGGGGCGCGATATCTCAAAGTTGGAAGAAAGGGAAATAACTCTTTAAAAACAGACGGCGCAATTTTCCAAGTTTCTAGCGCGCTTCAAAAACTTTAGATTTTGTTTGCTTTTTTTACTCTTAGATGGACGACCCGACTTATCGTATATACGAGGGTAATGCCAACATACTTATCTGTATTTTAATGCACACAATTCTGTTGTTTTCTTCTTATATTAGTGATTTGGTCGTGTTTTGATAGCTAACCTCTTCTCAAAAATCATTTTTGAATGAACAACAACAACAATCAACAATGGAGATCCAAACTCTGGTTGGCCAAATTATATTGATGATGCTACAATCAACATTAACAATTTATCCTGGTTTCTGAATTCAAAATGACTACTTTTTTTATGCTGAAGCCGAAGGTGTATTTCTCTAATTATACGGTCGTCCGTGTAAATAAATTAGTCATTTTGGAGTCAGAAACCCGGAATTAAGTTGATTAACAATAACAATTAACATAGGTTCATAACTTGACATTCATAGGTACGATAGCGGCACAAATTTGTCTCATCCCGTTTTACTTACTTGCCGGTCAAATACGATTGCAATCTTCTGGCTTTATCAAAGTATTTCAGAATTGTTTTACTAAAGCCAAACTCCTGTCTGTCTCTCTCCTGACTGGTTAGGTTATAACGGTTGAAATTATATACCTCTTTTTAACACAATTAGAAACTTTTCTCCATGGTTATATTAGTCAAGAAGATTTTCCGTGTGTTTTAGTGTCAATGGAAATAAGCAGGGTTTTCCCTGTTTCCTAAAATGTTGGGGTTCATTGGACCCTCATTAGATAAAAAGTATGGTCCCACATACATTAGGTGGGGTCCAATTAGTTTTTAAATATGCATTATTGTATAATATTTTGCTGTTATTTACATCCCATGGGACCCTTCAAATTACAATTTTGGGGTCCAAGTGAGAAAATAAGGATCAGAGATGCAGGTTTTAAAGGTCCTGTAAATCCCTGAATAAGTTTTTTTTCTCTCTAATATAAATGCTTTAATTTCAATCCCTCAAACTCAAGTTAATCTCACTTTAACTATTGTGTTTTTTTATCCATGCATATAACCATTGCTAACCTTTTTATTATTTCCATATTAATTAATTTACACTTTTTTTCTCTCTCTTTTTGAATTCCCTCAACAGAAGCTTCAAGATGGTGAGTAAACTTAAAAGTCAAACAAGGCAGCCATGTCTGTTTTAGATATTTTATTTTTCACTAACAGTCTAAGACTAACATGGCGGTGTTGCCTGGTTTATTTGGTATGGATAAATTATTGCTTATACACATACTTAACTTATGCTTTTATTTCTTTACCTTAGAAATTTTATAGAACAAATAAAAATAAAATGTAGAGAGAAATGTTCTTTGAAGAAGGTGGTTGACTCAGTTACAACTTTCAAAATGATACACCTGTTTTTAACACAATTAGAAACTTGTCTCCATGGTAATTTTAGACAAGAAGATTTCCCGTGTGTTTTAGTGTTCATAAATATAGAAGGTCCATGATATTGGCAGTAGAAACCCATGGATGATAGGGGTTCACCAAGAGACTCGAATCATTGGAACGACAGGGATTCCCTCCTTGGATATCACTTCTTTCCTTACCACCAAATACTCAACTGATATTCAATCAATATTTACACTACTTCTAAGATTCGATAGAAAGCAGTTATAACAATAATTCTCTCAATAGCTTGGGTAAACTATTAATCGATCAAACAATCTAAATAACAGATTGTTTACCTCATGAATTTGGAATCAAATGTTTGGTTAAAGCCATGGTAAGACAAAAAAAAATAAAATAAAAAATTCCTAGTTTCAATTTAGATGTTTTATTAGTCAGTTATAGACAATATTCTCGTTATTTTGGGATTACGCTTTCTGGAAAAATGGCAGATATTCGTCTACCGATTTTGGGTGACGCCCGAAACGGGAATCGAACCCGGGTCCCAGAGTATGGCATCTATCGCCAGCACTAAATGCAGGCTGTCTTATCCATTCAGCCAACCGGCCTCAATGATCCAATAATAACGAGAATACCGTTAAACTCACTTTCTAAATGACACAGACTAGTTTTAAACATTTTTTGTTCATGTATTTAGTCTTGGCCCACTTTCTAAATGATACAAACTAGTTATAAACATTTTTTGTTCATGTACATGTATTTAATCTTGGATAGACAAAAAAATTTTTTTTAAAAAATTCCTAGTTTGAGTTTAGGTATTTTATTATTAGTCGGTAACGTTTTTTGTATTTGGTTAATAATAAGGAGAAAACTGTTAAACTGACTTTCTAAATGACACAAACTACATGTAGTTATAAACATTTTTTCTTTGTATTTAGTCTAGAAGAAGCAGTGAAAGAGGCTGAGAAACCATCTAACGTTGATATTCAGTTGTTGTTGTCAAATGTCCAGCATTCGCAGACGATGATCCTCGGCCTGGCACAGCACGAGACCAATCATCTCTTCAGGGTGAGATTGTCTTAAAGTGGCATGAGCTGCCAAAATGTTGACATTTTGAAGTTACATGTACCACATAATGTTGAAATTATTGGCTATTTTTCTCAAGACGTATAATTCAGAAGCATTTTAGTGCTTCTAGTCTCGAAAATGTACGATAAAGTATTGTTTTGAACTAACTTTGGCTTAGAATGAATGAATGGTCGTCCCGGTACCGGGTTATTAAAATTTTGTTTACTTTCCGAACACTTTTTCGGTTTGTACAGACCACATACTGTATGGATTTCCCTCATTCCAACGCCAATCATTTCAGTTTTTTGATGGCCTTCAAAGCCTTGTACTGTCGGGACGATCAGAAATTATGAAAAAAGTGTGAATTTTGGCAGCTCATGTCACTTTTAATCAGATTTATTTTCTCACTAGCCAGTAGCCAACTACTATGGTTTATTATTCACTAAGCGATTAAATAAGTCACAATTGACCCTTACAAATAAATTCCAAACCTAGTAAATCAGTATTTTTTTTTCTTACATGTGCAGTTTGATAACACCCATTTTTGTGAAAAGAACACAGAAAAAAAGCAATTGAGACAAATATATAATATTTTTATTGTTTTCGCTTTGATGTTTTGTTCTAAAAATGAAAATAAAAAAAATATCCCATTACCACCAGATATAAAGTCACAAAATTGGAATAAACTGTTTTTTTTTTATAAACATATACATTTAAGAGGTTAACCTTTCTTAAAGGGGCATGAGCTGCCAAAATGTTGATATTTTGACGTAAACACCGAATGTTGAAATTATCGGCTATTTTTCTCAAGACGTATAATTCAGAAGCTTTTTAGTGCTTCTAGTCTCAGAAATGTACGATAAAGTATTGTTTTGAACTAACTTTGACTTAGAATGAATGAATGGTCGTCCCGGTTATTTAAATTTTGCTACTTTTCGAACACGTTTTCGGTTCTTGCAGGGCACATACTGTATGGATTTTCCTCATTCCAACGCCAATCATTTAGTTTTTCGATGGCCTTCAAAGCCTCTTACTGTCGTGACGATCAGAAATTATGAAAAAAGTGTGAATTTCGGCAGCTCATGCCTCTTTAAAGCGGATAAATCTCTCAATGTTCTCAAGACTTTCAACTGTTATATTATCCAATATGAATATTTATTGTACGAGTCAACTACTGTGGTTTATTATTCACTATTAAAATTGATTAAAAAATTTACCCTTACAAATAAATTCCAAACCTAGTATAGGCTACCGCTTTTGGTTTTGTAATTATCAATTTTAAATTCACACTTTTAATTAGAAAGACTTTTTTCAACAATACGAGAGTAATCTTTCGTTGGCTACCTAGGGGCCGGCGTGGCTCAGTAGGTAAAGCGTTGGACGCCCAATCTTAACAGCCTTCCACCAATGGGTCGCGGGTTCGGAGCCCACTCAGTCCAAAAAAAAAAATGGGAAAATTTGTTTACTGGGTTTTCACTCAAATGAACTATGTGAGATGGTCGCCAGTTACCACCGGAAGGTCATGGGTTTGCTCCGGGCATAGAGCCCGGTTTCCTCCCACAATAAAACTGGCAACTGGCCATATAAGTGAAATAATCTTGAGCGCGGCGTAAAACACCAATCAATCAAACTTTTTTTTAGGAGAATACATTAATTTAAGAGTACCTTTTTGGCAACTACCAAATAAGTTGTTTATTCATCCAGAACATGGCACTGGGTAAGCCTACCAGTACTATTTAAAAACTAATTCGAAAATTGTAAATTTTTATCAAAATGCCTTTTTTCCTGAATTTCAGACAGCTCTTCATCAACTCTCCCAAACCCTGGAAAGTCAAAGTGAACTTCTTTTTGCCAAAATGAAACAATTGGATGAACAACAACAACATGGTAAAACCCTGACCAATGACGAACTTAAAGGTAGGTCACTCATAGAATGTGTCAAATACTGCAATATATAAGCCTTCCACCAATGGGTCGCGGGTTCGAATCCCAATCAGTCCAAAAAACAAATTGGAAAATTTTCTGCCTGGGTTTTCACTCGAACGACCTATGTGGGATGGTTGCCAGTTACCAACGGAAGGTCGTGGGTTTCCTCTGGGCATAGAGCCCGGTTTCCTCCCACAATAAAACTGGCAACGCCGCCATATAAGTGAAATAATCTTGAGCGCGGCGTAAAACACCAAACAATCAATCAATCAAGCAATATATAAGAAATGTTTGAAACTCTCTTCAAACATGGGTTCCATACGAATGATAAAAAATTAAGACATCACCACGTAGTTAGTTGTTTTTGAACAACACAAGCTTTCGACACCTATACCAGCGTCTTCGTCAAGTGTAACTGAATTTAATGTTTCAAAATAATGTTAGAATATTATTAACATAGTTAGTCTTGTAAACAATTTCACTGATAAGCCACTTTACCCATTTGTTCTTTTCTTTAGTATCTATGTCAGTGTTTTGAAGCATTAAATTCAGTTACACTTGACGAAGACACCGGTATAGGTGTCAAAAGCTTGTGTTGTTAAAAAACAACTTCATACGTGGTGATGTCTTAATTTTTTATCATTATTGCAATATATGTTTGATAGTTTTCCTTTAGTGGTTCTAGAATTCCTATTTTTGCTATTTCTATTCTTCACATGTGGAGGTCATTATCAAAATACCATGAAATTGTCAAAAACAGGCCTCAGACTTTGGAAAATTTTGCCTGGGTAGTATTTTGAATTGATCGATGCTTTATACCATACTCAAGATTATTTCATTTAGGTGACATTGCCAAGTTTAAAGGGGCGGGGAGACCACAGACCTTCTGCATTTATCTGGCTTAAGGAAATATGGAAATAATGTATGTGCAGTGAATGAGATTCAAACCAGCGACTTCTGAGAGACTTGCTTTGGTAAATTACCAAATGAGGTCTCGTCTAATTTATTTTGAAGCCTATGCCACTGTCTGTGTGAAGTGGAACATATTACACTTGATTAAGATACTGGTATACATGTAGGTGTCGAAAGCTTACGTTGTTCACAAACAACTATAAACTTCATGGTGGGTCCTGGGTTCGAATCCCACTCAGTCCCCAAAAAAAAGATTGGAAATTTTCTGACTGGGTTTTCACTTTAAAGAGTGGGGTGGTTGCCAGTTACCACCAGAAGGTTGTGGGTTTCCTCCCACAATAAAACTGGCAACGTCGCTATATTAGTGAAGTAATCTTGAGTGGAGCATAAAACACCAAACAATCAATCAATCAATCTTCAGTTTTTTTCCCAGTTTCCTCCCACAATAAATGGCAACGCCGCTAAAGGCCCGCTATATAAGTGAAATAATCTTGAGCGTGGCGTAAAACACCAAACAATCAATCAATCAATCTTCTTGTATACTTCCAGAAGCTGACTGCAGCGGCCCTGCTAGCGGTGACAGCGCGGGGAAGACGAGTAGAACCCTCGCCATAGAAGAGACCATCGTCAAGAAAAGTAACGTGAGATTTAGTGATGTAGCCGGTTTACAGGAAGCTAAACAAGCCCTTAGAGAAGCTATTGTTATGCCATTACAATATCCACAGCTATTTACAGGTTAGACCGGAAAACAGTTTAAACTAAAAAGTGTTATATGCTTTTAGAACATAACGTCAACAACAATTCAAAAGCTCCTTCTCCCCTAGAAACTATTTACATTAGATTTCTGCTTTCAATACTGGCGAGGGGCCTCGGTGGCTCAGTCTGCAGAATGATAGCTCCTCAGTCCGACAGTTCCTCAGTTCGACACAGGCCTTCCACTGATACGCAATTTGTTTGAATCCAACTCAGACCAAATGAAATTTTCTCCCCTGTAAACCTAGTCCGAAATATCTGTGATGATGATGTAAGACATTTTACCCATTGTGTCACACCCACAACCCATTCACTGTGTCACCCCCACATCTCACCCACTGTGTCCCACCCACATCTCTACCACTGTGTCACCCCCACATCTCACCCACTGTGTCACACCCACATCTCACCCACTGTGTCACACCCACATCTCACCCAATATGTCACCCCCACATCTCACCCACTGTGTCACCCCCACATCTCACCCACTGTGTCACCCCCACATCTCACCCACTGTGTCACACCCACATCTCACCCACTATCTCACCCCAACATCTCACCCACTTTGTCACACCCACATCTCACCCACTGTGTCACCCCCACATCTCACCCACTGGGTCACCCCCACATCCCATCCACAGTGTCACCCCCACATCTCACCCACTGTGTCACACCCATATCTCACTCACTATTTCACCCCCACATCTCACCTACTGTGTCACCCCCACATCTCACTCACTGTATCACCCCCACATCTCACTCACTGTGTCACCCCCACATGTCATCCACTGTGTCACACCCACATCCCATCCACTGTATCACCCCCACATCCCATCCACTGTATCACCCCCATATCTCATCCACTGTGTCACCCCCACATCTCACCCACTGTGTTACCCCCATATCTAACCCACTGTGTCACCCCCACATCTCACTCACTGTGTCATCCCCACATCTCACTCACTGTGTCACCCCCACATCTCATCCACTGGGTCACCCCCACATCCCATCCACTGTGTCACACCCACATCTCATCCACTGTGTCACCCCCACATCCCATCCACTGTATCACCCCCACATCCCATCCACTGTATCACCCCCACATCTCACCCACTGTGTCCCACCCACATCTCTACCACTGTGTCACCCCCACATCTCACCCACTGTGTCACACCCACATCTCACCCACTGTGTCACACCCACATCTCATCCACTGTGTCACTCCTACATCTCATCCACTGTGTCACACCCACATCTCACTCACTGTGTCATCCCCACATCTAATCCACTGTGTCATCCCCACATCTCACCCACTGTGTCACCCCCACATCTCACCCACTGTGTCACACCCACATCTCACCCACTGTGTCACACCCACATCTCACCCACTGTGTCACACCCACATCTCACTCACTGTGTCACCCCCACATCTCATCCACTGTGTCATCCCCACATCTCACCCACTCTGTCACCCCCACATCTCACCCACTGTGTCACCCCCACATCTCACTCACTGTGTCACCCCCACATCTCATCCACTGTGTCACCCCCACATCTCACCCACTGTGTCACCCCCACATCTCACCCACTGTGTCACACCCATATCTCATCCACTGTGTCACACCCACAGCCCATTCACTGTGTCACACCCACATCTCATCCACTGTGTCACACCAGCATCTCATCCACTGTGTCACACCCATATCATATTCACTGTGTCACACCCCATCTCATCCACTGTGTCACACCCACATCTCCTTCACTGTGTCACACCCACATCTCACTCACTGTGTCACCCCCACATCTCATCCACTGTGTCACCCCCACATCTCACCCACTGTGTCACCCCCACATCTCACCCACTGTGTCACACCCATATCTCATCCACTGTGTCACACCCACAGCCCATCCACTGTATCACCCCCACATCCCATCCACTGTATCACCCCCACATCTCACCCACTGTGTCCCACCCACATCTCTACCACTGTGTCACCCCCACATCTCACCCACTGTGTCACACCCACATCTCACCCACTGTGTCACACCCACATCTCATCCACTGTGTCACTCCTACATCTCATCCACTGTGTCACACCCACATCTCACTCACTGTGTCATCCCCACATCTAATCCACTGTGTCATCCCCACATCTCACCCACTGTGTCACCCCCACATCTCACCCACTCTGTCACCCCCACATCTCACCCACTGTGTCACCCCCACATCTCACTCACTGTGTCACCCCCACATCTCATCCACTGTGTCACCCCCACATCTCACCCACTGTGTCACCCCCACATCTCACCCACTGTGTCACACCCATATCTCATCCACTGTGTCACACCCACAGCCCATTCACTGTGTCACACCCACATCTCATCCACTGTGTCACACCAGCATCTCATCCACTGTGTCACACCCATATCATATTCACTGTGTCACACCCCATCTCATCCACTGTGTCACACCCACATCTCCTTCACTGTGTCACACCCACATCTCACTCACTGTGTCACCCCCACATCTCACCCACTATGTAACCCCCACATCTCACTCACTGTGTCATCCCCACATCTCACTCACTGTGTCACCCCCACATCTCATCCACTGGGTCACCCCCACATCCCATCCACTGTGTCACACCCACATCTCATCCACTGTGTCACCCCCACATCCCATCCACTGTATCACCCCCACATCCCATCCACTGTATCACCCCCACATCTCACCCACTGTGTCCCACCCACATCTCTACCACTGTGTCACCCCCACATCTCACCCACTGTGTCACACCCACATCTCACCCACTGTGTCACACCCACATCTCATCCACTGTGTCACTCCTACATCTCATCCACTGTGTCACACCCACATCTCACTCACTGTGTCATCCCCACATCTAATCCACTGTGTCATCCCCACATCTCACCCACTGTGTCACCCCCACATCTCACCCACTCTGTCACCCCCACATCTCACCCACTGTGTCACCCCCACATCTCACTCACTGTGTCACCCCCACATCTCATCCACTGTGTCACCCCCACATCTCACCCACTGTGTCACCCCCACATCTCACCCACTGTGTCACACCCATATCTCATCCACTGTGTCACACCCACAGCCCATTCACTGTGTCACACCCACATCTCATCCACTGTGTCACACCAGCATCTCATCCACTGTGTCACACCCATATCAT
Organism: Lepidochitona cinerea; assembly: GCA_963971465.1. NCBI lineage: Eukaryota > Metazoa > Mollusca > Polyplacophora > Chitonida > Tonicellidae > Lepidochitona > Lepidochitona cinerea. The sequence goes on from OZ020559.1 coordinate 3,751,124, forward strand.
ATTCACTGTGTCACACCCCATCTCATCCACTGTGTCACACCCACATCTCCTTCACTGTGTCACACCCACATCTCACTCACTGTGTCACACCCACATCTCACCCACTATGTCACCCCCACATCTCACCCACTGTGTCACCCCCACATCTCACCCACTGTGTCACACCCATATCTCATCCACTGTGTCACACCCACAGCCCATTCACTGTGTCACACCCACATCTCATCCACTGTGTCACACCAGCATCTCATCCACTGTGTCACACCCATATCATATTCACTGTGTCACACCCCATCTCATCCACTGTGTCACACCCACATCTCCTTCACTGTGTCACACCCACATCTCACTCACTGTGCCACACCCACATCTCACCCACTGTGTCACCCCCACATCTCACCCACTGTGTCATCCCCACATCTCATCCACTGTGTCACACCCACATCTCACTCACTGTGTCACACTCACAACCCATTCACTGTGTCACACCCACAACTCATCCACTGTGTCACACCCACAACCCATTCACTGTGTCACATCCACATCCCATTCACTGTCTCACACCCACAACCCATTCACTGTGTCACACCCACATCTCACCAACTGTGTCACACCCACAACCCATCCACTGTGTCACACCCACATCTCACCAACTGTGTCACACCCACATCTCATCCACTGTGTCACACCCACATCTCATCCACTGTGTCACACCCACATCTTATCCACCGTGCCACACCCACATCTCACCAACTGTGTCACACCCACAACCCATCAACTGTGTCACACCCACATCTCACCAACTGTGTCACACCCACAACCCATCCACTGTGTCACACCCACATCTCACTAACTGTGTCACACCCACATCTCATCCACTGTGTCACACCCACATCTCATCCACTGTGTCACACCCACATCTCATCCACTGTGTCATCCCCACATCTCATCTACTGTGCCACACCCACGTCTCACCCACAGTGTCACCCTAGCATCTTACCCACTGTGCCACCCCCACATCTCATTCACTGTACCACACCCGCACTGTTCTAACACAACCAAACTAAGCCACCTGAGTCAGGAAGGGGGGATGGGGTGGCTGTGGTAAAAAAAAAACATCAAAATCTTTCACTATACAAGCTATCTTGTTTATGTCCTTGTTTGTTTTTTTGCTTTAAGAGATGTCAACCACTTATAATATGATGATCAATACATTTTGATAGAACAAGCTTTGTTTAAAAGCTTTATTCCCGTCAATATTCAGAACAGAAATTGTAGATAAACCTCATTGTATATTTTATTTGGTGAATAAATAAGCAATCAATCAATCAATTTTAGGTGGCAGAAAACTTTGGGAGAGAATTGGTGAATAAATAATCAATCAATCAATCAATTTTAGGTGGCAGAAAACCGTGGAAGAGAATCTTACTTTATGGTCCGCCTGGCACGGGAAAGTCTCGACTGGCTCAGGCTGTCTCTTCCGAGATACAGTCATCATTTTACAGTGTCTCCAGTGCTGACCTCGTCTCAAGCTGGGTCGGAGAAAGTGAACGGTACGTAGCAAAAGCTTTCTTTTATCACTGGCTTCGACCAATGGGTCGCGGGTTCGAATCCCACTCAGTCCAAAAATTGGAAAATTTTCTGACTGGGTTTTCACTCAAACGACCTATGTGGGATGGTTGCCAGTTACCACCGGAAGGTCGTGGGTTTCCTCCGAGCATAGAGCCCGGTTTTCTCCCACAATAAAACTGGCAATGCCGCCATATAAGTGAATTACTCTTGAGCGCGGCGTAAAACACCAAACAATCAATTAATCAATTAAAAAGTTTGAATAGATTCATAGATGTCTTTCGTCGCACTCCGCATCATTTCACTCAGTGTTGCCTGGTTTAAGGGTCAACAAATCAACTTTTCGCGAGTAAAATGTCAATGAAAGTTAAGGCTGCTTTTATGAATTACTCTGTGATCTGTGGTTTTACCAACTCTTTTGTGTGTCACAGAATTCAAGACATGGACAGCTGTAACTGGTTTCACACTTCCAGACACCCCTTAAAGTGGCATGAGCTGCCAAAATGTTGATATTTTGACGTTAAAACAGAATGTTGAAATTGTTGGCTATTTTTCTCAAGAAGTATAATTCAGAAGCTTTTTAGTGCTTCTAGTCTTGAAAATGTACGATAAAGCATTGTTTTGAACTAACTTTCGGTTAGAATGAATGATTGTCCTGGTTATTTACTTTTCGATCACGTTTTCAGTTTGTATAGGCCACATACTGTATGGATATTCCTCATTCCAACGCCAATCATTTAGTTTTTCGATGGCCTTCAAAGCCCCTTATTGTCGTGACGATCAGAAATTATGAAAAAAGTGTGAATTTTGGCAGCTCATGCACCTTTATTTTGGCAAAAAAGGCATTCATTGTAGGAAGCTCCAGAGGGGTTGTTGAACAAAGCTTAGCTGTTAAATTCATATGCATATATGAAAAACACATTGTTCCTCATGGTATTATAATGAAACAAACTGAAGACTGACTAAGAATAAACATGCTTTCAGCAAAAGTAATTTAAAGCTGTTGAAAAAACTTGATTCTGTATTAAAGCCGACAATATTTGAATATATTTAGAACTGGGAAGACTTTTGTAGCTTCTCCACACTGTCACTTGATAAAATAATATATCAGCAGTAATCCTAATTCATTGTGGACTGTGGAATGTCAAAGGTTATTTGATTTTTTTTCTTTCAGTCTGGTAAAGGAATTGTTTCACCATGCAACACAACAGGAAGGAAGATCTGTATGTATTTCTGTACACTGGAGTTATCTCCCCTCAATTGACAAGGCTGGAAAAAATGAACTATACAATCAAAAATCAATATAAATTGTTGAAGTGGCATGAGCTGTCAAAATGTTGATATTTTGACGTTCAAATAGAATGTTGAAATTATCGGCTATTTTTCTCAAGACGTATAATTCAGAAGCTTTTTGGTGCTTCTTGTCTCGAAAATGTACGATAAAGTTTGAACTAACTTTGGTTTATTATGAATGAATGGTCGTCCTGGTTATTTAAATTTTGGTTAACTTTTCGAAGACGTTTTCGGTTCATACAGGCCACATACTGTATGGATTTTCCTCATTCCATCGCCAATCATTTAGTTTTTCGATAGCCTTCAAAGTCTCTTACTTTCGTGCCGATCAGAAATTATGAAAACAGTGTGAATTTTGGCCACTCATGCCACTTTAAGAAAAAAATGTTGTTATAGATTTTTACAAGTGAAGAGTTAATGAGCCTTTTTTTGGAAGCTTCTGCAAAAAAATTAACAAAGCATACCCTCTTTAGAATTTTTCTTGACTTGTGTTAAGGTTGGCACTGGGGCATCTTTGGCCATTTTTTTATTGTGCTGTTTTGCTGAACGTGCATGTTTGATATTTACAAAATGAGAGTTGCGCTGAGAAGATGGTTTGAACTTCCTTCTAACACGACAGGATTGCCATGAGGTTTTCTAAGAGGGCCACCCTCGGGCTGGAGCATTGTGACTCTGCTTTAGCCATGTATGCTGACCCAGCAATGAGGAGCATTAAGTATGCCACATACATTAGCCTTCTTGATGGTCTGTGGAGCCTACATGTAATGTCAAAATTTAGATCTGGGTGGGTGGGTTGATAGGGTGATCTTATGGTCGGTTGGTACTTTTGTTGCCATATAACCTTAGCTGTTGAGTGCGACGTTAAGCCCTAATCAATCAATCAATCTAAGAGAGCCATTTTAACATCACATGTAGGCTTCTAGTCATCATGGTATAATGAAAAAATATTCTGGACATCATAAAATTTTGATAAAGTAAAATAAAAATATTTAAACACAATAAGAATAACTGCAGTATGTTTTTGTATCCAAAGGGGAGGTAACCCCTGCCAGAATGAATCCACAACTGTCAAGTGATTTACCACATGACAGACCAAGGAAGATACATGTCTACATTTCAGGTGATATTTATTGATGAGATTGACAGCGTTTGTCGCCAGCGGAGTTCACGCGAGGAGGAACATACGAGACGAATCAAAACAGAACTTTTGAAACAGATGGAAGGGGCAGACAACTCTTGTCAATCGGACAAAATCTTTTTACTCTGTGCGACGAATTGTCCGTGGGAGTTAGATCCCGCCTTTTTACGAAGATTTCAAAAGAGGATTTACATTCCATTGCCAAACAAGTAAGACAAAATCTGTTTCTTGATAAGGGGATCCAAGGCCTTGCTCATTTTATAATTAACTTTTATATCCAAGGATCCTGGGGCCGGTTGTTCAAAAGAAAATTAGCTTAACGGCAGGTTAAATGACGTGACGTAACAAAGAAATTCCTTTGTGATGCGACGTCATCTAACCTGCCGTTAAGCTAACGGCGCTTTGAACAACCCACCCCTGGCATGTAGCTCATGCAACACTACGCAGGATTTGATATCGAGATTTAGCATTTTATACCAAATGATACATCGATTATATGTTATGCTCATAGAGAATGATTAAAGTCTTACATATGACTTGAATTATGAGCTGAAATTAACAAGATAAAGTCCTTCATTTTTAATTTAGATGTGGAAAGAGTCAGAAGTTGCAGGCCTTTCGTTTAGCAATGTTAAATGTTAAAGTGGCATGAGCTGCCAAAATTCACCCTTTTTTCATAATTTCTGATCGTCACGACAGTAAGAGGCTTTGACGGCCATCGAAAAACTAAATGATTGACGTTGGAATGAGGAAAATCCATACAGTATGTGGCCTGTACGAACCGAAAATGTGCTCGAAAAGTAAAGAAAATTGAAATAACCGGGATGACCATTCATTCATTCTAAGCCAAAGTTAGTTTAAAACAATACTTTATCGTATATTTATGAGACTAGAAGCACTAAAAAGCGCCTGAATTATACGTCTTTAGAAAAATAGCCAATAATTTCAACATTCTGTTTTAACGTCAAAATATCAACATTTTGGCAGCTCGTGCCATTTTAAACTACATGTACATTGTATTTTTGCTTATATTTAGAGCAGCACGGATTACGTTATTTAAGATCCACGCCAAGGAGAATTGCCTTGTGTTGGACGACACTGATTGGGAGGTGTTAGCCAATAAAACTGAGGGTTTTTCTGGAAGTGACATCTCAACTTTAACCCTTGGGGCTCTGTTTGAGCCGGTTAGAGACCTGCAAGTGGCTACACATTGGAGGACGCTACCAAGTAAGGGAAATAATAAACATTGGCAAGTGTGTTCCTTATCTGTCAGCATTTTGTCTTCTTTGTCTCTCAGCATTTTGTCTTCTTTAGCTGTCAGCATTTTGTCTTCTTTGTCTCTCAGCATTTTGTCTTCTTTAGCTGTCAGCATTTTGTCTTCTTTGTCTCTCAGCATTTTGTCTTCTTTAGCTGTCAGCATTTTGTCTTCTTTGTCTGTCAGCATTTTGTCTTCTTTAGCTGTCAGCATTTTGTCTTCTTTGTCTCTCAGCATTTTGTCTTCTTTAGCTGTCAGCATTTTGTCTTCTTTGTCTGTCAGCATTTTGTCTTCTTTATCTGTCAGTATTTTGTCTTCTTTAGCTGTCAGCATTTTGTCTTCTTTGTCTGTCAGCATTTTGTCTTCTTTATCTGTCAGCATTTTGTCTTCTTTAGCTGTCAGCATTTTGTCTTCTTTATCTGTCAGCATTTTGTCTTCTTTAGCTGTCAGCATTTTGTCTTCTTTAGCTGTCAGCATTTTGTCTTCTTTATCTGTCAGCATTTTGTCTTCTTTATCTGTCAGCATTTTGTCTTCTTTAGCTGTCAGTATTTTGTCTTCTTTAGCTGTCAGCATTTTGTCTTCTTTGTTTGTCAGCATTTGTCTTCTTTGTCTGTCAGCATTTTGTCTCCTCTATCTGTCAGCATTTTGTCTTCTTTATCTGTCAGCATTTTGTCTTATCTGTCAGCATTTTGTCTTCTTTATCTGTCAGCATTTTGTCTTCTTTAGCTGTCAGCATTTTGTCTTCTTTAGCTGTCAGCATTTTGTCTTCTTTGTCTCTCAGCATTTTGTCTTCTTTAGCTGTCAGCATTTTGTCTTCTTTATCTGTCAGCATTTTGTCTTCTTTAGCTGTCAGCATTTTGTCTTCTTTAGCTGTCAGCATTTTGTCTTCTTTGTCTCTCAGCATTTTGTCTTCTTTAGCTGTCAGCATTTTGTCTTCTTTAGCTGTCAGCATTTTGTCTTCTTTAGCTGTCAGCATTTTGTCTTCTTTGTCTCTCAGCATTTTGTCTTCTTTAGCTGTCAGCATTTTGTCTTCTTTATCTGTCAGCATTTTGTCTTCTTTAGCTGTCAGCATTTTGTCTTCTTTAGCTGTCAGCATTTTGTCTTCTTTGTCTCTCAGCATTTTGTCTTCTTTAGCTGTCAGCATTTTGTCTTCTTTAGCTGTCAGCATTTTGTCTTCTTTATCTGTCAGCATTTTGTCTTCTTTAGCTGTCAGCATTTTGTCTTCTTTAGCTGTCAGCATTTTGTCTTCTTTGTTTGTCAACATTTTGTCTTCTTTTTCTGTCAGCATTTTGTCTTCTTTATCTGTCAGCATTTTGTCTTCTTTGTTTGTCAACATTTTGTCTGTCTGCATTTTGTCTTCTTTATCTGTCAGCATTTCGTCTTCTTTGTCTGTCAACATTTTGTCTTCTTTGTTTGTCAGCATTTTGTCTTGTTTGTTTGTCAGCATTTTGTCTTCTTTATCTGTCAGCATTTTGTCTTCTTTGTCTCTCAGCATTTTGTCTTCTTTGTTTGTCAACATTTTGTCTTCTTTGTTTGTCAACATTTTGTCTTCTTTGTTTGTCAGCATTTTGTCTTCTTTGTTTGTCAACATTTTGTCTTCTTTATCTGTCAGCATTTTGTCTTCTTTGTCTCTCAGCATTTTGTCTTCTTTGTTTGTCAACATTTTGTCTTCTTTGTTTGTCAACATTTTGTCTTCTTTGTTTGTCAGCATTTTGTCTTCTTTGTTTGTCAACATTTTGTCTTCTTTAGCTGTCAGCATTTTGTCTTCTTTAGCTGTCAGCATTTTGTCTTTGTCTGTCAGCATTTTGTCTTCTTTGTCTGTCAGCATTTTGTCTTCTTTGTCTGTCAGCATTTTGTCTTCTTTGTTTGTCAACATTTTGTCTTCTTTGTTTGCCAACATTTTGTCTTCTTTGTCTCTCAGCATTTTGTCTTCTTTGTTTGTCAACATTTTGTCTTCTTTGTTTGTCAACATTTTGTCTTCTTTGTTTGTCAACATTTTGTCTTCTTTGTCTGTCAGCATTGTGTCTTCTTTGTCTGTCAGCATTTTGTCTACATAGTTGATGTGAAATGGAAGCAGGTTTAGGAAAACTTGTTCAATGAAGGGAGAGTTAATAATCATTATTTAGATGCAGTTAGGTAAGAATTTTAAAAAAATCTAAACTTTTATTAGATCTCCCTGGGGAAAAAATGTAACCAAGTAATTGGGGAAATACATAGGCATGGGCAAACCTGTCTATGCTTGCTGAATTAGCAGGTAGAATTTGAGGAATTATTAACATGCCTACAGCTTTAGACTATATATATTTTTGAACACTAAACACATGGACACAGGGAAAATCTTCTTGTCTAAAATAACTATAGAGACATGTTTCTTATTGTGTTAAAAAGGGGCATATCATTTAAATATTTATACCCAATCATATTAAGTTTGTTATAATAAACCACAACCCATGATAGTTCATTAGGTTGACGACTGACAGGAGTTTGGCCTTAGTCACTCGAATTTTCTGGAAAAGATAACTTGGCTACAAATCATCAGTATTTTTGGTAAATTTGCTATAGGTTTAGATAGTAATCAACCAGCTGTGGTATTCTTTAATGTTCACTACCAAAATCCGAGATAATAGGACGCCCTGGGGGCATTGAAAGCTTGGGTCATTTTTCAATGGGTTTGTGCTTAAGTATTTCAAAATGTTAGTTGACATATTTTGTACCTGTTTTTGTTTCCCCCTAGATGGTAAACTCACACCTTGTGAGGGAACATTTCCTGACGCTCGAGTGGCCAAAATGACGGACCTGCCTCCTGATCAGGTGAGCCCATTGGGTCAATCATGATGAACTATATGCATGGAATGGCTACGTCACATTGGTTAGATTGGATCTGGGGCCAGTTGCACAAAAGTGTATTAAGCTTAAGTCTGACTTATCTCAGAGACGTCACAATCAAATTCCTTTGTGACGTGATGCATTTAAGCCTGACTTCAGCGTAATACACCTTTGTGCAACCGGCCCCAGAAGTGCTAAAATCGCCATCATAACTATGGAATGTTGTCTCTCGAAATGCAAATAACGTTTTTCTATGACGTCACGAATGAACGTTCAAAACTGACGTCACACTAGTGTTTTGTTACAATAAAGCAGTGATCGTGTGAGGGCTAGTAAGGTTGTTCTCTTTTGCTTCCTCTGTAGAAGTGTTACACCTAAGTTGAAGTTAATGTCTATATGTTTATTCCGTTAATTCCCTTAAAAGTGTGAAACTAATTTAATAAAAACATAAAACGAGAACTTTTTTTTCCAGATTCAGCCTCGAGAACTCCACCTTACAGATTTTCTTCGATCTATTCAGACTCATCGTAACACCGTCACTGAAGCCGAGTTAAAGAAGTTTCACGACTTTACAGCTGATTTCGGACAACAGGGCTAATTCAGCATTTTATTACTACACTTCAATCATGACCCTATGTGGGATGGTTGCCAGTTACCAACGGAAGGTCGTGGGTTTCCTCCGGGCATAGAGCCCGGTTTCCTCCCACAATAAAACTGGCAACGCCGCCATATAAGTGAAATAATCTGGAGCGCGGCGTAAAACACCAAACAATCAATCAATCATGACACTGGATCGATCGAAACAACTGTCTGATTTCTAATTCCTTGGAGACAAAGCAGTGATTTCTGTGACCCAGTTACAATAGGTGATTCAAATTTAGCGAAGCCTCGTTGTATGGCAAAATGACGCTAAATTGAGTTTTTGGATCAATCTGACGTCCGAATCATGTTCATTTCGTCTATGACCTAATGCAAAAGAGGCGTGTCACAGCGACCGCAACAGAGAAATGACTTCAATGCCATACAATTCGAACAATGTCATAAAAACGTCATTCTAAGCCGAAAGGGTCTATTAACTTTTAGTGCAAAAAAAAAGATTACTATTTTTTCGGGAAAGGGTGGGAGGGGTGGGTATACATTCTTAAGATTGAAATTTTATTAATCAATGAATAACAACTTGATTCTTTATAAAGTGATTTTATTTTATATGGCAAAGATATGTGTACATCGTATTATCTTTCATCATGTAATTAATTAGCACCAAGTTCCAACAATATATTACTGTATAAGACTTTTTTACAACATACATGTACATGTAGGTTTTAATCATTCTCTTCACCAATTCACACAAGCAAAGTTTTTTTTGACAAATAAACTACTATTTTTTCAATCAAAGAATAGAATTCAGTTGTCCTTTTATTTTCCTTTAAGTGGCATGAGCTGCCAAAATGTTGATATTTTGACGTTAAAACAGAATGTTTAAATTATTGGCTATTTTTCTCAAGACAGAAGCTTTTTAGTGCTTCTCGACTCGAAAATGTATGATTAAGTGTTGTTTTAATCTGACTTTGGCTTAGAATGAATGAATGGTCGTCCCGGTTATTTCAATTTTGTTTACTTTTCGAACACTATACCGGTTTGTACAGGTCACGTACTGTATGGATTTTCCTCATTCCAACGCCAATGATTTAGCTTTCCGGTGGCCTTCAAAGCTTCTAACTGTCCTGACGATCAGAAATTATCAAAAAAGTTGGAATTTTGGCAGCTCATGCCACTTTAACTGGTCGTACATCATTTGATGTTGTTATATTTGGGTTGTCTCCCTTGAACTATCATGGAGGAGGGACATAGAAACAATGAGCCTCCTCTGAGTTTGGCCAAAGTCCCAAGAGATCACGCAAGACCAGTGTATAAGTTGGTCGGGCATCATTGACCTATAATGCATAAAAGTTGTTCAAATTAATGTCAGTTTGGTGGAAAAGGAAGGAAATTTTACCCTGAGTAGGAATTCAATTGACAGGCCCAGCAAATGAATTGATAGCCATGATCTGTTTCTACTGTCAAAATCAGGTCATACAGCCTTGATGATAACTGTGTATTCATGATTATCCCACCTCACACTGAATACTTCCTATTGATTGGTTGAAGCCAGTCACGTGGAGACCCTGTATATTTCCATATTACGTTGTCGTGTTGATCCATACAGGGCGACTACCATATATGGCTTGTGACATCATGTCTAGCCATAAGTATTTTGTATTCGCACTGGAATTAAAATACATGTAGTCGTGTTACTTGGTTGCTAGAGGAAACAAGGTTCTGCAAATATCAATATCAACAAAAAGATAACCAAAATTACCAAGTCCGAAGCCCTAGAAATGTGTCGACCGGACCATGTTTGTGAGCGTCAATAACATGTAATTTAGCCTTTATGAAGTTGTTATGTAAATTAAGCAGTTAGATTTCAGCATAAGCCCAAATCAATCAATCAATTTACAAAACACTGTAATTTTAAAATGGTAGATAAATAAACCTGACCAATACAGTAGGACTATTGTTGTTTCGTCGATGATTCACGTATATCGTTGTAAAAATATTCCGGAGCTGGTTCGTTCATCGGATTATGAACGAAAGCAGATTAGCCAATCAAATTGCAGTATTCGCCGTAAACGTATCAGGAATCAAATGATAAAATAATGCTCCCTTTTTGACGGTGGTTTTCTTTGATAGAGGTTGTGCGGCTGCTTTCTGATGGTCAGACAACTCGGGTTTGATACTCAGGTTTAGGATTATCCTGGAAGTATTTCTGTAAGTACGTACACGTCAGAGTCATCTTGGCATCTTCTGCTACAGCATAGTCAAACGCAGTCTGAAACAATCATGAAAATAACGCTCACAGAACAACATAAAAAGTCCCAATTTTGTTAGCTTAGGCCACTTTAACTAAAGTTGTTATGTTGCATGAGCTTCCAACATTGGAAATACATTGTACTTAATCATGGTATAATTGGTCCAGCCGCACACGGCGTCTCCACGCCAACATTCCAATCTACCCTACTAGTGTGGACCCTTACAGCAGTACAAAATATAGCGAAGTGAACACTATACCTAAAATATATTACACTTTATTTAAAAAATCTATTGAATGTTTGGTGTTTTATGCCACGCTCAAGATTATTTCACTTATATTGCGGCATTGCCAGTTTTATTGTGGGAGGAAATTCAGGATCAAAATAAAGGGGGCGGGGCTCTTTCTTTTTCACAACAGAGACTGGTTGCACAAAAGTGTTTTTAGTTTAAGTCTGACTTATCTAGGAAACGTTACAATCAACTTCCTTTGTGACGCGACGTATTTAATCCTGACTTCAGCTATATAGGCCTACAGCTTTGTACAACCGGTCCCAGATATAAAGTCTTAATAAGAAGGTATTTTAGTTGCCTAACCTTTGCCAGTATTTTGGCGACACCTTTACCACGGAATACTGGAGGGACTTCTGTATGATACATGTCAATGTGACCCGGTTTTAACCAGGAATACGACAACAAAGCTTTATCACTCCCATCTGAAAAATATACAAGTGTTTTCTTAAAGATTTATGAACTCTACTTAAGGCTGGATTGTATATAGACTAAATTTTTATTAGCAAAAACATTTATTTAAGTTGACATAAAACAACTGTCCTGTTAAAGTGGCAAGAGCTGCCAAAACCATTCATTCGTTCTAAGCCAAAGTTGGTTCAAAACAATACTTTATCGTTCATTATCAAGACTAGAAGCACTAAAAAGCATCTCATTCTGCATTAAAAAGTCTTGAGAAAAATAGCCAATAATTTCAACATTCTGTTTTAACATTGTCCGTAGATACTCAAAACTTTCAAGATTTGATTTTTTTAAAACTTTGGTGTACGTTAGATTTCAGATTTTTCAAATGCCACTTGTGTTGATGAATGATGTGGTATTAAAGAAGGCGCGACACAATCCACTCAACAAGGACTAGTTTTTATTGTAAATGGCTCTACAGCAAGCTAACATGAGCAATGTTGAACATAAATCTCAGTTGCTCTTATCTCTAACTATAGTAACAGGTTCCTAAGAAAATTGAGGTCCCATGCCACAGTCTAGTACTGTCAGTGATATGGTTTTTTAGGGCAGTACAGATAAAGTCAGAGTTTCACCTGGCAACTCTTCCATGCACATACGGCGACTGAGTGAAAAATCCACTCAAAAATTTTTCAATTTTTATTTGGTCAGTGTGATTCGAACCCGCTCCACATCAAAGGAAGGTCTGTGTGGGACTGAGGGATGATCACTCTAACCCACTGAACCACCAAGCCTGTCCAATAGGATTAAGTTAGAAAATGTCACTGTTCGTAGTTTAAGCTTGATGTTTTAACAATGATTTTAGATTTTGTTGTTTAAGTTAAGAAAAATAAATCATTTACTGGATTAAACATCACTTAAATCATTAGCCTACTTTAAAGTTTAAGTTTAACTTAAGTTGAAGTTAACCTAAGTTTGATTTCCCAATTGGAAAACATGTGATATAGCTACTCAGATCTTGATTTAAAACTTACTATTTGACAATGTCAATGAAAATTCACACTTGTTTTTGTCGTGGGTAACATTTGATTCCAAACTATCCGTCGTCGTCGGCCTATTTGATGAAGACATTATAACTGGACGGGTCGAGGTGAGATACGATTCCTGGATAGTTAAACTCGATCTGTACAGACAAGTTGATGGATTTTGAAGCAGTTTGAAATATGGACGAGTCGTTTTGCTTATTTGATAGATGCCTTGTAAAATTTTCATAGCTAAAAAATGCTTAAAATTATAAATTAAAAGTAACTCGACCCTTGACTGAAACAAAAAGACTGCATTTTCCACGTGACGGAAATGGTTTTTGACATTTGATCGGAGCTCTTTTTTCATCGGAGGTAGGAATCTCAATTTGTCAAAACAGTTTACGTTTTCATTTCTAAGTTTTATTCTGTGAAACCGAGGAAAAGAATGTTTCTCCAAAATGGCAAATAATACTCATCCAGACGTCACCTCAAGGTTACTAGATGATACCGATGATCTGAATGCTGACACATTATCAAGGGGTAAGGATTCAGTAAAACTCATAATAATTGTTACGAAATCTGGACCCTTAGTGGTCAACCAGCTGACGAACTAACCCCAGGTGACTATCTTGCCATTCTGTTGTATACAGGATAGTCACCTGGAGCTACTGACGAACAATCATCTCTTTTGCACTGACACAGTGACAGTGACACGGGCAGTTCACTCCATTCTAAGTATTATGTTATAGTGTCCAACACAAAAAAAATAATTTATTTTGCCTTGGACAATACAATTACAACCTAGGGGCACCAGGCAGAAAATAGAATTGGTGCACGTCACTTCCAAGGTTATTGAATTCTGCTACTGCTAGTACAGTAGTAGTCGGTAGTAGTATTTTCAAGGAAACAAATTCTCTGGTGCAGGTGCCATTGACAAATGTTATTTTTTTTTTACATAAAACGTCACTTACAACCTTCCTTTTTTCGTATTTAACTAGTAAGTTAGATTTTCCAATTTGAAAATATGTGATGTAGGATTACTCATATCTGGATTTGGGGCCTCCGTGGCTCAGTAGGTAGAGCGTTATCGGGGCTTTCGTGGCTCAGTAGGTAGAGCATTATCGGGGCCTCCCTAGCTCAGTAGGTAGAGCGTTGGAGGCTCAATCCGAACAGCCTTCCACCAATGGGTCGCGGGTTCTAATCCCACTCGATCCAACAAAAAAAAAAATTTTCTGACTGGGTTTTCACTCGAACGACCTATGTGGGATGGTTGCCAGTTACCACCGTAAGGTCGTGGGTTTCCTCCGGGCATAGAGCCCTTTCCTCCCACAATAAAACTGGCAACGCCGCCATATAATTGAAATAATCTTGAGCCTGGCGTAAAACACCAAACCATCAATCAATCAGATCTGGATTTAAAACTTACTTTTGGACAATGTTAATGGATCTAACCAAACAAAATGTTATTCAGACCCGACCATCAAGTAACGGTAGGCATCTCCACACCATTGAAGAAGTGATTTTTGAAGGCTGACATTGAGTCTTTTTGTTTTGAGTCATTTTTAACTCTATACATGTATCATTAGAGTTTCTAATGTTTTCAAATGGTTTCTTACAGAAGAGTTTAATTAGTTAGTGTCTTTTAGAAAGTGAGTATAACAGTATTCTCGTTATTTTTTGGAATTACACTTTCTTGAAAAATGCATAAGGCAACAGACAGAGTATAGCACCTACATGTATCACCAGCACTAAATGCCGGCTGCCTTATCCATTCAGCCAACCGACCTCCTCTATAAGCAGCCGGCATTTAGTGCTGGCGATATGTGTCATAACTTCACCCAAAATCAGTGGAAGAATTTCTGGCATTTTTCAAGAAAGTATAATTCCAAAAAAATAACGATGGAATATTCTTACAGAAGCATACACAGATATTATTGAAACAAAATGAAACTTCTTATCCACCTGGATTAGGGACTAGCTCATTATAAGTTTAAAAGATCTATTAGTACGCACTAAACTCCCTTGTCTGTCTTCTACCTAGAAACGAAATTAAAAAAATTTTCCCTTTCTTTTCCCGTTATCATATTTTGTTCAATTTTAGTTTACCTGACTGCTTGCCACAGCTGAAGATCCGTACAAATTTGTCAATAAATAACATTTAAAGTGCAAATTTTATGTATTTCAGAAGAAAAAAAATATTACTGGTTAAGGCCAAACTCCAGTTTGTCTTCAAACTAATGAGATGTCAACCAAAATAATGAAATAGACAGTATGGTTCACTTCACTAAATTGGGCCAATGTAACTTCTAAACATTGATTTTGATGTTGGCATCACTTTAAAGGTTCTAATTTATACTTCTTTTAAAAAATACTACAATATTTCAAAATTTTGTTTTAATTTGGAAATATTTAACACTTTGCCAGCTCATCCCATTTTAATCTTTTTTCAAATCAGACATGTAGGGCCTATATATACATATGCTCCTACATGTGTGTCCATTTTGAAAACAATCATTATACAAACCAACTTTATACTGACCTCATTTTATAATCATATTTGTCTATTTATAGCTGATGACCCAATTATGACAAGATACACAGGTACACATGTATTTTGACTGAAGTCATGAGCTTAATATGCATGCTCACAATCTATTTATTCAGGTTTAAGTTAACAGTTCAGATCTAAGTTAAAGTGACATGAGCTGTTAAAATTCACACTGTTTTCATAATCTCTGATCGTCACGATAGTAAGGGGCTTTGAAGGCCATCGAAAAACTAAATGATTGGCGTTGGAATGAGGGAAATCCATAAAGTCTATGGCCTATACAAACCGAAATAGTGTCCAAAAAGTAAACAAAATTTAAATAACCGGAACGTCAATTCATTTATTCTCAGCCAAAGTTAGCTCAAAACAATACTTTATCGTACATTTTCGGGACTAGAAGCACTAAAAAGCTTCTGAATTACAGTATATGTCTAAAGAAAAATAGCCAATAATTCAACATTCTGTTTTAACGTAAAAATATCAACAGTTTGGCAGCTCATGCCACTTTAAACTATTGAATTTAGTTTTTTGTGATGTCAATTGGATTACAATTTTTTTTATTCTTCGTCTAAAGGTTTTGAGATAAGTGTGACTCAATAAAAACGTAAAATCTCTAAGTGAAACTATATTTGCCCACTCTCTTATGTTTTTAACAGAATAACACTTACACTTGTATCACCAGTAATCACATATTCCCATCTCTAATGTACATCTCCTACTTAACCCTACCCCTTCTCACAGCCCATATTTATATAAAACAGAAAGATAAAGGCTTTTAACACTGACTAGATGATCAGTTCTCTTCCTATAGCTTTTAACTTTAAATGTCTACGTTTGCCTTTTATTTAATCATAGTTTTTTTTAACGAAATTGAGGCGTGTGTAAAACCTATATTGTTAGTGTGAACTGTCGGTAGTTTTGCTTAAACATCATACTTTGACAGATAAAGTACAAATGAACCCACGCCAAAAATACATATTTTTGATGTGGTAAAGTGAGACCTGTCCGACTCAGTATTTGTGACATTTGCTATAAACTGCCGAAAAAATCTACCAAGTAATTACATACCTGTATTTTGAAAAATGGAACTGAAAGGTATGTTTTTTATTTAGTATTATTTTATCCCTACGGACTTCCACCAATGGGTCGCGGGTTCGAATCCCACTCAGTCCAAAAAATTGGATAATTTTCTGACTGGGTTTTCACTCGAACGACCTATGTGGGATGGTTGCCAGTTACCAGCAAAAGGTCGTGGGTTTCCTCCAGGCATAGAGCCCGGTTTCTTCCCACAATAAAACTGGCAACGCCGCCATATAAGTGAAATAATAGTAAAACACCAAACAATCAATCAATCCCTACGGACAGAGTGAGAATGGACATTTATATTTTATATTGAACGAAACACTGTCAATAATTGTCACCTTCCGTAAATTCCGTAACTATATACATTTGAACTCATTGGGATAGAACAAGTCATCTGACTTAATACTCCCGCCAAATTTTATTTATGGTCTATTATTTTTTATGAAGCATAACTTGGTCATATTTTATTGAAACTTGTTTGAATCTTATTGAATTTGATTTGTAATATTTTTAGTTATTGTGTGAAATTTAGGCGCGCTCATTTAGAAAGAAATGAATTCCTAAGGAAAATGAACATCGTTGCCCTAAGATAGAAACATCTACGTCACTCAGTAAAGAACAGCTCTAGTAATTAGCGACGCCATTCTGAAAAAGCTGTTCTCTTTACAGATCTAAATCTGTTTTAGGTCAGCAGTTTCATTGCCGTCCTCTCGCCGCCGTATAAGTGAAAAAACCATGAGTGCGTTGTTGAACTCTAATCAATCAATCAATCATTGCCGTCCTCAACATGATAAATGTACATGAAAATCTCTAAAAGTACCGTGCTAGCTGTCGCAAATCCAATTTGGGTCAGCATTTTTTTTTGCCCTGGCCAATTTTTTTAATTACTACATGTAGGACTGAAGAATGATGTAGCCATTTTATGAGAGCTTTGTTTCAAATACAAATAAAATAATAATGTTTTATGTAGCCTTAGGCTGTTAAATATAAAATTACATTTTTTGCACTTTATTGTGAATATTAATCCAATTACATTCTTCAATAAAAGTACTTTATTTAATTACTAACGCTCATTAGCCCTTTTAACTGTGAATGAGCTAAATTCTGTCCTTGAAATTAATTGGAGCGTATTGATCTGTTTTTGATATGACATGGTTTAATGTATATTTCTGATTGAACTTTCACCTTTGGCCTACCTATGTGACAGACTGTACATAGTACCTACTGTATTTCTTCTAAATATTCAGCCACTCTAATGGCCTAAATTTTCTATTGAGTCAGACAAAATTGAAAATGGAGACGAGTTGTGTTTAAGGATAACCATTTTCACACACTGCTCGGCGGGTCATATTGCCTTAAATTCCCTCTAATGGGCAAATTTGTCTGGCCTTATTTAGCATATTTCTTTTCTAATGGTCAAATCCTTATGATGAAAAAAGTGGCTGAATCTTTAGAAGAAATACGTAAGCTAAGTTCTGTCCTTGAAATTAAATAAAGCATAACAAATATTGATCCGTTTTTGATATGACATGGTTTAATGTGTATTTCTGATTGAACTTTCACCTCTGACTGCCTATGCGGCAGACTGTACATACGACCTACTATTAAACTTGATATTACTGCATGGCCTATAAAATATAGGCTGCCTCCTTATATTATCTGATCTAACTTAAGGATGCTTCACAGGTGGGAGGACAGCTTGTATTAAACACAGCGTTGCATGAACTAGAAGAGACAGGTTGAAATGGTCTTTATTTTAGGATTTTTATATTTCATGGCGTACTGGGCTCCAATTTAAGGAAAACAAATAACTGATTATTTTAGCATATTTTGTTTAGATTTTTTGGAAAGATTTTGGGAAGCTCGTAAATTCAGCTTTATGGAAATATATATTGTAATTTGGATAACAAACGTAAAAAAGGAGTGTATACATTTTTTATATTTTTAGCATAATGTAACAATATGTATAGATTCAGGCTAGGGTAATTGTTTAAATCCTATTCCACATCTGCATTTGCAAAATGTTCCTTACAGAAATTTAAATGGCTTGATAAAATTTTAATCTAAAATTGAGATTTATTCAATGTGCATTGATTCAGAAAGAAGATAGGCGTATCCAGTTAGCTTTTTATCTAAATATGAAACATTTTTTCTCTCAAATTGTTGAAATTCTTTTTTACCTTAATCTTCAGAACTGATATTTGTGCCCTGGAAACGGGTTTAATTTTTTATCGAGTCTCCGAATCCGTTTGTTCAGATAACTGAAGCAGTTTCAATGTGGAGCCTTATCAAGTCTTTTACTGTAACTTAGTGGTGAAAACATTCAAACATTTGATCTTCAAATTTGATCTGAGAGGACAAATTGACACTTTATTGTGGAACTGTATCAAGTCTGTAATTTAGTGGTGAAAACATTTGAATATTTGATTTGTGATGAAAAATTGACACTTTATTGTGGAGCTGTGTCCAGTCTGTAATTTAGTGGTGAAAACATTCGAATATTTAATCCTGGCATGTTCTCACCTGTATATAGCCTAAACACAGGCCATAGGATTTTACGGGAACGATCAGTTCCGGTAGCCTGTTGTTACTGTTGTACTTAAACTACGGAAACGAAAATCTGTTACCCATCACTAAAGCCAGTTTATGGTACATGTGTATGATATGATATATAACGAAACTAAAATTGGTACCGGTTGGTTCCCAGCATTTAAAAATACGGAACCGATTGAAGGTTTATGACCGACACCAAAATTATATGACCTATAAACACCTGTGATTACCCACCTGGCACCCCAATGGAAACCCCAACAGAGGTACCCTATAAGGGTCTCCATGAGAGTTCACACCTGGTGAATGACGCTTCTGAAAAATGTAAGTTTTAACCCCCGATAACTGCATTAGGTTTTAGAAAACAGTTGTAAGAAGTGGGAAAGACTAATTGTAGAAAACAATGGTCTAACGAGCTGGGAGCTTCGGGCTTCACAATAACGATACATCCCTGGGCTAGGGAAAAACACGTAATATCGGTTGCATAAATGTTTATTACTAACAAGGGGGGATAGAATATATCCACCGAAATATGCAGATTCTTGTGCAGCAATTTACAAGATAAAAAAATATTTTTAATAATAATAATACATGTACCAATGAGAAAAAAATAAAAGTATTACCGTTATTATTATTTAAGAAATTCTCTTTAAAGGTGGGTTCCATACTAATGAGAAAAAATTAAGGCATCAACACATAGTTAGTTGTGAATAACACAAGCTTTCAACGCTTACACCGGTATAGGTGTTGAAAGCTTGTGTTATTCACAAAGTTAACTATGTGGTGATGCCTTAATTTTTTATCATTAGTATGGAACCCACGTTTAAAGAGAGTTTCAAACATTTCATTTTCTTAAATAATAATAATACCAGTAATACTTTTGTCTCAGACTTCGTCCATATACATGTTGTGCGAAGTACATTACTGAAATTAGATTAAATACAGACTCATTTTGATAATGATTTCGTTTAATATATAGAACATCTTGCCACCTAGAGGAAAGACGAGGTAGAATGCTCAAGTCAGACTTCATCATGTATCCTAGCCGATAAATCTGGGCTCTGCCGAATTTTTTTTTCTCTCCGTGTTTGTCATAAGGCGACAAGACACGTTGGCAGCCATATAATACCAGTCGCCGTAAGACCGATAATCTGGGCTACTTGTATGGATCGTTCTGAATGAATGTATAGTCTTCCTTATTACTATATCAAATGAGTGGATAATTGTTAGATATGTTAATATCGTCAGGTTTACTTTTAACAATTGGAGTGTTAGCTTCATGTGTTAGCTTCTCTAGCATATAGCCATGATTGACTTTGGAATGAGGAAAATCCATGCAGTCTGTGTGCTGTACAAGCCATACTAGTGTCCGAAAAGTAAACCAAATTTTAGTTTAGTTAAAAAAAACTACTACAACCTACGTTCTCGAGACTAGAATCAGTAAACACCTTTTGGATAAGTTCTGAGAAAAATAGCCGATAATTTCCATAATCTGTTTTAACAGTAACATATCAACATTTTGAAAGCTATTTCTACTTTGAAATGCTTTACCACATTATTTTACAAATACTTGCTCAGAAAGATCTATAGAAATTGCACCCAAAAAAAATTCACCTTACGTTTTTTTTTGTTGGTTTTTATCATTTTGAAAGCAGCTGTTGCCTTTCAAGAGCTGGAAAATATAACAAAAGTATTATTATCAGCAGATACACTGTAGAAATCCTGCAAAAAAAATTACAGGGTTATTTTTCTACTCCAGTATTTTATCGTATTATTTATTTTGCTTTGTTGACAACATTGTACCAGTATAACTACTGTATGAGAAACTCATGATTGGGTAAAGTAAATCCATTACAAACATTTATCCATTTTACACATTTTAAAAATGTTTGTATTGATTATACTCATCAAAAAGCTGGAACCTTCAAATAAGTCTACAAGAAGATTAGTGTGAACAAGAAGATGTGTTTGAACAAGACGATTAGTTTGATCAAGAAGATGTGTTTGAACAAGACGATTAGTTTGATCATGAAGATGTGTTTGAACAAGACGATTAGTTTGATCAAGAAGATGTGTTTGAACAAGACGATTAGTTTGATCAAGAAGATGTGTTTGAACAAGTCGATTAGTTTGATCAAGAAGATGTGTTTGAACAAGACGATTGGTGTGAACAAGAAGATGTGTTTGAACAAGACGATTAGTTTGATCAAGAAGATGTGTTTGAACAAGAAGATTAGTGTGAACAAGAAGATGTGTTTGAACAAGACGATTAGTTTGATCAAGAAGATGTGTTTGAACAAGACGATTAGTTTGATCAAGAAGATGTGTTTGAACAAGACGATTAGTTTGATCAAGAAGATGTGTTTGAACAAGACGATTAGTTTGATCAAGAAGATGTGTTTGAACAAGACGATTAGTTTGATCAAGAAGATGTGTTTGAACAAGACGATTAGTTTGATCAAGAAGATGTGTTTGAACAAGACGATTAGTTTGATCAAGAAGATGTGTTTGAACAAGACGATTAGTTTGATCAAGAAGATGTGTTTGAACAAGACAATTAGTTTGATCAAGAAGATGTGTTTGAACAAGACGATTGGTGTGAACAAGAAGATGTGTTTGAACAAGACAATTAGTTTGATCAAGAAGATGTGTTTGAACAAGACGATTAGTTTGATCAAGAAGATGTGTTTGAACAAGACGATTAGTTTGATCAAGAAGATGTGTTTGAACAAGACGATTAGTTTGATCAAGACAATTGGTGTGAACAAGAAGATGTGTTTGAGCAAGAAGATTGGTGTGAACAAGAAGATTAATGTGCACAAGAAGTTATCGTGAACAAGAAGATTGATGTATAAATAAAGGAATTTAATTTAATTTTTTTCTCATTTCAGATAATGGAGACAAGACATACAGTGATAGGTCTGTGGGATACGAGGATGCCATATCTGCCACAGGTAGGTGATTAGTCAGTTTGTATCACACCTGTCCTTGCATACCGTATTTCTTCTAAATATTCAGCCATTCTAATGGCCTAAATTTTCCATTGATTCAGACAAAAATGGAGACGTGGAGTTGTCTTTAAGGATAACCATTTTCACACACTGCTCAGCGGGTGATATTGCCTTAAATTCCCACTATTGGGCAAATTTGTCTGGCATCATTTAGCAGATTTCTTTTCTAATGATTGAATCCTTATGAGGAAAAAAGTGGCTGAATCTTTAAAAGAAATACGGTACCCTGTATCTTCACATATCATTTGTCTCCATGGTTATTTTAGACAAGAAGATTTTCCTTGTGCCCGTGTGTTTTAGTGTTCATAAATATATATTCATGAATATTTGTTGTGTTCAGTTGAATCATTCGTTGAATTTCCATACGATTAGCTATGTGTAACAAGGCTCTCAAGAATTCTAAATTTAATTTCTAAATTTCTGAATTTTTTAAAAAGGCTTGAAATCACTGAGCAAATTTCTGAATTTTTCAACACCAGAATAGAGAAAAAATAATGCTAGCATCATGAGTTTTCTGGCTTTGATTAAAGCAACATCAGATTTGATTTCAAAACATGTTCCACGATTTTCTGGAAAGGAACCAGATTCCGTCGGCCATTAAACGTGTTAAATTCAAATCTGGTGTTACTTTACTCCAAACCAGAAACATAATCTTTGATTGGTTGACTGATGTTTTACGCCGTACTCAAGATTATTTCATTTACATGTATATGGTGGCGTTGCCAGGTTTAGTGGGACTTTCGGCGCATACCTGGCAACTCTTCCACATACGGCGACCGAGTGAAAAATCCACTCAGACATAATTTACTATTAATTTCTTTGGTTTAAGTGGAATTCCAACCCGTACTCATCATTGAAATCTATCTTTTTGAGATTCTGTAACTACAATGTTACATGTCTTTCAATGGCATTTAGAAGTTGAAAGCTTGAAGAATTTCTCATGGATAACAACTTCTTGGTTTATTGGTTGACGACATTGACTTTGATAACGATGTAAGAACTACATCGAAACGTCGTCACCCGTTAAACCAAGAAGTTGTTATCCATAAGTAATTGTTCACCCTTAAAATGTTACATGACCTTATTAGTGAAGATATTGAGATCACATTTTGTATATTTACAAAGTGCTTTGCTATGTTCAGCACTTGGATCAAATGGAAAATGACCTCAGGCTGGAGCATTGTGGCTCTGCTTTAGCCATGTATGCTGACCCAGCAAGGAGGAACATTAAGTATGCCACATACATCAGCCTTCTTGACGCTGTATGATCTTTGGAGCCTAATGTCAAAAGTTAGATTGGTGGGTGAGATGGGTGGGGGGCGGTAGGTACTTTTGTCGCCATATAACCTTAGCGGTTGAGTACGACATTAAGCCCCTATCGATCGATCAATCAACCGATGGAAAATACGTCATCTTTTCATATTGTTTTCAGGTTATGGCTGGTTTCACATTCTCCTTCTGTTCCTCTGCGGTTGGGCCGTCTCATCCGATGCTATTGAAGTTCTCTCCGTCTCATTCCTGATCCCGTCAGCGCAATGTGACCTTCATTTGACCTCCACCGATAAAGGGAATCTCACATCAATTATTTTTGTTGGTCAGTTTCAGTTTTAAAAAAATTTATTTTTTATGAATGATACCATTTTTGTATGGTCAACAATGACATTGGACACTCGGAGAACTGTTCCTTCCCTCTCTTTCAGTTTTAAAAAAATTTACTTTTTGTGATTGATACCATTTTTTTGTATGGTCAACAAGGACACTGGGCACTCTGAGATCTGTTCCTTTCCTCCCTTTCAGTTTTAGAAAATTTATTGTTTGTGATTGATACAATTTTTTTGTACATGTATGTTTGGTCAACAAGGACACCAGGGTTTAAAACTAGACACTCTGAGGTATGTTCCTTCCCTCCCTTTCAGTTTTAGAAAAAATACTTTTTGTGAACGATACCATTTTTTGTACATGTTTGATCAACAAGGACACCAGGGTTTAAAACTAGACACTCTGAGGTCTGTTCCTTCCCTCCCTTTCAGTTTTAGAAAATTTATTGTTTGTGATTGATACAATTTTTTTGTACATGTATGTTTGGTCAACAAGGAAACCAGGGTTAAAACTAGACACTCTGAGGTCTGTTCCTTCCCTCCCTTTCAGTTTTAGAAAAAATGACTTTTTGTGATTGATACCATTTTTTTGTATGGTCAACAAGGACACCAGGGTTAAAAACGGGACACTCTGAGCCTGAGATCTGTTCCTTTCCTACCTTGGGCTCAGGTTATGTTATGTTTTCCAGTCTACTGGGGAGAAAGAGCTACAACAAATTTCGAATTTCGAGCTATTTTTCTCAATAAGGACAATTTGAAAGCTTTTCTGTGATACTAGTCTGGGGATATAATTTATCTATTTACCTCATTAAGGGTTCAAATCCCACTCAGTTCAAAAAACAAAAATTGGAAATTTTCTGACTGGGTTTTCACTCTAACGACCTATGTGGGATTGTTGCCAGTTACCACTGGAAGGTCGTGGGTTTCCTCCGGGCATAGAGCCCAGTTTCCTCCCACAATAAAACTGGCAATGCGGCCATAAAACACCAAACAATCAATGAATCCTCATTAAGGACAATTCCTAAGCTTTTCAGTGCTACTAGTCTAAAGAACATTGTTTAATAAATGAATTAGAGCGTTCATTAAATTTTGTTTACTATTCAGACATTTATTGGTTCATATAGTTAGCAGATTGCATGGATTGCTTTCCATGATGAAACCGTATTATTGTCGTGACAAGCAGAATTTATGAATTCGTGTGAATTCTAGCAGCTCATGCCACCAAAGAGAGTAGATTGACAAGAGTGGTCACTTCATCCGCGCCATGTTGAGTTTGAAAAATTTCAATTTAATTAAATTTTATTGTAATTGGCACTTGAACAAAGCAGAGTACAAACAACAAAAAGTGTAACAATCATAACTTGGAAACATTTACAATGGTAATTAAAGTACCCCCTGACACGGACACGATTCGATTATTAGGAACCTCCTTTCTATAGGGGGCGCTTTACAGTCGAATCGTGTACAGTCGGAACACCCTTCCGCTAGGGGGCCAAAAGAACATGCCGGCAATGCTGATTGGACAAAGTGACCACTCTTCTCAATCTACTCTCTTTGATGCCACTTTATGTATGCCAAATATATTAGCTCTCCTGCTTTCTGTGAAACCAGCTCGGAGGTGTGAGAGGATTGTCTTTTTAGTTGGTTAGTACTTTTTGAGTGGAATGTTAAACCCCAATTAATCTTCCCATCATTCTACAGTAAATTTGCAGGCTATAGACCTATAGATAAGAATGGATGTTTGTCTGTCACCGTATATCAGGAAATTTCGGAGGTAACTTTCAAGCCCTTTGACAAACTACATTTAGTTCAGAACATTTATTGTCATTGTTTTCTTATTCAGATAATGGACCCTCTCGGCTTAAGGATTGACACTTGCGCAGAAGCCTCACTGTATGGGCAAAATTATACTTTTTTCGGAATCGTCTTTATTTAGTCTATGACGCAATGCAAAAGAGGCGTGTCACAGCGACTGCCACAGAGAAATGACGTCAATACCATACAATTCGGACGTCATGAAAACGTCATTCTAAGCCAAAAGGGTCTATTGAATTGCCGGTTGATTTTTCTATAACTTCTGCGTTTCTTCCAGGTATGATAGTAGGAGGGTACTTCTGGGGCTCATTGGCAGATAAAGCGGGCAGACGGACTGTCTTACTGGGCTCTCTCACCGTCAACGGATTAGGGGGTCTCCTCTCCAGTGCTGCTCAGTCGTTTTCATTGTTTATGTTCTTACGTTTCATCAGTGGAGTCGGGTACGTTTAATTATTGACCAATCAATTAACTTATATTCTGTGTTAAGTAAATCCATTGTTTACGGTAAGAATTCCGCTAATTCAAGGACAAGCAATGTGAAGATAACAAATTATTAGACTGCTTTCTGCCATGTTTGGTCTTAAACAACAACAATAGTGATTGCAACAATAGGATTATCGGTCGCTCCATGCAGGAGGTCTCAAACTTTAAGAATGCTTTTTGTAATGTTTTGAGTACTTGAATTAGCGGAATTCTTACCTTAGTAGGGGGGAGAGAGTAGCAGGGATTTACATAATATATTAAATTGTCAATCATACAATGTCCTCCAAGTAAATAAATACAGTTGTTGTTTCTTCTCTTTTCACTCATCAATCAGCAACTTTTTGGCATAGATTGTTTTACGTTTTTCTCCACATCTAATGGATTTATAAACCGCTACGGTTAATATCTCATGTTTTATATACAACTTGTTTGAGAACAAAGTTTGCAACACAGATCAAAAAGGAAATCTAGTTTTAGGCGTTATCCAAAATACATAGAGGATCTCACATGAGTGGTCATTTGATATGAAATTTTTGAAACGAGTTGAGTAAGTTTTGAATACGTTGCGAGCTTCAGCGAGCAACATGTTTAAAACTTAATCACCAAGTCCGTAAATTTTTCAATTTTTTTTGGGACTGAGTTAGATTTGATCCCGGGACCCATTGGTGGAAGGCTGTTCGGATTAAGCATCCAACGTTCTACCTACTGAACCATGGAGGCCCTCAAACACAACTAGAAACTTGTCTCCATGGTTATTTTAGACTAGAAGACTTTCCCCGTGCCCGTATGTTTTAGTGCTCATAAATATTAATATAATTTGAATTGTATTACCAGGAAATATGATTTAAAGCCTCCCACATGTTGATTTTAATCCACTGTTTTTTATTGTCTGTTTACAGTGTGGGAGGAAGCATTCCTGTGATATTTTCTTATTTTACTGAATTTCAACCTAAAGATAAACGGGGCATGATGATCTCAATTCTGGCCACTTTCTGGATGTTTGGAAATATTATAGCTGCAGGTTGGTTAGTTACACGAAATTGCCATGGATACCAAAATATCAATATGATTTTTCATTATTATACATATATAGACATAGACAATTTTTACAACAATTTATGATGGGGTATAAAGGTCTAAATGATATACCTCTTTTTAACACAATTAGAAACTTGTCTCCGTGGTTATTTTAGACAAGGAGATTTTCCCTGTGCCCGTGTGTTTTAGCGCTCAGAAATACATATAGACAATTCTTAGGGGGAAAATGCTAGTCAGAAGCCTTTTTCTAAAGCTGCCTTTCATAGATGGTTTGTGGGTTAGAAAGTAATCATCCTCGGATACCCAGGGTTAAATTCTCAACAAGCTCATCTTTTACCCCTGGGCCAACTGCGATTCAAAGCCTCATTTTCTGGGAATGCCCATTTACTGTCGGACCAATTAAAAAAATTCTCTTCTAAACGCTGGAACTCTTCAGTTTTTGAGACACGTTTATCGAATTAAAGTGTAAACCGAAAAGTCGTCCATCTTTGTTTTGATGACTGCCTGGATGCTTACGTAACGCCGATTCTGATTGGTGAAATTTCTGCTACAGTTTTGTGGCGGATGCAATCAAAGTCTACATGCATATTAAATTAGAAACGATCGATTTGGTTCCACTTGTCCCACGGGTAAAGTGAGCGTGAGTGTAAGTTTTAATCGTGGGTTCTGAAGATGGGAAGTAAAATCTTGGGTGTCACCTAAATCAATGAATTATCAATCCATTGAATGTTATTTACCATCAACCACAAAATTGTTGATCTAAAAAACTGACTGATAAATCAACACATAAAACAATCAATCAAAAATTCACAAAAGGCAATCAATAGATTATAGAATATTGGTAAATTTTGAAGTAGTTTGAACTACATTTATACAATTTATATATATGTTACACTTGACGAAGACACTGGTATAGTGTAACGAAATAGGTGTCAAAAGCTTGTGTTATTCACAACTAACTACGTGGTGATGCCTTAATTTGTTCTCATTAGTAAGGAAGCCACGTTTAAAGGGAGTTTCAAACATTTCTAAAAATTCGAAAATTTTCTGACTGGGTTTTCACCCAGTTACCACCGGAAGGTCGTGGGTTTTCTCCGGGCACTGAGCCCGGTTTCCTCCCACAATAAAGTTAAACTGGCAACACCGCCATATATTTAGTGAAATAATCTTGAGCGCGGCGTAAAACATCAAACAATCAATCAATCAATCATTTATACATATATTGATTATACATTTTAATGTGCTTTTTTATTTGCAGGTCTAGCCTGGGTGGTAATTCCAAGTGGTATAGGTTATATTTCCCCGTCATTTTCCTACGATAGTTGGCGTGTTTTTGTAGCATTGTGTACCATCCCCAGCCTTACATCTGCCGCCTTATTTATCCTTATGCCAGAAAGCCCCAAATATCTTTTAGAGGTACGAGTATTGAAAAATTTTCATCAGATATTGTCAAGTATTTAAATATTTAAATTTTTTTTAAAATGTCATTTAAAGTGGCATTAGCTGCCAAAATGTTGATATTTTGCCGTTAAAACAGAATGTTGAAATCTCTGGCTATTTTTCTCAAGACATAAAATTCAGGAGCTTTTTAGTTTTTCTAGTCTCGCGAATGAACGATAAAGTATTGTTTTGAACTAACTTGGGCTAAGAATGAATAAATGGTCGTCCCGGTTAT
Source organism: Lepidochitona cinerea (assembly GCA_963971465.1). Classification (NCBI taxonomy): domain Eukaryota; kingdom Metazoa; phylum Mollusca; class Polyplacophora; order Chitonida; family Tonicellidae; genus Lepidochitona; species Lepidochitona cinerea. Next base: position 3,779,571 of record OZ020559.1, read on the forward strand.
TTAGATTTTGTTTACTTTTCGGTTATTATAGGCCGTAGACTTTATGGATTTCCCTCATTCCAACGCCAATCATTTAGTTTTTCGATGGCTTTCGAAGCCTCTTACTGTGGTGATAATCAGAAATTATGAACAAAAAGTGTGAATTTTGGCAGCTCATGCCACTTTAAATATGTACACTTTTTTAAAAATGTCATTTAAACCTCGTTCATTGATACTTCTTTACATTATTTCAATTCTCCGTTTTTTACAGATGGGACTGGAACAACAAGCTTTAGCTGTTTTGAAAAAAGTTCATAAAATGAATAATTCAAGGAATCAAAGTAAATTTGAGGTCAGTTTGCTTGTGAAGTTTTGTTTTTCTTCTGTCAGATAATGATCTTGTGAAATCCCTTTGATCTGCAATCCACCATTATGTGACTTTTTCTCATGGCCAATAATCGGGGCCTCCGTGGCTCAGTAGGTAGAGCGTTGGACGCTCAATCCGAACAGCCTTCCACCAATGGGTCGCAGGTTCGAATCCCACTCAGTCCAAAAATTTTAAAATTTTCTGACTGGGTTTTCACTCGAACGACCTATGTGGGATGGTTGCCAGTTACCAACGGAAGGTCATGGGTTTGCTCCGGGCATAGAGCCCGGTTTCCTCCCACAATAAAACTGGCAATACCGCTGTATAAGTGAAATTATCTTGAGCGCGGCGTAAAACACCAAACAATCAATCAATCACAAGTACCCAGTAATTCTTACAACTTTCATTGGTCATTTAGTCTGAGAGAGATTCAAACTCACGGCTCATTGATGGAAGGCCCGAGCCACTGCTGGACGAATCCTTTGGATTTTTGTTTTCATTTGCTGTTTACAGGTTAAATGACAAATTTAAGTCAATGTCTCCTATTTGGTTATCAATTTGTTTAAAAACATGCATTGTTTTGACTTGAGAACGTAGCCAAAAGCAAAATGAGATTTCAGGCTTGAAACCTACACAATTCAAGGCATTCTCTTTCTCTCTACAGACTATATACGGAAATTAATTAGCTTTAGTGGCGTGACGTCACAGTTGAGATTGATGATATAAACATTACTATTGTTGTGACGTCATACACAAACGACGTAAAGCCAGGGACTCTTCATGGTTGGTTGAAATGATGCGGAAAACGTTCAAATGTCAACTATGACGTCAAATACGAAGACATTTCTGATAGGTGACGGAAGATATGCATATTTTCAATCACTGTTTCTTTGACACCCTGGGACCTTAATGAAAGCTCGTTTTGTTTCAATATTATTTTTTTAGATACATATTTACTCAAGAAAGAACTTGGCATGGCACGTTCGTTAACACACTTATTTATATTCTTGCCATAGCTTAAGATGCGTGGGCGTTGTCAGTATGATGCAAAGTGTTCCAGAAAATTCTACTGACTAAGGCCAAGCTCCTGTCAGTCTTCAACCTAATGAAATATCATAGGTTTACTTTATTACAACATTTTATGATGGGGTATAAAGGTCTAAATGATATACCTCTTTTTAACACAATTAGAAACTTGTCTCCGTGGTTAATTTAGACAAGAAGATTTTCCCTGTGCCCGTGTGTTTTAGTGTTCATAAATATTTTTATTATCCCTCAGAGTAGTTTCTCTGCAATCTGATTGGTCAATTGCCATCCGATGAATATTCGTATTAGGTGTCCTACACACCCGATACGGTAAAACCTCGTTTTCACACACACCCGATACGGCGTCGCGCAAACGCTATTTTGAATGTTTGAACGTTGTTTTGTAACGTTGTTTTATGACGTCAAAGGGCGTGCTCGCATCACTCACCTTTTTCAACTATATCGGGCAAACGTTATGTCGACGTTTATTTGGCGACGTCGTTTGACGTCATAGCGCGTGCTCGTATTAGGTTACCATTTGCAACTATTTTGTGTGTGCGATTGAATTAACAAGCAGTATTTTGGCTGATTCTACGCAAAATTAAAGCTCTTCCTAACGGCTCGACCGTTATCAATTCCCACGCTGACCATGTAAATACTTCTTATCCCCCCTCCACCAACCATGATAACTAATAATATATCTCACATGGATTTTGATTCTAGTATACATCTGTGATATTGGGAGGTGATGAAAACGAGATGGTCAAAAGGGAGATAATGTATGAAGCCAGACAGAGATTGGGCTGTTTTCACAGGTATCTACTGGGCACCAAACAGGTAAGATGTTATCAGTAACTAACATTTACATTTTACTGTAGGGATTTGATAAAATAACCAAATTGTTTGAAGGTTTATTTCTTATTCTTATCAAACATTGAACAAAAATTATGCATATATTTCACCACTATCTTATGGGCAAAAGTGACTTCTTTTAAATTAGCTTGAATAGCCAAATTTTTGCATTTTTTTTATAACTACCTACATGTATCGTCAATCGAAAAAGTAAATGATTGACGTTGAAAGTAAATTTCTCTGTCGTCCATTTAGCACTTTTGGGGGTGAATTTTGTTTAAGTTTTTTTTTTCAATTTTGTTAGTTAACGCCTGTATATATTTATGTTTGTGTTGAATTTCTTTTGCAAAACTCTATACAATTCTCTTAAACTGACTTATTTTTCTTCCTCAGATGCTGAAGCAAACTCGACTATTATTTAAAAAACCTATGATGGGAAGAACCATTGTTATTTTGATTATCAACTTTACTTTATCGTTTGGGTAAGAATATATTCAAACCAAACGGTTGATTATCTCAAGTGAAAGGAATTTATTTCAAAGATTTTGGACTTCTTGGCTGACAACCCATCCTCAACTATTTTATCTCATCTCAAATTCAAATAAACTACTGCTAGTTGAAAAAAAAATTTCAAAGAAATAATGTATACATTCTGAGAGCTGTACTCATTCAAAGAAAACTAAAGGTCGTGGGTTTCCTCCGGGCATAGAGCCCGGTTTCATCCCACAAAAAAACTTGGCAACACCATATAAGTGAAATAATCTTGAGCGGGGCGTAAAACACCAAACAATCAATCAATCAAAGAAAACTAACGATCACGTTGTCATTGTATTTAACTTAAGGATCTTTTTATGCAAAATTTGGTTTTCTTTTCATATTTGGGTAAAGATATGGTAGAAGAATAGCTGAGAAATCCGGGCTCGCTTGAATTTTTTTCTTCTGTATTCACCTAGCTCCTGTCAGCGGTCAACCTAATGAAATATCATAGGTTTACTTTATTATAACAAATTATGATGGGGTCTAAATGATATACCTCTTTTTAACACAATTAGAAACTTGTCTTAGTGGTTATTTTAGACAAGAAGATTTTCCCTGTGCCCGTGTGTTTTAGTGTTCATGAATATCAAACTGATTTGAAATTATCTCCCCCTTTATTTCCAGTTACTACGGACTCTGGATGTGGTTTCCAGAGATTTTCTCGAAGATCGAGAAAAATGGCGGATCACCGTGTGAAGTACTACATACAAACTCGTCCTCGTCACACCTGGCACCCAATGCCACTTGCCAGCGACCAGATAACTGGGTGTACCTCTCGGGTTTCCTGACAGCCTCATCCAATCTACCCGGCAATTTATTAACGATATTTCTCATGGATAAACTTGGAAGAAAGTTTCTATTGGGTTAGAATTTTGTTTGTTTTTCTGTCATTGACGATTTATACATGTATTTGTTAGATTGTCAAAATTGATTGTTTTGATTTTTTAGCTCAATATTTCAGGCCTAATTTTGTTTATACTTAGCAATTATTTCTTAATGAAAAAAGCATATGGATGGAAGGATTAGAACCTGTTTGGCTGGAGTATTTGCACCCAAAAGGCCAAAAAGCAAAAGGGGACCTTGGGGTCTCAGGCAATAAAGGGATACATTGGAGCTTCTTAACAAGAGTCTTAAATCAATGGGACTCTGGGCTGAGTTGTTCAAAAGTGTATTAGGCTTAATACCCATATAAATGACGTCACTTAAAGGCACACTTGCCGCGAAAATCAGGAATATTGTTTACATTAAAAAAGAAAGACCGTTTTCTGTATTTTTCCCAGACAATATAAGTTAGGAACTTTCTATTTTTGCCAAAATTTAAAAGTTTGGACGTCACTTTGTATTTTTAATTTGAATTTGAAAATTTGAATTGTAAGGTACCCCGAACGTAAACAAACCAAACTGCTCGCTGGGGCGCATTTTATGTTTCAGTCGAGTGAGTGAACTAACGGCACAGTGTAATTTTACGTAGGCCTATTTATCTGAGAAATACAGACTGACGATCGGTTAACAGCGACTGGAAAAGCCTGCTGATAATTGTTTGAGTGTAAACCACAGATAAAAAGGCCTGAAATGAGGGTAATCCAACACGAAAGTTGACCGACACTGATCGTTGTTGTTGTAATCAGGCTTCGATTCTTCGTTTGGTTTTCACCACATTTCTACATTCTAAAGCTAACTACCGGTAGACATGTTTTATGTGTCCTATGTTTAAGTTTAGTGGTATTAGTCGTACTAAGCTCATGTAAATTGGTTTTCTTAGCCAATTTAAACAGGCTACGGCGGCAACTGGGCCTTTAACAAAGAAATTCAATTGTGACGTTACAAACTTATACGGTATCAAGTGTAATACACTTCTGAACAACCGGCCCTTGGTTCAAATCCCACTCAGTACACAAAATAGAAAAATATCTAAATTTAATTTCCAAATATTAGTGGTTTGACTGTTCATTTTATCTCTTAAAAGCTTCGTTTGTGCATTATGAGTACGTAGGGTGTTTCATACTTGATGGTCAAGCGCTATCCCATATTCTGATGTTTGATTTGTAAATGAACTTTTCTTTGTTCCAGCTTCCAGTATGGTGGTTTCAGGCGGCTGTGTTTTCCTGATATTGTTTGTTCGTAACAAAGTTGAGAATTTAGTTGTGGCGTGCGTGTACGGAGCTGTTAGTACCATTGGGTGGAATGCTCTCGATGTCCTGGGGGCGGAACTTTTCCCAACAGCTGTCAGGTCTCGACTATTTCCATATATTGTCTTATTTCTATGAAGGGACCTCCGTGGTTCAGTGTTGTATGATCTATTCGAACAGCCTCCCATCAATGTGTTGCGGGTTCGAATCCCACTCAGTCCAAAAAAAAAAATTGGAAAATTTTCTGACTGGGTTTTCACTCTAACGACCTATGTGGAATGGTATCTTTACATGTTATTTTTATAATGAGGTAAAATCCAAAGAAATATTTTAATCTTATAGCCTGTCAACAGTTTTCTGTACAATTCCTCATTCATTACACTAGACCCGTCCCAGAAATCTTGCGAGAGTGGAGAAATGCTTCGTCCTTTCAATAGAAGCACAGCAAGGGGAGTAACTTTTCCTTGATGGAAATATAACATATGATATTGATCGGTCGCAAGTTCAAATTACACTCAGTCTATCAAAAAATTGAGTGGTTTTCACTCTTAATCCACCCTATGTGGAAGAGTTTCAGGTACTCGTGGAAAAGCCTGGTTTCCCCCACCACTAAACCTGGCAAAGCTGCCATAGAAATCAAAAATCTTCAATGCAGATTAAAATACCAATCATTTCTGTATGAAGTGTGTTTGTCTATGCCTAGCTCAAGGGAGGTAACTCTGAACAAAACCACACTTGAGTGTTCTAGTTAAATGCATTAGCAAAGTAACTATCATGTCATTTATTTTAAAATTGTTTCTTTCTATGTATATATGACATGAGAATATTTGTATATTATCAGTTTTCAATTATTCTGGTGAAAATCAATCAATCAATCAACTCCGATTAAATTCAACAAACGCATATTGACAATCTCAATATTTCGTTCTAGTTCTAGTTTATCGCTGTTTTATACAACAGGAGAGTTAACCAAACACTGATGGCTTTATCAAGGGACTGTGTATTTATTATGAACTCAATATTTTGGTTAATTAAACCAATATCGTTTGTTTGTAAGCGACTTAAATATGAAGCTGTAAGCATTTGGATTTTAAGGGTAAAAATAAATAAAATTCTAATTTAGTAAAAATCTTTTTCACATTTGATTTTCAGTCGTTTTTGTGCTCTACGTGAGTTAACTCTTTACCCCATAATGGTGCTATATGACGCCGTGACATAATTCATATATGACCTGATTTGACTTTTTTAATGACAATTTTTTTTTGATTAAGGTAATCTATAGAAGAATGTAAATGAATATATTGTTCACATTGTTTTTGCTTTTCTGAAATAAATATTTAGAACACAATAAGGTTGACCTGGTTAACTGTCTATGAATTAGAGCACGGTGTCATATAGCGTCATTATGGGGTAATGGATAAAACACTGCATGGGCAAAGAGTTAAACTGATTTTTATCCCTATTTTCAGGTCGACAGCGTTTGGTTTACAGTCAGTGTTTGGACGAACAGGAGCCATATTAGGGAATGAAGTCTTCGGCTTACTGACGGAGGTCCACTGTGCCATTCCCATGATACTTGTTGCATCGTTTTTAGTCATGGGCGGGCTCACAGCAATAAAACTGCCATCAACAACGAAAGTTGATATACATTAGCTGTAATAAGAACCATATTCTGTGATTTTCCTTTGTAAATATTGTTTATAAAAAATGGTTATTGTTTGTTGATTTTATGAACATTTATGTTCAGGGGCCGGTTGCACAAAGTCTGACTTATCTCATCATCGAAACCCACTGTTAAAACTTCCGCTTACGCTCACATTAAGAGGTGAGCTTGTCGAGAATTTAACCCTGGGTATCCGAGGATGGACTTATCTAGGCAACGTCACAATCAAATTCCTTTGTGACGCGATGTATGTAAGCCTGATTTAGCTCATCGTCGGAACCCAGGATTAAAACTTACGCTCACGTTTGTTAAGAATTTAACCCTGGGTATCCGAGAATGGATTTAGCTTAATACAGCTTGTGCAACCGACCCCTGCAACCAAAGTATATTTGTATCTGTTAAATTATGTTGTTAAGTTTTTAATGCCCGTTATTATGATGAATGACAGGTTCAAATCCCACTCAGTACAAAGGGAAGAAATACTAGTACATGTACTTTCTGGGTTTGCAAAGACTTGCTCCATCACTAAGCTCTGCTGTACAAGTGAATTAATCTTCAGTGCATTGTCAAACATAAATCAATCAATCAACAAAAGGTGATTTGCCGATTTCTTTCAAACGACGTAATTTCACAACGTCACAATTACGTCCCTAAATGTACTTCACCGGACAAAGCATCCGTCTGTTTTTAACTCAAGATTTTTACAACATAATTGAGGAAAGAAACCCAATATTTTGATAGTTTGCTGAAATAATCAGGTAATACGAAAAAATCTTGCGTGAAACGGGAGCTTAAATGAATATAGCTGAATTCAGAAGCTGGGCTTGTCCGGTCTCAGATTGGTGCCACAACGTCATGAAAAATTGGCAAATTGTCTATTGCATCAACAGGAAATTTTGTACAGAAATCGCGGGTATATGTACAGGTGTTTAATTCATAATCAGAATTTTTTTTTTACTTTTTAATATTTTTTTAAAATAAATATTTGTACATTTTTAAGCGGAAATCATTTATTAGGAATAAATGTTGCGAGAATTCAATCATGAATGAGAGAAATAAAAAAATCTAACAATTCATCATTGAAGAAAACAATGACAAGCCTACCATCCACGTACAACAGGCTTGAATCTGATTTCTATGGTGGAAAATTGTCTGTTATTGCCCTGGCGGCTCAGTCGGCAGGGTGATAGTTTCTCAATCAGACACAGGTCACTGTGGCTCAGTCAGCAGAGTGATAGTCTCTCAAACTGACAGAGGCCTCTGTGGCTCAGTCGGCAGGGTGATAGTCCCTCAGTCCGACACAGGCCTCTGTGGCTCAGTCAGCAGAGTGATAGTCTCTCAAACTGACAGAGGCCTCTGTGGCTCAGTCGGCAGGGTGATAGTCCCTCAGTCCGACACAGGCCTCTGTGGCTCAGTCAGCAGAGTGATAGTCTCTCAAACTGACAGAGGCCTCTGTGGCTCAGTCGGCAGGGTGATAGTCCCTCAGTCCGACACAGGCCTCTGTGGCTCAGTCAGCAGAGTGATACTCTCTCAGACCGACACAGGCCTCTGTGGCTCAGTCGGTTGAGTGATAGTCTCTCAGACCGACACAGGCCTCTGTGGCTCAGTCGGTTGAGTGATAGTCTCTCAGACCGACACAGGCCTCTGTGGCTCAGTCGGTTGAGTGATAGTCCCTCAGACTGACACAGGCCTCAGATCAATTGGTCGCATCCACTCTATCCATGAAAAAATTGATAATATAATTATATAATAGCTTTACATATATGTTTGAGAGAAAAGGGTCCAAGCTGGAGTTAAATGTTATACATTCAATCACTTAATCAAATACAGGCACAGAAAAACATGTCAAAGAGCAAAGAACCTTTTTTTCATATGTTCATATACTACAGCGGTTGTTCTATGTTCCTGAAAATTCTACTGACTAATGCTAAGCTCATGTCAGTTGTCAACCTAATGAAATATTATGTGTTCAGTTTATTACAACAACTTATGGGGTCTAATATTAGAGGTCTAATTTAAAGGTCTAAGTGTATCTTTTTTTTTACATCTAATTGTGTTAATTAGAAGCTTGTCTCCATGGTTACTTTAGACAAGAAGATGTTCCGTGTGTTTTAGTGTTCATAAATATGCCTACTACAGTGGTTGTATATGTAATATAAATTGTTCATAAACTGAAATCTATATAGTTTGTCTTTTTAGACCACCATGATCTCATGGTGGTCTTATCAAATCGCTTTTTGTCCGTGGTCCGTCGTCCGTCGTCCGTCGTCCGTCGTCCGTCGTCTGTCGTCCGTCGTCCGTCGTCCGTCTTCCGTCGTCCGGTGTCTGTAAACTTTTCTTGTGATCGCGATTCCAAGAGAACTACTGGTCGGATTTTCATCAAATTTTACAGACATGTTCCCCTTATGGTCTAGTTGTGCAACATCTATTTTGTTTGCTCATTTGCATATTGAAATGGCTGCTGGCGGCCATTTTGTGATTTTTACCTACATAGTTTGTGATCGCGGAATCTAGAAAACCACCAGGCCGATCTTGATGAAATGTTTTTGTAATGGTTCCCCATATAGTCTAGTTGTGCAACATCTATTTTTCTGAGCTCATTTGCATATTAAAATGGCCGCTAGGCGACCATTTTGTTTTTCTATTTTTTATCTCTTTTCTCTCTTGTGACCGCGATTCCAAGAGAAGTCCTACTCAGATCTTCTTTAAATTTCACACGCATGTTCCTCCTATGGTCTAGTTGTGCAACATTTATTTCTTTTGCTCATTTGCATATCAAAATGGTCGCTGGGCGACCATTTTCTTTTTCTACTTTTTATCACTTTTCTCCTAAAGTAATGAGAGGATCTTCGTAAAACTTTGTACGCAGGTTAACCCTATGGCCTTGTTGCGTACTATGTACTTTTTTGCTCATTTGCATATTAAAATGGCCGCTGGGCGACCATTTTGTTTTTCTTCTTTTTGTCACTTTTCTCCTAAAGTAAAGAAAGGCTAGGATTTTCGTAAACTAATTTACGCATGTTAGCCCTATGGTCTCGTTGCGCACTATGCACTTATTTGCTCATTTGCATATTCAAAATGGCGGCCACTGGCCATTATTTTTTTATCACTGTTCTAAAGTAATGAAAGGATGTTCGTAAAATGTTATACGCAGGTTAACCCTTTGGTCTTGTTATGCACTCGCTGCTCATTTGCATATTCAAAATGGCGGCCGGTAGCCTTTTCTGTGATTTCTATCTACATAGTTTGTGATCGTGGACTCAACAAAACTACCAGGCGGATCTTGATGAATTTTTTTTTGTGTTGCTTCCTCATATGGTCAAGTTATGCAACATGTATTTTTTTCGTCGTTGATGTTTTCATTTAACACATTCGGTACCGCTGTCGCCATTTGGCGTTAGAGTGCTAGCCTGCTTCATTACCGAAGACATCGTATGGCGACAGCAGAAAAGTCGGCTAAAACCCCACTGACGCCGTATGCTTATTTTTTCTTACAACTTCAACTGATTTTGAAAATGCACAAATAAAATCACATGTTGCATCTGTTGGTTGCTTTGTGTTTTGTTTTGTCAATCTTCGAATACGGTTAAAGAGGTTTAATTTACTTTAACGGACGCGCAATTCACTGATAACTTCCAACTTGTCTAGGTGAGAACGGACACTTCAAGCATACGTATATAACAAGAAAATGTTAAATTTGACAATAAAAGCTTGTGGAATTCCTTATATTTACAGCTTCAGATCTTAATATATATTTTCCTTGTCTCCAATATACTGACAGTGAGTGAGATATTTAAATATCTATGATTAAAAAGTGCTAAAATCGGGTGGTGAAATTAGTTCGCTAGTGCGAGTTCCCGCTGTCAATCACAGGGCCCCTACCAGGCATTTTAAAGCATGACCCAGTTAAAGACAAATAAGCTATTTTTGGCACTGAGGACGTTATTTTGGAATTTCCTAGTCCGGAGTAGTGGAAAAAAGGCATTTATCGGAGCTTTGTTAAACCTCAGAGTGAAATTGCAATCCTCGGGTCATTTTAAAATGTATCAAAATCGACTCCTTTCAGATTTCCAAGGGCGACTATAAGAAACAGTTTATCTATGCATGTTGCCGGCCGCCACGGCTTGTTCGAAGTCGGTAAAATGGCCTTCTCGAATTTGGATTTTAAACGCCTAAATTCTTTCCAAAAATGTAACAATAATAAATATTTTTAAAGGAGAGTGTTCCCTAAGACACTTAAGAAGATCCATATTGTATTTTTCGGAGTTTGAAAGGAAGGAATATTTCAAAATGAAATGAAATACACGGCAACGTAAAATCACTATTTTGCCGATCGAATTTGCAACAGCAACTGACTTCGCAATGTTAATGCTATTTACCAATAAAGTAACTGAAATGTTTTTATTCAATCATATATTTATATCAAATCGTGCATGAAGATTTTTCATAAGAGTTCACTAATTTATGAACGAATCGTGACATTTTTGGCCATTAATTTTTAAACTGACTTTCGTCATGTGTAAATTTTTACTCATCAGACGAGTGATACGTCGCCCATTCTTCACTTTTTACGGGCTATTTTTGACAGATATACATTATCTTTTGATTTGTATACAAACACTAAATGCGTCTTAGTAACATGTGTACAATCGTTTTGGATTTTGTAAATTTTAATTGTGTACAGGACTCAAACAAGCGATATCACTGACAGGCCTGTGTGCAAGTACATATAGCTTCGGTAACTAGCGTTAATGTGCGGCCTCCTTGGTGAAAGTTGGTTTTGGGTTTTCAGATAACAGCCACTATCTACCGAAGAAACTTTGTTCTTGTCCAGCCAGCCACCAACTGAAGAAATAAATTTCACATATCAAATTTGCGATCCGTTTATAAGCAGCCTCACTTTCTGATAGTGTTCTATGGTGGGCTAAGATCAGTTCACTGATCTCTTGTTTCTTTATAAAACTGTTGTGATTTTACAAAACGAAGATCGTCAAAATATTCGACTTTTTACCCGTGGGTATACAGATAGATATTGTATGCCTAGTAGATATTTTATTGTTATTAATACAAATATTCATGTCAAGGATGATTTAATTTATTAATTAATTAATTAATTTAAGTCCGCATGTTCTTTTCAACGAACTTCCCAATTTTAGTCAGATTGAGGTCGTCGTCGCGTACGTTGAACTATGATACGTGGAAATGGAGGTCACATGGTATTTAGTATGCATCGAACACCGCCATTACTAGGGGATGATGCAATGTCGATCCAGATCTGTCTTTCACATGCTCATCACTCAGCAATGGCGGCGCTTTTTACAAAGTCCGGTCCAAACCAGCCAATGAATCAGTCCTCGGCCGCTGATCTATCCGAAGAGTCGTAAAGAAGCTTAAGTTGAAAAACAATCCTGGAGCGGGGTTTCTGTATAGGCTACAATTCGCATATCAAGAAATGTTGCTATACTATTCTCCGAAGGTCGACGGTTTCCCTCGGGCAAAGAGCACGTTTTCCTTTCCAACTAAACCTAGCAAAGCCGCCATATGTGAAATAATCTCGAGTGCGGTTTAAAACATCAATCAATCAATCAATAATGAGTGGATATAAAGACAGCAGGCATTCAGCCCTGGCTTTCGATGCTTGGGTTCGATTCACATTTCGGCCGTCACTCAAAGATCGGTAGAAGAATTTCTGCCATTTTTCAAGAAAGTGTAATCACAAGAATAACGAGACTAATGTCCTACCACAAATCATAATATACATCATATAAAAGTAACACAAGATCTTACGGTTCCACAAAACATACCAAGATAGGCCTACATTATAAATTCAAGATATAGGCTATCACAAAACACATCAGAATATATTATATATACAACAAAGGCAATACGTACTATAATGCCTATTCTCGAACCAAATCAAATTTAATTAAAAAAATTCTAAGAGGATTTTTCACTCGATCTATATAGCCTACGGAAGGTGAAAAGAAACTCGGCATGCCGACTTTTTGCTGCATTCATGCAACGATGGTTAAATTTTGTAAGACGAAATTTCCTGAGGAGCTTAAATAAAATTATGTATTAGATATCAATTTGTGCCTTTAATTTTTTTAATGTTCTAAAAAAAAAAACGATCTTAAAGTAAAGCTAATTTATATTTTTGGTATGTTGAGATATTCATTTTTGAAATGTTTTGGGAAAAGAAACGAGTTTTAAGTTGACCAGAACACCCCCCAAAATAAACCTTTTTCTGTGACTTTAATACATGTATGTTTCTATGGAAACGTAATTGTTATAACGCTGGGTAGCCTCCGGCCACAGAGCACTACTGGTGGGTAGCACCTCGTCAACTCCTGGGCACGTCAGGGCATCCCATAAACTCCTGGCACGTCAGAGTTTACTGCGTTGCGCGCCTGTGAGCAGGTTTCTCAAAACTTCTTAGAAAGTTTATGGATTAGTTTCGCCTGTTGTTAGTCTGGCTCTGGAATTAAAAATCTTTACTTCAATAATGCTTGCAAAAAGTTTACGAAAACAAAGTTTGCAAAGCAAGAAAAAAGTTTCTGCATTGGGAATTTTACCGACAGGGGTTTAATCCCCGTGGGGCTTGCGAAAAAGCAGCCATGGAGCTTCTAGTTTAAGTGTAATTATGACTTCAAAAGTTGTGGACGAGAAAATAATATCTTCATCTCCGCCGAAGACTAACAGCGATGGAAGCGACTCAAGTTCGGCCGAAGAGGATCGTCTCAGGAGATTATTTGAGAGTTGTGACGGCGATGGCGATGGATTTATTGATGGGTATGAATGAAGATATTTATTTTGTGACTATCTTTGCGTGTAGCCTGTTATCCTTGTTTCCTACTTAAGGTTTTTTCCGTGAGCTAAAGTTGTTGTAAAATAATTTTAAAAGACAGTCTTTTGATTCATAATTTTCATGTGTCAAGACCAAATAAATGTGTTGAAACCAAAGAGTCATTATCAAAATAATTACTAAACTGTTAATGTTAGAACTTACTTTATGACCAAGGTATATATTATTTATAGTTGTGGTGGGCCCTCAGAGCGTTTGGGGGAGGGGGGTTGCTGTCAGAGCATAAGCCATTTCTTGTATTATTATTTTCAATATTTTAGGGTTAGATCCTAATTGACCGATTGCTTGACGTCTCTTAGAATTTACGCGCAAAGCATTTCGAGGGATTGAGGGATATTAACATAATTTTAAAATATGGCGAAAGAAAAAATACTGTATCGATAAGAAGACGTAAAAGGCGTTAAGTTACCAAGTTTTGTATTCTTGTGAATTTTCCTATTTTACTAAGGGCTACATGTAGGCTACGTCCCTAACCGTTCCAACCTCATATTTACGCTACATGCCGGAGCTACGTTAGATCTCCGATCACATTGCCATGGTATAATAAAATTTAAAAAAAGAAACAAAAAAACGTGATCATGAAAAGCTTTCCTTCATGGCCAATATGCTGGTCAATCTGACTTAAGTCGAGATGTTCATCGGAAAGAACATCTGAGTAAACCAGCATACATGTCTCAATCTTTGTTTTCAATCCACATTCGGTGGCTCAGTCGGTTAGTGTGCTACATGTAGTCCCTCAGTCCAACACAGGCCTTCCATTGATGCGTTGCTGGATCAAATCGCACTCAGGCCAAATAAAAATTGAAAACTTTCTCTCGATCTGCATATATGTGCATTATGTGGCAGAGTTGCCAGGTACTCTCCGAAGGTCGATGGTTTTCCTCCGGGCAAATAGCCCGGTTTCCTCCCCCCACGGTCCCCACCAAACCTGGCAAAGTCGACATGTAAGTAAAGTAATGTTGAGTGCTGCCTAAAACATTAATCAATCCACATGCCATATTGCTGAGCTACTTTAATCAGCCGGACTGAAGTAGCTAACACCAGGAATACTTTCAAGTTAAAACTAGGACCCCTGTTATTTTTGTTATCATACAACAAGTAATTAATATTACCACTGCAATTAAATTTATGCAACCAGACATAATGCTGGCTTCAGTGATCAATAACATCAAACTTGGAATCGGCCCACAGTGCCCTTGTAAAGGAGGCTAAAAAAAAAAGCATGGAGAAAGCAAAATTTATGGGGTTCAATCTCAGTCCATCGATGTTCTTGCCATAGTTAAGATGCGTAACCATTGTCAATGTGTTACAAAAGGATTCCAGAAATTCTACTGACCAAGCCGAAGGCTAAGCTCCTGTCAGTCAACCTAATGAAATATCATAGGTTTGGTTTGTTACAACAATTTATGGCGTGTAAAGGTCTAAATGATATACCTCTTTTTAACACAATTAGAAACTTGTCTCCATGGTTATTTTAGACAAGAAGATTTTCCCTGTGCCCGTGTGTTTTAGTGATCATAAATATTAAAGAATGCACAGGGCAAGGTATAGTAATTGAAGGTAACAGGTTACGGCCTAGTTGCCCATTTCATATAAAGAGGCTTGTCTCATTGCAATTGACCGATTGCTTGATGAAGTAACTTGGAATTTACCCGCAAAGCATTTGGGGGGATTGAGGGATATCTTTAAAATAAAGCGGAAGAAATATAACTGTATCGAGAAGAAGACGTAAAAGGGGTACCAGAAAATGTGTGCATAAAAACAGGTTATGTCATCAATGCTTTTCTAAAAAAGTGACATCTTAACAATTAACAAAATGGCGAATTGAGGTACATTTTACCCAGAAAGCTTTGCGTAAATCTATGTGACGTTATCAGGCGCGGCGGTAATTGCTTGCAGTGACATGCAAACCCAAATGTAGCTTGATTTTACACAATTAAAAAGTGGTTAACGAAGTGTGATTCAGACTTGTCATGATGATTAACATTCTTATTTCATCAACCAGTACAATCCTCAACAATCTAAATTGATAATTTTGTTGAAATATAACTTAAATATTAAAACCAAAACACATAGGACAACTTGTACTACTTCATAAACTTAATATTAATGAAACATTTTGCAACAAAACAATTTTTCCAAATGAAACAAAAAATGTAGCTATTTACTTGTCTTTGTAATTGATACAATGTATGTATTATTTATATCTTTGTAGCAAAATGTTTGGACTAAACATGTAATATAATGTAATACATTTACACATGCATATATGGATTTTGGAAAAAAAAAACATTTCTTTTGTAAAAAGTCATGATTGCTAGTATAAACCCCCCCCCCCCCCCCCCCCCATTCCTCGGCTTTAGGCTCGAATATAATCTAAAGCAGTCAAGGAAAGCTTTTCTAACTGGGGTGGGGTCTCGATGGAGCAGGTACTTGCCGAAGGTCGGGGGTTTCCTCCGGGCAATGAGCCCGGCTTCCTCCTCCACTAAACCTGGCCATGTCACCATTTAAGTGAAATAATATTGAGTGGGGTGTAAAACACCAAACAATCAATCAATCAATCCATTCCTCGGCTGTAGGTTCTAATCTAATCTAATCCAATCCAAAGCAGTCAAGTAAACCTTTTCTAACTGGGGTGGGACCTCGGTTGAAGAGTTGCCAGTTACTTGCCGAAGGTCAGGGTTTTCTTCGGGGCAATGAGCCCGGTTTCCTCCTCCACTAAACCTGGCAACGCCGCCATATTAGTGAAATAATAAGTGTGGCGTAAAAAAACAATCAATCAATTTAACTGGGGGTTTTCATGAATTGGTCACAGCTTTCTATTTCACATACTTCAAATAAAGTAAATTCACACAATTTGAGTAAGTTTATCACTGCCCGATATGTATTATATCCTGGCAGGTACTTGTCAAGGTCAGGTAAAGGTCTACTATACCTTGCAAGACTACGGTAAGAATTCCGCTAATTCAAGTACCGGTACTCAAAACATTACGAAAAGCACTCTAAAAGTTTGAGACTTTTTGTTGGGTGTCTTACCTCATGCATGGAGTGACCGATAATCCTATCGAGCAATCGCTATTGTTGTCATTTTAGACCAAACATGACAGAAAGCAGTCTAATAATTTGTTATCTTCACATTGCTCGTCCTTGAATTAGCGGAATTCTTACCGTACTTGTATATCAGCGAAATGACCTTAAGCGTTACATCAAATCAATCAGTCAAATTATGAGGGATGTGTACATGTCTAATCAACCTCCTTTAATCTGGGCTCTCAGTCTGCCAAATTTTGTTTGTCTCCGGCACATTTTTATTCGACACATTACCAGCCATATAATACCAGTCACCCTTAGACCTGGCCCTCCTTCAGCCAAAAACCACCCTTTAAGATTCTCCAATCAATCTAAACAAACAAAAAATTTGATATCAATATGCCGCAACTTAAAACAATCATTAAATCGCTCATGCGAATAAGTGAAATAATCTTGAGTGTGACGCAAAACATCAATCAATCAATTAAATCAATCATACAGGTTGAGGAATTGATCATCCAGGTTAGGCTTTATTTATATTAACAATGTGTAAAAAATGTGTGAAACTCTCTTAAATACTAAAGTTGAAAGCTCGTGTTGTTCACTACTAACTACATGGTGATGCCTTAATTTTTTTCTCATTAACAATGTGTGTGTCACTGATCTGCGTTACACTGTCAGAGCATTTTATTTGAATAGTCCCCAGTCTCTTCTCATCCCCTTCCCTTCAATATAATCTATGCTAAGGTATTAGAAACTTTTCTCCATGGTTATTTTAGACAAGAAGATTTTCCCTGTGCCCGTGTGTTTTAGTGATCATAAATATATTCAAAGGTAAACATCAACACTCCAGTTAAAATCTTCCCCTAAAATGTTTGACATGAAGAGGGTTAATGATGTTTGACATGAAGAGGGTTAATGGGCCAGTGAGCTCATCCATGACATTTTTATGGTTCATTGACTCCAATCCCTTATGCTAATCAATTAATCAAATTACCTGGATCCATGTACAAATGTTCTGGCTTTTTATTAGTCCTTGGTTTGTCACCGTTCCTTTGACACACATTTTGTAAAACAGCCATTAAACAGACTTCAATTATAGCTTAAAGTGGCATGAGCTGCCAAAATGTTGATATTTTGATGTTAAAACAGAATGTTGAAATTATTGGCTATTTTTCTCAAGACGTATAATTGAGAAGCTTTTTAGTGCTTCTTGTCTCGAGAATAAGTAGTAAAGTTTTGTTTTGAACCTACTTTGGCTTGGAATGAATGAATGGTCGTCCGGGTTTTTTAAATTCTGTTTACTTTTCGAACACTATTTCATTTCATTTAGGCCACATACTGTATGGATTTTCCTCATTCCAACGCCAATCATTTAGTTTTTCGATGACCTTCAAAGCCTCCTATTATCGTGTTGATCAGAAATTATGAAAAAAGTGTTAATTTTGGCAGCTCATGCCACTTTAATTTAAGAAACACCACTGTATTATGGCCATTATTTTCTCAGGGTTGCCATTGTCCGAATGTTTTGCATGTCCTTACTTGGACATATTATTTATCAAAAATTGATAATAAAAGTTTTGGTTAAAGTGGCACGAGCTGCCAAAATTCACACTTTTTCATAATTTCTGATCGTCACGACAGTAAGAGACTTTGAAGCCCATAGAAAAACTTAATGATAGGCGTTGGAATGAGGAAAATCTATACAGTATGTGGCCTATACGAACCGAAACGGTGTTCGAAAAGTAAACAAAATTTAAATAAGGTGAAGAATTACTTATGGATAACAGCTTCTTGGTTTATTGGGTGACGACGTTTCGATGTAGTTCTTACATCGTTGTCAAAGTCAATTTAAATAACCGGGTCAACCATTCATTCGTTCTAAGCCAAAGTTTGTTCAAAACAATACTTTATCCTACATTCTCAAGACTGAAAGCACTAAAAAGCTTCTAAATTATACGTCTCGAGAAAAATAGCCAATATTTTGGCAACTCATGCCACTTTAATCAAAGATTGATAGTAAAAGTTTTGGTTAAATGTACACGAGACATTGGTTGGTTATCAATTTACTACATAATTGTTTTCTACCTGTTGGCTGTCGCTGAAAAAAAGATCAAAGGAAAAGTTAGCCATACAACTTCATACAAGTGTGTTCTATATGTTAATTAATTGATATTAATCAACGTTTTAATAGAGTATCTTCATTAAGTTAATCAACCATGTTAAATAGGCTTGTTCAGATCAAAGAGAATCTTGTACTACAAAATCAAGATATACTATAAAAAGGTATGTGAAATTTGGATGAATTTCAATGTATATACTCCTGTTACCTGAACGGCAAAGTAAGTAAACCAGGATAGAGACACACAAGTGCGGCTACAAGTATACTCCTGTTAGTCGTCATTGAACCTAATGAAATATCATGGTTCAGTTTATTACAGCAACTTATGATGGGGTATAAAGGTCTAAATGATATGCCTCTTTTTAACACAATTAGCAATTAGAAACTTGTCTCCATGGTTATTTCAGACAAGAAGATTTCCCCTGTGCTTGTGTGTTTTAGTGATCATGAATATATATATATATATGTCAACCTAATGAAATATCATAGGTTTAGTTCATTGCAACAATTTATGATGGGGTATAAAGGTCTAACTGATATACCTCTTTTTAACACAATTAGAAACTTGTCTCCATGGTTATTTTAGACAAGAAGATTTTCCCTATGTCTGTGTGTTTTAGTGATCATAAATATATCAATATGACAATTATAAACTTGTCTGCATGGTTATTTTAGACAAGAAGATTTTCCCTGTGCCTGTGTGTTTTAGTGATCATAAATATATCAATATGACAATTATAAACTTGTCTGCATGGTTATTTTAGACAAGAAGATTTTCCCTGTGCCTGTGTGTTTTAGTGATCATAAATATATCAATATGACAATTAGAAACTTGTCTGCATGGTTATTTTAGACAAGAAGATTTTCCCTGTGCCCGTGTGTTTTAGTGATCATAAATATGGATTTGGCGTGTGTAAAGGTCCGTTCACACAGCGCGATTTGTCGTACGGACTTGTAGCATGCGATTAAAATGGATGCTTTTAATTGGTTGATACGATTTGTCAACCAATCGAATACATACATTTTTATCGCATGCTACAAGTCGGTACGACAAATCGCACCGTGTAAGGAGGACCCTCAGTGATGAAGTGCCTACAACTGTTTGCAGCATAAAAACAACAAATATCCTCTAAAATTTATGATCACTAAAACACACGGCCACAGGGACAATCTTCTTGTCTAAAATAACCATGGAGACAAAATCATACCTTTTGTTTGTTTAATGAGTTTAGCAAGTAGAAAGAAAGTGTAACCATAGACTGATCCAGAGACATTTTGATACCTGTATACAGGTATGGGCGCCCAAACTCACAAGCAAAAAATCCGCCCAAATTCTTAAAACCAACAGATGTTAATGTCAAAATAGCATTTAATGTTAAAGTTTGGGCTAGAGATGTTGTTTTTGTCTTATTGTTGGAACATCTTGAACCGAAATGGTATGCCCAAATTTTCCCTGGATCAGTCCCTGGTAGCAAGCTTGTTTATATGAAAGGTCAACTAGGCCCTATACTTGTCCAGTGCATTGTTTAGAACTGAAGTTTCCATTCCAAATTTTTTTATTAAAATGGCATGAGCTGCCAAAATTCACACTTTTTTCATAATTTTTGATCGTCACGACAGTAAGAGGTTTTAAGGCCATGGAAAAACTAAATGATTGGCGTTGGAATGAGGAAATTGTAAAGTCTACAACCTACATGTATACGAACCAAAATACATGTAGTGTCGGAAAAATAAACAAAATGTAAATAACCAGGACGACCATTCATTCATTATAAGTCAAAGTTGGTTCAACATAATACTTTATCGTTCATTGTCGAGACTAGACGCACTAAAAAGCTCCTGAAATATACTCCTTGAGAAAAAATAGCCGATAGTTTCAACATTCTGTTTTTACTTCAAAATATCAACATTTTGGCAGCTCATACCACTTTAACAAGAAACCGTTTATGTTTTTCATAAATGTTGCTTGGGTGGAATTATTGGCATAATATTTTATTTCTACCTTTATACGTTTGAAGTTATAAACTTGGAATTTAGTTTTTCCCCTGTATCAGACTCACATCGATCAAAATCGTTCAAATCACACTCAGACCAAATAAAAATTTTAATATTTCTGAGTAGATTTTTCGCTCGATCGCCATATAAGTTGCTAGGCACTTGCCAAAAGCTGGGTGTTGCCTCCGAGCAATGAGCCAGGTTTCCTCCCCCTCTAAACTTGGTAACGCCACCATATAAGTAAAATAATGCGGCATAAACATCAATCAATCAATCAAAATATATTTTTTTTGTGTTACATGAATGAAAAACAAGCATACATTTTTATTTACAATTTTTGTTTTATCCTTGAATTTCATCATGAACAAACAATGAAGACTGAAATGGGAAGTGAAAAGATGAATATTTGAATAAAAAAATAAGCCCCCCCCCCCCCACAATGGAGCCCCAGGCCAGATTGGCCAGCTGTCAGAATGATGGATAGTCCTGCTTACAGGAGAGTGTACACCTGGTCCACTGAGGGGAGAGTGACCTGTTGCACAGACCTGTACAATCTATAAACAAATTATACTGCT
The DNA here is from genome assembly GCA_963971465.1 of Lepidochitona cinerea. Lineage (NCBI taxonomy): Eukaryota > Metazoa > Mollusca > Polyplacophora > Chitonida > Tonicellidae > Lepidochitona > Lepidochitona cinerea. The sequence continues at coordinate 3,800,711 of OZ020559.1, forward strand.
TACAGGTGGATGTCAAAACTTAAGAAAGTATGATGGCCAAAATGATCCCTTTGAGCAGATTGATTGATTTTGTTAGGTTGAACAAAGAAAGCTCAGAAGTGAGCCTAGCAACATTCTCAACTAATATACAGAAAACAGTGTTTATGTTGACAAGATTTGTTTCAATATTTTTCTAGACAAAAAAAATTCTGAACTTCACGATTTTTCACTTTAGAGGTATATTTTCTTTTAAGGGAGACGAGAGTTGTTGTTAAATTGGTGTCTGATTAATAAATGTTAAGAAATGAATGGTAGATAAGCAATAAGCATCATCGGGGATAATCACCTCAACGTCTGAAAAAAATATGATGCATGACAGAGCATCAAACTCATGGTAACATCCCACTGCTCTATCAAGTAAGCCTTTACCTGAGTCTTGTTTCACAAAACGGCAAAATGCGATTAATTCTAGTTGCCATGTATCATGTATCTATCACTATGGTATCAATTGGCATTGGTATCTTTGTGTAAAAAAAGAAAGATTGATTGTTTGGTGTTTTATGCGCGCTCAAGATTATTTCGCTTATATGGCGGCTTTGCCAGTTATATTGTTTGAGGAAATCGTGCTCTTTGCCCGGAGGAAACCCACGACCTTCCGCTGGTAACTGGCAACCATCCCACATAGGTCGAAAAAAGAAATAGTCTATGATCATGAAGAAATTTAGGGAGTAAAGTTATTGTTTTTTATCTTGTAAATTGCATAACTGGTCTCCAACTGTATCTTTGGAGATAATAATCCAGGTCTTATCTCGGAGAAATTATGAATAGTAATGTCCCGACTAAAGTAGAACTGAAACCCTCCTTGGCAGACAGAAACTGTGGTATAAATATGTTACACACAGAAGGTATATCTTTCTGCTTACTGCTCGGAGAGGAAAAAGATTTTTGGGAATGGCAAAAAAGAGGTATGGTAGACCTCTCCAATGCTGCTGTTAATTTTGTGATGTTCAAAACAGCGTCAGTGAGAATTTGGTCTGCTCATCACCTCATATATAATATGTTATTTGCAGTAACTCTGTTAATTTGTGGGGTTTTCTCCCTCAAGGCAGCTGGGAATTGTAGGAGGAGGGTGCTGAGTGGGGGTTTCAATTTATGACAGATGCTAAAATGTAGACTGATTATCACTGATAGCATCTTTAGACCTAAATAATTTCAGTGCCTACCTATATTATAATATTATATTTTTGAACACTAAAACACACAGGCACAGGGAAAATCTTCTGGTCTAAAATAACCATAGAGACAAGTTTATTACTGTGTTAAAAAGGGGCATATCATTTAGACGTTTATACCCAATCATAAGTTTGTTATAATAAACCACAACCCATGATAGGTTGGCTGAAGAGGATAAGGCAGTTAACTTATAGCTATCGTCTTCTGAAATTCAATCTTTTTGGTCAGTTTTAATTTAATTCTGTTTTTTATCTTGTAAATTGCATAACTGGTCTCCAACTGTATCTTTGGTGGTAAATTTGATTTATTTGTTAGCTTGAAACTCACAAATATGCTCAGCTTATATAGGATTCTGTTGGAAGAGCCATCCTTGGGTTTACAGTTTTTGAGAATTTCTTAATTGGGGTTTCACTTAATTGACCTTTCTGGGAGAGTTGTCAGAGTTTGGTGTCCCCAAGATGAAAGTCTAAATGTTTAATCTGTTGTTATGTCTATGTTAAAAATTGACATTTTCTATAACTATGACTATGTGAAACAAGATATGACTATGTTATAAAATTGACATTTGGCTGGCCAGGTCAGAGAATTGCGCTATGGGTCGGAAATTTTTTAGAACGTCAGTAACGGCAAGCTCATGGAACTGAGGGTTTATGTGTAATCCTCTGACATATGACACCCCCTTGTATGTAGCCTCTGTTTACACCTGTAATAGATTACCTAAGCCACTTTATCTCTGGAGTGCTTTAATATGAACTCCAACTGGGATACCAGACTCACTGAAGATGTTTCTTAACTCTGCTTTATTTTCCATGTCATTTGCTATTAGAAAAGGTATAACTTATATCTAACATTGTGCCATTGGTGTGTACAGTATATACATGTATGTATAGTCACTAAAATACACGGGCACAGGGAAAATCTTCTTGTACAGTACCGGGTTTATGATATTTAGTGCTATAACTTACCTTCTTAGAGTGGTTGCCATCAATGCAAGTTGAATGGCAAAACTGGTTGCCCGCACGAAGATATGGTTGCCTAGTCAGGGTTTCTGACTCCAAAATTACTTTTTTTTCTACTGACGGTCGTATTTTGGAGTCAGGGCTCATTGCAATCAAGTCGGAGTAGCCTGCACATTTTTTTATATTTTTGATTGCAGCGAACCCTGACTCCAAAATACGGCCATCAGTATAAAAAATAGTCATTTTGGAGTCAGAAACATGGACTAATGGTTGCCCAGATTTATCAAAAATGTTTTCAAGCAAATGAAAAGTGACTTTGTTTGGACAGAATAATGGTAGTCATTGTTTTGCGTGAACCAACCGAAGGCCCTGTCACTTCATTTCTTATAGTAATATAACACCATTTAAATGCTAAACTTGCTCCAAAACTACATGTAACTTCTCAGGTCTTGCTTGCCCGCAGGCCAAATCACTTACAAAATGCGTGAGGACAAATGGGAAGTTCCAGCACTGATATTGTAGTTCAGGTTTGGGAGAGTTAACCTGGGGGCCGTTTCTCAAAATATTCACATCTATAAGTGAAATAATCTGGAGCGCGGCATAAAATACCAATCAATCAATCAAAATATTCACACCTGTCCACCTCTTGCCACCTTTTGACCAATGTTTCTGACACAAATTTTCCTCACAATTTCATCACTTGACCAAAACTGAGTTTTAGTGGATTAGTAAACTAACCAAATAAACCAGTTTTTAGTCACATTAAAAAAATTTCTGATACCTTCTCGGCTTGGTACTGAACATGTCAAATAAAACTATGGGTTAGGTTTCAAACAATATTGTGATTTAGAAATGCGATTTAGGAGTAAAATAAATCTGAAACTTTGGAAAACTGCAACGTATACTAGTCACGGGAGATTATTGTTCAGCAATAAATGTAAGGATGTCAAAAGTTCAAGTAATGGAAATTCACAAAAAATAAGAACTCTTTGCTGTGAAATTTTCGTTCGGACAACTTTGAACACATTGATTAGGTGTGGAGATTATGATAGCTAGCATGTTGTGTTTGTGTAGCAATGTTATGAAAACAAGGAGGTTGAACCAGACTACTACTCACTTTCGGTATAAAATCGGTCGGATTCGGACGTCATTTACAGTATATATTCATGGAGATTGGCATAAAACGCCAAACGATCAACCAAGCTTACTTTCCACAGGCTTTGTTTTATTTTGAATGAGTTGTTTAAAATTTCTTGACATTCTGACTGGTGTTTCTTTCCACAATCTAAAATCTCGAAATATGTGCACGTCTAAATATTGACACCATACTCTAGGAAATATGAAACTGTGCTCCTCGTTACTAGTACGATGACTAGTGAGATTTAACGTCGCTTTCAATATTATTGCGGGGGCCTCTGTGGCTCAGTAGGTAGAGCGTTGGACGCTCAATCCGAACAGCCTCCCACCAATGGGTCAAATCCCACTCAGTCAAAAAAAAATTGGAAAAAGACCTACGTATGTGGGATGGTTGCCAGTTGCCACCAAAAGGTCGTGGGTTTCCGGGCATAAAGCCCGGTTTCCTCCCACAATAAAACTGGCAACTCCGCTATATAAGTGAAATAATCTTGAGCGTGGCGTAAAACACCAAACAATCAAACAACCTCCCACAATAAAACTGGCAATGCCGGCATATAAGTGAAATAATTTTGAGCACGGCGTAAAACACCAATCAATCAATCAATCAATATTATTACAGTGGTTTGGTTTATTACAACAATTTATGGGGTATAAAGGTCTAAATAATATACCTCTTTTTAACAACTTGTCTCCATGTAACATGTAACATTTTCCACCAATGGGTCGCGGGTTCGAATCCCACTCAGTCCAAAAAATTGGAAAATTTTCTGCCTGGGTTTTCACTGGAACGACTCATGTGGGATGGTTGCCAGTTACCACGGGAAGGTTGTGGGTTTCCTCTGGGCATAGAGCCCGGTTTCCTCCCACAATAAAACTGGCGACCCCGCCATATAAGTGAAATAATCTTGAGCGCCGCGTAAAACACCAAACAATTAATCAATCAATCAATATTATTGCAGTCATATTGCCACATTATCTTGAGCGGCATAAAACACCAATCAATCAACCAATATTATTACATTCTTATTGCAGCAGCCTCAATAAACTAATGTTAAATTTCGCTTTATTTTACAGTGATGATTTTTTCTCCATGTGTGGTAAGCTGAATATGGAAGAGTCGGCAGAGGAAATAATGCATCAAATGGGGATGAATCAAACCAGTCGGATCACCTTTGACGATTTTATACGATATCGTACACGCGTTTTGACGGAGATCGAGGGGCAGGGCTACATGGATGACACTGGTATTGAATCCGACACGGGCGTTCATTTACCCCATAATCCCAACATGTGCTCCTGGCCTACTATGAGCAGTGAAAATAGCCTAGGTAAGAATTTAGAAATTATAATCTATAATTTAAACCAAAATCTTGTAGTATAAACTACATGTATTTAGTATGAGATCTTAAAATGAAAGTTTTAAATCTGTAAATTTTTTAAGTGGCTTGAGCTGCTAAAGTTCAAACTTTTTTCAGAAATTCTGATTGTCACAACAGAAAGAGAATTCGAAAGTCATCGAAAAACTAAATGATTGGGCGCTGAAATGAGGAAAATCCATACAGTCTGTTTGTTGTATGAGGAGAAATAGCGTTTGAAAAGTAAACAAAAATAAAATTCACTTCAAAACACTACTGTAACTTACATTCGCGAGACTAATATCACTAAAAAGCTTTTGATTGATTAGTTGATTGTTTGATGTTTTACGCCGCGCTCAAGATTATTTCACTTATATGGCGGCGTTGCCAGTTTTATTGTGTGAGGAAACCGGGCTCTGTGCACGGAGGAAACCCACGGCCTTCAGTTTGTAACTGGCAACCAAAAAAAAAGGTTTTGAATTGCACATCTGGAGACAAACAGTTTTAACAGAAAAATTGTGACATTTTCGCAGCTCATGCCCCTTTAAGTGAACAATGGATGAGAATTGGAAGTAGGAAGGACACGATTTTTAGTGGGAACAATTTCTTGTTGCTGGTAGGAAGGGTTGATAACGTTACCAAACTAAGATGAATGTATTTCTGTAAACCTCTCTCTGATTCTGTTCTGTCGCTCAACGCTTCGGCCATAATGGAATTTTTTCAGTTTTAATATTTTCATTAAATGCTACGTTTACTTCTCTGTATGCAGGTGCCAATTCGGGGAAACCAGACAGTTTGGATTACGATAGTGGTGCACGAGACATGAGCCCCGAGCCTCCAAGTTTTCAGAAATTAATCGAGTCACATGACCCCTCGGGTTTCCACACTTTACAAGCCAGTTACTCGGGTTCGGACAATTTCCTCGAGTTAGCCAATCGGGTGAGTCCATCATTATTATTCTTTTGTCACAGTCTTTTTTCAGCCTGAATGGAAAGGAATTGTTTCTGTTGTGAGAAGAGCTGCATAATACTCACAGAACTCTTCTGTGACTTGATGATATGGGCTTGTAACTGTTGGCTTTCTGTAAAATATGTGAAAAGCTGTTTACCAGATTAAAAAAGAGATTATAAGACCACATATTAAAGCTAAGTTCAGATTAAGCTTTTTGTCTCCCTGACTCGGTAATAAATGGGACACACAATTTGACAATTTTAAATCCTTCTTATTCCTTATTGAACAATTCTTATTCAAGTTTCGATTCTAAGCTTTCCTCCATTGATATATGTGATTCCAAATTGTATCAAACAATCCTGAATAGTTTCGCTACCTACCAGTGTCAGATATGGACTAGCAGGATCGGCCAGTAAATATTATTCGTCCCCTGACACCACTTTTGCCTTCTCCAGTCTCAAACTCTCCACCATTGATGGTGTAACACTGTTTAGCAGTTTTTAAACGTTAAATTCACCTTACAAAAAGCTCAATTATTCATGAATGTCGTAATGACACTATTTGAGTTAGTTTTATTGTTATTTACTGTCTAAATCTGACCGCAAACTGTCCGATCAGAAGCTCAAAAACACAAAACAAGAAAGAAATTGTGTGTCATACTAAATTAGGCTAGCCTTTAAACATCTCGATCAGCAAAGAAAAAAACAACAAAGTAAAAATCATTTTGAATGCATTTAGCTTTACTAAGCTATATATACAAGTAGAAGATACTCTTTTTGTTTGTTAACTGCAGTCTGGTGCAGCTGTGTGTTTCAGTTGGTACCTTCTGAAGTTTACCGTATTTTATCTAAATGTTCAGCCATTCTAATGGCCTAAATTTTCCATTGAGTCAGACAAAGATGGAGACGTGTTTCAGGATAACCATTTTCACACACTGCACGGTAGGTCATGTTGCCTTAAATTCCCTCTAATGGGCAAATTTGTCTGTCCTCGTGTAGCATATTTCTTTTCTTATGAGGAAAAAAGTGGCTGAATTTTCAGAAGAAATACGGTAACAAAGGCTGGTAAATTAGAGCAAATTTCTCACATACCTTGGGTGGAGTTATTGCCCCTGTCTGTCATCACTGTCATTTACTGCTACTCTACACTCTGGAGTGATACCCTTGTTAGAAAATACAAAACCTTGTGTGATTTTTGTAGGATGTATATTTTACTGTTGGAGTCTCGAGGATCTAAACATTGAGCTTTTTAAAGAATTATTTTTGTTAGAAAATACAAAACCCAGTGGGATTTTTGTAGGATGTATATGTTGTGGGGTTCCTTACTTTTTGAGTCTCGGGGATCTAAAATTTAGCTTTTTAAAAAATTCTTTTTGTTAGAAAATACAAAACCCAGTGGGATTTTTGTAGGATGTATATGTTGTGGGGTTCCTTACTTTTGGAGTCTTGAGGATCTAAGATTGAGCTTTTTTTAGGAATTCTTTTTGTTAAGAATTGAAATTGATTGAAAAGTATTAGTAAAATCATAGTTGGAGACAAAAAAAAAGTTATTGAGAGTGTACATGTAGTATGAGAGAACCAAATCTATCATCTTCCGTAAATTCTGTTTACAAATGAAACAAGTAAAGCTGATCATTTCCTTGTCAATGTTGATGGAATGGTTTGGTCAGACTTTTTTGGTCTGTCTTATCAGTTATGATTGTTCTATTGTTCTATCAGTTGTTATGATTGTTCTATTAATCATTTTGACATCATTTAACCTGAACACTCCACTGCAGGGCCCTGTGTCAGTCAATCTGTAAATTCCATGCTTGCCTGGGTTGATCGGTTTCTTATCCAAAAGTTACTAGCGGAAGGTCGTGGGTTTCCTCCAGACACAGAGCCCGGTTTCCTCCCCCAATAAAACTGGCAACGCCGCCATATAAGTGAAATAATCCTGAGCGCAGCGTAAAACACCAAACAATCAATCAATCAATCAATCTTATCCAAGGTACACCAATTCATAACACCTGTCATGTTTTAGTTAGAGAAAGTTTGATCCTTTAAAGTGGCATGAGCTGTCAAAATGTTGACGTTGAAACAGGATGCTGAAATTATCGGCTATTTTTCTCAAGACGTATAATTCAGAAGCTTTTTAGTGCTTTTAGTCTCGGAAATGTACGGTAAAGTATTGTTTTGAACTAACTTTGGTTTAGAATGAATGAATGGTCGTCCTGGTTATTTAAATTTTGTTTACATTTCGAACACTATTCCCGTTTGTATAGGCCACATACTGTATGGATTTTCTCCATTCCAACACCAATAATTTAGTTTTTCGATGACCTTGAAAGCCTCTTACGGTCGTGACGATCAGAAATTTTGAAAAAAAGTGTGAATTTTGGCAGCTCAGGCCACTTTAAGTTATGGAAATAGTTTTTGAATGCTCTCAAAATGATTGACAGTATAACTAGGTGAGGTGCTGAAGCCAGCACCATCATACTGACCTTATGCCCCTCCCTGCCACGTATGTCAACAGAGAAATTCATTAAAGGTATCGGTCAAACTGGAACATTGCCCAAACACACATTGCCATCAACACTTCTAATTAAAATGACAGACATGGTCAAACATACATGTATTCAGATATGCCGCTTGTTCACAGTGGTATCGCTCTTAAACATTGGTTACAGTTTTTGATCATTTCTCTTACGAATATTAAATGAAGGTTTGATTTCTTTGTTGTCTTTTTTCGTCATATCATGAATGTCAATCGTCACCAGGGAACAGATTGAATGTAGATTAATCTGATAGCCTCAGATGGCATATTTCCATGAGGTGATTATACATTGTAGTAAAGTACAGGCCTGAGGGGGTGTGACTTTAGGACTACATGTAGGAAGAAGTCTCTCGATCTGGATCTTATCCCCATATTCAAGATTGGTGCACTGCCATGGTGAAGTTGCACTGATTATTGGTGGATTGATTGATTAATGTTTTACGCCGCACTCAAGATTACTTCACTTATATGGCATCGTTGCCAGGTTTTATTACCCCAAGGAAACCCTCGACCTTCGGCGAGTACCTAGCAACTCTTCCACATACGGCGATCGAGTGAAAAATCCACTCAGAAATTTTTCGCTTTTTATTTGGTCTGAGTGTGATTTGAACCCGCACCGCATGGATGGAAGGTCTGTGTGGGACTGAGGGACTCTCACTCTAACCAACTGGACCACCAAGGCCCCTTTATTGGAGGAAAACAGAAATCCATGAACTTGTGGTTGTTTACTAGTTCATAAATGACTTTTTTCTGTGCTGATTTATAAATTATTGATTCTATGAAATTTTCTCGGCATAAAAAAATATAGTCCTGAAAGCTTGCGTTGTTCAAAACAACTTACTACATGGTGATGTCTTAATTTTTTATCATTAGTAAAAAAAATATGTCACTACATGTATCTTTCATATGCCAGATTATCACATGTCATTCCTGCACCTAACTTAAACTGATAGAAAGCTTATAAGATAAATAAACATTTTCTCGGAAAAAGTCAGACTTCTGAGTGTAAGCCAGTAAGCCCCAGTTCCATATACACTTGTAGATGTTAAACACTTATACTATATGTATCACCCCAGAAACTGAAGCCTTATCTGAGGGAGTAAGATAAGAAATTCTCCCCTGTCAGTCCAGGTCATTTAGCCCATTAATCTGCAGCTGGATCCACACAGAAAACATGGCCCATATGACATGTGCATGCAATGGTTTTCAGGCCATAGTCTAGGGTACAAGGGCTTAAATGTGCCAAAATGTTGATATTTTGACGTTAAAACAAAATGTTGAAACTATTGGCTATTTTTCTTAAGGCGTATAATCAGGAAGCTTTTTAGTGCTTCTCGTCTCAAAAATGTACGATAAAGTATTGTTTTGAACTAACTTTGGCTTAGAATGAATGAATGGTCGTCCTGGTAATTTAAATTTTGTTTACTTTTCGAACATGTTTTCGGTTCGTACAGTTCACATACTGTATGGATTTTCCTCATTCCACCGCCAATCATTTAGTTTTTTGATGGCCTTTAAAGCCTCTTAATGTCATGTCGATCAGAAATTATGAAAAAAGTGTGAATTTTGGCAGCTCATGCCACTTTAATGCTCATATTGTTATATTTATGAACACTAAAACACACAGGCACAGGGAAAATCTTCTTGTCTAAAATAACCAGGGAGACAAGTTTCTACAATTGTTATATTTATGAACACTTACACACACGGGCTCAGGGAAAATCTTCTTGTCTAAAATAACAATGGAGACAAGTTTCTAATTGTCATATTGTTATGTTTATGAACACTAAAACACACAGGCACAGGGAAAATCTCCAACATTATGGCAGCTCATGCCACTTTAATAAAAAATCATCGAAGCCACAAAATGAAAGTGCATATATTAATGAACACTAAAACACACAGGCTCAGGGAAAATCTTCTTGTCTAAAATAACCACTGAGACAAGTTTCTAATTGTGTGAAAAAGAGGTATATCATTTAGACCTTTATAGTTTATACCCCATCATAAATTGTTGTAATAAAGTAAACCTATGATATTTCATTAGGTTGACGAGGCTCGGGGAAAATCTTTTTGTCTAAAATAGCCATGGAGTTCATAGACACAGGTGATGGTAGCGTCTCTTTCGGTAGAGAGACGATGTAAGTGTACTAGCCTTGTTAGAAACTTGCATCTACACCCCTTATGTATATATGATTGAGGTACATGAAGCCATATTGTGATTAAAGGAGTGGGTGGTAGTCTCGCTTCCCTCAGGGCAAAACCAGGGCAAATATCAGTCAGTTATGACCCGGACTGACCACATGGCCTCCCCTAGTAGATCTTTTTACAGATATCCTCTGTCTTTATACATGTAGGTAGTTTACATTTCCCTTGATCAGACTCATACAATCAATAAATGACTCTCAAGAAATCCTAAAAAAACAAAACAATAATTGAATTCACTGCATAATGATATTGAACACATGTATAATGATATGCCCCTTTTTAACACAATAAGAAACTTGTCTCCATGGTTATTTTAGACAAGAAGATTTTCCCTGTGCCCGTGTGTTTTAGTGATTATAAATATAATGAGATTACTCCCTTTATAAATAAGAATGAATTGCAAAAAAAAAAAATGATCCACTCTATATTTGCTGGTGAAACATAACAATCTGTATTGTATAGTGGCTAAAATTCACACTTCTTTTATAAATTCTTATGATGAAGAAAATAAAAAGAGTTTTTGTTGTTATATAAGAACTATACTTGTGAGAAAAAAAAAATACCTAATTTTGAATTACATGTATTCTGTGTAGTAATAATTAAAAAGGCTGTTATTAAGAAAAATGTTTCATGTTTCATTTCATAAACCTAATTTTTGGCCAATTAATTCATTTAATTAAAACACAGATATTATTATGACTTTATTAAAAGCAGCAGTTACAAAGATTACATATTAAAACTTTTCAATCATTTATTTGAAACAAGCAATTTTCCTGAGCAGTGGAGGTTGGGAATTATAGTTCCCCTCCATAAGGGAGGTGATAGATCGGATCCTGGGAACTATAGGGGAATTTCACTTTTGAGTATTTTTAGTAAGTTATTTACATTTATTTTGAACAAAAGACTAAATTATTGGGTAGACGAGACTAACATTTTAGATGAAACTCAGGCAGGATTTAGATCGGGATATTCGACCTTTGACAATATTTTTACTCTCTTTGCCTGTGCACAAAAACAGTTTTGCAAACGTAAAAGAAAATTATATGTAGCATTTATAGATTTTAAAAAAGCGTTTGATTTTATTGACCGAAACAAATTGTTTTTTGTTTTATCAAACTATGGATTAAATGGAAAACTATTTAACTGTTTAAAAGCTATTTACAAAGAGGTTAAGGCATGCGTAAGAACCCCAAGTGGCTTGACCGACATATTCAGTTGCCCTTCAGGGGTGCGCCAGGGGTGCATCCTTAGCCCTTTGCTATTTTCCCTATTCATTAATCAATTAAGTTGTGAAGTGAATGCCAATGGTAAAGATGGTGTTCAATTGTTTCCAGATTTACTCCAGCTATGTATTCTGTTATTTGCTGATGATGTCGCCCTAATATCACATTCAAATCTCGGACTTCAAAAACAGTTAGATATATTATACCAGTATTGTCTGGAATGGAATTTAGTGGTAAATTTAGACAAGTCAAAAATCGTCGTCTTTAGACGTGGGGGCAAACTGAAAACATCGGAAAATTGGAAATTGGGTAATGAAAAGTTAGAAACAATAAATAGTTATAAATACCTTGGAACAATATTTTCCTCTCGGCTAAATCAAACTAAAGCAGTTGAACATGTTGTAGCCCAAGGTAAAAGAGCGCTTTCTGAGATCTTGCGTACAATGTGGTATTTGGGCGACATCCCATATCATGTATATTTCAAGCTGTTTGATGTTAAAGTTCTACCTATATTAACCTACGGCTCTGAAATATGGGGTATACAACGGTTTGAGAGTCTGGAAAAGGTCCTTTATTCAGCGTGTAAGCAATTCCTCCGAACTGGCAGTAGTACCCCAAATTCCATGGCTATAGGAGAATGCGACAGAACACCAATAGTCTGTTTAACCTCTGTAAAATGCATTAACTTTTGGTTGAGATTGTTAAGTTATGGCCCAAACAGGTATCCAAGAAAAGCATATGACATGTTGCTATACCTTGATTCAAGGGGCAAGAAAACCTGGGCAACTTCTATCAAAGAATTTTTATTTAAATATGGCTTTGGCCATGTATGGTTGCAGCAGGGGGTGGGGAAACCAGATTATTTTATGGCAGTTCTAAAACAAAGGTTGCAGGATGTATATAGTCAAACTTGGTGCGAGTCCATAAATAATAGTACTCGTTATGATCTATATTCCCAATATAAAATTACCCTGAATGCAGAACTCTATTTGATTGAAGAACACTTGTCTTTGAGAAGAGAGTTTGCTAAATTTCGTGTCGGGACCGCTGGTCTGGAGGTCGACATTGGTCGCTTCTCAAATGTTCCTAGGGAACTTAGATACTGTCACATATGTGCATTGAATAAAGTAGAGGACCAGTTCCATGTTTTACTTATCTGTCCAAAGTATGAAGATCTAAGAATGTCTATCCTCCCAGCCAAATATTTACAGAATAGAAATAAGAACTGCTTCAACATTATAATGTCGTCTAAGAATGTAAATTTACGTAAAGAAGTTGTAAAATTAGTTCATTTGTGTCTGAAAAGACGTCATACTGTTTTAGCCACTAATGTACATATATAAAAGCATGCGCACGCAGACGAGTTCAATATTGCGTGTACCTTTGTATATGGACCCATGGTCTACATACTGAATAAAGATTATTATTAAAAGCAGCATGAGCTGAAAACGTTCAGAACTGTAAATTAGAAATTAAAAAGAATTTTATTTTTAACCATTGCTTTGTGAATATTTATAATCACTAAAACACACCAGCACAGGGAAAATCATCTTGTCTAAAATGGTGGATACATAGTCTTAGAGTAACATCCAATGATAACTCCTTTTTCCTACAAACAGGTGTATTATTGTTTGTTATCGCCCCGAGGTTAAACCAATCAAAAGGTCAGATTCCAGCAAGTGGTACTGGGTTAAACAAATCAAAAGGCCAGATTCCAGCAAGTGCTTCTATCTGCCAGACAAAACAAAGCCATGTTTACTTAGCAAATTAGCCCCATATTGTAAGATAGAAAGTCACTCAGTGCACGTTTAGGAAGCAATAACCTGCTGATTGTGATGATAGTTGTTAACATCGAGAATATGGTAATGTCTGAGTGTAAATTCTCATCTTAATTCAAGAGAGAGCTTGTAAAACATTCAAGGATTAACTGCTGGTCAATCATCTCCCTGGACTGAGATGTGTTGAAAGTTTAAATCTCATTCAGAACCTTTTTGTTATTGAGGATTTGGCAACATGCATAGTCCTCTAATTAACTCAGGTATTACCGTAATCTTCTGATTGTCTTAGGAATCGAAAAAGAAAAAAATTATGCAATCTGTGTAGTCTGGCTGTTTTTCTTTATATCTTGATCTATGAAAGTTTGATATTTTGAGAGGGTGACAGAGTGATCCCAGACAGGTTATTAACCCTAATGAAGGCTAAAGTGATTATTAAACTATAAGTGGCCATTGAAGGAATCTTAAGCACTTTTTCTTCTAAATATATTTATTTTCCGAAAATTGTACACGTTAAGCCAGAGGCTTACACTGTGTACTATAAGCACTTTGACTAATTTGAAACCAACAGCCTGTCACAAGTGGTCGGATTTGGCCGGATTTCTGGTAGGGTTGCTAATGCAGGGGACATTAATTTGATTTCCTGGTAAACTTTTTATCTGTGAATTTCTTCTGAAAGGACACGAGAATTTGGTCGTTCATTTTCTCGGGACTTTCTTTGACTGATGAACACAACCCTCTGTGTTATGTCAACTCTGTGTCCGCTTGTCGGTATTGAGTCACCACAGAATTTTTCCGCTTGAGCTGGTTGGGAAACGATTCCTTTTAAAGCATACCTTATGTCACTGGGGACACCAGCTCGGCCGTCCATTCTTCCTTTTTAAAAAGACATTCCCAGACAGTGAGCAAGATTGCTGCCAGATCATATAGACGGATGGGAATTCCATCATTTCTTCATTGTTGTATTCTAAGACATTCGGAACAACATGCTGTTAAATGTAGTTGGAATTTTTGAACAGCCTATCTAGCTACATGTATGCCTCACAGTTCCTCTTTATTTTTTTTGCCGTATACTGTTGGATTTGTTGGGTTCGAGCAATTTAATTCGAAGACATTCAGAACAACATGCCCTTCAATGTACAGTGTAGTTAGAATTTTTTGAACAGCGTATCTGACCATTCCTTGCTGTTTCTCTTCTTTTTTTGCTCGTATGCTGTTGGATTTCTTGGGTTTCAGCAATCTAAATCTAAAATGTTAAATTTGTCGTCCTTTAAGAATCAAATCAAGTTTGTTGTCCTCAGAAGAATTCAAACTAAAAAGATTGCATTTTTGGTTTATCCATAACAAGACTGAGATTCATTTGATGTTGCCATGGTGATATATTATACTAAAACACACAGGCTCCGGGAAAATCTTCTTGTCTAAAATAACCATGGAGTTCATACACACAGGTGATGGTAGCATCTCTATCGGTGGCGAGAAGATGTACATGTACTAGCCTTCTTAGAAACTTGCATCTACACCCCTTTTGTATATGAATGAGGTACACATACATGAAGCCATATTGTGTTTAGAGGAGTGGGTGGGTGTCTCGCTTCCCTCAGGGCAAAACCAGGGCAAATATCAGTCAGTTATGACCCCGACTGACCACATGGCCTCCCCTTGTAGATATTTTTACAGATATCCTCTGTCTTTATACATGTAGGTAGTTTATATTTCCCTTGATCAGACTCATACAATCAATAAATGACCCCTAAGAAATCCTGAAAAAAAAACAATAATTGAATTCCCTGCATTTATAATCATTTTGAACACATGTATAAGGAGAGGCCTCTTTTTAACACAATTAGAAACTTGTCTCCATGGTTATTTTAGACAAGAAGATTTTCCCTGTGCCCCTGTGTTTTAGTGTTCATAAATATGTATAATGAGATTACTCCCTTTATAAATAAGTTAAAGAATGGGTTGCAAAAAAATGAACCACTCTATACAGTAGTTGCTGGTAAAACATAACAATTTGTATTGTATAATGGCTAAAATTCACACTTCTTTTATCGATTCTTATGATGAAGAAAATAAAAAGATTTTTTGTCTATAAGAACTATACTTGTAAGAGAAAAAAATATCTAATTTTGAATTATTCTGTATAGTAATAAATAACAAGGCTGTTATTAACAAAAAGATAAGTATTCCACTTAATGTTTCATTTCATAAACCTAATTTTGGCCGATTCATTTACATTTAATTAAAATACAGATATTATTATGGCTTTGTAAAAAGCAGCTTAAGCTGAAATTTTTTTTCCCATTGCTTTGTGAAGACAGTCTTAGAGTAACAGCCAATGATAACTCGTCTTTCCTACAAACAGGTGTATTATTGTTTGTTATCACCCTGAGGTTCAACCAATCAAAAGGTCAGATTCCAGCAAGTGGTACTGGGTTAAACCAATCAAAAGGCCAGATTCCAGCAAGTGGTACTATCAGCCAGACAAAACAAAGCCGTGTTTACTTAGCAAATTAGCCCCATATTGTAAGATAGAAAGTCACTCAGTGCACGTTTAGGAAGCAATAACTTGCTGATTGTGATGATAGTTGTTAACATCGAGAATATGGTAATGTCTGAGTGTAAATTCTCATCTTAATTCAAGAGAGAGCTTGTAAAACATTCAAGGATTAACTGCTGGTCAATCATCTCCCTGGACTGAGATGTGTTGAAAGTTTAAATCTCATTCAGAACCTTTTGTTATTGAGGATTTGGCAACATGCATAGTCCTCTAATTAACTCAGGTATTACCGTAATCTTCTGATTGTCTTAGGAATCGAAAAAGAAAAAAATTATGCAATCTGTGTAGTCTGGCTGTTTTATTTATATCTTGATCTATGAAAGTTTGATATTTTGAGAGGGTGTCAGAGTGAGACCAGACAGGTTATTAACCCTAATGAAGGCTAAAGTGGATTATTAAACTATAAGAGGCCATTCAAGGAATTATAAGCACTTTTTTAGCCCGCCATCATTCTGATGGTGGGGTATTCAAATCGCTTTTCCGTGGTCCGTCGTCCGTCGTCCGTCGTCCGTCCGTTAACTTTTTGCTTGTTACCTTTATTCCAAGAAAACTACCAGTCCAATCTTAATCAAACTTTACATACAACATCACCCTATGGTCTAGTTGTGCACCGTACGTTTTCATCTCATTTGCATATTCAATGTGGCCACCAGGGGGCGATATTGTTTTTTTTTGTTACCTTTATTCCAAGAAAACTACCTGTCCGATTTTCACCAAACTTGGCTGACATTATCTCCATATAGTCTAGTTGTGCATCCTACATTTTCATCTCATTTGCATATTCAATATGGCCGCCAGGGGGCGATGTTGTTTTTTCTTTGTTACCTTTATTTCAAGAAAACTACCTGTCCAATCTTTATCAAACTTAACATACATCATCACCCTATGGTCTAGTTGTGCACCGTACATTTTCATCTCATTTGCATAAACAATATGGCCGCCAGGGGGAGATGTTTTTTTTCTTTGTTATGTTAGTTGCAAGAAAACTTTCGATAGTTACCTTTATTCCAAGAAAACTATTAGTCCAATCTTAATCAAACTCAACATGCATCATCACTCTACGGTCTAGTTGTACACCGTACATTTTCATCTCATTTGCATATTCAATATGGCCACCAGGGGGTGATATTGTTTTTTTTTTGTTACCTTTATTCCAAGGAAACTACTAGTCCGATTTTCATCAAACTTGGCTGACATTATCTCCATATAGTCTAGTTGTGCATCGTACAGTTTCATCTCATTTGCATATTCAATATGGCCACCAGGGGGCGATGTTGTTCTTCTTAGTTACCTTTATTCCAAGAAAACTACATGTCAAATCTTAATCAAACTTAACATACATCATCACCCTGTGGTTTAGTTGTGCATCGTACATTTTCATCTCATTTGCATAATCAATATGGCCGCCAGGGGGAGATGTTGTTTTTCTTTGTTACGTTTATTGCAAGAAAACTTTCGCTTGTTACCTTTATTCCAAGAAAACTATCAGTCCAATCTTAATCAAACTCAACGTACATCATCACCCTACGGTCTAGTTGTGCACCGTACATTTTCATCTCATTTTGCATATTCAATATGGCCACCAGGGGGCGATATTGTTTTTTTTTGTTACCTTTATTTCAAGGAAACTACTAGTCCGATTTTCGCCAAACTTGGCTGACATTATCTCCATATAATCTAGTTGTGCATCCTACAGTTTCATCTCATTTGCATATTCAATATGGCCACCAGGGGGCGATGTTGTTTTTTTTTTGTTACCTTTATTCCAAGAAAACTACCTGTCCAATCCTAATCAAACTTAACATACATCATCTCACCCTTTGGTCTAGTTATGCACCGTACATTTTCATCTCATTTGCATATTCAATATGGCCGCCAGGGGGAGATGTTTTTTTTTGTTACTTTTTTCCAAGAAAACTACCAATCCGATTTTCACCAAACTTGGCTCACATTATCTCCCTATAGCCATGTTGTGTACTGTACATTTTCATCTCATTTGCATATTCAATATGGCCGCCAGGGGGCGATGTTTTTTTTTCTTTATCTTTGTTCCAAGAAAACTATCTGTCCAATCTTAATCAAACTTAACATACATCATCTCACCCTATGGTGTAGTTGTGCGCCGTACATTTTCATCTCATTTGCATATTCAATATGGCCGCCAGGGGGAGATGTTTTTTTTTTTGTTTATTGCAAGAAAACTTTTGCTTGTTACCTTTATTCCAATAAAACTATCAGTCCAATCTTAATCAAACTGAACATACATCACCCTATGGTCTAGTTGTGCACCATACATTTTCATCTCATTTGCATATTCAATATGGCTGTCAGGGGCAATATATTTTTTTTTGTTACTTTTTTCCAAGAAAACTACCAATCCGATTTTCACCAAACTTGGCTCACATTATCTCCCTATAGCCATGTTGTGTACTGTACATTTTCATCTCATTTGCATATTCAATATGGCCGCCAGGGTGCGATGATTTTTTTCTTTATCTTTGTTCCAAGAAAACTACCTGACATTAATCAAAATCAACATACATTATCACCCTATGGTCTAGTTATGCACCGTTCATTTTGATCTCATTAGCATATTCAATATGGCCGCCAGGAGGGCGATATTGTTTTTTCGTTACTTCTATTCCAAGAAAATACTGGTCTGATTTTGACCAAACTTGGCCGACATTATCTCCCTCTGATCTAGTTGTGCACCCTACATTTTCATCTCATTTGCTTTTTAAATATGGCCGCCAGGAAGCAATGTTGTTTTTTAACCAAATTTGAAAATGAAACTTATTATCATTATTCCAAGAAAACTACTGACCTGATCTTAACCAAACATGACACACATCATCCCTCTAAGTTCTAGCTGTGCACCGTACATTATCATTTCATTAGCATATTGAAGATGGCTTCCAGGTGGCAATGTTGTTTTCAACCAAAATTTCAAGGGGACCTTAATTTTGCAATTCACAATTTAATTTTCCTCAACAATAGTTATCTCCCTGTAATAAGATTTTTTATGTAGGCCCCAATTCCTATACCCAGTTATTGCTGTAAGTGAAATAATCTTGAGCGCAGCGTAAAACACCAAACAATCAATCAATCAATTTAATATGAATAGATGAACGCGGGCGTTAAGATCCCTTTAAGGGATCTCTTGTTTCTAAACATATTTATTTTCCAAAAATTGTACACGTTAAACCAAAGGCTTATACTGTGTACTGTAAGCATCTTGACTAATTTGAAACCAACAGCCTGTCACAAGTGGTCTGATTTGGACGGATTTCTGGTCGGGCTGCTAATGCATGGGACATTAATTTGATTTCCTGGTAAACTTTTTATCTGTGAATTTCTTCTGAAAGGACACGAGATTTTGGTCGTTCATTTTCTCGGAACTTTCTTTGACTGATGAACACAGCCCTCTGTGTTATGTCAACTCTGTGTCCGCTTGTCAGTATTGAGTCACCGCAGAATTTTACCGCTTGAGCCGGTTAGGAAACGATTCCTTTTAAAGCATACCTTATGTCACTGGGGACACCAGCTCGGCCGTCCATTCTTCCTTTTTAAAAAGACATTCCTAGACAGTGAGCAAGATTGCTGCCAGATCATATAGACGGATGGGAATTCCATCATTTCTTCATTGTTGTATTCTAAGACATTCGGAACAACATGCTGTTAAATGTAGTTGGAATTTTTGAACAGCCTATCTAGCTACATGTATGCCTCACAGTTCCTCTTTATTTTTTTTGCCGTATACTGTTGGATTTGTTGGGTTCGAGCAATTTAATTCGAAGACATTCAGAACAACATGCCCTTCAATGTACAGTGTAGTTAGAATTTTTTGAACAGCGTATCTGACCATTCCTTGCTGTTTCTCTTCTTTTTTTGCTCGTATGCTGTTGGATTTCTTGGGTTTCAGCAATCTAAATCTAAAATGTTAAATTTGTCGTCCTTTAAGAATTGAATTAATTTTGTCCTCAGAAGAATTCAAACTAAAAAGTTTGAATTTTTGGTTTATCCATAACAAGACTGAGATTCATTTGATGTTGCCATGGTGATATATTATACTAAAACAAAATGGCGGAGAGAGCCAATGAGAATCAGCCATTTCAAGTTGCCTGGAAATACCTCAGTGTGCAAAGTTTTCCGAGCAACGTAAGTAAATTCATTTTATAATGCATAGACTGATCCAGAGACATTTTGATACCTGTATACAGGTATGGGCGCCCAAACTCACAAGCAAAAAATCCGCCCAAATTCTTAAAATCAACAGAATTTAATGTCAAAATAGCATTTAATGTTGAATTTTGGGCCAGAGATGTTGTTTTTGTCTTATTGTTGGAACATTTTGAACCGAAATGGTATGCCCAAATTTTCCCTGGATCAGTCCCTGTAATGGGTCAATTTAGTCATGGGGGCCTCCGTGGCTTAGTAGGTAGAGCGTAAGACGTTCAATCCGAACAGCCTTCCACCAATGGGTCGCGGGTTCGAATCCCACTCAGTCCAAAAAATTTGAAAATTTTCTTACTGGGTTTTCACTCGAACGACCTATGTGGGATGGTTGCTAGTAACTAACGGAAGGTCGTGGGTTTCCTCTGGGCATAGAGCCCGGTTTCCTCCCACAATAAAACTGGCAACGCCGCCATACAAGTGAAATAATATTGAGCGCGGCATAAAGCACCAAACAATCAATCAATCAATTTAATCATCATTCTAAATCTAAAGCTTATTTTGTCTCTATGCTATCAAATTGTTAAGTCAGTCTGTCAATTTTGTCATCATTCTAAATCCAAAGCTAATTTTGTCACTATGGTATCAAATTGTTAAGAGCAAACATAATTTGGTATTACATAAATCTATTTTTGAACACTAAAACACACGAGCACAGGGAAAATCTTCTCGTCTAAAATAACCAAGAGACAAGTTTCTAATTGTGTTAAAAGGGGACATATCATTAGGTATATATCAGTGTATGCGGTGTCAGAAAAAAGACCAAAAAACTAAAGAAAATTGTAGAATACACAAAGGCAAGATTAAATGATTTCATTTGATGCCCCGTTATTGAAATAGATTCTTTCTAGAACACTTTATCATTCATTATCATACATTCTTGTCTGTTGCATTCTTTTTCATCGACAAAGCCATAAAGTGTCAATTTCCGTGTCCTTTTCCATCGAGCACATATCTGTGGGCAAATTCATCTGTTGAACTACCGGTATATGTTATTTTAGACAAGTAAATTTTCCCTGTGCCCGTGTGTTTTAGTGTTCAAAAATACATATAAATTTGATGGTTAAGCTAATCTTAGAAACCAACATAACCTTACATGTACTTAGTCAGAACGTCTTGCCTAAAGTAAGCTAATGGGACATCAATACATATATCCTTATAAAACCTGCTGATAAATGCTCATCAATAGTTATTACATGTATGTCTAGACAGGTTTATGATTGAGGAGGTAGAACGGCAGCTAAACAATCCTTAAATACTAAGTCAATAATGCCTGAAAATGTTGGAAATTGCAATAGAATTGTTTGTTCCCTCGAAGAAAAAGGCTATATTAATAAAACGCAGTATTGCTCTTTGGAATCTGACCTTAATTCTAAAAACAGGGTACTCTATATTTTGAAAATACACAAACCCAGTGAAAAAAATGACCCAAGCCTCCAATGCCCCCAGGGCATCCTATTGTCTCGGATTTTGATAGTAAACGTTAGAGAATATCAGACCTGATTGATTGCTATCTAAAACCTATAGCTAATCGGTGTGTTAGCTTTATCAAAAATACTGATGATTTGTTGCCAAATTATCTTTTCCAGAAAATTCCACTGACTAAGGCCAAACTTCTGCCTGTTGTCAACCTAATGAAAAATCATTGGTTGTCGTTTATTTTAACAACTTATGATTAGGTATAAACCTCTAAATGATGTGCCCCTTTTTAACACAATAAGAAACTTCTCTATGGTTATTTAAGACAAGAAGATTTTCCCTGTGCCTGTGTGTTTTAGTGTTCATAAATATATACCTCTGTCTACAGCAAATCGGCATGTCAGCTTTATCAAAAATACTGATGATTTGTTGCCAATTAATCTTTTCCAGAACATAACTTAAATATAACATTCAAAGATATATAACTCTATTACTTGACTTATTCTTGGCACTTAGCTTAAAGGATTTATGAAGAGCTTTTGGAAATATTCTCTAATTTGCGTTAGGTGTGTTGTAGAACATGTACTTTATAAATCTGACCAAAAAGAAAATTAAATTTCGGTTGCAGCACATACAAAAGTCAAGCTAGACATTTACCGATCTACAATGCGTACGAAAGTTAATTATCTCAGACCTCCGTTGTGTACGTACCCTCAGAGCGATGACGTAATAAACGATTTCTGTTGTCTCAGTACGTCTTCGTGGCAATTTGTACACATCAAAGGTCGTGTATGACGTCATTTTTCCGAGCAGTTACGAAAAATACGGAAAATATGCATATTTCCTCCCCGTTCGTTTTTGAACTACCAGGAAACTAATGCGAAGGTTGTTTCGTTTCCACTGATAATTTTCAAATATATATATTATTTAGTCAATAAACAAGCACAAACCAGCTTTAAATCTTGTTCATATCTCCTTTAACATAGTCTGTCTGTAAATATGACTATTGATTGTGATATCATCCCAAAGACAGTTTCATATCAGTCATACCAAATTTAACCTTATCAGTGATATACATGGGATATATTTACCACCAGGGAGATAAGGGGCATGACCCAGTTATGGGCTCTATCTATAAAGCCATGGAAAAGAGGCTTTGAAGGGAGTGTGGTTTCATGTACACTCTATTCTGCAGACAGACACCATATTAACAGAATCCACAATTCTTAAAATGGCATGAGCTGCCAAAATGTTGATATTTTGACGTTAAAACAGAATGTTGAAATTATTGGCTATTTTTATGAAGATGTTTAATTCAGAAGCTTTTTAGTGATTCTAGTCTCGAGAATGTACGACAAAGTATTGTTTTGAACTAACTTTGGCTTAGAATGAATGAATGGTCGTCCCGGATATTGAAATTTTGTTTACTTTTCCAACACGTTTTCGGTTCGTACAGGCCACATACTGTATGGATTTTCCTCATTCCAACGCCAATCATTTAGTTTTTCGATGGCCTTCAAAGCCTCTTACTGTCGTGACGATCAGAAATTATGAAGAAAGTGTGAATTTTGGCAGCTCCTGCCACTTTAATGAATACTGTAAAACCATAAATTGTACTTAACAGTACAGTACACCAAAAGAGTTACCACTATTGCACACACGTGGTGAAGTGCAGATGACATACGTTTTTTTAGTGCTAACTTTTTGGGGGTACTGTAGGTCGGTTCTGACTGAGGACTCAAAGTAAGATTTAATGTCAAAACATTGAGATTACACCCTGCATATTTATAGAGTTTGCTTACTAGTTTATCTTATATGGGTCTAGATGATATACCTCTTTTTAACATTATAAGAAACTTGTCTCCATGGTTATTTTAGACAAGAAGATTTTCCCTGTGTCCATGTGTTTTAGTGATGATGAATATATCTTTTAGCACAATAATAAACTTGTCTCCATGGTTAATTTAGACAAGAAGATTTTCTCTGTGCTCGTGTTTTTTAGGTTTCATATTTCTAAATTACATTTTATATGTTAGTATGGAAGTGGTGGCAAACCCCAAACTATGACATGCTCGTTTTCTGCTTTTAATTACGCTTGTCAAGCTATGGTCATACTCAAATGAAATTTATGGGGAAATTCTGTTGACTTAATTTGACCAAGTGAATATGACGAATCATCACCCAGATTATTTATGGGTCAATAAACCATTCCACTTGGTTATTATTTCTTAATTTACCAATACCCAGTTAACTAATCAACCAATGAACGATATGCGTGGAGTGGAGGTCACATGGTATTTAATATTCATTGAATGCCACCATTACTAGGAGATGATACATTTTCGATCCTGGGGCTCGTTTCACAAAGCAATCGCATCGCAAACGAGGCGTAGTTGCCAATGGAAGTTACCATAGTGAAGAGATACGACGTCATAACAACTGCGATTGATCGCACTGTGCGACGGCTTGGTGAAACGGCCCCCAGATATGTTATTCATGCGCGCTCCAGCTATCAATGGTGACACATTTTACGAAGTCAGATCCAAACAAGTAAAATGAGACGTGTCCATTACGCATATAGTTCATTGTAATCACCTCTCCGATCAGATCTGTTAGACGTCCATATTTGGAACAAAAATCTGAGTAATCTTAAAATATGGATACGTCTTGAGAAAAATAATTTCAACATTCTGTTTTAACTTTTAACGTCAAAATATCAACATTTTGGCAGCTTATGCCACTTTAAAGGATGACAAATTTAACATTTTAGATTTAGATTGCTGAAACGAAACGTCGAAATATCCAGATTTTGGCAGCTCATGCCACTTTAGATATGGATCTTGTATCAGCAGTAAAAACTATTGGTGTATTGCCTGTAGTGTTTAAATTGTCGCTTTATAGTGGACCATCAGTGGAATTGGTTTTGAATCGCATCAGATATACTTTGTTGAGCATTATTTTTCTGTATGGTGGAGGTATTTGATTTTAATCTGACAATGGATATCGATTTCTCTGAAGGAATCCTTTTAGAAAATCAAGCCAATAATTAAGTTTGTTAGAAATGATTTATTTAAAATATATGTAAATGAGATCGAGTTAGTCAGTAATCAAATCTCGTTTCATCATCCAAACTGCATTCTGGTTTAATCAGACTTCTAAGTACGGACAATAAGCCAGTTGGATTGGCTAATAAAAAGAATTCCAAGGGCAATAACTCTTGTTGGGACTTAATCAGATTACTGATTGCATAAAAGTTAGCCTTGGCGATTATTGCCAACCATATCAGATTACAAGATCACATTTGATCAAGATTCCAGCAGGCCATTTCCATGAAGGGCCATCTGTATTCACACCATGGCATTCCAACACACTGCGTTTCACGGCGAGCGGTTTTAGAGCGGCGTTATCACGGATGTTGCGTCGGAATTCTTGTTTTGCGACCATTTCCTCGAACCAGCTCATTTCCTCATCGCCGATTGATACCCTCCTAAAATATTGCTGTTCCCCGATGTGTCATGTCTAAATTTCTCAGCGGGAAGCCAACCAAGCATGTTCTTAGATTAACGACTGTTTAGCTCCATTGATTTTCAGGGAAAGTTTGTGGAGGGTAAAACTTGGTGATTTGACAGGAGTCTGTCTGATAGAGGGGTTATTTATTACCGCCTTCAATTGATACTGCAACCACATCAGATCAGCTGAATAGGCTGGGAAAAAGGGGCACAAATGTTTAAGATTAAGTCAGTTGGGTGTTAGAATAACGACAGAATGCTCGCTCTGCGTATGTCCCCATACACTCACCACTTCACGGGGAAAAATTATGTTTTGATGGAGACGATTCTCAGGCCTGCTTTTTTCCAGAATGAGACATTATCAAATCCAGTAGTTCCACTGATTAGTTTAACGTGGTACACAAGTAGTGTTATTTCGAAAAATGAAAACTACATACTGATTCAATATTTCAATTTTTATTCAATCCTCATCAGGCAACATTATAACCTTGTCAGGCCTGCAACTCAAACTACTCAGTCTTTGGTTGGGCTTGCAAGTGTTTACCTTTTTCAACTAATTTAAAAAATAGTTTAATAGATACTGTTAACTGTTTGATCGGAAAGTAATTTGCATATTTCATGAATTTATATCCTTGTAATAGTGAAGTCTTCAATCCCAATCAATCAATCCTCGCTGAACTATTTACTGTGTGTTAAACATTTTATTCAAAGGGGCATGAGCTGCCAAAATTCACACTTTTTTCATAATTTCTGATCGTCATGACAGTAAGAGGCTTTGAAGGCCATCGAAAAACTAAATGATTGGCGTTCGAATGAAGGAAATCTGTACAGTATGTGGCCTGTACGAAACCGAAAACGTGTTCGAAATGTAAACAAAATTTAAATAACAGAGACAACCATTCATTCATTCTAAGCCAAAGTTAGTTTAAAACAATACTTTATTGTACATTTTCGAGACTAGAAGCACTAAAAAGCTTCTGAATTATACTTATTGACAAAAATAGTCAATAATTTCAACATTCTGTTTTAATGTCAAAATATCAACATTTTGGCAGCTCATGCCACTTTAATATATTGAATTCACTATATTGATGCTAATAATGCTACCATTTTACGATTTTTATCGGGTTTGAAATATTCAGTTTTTCTTGTTGAATTCAGTGTTTGATGCTACCATTTTGCCTTGCTTCCCTCTCAATCTACTTTATTAGCACTGCGTCAAACTGGTCGTTTTAGCGCCCTTTTGTATAGCCGTATCACTGTGCTGCTCCCTGGGGGCTGTGTATTGTGTTCTTAATCCCTCTAACAAGATCATTGTCTGGGGTGCCTAAGGGTGCTGAGGCCAGGGGACAAAAGGGCTTCAGAAAAGGGCGACGTGTGCCCAACAATACCCTTGTCATGAAATGAAAAACCCTCAGGCTGTAGCGTCTTTAATTCACAACTCGTACAGATTCTGCCGTGAACTATTCGCAGGCAAATTGCTGGATAATTGACATCCTCTGTTTGAATTTGTCTGAACGGAACTGACAAGTTTCCCAATGCAGATTTTGAATGTTTTGTCACAAATAGCTGGAATAGGTTTAGATATTGCTATGCTGTAAGCAATTTTAACAAAATTGTTGTCAAGTTTTTTTTTCAGTGAATCTTGCGAGTTCCAAGATCAAGTTTTATGACTAATAATTTTTTTGTCACTAATATTTAACTTTTTTTATGGAAAAAAAAAATCATTGTAATTTTGATTCCAACTTTAGCTCTTCCAAGGGCTTTGTTGTCACTGCATTTGCGAAAATTTGAAGAAAAAAATATCAAAAACTTAAATATTTAAAAAGTATTGCATCTACTTTGATGAATGCACCTGTATGTTATAGACAGAATCTACAATAAAGTGTGGCTGATACTGGTTGGCCGGTGATTTTGTGGATATGTGTGTGTGTGGCGCAGCTATAAAACTGCAACATTTTAATTAGATATTCGGCTTCAACAGTACTTCAATTGAGTCCCATACAGCCCTTCAGTGTCATTCTAAAACATACTTATGCAGAATTTGTGAATAAAACCATTGCCTGGATCAGCGAGGGTTTCTGCCAAACACTCTTGAGCCTTTCAGTGTCATTTTAAACATACTTATGCAGAATTTGTGAATAAAACCATTGCCTGGATAAGCGAGGGTTTCTGCCAAACACTCTTTAGCCTTTCAGTGTCATTTTAAACATACTTATAAAGACTTTGTGAATAAAACCATCCCCTGGATCAGCCAGAGTTTCTGCCAAACACTCTTGAGCTCTTCACTCCTCACTGCCTGTCAAAAGATATTGCTGTTGATATGGAGAATAAGGGCTGGCAAACAATACAGTTGTGGGACAGGGGGGAACACAATAAGGGCGTCTGGCCCACAGTGACATGGGGGTCTTACTGCCGTAGACAGATGGTCAGCTGAAGAACCCTTGTCCAAGGACAAGGCATAAAGAAACACTGCTGTGCTTGACTCAGTTTGGCTGGACTAACTGGTCAAATGAAGATGTGTTGTTAGAAGAGAAGGGTGTTTGTTCTTCAGCAGATCAGGGTTACAATAATGAAACTGGACATTGATATGGCTGGATTTCATATATGAACTGATATCTGCTAACAAAAGATTGCTGTTTCCAACGGGGAACTTCGCATGGACATTTTTGCAAATAACAGCAGATCAGGGTAGCAATAATGAAACTGGACATTGATGATATGGTCTTCACTGCTGGATTTCATATATGAACTGATATCTGCTAACAAAAGATTGCCTTTTTCAACGAGGAACTTCGCATGGATATTTTTGCGTATAACGTGCAATTGTGAACTCTCGTTGATAAGCTACAGATTTCCGGAGATCCGATTTCCCAGTAGTTTGGGACAAATATCAA
This sequence comes from Lepidochitona cinerea, assembly GCA_963971465.1. Taxonomy (NCBI): domain Eukaryota; kingdom Metazoa; phylum Mollusca; class Polyplacophora; order Chitonida; family Tonicellidae; genus Lepidochitona; species Lepidochitona cinerea. Next base: position 3,828,687 of record OZ020559.1, read on the forward strand.
ATGGATGATACAAACGGTTTCTAGAAAACGTTGAACATCAGTCGACATAGCCTGTGCCATTTTGAAAAATATTAGCTCTCTTGACTTCTGAAATGTGATTGATATAGTTCTGTGGAAACGAAGTAGATGGAAATTAAATTAAGGTAACAAAATCAAAAGGGAATTTAAAAGAATACCTATACAGGAAAGTGCAGGAAAAAGTTTGTGGAAACATTGTTTATATAATTATTGAATGAAATACTGTGGGATGATACCATGATGTCTTTTTAGTTAAAGAATTAAAGCAAATTTCATCTTGGTGAGAACTAAAGGTGACATGATTCAGGCATGATTAAGAGGACTGGCTAAAGGATACATATGAAGGGTTTGGAGAGTACGTATCTTTTATAGGAAGATATGAATTGGATGGTACAAAGTGATCAGGCTCGATGGTCAGGCTTAAAGGCTGGGTCTGTTAACACTGAATGGTGAACATAAATGTCACACACACATATACAGAGGTATTTTCCTGAAAATTGTACTGACTAAGGCCAAGCTCCTGTCAGTCGTCAACCTAATGAAATATCATAGGTTTACTTTATTACAACAATTTATGATTGGGTATACACATCTAAATAACATGCCCCTTTTTAACACAATTAGAAACTTGTCTCTGTGGTTATTTTAGACAAGACGATTTTCCCTGTGCCGGTGGGGTTTTAGTGTTAAAAAATATACAGAGGAACTGCTAAAGAGGGTAGGACATTAATGTCAGTCACACACACAGAGAGGAGGAAAGGAAACTGTATATAGATTCACAGGAATCAATGGGATGGTACAGTTACTGGGCCCTGTCTTTTATTGAGGTTAAATTGTGGAGAATGGCTAACTGAGTCAAGATTTCCCCCTTTAGTCTGCTTTAAGCATCGGTACGAGAGGCTGGATGCTTCAGCACTATCTCGGCACACTCTCCTCTAAATGGGATGTTCTGCAAGCAAGCTAGGACTTAATAGCTTCACATCATCACACCTATTTAAATGCCTTGTACCCTAGATTGTTAGACCATATCCTTGACTTTGAGGACTTTTTCGTTTGGATTTGTGGATTGAATTATGCTTATCTGAATTGGTTTACATGTATTTCTGAAATTATTGTCACTTGGACTTTTTTTCAGAAGGATAAAGCTTTGTGGTTCAATATTTCCCTTAAATACTCTTAACGAACTTCTACCATACTCCAAGTGTGGCATAAGCATCAATCAATCAATCAACAAATTGCGGGATATCTTGAGTGAGGCGTAAACATCAATCAATCAAGCAATTACTGCATATCTTGAATGTGACGTAAACATCAATCGACCAATAGCTGGATATTTTGACTGAGGTGTAAACATCAATCAATCAATCAATCAACCAATTGGTGAATATCTTGAGTGCGGCTTGGATTAAATGTTACCCATGTAATTATTGTGATTGACATTCACAGTCAAAGTCAAGATCTTGAGGTAACTGTAAAACAGTTTTTTACAGGTACAGTACAGTTCAGCTTGTAAAGAGAATAATCTAAATCAAACCACATGCAGAATGTCAAGTTTTCTTTTTTACAGAGTGAATTTAAAAATATTGTTCTGTTAATTCAAGCAAGATTTGAATAAGGAATTCAAAAATTAGGATTTCGGCTGCACAGGTGTACATGTAGAACTCTCCAATTGGCTCTCAACGAAAGATGGATTTTCATTAAATGTTGTCATCTTGAAGTATTATTTCCACAAAAAATACCTTGTGAAAAACCAACAAACTGAAGTAAAAATCTATAAACTCATCTTTGGCAATTTACTGGTTAAGCTGTTTATGCTCCCGGAGATGTTGTGACAGAACGTAGCGATTATTGTGAGAAATTAATACATCATGGTTTGTTTTATAGCCTCATAACCAAACAGAAGCTGAAGAAATTTCTCTCAAATCTTGCTGGAATTGACAGTTTATGTTATAACTTATGTAAACCTCTCCTGAAATTCTTGTGGATTATTTCTCTAAGCATATTTTTCTGTAGAAAGTGTTCAGTGCTGGCTCGACACTTGATTTGATTTATAGGCGTGTGCTAAATGTTAGGGGGAGATTTACTGCCAAAGGGTTTATTGGCATTTCACAGCCTGCCGGGTTTCCAAACACAGTGACAAGTGCAGCCGCTTACATCGCGAGATGCTGCAACGGCTTAATTGTTATGTGCTGTAAGCCTTGATGCAATTGTTAACTATCCTGTCTGGACTGTTAGGTTGTCAGACATATATTCTTCTCGAGATGTTGCAACTGCTTAATTGTTATGTGCTGTAAGCCTTGATGCAATTGTTGACTGTTCTGTCTGGACTATTTGGTTGCCAGACATACTGTATAACGTGAGGAATTTACCATACTACCGAGTGGACAACAATGCAAGGAAACATTTGTCTTGAGTTCTATTTGTAAACATTTTATTGAAGGCAATTGGGATGAGATTACTTGCTTTTTTATAAATCAAGTGTTTGTCAAGAGCGTGTGTATTTTTTATAGAGTATAAGCCTGCATAACCTTTTATGGATCTCGTTGAAATTCAGTTAATTGGAGAAAAACAGCCAACTTTGTCTGAAGTATTTTTTACACGGAACCACTTAGAAAACGACATGCTGTTAATGGCCAATCAGAGTTTGATTGCAAATTTCTTTTTAGGATTTCATCACTTTACATCCAATTAAAGACATATTGCCCTAAAAACAACTGTCTGGTTTGGGCCTTATCTGTACTGTACTCAGTTTTTTTTACTTCAAGATTAAATTTGTCTCGACAGTTCAACAGACTCAGCCTAAAAACCTAATTGATTATGGAGGGAAAATATTTTTAGACAGTCTACTGTTTACAAGTATTTCTCATTGCCACAAGCACTGGTTGTTTGGAATATTGAGTTGTTTAACAGACAATCATATTGATTCGTGGGAAAAAACATGTGATAGAGAACTCGGACAAATATCTTGTTATGGCTGTACCAAACAGCTATATGCTCTCTACGCTCTATACAAGAGAATCCTGTTTCGACTGACGGGCTCGTAATTGTGTGATTAATTTACTGTATATGGAACGACTGTTGATTGTGTCGTTAAGACAATCTTTATCTCGTGTATATGAAATGATATACCTTTTTAACACAATTAGAAACTTGTCTCCATGGTTATTTTAGACAAGAAGATTTTCCCTGTGCCCGTGTGTTTTACTGATCATAAATATATGAAATGACTGTTGATTGTGCTGTTAAGACAATCATTATCTCGTGTATATGAAATGACTATTGATTGTGCTTGTTAAGACAATCGTTCTCTCGTGTATATGAAATGACTGTTGATTTTGTCTTTAAGAGAATCATTCTCTCGTGTATATGAAATGATTGTTGAATGTGCCATTCAGACAATCACTCTCAAATGAAGCGGTTGTGATAATTGCTTACTTTGTGAAATGCAAAACCTAGGATTATACTAGTTCTAATTTGGAATGTTCATCTGATGGAAGAAATCATTATGAAGATACAGGATCATACAGAAGAGGTTTGTTTTAAATAGTCTTCATTTTCAAATTATCACGGGGCCTCCTCGTCTCAGTCGGTCAAGCAATAATCGCTCACTCCGACACAGGCCTTCCATCGATGGGGCGAGATTCAAATTCCACTCAGTCTAAAGACAACAATTTTGAAAAATTATGAGTGTTTTTTTCATAGGATTGCTTTATATGTTGAATTGAAATGAATTGAATCTTTATTTCACCATCAAGTCATTTTTGTACATATAGGGTTAAAATTGAAAAGACGACGGGAATAAAACCCCTGGGGGCTTGTTAAGTCCCTTTAATTCATATAATGAAGGAGGAAAATTAAACTGAATATTTAATCTATTTTCAATAAGATTAAATTTTGAAAAATACACCATGTTGAAGAGTTGCTAGGCTGTTGAAAGTATGATTGGGATTTCCATCATAGGGTTAGCCGGCTCCCCGTGCACCCCTTCAAGTGGATGGGCAGTTTAGAAATTTAACCAATTTAGAGAGGCTGTTTTCAGCATTTATAACATGGGATCCGATGGAAAATTTTAAATTTGGACTCCCTGTTCAAAGTAAATTGTTTCGTAAAAGCTGCCAAAATTCACACTTTTTTTCATAATTACTGATCGTCACGACAGTAGGAGGCTTTGAAGGTTATCGAAAAACTAAATGATTGGCGTTGGAATGAGGAAAATTCATACAGTATGTGGCCTGTACGAGCCGAAAACGTGTTCGAAAAGTAAACAAAATTTAAATAACCGGGACGATCATTCATTCATTCTTAGCCAAAGTTAGTTCAAAACAGTACTTTATCGTATATTTTCGAGACTAGAAGCACTAAAAAGCTTCTGAATCATACGTCTTAAGAAAAATAGCCAATAATTTCAACATTCTTTTTTAATGTCAAAATATTAAAATTTGGGCAGCTCATGCCACTTTAACCAAAAATTCTGGCTAACTCCCTGATTTTCATGGGTGCAGGGTTGTTAGGGTTTGCACATATCTCTGGGTGTGGAATAGTGTTGAGGGCATGTTTGATTTTGTATTCTAAATGATTTTGATGAAAATTGTGTATGTGAAAATTCTATATACGACTCAAATTCTTGGAGTACAGCTAACTCAGACAAATTTCTATATAAACATACGACTCTGGATGGGCGCAAATGTGTCCCTGTGCCATGGTCAAATTAAGATTTTAGAATTAAAATTTACTCACTCTGATCTCGTGCTAAAATTGAATGATTTGCAATTTGGTCAGTCAATATAGCCCTCATCCCATCCTACCGTATCACCCAGAAGTTTCATCCAATTGTAAGCACTACCATTCATTCATTCTAGCCAAAGTTAGTTCAAAACAATACCTTATCGTATATTTTCGAGACTAGAAGCATTAAATAGCTTCTGAATTATACGTCTTCAGAAAAATAGCCAATAATTTCAACACTGTTATAGCGTCAAAATATCAACATTTTGGCAGCTCATGCCACTTTAAACTGAATAATGGTTACCATGTTTTCTAAAGTCTTTATACATGTATCTTTGCACTTTTTGTGAACCTGATTTACAGATGTTGATTGATGTTTTATTTCATCATTTGTCAGTTTGTTAATGGACTCCATGTCTAAACAAACAACCCACATTAACCCCACTAGCTTTGTCATCATTAATCAAACATCAGTATCATACAGATTCAAAATTGTCTGCTTTTTATAGAAAAATGGAAACCACATGCACGCATCCAAAATAACTATGTCAGGGAAAAGTGGTCTTAAAGTGAAGGACATGAGTCTAGCTTCAAAACATTAAACTTATCTTTTATGGCTCACCGGGCCTCCCTGGCTCAGTAGGTAGAGCCTTGGACGCTTAATCAGAACAGCCTTTCATCAGTGGGCCGCGGGTTTGAATCCCACTCAGTCCTAAAAAAAATTGGAAAATTTTCTGACTGGGTTTTCTCTCGAACGACCTATGTGGGATGGTTGCCAGTTACCAACGGAACGTCGTGAGTTTCCTCCGGGCATAGAGCCCAGTTTCCTCCCACAATAAAACTGGCAACTCCACCATATACATGTAAGTGAAATAATCTTGAGCGCGGCTTAAAACACCAAACAATCAATCAATCAAAATTCAGAACTCCCAAGAATGGGAAGAATGGTTGTCGTATATGTTCAGTACAATATGTAAAACACCAAACAGTCAATCAATCAAAACATCACACCATGAACTTAAACAATCTTCTATGGCTGACCGGGGAGAAGTTTCTCTGTCCTCCCACCTATGTCCCAATGGTTTGAATCCCACTTAAAACAGGATGATTATGCTTATGAAAAATAATTACGTTAATAATACTTAATTTATGGGGTTCAATCTCAGTCCACTGATGTTCTTGCCTTAGTTAAGATGTGTAACCATTGTCATTGTGTTACAAAAGAATTCCAGAAAATTCTACTGACCAAGGCTAAGCTCCTGTCAGTCGTCAACCTAATGAAATATCATAGGTTTGGTTTGTTACAACAATTTATGGGATATAAAGGTCTAAATGATATATACCTCTTTTTAACACAATTTGAAACTTGTCTCCGTGGTTATTTCAGCCAAGAAGATTTTCCCTGTGCCCGTGTGTTTTAGCGTTTATAAATATATACTTAATGTAAAGTTACTTTTGTTAACAGTTTAACAGATCATCTAATCTACATTAAATACTCAATCTTTTTTTTTGTTTTTATATCCATATTTTGAAAAATTTAATTCATTTACGCTACATTAAAACAAAGCTTGGGCTTAATGGTGTCAAAAGCATGTGGCTGTTTCCCCACAAACTTAATGTTGAAGGTATATGTTGCCATGACAGTTAGGCCTTGCATTGGACACTTGGGGCGTAAATGTTTTGAGAAATAGCCCCCTTGTGTTCACAAAAACGTACTTCATGGTGATACATTTAATTATTTCTCTTTAGAAAGGAATTCACCTTTAAAGACAGCCTGTAACAATTCCATAATTGAGATGGTTGACATTCACTGGTCATATGTTTGTTGTCACATTTACATCATAATTCATTGGAGGGCTAATATGAAGGGTTATTGCCCTGACTAATATCTGAGAGTGAATCTGATTGGATGATCAGTGGAGGCGATAACAGGCCATATTGACACCTGGCCCTATGTTGTAATGGTAATACAGTTAGGGATATCCTTTTCTCTCCACTGACTCACAATTCACTGTAAAAATAATATCTGCCAAACATATGAACTCATTCACAGAAATACTGACTGGGATATCACCCATAAATTCATGATATCCACATTTCAGAAATTACTTTTTCAATAATCAAGAACTCAAAAAAAAATATTTCAGTTATTTTGTCTCGCTGTTATAATTAAAGTGGCATGAGCTGCCAAAATTCACACTTTTTTCATAATTTCTGATCGTCACGACAGTAAAAGACTTTGAAGGCCATCGAAAAACTAAATGATTGGCGTTCGAATGATGAAAATCCATACAGCATGTGGCCTATACGAACCGGAATAGTGTTTTCTTGTAATAAACGATTTAATATGGTCTTATTACTAAGAATTCAGGGATTTAACGAACCCTTAAAACCTGCATCTCTGACCCTTATTTTCTCGCTTGCAATGAGAAGGGTCTCATGGGATGCAAATAAATAGCAAAATATTATACAACAATGCATATTTAAACACTAATTGGACCCCACCTAATGTATGCGGGACCCCACTTTTTATCTGATGGGGTCCAATGAACCCCAACATTTTGACAGCCAGGGAAAACCCTGCTAAGATCATCTTCAAAATGGCGTTAAACACCAAACCAAAGAGTTGCACCTGTACTGTAGGTATATAAACAACTCTTACGGTACATAACACGGACAGAAATAGACATCTTATGTAACTTGTAATCTGTTTTTATGCTGTTTGTAATCAAATCTTTCTGATTCTAGTCCCCCAAAAAATAGTTGTTGATACGTGCTACATGTATGTTAGACCACCTGTAGTTTGATTCAAGTCCCTTTACCTAGTTGCTCTTGCATATAACCAATAAAGAAAGAAAAACATACATGTAGTGTTAACTTAGACACCCGACCGATCAACATGTAGATGGGCAATTGGGTGGCAAGTTTTGTTTTGGATTGGCCAAAACAAGTCTGCATAAATGGCCATTTAAACATGTGGTTTGTTGTATTTTGTGATTGACTCAATGGATTGATTAATTGAATGTTTGGTGTTTTATGCCGCGTTCAAGATTATTTCACTTATATGGCGGCGTTGCCAGTTTTATTGTGGGAGGAAACTGAGCTCTATGCCCGGAGAAAACCCACAACCCTCCGATGGTAACTGGCAACCATCCCACATAAGTGAAAATTTTCGAATTTTGTTGGACTGAGTAGGAATCAAACACGCGACCCATTGGTGGCTTGACTTAGAAGGTGCCTTACACCAGTGTGTTTATAGTTCAGTCAAATCTGTGAAAATTTGTTGTCCAGATATGCTCAGTTATTTGCTATTGATTAATTCCTGTGAAAACATTTGAAGTCAAATCTGTGAAAATTTGCTGTCCAGATATGCTCAGTTATTTGTACTGAAAACCGCAGAGTAATTCCTGTGAAAGCATTTGAAGTCAAATCTGTGAGAACTTGTTGTCCAAATATGCTCAGCTATTTGTACTGAAAACCGCAGTGTAATTCATGTGAAAGCATTTGAAGTCAAATCTGTGAGAACTTGTTGTCCAAATATGCTCAGCTATTTGTACTGAAAACCGCAGTGTAATTCATGTGAAAGCATTTGAAGTCAAATCTGTGAAAATTTGCTGTCCAAATATGCTCAGCTATTTGCTATTGTGTAATTCATGTGAAAGCATTTAAGTCAAATCTGTGAAAATTTGTTGTCCGGATATGCTCAGCTATTTGTACTGAAAACCGCAGAGTAATTCCTGTGAAAGCATTTGAAGTCAAATCTGTGAAAATTTGCTGTCCAGATATGCTCAGTTATTTGTACTGAAAACCGCAGAGTAATTCCTGTGAAAGCATTTGAAGTCAAATCTGTGAAAATTTGCTGTCCAGATATGCTCAGTTATTTGTACTGAAAACCGCAGAGTAATTCCTGTGAAAGCATTTGAAGTCAAATCTGTGAAAATTTGCTGTCCAGATATGCTCAGTTATTTGTACTGAAAACCGCAGAGTAATTCCTGTGACAGCATTTGAATATTTTTTACATTATAAAGCCAATTAATCTCCCCAAACTACTGCCGTAAAAAGCGCTTTGCTGACAATAGCGAGTTAATCTATAAAGCCAGTCTGTTTCTCCTTGGTATGACAGAGTTAATGTTCTTTTATTGATTCACTGTATTGGATTACATCATTGACGAACTTAGCCAGTACTGTAACAATCCCTTCATCGTTCACGACAGACGAGCAATCCGTCAGGACTGACATCAGAAAATCTACCCGGCTCTACATGTCTTTCAGTGCCAGTATTTATCTTTAGTCTTATGCATTTTGACTAGCAGAGAAAAAGTTTTGTTTCCTATGTAATATTACGTTCTTTGATCATTTTCCTGTTATATTTGACCAGTGCCAGATACCATTCCAATTTCTGTGACAACCAAACCACAAACTTGCGCTACCAAGACCTTGGGCGGATTACCATTTTTCATTTCGACTAGCGGAAAGTCCAGTGTTTTTTTTTAGCCAATGTGGGAATGTAAGCTCCTACATCGGTGTAGTTCATTATTCAGCTTGCTAAGACTTTTGCATCAATTGGAGAATCGTCTTACAACAGATTCAATAATTGTACGTGTGTGTGATGTTATCTGCGAATAAGCTCCTTTGTACTTCGTTAAGCGTTCTTGGATAATGGTGTTATTGTTTGCCGCTGTCCTTCTTCCCCAATGCTAGAAGCTGCATTCTGTTACATGTTTTTAACAAAGTTTAGAATACCGTACTCTGATATTAAGAAACTTGCCACTTGCTTGCAGGTAGTGCAGTGAGTTGCATTTTGGTACGTTAACTGCTTTAATATTGTGATATAACATAGTCTTTGCATACTGTATATATGTTGGCCATTTAACTTGATTACAGGTACATGTAGTTCAATGAGTTGCATTTTGGTATATATGTTAACTACTTTAATATAGTCTGTGCATACTGTGTATGTTGGCCATTTAACTGAGATAGTTCAGTGTACCAAGCAGAAGTCGCAGACGAGTCCATAACATTGCTTAGGCCATCCCTTTCACTGCTACATGTAAGATATTGAAAATGCCTTGCATAATACATTTTAATCATTAAAATTCAGCTGCAGTTCAATTTTGTGGATTCAGAGATTCAATTGTCAATTTACAGGGATTCAGTTTTGTGGAAATTGTGCAAGCCTTATCATTAGGATTTTAACCGCAGCAATAAAGCTCTGACAACTTTGTCAGCGGCAATTTTTTCTTGCCTTATTGACAAGCCGTCTCGGTGAGGCAGCACGTAAAAGAGCAGTGGAAATCTGCCCTGCAACAAGGAGACAATGTCTTCATATAATTGAAATACTGTTGAGCAGGACGTAAAACCCAAATCACTCACTCACTTTATTTTTTCTTTAGAAATAGGATTCTGATTTTCTGCATTTCCGATTGTCCCGGTGAATTGAGAGAAATGAGTTTATCATTCATATAATCCGTAGATGATCTCTCATATATTCAGTGAAAAGACAAGAGGTGCTGTGTAATGTTTTATGGTGATAATTCAAAGGCCATATAGTCGTAACATTGTGACATAAATGAAGCTGTGCCATCAATCGTAGGCCTACTTACCAAAACCGAGGCGAGCACAGTTTACTTTTAAATATTCTAGGAGTGTTCTTGTGTTGGGAAGAGTACTTTATTGTGATGAAAGTTGTGGGTTTTACTGAAATCAAACAAAAAAATATGGATAAAAAGCTATCCGTGGTGATGTTTGAAAATGAAAGTCTACCCATTGGTGCCATAGTAACTAATGGCTGCTCATCTGAAAGCTCAAGCCCGGACAGTCAGGTTGGTATATTTATTTGCAACTCGCTACTGTACTTGTTTTCCAAATGCTGTTTATGATATGTATCTTTTGGAGCATGACTGAGTGCTTCTCCATAGATGCAGGGTTTTCCCTGGCCCCCAAAATTTTGGGGTTCATTGGACCCCTATCAGATAAAAAGTAGGGTCCAATATACATCAGGTGGGGTCCAATTAGTGTTAAATATGCATTATAAAATAATACTTTGCTACTTATTTGCATCCCATTGGACCCTTCTCATTGCAATTTTGGGGTCCAAGTGAGAAAATGAGGGTCAGAGATGCAAGTTTTAAGTGTCCGGTAAATCCCTGATATATGTGTTTGGTGCTAAAACACAAAAGTTGATAGGGAGTGCAAGTCTCTTAAGGCTTTCTACGGATTTTGTAATATCTGGTGACAGATGATGATACTTTTAAGAAGGTTTTAAGTAAGGTTGCAATTGAAAAACATATTTTGCCCCATAACATCATGTAAGAATGAAAAACGCGCAATGCAGTGCCAGTGACAGGAACCAGTATCATTTATGGTTTCCTTTTCCAATAAACCACTGGTCAATTCTATACACAACCATAACGTGATAACGAAGCAGCAAAATCAGGCGGACAAGTTTAGCACTAAGTTACATGTATCTGTAATATTCCACGGAGATTTTATATGATCAGGGTTTTCTTGCTATATGAGGCGAATAAACTGTTGTAATATCGGTTTTCGTTGGGACTTTCTGTAATAAAAGCAAATTAAACCTAATGTCAATTCAATCAATTGTATGTCCGGTCTGTCGCTTTGCAAAGTTATGACTACTCAGTATTGGTAGGCCACTAGTTATTAACTTGACATATTAACCTGCCCATGCAACCATACCATTGAAATAATCTTGAGTATGGTTCTATACATTTTATTGAGTATTCTGGTTGATAGATAGTCCTTCATAGATAGTCCTTCATCTTTCAGTGTGGATAATAGCTGCTTGCATAAAAGAACATTTTAATATGTGAGTTAATTCCAAACTGGGCCTCTGAGATATCCAGGATAGAATCCCCCCCCCCCCCCCCCTCCTTTTAGAAAAACCTTTGTCAAGCTTACAGTATACATGTATGTCAACTAAATAACGCCGAGCCTGATGGCATCACACAGATTTATGCAAAGCTTTCTGGGTAAAATGTACCTCAGTTTGCCATTTTGTTAACCAGTACTTATTAAGTTATAGCCTTGGAAAACATTGATGACATGACGTATTTAAAAGTTGATACTGATCGAGTAATGAAAACAACATGTTGTGTACCGAACTGCACGTCTTCAAGTCAGATGAACGATCTGGCACCTTTTATGTCCTTTTCGCGATACAGTATTATTCCTTCCTCCATTTTGGAACATGATGTGACTACCCCTCAATCCCCCGAAATGCTTTGCGTAATTTCCAAGTGACGTCATCAAGCAATCGGTCAATTACTATAATTGTTTTTAGGACAAATCTTATACAGCTTTTAGTGTTATTGCTTCCTGGAAAGAAAACCCCTTTTTGTAATTGTTTATATTCTTATGATTAGAACCTGTTATTGTCCCATCTTGCTTTCATATCATAACCTTTTTATAGCAAACAAAAAACAAGGTTATAAACTCATAGTGAGGCAGTAGTCTTAGGTAAGACATGACATTACGTTTTCATAGTAACTTGATATCATAGATAAATTATGATTAAAATTGCTGTGAAGTTTGTACAGTAACTTGATAATATAGCATGAATCTGAGATTGGAATTGGCCTGGCTTCTATATATATTTATAAAGTAATCTGATAGTGAAAATGTATTATGATGACAAAAGTGATAATAAATTTTTATAGTAACCCGATCCCATGTTTATTAACCTTACTTTTCCATTTCTATTAATTCTAATATTTTCGTACTTTATTTGACGGATTTACCGAGTTCCATCATAGACAAAGGAATACTCTCTGGTACCAAGCCCTGGGGATAGTCAATTAGACATTCAAGCTTATTTTATTCCTCAAAAAATCAGTCCCGCCTAATCCTGAGTGTAGAATAAACCAAATCTTTCAATGGCATTTAGAAGTTGAGAAGTTACAATAAGGTGAAGAGCTACTTATGGATAACAACTTCTTGGTTTATTGGGTGACGACGTTTCGATGTAGTTCTTACATCGTTATCAAAGACTTTGATAAAAATGAATAAGAACTACATGTACATCGAAACGTCGTCACCCAATAAAACAATAAGTTGTTATCCATAAGTAATTCTTCACCTTATTGTAGAATAAACCATCAAACAGAATAAACCATAAACTGCTATGGCTCCCTTATATATAGTGTTATAATATATTTATGAACACTAAAACACAGGGCACAGGAAAAATCTTCTTTCCTAAAATATTCACAGACAGCAAAGCTCTGATTGCATCAAAATGTGTTTCCATGTAATAAACCAACAAACCAAGCAATCAATCAGCCAATCAATCAACCATCAATCGCTCAAGCAACCAATCCATCAGTCGGATTAAGTGATATTTTTGAAGAAAAAAAATGCAAAAAACAAGACTTGAGTATGTAGATTCTGTAGTCTGGTATGTTGTGCTTCATCAGTGATAGCAGATGTAGGTACATGGATTTGGGTGTAATATCGCAGAACGTTAATCGGCATGGTAAATAATGACTTAGTTGATTAGTCTTGTCAAAAATACAAGATGGATTGGGGTCTATGATATTAATGGTACTCTAGGATAACTGGAGACTTTGATGCAGACAGTTTCGTATGTTACTATGATGGGTTCTACAAGGGTGGGTTTGTGATAATTTGGTATTTGTCAGGAATAATATTATATTTATGAACACTATAACACACAGGCACAGGGAAAATCTTCTTGTCTAAAATAACCATGGAGACAAGTTTCTAATTGTGTTAAAGAGGTATATCATTTAGACCTTTATACCCCATAAATTGTTGTAACAAACCAAACCTATGATATTTCATTAGGTTGACGACTGACAGAAGCTTAGCCTTGGTCAGTAGGCCTAGAATTATATTATAATCATATTGCATTATGTTCAATGATGGTTGTTAACACCCTAGGCAAGTGGATGAATAGCGGACATAAAACACATGTACCACTTTAACCAGCAGATATACCCACTCCCTTGAAGCAGCATTGCTTCCCTGTACAAGTGTACATGTTACATGGCAGAATATTTTAACGTTAACTTACAAGGGGATTGATTTTGCCTCAATTTCCATTTCTTATGCATTTCAAGTTGCTCATTACAAACTATTCACAGCTTTAAGGATTTGAATTTCCTGTCTACTGATTGGATAAAAACATTCATGTTTAGGTTCTTGAACTCCATAGACATGTCCTAGGCAAAAATCTGACAAATTTCTCCCTCAAGTCAATCTCCATGTTACCCAGTCTCAACTGACTTGTCTTTCATTAGTAGACCTTCACTGCCCAGAGGATTCGAATTTCTCATTGACTGATTGGATAAAACTATTTTGGCTTTGCTCTATCAATCTTAAAGTGACATGAGCTACCAAAATGTTGATATTTTGACGTAAAAACAGAATGTTGAAATTATCGACTATTTTTCTCAAGACATTTAATTCCAATGCTTTTTAGTGCTTCTAGTCTCGAAAATGTATGATAAAGTATTGTTTTGAACTAAGTTTGGCTTAGAATGAATGAATGGTCGTCCCGGTTATTTAAATTTTGTTTACTTTTCGAACACTATTCCGGTTCATGCAGGCCACATGCTGTATGGATTTTCCTCATTCCAACGCTAATCATTTAGTTTTGAGATGGCCTTCAAAGTCTCATACTGTCGTGACGATCAGAAATTATGAAAAAAGTGTGAATTTTGGCAGCTCATGCCACTTTAAAATGGATGTTTCGGTTTGAAGACATGCATTTGTTTTGCAGTGCAGATTTATATTTCCAGTGTGAGTTTGTCTAAAATTTTGAAGTATACATAGTCTTAGTCTTCACCCAATGGGTCGCGGGTTCGAATCCCACTCCGTCCTAAAAAATTTTTTTGAGTTTTCACTCAAACGACCTATGTGGAATGGTTGCCAGTTGCCACCGGAAGGTCGTGGGTTTCCTCCGAGCATAGAGCCAGGTTTCCTCCCACAATAAAACTGGCAATGCCGCCATATAAGTGAAATAAACTTGAGCGTGGCGTAAAACACCAAACAATCAATCATAGCTTTCACTGGAATTTTTAATCATTATACATCTTCATACAATAAATTTAGTAACTTTAGACTTATACAGTATGTATGATAAAATCCTCAGAATCTTCCATTACCCATCAGGCCATAGGATTGCACGGTAACGATCATATCCGGTAGCCTGTTACTGTTGTACTAAAATTACGGAAACGAAAATCTGTTACTCATCACTAAAGCCAGTTTATGGTATGATATATAACGAAACTAAAATTGGTACTGGTTGGCTCCCAGCATTTAAAAATACGGAACTGAATCAATGTTTCTGACCGACACCGAAATTATATGGCATGATACTTGTACTTGTATTATCGCTTGCAGGGCCAGTAATATAATTATGAACACTAAAACACACGGGCACAGGGAAAATCTTCTTGTCTAAAATAACCATGGAGACAAGTTTCTATAATATAATGGTGGTACATGTATACCATGCTCTGTTTACTTTTCCAATCAACATTTTTTTCTCTCAACAACTTTCTTCACATAACATATACAAAGGGGTTTGGGTTTTTTGGTTATGGCTTATTACAGTCCTCTAATTCAATATATTAGGTAACTTGAAATTTCCTTTTTCAGAAAATTGAATTATTGAATTGATTAGAAAGTAAATTGAATTTCCTTTGTGAAAATCAAATCAATTCCTGAGTCCTTTGCTACGTTGCTTCAAGGAAACTCTTAAAATATAAAGATTTCCAAGAATTGCAGAAATCAGCAATTTGATTACATGTATGCAATAAAATTATTTAGGGGTTTGTTTTCCATAGCTTCAGTTAAATTTTTGTTTTGATAAATATGATTAACTTTATTGCATTCATTTTAACCCAATGATTTAATTTCAATTGACAGGATAAGCTTTTTACCAGCCCTGGATTTCATTTAATTTAGGATGTTTGAAACTTTGATGCTGTGGAAAATGCTATATTATTTAGATGATGTTTTAAAATAATCTTATAGTCATGTTCTTATTATTTCGGCCATTTTAACACAACTAGAAACTTGTCTCCATGGTTACATGTATTTTAGTCGAAGATTTTCCCTTTCCCTTTAAGTTTTAATTTAAAATTGCACTTTAAATCCCCCTACAAAAATGACAAATGGGACCTATTTTGATCATTACAGTTGTCAACAATGTTGTGATTAATGCTGAAAATAGGATGCAAACAAAGCACAATCAAAGTCGTTTTACAATTATGATCCATTTCTAGGAAGTAGCAGACCAAATAATTTCAGTGTCGGTCAGAAACATTTAATCAGTTCCGTATATTGAACTGCTGGGAACCAAGCCGTACCAATGCTAGTTTTGTTATACATCATACCATATACTGGCTTTCATATAATGTTACCATATAAGTTTTATATTGTTGTATATCCGACAGTAAATAAACAATATTCTATTCTATTCTATTCTTTCATGGTGGGTAAAAGATTGTCGTTTCCGTAGTTTTAGAACTACAGTAACAACATGCTGCCGGAACCGATGGTTTTCTTACCAATAAGATAAAAATTTTGGGAATGTTTGTGTACATTGTACATGTAGGTACCGGTATTTAGTGTGCATTGCAACCCATAAGTCGTTAGGAGAAGATGTACCTTAATTCAATAACATTAATTATTATTTATACATGAGTATATATGTCTACAGGTACCTCGTTATTTATGTTTGGATATTTATTGGTCGGTACCAAGTCAGAAATTATAAATAACGAAGTAAGACCTTTTATACTAAAGTGAAGTAGATGTACCTGTGGTTTACTGAACTTTTATTTTTTGTTCTAGCCAATTTGAACATTTCTTTTAATTCACTCTGAAAAAGCCTACGGCTGACAGGTTAAAATAGTTTAGTTCCAGACAAAACTAAATAACCAAGCAGATGGCAGGGTTCTCATTCTTAAAGAACACCCTCAAGTTGTTTGTCAACTACCAGACAAACGCAATCAATAAAACAATCTTTCTCAGCCAACAACTCAATGTGGATGGGTTATGTTTGTCTTGTATTAGTCACCGCATTGAAAAGCACTTCTTCCAACTCCTTATTTATTGTTCAAATAACAAACACTCTTTATTAGGCTGTTAAAAGCTAGATAAATATTGTCCCTGAATATTTTATTCTTCCTTGGTAGCCCTTCAATTGGTGCATTGATTTCCCTGCTTTTTCTTCTGACGAAATGACCAAATAATGAAGAGCTTTGAAGCATGTTGTTTTGGGCGAGCATTTTGTTCTTTACAGAATATGAAAAAATAAAATGCTGGAATTGTCTTTTATTCAAAATTTTTATTCAAAATTTCTTTGACAAAAACATTCTGGAATTGTCTTATATTCAAAATTTCTTTGACAAAAATTGTTCTTCTAATTTATCAGATGGCATAGAATTTGGTTAAACATAAAGAACAAGCTACATGTATAATGTTAATGATAAAAAATTAAGACATCACCACATAGTTAGTCGTTTGTGAACAACGCAAGCTTTCAACACCTATAGGCCTACCGGTGTCTTCTTCAAGTGTAAGTGTAACTGGTATAGGTGTCAAAAGCTTGTGTTGTTCACAAACAACTAACTATGTGGTGATGTCTTAATTTTTATGATGTGTCAAATACTATAATTCACCAAGCCCCAGTCCTTTTTAGATGACTGAAAGATTCTACCAGCCAAAATTATTTTTAAAGCATGTCTTTTATATTGAATATGAAGAGTATACATGTAGTGTGCTACAGTACAATGAATTTACCCTTGCGGGCGTATTATGAGTTTCTGAAACTCTTGTTTATCCTTAGTATGGAACCCACGTTTAAAGAGTCAAACATTTCTTAAGCTATAATGTATTCAGTGAAATCTTGTTGGCTTTAATCATCAGATTATCATGATGATGCAATTTGGCCGTACCATATTATCCCCTCCCCGCCCCACCCCGGCCTCAGTCAACCCGCCAATCAAACATATCATCAAAAATGATCGTAAAAAGCAAGCTGTTAGCGAATACAACAGGTCAAATAAAATGATATAAGCTGTCTTGAAATCCGTTTTTGTTAAATGTGACAATTAATGTACCTGTACAGTTTGTATTCAAATGGACTACGTTTTTCCATGATTGGTATAACTGACGGGGGAGAAATGTACTACGCTTTCTATGATAAATTATTGTTTGCACTGAAGATGAATTTGGCCTGTGGTAACAAAATTATCCTGAGCTGAACATTAATTCAACCTGGGTTCTATAGATGTTCTCTGGACTGAGTAGGACTTGGTAACAATGTTTGTCTGCGGAGCAAGGTAGAGAAATCAAATATGCTAAACCAGTTAGTAGATCTCCTGACTTCCAGTGTGAGAATCTTCCTGTCACAATTTAGTTATGGTGATTGGACTGTTTTGGGATAGTTGTGAGAATTTCAATGTAGTAGGTACACAGTGTGTGAACTGTATGTCATAGTGGATCGACCATGCAATCGTTCAATCAATGCTAAAGTGTCGGCACCAAAATTAAATTCTTCTGCCCGGCAGATTGGCCAGAGGATGACCGAAGAATTCACATTTTGGTTACGTGCACTTCACATTCTGTATGTGTTGACTGTTCTGAACACACTTCGTCTATCTTCGCTCGCTACCGGTCGGCTTTGACACGCCTCGGACAGTCTGCGCTTTTTATACGATAAATCACCGTTTTTTGGGGCTGAATACAAAATCCCCGAGGGTTATCAGACTGCTGTTCTATGCTCAGCAATTATATAAATGACATTTTGAAACTTTTTGATTGTTAAATAGAGTTAGATTTGAAACATTTAGCACCAACTGATATTAAAACCATGGAGACACTGTGTTGTATTGACGTGACAATTTGGAGACATACATTTTTTTTGCTGTTCAGTTTAACAAAATGTCTTAGGCTTTCCTATATTTGATTGATTGATTGCTTGGTGTTTTACGCCGCGCTCAAGATTATTTCACTTATATGGCGGCGTTGCCAGTTTTTTAGTGGGAGGAAACCGGGCTCTATGCCCGGAGGAAACCCACGACCTTCCATTGGTAACTGGCAACCATCCCACATAGGTCGTTCGAGTGAAAATCCAGTCAGAAAATTTTCCAACCTATACTTGAATTTGATTGTAAAATTCTGTTTTTCGTTTCTTCTCCAGCTCCACCTTGCTGCCTTGACGTCATTGAAAGGGGAGATAATTGACTTGACCAATCGTCTTCAGCATGTGACCAACGAGAGAGATTTGTTAGAGAAACAACTTACAAAATCACAGGTTTGTATTTGAACAATTTCAGTTCTCTGCGCGTCTTTGTCAGCTAAAAGAACGGACAGTGTAACCTCTATCTCTGGCTTTAATCTTAACACCCAATCTTGGTCATGTACTTTAAAGTGGCATAAGCTGCCAAAATGTTGATATTTTGACATTATAACAGAATGTTGAAATTATTGGCTATTTTTCTCAAGACGTATTATTCAGAAGCTTTTTAGTGCTTCTAGTCTCGAGAATGAACGATAAAGTATTGTTTCGAACCAACTTTGGCTTAGAATGAATTAATAGTCGTCCCTGTTATTTAAATTTTTTTTACTTTTCGGACACTATTTCAGTTTGTATAGGCCAAATACTCTATTGATTTCCCTCATTCCAACGCAAATCATTTAGTTTTTCGATGGCCTTCAAAGCCTCTTACTGTCGTGACGATCATAAATTATGAAAAAAGTGTGAATTTTGGCAGCTCATGCCACTTTAAAGGTAGTTTTTTTAAGCCCCGAAAATCCTAAATAGTTGTTGTGCATCACGGCTATTTGGATTTTGTCTGCTATTAGCTAAATATTCGCACCGTACAGGTAACTGGCCTAACCAATAGTTTTTATTTCAACAATCAGAATTTATTAAAATAAGTATGAATTTTGGAAGCTCATGCCCCTGAAAGACAATCTTTATTAACCAGGGCAAATTTTGATATATGAACGAGTCACCTAGCCAAAATTTTTTTTTAATTTTTAGAAAAATTTTCGTTTTTGGCAAAAATTATGTTCAGCAGTTCAGGTTCACCAAAAATTATGAGCAGCAGTGGAATTTCACTTGTCCACCTCTCAATAGGTTTCCTCCCACAATAAAACATATAAGTGAAATAATCTTGAGGGCGGCGTAAAACACCAAACAATCAATCAATCACCTCTCAATAATTTCTTAAACTGTAAGGTCACTCTTAAACTTTGTAGACTGATAAATTGTGTATCCAGCGTGAATGTGAGGACAGGGTTGAACAGACAGTTGCACGATACGAGGAAAGGATTACGGAGTTACACAGTGTCATTGCAGAGTTACGGAAGAAAATAGAACGACACCATATTAATGTGATAAGGTGAGAGACAGTTTTATTATTCGTATTAAAGTATGTTACTTGTGATGTATTGAGAAAATGTATTATTCGTATTAATATATTTATGAACACTAAAACACACGGGCACAGGGAAAATCTTCTTGTCTAAAATAACCATGAAGACAAGTTTCTAATTGTGTTCAAAAGAGGTATCTCATAATATATGTTACTTGTCATGTATTGAAAAGAGCATTCATACACAGTTATGCAATACACAGAAAAAAAAACAAATAACTAAATGTTTTGGCATCCAAGTAAAGCATTCTTTCCGACAGAAAGTCATTATTTTCATTTGAAAAAAGCTCATCTATCAAATATTTTTGTGGATTTTTTTAATAAACTGGCCATTCATCTAAACAGAATTTATTCGTCTTTTTAGATTGACAAAAAAAAGGGGATATAAATTGGAAATTTTTTTTCTTCTTATGGGTCTTGAATTCACTTTAAAGGGTGACATTTTCACATCAGCGTTATTTCACTGTCTGATGAAACCGTGGCAACCAAAATGAACAAGTTGATCGAGAATGTCTCCGGGGACCGTCCTATCGCTCCTCCGGGGAGTTTATTTATCCCTCCTTTGACAGGAGAGCTATGCAGTTGATAAATTGCATTGACTCATCGGAGTCGTAAAAATTGTGACATTGGTGTTTCATTAATCCCGTACTGCGTCGGAATTTGTGCTAAGGCACACACAACCTGTGAAGGAATTTTTCCGCACTATGCTTTCTGGATCGCTCTCGCCAGCGGGCGTTTTGTAACCTGATTGGGATTTGATAATAGGCGGCGAATGGCAGGGTGAGTCCAGTTTGCTTTATTTTCAAATCACACAGATAAATTTCTAATCAATTATTATCAAGGATTTTCTGATTTATGTCAAAAAGTGAGTTATGCAAGGCTAGATTTACAAATAACAAATGAAGGATGAACTAACTTCATTGTTACCGATCTATGTGGTTTTACTATTTATATCGAAATATCTCTTACACTTTGTATTTCCTAAGTATAAATAACTTTTTTTGATCAAAAATGTTACCAAATTGATAAATTGTTATTATCTAAATGCTTCATTAAAGTTAAAAATTTTTCATAGGCTTTCTCAACTTTAAGTGTTGAATAAATTTTGTGTTTACCTTCACTGTAGCTTTTCATTATTATTTTGAAGCAGACATTTTGTTTGAGGAGGGGGGGGGGGGAGGCGGGGGATTGGGCATTTTACCAATCAACTGCAGATAAAGGGCTTGTTTTATTATTTAGCGCCTGGTATTATATATTACACTTGTCTTATATCGCCAATTTCTTTCTGTAATTTTTGCCAATTGACCAATTTCTTGATGACGTCACTTGCATTATGGGAGATTGAGGGTAGTTTAAATAATTTTAAAATATGGTGAAAGAAATAATACTGTATCGAAGAAGACTTCAAATGCGTAAAGTTACCAAAAAAATGTGTGGAAAAAAAGAACAGGTTATGTCATCAGTGTTTTCCAAAAAAGGGACATCTTGTTAAGTACCAATAAACAAAATGGCGAATTGGGGTATATTTTACCCACAAAGCTTTGCGTTTATCTATGTGACGTCATCAGGCTCGGCGGTAATTGGCTTTGAATTTACCATTTTTTTGGGGGACCCTCTGTGGCTCAGTCAGCAGTAATGGTAGATATATGTCCGACTCAAACTTTTCACAGATGGGTAGCACATTCAAATTCTGCTCAGTGCAAAGAGAAAGATTGAAAAAATTCTGAAGGGCTTTCCACACATTTGTTCTATTTGGAGAAGTTGCCAGGTACTGGCTCTCTAAACCTTCCTCTATATGTGAAATAGTCCAGAGAGCTGATTAAAACAATAGTCAATCAATCAATCAATCCATTTATTTCAGCCATGTATTCTAAAGGAAAAGTTCAGATTCCAGGAACATTAGGAATTCAAAGTGTTGAGACCTGGACAAGCATCATAGTCCCTATTCATGGATTTTCATGGAGTATTTTCAACGACATTGACAATTCAGATACAGGGGCCAGTCTTACCAGACAAGCATTATGAACATGTATTTTATTTGTGTATTTCCAGAGAAGAAGATGAATATGAAGATTCAGATGCAGGGGCCAGTCTTACCAGACAAGCATTATGAACATGTATTTTATTTGTGTATTTCCAGAGAAGAAGATGAATATGAAGATTCAGATGCAGGGGCCAGTCTTACCTGAAAAGCATTATGAACATGTATTTTACTTGTGTAGCCTACAGGTGTATTTTCAGAGAATATGAACATTCAGATGCAGGGGCCAGTCTTACCAGACAAGCATTATGAACATGTATTTTATTTGTGTATTTCCAGAGAAGAAGATGAATATGAAGATTCAGATGCAGGGGCCAGTCTTTCCTGACAAGCATTATAAATATGTATTTTATTTTTTCCAGAGAAGAAGATGAATATGAAGATTCAGATGCAGGGGCCAGTCTTACCTGAAAAGCATTATGAACATGTATTTTACTTGTGTAGCCTACAGGTGTATTTTCAGAGAATATGAACATTCAGATGCAGGGGCCAGTCTTACCTGACAAGCATTATGAACATGTATTTTATTTTTTCCAGTGAAGATGAATTTGAAGATTCAGATTTAGGGGCCAGTCTTACTTGACAAGTATTATGAACATGTATTTTATTTTTTCCAGAGAGGAAGATGAATATGAAGATTCAGATGCAGGGGCCAGTGCTAAAAGTGATCAGGACCTAGCAAGCATTAATGAGAACAATGCAAATGGCTCACAGTCTGCCAGTCTGGGTAGGACTTTTCTTTCTTCACTTGTAAATTCTGAAGCTAACAACTCCAGGGATATGATCAATGTCCTTCTCCCCTCCCCCACCCCCCTCCCCTTCTTATATCCGCCTCCCCTGATGCCTTAATCAAATTATTTTCCTGGGTTGACTTTCTCGTTTGTTTTAATTTTGATGTTATATTTTTGAACACTTAAACACATGGTCACAGGGAAAATCTTTCTTGTCTAAAATAACCATGGAGACAAGTTTCTTGTGTCTCATTTAGACCTAAATACCCAAGCATAAGTTGTGATAATAAACCACAACCCATGATATTTAATTAGGTAGGAGTTTAGCCTTAGTCAGTAGAATTTTCTGGAAAAGATAATTTTGCAACAAATCATCAGTATTTTTGGTAAAACTAACACACCGATTTGCTGTAGGTTTTAGATAGTAATGAATTACCTGTGTTATTCTTTAACGTTCAGTACCGAAATCAGAGATAATAGGACGTCCTGGGGGCATTGGAGGCTTGGGTCATTTTTCAATGGTTTTGTGTAGTTTTGGCTTAATGTTATATATGTAGATATATAGATATGGGGAATGAGTTACATCAGAAGTCTATGAATGTGGAAGTGTGAAGCGTCCCATTACATCATATTATTGGCATTGGCACCTTTTGACCCAAAGGTCACCATAAACCCTCTCTCGGTTAGTCAGAAAGCGTGGCTTTTCTTCACTTCCTCCTATGAACTATTATGGGATGCATAAGAAAAAACATGGCGAACGTTTTAGATATGACAACAGTACTTGATGGAGCAAAAGTTAAAGTTTCCAAAGAACTTCACATAGTTGAAAATGAGACAAAAAGACTTGTTTGGAACGATTTGAGTGTAAAATGGAGATATTAGAGTCGCATGTTCGGTAAAGCTTTTATAAGAACCAATGCATTCTCTAAACTGCGGTTACTGGAATTGCCAATAGATACAGTAAGTGGAGAATGAATTTATTTTCTGATTTAAAATTGCGCAACCGTTGACAATTTCAAAATCTACCGCGCATAAACGTCACATAGTGTAGTATAAGCAGGCTGAATTTCACACTTCCCTGTTTATAGACTTCTGGTTACATGTAAACCCAGAATTTTCCTGGTTTGTCACTGACTTTCTCATTCGTTCTCTTTCTTGATATTATAGATATGGGGAATGACTTAAACTCAGAATTTTCCCGAGTTGTTGCCGACCTTGAAAATGTGATAGACCATCATCGTCGACTTCCTGTAGAGGAGCCTCATTATGAAAACTACGATAACCAATTTATCGAAGAGACCGAGGATGGTGTTGAGAACAAGACAGTTCAGGTATGAGAAAGAAAAGTTTGTGTACAAAAATTTTATTTATTTCAGGTAGGCCTACCATGTTTTATGGGCAGGGGAAATACCCGCCTCTCAGAAACCTCTTTGCCTGGCTGTATTTTTAATTTTTTCACAGGCCCTTTCTCCCATGAAAGTGCGGAGACTACCAAATAACCACAGTTGTGTGAGTATGATAAGAATTCCGCTAATTCAAGTACTCAAAACATTACGAAAAACTCTCTAAAAGTTTGAGACTTTTCGTTGGGTGTCTTACCTCCTGCATGGAGCGACTGATAATCCTATCAAGCAATCGCTATTGTTGTTATTTTAGACCAAACATGGCAGAAAGCCGTCTAATAATTTGTTATCTTCACATTGCTCGTTTTTGAATTAGCGGAATTCTTACCGTAGACACCCAAATGATCACAGTTTACTAATCTCAAATCTAGAGATGTGGGTTTGTTGCCAATAAATATGACCATGTTGCCAAACAAGTAGAATAATCTTGAACCCAACATAAAATATCAATCAAGGAATCTTGTTTCTGTAACCAAAAATCTTCTTGTCTAAAATAACCATGGAGACAAGTTTGTAGTTGTGTTTAAAATGGGCATATCATTTAGACCTTTATACCACATCATAAGCTTCCCTCATTTGCACTTATATTTAAATCTTTGTTACTGATTTTAAACTCTACATACATGTACTCCTTCAAACCCATGCTTTATTTACAAAGTTGACACAGTTAAAGTGAATTTTGTTATTAACTTGCCTTGCCATTTGTTTGCTTATTTAGGATTGTGACATTAATTTCACACCTTTGCTAATTAGGGCTTATAATACCTAAAACAAGCACTCACCTGTGCATTATTAAGTGGGGATTACCTGATATTGACACCTGACTGTTAATTAATTGATTACCTGAACTTGACATGCTCCAACAAGTGGCCTGACAGCTCTACAGGTTTTTGACTGTCCACTGTTCATTTCTTGTGTAGACTTTTTCTGTTAACTTTATCAAATGTGCTGTTGGTTTGGACCTCAAGATCTATTAGTGTCGGATAGCTTCAGTCTTAACGCTACAGTCAGTCCCAACATCTATCTAACTGGAACTTCTCAGTGTTTATTTGTGGTGGACATTGCTTCAGACTTAACCTCTCCACTCAGTCCCAACATCTAACTGGAGCTTTAATGTTTCCAGTGGACATTAGAGGTGGAACTTTTGGTGGGGTTGCCATGAGGGTAAAACAGGTTGACTACTTTGTCAGAGGTCCCCTGATATTTTCATCTGCAGACATAGTTGAAGTTAAAACATGGTCGTAGTTTATAAAAAAAAAACATTTACACAAATTGTGAATTAATGTCTTTCATTTCTAACTTGTCCCAGTGTGCTCTGAAGTTAACCAGTCTGTTTGACCGGACTAATAATTTTTTTTTGAGTCCGTCAGAAATTTACAAAATTGTGAATTAATGTCTTTCATTTCAAACTTATCCCAGTTTACTTTAAAGTTTTCCAGTCTGTTTGACTGGACTAATAATTTTTTTGCGAGTCCGTCAGAAATTTACAAAGTTGTGAATTAATGTCTTTCATTTCAAACTTGTCCCAGCTTGCTCTGAAGTTTTCAAGTCTGTTTGACCGGACTAATAATTTTTTGCGAGTCCGTCAGAAATTTTATCCGTATTGAATTGACAAACAGGTGCAAAACTCGAACCCTAATCTTGAGCATGACGAAACATCAAATAATCCCAATGTGCAACTAAGGGCAACAACTGAGATTTCACTCACCAGAAATCATGATGAATATAGGTAGTATTGGTACGGTAGGAATTCCGCTAATTCAAGTACTCAAAACATTGCGAAAAGCACTCTAAAAGTTTGAGACTTTTCGTTGGGTGTCTTACCTCCTGCATGGAGCCACCGATAATCCTATCAAGCAATCGCTATTGTTGTTTTAGACCAAACATGGCAGAAAGCAGTCTAATAATTTGATATCTTCACATTGCTCGTCCTTGAATTAGCGGAATTCTTACCGTACTTGGTGTGAAATCATCTGTGAGCTTATGTTTTCTATTATTATATGAATGCTGTTTTTACAGGTATGTCGACAGATGGAAAAGTTACAGTTTACGCCACCACCGCCTCCCACCAGCCCGCCGCCACCGCTTAACTCCGAAGAAGAGGATGCAATGTATCACCATTCTCACGATCTCCCAGAATCCTCTCCTCTATACCCACGATCCTCTCCTGTCTACCCACAAGCCTCGTCACCGCTTAACGACCGTCTGGCGGGAACAGATATCGAAATGTCACGATATTTACTGGTACCGGAGATTGATCAATTAAGGGGAGATAATGCCGCTCTTCAAGAAACAATTGTGCGTCAAGAGGCGGAGCTGAACAAAATACGAACAGCCTTGTGTGCTACAAGAGAGGACAGAGAAAAATTAAAAAAGAGGGTAGGTTCATTTTGCGGAAAGTAAAGAAAAAGCAAAACTGATGTAATAAATTTTAGTTTCAAAGTACAGCAGACAAAGTGTTCTTAACTAAGAGTAGCTTTAGCTTATGTCTACAACATGGCACTTAAGAGGGCTCATTAACTGGTTCGCGGGTTCGAATCCCACTCAGTCCAAAAAAAATTGTAAAATTTTCTGACTGGGTTTTCACTCGAACGACTTATGTGGGATGGTTGCCAGTTACCAGGGGAAGGTTGTGGGTTTCCTCCGGGCATAAAGCCCGGTTTCCTCCCACAATAAAACTGGCAACACCGCCATATAAGTGAAATAATCTTGAGCGCGGCGTAAAACACCAATCAATCAATCAACCAGTAATTGTTTTGAAACAGAAGGATGTATTATTTCTCAGATTCCATTATTGTGTTCCTTCTTGTAGGTACGAGATCTTCAAGGTCGTTTGTCAGGGTTAGAAACTACACCGAGTCCCCAGAACAGCAGAACATCCACCCCTACCAAAGCACAGTTAGTTCAGCCTAATACAGGAGACAGGTGAGCATCCAGGCGTATTTTATTTACCTCTTGTTTTTATTTGATTTGAATAAGTGACCATGTCCTGAAGTGAGAAGACTGAAACCTGTCGCTTTGCAAATTTATGACTACTCAGTATTGGAAGGTTGATTGATTGATTGATTGGTGTTTTACGCCGCGCTCAAGATTATTACACTTATATGGCGGCATTGCCAGTTTTATTGTGGGAGGAAACCGGGCTCTATGCCCGGGGGAAACCCACGACCTTCCGTTGGTAACTGGCAACCATCGTATTTGTAGGCCACTAGTAATTAACTTGACATAACAACCTGCCCATACAACCATACCCCCCCCTTTCACGTCTCACAGATTTACTCAATGCTTTCTGGGTAAAATGTACCTCCATTTTGTTAACAGGTGCTTATAAAGTTATAGCAAGACGTTACTTCCTTGAAAAACATTGATGACTTAACATATTGAAAAGTTGATACCGATAGAGTTATGAAAACAACATGCTGTGTGCCGAACTGCACGTCTTCAAGTCAGAAGCACGACAGATAAGCTCCACCGACAGATCTGGCACCTTTTAGTGTTCTCTTCTCGCTATACAGTATTATTCCTTCCGCCATTTTGTAAAATTATGTAAATATCCCTCAATTCCCTGAAATTCTTTGCGCTTAATTTCCAAGTGACGCCATCAAGCAAGCGGTCAATTCATATAATACAGACTAATGATTTATACTCCACTTATACTCACTCTATATGAGAACAAAATGCTTAGGTTGTACAGACCAGTCGCGATATCCAGTTTGGAACTCAGCTTAGGTTCAACTCTGACATTCTCTCTAATTGTCCTGTTTTATGTCTGTTGAAACTGTATTCCCTATATAATATATGAGAAAGAAATGTGCTGCGAACGATTTTCCACATTGAACTTCAAAGTTCAGGTTAAACTTTAACATTCTTTCTCAATGTCCTATTTTTCGTCTGTTGAAACTGATTCCCTATTTGATTGTTCTTTTTATTAGGCCAAGCTGTAATTTTGAAAACTTTCCTATCGCAAAAATAGCAGAGCTGAAAAAATTACGAACGTCGGCCAATGACCGTCAGGTTTTGGGATCTGAAATATCTACATTTGGGGTAAGGAATTCAAAATTTTTAAAAAATTTAAAATATTTTATATTGGGATCAGGTTTGAATATTTAATCAATATCAGTTAAAACATTAAAAAAATACAAAAGACACAAAATTTATTGATTTTATTTTTCTTCACTCTCAGTTGAAACTTCAGATGTATGTACGGTAATACCTAAGTTAATTAGAGGACTATGCATGTTGCTAAATCCTCAATAACAAAAAGGTTCTGATTAAGATTTAAACTTTTAACACATCTCAGTCCAGAGAGATGATTGACCAGCAGTTAATCCTTGAATGTTTTACAAGGATATTTGATATTCCATTTTTGAAATTGTTGATGAGAAAGATCTCTCTTTAGCTTAGTGCATTATTTGATAGGCCTCCATGTAATTATTTGAATGAGACAAGTATATAATTGAACAACACAAGCTTTCGACACCAATGCTGATTGACGGCTGCGGTGGTCCAGTGGGAGGGTAATAATCCCTCAGTCCCACACAGACCGTCCATCGATGCCGCACAGGTTCGAATCACTCTCAGACCATATGAAAATTGAAAAATTTCGTAGTGGATTTTGTAACCAGGTACTCATCGATGGTCGAGGGGGTTTCCTCCAGACAATGGGCCCGGTTTCCAACCGCACTAAACCTGGCAACGTCGCCGTATTAGTGAAATAATCTTGAGTCCAGCGTAAAACATCAATCAATCAACCAACCAACGCTGATGTCTTCATCAAATGTTAATTTATTGTTTATTTTGTTTCAGTTACCCAATGCAAAGTTAGCAGAACATTTGGCGCAGAGTCTTCAAGAGTGTTCAAATATGCAGGAAATCATACAGACATTATATAAGTGTGGCAGTGAAATATCCGAGAGTAATGTTAAAGAATTTGAAATTGAAACTGAACGTTTGTCCAGTAAAATTGACCATCTGAAGTCCCAAAATGACTTGTTACAAGTGACACTGGACGAAAGTCGTGCACATACGGACAGATTAAGTGTTCTAATCGGTAAATACGAATCCAATAATACGGCGCTCCAGTTAGCTATAAATTATTCTGACCAGGCGTTGGAGGCGTTTGAAGTTGTCATGGCGTTATTAGAATCCGAACAAGGTGTTTTGTTGGCCAATTGCAGAGCTGCAGGACTTGGCAGTTACGGTGAGTATGCACACTATTGCAGCAAATATACAATTTCATTTGGGTTTGTTTTATGCTGGATATAAATTGATTGATTGATTGATTGTTTGGTGTTTTACGCCGCGCTCAAGATTATTTCACTTATATGGCGGCGTTGCCAGTTTTGTTGTCGGAGGAAACCGGGCTCTATGCCCGGAGGAAACCCACGATGTTGGTTACTAGCAATCATCCCAGCTGGATATAAAATTCCCTGTAGATAACCTCCCCTTAAAGGAACTAATCATGTATTATTGTTTACATTTCTTATAATATTTCTACTAATTTTGTGATTTAACTTTGGATGAAAGCTGGTACATATAGGTTTATTGTCAGCGAAAAATAGGTTTCCTGTGGGCATAGAGCCCATTTCTCTCTTCTACCCCACAACAATGACATTAAACACTACTAAATATGTCAAAATGATGTGAATTTAAGGAGTGAAAATATATCCCAATGAATCCAATTAAACAGTTCTTAAGCATATTTAAACAGATCAAATCTGCTTAAATCTGCTTAATTTCAGTTAAACACTACTAAATATGTCAAAATACTGTAATTATATCCGAATCAATCTATTTTCCACCAGGTGAGGGAGATGACCAACAGGAAATAGCCAGTATATTACAGCGGGCTAACCACTCCAGAAAGTCGGCAGAAAACGTCGCCAAACATTTATTACAGCGTCTGGACAGGAGTTGTGGAATTAACGTACATATCCCAGCATGCACTGCTCAACCGTGGGAAGATTTGTCCTCTAACGGAAGGACAGGAAGGTACGATAATGGAACGTAGAAATAATACATTGTATCTTATTTAAGACGGATTTTCTTCTGGGGCCTGT
Source organism: Lepidochitona cinerea (assembly GCA_963971465.1). Taxonomy (NCBI): domain Eukaryota; kingdom Metazoa; phylum Mollusca; class Polyplacophora; order Chitonida; family Tonicellidae; genus Lepidochitona; species Lepidochitona cinerea. The sequence continues at coordinate 3,859,104 of OZ020559.1, forward strand.
CTTACAAAGCATATGCCTACAACATGGACCGGTTGTGTCCAAGGCGTAAGTTACTATAGTTGTAACACTGATTTACGCCCGACGTAACTTACGCCAGCTTTGTAACACAGGGCCCTGGGGTCAAATATGTTATTTATTATGTGTTTTATTTCTGCTTGTTCAATAAACTTATCGAGGGGGGGGCCTCAGTGGTCCAGCTGGTTAGAGTGATCGTCCCTCAGTCCCACACAGACCTTTCATTGATGCTGTGCAGGTTCGAATCACACTCCGACCAAATACAAATTTCTGAGTGGATTTTTCATTTAGTCGTATGTGGAAGAGTTTTCAGGTACTCACCAAAGGTCGGGGTTTAATCCGTGCAATGAGCCCGGTTTCCTCCCCCACTAAACCTGCTATATAAGTCAAATAATCTTGAGTGCGGCGTAAAACATCAATCAATCGATAAACTTATCACCAGGAAGTAAGTTTTTGTGATAATCCTTCAGCCGTCTTGACTATTTCGCATTAGAATGAAACCCATGCTTAGACTTTCAAACAGTTCAAACATTTATTATTATTTATTTCTTTTGGGTTTCTATTTCCTGGTCTCCCATTAGCCAAGTATCATTGAATTTCTCTTTTTTTTCTTTTGACAAATTTCACTATGTCCTTGATTTAAATAATGAGAACACATGTCGACTTTTTGAAATGGAAGGACAAAAATGTCTGTTGGTACCATAGTCAACTTATGTTTTATTCTGTAGATACAGAAAGTGATAATATCTATTAAACATCTGATTAATTGTGTATTCAATAAATCATGAATTACATTTTGAAAAGAAAGGACAAAAAATGTCCTGTAGTGCCATAGTCAACTTATGGTTTATACTGTAGATATGCAAAGTGATAATATCTATTTCATTAACTGATTAATTGTGCATTTAATAAATCATGAGTTACATTTTGAAAAGAAAGGACAAAAAGTGTATCGCGGTAAACTTATGTTTTATACTGTAGATATGCAAAGTGATAATATCTATTTGATTAACTGATTAATTGTGCATTTAATAAATCATGAGTTACATTTTGAAAAGAAAGGACAAAAAGTGTAAAGCAGTTTTATACTGTAGATACCCAAAGCCATAACATCTATTAAACAACTGGTTAATTGCATGTGTATTATGTTTTTGTGTATTTTAGTACTACAAGCTCCACTGCCAGGAAGAAAGTTTTTGTGATAATCCTTCAAGCTGTTCGAAATTATTTCTCATTACAATGAAACTCCTGTTTAAAGAGAGTTTCGAACATTTGAAACAATTTTTATTATACGCCCGAGTTAAAAAAAGTCGGTCGTATTATGGTATCACCAGCGCCGTCCGTCCGTCCGTCCGTCCGTCCGTCCGTCCGTCCGGCCGTCCGTCCGTCCGGCCGTCCGTCCCGGATTCCCTTCCGCTCCATAACTTGAAGAGTTTTGATCTAATCTTTACAATTCTTTCACAACATATACCTTGTGGGTAGAAGGTGTGTCATGAACCATTAAGGACATTGTCGATTGCATAATGTGGCTTCTACATTGGATTATGTAGTATTCTGTCTTAGTCTATATCTTCGTTCCCTTCCGCTCCATAACTTGAAGAGTTTTGATCCGATCTTTACAATTTTTTTTACAACATATACTTTAGGGGGAAGAAGGTGTGTCATGAACCATTTAGGACATTGTCGATTGCATAATATGACTTCTACATTGGAATATGTAATATTCTGTCTTAGTCTATATCTTCGTTCCCTTCCGCTCCATAACTTAAAGAGTTCTGATCCGATCTTGACGATTCTTTCAGAGTATAAACCTTATGGGCAGACGGTGTGTCGTGTACCATTTCTGACATCACCCGTTGCATAATATGGCAGCCCTATTGGATTATGTAATATTCCCTTTTGGCTCCAGAACTTCTTTCGTTTTGATATAATCTCTCCAATTCTTTTAGATTAATATACCTTATAGGTAGATGATGTGTCCCATACCAAATTTGATTTGGGTACACATATTTTTTGTCTGTTTTCAAGAGTTTTTTTATCAGAAATGTGTACCTGATGTTTAATATTTATATATTAATATATATCAATGCTTTTTGAGTACACTTGGTCCAGAGTAATACTGGAAGCCAATTAATTTATACATTCTGAGACTGTTTTCTTGGATAGTTCAATGTGCACTATAATAACAAAAAAAAAGACCATTTTCCCACTTTATTACCCATCTGGTATTTATCAGAGTGGCTGTTTAAATAGAGATAAGGGGACAATGACAGTACACACACAAGGTTTGTATATGTACACACCATCATATCAGTGGTCAGCCTGAAGATTGTTTGCTTTGTAATAAAACTATAACAGCCAAGTCCAATAGAACAGTGTCCCAGTCAAAACTGTTAAAATTCAAGAATATGTGTACTATACTATGTGGTATTTAGTTGCAGCTTCATCAAATTCAGAAAAGAAAAACTTCTACTGTGAACAAGAAATTAGAATTGATGAAATTAAAACAAATGTTATATTAAATGTAAAGTTGTTAATCGTAGCGGTTCAACTTTGCCACGGCGGGCGTATGTTGAGTTTACTAAAACTCTTGTTATTTATTTCTTGGCTTTGTGTGTTTTAGTACAACAAGTTCGACTGCCAGTTCCGGCGACATGGAGTTTGGGAAGGTTGATGAACAAAGACTTCGCGATTATATACAGCAGTTAAAGAATGACCGTGTCTCCGTGAAGATGACAGTGTTAGAGTTGGAGTCCGTCCATGTGGACCCACTGTCCAGGGAGCCGTGTGGAAGTCCCGACTCTCAACGACTCGATTTAGAAAACGCTGTCCTCATGCAAGAATTAATGGCAATGAAAGTGAGTTTGACCTTTCCTTTTACATTGTAAGCACAAAGGGGGCCTCTGTGGCTTCGAATCCCACTCATTCCCAAAAAAGAAAAAAAAAATGGAAAATGTTCTGACTATGTTTTCACTCGAACGACCTATGTGGGATGGTTGGCAGTTACCACCGGAAGGTTGTGTGTTTTCTGCGGACACAAAGCCTGGTTTCCTCCAACAATTTAACTGGCAATGCCGCCTCTGTGGGAGGGTTTTCCTCCAAAAAAAAAGCCTGGTTTCCTCCCCTCCCCACTAAAGGTATGGTCACACAGTCTTGTTGATTTTTGGCATGACATCTGCTGATGAGGCCTGCCAATAAAAGTGTATGTTTCAGTCACGTGTCTCACTTCACCCCAAGCCTGGTTTGAAACTGCCACATGGAAAGGTTTACACTGATTTCTATTGACCAATTGAAATACATTGGCGCTAAATCAAAATTGGCCTTGTATATTATCAAATTCAGTTTTATAAGTAACTAGTGAAATACTGAATATTATAAGCATATTAAAGCCGTTATATTTTAGACATGATTTTTGCAGATACGAATGATGTTACTTCTCGATCTATTCTCTGCCTCCAATAACTGTGTAACTCTTTATTGGTACAAAAAACACAAATCCACTAACACAAATCCATCTTTTTTTTAATGTGTAGTTTCAATTCCATCAAAACATATCTGGGGATGGTATGCCACTTTTGACTTTTGATCTCCATGCTGTATTGTATGGAAGTGTAAGAGATACTACCTCAGCTTCAGTTTGATAGTGTCTCACTGTTTTTAACTGGTATCGAACTAGAGTGCTTTACCAGATATTAATTGTTGATTTTGATCACTCTGTGGGGTTTCTTCATTTCTAAGTAAGGAATTTTCTGAGCCAAGAGCCCTTGAGGCAGTTTCTCTGTCTAATAAACCTACCAACACTCAACTAATGTTAGTGAAACAATCTTAGTACACAAAGCAACAAATTGTTCCTTTTAAGCCCACTCTAAAGTGGCTTGAGCTGTCAAAATGTTGATATTTTGACGTTAAAACAGAATGTTCAAATTTTCCGGCATTTTTCTCAAGACGTATAATTCAGAAGCTTTTTAGTGCTTCTAGTCTCGAGAATTTACGATAAAGTATTGTTTTGAACTAAGTTTGGCTTAGAATGAATGAATGGTCGTCCTGGTTATTTAAATTTTATTTACTTTTCGAACACTATTTCGGTTCGTATAGGCCACATACTGTATGAATTTTCCTCATTCCAACACCAATCATTTAATTTTTCGATGGCCTTCTAAGCCCTTTACTGTCCTGACGATCAGAAATTATGAAAAAAGTATGAATTTTGGCTGCTCATGCCACTTAAAGTGTTCGGTACTGGGATACACTTTTGAACTGTTTATGTATTACTTGCAGGAAGAGAAAGCTGAGCTGAAAGCACAGAACTATTTATTAGACAAAGAGAAACGTGCTTTAGAATTACGACTGAGTGGTAAAGAATCGCAGGAACAGGCTTATAGGGTACAAATTGACCACTTGAAGTGTGAGGTGGAACAGCAACAGGAAACCAAGAGACGTGGAGATAGTCGAACCAAAAAGGTAAATACAGTCGTGCTTTTATTGTTCACATTGTCTCTCTTCAATCCGTTGTCACAATTAATAATGGGTCGCAGGTTCGAATCCTACTGGGTCCAAAAAAAAATTTGAAAATTTTCTGACTGGGTTTTCACTCGAACGACCTATGTGGGATGGTTGCCAGTTAGCAGCGGACGGTCGTGGGTTTCCTCCAGGCATAGAGCCCGGTTTCCTCCCACAATAAAACTGGCAACGCCGCCATATAAGTGAAATAATCTTGAGCGCGGCATAAAACACCAAACAATCCATCAATCTCTCTTCAATCCATTGTCATAATTAATAAAAGGATGGATTCCCAATCCACTGTGTAAGCAAAAACATATTGGTGTGAAACACTAAACCATATAAGGAGGATTTAGTTATCTTGCAGATCTTATCAATGCAGTTTATTTATTCCTTGGACTTGTTTTTATATTACACATGACATTAAGTCCTATTCTACTTGTTATGTGACGTAAAGTCCTGCCCTATGATAGTCAGTTTTTCAGGAGGAATGAAATAGTTGACTCTCAAAAAGCTCCCTGATAAAGCCTGTGAAAAAACTGCAGGCAATGGCTAGTGGGAATGACATTATCTCCCCTGAATATGAAGCTTTCTCCCTTTGATGGCTTTTGGACCTTTTCTTAAAGCGACATGAGCTGCCAAAATTCACGCTTTTTTCATAAGAGTAAGAGGCTTTGAGGGCCATCGAACAAATAAATGATTGGCATTGGAATGAGGAAAATCCATACGGTGGGTGGCCTGTACGAACAGAAAACGTTTTCGGAAAGTAAACAAAATTTAAATAACCGGGACGACCATTCATTCATTCTAAGCCAAAGTTAATTCAAAACAATACTTTATTGTACATTTCCGAGACTAGAAGCACTAAAAAACTTCTGAATTATACGTCTTGAGAAAAATAGTCAATAATTTCAACATTCTGTTTCAACCTCAAAATATCAACATTTTGGCAGCTCATGCCACTTTAATGTTTTATCTTTTTACCTGTACAGTATATGCTTGACTTTCCAACAGAATAACTCTATTTGGGATTCAAAATTTGCTATCAACCATATGGGATGGTTTTCTTTCAAAATTTAACCTGGTTTAACTCTGTCAGTCAAATTAGCATTGATTCATGGACTCTATAAGTATTAATTCAGTTATGTAGACTTTGTTTAAACAGCTAGCAATTTCTATTAATCTATTTGGGATTCAAAATTTGCTATCACATGTGGTGGTTTTCTCTCAAATTTTAACCTGGTTTTACTCTCCCTGTCAAATTAGCATTGAATCATGGACTGTATAAGTATTAATAGAGATATGTAGAGCATAGACTGATCCAGAGACATTTTGATACCTGTATACAGGTATGGGCGCCCAAACTCACAAGCAAAAAAAACCGGCCAAATTCTTCAAACCAAAAGATTTTAATGTCAAAATAGCATTTGATGTTGAATTTTGGGCCAGAGATGTTGTTTTTGTCTTATTGTTGGAACATTTTGAACCGAAATGGTATGCCCAAATTTTCCCTGGATCAGTCCCTGTAGAGTTTATCTAATCAGTTAGCAATTTCAACTTTCCCCTATAGGATGACGATCCAATGAAAGTGGCCATGATGATTGCCGAACAGCATTCCCATAATGCAACAGAAATAGCCGGAGATTTGTCCGAATCCTGGAAGCGAGAGAAAAAATTGAAACAAAGGGTGCAAGAACTTGTAACAACGTTAGAGAAACTTTCACGTAACTCTGAACGACGTCATCAGGAATCTGCTGAATTTGTCAATGATTTGAAACGAGCAAATAGGTGAGTAAATTTTAATTACGGTTGCCTCTATTGATAGACCAACTTCTTTTTCTCCGACCTCTAAGAATGGACCTTTTTTTTGACAAATGTCTTGGAGGTCATCTGCTATTTCCATGATCAATACACTCACAGTAAAATATGGAATAAATTTGTAAAATGTAAATGTAAGAATTTTTACGCAAACCTTTTTAAATGTAATATTGATTTTGTTTTTTATTTAGCTTGTTTTTTGTGATGCCGTTGTTTTGTAATGTTTACTTATTACGTCATTTTGTATTATAACGTTTACAGATTTACATCATTCTTGAATGATGGTTTTCTAGATTCCGACTTAGAATATTATTAACATATTTACTCTTGTAAACAATTTATTAACTTAATGAAAATATTTCATCTTTTGTTTTGCAGTGCCTTGATTTCAGCATTTGAAAAGGCCAAGAAAAAATACCAAAGTAAATTGAAGAAGTTAGAAACTCAGATGACAGCATTAACGGAGAGATATGAAACACAGGTCAGTTGGGTATTTTGTTGAAATTAACTGAAAAAGAAGTCGATCGTATTATGGTATCACCAGCGATGTCCGTTCGCCTCGGATTCCCTTCCACTCTATAACTTAAAGTGGCATGAGCTGCCAAAATGTTGATACTTTGACTTTAAAACATAACGTTGAAATTATTGGCTATTTTTCTCAAGTCGTATAATTCACAAGCTTTTTAGTACTTCTAGTCTCGAAAATGTACGATAAAGTATTGTTTTGAACTAACTTTGTCTTTAAATGAATGAATGTTTACTTTGTTTACTAAATTTTGTTTACTTTTCGAACACGTTTTCGGTTCGTACATGCGACATACTGTATGGATTTTCCTCATTCCAACGCCAATCATTTAGTTTTTCGATGGCCTTCAAAGCCTGTAACTGTCGTGACGATCAGAAATTATGAAAAAATGTGAATTTTGGCAGAAATTAACTTAATCTGTTCAATCTATTTTTTCCTCTTTGTGGAAGCTGGCAGCTCTGCTTTTCGTTCTTTGTTGTCAACAAAATAATCACTGCAGACTATTTTTCTAAACATGTCTGGGCCTCCAGGTGTTAAAGATAATAGACTTACTCATCCATAGCTACCTGTCTACCACCCAGATAATAATAGTCCTACTCTTCCCTTACCTAATTGTCTACCACCCAGATAATCACTACAATACAGCTCACTTAGTTTCTTGGGTAATTATGAGAGTGCCATGAAAGAAAATATAAATTTATACCCAAATTCTTATTTCTCTTCACTTTGTTACTTTTATGTTTTTTTTCTATGTTTCAGATGAGTTTGTTAAAACAAAGAGTGGCGGTTTTAGAAGAGGAAGCCTCCAGATTACCAGCCAATGAAACGTCTTTATAGCAATTACTGCCCAGGTAGTACTAGTGTAGAAATATCAGCCAATCAAAAATGTGAACATTTGGAACAGCAATTAGTTATCCAATGAAACGTCTTTATAGCAATTACTGCCCAGGTAGTGTAGGAATATCAGCCAATCAAAAATGTGAACATTTGGAACAGCAATTAGTTATCCAATGAAACGTCTTTATAGCAATTACTGCCCAGGTAGTGTAGGAATATCAGCCAATCAAAAATGTGAACATTTGGAACAGCAATTAGTCATCCAATGAAACACGGTTATGTTATGACCTTTCAACTTTTGAAAGATTTGCTAAAGACAAGATCAAGATATGATTGGCTATATGATCCATTTATCGAGCGTGTATATTATTGCAATCCTAAAAATTTGAAACAAAATTTGGTGCGCTGCTAGTCAGGAAATACTGATTGCCCAATAGAAACTTTTTGCCAAATAAATAATGATGATGATTGGATAGTTTTGTAGTCATGGCAACAGAACAATATATTGCCCAATAGAAATTACCCAAATACTGTAATAACAACAATGATTGGATAGTTTTGTAGTCATGGCAACAGAACAATATATTGCCCAATAGAAATTACCCAAATACTGTAATAACAACAATGATTGGATAGTTTTGTAGTCATGGCAACAGAACAATATATTTTCTGGTGTGCTTCCATATTTGGATAACAAGTTTTTGATTGGTCAGAATGATCTGTGACATAATACTCTTGTAGCAAATTGTGATGTTTAGTAAACTGTGCTAAAACTAATGTCAAAAGCTTTACTGTATGATGAGATTACTATGTATATCATTTTTTCTAAACTTTTTATACTTTTTGTTGTATATGTACACTTGTATATTTATGTTTTCAAGCCCTACATTTGTATATTTTTCCATCTTGTCTTAGTTTAAACAACATTTTTTTGGTAATTTTTAGTTTGATTTTTTACATGGATATTTCAATTTCACAACTACCGTATATGCTCATCCATGATTCATTAAAACATGATTCTACCCCTCCTGCATGTGCGTGCCGTGTGCAAATATACATGTTAAGTAGAGATGACTTTTCAAACAACATCGAGTCTGTAGTGCAATATCGGCTGGTAGGTTTACCTCCCCCGGAAGAAGTGATCTTTTGTTTGTTATCATACAAAATGAAGGATTTAACCTGATAATGTTGTGAGTGTGGTTATATTCTGTCCTTTTATATTGAAAACTTGGCTGTCGTGAACGTATACAGTCACCAAAGGGTTGATTTCACAACATTTCCCTCGCTAGCGTCGTCAGCAACCCAGCCTGTCAAAGCGGTAGCCATAGTGACATTATGTCATTCTGCTTCAAAATATCTGGGTCAACCGTTGCACGTGACCAAAGCTTATCGTTGATTGGTTAAAAGTTCCCACTCTGTCCAGAGGGAGGGAAAAAGAACGGCAATCAACAACAGGTCACTTTTTCCTCATTTTTCTCAATTATCGGGGTAGAATTGACTTTAATACCTTCGTCTTGGTGTTTATTGCATAACCCGATACCGCTGAACGTTGGTTCGCACCTCGTCAAACCCCTCGAATGCTGCGCATTCTCGTGGTTTGACTCTGTACGAACCAACGTTCAGCGGTATCGGGTTACGCAACAAACACCGCTACGGCGGTATTAAACCCTTAAACATTATTTCTAGCTGTCACACAAACTGTATAAAATATCCCAGTTGTATCAAACTAACCATGATCAGTTATCATTGTTCACATTTGGAGTGTTAGTTAATTTGTTTGAGAGCCTGGTAGAATTTTCTTAGATACAGGTAACTGGTAATGGGGAAACTAAGGGAAGCAACTCAGTGTTTTCTTCCAGCACCTCACATTTAGAGGCTGTTTCTCAGAACATTTCCGCCTAACGGAAGTCCAATGCAAGGCCTAACTGTCTTGGCAATATATACCTTCAACATTAAGTTATGACCAGGCAAAGTTACGTCGGTGCTGAGAAACAGCCCCCAGGGGACTGTTTCTCAAAACGTTTACGCCCGACGCTGGTCCAATGCAAGGCCTAACTGTCATGGCAACATATACCTTCAACATTGCGTTTTGAAGTGTTGTGTAGTTACAACCGCCGTAAGTGTGTTGAGAAACAGCCCCCAGTTTTTGGAATTTGATCACTCCGCCAGTGCCACTCGAGAACGTTCATTATTCAAAAGAGTTTGACAGGTTCAGTGAAAACCCTCTGTGACGTTGTGATTTTGGCAACTGACAGAGGTCTAATTCAGAGCAATATCAGCATTTGGTTGCCTTTCTATCAAAATTGTCATCAGCTTGTCCTCAAAAGTTCGCGGTGGCTCAGTAGGTAGAGCGTCGGACACTCAATCCCAACAGCCTTCCACCAATGGGCCGCGGGTTCGAATCTCACTCAGTCCCCAAAAAAATCAAAAATTTTTCTGACTGGGTTTTCACTTGAACGACCTATGTGGGATGGTTGCCAGTTACCCAGTCCTACGGAAGGTGGTGGGTTTCCTCCGGGCACAGAGCCCAGTTTCCTCCCACAATAAAACTGGCAACGCTGCCATATACGTGAAATAATCTTGAGCGCTGCATAAAACACCAAGCGATCAATCAATCAATCAAAAGTTCACATATTTAATTGAAGTAATTATGTGCTGTTTTAAAACTATGTATCAACTTCATCTTTTTTTCTATATATTTCCATACAAACTTGGCTTTTTAAACTTTATATTTTTGTGATTTACTTTGACATTTACATGGCATAATATAAAACTGTTTACAATCATGTATAAGTAAATATAACTTATTTGACCCTATACAATCCTATTTGTACAACTCAACTATTCTAACTCATGATTTATTTTATATTTTGGATATTATTATAGAGTGAATCTCTGTATTTTTGTTTTACGCATTTAATTTTGAGTTCTTTGCAAGTACATCATCTAATTTAATATCCCAGGGCTTAGGAAAAAAATTGAGACATCACCACATAGTTTGATTAATTAGTGTCTTTTAGAAAGTGGGTATAACAGTATTCTCGTTAGTTTGGGATAACACTTTCTTGAAAATATGGTAGAAATTCCTCTACCTGGGTTCGATTCCCGTTTCGGGCGTCACCCAAAAATCGGTAGAGGAATTTCTACTATATTTTCAAGAAAGTGTAATCCCAAACTAACGAGAATACTATCACCACATAGTTTAATTAGTGTTTTGGAACATCACGTGGTGATGTCTTAATCCATTGTCATTAGTATGGAACCCACGTTTAAAGAGAGTTTCAAACATATATCACAAGGCTTGTTTTCATCTCGGATAAACCTCATGAGTTAGGGATGAAAGTGAAAAAACACCAAAGAATCTGTGAGTCAACGAAACTCGTCAAAATTAGCCCCTTTGACTGAAATGCGTTTTAGTTGGATTGCTTTTTTTCTGCCGAAAACTGATTTGCCAATTTTTTGTCATGTTACTTTTTATTTATTTTGAAAATGTAGCGTCCTTGGCATTATTTACAAATTTACTGCTCTGTGTTTTTTTTCCTAACCCAGAAACTGGTCACAAGTTTTTGTCAATATAATTTATGTTTGTGTATGTTAAATCTACATGATATGTCGTTTTCACTTCTGACAATATACTTGTTTATAAATCTTTTGTAACTTTTGCGTTTAAGTGTGTTTGATTTGAAAGATACGCTTGCGATTTGATACTCAATTGTTGGAGCAATTTAGATTGATGGTTCACAATCACAGGAACACCTCACTCCCAGAGTGCAATTCAGTAAAATAAAAATAGACAATGGACAGAGATAAGCCCACCAAAACTTTACAGAGAAAATCAACGTCTAAACAGAACTAGCTAATTGTTAGTTCTTGCACCCGATACAACTCAGATCCGCCCCTTCAAGAAGATCCAGATCACTCCTGATCCTGCCCTTCAAGGGATGATCTAACACGCCACCATCAGATCAGATCATGCGCTGAGTTGTATCGGGTGGTTATTTTTATCTGAAATTATAAAATTAGAACTTTCAGTTGATACCAATCTTGAGGATGTACGTTAAGGTGGTTTTATAAGCAGCAAAAGTCCCAAAAATGAACTCCTACATACCGGCTATTGGAATTTTGTCCGTTATTAGCACATATCTTTGGTTCGTACAGGGTACTGACTGTATCAATATATTTCAACGTCAATCCTTTAGTTTTTCAAGGTACTTCATACGTTGACCTCCTTTTGACCATCAGAATTTATAGTATTCTCGTTATTTTGGGATTAGTACACTTTCTTGAAATTATGGTAGAAATCCTTGTACCGATTTTTGGGTGATGCCCGAAACGGGAATCGAACCCAGGTCCCAGAGTGTGGCACCTATCGCCAGCACTAAATGCCGGCTGCCTTATCCATTCAGCCAACCGGCCTCCTCTAGAAAAGGAGGTAGTTGACTGGTAGAAACTACAGCGGACATTAAGTACCCCTCAGAATTTATGAAAAAAATCCGAACTTTGGTAGCTCATAACTCTTTAATGGAAGTGAAGCATTTATCTATGGAAACAACAGATTTAGGGGTGACAAACATTAGGCCATGTACAACCGTAGGCCTAAGCTTCGGCAGAAATATGTAGTGATTGGGTCTACAGTAATCTTTAATGCTTTGGAGGAATCCAGTTGCACTCATGAGTCCAACGAACAAACACGTCATTTTCTGTAATTGAAATACACTCAATTCCCTCTCTGTAAAATACTCCCCACTATTTGATGGAAAAAGGCTGGTTCAAATTGGCTTTTTAAGACCTGGGATTTACTCAGAATCTAGTCTGGACATCTTTCGTAAAATTCGCTGCAGGCGTTTCACTCCATTGTCTTGATTAAATGGGGCCGAAAAACTGTGGAGATTACACCAATAGTGCCATTGGACATTACTTTATTTAGCAGGCAAATCATTACAACAGTCCTTCCTCATCTAATACTAGCCAAGGGGGATAACCCATACCATTAGCAGGTCATTGTTTGTCATCAATCTAAAATTAGAAGTTACCGGAGTCCTAAAGGCCAGATTTATCTTAGCAACGTCTAAAGGAGATCTCGCGAGAATACGATTGTGTTGTCATAACAGTACATGACTTTGCCCCCCCACCCCCCTACCCTCTCGAAAAAAAAGAGAGAAAAAACAAATATGAGCACGCGGGGAAACGAGACCCTATATATTTATGAACACTAAAGCACATAATGGATGTCATAATATACAAAAGCTTTGCTGCATTAATTTGATTTTGCAATAGGCCTACTACTTCTCTTCGAACGGGGGCCTCCGTGGTTCAGTGGGTTAGAGTGATCGTCCCACACAGACCTTTCATCGATGCGACGCTGGTTCGAATCACACTAGGAAAAATTAAATTGCTGGGTGGATCTTTCACTCGGTGGCCGTATGTGGAAGCGTTGCCAGTAGTCCGAAATATCTGCGATGATGATGTAAGACATTTTCTGACAGATAGGCCTATCTGTCAAAAAATGTCTTACATCATCAGCGCAGATATTTCGGACTACGTTGCCAGGTACTCGCTGATTGTCGGGGTTTTCCTCTGGGCAATGAGCCCGTTATCATCCCCCACTAAACCTCACCTGGCAACGCCGTCATATAAGTGAAATAATCTTGAGCGCGGCGTAAAACATCAATCAATCTCGCCGAACGCTTGGGGAAATATGGACCTCACTCTAGGATTATTTAACAACTTCGGTGTGAGTTAGCTGAGTAAAGTGGGTATGTTCACTCGAAATGAACTCTGATTGTTGTGTGAGATACCAACGGTATGGTGACATGTTCTAAACAACTGAGTTGCCGTGAGCACTTTCTAACGTCTACCAATGAACTATATGCGTATATAGTTATATCATCGAGGTCTACAGCAAACTAGATGCCAACAGTTTCCGGCGGTGGAACTGCGGTTTTGGACACATGCGTTATTGAAATCGTTCGTCGCTCGGCTGGTCGGCTAATTTTGAGTGACTTTCCATAAAGAATAATTCATTAAGAGTGTGAAACTTCCATCATTTTCTATATCAGCTTAAACTACTGGAAATATGCATCACACACAGTCATTAAGGACCTGTGACAACGCCCTCATTGCAAGGGGCTCCTAGAAAACTGGTTTGAACTAAATCAACAAATAGTCCCTTTAAAACAGTGGGCAAGGCAAACCTTGTGATTTATGAAATCGATACGAAATTAACGAAGTCCTGTTTGAAGTATATTATGGATGTTTGCTCTATATAGCCTTTGTATGTTAAAGAAAAACGGGGTCGTTAAACTGGGTTCTAGGTAAAACTTAATTATATTTAGTTGATTGAATACTTGGTTGGTGTTTTTTTTTTCATATTTTAAAAAAGAAACGAGATTATTGTCATGCCAGGTGTAGGCCTAAGTCTGGGTTTCTTTCTCCAATATTTTGTCATACTGATTGATGCCAATGCCAGAAAAAAAAAACAAGAAATCTTGAGATTTGGTTTCGAATTGAAGGATACCAATAGGTTTGTTTCCTTTTGGCCCTGGAGCCTGTTTCACGAAGCGGCGTAGCGTCAGTTTTTACGTAACTGCCATAGCAACCCACACTGTAGAGATACGTTAGTATGAAAGTTACGCAAAAAACTCATCTACGCCGCTTTGTGAAACCGGGTCCAGGCCTGCATGTATTATAATGCAGCTTACATGGTTATAAGGGAAGTTTTCGAATGTTTTTAATGCTTAAAACATGTAAGTCGGTTATCTTGGAAATAACCTTGTGGGTTTTTAAATAATTTTATTATGAGCAAAATGTTCCGAAATACGACTTCAAAGTGCTAAATTGTCGTTCTCGGCTGATATGCCGGGGCTCGTTCTACTAATGTGGCGTAAGTTACGCCTGTCGCAATGGCATGTTAAATGATAGTAACTTACGCACGGTCGCAATTTCGAGACGCAACTCCATGCTGTAAGCCTATGCGCAACTCTACGCCAGCTTAGTAGAACAGGGCCCCGGTCTGTAGTGAGTGACGTTATACCGTAATGCCACCGAAATATCCAACAGGGCGTTTAACAGAGAAAACAACACCGCGTTGTGTTCCGATTTTAAGTAACTCCAACAATTCTATTGGATATGGCTTCGTTCGCCTGACATTAAAAAGTCACCATGGGAAAAACCCAATCCACCACTCAATTAATCAACCAAACAATTTATTATTCCAATATTTGAAGAAAAAGAAAAAATATCTGTTGGTTTGAACGGTTAATCCTATCCGATGGTCTTCTCTCGCTGGTTTCATCTGCTCGATCTGTAGACGGTAGGCCTATTAACATTTGTTTTACGTCTTACGCGTTTATCGATAACTACCTAGTGTTTGATGATATATGAGTTTAATCATAGAGAATGTTTGCTAATAACACGATGTCTTAGGAACTTGGGAATGTGGGTATTGGGTGCGGCGAGATGTATTTTAACTTAGGCCAACATAATCAAC
Organism: Lepidochitona cinerea; assembly: GCA_963971465.1. Taxonomy (NCBI): domain Eukaryota; kingdom Metazoa; phylum Mollusca; class Polyplacophora; order Chitonida; family Tonicellidae; genus Lepidochitona; species Lepidochitona cinerea. The sequence goes on from OZ020559.1 coordinate 3,874,289, forward strand.
AGTGGGACTACACGTAAGGCGTGGACAAAACCCTTCAAATGGAACGTATCTCGAAATCGGAATAATTCATTTATAAATCAAGAAAAGGCAACGAAACTGTGCCCTCAGTCAGGAAGCTAATCAAATTTCATTATCATAACGGATTAACGCGACTATGAACGCCGGATTAAATAATGAACCTACGCCATCACAGTTTGTTGTTGTTGTTGTAAGTGTCTTGCTTCTGGCTCACGGTAAGTTGCTCTATCGATTTGTAGCATAACGGAATTTTACTTCTGAAGTTCCGAAAGGATTGGAAAAAGAAATTGTATTTACAAGAATTTGTTTAAAATGACGCTGAATTACTGTGGATATAATCATATACAAAGTAGCCTATACATGTACAAACTCTACATTGGACGGGTTAGGATAAATTTGAATATTAGACTTTCTGGAAGGGATTGATTAATTGGTTGTTTTATATTATTTTACAAAGTGGACACTTGTCTCGCAAAGTGGATTCTTGACTTGCAACTTCACAATTAGATAAATATTACGATAAACAACACACACGACCTGTTTTCTTCATTACTGATCTACTGTTAAAATCAATTTACAGGAAAGGACGACTTAATCGATTTTCGATTTTCTTTCAGTCTATTTAAGGATAAATGACAAGTTTAAGCCAATGCCTCCTATTTTGTAATCACTTTGTTTAAAAACTTGAACCGTCTAGACTTACGAACGTAGCAAAAAGCAAAATGAGATTTCAGGAATGAAACGTACACAATTCAAGGCATTCTTTTTCTCTCTACGGCCTAGATACGTAAATTAATTAGCTTTAGCGCTGTGACGTCACAGTTGACATCGGGGGCCGTTTCACGAAGCCGTCGCAAAGTGCGATCAATCGCAGTTGCCATGATGTAGTATCTCTTCACTATGGTATCCCTTAGCAACTATGCGTCGTTTGCGATGTGACTACTCTGTGAAACGAACCCCTGATGTATACATTACTATTACTAATGATAAAAAATTAAGACATCACCACGTAGTTAGTTGTTTTTAACAACTCGAGCTTTCGACACCTGTACCGGTGTCTTCGTCAAGTGTAACGGAATTTAATGTTTCAAAATATTGACATAAATACTATAAAGAAAAGAACAAATATCATCATATCATAACTAACTACAATGTACGTTGTGATGTCTTAATTTTTTATCATTAGTATGAAACCACGTTTAAAGAGAGTTTCAAACATTTCTTACATGACTATTGTTGTGACGTCAAACACAAACACAAACGACGTTAAGTCAGGGCCTCTTCATGGTTGGTTGAAATGACGCCAAAAGTGGTCAAATGTCAACTATGAGGTCAAATACGAAGATATTTCCGACTGGTGACGGAAGATATGCATATTTTCAATCATCGTTTCTTTGACACCTTTGGACCTTATTGGAAGTTCGTTTGGTTTCAATATTATGTTTTTAGATGGCATATTTACTCAATTTACTATAACAAATCACCGCTACATGTAGGTGTTCAGAAAGAACTTGACATTTATCCTTTAACTGTAAGCCGGAATTACCCTTTAAAACACTGTAGGAACTTAGGGTCATTACCGGGAAAACCCTCGGATGCCCAGGGTTAAATTCTCAACAAACTCACCTTTTGAGCGTGAGCGTAAGTTTTAATGTTGAGGGGTCAGACGATGGGAAAACCCAAACAACGGTTAGCCACCTTTAACACCGTGAAATAAAAAATTTAATGCTTGAAAATAGCTATGATCAAGTTTTATAGCAATGCAATTACATTTCAGGAACACTATCATGTGAGACCGATAGCTGGCCAGGTAAGTAGTTTTATGAACATTATTTAAACGGTTGAGATTTTCCATGTTAACGAACGATAAAACTCCAGGGCCTATAGTTTCACAAAGCGATCTTAGCTAAGTGTGATCTTAACTGCCATAGCAGCCAATGCTAGAGGTATACGTTGCCATTGGTAATTAAGATCACCTGAAACTAAGATCGCTTTCTGAAACTGGGCCCAGGTGATAATCACACACAATAATCCTCAAACGTTTGCCATGTAGGCCTAGTTGACCAGGATTGTTTAAGTCTAGCGTTATAGAGCAACGTACGCACTCCAAGGAATGTCAAAGACTTCATGTTTAACGCAACATTTCGATTTATTAAATCAAACCATCATCAACAGTAAAGAAACAAGTACAAAGATACAAGGACATGAAGTCGTTGTCATTCCTCGGAGTGCTTACGTTGCTCTATTGGCCAGGATTTACCCAAAAAGAAAGAGATCAACGTGGACCGAATAGATATTTTGGGACAACTGTAAACTGAACGCAGAAAAGGTTATAAGCAGCCCGAAAGCAAGGATAGTATGAAGGGACATAACAAAACCTTTCTAAAATCTCATGTATTTGCCAACTACCAAATTGCGTGTATATGTATGTCTCACATAAAACGCAAGAAGTCAAAACAGTGCTTAGAAGCTCTAATTAGCAGCATGGAAAAAGTTTTTCCGTGGGCCGGACAAACTGGCGCCATGGACCGCATCTGACTCGCTGGTCATAGTTTGGTGAACCCTCGTCTTAGGGGCATGGTTATTAGTCAATCGGTTAATATTTGTAGTTCCTGGAATAAAACAAATTTACTTTGACTGAAAAAAGACAGAATACTAGTAATTAAACCATTGTTGGCCGACCAATGGTACTTCTGACCCTGACATTGGCCCAACAGTTACTCATAATGTTGGTCTGCACATGTTTATCTCGATACGGAGATATTCAACTTTGAACTTGGTAGTTATTGTATTCCACTGTGTATTTATGAATATTCTGACTTGTACTAATGTACCAATGTAGGCCTACTTTTCTAATGCATATGTAATTTCTATACAGTTGCTCGTTTGTGCTTCAACAACACCATCACTTTCACCAACACGAGTTACGCAGTGGCACGTGGGCTTGGTTCCAAAGCACGTGACTGTAAATGTGTTTTGACGACTGATGGGTCCAAACATAGACTTCGGATCTCCCTCCAATCCAACCAAGCAACATGCGGCACATCTTCTGTTCAAATGAAAACCGAGAATAGTCGTTTTAGTACGAAATTCCAATGTGTTCAGTCATCCCCAAGAACTTTGTCTGTTCAAAAAGGGTCCGACCTTCACGTGAACTACGAGAGACGTACAGACGACGATATCTGTATAAAATACACATCACTTTCAGGTCAGTAATAATATTAGTTACAGGGTTTGTTCGAGGGGGGATACGCAAATATATGGGGTCAGTAAACGAATATTGGGCGAGGCGCATCCCCCCTCGAACAAACCCTATAACGAATTTATCCCACCGAAGACCTAACTTGTACGATATTCAAGCCTCCTTTCTACAAATTGGCTTTCATAAAAGGCAGAAAGTGAACATGCTTTTAACTCTGCCCGTCCTGTCTGGTCGAATGTCCGACATCAAAGTAAAAACGGGGCCTCCGTGGCTCAGTAGGTAGAGCGTTGGACGCTCAACTCGAACAGCCTTCCACCAATGGGCCGCGGGTTCAAATCCCACTCAGTCTCCAAAAAATTGGAAAAATTTCTGACTGGCTTTTCACTCGAAGGACCTATGTGGGATGGTTGCCAGTTACCACCGGAAGGTGGTGGGTTTCCTCCGGGCAAAGAGCCCGGTTTCCTCCCACAATAAAACTGGCAACGCCGCCATATAAGTGAAATAATCTTGAGCGCGGCGTAAAACACCAAACAATCAATCAATCGGATATTTCGAAAGAATGGGCGAGTGTTTTTTGCCCGAATTGTTAATCCGGAGATTTACAATGCTTTTAACTCCGCCTATCCTGTCTTTTCTGTGAGAAAACATATTGGTCGAATGTCCCGCATCAAAGTAAAATTGCAACAACCGGGATACATGTGAAATTGTATTTGGTTATTCAAGGGGAACAAGTTTTCAGCTTTTATGTATTCTATGAAGGTTTTTATTTCAACGAACCAACAACTACATTAGTTTGATGTAACCTACATATTAACAGAAATTAAATGACACTCAGTCCTAAAAAAGAAAGAAAAAAAAAGAGTAAACGAATTCACACTAACGCCTCTTTGATATAACAGATGTTGAGGTGTATGATTCTTAACAGTTGAAAGATGTGATACCCGGGTTGTTACAAAGCTTGTTAGGAAGTCACTAATAAACAAAAGATCAGTTGGCAGATTTTAGTAACTATGCAAATCACCATTTTCGAGAATCGTCATAATGCATCTCAGTGGAGAAGCAATATGCAAAATGTAAATGGGTTTCTAACTGACCAATCAAAACTGTTCGACGGTAAACAAGATCAAGTGCTATGACGTGATTGTCAACGCCATCCTCTGGTACCACGTGGTTGATTGACTTCCCCGAGAGACAGTTCGAGAGCACTCCGAACATCCTTAGGCTATCTTCGCTCGCTACCGATCGGCTTTGACACGCACGCACGTAAATCCCCGAAGTTATCAGAGTGAGTTTGAGAGGTACAGTCTCTCGCCCACCGTCTCCAAATATCCATCCATATTATCGAGAAGTCCTTCAACAACTCTAACATGTTCAACTGAACTAATGAATGATTTGATATGTTTTCTTACAAATGTAGGCTTGGGACCTGTTAAAATAAGTTGTGATGGCGACGATCTGTCCACGGCTATTGACGACACTACGACACAGTCTGCAACTACAAGACAAACTACGACTGTGGCGGTTACATCTAACAAACACTTGAGCACTTCTATTCTTTCAACGTCCAGTACCAAAAAAACCTCTACTGAATTCCCTACCAAAACACAAAGTGAAATTGTCTCTAAGACGTCTCGTGCTGCTTCTACTGTTGTCTCGGTTGCCATAGAAACAACCTTTGTGAACAATACGGAAGTTAAGGAAACATCGACATTTTTTACTGATGAGATTAATATGACGTCATCAAACGTTACTGATGAATTGACATCGACAGAAATAACATCAGTTTCAGTCACGAAAGAAACCACAGCTAAGGAGAATTCAGAATCCAGTGATCGGAAACTAACAGGTAATTTTAATGTGGTTCCAAAGTAAAGTCGCTATATAACAAATCTCAAACAAACGCTCTGTTCTCTATCCAAATTGTATTAGATGTCCCCAAAGTGATTGGTTTTTTGAGGTAGAAATGTCGGGGACCTTAGTCTACTAATAAACCCTGAACACAGCGTTAGTATAAATCTTCTCATTTGATCGATCAAGGTGAAAGAGTTGCCAGGTATTCGCCAAAGGCTGGGGACTTTCTGGCAAAGAATCTAGTTTCCACCCCACCCCCACTTAACATTGTAACGCGCGACGTCACCTTATTCATAAAATAATCCTGAATTTGACGTCAAACATCAATTATTCAAATCAATTCCAAACATTCTTTTGAGCTTGTGTTTATGTAACTTTGTTTTCTATTCAGATGGAGAAATAGCAGCAATTGTCTGCGGTTCAGTGGCATTTATCTTATTTGTTGTTCTTCTGGTCATTGCGTTAAAACGGTAAGAGGAAAATCTTAATAAAATTATGGAAATAATGTTGATTGCGGCGTAAAACAATGTGTCGATGTCTGGATATCCATACATACAAATGGTGGTTTTGTCAATCTGTACAGCACTGGAGGCATACACATTCAAACTCATCGTCCGATACATTGTCTCGTCTGTGTTTTACTGCGCACTTATAATCCTAGACGTACTTGAGAGTGTTTCACCTTTGGTCTATTTTGGAAAGAATCCCACACTTTGATAATTGTAGTAAAAAATCCTCTTAAGGCCCGTTCTCACTGTACGATTTGTCATACCCACCTGTAGGATGCAATTAAAATAGATGCTTTTGATTGGTCGATATGATTTGTCAACCAATCAAATGCATCCATTTGCTACAAGTCGGTACTGCAAATCGCACAGTGAGAACGGGCCTGGGCTAAGAGGATTGTAAAACAGCCCAGATCAAGTAATTGTGTTCTTCCGGCTTTTGAGACCAAGTCGTCCCTCTTTATCTTCCAAAAAATTACATTCACCGATACAATAAATGACCTAAAATGAATTTATTTTCTTTATGGATAACCATTCATGTCTTGTCGAATTATAGGCTCTTCGGGCCAGGCAGTGAACTTAAACTCAACATACGGTAGCTAACCCTTGGGCATCCTCGATCGGATACCCAGGGTTAAATTCTCAACACGCTTACACGCTCAATCCGAAAAGCCGTCCACCAATGGGTCGCGGGTTCGAATCCCACTCAGTCCAAAAAAATTGTGGGATGGTTGCCAGTTACCACCGGAAGGTCGTGGGTTTCCTCTGGGCATAGAGCCCGGTTTCTTCCCACAATAAAACCGGCAACGCCGCCATATATATGTGAAATAATCTTGAGCGCGGCGTAAAACACCAAACAATCAATCAATCAATCAACACACCTTTTAAAGTAAGTGAGCGTGAGCGTAAGTTTTAATCGTTCCGACGATGACCCGTGGGATTAACAACGCTTGCTGTTATTTGGTAACTAACATGTGCAGCAAAGATAAACCGAAAGAAGTTTAATAAGACCTAAAACACCAATCAATTAATTCCTTAATGAACTTGTTAGATTTGCTTCTCTTGTAGAAAACGACGACAGCAGACGCAAAAGAAACTGGCCGGATCCCCCGGTCATACAAATGGGGGTTTTGTCGAGAGTTTCCATGACAACAAATCTACAGAGAACACAACCATTGGTGACGTCACCGAAATTGAGGCCTACCCGAAAGCTTTTGAAAGCAGCGAAACACATGGGAATGATAAAATAGAGAACCTTAAGCTGAAAGAAATAACAGAAGACAACGAATCTAATTTGTATCCAAAATTAAAGCAGAAGGAAAACGAAGTTGACACTCTTTACTAATAAACTGATATCATTTTTTTGATTTTTGTTTATCAGATTTTTTTATTGTGGATCTATTGGTCATCAATAGGGAATGCATCGATTGATTGATTTATTTATTTTAACCGGGCCCCTGTTTCACAAAGCGGCGTAGCGTAAGTTTTCACGTAACTGTCATAGCAACCCATACTGTAGAGATACGTCAGTAACAAAGTTACGCAAAAATACATCTACGCCGCTTTGTGAAACAGGCTCCAGGTATCCTGCATACTCCACTTATTTGCCCATTGAGGTTTCGCTCATATAAGGTACATGTTTCATACATTCTTCACACAATGTGTTGAGGTTAGAATATCACCCGGATGTACCTGCGTAGGCCTAACTGAGGATGGCTGAGAAGGGGACAGGTAAAAGATTGATTGTTTGGTGTTTTACTCCGCACTCAATATTATTTCACTTATATGGCGGCGTTGCCAGTTTTAGTGTGGAAGGAAACCGGGCTCTATGCCCGGAGGAAACCCATGACCTTCCGTTGGTCACTGGCAACCATCCCACATAGGTCGTTCGAGGGAAAACCCATTCGGAAAATTTTCCAATTCTTTTGGACTGAGTGGGATTCGAACCCGCCACCTATTGGTGGAGAGCTGTTCGGATTGAGCGTCCAACGCTCTACCTACTGAGTCACGGAAAAAAAACCCATCCAGTCCGCACAAAAGAACACAAATCAGCAACAACCAAATCTGAGCCACAGAAATCTGCCCTAGCAGAACACATAGTCAACAATCCATCCCACTGCATTGCCTGGGAAAACCCCGAATATTAGCAAGGAACCTTACCAACTGGAAAGCACGGGTGATTTATTAGGGAAGACATTGAAATACGACGCCACACACCTAAACTCAATAGGGACCAGGGAAAAGCCATCTCAAATGCATGGACTCTATAACAACAGACCCCCCCCCCCCCTGCCTCAGTGAGACAGTAATTTGCCCATCCACCACACCCTAGCCAGCACCCTGATACCTGTACAAGCCACTTCAAGCCACAGCCTGAACATTACCCATAGAAATTGTTATGTTACTATTTGTATATAAGTTGATCCAAGTTCATAGATTGTAATACACCTGATGAAGCTAGAGGTAACTATAGCGAAACGTTGTGAGAAATAAACCTAAGAAGTAGTTATCCAGAAAAACTATGTTACCATGGTTACCGCCAAACTAAAGATGAAACTGGTAGTCCTGGCAATGTGGTAATTATCAGTGAAATTTATAAACAACTATGAGGCAGACATTAAAAGGGGTTCGCCATCTATAAATTTGTTGAGTTATGAAGAATCATACATCGATTTTTCTCACCCCCCCCCCACCCACACGCACACCAGCACATAGCTTTGCAATTACCTACCGCTATTAAATGTCGCCGCGTGACTGACTTAAACACATCGTTTCTGCATGTAGGTGTCTGCTGAAAGCAAATGTTCATTGAAAATTACAGATATTCATTTTACAATTCTTAAAAACCCACAATAATAAGTGCAATCTGTGTGTGTCACTTTTAAAAAGTAAAGACACAGGAAGCGCATAACACAGGAAGTATAGGTTTACAAAGGCTCAGACTTGACAAAGCTGATGGTTTCCCACTCAATCCCCTGTAGTGTACTCCTCCAGTATTGCACAGTGCTTTATTAAAAGTGCTTGTCAACATGTTAAATTAATTTCTCTTTCTAACACCTCGGACAAGTCTGCGCTTTTTATACGGCAAAACACCATCTTTTTGGGCTGAGTACAAATGCCGTCGAAAGTAAATATCAAAATATTTTACTACGGGCGAAAAAGGAAATAAAATAGTAAATTAATCAAAAGCTGAAATCATAAACAGGAAAATGTTATTTTTATATGTGTTATTTAGCCCGTTAAACCTCATAATTTGTAATACAAAGTGGACAGACGAAGTTTCGGTAATTATCGGGAAACCTCAAATACTTCAGTTATATAGCTGATCGAGGCTGAAAGTCTTTTACTTCAATAGGATTTGGGAATTGTTCTATTCGCGGCTACGTTTTTGGTCGCCACATTCAAAATGACTAGGACCCTGTTTCACAAAGCGGCATAGCGTAAGTTTTCACGTAACTGCCATAACAATCCATACTGCAGAGATACGTTAGTATGAAAGTTAAGCAAAAAAATACATCTACGCCGCTTTGTGAAACAGGACCCTGCAGTCTACCAGAGGGTATTTCACTTATGTAAATCCCCTAAGTTTCAAACTGGCATATCAGTTTCGCTTTCAAATCCAAACTTCTATAAAGGGACATAACTCTTACGGGAAATAAAACAAGGTTTGACAACGCCAGGCCACGTGGAATTTTTTTTACTTTCATTTCGTTTTCATTCTATTTATTTAGATCAAATGTATTGTCTTCCTCTAATTATTTATTTCTCTAAACTAAAGTTTTTTTTTTGTGATCATTTTTTATATTCTTTGAATTACTTTTTTGCGTCTTTTAAGTTTTTTTTAAGTCTTTCTTGGGGGAAAGTCAAGTTTTTTTTCATCTGTGCTTTTCTTTAGGAATAACTTTTTATTTATTGGCAACCGTCAGCCACCATACACGACGGTCACGTGTCTGGACAACTCGCCACAACCATATATGGTATTCGCCCAATCCTACCCACATTCTTACTTCCCCTTCGCCTCAGAACTAAGTCTCGCATGCAAAGATTAACTTCTCTGTTTTGATTGGGTAGTCGCCCTGTATTGATTGACTACAATTATCTGGCAACAGCTGATAACATGCGTAAAAATCCATCAAAACGTTGTATAAAACTCGGCATTACGGCCAGAAACATCATGATGCATGAGAATTCGAACTATTTTTAATTCCAAGATATTCGCCCTGTACCAACATGGGATCGGGTAGTTACGGCTTTCAAATGAATTATTTGGAAGGACTTCGGCTTTCAGATTTAAGCACCGTTTTAAATATCTATTAATCCTACCTGCCTTTTGGATTTTACCTTCAACACACATTTAAAGCATTCTTCTTTTCATTTTACTCATTCATTTGTTCGAATTTCATTGTAAATCTACCAAATCCCTCTTCATAAGAAGACAACTTTAAAATTGGCCTGACATATTTCAAACTCTCGTCGTAAAATGACAACCTGTCACATGGTCCGAAGTATGTCCGAGAATTTCCTCAATAGCTGGACAATTTGATGACAACGTAACTCTCGCATCACATCACTGCGGGGTTTTGAAAAGTCTGTTGATAGAGAATGGTTATCTCACCCTTTTAATGGTGGTTTAATGTGTGGCTCTTCCTGACCGGCAAGTAAGTAACGCAGGAAAGAGACACACGGATGCGGCTAGGGATCGGGTAATTTTGCATCTCAGCTTTATGTCACTTTTGAAAGATTTCTTATGAGAGATAATTTTTTTTTATCATGAACATAGTATTAAGCAACGAAGACATGTTACACTAGATGAAGACACCGGTAAAGTTGTCGCAAGCTCTTGTTGTTCACAAACAACTAACTTCGTGGTCAGTAAAACTTGACGAAGATACCGGTATAGGTGTCGAAAGCTCGTGCTGTTCATAAACATCTAGCTTTGCGGTCAATAACACTTGACGAAAACACCGGTATAGGTGTCGAAAGCTCGTGTTGTTCACAAACAACTAACTTTGTGGTCAGTAACACTTGACGAAGACGCCGGTATAGGTGTCGAAAGCTCGTGTTGTTCACAAACAACTAGCTTCGTGGTCAGTTATACTTGACGAAAACACCGGTATAGGTGTCGAAAGCTCGTGTTGTTCACAAACAACTAACTTCGTGATCAGTAACACTTGACGAAGACGCCGGTATAGGTGTTGAAAGCTCGTGTTGTTCACAAACAACTAACTTTGTGGTCAGTAACACTTGACGAAGACGCCGGTATAGGTGTCGAAAGCTCGTGTTGTTCACAAACAACTAACCTCGTGGTGATGTCTTAATTATTTCTCGTTAGTATGGAACCCACGTTTAAAGAGAATTTCAAACATTTCTCAAACTACACATGGCCACAAAAATAATTTGATAAAAGTGAAATGGAGATTAAATCCAACATGTTATAAGTATCGACCACCGTAGTTGAAGTTCTTCAAACTCTGTCTGTTGCCGAAAGATATTGATGATGGGTGGCAAACAGAGTTGAAGGACCGGCCATATTTGAAAACATGTAATTATATTGTTCGCGGGTTTTCTTTCAATTCCTCCCAACCGGCCCCAACTTTACAAACATTCAGTTCGATCCTTTAGTCCGCCGTTACACCAAAAAAAAAAAAAAACGTTCAAACACTAACATTTCTGTTGCGTACATTTCCCAAGTTCATTTTGACGGAATCTAGGAGGCCAGCGGGAGATTCGGGCTGTCCCTCGAAAAACGACGAGAATGCAACATAAATGTGAGTGTTTGGACGTTTTTTTTTGGGTGGAACGGCGGACTAAAATATCGAACTGAATGTGTGTTAAGTTTGGGCCGGTTGCGTTGCTTAAATTAGGAGAAAATCTGAGCACAAAGTGTTGATTCTCAGTTATATATGTTTTCCAATATGGCCGGTCCTTCAACTCTGTTTGCCACCCATCATCAATATCTTTTGGCAACAGAGTTCGAAGAACTTCAACTACGACCACCGGAACTAAGATGGCGAACAGTGGCGGAAACACTGACGAGACGACACTCGGAACTCCCTTCGGCTATCTTCGCTTCCTACCGGTCGGCTTTGACACGTACGTAAATCCCCGACTGGGAAACACTGACGAGACGACTGCAGTAGAGAATTTGACTTCCTTTATATGGATGAACAAAAGCTCTTACCAGCTTGAGATCTTAATACATGACAAGTCAAAAGAAAAGCCTAAAACTTGAACAAATGCAAGGCTGGTAAGAGAAATAAATCTGAAGATAAAGAGATCTGTTTATCAGACGTGATAGTACATAGTATAAAAAAAAAAAAAAGACGTAAATTAAATTAGACTTACCAAATAAAAAAGGCCCCTATGATATATTCTTTTGCTTAGAAAACGCGTGGGCTTAACATCGTATAATTGTGTTTACTTTAATCGTTTATGGCAAGCATCTTCTGATAATTATGGTCATTGTTTGAAGTTGGATATTGGGTTAACAAACAGTATAATAAATATAGATGCGGTAGACCATAAGATAGGTTCTTTTTATTCCTAAGAGTAAACAATCAACAATAGTCAAGTTAGAAAGATACAATGGTACATTCGGTATACTGTGTTGGTATTGTCAGTAACTAATGTATTTGTATTGGATATAGAGAACGGGTTTGTTGATAAACGTGAAGACAATTTTATTCCCTTCATCAAACCGTATTGATTACAACTATACAAACACAATATACTGAATCGCACAATATCATACCATGTAAACACCTTATAGGAAAAAGAGTGTATATGTTTGTCAAATGTTGCTAATATTACCATTGTCAATTCCCATTAACCCCCTCCCCCCCCCCACACACACACCAACACACACGCTCACATTTAAGTCATGATTTCTTAATGTATTTGTATTGGATATAGAGAACGGGTTTGTTGATAAACGTGAAGACAATTTTATTCCCTTCATCAAACCGTATTGATTACAACTATACAAACACTATATATACTGAATCGCACAATATCATACCATGTAAACACTTTATAGGAAAAAGAGTGTATATGTTTGTCAAATATTGCTAATATTACCATTGTCAATTTCCATTACCCCCCTCACGCACACGCACACATTTAAGTCTTGATTTCTTTCTATTACTCCCCCCACACACACATTTAAGTCTTGATTTCTTTCCATTACTCCCCCCCCCCCCACACACACATTTAAGTCTTGATTTCTTTCCATTACTCCCCCCCCACACACATTTAAGTCTTGATTTCTTTCCATTACTCCCTCCCACACAAACATTTAAGTCTTGATTTCTTTCCATTACTCCCTCCCGCACAAACATTTAAGTCTTGATTTCTTTCCATTACTCCCTCCCACACTCACATTTAAGTCTTGACTTCTTTCCATTACTCCCTCCCACACAAACATTTAAGTCTTGATTTCTTTCCATTACTCCCTCCCACACACACATTTAAGTCTTGATTTCTTTCAATAACTCGATCCCGCACAAGCATTTAAGTCTTGATTTCTGTCCACTACTCCCCCCACACGCATTTAAGTCTTGATTTCTTTCCATTACTCCGTCCCACCCACACATTTAAGTCTTGATTTCTTTCCATTACTCCCCCAAAACGCATTTAGGTCTTGATTTCTTTCCATTACTCCCTCCAACACAAGCATTTAAGTCTTGATTTCTTTCCATTACTCCCTCCCATACACACATTTAAGTCTTGATTTCTTTCCATTACTCCCTCCCACACACACATTTAAGTCTTGATTTCCTTCCATTACTCCCTCCCACACACACATTTAAGTCTTGATTTTTTTCCATTACTCCCTCCCACACACACATTTAAGTCTTGATTTCTTTCCATTACTCCCCCTACACGCATCTAAGTCTTTATTTCTTTCCATTACTCCCTCCCACACACACATTTAAGTCTTGATTTCTTTCCATTACTCCCAGAACACGCATTTAAGTCTTGAATTCTTTCCATTACTCCCTCCCACACACACATTTAAGTCTTGATTTCTCTCCATTACTCCCTCCCACACAAACATTTAAGTCTTGATTTCTTTCCATTACTCCCAGAACATGCATTTAAGTCTTGATTTCTTTCCATTATTCCCTCCCATACATACATTTAAGTCTTGATTTCTTTCCATTACTCGTTCCCACAAACACATTTAAGTTTTGATTTCTTTCCCTTACTCCCTCCCACACACACATTTAAGTCTTGATTTCTTTCCATTACTCCCTCCCACACACACATTTAAGTCTTGATTTCTTTCCATTACTCGTTCCCACAAACACATTTAAGTCTTGATTTCTTTCCATTAATCCCTCCCACACACACATTTAAGTCTTTATTTCTTTCCATTACTCCCTCCCACACTCACATTTAAGTCTTGATTTCTTTCCATAACTCCCTCCCACACACACATTTAAGTCTTGATTTCTTTCCATAACTCCCTCCCACACAAGCATTTAAGTCTTGATTTCTGTCCACTACTCTCCCCACACACATTTAAGTCTTGATTTCTTACCATTACTCGCCCAAAACGCATTTAAGTCTTGATTTCTTTCCATTACTCCCTCCCACGCACACATTTAAGTCTTGATTTCTTTCCATTACTCCCTCCCACACAAGCATTTAAGTCTTGATTTCTTTCCATTACTCCCTCCCACACACACATTTAAGTCTTGATTTCTTTCCATTACTCCCTCCCGCACACACATTTAAGTCTTGATTTCCTTCCATTACTCCCTCCCACACACACATTTAAGTCTTGATTTCTTTCCTTTACTCCCTCCCACACACACATTTAAGTCTTGATTTCTTTCCATTACTCCCAGAACACGCATTTAAGTCTTGAATTCTTTCCATTACTCCCTCCCACACACACATTTAAGTCTTGATTTCTCTCCATTACTCCCTCCCACACAAACATTTAAGTCTTGATTTCTTTCCATTACTCCCAGAACATGCATTTAAGTCTTGATTTCTTTCCATTACTCCCTCCCATACACACATTTAAGTCTTGATTTCTTTCCATTACTCCCAGAACACGCATTTAAGTCTTGATTTCTTTCCATTACTCGTTCCCACAAACGCATTTAAGTTTTGATTTCTTTCGCTTACTCCCTCCCACACACACATTTAAGTCTTGATTTCTTTCCATTACTCCCTCCCACACACACATTTAAGTCTTGATTTCTTTCCATTACTCGTTCCCACAAACCCATTTAAGTCTTGATTTCTTTCCATTACTCCCTCCCACACACACATTTAAGTCTTCATTTCTTTCCATTACTCCCTCCCACACTCACATTTAAGTCTTGATTTCTTTCCATTACTCCCCCTACACGCATCTAAGTCTTTATTTCTTTCCATTACTCCCTCCCACACACACATTTAAGTCTTGATTTCTTTCCATTACTCCCAGAACACGCATATAAGTCTCCAATTCTTTCCATTACTCCCTCCCACACACACATTTAAGTCTTGATTTCTTTCCATTACTCCCTCCCACACAAACATTTAAGTCTTGATTTCTTTCCATTACTCCCAGAACATGCATTTAAGTCTTGATTTCTTTCCATTATTCCCTCCCATACATACATTTAAGTCTTGATTTCTTTCCATTACTCCCAGAACACGCATTTAAGTCTTGATTTCTTTCCATTACTCGTTCCCACAAACACATTTAAGTTTTGATTTCTTTCCCTTACTCCCTCCCACACACACATTTAAGTCTTGATTTCTTTCCATTACTCCCTCCCACACACACATTTAAGTCTTGATTTCTTTCCATTACTCGTTCCCACAAACACATTTAAGTCTTGGTTTCTTTCCATTAATCCCTCCCACACACACATTTAAGTCTTTATTTCTTTCCATTACTCCCTCCCACACTCACATTTAAGTCTTGATTTCTTTCCATAACTCCCTCCCACACACACATTTAAGTCTTGATTTCTTTCCATAACTTCCTCCCACACAAGCATTTAAGTCTTGATTTCTGTCCACTACTCTCCCCACACGCATTTAAGTCTTGATTTCTTTCCATTACTCCGTCCCACACACACATTTAAGTCTTGATTTCTTACCATTACTTGCTCCAAAACGCATTTAAGTCTTGATTTCTTTCCATTACTCCGTCCCACCCACACATTTAAGTCTTGATTTCTTTCCATTACTCCCCCAAAACGCATTTAGGTCTTGATTTCTTTCCATTACTCCCTCCAACACAAGCATTTAAGTCTTGATTTCTTTCCATTACTCCCTCCCACACACACATTTTAATAAGTCTTGATTTCTTTCCATTACTCCTTCCCACACACACATTTAAGTCTTGATTTCCTTCCATTACTCCCTCCCACACACACATTTAAGTCTTGATTTTTTTCCATTACTCCCTCCCACACACACATTTAAGTCTTGATTTCTTTCCATTACTCCCCCTACACGCATCTAAGTCTTTATTTCTTTCCATTACTCCCTCCCACACACACATTTAAGTCTTGATTTCTTTCCATTACTCCCAGAACACGCATTTAAGTCTTGAATTCTTTCCATTACTCCCTCCCACACACACATTTAAGTCTTGATTTCTCTCCATTACTCCCTCCCATACAAACATTTAAGTCTTGATTTCTTTCCATTACTCCCAGAACATGCATTTAAGTCTTGATTTCTTTCCATTATTCCCTCCCATACATACATTTAAGTCTTGATTTCTTTCCATTACTCCCAGAACACGCATTTAAGTCTTGATTTTTTTTCCATTACTCGTTCCCACACACACATTTAAGTTTTGATTTCCTTCCCTTACTCCCTCCCACACACACATTTAAGTCTTGATTTCTTTCCATTACTCCCTCCCACACACACATTTAAGTCTTGATTTCTTTCCATTACTCGTTCCCACAAACACATTTAAGTCTTGATTTCTTTCCATTACTCCCTCCCACACACACATTTAAGTCTTTATTTCTTTCCATTACTCCCTCCCACACTCACATTTAAGTCTTGATTTATTTCCATAACTCCCTCCCACACACACATTTAAGTCTTGATTTCTTTCCATAACTCCCTCCCACACAAGCATTTAAGTCTTGATTTCTGTCCACTACTCTCCCCACACACATTTAAGTCTTGATTTCTTACCATTACTCGCCCAAAACGCATTTAAGTCTTGATTTCTTTCCATTACTCCCTCCCACGCACACATTTAAGTCTTGATTTCTTTCCATTACTCCCTCCCACACAAGCATTTAAGTCTTGATTTCTTTCCATTACTCCCTCCCACACACATATTTAAGTCTTGATTTCTTTCCATTACTCCCTCCCGCACACACATTTAAGTCTTGATTTCCTTCCATTACTGCCTCCCACACACACATTTAAGTCTTGATTTCTTTCCTTTACTCCCTCCCACACACACATTTAAGTCTTGATTTCTTTCCATTACTCCCAGAACACGCATTTAAGTCTTGAATTCTTTCCATTACTCCCTCCCACACACACATTTAAGTCTTGATTTCTCTCCATTACTCCCTCCCACACAAACATTTAAGTCTTGATTTCTTTCCATTACTCCCAGAACATGCATTTAAGTCTTGATTTCTTTCCATTACTCCCTCCCATACACACATTTAAGTCTTGATTTCTTTCCATTACTCCCAGAACACGCATTTAAGTCTTGATTTCTTTCCATTACTCGTTCCCACAAACGCATTTAAGTTTTGATTTCTTTCGCTTACTCCCTCCCACACACACATTTAAGTCTTGATTTCTTTCCATTACTCCCTCCCACACACACATTTAAGTCTTGATTTCTTTCCATTACTCGTTCCCACAAACCCATTTAAGTCTTGATTTCTTTCCATTACTCCCTCCCACACACACATTTAAGTCTTCATTTCTTTCCATTACTCCCTCCCACACTCACATTTAAGTCTTGATTTCTCTCCATTACTCCCTCCCACACAAACATTTAAGTCTTGATTTCTTTCCATTACTCCCAGAACACGCATTTAAGTCTTGATTTCTTTCCATTACTCCCTCCCACACTCACATTTAAGTCTTGACTTCTTTCCATTACTCCCTCCCACACACACATTTAAGTCTTGATTTCTTTCCATTACTCGTTCCCACAAACACATTTTAGTCTTGATTTCTTTCCATTACTCCCTCCCACACACACATTTAAGTCTTTATTTCTTTCCATTACTCCCTCCCACACACACATTTAAGTCTTTATTTCTTTCCATAACTCCCTCCCACACACACATTTAAGTCTTGATTTCTTTCCATAACTCCCTCCCACACAAGCATTTAAGTCTTGATTTCTGTCCACTACTCTCCCCACACGCATTTAAGTCTTGATTTCTTTCCATTACTCCGTCCCACACACACATTTAAGTCTTGATTTCTTACCATTACTCGCCCAAAACGCATTTAAGTCTTGATTTCTTTCCATTACTCCCTCCCACGCACACATTTAAGTCTTGATTTCTTTCCATTACTCCCTCCCGCACACACATTTAAGTCTTGATTTCCTTCCATTACTCCCTCCCACACACACATTTAAGTCTTGATTTCTTTCCTTTACTCCCTCCCACACACACATTTAAGTCTTGATTTCTTACCATTACTCGCCCAAAACGCATTTAAGTCTTGATTTCTTTCCATTACTCCCTCCCACACAAACATTTAAGTCTTGATTTCTTTCCATTACTCCCAGAACATGCATTTAAGTCTTGATTTCTTTCCATTACTCCGTCCCACACACACATTTAAGTTTTGATTTCTTTCCATTACTCCCTCCCACACAAGCATTTAAGTCTTGATTTGTTTTCATTACTCCCTCCAACACACACATTTAGGTCTTGATTTCTTTCCATTACTCCCTCCCACACACACATTTAAGTCTTGATTTCCTTCCATTACTCCCTCCCACACACACATTTAAGTCTTGAATTCTTTCCATTACTCCCTCCCACACACACATTTAAGTCTTGATTTCTCTCCATTACTCCCTCCCACACAAACATTTAAGTCTTGATTTCTTTCCATTACTCCCAGAACATGCATTTAAGTCTTGATTTCTTTCCATTATTACCTCCCATACATACATTTAAGTCTTGATTTCTTTCCATTACTCCCAGAACACGCATTTAAGTCTTGATTTCTTTCCATTACTCGTTCCCACACACACATTTAAGTTTTGATTTCCTTCCCTTACTCCCTCCCACACACACATTTAAGTCTTGATTTCTTTCCATTACTCCCTCCCACACACACATTTAAGTCTTGATTTCTTTCCATTACTCGTTCCCACAAACACATTTAAGTCTTGATTTCTTTCCATTACTCCCTCCCACACACACATTTAAGTCTTTATTTCTTTCCATTACTCCCTCCCACACTCACATTTAAGTCTTGATTTCTTTCCATAACTCCCTCCCACACACACATTTAAGTCTTGATTTCTTTCCATAACTCCCTCCCACACAAGCATTTAAGTCTTGATTTCTGTCCACTACTCTCCCCACACACATTTAAGTCTTGATTTCTTACCATTACTCGCCCAAAACGCATTTAAGTCTTGATTTCTTTCCATTACTCCCTCCCACGCACACATTTAAGTCTTGATTTCTTTCCATTACTCCCTCCCACACAAGCATTTAAGTCTTGATTTCTTTCCATTACTCCCTCCCACACACATTTTTAAGTCTTGATTTCTTTCCATTACTCCCTCCCGCACACACATTTAAGTCTTGATTTCCTTCCATTACTGCCTCCCATACACACATTTAAGTCTTGATTTCTTTCCTTTACTCCCTCCCACACACACATTTAAGTCTTGATTTCTTTCCATTACTCCCAGAACACGCATTTAAGTCTTGAATTCTTTCCATTACTCCCTCCCACACACACATTTAAGTCTTGATTTCTCTCCATTACTCCCTCCCACACAAACATTTAAGTCTTGATTTCTTTCCATTACTCCAAGAACATGCATTTAAGTCTTGATTTCTTTCCATTACTCCCTCCCATACACACATTTAAGTCTTGATTTCTTTCCATTACTCCCAGAACACGCATTTAAGTCTTGATTTCTTTCCATTACTCGTTCCCACAAACGCATTTAAGTTTTGATTTCTTTCGCTTACTCCCTCCCACACACACATTTAAGTCTTGATTTCTTTCCATTACTCCCTCCCACACACACATTTAGGTCTTGATTTCTTTCCATTACTCGTTCCCACAAACCCATTTAAGTCTTGATTTCTTTCCATTACTCCCTCCCACACACACATTTAAGTCTTCATTTCTTTCCATTACTCCCTCCCACACTCACATTTAAGTCTTGATTTCTCTCCATTACTCCCTCCCACACAAACATTTAAGTCTTGATTTCTTTCCATTACTCCCAGAACACGCATTTAAGTCTTGATTTCTTTCCATTACTCCCTCCCACACTCACATTTAAGTCTTGACTTCTTTCCATTACTCCCTCCAACACACACATTTAAGTCTTGATTTCTTTCCATTACTCGTTCCCACAAACACATTTTAGTCTTGATTTCTTTCCATTACTCCCTCCCACACACACATTTAAGTCTTTATTTCTTTCCATTACTCCCTCCCACACACACATTTAAGTCTTGATTTCTTTCCTTTACTCCCTCCCACACACACATTTAAGTCTTGATTTCTTTCCATTACTCCCAGAACACGCATTTAAGTCTTGAATTCTTTCCATTACTCCCTCCCACACAAACATTTAAGTCTTGATTTCTTTCCATTACTCCCAGAACATGCATTTAAGTCTTGATTTCTTTCCATTACTCCGTCCCACACACACATTAAAGTTTTGATTTCTTTCCATTACTCCCTCCCACACAAGCATTTAAGTCTTGATTTGTTTTCATTACTCCCTCCCAGACACACATTTAGGTCTTGATTTCTTTCCATTACTCCCTCCCACACACACATTTAAGTCATGATTTCCTTCCATTACTCCCTCCCACACAAGCATTTAAGTCTTGATTTCTTTCCATTACTCCCTCCCACACAAACATTTAAGTCTTGATTTCTTTCCATTACTCCCAGAACATGCATTTAAGTCTTGATTTCTTTCCATTACTCCGTCCCACACACACATTTAAGTTTTGATTTCTTTCCATTACTCCCTCCCACACAAGCATTTAAGTCTTGATTTGTTTTCATTACTCCCTCCCACACACACATTTAGGTCTTGATTTCTTTCCATTACTCCCTCCCACACACACATTTAAGTCATGATTTCCTTCCATTACTCCCTCCCACACACACATTTAAGTCTTGATTTCTTTCCATTACTCCCTCCCACACACACATTTAAGTCTTGATTTCTTTTCATTACTCCCCCTACACGCATCTAAGTCTTTATTTCTTTCCATTACTCCCTCCCACACACACATTTAAGTCTTGATTTCTTTCCATTACTCCCAGAACACGCATTTAAGTCTCCAATTCTTTCCATTACTCCCTCCCACACACACATTTAAGTCTTGATTTCTTTCCATTACTCCCTCCCACACAAA
Source organism: Lepidochitona cinerea (assembly GCA_963971465.1). NCBI lineage: Eukaryota > Metazoa > Mollusca > Polyplacophora > Chitonida > Tonicellidae > Lepidochitona > Lepidochitona cinerea. The sequence continues at coordinate 3,895,459 of OZ020559.1, forward strand.
CATTTAAGTCTTGATTTCTTTCCATTACTCCCAGAACATGCATTTAAGTCTTGATTTCTTTCCATTATTCCCTCCCATACATACATTTAAGTCTTGATTTCTTTCCATTACTCCCAGAACACGCATTTAAGTCTTGATTTCTTTCCATTACTCGTTCCCACAAACACATTTAAGTTTTGATTTCTTTCCCTTACTCCCTCCCACACACACATTTAAGTCTTGATTTCTTTCCATTACTCCCTCCCACACACACATTTAAGTCTTGATTTCTTTCCATTACTCGTTCCCACAAACACATTTAAGTCTTGATTTCTTTCCATTAATCCCTCCCACACACACATTTAAGTCTTTATTTCTTTCCATTACTCCCTCCCACACTCACATTTAAGTCTTGATTTCTTTCCATAACTCCCTCCCACACACACATTTAAGTCTTGATTTCTTTCCATAACTCCCTCCCACACAAGCATTTAAGTCTTGATTTCTGTCCACTACTCTCCCCACACTCATTTAAGTCTTGATTTCTTTCCATTACTCCGTCCCACACACACATTTAAGTCTTGATTTCTTACCATTACTTGCTCCAAAACGCATATAAGTCTTGATTTCTTTCCATTACTCCCTCCCACGCACACATTTAAGTCTTGATTTCTCTTCATTACTCCCTCCCACACAAGCATTTAAGTCTTGATTTCTTTCCATTACTCCCTCCCACACACACATTTAAGTCTTGATTTCTTTCCATTACTCCCTCCCGCACACACATTTAAGTCTTGATTTCCTTCCATTACTCCCTCCCACACACACATTTAAGTCTTGATTTCTTTCCTTTACTCCCTCCCACACACACATTTAAGTCTTGATTTCTTTCCATTACTCCCAGCACACGCATTTAAGTCTTGAATTCTTTCCATTACTCCCTCCCACACACACATTTAAGTCTTGATTTCTCTCCATTACTCCCTCCCACACAAACATTTAAGTCTTGATTTCTTTCCATTACTCCCAGAACATGCATTTAAGTCTTGATTTCTTTCCATTACTCCCTCCCATACACACATTTAAGTCTTGATTTCTTTCCATTACTCCCAGAACACGCATTTAAGTCTTGATTTCTTTCCATTACTCGTTCCCACAAACGCATTTAAGTTTTGATTTCTTTCGCTTACTCCCTCCCACACACACATTTAAGTCTTGATTTATTTCCATTACTCCCTCCCCACACACACATTTAAGTCTTGATTTCTTTCCATTACTCGTTCCCACAAACCCATTTAAGTCTTGATTTCTTTCCATTACTCCCTCCCACACACACATTTAAGTCTTCATTTCTTTCCATTACTCCCTCCCACACTCACATTTAGGTCTTGATTTCTCTCCATTACTCCCTCCCACACAAACATTTAAGTCTTGATTTCTTTCCATTACTCCCAGAACACGCATTTAAGTCTTGATTTCTTTCCATTACTCCCTCCCACACTCACATTTAAGTCTTGACTTCTTTCCATTACTCCCTCCCACACACACATTTAAGTCTTGATTTCTTTCCATTACTCCCTCCCACACACACATTTAAGTCTTTATTTCTTTCCAATACTCCCTCCCACACTCACATTTAAGTCTTGATTTCTTTCCATAACTCCCTCCCACACACACATTTAAGTCTTGATTTCTTTCCATAACTCCCTCCCACACAAGCATTTAAGTCTTGATTTCTGTCCACTACTCTCCCCACACGCATTTAAGTCTTGATTTCTTTCCATTACTCCGTCCCACACACACATTTAAGTCTTGATTTCTTACCATTACTCGCCCAAAACGCATTTAAGTCTTGATTTCTTTCCATTACTCCCTCCCACACACACATTTAAGTCTTGATTTCTTTCCATTTCTCCCTCCCACACACACATTTAAGTCTTGATTTCTTTCCATTACTCGTTCCCACAAACCCATTTAAGTCTTGATTTCTTTCCATTACTCCCTCCCACACACACATTTAAGTCTTCATTTCTTTCCATTACTCCCTCCCACACTCACATTTAAGTCTTGATTTCTCTCCATTACTCCCTCCCACACAAACATTTAAGTCTTGATTTCTTTCCATTACTCCCAGAACACGCATTTAAGTCTTGATTTCTTTCCATTACTCCCTCCCACACTCACATTTAAGTCTTGACTTCTTTCCATTACTCCCTCCCACACACACATTTAAGTCTTGATTTCTTTCCATTACTCGTTCCCACAAACACATTTAAGTCTTGATTTCTTTCCATTACTCCCTCCCACACACACATTTAAGTCTTTATTTCTTTCCATTACTCCCTCCCACACTCACATTTAAGTCTTGATTTCTTTCCATAACTCCCTCCCACACACACATTTAAGTCTTGATTTCTTTCCATAACTCCCTCCCACACAAGCATTTAAGTCTTGATTTCTGTCCACTACTCTCCCCACACGCATTTAAGTCTTGATTTCTTTCCATTACTCCGTCCCACACACACATTTAAGTCTTGATTTCTTACCATTACTCGCCCAAAACGCATTTAAGTCTTGATTTCTTTCCATTACTCCCTCCCACGCACACATTTAAGTCTTGATTTTTTTCCATTACTCCCTCCCACACAAGCATTTAAGTCTTGATTTCTTTCCATTACTCCCTCCCACACACACATTTAAGTCTTGATTTCTTTCCATTACTCCCTCCCGCACACACATTTAAGTCTTGATTTCCTTCCATTACTCCCTCCCACACACACATTTAAGTCTTGATTTCTTTCCATTACTCCCAGAACACGCATTTAAGTCTTGAATTCTTTCCATTACTCCCTCCCACACACACATTTAAGTCTTGATTTCTCTCCATTACTCCCTCCCACACAAAAATTTAAGTCTTGATTTCTTTCCATTACTCCCAGAACAAGCATTTAAGTCTTGATTTCTTTCCATTACTCCCTCCCATACACACATTTAAGTCTTGATTTCTTTCCATTACTCCTAGAACACGCATTTAAGTCTTGATTTCTTTCCATTACTCCCTCCCACACACACATTTAGGTCTTGATTTCTTTCCATTACTCCCAGAACACGCATTTAAGTCTTGATTTCTTTCCATTACTCCCTCCCACACACACATTTAAGTCTTGATTTCTTTCCATTACTCGTTCCCACAAACACATTTAAGTCTTGATTTCTTTCCATTACTCCCTCCCACACACACATTTAAGTCTTTATTTCTTTCCATTACTCCCTCCCACACTCACATTTAAGTCTTGATTTCTTTCCATAACTCCCTCCCACACACACATTTAAGTCTTGATTTCTTTCCATAACTCCCTCCCACACAAGCATTTAAGTCTTGATTTCTGTCCACTACTCTCCCCACACACATTTAAGTCTTGATTTCTTACCATTACTCGCCCAAAACGCATTTAAGTCTTGATTTCTTTCCATTACTCCCTCCCACGCACACATTTAAGTCTTGATTTCTTTCCATTACTCCCTCCCACACAAGCATTTAAGTCTTGATTTCTTTCCATTACTCCCTCCCACACACATATTTAAGTCTTGATTTCTTTCCATTACTCCCTCCCGCACACACATTTAAGTCTTGATTTCCTTCCATTACTGCCTCCCATACACACATTTAAGTCTTGATTTCTTTCCTTTACTCCCTCCCACACACACATTTAAGTCTTGATTTCTTTCCATTACTCCCAGAACACGCATTTAAGTCTTGAATTCTTTCCATTACTCCCTCCCACACACACATTTAAGTCTTGATTTCTCTCCATTACTCCCTCCCACACAAACATTTAAGTCTTGATTTCTTTCCATTACTCCAAGAACATGCATTTAAGTCTTGATTTCTTTCCATTACTCCCTCCCATACACACATTTAAGTCTTGATTTCTTTCCATTACTCCCAGAACACGCATTTAAGTCTTGATTTCTTTCCATTACTCGTTCCCACAAACGCATTTAAGTTTTGATTTCTTTCGCTTACTCCCTCCCACACACACATTTAAGTCTTGATTTCTTTCCATTACTCCCTCCCACACACACATTTAGGTCTTGATTTCTTTCCATTACTCGTTCCCACAAACCCATTTAAGTCTTGATTTCTTTCCATTACTCCCTCCCACACACACATTTAAGTCTTCATTTCTTTCCATTACTCCCTCCCACACTCACATTTAAGTCTTGATTTCTCTCCATTACTCCCTCCCACACAAACATTTAAGTCTTGATTTCTTTCCATTACTCCCAGAACACGCATTTAAGTCTTGATTTCTTTCCATTACTCCCTCCCACACTCACATTTAAGTCTTGACTTCTTTCCATTACTCCCTCCAACACACACATTTAAGTCTTGATTTCTTTCCATTACTCGTTCCCACAAACACATTTTAGTCTTGATTTCTTTCCATTACTCCCTCCCACACACACATTTAAGTCTTTATTTCTTTCCATTACTCCCTCCCACACACACATTTAAATCTTGATTTCTTTCCTTTACTCCCTCCCACACACACATTTAAGTCTTGATTTCTTTCCATTACTCCCAGAACACGCATTTAAGTCTTGAATTCTTTCCATTACTCCCTCCCACACAAACATTTAAGTCTTGATTTCTTTCCATTACTCCCAGAACATGCATTTAAGTCTTGATTTCTTTCCATTACTCCGTCCCACACACACATTAAAGTTTTGATTTCTTTCCATTACTCCCTCCCACACAAGCATTTAAGTCTTGATTTGTTTTCATTACTCCCTCCCACACACACATTTAGGTCTTGATTTCTTTCCATTACTCCCTCCCACACACACATTTAAGTCATGATTTCCTTCCATTACTCCCTCCCACACAAGCATTTAAGTCTTGATTTCTTTCCATTACTCCCTCCCACACAAACATTTAAGTCTTGATTTCTTTCCATTACTCCCAGAACATGCATTTAAGTCTTGATTTCTTTCCATTACTCCGTCCCACACACACATTTAAGTTTTGATTTCTTTCCATTACTCCCTCCCACACAAGCATTTAAGTCTTGATTTGTTTTCATTACTCCCTCCCACACACACATTTAGGTCTTGATTTCTTTCCATTACTCCCTCCCACACACACATTTAAGTCATGATTTCCTTCCATTACTCCCTCCCACACACACATTTAAGTCTTGATTTCTTTCCATTACTCCCTCCCACACACACATTTAAGTCTTGATTTCTTTTCATTACTCCCCCTACACGCATCTAAGTCTTTATTTCTTTCCATTACTCCCTCCCACACACACATTTAAGTCTTGATTTCTTTCCATTACTCCCAGAACACGCATTTAAGTCTCCAATTCTTTCCATTACTCCCTCCCACACACACATTTAAGTCTTGATTTCTTTCCATTACTCCCTCCCACACAAACATTTAAGTCTTGATTTCTTTCCATTACTCCCAGAACATGCATTTAAGTCTTGATTTCTTTCCATTATTCCCTCCCATACATACATTTAAGTCTTGATTTCTTTCCATTACTCCCAGAACACGCATTTAAGTCTTGATTTCTTTCCATTACTCGTTCCCACAAACACATTTAAGTTTTGATTTCTTTCCCTTACTCCCTCCCACACACACATTTAAGTCTTGATTTCTTTCCATTACTCCCTCCCACACACACATTTAAGTCTTGATTTCTTTCCATTACTCGTTCCCACAAACACATTTAAGTCTTGATTTCTTTCCATTAATCCCTCCCACACACACATTTAAGTCTTTATTTCTTTCCATTACTCCCTCCCACACTCACATTTAAGTCTTGATTTCTTTCCATAACTCCCTCCCACACACACATTTAAGTCTTGATTTCTTTCCATAACTCCCTCCCACACAAGCATTTAAGTCTTGATTTCTGTCCACTACTCTCCCCACACTCATTTAAGTCTTGATTTCTTTCCATTACTCCGTCCCACACACACATTTAAGTCTTGATTTCTTACCATTACTTGCTCCAAAACGCATATAAGTCTTGATTTCTTTCCATTACTCCCTCCCACGCACACATTTAAGTCTTGATTTCTCTTCATTACTCCCTCCCACACAAGCATTTAAGTCTTGATTTCTTTCCATTACTCCCTCCCACACACACATTTAAGTCTTGATTTCTTTCCATTACTCCCTCCCGCACACACATTTAAGTCTTGATTTCCTTCCATTACTCCCTCCCACACACACATTTAAGTCTTGATTTCTTTCCTTTACTCCCTCCCACACACACATTTAAGTCTTGATTTCTTTCCATTACTCCCAGAACACGCATTTAAGTCTTGAATTCTTTCCATTACTCCCTCCCACACACACATTTAAGTCTTGATTTCTCTCCATTACTCCCTCCCATACAAACATTTAAGTCTTGATTTCTTTCCATTACTCCCAGAACATGCATTTAAGTCTTGATTTCTTTCCATTACTCCCTCCCATACACACATTTAAGTCTTGATTTCTTTCCATTACTCCCAGAACACGCATTTAAGTCTTGATTTCTTTCCATTACTCGTTCCCACAAACGCATTTAAGTTTTGATTTCTTTCGCTTACTCCCTCCCACACACACATTTAAGTCTTGATTTATTTCCATTACTCCCTCCCCACACACACATTTAAGTCTTGATTTCTTTCCATTACTCGTTCCCACAAACCCATTTAAGTCTTGATTTCTTTCCATTACTCCCTCCCACACACACATTTAAGTCTTCATTTCTTTCCATTACTCCCTCCCACACTCACATTTAGGTCTTGATTTCTCTCCATTACTCCCTCCCACACAAACATTTAAGTCTTGATTTCTTTCCATTACTCCCAGAACACGCATTTAAGTCTTGATTTCTTTCCATTACTCCCTCCCACACTCACATTTAAGTCTTGACTTCTTTCCATTACTCCCTCCCACACACACATTTAAGTCTTGATTTCTTTCCATTACTCCCTCCCACACACACATTTAAGTCTTTATTTCTTTCCAATACTCCCTCCCACACTCACATTTAAGTCTTGATTTCTTTCCATAACTCCCTCCCACACACACATTTAAGTCTTGATTTCTTTCCATAACTCCCTCCCACACAAGCATTTAAGTCTTGATTTCTGTCCACTACTCTCCCCACACGCATTTAAGTCTTGATTTCTTTCCATTACTCCGTCCCACACACACATTTAAGTCTTGATTTCTTACCATTACTCGCCCAAAACGCATTTAAGTCTTGATTTCTTTCCATTACTCCCTCCCACACACACATTTAAGTCTTGATTTCTTTCCATTTCTCCCTCCCACACACACATTTAAGTCTTGATTTCTTTCCATTACTCGTTCCCACAAACCCATTTAAGTCTTGATTTCTTTCCATTACTCCCTCCCACACACACATTTAAGTCTTCATTTCTTTCCATTACTCCCTCCCACACTCACATTTAAGTCTTGATTTCTCTCCATTACTCCCTCCCACACAAACATTTAAGTCTTGATTTCTTTCCATTACTCCCAGAACACGCATTTAAGTCTTGATTTCTTTCCATTACTCCCTCCCACACTCACATTTAAGTCTTGACTTCTTTCCATTACTCCCTCCCACACACACATTTAAGTCTTGATTTCTTTCCATTACTCGTTCCCACAAACACATTTAAGTCTTGATTTCTTTCCATTACTCCCTCCCACACACACATTTAAGTCTTTATTTCTTTCCATTACTCCCTCCCACACTCACATTTAAGTCTTGATTTCTTTCCATAACTCCCTCCCACACACACATTTAAGTCTTGATTTCTTTCCATAACTCCCTCCCACACAAGCATTTAAGTCTTGATTTCTGTCCACTACTCTCCCCACACGCATTTAAGTCTTGATTTCTTTCCATTACTCCGTCCCACACACACATTTAATTCTTGATTTCTTACCATTACTCGCCCAAAACGCATTTAAGTCTTGATTTCTTTCCATTACTCCCTCCCACGCACACATTTAAGTCTTGATTTTTTTCCATTACTCCCTCCCACACAAGCATTTAAGTCTTGATTTCTTTCCATTACTCCCTCCCACACACACATTTAAGTCTTGATTTCTTTCCATTACTCCCTCCCGCACACACATTTAAGTCTTGATTTCCTTCCATTACTCCCTCCCACACACACATTTAAGTCTTGATTTCTTTCCATTACTCCCAGAACACGCATTTAAGTCTTGAATTCTTTCCATTACTCCCTCCCACACACACATTTAAGTCTTGATTTCTCTCCATTACTCCCTCCCACACAAACATTTAAGTCTTGATTTCTTTCCATTACTCCCAGAACAAGCATTTAAGTCTTGATTTCTTTCCATTACTCCCTCCCATACACACATTTAAGTCTTGATTTCTTTCCATTACTCCTAGAACACGCATTTAAGTCTTGATTTCTTTCCATTACTGCCTCCCACACACACATTTAAGTCTTGATTTCTCGCCATTACTCCCTCCCACACAAACATTTGTCTTGATTTTTTTCATTACTCCCTCCCACACACACATTTAAGTCTTGATTTCTTTCCATTACTCCCTCCCACACACATTTAAGTCTTGATTTCTTTCCATTACTCCCACCCACACACACATTTAAGTCTTGATTTATTCCGATTATTCCCCCCCCACACGCATTTAAGTCTTGATTTCTTTCCATCACTCCCTCCCATACACATATTTAAGTCTTGATTTCTTTCCATTACTCCCCCCCCACACACACATTTAAGTCTTGATTTCTTTCCATTACTGCCTCCCACACACACATTTAAGTCTTGATTTCTTTCCATTACCCCCCCCCCCCCCCCCCAACCACACACACACGTAGATTTAAGTCTTGATTTTTCTTCCATTACTCCCTCCCACACATACATTTAAGTCTTGATTTCTTTCCATTAGTAATTTTCGAACACTATTCTGGTTCGTATAGGAATTTCCTCATTCCAACGCCAATCATTTAGTTTTTCGATGGCCTTCAAACCCTCTTACTGTCGTGACGATAAACAATTATGAAAAAAGGGTGAATTTTGGAAGCTCATGCCACTTTAAACCTACTGGGCTTTCACACCCTGACTCATACATTTGAACCAAACTGAACATATAAAACGTACCCCATAATTATTTTACCTTGTAACACAACACAAATAAAGATTTAAAACAAATTCTGAATATGGTTTTCACTCGATATCCCACTATAGAACGGTTGTAATTCATTGTGTTTATGGGTAAAAATATTGACGCACTTCCAGAAATTTAAGCAAAAATTTCCGAATCGTTCCCCATGTCATTGAATGCATAAATGTATGTTAATTCAGCCCTAGAGAAAGTGATATAAATCGTAAATATAGGTCCCCCACTTATGTTTTGGTGTCTTGTTACACAAAGTTCGTCTTCCGGTATTTGTTTTTGTCAAAACGTCATCTTCTAACGTTGAACACATATCAAAGGTCATTTGTTTTTAAAAGTTGGACTGTCAATAAACACGGGGAATAACATGGTGGAACGGCGAACTAAAGGATCGAACTGAATGTGTGTAAAGTTGGGTCCGGTTGCGTTGCTTAAATTAGGTGAAAATCCGCGAACAATATAATTACATGCTTTCCAACATGGCGGGTCCTTCAACTCTGCTTGCCGCCCATCATTAATATCTTGACAACAGAGTTTGAAGAACTACTTTACGTGCAGCATTATATCAAAGTTTCAAGACAGATAAGAGAACAAATTACAAGAATATTGTCCAATTTGAAAGGACGTTGATAAATGGGAGAGTCGCATGTTCAGAAGTGGTTTCGTAATAGTCGGAGAAAGACACGCGGGCCTTCAACAACAGCAGTGAGTAAAGACCGAACTATTCTTGGGAAATGTAAATTTACGTTTTTCTTGTTTATACTTTTCTGACTGGGTTTCACTCGAACGCCTTTGTGGGGTGGTTGCCAGTTACCACTGGAAGGTCGTGGGATTCCTCCGGGTATAGAGCCCGGTTTCCTCCCACAATAAAAACTGGCAAGGCCACCATATAAGTGAAATAATCTTGAGCGCGGCGTAAAACACCAATCAATCAATCAACCAATCAATAAACTCACCTTTTAAAGTAAAGTGAGCGTGAGCGTAAGTTTTAATCGTGGGTTCCGGCGATGGCCCATGGGTAGCAGATTAACAACGCTTGCTGTTATTTGGTAACTGACATGCGAAGCAAAGATAAACCGAAAGAAGTTTAACAAGACCCAAAAACGAATCAATTTATCCCCTAATGTATATAAATCAGATTTGCTTCTCTTGTAGAACACGACGACAGCAGACGCAAAAGAAACTGGCCGGATCCCCCGGTCATACAAATGGGGGTTTTGTCGAGAGTTTCCATGACAACAAATCTACAGCGAACACAACCATTGGTGACGTCACCGAAATTGAGGCCTACCCGAATTCTTTTGAAAACAACGAAACACATGGGAATGATAACAGGGAGAACATTAAGCTGAACGAAATAACAGAAGAAAACGAATCTAATTTGTATCCAAAATTAAAACAAAAGGAAAACGAAGTTGACACTCTTTACTAATAAACTGATATCATTTTTTAATTTTTTGTTAATCAGATTTTTTTTATTGTGGATCTCAAAAGCGCTATTGGTAATCAATAGGGAATTGGTTGATTGATTTATCTTTAACTTGGTATGCAGGCATACTCCACTTCAATCTGACTAATGTCGAGATGCTCATTGAAAATAGCTTTTCAATGAGCATCTCGACTTTAGTCAAATTGACTCCACTTATTTGCCCATTGAGGTTATACTCATATAACATACATGCCTCATACATTCTTCACACAATGTGTTGAGTTAGAATAGAGGTTAGAATATCACCTGGTTGTATGAGGATGGCGGGGAAGGGGACAGGTAAAAGATTGTTTTACGCCGCGCTCAAGGTTATTTCACTTATATGGCGGCGTTGCCAGTTTTGGGCTCTATGCCCGGATGAAACCCACGACCTTCCGTTTTACTTTTAGAAGTATAGATGCTAAATTAATATCACTTTCTAACGCCTCGGGCATTTGCGCCTTTTTACGGCAAAACACAATATTTTTGGGCTGAATACAAATGCAGTCGAAAATAAATATCAAAATATTTTAGTACGGGCGAAAAAGGAAATAAAATAGTAAATTAATCAAAAGCTGAAATCATCTACAGAAAAATGTTTTTTTTATATATGTTATTTAGCCCGGTAAACCTCATAATTTGTAATACAAAGTGGACAGACGAAGTTTCGGTACATATCAGGAAACCTGCAATACTTCAGTTATATATATGGGAATTGTTCGTTACGCGGCTACGTTTTTGGTCGCCACATTCAAAATGACCTGCTGTCTATTACTTCACTTTAGTAAAGGTCTTACACCGTTATTTACAATTCCCACATTTATTGGTCGTCGACTAGGTGCCGGCCAATAAATATCCAAACATAAATAACGAGGTACCTGTAGGCATTTAATATTATTGAATTAGCAGTCTATCAGCGACTCCCTTAAGTTTCAAACTGACATATCACTTTCGCTTTCAAATCCAAACTTTTATAAAGGGACATAACTCTTAACGGGAAACAAAACAAGGCTGGGCAAAGTCCACTCTGAAACTTCGGGGATTTACGTGCGTGAAATACCCTCTGATAGACTGCAGGTCATTTTGAATGTGGCGACCAAAAAGGTAGCCGTGTAACGTACAATTTCCATATCCTCTTCATGGCCCATCGAAAGGGTCCTCGTGATAATGTAAGGGACCGAAATACTCTGTTTGTATGTTCGTGAAGCTGTCACCCATTACCCATTACCCAGTTCCCGATTCAAAACTAGGTCAATGTAGAGGATTAGTCCATTTGAAAATAGGGGTGAGAGCAAAAACACACCACATCATACATAAACCGCAATACAGCCTCAGACAAAACAGACACAGATCAATTGGGTAATGGGTAACAGTCGAATTGGGTAATGGGCTACACAACGCCTACAAAGCGATAATACGCGAGCATGGAAATGGGGGATGGACGAACTGGGTAATGGGTGACAGACAGGGGCCAATTGGGTAATGGGTAACAGTCGATTTGGGTAATGGGCTACACAAAGCCTCCAAAGCGATAATACGCAAACAGGGAATAGGAAATTGACGAACTGGGTAATGGGTGATAGGCAGGGGCGAATTGGGTAATGGGTAATGGGTGACAACCGAATTGGGTAATGAGCTACACAACGCCTCCAAAGCGATAATACGCGATCAGGGAAATGGGGGATGGATGAACTGGGTAATGGGTGAGAGACAGGGGCGAATTGGTTAATGGGTAATGGGTAACAGTCGAATTGGGTAATGGGCTACACAAAGCCTCCAAAGCGATAATACGCAACATGGAATAGGAAATAGAAGAACTGGGTAATGGGTGACAGGCAGGGGCGAATTGGGTAATGGGTAATGTGTGACAAGCGAATTGGGTAATGAGCTACACAACGCCTCCAAAGCGATAATACGCGAACAGGGAAATGGGGGATGGATGAACTGGGTAATGGGTGACAGACAGGGGCGAATTGGGTAATGGGTAACAGTCGAATTGGGTAATGGGTAATGGGTGATAGGCAGGGGCCAATTGGGTAATGGGTAATGGGTGACAGTCGAATTGGGTAATGGGCTACACAACGCCTCCAAAGCGATAATACGCAATCAGGGAATAGGAAATTGATAAACTGGGTAATGGGTGACAGGCAGGGGCAAATTGGGTAATGGGTGACAAGCGAATTGGGTAATGAGCTACACAACGCCTCCAAAGCGATAATACGCAAACAGGGAATAGGAAATAGACGAACTGGGTAATGGGTGACAGACAGGGGCGAATTGGGTAATGGGTAATGGGTAACAGTCGAATTGGGTAATGGGCTACACAACGCCTCCAAAGCGATAATACGCAATCAGGGAATAGGAAATTGACAAACTGGGTAATGGGTGACAGGCAGGGGCGAATTGGGTAATGGGTAATGGGTGACAAGCGAATTGGGTAATGAGCTACACAACGCATCCAAAGCGACAATACGCGAACAGGGAAATGGGGGATGGATGAACTGGGTAATGGGTGACCGACAGGGGCGAATTGGGTAATGGGTAACAGTCGAATTGGGTAATGGGCTACACAAAGCCTCCAAAGCGATAATACGCAATCAGGGAATAGGAAATTGACAAACTGGCTAATGGGCGACAGGCAGGGGCGAATTGGGTAATGGGTAATGGGTGACAAGCGAATTGTGTAATGAGCTACACAACGCCTCCAAAGCGATAATACGCGAACAGGGAAATGGGGGATGGATGAACTGGGTAATGGGTGACAGACAGGGGCGAATTGGGTAATGGGTAACAGTCGAATTGGGTAATGAGCTACACAACGCCTCCAAAGCGATAATACGCGAACAGGGAAATGGGGGATGGATGAACTGGGTAATGGGTGACAGACAGGGGCGAATTGGGTAATGGGTAATGGGTAACAGTCGAATTGGGTAATGGGCTACACAAAGCCTCCAAAGCGATAATACGCAAACAGGGAATAGGAAATGGACGAACTGGGTAATGGGTGACAGGCAGGGGAGAATCGGGTAATGGGTAATGGGTGACAAGCGAATTGGGTAATGGGCTACACAAAGCCTCCAAAGCGATAATACGCAAACAGGGAATAGGAAATGGACGAACTGGGTAATGGGTGACAGGCAGGGGCGAATTGGGTAATGGGTAATGGGTGACAAGCGAATTGGGTAATGAGCTACACAACGCATCCAAAGCGATAATAAGCGAACTGGGAAATGGGGGATGGATGAACTGGGTAATGGGTGACAGACAGGGCCGAATTGGGTAATGGGTAATGGGTAACAGTCGAATTGGGTAATGGGCTACACAAAGCCTCCAAAGCGATAATACGCAAACAGGGAATAGGAAATTGACAAACTGGCTAATGGGTGACAGGCAGGGGCGATCAGGGAAATAGGGGATGGATGAAATAAAACATTATTATCATGATGTGTCTCTGATATTGATGGGGGTTTGTTCTAAGACTTCCTTTTCAGTAATAATTACATAAATCTCAGAGCAAAACCATCAGAGAAGACATCTCAGCCCCCTCAGGTTCAGACTTCAGTCTTCAGCATAGTCGATACTTTCAACCTTTCTTTCTTAACTTTCTTAAGATTTCAACCAGTTAATATGAGAGCACATGCGACGCAAATTGTGAAATCGGACTATGAAAGTGTGCGTTTGAGTATACGAAAGCAAAGAGTTCAAGGGTCAAAATAAAGTACATCACCTGATGTTATATTTTGTTCCATTTTTACTAAATGATATTTCACTTTTTGAAGAATGTGTTTAAAACTTGATTTTTATTGTTAATTTACGTTTTACACAAAAATATTTCACTTATATAATGACGACCAGAATTAACTGGTGGAGGAAAGCGTGTAAAGTGTGTAGTGCTCTCTCACATATAACACACCCTTGTATGAGGGCTAATATAACTCATATCAATACGATCGGGTGGGTGTGTGTGATTTGCCCTAACCTTGTTCGCTTATTATAGCTTTGGAGATGTTGTGTAGCCCATTACCTTATTCGCCTGACACCCATTACCCAATTCGCCCCTGCCTGTCACCCATTACCCAGTTCGTCTATTTCCTATTCCCTGTTTGCGTATTATCGCTTTAAAGGCTTTGTGTAGCCCATTACCCAATTCGACTGTTACCCATTACCCAATTGGCCCCTGTCTGTCACCCATTACCCAGTTCGTCCATTTCCTATTCCCTGTTTGCGTATTATCGCTTTGGAGGCTTTGTGTAGCCCATTACCCAATTCGACTGTTACCCATTACCCATTACCCAATTCGCCCCTGTCTGTCACCCATTACCCAGTTCATCCATCCCCCATTTCCCTGTTCGCGTATTATCGCTTTGGAGGCGTTGTGTAGCTCATTACCCTATTCGGTTGTCACCCATTACCCATTACCCAATTCGCCCCTGCCTGTCACCCATTAGCCAGTTTGTCAATTTCCTATTCCCTGATTGTGTATTATCGCTTTGGAGGCTTTGTGTAGCCCATTACCCAATTCGACTGTTACCCATTACCCAATTCGCCCCTGTCTGTCACCCATTACCCAGTTCGTCCATCCCCCATTTCCCTGCTCGCGTATTATCGCTTTGTAGGCGTTGTGTAGCCCATTACCCAATTCGACTGTTACCCATTACTTAATTGATCTGCGTCTGTTTTGTCTGAGGCTGTATTGCGGTTTATATATGATGTCGTGTGTTTTTGCTCTCACCCCTATTTTCAAATGGACTAATCCTTTACATTGACCTAGTTTTGAATCGGGAACTGGGTAATGGGTAATGGGTGACAGCTTCACGGACATTCTGTTTGTTAACTTTCAGGCGCGATCAGTTTTATAATTGAAGTATTGGAGGATTCCTGGAATGTACCGAAACTGCGTCTCTTCTTTGCGTTACACAAAGCCCAAAAATACGGCGATTTACCGTATAAAAAGCGCAGACTGTCCGAGGCCAATCTCATTCTCGCGAGATCCCCTGCTACTACGTGAACGCGACGGACCTCTCAGGCCGTTCCAGGCCATTTGCCTTAGTCTGCTAAGGGGAATCCCCTTTTGCCAGTGCTGCGGAAGAATACTCTCACTACAATCACATGACGTAGACATACAAAATTGCATGTTGTACGCTGGCCTGTTCACAATCGCGGAGGGTAGAAATATAGTCCCTGTATTTCCTCAACGATAATTCAAAACTTAAGGGCATGTACCAAAAACGAAATACAAGCCAATATGTAGAATCAGGTAAAGATCACGTACAAATCAATTTTGGAAGTAAGTTTGATTATCCAAATTTTGGGTAAAATGGCTTGGAACGGCCTGAGAGGTCCGTCGCGTTCACGTAGTAGCAGGGGATCTCGCGAGAATGAGATTGTGTCCGAGGCGTGTCAAAGCCGACCGGTAGCGAGCGAAGATAGCCGAAGGATGTTCCGAGTGGGCAAAGTCGTGCCAGGTGGAAATTTTTTACTTTCATTTCAGATCAAATGTATTATCGTCCTCTAATTATTTTTTTCTCTAAACTAAAGTGTTTTAGTGAACATTTTCCTGTTTTATATTTCTTTGAATTAATTTTTTCAAATCATTTTTTGCGTGTTTTGATTTTTTTCTTTAAAGTCTTTCTTGGGGGAAAGTCAAGTTTTTGTTTTCATCTGTACTTTTATTTGTGAATAACGTTTTATTTATTGGCAACCGTCAGCCATCATACACGACGGGCACGTGTCTGGACAACTCGTCACCACCATATATGAAATCGTGCCTACATGCTTACTTCCCCTTAGCCTCAGAACTAAGTCTCGCATGCAAAGATTAACTTCTCTGTTTTGATTGGGTAGTCGCCCTGTATTGATCAGCTCGTAGACTACAATTATCTGATTGATTGATTGATTGTTTGGTGTTTTATGGCGGCGTTGCCAGTTTTATTGTGGGAGGAAACCGGGCTCTATGCCCGGAGGAAACCCACGACCTTCCGCTGGTAACTGGCAACCATCCCACATTGGTCGTTCGAGTGAAAACCCAGTCAGAATTTTTTCCAATTTTTTTGGACTGAGTGGGAATCGAACCCGCGACCCATTGGTGGAAGGCTGTTTGGATTGAGCGTCCAACGCTCTACCTACTGAGCCACAATTATCTGGCAACAGTTGATAACATGTGTATGCATCAATACATCAAAACGTTGTATAAAACTCGGCATTACGGCCAGAAACATCATGATACATGAGAATTTAAACTAATTTTAATTCCAAGATATTCGCGCTATACTAACATTGGATCGGGTTATTTTGTTGCTCAGCTTTATCTCACTTTTGAAAGATTTTGTTTTGAGTGATCATGAATTTTCACAAATAAACGTCATAAACGGGTATTTTTTATTATCATGAACATTGTATTAAAGGGGCATGAGCTGCCAAAATGTTGATATTTTGACTTAAAAACAGAACGTTGGAATTATAGGCTATTTTTCTCAGAAGCTTTTTATTGCTTCTAGTCTCAAAAATGTACGATAAAGTATTGTTTTGAACTAACTCTGCCTTAGAATGAATGAATGGTCGTCCCGGTTATCTAAATTTTGTTAACTTTTCGAACACGTTTTCCGTTCGTACAGGCCACATACTGTATGGATTTTCCTCATCCCAACGTCAATCATTTAGTTTTTCGATGACCTTCAATCGATCAGAAATTATGAAAGAAGTGTGAATTTCGCAGCTCATGCCACTTTTAGCAACGAAGACAAGTTACACTAGATGAAGACTTAAAGGTATCGAAAACTCGTGTTGTTCACAAACAACTATCTTCGGTGTGCTGTAATTTCTGATGATGAGAGTAGTTGTTCTCGAAAGCCCATATTAAACATCGCCATGTACAAATTAGTACAAGTTGTCCGATATGTTTTGGTTTTAGTACAACTAACTTCATGGTGATGACTTTATTATATCTCATTAGTATGGAACCCGTATTTAAAGAGTTTCAAACATTTCTCAAACTACACATGGTCACAAAAATAATTTGATAAAAGTGAAATGGAGATTAGATCCAACATGTTATAAGTATCGACCACCGTAGTTGAAGTTCTTCAAACTCTGCCGAAAGATATTGATGATGGGTGGCAAATATTGGACCGGCCATATTGGAAAACATGTAATTCTATTGTTCGCGGGTTTTCTTTCAATTTCTCCCAACCGGCCCCAACTTTACACACATTCTGTTAGATCCTTTAGTCCGCCGTTCTACCAAAATAAAAAGCGTTCAAACACTAACATTTCTGTTGCGTACATTTCCCAAGTTCATTTTGACGGAATCTAGGAGGCCAGCGGGAGATTCGGGCTGTCCCTCGAAAAACGACGAGAATGCAACATAAATGTGAGTGTTTGGACGTTTTTTTGGGGGGTGGAACGGCGGACTAAAATATCGAACTGAATGTGTGTTAAGTTTGGGCCGGTTGCGTTGCTTAAATTAGGAGAAAATCTGAGCACAAAGTGTTGATTCTCAGTTATATATGTTTTCCAATATGGCCGGTCCTTCAACTCTGTTTGCCACCCATCATCAATATCTTTTGGCAACAGAGTTCGAAGAACTTCAACTACGACCACCAGAACTAAGATGGCGAACAGTGGCGGAAACACACTCGGAACATCCTTCGGCTATCTTCGCTCGCTACCGGTCCGCTTTGACTCGTACGTAAATCGCCGAAGTTTCCGACTGGGAAACACTGACGAGACGACTGCAGTAGAGAATTTGACTTCCTTTATATGGATGAACAAAAGCTCTTACCAGCTTGAGATCTTAATACATGACAAGTCAAAAGAAAAGCCTAAAACTTGAACAAATGCATGCCTGGTAAGAAAAATAAATCTTAAGATAAATATGCCTGTTTATCAGACTTGTTAGTACATAGTATGAAAAAAAACAAGACGTAAATTAAATTAGACTTACCGTACCAAATAAAAAAGGCTCCCTATGATATATTCTTTTGCTTAGAAAACGCGTGGGCTTAACATCGTATAATTTTGTTTACTCTAATCGTTTATGTTCACCATCTTTTGATAATTATGGTCATTGTTTGAAGTTGGATATTGGGTTAACAAACACTATAATAAATACAGATGCGGTAGACTATAGGATAGGTTCTTTTTACTCCCTTTTTAAACAATGAACAATAGACTAGTTAGTAAGAGACAATGGTACATTCGGTATACTGTGTTGGTATTGGCAGTAACTAATGTATTTGTATTGGATATAGAGAACTGGTTTGTTGGTAAACGTGAAGACAATTTTATTCCCTTCATCAAACAATATTGATTATAATTACAAATACACTACGTACTGAATCGTACAATATCATACCATGTAAACACTTTATAGGAAAAAGAGTGTATATGTTTGTCAAATATTGCTAATATTACCATTGTTAATTTCCATTACTCCCCACCACTACACACACATTTAAGTCTCAATTTTTTTAATTACTCTCCCCCCCCACACACACACCCGCACATTTAAGTCTTGATTTCTTTCCATTACTCCCTCCCCCCGCACACATTTAAGTCTTGATTATCATCCATTACTCCCTCCCACACTCACATTTAAGTCTTGATTTCTTTCCATTACTCCCTCCCCCACACACATTTAAGTCGTGATTTATTTTTATTACTTCCTCCCACACACACATTTAAGTCTTGATTTCTTTCCATTACTCCCTCCCACACTCACATTTAAGTCTTGATTTATTTCCATTACTCCCTCCCACACACACATTTAAGTCTTGATTTCTTTCCATTACTCCCTCCCACGCACACATTTAAGTCTTGATTTTTCCATTACTCCCCCACCCACCACACACACATTTAAGTCTTTATTTTTTCCATTACCCCCCCTCCCCCCACACACACACATTTTAGTCTTGATTTCTTTCCAACATCCCCCCACCTCCCCCCCCACACACACACATTTAAGTCTTGATTTCTTTCCATTACCCCCCCCACCTCCCCCCCCCCACACACGCACATTTAAGTCTTGATATTTTAAAAAATATATGAGAGATCTCTGTCAGATATAAAGTCGAATTTCCCCCGTCATGTCATCTAGTTGTTTCAATGGTAGTATGTATAAGACTACCCAATTTGAACATACTTATTTCATGCATTTTTCTGTGCTATTCTGTAAATGAACATTGTTTTAAAACCTTACAATACATATAAACACTGCTTTATTCATTTATTCTGTACTATGTGTCACGGGTTTGATTCCGGGTATAAAGACAAACATTGGACTATTGTTACAGTGGTTGTTCTCTCGATCGCATGATGTGGAATAGTTGCCAGGTACTTGCCAAAGATCGGAGTTTCCTTTTACTAAAATCCAGCAGGCAGTTTTCTGATCTTTTTTATACTTTTGACAAATTTTGAAAGTTTTGGTATAATCATGTATTTTTAACATTAAATTGAAAATTTGGTTTGTTTCGTACACGCAATGTAAACAGCTTGAGCATGCGCACAACCGCCCTAATGGTTGGAACTGCGTAAGCAATCTAACAGGATGAATTTACCGACTTTATTTGAGAACTGCAGACGAACGATCTGGTTTGATGGATAAAAAGCCCGCAGATAAAAGTGAGGATCTAAACTACAGACAAAAACACGTGGAATGTGGGTAATTCCACACTGAAGTTGACCGGTTTTTGATTTTTGTTGATCTTTCCTAGAGTTTGACTGTCAAGGTTTGGTACAAATGGTCAATTTTAAGGTATTTTGGCATATTCTTATTCATTTCCATCTATTATTTAATACAAAAAGTGCATTTAAATTTTAATTCAGGTTCAATTATAGTAGTTTGCTGGACTTACTTACCTCCGCTTTCTGTGTGGACCCTCTCAAACCATTTCTAAAGTGGTTTTTAGACCCCTAGCCAGGATTTTAGAGGGGCATGGTGGGGGGGGGGGGGGGGGGGGGCAGCTAGCGATTTTTCATTGGCGGACACAACACTTCGGCTTATAATTAAGCGTCCTCAGGACTGAAACAAATAATGATTAAATAAGGCAAATTTGAACTAAAATCAATAAAGGTTTAATGAAACTGTGGAAAATCTGCAAACATGTATATTCCAAAATACGACCGTCAGTATAAAAAATAGTAATTTTGGAGTCAGAAACCCGGACTAGTCGGAACCTAGGAAAAGTGTTTTACAGACTTAGCAAAATGAACGTAGGCCTGTCCTATTTTCTCTCGTTTGCATTTTGAACAGCCGTATATAATTCAGCCTTACTTAGTTAGAGCTCATCTCCGCTAGAACTCATAATCATATCTGGATTACTGGAAAGCGACCATGCAGTTAAAAGTCAACAACATAAATAGTTTCCCGCTCCGTGGATATTTTTAACACATCCGTGTTTAAAAAAAAGAAACAGAATCACACTTACAATACGGTAATATACTAATATGTAGACCTAATTAATTATCCCGTTCCGTTAACTTTTTTACACTACGGTCGAATCCATGTGTGATAGCAGGACAGACAGTAAACATAGCGAGTCAGTTTTGCCTCTGATGATACCCTCGCAATTCAGATTTTTACCGCGGCAAAAAAAAAAAAGTTTGCGCATTTTTCTTATTTTTGTATCCCACGGGTCACATGTATTGCAGTACCTTATAAACTAAACTTGTAAAACGTATAGCAGCTTCTGTCAAAGATTCAAGTTCGTTTTCAGTAACACTACCTACTGTTAGCAGTTAAAGAGGCATGAGCTGCCAAATTTTGTTATCTTGACGTTAAAAACGAATGTTGAGATTATTGGCTATTTTTCTCAAGACGT
Source organism: Lepidochitona cinerea (assembly GCA_963971465.1). NCBI lineage: Eukaryota > Metazoa > Mollusca > Polyplacophora > Chitonida > Tonicellidae > Lepidochitona > Lepidochitona cinerea. Next base: position 3,916,917 of record OZ020559.1, read on the forward strand.
ATAATTCAGAAGCTTTTTAGTGCTTCGTGTCTCGAAAATGTACGATAAAGTATTCTTTTGAACTAATTTAGGCTTAGAATGAATGAATGGTCGTCCCGGTTATTTAAATTTTGTTTACTTTTCGAACTCGTTTTCGGTTTGTGCAGGCCACATACTGTGTGGATTTTCCTCATTTCAACGCCAATCATTTAGTTTTTCGATGGCCTTCAAAGCCTCTTACTGTCGTGACGATCAGAAATTATGAAAAAAGTTTGAATTTTGGCAGCCCATGCCACTTAAAGTAAAACAAATGTCAGTTTTGTCGAACGGCCTGGGCCATATTCTACAAAGCACAAGACACATGGAATGAGCCGCTGAAGATCGGTAGTCAGTTGTCCATCTACACCATATGGAAATTGGATGAAACGGCCTCTTCTTTTTGAGCGTGGTATACAAAATCGGCAAATCTGTGTACTCCCTATGATATTTTTCATGAAATGACAAGAGGAACTTCGTCGAAAACATCTCCTAAAGTGGCGGTAAAACGATCACGGGCAGCGATCACCGGTTCTTGCTGGACAGTTTTTTTCAAAACAAAAAAAAATTATAGTGACTTCGTCGGCGGTATTTTTGATTGCCGCGGAAAAGCAGTTTTACGACGGCAATCTCTGCGCCGATTGCCGTGGTGAATTGCGAGGGTTGATTAATCAACACGGCATGCTGGGGTAGGCCTATTGCAATTTCTCGCGTCGGCCGATAAGCCCTTTCTCAGGACGAGAAAACTAAGTACTCCCATATCGTTCCGGTAAAAACGACAGTTGACAACCACGGTTCTATTCAATAGCCTGTAAACAAAATCACCATTCTTTGTAAAGCATTAGTGCTGTTGGGGTTTGCAAGGGCATACGTGGTGCTTGGCAGGGCATGCGTGGCGCACAAGAGGGGCATGCGTGGCGCACTAGAGGGCGGGCGTGGCGCTGCGCCACGCCAAATACGTCTAGCTAGGGGTCAATAAGGCAATAGCAGAAAAGGCTACAGAAATCGGATACAGATGATATGCACATGCACAGGAATCATTTTTACTGTGGGTATATTTTCAATTTGGCTTGTGTGTTTTACGTAGGCGTTTGCTTTACGTGCAGCATTCCATCAAAGTTTCAAGACAGATAAGAGAACAAATTACAAGAATATTGTCCAATTTTGAGTGAAGTTGAGAAATGGGAGAGTCGCATGTTCGGAGTTGGTTTCGTAATAGTCAGAGAAAGTGACGCGGACCTTCAACAGCAGTAAGTAAAGACAGAATTATTCATGATAAAATACTACGTCAATTTACGTTTTTCTTATTTATACAGATTTTCCCTCTATCTCCCTATGGGGAAGAGTTAACTGGTAGTCGACGAAGGTCAGGGGTTTCATCCGGACAAATAATCCTGTAACCCCCACTAAACCTGTCAACGTCGCCATATCAATGAAAAAATCCTGAGCTCTGCGTAAAATACCAATACCAAGTCTAAACACTAACACTGGGCGGCGTAACATACCAGTCTAAATACTAACGCATTGGGCTTACTGATGCACATTCAGATATGGGAAGTCCGCAATATTTGAGTGGATTGAAGCTATTCTGATACGGCCGCACTATCACCTTGAGCCAAGCTAAAATCTTCATGGGACTCATTCCGTGTTTTACCTGGGAGGAATACTCCACTCTAACCAGTAATTCAAACAGCGCCCACTGGTGGCTATATAAGAGTTGTCTGTCCTATCCAATGGACTGTATACGTGGAATGGACAAGTCTCATTGGCTGGTTTGGAGTTGGTTTTGTGAAAAGTGCCGCCATTGATAATTGATGTCCGGGCGCATGACCAATCCGGGTCGAATTGCACCATCGCCTTATAATGGCGGCGTTCGATGGGAATCAAAAACCACGTGACCTCCATTCCACGCATATAGTTCATTGGTCCTACCCTTACAGAGCCTTGGCTAATCAACACTCGTTAAACAAAAACGCAAGGTGTATACAGCCGCAATTGCGTCATTTCTCAGCTAGTGCCCGAAGTGTTCATTAGCTGCGAAAAGTTTGATTCGAATCCAATCAAAAGGCGCTGTTTGATTAACCGGTTTGAGTGGAGTATTCCGTCAAGTAAAACACGGAATGGATTCAATGAAAATGTTAACTTGGCTGGAGAAGATGCACCCGCACGGGCTTCTTCAATACCACGTCAACAGAGGGCCCGAACGACCTATGTGGGATGGTTGCCACTTACCACCGGAAGGTCGTGGGTCTCCCCCGGGCATAGAGCCCGGCTTCCTCCCACAAAAAACTGGCAACGCCGCCATATAACTGAAATTATCTTGAGCGCGGTGTAAAACACCAAACAATCAATCAATCAACGTAGGGTACATTTGAACATTGACCACCTAAAACTGTGTCAGGACAATTCTTTGATAATCCCTTCGTGGAGCTAGACCATCATTTATGCCCTGTTAGCGGCGAATTTCGCCGTTTAAATTTCATCGGCATTCAAAACAGTTTTGCGCAGACGGTAACGGCGGTCGGGGAAGCTTGTTTTTTAACATTATGTAAGGTCACAGATGATGGTTTAACTGTACGAAGGCATTATCAAAGTTTTCCAGACACAGTTTTAGGTGAGTAGTGTTCATAAATTCGAGAGAAATTCTTAGATTTTTCTGATATACTCCATGTTGACGTGGTATTGAAGATGGCCGTGTGGGCATATTAGAATAACTTCAATCCACTCAACATAGTGTGGACAATCATTTGGGTAGTATTTGTGTTACCCAATTTGAACAGTTAGTTGGGACACTTTTATGTCGCAAACAGTACGTCGGAGAAACTCAGAATTCTCTACGACAAAGAGCAGCCAACCATTTATCTAGCATAAGACTTAAACATGATGTACCCGTGGCACAACATTTCAATACTCAAGGTCATTCGGTCAAGGACCATTTTGAAATCATGCCTATTGAGAAAATCCCATTTCTCACTTCCGCTGCAGATACGAAGCACAAACGTTTGGAAAGGGAAAGTTTTTGGATTCAAACATTACAAACTATTTATCCTTTGGGTTTGAACTTGGACCCCGGAAGATGTCGTGAAAAAACTATAATACCATTTGTGTTTCAGTATAACAAAGCTAACATCGCTATGGCCAAGATTATAGTAGAAGAATACAAACTACTTCAAAGTAAACTTGCTCGACCTCTGACCCAAAGGCCAGTCATTGCTTATAAAAAGAACAAGAGTTTGAAAGACATACTGGTCAGGGCTAAACTCCCCTGTCTGTCTTCTACCTAGGTTTTCTGGGAAAGGGTATGGGGGGGGGGGGGGGGGCATACTATGAGTATATAGTCTGACGATATTCTTACTATAGCTTAAGATGCGTAAGCATTGTCAATGTAATACAAAGTGTTCCAGAAAATTCTACTGACTAAGGCCAAGCTCCTGTCAGTCGTCAACCTAATGAAATATCATAGGTTTACTTTATTACAACAATTTATCATGGGGTATAAAGGTCTAAATGATATACCTCTTTTTTTAACACAATTAGAAACTTGTCTCCGTGGTTATTTTAGACAAGAAGATTTTCCCTGTGCCCGTGTGTTTTAGTGTCCATAAACATAAAATAGGTATCGCAGAAAATTGACCAAGGGGAGACAACTGTGTGTGCCTACCCGGCTGTTATCTGACTTAAATCGAGATTGCGATGTTCATTGAAAAGAACATCTCCACATAAATCATATTGCCCGCCATCGGTTGCTTTTCTATACACATCAAAAGCCCAAAAGACCACCAGTCGATGACGGGTCTTCCATCGATGCTTTGCGGGCTGTTATCGTGCTGAGACCAAATCACTTTTGAACATTTCATTTTGGTTTTCCACTTGATCATCGTATGTGGAGGACTTGTCAGAATAGATGCTCGGCGAAGGTCGGAGATTTTCAGGAAAATAACCTGTTTCCTCACCCACTAAACCTAGCCACTCCGCCATATATTTGTTAACACTCCGCCATATAAAGGACATATTTTGACTTTGGCGTAGAAGACATGCATACAACCGATCAACCAGAACCCGTGTAACAGTTAATAGATAGGAATCAAATTTAACGACTTCTTGTTTAGTGTATAATGTTTTGTCGTGTGGTGAATCTGAGACTTCTGTAAGCTGTTTATTGATGCCATTGCCGACACCAAACAAATGTTTGTTTTAAAATAAAGATGCAAAAACATTTGGTTTTCGGGAAAATAATTCTTCAATCTTGGATGATATGCCATTTTGCAACGATATGCATTTATTTAGGTTTTAGTGGGTTGATTGATGTTTTACGCCACAACCAAGATTATTTCACATATATGGCGGCGTTGCCAGGTTTAGTGGTGTAGGAAACCGGGCTCATTGCCCGGAGGAAACCTCAACCCTCGGCGATTACATTGTGAAATATCCACTCGGACTTTTTTCAATTTTTGTTTGGCCTGAGTGTGATTCGAACCCGCGCCGCATAGATGGAAGGTCTGTGAGGGATTGAGGGATGGTCCCGCAAACCCACTGGACCACTGAGGCCCCAGCTTTCAGTGAGTGGTCAGTGGTTATTTCCCTTTTTCGAAAGTGTGAAAAAGTTACGGACAATCGATACTGACTAGACATTCATTTAGTAATAGATTTTCCTTTTAAAAATACCATATGATATGACTAAACAGTCGCTAATATGCACGTGTATCATAATTATTAGCTGATAATTTTGTAGCGACAAACAACAGTGTAGGCCTATATCGTATTCCAATAGGCTATTTTTTGGAGAATGACAATATGATATGGCAATTTGGTTGTACCGAAAGTGGATTTAAACAAAGATTTAACTAATTGTCCAACTGTAACATTAAGGCAAAAGTCGTTTGTTTCCAGCAAAAATATTTTTTTTTCCATACCCGACCATGGTAATACAGTATATGTATTAGACATAAAGATATAAATACGGTCACAATTTCTTTTAGATAAGTAACACGAACTAATCAAAAACGTTATTCATATGTGTTTCAGAAATTTTTTCTTTTAAAGTGGTCGAAAATTGTCTTTTTTCATAAATTTCGATTTTGACAAATGTATGAAGCTCATCAATAACTTAACGATTTGCTTGATATAAAATGAAATACTCAATATTGTAATAAGCTAATATCAATATTATGAATACCAAAACACACGCGCACAGGGAAAATCTTCTTATCTAAAATAACCACGGAGACAAGTCTAAAATAACAATAATTGTGTTAAAAAGAGGTATATCATTTAGACCTTTATACCCCATCATAAATTGTTGTAATAAACTAATCCCATGATATTTCATAAGGTTGACGACTGACAGGAGGTGCTAATATATGTATATATGAACACTGAAAAAGATTGGCTCAAGGAAAATAACCATGGAAACTAACAAAAAAGTGTACTGTAAACATGCTTCATCCTTTATATACCTACAATAAGTGACTTACACGTATCATCTAAACATACGATCTCGGTTCTAGCGCCTCAACATTAGAAATAAAACATACGATCTCGGATCTAGTGCCTCAACATTGGAAATAAAACATATGATCTCGGATCTAGTGCCTCAACATCGGAAATAAAACATACGATCTCGGATCTAGTGCCCCAACATTGGAAATAAAACATACGATCTCGTATCTAGTGCCTCGACATTGGGAATAAAACATACGATCTCGTATCTAGTGCCTCGACATTGGGAATAAAACATACGATCTCGTATCTAGTGCCTCGACATTGCAAATAAAACATACGATCTCGGATCTAGTGCCTCGACATTGGGAATAAAACATACGATCTCGGATCTAGTGCCTTAACATTAGAAATAAAACATACGATCTCGTATCTAGTGCCTCGACATTGGGAATAAAACATACGATCTCGTATCTAGTGCCTCGACATTGCAAATAAAACATACGATCTCGTATCTAGTGCCTCGACATTGCAAATAAAACATACGATCTCGGATCTAGTGCCTCGACATTGGGAATAAAACATACGATCTCGGATCTAGTGCCTTACCATTAGAAATAAAACATACGATCTCGTATCTAGTGCCTCGACATTGGGAATAAAACATACGATCTCGGATCTAGTGCCTTAACATTAGAAATAAAACATACGATCTCGGATCTAGTGCCTCAACATTGGAAATAAAACATACGATCTCGTATCTAGTGCCCCAACATTGGAAATAAAACATACGATCTCGGATCTAGTGTCCCAACATTGGAAATAAAACATACGATCTCGGATCTAGTGCCTCAACATTGGAAATAAAACATACGATCTCGGATCTAGTGTCTCAACATTGGAAGTAAAACATACGATCTCGGATCTAGTGCCTCAACATTGGAAATAAAACATACGATCTCGGATCTAGTGCCTCAACATTGGAAATAAAACATAAGATCTCGGATCTAGTGTCTCAAAATTGGAAGTAAAACATATGATCTCGGTTCTAGTGCCTTAACATTGGAAATAAAACATACGATCTCGGATCTAGTGTCTCAACATTGGAAATAAAACATACGATCTCGGATCTAGTGCCTCAACATTGGAAATAAAACATACGATCGCGGATACAGTGCCTCAACATTGAAAATAAAACATACGATCTCGGATCTAGTGCCTCAACATTGGGAATAAAACATACGATCTCGGATCTAGTGCCTCAACATTGGAAAAAAACCATACGATCTAGGATCTAGTGCCTCAACATTGGAAATAAAACATACGATCTCGGATCTAGTGCCTCAACATTGGAAAAAAAACATACGATCTCGGATCTAGTGCCTCAACATTAGAAATAAAACATACGATCTCGGTTCTAGTGCCTTAATATTGGAAATCAAACATACGATCTCGGATCTAGTGCCTCAACTTTGGAAATAAAACATACGATCTCGGATCTAGTGCCCCGACATTGGAAATAAAACATACGATCTCGGATCTAGTGCCCCGACATTGGAAATAAAACATACGATCTTGGGTCTAGTTACTTAACATTGAAAATAAAACATACGATCTTGGATCTAGTGCCTTAACATTGAAAATAAAACATACGATCTTGGATCTAGTTCCTTAACATTGGAAATAAAACATACGATCTTGGATCTAGTTCCTTAACTATGGAAATAAAACATACGATCTCGGATCTAGTGCCTTAACATTGAAAATAAAACATACGATCTTGGATCTAGTTCCTTAACATTGGAAATAAAACATACGATCTTGGATCTAGTGCCTCAACATTGGAAATAAAACATACGATCTTGGATCTAGTTCCTTAACATTGGAAATAAAACATACGATCTTGGATCTAGTGCCTCAACATTGGAACTAAAACATACGATCTCAGATCTAGTTCCTTAACATTGGAAATAAAACATACGATCTTGGATCTAGTGCCTCAACATCGGAAATAAAACATACGATCTCGGTTCTACTGCCTCAACATTGGAAATAAAACATACGATCTCGGATCTAGTGCCTCAACATTGGAAATAAAACATACGATCTCGGATCTAGTGCCTCAATATTGGAAGTAAAACATACGATCTCGGATCTAATGCCTCAACATTGGAAATAAAACATACGATCTCGGATCTAGTGCCTCAACATTGGAAATAAAACATACGATCTCGGATCTAGTGTCGCAACATTGGAAATAAAACATACGATCTCGGATCTAGTGTCGCAACATTGGAAATAAAACATACGATCTCGGATCTAGTGCCTCAACATTGGAAATAAAACATACGATCTCGGATCTAATGCCTCAACATTGGAAATAAAACATACGATCTCGGATCTAGTGCCTCAACATTGGAAATAAAACATACGATCTCGGATCTAGTGTCGCAACATTGGAAATAAAACATACGATCTCGGATCTAGTGTCGCAACATTGGAAATAAAACATACGATCTCGGATCTAGTGTCGCAACATTGGAAATAAAACATACGATCACGGATCTAATGCCTAAACATTGGAAATAAAAAATACGATCTCGGATCTAGCGCCTCAATATTGGAAATAAAACATACGATCTCGGATCTAGCGCCTCAATATTGGAAATAAAAAATACGATCTCGGATCTAGCGCCTTAATATTGGAAATAAAACAAACGATCTCGGTTCTAGTGCCTTAATATTGGAAATAAAACATACGATCTCGGATCTAGTGCCTCAACATTGGAAATAAAACATACGATCTCGGTTCTAGTGCCTCAACATTGGAAATAAAACATACGATCGCGGATACAGTGCCTCAACATTGGAAATAAAACATACGATCTCGGATCTAGTGCCTCAACATTGGAAATAAAACATACGATCTCGGATCTAGTGCCTCAACATTGGAAATAAAACATACGATCGCGGATACAGTGCCTCAACATTGGAAATAAAACATACAATCGGATCTAGTGCCTCAACATTGGAAATAAAACATACGATCTCGGATCTTGTGCCATAACATTGGGAATAAAACATACGATCTCGGATCTAGTGCCTCAACATTGGAAATAAAACATAAGATCTCGGATCTAGTGTCTCAAAATTGGAAGTAAAACATATGATCTCGGTTCTAGTGCCTTAATATTGGAAATAAAACATACGATATCGGATCTAGTGCCCCAACATTGGAAATAAAACATACGATCTCGGATCTAGTGCCTCAACATTGGAAATAAAACATACGATCGCGGATACAGTGCCTCAACATTGGAAATAAAACATACGATCTCGGATCTAGTGCCTCAACATTGGAAATAAAACATACGATCTCGGATCTAGTGCCTCAACATTGGAAATAAAACATACGATCGCGGATACAGTGCCTCAACATTGGAAATAAAACATACAATCGGATCTAGTGCCTCAACATTGGAAATAAAACATACGATCTCGGATCTTGTGCCATAACATTGGGAATAAAACATACGATCTCGGATCTAGTGCCTCAACATTGGAAATAAAACATACGATCTCGGATCTAATGCCTCAACATTGGAAATAAAACATACGATCTCGGATCTAGTGCCTCAACATTAGAAATAAAACATACGATCTCGGATCTAATGCCTCAACATTGGAAATAAAACATACGATCTGGGATCTAGTGCCTCAACATTGGAAATAAAACATACGATCTGGGATCTAATGCCTCAACATTGGAAATAAAACATACGATCTGGGATCTACTGCCTCAACATTGGAAATAAAACATACGATCTCGGATCTAGTGCCTCAACATTGGAAATAAAACATACGATCTCGGATCTAGTGCCTCAACATTGGAAATAAAACATACGATCTCGGATCTAGTGCCTCAACATTGGAAATAAAACATACGATCTCGGATCTAATGCCTCAACATTGGAAATAAAACATACGATCTGGGATCTAATGCCTCAACATTGGAAATAAAACATACGATCTGGGATCTAATGCCTCAACATTGGAAATAAAACATACGATCTGGGATCTACTGCCTCAACATTGGAAATAAAACATACGATCTCGGATCTAGTGCCTCAACATTGGAAATAAAACATACGATCTCGGATCTAGTGCCTCAACATTGGAAATAAAACATACGATCTCGGATCTAGTGCCTCAACATTGGAAATAAAACATACGATCTCGGTTCTAGTGCCTCAACATTGGAAATAAAACATACGATCTCGGATCTAGTGCCTCAACATTGGAAATAAAACATACGATCGGATCTAGTGCCTCAACATTGGAAATAAAACATACGATCTCGGATCTTGTGCCATAACATTGGGAATAAAACATACGATCTCGGATCTAGTGCCTCAACATTGGAAATAAAACATACGATCTCGGATCTAATGCCTCAACATTGGAAATAAAACATACGATCTCGGATCTAGTGCCTCAACATTAGAAATAAAACATACGATCTCGGATCTAGTGCGTCAACATTGGAAAAAAACCATACGATCTCGGATCTAGTGCCTCAACATTGGAAATAAAACATACGATCTGGGATCTAGTGCCTCAACATTGGAAATAAAACATACAATCGGATCTAGTGCCTCAACATTGGAAATAAAACATACGATCTCGGATCTAGTGCCTCAACATTGGAAATAAAACAATAGCTCATCAATTTCGTATTTTTTTTCCGAAATATATCCGGATTGTGGCATGGGCATGCCACTCTATATTAAACAAAGTTTGTTATCGGTTTTCACGATTAATTTTGTTAACCTTCTGGTATTAAACGTAAAAAATGATTGTTAAAACATGTTATATTTTTGGTAAACGCAGCAATCGTATGTTTGCAACTTGTTGAAAAAAATAACCCCGCCATATTAACACCTATAAATGTTACGTTAAAATGAGCTGCATGTGTGAATCAGGGACGTGTTAAATGCTGCATATTAGTACCTTTGGTAGACGAAGACCATTGACTGTATATTGTAGGGGAATGGTGCGCATCTTGTCTGGGAAACAATCCTCAAATCAAACAGACACCCTCATGTATGCCAATAAAGCCCGAGGAAGAGATGATACGTTATGTACACGCTAGTAGTTGAAAAGGGGATCGCTGCAGGGTACGACGATGGTCAGTCAGCATCCACGCCAGGCGAGATGCTTCAACCAGAGGCAGGGAAAGATACTGCAGTCAGTTTACCGATAACCGTGTTCAGAGCATGCAGTCGAAGAGTTGATGACGGCCGCAGCTAGTCAAGATTTTTGAAAAGGTGAAAAGCACTGTCTCTCAGAATCAACTGTACAACAAAAAGGATTAAACGTCAAGGAAATTTTAAAAGTGTCTTTTCAATCTGGATTTTGCTGAAACAACCAGTTTAAAACGAGGATTAGTTAAGTCTGCAGATTGTGTTTTGACTTAATTCAGATTGTGTTTTGACTTAATTCAGATTGTGTTTTGACTTAATTCACGTCTTTTTTCGGATGTTACGACCTCCTGTCACAATATCTTTGATTTACCGTTATTGTGCAATGTTATATCTGGACTGTTTGGCATTAGCAACCTGGGCGAATTTACTGGAAACGTTTTAACAACGAGTATTGTGCTGGTGTCATAAAAAGGTGTTATACTATATTGAAATTCTAAATGGATAGACACACTAGTGAGCTTTTCCGTTCATAAGAATTGTATTTCTCTAAATACTACGGAATGGATTTCGTACGCATGTAAAGAGGGAACTTTGAGTTCCACCACGAGGCATTGGAGTTTCTAATACGCCTGTTTAATAATTAATTCAGTAAAAGTGATTACTTTAAACATAATTACCATCAAATTAGCTTTGGATTTTTTGTATCCCAGGAATACGTTGTTCTGTGTTCTGCAGCGAAGCTCATCAGTCCTTGTCTAACTTGAGTTGAAACCGAATCAGCTTTTGAGAGATTTTCCGAATTCAAAGCCTTGGTTCTACCTTCAGAGGCTGGACAAAGGCATTGTTTTAGAGGAATATTGCATTTTGTTTTCTCGACGAGAACGGAGGAAGCCATGAAACAAGGCTTCCTTAATAGGATGTGAATACCATTCAGACGGATTATTATATGTGTTAGAGGATTGATTTCTGACAAAGCTTGGAGAGACAAATCCGGTAAAACCGATATCTGTATTTGTCCAGAAAACGTATGCTCATAAATAGTATAGTTTCTTTATTTCAGAGTTTCACTTTGCACGCATCTCTGGGGAAACCGTTTGGAGAGATCAACCTTAACGTTGGATACAAAACGCTTCAAGTTAGGTGGGTTATTTAACTTCAGAAAGTCTGAGAATATAAACTATTATCTTCTGTATCACTAACTAAAACATCGAGCGTTCAGTTTTGATAGTATCCGGCATTTGCTCTCGTTTGGATTCCCGCCTAATCCGAAATAGCGTGACTATAGTCTGCATAGGTTTTGTACTATTGTCCAGGAAGTTTTTACGCCATATATAAATGTGACCTCTACTTATTGAATTTAGTTTAAAAGCGGCGTTTGGCACTAGATTGTCCACCAATACCAGGAAATTCTTGTTTTACCAAGAACCTAAATTCCATTATCAAGGAGATGTAGAATAAAACCCTTTTCTCCAGGTTAGTTTGTTATCTTAGCCAAACCGCTAATTGTTTTTATCAAAACATCAGTGCCAAGATGATCAGTGTCAATCATTTGAATCAGAAAGCTAATGGCTTGTAACCAAGAAAAATCAATTGATATCTATCTTGTTATTATTTATTGTTAATTTAATACTGAAACGCTTCTTCCCATTTGTAAGCTCCCAAGTAACGTAAACGACTTTTCTTTGAATTTGTTATGAACAAATACATTAAAGTGGCATGAGCTGCCAAAATGTTGATATTTTAACGTTGAAACAGAAAGTTAAAATTATTGGCTATTTTAATCAAGACGTATAATTCAGAAGCTTTTTAGTGCTTCTAGTCTCGAAGATGTAGGTATTGTTTTGAACTAACGTTGGCTTAGAATGAATGCATGATCGTCCCGGTTATTTAAATTTTGTGAACTTTTCGAATACGTTTTCAGTTCGTACAAGCCTCATACTGTATGGATTTTCCTCATTCCAACGCTAACCATTTAGTTTTCCGATGACTTTCAAAGCCTCTTACTGTCGTCACGATCGCAAATTATGAAAAAAGTGGGACTTTTGGCAGCTCATACCACTTTAAGATTTGTCTAGAGGCAAATAAACTGGACCCATATCAGTCGGGGTGTGTATAACATTGGCTATTGACAAAACAAAAAAAAATGGGACCTGGGTAATGTGGGAAATGTTTCTCCTTACAGCGATCTTACGCTTGACCGCATCGTAATGTTTACGGTATAAACATATACGTTCATTGTACTTATGCATTATATTAAACTTACGTCCAGAGAAAATCGTTTGAGAAAAAAATCACTTAATCCGTTTGATGTTTACGCCGCATTTGCTCTTCACTTAGTGTTGTACAAAAGCTTCTTCTTTGTAAATTTCTATTATATTTACTGATAATCGGTCAGGGGCGAGTAATATCTACGTTTCATAAATAGACAATCAGTTACTTTGATATTAACCCGCAAAGAACGTGTTCCCAATAAGAACACATCTTTCTTCTTTGATGTGAATTAAGTGTACATTAAATCTGTTAAGGCTAAGAGCATGATTGGTTTATGTACGCAAGCGTATACTTTGTCTTAAATGATAGAAATTACGGTGTACCAAAAGGACAACCAACAAATACTGAGATAGTGATTTTTTCAAATGGTTTTCATTACGATTTCTGATAGCAATTGGCCTAAGCAATTCAGGACCATGTGGAAAATTTTGTGTAAACTCATTTCTAATCTAACAATTTAGTAAACGTGTCTTGGAAGGATATAAAGTGTACCAAATACGTCGGTCTTCCAGACGGTAGGGTGTCTATGACATATATTGTCAAAACTCGAATGCACGCCTGTCGGGATGGGTTATCTTCTAATTGCTTTTCTCGTAGATTAATTAATGTATAAAATCTGTCTTTTTGCAGATGTTTAAAACTGAGGATTTCAAATCAAATACTTTGACTGCCGGAAACCAGACACCCAGATGCATCCTGGAACATCCGCAGAATGATGTACTTCATCAGTTGAAATGAATTTGTAAAATCATTGAAATTCGAAATTTTCTTTCGAAGGATTCAATCGGGTAGTTATTTTTTTCGTCGACCATCGGTATCATTTGTGGCATCAGAAATAGCTGTATTCGAACCAAAGATCACAGAGGATTTATCGCAACAATTATAAGTTGTCAGCTTATCGTCCATTCCTATCAGGGTTGTGAACAGCTTGTGTGATATCAAAAAAGTCCATACCATTTTATCATTGTTATAACAAGCCTAACCTTCCTTCCTTCCTTGAGTTGGTTTATTGGCGTTTTCAACTATACAAGCCTAAACTCAAAATGATGGAGCGCTTTTGTTGTACTTGAAATTTCCATTGGTTATCGTCCCAAAGTTTGAAATCTCAATTGTCAGTGTTATTTGTGTTTCTTAAAGTCGATTTTATAAAACGTATTTCTATAAAGTGTTTTAAGGAAAACTCAAGCATTTGGTTAAGTTATAAGTAAATCTAGGCTTTGTGTATTGTCCAATAGTAGCGAAAGCTTATCTTGAAGGCGGGCTGACAGCGTCAGTGCTGTTGCCTTACTCGGAGTAGGTTTCACCCAAGTGATCGTTTAAGAAACTCCAACCAGAATGTCGGATGCTTATTGATGATACGTGTTTGAGTCAATTTGTTTAGGGTTTCAGTAATACTGCTATGCTTTTATTAGGCCGTACCTGAATATTTCCAGGAGTATATTACCAAAATGAAGCCCGGGGGCTTAGCCGGCGTTTTTTTTATTGTGTTAATTTGTGAAACATATCACGTTTTTTGTAAGATGGAAATCAAAATAGCCACGATTTTACCAGCGGATGAGTCGAGATTGTTTTCCATAAGAGCCGTTGCACCTGCAATAGAAATCGCGATAAACGCGTTGGAAAAACGCGCGGATGTACTGAAAGGTTACACCATAAGCGTGAAATATGAGGATTCCGACTGCAACATCGCGCAAGGAATAAACCAAGCAATTAAATTCTACATACAGAAAGAAGTCAATGCCTTCCTTGGGCCAGTGTGTGATTACGCTCTTGCGCCAGTGGCTCGTCAATCAACGTTTTGGAATATACCTGTTATAAGCGCGGGAGGCATGGCGATGGATTTTACGCGGGAGAAAAGCACGGTGTATCCCCTTCTTACACGAGTTGGTCTTTTCAACTTCGTATCACTTTACCAATTTTTTCTGGGAGTTTTACGTCATTACAATTGGAAAAAGTTTAAAATTATTTACGACAAACTTGGCCAGGATAATATTTTCAATGGTTTTTGCCATCTTACGACATCGTCAATTCATTACGGACTATTGGCAGATGCACCTGAGATAGAACAATCATTTTACCGCCTCGATCAAGCCAATAGTCTTGAGGAAATGCTACGAGATGAAGTCGGACACCAATCCGCCGGTAAGTCCATTTTCAATTATATTTTTCAGGTTACAATCCAGCTAAAATATATCCGAACCATCCAGTGAGACACAAACACATATTTTTCTGTATTTCAGGTTGAACAAGTGAAACATTTAAAACACACGTTTTAAACACTATAATTCGTTTACAATACAATACAACAGTATAATATATCCTATCTACGTAACTTGTTGATTATGATTGTGCTTCAATGATTTCGAATTCTTTGTATTTTATGTATATAATTATTGGTTGTTTTCAGGAAATTGCAAGTTGGTTACTTACAGTTTTGTGTTTTTGCAATTTTTGTAATGATTTACATTTGAACAGTTAGCTGACTGTCTTTTATAACATGTATGTTCTAGAAAATTTTATTCTCAAATTTTTATTAGCGTCTGTGTGTCTATTTTTGTCTTTTATAACATGTATGTTCTAGAAAATTTTATTCTCAAATTTTTATTAGCGTCTGTAAATAACCCTTTTAAACTTCTTGGAGACCATCATGCCAGCTGAAAGAGTTTCAACTCTCTTGAGTACTATCTTGTTAGTTGTTATATCTTAGCTGAATTTGGAAATACATTTTGAATAGCTGGTTTAAAACTAGTTGTTCCCAAATACACCCTGGAGTGAAACCCCCTTTGCATTTGATTACCCATTTATTTTCAGCTGTTTTGATGG
The DNA here is from genome assembly GCA_963971465.1 of Lepidochitona cinerea. Classification (NCBI taxonomy): domain Eukaryota; kingdom Metazoa; phylum Mollusca; class Polyplacophora; order Chitonida; family Tonicellidae; genus Lepidochitona; species Lepidochitona cinerea. The sequence continues at coordinate 3,932,669 of OZ020559.1, forward strand.
AGTTACTATTATGTACTTTTGTGATTTTCCAAAATATAGTTTCCATCCATATTGTTTAAATAACCTGATTCTAATCCTACAAAAAACACCCAACAGTAAAAATACAAGTGCCCGTTTATGATTGAGCATTAAATAATCCATATATTATATATACGAAAACCCTTCAACACGCCGTATGCGCAATAGGACACGGACTGATTAAAGTGGCATGAGCTGCCAAAATGTTGATATTTTGACGTTAAAACAAAATGATGAAATTATTGGCTATTTTTCGCAAGACGTATAATTCAGAAGCTTTTTATTGCTTCTGGTCTCGAAAATGTACGATAAAGTATTGTTTTGAACTAACTTAAGCTTAGAATGAATGAATGGTCGTCCCGATTATTTAAATTTTGTTTACATTTCGAACACGTTTTCGGTTCGTACAGGCGACATACTGTATGGATTTTCCCAATTCCAACGCCAATCTTTTAGTTTTTCGATGGCCCTCAAAGCCTCATACTCTCTTGACGATCAGAAATTATGAAAAAAGTGTGAATTTTTGGCAGCTCATGCCACTTTAACGATTTTACAATACATTTTTTCCACAAGGTAGCTTTGCGACTTAACGAAGACGGTTTTTTAGTTTAAAAATACGTTAGAATATAAAGCTGACGGGAGAATTTCGGTGGAGCAAATGTCAAAACATGCGTTTATTCGTTTGGGGAGGGGGTGGGGGTGGTAAAATTTCCACTGGTTATTTTCCCGCCATATAACTTCCCTCTGGTGCGACTTTGAGGCCCGATAAATCAATCAGTTGTATCGATTGTATCAACTGCAATTGCTTTCATTTCGGAAGGAATATATAGATATAATATGTATTAAGGACGGTCACAATGTTACCCGGAAATCTAAGTAAGGAAATCTAAGTAGGCCTACATTTCATAAGCATCTTTGCAAATTATCTGTTGTCGTCCAGCGAATCACCACTCACCAGCGATTTTAAAGCCGACGGTGTCGTGAAAGCCCAAGTTTGGAATATACCTCACGTTTGGCCTAAAATGTATAACAGAGCAGTGTTTACATTGGTATTGAACTCAAACATTTATAATTGCCTTCCGAATAAAGATCCAAGTTTTAAACTTTGATATTTCGGTAATTTATTAAACCCGGGAGATCGTGTAACTTAGCAGATCGGTTACAAGGACGCTCTTTGTCACAATGATAGATGTACAATTGTTCGTTCTTTAAAATATCTGGTTTGCGGTTGAAAATATGAAACTGATATATTCCATTTAGAATTTTTGTTTCTGGGGGTTGTGGCCAAAAAATTGTACCACAGGGAAACACAGATCATGACTAAACCTTATACGACTAAACTGGCAACCTATTACTCATACCATAAGGGTAGAAAGTCTCATACTATAGATAGCTTTTGATACTTTGCGGTTTGAAATTAATTTAGTGTGCGGAAGTAATAAAGTCATATTGTTAAAATAAAAATGAAATCTTTAATGCAGTTACTTGCCCTGTAATGTTAAGGTATCCCAACCTAGCTTACTGCATAAGAAATGGTAGAATGGTTCTTGCCTTGATATTTGTTGATTCGCTCACCAAGTTATTTCAGTTTTTACAATACTTTTGTCATTTTCCTCAATCGCTTCAGACTTTTTATGTTCCCTTGATTGCATTAGTGTATGTAGAGCATTAATTGATTTATAGGAAGACATCTTCTATACTTTTAAGATTTTAGTGAAAACCATCGCGACTAGTACTGTGCACTATTAGGCGGCAACCTTCAAAGGAAAAACCCACAGGTTAAAGATTCATGCTTAGACCATCTTCAGGTAGATTATTGATTTCGAAACACCTGCCCTGGCTTAAGGCTTTCGTTTTAAGATACTTTACCGGGAAATGATGGGTTTGCGATGCATTAACTCGGTATAATCACAAGCAGAAGGGATGCCATAATGTTAATGATTTAATATAATGTAGATAACGGATGGGTTATTGGATACCCTTTAGTGCGTCTCTTTGTAAAGCCACATAGATCATGGCAACGAATCCAGTCGGGATTATTTAAAAGCCATCGCTACTCATAGATCTATCTACATGCTTATTGTTTTTCTGGCCGTATTAAGCACACTGGATAAAATAGAAAGACGCCGTGGGCTTACAATAGCATGACCTGGCTAGAGAGACCTGCGTGTGTCTATATAATGGTTATTCATACTCTATGGGTTTAAATGAAGTTCATTGGCATATTCCGTGTGCGACTCGGGGTCATCTGCAAAGGAAAGTGGGTGGACTGAGAATTTAAACGCTGCTCAAACTTTTATTTTTTTTCTAATACGTAGACTGTAGATTCAACTGCTATTATTAGAAATCAAATGTTTATCAGATAATAAACGAAGAACTAACGAAAAAGACCTGTAGATTTTGATTATATTAAAACAAACAGACTAACTTATTTACAGGCAAATATTATACAAAGAGTGTCAAGAAAACATCTATCAAAAAAAAAATTATTTGCAGTTCCGACAAATCTGTAATCCGATAACTTCACAAGGTATAGCAGCATAGATCCGATGATCACGAAATATAAATTCACCATATGAAATCTTGTGAACACACTGGGCCGATAAGCTGAATATCATTTGAATGCTAAACAGGTGAAATAGCATCCAAGAAGCGGTACTGAGTGCAGTTAAAACTGACTGAATTAAATACAAAGAAAGTCGTTTTATAGATTTTTTAGAAATTCCAGAACACTCAGACTAACACACATAAGAATAAATTTGCATATCTATAGACTTGACATATTCAAGGTTCGAGAACGTTCCTTGAACGTTTCTTGAACTCAGCAATACAAAGGCTAATTGTAAACAGCCGTCGGGGTGAGCCGGCGAATAAACAATGGGCGAACAAACAATAGTGTTCGAGAAAGATCTGTAGACTTTTACATGAAACACATAAGATTTATAAAAACAATAAAATAAGAAAATAGGACAAAGGAAAGCTTGCTACGCGTAAAACCACGGGAGTTCCTTAATTTGTATTTATTGTAATAATTTCAAACATGTAAATGAAGCAGACATTTATTGGTATTTTCCTTTGGTGGATGTCAATAGCGTTATGAAATAAGGTTAGTGTTCTGAAACACCTTGTTTTAACTTGGGTAACCTTTGTTATAAAGCTCCCGGACACAAAGTCAAAGACTTAATGCGGCTGACTTCTAAGGATTTACCTAACTGTGCATTAATACGGATTACTGTCAGACCTGGCAACGGACTTAGAACTTAATCACTGTAGAATCTGTCTTTGAGTATTGTATATTATACATACTGGGTACATATGGCTTAGAGAATGCATTAAATCAATACATGTTTAGCGAGTCCGTTACGCACTCTAATCATTATCCTTTCAATTATAGCATAAAAAGAACACAACATAGCGCAAAAAAGCCAGCATGAAATTAATAATCGAAATGATTCGCTCATATTTCCCCATCTAATGAGCGCAGTTGTAGAAACGACACATGTACAACGATATCCTACTGTGGACATATCATACCTACAATGATTCATTGTACCCCGAAGTACACGAAGTATAAAGGGTGTGGAGAGGGATGGGGGAATACTGCTTTCAGCTTATTCTCCCGTCCGTCCTTTCGTCCGTCCGTCCGTCCTTTCGTCGGTAACACAATCTTTTCCGGAGCATAACTTGAAATGCACCCGCATCCCTCATTTGTTAACGAAAAGATAAATATATAGAAAAAATATAGTTTTTATACCATGGGTTCTCCAGTAAGATTGTTTTTAGGGTCATGTGGTGGCACCGTCTATGAGTGTTATTGGCCATGAACGAACACATTCTTAGTTTCCGGAGCATACCTTAAATACGCTTCTTTCAATTTCCGCCAATTTTTATATATATCTTCTATACTATGGTAGTTAAATTGAGATTGTTTATTAGGTTATGTACGACCACAGGTGCCTCCATACGTGACTCTATGAGTGTAATTTGTTATAAAAGACCACATTCTTAATTTCTGGAGCATAACTCGAACCCTTTAACCCACCAATGAAAGGTCTGAGTCGGGCTGACAGACTATTCCTCTGCCAATTGGTTCAGGAATAGCAGAGTTATGCCAGAAACAATGGGAGTTAATGCGTTTGTGCACGTTTTCTCCCAAGTTCAACGTTTGCTATCAGAGGTGATCGTTAGCTGCCATCTCACGAAGTCCATATTGTACCTGACGTAACCGGCACCAACCGTCTTACGAGGCCAAAGAACCATTGTACGTTGATTGCACGAACAATTCACCAGGCGCTACTATTTTTTTTAAACTTTAGCTGAGGTATCAACCTCGAAGCGTACCCATCAATTCATATTCTCTTTCAAACATATCCCTGTATCAGACTTAAGTTGACCGATTCAGATATTGTAATTGGTAAGATGGTTTTAGCCAATTGAAACCCGAAAACAAAACCATCAGTGTTCCGATGTTTTCGGGTCCTTGGCAACCAGAAATGTCTGGAGAAATGAATCTTGAATGCGACCTGGAGTTGATTTTACAAAGTTTCAAAGAGGACATTTTCGGTGCATATTATTAGTTTTTGAAGTAGGGACAATGCCATGAGCATTATAGACACAACCAACAAATGCATTTTCTATTATGGATTAATTTGAAAAGAAGATGTCATTTTTTAAATATAATATCGTGTATCTCCTGTAAAACCTTTTCATCAGAAAAAGGACACACAACTGGGTGCAGTAGGATACCACCCCTCCCTTTGGTTGCGCCTACCCTGCTGACTTGTCTGGCGCCTGTAGTTTAACTTAGCCTCGCAGATCATAACCCCCGTTCTATTGGATTAAGCGTTTTGATCTCGGTCCAGACAAAACTCTTGTCATCATTCATACGCTACCATAATTTACAATGGTACATACACAACCTCCTGTTTACCAATCAATTTGACAATATTTACACACGTGTATTCCCATTGTGCACTCAAATCACAGCATGCCATTAACCATCATCTCGTCAACGCCATACCTCATATTAACTACCTGCGGAGAAATCGCTAGTTATGGAAACGCTAGACGATGTTGTAATATTAGGTAATGTTTCCTGCAGGCAAAGCTGTTAAAGCTTGCGTTTAATTGAGTTATGGTTAAGAAGACTACTTGAATGGAATTGCCTCGGGTTGTAAAATCCCTGCAATAATGCTATCTGAGTGGACTCGTTAAACACAACTAAACGATTTAGTTATTAAAGTATGGAAGACCAAAAGTATCTTATACTTAAATTAACAGGAGCAGATTGGAAATAATAAAACAAACCGTTTACTAATTGGACATTATTCTGTCTAGCAATCCCCGAAAAGATTTAGTATAAACCCTAATTATCCCTACTGTTTTCTCCCCAAATTGTTGAATCTCCGTACACATATAAAAGTAGCTCCTGTCAGTCGTCAACCTAATGAAATATCATAGGTTTGGTTTGTTACAACAATTTATGGGGTATAAAGGTCTAAATGATATACCTCTTTTTAACACAATTAGAAACTTGTCTCCATGGTTATTTTAGACAAGAAGATTTTCCCTGTGTCCGTGTGTTTTAGTGATCATAAAAATAGAAGTATATATGACCGGTAAGTGTGTAGAATAGATGAGTTACTATGACATACAGACAAGGTTTTTCATTGATGCTTAAAGTGGCCTGAGCTGCCAAAATTCACACTTTTTTATAATTTCGGATCGTCACGACAGTAAGAGGCTTTGAAGGCCATCGGAAAACTAAATGATTGGCGCTGGAATGAGGAAAATCCATACAGTATGTGGCCTGTACGAACCGAAAACGTGTTCGAAAAGTAAACAAAATTTAAATAACTCATTCTAAGTTAGTTCAAAACAATACTTTATCGTACATTTTCGAAACTAGAAACACTAAAAAGCTTCTGAATTATACATCTAGAGAAAAATAGCCAATAGTTTCAACATTCTGTTTTAACGTCAAAATATCACCATTTTGGCAGCTCATGCCACTTTAATCTATCATTTCCATTTCTAAACATCGTATGATAGGGATGGAATGGCGTGGAGTTAACATACACATAACCCGGACTGAATACTAACCCTGTATATCTTATGTTACCAAGGTTTAGAGTTCTCTCATCCAATAACGATATTGATGACGGATAAAAAAGATTTGCGTCAGTGAGAGGAAAAAAGAAGTGGCTTAGCGTATAATCAATACATGGGCTAAATCCGTTTTGATCTTATCTATGATGCTCACAATTATGGCCGACATGTAAACTGATGGAGGGACAAAGGTTTAGAATACAAATTACCTAACGCTTTTTTTATCTTGCATAGCTATTTGTACACTAATAAAGTCCGACTGTTATCAGGGGCCAAAATTTGTGCAACAGGGAAACATAGATCATGACTATACCGTATACGACCGTAGAATTTCATTTTTACAAAATGTAGCAGAAAATAATGAAAGCGCTATCAATAGTATGCGGAAATTTTTATGTAGGCCAAAGTGTATAATTAAAAGAAAAAAAAAACAACCCTTAAAACTTAATACTATGTCTGATTCTTTTCAGCGTAAAATAGCAGCACTGCATATACGTATGAGACACAATTCCTTCCGCCATCGTGTAGGTTTTAACCCAACTGTGATCTCACACAATACACTGGCCTAACAGTTGATTATATATAATTTCACAATGTGTTTGAAGTTAAAAGATTTCAACGACTCAATTAAACACTCTGTGGGAGCCGAACATTTGTACTTTTTATGTTACATGTTATAATTTGCGAATCGTCTTTCCTTGAGTAATTTCAGTTCTAGGCGACAGTTAATCATAGCTAAGATTTCGCGTAATAACGCGATTGGATACTCAATGAAAAGTCGCAGTGGCAGATCTATTGATGTTTAATTTCAAAATTGACAATCTTAACAATGCAGACCGCGAAACGTTAACGCGGCTCGTTGAAGAGATTCTACTTTCGAATTGATTTGATAGACGAAGTGGGTGTGTAAAAACGAGAACTCTTTGCATTGAATAATCATGGAATATAAAAAGTGGTTTAACTTCATCGATTTGTTGAATAAGCTGGTCTTTTTTAGAACAGTCTTTATTATGCCTCTCTGAGCATACAAATAGCAAAACTCGCTACAATCACAGTTTTATACCAAAATAAAAAAAAACTCCCCATGTTCTTGGCATTTCTATGCACATTCGAATGAAACATTATAATTTAATCAATAAATCAGTGTTAACATGTACTGTATATATACACAGATCTGGGGGCTGTTTCTCAACACATTTACGCCCGTCGTAACTTTGCGCCTGGTCGTAACGTAATGTTGAAGGTATATGTTGCCATGGCGTTACGACCAGGCGCACAGTTACGTCGGTGTCTAGAAACAGCCCCCTGGTAATAACATTATAATTACGACCTAAATCCAGGTTCCCCCGATAGATTGATACCTATGTATTGTAGATGTAGTTTACAGACTAAATTTAGAGAGCATTTCTGACAAAGGTTTAAAACACAACTTGCTGAGGGCTCATGCTGATGAATGATATTTGATTGATTGATTAAGGTTTTACGCCGCACTCAAGATTATTTCACTTATATGGCGTTTGCCAGATTTAGTGGGAGAGGAAACCGGATTCATTGCTCTGGGGAAACCTTTGGCGAGTACCTGACAACTCTTCCACATACGGCCACCGAGTGAAAAATCCACTCAGAATTTTTTTCATTTTATTTGGTCTGAGTGGTATTCGAACCCGCACCGCATCGTTGCCCCCTGAATGCTATTTGAGTCGTGAATCATGCATTTCTGGGATGTGTTTTATGTAAGTCAATGCTGATCGACTTATATTGATGATATACCCCAAGACTGTGATATATAACTATTAAATAAACAATTCAATTCAGTGATTGATCTATTGAATAAATGCTGAACCTATTGGAATAAATTTTTTAAATCGGAATGATTTCAATAGATTTCTTCCGATGCAAAATAACATGAAAAAAGTGGTTCCGATAAGTTTTTATTTTGATCCTTGAAAAAGCCTTCGACTGTTGTCTGGAAATCAAATTAGAGAAAACCAATTCTGTAGCTGCTGTGAGGGGATATCTAAAAGCACTATTCCATAAGCCTTACATGTGGCTATTATATGATGTGTTTAATGCTTTCATTAAAATTGCTTTCGTAAGAATGCTTTTATTAACATTGCTTTCATAACAATGCTCTTATAACAATGCTTTCAATGCCAATGCTTCCATAAAAATGCTTTCATGACAATTCTGCAATAATGATGAGCGAACGTTCCAATTACACTTTTGATATATGACTTCGGAAAAATTCAAAATGGCGCCGATGTTACATGACTTGGCATATTGTGCTGTGACGTCACGCGACTCAACATACGCAAGTCGATAAATTTCGTCATCAGTTTCTGTGTTCCACTGATAATGACAGAACCATCCGTCGATCCAACCAAATCATCTTCACGACTTAAACGTTCAATAAATGAGTTTGTGTCAGTCTCAATGAATGGTCTAAAACTTATTCCCCATTCCCAAAAATATTTACAAAAACAGTCATTCTTCGGAAAACTTTAATTCTTGTCTCAAGGAATGCAATTCTTTAAGTGCATTCTAAGCGAGTCGCAAGTATTTTGTGACGTTTTCGATGACATTCAATTTTAACAATACAAATGGCAAAAGATCCTATGTCGAATATAGTGGAAAAAACCTACACACAAAACCAACATGCTTCTTAGCGACACAGAGCTGACAATTTGATTAAACAAATAAATGAACAGAAAGAAAAGTACACGGAACTTTTTTAAACATAGGAACGAGACGGTGCAGGTTTACACCTAATTACTTTTCCACGGTTTTGGAAATAAAATCCCTCCCTGCTGCTTTCAGTGCGGGTTTTTTGTATGTTTCGGAAAAGTACTATAAAAGTTATCGATTTGAAGGTGCTTGCTTTTTTGTCATCTCAAGTTTTCTCTACGAAGACAACACGAAATAAATTTCAGTGCCATGGAATACTGGAAAATATTCTTGGTATTTATGTTCCAAGTGGGGTGCTAAAATAATAGATTCGATGAAATCCAATTGTAACAAAACAAAGGAACTTGCTTAACAGCAATTATTTACTGGAAGATAACAATTACAAATTTACTTGATGCTTCTAAAGTAATTTCCCATCTTATACCGTATTTGTAAGATTAATTATTGAAGAAAACAACATTCATTAAAGTGGCATGAGCTGCCGAAATTCCCACTTTTTCATAATTTCTGATCGTCACGACAGAAAGGGCTTTGAAGGCCATCGGAAAACTAAATGATTGGCGTTGGAATGAGGAAAATCCATTCAGTATGTGCCCTGTACGAACCGAAAACGTGTTCGAAAAGTAGCAAAATTTAAATAACCGGGACGACCATTCATTCATTCTAAGCCAAAGTTAGTTCAAAACAATACTTTATCGTACATTTTCGTGCTTTATCATGCCACTTTAAGCAGACAAAATATCACACATCATCAAAGAAATAAATTCTCAAATAAGTTTTTAATTGATTGATTGATTGTTTGGTGTTTTACGCCGCGCTCAAGATTATTTCACTTATTTGGCGGCGTTGCCAGTTTTATTGTGGGAGGAAGCCGGGCTCTATGTCCGAAGGAAAGCCACGACCTTCCCGTGGTAACTGGCAACCATCCCACATAGAAATAAGTTTTTAAAAACTATCGTTTAATTATCATGTTTCTGTTTCGTTTAAGCTCCATTTGATATTTCTGTTTCCATGTAGCATACAATTGTTTTTGAAAGTTCAATTTTGTTCTGTTGATCTTCAGATTACTAATCTATTTCATCCTTTGCTGGGAACATACAGTAAATATTTACAATCGTCTTCAGAATAAAATCTCTTTTAGTTGTAGTTTTCGAAAACCTTTGAACTTCAGGTGCGTGAAAGAAGCTAAGTAGAACCATTATGCCGCTGATCTTGGACGTCAGTTTTGAAGTATTTATCAAGAAAAGTCTATATATTCCCTGACACCCTTAACGGGCTCTTTTTATCTCAATAACTCTAGTCATCTATAAAAGATGGCTTAGAAAATGTTAAAAAGAAAGTCATTGTTGGGCAAACATTTCAAACCAAACTTTAATCAATGTTAGAAAGATATTTGTTTGACGCTTTCCCCAGCACTAACGATTTCTCTCTTATATATCGACGTTACCAAGTTTACTGAAGGCGATGCTTAGGATGTTAACTGGTAAGGAATTCTGACTTTCCGCTAGCACCTAAGAAACACCTCTTTTATGTCGATCGAAGGAGCCAGAGTTTTATTTATTGTTTGGAAGTGCCATTGACTTAGCCAAGTAACCAGGAAAACCTCCGCTTTGACAGAAAAGTCAACAAAACAGCTGCGTCAACCCATATACTATTCCCGCTCCTTTGACACCGTAGGCTGTTCAATGGTGACAAATCGATGATAAATAGTACTATGTTTGATGCAACAAAGTTAATACAGTTTTAGATATATGTTTCTACAAGGCAAGGTCATGTCAATATTCCGTTGGTGAAGACGTGTACGTTATTATTACTGTATGTCAGATATGGGGTATAAAGGTCTGAATGGTATACCTCTTTTTAACACAATTAGAAACTTGTCTCCATGGTTATTTTTGACAAGAAGATTTTCCCTGTGCCCGTGTGTTTTAGTGATCATAACTATATATAGGTTTGATTTGTTACAACAATTTATGGGGTATAAAGGTCTAAATGATATACCTCTTTTTAACACAAATAGAAACTTGTCTCCATGGTTATTTTAGACAAGAAGATTTCCCCTGTGCCCGTGTGTTTTAGTGTTCATAACTATATGTAGGATGAAAAAATCGCCAATTTCAGTTGGCGTATTATGACTGGTATACTGTTGATGGGAAAACCGTTCTATTCTGGAGAAAGGCAAAATTATGCCATTTATTCCTCAATGTTTATTGGAATTAGGACGTTGTCTCATGTTTCCTCTATTTGTCCACATAAAATCAGTTCTCAAACGAGCATCAACCATGTGACTATTATAAAAGGATCTTTATTTGAATTTTAGCCTGAAAATTGACAACTACAACACAAAGTCGTTGTACTTGTTAAACGTTAAAGAAACACAGGAATTAGATAAGAAATCATATTAAATCTAAGAAATGTTTGATACTCCCTTTAAACGTGAGTTCCATACTAATGAGAAAAAACTGCGTGTTGATGTCTTATTTGTTATCATTAGTATGGTACCCACGTTTAAAAAGAGTTTCAAACATTTCTTAAATATCAAATCTGTTATAGTGAAACAAACATTGAGTCAAATTTCAAATAAAAATTCAAGCTTTTATACATTTCTGGATTAATTGTCATTCGTTATATTTCCTTCATGTGTTCCTCGATCTTTCCATATTCAGAAATCACGGCTAACATCCCTGATCAGACGAACGTATTATATATTACACTGTTTACCATACTACATTCTAACCCAGGTTTGTCGGGACGTTTTGGCGGCGTGAAAGCCATTTCCCATGACAATCTGCCGAATGACTTAAGTAATTATTCCTTTGTCGGTATTAATTGAAAATCCTCTGTGAATGACCGGTAATCCGGCTTAGTGCTTGGTCGCATCATTTTGTAGAGAGTCTGAAATCAGTCTACCATAAACATGTAGTTAAGTGTTACTTGATGTCGTCTCTACCATACATTTCCCCTGGGACAAGCCCACGTCAAAGATTACCATTTCTTCCGTCTACCAATGATACGCTCCAAGGAAACACACTGCCCTTGTCTTCTAAGGCGATTGCTGATGATTTGAAAGATATTAAGACTTTAGTCTTCCAATGATACGCTCCAAGGAAACACACTGCCCTTGTCTTCTAAGGCGATTGCTGGTGATTTGAAGGATATTAAGATTCCAGACTAAGGGAAAAAAGGATTGAGGCCATGATATATTTCTGACCAATCCGCCACTTAAACTTACGTTGATCCTATTTCCATTGACGATATGGTTTAATCGCGTTCTTGTTTAATATGGTCTTGGGCCTCATTCACTGGGTTCTCTAATTGGACATTTTAAACCAGCTTAGGCAGAGTCAAGTGAAGTCGAGGCGTTTCCTTTATATCACAAAACTTGCCTGACAGCTCCATATAGTCAAATCGGATTATTGCTTAAACTACACAAACATACATCATTTGTCCTACAGCTATGTTAAACAAAGCTTCGTTAGTAAATAAACTCACGTTTTTGTTTTATGGTGCATGGAGTGAAGTAAGATTATGGACCGTCAAGAAAGAAAGACATGTGTCTAGTGCTTTCATAGACATGTGTATTTTCTCTAGCACAGACCAAGCATATATGTTTTAATTCTCTATTTTCCTGGATTATTTGGCAATTTCCTGTGATTCCCATGTTAAACTTCCATTTATTGTATTGTATTGTATATTTATTCACCAAATAACAAACTAAAAGTAAATTTGAAGTATATTGGTGGGAATAAAACCCCTGGGGCGCTAGCTTATCAATAAATACCGGGCCCTTTACCATTACACGCAGCCGTTCGTTATTTAACTTGTGTTTGTAGTTTTTCGGATGCTTTCTTGGTGATGGTTTTGTCAACCCCTTGGCACTTCGACTTCCGGTACATAGCGGAATCCATTGGTAAACCTGTAAACGTTTGCTTTATTTATGTGGAACAAAGAGTGACGCTTGGAGGAACAGTATTGGGATATGATATAGTCGCCATGTTGCTCTTGGGTATCTCAACTTCCGGTTATGCTAGCGATAAGCTGTATACAATATGTATCACTTTAGTCGCTTGTCGCGATAAACATTTTCATCGCAGCTAAAAGTTACATCCAATCATAATATATTTGACAGATTGTATTTGTTCAGTTGATTAACCTATACCAACTTTTCCAACATCCAAACACACTCATTTGACAAATATATGAAAATGGGGAAGAGAACAAGCAAAATGAATAATGTTATTCTATTCACATACTCAGCAGTTTCTTCAAAAAAGTTCTAATTGCAAAAAAACACTGATTCAATCATGCTTTTGAGGCAGAGCTGATTCAATCATGTTTTTGAGGCGGAGCTAAAGTTTTGTAAGGCTAAAACGACGGAGTTTGTCTGTCTCAGTGACAATCCACTTGACCTGATAGAAATTACATTTTCGCCAAGAACAACAAAGATGGGAATTGTAAAAATTGTCAGGGCTGTGCCAAATTTGATTACACTTATGTACACCTTTGGGTACTGAAAGATAACTCGACTTCAGTATTAAAGCTGTCCTGCGATTGGATTTCTCGAAGGTGCAAACATTTTTTACACCAATCAGAGAAAAGCTTTCAAGCATTTAGACCAAAAATTTCGCTACAATACCAAAGTTGTCCAGAACACGGTGACTTGTGTTGGACAAAATGACAGACATGATAAATGAACGACAATCCAAAGACCGCAAGCGGGCAATGGCAAAATAAAATAGGAAACCTCCGGAAATTTTATAAACGATGTGATTTTCTATATGTCTCTGAACATACAAGGTGGCAGGACAATCTCCACCTATTTATTGTGATTGTTCTTTCTTCGTCTCTCAATGAAGTTGACACGATGTACACGTTTCCCTCCAGGCATTTGTGCCATAATTTTGTTGTGATATACGGCATTATGCCAACTTTAGTAGCCATCGCTGACCAATCATTAAGTTTGTTTGATCAAATTAAATCCCTATTCGGTCATCCAATCCGATTTTACAACTGGGCGTTTTTCGATTTTAAATAGCTTAATTGGAAAAAGTTAACATTTTGTTTTATTGACAAACACAAAAACCACTTGAGGTCTTATTTTTAGAATCTTATTTAGCTTCTTATTACCTTGGTAAAAGAGCATATTGAATTGGAAATTTACGATCAAGAATCTACGTTATGTTCCGAAATGACGATCGAAGTGACTTGGAGAGTAACAGATTGACTAAACTGTGGTCATTTCGGTTAGAATCTGACAATCCTTTCAGAAAGCGGAACTTGAAAACTTGGAGAGCCGGTTAGGATCTTTTTGGCTGGGAAGGGTATTATACCCCATCATTGGGCTAAATATTAGGTTTTCCCATGGTATGATTGCCAGGTTAGAGTTTTATTGACACGCTCGGGTGTAAGAGTCTGGTGGTGTATTGTATTTCTTGGCGATGAATCAACCGGTCTCTCAGCAATATGGATTGACTAGAGATGGGCTTTGACATTTGGCTAGAGTTTAACAAGATCAACTCCGCTGTTATATCATATGGTTTCGCATCAAACTGCAATGATCTACTCCGCCAAACTTATGTTTCCGTCCATAATTGTGCCAACATAGGCTCCTAAATGAATCACCGTATCACCATAGCTGTCAATTTTGCCAGAAGACCATAAATAGTGTTGTTTCAACAGGTTTGGTATCTGAATGGTCCAACATGGCTCAAGTATATAGGTTCCTTTTTTCAGTTTTTTGTGTGATGGTTTGATTCTAATAACATCAGTACATGCTGCCAGCAATCTGGGGCCTCCGTGGCGCAGTAGGTAGAGCGTTTGACGCTCAATCTGAACAGCCTTCCACCAATGGGTCGCAGGTTCGAAAGCCCACTAAGTCCAAGAAAACTGGAAAATTTTCTGACTGGGTTTTCACTCGAATGACCTATGTGGGATGGTTGCCAGTTACCAACGGAAGGTCCTGGGTTTCCTTCGGGCATATAGCCCGGTTTCCTCCCACAATAAAACAAGCAACGCCGCCATATAAGTGAAATAATTTTGAGCGCGGCGTAAAACACCAAACAATCAATCAATCAATCAATCAATCAACTAAACGGTCTATCAGGGGAAATAAGTTCACTAGTGACCGTCCTAACACCGTCCCAATATGCATACTACAGTTGAATGTGTGAATTTCTTTTATCTGTAATTTGCCTCAGACTCACGGTGCCCTTTTAAATCTTGCTTTACGTTATCTTTATTTGTTTTACCACCTTTTTTTAACTATGTATAGCATTTTATAAAACAAGTGTCTGTTTAGAGTAGGCCTATGCATTCAGGAAAAAAAAGCTACACGTAAACTTCTGTTTGTCTGCAGTCGAATGAAATTCCAGGGTACAACAACTTATGATTTGGTTAACATAGGTCCAAATGACAGTCCCCTTTTTACCACAATTACAAACTTCATTCCGTAGTCAAGAAACTTTTCCCTGTGCCCGTCTGTTTTAGTGTTTATAAATATACGTATCTTTATACGAATGAAGCATTTTGAAGCGATTTTGAAGGCAATGCTTTCAAGGCAGTAGAATGTATAAACGTTGATACAAAGATCGATTTCCTAGATTACAGAGAACTAGGAGCACAGTAGAAGTAAATTTGATTGAGTGTTTGTAAGACGTAACAAAGTCGATGAATCTAAGTGAAAAGGGATTTACAAGGTATCTATTGGACACTACACTTGAATACAAATTACACTTATGGAGGCTAAAGGGAGACATAATTCACTTTCTTAGTTACATCACCAGCAAAACTAAAATGTTACATTATCGATTCTGGTTTCTATTCTAATAAAGGATTCAGACTAACGGAAAGGGCTCGTCGTTATATGTGTTTAGAATGGAAGTTCTTGTAACCATATACTACATGATTATCAATTGGATTTCACGTTTCCGCTTTTACCGATTTAGTATATCATGAATTAACTTAAATTAATATAAATGTATATACATCTGGATTTAATACTACCCAATTCCAATTTGTAAACCGTAAACCTTATTTGCTTCTGGTCATTTAAAGAAGTTGAACGTCGCTAACACAATGCACATGTTTGTGGGTTGTCTTCATAAAATAGAGCCGGGCCCCATCTAAACCTACTAACACAGCCATGTGAGTGAACTATCATTCAAATCAACCATTTTGTGCAGTTCAGCGATAGTCGGTGAAGGTGAGCCTGTTATGCACGCACATACCACAGGTGGCTGTTTCTCAACACACTTACGCCCGTCGTAACTTTGCACCTGCGCCCTGTCTTACAAAGCTGGCGTAAGTTACGTCGGACGTAAATCAGTGTTAAAGCTATAGGAACTTACGCCCTAGTCGCAACTGGTCTATGTTGTAGGCCTTTGCGCAACTTTACGCCAGCTTAGTAAGACAGGGCCCTGGTCGTAACGTAATGTTGAAGGTATATGTTGCCATGACGTTACGACCAGCGCAAAGTTACGTCGGTGTCGAGAAACAGCCCCCAGTTCTACAGACTTAACTTGGCGAACACAGGGAAACGCTGGTCCTGTTCGATACTATATATGTAATGGGAGAAGCATATTGATAAAGGTTGAGTTAGAGACCATTTGTCGCTCTTGCATGACCAATTAATCCACATAAAGCCTTATTTTGTTCCGGAAAATCTTTCATTCGCTGACACTTTTGATAGATGCTAGGGTTTAGTCTCCCGTTGCCTTTAGATGACATAATGAGCTGACCGTCTTTGACCTCGTCTACTGGTAATTATTGAAACGCCACGTTATTAAGAATAAATAAAGGTCTTATTTATAGGGCTCGGAGAAAATGGGCCTTCTAAGGCTGTGTTTACCGTTAACATCTGCAACTTGTATCGAGGCCGCTCAGCCTTCCACCAATGGGTCGCGGGTTCGAATCACACTCAGTCCAAAAAAAATTTGAAATTTTCTGACTGGGTTTTCACTCGAACGGCCTATGTGGGATGGTTGCCAGTTACCAACGGAAGGTCGTTGGTTTCCTCCGGGCATATAGCCAGGTTTCCTCCCATAATAAAACTGGCAACTCCGCCATATAAGTGAAACAATCTTGAGCGCGGCGTAAACACCAAACAATCAATCAATCAATGTATCGATAGCAAGGGATGAGAATGACGGCACACTTACAGAGTTTCAATCATGTCATTAAATAAAAAAAATGAATCAGTTAACAAGCTTTGGAAGAAATATCAAAGTTGATACTGATTATAGTAGCAACAATGTCAAACTTTTTCAGATCCCCGTTTTGGAAACCAAGTATAACTCAAATAAACACTTATCTAATTTATATTATATAATTAATATTATATAGTTAATTATAACAACAAAGCAGAGTGAGGTTAATTAGTTTGTGTCATTTAGAAAGTGAGTATAACAGTATTCTGGTTATTTCGGAATTACACTTTCTTGTAAAATTGCAGATATTCTTCTAATGATTTTCGATGACGCCCGAAACAGGAATCGAACCCGGCCCCAGAGTATGGCACCTAGAGGAGGCCGGTTGGCTGAATGGTTAAGACAGCCGGCATTTAGTTTAGGCGATAGGTGCGATACTCTGGGACTCTGGTTCGATTCCTGTTTCGGGCGTCACCAAAAATCGGTAGAAAAATATCTGCCATTTTTCAAGAAAGTGTATTTCCAAAATAACCAGAATACAATAAAGCAGAGTGACTCAAACCATTTCTTGGGCACTTGTATAAAGCAAGGAAGTCTCTCCAAATAACCACCAAGATACAAACAATGTTTTCTGTCAGTTTCCAGACACGAGGCCATCACTTCTACAAATCTAATCCAATGTTCTTGGAAAGAAATCCGATATATTCTGGTTGTTTTGGCTTTTGTTTCTTGTCATTTGTCACTTATGGTTGTGAAATTGGCTAAATTTATCATTTTCTGTCCCGTCTATTCCTGCTATACCGGTATCTTCGCTACTTCAAAATATAGTCCATCATATTATTCTGGCTTAACTCGGTATGAACGATTGATGTTTAAGTTTATAATGCACAAGGGAGAACATGTTTTTCCCCTTATGCACAATTGTGCTGACCTTCAAAACTCATTTTCAATTGTCTTGGTTCGCTGCCATATAAGCGAAATAATCTTAGGTGCGGCGTAAAGTCAAATAAATAAATCAATGAATCAATCGATCAATTGTCTTGGATCGAATTTGTTTCTTCCAACTTTTAGGCGTTATTGTTGAAATTTTAGCACTTTCTTTGAGCATGACACGATGTGTTCCTTTGCGTTTATTCAAAGTATTATTAGAAAATAACGGAATTTCCAAAATATGAAGTTTGCATGAACTGTGATATTTGTGGGTTTTTTTTTCGCTCCCACATAGTGTGTATGTCGCCATTTGTATTAAGAAGAGCAAACGACCTGATCACGTGAATGTAGTCGTGTCGTTGCACCAGCAGCATCGGCTTATTGATGACGTTTATCTATATATCACAAAACCCATGGCACCGTACGTGCAAATTTATGTTTCTTATCAAAAGGTTAAAGTGGCATGAGCTGCCAAAAAAATGACAATTTCGTTGCAACCGACTTAGCTGATTGTTTGTTGGCAGTGTCAAAAAGCATAAAAAGGCTTTCAGCTGATATTAATCTTGAAGATGTACGTTAGGTGGTTTTATAAGCAGCTATACTAAGCTTACTCTTACCAAACTAAACTTACTCATCCCGGCTATTTGAATTGTGTCCCTTATTAGCACACTCTTCGTTTCGTAAGGTCTACTGAATTAACCCAGATCGTTTTTATTTTAACGTCAACCCTTTACTTAGATACCTTCTCTTGACAATCAGAATTTATGAAAAAATCCGAATCTTGGAGGAAACTGGGAACACATTTTGGTTTTTCGAGGTGGTAGATCTCCTTAAGAGAATTTTTAGCTATTGTAAGAAATGCTTTAATAGATGATTTGCCATTTCATTTTATTGTTGCGCGCATAACTGACAAATGGTCTATAAACATCTAGACAAACCCCATACACTACTGCAACAGTGGAGATCCAATGAGTATAGTGTATTAATTGCTTGATTTTATAATATCCATGTTTTCAAGACACATCGTCTTAAAGATAGGGTACATGAGGCCGGATAAAAGAGACGAAATCTTTGTCCCTCTATAATGCCTGCGAGGCTGTATCGATATGATCTGCATTGCCATTCCATACGGGGTAGTATTGTACGCAAAATCTAGACATCTCCAGGCCAACACAGGGCGAAATACATTCAGATATTGGGAGATAGTAAAAGACTTCAAACCACTGTCTTACCTGGGGCATGTTAGAGGTTTATTGGCAAAGGGACTGACATCAAAGTCCGGTGCTATCAGTATTGACCCGTGCTAGCGTAGAGTTTACCCCCTAAGGTCAAGGTTACATACCCAACATCTACTTAACAACCAGAGTGAATTTAATGGATTGTACACCAAGGGGTTTATTAACGTTTTTGCTTATACGGCGAACTATTCACGAGGTCCTTGAAATGTTCTCTCGTCAAAGAAGATCCGCCAAGGTCATTCTTTTTCAAACGTAAATTAATACTAACCGTTCAGTAAAGCCAATCCAAATACCCAAATCTAGATTGTTTAATCCACTCTTACTATAATGGCAGGACTTGTTTATGGCACTGTCTGCCATGATTTGTACTGAAGGTTGTTTGGAGATCTGGGGCTCGTTTCACAAAGCAGTCGCATCGCTTACGACGCATAGTTGCCAATGGATACCATAGTCAAGATATACGACGTCATGGCAACTGTGATTGATCGCACTTTGCGAAGGCTTCGTGAAACGGCTCCCGATTGTTGAAAAATGTATTTGGCCGGTTTAACGTTATAACGTCATTATTGAGTTTCTTTGTTACGCGAAGTCATTTAGATGTGCATCAAGCCTAATGCACGTAACAACGCAGTACTGTGTTTCCTTTCATTGCTGTTTAAAGTTATAATGTAATTTAAAGGTAAATCCGTGTTATCGAACAAAAACGTCACTGCCTGTGGTGTTCCATTCAAGGCTGTTATATTACTGTAGCCTTTATGTACCCATTTCTATGGTAGTTTCCGATTGAAATCTGATCCCGCATTCAGTTCGACGTAAGGCTAAGGTCTTTCCGGTTAAAACCGCGCATCTCGTTTGGATGAAGAGTACGTTGTATTTCCATTATTAGAACTCTTTTAAGTGGAGGTGTATTTCGCTACTTCTAGTTTGTCGCCATGTGTTTAGGCCTAACTCCATACATACGGGCGTTGTAAAAGACGTAGTAATTCATTTAAAAATAGCTGACGCAACATTGCGTCGTCTTAAAGCGAAGTAAATGGCGACACAGATAAGCCACCGAAAGAAATTTGAGGGTCATTGGTGGTAATTAGGTGTGTTTTAGGTACTTTGATGGTTGTTATCGAAGTTGAACCATGTTTTCTAGAGATTTTCTATCCTTCTAATGAGCCGTTTTAGATGACAATAATTGCACACATATTGAATGCATCTTCATTGAGTATATACGCATGGGGATGTCGCTTGAAACTGCTTTTTAGTCCAACAAATTCTTAGCTAAACCATAATACTTATTAAGGTTTTAATAAAATATTAGAAAAAAACGCACACAAAACCATCAATCTACCATTCATTTAGAGATGTGTATGTACTTATGTGTATCCGCATTACTTTCCACCGTATTGATAAAAAGCTCGGACCCCAAATTGTAGCTCTACACTGACTTCTCAGCTTTAGTATAGACGGTATTAATTTATATAAGTTGAAATACAGAAACTGTATCCTATCACTAATCAGCTAACATTGGAAGTTCCAGCCAATTAAACAAGTTATGCTATGAAATTTCTTTGATTCTTTGTGCATGTAATTCCCAAACGAAACTTCAAATATATAAGTTAAATATGGTGCACTAATGGATACACTGAAAGAGACGGCAAAGTTTGTCATATTTAAAGTGGCATGAGCTGCCAAAATTCACACTTTTTTCATAATTTCTGATCGTCACAACAGTAAGAGGCTTTGAAGGCCATCGAAAAACTAAATGATTGGCGTTGGATCGAGGAAAATCCACACAGTATGCGGTCTGTACGAACCGGAATAGTGTTCGAAAAGTAAACAAAATTTAAATAACCGGGACGACCATTCATTCATTCTAAGCCAAAGTTAGTTCAAAACAATACTTTATCGTACATTCTCGAGACTAGAAGCACTAAAAAGCTTCTGAATTATACGTCTTGAGAAAAATAGCCGATAATTTCAACATTCTGTTTTTACATCAAAATTTCAACATTTTGGCAGCTCATGCCCCTTTAACAGAGATTATTCTATAAGGTTTTATGTGATGATGCTTGGCGCCAAAGGAACTGAAAAAGTTGTTAATATGTTACTCCCCCTCACACTCCGTGGCTTTATGTTATAGACATTATCGGAATTAGAACCAAGAAAAAATCTAAACCTGTATTAATCTAAGTGACAGTGAGACCATAAATAGATGCCAAGGCGTGACTTTTGACTAGAATCTACAATGTTACATAATGGATCGATATTTTGACGCCATCAAGATCATGTTTTGATGTAATATCCTAACAAAATAGCCACAGACGATAATTCTGGGTACAGATAATTGACATTACGCCTGGAGTGAAAATTAGACAGTTGCATTGTGGGAAACTTTGAGAAGTTAAGTCCGCCATGTTTTCGATTGTTGTGTAAACGATCGTGCTCGCCAGTCCAGATATACTACTCGGAGGAGAGGTATAGTAAAGAGATAAACTATATATAGATAATTATAACAATCAACTCTACTGATTGCTGTATTTTCTGTAACCGGATTCAAAGCCACACGGCTGCGCACAAAATGCACTGACAGACAGCTTCCGGTTACGTCAAAATCCCACTGGACGCTACAATCCGACGCTTATTAACAGGGACAACGAACCTGTTTTAAAGCTTTTAGTTTCGCTTGTTCTGGGCATATACTAAATCCATACCCTTATCCTGAAATAATCCTAAATGCGGCGTACAACTTCAATAAATATTTATGAACACTAAAACACACGGGCACAGGGAAAATCTTCTTGTCTAAAATAACCATGGAGGCAAGTTTCTAATTGTGTTAAAAAGAGGTATATCATTTAGACCTTCATACCCACTAAATTGTTGTAATAAAGTAAACCTATGATATTTCATTAGGTTGACGACTGACCAGATAAACATTTTTCAATTATGCACAGTCGAATGGAAAGCCCCCCCCCCCCCCCGTACCTAAAATATCTCGAATACAATTAGCTCAAAGTTTCGTGACTGATAAAGGCCGTTGTCTCGGAATCTGGTAGATATTTTTGGCGTGATTTGTTTGGTCAGGTTACTCCCCTGACCCATAAAACTTTTTTATCAGATTGAAGCTATCATTTTATGTACAGTCCAGAGATTTATTCCTTAAGAAACATTTTAACCCTGGACACTATCTCTGGCGCATCATAAGACAATTCGTTCTTGGGGCTTTTATTCAATTGGATTCCAGACAAATAACATTGGGCCCTTATCTCGATCTCCATATATCTTGCAACTAATGCTTTACATGAGCCCAGGTCAATCTAGTTCAACTTGAGATCACGGGTCGCCTTCTATCGGAGATATTCTTGCCAAAGTCAGACCTGTGGACGGTAACTCAACACAATCTTTGTTTTCCAATTTATGGAAAATTTTACAGTAGATGCATTTTAATAAGATCCGTCTTTTACTAATGATAAAAAATTAAGACATCACAACGTAGTAAGTTGTTTTGAGCAACACGAGCTTTCGACACCTGTACCGATGTCTTCGTCAAGTGTAGCTGTCTTTTGTTGACAATGTCGCTAGAAAGAAAAGGAGAGAAAACGGCATTCTGACTGAGAAGCCAACACATTGCCTTCAGAAAAAAGTGACTTGAAGTTATTTGTACCCTTTATTCTTTACATTGAGTAAGATTTGAAAGTGTGTCATTTTGTAGCACTGTTTCATCTAAACTGCAGTAGATAACGTGGCACAATGTTTCAATTTTGTGGGCAGAATAAACTAGACTGTGGGCAGAATAAACCAGACTGTGGGCAGAATAAACCAAATGACAGACTTTCTCGAAAACATCAGCAGTAATAAAGCTTTTCTATTCTAAAAGACGGCAGCGTTTTCCAGGAACTTGTTTTAAGCGGAACCCATCTGGCTTGCGCAAATAAATTGTAATAAATCATGCGATTTTGCCTTTACGTTGGCACAAAACGCATTTGAATGACGGAAGAGAGAAAATCGTGAAAAAACTTATATTTGAAACCGAAAGCCGACACAGAAAAGATGATGCTGTGAATGGAATCAGACTGTGTGTAAATGTTGATTTTGAGTGAAGAATAACGTAGCTAAAGTAGTGTTATTCCGAAAAAGGAAAACTTCATACTAACTCAATATTTCGACTTTTATTCAGTCATCCTCAGTCATTGACTTCTGACGATGACTGAATTAAAGTCGAAATATTGAGTCAGTATGAAGTTTTCGTTTTTCGGAATAACACTACTTGTGTACTACGTTAGACTTATCAGAGAAACTACTGGATAACGTAACTCTATTATTAACTTATTTGATACACAAATATTTCTTCTTCATTCCGGATTCAGATGTCTTAATTGAATTACGTTTTCAGAATTAATTGATCTGGGGTTATTTTGTGCATGGTTTCTCTGGTGGAATAACCTGGCTATAGCATTAAAGTGGCATGAGCTGCCAAAATTCACACTTTTTCATAATTTCTGATCGTCATGACAGTAAGAGACTTTGAAGGCCATCGAAGAACTAAATGATTGGCGTTGGAATGAGGAAAATCCATACAGTATGTGGCCTGTACAAACCGCAAACGTGTTCGAAAAGTAGTAAAATTTAAATAACCGGGACGACCATTCATTCATTCTAAACCAAAGTTTGTTTAAAACAATACTTTATCATACATTCTCGAGACTAGAAGCACTAAAAAGCTTCTAAATTATACGCCTTGAGAAAAATAGCCGATCATTTCAACATTTTGTTGTAACGTCAAAATATCAACATTTTGGCAGCTCATGCCCCTTTAAACATGTGAAATATATCGGAGTAAAGTATAAACATACTCCTATATAAAAGTATAGTAGCCTACATATACATCACATGTATACAGTATGTCAAGACACTATAAAATCTGTGAAAACAATTTTGAAGTTCTTTTTTTACAATCTTCTTTAATAATAAATTCAATATTGATACTTTTTCACGGTTTGCTCTATGTTTTGTATTAAAGCAGCGAACTCTTCAGAGAAAGGAATAAAACACCTATGATTTCAACACCAATAACATTAGATTGCCTGCAGCCATATAACTTTTTCGTGCCTTGAATTGTTTCATGCAATCTCTTCATTTTTCAGCCTTAGAAAATAATAGCTGTCGAATAGTTAGCTATTTTGCTTTCGGTGTCGTCATGAAGTTCCTTAATACCCCAGAGACAAAAACACAATCTCGAGGTTAACAGGTTTGACGAAGTAGTCAGAAAATGAATTTACCCGAGGCCCAAAAAAAACGGAACTTTCAAGCCAATTAGTAGGGCTCCTAAAATATCCTCCGTTTTTGCTTTTCGTGACATTTGGCGCATGGGAATAGAGATTTTCGTGTAAAGAATAAAACGACAAAAATAATGGAAAACGCAATTTGTTGGAGAACGAGTTTCATAGGGTAGGAAATAATGAAGCGGTACGTGTGCAAAAATTGTCATCAACTGCAATTGACTGCCGAATTTTTGTTCTTTCTTTAAAGTGGCATAAGCTGTCAAAATTCACACTTTATAAATAATTTCTGATCGTCACGACAGTAAGAAGGCTATCGAAAAACTAAATGGTTAGCGTTGGAATGAGGAAAATCCATACAGTATGTGACCTGTACGAACCGGAATAGTGTTCGAAAAGTAAACAAAATTTAAATAAACGGGACGACCATTCATTCATTCTAAGCCAAAGTTAGTTCAAAACAATACTTTATCGTACATTTTAGAGACTAGAAGCACTAAAAAGCTTCTGAATTATACGTCTTGAGAAAAATACCCGATAACTTCAATATTCTTTTCTTACGTCAAAATATCAACATTTTGGCAGCACATGCCACTTTAAAGAAAATAACTTATAAAATAAATGAAAAAACTGCTAAATAATTTTTAGGATGACAAAATGATATAATACTTGTTGCGCATGGTATGCTAACTGTGACTGAAATCTCAGACACAATAGTATACACCTCTTTTTCTTCATTATTTAGCTTTTAGTATACGTAACTAGTAGAACTACACTGGAAAAGTAGTTGCAAAAAATACGGCCACGCCAACTAAAAAAGCATCTCTATGATACGTTAAGCAATATCTGCATATAAACAAAGAGAGTAGATTGACAAGAGTGGTCACTTCGTCCAATCAGCATCGCCGTCATGTTCTTCTGGCCCCCTGGCGGAAGGGTGTTCCTACTGTACACGATTCGACTGACAGGCGCCCCCTACAGAAAGGAGGTTCCTAATAATCGAATCGTGTCAATTCAAATTCAACATGGCGCGGGCGACGTGACCACTCTTGTTAATCTACTCTCTTTGGTATAAACATGGAAACTTCTCATTTATTTCTAGACTGGTGGTAAATCTGTACTGACACTACATAAAACGGATATCATTTATTGAAAACTTGTTATATGTTTGACCGAAGAGATGTGTCTAATAGCTTTGAACCGCTTGGCGAGTAGAACATATGAATAAACTTAAGTGGAAAATTGACAACTGCCCATCAGCGAATTGTCTGAGTGTGAGAAAACTGACCGGAATCTGAACACAAATGGATGGCCTTTGACCTCGAGTTCCCATGTGGCGGCCAACACAGAATCATAAATATCAGATTCACTCTTCCAGTCAGCTTTTAATTCAGCTCAGATGAGAGTCAAATCATTTGCGATATTACTTGTCTAGAGACTGGGTGATCGGTCAGCTGTCAAACACATGGAAAATGAAAGCATTTGTTAATAATTGATACAGACTGTAGCGTATAACAAACCAAAAACGTGAACTGAAATATTTTAAAAAGGTTAACAAAAAAGTTAAAGTTAAATAATATTCCACCCTAATATCAGCTGAGAAAACTCCTTTTCTTGATTTTCAATTGGACGCTATCTGTTGTATCTTATTCACTGCAAAATGAACTTCAGGTTTTCCTCAACTTCCTTCAATCTAACAACTGGGGTTATAAAAGATCTTGTTCACAATCATGTAGTATAATCAGTTCATTCCAACACACCCCAAAAATCACTGTAAGAAAAAAAAAAGTTTGTTGAATATCGCTGTCCAAAAAATCGAGGTTTTGATTTTGACTGTTTTTATTCTTGCAATAATAAATGCGCCGCAAGCGAAACCTTAAAATTGGTGGCTCTGACAAATCAATCAGTTTACAAATTTAGGATAGATTTGTTCATCAATAGTTTAAGAGCATTTTAAAACAATAAAAGTAGCACCTACCCTCAAATTAAACTAATCGGATTTCCCTGTTTCTGTATTACATTTCTGACTCTCACACACAGAAAAAAGAACAATCGTTGTGTACCACCTTTAAAGGATATTTGGCGATACATGGCTTTGATTTGAACGATAACAACTATTTTTAATTAGGGATTTATGAAATAAGAATTGTGCGTGCTACAAAGTATTTCTGACATATTTGACGTTTAATCAATCACATGAGGCTGTATAACACAGTTTTTGTCAACGCAAAGTGATTTCTCTCCAGGAAAACAAAAATCATAGTAGTTTTGTTTGGCTAATCCGTTCTGCAAAATGTGTCACCTTCTGAATGGCACGAACTGGTTTGCCAGTCTGCCTTTTACTATCTTCGTATTCATATGGACATCGGAAAACCAACGAAACCCCGTCATATGGTAATCAGTATTATGAAACCCCGTCATGGTAATCAGTATAACAAAACCCCATCATGTGGTAATCAGTACCACAAAACCCCGTAATGTGGTAATCAGTACCACAAAACCCCGTCATGTGGTAATCAGTATCACAAAACCCCGTCATATAGTAAACCAGTATCACAAAACCCCGTCATATGGTAATCGGTATTATGAAACCCCGTCATGGTAATCAGTATAACAAAACTCCGTCATGTGGTAATCAGTATCACAAAACCCCGTTATATAGTAAACCAGTATCACAAAACCCCGTCATATGGTAATCGGTATTATGAAACCCCGTCATGGTAATCAGTATAACAAAACCCCGTCATGTGGTACTCAGTACCACAAAACCCCGTCATGTGGTAATCAGTATCACAAAACCCCGTCATATAGTAAACCAGTATCACAAAACCCCGTCATATGGTAATCGGTATTATGAAACCCCGTCATGGTAATCAGTATAACAAAACTCCGTCATGTGGTAATCAGTATAACAAAACTCCGTCATATGGTAATCAGTGTCACGAAATCCCGTCATATGGTAATCAGTGCAACGAAACCCCGTCATATGGTAATCAGTATCACGGAAAACCCCGTCATATGGTAATCAGTATCACGAAACCCCGTCATATGGTAATCGGAATCACGAAACCCCGTCATATGGTAATCAGTATCACAAAACCCCGTCATATAATTAGCAGTATCACGAAACCCCGTCATAAGGTAATCAGTATCACGAAACCCCGTCATATAGTAATCAGTATCACGAAACCCCGTCATATGGTAATATGTGTCACAAAACCCCGCCATAGTAATCAGTATCACGAAATCCCGTCATATGGTAATCAGTGTCACGAAACCCCGTCACATGGTAATCAGTATCACGAAATCCCGTCATATGGTAATCAGTGTCACAAAACCCTGGCATACGGTAATCAGTATCACAAAACCCCGTCATATAGTAACCACTATCACAAAACCCCGTAATACGGTAATCAGTATCACAAAACCCCGTCATAGAGTAATCAGTATCACAAAACCCCGTCATATGGTAATATGTGTCACAAAACCCCGCCATAGTAATCAGTATCACGAAATCCCGTCATATGGTAATCAGTGTCACGAAACCCCGTCACATGGTAATCAGTATCACAAAACCCCGTCATATGGTAATCAGTATCACAAAACCCCGTCATATAGTAATCAGTATCACGAAACCCCGTCATATGGTAATATGTGTCACAAAACCCCGCCATAGTAATCAGTATCACGAAATCCCGTCATATGGTAATCAGTGTCACAAAACCCCGGCATACGGTAATCAGTATCACAAAACCCCGTCATATAGTAACCACTATCACAAAACCCCGTAATACGGTAATGAGTACTTCGAAACCCCGTCATATAGTAATCAGTATCACGAAATCCCGTCATATGGTAATCAGTGTCACAAAACCCCGGCATACGGTAATCAGTATCACAAAACCCCGTCATACGGTAATCAGTATCACAAAACCCCGTCATACGGTAATCAGTATCACAAAACCCCGTCATAAGGTAATCAGTATCACAAAACCCCGTCGTATAGTAATTAGTATCACGAAACCTCGTCATATGGTAATCAGTATCACAAAACCCCGTCGTATGGTAATCAATATCACAAAACCCCGTCATATAGTAACCACTATCACAAAACCCTGTAATACGGTAATCAGTACCACGAAACCCCGTCATATAGTAATCAGTATCACGAAACCCCGTCATATGGTAATCAGTATCACAAAACCCCGTAATACGGTAATCAGTACCACGAAACCCCGTCACATGGTAATCAGTATCACAAAACCTTGTCATATGGTAATCAGTATCACAAAACCCCGTCATAGAGTAATCAGTATCACAAAACCCCGTCATATGGTAATCGGTATCACGAAACCCCGCCAAAAGGTAATCAGTATCACGAACACCCCCCCCCCCTCGTCATAAGGTAATCAGTATCACGAAACCCCGTCACATGGTAATCAGTATCACGAAACCCTGTCACGTGGTGATCAATATCACGAAACCCTGTCATATGGTAATCGGTATCACGAAACCCCGTCATATACTAATCAGTATTACGAAAACCCCGTCACGTGGTGATCAGTATCACGAAACCCTGTCACGTGGTGATCAATATCACGAAACCCTGTCATATGGAAATCAGTATCACGAAACCCTGTCATAAGGTAATCAGTATCACAAAACCCCGTAATATAGTAATCAGTATCACGAAACCCCGTCATATAGTAATCAGTATAAA
This sequence comes from Lepidochitona cinerea, assembly GCA_963971465.1. Classification (NCBI taxonomy): domain Eukaryota; kingdom Metazoa; phylum Mollusca; class Polyplacophora; order Chitonida; family Tonicellidae; genus Lepidochitona; species Lepidochitona cinerea. The sequence continues at coordinate 3,961,782 of OZ020559.1, forward strand.
AAAAACACGTCATATGGTAATCAGTATCACAAAACCCCGTCATATAGTAATCAGTATCACGAAACCCCGTCATACGGTTATCAGTATCACGAAACCCCGTCATACGGTAATCAGTATCACAAAACCTCGTCATAAGGTAATCAGTATCACGAAACCCCGTCATATGGTAATCAGTATCACGAAAACCCCGTCATAAGGCAATCAGTATCACGAAAACCCGCCATAGTAATCAGTATCACGAAACCCCGTCACACGGTGATCAGTATCACGAAACCCCGTCATATGGTGATCAGTATCACGAAACCCTGTCATATGGTAATCAGTATCACGAAACCCCGTCATACGGTAATCAGTATCACGAAACCCCGTCATATAGTAATCAGTATCAAGAAAACCCCGTCATAAGGCAATCAGTATCACGAAACCCCGCCATAGTAATCAGTATCACGAAACCCCGTCACACGGGGATCAGTATCACGAAACCCCGTCATATGGTAATCAGTATCACAAAACCCCGTCATATGGTAATCAGTATCACAAAACCCCGTCATATGGTAATCAGTATCACAAAACCCCGTTATATAGTAATCAGTATTACGAAACCCCGTCATATAGTAATCAATATCACGAAACCCCGTCATATGGTAATCAGTATCACAAACCCCGTCATATAGTAATCAGTATCACGAAACCCCGTCATTTAGTAATCAGTATCACGAAACCCCGTCATAATCAGTAATCAGAAACCCCGTCACATGGTGATCAGTATCACGAAATGGTGATTTGGGCTCTTCACCGCTCTTGCATTGAAAAAGCTTAAAAAACTATAAATGTTTATCAAGTGTTTGTTTTCTATTTTGGGATATACAGGAGCTTCGTTTGTGACAAGGGTTTCCCTGTAAGAGACACATGGCGTGTATTTAGATTAGAGGTACATGTACGGTGTGAAACGAAGATGAACTATTCGCCTGGGACAATATATTTTATTTAACAGAAATCTCTCATGCTGTGTTTGAAAAACTAAATTCCTTTGAGACATTCCATTGTTTGTGGTTTAGTGGGTTAGAGTGGTCGGCCCGCAGTCCAACACATACCTTCAATCGATGCGATGCGGGTTCGAATCATAGTCTGACCAAATTAAAACAAATTGAGTGGATATTTCACTAGGTCGTCGTATGTGGAAGAGTTGCTTGGTACTCGTCGAAGGACGGGGTTTCCTCCAAGCATTGGGCCCGGATTCCTCCCCATATAAACCTTGCAACGCCGCCATATAAGTGAATGAATCTTGAATGTGGCGTAAAACATCAATCAGGCGATCAATCACTGTTTAGCAAAGAGCGGAATTTCAGAATTAGTTTGGAGGCACAACTTATTTTATAACCAACAAGGACAGAAAGTATTAACCGATGGATAGGACCTCTTTTCACATACAAACACATGTCAGCCGGAACTCCCTTCGGCTATCTTCGCTCGCTACCGGTCGGCTTTGACACGCACGTAAATTCCCGAAGTTATCAGACTGATACACATGTATGGTTTAATCAGTAATCGATGAAGACTATATGTTGTTGGTATCTACTGTAATCGATGTCAAATGATTCATGAAACGGTATTTAGACATTAAGCTATACTCATTAACATATCTGTTTGTTTTATTTCTCAAATATCGTAAAGAAATCCGATTCTAGCGTGCTTTGACAACAGTTGTCCATTAACATATCTGTTTGTTTTATTTCTTAAATATTGTGAAGAAATCCGATTCTAGCGTGCTGTGACAACAGTCGTGAAAATGTTACTGTCATCTCTGGCGACTTTTAATCAATCACAAGCAGGTCTATTATATCGTTTTTTGTCAATTTCAAGCGATTTCTGTTTAAGTCACCGGATGTGATTCTCCAGCATTTCTCCCCTAACCAGCGAAATCCCTCCGGCAAAATGTGTCACCGACTTCCCTGTGTTCCGGTTATCGTATGTGGTTTGTGTCACACACGAAGACAATGTTCTTGCCAGTCGACATCAATCTTCTTTATCACCAATATCAACAACGTAATGATAATAACGTCACATGGAAGTCACATGGAAGTCACATATCTTCTTTCATGGTGGCGTCACGACTACATAACTTGATGCGCAGAAATATTTATATAATGCTATTTCTAGTCGAGGAAATTTCCCCTGTGGCTGTGTTTTCTAGTGTTGATAAAAATACAGCTTATTAAACGACAAGACCTTACCTTTACCCTCTTCGCACACCCAGACATATACACCATGGTATTTTATTAGAAGAGTTTGTTTTTATATCAACTTACGTTATATAATATTAAATACTTTGATCAGAAACACGTATTTCCTGTAAATGTCGAGATTAAGTTTCAGATGGTACTGTTTGTATGTGTCCGGCATATACATTATGGTATTTTATTAAAAGAGTTTGTTTTTTTATTTCGACGTACGTTATATAATATTAAATACTTTGAACAGAAACACGTATTTCCTTTAAATGCCGAGATTCAGATGGTACTGTTTGGATGTGTTCAGCATAGTACATGGCGAATATTTGTTTTATCGTTACATGGTCTATCTTGAAACAAGATATACGCTTTCGTATACGTCACCGCGGCGTGTCGCCGTGGAGAGGCAATCCAGGATGATAGCTTTTTCATTCATTTTTTTCATTTACTTTATTCACCTTTTAGTATTTTAAATCATATGTTAACAGCAAATTTAAGAAAGGCGGGAATAAAGTCGTAAAGAAACACGTATTTCTTTACCAATTTGGGAAATGTTTGAGTCTCAGCAACAAGGCACCAGAGAAAAAAGCTTGTTGGAAATGTGCGAGTCTCATCGACGAGGCACCAGAGGAAATAGCGTGTGGGTAATGTGCGAGTCTCATCGACGAGACAACAGAGAAAAAAAAATCTGCATTTCTATGAGACATTTCATAACCGCAATCACTCATATGTTAGACAATATACATTTGACATAAGACATTCCACTGGGGCACAAATAATGGAATTCCAGAAATTGGCTCGGCACAGAACAAGAAAATATGGCCAATCGAATATCATTTAAATGACAAATGACAAAGAGCATCGTCGAACCCATCGGATTTCTTTCGGGTATATTGAATTTGAGTCGATAAATTGGTGTCTAGTGAACAGACAGAAAATATTAATACCTACTTTTATTGGAAAGCATTGCTTATGGCAAGAGTTCTCGAAACAATTTACTATATTGGACGCATTCTTCGCTCAATATACCTGGCAACGTATAGCCTTTATACGATATATAGTATTAACAGGAACTTAAAACGCAAATAAAACAATCGCGTTATCTCTCTTACAATCATATATTTATTGTGTTTGACTCTAATTACAAACAAACACATTGTGACAAACCATGACAAGCAACATGGCGTACATCATTCACACGAATGGACGCGCCTTAAAGTAAAACAACCAACCAGCCATGATAAGCAATGCGTAATTGAGTGGAGAACTCACTGTTTCCTGTTAAGCCGTTAAGTGATTTGACTTATTTTGAACCTTTACAACTGCATGTATCATTTTTTCTTTAAAGAACCTATATTTTATACTAACTGGTGTCTTGTCGATTGTGTGAACATATAGATTAAGTGTAAAGCATAGATCGTTTTAACATATCATAAACGTATGTCCTATTTGGCTTATTTGATGATACAGATTCAAATTATTTGAAGGTCCGGGGTCGGTTGCACAAATATATATTAAGTTTATGATTGTAACTTAATTATGCAAGGTCATAAGTAAATATCTTTGTGACGCGGTATATTTAAGTCAGACTTAAGCTTAATACACCTTTGTGCAATACGACCCCAGGTTAGGCACAAACGGTTGCACGATTCTATTAATACTTATGAGAAATGTATGGCGAGCTTGTAGTAATTTGTAGGGTCGTGTGGTCATTATTTGAAAGAAACACAGTAACGCGATATTGTGTAGATCGTTCGAGGATTCTCATTTTACATGCATTACCGATTTCTATCCAACGAATACAAATGATTTAATGTAATTTTCCCTTAGGCCCATTTCATCCACATTATGGAAAAATATTCATTCTTTTATCATTTAGGCCTACTTGATAAAAATTGACATTATTTATTGAAGACTTTAACTTGTCAGTCATTCAGTGGCCAGAAATGTTTTGTTCTAATAAACACAATTTCTGTAAAAGCCGTTGAATAACGTTCGACAAGAAGACAATACAAATAACGTTAAGTGGATAATTGACAGCATGTATCAGAACCTAACATTATTGACCCAATTTTGACCGCCAGGGGGCGCCCTATGACCTTATGTCCCTGTTGGGGGGCATGGCTAATTTTAGCAATATCAAATTCCTATTATGAATTCTGTAGGAGCAAATACAACAGGACTAATGCAGTTTGGATGTGCCACTCAAAGCAGTAACATAAACCCTTGGTTTCGGTCCACGTTCCATAAGGTCTGAGCACAAGATGCATTTCTTTATTACCTGTCTTTAGTTTATAAGCAGCGACACATCTAGAATAAATCAGCCATGATGTTTTAAAAAATAAAAGTTAAGCCCTGGCCCCTAGACATGTCGGATAAACCTTTTTTTCAGCGGATTACAACATATTTTTGGATTAATTTTTAATAAATCGAACTCTCCAGCATACCCCCAAAATGTGCTTGTATAAAGAAAGCAACGCCATATCTTTCTCCTATTGTAATGTACTAAGCCCAAAACACTGGTAAACTTTAACTATTTAATGAACTACAACAAAACACGTCTTCATAGTAGGGGCGCCCAGCCAACTCTGTCTGACCATGTGCTGGCAGGGAACCTTCTAGAACATTCTGATTACGTCACAATAATAATAGGGGGCATCTTACAATTACTTTTATATTAAAGTCCAGATACACTACATTCCCCCATCTTTAAGTTTAAACATAGAAATATCCCTGTTCACTTTAAAGACATGAAACAATCATAAACTTTGTTGAAATAAACCAGTAGCTTTAACAAGCAATTTGCTTTAGAATTTACCAATTAAAAGTTTTTCTTTAGATGTCGTGAAATAGACTGATAGTTAAGAAATGTTTCAAATAAAGTTCTTCAAACAGTCGACTTGAAATAAAAGAAATATCAAAAACAGCTTATAATATCGATAAAAGTAAAACATTATAAGTCAAGGCGTTCAGGTGATTTGCGAATACGTTCTGATCTTCGTAAAGGTGTGGTATTTTCAGAACCACTATTATCTTCACTAGTATTTTCACAAAGTTCAGATGGAGAACTCTCCAAGGGTGGAGAATAAGGAACTGACGGTATTTTCTCCAGTATATCCGGAACATGAACAACTGTAATGTCGTTAACAGTCAAACGAACATGATCGATATGACGACGAACCACTCGATCATCATTTAGCCTAATTACAAACTGAGAACCAATTTTCTCCACAACAACACCTTTAAGCCAACGCTCACCAGCGCCAAAATTTAACACATAAACTTGGTCACCTGCTTGAATAAACTTTTCTTTTGCATGCGTATCATGCGTGTCTTTCTGTTTTTGTTGACACTTTCTAACAATGACATGTTCATCAGGCTGCAACAAATCCAGGTGTGTTCGTAGCTTTCTCCCCATTAGAAGTTCAGCGGGAGACTTTCCAGTTGTGCTATGTGGAGTTACTCTGTATTTAAACAAAAACCTCGATATTTTAGACTCGATAGTTCCACTTGTTATTTTCTTCATACCTTCCTTGAAAGTCTGAACAGATCGTTCAGCAAGGCCATTAGATCCTGGGTGGTAGGGAGCTGATGTCAAACATTTAATACCATTAACACGCATAAACTTTTGAAATTCCTTACTGGTAAATGAAGTTCCATTGTCTGACACAACAGTACTTGGTAATCCGTGAGTTGAGAACGCAAGCCTCAGTTTCTGAATAGTAACCTCCGATGAAGTTGATGACACCGGATACACTTCCATCCACTTGGAATATGCATCAGTTACAATCAAAAAAGTTTTGTTCATAAAAGGTCCAGCATGATCAAGGTGAATGCGGTCCCAAGGTCTTGTAGGCCATTCCCATGGATGCATGGGAGTAGAAGCTGGCAATTTAGCATTTTCTTGACATGTTTCACAACTTCGCACTTTTGACTCAATGTCATTGTCAAGACATGGCCACCAAACATAACTTCGTGCAAATGCTTTCATTCGCACAATTCCTGGGTGTGATTCGTGTAACATTTCCATAACACGAACTCTACCTTGTGGCGGAACCACCACTCTAGAGCCCCACAATATGACTCCATCATGTACACTCAGTTCATGTCTTTTTTGATAATAAGGCTGGATTTCTGTATCAACCTTTCCTGGCCAACCATTTGTAATAAATCTCCTTACTCGTGACAGATATGGATCTACATTGGTCCACCTTTTAACATCCTCTGAGGTAATGGGAGAAGAGTCCAAAAATTCCGTAAGTAAAATCGTATCCTCTGGAACTGGAACATTAATTGTTTCAGTTTTCATGGGTAATCGACTCATGGCATCAGCATGGTTCATCTGTGACCCCGGCTGGTATTTCAGAGTATAGTCGTACGCAGAAAGCGTAAGAGCCCATCTTTGAATTCTAGAGGATGCTAAAACAGGAACAGCTTTGGTTTGAGAAAACAGTGTTTGTAATGGCTTGTGGTCACTTGTAATTTCAAACTGTCTTCCAAACAAATATGAATGAAATTTCTTCACTCCGAACACAATGGCTAAACCTTCTCTCTCTAATTGAGAATAGTTTTTCTCAGCAGGCATTAGTGACCTCGAAGCAAAAGATATTGGTCTCTCTGTGCCATCTTTCATTCTGTGAGATAACACTGCGCCGACACCGTATGGTGAAGCGTCGCATGCTAACAAGAGTTCTTTTGATGGATCATAGTGAACAAGTACTTGAGATGAGTTCAACAAATCTTTAGACATTTCAAAAGCTTTAGTCTGTTTAGGACCCCACATCCACTTTTGATTTTTCTTCAACAGTAAATAAAGTGGAGCCAGGACAGTTGACAAATTTGGAATGAATTTCCCATAATAGTTCAGTAAGCCCAGGTATGACTTTAACTCTGTCAAGTTTTGAGGAACTGAAGCCTGAGTTATGGCGTCCAACTTTTCTTGCACAGGATGTAGCCCTACTGAGTCTATTTTGTATCCTAAGTACACTATGTCTGTTTGTAAAAAACTACATTTGTCTAGGTTCACTGTAATGTTTGCCTGCGAAAGTTTTTGCAAAACTGCTTCTAAATTGTGCATATGTGCTTTGTCTGAATCTCCACTAATCAAAATGTCATCTAAATATGTACAAACGTAAGGTATGCCTTGCAGCAAGGTGTCCATACATCTCTGAAATATTGAGGGTGAGGACGAAATCCCCATGGGCAATCTTGTGTATTGAAACAATCCCCGATGTGTATTGATTGTTGTGTATTGTTTCGATTTTTCGTCCAACTGTAACTGAAGGTATGCACTGCTAAGATCTAACTTGGTAAAAGTTTTACCCCCACTCAATGTTGCATACAAATCCTGTATTCTAGGGATTGGGTAAGTATCTAGCTTAGAAGCTTGGTTAACTGTAACCTTGTAATCCCCACAGATTCTAATCTGACCATTACTCTTCAATACTGGTACAATAGGCGCCGCCCAATCAGAAAATTCTACCGGTTCTATAATACCTTCGCTACACAGTCTGTCTAACTCTTTATTAACTCTATCCCTCATAGCATAGGGAACTGAGCGTGGCTTAAAAAACTTGGGTTGGGCTTCTGGGTCTACATAAATCTTAGCTCTCACATTCTTAATCGACCCTAAGCTATCTTGAAAAACGTCTGAGTATCTCTCAATGAGTGGTTTGTGACTGACGTTATCATTGACATTAAGAATTTCCAACCAATTCAATTTGAAAACCTGTAACCAATCACGACCCACCAAATTTGGCCCATTTCCTTTCACAATCAATAAAGGAACATTTGCCGTCTGATTACCATAACACACCGACACATCAACACTACCAACTACGTTGATTTTCTCTCCAGTGTAAGTACTAAGTTTTGAACTAGTTTCTCTCAAATCAACAAAATTAAACAAGTTTGAATTAAATGTATCTAAACTCATAATTGACACTGAAGCCCCTGTATCAATTTGCATTGCAACATTGTTGCCATTTATACAAAAATCTGCCACCAAAGGCTCAACTTTTTTACTTTTGGTTGATACATTAAACATTGTATATGTTTGTTCGATACATTCACTATCCTGAACTAAGTTAGTGTTGTGTCTTTCCATGCGTTTCTGTGCACCACCATTAGCAACTTTAGCTTTGCAAGCCTTAGCAATATGCCCGGTCCCGTGACATAAATAACACTGTGCCGTCCTATAACGACAGTCATCTGGTACGTGAAAGGTACTTTTACATCTGAAACATGGCGAAAATTTACCCCTTGAGAGTTGACCCCTACTACTAGTACTACCATTGCCATTACGACTACCATACCCATTACGTGCTTGTTTGTTGTGATTAAAATTTCTAAACTTATCTTTACTGTGCATTTGTTTTTGTGCGTGTTGTTGTTGCTTTGTGTTTTTCGTTACATTATGAATTTTGTCTACTTTTTGGACAGCTTGTGAGGAGTTAACATTTTGAATGTCCGTTGCATATTTAGTTGCTACTTCCATTCCTTGAGCAATTTCCATGGCTTTTTTAAATGTCAAATTAGGTTCAGAAAATAATCTTCGTTGAATACGATCATCACTCACTCCACAAACTAACTGGTCCCTGAGCATTTCATCTAATGTTGCTCCATAGTCACAATATTCAGACAATTGCCTTAATTCAGCGACAAAAGAAGCGATAGACTGACCTGATTTCCGAGAGTGTGCCCGGAATTTGACTCTTTGAACAATAGGTGATGGTCTGGGATTGTGATGTTCTTCCACTAATTTGCATAATTCCTCAAATGAATGATCTGTTGGTTTGCCTGGTGATACTAAACTTCGAATTAGTCCATAAGTTTTACTTCCACAAACACTCAATAAAATTGCCCGTTGTTTCACACAGTCTTCAATGTCATTTGCAATGAAGTATTGGGTCAGTCTTTCCGTGTACTGTGCCCAATCCTCTTCCTCTGAATTAAATTGATCAATTCGCCCAAAAGCAGCCATCCTTTCTCCCACAACAAGTTTATGCAACACAAAAAGTTATTTGGATTTATCCTCGTCGCTACTGTAATGTACTAAGCCCAAAACACTGGTAAACTTTAACTATTTAATGAACTACAACAAAACACGTCTTCATAGTAACTCTGTCTGACCATGTGCTGGCAGGGAACCTTCTAGAACATTCTGATTACGTCACAATAATAATAGGGGGCATCTTACAATTACTTTTATATTAAAGTCCAGATACACTACACCTATCATCCATCTAGTGTTAATGTTGATTGTCTCAGATAGAAATAAGATTCGTCATAAACAAAAGAAAGATCATGAAAAAGACAAAATGGAGTTCGCCTGTAATGGATTTTCCTCATTCCAACGCCAATCATTTAGTTTTTTTGATAGTCTTCAAAGCCTCTTAATGTCCTTACGATCAGAAATTATGAATTCTTTTTTTGAATTTTGGCAGCTAATGCCACTTTAACGTTCATTTTCAACAACATTCTCAGATTTGACATAAAAATGAACATGAGTATGGCGCACATACTATTGTCTTTTTTTCTTCTTATGCTAAAGTTTGCTCAGCCGTGTAAATGGATTGGTGACTTTTTTCGCCGGCTATATGTTGAAGAGAATAAAACAATTGTTTTTGTCTCAAGTTAAGTTACCAGGGTAATCCATCTGTCATAAAGTATCCAATGCATTTGGCTGGGCCAGGTAAGACGGTCAGATATGAAGGAAATAAGCTAATTTTCCGATTTAAATAGGTCACGAGCAAGGTATCGGAATGCCTTAAAGTGGCACACTTTTTCAAAATTTCTGATCGTCACGACAGTAAGAGGCTTTTAAATAAGTAAGAGGCCATTAAGGCAAAACTAAATGATTGGCGCTGGAATGCGGAAAAGCCATACAGTATGTGGGCTGTACGAACCAAAAACGTGTTCGAAAAGTAAACAAAATTTAAATAACCGGCACGACCATTCATTCATTCTAAGCCAAAGTTAGTTCAAAACAATACTTTATCGTACATTCTCGAGACGAGAAACACTAAAAAGCTTCTGAATTATACGTCTTGAGAAAAATAGCCAATAATTTCAACATTCTGTTTTGACGTCAAAATATCAACATTTTGGCAGCTCATGCCACTTTAACATCCCCAAATCAATCAGCTATACTATTAAAATGATCACTCGATATAAATATAGGTTTGATCTCATTCCGGCTTTGGCAGAATATATTTTAAACATTAACTTTTATAGATATGGAATTTTATTGTTATGTTTGAGCTACTTTAAAAAAATCAAGACCAATTTATTATCTAATATATTATAAACACTAACTTTTATAGATAAGGAATTTTATTGTTATGTTGAAGCTACCTTTGTTTTAAATTTATTATTTAAAATCATCAGATAGAATCAACGTTTGACTTTGTCCCAGCTATATATAAACATCTTGGTTACAGACTGCTGAAGAAAACACAAATGTTAATCACAGATGGACAATATACAAAGTTTAAGATTTTTCAATTAAACAGAACAATATTTATTAATTGCCTTTAGAATTGAGTTTTCATGACTTGTTTCACCAGAAATAAAAAAGCAGTATAATTTGTTTTTGAGGGGAGAGAACACATTCTGATTACCGTCCGTTCCTGCCTGCCATGCACTTTCTCTGTTATATTGTTTTAATTCTGGGAAAATATTAACGAACATTCTTGGAACTACAAGAAATGAAGTTTTGATAAATTAACTGATACGCCACACATCATACTGGCTTTGCTGAATGTGCGACCCTTAATTTTGAGCAGCCAAATCCGGTTTCTCTTGAAGGTTTCATGTGTTTTGTTTACAATTATTGTCAACTCATGAAGGGAAGGAAACATGCCTCGTTATGCCTTATGTGTCGTATGTACAACAGTAGTGGTCTTAGTGAAATAAATACGTTGAAGTTAAACCACCAAAGGTAGTCCGGGACCAACATCAATGAACTCGTCAATTTAATCTGCTTTGAACATTAAAGCCTGCAGTCCGCTTAAGTTCAAAGTCAGATAACTTGCAATAAATTATCGATATCGTCGCTTACCAATAATCTTAAGTGTTCATGACATGACTGTTTGGAAGCATTTATCACATTTTCTTACGACAAAACGGACTATAGTTGCTTTAACAGTATTTAAAGTAGACCCAATTTGAAATATAAATGGTATTTTCAATGCTGTAAAATATGTACCTGGGGACGGTTGCAAAAAGGTGCATTTTACTTAAGCCAGCCAGGCTTAAATGCGTCGCGTCACAAATGAATTTGATTGTGACGTTACCTAGATAAGTCAGACTTAAGCTTAATACACTTTTGTGCAACCGGTCCCTGGATATTTTTAGTCAAGAGGGCAACTTGTAATGTCTTCAACCAATTGTATTAGTGGTCAAAACCAGTAGTTGGGAATTAAATTGTGGTTAACACTGGAAGCCAATGAAAGTTATTCTACGTCTGATTCAAATCGCTTTGTGTTTTATTGATTTCGCGATAATTGATTAACATTGCGCGGCTTTCCTGGACAAAAGATTCAGTCATGTTGAATAATTCGCGAAACTACCGCCAGTTCTTTCTGTAGCATGGAGTTTGCCATAAGTGTCTGGACAGAGGCGACAATTATGTGGAACAATTTGTTATACAAACCCCAGATTTGGTTGAACGCGAAATTACTATGACTAGACAAGCTGCTGAAGGTAGATCCGATTTCAAATAGAAGTCTTTTCACAAGACCGGGTTACTCATTTTATTGAGTAACACAGCCAATGCAATTTCCTTGTTTTTGGATTATTGACGGGCTAATCGATTTTAATATAGAACTAATATATACGTGACGGCTGAACCTAGAGCAAAGTGGCAGCGAATTGAATTAGTTCTAGGTTTTATACCACTAATTACTTAACAATAAGTGCAAAGTTTTTGAAAAAGAGAGAGAATTTTGGTTCTTGTTTCTAGAACATAGAAGGCTCCATCAAGGTTTTATGCCATCATTAAAGTGGCATGAGCTGATAAAATGTTGATATTTCGACGTTACAACAGAATGTTGAAATTATTGGCTATTTTTCCCAAGACGTATAATTCAGAAGCTTTTTAGTGCTTCTGGTCTCGAAAATGTACGATAAAGTATTGTTTTGAACTAACTTTGGCTTAGAATGAATGAATGGTCGTCCCTTAGGGTTAGGGTTATTCACATTTACTGTCGTGAATGTGAATTTTGGCAGCTCATGCCACTTTAACCTGTAGAGCCTTAACATTAAGCCACCAAAACATCTATTGCGTTTGTAGCCATGCAACTCCATCAGTGCCACAGAGGCTATCCGTCAATTCCTTCCGCTCCAAGAAGTCAGTATAGATTTGACGAAAATTCGATGTCCGACTGATTGGCAATAAATCTTTCGCATGCCCCCGGGAACAAACGGTCTTTTAAACTATATGTCAATCATTAATGAAATCTCATATTTTTTAACGCCTTGACCACTCCAACTTAGTTTTAATACTTTTAGTACTTCTTAAAGTGAAATGAGCTGCCAAAATTCACACTTTTTTCATAATTTCTGATCGTCGCGACAGTAAGAGGCGTTGAAGATCATCAAAAAACTAAATGATTGGCGTTGGAATGAGGAAAATCCATGCAGTATGTGGATTGTACGAACCGAAAACGTGTTCGAAAAGTAAACAAAATTTAAATAATCGGGATGACCATTCATTCATCCTAAGCCAAAGTTAGTTCAAAACAATACTTTATCGTACATTTTTGAGACTAGAAGCACTAAAAAGCCTCGGAATTATACGTCTTGAGAAAAATAGCCAATAATTTCAACATTCTGTTTTAACGTCAAAATATCAACATTTTGGCAGCTCATGCCACTTTAAATGCCACATCTGCTCTCGGCAAATGTTTCAGCTCAAGATGTAAGTACAAATCTGACCGGGGTTCATTGATTGATAATCCCTGCTTTAAAATACACGAGAAGTGTTTATCCGATAAACGACAAGTTGATGACTCAATATTTTCACCTTTGTTTTGGCTTCTAAGATCTTGGATTTCTACCCTGGCACCGTCAACACAGAGCCGACATACAGGTAGCATTGCTGGCATTATGAAACAGCCCTAACTCGATCGATAGCCTCTTCAAAGCTGATCATTTAGCAAGAATCCAGATAGACTTGTTTTTGGTGATTTTATTTAATCAATCACTGCGGCTTACAAGAAGTTTTCAGACTGACTCGATATTGTTTCGGTTTGCAAAACCAAGTGATATCTATTGTGTACATTTTACCATTTACCATTTGTACCATATACCATTTGTACCATATACCATTTACCATGTACCATTTTACCATCTGTAGGCCAAGGCAGAGTATTTAAGATTGGAGAAAATGCATTTTATGTACAAAGTGCAAAATATGTTGTGTACTAATTGAAACATCTCCGAACATTTATAAAGACAATTCCATGCGCTATAGAACATACTCGTCTCTTACATATACGTATTTTGATTTTTGGGCACCTACCCAAGTTTCCTAAATATCACGTTTACTTCTAACAATGATCAAGTTATATTAATTTTTACAACCAATCGTTTGATAAAATTGTCAATTGATACAAGTGACATTGATGTATCTTTATTTCTGATCTCTTTGATCTTTACATGACTCCTTTGCCATAGACGTTAACGCGTTAAGACCTAGTGTAAATCCATTAAATTACCTTCTTCTCTATCAATTCCATGTTGGCTGTTCAACCTTGACCTTGACCTTGACCTTGGCAACGGAGTTACGCTACTGTTTCTAAGGCTGTCAGATGTCACACTTGATTGGATGGAAATTCAATGTCGGTCCGATTACCAATCAAACTCAAAAGATGCCCTGGGTACAGAAGACTGTCTGTAGCAGTTAACTATCCGCCAATCCTTCATAAACTGTCAATGGTCTTTCCAAGAATGATTTCAGGTTACTACTAGCCACAAGCTTTAGTCCTTTCTTCACTGAGTAGAGTGACGAACGTCGGTCGTCAGTATTATTTCAAATGGTTTTCAAATGAGTTCAAGATCTAAAAAATCGTATTCTTCATATTTTTGAAATTTTTACAATTCAGCGTCTGCAATCTTGATATATTTCATTTGCATGCGAGAATTAAGTTCAACGGCCTTTAAGATGGTTGTCAAACTATATTTACTAGTTTTTCGATTAAGGTTGGCAGTGTTCAAATGATGACAATGATGATGGCTAGTGTGATATCATTGGGTGAGTCGCGGAACTCATGGATTCAATTCACGCGGTAACACGCGTTTTCTGAACCCGTGTTCCAGCGCACTGTTTCTTCCAAGGCTTTTAGAACCGTAGTTTGTATTCAGAACTCGTGTCTGTAATATCCATCTATCTGATTAGTGATTACCATTTACTTGAGTACATCGAATACGTTATTGTCAGACAGTCTTTAAGGCAGCCAATAAATTTTATCCTCAGTCTCCCGAGTTTGCATTTGGATAACCATTGTCAAACCTACGATAGTATTTCACAAGGACCGTCCTGGGCTTACTTCCAGAGCCTGGGACTTTCATTCCAGAGGCGCCATACTACCGGTTCACATCCCACTAAGTTAAATTTCTATAAGAAAAGATTGACTGTACTTATTATATTTATGATCACTAAAACACACGGACACAGGGAAAATCTTCTTGTCTAAAATAACCATGGAGACTTATTAGATGGGCGCAAGGGATATCAACTCTGACTGTACTTACATGTACGAGATTGTTTGGTGTTTTACGCCGTGCTCAAGATTATTTCACTTATATGGCGGCGTTGTCAGTTTTATTGTGGGAGCAAACCGGGCTCTATGCCCGGAGGAAACCCACGACCTTCCGTTGGTAACTGGCAACCATACTTACGAGATAGGCACCAGGGATATCAACATCAACGCTTTTATATGGAACAAAGCTTGTACAGTCTTTCTGGGGGATTAGAAATTGGGCAAAAGGCATGTTTTGTTGGAGCTGAGAAAACGTGAAAATATCTGCCAGTGGAGAAAGAAAAGCGACCTATATGATGATGTAAGACTGGTTTCACCGCAGTGTTATATTGCTATTACACAACGTTATCAAAATCGATCAACTGTCAGAGAACTCGACAGGAAATTCCTCAAATCTTGTTCAGATTTATCTTAAGATTCTACTTAACATTTCACAAAGAGAGGAGCATTAATTATTTATATCAAATTCCGATAGAAGTGATTTGCAGTCTGAACGTAATGATTATTTTGATTTTGAAGGCCGTGAGGATATAATCTTATTAATAAATGCTATCTTTGTAAAACCTAAATTGAAATTTGTTACTGACATTTTTTTCTATCCTATCGTTCTTTCGAAAACATTAACAGGGCCCCGTAAGCATTTAAAATGAATGCTAAAACTTGAACGGGAATAAAGGATGTGTTATGGTGCTTGCCAATTGGCAACAAAAATACAACCGTTAAAATAGTAAGCTTTAAAAAAATCGGCTTATATGTCGTTAAAAACTAGAATTGTTCACGAAACGAATTAATGAGATCCTCAATTATTTCAAGCTAGCATCCATGGCTTGATGAAACATGTTAAGTGGCATGAGCTGCCAAGTCGTGAAATTTTCTGGGAAAACAAAATTTTCAAATTGTCAGCTATTTTTTTAAGAAGTACATACATTTATATAATATTTTTATTCTTTTTTTTTGCGAGAATTTACTTAAAGTAGTGTTTATATCTAACTTAAATGTAACTTTAAGAATGAACGTTAGTCTCGGTTAATACAATTTGTATCTCGGTTCATACAGCTAAATACTGTTTGGATTATTGTCATTTAAACGTTAACCATTTAATGTTTTGCTAACCTCAACCCGGTTTATTCTTTTAATTATCAAATTTTACGAAAAAAGTACAAATTTAACCACCGGAAGCCAATTTGATAAATGCAATTTTAATTTTAAAACAAAGTCCACCAAAGATGACTTTGTAAGCAATACTTAAATAGCTCAAGAGTTTGTTGAAATACTTAGGTAGAAAACATTGATAATTGACATCAACAATTCAAAGGTAATTTTTTTCAGAACTGAAACTGTCTTGTGTAGCAAATATCTTAAATGCACAGAGAATGGGACTGGAAAAGAATATGAGGATGGTTTGCAGATCGCCTACTTCAGATCGTCTAAGAACTAAACCACACGGTATTGCGTGGATTGCCTTTCTCCTGTTCGGATTTCGGTTGAATGTGTTTATATTGAAAATGCGGGAACATACAGTTGCTGTAATGTCATGCTTTTGTTCTGCGTTAATGCACATTTTACATTACCAATAGCGTAATGAGTTTTGTTCAAGTAGTTTTATCAAGTTTTATCAAGTAACAAAACATGATTAAACTTGTTTGAACAAAATACATTATTGGCTTGAATGGCGTTACAATTTGTTACTCCAAGTTTGGTGAACTGATATGGCTAGATGAAAGAGGAGAGTCAGTCATGTGAGAGATTGTGATATGGTTTTTGTTTTGGAATGGGAAGTTGTCTAGATTTAATGAAAAATAACTAGCTTTGATGCCAACGTAATTCATTGCTTTTCTTTGTGTTTTTTATTGTCGCTTGACTGCCGTAGATGGACATTTAAATTATAAGAGATAACGTTTGAGTTGCTACATAATTATGAGAACAGCTTTTATAAAACTGCATTTTTATCATTCCATCATTTGAAAGCTTTTGGAAATTCCTCTTCTGGTGCATTTCGACGAGACTTTGGATGTGATGCCTTTCCAATTAACCATATAATTAGCGGCTTTTAGTCATCGTCGATACGTCTACACCGTTACCCTTATATACTTGAAACCAACCGTGTCATGTCATCCAACATGAGCGGGTAAGACCAACGGGCAAAATCTGACAATACAATTTGGGGTGAAATGTCAAACTTAAGTTCAATCGTCAAAACTTCGCCATGACATCCTCTAACAATAAACAAAATGTAAGGAGTATCGAAATCGTAAAGGTGAACTTAAAAACATGAATTGTTGAAGTTCTTGAAGAAAATATTTATTGCTTTCTTCGAAAGATAAAGGTTTTGAGATACATGATTTTCAGAACCTGGGCTTTCAGAGGGTATTCAAAGCTCGTGTCTGTAATAAACATTTATATGATTAAACATTACTTGAGTAGATCGAATTAGCTATCGCTAGACTGCCTTCAAAGCAGTCAATCAAATTCCCCGGCAATCTTACTCTGCTAACTGAGATTTCCAGTAAGGGGATCGTTTCCAAACCTAGGTATCTTCGACAAAGGAAAATTGTAACGTTAGGCTAGTTTAGATGGAAAGAATATAGTTTATTTAGTCTAAAACAATTGTCCAATGTATGTTTTATCCCCTCGTAAGCGAATAATTGCAATTTAAATGTGTTGTTACCATAGAGAATAAGCTCCATAGGCCATTCAAATTACAGCTACCATTTTTTCATTACTTTTATCCAATCATTCAATGATGAATAAAGTTTAGGTGCGATATAGAGTATTTATGAACACTAAAACACACGGGCACAGAGAAAATCTTCTTGTCTAAAACAACCACGGAGACAAGTTTCTAATTGTGTTAAAAAGAGGTAACGTCATAGTAATGTAAAGCAACTTAGCCAATGGCTTGGCTAAGAAATGACGTGAGGCTGCAAGACTGAACCACATATTCTAAACCAATCTTCCCACGATTTAGCACCGATTAGTCGGGACGCACAATAAGACTAAGGTTTCATCAAAGCACAGAAGGACCCCACACCTCTCTGCCATTCAGAAAAACCCAATTGTGCCAGAACAAGTATGGCCAGTAGGTGGCTAAACCAAAAAGCAACTTGACAAGAAGTTGATCAAGCATACTTCGAAAGTGTTTAACTTTCAATTTCTCATTAAAAAGCTTAATCGAAAAACCAATCTCACGGACATGAAAAATGAACATTATCAAAATTGATTAATTTTCAGAGAATGTAACGATGACTTCTTTGAAATTCCTTTGAGACTTGTCATACAATGTTGCCTAACATTTTGGAAAGAGGATTTGAATTAATTATTTAAGTCGGATAGGGAATACATTTCTTTAAAGTTCGAAAGCAATTCTGTTCGATGCTTTGATATCTTGACATTAAGCTATACAATAAAATGCAGTGCTTGGGATGCGAAGACTTCAAGGGAACCTCTATCCAACATTGAGATCACAGATTTTAACCGACTAAGCCTTTCTTAAGATTTTGGGCATCACAACTCTATATTTGTAGTCGCAGGTCTGATTAGAGTAGGCCCCAGGGTGCTTGCCGATTGACAAACCGATACTAGCATATCCGTCAAAAGACTTACCTACCAATTCAGCTGTATGTCTGCTTTAACATGGCGTGGGTAAATAAAGGCTTTTTGGCTAACAGTTTAAAATGTGGAGCATCTTGTACCGCAACAAATCGACGTTAAGTGGCTAATCATGCACCCTTCCGCAGCAAATTGACGTTAAGTGGCTTATCATGCATCCTCCCGCAACAAATCGACGTTAAGTGGCAAATCATGCACCCTTCCGCAGCAAATCGACGTTAAGTGGCTTATCATGCAGCCTTCCGCAGCAAATCAAAGTTAAGTGGCAAAGCCTTCCGCAGCAAATCGACGTTAAGTGGCAAATCATGCAGCCTTCTGCAGCAAATCGACGTTAAGTGGCAAATCATGCAGCCTTCCGCAGCTTATCGACGTTAAGTGGCAAATCATGCAGCCTTCTGCAGCAAATCGACGTTAAGTGGCAAATCATGCAGCCTTCCGCAGCTTATCGACGTTAAGTAGCAAATCATGCACCTTTCCACAACAAATCGACGTTAAGTGGCTAATCATGCACCCTTCCGCAGCAAATCGACGTTAAGTGGCAAATCATGCATCCTTCCGCAACAAAATGCAGAGAATACATGTTACGCTCTCAGACAGATGGCACATTCTGTTAGATTCTACCGAATAGGATTATGGAATTTAGCTTCCAGAACGTTTTTCTATTATTTTGACATCATATCTGATATACTTATACATATATTCTCTCCATTGCATAGGCGTTGGAGACGTTTATTGTCCAACCTCTAAAGCCATTAAGATATATCAATATTCTGCTTGGTAATCTTGTAGTCAAACACCGTATAACTGTTTTTTTTTTATTTGGACAAATTTGTCTGAAGTAAATCATCATCATCATATGAAGAAAAGGAAGTGACAAATACATACTTTAATTTATGTAAATTTGAATTTGTTGTGATATATTTGAAAAAGACAATGGAGGACACCAGAAATGTGCCATGGTTATGCAGTTGGTATTGTTACCCACTCTGGCAAACAGATGTCGTCGTGAACGTCGATGATGATCACGATCGTCAAGGCCCTAAAAACTCAGAAGAATCCCCTGTATATGTAATAACTGAATAGCAGGTAGAGTCAGTGGTATCTACGAACTCGTTAGTTCCTTAACTTTTGGTAGTCTCGTTAGCCGAAGGTCGGGCTATTCTTCCGGTCAGATGCTCCAGTTTCTTCCCATTTAACATGTCACCGCCGACATATAAGTGAAATTCTTTATACATGTAGATTGTTTTTGTTATAGAATTGGTCTTGGTGTGGTAAAAGTGTTTGTATTTTAGCTTTAGTTATTTTAAAACGACGTGAAGCCACAGTAAAAGTGGAACTGGCAGCAGTGGACTACTCAATAGCAAAGAATTAATCGACAGTTATAAAAGAATCGACCGACTTTTAAATACGAATCAACCGACATTTAAATAGAATCAACCGACAAATAAATACAAATCAACCGACATTTAAATACGAATCAACCGACATTTAAATACGAATCAACCGACTTTTAAATAAGCATCAACCGACATATAAATACGAATCAACCAGCATTTAAATATGAATCAACCGACTTTTAAATAAGCATCAACCGACATACAAATACGAATCAACCGACAATTAAATAAGAATCAACCGACATTTAAATAATTGCTTTCTACTAAGCCTTTGTAACCCGTGTATTAGTGTGAACTATATTCTCATTTATACCAATAACATGCGTATGTGTCACAATTATTTTTATCGTTTAAAGTGGTTGTTTTGAAAACAGTTTCTATGGAATAAAGATATCGCTGCAAAGAGAAACTACTGTGGTTGTTTTACGGTCAATTGTAACAGCAGCCGGGTGTTTTATGTGACACTTCATTATGATTTAGAAGTAGGATAGCCGTCAATTACCTATAAAAGTCAAGTCTAACATACATTCCAGTTTTCTTCCCGATGGTGTCATCTTACATGGTCAATAAAGTTTAGATAAATGAAGTCGCTATTTGAAATTTAAACCACAAACCAACGTTTTTGCAATTTAAAGACTTGTCTGAAAGCAAATAACTTAAATTGTGTTGTTATTGAAATGTGAACGTTTAAAACACATGCACGATTAAACAGAGCGTATACTTTTCGGAAATGTCAAAGAAAGATCAGACCTCTCCAATCCCTAGAGTTCTTAATAACGAAAGCTGTTTCAAATATAGGTTAGGAGCGAACGACCATACAAAAGATCTGGATGAAGTAAGACAAAGAGATTATTTGCTTTTTGATCCTTGTTTTATCATTTTGTTCTTTATAACGGGTATATTCACCAATTAGTAATAAATACTTGCTTCACTTAGTTGTATGTTTGAGGATTTGCACATCATTTTATTTCGTGTTTATGTTGGCATTAGCAGGTATGTTATATCCGACCTAAAAAGATACGGATTTTTTCGGACCATGCAAGCGAGCTTTGAAGAAACCATCTAACAACGGAGACATCTCTTCATTCATGCCGATCCTCTTCATTACACATCTCCAGTACATTCATTGTAAGTGGATTGACATCATGTTGACAAAACCTGACGATAGGGAGCGCAATTCTCATAAGAAACATTACGAGATTTTGTGATATCCGGTGATAGATGACGTCGCGATTCGATTTGACGTATTTTGCTCCATAACATCAGATTTAAATCATGTTGGAACGAAAAAAGCTCAGTCATATGCGCTGGTGACAGGACATATGTGGACTTCACACGTGACTTGCACTCCCTATAAAGCCATGGAAAGAGAACCTAGGCTTCAAAACAGCATCACAACAGCCAGACCCTGCATACTAAACTAATATTTGAAAAAAATAATAATAATCAAGGTTTTTTGACTTAGTACTCTACACATGTGGCTCATCAATGGATCCCAAAGCCACTTGTCCAGCAAAGGTACTTTCTCCATACCAACTTTGAAATGCCGACTGGAAAATTTCACAATGTATACTGATTTTTTAATCATTGGGCAGCTGTTTTTTTTTAAATTTGTTGTATACTGTACCTAACGCTTTGGGGCGACAACAGGGATGTTCCATGGGAACAAATCAATAGCTATGGTAAGCCACGAAGTCCTCCAGCCATGTTGTTTAGGCTATCAAATAATCGATGGCAAAATACTTATTTTTCTAAATTTGTAAGGTGCTGTACTTCATGTTTTGGGACGGCAACAGGCAAGTTCCAGAGAAACTATAAGATCGATAGCTATGATAAGCCACGAAGTCCTCAAGCCGTGTTTTTAGGCTATCAATCGATGGCAAAAGAGTTAATTAAATTTCCACATAGAGTACGTGTCGTTTTTTTAAGGTCAAGGTTAGGGTTATAACAAAGACAGCCACCTCTCGTCACTCAATGCAAGTCGGATGTTGTGTAAAATATGATTTCATTTAGTGTCATCGATGTGTAATGATTTAAGTACATGCTATTTTCTGGTTAACTGTCATTAATGTGTATCACAACTGTTCAAGGTTTTTAAACACCAAACAGAGCTCGTAGCAATTTGAATTCATGAAAAGTATCCGAATTTTGGCAGCTCATGCCAATCCAAATAGGTACCAATAGCTGTACCGTTCTGGCCAGGTTTGATTATCGTACAATTTTTGTTTAGGCCACAACTTGAAATGAACAAACAGTCTTTCTATTCCCGGAGAGGTTGACGAAATTTGATCAACCTAGCCTGAAGTGTCACTTCATTTGGTTACAACGTCTCCTCTCGTCTCCCAGTAATTGACTACATTAACGAATTTGGTTAGGAACTAAAGCTCTATTAGCTTAGCTTGTTCTAATGCATTGTACAAAATGAATAAAATTTACTTACTACGACTACTATACCCCCACTGTCGCCACCACCCCCGGCCCTAAAAAAGAGGAAAAAGAATAGTAAGTGGGAGTTTTTTCGATGATTAAGCCGGCTATCTTTTTATAACAGAGTTCTCCGGATTTGGGATTCAGCAGAAATAACTGTAACAAACGACAGAACCACGTGAAATTATGTTTCGCCTTACCAGTCCTTACAAATCATTTACGCTTCTTTCACATTTTGTGCTTAGTTTTGTAACTAAACCAACGAACTAGAAGGCAAAAATATCACAACTCCAATTCTCCAACTTTGCAGTTCATTTGCTCAAAGATGGATTTAAAACATTATGTTTGATGTTTTATAAATTGTCAGTTTACCTGAAGTGGAAAATTAATTCAATAAAACATTCCCATATTCGGCCTCCAAAATATTAGAAAATGTATTTGTAAAACAAGATGCAGCATTCGACTGGCTTCAATGATTCGGGCTAAAGTACTTTAGAATTAAACCAATCAAAAACGAATCGGGAAGTTTTCTAAAATCAGTTTCCGTCGCAGTCCTGACATTGATTGAGTGGAAATTACTGTTTAGTTTTCGGAACCCTTAAGAAGATGTTCACATTAGAAAATGAAGTTACTATTTTTTCAATGATCAATATCTTTTCAAATTAGCCTCAAGCGTTTTATATTAACGTCATTTTCCATCTGACAGATGCGACAGCCTCTTTTTTTCTGCGAATGAATACATTTTGTGGAGCACTTCAAAGGCGTTTGTTTTTGTTAAATAATTTTAACCCTTTTAACATCGATCAATTATTTAAGTGTATCTTACGTTATCACGTCTTAGACCAAATTTTCATTTGCCCGGCATCAAAATAAGTGAAAATAGGAAAGCTGAATATTTCCAGATGAATTTCTTGTCTTTACAAAACCCATCATTCATCGCAGGCTGATGTTCTGCTACCAATAATCATTGTTTTAACTGATGACGACCATTTAGAATCTCCTGATGACAAATGAATAGGGTTACCTAACTTGAATTTGCAACAAGTCGACGCCCATTCATTAAATAAATGGAATGTTTGCTTGTGGTTAGATCAGCTTCCCAATTATTAGAGTACTGCATGACCCGAATTATTGGTCGACTGGAGGGGAGGGAGGGGGGGGGGGGTCCGCTGAATTTACGCTACCATCTAAACTACCATCTGTATTAACGCTCTTATATACCGGTCAAGTATTGAAATTGCTGAGGTATTTTTTGTCGAGAGTAAGTTTGTAGTATTAAGAAAGAAACAATAATCAGGGCAACATTTTAATCCATACATGCTTATCCGTAACAATTGCTCAAACAACATTTTCTTTCAGTTCTATATTTGTTTATGAAATTTTCAGCATTTTAACTGCTTTTTGTGGATCGAATTGAATGTCTGCTGATGTATTGATATTACCGTTCATTCTATAGGCCACTTTATGTGGAAGAAGTTGCGGTACTTAAAGCCAAGATAAATTGATTTTCTTGGACGATTCTCCATAATGGTATAACATTGCCTTGAGGTCACAGCATCATTTACATCAGAAAATTGGGCGTGTAGTTAATACGCGAAAATACTGTAAAGAGTCACTTACAAACTTCCGATGAGTTTGGTAATACACAGAGTCCTATTAAGTGAAACACTTATCCCTCAGGTGGAAATGATTATATTAAATCATCTTGAACCAGTTTTTGCAGAAAGAGATGCGTTATCAGGATGTTTTTTTATGTAGGCCCGTCCATTTTTGTTCTAGAAAATGAGTTAATTCACCAAGTAAAAATAGTATATATATAGGCTTATTCATCTGTTTATGTCATTTGTACATTGATACAGAGGCCTAAATCACCTGTTCCTGGTAATTGGAATTGGAATTCATGAAAAGAATTTTGGCAGCTCATGCCAATCCAAATAGGTAACAATAGCTGTACCGTTCTGACCAGGTTTGATTATCGTACAATTTCTATTTAGGCCACAACTTGAAATGAACAAACAGTCTTTTTATTCCCGGAAAGGTTGACGAAATTTGATCAACCCTGCCTGAAGTGTCACTTCATTTGGTTACAACGTCTCCTCTCGTCTCCCAGTAATTGACTACATTAACGAATTTGGTTAGGAACTAAGGCTCTATTAACTTAGCTTGTTCTAATGCATTGTACAAAATGAATAAAATCTACTTTCTACGACTACTATACCCCCACTCAAACCCCAACCCCCTAAAAAAGAAGAAAAAGAATAGTAAGTAAGAGTTTTTTCGATGATTAAGCCTGCTATACGTTTATAACAGAGTTCTCCGGAATCCGGATTCAGCAGAAATAACTGTAACAAACGACAGAACCACGTTAAATTATAAGTTTCGACTTGCCAGTCCTGACAAATCATCCACGCTTCTTTCACATTCTGTACTTGGTTTTGTTATTAAACCAACGAACTAGAAAACAAAAATATCACAAATCCAATTTTCCAACTTTGCAGTTTATTTGCTCAAAGATGGATTTAAAGCGTTATGTTTGATGTTTTATAAATTGACAGTTTTACCTGAAGTGGAAAATTAATTAAAGAAAACATTCCAATATTCTGCCTCAAAAATATTAGAAAATGAATTTGTAAAACAAGATGTTATATTTGACTGGCTTCAATGATTCGGTCTAAAGTACTTTAGAATCAAACCAATCGAAAACGAATCGGACAGTTTTCTAAAATCAGTTTCCGTCGCAGTCCTGACATTGATGGAGTGGAAATTACTGTTTAGTTTTCGGAACCTCTTAAGAAGATGTTCACATTAAAAAATGAAGTTACTATTTTTTCAATGATCGATATCTTTTCAAATTAGCCTCAAGCGTTTTATATTAACGTCATTTTCCATCTGACAGATGCGACAGCCCTTTTTTTTTACGAATGAATACATTTTGTGGAGCACTTCAAAGGCGTTTGTTTTTGTTAAATAAAGTTAACCCTTTTACCATCGATCAATTCTTTAAATGTATCTTACGTTATCACGCCTTAGACCAAATTTTCACTCGCCCGGCATCAAAATAAGTGAAAATAGGAAAGCTGAATATTTCCAAATGAATTTCTTGTCTTTACAAAACCCATCATTCATCGCAGGCTGATGTTCTGCTACCAATAATCATTGTTCTAACTGATGACGACCATTTAGAATCTTCTGATGACAAATGCATAGGGTTACCTAACTTGAATTTGCGACAAGTCGACACGCAATCATTAAATAAATGGAATGTTTCGTTAATGCGTCGGTCAGCTTCGGTATTCTTATAGTGCTGCATACCCTGAATAATTGGTCGACTGGATTAGGGGGGGGGGGGGGATAGAATCCGCTGTTTTTACGGTGTCATCTAAACTACCATCTATATTAACGCTCTTATATACCGGTCAAGCATTAAAAATGTTAGGATATTTTTTGTGGAGAGTAAACTTGTAGTATTAAGAAAGAATCAATAATCAGGGCAATATATTAATCCATGTGGATGATTAACTGTAACAATTGCTCAAACAAAATTTATTTCCAGTTCTATATTTGTTTATGAAATCCTCCGCATTTTAACTGCTTTTTGTGGATCGAATTGATAGTCTTCTGATGTATAGATGTTACCGTTCATTCTATAGGCCACTTTATGTGGAAGAAGTTGGGGTACTTAAAGCCAAGATAAATTGATTTTCTTGGACGATTCTCCATAATGGTATAACATTGCCACGAGGTAATAGCATCCTTTACATCAGAAAATTGGGCGTGTAGTTAATACGCGAAAATACTGTAAAGAGTCATTAAAAAACATCCGATGAGTTTGGAAATGCACAGAGTCCTATTAGGTGAGACACTTATCCCTGAGGTGTAAATAATTTTATGATCTCAACTTGAACCAGTTTTGCAGTAAGAGATGCGTTATCAGGGTGTTTTTTCACATCTAGGCCAGTCCACTTTTGATCTAGAAAATGAGCTAATTCATCAAGTCAAAATAATATATAGGCTTATACATCTGTTTATGTTATTTGTACATGAATACGGAGACTTAAATCACCTGTTCCTGGTAATTGGAATTGGAATTCATGAAAAGAATTTTGACAGCTCATACCAATCCAAATAGGTACCAATAGCTGTACCGTTCTGACCAGGTTTGATTATCGTACTATTTCTATTTAGGCCACAACTTGAAATGAACAAACAGTCTTTCTATTCCCGGAAAGGTTGACGAAATTTGATCAACCCTGCCTGAAGTGTCACTTCATTTGGTTACAACGTCTCCTCTCGTCTCCCAGTAATTGACTACATTAACGAATTTGGTTAGGAACTAAAGCTCTATTAGCTTAGCTTGTTCTAATGCATTGTTCAAAATGAATAAAATCTACTTTGTACGACTACTATACCCCTACTCACTCCCCACAACCCTCCACCCCCCCCAAAAAAAAACAAACAAAAGAAGAAAAAGAACAGTAAGTGACAGTTTTTTCGATGATTAAGCCGGCTATATTTTTATAACAGAGTTCTCCGGATTTTGGATTCAGCAGAAATAACTGTGACAAACGACAGAACCACGTTAAATTATAAGTTTCGACTTGCCAGTCCTGACAAATCATTCACGCGTCTTTCACATTCCGTGCTTTGTTTTGTTATTAAACCAACGAACTAGAAGACAAAAATATCACAAATCCAATTTTCCAACTTTGCAGTTCATTTGCTCAAAGATGGATTTAAAACGTTATGTTTGATATTTTATAAATTGTCACTTTTACCTGAAGTGGAAAAGTTATTAAATAAAACATTCCCGTATTCTGCCTCAAAAATATTAGAAAATGCATTTGTAAAACAAGATGTAATATTTGACTGGCTTCAATGATTCGGTCTAAAGTACTTTAGAATCAAACCAATCGAAAACAAATCGGACAGTTTTCTAAAATCAGTTTCCGTCGCAGTCCTGGCATTGATGGAGTGGAAATTACTGTTTAGTTTTCGGAACCTCTTAAGAACATGTTCACATTAGAAAATAAAGTGACTATTTTTTCAATGATCAATATCTTTTCAAATTAGCCTGAAGCGTTTTATATTAACGTCGTTTTCCATCTGACAGATGCGACAGCCATTTTTTACTGCGAATGAAAACATTTTTGTGGAGCACTTCAAAGGCGTTTGTTTTTGTTAAATAAAGTTAACCCTTTTACCATCGATCAATCCTTTTAATGTATCTTACGTTATCACGCCTTAGACCAAATTTTCACTCGCCCGGCATCAATATAAGTGAAAATAGGAAAGCTATGTATTTCCAAATTAATTTCTTGTCTACACTTGTCTATCTTTCATCACAGGCTTATGTCCCGCTACCAATAATCATTTTTTTCTAACTGATGACGACCCTTTAGAATCTTCTGACAAATGAATAGGGTTACCTAAATGAAATTTAGAATCCGCTGTTTTTACTGTACCATCTAAACTACCATCTATATTAACGCTCTTGTATACCGGTCAAGTATTAAAATTGGTGAGGTATTTTTTGCCGAGAAAAAATTTCTAGTATTAAGAAAAAAAAAACATTTCAATCCATTTGTTGGATGATTAGCTATAAGAATTGCTCAAACAAAATTTCCTTCCAATATTATATTTGTTTTTGAAATCCTCAGCATTTCAACTGCTTTTTGTGGATCGAATTGAATGTCTGCTGATGTATAGATATTACTGTTCATTCTATAGGCCACTTTATGTGGAAGAAGTTGCGGTACTTAAAGCCAAGATAGATTGATTTTCTTGGACGATTCTCCATAATGGTAAAACATTGCCTAGAGGTACCAACATCCTTTAAAAATTGGGCGTGTAGTTAATACGCGAAAACCCTGTAAAGAGTCACTTACAAACTTCCGATGAGTTTGGTAATACACAGAGTCCTATTAAGTGAAACACTTATCCCTCAGGTGGAAATAATTATATTATCTCAACTTCAACCAGTTTTCCAGAAAGAGATGAAAAAATTTTGTATTTGTAATTTGTATTTTGTATAATTTTGATTTTGTAAAATGTTAAATTGAATACACCGAATCATCTTTAATTTGACAGTTAATGTCACCTTTTTTGTATTAATTATTTATTTTCTAAAAGAAGCCACGATTAAACTTGTGTATTTGTGGCATTAAGTTACTGTTAACAACAGCTTGTATAAGATAATGTGACAAGTGGCCTATTCCCAGTTTGGCACGGTAGCTCAGTTGGTACGGCAGCAGATCAAATTCGTTTTTGTAGAGTGGATTTAATATATTTAGCTAAATTGTTCAGTTTTGAATGTTTGTCCTAATTAACATTATTCCGTAAAATGTATTGGACTATTTAAGAACTGTGTGAAACTGGATTTAAGTTGTTGAATTTAAATCCGTCTTTTGAGCATCGTTAAAGTGGCATGAGCTGCCAAAATGTTGATATTTTGACGTTAAAACAGAATGTTGAAATTATTGGCTATTTTTCTCAAGATGTATAATTCAGAAGCTTTTTATTGCTTCGAGTCTCGAAAATGTACGATAAAATATTGCTTTGAACTAACTTTGGCTTAGAATGAATGAATGGTCGTCCCGGTTATTTAAATTTTGTTCACATTTCGAACATGTTTTCGGTTCGTACAGGCCCCATACTATATGGAGTTTCCTCATTCCAACGTCAATCTTTTAGTTTTTCGATGGCCTTCAAAGCCTCTTACTGTCGTGACGATCCGAAATTATGTAAAAAGTGTGAATTTTGGCAGCTCATGCCACTTTAACGTGGAATCCACCTTTCCCTAAAATAATAAATTTTGATATCCAGCCAATGTGTTCTGTTATCTGCTAATGTGATTAAACCGTCTTTTTGGGGAAATAAATTCAAATTACCAGTATACACTCACAAAAAAAATAAACGGGCTTAATGATAGTAAATATCTATCTGTTTCCCAACTAAGTGCCGTAAGGGTTGCTTGGTCATCCGCCGTCTGTACTCTCGGGACTAGCAGAGGGGAGACCCAGTTAGCAAAAATCGATATTCCACGGATTTACCAGTTTGGTCAACTCGGCCACTGCAGATCACCACAAGCATTTCGTTTGGAATGTTTGAACAATCCATAAAGCGGACATAAAGTGACAGGAAGCTACTTGTCTTATACACACAACACCAAGTGGTCTTCAAGCTGGTCGATATATTAAAACAAATGTTTTGAAATTCATTGTAATTTTTGCCGTTTTCATGATTATGTATACTTACACCTTCAATGGGGTTTTTACTTGATTTCCTGAAGTGGAAAGGTTACCAAGTTCTCACGGAAGAGAGGGGGTTTCCTCCGGACAAAGATAAAATTGTGCTTCATTATTAATGTGAACACTTTAGATGAAAAACGTTGTATTTCATTTTAGAGACAATATCCTCCTGGTTTGAATGAAACCATTCACAGGTATGCAAATAAATACGTTTTATGCTGGTAATAAAAATTGTTTAATTTCTTCTGGACCTTTTTACAGTTTACCCTTTACGTAATATATATATCAATATCCGCATAACTAAATTACGAAATGGTAGAATTCTGCAAAAGTAGCCAAAATCCCTATACTTCTGCATGGTATCCATAAAGTCTACCGTCCATACGAACCAAAATAGTGTCCGAAAAGTAAACAAAATTTAAATAACCGGGACGACCATTCATTCATTCTAAGCCAAAGTTAGTTCAAAACAAAACTTTATCGCTTATTCTTGAGATTAGAAGCACTAAAAAGCTTCGGAATTATACGTGTAGAGAAAAATAGCCAATATTTTCAACATTTTGTTTTGACGTTTTGGCAGCTCGTGCCACTTTTATATCAATTTTTAAATGAAGTTTAATGTGTTTTAGTTAAAGTGTTCATTTTAACGACGATGGTATAAGCTTACTTTTCAAAACCTACATTCTTAACTAATTAACTAATTACTGTGAATGCCATTCGATAGAAGCCATTGTGTTATTAGGATAGTGTACAGAAACCTAATTGATATTCCTTGTGGAAAGTCCCTAATATAGTCAACTACTTACTGACTTAACACGAAGCTCTGTAACCAAATTAAATGACAACTCGTCTAGTGTTTATCAAATTGCCAGTCTGTACGTGAAAGAAAGAATGTTTATTCATTAGAATTACTGGTATTAACTAACTTATAAATTGGCACGATGTCTAATTTAGCCAAGAAAGTATTTCCGTCTCATCTCATTAGTGTAACATAGAGGACGTCGCCTAGTCTCAGGTCTAGTATCAGCTCTGGACTTTCAGTATTCCGATAGACGTACACATTAGACATTTCTAGACATTTGTTGAGCTCAACTTAAAGTGGCAATGAGCTGCCAAAATGTTGATATTTTGACGTTAGAAAAGAATGTTGAAATTATTGGCTGTTTTTCTATAGACGTATAATTCAGAAGCTTTGTAGTGCTTCTAGTCTTGAGAATGAACGATACAGTATTGATTTGAACTACCTTGGGCTCAGAATGAAAGAATGGTTCTTTAAATTTTGTTTACTTTAGGGACACTATTTCGGTTCGTATAGGCCGTTGACTTTATGGATTTCTCTCATTCCAACACCAACCATTTAGTTTTTTGATGGTCTTCAAAGGCTCTTACTGTCTTGACCATCAGAAATTATGAAAAAAGTGGGAATTTTGGCAGCTCATGCCACTTTAATATATATAATAAAAATGCAGTTTGAAGCAAGTTTCCGTAAACCTCTGAAGTTCATTTAAAATTGCCGAAAATAGTTGATGCCATGCAGGTATTTCTAAAGGGGTTTATAACTAACATTGATTGATTCAGATTCGGATAGTTTGTTAAAGGCCCGTTCTAACTGTACGATTTGTCGTACCGACTTGTAGGATGCGATTGAAATGCCTGTTTTTAATTATTGGTGAATAAGATTTATCAACCAATCAAATGCATCCATTTGAATCGCATGCTACAAGTCGGTAGTGCAAATCGCACAGTGAGAACGGGCCTTAACGTGTTTGTGGGCCCGTATGTATTTTTAAAGTGTTATGTGTCATGTTGTCAACAGCCTGTATTTTTGTAACCGGTTTGAAATGCATTTGTTTAAGACGACATTAAATGGAACTATCTAATCTGTTGATAAGTTTAGGCAAATCCAGTAAAACAAACTATTCAATTCAAACCATTCATGCGCACCATTGGGGTATGGGCACCACCGTCTGTCACAATTGAAATCGTTTGTCATTTTAGAGGCAAATAATTTCGAACTCTTTTTGTAATATCCCACCATCCCACATAGGTCGTTTGAGTGAAAACCAAGTCAGTATATTTTCCAATTTATTTTGGACTGAGTGGAATTTGAACCCGAGACCCATCGGTGGAATGTTGTTCGGATTGAGCGTCCAACGCTCTACCTACTGCCCCACGGAGGCCTTTAAAGGTTAAATGCCATTTGTGAAGAGTTCTGTAGGTTAAAGCAAAGTTAATTCCCACGAAAAGTTAAGAATACTATCTTAGATGGAAACAAAATGAGTTATTCTTGACAGAATCATGACCGTACAGACTTTTAGGATGCGATTAAAATGGATGCTTTTAATTGGTCAATAAGATTTGTCAACCAACCAAATGCATCCATTTAAATTGCATGCTACAAGTCTGTACGACAAATCGCACAGTGAGAACGGGCCTTAATCAGCATCTATCCTCCAATAGTGACGTGAATAGTGAGGACGTGTTATGCTTACTATGACAATTCTCTTGTCTAGGGGTTTCGTTTATGTTAAGAATTATGTTATGTATTATGTTCGATAAGGTTGAGAAACGTATACTGACAAACCAGGTCATTTGCGCTGGATCTTTTATGTGATTATTCGTTAGGCAAACACTGCCATTGGCTAGCATTACTCTCCTTTGTATACACTTAAAATGCGATCGCAATTATTTCCTAAAATCCATGTCGGGTATCACTTACAAACTTCTGATGCAATTTGTATTTTAAGAGTATTTTACCTTAATAGTCACTGGTGTGTGAAATTGACCGATAATTCGAGCTTCAACACCCTTGGTAAAATGTTCGTCCCATTTTGTTTTATGACGAACTCCAAGCTCTCGTCGAAAAACACTTGGGGCTCTCGTCGTCTGACATTCTGCGCGTAACATAGAGTCCTGCCCGTAGCTCTCAAATAAACTCGTCAAACTCGCGCCATTGTATCTAAGTAATTTCATCCATACGAATGGACGCGCCAATAAGCTAAAGCAACCAATCTGATCTAATTCGCCCGAACGGGCTTCTTCAATAGCACATCAATATAGGGCACAATTAAAAAAAAAGAGTTACTATCGGAATTTAAAAAAAAATATAACTCGAAAGTTTAGTTGTGAACACAGATGATGGCTTAGCTCCACGAAGGGATTATCAAAGAATTTTGTACTCGCCAATAAGCTAAAACAACCAACCAACCAGCCATCAAAGAGTTTTCCTGATATAGTTATAGGCGGGTGATGTTCATAACTTTTGAATTATAAACGTGTTATGTTGTGTGTCGACGTTTCAATGTAATTCTTTTAATATTATCAAAGTCGTTACTATCCACAGGTAATTCTTCATCTTCATCTTGCTGTAACCGTTCAACAATTACCTGTGAAAGAAATGTTGAGTTATTTGTATCTTTTATTAGATCCACACAGTCACGACAAATACATATTTCATACAGCTTAAATCTTTCAGCCAGACGAGACCCAGTTTTCCTAGAGACGAGAATGATCTAATTCTGTTCTACTTCTGGCTGGCTCAATCGATGACATGATGGAGTATGTCATAAAAAAACACCTTAATACATAATGAAGGTATTATATTTACGAGTTCGTATTACACGTGTATCTATTTAGGGAAGGGGGAGGAGGTAGCCCGGATTATCGGTCTTACGGCGACTGGTATTATATTATGACGAACACGGAGAGAAAAAAAAATTCGGCAGAGCCCAGATTTCTCGGCTAGGGGAGGGGGTAGCTCATCTCGTTGCGTGTCTAACTTCTTTGAAAGCTGTTGTCTGTAAAAGTTAAACTCATTAGTCTCTTTTCCGCATAAAGACAACGATGGCTATTTAAAATCCAAATTGGACACAAAGTACGAACTTAATGGCTCAGTCTGAAAATGTCCGTGTTTTATTACCATTGTTTAAAGGGTAGTGTGTTGATTAGACTATTTAATTAAAATTAGCGAATAGCACTGGCACAGGGAGTACAGGAGCAAATTAGTGTACGGCATCTGGGTGTACGGGAGATAAGTTACCGAACCTCTATACTGACAGGAATCCCCAACTCATTGGAAATGGCAGCAGAACTAATTCTACCGATTTGGATCATGAACCAGAACTAACCCAGTCCTACAGCAATGCACTAATCACCATTGCGATGTTTCAGAATTTGCAAACCTGGTTTTGATTCACTGTCTAGGCATCCCATGAAATCATTAAAATGAAGACTAAAACGAAAATACATCATATCTGACTTTAAAGACAGAGACCAAGAATATTTTAAAATGAAAAGTGTTCAAATGTAGCTGGTTTCCCGTCAGTGTCAACAAGTATTATTCTGACTACTTGAACCAATGTTATTTTATCCCCTTTTTGGCTGGG
This sequence comes from Lepidochitona cinerea, assembly GCA_963971465.1. Lineage (NCBI taxonomy): Eukaryota > Metazoa > Mollusca > Polyplacophora > Chitonida > Tonicellidae > Lepidochitona > Lepidochitona cinerea. The sequence continues at coordinate 3,995,842 of OZ020559.1, forward strand.
TGTTTTTTATTTTACATTTTTACTACTAAATATTCGAGTCAATGTCATGGCGATTGTAGTAAACTAGCACAGCACAAAAAACCCCGCTATTTCTTTGGCAATCCTCTCTGCATAGTTTATGCATGACACAACTTGAATCTTTGTGATTGATTGATTGATTGTTTGCTGTTTTACGCCGCGCTCAAGATTATTTCACTTATATGGCGGCGTTGCCAGTTATATTGTGGGAGGAAACCGGGCTCTATGCCCGGAGGAAACCCACGACCTTCCGTTGGTAACTGGCAACCATCCCACACAGCTTGTATCTTTGTGAGAGTTAAGACAATTCAATCTTGTAAAGGGGGATATATCTTTAGCGACAAACTGGTTTGTTCCAAATATGATACAACCACTAAAGTCAAAGGATGAGCTCGTAACCATCTTTAAAATCATCATTTGTTTAGCCTTTTTCAAAAAGTTAATGAAAAAGATCTAAAAACTTGTCATAGATTCATCTGGTTTGATCCCTGTGTATAATAGCAGTTTTATGTTGCGACATACGTAACCAATAACATTTACGAGTAACAAGTTTCTTTGCGATACGCGTAACAAATTGGCCAAACTGGATTTCCCGTCAGCATGTAGCCTCTTCTTAGACATACAACAGCTAAGTTGACAATCAGACAAATGGAACCATTTTTTTTTTTATATACAAATCTTTATTCTGCACATTAAGCTAATAGCTTATTGAAACCATTCTGAATGAATCAATATTATTGACAGTCTTACTGATGGTACGTTTGGTTACTATGTGTCAGTCTGGACATTTTGTCAGAATAGTTTTGATCAACCAATGCTATTATATCTTAGCGCAAGTGCAACGCGAGACTTCATGAAGGGTGTCTTAGAGTAAGAGAATACTTTTCATGTTGCCAGTTTTGCAGCCTGAAGCGTAACGCGTAGTTTTGGGTTCAAGATCCTTGAAAGAGTAGGCCTACTGCTAAAATAACGATTCGATGATTTAAATTTTCATGGTATACAAACTCTCTTACACACGACCTATATGCCAGATTATCCCAGAAAAAGACGTTCTTCAATTTAACTCTCCAGACCAGAAGGCGTGTTCAGTCGACATTGTCAGGACTAGATTGACTTAAACCAAAGAGAGAAGATTGACAAGAGTGGTCACTTCGTCCGCGCCATGTTGAATTTGAACTGACACGATTAGATTATTAGGAACCTCCTTTCTATAGGGGGCGCCCCAGAGTCGAATCGTGTACAGTCGGAACACCCTTCCGCTAGTGGGCCAGAAGAACATGCCGGCAATGCTCATTGGACGAAGTGACCACTCTTGTCAATCTACTCTCTTTGCTTAAACTACGTCAGCTATACTTTCGAGATTGAGAAAGTATGTTGACGAAAATACTGAATGCCATTTTACCTGTATTTTTATTAATATACTGTTTAATCTGTTAATTGATATTACACCATACAGACCTTCCCTATGAGTGGAGTTTGCTGGATACCGATTGCATTTGATAACATTTGATGTATAAATTATTTTAGACAAGAAGATTTTCCCTGTGCCCGTGTGTTTTAGTGATCATAAAAATATAAATCAAACAGATTTAGTCAAATATTTTGAATCAGGTAGGTGGGTTAAAGGGACGCCGTTGTCCTTGGCTTGTACTTTAACCTTCTTTCGATCCGCCGGATAGATCATCCATTTTCTCAAACGACAGCGAGATTAGGTTTCATCCCTTAGAGCTCTCTTTCATTAAAGGAAGGAAATTCACACCGGAAATGTGAATCCGTCTGCTTCTTCCAAAGTAAGCGCTTGGGAAGCCATTACAATATCGTCAGTTAACGTCCAGTCTGTTTTCATTTGAAGCGAGTCAGTGTAAATACCGATAGAGAACCAGCTTGTTTATTTCCCAGGAACTACTGAACAGTTTCCGAAGCAGAGTAGTAACCGAAGGTTTTGTTTTGAGCTGGCATATGTCGCTTCTGCTGATGTTTCGATGCGTCAGTCAAATGGTAATTTAATATAACCGATATTTTATTTCATTTAATTGCTTGTAATGAATCCGATATATAAATATCGATTAAGTGATAGGAATTTTTCAACAATACGTATCCATTAAAGGATGATCAATCAAGTTATATTAGCTACTTCGACATTAGGTAAACTTATATTGTCTACTTCGGCATTAGGTTAAGTTATATTGGCTACTTCGGCATTAGGTAAACTTATATTGTCTACTTCGACATTAGGTTAAGTTATATTGTCTACTTCGACATTAGGTAAACTTATATTGTCTACTTCGACATTAGGTAAACTTATATTGTCTACTTCGGCATTAGGTTAAGTTATATTGGCTACTTCGGCATTAGGTTAAGTTATATTAGCTACTTTATTTAATTCCGAAACATTTTTATAGTATTATTGTCGATATATTGTAAAACACACGAGTCGAATAAATCCCCATAGTTTTATTTTTAATTAGAAAAGATAGTCAATAGGGTTCGATAGATGGAATCATTTTTTATTCAAAGCAATTAGTGCATATTCCAAGAATTCTACTCTATCACGATTTGGAACAAATGGCTTTCTCATAATTTATTTATCTGTGGGGGTAAAAAGGCGGAATAGATGACAGAACAAACCGGCAAGTCGATATTTGTGGGAATCTAACTAATGGCCACCTCAGCCAATAAATGTCAGCGTCTTTGATTGATTCGGCTGTATGTAACATCAATAATCATTGGTTACACCTAGGTCGACTATGTTGCCACCAATTGAGGTACAATAATAATACTTACAGTACGTTATATTAAATATACATTTATCCGATGTCTCCAATGACTCGCTCGTCTTATGTAAACTTAAAAAGCAATAAAACCTAAAACCTTTGGAAATATCTATTATCGAAATATAAAATTCTGTATGCCTCATACAAATTTGAAATGTTTGGAAATTCTATTATCGAAATTTAAAATTCTGTATGCCTCATACAAATTTGTTTAAGCTAGTGCTTTGCTTAAAGTGGCATGAGCTGCCGAAATTCACACTTTTTTCATAATTTTTGATTGTCCCGACAGTAAGAGGCTTTACAGGCCATAAAAAAACTCAATGGTTGGCGTTGGAATGAGGAAAATCCATACAGTATGTGGCCTGTACGAACCGAAAACGTGTTCGAAAAGTGAACAAAATTTAAATAACCGGGACGACCATTCATTCATTCTAAGGAAAAGTTAGCTCAAAACAATACTTTAACGTCAAACTCGCGCCATTGTATCTAAGTAATTTCATCCATACGAATGGACGCGCCAATAAGCTAAAGCAACCAATCTGATCTAATTCGCCCGAACGGGCTTCTTCAATAGCACATCAATATAGGGCACAATTAAAAAAAAAGAGTTACTATCGGAATTTAAAAAAAATATAACTCGAAAGTTTAGTTGTGAACACAGATGATGGCTTAGCTCCACGAAGGGATTATCAAAGAATTTTGTACTCGCCAATAAGCTAAAACAACCAACCAACCAGCCATCAAAGAGTTTTCCTGATATAGTTATAGGCGGGTGATGTTCATAACTTTTGAATTATAAACGTGTTATGTTGTGTGTCGACGTTTCAATGTAATTCTTTTAATATTATCAAAGTCGTTACTATCCACAGGTAATTCTTCATCTTCATCTTGCTGTAACCGTTCAACAATTACCTGTGAAAGAAATGTTGAGTTATTTGTATCTTTTATTAGATCCACACAGTCACGACAAATACATATTTCATACAGCGTTAAATCTTTCAGCCAGACGAGACCCAGTTTTCCTAGAGACGAGAATGATCTAATTCTGTTCTACTTCTGGCTGGCTCAATCGATGACATGATGGAGTATGTCATAAAAAAACACCTTAATACATAATGAAGGTATTATATTTACGAGTTCGTATTACACGTGTATCTATTTAGGGAAGGGGGAGGAGGTAGCCCGGATTATCGGTCTTACGGCGACTGGTATTATATTATGACGAACACGGAGAGAAAAAAAAATTCGGCAGAGCCCAGATTTCTCGGCTAGGGGAGGGGATAGCTCATCTCGTTGCGTGTCTAACTTCTTGGAAAGCTGTTGTCTGTAAAAGTTAAACTCATTAGTGTCTTTTCCGCATAAAGACAACGATGGCTATTTAAAATCCAAATTGGACACAAAGTACGAACTTAATGGCTCAGTCTGAAAATGTCCGTGTTTTATTACCATTGTTTAAAGGGTAGTGTGTTGATTAGACTATTTAATTAAAATTAGCGAATAGCACTGGCACAGGGAGTACAGGAGCAAATTAGTGTACGGCATCTGGGTGTACGGGAGATAAGTTACCGAACCTCTATACTGACAGGAATCCCCAACTCGTTGGAAATGGCAGAAATAATTCTACCGATTTTGATCATGTCTCGACCAAAATTGGCCCAGTCCCACGGCAATGCACTAATCACCATTGCGATGTTCCAGAATTTGTAAACCAGGCATTGATTCACTGCCTAGGCATCCCGTGAAATACATTATATAAAACTTTAAAGACAGAGGCAAAGACTAGTTTAAAAATTAAAAGTGTTCACTTTAAACTGGTTTCCCGTCAGTGTCAACAAGTGTTATTCTGACTACTTGAACCAATGTTATTTTTCCCCATTTTTGGCTGGATGTTTTTTATTTTACATCTTTACTACTAAAAATGTATATGTTGACAAAAGTCAATGTCACGGCAATTGTATTAAACTAGCAAAGCAATAAAACCGCTATTTCTTTGGCAACCCTTACTGCACAGCTAATGCATGACACAGCTTGTATCTTTGTGATTGCTTGATTGATTGTTTGCTGTTTTACACAGCGCTCAAGATTATTTCACTTATATGGCGGCGTTGCCAGTTATATTGTGGGAGGAAACCGGGCTCTATGCCCAGAGGAAACCCACGACCTTCCGTTGGTAACTGGCAATCATCCCACACAGCTTGTATCTTTGTGAGAGTTAAGACAAATCCAATCGTTTAAAGAGGGTTATTAATATCTCTAGCAACAAACTGGTCTGTTCCAAATTTGATGCAACCGCTAAATTCAAAGGATGAGTTCGTAACTATCTTTACATTTTTTTAGCCTTTTTCAAAAGGTTAATGAAACGGTTCTGAAAACTTTTCATCAATTCATCGGATTTGATCTCTCCGTATAACTACTGATATTATCGATACATAATGTTTTCAGACCGAAAGGTAGTTTATATGATCCATATTACCTCTACAGTAGAATTTCTCGTGAACGTGAGTTTATTCCTTAAAGGATGAAGGGCAAGTTTAAGTCAATGCCTCCTATTTGTTAATACATTTGTTTAAAAACTTGCACTTTATAGACCTACGAACTCAGCCAAAAGTAAAATAGTTGACATTACTATTGCTGTGATGTTATACACAATCGACGTTGAGACAGGCCGTGTTCATGGTTGGTTGAAATGACGCCGAAAGCGTTCATTAAATCTAAAAAATTGCTTCTAATCATGAGCCCTGTGTTGAATAGTTGTTCAGGTACTCGCCGAAGGTCGGGGGTCCCCTTCGTACAAAGAGCCCGGTGTCCTCTCCCAGCGCCGCCATTAGGCGAAATAATATTGAGTGTGGTGTAAAACATTAACCAATCAACGTTTCAATGGCTACTGTATGATTTCATGTCCCCCCCCCCCTTGGTCCTGAATAAAGTTAAGGACATTGCGTATTGTCAAAATGTGTTCTAGTGGACTGCAAGAACACGATCATTTGACCACTAATAAAGATGATAAATACAAATATCCGCTTTTGTAGTTTAGAGTTGTATGTTGGGACATACGCAACCAATAACATTTACGATTAACAAGTTTCTTTGCGATACGCGTAACAAATTGACCAAACTGGATTTCCCGGCAGAATTTCGTTTTTTTAAACATACAACGGCTAAGTTGACAATCAGACAAATGGAACCATTCTAAATGAATCAATATTATTGACAGTCTTACTGATGGTACGTTTGGATACTATGTGTCAGTCTGGACATTTGTTCAGGAGAGTTTTGATCAACCAATGATATTATATCTTGGCGCAAGTGCAACACGAGACTTTCTGAACGGTGCCTTAGAATTCGAGAATACTTTTCATGTTTATTATAAAAAAATTAAGACATCACCACGTAGTTAGTTGCTTTTATCACCACGAGCTTTCGACACCTGTACCGGTGTCTTCGTCAAGTGTAACAATAGGTGTCGAAAGCTCGTGTTGTTAAAAACAAATAACTACGTGGTGATGTCTTGATTTTTTATCATTAGTATGGAACCCACGTTTAAAGAGGGTTTTAAACATTTCTTACTTTTCATGTTGTCAGTTTTGCAGCCTGCAGCGTAACGTGTAGTTTTGAGTTCAAGATCCTTGAAAGAGTAGGCCTACTGCTAAAATAACGATTCGATGATTTAAATTTTCATGGTATACAAACTCTCTTACACACGACCTATATGCCAGATTATCCCAGAAAAAGACGTTCTTCAATTTAACTCTCCAGACCCGAAGGCGTGTTCAGTCGACATTGTCAGGACTAGATTGACTTAAACCAAAGAGAGAAGATTGACAAGAGTGGTCACTTCGTCCGTGCCATGCTGAATTTGAACTGACACGATTCGATTATTAGGAACCTCCTTTCTATAGGGGGCGCCCCAGAGTCGAATCGTGTACAGTCGGAACACCCTTCCGCTAGGGGACCAGAAGAACATGCCGGCAATGCTCATTGGACGAAGTGACCACTCTTGTCAATCTACTCTCTTTGCTTAAACTACGTTAACTATACTTTCGAGATAGAGAAAATATGTTGACGAAAATACTGACTGCCATTTTACCTGTATTTTTATTATTATACCTTTTTTTCTGTTAATTGATATTACACTATACATACACTTTCTATAAGCATAGTTGCTGGATACCGATTGCATTTGATAACATGTATAAATTGTTTCAGACAAGAAGATTTTCCCTGTGCCCGTGTGTTTTAGTGATCATAACATAACATAACATAAATCAAACAGATTTAGTCAAATATTTTGAATCAGGTAGGTGGGTTAAAGGGACGCTTTTGTCCTTGCCTTGTACTTTAACCTTCTTTCGATCCGCCGGATAGATCATCCATTTTCTCAAACGACAGCGAGATTAGGTTTCATCCCTTAGAGCTCTCTTTCATTAAAGGAAGGAAATTCACACCGGAAATGTGAATCCGTCTGCTTCTTCCAAAGTAAGCGCTGGGGAAGCCATTACAATATCGTCAGTTAACGTCCAGTCTGTTTTCATTTGAAGCGAGTCAGTGTAAATACCGATAGAGAACCAGCTTGTTTATTTCCCAGGCACTACTGAACAGTTTCCGAAGCAGAGTAGTAACCGAAGGTTTTGTTTTCATCTGGCATATGTCGCTTCCACTGATGGTTCGATGCGTCAGTCAAATGGTAATTTAATATAACCGATATTTGATTTCATTTAATTGCTTGTAATGAATCAGATATATAAATATCGATTAACTAATAGTAATTTTTCGACTATACGTATCCATTAAATGACGATCAATCAAGTTATATTAGCTACTTCGACATTAGGTAAAGTTATGTTGGCTACTCCGGCATTAGGTAAAGTTATATTGGCTACTTTATTTAATGCCGAAATATTTTATAGTATTATTGTCGATATATTGTAAAACACACAAGTCAAATAAATCCCCATAGTTTTATTTTTAATTAGAAACAATAGTCAATACGGTTCGATAGGTGGAATCATTTTTTATTGAAAGCAATTAGTGCATATTCCAAGAATTCTACTCTATCACGATTTGGAACAAATGGCTTTCTCATAATTTATTTATCTGTGCGGGTAAAAAGGCGGAATAGATGACAGAACAAACCGGCAAGTCGATATTTGTGGGAATCTAACTAATGGCCACCTCAGCCAATAAATGTCAGCGTCTTAGATTGATTCGGCTGTATGTAACACCAATAATCATTGGTTACACATAGGTCGACTATGTTGCCACCAATTGAGGTACAATAATACATAGGCCTACAGTACGGTATATTAAATATACATTTATCCCAATTTATCCCAATATCTCAAATGACTCGCTCATCTTATGTAAACTTAAAAAGCAATAAAATCTGAAACGTTTGGCAAAATTTATTATCGAAATTTAAAATTCTGTATGCCTCATACAAATTTGTTTATGGTAATAATCACGTTTTTATAACCAACAGAGAATAAAAATCAGAAAAAATCAGCAAGAATATCTGATAAAAAATCCAAACTGTTCTATTTTTACTTTTGGAAACTATAAAAAATAACGGTTGAATGCATTTCCTTTTTGGTAAACAAAATTTAGATTTTATAATAAACGACCTTTTGGCAAAACTTGTAAAATACGTCTTGTTTAAATGTTTGTTTAAATGAAATTCCTGTGGAAGTTGCCAAACGCCGGCTTCCAACAGAAGTGGAATTCCAGCCTGATGTTTATTTTCAGTCTGTTAAATGATCTCGAGTCAAGAGGTAATTGTTACTTGATCCTTGGTCAAGGAGTCTAAAAGGCAAATTCCTGACGGAGAGTATCGAATACTAAAGGATCTCTCCAAGCCTCGTAGATCGAGTTTCTACCCGTCAGAGCTCTTCTCCATTAGAGGCAGGAAAAGTACACTGGAATTATCTAAGGCGTCTGCTGTGCTCCAAAAGGATTGTCTGAAGACTGTCGCTGTTTTCGATCCGCCAAATTCTGTTATAAGCTTAAAGTGGCATGAGCTGCCAAAATTCACACTTTTTTCATAATTTCTGATCGGCACGACAGTAAGAGGCTCTGAAGGCCTTCGAAAAACTAAATGATTTGCGTTGGAATGAGGAAAATCCATACAGTATGTGGCATATACGAACCGAGAAAACGTGTTCGAAAAGTAAACAAAATTTAAATACCCGGGACGAACATTCATTCATTCTAAGCCAAAGTTAGTTCAAAACAATAGTTTTCAAGACAAGAAGCACTAAAAAGCTTCTGAATTATACGTCTTGTGAAAAATAGCCAATAATTTCAACATTCTGTTTTAACGTCAAAATATCAACATTTTGGCAGCTCATGCCACTTTAAATGACACTCCAGTGGAAGTTGCCAAACGCCGGCTTCCAACAGAAGTGGAATTCCAGCCTGATGTTTATTTTCAGTCTGTTAAATGATCTCGAGTCAAGAGGTAATTGTTACTTGATCCTTGGTCAAGGAGTCTAAAAGGCAAATTCCTGACGGAGAGTATCGAATACTAAAGGATCTCTCCAAGCCTCGTAGATCAAGTTTCTACCCGTCAGAGCTCTTCTCCATTAGAGGCAGGAAAAAGTACACTGGAATTATCTAAGGCGTCTGCTGTGCTCCAAAAGGATTGTCTGAAGACTGTCGCTGTTTTCGATCCGCCAAATTCTGTTTTAAGCTTAAAGTGGCATGAGCTGCCAAATTCACACATTTTGATAATTTCTGATCGTCACGACAGTAAGAGGCTTTAAAGGCCATCGAAAAACTAAATGATTGGCGTTGGAATGAGGAAAATCTACACAGTAAGTGGCCTATACGAACCGAAATAGTGTTCGAAAAGTAAACAAAATTTAAATAACCGGGACGACCATTCAGTCATTCTAAGCCATAGTTAGTTCAAAACACTACTTTATCGAACATTCTCGAGACTAGAAGTACTAAAAAGCTTCTGAATTATACGTTTTGAGAAAAATAGAATTTCAACGTCAAACGTCAAAATATCAACATTTTGGCAGCTCATGCCACTTTAAGATGGTGACTGTGAAATTCAAGAAGTTACTGCAGTTAAGGATTGTTTATCATTATACCATTTGACTAACTTACACTTTAAATACATTGAGTTGATTTTACAAATATGTTGCGATGAAACAATACTACTTGTATGATGTTGTTTGTATTAGGTCCATATTTCCCAGTATGAATACACTTTCTCTTGCCCGATGAAAAGAAATTAGACAAAGCCCACATTAGTTCTTATCACTGGTTTTAGTTGTTTCGTTCAGGTGTTAAAATATGAGAAATATTCCATCCGTAGTAAGAAATATGCTATATAACCGCTCGTCAAATGAATACATCACGGGCGGAGCAGTAGTTAGCCAACGTCTTATTGACACGAGCTGCCAAATTTAGGAAAACATTGAAACAAAATAAGCTAAGTTTTCGTTATCCTTTCAATTGGTGGAAAATAAAAGCCTTCAGCTGACCATTCTTTCAAGTGGTACAAAATAAGAGCTTTCGGCTGATCGTTCTTTTAAGTGGTACAAAATAAGAACTTTCAGCTGACCATTCTTTCAAGTGGTACACAATAAGAGCTTTCTGCTGACCATTCTTTCAAGGGGTAGAAAATAAGAGCTTTCCGCTGACCATTCTTTCAAGAGGTACAAAATAACAGCTTTTCGCTGATCATTCTTTCAAGAGGTACAAAATAAGAGCTTTCGGCTGATCATTTTTTCAAGTGGTATAAAATAAGAGCTTTCCGCTGATCATTTTTTGAAGTGGTACAAAATAAGAGCTTTCGGCTGACCATCCTTTCAAGAGGTATAAAATAAGAGCTTTTCGCTGATAATTTTTTCAAGTGGTACGAAATAAGAGCTTTCCGCTGATCATTTTTTGAAGTGGTACAAAATAAGAGCTTTCGGCTGACCATCCTTTCAAGAGGTATAAAATAAGAGCTTTCCGCTGATCATTCTTTCAAGTGGTACAAAATACGAGCTCTCCGTTCATCATTCTTTCAAGTGGTACAAAATAAGAGCTTTCAGCTGATCATTTTTTCAAGTGGTACAAAATAATAGCTTTCCGCTGATAATTCTTTCAAGTGATACAAAATAAGAGCTTTCCGCTGAGCAGTCTTTCAAGTGGTACAAAATAAGAGTTTTCGGCTGCCAATTATTTCAAGTGGTACAAAATAAGAGTTTCCCTCTCATCATTCTTCAAGTGGTACACAATAAGAGCTTTCAGCTGACCATTCTTTCAAGTGGTACAAAATAAGACCTTTTAGCTGATCATTTTTTCAAGTGGTACAAAATAAGAGCTTTCCGTTTATTATGGTAGTAGTTGTAAGCAACATAAACCCGTCAAATATACTCACACATCTTGGCTATTTAAATTTTGTCTGTTATTTACACAGATCTGCATCCGTACATAGCTTTACCAATATTTATATTTCATCGTCTATCCTTTAGTTTATAATTACACTGTCTTCTCTGTCATTATATGCTACTTAACAGACAGATACACGGCTGTCTTTGAATACCATCTAACGAACGATCGGCTTCTATCCACACCGATATGAAATATAAAGATGGTCTTTATGAGAACGAATATCATAGTCTTTTCGTAATAACGACCGGTTTGTCTCGGAAATTACCGATCTTTGTTCCGTTTTCCGGTTCGTTAATTCCTGGCTTTAGTTTTGGATTGCATCAATAATCAACCTAAATGGGAAATACAGCTCATAAAACCCGGCTGATGAGAAATCGGATCCTCTGGAGTGTTTATTGATATCCATATGGTTATATTCGCATCCGAATGTACGAGATTAGTTGTAAATTTTTAATGTTTCTTGAATGAAGTCATGTTTTCAAACATTAAGCGCCATGAGCTGACTGATTCCGACTTTTCATAAATCCCGATTGGAAGAGAAAACCAGTATTTGAAATACGTCATCGATTAAACTCAGTGTTTGATTCCCTTCATTTCAGTTCTTTTTTCTGTAGTTTACAGCAACAATTTATTCGGCAGGCCTGACTTTGATAACGATGTAAGAACTACATCGAAACGTCGTCACCCAATAAACCAAGAAGTTGTTATCCATAAGTAATTCTTGACCTTATTGTAACCTTCCAACTTCTAAATGCCATTGAAAGATTTGATAGGCCTGTTGTGTTCATCAAACCAGACCTTTGGTCTATATTTCTTTAGATAAATTCGTTGGGTCGCTCACACGGTTCCGTTTCAATCCATTTGGGTGCTTTACGCGTGTTTGGAGTCAAATTGTAAATTTTGTAATAAACCACAAAATGCCTAAACTTTTAAATCTTGGCAAAGATAACAAGTTTTTAACTTTTTCTGTCATAGAAAAATACAGAAATCCGTCTGTGGTTTTAATGTGAACAGTTTTCTTGATTCTTGCGGCGTGTACATGTATGTGCTTTTAAATTTTCGCCATGAAAGTAAAATCCTTAATAAAACTTGACTAGGTATTTGACAGGTTTCCCAAGCATATTGTTAGATTCGAGGACATGGTACCTATTCCAATACATAGACGGCTACACAACGTCAAGGCAAAAGCTAGCACAAGTATTCCCTTGTTGGAAATTTAACTATGTCAAACAGTAAATGGTAAACATCGATTTATTTCTATCCTGTTTTTGATATTGATCGATAAGTTGATTGGTTTATAAACACTGCAGATTGGTCTCTTATTTATTCATTACAAAGATCAATATCCATGAATATCGATTTGTCAATACGCTACCAATTAACCAAGTGATCGAAGGCGTCTAAGATGTGCACTTTTAGAGGTCATCGATAAAAAGTGTAAACGTTGCTTTTTATCTGGCTCTCTTTTGTCTCTTCAAGTTGCAGCGCATCAGGTACAATATAGCAGATTATGACTTACTTATGTCATTCATTATATAGCAGTCCATTGCCTGTTTTTGTCTTTTAAGGAATTGTGGGATTTGGATGTGTTTACCTTAAACACATACACACATATGTAGTAAAGCTTTGAAATGATTGGTGAGAATTCGTTGATTAGAAGTAAATAAAAAAAAAAACATAGGTAAACACAAATAAGTTACTTTAGAGTATTAAGGTAACATGATAGAATACAAACTTCCATGATGTCAAAGTCGAAACTGTAATGGTTTCCTTCGTGGGGAAACACGCTGTATGTCAAGTGCTGGAATTTTGTCTACATACGTACGTCAATACACTTGGACAATTTAATTCCTTATTACACTCACAGTCACACAGGGTGACACCGGAGGATACATATATGCATAATTTACAAATGGCAGGACAATGATCAATATTAGTAAATTTTTGCAGCTTCATTCAAATACCTGTACAAGTTACACGTATATAACTTGCAGCTTGCAGGCCTTGGCTGTTTTAAGTGGTGCAACTAAAAATGTAGCCGCGAAACGAACACTTTCTATATTCCCTTGAGGCCCAATAAACAAGCCCAAGTTATAATGAAGGGAAGCAAAATGTTCACCCTTAATCAGATACAAATGAAGCATTGGGGAAATCTAGATGGATGTATGCATCAAGGGCGGCGCCAGTCTCCGTGCGGTCTACCAGGCTGAAACATATATAAACAGATAACTTTAATTAGGATTTCAGTACCTGATTAACTATTTTTGTACTCCCTGTCATCATTTGTATTCAGTCCTAAAAACGTTGATTTACCGTATAAAAAGTGCAAACTGTCCGACGCATGTCAAAGCTGACCGGAAACTAACGAAGACAATGAGGTTTGTTCCGAATCTACCCGAGGCATGCCACAGAAAGTAGCGAAGACAGCCGAGGTTTGTTCCCAATGGACGCTTTTGACCGAATTTGCAAGGAGATCTGGAGCTGGGGTCTTTCGCCAAAGATGCATCATGTTGAACTTTATTTTGAAGTGGTAGCTTGTAAAACAAAGCCATTGGGCAACTTTTACTTAAAGTTTACTGTAATGTGGCCTTAACTATTTATCAACTGGCCGATTCGAAATTACGTTTTCCCGAAAAGTCGTTATTCACTTAGCGAGTCATATATTCCAAATCCAATACGTTGGCACGTCCAACAGGACAATGAACCTTGAATTACCATTCCTACTATATAGTTTATCGACACGTTAACACAGGATAATGAATCGTAATTATATTGACCGTGTTAAAAATCAATCGTCTCGTCTGTGTATAAGTTTCTGGGCTCGGACAGCAGATGGTATCGGTTTTTGGAAATAGTTTTCTCTTAAGCGGAGCTATTGGAGTTTCTCCTTATGTTGGCATCGTTGTTAGCTATTTGATAGTTTTGCCCCAGCCAAACAGTGTCGATAATCCCCAAGGAGTGCCGAGGCTCAGGGGTTTACGGTCAAGCCGACTAGAATCTCACTTTTTCGCTGGGAGTTTATATCAAACTTAGTCCAAGAGAAACTTTCTGACTTGGGTTGCTTCAGATCGATGTACAAAGAACACTTTTAAGAAGCAGTTCATGGGCTGATTCCTTTGCAGTTAACTTCTAAATCATACTAAACAAGCAGACACAGTCGGATATATCACCCGCCTTAAAGTGGCATGAGCTGCCAAAATTCACACCTTTTTCATAATTTCTGATCTTCACGACAGTAAGAGGCTTTGAAAGCCATCGGAAAACAAAATGATTGGCGTTGGAATGAGGAAAATCCATACAGTATGTAGCCTGTACGAACTGAAAACGTGTTCGAAAAGTAAACAAAATTGAAATAACCGGGACGACCATTCATTCATTCTAAGTCAAAGTTAGTTCAAAACAACACTTTATCGTACAGTTTCGAGACTACAAGCTCTAAAAAACTTCTGAATTATAAGTCTTCGGGAAAATAGCAAATTATTTCAACAATCTGCCACTTTAAGGAAAAAAAGTATTGAAGAAATCCTGTTGAAGAACAGTGATTATGAAGCCTTTATAAAAATCCATCTACCTAGTAACCCGGCTTTTAGAATACTTGTTAAAGAACAGTGACTATGAAACCTTTATAAAAATCCATCTACCCAGTACTGGCAACTCATTCCACTTAACTTAGAGATGTAATTTCATATTAAACGAAATAATTATTTTAAAATTGAAGGATTTTGTTTTTGCGAATCGGGACTACTTTTTTCCTAACACATTATTCGTTGAACGTCAACAATAAAGTAAACTTGGTGTGTCAGTTGGTGAATCATTAAATAAACCGACACTGATTGACCCATGAAAAATTCCGGGCCAGGGTGAGAATCGAACTCACGACTTAGGGTTACCGTCCCACCGCTCTACCAATTGAGCTACCCCGCCTTGCTAAGAACGGTTCGCTTGTTAGATTCTCTTATACACACACAGCTTAAATCAAACCATTAGAATATACAAGAAGATTTTCCCGTGCCCGTGTGTTATAGTGTTCAAAATATATATTTACATTTCATACGCGATGAAGTCCGTTGGTAAAGTTGTGGAATTTTGACCCTGAGCATTGAGATAGATTCCCGGTTGAACTCACTTAGTGTAGTCCACTGTGAATAAGGGTTTAATTTATGTTGTTCCAATTTCGCAATGGATTCCTCCGAAGCATCTTTATCATCATTCAAGAATTTATCGAGGATTCATTCGGCTTTCAAAGAACCGGGTGCTGTTGTCATCAGCGTTAATACCATTAGTAAACAGGTCAAGCCTTTCCGAGACCGTTTTCATGAACTGAGTGGCCTTTCTGGGCAAGCCACTCGATGGTCAGCGTCCAGTTAATTAGACAAGACCCGTCCATGTAGCGCCGATAAATTGAACACGACCTAACACAAGGACTCGATAATAAGTTGCCAATTCTTCCTGACGGTTGTGATTAATTACGCCTTTAAGATAGAACAAATCAGAGGCGCAAATTTTGCTTGATAGAAATTGATTTAGCTAATGTTAATGAAAGGGCTAATTGAGTTATTCACCAAGGCGGAAAGTCGCCCTGTTATACTAGGGTTAAATGAGGCGTGGGAGCTTTGAGATTCTTCTACAGTCTATATTGGGAATCGAACCAGCAACACTTAAAACAAGAATAAGCTCCCTTCTAAAATCTTGAGTGGTGAATTGATTGCTATTTCAAAAGAAAAACTGTATACAGTACTAGTATAACAATATAGTTTTAAGATTTCCCTTGTGCCCGTGTGTTTTAGTGTTCATAAATATAGTTTTAAAATAATAATATACACATGTCAGATGCATATGTTACATATATAAGTCATGCGAAAGTTTCACAGTTTGGCTTGTTCGTTTCACCAAATCACACTGGCCGTTTCCTTGCATGGAAAACAAGTTCTATATAAAGCAGAATTCAATGTGTATCGAGTTGCTCTGAAATTGACTTTCTACTCTGAAAGCATCGATTGATAGAGCAGTTGCATAAAGGTAGCGGGTTATTCACACTCTAAGGTACCTCAGTCAGTGGGGAATCCATGATCAATGGTCGGCGGTATTACAATTCGTTCCCATCTTCTCGTGCATTGTGATCGCGAATTTCGATGGCGGACAATATACTCATCATCCTGCACCCAACTTTTCTTTTTATCTATTAAGTCAGTTTATAACCGATGATCGATGGTGTCTGGCATTCACCCTTATCTTCTTTTCTTATATATTTTTGAACACTACAACACACGGGCTCAGGGAAAATCTTCTTGTCTAAAACAACCATGGTGGCAAGTTTCTTATTGTGTTAAAAAGGCGCATATCATTAGAGTTTTATACCCAATCATAAGTTGTTATAATAAACCACAACCCATGCTATTTCATTAGGTTGACGACAGGCAGGAGTTTGGCCTTAGTCAATAGAATTTCGTGGAAAAGATAATTTGGCAACAAATCATCAGTATTGTTGGTAAAGCTAACACTAAGACAGACGGGACCGAGTACAATTCAGTGTTTATATTTGAAACTTGTTTAGCAGTCATTTAAATCGATAAAACAAACTTATCGATCGTCTTATAACAAATTAACCGCCAAGAAAAAACAGTAACGCAAAGAACAAGCCGTCGAAGCATTGACTTCGTCTATGGATCAGCCAATCGAAGTTCAAACATTAAATCAGTCTTTGACCTTTAGAAAACGGATGATATACACGAGTTGTTATTAAAACTGGCTGTGGGAAGGTTTGTTAAGGGGATATTATATCCCTTCTTAACAGCAATCATAATATACACAGTTAAAGGAGAACGTAATCTGTTATCAAGTAGTAAAAATGTAGTAAAATCTGATTACACAATTATATACAACATGGACAAGTCCCAAGGGCTGACGTTACCGAATCAATCCGGGCATTAGTAATAAGTTATCTCATTAACTTTGGACAAACAATCGAAATGAATCGCTTTTCAAGGGTACGTTGGGAATATCAATTATAAACATTTTATGTAATACAATATCATTTAAAGATATCAACTAATCCCTAGGCTTTGTTCAGAATCATCTAAAAGTAAAATAGTCTTGTCCACTAGTCAGTAGGCTTGATTTTAATCCCGAAAGAGAAACATCCTGTCAAAAACGACAATAGAAAAGCTTAGTTTTGCTAAAATTATGTTTTCCACGCAACTCAAGTCGTTTTGCTTCCTGTCAAAAACGGCAATAGAAAAGCTTAGTTTTGCCAAATTGTGCGCAACCTCCAATCGTTTTGTTACCCTCATTATTGTTTGTTTCTTGGATGTAAAATTGCTCTAAGTGCATCACGTGACTTGTTTCTCATAAATACATAGTCTTAGTTGAAATGATATCCCAGTCAGAATTCTAACCCGTTTTGGAGAACAGTTTGTTAGATTTATTGATAAGCTATTGAACCTTTGATTAAATGTAGCCCATCCCAATTTATATATTAACAAACGGAATAAAAGGTTCTCCAGCACTGTCTAACCTTGTCAAGTTCTATTTATTACCAGGCTGACTTTTATTTGAGATATACGGTCTAGTCTGAAATTATCACCAAATAGCTGTCAGTGAGACCAGTTAACTTGTCGATCACGTGGTCGTGAAACTGCCAAGCCAGTTCAGTAGCATCACCCCGACTAATTCCCAAACCAATGCGAGGCGCCCGGAGTGTGAACGAAGAGTGCAACATCCTTTGGGCGAATTCTGTTTTATCATACATTAAAGTGGCATGAGCTGCCAAAATACACACCTTTTTCATAATTTCTTATCGTCACGACAGTAAGAGGCTTTGAAGGCCATCGAATAGAAAATGATTGGCGTTGGAATGGGGAAAATCCATACAGTATGTGGCCTATACGAAAGCTCATGTCACTTTAAGAAACAAGAAAGTGAATTTTAATTTGAATAAGCGGGCAAAGTATTTCTCAAGATAATAATCAATTAATATTCCAATAATTACTGATTACTATTGGTTAATATACAGTTCAACGGTACGCTGACAATATATGTCTACGTTGTTTTTTTGACCAACCGAGGACTTCTTGTACAGGTGTTACGACTGGCTGGTTCAGGAATAACTTTAAAGTAGCATGAGCTGCCAAAATGTTGATATTTTAACGTTCAAACAGAATGTTGAAATTATTGGATATTTTTCTCAAGACGTATAATTCAGAAACTTTTTAATGCTTCTAGTCTCGAGGATGAACGAAACAGCATTGTTTTGAACTAACTTTGGATTAGAATGAATGATTCGTCGTCCCGGTTATTTAAATTTTGTTTACTTTTCGGACGCTATTTCGGTTCGTATAGGCCGTAGACTTTATGGATTTCCCTCATCCCAACTTCAATCATTTAGTTTTTCGGTGGCCTCCAAAGCCTCTTATTGCCGTGAATTTTGGCAGCTGATGCCACTTTGAATATAGAGAGTTATAAACACCTCTACTAACGAGCTTATCTTTCAACCATATGTATGTCGACTCTGGTACGAATGTTTTGGTCATACTTGGTAAGTAGCTTAGCTCAATTGATTGATGCTTGAAACTTTCTTTTGAAGAACGTTAGTCCCAGATTGTTCCACTTGTAGCGTTGTAGTCCGCAGGTGCCCACACGAGGAAATCATCATATTCTAACAGTTAGGGATGATTTACCTATAATTGCTCTGAAATATTTGTTTGCTGATGCATTCCAGATGTAGGAAAAACAGTCAGCACGCGATCCTCAAAGCCTTATGTTTCACGATCACAGTGGAAACTGAAAGGTTGCCAAATGTCTTCTCCGATCGGGGCTATCTATTTTAAAGGTCTAAATGATATACCTCTTTTTAATACAATTATAAACTTGTCTCCATGGTTATTTTCGACAAGAAGATTTTCCCTGTGCCCGTGTGTTTTAGCGATCATAAATATTATCAAGATCAACGGTAGTTTACAAAAGTTTGGATCGAATTATTCCAATAATAATTGTTCGTCCTATTGTAAAGATTATTGTGATTCATTCTAGCATTATGATTGTGGCGATACTGCGTGACCAGTGGTCATCTGTCGTTGATTACGAATGTTACTTTGCGTGCAGAGACAGTTAGGTTTTGTAATTATTTGTTCTTGGTGATTCACTATTGTTTACACAGTAGTTATTGTATGGTCGTTTTCCACGCAGTGTTCGCTCAGGGGAGTTAATAGGCAAGACATTGCAAACACATGTGTTTGAGGCCACGTGTCGAACAACGTACCATATATTCCCAGCTCACTACTTCAAGGACCTCTTTCATTGTCTGTAATGGTCAGGGACGGATTGGTCAAAGACAATTCACAGTGAGAATAATCAGCTTTTGACATCGAGTCTGAAGCATTATATTGATTCCATATTCGGGCTAATTGAATTATAATATATTTCTATAGTAAAACAAAAGAGTTACGGTGATTGAAACTTTTTTTTTATTAAAAGGGAAAAAGGCATGATTAATCCACTTAGAAATCGTACTATAATCTTAAGATATTTTTCATTGCTTTTTACTAAAAAATATTATTGTGTGAGCTTTGTGATTATTCAGTTGTCTTAACTTGTCTTTTGTGGTTAAGGCATACTCAAAGTTAATTTGTATGTTTCCAAAAAAAAAATGTCCAAGACTTAAAACTTCTTCTTTGACATCATCCGTTACATGTAGTGACATAAAAGCAGTTAACCTTCATTCGTGGATCAAAAGAACCCTGGTTTGATAATATTTACCCGTGTTGATTTTCGTCCTCGACAACTTTGCAAGAGGAGAAAATAATTGAAAGAAAACAACTTGACATGGACCATATTTCACGGCCTCGTCAAGCCGTCTACGATGGTATAGAGATCGATCGATTTTTCTCTCCATTGTCTGCAGTTGATGTTGATGTCCGCCATCTTTAATTTGTGTTCCCCCTCAGGTAATATCCGGGAAACATCGATTTCCTTCAAGGACTCGCGAACTTGTGAAGTATGCTATATCTTGCACTTCAACAATCGGTTTTCTTCCTTCAGCTGCCTCGAGTGTGATAAATAGCACGGTACCAAAAGCGTAAAGATGGATGTCTGTTGGATATGTTTATCCTAATGCAAATTGACTACAGCCTAAGCGGAACCGCGCTAATAAGATTAAAGAAATATATATTATAGACTCATACAGCGATGCATCAATCAATCGATTTATTAAAAATGAACGCTATCCATTTCAGAAGAAAACGGCATTGAAGTTAGACAGTTAAAAAAATATTTATAGTGTTATTACCAATGAACTGTATAGGTGGAATGGACACTTCTCATTTGACTTTGTAAAAAGTGCCGCCATTGGTAGTGGATGCGCGGGCGCATTACATATCTGTATCAAAATTGCACCATCACCTTGTAATGGCGATGTTCTATGGATACTACGTGACCTCCATTCCATGCATATACTTTAGTTTTTGGTAGTGTGAGAAGAAAAAATAAACACACTACCTGGGAGTAGAAATATCGGGGGCGTAGTGTGAGAAGAAAAAACTAACACACTGTCTGGAAGTGGACATATTGGGGGTTTAGTTTGAGAAATAAAGGGTATCTAACGACAGTCCGTGTGTGATGATGAATATCACTCAAGTCTATTAATTTTCAAAGTCACGAGCCTCTGGCGATTGACCTTGGAAATTATTAAACGAGAGTGATATTCATTGCAGCACACTGGTTCAAGTGAGATAATCGTTTTCTCACACTGCATAAAAAAAACACACACAAAAAAAAAACAGCGTTTTGTTTCAAAACGCAGCCCTGCTTAAAAAAATACGTGACGTCGCTCTCTTAACAAAATTGGCTAGGGGGGGGATCCTGATATGTACCGAAACTGCCTGTTTTCTTTGCGGAAAACTATTATGCGGTTTACCGGGCTTTTGAAAAGCCATTTGAAAAGTTAATAATTATTGTTATTTTCTTTTTTCGTCTGAAGGAAATATTTTGATATGTACTTTCGACGCCATTTGTATTCAGCCCAAACATACGATGATTTACCATATAAAAAGCGCAGACTGTCGAGGCGTGTCAAAGCCGACCGGTAGCGAGCGAAGATAGCCGAAGGGAGTTCCGACTATTTATGGACAGCAAATAAAAATACTACAGACCTGACGAATAGACATTTGGGACTGTCAAAACACAAAAAAACATCGTCATAGCGGGATAGATTCAGCATTAGGGGGAGTGGGGTGGTTATAAAAATATTTTAAAAAGCCCTGACGAGATTTTTTTTTATTCTGATTGACGTCATCAAAATGAAATGTTCCTTGTTCATGTGTGACAGAATAATAACCGTATACATGTACAACCAAAGAGAGTAGATTGACAAGAGTGGTCACTTCGTCCAATCAGCATGTTCTTCTGGCGCCCTAGCGGAAGGGTGTTCCGACTGTACACGATTCGATTAGGGCGCCCCCTACAGAAAGGAGGTTCCTAATAATCGAATCGTGTCAGTTCAAATTCAACATGGCGCGACCACTCTTGTCAATCTACTCTCTTTGCTACAACCCACAACTCTGGATTTAATGACGTCATTACGTTGTGTCTGTCCTCCATTCTCGATTTAATACAAGACGAGAACACTCTTCACTGTGCGATTTGTCGTACCAACTTGTAGCATGTGATTCAAATGGATGCATTTGATTGGTTGACAAATCTTATTGACCAATTAAAAGCATCTATTTTAATTGCATCCTACAAGTTGATACGAATGGACGCGCCAATAAGCTAAAACAACCAACCAACCAACCAGCATCCTACAAGTCGGTATGACAAATCGCACGGTGAGATTGGGCCTTAAGGACGCAATGTTGTACACATGGCTTCTCATTGAATATGCTGGGAAAGTGCAGTTTTTTCTTCGCCTATTCTAAGATGGGCGCTGTGTTGCTAATATTGATGCTGTTTATTACCTGAGTAGTATCATTAAACACCCGTCGGACATATACCAGCTTTCAGACCAGCCAATAATTACCCGAGAGAATGAAGATATTACACTGGGTTGTTGAGAAGTCTTCCTCAGCGTGTCTGACGCGTCCAACACTCCCGGGTGAGGTGAGGGCAATTACCCGCCAAAGTCTTTCATTATTGATGGAATGAATCTCGATTATTCTCCTAGAGAGATACTTTTCACGATAACTGCCGTCAGCGATGCGGAATTCTTCCAAATTGTTTATAACTCTAGTTTATCGAGGCGGTCGACCAGGTGTATAAAATCGGTTGTCTGATATACATTTTCATAGATCTTGACGCTCTAACGCTTGACCGATTCACCGGTATTTTACAAGAATACAAATCTGGATAATATACCTACTCCTGAAATCATCATCAGGGAAATTACGGAATTAGTAAATTAACCGACACTGATTGACGGTCGTGAGTTCGATTCTCACCTTGGCCCGGATTTTTTTCCGCGTCAATCAGTCTCGGTTAATTTACTAATTCAGTAATACCTACTCCTGAAATAGTATATACTGAATACAACTTATCAAAAAACAATGGTATGTATTACAAAGCACCATTGTTTACCATGCGATATCATGATTTACCATGCTCCATACTATGGTATTTACCATGGTTTTTAAATACAATGCTTTACCATTAAAATGGTAAATTGTATGTTAAAACATTGTTCTGTAAGCCACGGGTTTACTGTTGCAAAACACCATTGTTTTATTGTTGCAATATACCATCTTTTTTACAATGGTATTTGTTATTCTTGTTATACAATCAGTGAAAAAATTGTTTTCCTCAACAGAGAAATATATCTTGAGCCAGAGGACCACGAGATCACGAGATCTGATCACGAGATAAACGTTTTGTATTGATATTCAGTTTGAGTGTCTAAATTTTATAAACTGGAATATTTACCAAAGCTTACCGAAAAATCACAATATCATGTTGTACCAAATAGAAAAATACATACATGAAAAATATATACATTGATAAAGGCTGATCTATCTGCAATGGGACAATGGTATATACTATTAGTGACAAAACGGCAGGGTGTCTGCTGTACTTGAAAAATGTATGTTTATATGCGCTTAAAAAGGATTTCGTTTTGACGGTTGGTGATTCGCACCGGCGAAAAGCTCGGTTTTCTCCCCCACGAAACCGTGAACGTCGCTAAATTAATGAAGTGATCTGGCCATCCCTGTAGTGTTATTGTCATCCTTTTCAAGTTTAATAATATGAATGTGTTTTGGAACTGTTGTACAAAACTAGCTAATACAGCTTGAATAATCATTGACTTTGATAACGATGTAAGAACTACAATGAAACGTCATCACCCAATAAACCAAGAAGTTGTTATCCATAAGTAATTCTTCACATCATTATACAACACTAACAGGTTCAAAACAAAAGTGACGACATGGGAACATCCAGACAACATATTCACCCTAATTGATAGTGTAGTTTTCTGGCAATACTTTAATAGTTTACATTTCACTCCAATCCTATTGGAGACGGATCTGAACGATGTTGTGACACGATCAACCTAAAATAAAAGTTGGACCTTAGTTGATTGATTGATTGATTTCTTTATTTGCGCAAGCAAATTCTGCTTCTTGCAACAACGTTTTTACATGGTGAGACAAAGTACTTAAGAGTTTATGCAAATAGTGTATTTAGTGTATTTGCGAATTCGGTATTTTTCCACTTTCTCGCAATTCCAAAAAAAAAAAAAGGTTTGACTGTCATCATATTTTGCTCAGGTTTTCAAATTTCCACTACAGCAGCACATGTGGACAAATAATAATGCCCTCTATCTAGTAGGGTTTATTTTAGTTTCTTTCTTTAGTTTTTCTGGTACTGGCTTGCTCTCTGAGACCCAAAGTCACGGATGATGCTCGCCTGAAGTCTGCTTCGTGATTCAGAACCAAAAGCCGGTAATCTGCTAATCTGGTCTAAGTGGATTTCCTCGAATGGAAACGTCCTTTGGCGTGGCTTTTGTACAAACATGTTTGCCGGTTTAGCAGGGATGAACATAGAGTTCGTCACGGACACTAGCCTTGTAGCCGTTTAGAAATGAGTTTGAAATCTTGTTTCAAATTTTATGTATAGGTTGAGGATCTGTGTCGTTAAGATATTTTGTTAACCTTTGAACCCACATTATCATTTGTACACTCAACTAATTGCTGTCATGTTTTCGTCTTCGATTAACTTACGCAGTGGAAACAAAACGCTGTCACACGTTGGATGAAGGTTGCAACTTCGAAATCCTAAAGAACAAAAAATGCATGTTAAAGACAGGATGCTGAACAGCCTTCAACGGAATATAAAGATTTTCTTTTCCACAAGGAACTTTCTTCCTATGATTCACTAGTTGTGGACATATAAATTGTACCGCTTCCCTTCATGTTTATAACTTTTTTTCTGTCTTTGACTGTACGAATAAATATTGTGTGAATTTTGGCAGCTCATGTCACTTTAAGAAGAATTCTTTGACATTACTGGACATTCCTCACCAACAAGCAAAACCCAGGGGTCATCCAACGATTACGACCCCAATATTTACTCAGCTGACACTTGTCTTTCCGCTGACCAACGAGTGTTTTGTGATGACGGTATTTGATCGATGCTCGTCCATTACCAATAAAACTATGCCATCAGAGACCTCCCACCTCTGGTCGTCTGGGGATAGGATAATTATACTGAGCCTTTCTTTATTTCTTTACTCACGTGAAATAAGTGTCCTCCGCCGAGTCATGATGTCAATGGTGATAGCATTGCAGATGAACTATTTCTCTTCAAATACTTCAAGCAATTTTACCTAAGAAACCTTGGGACTACCAACTACAAAAGGCTTTTTTTATTTTATAAGACACGGTTTACTTAAACACGCTACATGGGCAATACTTGTTTTATTTCATCCTGAAATAGTTTGAATTTAATAAGTTTCACACCTGGTTTAACGTGGTAGTTGGATTTTTGTGAGCATTAAATGGAATGACAATAATTCTTCAACCAGCGTTTTTGAATCGAAGGTAATCATAGTGATGTATTTTGAAGTCCCAGGTTTGCAGATTGTGTCTACCTTGTTCGCCTTACTTGGCTAGGTCTGCGAACAGCTGGTGTACGAATGAGGACCCAGCGGAGGGGTCAACTTTAGACTGTCGGTGATTCAAATGTATTAAACGTCTTAATATAACGAGCTTGTGAATTCCAAGCAACTAAACCAGAGCAGTTTGTATGTGAAGGGGTCGATGTCACACAGCGGACAGTGCCGTGATATGGTCAATTTTAGTGTCGGTGGTAATGGTCCGCAGATTCGGTCAATTCCTTTCTTCGACCAGCTCCTGGCTGCCTAAGATCTTAAACCGGCTTTATACTGACTCGTCGACTGGCTTCATCGCAATATAGCTTGACATTATCCATTCTTCATGATCTCAAATAGCATTATGGACAAAGGCGATTCATTTAGAACTTCTGATATGCCTGGACTGTGGCATGTCATAAGGCGAAATATCCAGTATAATTTCCGTTGATGCGTTGTCCTGCTGTTTCCAGGAAGACGAAATGCCTTAATCTCGACAACAAAGACCAAAGTTCTATGCCCTCTACCAACATGACTAGTCTCAATCCAGAACGTAAGCGTGTATATCGAGATGGGTTGATTGTTAGATAACATAATGCCCATCAGCCTTGAAGTCTTCTTCTCCTTTGCTTAATTTGTTGCGTGGAGTTCCGTGGGTTCAATACATCTGGGAGGTTTGAACCAAGAGCAGCAACCAAACAATGCTTCTGTCTTATAATATTAATATTTATTATCACTAAAACACACGGGCACAGGGAAAATCTTCTTTTTCGTCTAAAATAACCATGTAATATTAATATTATTTTTCTTTTAAATGCTCATAAATATCATGCATTCGATAAATGTATTCTTGGTCAACATTCACAAGTCTTTCAGAAACCAATTTTGTATATCAAACACCTTAAATGGAAAAGTTAAAGGTACTATTATCGAGATGGGGAATCTAAAGGATATTAACTGGAACAAAGAGCCACCGAAGTTAAATAGTCTAATATCCTGCCCATTGTCCGATTACGGCCATCCCCTCCTTATCTTACAACTGGTTCCTTCTGGTTTATGTTATCTGACGTGTGTCAACTTCCTCAATATTGTCACTTTTACTGTAGCAAAGTTCACACACTCTCCTTCCTGACAGTGACCAACTTCAATTTATGGTGTGTTTCCACGGACATGTGTTAACACGTGCGTTGACGGATGCGTTTTAACTCAAAGAATGGGAACTACAGAAATACGCTTTGGTGTTTCCACGGTCAGTCCGATAGTTTTTAACGCACGCGTTAACGCAAGTCCGTGGAAACACACCATTACACAGTTGTTGACATGGATATTGTCGCGATTAAGCTTGTCAGGCAAATATTTTTATTTTTGATTCGTCTCGTTTGGTTGTTTACCTTTTCATATTTGTTTTAAAATCGATGATTAGTCATGCGCTTAATTATACCTGGGACTTTACATAGAAGGGGTAGGAAACGTATTTGTATTACAGCCAGTGTGATCACAATAGTTTGGCTAGTTGTTGTTTGCCTCAGACGCCTGGAACTCGTTCTACTAAGCAGGCGCCAGTCGCAAATGTTTGTTAAACTATAGGAACTTGCGCATGTCTGGTGGCACAACTGGTGGCACAACTCCATTCTATATGTGTAACTTTACGTCAGCTTAGTAGAATAAGGCCCTGGGCCCAGCTTCACAAAGCGATCTTAGCTTAAGTTGATCTTAATTACCAATGGCAACGTATACTTTTAGCATTGGTTGTAATGGTAGTTAAGATCACACTTAGCTAAGATCGCTTTGTGAAACTAGGCCCTGGTGAGGATATTTCGATCCGCCCCCAGAACAGCCGAAACCTGTGTTGTGCATTCCGATTCATTCCGAACCGACACGGTCAAACGGATATATAGACTGCGCATGCCTATTTGTAAGTTAGAAACATTCAGACTAGTCAATATGGCGGTTGTGCCCTGTTACTTTTTTCAAATTGGCATGCGCAGTCCAAGACGTATAGTTCAGACGCTTTTTAGTGCTTCTAGTCTCGAGAATGTACCATAAAGTATTGTTTTGAACTAACTTTGGCGTAGAATGAATGAATGGTCGTCCCGGTTATTTAAATTTTTGTTTACTTTTCAAACATGTTTTCGGTGCGTACATGCCACATATCGTATGGATTTTCCTAATTCCAACGCCAATCATTTAGTTTTTCGATGGCCTTCAAAGCCTCTCACTGTCGTGACTATCAGAAATTATGAAAAAAGTGTGAATTTTGGCAGCTCATGTCACTTAAACATCAGAGCAGATAACAAAAGAAAACGTTCACTTGATTGATAATCAAATTGCTCTCACCTGCTACATTGTCATGAAAAGTAAAATGACCATATAAATTCAGCTTTGCCATGGTATTGTATCTATTACCAAGCTTCCCGTCTCACAAGCAAAAGAGGTACGGTAAGAATTCCGCTACTTCAAGTACTCAAAACATTACGAAAAGCACTCTAAAAGTTTGAGACTTTTCGTTGGGTGTCTTACCTCCTGCATGGGGCGGCCGATAATCCTATCGAGCAATCGCTATTGTTGTTGTTTTAGACCAAACATGGCAGAAAGCAGTCTAATAATTTGTTATCTTCACATTGCTCGTCCTTGAATTAGCGGAATTCTTACCGTAACGTTCCACCATTAGCTATGAACGGCTTTAAACAAAGTATTTAGATCATCTGAGTAACGCTGTGGGCGTTTATCAGGAATTTGGCTCTCAAAGACAACTCATAGACCCCTTAAGTCGTAAATAATCAACGAGCTCTCCGAGCAATAAGCTTCTATTGGCCGCAGGGAATTTTTGATGAGTCTACCACGCAAAGCAACTCTTTTCTAGTTAGAGGTATAATATTGTCATTTCATAGGCTAATTATAAGTTTGGCCGAAAGCTGGGATACACATAAGAGTTTTATGTCTACCACCATCTTGTAGCATTGTGCACTTTAGGTAATTATTTTGAAGAAGAAAAATGTCAGACCAATCTATGACCCCAAGAAAATACTACAATTATATTTAAAGTGGCATGAGCTGCCAAAATGTTGAAATTTTGACGTAAAAACAGAATGTTGAAATTATCGGTTATTTTTCTCAAGACGTATAATTCAGAAGCTTTTTAATGCTTCTAGTCTAGAGAATGTACGATAAAGTATTGTTTTGAAATAACTTTGGCTTAGAATGAATGAATGGTTATTTAAATTTTGTTTACTTTTCGAACACTATTCCGGTTCGTATAGGCCACATACCGTACGGATTTTCCCCATTCCAACGCTAATCCTTTGGTTTTTCGATGGCCTTCAAAGCCTCTTACTGTCGTGACGATCAGAAATTATGTAAAAAGTGTGAATTTTGGCAGCTCATGCCACTCTAGATATATCTTATTTAAAAAAAAAGCCAGGAAAAAATGGAAATGAATTTATTAGCCTTTCTTCGAAGGTCTCTCCAAACGCTTAACGGAACTTTGTCTGACATTACCTAAAATTATAACACTTTGCTTTATGATACTGGAGTTATGACATTTAACTCTGTCCCAAATTGACAGGTTAGATTGGTGTTTAAACATAGTGTTTTCCTAGATTTTCGTTATCATGCCACCTGTGTACGCAGCTGGCAACCCACCCACTTACTTTTTTACAATGACCTTGTTGAAACGGTTTGGGTATTTCTCTATGCATATATTTCCTAAACGTCAGCACAGCACACAGGGAGAGAAAATTGAACGTTAGACTAGTTTAAGCCTAGCGCACACGAGAGGCGCCGGCTGAGCTGCCGGCTACGCGTGGCTGAGAGCTGAGCTGTTTCCCCCGTGTGCGCGTAAATTTTGGTGAGATTTTCGCCTCTCGAGGCGGTGAGGAAAGTATTTAGCATGTTTGATATTTTCTGCCTCTCGTGGCAAGAATCTCACCGTGTGCGCATAACGTAAGCTGCCGGCTGAGCTGAGAGGAGGGATAGTCCAATCGCGTGTGCCTATTAAATCATGTGACCACTTAGAATATTACGTAACACGGGTAGTGACACTTGTGTAGATCAGTGAACTTGGGTGACCAGGAACTTGCCTCAGCCGAGAGCTCATCGTCTGCGCTGAAATCTGTAGCTGCTCCCTTGGTCACGCGTGCCTTGTAGCTCAGCCGGCGCCTCTCGTCTGCGCTAGGCTTAAAGCCTAGCGCACACGAGAGGCGCCGGCTGAGCTGCCGGTCACTCGTGGCTGGGAGCTAAGCTGTTTCCCCCGTGTGCGCGTAAATTTTGGTGAGATTTTCGCCTCTTGAGGCGGTGAGGAAAGTATTTAGCATGTTTGATATTTTCTGCCTCTCGTGGCAAGAATCTCACCGTGTGCGCACAACGTAAGCTGCCGGCTGAGCTGAGAGGAGGGATTGTCCAATGGCGCGTACTTATTCAATCATGTGACCACTTAGAATATTACGTAACACGGGTAGTGACACTTGTGCAGGTTAGTGAACTTGAGTGACAAGGAACTGGCCTCAGCCGAGAGCTCATCGTCTGCGCTGAAATTTGTAGCTGCTCCCTTGGCCACGCGTGCCTTGTAGCTCAGCCGGCGCCTCTCGTCTGCGCTAGGCTTTAGATAGAAAGAGTAGAGTTCATTTAGTCTAAAACAACTGTCCAATGTATGTTTTATCCTCTCGTAAGCGAATAATTAATTTAGCGTTACACTAGAGAATACGTTTTTCATTAGTTATATCCAATCATTGGTAAATAAAATTTAAATGCGGTATAGTGTAGTCAGGTAATGCATGGCTAAGAAATGGCATGCGGTTGCAGGACTGACCTACATATTCCGAAGCAATCTTTCCACTAAAAGTTTGTCACCACCTATTTTGGACTTAAATCTACCCCAATACATTAGAAAGCGGTAAAAATAGATACTGCACCAACACGTCATCTTAAACCGGAAAAAATGGCGACACAGATACGCCATTAAAAGGACATACTTTTGTCTGGTTTTTATTAGCTTGAGGTCACTGGTTGTAATTAACAATAAATGTTTTAAGTACTTTGTTGTTTGTTATCGACGCTAATCCTTATGTATTTGCAGAGATGTCCTATCCTTTAAACGAACCTCTCATCTTCCGACATATATTAGACAGAACCCCCTGACTATTCTCGTTAAACTTCTTCAGCTGAGAGTTTTCAACTGAATCTTTACTATGAGCAATAGTCATCTATTGTAGCTATAATATAGCTCTCTACACCAGACAAAGATCTGCATGCGATATTCCTATACTCTGAGTTGTGTTTGATTAAGACCAAACCCAGAGGGGTTTCAGATGAACCAGAATTAGTCTGTAAGTGCTAACCAGCAAAACCAGCCTGTCTAAAGTAACTCTAACGCACACAAATATTTGGTCTTGGTGCCTGATATTGATTTATGCATGTAGCAGCAATTTACCTTCTAGTAGGTTATAGAAACAAGTCGGGTTTTTAACTTCATTCTTGAAGATGACTGTGACAAACACACCGGGAAATGTCCCCAAATTAGCATACAGGTACTCAGGGTGTATGATTAAAACAAATTAACTTTTGATTCTTCTACTCGATCATGTTTCCATTAGATTGCTTTTATTTTGGTTTTTAGTAATTTCATTTAAGTTTTCTTTAAGGAAATCAGCTTCAAGTTGGTTGACTATTGCCCTAACCTTAGCCCTAAACCCTAACCCTAAGTTTAATTTAGTCTATAACAGTAATCAGTTGCTGTTTGATGATCCTATTGAGCCATTTTATCATAAATGAAGACTTAAATCAAGACGTTATTTGCATATGAAGGCATCCATGGTACATTTGGGATGGCTTTAGTCCATTTTCACTTTCTATATCCGTGTTCAGAATATTGGTTTTTTTCCATTTTACTGCCACAGTTTGAGAAAATCTACTTAGCCTGTCTAAGATTATCGAATTACAGTCTTATAACTGCGGGTCACGAAGAAGACTACAGGCGATCAACGCGCGTGATATTTTTCCTTTGGAATCAAAGCATGAATTCCACCATTGGACGCAGATTTCAACCACGGTTCAATCAATGAGGCCATTCTAACCATATGTTTTCACACAGTTCCCATTATTATGGAAGCCAATAGAGGCGATCTCGCCCTTCAAAGCCTAGAGCGAGTTCGCGAGGCGAGACTGCAAGACATCGAGGCGAGATTGTGAGACCGTGAGGTCATGAGGCCAGACCGCAATATCGCGAGCTCATACTGCGAGATCGCGAAGCGAAATTGAGAGATATATCATCTCGCGATCTCGCTGTCTCGCCTCGCGATCTCGCTCTAGGCCTTGAAGGGCGAGACCGCGAGATAGCCTATATCCGCTTCTATTTAGAAAATGTTCCCGCCTCTGGTTTGGTTCAGGCAATTAGCATCTTTCAGTAACTCTGACGAAAAACCTTTAGAAAGTTTATTTGTGCATGGCCCTCGTGTTCTCATCACCGCGGTGGTGGGCGTCAATTGATTTAATTAGTGTCACATATTAAAGTTGTGTATAGCTAATTACTGGCAAACAGCAGATATACTTAGCAGCAAAGATGCTCTTGTCGTTCTACTTCGATCCTTTCGTCACTCCATTTTAGATTTTGTTTTGCTTATAGATTACCCTTATACTTCATAGATACATACAATGACGGAAGATTAAATGCGCTCTTAATTCTTTATTTTAGGCGGTTTATCCTTCTTTAACAAGTTCCATAGTTGCATTGAAAGTGAGTTTGGTATGCAAGAACCCTGTAGAAGAACATATCGTTTTTATTGATGCATGAATATGCGATATCATGGTGCTGGCGTGACACGTGATTCTTGATTTACTGTCAAAATTTTAGAAAACTGTCCTAGTCTAAGGTATATGATAACTGATTTTCAGAGTCAAATCACAAATTCTACTCCAGGCGATTATTACACGCGTACTAGCAGAAGGTGTTTTTACTTGTAGGAGAGTACGATTGAATTCGTTCTTTTGTCCAGTCAACAAAGCGTCAAAAACAAAATTGAACAAATATAAGATCTTTTAAGTAATACAATAGATTTCAACACATAGCTCTTTGCTTTACAAAGTACTCAATTCTGTTGGACAAAAACAGAATTAGACGGCCTCCAAGAACACATCAAGAAAGGTTTGGTAACTTTTAATAAATGGATATTGGATGTCGCATGCGTTTCGTTCTTTTATACGCTTCTCCAAAATACCTTTGAAGGAAACTGGTTTGTGTCTTATGACGTTGTCGAGTAATGGGTCAATCACGTCTCCAGCCGATTTTGACATTCTCCTCGAATGGCTGACCGTCCTCAGATTTGTGACACACATGCGTTCTCCACAAGATATTTCCAAGGTTCTAAGCACAGATTGGTTTTCAATGGTATCGCTTGTCACATCAGAAAAACTGATCAGAAGGATTTTTGCTTACTTCAAAGACCTGACTCGAAAAATGATACTGTTTCTAACTGTCATTACAGTCTATAAGAGTCCGTCACCTTGGAGGACGAGCTGGAGTGAAAGACTCATCTGTATGACGTCAAGGACGATCTCTTCAAGCAGCGTCTCGTAAAGAAACACTCCCAGGCCGATTTCAAACAATACTTGACCAAATCAGACCAATGTGAAGTGTAACTGTCGGTGGACAGTGCAGAGGCACCAATACTAACTAGAATAAATTTACAGCCTGATTGTCTTTCTCCAAGATACTATGTTGTTCATTACTGGTTCAACCTTCACAAAATTTAGCGAGGGCCAACTGTAATCCCATCCAAAAAACTCGCGAAAATAACACCGAATTAACACCGAGTAAACCCAAAAATCTGTTCTGTAGACCTATCAACAAATAATAAATGAAAAGAAAACAATCAAACAAATATTTGGTAGATCATTTTACGAAAACTAAACGGATACAAAAAAATCCGACAATCATTCGGTAACCAAAAGATTTGTGAATTTCAAAGACTTTAAAAGAACATGCCATTCGGTAAGCAAGTAGTTCATGGTTTACTAACGGATCAGCATTGTTCTCTAGATACAAAATGGCGTTCTAAACGTTTTATACGAAGTAAACTTGATTGCATGCCAGAAAATAAGCCAAATTCGGTGGTCATATTTTCCATTTACCGTGAAACAAATCGACGCTTTTAAACCTTGAGGGTTTACCAGTAAGGCCGAGTTACTATAACGGCTGTCTCCTTACTCAAGATGACTTCTCAGCCACTCGATGATGTTGGATACTGGTATACGGGATTAACCTAGATTTAACAGAATCGTTCCTGTAGGTAATTTATACAAGTAACACATCAATGGAAGGAAGCTTTTCCTGGATTAGTTCAGTTCAGCATTACTCTAATTCCAGTTGATATTGTTTGTAGTTGATATCGCTCTTTAGTAGATCGCGTTATATGGAAGTGTTGTCAGGTCCTATGTTTCCTCCGGCTAAAGACTTCGGTTTCCTCTCCTACTAAACTGGCAAAGCCACCATATACTTGAAATGATATTGAATGCAACATAAAAATGAAATTTGTGAAAATTGTTTAATGTTCTGCAATCAAGATTATTTCATACGATTATTTCATATGCCTCTTAAACAAGATTATTTCACTTAAACGGCGACCGAGTGAAAAATTCACTCAAAAAATTTTATTGTCGGAATCGAACCCGTGCCGCATCGATTGAAGGTCTGTGTGGGACGATCACTATAAGTCACTGGACCACCGAGCCCCCCCCCCCCCCCTCTTATTTAGGAGGGTTTCTCGGAAGCATTAACATTGACAAGTCACTGACGTACCCCGGGGCCTTGGTTAAATAGAATTAGATTCCTAAACATGGGTGTAAAATAACAACAAAATGTGCAATAATGGTTAAAAAGAAAGTGCTCATTGCGATAAAAACAACCAATAACTGTTGTAGGTTGTAATGATGAATGTCTAAGATAAAAAAAACAAACAAACACCGGGAGTCTATAAATCTAACAATGAAAAACAACTGATAACTTTAGGGTGTAAAGATTAATGTCTAAGATAAAAAAAACAAAACACTGGGAGTCTATAAGTCTATAGCTTTAAATGGAAGTCTCTCGTTTGTTGAAGTGTCAACATTGTTGGTCAAACATACATGATGAGCTGTTAGTTGATTAAACTGCGGTTACGTTGACCTCTCGTGCCACCATGGCGTAGGAGAAATGTTATCATTATGCTTCTGTCAGAAACATCTGACCAAGTGTTTGGTCAATATTCATAAAACTAGCAGGCAGTGTTCACCGGAAGTTGTGAGACGTGGCCGCCAGGCTGGATAGTATACAGGAGTTCAGAGCCAAGAGGAGAAAGCATTTACTATTATGAGAATAACAATGTTTGATAATACATTAGAAATGAAGGCGTTTCGGTATCTTAGAGTAAATATGTAGATTTTCGCAATACGTGTACATTTAACATTGGTTTTGTTTTGGTTATTTTTTTAGTTTTGCACGTTTTTTTTTTGGCTTCGGAAATATCTTTAGGCTATAAAAGTGAAAAAGCTGGAAGCAATGCTAAGTTTCAAGATAATAGTTATATATGTGACATTTTCCAATAAATTATTCTTATGCAATCAACTTCATGTTAGTATTAGCTGCAGGGTTGTTACTCGAGAGATTGAATGTACAGTTATCAAAAGTAAATCTAAATTTGCTTATCTGTTAGTGCGTAAAACAATTATTATCCGGTGAAATGTGCATAACTAAACTAATGTGCTAACACCATACGTTGCTGTATTGCAATTATTGCTAACCTTTTGAGTGAATTTGATTAAGAGAATTTGGAATAAAAATCGTATTAAAATAAAATTGATGTAATACTTAAATTAGAGGAATCGTCTTCAAGTCGTTTGACAAAATATTTACACTGACGGCGCTTCAAACGAATCATCGTGTCATCATAAACTATGTAGACCCCACCAAAAAGAACTGACCTGATAGTGTACCAATGTTTTTATGATTTAAACAATATTTACACATATTTCCAAACATTAGATGTTAGCTTGAGGCAAAAATAATCGCCAAATAAAATCTGTTTGTTTGATTTCATGTCGCAGTGATAATAAGCCACGCACGATGACGCATTCTAATTAAAGTTTGGTTCCTAGCCAGATTTAGCATTTCATATTTGTTTTTTTTTTTGTTATTTCGTCTTTGCCAGCAACGAATGGCATTGGAGCTGTATGCCTAACGATAACAAAGTTATAAGAAATAGTCTATATGTGCCATGAAACAGTTATTCGTATGGTTTCGAAAAACACGTATGATCGATGTTTTAAGAACATAGCCGAACTACCAGTACATTTGTCTTAAGCGCGATGTGCATTTCCAATTCAGTTATTATTCTTTAACCTGATGTGAGCCAAAAGTTTATAATTTTTACACTTCTGGGTGAAGCGAGAATTGATTTGGATGCAAATAGATATTACCATCCTCCTGCATTCGGTTATGTATGAGTGTTCGACACCCTTCTATCACAAATGCTTCATTCTACACTTCAATGCGACGAAACAACAGAGGGTTTCAAGCCCCTTGTGTGACTGACAGCCTTTTATTAGTCTAACCAGAAGTCTATCAAGGGGAAGTATGTAACTAGCTATCTCCCCGTGTAAACGGCATTGTCCACAAGCCAGCTGAAATAACGCATCATATGACGTTTGTGCGCACATGGCAAAAGTCCTGGTATCCTCTGCGCATAAAACAATTTCCGAAATAATTACTCTGGAATTGTGGGAAAAGCCTTTTTGCGCAGCAGTGTTATAAAAACTTTTGAATATAATATCTAAATACATCATCATTATATAACATATACGTGAATAATTTCTTTGGCAGAGGTAAAGTTATTGATCAAAATATTGAAATCCGACACACAAAGTCGCTTCGCAGGAGATGCTATCGCTCATTCGCTGGGCTCGCCTTAGCTCAAAAACTTTAAGCTATGGGGACATATATGATATGCTGGTCTGGCTCCCCATCTTCAGTATAATTTTTTTTTTGTAATATTCCACAGCGACATGGGTTCCAGGGCTAGGCTCGCCTCTGTCAGACGAGGGCTGTTTGCCGGAGGCCGGTGAACTGTCCAGGCAGTGATCGAGGCCATTCGACACAAGCGACTAATTCAAACCATAAGAGTTTGGCGATTGAATTCACTGTTCATTAGGCCTACTTCGCGATTGTACCACGTTTATTTTCATCATCACTGCTAGCTTGCCAACTACCTTGTCATCCGTAGTGTTTATACTTTCAGTTTCAGTCATATAAACCAGGGGGCGTTTTTATATTTGGGCAGGATTCGATAAAAACTGGCAGAGGGCGCTGTAGTAGTCAATTGACTCCAGCTGGCTTGTGGACAATGCCGTTTACACGGGGAGATGGCTAGTTACATACTTCCCCTTGATAGACTTCTGGTCTAACGCGTTGACAGTCGGTCCGGAAGTCACAGTCCAGGGCATTTATGTTATCTGTGAAAACCGAACATTTAATATCAATCAATATGCTACCCTCATGGGGTTTGTTGATTACAACTTCAAAGGTTTCCTGTCATTTACATTGATTGCAATTTTATCTCATTTCATTTATTGAACTCTCAACCTTCCTATCAGGTAGTATTAAATATATTTAAAACGCCCGAAGAAGAGTAAAATCCTTTCCAACAGTTCACATCTATGTGGAACGGTTGCCAGTTACCACCGGAAGGTCGTGGGTTTCCTCCGGGCAAGAGCCCGGTTTCCTCCCACAATAAAACTGGAAACGCCGCCATATAAGGGAAATAATCTTGAGCGCGGCGTAAAACGCCAATCAATCAATCAATCAATCAATCAACCAATCCAACAGCTCACCATAGACAAAATGTATATCAATAAGAAATGATTAAGGCATCTCCACGAAGTTAGTTGTTTCTTCACAAACAACTAACTTCGTGATGATGTCTTAATAATTTATTATTAGTATGGAACCCACCTTTTAAAAAGAGAGTTTCAAAGAGTTTCTATATCATTTGACATATTCTCGCTTTTGACTCATATTTCCCTAAGACCACCTTGACTTGATATTGTGCACGCCAAGATGACTTCATTATTATAATAGAAACAAATTGTATTTTAAACTAAACATTACCTGGAATGACGCGTGCGTTTTAGAATTGTTGGAAAGGTTTGGTCAGTATTACAATGTAACTCGTTTGTATCCTAATGTAATTTCTATGTCGTTTCAGGCCAATGTAATATTGTTCCCTCACTAATTAACACAAATTCATA
The DNA here is from genome assembly GCA_963971465.1 of Lepidochitona cinerea. Classification (NCBI taxonomy): domain Eukaryota; kingdom Metazoa; phylum Mollusca; class Polyplacophora; order Chitonida; family Tonicellidae; genus Lepidochitona; species Lepidochitona cinerea. Next base: position 4,033,369 of record OZ020559.1, read on the forward strand.
GGCACCCTTGAAAATGTTAACAGATTTTACAATAGGCCCTTAGCGATCTGACTGAAAATTCTATCGCCATTTAAAGAACACGCACCGCCATTGATAACGTAACTAACAGATTTTATTGACAGCTTTCGTGTTAATGTTTTTCAGATAACAAGTTCCTATTGCAGCTTCCATTTATATTTACCGTTTAAGCTTTGTGCACAAACTGAATTTGTCAGCCACATACAATATGAGTCTGTTTATTCTGACAGCTGTAACCGCAAGTGCAGTTTTCCTCCGAATAGTGTTTTATCGTTAACAAATACATGGACGGACACCTGTTCGCATCGATCATGTTAGTACATGTAAGAATATCAATGCGTTAAAACAAGTGGTACAATGAATTTGTACGACTGGATTATACTGGCCCTAACAAATGCCCCCAACAACATGTATATCGCTTTATTAAGTCTGTTTATTTGATGAAGATATTCAATTCTACGCTTGTTCAGAGATTTTTACATTTCTCGAATGCGTAGCTGATTAATCTCAGGCTTTGTGGCATGGTCTTTCTCAATGGTCTCAATGTCTAAAAATAAGGCAAAGAATTACTTATACATAACCATTTCTTGGTTTATCCGTAAGAGAGTTACCAAAATACAGCGAACATCCCGTCCTCTGACGACCCAGTCTACTGACAGACAATGCTGTAACATAAATGAAATAATATTGATTTCTGTGAAAACCGCCATCAATCAATGTTACGTCACCGATCTGACTGAAATACATTCAGTGTAGCTATATATTTCTTTTTCAAAGCCTTCGCTAGATGGTTTGACCAAAGCATAAGAATGACAAATGCCCAAGATGACCTTTAAACTTGTACTGGACTTTCGTGATCTCGGGAGAATTCAACGAAACCATGAATGGAAATTGTTGAATGTGCGTTTTTTGTCGTTGACCTTCTTTTATGTAGTTTGGCAAAACGGCCAGTCCAACGGCGTCAATGCTTATAGAAAATGAATTGACGTTTCCAATGAAGTTGTCTGGCATCTCGTGTTAACATAACCAAGATTGACTGTTTTTATAATGCTCCTGCCAAAAACAGCTGACCTGGTGTTCTGTCAATATTGATATAACTTAGACAAAGTCCACATAAGTTCTAATCGTTAGTTTGAGATACAATGAAACGTCTGATGACGAAGTATTTTAGAATTCATCCAGTGGTCTTTGTACCCCTTCATTCCAAACTTGAAATCAGGAATTCTAAGGAGGGTTTGCCTTACATATACGACTAACCGGCTGTATGGTGTCTATGGAACGTTAGATTTATGAACAACAGGAACCCTTATTTCAGGAATTGGGTATTGGGAGCCGTTTCACGAAACCATCACACAGTACGATCAATCGCAGTTGCCATGACGTCGTATCTCTTCATTATGGTATCCATTGGCAACCAGGCTTCGTTTGTGATGAGACTGCTTTGTGAAACGAGTCCCTGTTTCTCAACACCGGCGTAACTTTGCGCCTGGTCGTAACGTAATGTTGAAGGTATTTGTTGCAATAACAGTTAGGCCTTGAATTGGATTTACGCCGGGCGTAAATGTTTTGAGAAACAGCCCCATGAAACAGCGTATCAGTTATTCATTGTGATTTTAAATTTGATATTGTGTAAGCCTTTTGGAGACATAAGGCAATAATGTTTTAGTCATTTAGTCATCTTAAAAAAAAAATACCGGTTGATAATTATTGAGAAAACAGAATCAGCTCTCGGTCATATTTGGTGTATACAAACATGTTGCCTTCTTTTCGTCCCCTCTCCACCTCTCCCTTCTAACGTCTCTAACCTCTCTGACTTGACAACCGTTTATCAATCTAACGCGTTGATAATGGGGCCGGAAGTTACAGTCTTGGGCGTCTATGATATCTTTGAAAATTGAGGATTTATTATTAGTCGATATGAAAGACCTAGCGGGCTGTTTCAGCGGGTTCATGTCGTATATTTTGAATGAAGTTTATATCACTGAATTCATTAAACACAACTCTCTTATTTGATATAGGTAAGATATATTATTAACTCTTAAAGAAGCGTTTAGTTCCTGCCTTTTGCAAAAAAAAACTCTTTCTACAAAGGAGAGATTTTTCTAAAATCTGTATTATTTGGTTGTATGCAAGTTTTATTTCCTTTTTTACTTCATTCTAACAATATGACTTGGTTGTCATTTCCGAATTCTATAATAATTTTGAACTAACTAGAGCTATCAATATGATATACCTCTTTTTAACACAATTAGAAACTTGTCTCCATGGTTATTTTAGACAAGAAGATTTTCCCTGTGCCCGTGTGTTTTAGTGATCATAAATATTATGAAACTTGCTGCCTTTATCGTATCGAGTAATACAGTAGGGATCAGTCATTTAGTTGTAAAGGGTTTAGTCGTGATCTATTTGTCCCAGCCGTATCAATACCGGTCACAACGGTCAGCTATAAGTAATTTTTATTACTCTCTGGTGTCTACAAAACCTTGTGAATTGTGCTATTCTTTTTCGAAATGTCCTATTCGTTTAAATCGGGATTGTAGCCCGTAAATAACACACTACATTGACAGATTTATATTACTGGTTCTTCCTCCAATTTGTCAGTTATGGCACAAACTGGATTTTTCATCCATTCGAACACTAACAACATATATGTATACCTTTTTCTGAAAGGGCAGGCTACCTATCTTATTTTGGTTGACACCTTTGTATACCGAATACATTATTATTGAAGCCGATGTGTGACAAAAGTGGTACAACAAATCATCATTGCAAGACAAACGTTGATGGGGTCGAGACAACGTTGATTATCATCATAACTGACAACAGTATTACGTCAGTGGATACTTTATCTTTAATCTAAACTTTGACAAAACTTTTGTCCACGGAAATATATGTGACATGAATGGATTTCTTAATATCACACTAAGAAACATCAGAAACAGCTTGGATTGAGTGTCAAAGAATGGATCCAATTGAAATAAGAGAGGAGAAAACAAATTTGATTCTCCATGCGTTAATCATATCAGACATTTTTTATTATTAACATTTATTGGGAAAAGGTTCTTTTTAAAGAATAAGTTAATAGTGTTACATTCTGGCGATATAAAGACTTTTAGACAGAACTGCAACGAACGATATTGCAAAATATTACAATATATGTTTTCATTGTGCAAGGAAGTTTTCCACCTTATACAATAAATCTAAACCATTGGTTTGCATGGTTTTCACTTTTGTTTTCGTTGTTGTTTGTTAATGTGATGTGATTTGCGATGCGAATGACAGTCTATTTTGTGACCACTACAACAATCCTACGATTATCTTTAAAAAATACAGCTTTTACTGTTCCACAGCTACAGGTTTTCTGTTCACTTAAACTCACTTAAATAAATGCTTTTAGAGAAACCGTGCTCTACTGCTCCTCCCTTTTCACGACTAGTTTGGTGAGATAATTCGGGTGTTTTTGGCTATATGGAATAGTCATGGCTTTATGCCAGGGTATTGCCCAGGTGGTCTTCTGTTTAGTTATAATTTTATCAAATTCCAATCTCTGTTTCTCTTTATGGCAGTATATTAACACGGGTCGTGTAAAGTAAATCTCACTGCCATGACCATTTCATTTTGTTTTCGACCTTAATACAACACCTCTCAGACGCGCCAATATCTCCATGACACTTGGCGGGATTGTCGATTTACAAAAGTTGGCAGAAATTAAGTTTGGTCGCTTTTGGTAGAACGATAGGAAATCATCTGCATTGTATGCTCATTTATGTCAAATCAACATAGGTAGGTCAAAGTTTTTCACTAAATAACCGATCAAAATGTCGAACAAGACATCTTACTGACCCCCAATAATAATGAACTAATGACATTTTTGCTTACTTTTAATTTGGTGCCTACAAACATTGCTTCGCGATTGCGTTGCGGCTTTGATAAACTTTATAGGTTTTGGCTAGTGACTCGGGTGCAACTTTCAAATCCTACATGAACTATTTCAAACGTCATGGATGGTGATTTGTAACAAAAACAGCTTCCAGAATACATTTAAATAGTGATATAAAAGATGAAATAAATTCGTTCTCGGTCATTGTCGCGGGATTTAGGCTAGTCACGAGATTCAGGACGAGTTTTATGTTTGAACGAGGGACTCGAACGAAAACGAAAACATTATTTGTTGGGGAGAAATGTTTTATTGTAAATTTTGACTAATCCTGAGCAAATAGTTTTTTAATAAAACCACTCTTATTAAAATTGTGGGTTCTTGTTCAGACCCTAATATATTTATTATGAATTGATATGTTTATTTAGACCTTTTTTGCATGTAATTGACAAAGACAAAAACAAAAAAAAAACTAAAAACTGAAAAACAGTGAACCTAATTCCCGGAAACTGATGACGTTGCAATTAATTTTCGATACTAATTTACACGCAAAAGCCCAAAGGCAATTCTAGAATAAATTGCGTAAAATATCTAATGGAATTCAGCAGTTAATTAAATAAACATCAAAGTGCATTCACATTTCTTCAACTCCCCGGGGATTGTATCAATTTAACTAAACGAATTTTAACGTCGTTCCCGAATCGATTATTTTTTTAAGTCAGGAAAAGTAGAAGTCAAACATCTCATATAGTTTAGTTTGATAACATATTTAGAGGACCTGCTCGTTTTATATTTCGTTTCGTCTCTTTTGATTTTTATAATTATCCATGAAGCCTCAACGCATTATTGGGAACTAATTATGTTTTTGATCTTTTTTACGATTTAGAGAAATTATCATCATTCGTGACGTAAAATAGTCTACATGACACATTTTGGAATTGGATTTACACTTGCCTTTAGCAATGTATCCACACCTAATGAACTTAAAGTGGCATGAGCTGCCAAACTTCACACTTTTTTCAAAATTTTTGATCGTCACGACAGTAAGAGGCTTTGAAGACCATCGACAAACTAAATGATTAGCGTTGGAATGAGGAAAATCCATACAGAGTGTGGCCTGTACGAACCGGAATAGTGTTCGAAAAGTAAACAAAATTTAAATAACCGGGACGACCATTCATCCATTCGAAGCCAAAGTTAGCTCAAAACATAAATTTATCGTACATTCTCGAGATTAGAAGCACTAAAAACTTCTGAGTTATACGTCTTGAGAAAAATATCCGATAGTTTCAACATTCTGTTTTCGCGTCAAAATATCAACATTTTGGCTGCTCATGCCACTTTAACAATGTATCCACACCTATTGAACTTAATTCTGATTTGCTAAAATCTAAACGCTATTGCAGCCATTTTTTAAAGTTACTTTTTACATAAAATCTCAAACAGAGACGTTGAATATCAAACCCAGAGGTTATAAGTTTCCCAGTTAAAACGAAAGAAAATCTAAGCTTTAGACTAGTTTAGATGGAAAGAGTAGAGCTCATTTAGTCCAAAACAACTGTCTAATGTATGTTTTATCCCCACGTAAGCGAATAATTGAAATTTGAAGGTGGCGTTACAATAGAGAATAAGCTCCATAGGTCATTCACAAGGCCGCTACCATTTTTTCATTAGTTTTATCCAATTATTGTTGAATAAAAATTTAAGTGCGTTATAGAGTAGTCATGTGATGCAATTTAGCCAATGGCTTGGCTAAGAAATGACGTGCGGTTGCATACTGACCTATATATTCCGAGACAATCTTCCCACTTCAAGTTTGTCGCCATGTTTTTTGGGACCTAAATCTACCATCATACACTAGAGAGCGGTAAAAATACGTCATTATTGATCTAAAAATAGCTTCTGCAACATCAAGTCATCCTAAAACGGAAAAATGGCTACACAGATAAGCCACTGAAAGGACATACTTCTGTCTGTTTTTATTAGCTTGAGGTTCACTGGCGGTAATTGACGTGAAATGTTTTAAGTACTTTGAAGGTTGTTATCGACGATAATCCTTATGTATTTCTAGCGATTTCCCATCTTTAACGAATAATTGAGGTATGTATTCTGTCAGACAATATAGAAATTGCCGGCCAAAAATAATGCTAAAATATTTGTATATTCATTATATCACATTTAAGAAGTATTACGTTTCATGTCAACCTACGTATGTTAAATTCTCTAATTGTAAGGTCAGGACAGGAAAAATGTTTTCATATGATTTTTAAGTCCGAAACCCTGTGTTGACCCAGGATTAAATTGACATCGTTCTGGGGTCATGTTTTTCTACCGTGACAAACCGTATGAGCCATGGCGGTCTTCTGTAGCACTGAGGTCTCGTTTGGCTACATTCTTAGCTGTTCCATGCGATTCCACTCTGTCTCGGACAAACGTCTAACTCAATTACAATCTGTATGATGTGAATAGAATCGAATTTGTGAACCTATAGCCGGTAATCAGTGGCTACAAACGAAGCTGACTTTGTGAAAGAACATCTTAAATTCAGTTTGTGTTTCTTTCCTATTTAGAAATTTGGGATACAAGCAAATAATTGACCTTTTGGAGACAGTATAAATGCTCATTCGCAAATCTCTAATCAAACCATTAAAGAGGCTGTCAACACAATGCTATATGCTAGGTTAAATTGATAAGATATAAAATGCGATATATTTCATTAACTAGCAAGGCTATGGGTATTTATAGGAAAATAGGAATCCAATTTCCTCGAAATAAGACCAATTCAAAACGCTACAATATGGCGGAGATAATGACGTAGTGTTGGACATCACAGATTGACAAATATTATTAAAGCAGCCAACATATAGCAGCTGCAATGCTACTGCTATAACCCATGCATCTAAGCGGCCAACATATAGCAGCTGCAATGCTACTGCTACACCCCATCCGTTAACTCAAATGTAACAAAATATAAACATAAAAAGCACTAACGCCACCGGGCCAATGAAGTTATGGTTATAATAAAGGGATTGCAAAATGGCGAACAGTCTGTTTTATTATTCGCTGTGGAGACGAAATGTACCGTCAGGCAAATAATTTTTTTCACTTAGTTTATGATGTACGGTTCTTGTATGTTCTTAAGGAACACATTGATACAACTGAAAGCACAAACGTGGTTGTACCGTAAACCATAGCTCAGCAAAGGGCACATTTAGAAACATAGAGTAACACTGGATCACTGGAACGAAATAGGCCCCTTTGGTAAAACAGTCCACTGCGTTAGCTGTTGGTAACGGTGATGGTGTTTCTGGTAGCCGGTTTAACTGTTACAAAGCGCTCTGTTTGACCATAGTCCACTAAGCGTACATGTCTATGGAGTCAAAATATTTGCTGAATGTCCAGGCACAGGATAGATTGGGGCATGGTTATCTTAATTCAATAGTTACCTGTAGTAGAAAGGCTGCAATCCGTATAAAACATTGGTCAATATTTGCTTCTCTTCTTAGCCTTTCATAAAAATGTGTTCTCTTTGCACAATGTACTAACCTATTCGACTATAAAAGGTTCTACTCAAACAAAAGCCAACGGACCAAACACACACACGGTATCCTATAGAGACAGCAAAGACTAAGCGTGTGTCTACAGTATGCGGCTATATCAACAGAGGATACCAAATGTCACATTTACTAAGCTATCAGAATAATCTCGCAACCCTGACATCAAAGTAGCAGTAGATAATTACTGTAATTTAACATGACAATATATAAAACATATATCGGAGAGCTTTCGAAGAAAGGTTAAATCGATACCATGTTGCGAAAGGTTGATGTGTTGGCGTTGAACAGCAGGATCAAGTTGATGTGTTGGCGTTGAACAGCAGGATCAAGTTGATGTGTTGGCGTTGAACAGCAGGATCTAGGGGATGGGTTGGCGTTGAACAGCAGGATCTAGGTGATGGGTTGGCGTGAAACAGCAGGATCTAGGTGATATTTTTGCGTTGAACAGCAGGATCAAGGTGATGTGTTGGCGTTGAACAGCATGATCAAGGTGATGTGTTGGCGTTGGAGAGCATGATCATTTTTAAAAACTGAATCACCAACATGTGTGCTGTATTCCATGGGTTGTTATTTGATAGCTGATAATTGCACAACTATTTTAATAGTAATGACCTGAATCAAACTAGCGATGGGGCTAGAAGCTGGTTATTCCAAAATGCATTGTAGTGAAACAACTCAGCCTAAGACTTTTCTTACGTCAACACCGATACACATTATAGCAAATGATGACCATTGTCATTTTAAAATCCGTTTACCAAAGTTATTTGTTTTGAAACCTCATTCGAAAATGCGGCGCCAAAAATAAATAGAGAGATCTACTGAAGTAGGAAAGTTAATTTCAGATTTCTGCGACACACCACCTACATTGACCGAAAGTGTTTTCAAATACATGTATAACGTTCTCTAATAGACCTCACAATGTGTTGATTAATTGATTGATGGTTTGCGCCGCACTCAAGATAAGTTAACTTGTATAGCCGTGTTGCCATTTTGTAGGAGTTTGGTTGATTGATTGTTTGGTGTTTTACGCCGCGCTCTAGATCATTTCACCTATATGGCGGCGTTGCTAGTTTTATTGTGGGAGGAAACCGGGTTCTTTGCTCTGAAGACACCAAATACCTTCCGTTGGTGACTGGCAACCATCGTCCGAGTTTAAACCTAGTCAGAACATTTTCCAATTTTTTTTGGTCTGAGTGGGATTCGAACCCGCGACCCTTTAGTAGGAGAGACATCTGTGCTATTTGCCCAACATACAAATCTCCAAATTCGTCCCTATTCCCTGCTATACGTTCTAACTTTGCCTCAGGTTTCCTTAATTCGGATTCTATTTGATTGGTATGCTGTACATCAACATTGTTGCTAACAAACAAACATAGATCAATGTGTATAGACCTCTGTTAATTTAGGTTTGTCGAACTGGCCACTGAGGTTTCTCTCCTCTTATATTAGCTGATTAACTTCCAAACTGGGGGATAGATAAGCCAGTTTAATTGTCTTTGGCAGACTGTTCAATTATTTTTCTTCAACAATAAGTCTGGTTCCAGACGGTTCCACTAACAATTTGGGGAGGTTTTCATTTGCGTACTGGTATCTGTATCTAAAGATGCTAGTCTTAAGATGTGAATACAAAAATGACAGTTTTGAAACATACGCCGTAAAGTTATACCACATTTGTATTTTACAGAGTTACCACATTTGAATTCAAATATAAGATCAGCAAGAATAAAACATCAATAATTTTCTTTCGGATTCTTTCTTATTTTGAGCTGAACAACTTAAACTGGAGACCCTATGGATATATTCCATAGAGTGTTCTTTTATCTTCTTTGTTTTTAAAGGAGGAGAAAACAAAAAAACAACATGCAATTGTATCGAACGGGCTCCCATAGACCATCGCATTCATGTGTGTGAGTCTTGCACGTGGTTTAGGGTGTGAAAATACAATGAAAATAACTCTGCCAGACAACCTCGTGCTCGATCGTCAGTGGAGCGCGCCATTGACGGTTTGAAATTGACCGGAAAAAGTATTAGTAGATTACTTCCCTTGCGAGCTCATCGTATCTTGTATGGTTATAACCTGCAATGTCAGCGGTAAGACTACCTTTTCTGAAAATTCTACAACGATCCCCACAGGTCGTGTAGACAACCTATGCAGCCGGTCACGTCTTCCCAATACGGTTGATTTACTAGCTAGTGTACATTTGAGAGTTGTTAGAGTGTTTGTCTTCTCTTATTAGAGCCTCAAAATGATCGAAATTAACCTAGGTTTAAATGGGAGACTTTCAGAGTTGACCAATTTCTCTAAGGCTAGTGAGTGACTGGCGGCCAGGCGTATGCTGATTGGCTGATCGAGACACACAGCTAAGCTCTGTTGTGAAGATGGCTGCCGAGTCAGTTTAGACGTTTTCTAATAACGATTGTTAACTTTCTTATAGCACAGTTTGGCGAGGAAAAATCGTAGAAATATGGTTTTGGTACCGTTAGAAAGGATAATGTGTCGCACCTGTACTGTATTTACTTAGTTCTTTCCTTTTCTTGCCCTTTAATGAATAACACTGACCAGCAGTGGAATTGTGACAAACAGTACTTATAGCACGAATCTCTATACTCAATGTTAAAGTGGCCTGAGCTGCCAAACTGTTATTTTGACGTTAAAACAGTATGTTGAAATTATTGGCTATTTTTCTCAAGACGTATATTTCAGAAGCTTTTTAGTGCTTCTAGTCTCGAGAATGAACGATGAAGTATTGTTTTGAATCAACTTTGGATTAGAATGAATGAATGGTCGGCCCGGTTATTTAAATTAAGTTCACTTTTCGGACTTAATTTCGGTTTGTATAGGCCGTAGACTTTACGGATTTTCCTCATACCAGCGTCAACCATTTAGTTTGTCGATGGCCTTCAAAGCCTCTTACTGTCGTGGCGATCAGAAATTATGAAAAAAGTATGAATTTTGGCAGCTCATGCCACTTTAACTTTTCCGATTTTAGCCGATTTTAGCAAAACACTCGATAGCAACCAGAACGCCAGAGAAAGACAGCATGGCTATCCCCCGGTTGGAGTTTATATAATAATTATGACAGTCGAAGGCAGTAAAATGTGGAAATGTCCAGACTTACTGCTCACGACGGAGATATACTAGCACGGAAAGTGACGTTTATTATAGCTATTTGTTTTTGAGAGCACACATTTGTTTACGATAAATGATTTAAGCTTGTCATTTTACCAGATAACTAAACCATTTGTGCTTCGACGAAGACGATACATTTTCCTCGTAGAAATATGATACATTCCAAAATACACTAAGTTTCTATTAGCTGATTCTTTTGTAGAACCCTCAGTATTTCAGAATTTTTCTTGAATATACCTACGCCTTGTTGAAATCATTACAGATAAAATATACAAGCAAATACGAGAACTGCAATGGTATTCTGTACGTAATTTTACATCTTATTTACTCACTATTGGTACCAAGGTTAATTAGTAGGCCTATATTTTTCGTTTGTCTTTGTTTTACCAACTCTCTTTTTATCTTTTCGACAAACAGCCATGTGTAAGGGAATGTACCCCTTGATTAAAGCCATCCTATGGCGAAATACAAGTAGTATCTATCTTCGTTAATGCTATTAGTTGCCGATCGATCGTAATGGGAAATTTGAATCATTCCTAAAAGAGTTGTGTCCCTTGAGTTACATCTTCTACAGACAAAAACATTAGTTAGCTATGGATTGAACACAAAGCTGTCTTAAATTAAAATATGAGATAAGTAATACTTTTGGATAGTGGTCAGGTTGTATAGCTTGCTGAACAAACAGGTTGGTCGGCAACATTTAGAATGGGCTCAGAACTGAGGGTTTTAGTATATTTATAGAGGGATAAGAAGTGATGATTGTCGAACGTTTTCAATATAGTCGGGACTGACGGCCGTCGAATATTAAGACAGGACTGAGGGATGTCCATCATTTAGGCCGTAATCAGAACTGATGATTTCTGAGCATTAGAGGGTTGCCAGGACTGAGGTATCCAGGACTGAGGTTTACCGAACATTTAGAAGATATCCAGGAGTGAGGGTTGTCGGGCTTTTAGAAGATGGTCAGGACCCTGTTTCACAAAGCGGCGTAGCGTAAGTTTCCACGTAACTGCCATAGCAACCCATACTGTAGAGATACGTTAGTATGAAAAAAAATACATCTACGCCGCTTTGTGAAACAGGCCCCAGGACTGAGGTTTACCGAACATTTAGAGGCTGGTAAGGGCTGAAAGTTACCGAGCAATTAGAGGGTTGTCAGGGCTGAAAGTTACCGAGCAATTAGAGGGTTGTCAGGGCTGAGGATTACCAAGCCTTATGGGGATGGTCACGGCATACAGTTGTTGTTCTCTTCTTTGCAGTTCAAAAGATTTGTCTATTATCCGCTTGTTTTGTATAAGGCCTATTGACAAACAGTAAAATCCATCGCCCATCGAGATAAAATAACATTGCGTCAAATACCAGCTTTATCATCAAATGTCAATTACATAGATGAAGTATATCTTAAATTGTTGAAATTATTTAGTTCTCCCGACTGAGACAATGTTAAATAGTGCATAATTTAAATAATACTTAGCGAAAATAACTGATATTTACATATAATTAGTTTTTATTCTGTCTCGTATCGGCCGAGGAATGGTTTCTCAACTGTTCTTTCTCAACTTCGAGGCTTCTTCGAGGATTTTCATCATCCCAACGTTAACCATTTAGTTTTTCGATGGCCTTCAAAGCCTCTTACTGTCGTGGCGACTGGGACACTGTTAAATAGTGCATTATTTAAATAATACTTAGCGAAAATAACTGATATTTACATATAATTAGTTTCTATTCCGTCTCGTATCGGCTGAGGAATGGTTTCTCAACTGTTCTTTCTCAACTTCGAGGCTTCTTGACGAAAGCAAAATTTGAATTCATTGCATTAAAATACGTTAACAGAGCTCATGTTGGAATGGTCAAACTGCACATTGATAGATCAGGGGAAGCAACTCTTTGGGACACTTAACTCTTTGCTAGAGTTAGTTCCCTTAGGCTAATCTCAGACAGTAAATTTATAACATAAATGTTATGGTTATACCGGAATAGTTTTTGTCTTCTTAAAAGTGACATGAGCTGTCAAAATGTTAATATTTTGACCTTAAAACAGAACGTTGAAATTATTGGCTATTTTTCTCAAGACGTATAATTCAGGAGTTTTTTTTTAGTCTCGAGTATGTACGATAACGTATTGTTTTGAACTAACATATGGTCGTTCCGGTTATTTCAGTTTTGTTTACATTTCGAACACCATTTCGGTTCGTATAGGCTACATACTGTATGGATTTTCCTCATTCCAACGCCAATCATTTAGTTTTTCGATGGCCAGCCTTCAAAGCCTCTTGCTGTGGTGACTATGTGAAATTATGAAAAACGTGCGAATTTTGGCAGCTCATGCCACTTTAAATCCCGCTTTATTTATAAAAAGCGCATAATGGTATTCGTGTCCGGGCTATAATTCCAATGGTTTTAAAGTCACAGTTCTAATTTTTGGTTATGGCTAGATACATAGATGACGCTGTTTCATGATTCCATTTTTCTCATGTGCATCGCTACCATGGTTATCAATTAGCTGATTACCTTTTTCAGAGCTAGTTTTTAGATACATGTTGGTGACCGGGCTGTAATTTTAATTTGAAGCTCGGCGACAGTTTTGATTTTTGGTGTGGACATAATTATAAGAATGAGGATGTGTCATAAATCTTGTTTTTGCCATCTTTTGTTACCATGGTTACCATACAGCCAATATTCATTTGAAATGTATGTAACTCCAATGGTTTTACAAGTGTATCGTGTCCGGGCTATAACTCCAAAGTACTACCCCATTATGCAAAATAAAACGGGGGGCCTCTGTGGTCGAGTGGGTTAAAGTGATCATCTCTCAGTCCCTTATAGACCTTCCATCGATGCGGCGCGGGTTTGAATCACACTCAGACCAAATGAAAATTAAAAAATTACTGAGTGGGGTTTTCACTTCGCAGTCGCAGTATGGTCCCAGAGTTGACAGGTACTCGCCGAAGGTCGGGGATCTCCTCCGGACAATGTGCCCGATTTCCTCCCCACTAAATCTGGCAATGCCGCCATATAAGTGAAATAATCTTGAGTGCTGCGTAAAACATTGATCAACCAAAATAAAACGCAGCATGTAAATTCGCCACAATGAGTAAAAAAATATGTCAAATGTTAACATGGGTACAAAACTCACTAGCCAAGAAATCTGGGCTCTGTCAGTCCAGATTTCTCGGCTAAAAACTCACCAATTGTTTGAAGACATAACGAACACGTGACTTTTGTTTCTTTATATCACATGTGTTCTAGGTGACTGACCTGTTGAGGAATTCCAAATCAGGCATTGGGGTAATACCATTATGCAAATGGCATCCCGCCATCTGAGCTGCCCACCGGTGATTTTAACTGGGTAAATCAATAGCCGTCAGTGAATGCCATCCGTGAGATCGACTGAACGTTTGACACAACCGGCGACATCTGAGGGATGGTCATCAAGAAAAAACATTCATAATTCATAAATCTGACCGGTTTAATTTGCCTCGACTGTCTGGTTTCCGGTACTTCTTCCTGTTCACGAGTCCATAGTCATTTCCGTTTCGGAAGCACATCACATTATTTCTCCTACTAAGAATTAGTGACTTCTGCTCTTGGTTCCAGACGCTGAGAAAGGTACCAGTTACTGCTATAGTGTAGGCTATATGTATTTGTCCCTGATCATATTTCTTCAACCCGTTTCCTCTTCTCGTTAATAAAACAATTGACAAGCCCTCTCCGGTGTGCAACTGGTTCAAATCACACTCTTACACCAATGGGTCGCGGGTTCCTCCCACAATAAAACTGGCAACGCCGCCATATAAGTGAAATAATCTTGAGCGCGGCGTAAAGCACCAAACAATCAATCAAATCAAATCACACTCAACCCAACTCAAAATTCATAAAATACATACTAGTTAGCTTCGTATTAGGTCAGATGAGATGTTACAAATCTATCAGTGAAATAATGCTAAGTGCGGCGTGAAACATTAATCAATCAATTCACATTTTAAATTTTCGGATCTGATCGAAAATTATTCAATTATATACAAAGAAAAAAGTTAAGCACCCAACTGAAAAGTCTGCACCGACCGATAAAATCATTGGTGTATGGAGATTTTTGGCAAACTGATATTGCAGGAACGATTGTGATCATAAAGGGCAACATTCTGGCGATAAGAAATCACCATTAATGACAATAAGCTATACAATTTATTCAGGATATCGTTAGCCAATTTAAAAGTGTATTTTAACAAAATAAAAATATGTTAGTTCAATCTGACTAAAGTCGAAATGCTCATTGTCTTTTCAAGATTGCTGATTGTTAAATTCTCAACAGCTCAGCTTTTACCCCTGGGCCAACTGCGATTTAAAGCCTCGTTTTCTGGGAACGCCCATTTACTGTCGGACCAATCAAAAATTCTCTTCAAAACGTTGGAACTCTTCATTTTTGAGACACGTTTATCGAATTGAAGTGTAAACCGAAAAGTCGTCCATCTTTGTTTTGAGCACTGCTCGGATGCTTACGTAACGCCGTTTCTGATTGGTGAAATTTCCGCCACAGTTTTGTGGCGGAACCAATCAAAGTCTACATGCATATTAAATTAGAAACTACGAATTTGGTTCGTGAGCGTAAGTTTTAATCGTGGATTCCGACGATGATGTTAGTTATGCATGCCATTGGTTGATTGTTCGATTGTTTTTACCCGCTAACGGACGCTTATAGCCGAATGTAAAGCTCAAATTAACAGATGCATGGCTGAACTCGCTATTTAGTTATAGAGTCTGTTTTATAAATCCATTCATTCCTCAGGCCCAGTATCTACTAATATCATAAATATATATCGTATAATTGCGTTTGAGTTCCAAATACACAGCTCAACCTTACAAACTTAGAATCATACAATTGAACTACGTTCATCTACTGTATGTTAAAAATGCTGCGCGGGCTCGAATCACACTCAGACCTAGTAAAAATTAAAAAAAAAATAACCTGAGTGGATTTTTTACTCTGTCGCCGTATGTGGAAGAGTAGCCAGATACTCGCTGAAGATGTGGTTTCCTCCCCCACTAAACATGGCAATGCTAAGATATAAGTGAAAAAATCTTGAGTGTGGCATAAAACATCAATCAATCAATCAATGTATGTTAAAAGACACATACATTTCGAGGTCAGGCACTGTGGTGTAGCCATGACCACTTTCTTTAATTTGGCCAAGATTGACCCCTGGGTATATTCCTTAGCTTCATTAGCCCCCAAAGATGTCTGGGCTGGGATCACCCGGGTAATTTTGTATACTCAATTAACACTCAATTAACGGGGAAGCTATTGAGCGATTCCTTATAGCTAAAATAGGGCGGATGATGGACAAATTTCCCTGAATTCATTGCTAATAAAAACACTTGTATCGTTTATGAACGGTTTACTTTTGTTCTCTTTACAAATTTATTTTCACTCATTGCACCAAAGTAAAGGACAGACAACTCAGACTTCATTCTGTACTTGATTTATGTTTGTGTGTTTGTTTCAAGAGTACACTGGTATATGAGATTGCTTTCGACTGACAGTTCGCTTCCCTCTGGACTGACAGTTCGCTTCCCTCTGTACTGACAGTTGGTTTCCCTCTGTACTGACAGTTCGCTTCCCTCTGGACTGACAGTTGGTTTCCCTCTGGACTGACAGTTCGCTTCCCTCTGGACTGACAGTTCGCTTCCCCCTGGACTGACAGTTCGCTTCCCTCTATACTGACAGTTCGCTTCCCTCTGGAATGACAGTTCGCTTCCCTCTGGACTGACAGTTCGCTTCCCTCTGGAATGACAGGTAGCTTCCCTCTGAACTGACGGTTCGCTTCCCTCTGGACTGACAGTTCGCTTCCCTCTGGACTGACAGTTCGCTTCCCCCTGGACTGACAGCTCGCTTCCCTCTATACTGACAGTTCGCTTCCCTCTGGAATGACAGTTCGCTTCCCTCTGGACTGACAGTTCGCTTCCCTCTGGACTGACAGTTCGCTTCTATGTGGACTGAGAGTTCGCTTCCCTCTACACTGACAGTTCGCTTCCCTCTACACTGACAGTTCGCTTCCCTCTACACTGACAGTTCGCTTCTATGTGGACTGACAGTTCGCTTCCCTCTACACTGACAGTTCCCTTCCCTCTACACTGACAGTTCGCTCCCCTGCGGACTGATAGTTCGCTTTTCTCTGGACTGACAGTTCGCTTCCTTCTGTACTGACAATTCGCTTCCTTCTGTACTGACAGTTCGCTTCCTTCTGTATTGACAGTTCGCTTCATTGTCCACATAGCTCGGTCAACGTACCTCAAATATTTTGTATATTATGGTGCCAAAAAATATTACATATATATAACGTTAGAGAAAGAAATATGCTTATATTGATCGAATACTATTTACAACAACAACTATTGCAACTACTGAAGAAAAAGGACTGTTTATCTTTGCTTCTTTACTAAGAAAAATCTTTAGATTTATTAGCCTGTTATTTAGAATAACCATTAGTCGTTAGCATGTACATAAAGATCTTGCAGAGGCAAAAGTTAAATAAATAATGGCTTAAAGAAGATACAATGGTACCGAACGATCGTTTCCTCAATATATCAGAGGATGTCCTGGTTAAAAGCCGCTTGAAGTCTCCGGTCCCTAGTGGTTCAATGTATCTATGAAGAGAAAGTCTTATCATGAGTTTCCACACGAATGTCTCTGGGAATTAACCTTACCGTTTTCTAGCCAGTTTTCGTTGATACTGAGATGAAATGTTCCTTTCATTTTGAAGCCGGTCACATTTGTGTTCTCCCAAGTAAGTAACACGGGAAAGACACCCATGAGTGCGGCTACATTTGTGTGAGAATATATCCGTATTTTCATAAAAAAATAAAAGCACACATGGTTGCATGTCCGAATCCCTTCATTCTTAGAAATTAATTACATTTCCAATGAATTTTATCTGTCTCTCCACAGGATTTTCATATACTCATATAACCATATCAAATACAATACATTGAACATCTACGACTAGTGAGATATATCTGTCGGTCAGCATTTCTTTGCTTATGTCACCATAGCTGTGACGTCATTTTCCACGTGCATTTGTTTCCAGAAAATGTGTTTATTAAACGTACACGCAGTGTTCAATGTAATCCACTGGGATCGAAACATCTTAGACCAGCGTTTAAAATAAATATCTGGGTAGTTTTATACGATGGACGAACTTTTATCAATATGTTACAAAAATTAACAAAGGGCATACGTTATTTTAGTTGTTACATTATGTTATATATAAACCCATAGATAACATCACCATTGAACATACTCTGGGACATGTTTCCGAAAAGATAATTATACACTTATAGATAAGGTGGGGCCGGAAACCAGGCAGTCAGGAAACTTTATACCGGTGAGAGGTATGAATTATGCATGCTATTTCTCGGCACATGTCTCTCGGATGTCATACGTTCTTACAGTAGTATTTCACACAGGGTTCATCATATAACCTGGTTAACTGTTCAGCCTGCGTACACCAATTAGCTAACACAGCCATTGACCTTAAATACAATACCCACTGGTGTAGCCGAGAAATCTGGGCTCCGCCGAATTTTTTCTCTCTCCGTGTTCGTCCGTAAGGCGACAAGACACATTACCAGCCATATAATACCAGTCGCCGTAATACCGATAATCCGGGCTACCACTGGTGGAATTTTAGCAAACACAACCATTGATTTTAAATACCTGACATATAAGGTGAATTTCTCTCAAGTATCATGTGACTCTCCTCATAAAAACGATATTGAAATTTTTATATTTTAATATAATAACCTATATTGGTAGTTCCCGTGTATGCAAAGCGGCTTGAGTTGGTTGGTTGTTTTAGTTTATTGGCGCGTCCAAATCAAAGCGGCTTGAAGCATCTGGTGTTTTTGTAGTGACGTTGTCGTCATAACTTTGTATGGTTTTAACAGACAAGTTGAATAACACTTGCGCCAATTCAACCCATTCTTTTGTATCATTAACCAGAAAAACCTTGAAATCAAGGTTAAAGGCCCGTTCTCATTGGGCGATTTGTCGAACCGACTTGTAGGATGCGATTAAAATGGATGCTTTTAATTGGCCGATAAGATTTTTCAACCAATCAAATGCATCCGTTTGAATCGCATGCTACAAGTCGGTACGGCATATCGCACAATGAGAACGGGAAAGAAGTTGAAAACAACATAAACGGTAGCCAGTTTCTAATATACACAAAGAAAAAGTTAAGCACCCTCCTGGAAAGTCTGCACCGACCGATGTAATCATTGGTGAAGGGAGATTGTTGGCAAACTGATGTTGCAGAAACGATTGTGATCATAAAGGGCAACACTCTGGCGATAAGAAATCACCATTAATGGCAATAAGCTATAGAATTTATTCAGTAATTTCCCTGATGATGATTGCAGCTTGCTTTATTCAGGATATCGTTAGCCAAATCAAAAGTGTATTTTAACAAAATAGAAAGATGCTTGTAAGTATGCAACTTCAGTTACCCTTTCAAAAGATCCGACGTCTCACTTGGAGGGAGGAAATGCAGGCTGGAAGCTAATGGAGGATATATATGTATATATCTTCCTGTCCATGAGACCTCACTTGGGGTTGTTTTTGAGTCAAGTGTGACTACAGGTGGCGCCATCTATGCCCGCCCGTCCGCCCGTAAAACAATAGTTAATGATGAACTCATGAATCTTCAGATATGTGTTTCCTGCAATAAACCGGCGCTTTTTACTAAATTTTAATCCTGGTGAATAGGCATGGAAAGGCTAAGACAATAAATAAAACATATAGAGTTAGACAAAGAAAATACCTAAATGAATAGTGCAGACAACAGAACAAAAGTATATGTGTAAATGAATTGCTTCTCTTTGCCTTGTTTGTGTCTTCTCTGGTCGATTAGCCTGTTACGTATAATAACTATCATTATATCTGGCTAACATGATAGACAGACGTTAAATATATCGCTACACAAAAGTATGGAAGATGCCAGGGACAGTTTAACATTATAATGCTGAGTTATTACACCAGTAATAAATCACACAATTATCAGATCAAAGCGCGAATAAAAAGCCTACGTATAATTCCCAATGGATTCACAATGATGGATTCACTATGATGGATTCACTATGATGGATTAACAATGATGGATTCACTATGTCTACGAAGTGAAAACCTTATCGTGTGTTTCCGCGTCAATGTTTTCAGAAATTAATTTTACCGTTTTTTTTTCAATTTTTGCTTGTTTTTCGCCATATTTTGGGGAAAATATGTCTAGACTTTCATCAGAAGCTCACTTCAAAAAGCGTTCCACATTTGGGCCGCAGTTTCGAATACGAGAAAAACCCTTGACTATGTTTTAAACTGATGCATTTACATATAGGTGGTGTGTATATCATTTATTTGCTTCTGCGGGAGGTACCAAGTACACATCTAAGTAACACAGTCACATAAGTAAAATGTATATTACTGCGCCGCTTGGCAGATCCATTGGTGATTGTCACGCTCTCTAGCGTATTTCACGTATATTGCGCCATTGCCATGTTTAGTTGCGATGGAAACCGGGCTCATATACATCACAGAGAACCCCATACCTTCGACGAGTGCCTAAACACTCATCCATATAAGTAAAAACACACACTAATTCTAAGCTTTCATTTGACTGAACGGGATTTGAACCCGCTGCTTATCAGTGGAAGGCTTGTAGCCGACCCAGAGAGTATGGCTGTGCCGAGCGAACCGCCATTCTCACTGTAATCCTCAGCGTTGCCACACACTATTCTCAAGTACGACACAGAACACCGTCAATCAGTCAACACATATATCATTAATATTACTCTCTTAGATTGATTGATTGATTGTTTTGTGTTTTACGCCGCGCTCAAGATTATTTCACTTATATGGCGGCGTTGCCAGTTTTTTGTGGGAGGAAACCGGGCTCTGTGCCCGGAGGAAACCCACGACCTTCCGCTGGTAACTGGCAACCATCACACATAGGTCGTTCGAGTGAAAACCCAGTCAGAAAATTTTCCAATTTTTGGACTGAGTGGGATTCGAACCCGCGGCCCATTGGTGGAAGGCTGTTCGGATTGAGCGTCCAACGCTCTACCTACTGAGCCCCCTACTCTCTTAGAATAGGTACCTAAAAGTAAGTTAGTGAAACACTCATAAAGAGTAGAGAATGTTTTTAACTGGGGTGAATACTCATTATCAACAAGGGCATGTTCAAGTCATTTCGGACTAATTAATTATCTTCCATGCAAATTCAATTAGAACCTCAATCAGGAAGCCAACAAGTACACATACAACACAGGATTTAATTTCCGATGTGGCGTCTTGCTTCGGTACAGTTCGGAAAGTCAAGCTGGGAATAGGCCGTTAAGTCTAATGTCACTATATCTTCACGCGGAGTAATAATGAACGAAGCAGCCTTAGAAGAGCCTAATTACACACCGGCGTCCAAGGATTATTACCCATTGTCTGTCTACAGAATTAACGCGTACTTTTGGCGAAGATTTCCCATTCGTTTGTTTAAAAATAATGATTTCCCGACTCACCCGGATATATTTAGAGTTACATTTAATGAATTAAGATCTGTAGTTGCAGTGATTGTAAAATCTGCAACCCTGGTTTTATAGTTTGGAAAAAAAACAAACAAGTTTGGAAAAATCCAAAAATGCATCAAAGTGATTTGGATATATCCAAAAACTAATAATATTGCAGACAAACAAGAAGTAATCGAGCTTTTTCTATTCACGAATTTGATTTGTATAAATATTTTTCTTTGTCTTGTGACGATATTATAAAACCTGCGCGAAATAGCTACACAAAGCTACTTATAGAACATGTCTGTCATTTGAAATAAATATTTAAAAAGGTGACACACTTTAAATAGAGAGTCCGTTTATCGCTTGTTTTTGATCGTCTGTTTGATGGATGAAATGCTGGTTTTCGAGAATCGAACAGTTTTTGGTGTTATTATTCACTCACAAGGTTTCCACCAATGGGTCGCAGGTTCGAATCCTACTCCGTCCCAAAAAATTTGAAAATTTTCTGACTGAGTTTTCACTCGAACGACCTATGTGGAATGGTTGCCAGATACCACCCGAAGGTCGTGGGTTTCTTCCGGACATAGAGCCCGGTTTCCTCCCACAATAAAACTGGCAACGCCGCCATATAAGTGAAAAAATCTTGAGCGCGGCGTAAAACACAAAACAATCATTCAATCAATCACTCACAAGGTTACCAAAATACAGTCAATATGCTGTGGTGAATCGTAGATCATGAGATTAGTTCAGAGTAAAAATTCCCAATTAATCGATTTAATTATAGTTTTAGTGGGAAAATAAGAGTTCAATGGTCTGCAACCCGTTGCATTTTTGGAAACCTGATTCGTCAGTTGTAATTGTAAATCTGTAGTTTACAAATTTATATGTGATAAACCATTTCCAGCAAAAATAAAAGACTGTACAAATAGAGTTTTGTATATTGAGTATTGCATAGGTGTGTTTGAATAGCGTCCCTTTTGTTATTTCCCTCTTTATACAAAAATTAAATATGTTCTATTCAAAGTGCAATATACTACATATCATATTTGATCTACAGTGAGTGGATTGTACTTTAGATTTAACTGTTTGCGTCAAAACTATAAAGTTTTCTCGCAAACAGGTTCTAAAACAATCAATCTCCAAGGTTTCCTATAAATCTGTTGTGTAAGTATTTGTAAATTGAGTTTCAGGAAGATCGCATCGATTTAGACTCAAGGTCGTCTTATTTGTTTCCACTATTGTTTAAATCTGTGACCCGCTGTGTTTCATAGATTTACAAAATACCGTCTGCGGAATATACTCATCTCATTACATGTCCGTATATTAAAGGCCCACTTGCCGCCGTAGCCTGTTTAAATTTGCTAAGAAAACCAATTTACATGAGCTTACTACGACTAATACCACTAATACCACTAATACCACTAATGCCACATAGGACACATAAAACATGTCTAGTTAGCTTTAGAATGTAGAAATGGGGTGAAAAACAAACAAAGAATCGAAGCCTGATTGCAACAACAACGATCAGTGTCGGTCAACTTTCGTGTTGGATTATCCCCCTTTCAGGCCTTTGTATCTGTGGTTTACACTCAAACAATTATCAGCAGGCTTTTCCAGTCGCTGTTAACCGATCGTCAGTCTGTATTTCTTAGATAAATAGGCCTACGTAAAATGACACTGTGCCGTTAGTTCACTCACTCGACTGAAACATAAAATTCGCTTATGCGAGCAGATCGGTTTGTTTACGTTCCGGGTACCTAACAATTCAAATTTTCAAATTCAAATTAAAAATACAAAGTGACGTCCAAACTTTTCAATTTTGGTAAAAATAGAAAGTTCCTAACTTATATTGTCTGGGAAAATACAGAAAACGGTCTGTCTTTTTAATGTAAACAATATTCTTGATTTTCGCGGCAAGTGTGCCTTTAACTGGTCTGTCCAATAGACCCCCCCCCCCCCCCGCCGCCTAAAACTGTCTTTAGAATAAAATACACCGTTATCCCAATTGCTCTCATAGAACTTGTTTTACCAGGTTAGGTATACAATTGTACCTACATTACAAAATGTCTGTAGTAACGAGGGTCTGCATTACAAAAAAAATGATTTCGTTACAAATGTTACATGACGAATATTTGAGAGTTAGTTAAATTATTTTGTATGATTTTCTGATGTTTCCGTCGATCCGGAACACGTGATTTTTACTGAACACTAAATATGTCCTGATACGACAAGCCACTGTAAAATGATACTGCATTTACGTTAATCATATATCACCATGGATAAAGGTTAACCTTGAATAAAGAAATATCTGCACAGATTTTAACGAGTACGACGCAGAAGCATAAACGTATATCTTGGTCTGATCCATGTAGTCGTTAGATTTCCAAAGCGAAAATCAATTTGCTTTATAAGACAATTCAGAACGACTCGGCCAAGGATGTTTGCTATCTGTGACACCGAAGTATAAATATAACTTTTTAAACATTTTGAAGTTGATACAACGTTATCATTATAATCGGAAAATCTAGAAATTAGAATTATAACGATGCATGTAAGTTTGCAATTTGCATAGATGTTTTTGGTTTGAGAACTAGCATTTATAAAATATAAATAATTGATGCATAGGACTGTCCAAAACGCGTTGACATTTTTATCACAACCTTTACTAACTAATTGCCAGGTTCCTTGCCCCACTAAACCTGGTAACGCCGCCATATAAGTAAGATAATCTTGAGTGTGGCGTAAAACAGCGATCGATCAAATCTAAACCAAGGCTATCTAAATGGAATCACATTTAGGATGCAAGGAACTCTAACAATGGAATCTGTAGAACATCAGTCTAGTCGTATACCGCGTTTCTTACTATGAGGCAAGTGTCATATATCGCATTTGTTATCAGTCAACGAATTGATGATGGTTTGACATTGTCATTCGATTCAATTTTCCCTGCCTGTAACAAACACTCCCACACCCCCGATGAGAAAAGCTTGTATCTGTTGTCAACCACACTGGACAACCTTCTCAAGTTCACTCATAACACATATCATGTTATACGTTATTCTACTTTGTATAACTGTTCTAGTGTATCTCATCTTCTACCAATGGATGTCATTTACATAACTGATCTAGTGTATCTCGTCTTCTACCAATGGATTCCTTAAGGGAATCAGCTCCTTTGTCCAATGTCTATTTAACTGTCATATGATCTCCCAATGTCCACGCTCCGTTTAATAACGGCCACTATGGAATACTAATTGATAAGTAAATACTTCATTCTGTAATATGGCATTATAAGGCTATATACATGAGAATCACTTTTCCACAGCCCTCACAGATGATACCATTATTATTATAGCTATAGACACGAGAAGCACTTTTCCACAGCCCTTATTATTAGCATGCTTTTACGGGAGATCATTGGATAAACCATGTCTCGTGACAGTCATGTGACATAAAGTCACGAGGAATATGAATCGCCATTTCATAATGTTCATTGGGATTCGTTACGTTACAGAGTACAATGCAAAGGCTGGTATGAACATTTCCATAATGATTTCTAATTAATACCATAATTCACGGCGCCTCGGACAAATTCTTGTCGAATTCTCATCTTTGCCAAATATGCTATGGAAAAATAATATAGCAAATAGCCGCTAAAGAAAACTGTATGGTTTTGAAGGTTCGCCATTCCAACAAAATGAACGACTTGTCGGACCTCGATGAAAATTTGCAGTGACTGACTTCCCGCCACAAAAATCTATTCTGAAGATCTCGAAAAGATCTTCAACTTTTTTACTTCTCTGTCTAGTTTTGTTTCTTATCGCAAACACTGGCGTCACAAAACTTGAGATTTCATCAATGGGCCAATAAAAAACCTACAGTAGCCGTTAATTGATTGATGCGACTCTAAGTAAAAAAAACCCGAAACAATTTCCAATATAACGATAAGGTCGTTTTAAATTATATTCTCATTGCGTTTTATTTGTCTAAAGGGGATGGGAGTTTTGTTTCTAGCTTTTAATGTCTTTATCGTTGAGTTAATAAACTTTACGGTTATTGTTTATGTTTTATTTGCTACACAAGAATGGATATTGCCCAACGGGTTTCTGCACAACTGGCTGTTCGCCAATACAATATTTGATAGTTCAAGTAATCTCTAATGATTTCATTCCAGCTAAAAAAATGAATTTGAAAAATAAGTACCACTGTTGTCGTAAAACAAACTTTATGTTTAATAAGTAAACTACCTGCTTTACCGCATGCCTTGAATAATTACCCTTTTACGTATATTTTATTTAGATATTGACGACGATTTTTATTTTATATTTAAAAAATCACTTTGTCTTTACTATAAGATTTCCAGCTTAGAAACAATACAAAAGCTGGTCACTTTGATCCAATGGTGTCTTGTTTCAAAGCTCAGTGACAAGTACAATGGATTTTAATTCAAGTAGAATTTTGAAAAACTTTGAAAAATGTGTTTCGAATTATAACTAAAAAAGCAAGGTCAATATCACGCTCCAATCTCAAATTAGAAGTCACCCTATTACCTAGTCGAGATAGAACCTCTAATTCCAAACCCGCCCACTTTAATCCATTAGGCTTGGGACAGAGAGTTCACCCCGGAGGTCAACTGATCGTGATTGCTCGCATTTACCCATTTTTTTATTGCTAGGGATCTGGTTAATTACATTTCAGAATAGAAATATTTACATATGAAGTGATATCATAATTGTTATACTTTTCTTTTAGCTTTTAAAATGTTACTCAAGTTTGCACGTGATAATTCCTGTACCATGTCGTGTAAACGCGTATCAGGTATCTTAGCCTAACTGAGATCTCGCGAGAATACGGTTGTATGACCCACAATTTTGTATTGACATTTTACGGTTATCCCTTACTAAATAAAAAGAAAAGCAATTTATGAAAAGTTTTCAGGTATGGCTTGACAAACCTGAGTGTTATGTAAGCATATAGAGTCAGGATGGATATTGTTTACGTGATGTCTAGTTTACATGTACCACATCTAACGGCGGGGCGTCAGTGGCTCAGTAGGTAGAGCGCGGCGTAAAACACCAAACAATCAATCAATCAACCATATCTCAAGCATTGTGGTCCACCTTGTCGGAGGAAATTCCAATCATTACAAAGAAAGGTTTACAAGCTAACACCCAAAATACTACAGGGAAATGATATTGAGTATACATGCATACATAAATACAAAAAAAAAAAATAGAAACTTATCTCCGTGGTTATTTTAGACAAGAAGATTTTCCCTGTGCCCGTGTGTTTTAATTTTCATAAATACATACATGCATACATATGTTTCTTGTCTATATCACTTGTTATTATTGTATATCATATGTGTTTGTTTGTCCTATGTCAATTTAACTGTTACCCTGTGGGCAAAAAGCTCCACCCACTCCAATTTCATCTTAAAATGACCACAGGCAAGCATCCCAACGTGGCACACGGGATACAGAACCTGTTTTGGTTAAATCACCAAACCTCAGCCGAGATATCTTCATTATCTATTAACATAAGGACAACGAGAAAAATTAAAATCCATGTAGGAAAATGATATGCCTGACATGGACCTCCGTATACTTCCACACTTTAGCGTAAAGCGGCGACAAAAACGGCCTTACTATTACATCTATTTCATGGCAGACACAGACGAGAACAGTTGTTATTAAGAGAGGGACAACGTGTAGCATTACTTTTGGCGGTTTCTATTGTTTGACAAGTCTATTATTTTTATCGATGAAAATTATACACTATTTCGATTGTCTGTCGTGATTTATGGAAGAAATCCTTCGAGACTACAACGCCATTTGGT
Organism: Lepidochitona cinerea; assembly: GCA_963971465.1. Taxonomy (NCBI): domain Eukaryota; kingdom Metazoa; phylum Mollusca; class Polyplacophora; order Chitonida; family Tonicellidae; genus Lepidochitona; species Lepidochitona cinerea. The sequence continues at coordinate 4,060,344 of OZ020559.1, forward strand.
ACTTATGGGAGATGTTTAAGACATGGATATGTTTTGTCGCCATTTCGTCTTGTTCGTTGGGATTATATAGTGTACGAAATAAAAGGGACAAAAGGATTTCTAATATTGGTGTGTGTTTACATAACATCATTTATGATAATTGTAAACAAGAGTGATTAATAAGAAATACGTTTGAACTAATGACTCGGTGCATGCTCAGTGGAAGATTTTTGAAATTTGATGCATTTGTTGTTTTTTTGGATCAAAACTGCTAGCTGTTATCTTCGGCCAAGAAATTGAATATTTTAACTACGGATGCGAACTTTTCTCTCATCCTTCAAGTATTTTTAAAGGGAACGGGGGCGTCACAAAAGTTCAAAGAGTATCAAAGGTTACAACAAAAAACATAGTTACAAAGAACACTAGGCTTTAATTGATGAATGATACTACGATGATCCAGAAGAGACATTTCTCGGAAATCGGAACAGACTTCGTTGACATTTTGATGTATAGCTTTTAATCCCTTGGCGGTACCCATTCATCTTTTCCAGACCATTAAACAAATCCTTTTTAAACTAAATCCTTGTCCCTTTCTTGTAGCCATTTCCAGATTTCTTGGACTGAATTCCATTTTAAGTCGAATACCGCAATTATTTATATCTTAACCTACGTAATCTAACCAAAGGCCGATATATCAACAGATTTAGATTTTCAAACATCTCTATCTATTGGAAACGGATTTTGGATCCAGTTTCCTGCAACAGGACAGTATTTATGTATATTTGTTTGGCGTATATTGATTCCCCAAAAACTAGGTTTAAAGTGGCATGAAAAGTGGAATGTTGATATTTTGACGTTGAAACAGAATGTTGAAATTATCGGCTATTTTTCCCAAGAGGTATAATTCAAAAGCTTTTGAGTGCTTCTAGTCTCAAGAATGTGCGATAAAGTATTGTTCTGAACTAACTTTGGCTTAGAATGAATGAATGGTTACTTAAATTTTGTTTACATTTCGAACACTATTCCGGTTCGTATAGGCCACATACTGTATGGATTTTCCCCATTCCAACGCCAATCATTTAGTTTTTCAATGACCTTCAAAGCCTCTTACTGTCGTGACGACTAGAAATTATGAAAAAAAGTGTGAATTTCGGCAGCTCTTGCCACTTTAATTGTAACGAATTCCAATTTATAATTCAGAAATATTCATGAAATCTGCGTGTGGTATACGCAGCTGGATCAAAAATATGATTATTATAATGTCATTCTGCAGCTTTCTAGCTCAGCGATTGACACCTTAATACCCACATGCCGAATGTGGTTCGTTTGATGTCATCAACTAGCCAAGCGACAAATCTCTGTTGACATATCTTAACACGGCATAAATTTATGAATAACTTGGGCCTTGTATCGTGTTTTGATAGTGGGAGAGTTACCCGTTTTCTTTCACATGGCTAAATAACGTATGCAGAAACGTAAGAATATCCTTTATATTCAAATACCAAGTTGAACTACATTGGCCTTCCCAGAAACAGTGTCATCGGTTGTTGTGTTTAGGCGAAGAAGGACACACGTTGAACTTCAAGACTTAAACTGGTTTCGCCCTATAAAAGCGACTTGTGCTCCGTTTTCTCATTCTGTAAAGTGCGTTACAATGTGAAATCAAACACAATTCTGTGTTTGTATTTATTCGTAATCGCTTTTTTAGGAACAAGACCGGTTTAGAAACAGCAGATGTTTGGCTATCATCTTTTTGGTCAGACTTGTTAAGTACATGTTCTAGAACGCACTTAACGCAAATTGGAAAATTTTGTCCGAGGCTATTCACAAAACCGTTAAAGGCACACTTGCCCCGAAAATCAGGAATATTGTTTACATTAAAAAAGAAAGACCGTTTTCTGTATTTTTCCCAGACAATATAAGTTAGGAACTTTCTATTTTTACCAAAATTTAAAAGTTTGGACGTCACTTTGTATTTTTAATTTGAATTTGAAAATTTGAATTGTTAGGGGTCCGTAACGTAAACAAACCAATCTGACCCCTATTGGCGATTTTATGTTTCAGTCGAGTGAGTGAACTAACGGCACAGTGTAATTTTACGTAGGCCTATTTATCTGAGAAATACAGACTGACGATCTGTTAACACCGACTGGAAAAGCCTGCTGGTAATTGTTTGAGTGTAAACCAAAGATAAAAAGGCCTGAAATGAGGGTAAGCCAACACGAAAGTTGACCGACACTGATCGTTGTTGTTGTAATCAGGCTCCGATTCTTCGTTTGTTTTTCATCCCATTTCTACATTCTAAAGCTAACTAGACATGTTTTATGTGTCCTATGTTTAAGTTTAGTGGTATTAGTCGTAGTAAGCTCATGTAAATTGTTTTTCTTAGCAAATTTAAACAGGCTGCGGCGGCAAGTGGGCCTTTAAATACAATTGAATCCTTAGGTTACCGCTAAGAGATATTTCACTCATGGTAGACTGTACCAATCTATTTGAACAATATAATTGATTAAATATAGGATTACAAAATGGGGAATATTGTTATACGACTGGAAATACCGATCAGTCATACTGCCAAACTTGTCTGTAACCTTTATTCTATGACCGAGCATTATGTACTAAATTCAATAGAGTATTTCGTTTACTTGTCTACCTTTATTCTGACCAGAACGATCAAGTCAAATGTTGCATCGCTGATATCTGATGTTAACTGTTTTGTCAGAAAATTTCCAAATTATGCCAGAAGAATTTATTGTGTTTGAAATAAACCTCTATCCGCTTGTAGGCTGTATGAGCTGCTGCAAGTTGGTTGGTAGCAGTTCAAATGTGGGGTCTGGTTTTGAAGTCATTTGGAACCAATCATTTCATCACGTATTGTATTATTGCAACGTCAAACTAAATCCAATGCATTCACTCTAGACGGAAACAAGAAAATAAAACCTTTAATTGGGCATATTATTAAAGAACTTATTAGTCAAGAAAACGGATTCACTTACAGACGAAAACAAGAAAGATAAAAACATTTATTTCTTGATGTCATGGGTCAACTAAACGGTACAAGAATGAATTTGTTCTTTGAGTGTCATTTAGAAGTTTGATAGACGACGTCATTATTTTTTATGGATTATAAGTTAACGTCTTCAGCGTGATATATAGAAGCATTTACCTATATAGATGAATTAAAGTGAAACAACATTTAGAAGTCTGGTATATCATTTAAAAAGTACCACTTGTTAAGACGAAAATGAGTTCCGTTAGTTTTAAACTACATGTATGTTTTCATTTTTAGTTAAAATAAAAAAAGTTCTGGGTGTTTATGCCACTGACTTGATTGATGACGGTACAAGAAACTATACCAGAATGTCCACAACAAAACATATAAAGGTTATTAGAAAAATCATATATCATTTAAAGCATCTGAATTTTAATTTTTTTTAGTTTTATCAAAATATTTTTTAAATGGAATAAACACAATAAATATGGCATTTTTCATCGACAATTTTAAAAATTAGATCTAAATCTCGATCATAAATTTTTGTTTGTGCCTGGCAATTTCAGTGATAAGGATTAAAAACGTCCCTGGTGACAGTGACAATACCTTAACTACTTCTCCGCGGTTAGGATTTCATCTACTACGGGGTCAATGCAATGGAAGATTAGCTAGCTAAGTGCTTCGTATGGACTTCGTTGTTAACGACACTCAATTAGAAGCGAATCTGTAGCTCTTGAAGTCTAGCACTCGATGGCAGAAGGCCGGATTAACCAACGTGTTACCAGCAGTCTTCTGGTTGAGGAATCGACGCTTTTCACTGCTCTTTGAGAGAACTTCTATACACAGATTGTTGTCCATCTAAAAAAATGACTCATTTCTTTGTCGGCATCTTTTAATTTATGATCTCTTACAATTTTTCTGGAATAAAACCGAAAATATGCGTTCAGCTATGCGCAAAATCGTATAAATTATAAAAAGACCTGAGCCTTGCAAGGAAAGTTTCACCATACATGTAGGTTGGATCTCTTAAGTCGTAAGGGATGCATGCTTTTGCATAGTTTGTTAAATTTTAAAAGAAATTGAAGCAATTAAAAAAAAAACATATTAAGTCTTTATCGACGAAACAATGAGTCCTATGCTATTCTCTAAACTGTACTTTAAGCTTCCAAGGGTGACTTGTTCTGTGAATGTGGAAAATATCTAGAGCAAAATCCAGGACTCTTGAACACCCACCATTGCAGACGATGCGATGACCGACACCAGACAAAATCCTTCAGTGGTTGATTTGAATCACAACCTTCTCAAATGAATTATATCCTTGAAGATGCACAGTTGACCAGGACCAGACGGACATCCTTCAGTCGTTTATTAAATACAGAGTGTTCTGAAATGTACTATATCTTTGAAGATGCCAAGTTCAATTGATTGATGTTTTACGCCGCACTCATGACTATTTCACTTATATGTCGGTATTGCCAGGTTTAGCGAGGAAGGAAACCGGCATCTTAACGGGCAAAACCCCGACCTTCGGCGAGTTCCTTTCACATAAGGCTATATATTGAAAAATCCACTCAGAATTTTTTTTGAATTTCTAATTGATCTGAATAGGATTCAAACCCGCACCGCATCGATGAAAAGTCTGTGTCGGACTGAGGACTATCACCTTAATCCACTTGGCCACCGAGGCCCCAGTACAATTAGAAGGCGACCTATAATTTCTTCTCGATTTTCGAATAGGTTTGTTTCCGATTCAACCCTCGGAAGTCTATTTTTAAAACCATAGTTGGTGTGTATGAACAATTGGAAGAAGGTTGATTTATCAGCGTCCGTAATCGTTGGATTACCGCGGAATCTTGTCATGCACTACACGGTAGCCCATTATGCCGGAGTCAATTCCCAAATGTTTCTGTTTCGGCAGCCATACACATGTCAGGAGGCAGGACGGATATCTTCACTTACATTCAACTTAACACTGCAATATGGAGTATCTGACAGAACTTGAAGGTCTTCTCGACACCTTATTTCTCCCACTTGACCTCCGCAATAGTTAGGATTGACACGATACCATAAGAGGCTTCTCCCTTCTCTAAGAACCCGGGTATTTCAGCTAAGGCTGATTTTTTAAGCTTCGGTCAAGGTGACATTGTCATTAACCACAAGCCAGGCACCTAGTGCACTTTACATTTATTCGACTGATTCGTTGAAGGCAATACAATCCAGGCACCTAGTGCACTTTACATTTATTTGACGGATTCGCTGAAGGCAATACAATCCAGGCACCTAGTGCACTTTACATTTATTCGGCTGATTCGTTGAAGGCAATACAATCCAGGCACCTAGTGCACTTTACATTTATTTGACTGATTCGTTGAAGGCAATACAATCCAGGCATCTAGTGCACTTTACATTTATTTGGCTGATTCGTTGAACGCTACACCGTGATGTTTAATAAAGTGGTATCTTTGATAGATTCCGACATCCGACACTGTGCGTGGGTTTAAGCAGTATGAGCCGCTAAATATAAGGACCATTTCGTTTATTCAGAATTAGTTAATTGTTATTATTATAATCAGATTTATATATATTTTAATCGGAAATAGTTAATTCAGAATTAGTTAATTGTTGGCCATTTTTATGAAAAAAAATACAAAATATAAGCTCCCCGTCGATAATTATCTTTGAAGCATACTTTAAGGTAGTTTTTACAAGCAACAAAAAGTGAACTCATACACCATGTCTATTTGATTTTGGTCCAATATTATAGTCTTGATCATCGAAGTTTTTGAGAAGTTTCTGGTTGCAATTGTTGGTTTTAACTCCCAATGACTAGCAGCCATGCTACATGTACGTCACTTTAATACCATCTCTTAATACAATACTTGTTTATACAGTATGGGTTGTTATTGCAACATTTAATGTAATATACTATTGCATTAAAGGTTGCATCTGCACCCTAAAGTGACACAACAGAACTTGCTATTGTAAGTGGCACATACACTTTTAGTGTAATAATTTCTCAAGTTACATATTCAGACATGTACATATAATGTTAATCATAATGACATGTTTTAATCTACTAATCTCGCTCATCTATGTTAAGTGTTTTTTATATAATTTTTTTCCTACCCCTTCTATATCAATAGCTGTATACTTGATAACCGAAACACAAACATGCTTTTTTATAATAAGATATACTACATACAGGTTAGAAAGAAATCTGCAAGTACAGGAAGTCATTACGTTCAACGGATAAAAACCTCTAGCAATATGCCAAATGTATTATTGGAGGAATTGTGCGATCATAAAATATATCTCACTTTCGCGAAATCAAGTTTTTCCATACATATCGAACGAGTCTGTGTTCATTCGGGTTAGAATGACCTGAAATAACATTAATACTTTTTAGTCATGGTTGTTTAATTATGTAAAGAGGGATCATATTGTCATAGAATTAATTACAACATATTGTGAATTCAAACATTTCATTTCAAACACGAAACGTTATTTTTAAATATTCAATCTGACAAATTGTCAAAATGTTTTTTTTTTACAGTAAGGGTTAAATGTGCAAGAGACTAGTAGCCTTTAAAGGGACATGAGCTGCCAAATTTCACACTTTTTTCATAATTTATGATGGTCACGACAGTAAGAGGCTTTGAAGGCCATCGAAAATCTAAATGATTGGCGTTGGAATAAGGAAAATCCAAACAGTATGTGGCCTGTATGAACCGAAAACGTGTTCGTAAGTAAACAAAATTTAAATAACCGGGACGACCATTCATTCATTGTAAGCCAAAGTTAGTTGAAAACAATACTTTATCGTATATTTTCGAGACTGGAAGGACTAAAAAGCTTCTGAATTATACGTCTTGAGGAAAATAGCCAATAGTTTCAACATTGTGTTATAACTTCAAAATATCAACAATTATTACACTACGGGGTGCACATGCAACCTTTAATTGAGTATTATTACATTCAGGGTTGCAATGGTAATAATTAGTAAATTTTGGTCGTTTATAAAACCGTCTACGTTCGTAACGTACTACTGGGTGGGGTTATATTTTTTACTAGCTTTTGACAAGTGGGAACGCCAAACATGCTTCTTATGACCTTGACCGGGAAGTTATTTTAATTGAGCCTTTCCAATGCAGAGGCGTGTTTAATTTCGGTTTTAACTTTATTAACTTCATATTTTAAAAACGTTAAACTCTATACCTTTTGCTTTCTGTTCGATATCCACTTCGCTGTCGCTCCTTCTTTAAAACACAGACAAAATGTCAACAATGTTCTAGTCTATTGTATGAAAGTTGGTTTAACTTCAACTTCATGTTCAACTTAAGTTTACATCCAGATCAAAGGGTTTTCATTCCCAGTAGACAGATGCAGTACGTAACGTTGCGTGAAGACAAGTGGCAGATGTGTATGAATGACAATATATAACGTATTTTAAGTTGCTTGAAACCAGGCTTCTATTTCTGTACTTATTGTTCTGATCGACCGTATAAATTTCATACTATCCTTTATATCGATACCGAGGATTGTGCTTCAAAGCATTAGACTGTCAGGCAGTTTTGACAAGGTTCACCTAGAGGAATTGTTTAATATACGTTAACTTTATTACAGATTAAAACAGTAGAGAATAATGGGTTTCTTAAGTATGTTATGTACTATTTATGCATTCGGTTCTTTGTAGAAAGTTTTTGTTTACCTTAATTGCTAAATATGCTTGAATCTCTATATTAATGCGATAATATATCTACTTTACTGGTTGTCGGAAATACGCCATCTTCATCTTTGACCATTTTAAAACTGATATGGTCACATTGGGCTCCCATACACTCACGTAATTATCGTATTAACATTTATGGTTTCTCAAAAAGCGGAAATCGTAATTCAAGATAAAGTACATGTTTACAGCAGATACGACCCGTGTGCCTGGATAGAATGTCTTGGTTTATCAATGGTTTACACTAGGGGCATAGTAAAAAGCTATGCGAACACTTTTAGTGTTTTTAAATTATTTATACGAATTTCAACAAGCAGTGAGCGTTTTGAGAGATAAACGGAAGGGAACTATAAACAGAACTGTACAAGTATGGTTGGTTAGTTATGTTATAGTATGCTGTTTCATGTGTATAATCCAAATTCAAACTTTTGAACAAATATTCAAATAGGAATATACACTGTACACTGATTTAGTGAAAGAGGAGACGAGGGAAGAAACAAATCTACCAATCATGCAATAAAATAATCAATCTAACAATCAAACAATCAAACAACAAATCAATCTACAAATCAAGTTACAAATCATTCTACTAACAAATCAATCTAACAGTCAAGCAACAAATCAAGCAATCTACCAATCAAACAACAAATCAATCAATCTACCAATCAAACAACAAATCAACCAATCTACCATTCAAACAACAAATCAATCTACCAATTAAACAACAAAACAACACATCTACCAATCAAACAACAAATTAATCTTCCAGTCAAGCAACAAATCAATCTACCAGTCAAACAACAAATCAATCTACCAATCAATCTATCAGTCAAACAACAAATCTACCAATCAAACAACAAATCAATCAATCTACCAATCAAACAACAAATCAATCTACCAATCGAACAACAAATCGATCTACCAGTCAAACAACAAATCAATCAATCTACCAATCAAACAACAAAGCAATCAATCTACCAATCAGACAACAAATCAATCAATTTACCAATCTACCAATCAAACAACAAATCAATCAATCTACCAGTTAAACAACAAATCAAACAACAAATCAATCAATCTACCAATCAAACAACAAACCAATCTGCCAATCAAACAACACATCAATCAATCTACCAATCAGACAACAAAACAACCAATTTACCAATCAAACAACGAATCAACCAATCTACCAATCAAACAACAAATCAATCAATCTACCAATCAAACAACAAATCAAGCAATCTACCAATCAAACAATAAATCAATCTACGAATCAAACAACAATTCAATCTACCAAACAATCTACCAATCAAACAACAAACCAATCTACCAATCAATCTACTAATCATGCAACATATCAATCCATTTAGCAATGAAACCAGTCTCCATTCGAGCTGTGAGTAGTAAGATATGGACCACATGGCTGGGCTGTAACTGTCATTATTCACCCACCTTTTGGCATCATTACCCACATGGAATTGGATCGAAGGGTCAATAACATATTACCCTTTGCTAATCCCCGACCAGACGGAATTAGGTGTAAGACTACACCATAATATTATATTATTGGAATGAAATACCGATCCCTTGTCGAGACTGATTTCTCGTTTAACCTAGGAAACCTTCTGTGGACCTGGTCTGTTTGGCGATTGATCTAACTGATTCATCTGTTACGTTAACCTGATACAGGCAAATATCAATCTTTGCTTATTTTTTCAAATATCAAGAGACTTCGAACTACGATACAAGTTATCCATGCAAAAAATTAAAAAAAATTCTCTTTTATCTTTACGTTTGGGCTGCCAGTTACCAGCGGAAGGTCGTTGGTTTCCTCCGGGCACAGAGCCCGGTTTCCTCCCACAATAAAACTGGCAACGCCGCCATATAAGTGAGATAATCTTGAGCGCGGCGTAAAACACCAATCAATCAATCTTTACGTTTTGGGGATGTTTGCTAGATATTCAGACGGTTGTTCCCTAATGATTGCCTACCTACTTTTTGGACATGGTATTTCAAACACATAAGATGCCAACAATCTGAAGTGCGCTATAAAAGATGAGACGACCAGTCACTGTGGTTTGCCTAACTCACTGATTGTATGCCGAATTCATGGGTTGTACAGATGGCCAGCCTGAGTGCATATTGGGTGTGATTTTCGTTCGATCAGAATGGTCACCAGGTTACCTCGATGGTCGGGGGTTCGTTCCAGACAAAAAGCCTAGATACATCACCCTGGTGACGCCACTGCATGTATATAAGCAAAATAATCTTATATCATCAATCAATCAGAAATAATTTTTTTTTTTAACTTTATTTTCTTGAGGAGCAGTGAGCTTTAAAACTCATATTGCATCTCATTGATCATAATTAAAATGTATACAAATAAATATGTTTAAAAAGGGCAAGCGAAGCGAAGCGCTCGAGCTGGTTGTAATTACATGTGCCTCATTATTGTAAAAAAAGGAGTCAGGGTAAAATTTAGAGAAAAAAAAACTGTCGAACGATGGCAGTTTCCTAGCTACCGTCACACTTATTTAAGGGCTATTATTTCCACTCTTTAAGTTAATTTTATTGCATTGCCTAGAGACGACCTGTGGTCACAGCCGAGAACAAAACGGAGCGCTGAAGGTGGAAAAATATTCATGCCACAAATGTTTGAGAGTCAAGAGTTAATCGAGATTACGGACATTTATTGTGTTGAGACTAGCTTTATTTTGGAACTCTTCTGCCGACTGTTGAATTTATATGAAAGGAGGAAAGATTGTGTAATTCACAAAGCTAATTTCCCAAGTTACTGTCTACTCCCAAAATAGACAACCAGCGATAATTGACGTATGCTTATTTTCATATGTTGGGGCTAAGTGTCAGAGCTGTGTTGGAAACAAGAAGTAAAAAAAACATGCAAGAAAAAATGTTCTCCGTTTCGTGTAAGGCTTTGCTAACAAAGATAATTTCTAGGGTGTGTTTTGAAGCTGTCAAACGCACTGAACGGCAGCTTGAAGAGTTCAGTTAGGGTAATTTCGTCTCTCGCCTGGCCGTCTGTACGGGGAGAGGAAACCGGCTGTACAGCTGTACGTAAGCCTTCTGCCTCCCCGCTGCATTGCATACGAGCCCGTCAGCGCCTTGGTATCGAAAGTCATTTAACGCCTGCGTTGAAATGGCCCTACTCTGAAATCAGGAAAGATGCATTGCGGTGTTATTAACTTGTCAATATAATACGGTGGGATGTCTTTTACTCTTGGGCGAGCTTAAGCGCCTTTACTGGCTGATATATAGTGTTTGTCGACCGAGTTGGATTACGCTACACGTCTCACATAGTCTCCGTTTATTGTTACATCTAGTTAGCTCAAAACAAAGAAAGTATGCAATTGTAGGTAAAAATATGATAGCAAGAGTTTAAAATGGCGCTAAGCCTTAATTTATTGTGTTTGCTGATTTTCCTGTGTTTTTGCCAATGTGTTCCACGAGATTTGGAAGTTAACTCAAGAAGGCGACAGAAAGTTTTGATCGCAGCTATTTTACCCCAAAATCCCAAATGGCTGTTTTCAATTGAACAAATCTCCCCAGCGGTTGATATAGCACTTTGGCACTCAGGTCGGATGGGTTTGCTAAATGGCTGCGAGGTTGTGGTGCAGTACCGAGATTCAAAATGCAACGGGAAAAGCGCACCTCTACAGGCCTTTAAAATGTACATGGACAACGTCAAGAAATATACCATGTTGTTTTTGGGGCCGGTTTGTGATTACGCTTTAGCACCAGTGGCACGATATGCCCCCTATTGGAATATACCCGTGATTTCCCCGGGAGGTTTCGCGCACGATTTTGGGCTGGACAAATCACTTCCAGCGGCAGAATTCCCGACACTTACCCGTGTTGGGGCAACCTTTGATAAATTAGCCGAAGTAATTATTACCGTCATTAAATACCACAAATGGAAGAAAATTAAAGTTATTTACGACGCCGATGCTTATTCGGATGTGTCACCTAAATTTTGTTTCCTTGCAACGGGTGCCATAATAGATTACATGAGAAACGACACGGAGCTTAAACAGGATTTTTACCTCTTGAATTCCCAAAATTATGACCCTGACCAAATTCTGAGAAGTGAAGTCGGCACGGACTATTCAGGTAAGGCGATTAACATTTTTCATTAACAAGATCACAAGCATATTGCGCCATTTGTTGTTGTTGTTGCGCGTGCTTATTTATGATTCAGATATTCCACTGGAACTGTAAGTGGACTTAAATAGAGACCGACAGACATCTAACATTTACCAGGCTCATTTTCAACAACTTACTTCCGTATCAAATTAAACCCTAGGAATAAATGTAAACACAGACTTAAGTTGGTCTATCAACGCTGACTACATAATTAGCCAGTATAGGATTTCACCAGTATTAATAATTTAGCCACTTACACTGGTTGCGGAACTCGTAGCTATAGCAGGATAAGAGCCTGTGTAGTAAGGCTGAATATTGTATCGCTGAATTCTATGTAAAGCTAAACTTGTACATAGGATTTGTTTGTTTAACAGAGGGACAATACTGCAATCGTTTCCATGTAATTGCCGAGATTTGCCTTCGTATTTTGTTAACATTTTGCGATCCACAACTTACTAAAAACGCATCATACCCAAGCACTCCCCCCCCCCCCCCCCAAAAAAAAATTATATGAGCTCGTATGTTGATAACTGTATGTATGTTTATCCTTTTTAAACATATATCAGAATACCAATATACCTATGAAGATAATTGCTTTTTGGGCGCCAAAGTCACGCAAAAACAGTTTTCTTAGGTAAAAGTTGATTTATAGCTCTGAAATAGATTTTGTTGGAGCCTGATTAAAAGAATCAGTTTAATCGTGGGAATATCAAAGCTTTGAAGAGACGGAATTGCAGTAAAAGTGTGAGATTTAAAAGTATTTATAATGTAATCAGAAAACTGATTAAAGCCAGGATTTGTTTGATCAGCACTTGATAGCCCACCATATAGGATACATGGGCTATTTACCAAATGTAACGGAATCTATAATTAGCAGCCATATGTTACACCATTTGTCATATTTCGTCATTGGGAAGGATGCGATATCAAGTTAGCGTTGTTCGAATCACACTGAGAACGAAAGGTTAACAAAGATCATTGAACAAGCACTTGTTGATCCACCAACTAGCTTAGCAAGATGCAAAAGCATAGATACTCCGAATAAAGTAAGCATTTCTCCTGAAAATGACAAATAAAATTTTGTCGAAATATTGAGAACGTCGGCAATGCCTCGTTTTACTTTATTCGGAGTATCTATGCTTTTGCAACAAGGACTCTACATTTGTTATTGTTCTATATAATTTTATTTTTGGGACAATCCTGCTCCATAAATAGCATCCAGTGAGACCCTCGTCTTAGCTTTTGAAAATCAAAGTAACATGGGAAGTTGTTTGTAACACGAAACACTTATATCCTAGTAATAAAAAAGGATAAGCAGTGATGCGTTTCACATAATCCACAAGTTATGTTAATCCGTAAATGGAGAATGTTATAGAGACTCAATATTTCATCTCGCCAGGAGTCCTAAAATAAAGATCGAAATATTGAGTCACAATGAAGTTCACCATTTCCGGATTAATACATTTATGTGAGAATTTAAACCGTTTGATTTTTAACATTTACGGGCGGTTAAGGGATGACATCTGTGTCCTGTCTTACGAAGGTAGCGTAGGTTACGTCGGACGTAATTCAGGGTTAAAGTATAAAAACTTGCGCCCTGAACGCAACCGGTGCATGTTGTAGCCCTATGCGCAAATTTACGCCAGCTTTGTAAGACAGGACCCAGAGAACCATACATGTTATGGACATGACATTTCCTTCTCTGGAAAACTGACATCATGTTGTACTTATAATACAAATTAGCTCTTGTTCACAGGTATTGCTTTTACATTTCTTCAAAATATTTCAAAGAAAAGGGTAAGAAGAATAGAAGAATTTTTTTTATAACTGTATAAAGCCTTTCTTAATTCAGAAAACCCACCTTGAAAATTGGCTGGATCTGTTTCGTCCACAACCCTTCAAGGTCCTACATAGCCATGGTAGGCCAGAAAGAAAAACGAATTCAAACTTTTCCCAAGAATTTTAAATGTTTGATATAAATAAGATTGGAATTATACGGTCAAATCAAACTCTGTCGTTAAAGACATTAAGCAAGCGCTTAAGCGATGTGAAGCGCTCTTGAAATATTGAACAGAAAAGAGACTGGGAGTTTCCCTAAAGATTTCACGATATCCGGTGACATGTGACGTGTTTTTTGATGACGTTGTCAGTTCGATTGACGATTTTTGTGTTCTACAGAACTGAAAGTCACATTCAAACGATAAAAGCGCCCCACATACGCAATGCCAGCGCCAGTTATAGGAAATGTGTGGAATTCTCCCGATACTCCCGCTCCCTATATAAATATAATGTTATACTTTGGGGGAAACAAATGTCCATCTACATTCCTTTGGCAATATTTTAAACTAAGTACAAATTAAACGAATCTTGTCGAAATGTTTTGTCTCTGCTCAAGTTTGTGGCAAATCCGGTGCATCTAACACTGAAAACAGAAATTCATTAACTTATGTCTAATATTTAGATATAGTGATTTGGTCTCACTCCCAACGGTTACACATGTATCTACAGTATGTAATACATAACGAGCTGACTGATGTATGTCCACTTGTTTACAATTAAATTAGATGTCAATCGTTTGGATGAATGTTTTGATTTTTCCCTATACAATTCTTAAGAAGCCTTTTAGTGATATTAGTCTCTGGAGTATACGTCAGAGCGGTGCTTTGAAGTAACGTAGTCCTAAAATTAACTAAATTCGTCCAAGATATTTAAGATGTGTTTACCTTTCAAACACTTCTGTTCATACAGGCTAGAAACTGAAGGATTTTCGTCATTCCAACGTCAATCGTTTAGCTTTTCAATGAACGTCCATCATTTAGCTTTTCAATGAAGGTCAATCATTTAGCTTTTTCATGAACGTCAATCAGTTAGCTTTTCAATGAACGTCAATCATTTAGCTTTTCAATGAACGTCAATCATTTAGCTTTTTCATGAACGTCAATCATTTAGCTTTTCAATGAACGTCAATCATTTAGCTTTTCAATGAACGTCAATCATTTAGCTTTTAAATGAACGTCAATCATTTAGCTTTTCAATGAACGTCAATCATTCAGCTTTTCAATGAACGTCAATTGCTCTAATTGTGATGACAATTGGAATTCATGAAAAGTACGATTTTTGGCAGCTCATCCGATTTCCAATTTATCCTCATGCGGATTAGAATTTAGCTAATTAAAACAGTTTACTGCATTTTATTGCTGAGAGACATATCTTTGAATTCGCCAGTGGCTCGAAAACTTTTAAGCCAAGAAAAAGAAGACTGTTCTTTTCTGGGATCACATGAGGCAGTTTGACATTCCTTTCTTATGTAAACCATACCAAATGTTTCGCATGAAAACTTTTCTTCGGTAATGTTATTTCTTAATTGATATTTATGATAAAGGCGTTCAGCGAGGCGTGTAAGTGATTTATGTTGTTTACATTATGGTCTTATATCAAAAGGGGTGTTTTGTTACAGATCAGCATATTCTGTTGTGTGGATGCCCCTGGCGTTAACACATACGCCTACTTTATCAGGGGCGGTGTTAACAGCAAACCAGTGGATTTCACATTCGTTTTCAAAGGAAGAAATCATCGCCAACAAGTAAGAGCTCCCATCTCCCTTTCGACGACCTGCAGAATTGGAGTGCTGTATAAAATAAGAATGCTGTAAAAACTAACAGTAAAACTACAGCTCCTGGGCCCTGTTTCACAAAACGGCGTAGATGTATTTTTTGCGTAACTTTCATACTAACGTATCTCTATAGTATGGGTTGCTATGACAGTTACGTAAAAACACTACGCCGCTTTGTGAAACAGGCTCCTGGGAGTTAACATTTTAACTAACACACCAGTCGAATGTTCCAAAGATAAGTATAAACTGTCCGCTTACAAAGGTTTGAATAAACGCGAATTCCTCTAATGTTGTAGCATGCAACCTTTGGAGACCAACCTCTGCCTGTGATTATCTCAGTCTGTGGCTTATCTGTAGGTTCCGTTGCCGCCCGTACTGTCTGTCTTTTAGCCCAGTCGATGCCAGATGGGCCATTCCTATCAGTAATTAGCCAAAATTTCTCTGCATGCTTTGTATCACGGTAAACATCTTTCTACAAAATGGGTCTGTTTTGGGGGTTTGCATTAAACCAGTTGTAAGTTCGGAGCGTTTTCATTTCCAACGAGTTGTCTGTTTTCTATTTTTGGACCATAATAAAGTACAAACGTGGAAACAGAGAAAACTTGTACAGATTTCAATTTGAAATGTTTTGATTTGCTGTAATAAAACAGTTCTTTTTTTCTAAAAAAAAAAGTTTCTTTATGACGGGTGATATTTTAAATAGTTTCCCACAAGTTTATCCAGAATAGAGAATTGGACAATTTATTTGCATTGAACGCTAGATATGGACTACTTTTTGTCTCTATTGATCTATTATCCGACTAGACTAATTTAAGGAAGGTTTACCGGTAACAGATCTGCCTTTCGTTTGTACTTTGGCCGTGTAACAATGATATTTTTGAATGTATATTTTGTGGCTTTGTCTACCCTTCGATAACAAAACTTACTTTTCTGATAGATAGTTTGCAGAAACATTAGCCTGTTAGCGGAACGTATTTAGCGAGGTTATGTTGCAAGATAAATTGAATCAGATTGCATTCATGCATTATCTTCCATTGGTCTATAAAGTTGCATTGGATTCCATAATGTAACCTTAAAATGGGACGAATTATGCTATGGCGACACATAGTCTCCAACAACAACCTGTGTGGGCTGTTATCGTACTTCTACATAAATAGATTATTAAAGTTGCTTTTTAAAGAACGCTATCTATGGTAACTTATGCCTGTGTTACGCAGTTGTTACGAGACAAAATAGTAATAATAAAAAAGAAGTAACAATGGATCAGCATATTTTATGTACAAATTTTGATAAATAGCGTTGAAGAACTTTCAGTAATGAAAATAACATTAAGACTTCTTATCGGACATGTTTGAGTCTTTTTTAGCTGTATAAGCAGCACGAAGGTCTTCAAGGCAGCATTTTGTATTTTCACTTTTAACAAATCATGCTCTTTACACTGCGTTTCATTCTTAGGCAATTTATGTCAGTATAGTTATTTCATTAACTTTTGGCGTAAATTACAATCGTAAAACACAAACAGGGCCCATGCGCATAATAGCCATTTAATATGTACACACTGTTAGCAATAAAACAACACTTTCATAGCGTCTGACATTTATTTTTTTTGTTGACTGATGCAACACGAAACTTTATTGCATAATTCAGGCATAAAAGCTGAATTAAATTATGACTAGCTAACGGTTGAGAATACGTTTGCATCCCGAGTATGATTTCTGATACCGAGTGAAAGCTGTTTTGATGACAGCAATTTGGCGTGTGCGTGCGTGGAGGGGGGGGGGGGATCTTACCCGGAGAATGATATGCTCAGACCTCAGAAGCTGTGGAAGCTGCCATTGGTTTAGATGAAAGCTGGCAATGGTTTAGATATGCTTTAATATTTGTATTCATGATAAATATTATTTGATTTTAAAAGTATCAAACTGACGAAATATTTATTGCGAGCAATTCTGATCTTTAACAGGTTACACGTATAAGAAATATTTGAAAATCTCTTTAAACGTGGGTTCCATACTAATGAGAAAAAGTTGAGGCATCACTGCGTACATTGGGTCGTTAGTTGTTTGTGACCAAAAAGGCTTTCGACACCTTTACCTGTGTCTTTGTCAAGTGTAACTGTTACACTTAGCGAAGACACCGGATAGTTCGTGTTGTTAAAAATAACTAACTACACAATGTACGTGGTGATGCCTTTTTTCCAGTAGGCTACACGTATATTTGACTTTGCCTTGGATACTTTTTAAACAAGTACTATAAGTCGATTATCCTAATCCCATACATGAGAGTCAAATGGTGAGAGACCTAAAGGCGTGTACACACGTTGGCGCTTAAATGACGTAGGCCTACTCCATGTCATTCACCAAGAATGAAAAAAAAATGATGTACGAATACAATCTTGAAATCGCTGTAAAATCCCATACAGAAAGGAGACACGCAAGGTAATCCCGGTTACCAATCAATTCTTCTCAAAAGTTTTGCTTTTAATTCTCGCATGGAATAAAAAGCCAACAGCGCAAGTCATTTTAAGCTTAATTACCTAAAGCTGTTCAGATTTATAGGAGATTTTCTCGCCTTTGAAAAGAGCGAAGAAACGACAATTTAAAGATCAATATTAAAGTCAATCCACGTTCGCCAGATCACTTCGTTAAACACTCCCTTTTTCTTCAAAGATCGAACTTCAATTTTAAAGGTACCTGTTTTGGTTTTCTTAGAGAATTATTTTTGATCAAATCAATGAATTGACAAAGAAATGTTTGCTTGGATGGACATCGATAAGTTATTAGATTCGATCTCATTCCTGAGTTATAGCATGGCTGTGTCTGTCGTTCGTCGGTAATGTGTATTTTTAAGAGATTCAACTATGTATAAAGTTGGTTGATTGTTTTAGCTTATTAGCTCGTCCATTTTATGTATAAAGTAATTGATATAGGTGGCATTTCTCCTTCTTTACCATCGTATTTTATCGTCGTAACGTATGTTTCGCAATCTTATACAGCAAGTGATATTGTCGAAACGTGTTCATTGGACATATCTATTTAGTTTTGGCTTAAAGTGGCATAAGCTGCCAAAATTCGGACTATGTTCATAGATTTTGATTGTCACGACAGTAAGAGGCTTTGGGGGTCATCTAAAAACTTAATGATTGGCGCTGGAATGAGGAAAATCTATACAGTATGTGGCCTGTACGAACCGAAATAGTGTCCGAAAAGTAAACAAATTTAAATAACCGGGACGACCATTCATTCATTCTAAGCCTAAGTTGGTTCAACACAATACTTTATCGTACATTCTGGAGACTATAAGTACTAAAAAGCTTCAGAATTATACGTCTTGAGAAAACTAGCCAATAATTTCAACATTCTGTTATAATGGTCTAAATATCTCAATTTTGGCAGTTCATGCCACTTTAAGTAGTATACATACATGTAGTTGTAAGATGAGTCTTTGAAAACAGATTTTACAAAATACGTTTCATTTCTGGTCATATATTGTCTTCCTACCTATCTAACAGAATGGCTTCTTCAGGCGTAAGGTAGACACTATCCGGAGTTATGGCCCAAAGTAGCTGTCACATGATATCAACTCTATCCAATTTCGACCCATTTCCGATTCCGCTTTCTTCAAACATTTGTCAAGACGTGAAACGTTAAGGATTGTGAATGAACTTAGCGAAAAATTCACATCCCGTTGTTATTTGAAATCGAATGGATTCCACAAGTTTCGTTCTGGCACGGCAATGTTTTGGGTTACAGAAGTGTTGCGTATTTTTAATAGGTCTACTGTTGCCCGGTGCTCATTTTGCCGATCGAGGCTTTATTATCCTGAAATAGTAACATGGTCGACTAAACCATATCGTAGAACAGTCAAATAAACAATTCTACGATACACACACAATGAATCTTGTTTGTTATACTACATGGCGCCACACTGAAATTATATATCGATAGGTAATTATCCAGTAAAGATGACGAAAATCCCTCAACCAAGGAATCAATATTGCCGTAGTTATCTATGTAATATCTGCAATTAAGAGTAGACTATTTGTTTCCATCGAGTGACTTAAACGTTCTCTGATTACGCTTCTTAACTTTCGAATACATGTAGCAAAGTTTAGCGAGAATAGATCGTAGAGATATGGTTTTGGTACCGTTAGAAGGAAAATTTACCGTACTATATGTACTAAGTTCTTTCATTTTCTTCTCCTTTAAGTGAAACGACATCTAAGGTGCATAGGTAAATGACGACTTGCCAACTCAGATAATATTATATCGAAACTTGTTTATGTAGCATCTCTTGTTAAAGTGGCATGAGCTGCCAAATTGTTGATATTTTGACATTAAAACATAATGTTGAAATTATTGGCTATTTTTCTCGAGACGTATAATACAGAAGCTTTTAGTGCTCCTAGTCTCTAAAATGTACGATAAAGTAATGATTTCAACTAACTTTCGCTTAGAATGAATGAATGGTCGTCCCGGTTATTTAAATTTTGTTTACTTTTCGAACATGTTTTCGGTTCGTACAAGCCACATACTGTATGGATTTTCCTCATTCCAACACCAATCATTAAGTTTTTTGATGGCCTTTAACGCCTCTTAC
Organism: Lepidochitona cinerea; assembly: GCA_963971465.1. Taxonomy (NCBI): domain Eukaryota; kingdom Metazoa; phylum Mollusca; class Polyplacophora; order Chitonida; family Tonicellidae; genus Lepidochitona; species Lepidochitona cinerea. The sequence continues at coordinate 4,080,414 of OZ020559.1, forward strand.
TGTCGTGACGATCAGAAATAATGAAAAAGTTATGAATTTGGCAGCTCATGCCACTTTAAAGGTCCTGTGCAAGAATGCTTTTATTTTCAAAAATATGAATTGCTTTTTATTCAATTTACGTATTGGGGGCTGTTATAGATCACAGGGGTTCTTTTAAGGTAAATGTGTCTGGTTTCGTTCCCATTGGATTAACCTGTTAACGACCCCATATATACCCCTAAAACCTTAAGCGGAACATCAAACAGTTCACTAAACAACCAGTACAATCAGATGTTCATTCCAACTGGAATTTTTAATAGATTTGTATGGAATCCGCATTGATTCTAAATCGAGTGTTTGCATTTCAACCCGTCAGTTTCTGAAGGCTTAATAATTTCATTGCCAATAGGTGATTTGTCAATTACTTTCAAATGACGTAATTTAGCAACGTCACAATTACGGCTCTAAATGGTACACTGGACAAAGCATCTGTCATTTTTACAACATATTTTAGGAAAGAAACCTGATATTGTGATATATATGTCTGAAATAATCAAGTAATGCGAAAAAATCTTGAATGGAACGGCAGCTAAACTGAAAATAGCTAAAGTCTAATTGGAAGCTTCGCTTGTCCGGTCTAAGATTGGTGCCATGACGTCATGTCATTGTTGCGCGAAAAACTGGCAAATGGTTTACTGTACATGGAACACTGCTTATAACTGTTTCCGAAATTCATTTGATTTTTATAGCATTTACAACATGTCGGCCCTTACTACCAAAAGCTCCAGAAGGTGGCGAAACTGCAAAGCCCTCCATTCTCTCCACTGGTTCAACATTTCGCCTTTAGCGAGGACAAAATCACCCAGTTAATTTATCGACTGTCAATTTAGGCTTAGTTATCTAAAGATGTTGAGATTTAGAGGGGATTTTCTCACTCTGACAAAAAGCAATTGACTCAAAGAAACGGCAATTTTAAAGTATTAACTTAAGAAAAGTCTGATCACGTGGTGAGAACTTCATCGTCGCAGCACTCCTTTGTCAGAGACTTAAAATGCTAAACTGTTTTATAACTTTTATCTAAAATATATGTGGACATTAACCTCTTTTTCCAGCTTAAATAATTCCCTTTCCATTGTTGTCTATACAAGAGCATTTTCAGCTACTTTGTGGCTGCTGTTTTATTGCACTCCTGTTATAAAATCTCTGTGATAAACGTTGAGAGAGTACAGCTGAGCGATGAATGTAGATGTGACAAAGTGGGTGGATACATGTAGGTGGACGTTGTCAATCCGCAATGTCTGCCACGAGCGGTTCGTGGTTTTGTATCCTCTTTTTAAAGTGGCACGAGCTGCTAAAATTCACACTTGTTTCATAACTTCTGATCGTCACAATAGTAAGAGGCTTTGAAGGCCATCGAAAAACTAAATGATTGGCGTTGGAATGAGGAAAATCCATACAGTATGTGGCCTGTACAAACGAAAAACGTGTTCGAAAAGTAAACAAAATTTAAATAACCGGAACTACCATTCATTCATTCTAAACCAAAGTTGATTCAAACAATACTTTATCGTACATTTTCGAGCGTAGAAGCACTAAAAAGCTTCTGAAATTATTCGTCTTGAGAAAAATAGCCAATAATTTCCACATTCTGTTTTAACGTAAAAATATCAACATTTTGGCAGCTCGTGCCACTTTAAGTGCAAACCATTCAGAGCGTGTGATCAATGTGTGAATATACTATTTTAAATAGGCAGAAACTGATAAATAAAGTGCAACATTTTTAAACGACATTTATCAAAACAATTTCACTCCTCTCAAATGGGATTGAGGTAGGTATGTGCAACGTCTTTGACATGGCATAGAAACAATTCTTAACGTATGTCTGATTTGGCGAAATCGGCGATTGTCCAAGACAGTCGTAAGTTTATTTGTCGTAAGCTGTTTATAAAAGGCTGAACACTTGCTTTTATTACACGGTGACGGAAACGTAGAAAAACGAACAAGTTCACCAGATAAAATTCGATTCACATGTTGAACTGTCCTACATAGTTCATTGTACACTCACTGCATACTGCTGCAACTCCCGTCGCAATTAGTATGGAAACTGTAAATGTATCTCTGTTAATATGAAATCCAAGATTTTGAATTACCGTAGGTTCTTTTACAGTCTCGTCCTTCTTGAATATTCAAAAATCATCACTTTATTGTTTGGACTATCAGTGTGGAACCATGCGGTGAAATTGATGTTTGTTGATAATGATGGACTTTTGCTGACTATTTGAATAAATTTATTAATAGATGTCTTCGATTACCTTTGGTAAAATAAATAAAAACGTAATCAAGCAGCATTTTTCGTGCTTTTTTGTGTGTAATTTTCTGTTCAGTAAAAAAGAAAAATAAAGATTGAATGATCTTTGTAATGATTAGGCTTCATATTAGATAAACGGAAATTGCTTTATTTTCTCAGACTCGTTTATGTCATTGGTCTTGGTTTTAGATGTTTTCATGATTTCGCGGTTAAGTAGAAGATAATACAAGGGCGTTTTTCTTCATCTCAAAGCAATATTTCCTGCTTGTCATAAAATAATTTACGCAAGTGCCAAAAATAAATCATCTGGTTTTCACTTGATCTGAGATTCTGGTGGGTTGAAATAAAATGTTCAGTCAAAACGTTTTTACTGCTAATAAAGCTATTTGTTCTGTTAACTAACGGAGACAGGTTCTTTCTAACAAACATTTGGATTCGTGTAGTTTGAAATAAATAACGGTATTAAAGAACGTGCTCTTACGGAATTTTGAGGTTTTATTTGAATACGAAATAATCTTTGGGGTATCACTTTGGGGTATATAGAAAATCTGCTTTTTACACACATTGGCTTTATTGTTTCATAGATGCGGTATATATCCTTTTATTAACGTCTCACATATGTTTGTGAACGGGATGTGAACTAGTAAATGGCTACATGTGATTATAGGGTTCATTTTATTACACCACTACAAGATCTTGGCCTCTCTGTTTAAACAAACCACCACTCCGTTCAGTTATGAAAACCGCCCTTGTGTTTCTAATGTACACGAATGTTTAATTTCAGGTCCATGTGTACTGTGGTTTGTTTTTCACAAGTCCCTATGACGGTCAGTTATTTACTAATTCGGTAACCTGCCTAACACTGAGTGCGACTGCATACTAACGTATTCTATCAGCATTTTTCTGGCGACTACACACGATTCGACACGAAACAACACTTAGTTCAATGTACGCTTGTTGAATTTCTAATAACTCGATATTACGCTTACTTAGAGGATGTAAGTGCATGCATATATTCACATACGGTCAAATATCGATGGGTTTAACAGCAGAACAAAAGAGAGACAAAACTGCTCGCAAATTCTACTGACTAAGGACAAACTCCTGCCTATCGCTCACCTAATGAAATATCATGGGTTGTGGTTTATTATAACAACTTATGATTGGGTATAAACGTCTTAATGATATACCTCTTTTTAACACAATTAGTTATTGTGGACAAGAAGATTTTCCCTGTGCTCGTGTGTTCAAAAATATATATATGTAAAACAACATTGAATTCATTTAACACTGAAAAGTATTCCAATCTGTATTTCAAATAAACGTCTTTTGCTAAACAGATAAAAGCGTAGTTGAAATACCAAAACACATTTTTTTAAACTAATGATTTAGGTTATTGTGTTTGACTAATGGTGCAATACCCGTCTGTTACGGTGTTACATAAAACGGCGGATATAAAAATTGGTTTCCAAGTGGGAATAATTGTGAAAACGACATTTGGTAAATCCGTTTTCCGTTTGATCATTGCTACATTTGTCTGTGATCTCAGAGATTTAATTGGCACTCGGAAACTGTTTTAATACACTGAATCTGACTGCCTTTGTTAAGTCTTTCTGCGTTCTGGGAAATGCGCCCCATTGAGTTTCAAGTGAACAATTGGCTTACGTTTAAATGCTGCAGCATCGATCTAAGTTTATATTTGATCTGTGTGAATAGATCGACACCGGCATTTTCCATTATTTTATCACAGTATTTTTTCTAGTAAAAACGTACACATATTGAGGCTTTAGTTTAATCGATTAATCCATAAATCAAATTGATCAATTGATCCAAAATGAGTTAATCTCTTCAGTTGCCTTGTCCACCAGCAAGGAAGCTGTACAATATTAGCCCCTGGGTATTGCATCACTCATGGTATTTATGAGACTTGCCTCTTAACTAATTTGTAATTGCTTTGTATTTGAACGCGCTCTGTACAGGTCCCACAAACAGAAAACAAATATTGTACATAACTTGCAGAATTCAAAGCCGAACTTTACATTTTAAAACCCGGAGAAATGAATTAACTCAGTGGCATATAGAGTAGCGTGACGTCATACTTCGGCCAATGGGCTATTTGAATGGTTTTCTCTGCACTATCAGTGTTGTGATAAACGAGCTTTCAGTAAAACCTTTTTAAAACCAAGGTGTTTATATAAGGCGAAATACGTACCATAGGAAGTAGGATTTTTTACGTGTTGTTGTGACTGGTCGAGATACGATCACTGTAGGTATGTTAAGAGGAGAAGCCTGGTCTAAGTAACAATACCATTATAAAGTCCCCAGCATTAAATAACATCGTACTGTGCTAACAGCCATCTGGCACATTGAAACCTTTACTGAAAGGTTAATTTACGTACTGCTTGGGATGTTTGTATGTTATATTATTTATGAACACTAAACACACACAGAGTGAGACATAGGGAAAATCTTCTGAACGAAAATAGCAAAGAGGAAAATTCCTAATTGTGTCGAAAAAGGGTGTATGTCATTAAGATCTTAAGATCTTTATACCTAATCATTAGCTGCTGCTATATTAAACCAAACCCCATGATATTTCATTACGTTGACGTCCGATAAGAGTCTGGCTTTAGTCAGTGGAATTCTCTGGAATATCCGTACTGGTTAATATATTGACAAGTTGTTCGAATCTTCAGCAATGGCGAGAAGTCTGGACAACTGAGATAATCGTAACAGAAAATGAAAATGTGTGATTGGTTTCTTACGTAGAATACGGTTTGGGGAGTCAAGTCCTGGCTAGTAGATCTTTGAATTTCTTGCTCGTTTTTTAGCAATGACTGGCCGTTGGCTCAGAGGTCGTACCATTTACTCTGAACTACACATGTAGTTTGTCTTCCTACATGTATACTGAAACACAAATCGTATAATATTTTTTTGACTGCATCTTCCCAAGTCGAAGTTCAAGCCCAGAGTTGGAATCTAGAAACTGTTCATTCTCTAACGTTTGTGCTTGCTATATGTAGCGGAAGTGAAGGAGGCTTTTTTCAATGACCTTGATGTCGAAAGGGTCCGAACTGAATGACCCGGAATATTGATATACTCTGCCCGTGTCAAAGTCTAATGCTAGAGAAATGATCGGCGACTTTCTCACGTGTTGCTTGCGGTTTTTTTTTGTACGTGATAACATACACGATGTTTAAGAACTCGCAATTAAGGATGTCTCTGAGAAAGCTTACACAATCTGAAACTTTTACATCGAGTTTACATTGCGTCTTAATGCACACCAGTACTGTAGAGCACCTGAGGGAAACACTGGGCAATAATGATACACCCGGTTGTCAGATTTAATCCTTCCAGTAACCTAGCAGAATACTCCATGGGTAGAAGAGCATTTAAAAGAAAAGTACAAGCCTGTTTAAAAAATATAAAGAAATACACTTTGTACAGAACATGAAAATCTGAGACTTAATGACTACCGTGAAAATGTGGGGAGGATTGTATGTCCTAGCATGTAGCAGCTGATGAGTGCCTGTCATTAGGTTTAAATAATACTTTGTAACATAGTTTGTATGCTGCAGTTGCAATTTAAGACAATCGTCTTTGCTATGAATGCAGACCCTTGCAATGGTCTACTTAGTTTGATGTGACATAGGACAGAGATTGGTTATTTGCTTGCTAAGTGGGAGTGTAGACACATGCGGAAATAATGGTCTCCCTGTCACCGTTAACTGCTACGGTTATAGTATACTCTCTTTGCCAATGGAATCAGAACTCCAATATGTGACACATTCCCTTTCACAGCTTAGAGGAAAGAAGGCATCCTATAAACGAGAAAGAGAAATGGAAATCAGGGTTTATGCGAATTTAATACTCCACCATTTGTATATAAAACTGGGCCTCATAAAGTCAGTTTGTTATTGTAGTTGATTACATTAAAACTATAGCTGTACACAATAACATCAAAGAATGATTCGCCACCAAAGTATTTAACCAAGCCTTAAACATTTCTAGACATTGATAGTCGTGAAGTTATCAAAGCCAAGCTGTGGCTTTTTGGGATCTATTTCTGAACTCGTGTGTGGTTTCCGATTTCTACAGGGCGATCGGAGACACTTTTTATTGCTTAATCGGGTATTTTTACACTGTCCACAACCGGTTCTAAATCTCGGAAACTGGGCTTGAGTGTTCTTTAATTCCGATAGGGTAATGGGCCGATCAAATTAAGTATACCATAAACCGTTGCCGTAAATCTGCCACATAGGGTGTCGCGTTGGATGTTTGGTTATATACTGTGCTTTTTTACTTGTGTTGGAACCATATTTTGCAAACTAATATTAAAAACATAATGATGCAAGTTGCCAAAATCGTTTAAAATGACTATTGTGCATATCGGGAAAAATAAGCATCGAAAATTAAAGAACAAATAACTTACATCGTTAAAACTCCTTTTTTCAAATGATACACTTTTCAGCCACCCATCTGAACACATAAAATTGATGTAGAAACGGCAATGTCAAAGTATGATTTATTATGTTATGCTTTTGAAGGAAAAGGGCCAATAAAAAATCCTTTACATTTCATTGGTCTCTTTGATAAACTCAATAATCTTTTTTTTATGGTATCTGTTTTCGAATATCCAACCATAAATATTGGTAAGAGAAACATCAACAAATCTTAAAGTGGCATGAGCTGCCAAAAAGGGGATATTTTGACGTTAAAGCAGAATGTTGAAATTATCGGCTATTTTTCTCAAGACGTATAATTCAGAAGCTTTTTAGTGCTTCTGATCTGGAGAATATACGATGAAGTACTGTTTTGAACTAACTTTGGCTAAGAATGAATGAATGGTCGTCGTCGCAGTTATTTAAATTTTGTTAACTTTTCGAACACTATTCCGGTTCGTACAGGCCAGATAATCTATGAATTTCCCTCATTCCAACGCCAATCATTTAGTTTTTCGATGGTCTTCAAAGCCTCTCAGTGTCGTGACGATCAGAAATTATGAAAAAAAGTGTGAATTTTGGCAGCTCATGCCACTTTAAGACGCCACTAAACTGTATCATTTATGCACTAACTACATACTTTCGTTCGTCTACGACTCTTTTCGATGATTCGTAGAATGTGAAAATTCAAACATGTGTCAGATTAAGTCGTTGGTGGAGGAACGTTTCTCGATACCGTTTAAACTTAACCCATAGTTACCATAGAACCTAGGAACATTTGCATTGCGCCAACGCGGAATGGGGATTTATATAAGTAAACACAAATGCGATAGTCGTTATTAAAATTATACACTGGTTGTAAAACTGGAATTCCTTACAACATCGGCTGTCATAACATTTCTTATTTGTTGACTGCTAGCAAAAACCTGACGCTTCAAGTGAAATTTAAGACTGTATACTCATAACGCACATGTGGTTGCAGGGCGTGTTCCACCAATCAAATTATACGACACATAACAGTTTCACACAGGTCACTGTGACATCATATCATTTTCTACCATTGCGGCCTTAAGTGCAGTTTTGCATACGTGAGGACATTTGCACAAAAGAACGATTTTTATCAATTGCGCAAGATTTCTGACCTGCTGAAAGTTTATTGAATTTTTTAGATTACGATAAAGCTTTGTGGGTCTGTTATTGTATTTTAGAAAAACTTCTTTTTTATTATAAATAATGAATATTGAACCGAGATTGCATTTTCATAGATTCTATATAAAGTTGGCAAGAACTGTCATGACTTATTGGCCTACCTGTATTTGGCCTTGAAACAATCCGTTACATTTCCATTAGTAGAATTCTTCAAAGTGGAGGTGCATTTGGTTGTACGAGTTGGACAGCCTCCTTCTGGTTCTAATGCAGAGGAATACAAACAATTAAAAGAATATATTTACAGATAATTTTGTTAGATTTTAATGAATTAATTATATCTTTATATTTTTACTATCTGAGGTAAAATCCAAAGAAATGTTTGGATCTTATAGCCTGTGAACAGTTTTCGGTTCAATTCCCTATTCATTTAACACAAGGCCCTCAATCTTGTGGAACTATTCTGTTTTAGAAATTGTTTTTAAAGAATATTTTGCTCAGTTACTTGGTTTTTGTTTATCAAGCGCTGATTCATACAAAAGCATATTCTGTTTTTCACGTCCAAATAAAAAAGTCCCAATAAATCTAAGCTGAAGGGCTTCTGTTATGTGTGGTCCAGCGATCACTGTGATATTTCAATGTTCTGACTGGGCTATCACGGACTGAAATCAACTAAAACCGCAAAGAAACGTCCATACCCATTGCATCTGTGTTTATTTTCAATAAAGTTTTCCCAGTCCTAGCTGTTTCTTTGGGCTGAATTCGAACCTGCTACTCATTGGCATAAAGTCATTTTACATCGGGATGTATAAATGGATGTATTGGCTTCCGTAATTAAACCTCCGGAAACCCTAATCCGGATGGAATGCTAAATATATCCTAGATGCTAAAAATAAACATGTTGTGTCTTACATGTCTATTGATAAGATCGTTGACTACCCAGAATACCGCCGAAAGCATTTCTTAGGTTTGGCTCTTTCAGAGTGACAAGTAGTTTACCTAAAGTCAAACTAGATTTATCACAGCCGTAAGTTGATATATCTCAAACAACACGCTATAGTTAACAAGTATGCTACCGTCTACTAACTGAACATTTCTAAAATACATCACGCTGACGGATTGGCTTGGTTTCTGTAGACCCTTTCGGCTTAGAATATGTTTTTTGTGACGTTGTTCTATGTTGCAGGCGCTGCTACACGCCTCTATCGCGTTGCGTCATAGAGCACGATTTCATCGGGACACACAGGCACCCAGTCTATGAGCCGAAAGGATCTATTTTGTGGAAAAGATATTTTGTGAATAAGTTCATGAATTTCATTCGTATCTGTATTAAAATAAAATTAAGTAACGCATTTACAAGCAAATATTATATAAACAGTGGACAGGAAACAACTCTCCAAATGACTTACTTTTACAAACTAAAAACTGGCCGTTTAGAGAAAGAAAACTGTAACCCGAGAACTCCCAAAGTTCAATGGTATAGCAGTATTGATCCGATGATCAGGAAGCATAAATACACAAAATACAATCTTGGAAACATACTGGTAAATTCAACGAATACAATCTTTTAAATACACTGGTAAACTCTTTTCCCAGATATAAGAATTCACAAATTCATAAAGCCGAATGTAAACAGAGAAATCAAATCCAAACAATATAACATACCATAGCATCACTGAGCAGTTGTGAACTGACTGACAAAATGCAAACAAAGCTCCTATATAATGACTTGCAGACAAATTGCAAACAAAGCACCTATATATAATGACTTGCAGACAAAATGCAAAGCACCTATCCATTGACTTGCAGAAATTCTACAGCAGTCCGGACATCACGCATCAACATAAATTTGCATAGCTATAGAAACCTGACATATTTAAACTTAGAGAAACGTCTATTCGTAATGACACTTAGGTCAACATTGCATTTGTGCGAAGGTAGACAAGTATTTTACAGCTAATAATAGCTTTCGTGAAGGAACTAAAGATTTTTAAATTAACACAAAGGATTTACAAACTAAATAAGATAAGAAAGAAAAATAAAACGGACAAGGAAAACCTCCCGGGAGGTCAATAAACTTATCCTGTATATATAATCTCACGTTTGTATTCAAATTACGTTGCAAAATTCGTGTTCTGTGATGTTAAGCTTACTAAACTCGAAAATGTAATGCTTTATGACACGAGTAGCGCGATTTACGAAATTAGAAAACCTATAACAAATTAGAAAAAAAAGTATTCTGAGTATGGTTGTTCTTCGTTATGCTTGTATATTGTTTATCAAGCGAGAATATTGCACGGTGCATTTGTTGTTCTTGTAAAAACTAAGTGACGCTTTTATTTGTAGCAGAAATCATAAACCCACACTTGCAATTGGTAAATATATAGTTCTGCCCAGTGCAGCCTCTTTCTTTGATCGAACAATGGAAATAATAAATTGCCCACGACATCCATGGTATGTCGTGGAAAAATGAAAAGTTTTGGACAATACAGCATCTTCGGTCGTACAATGGAAACAATACATTTCCCATGACATCTATTAGACCCTTTCGGCTTAAGGATTGGCGCTTGCGCATAAGCCTCGTTGTATGGCAAAATGACGCTAAATTGAGTTTTTGGATCAATCTGTCGTCGTGTTCATTTCGTATATGACGCAATTCAAAAGAGGCGTGTCACAGCGACTGCAACAAAGAAATGACGTCAATGTCATACAATTCGAACAACGTCATAAAAACGTCATTCTAAGCCGAAAGGGTCTATTAACCGAATGGCAGCTAAGACGTCATCTTCTTGATGCCACCCGATCTGAAGTTTGTTTGTTGAAGATTTGTTGTTTTCCACTGACCAAACTTGATACGAATAAACCTTGTACGTTCTATTGGACCATCAACTGAACAATCGATACTTTGGTAACAGCGCCTTTTTAAAAAAGAAGTTCGTACGTGCCACATAATCAATGCAGTTAATCATGAAATTAAGTCGTTATGGACTTCAAAACTGCCCCTTTTTCACTGGCTGTTTTATATTGCAACATGATTATATACCACAAAAGAAAATGGTGACGGATCGAGTTGTTATGAAACTAACAATCACTATTTGCAAAATTGTACGAATTATATAGGGGTAAGTTTACAACATTTGATTGCGGTATCTGGTTTTTAGAGAATTGTCTCGAGAAATTTATTTTGTTACTAACACAATCAGGAAATATGTCATTCTTAAAATAATGATTGGCGTTTAACACGAAAAAAAGTAGAATGTCAACGACTTTTCTCGTATCAACGTACATAAAACGTTTATCACAATCGACCAAAGCGTTCTCAAAGGGAATAAAGAAATTATACGACAGCTCCTTGCAGTTATTCAATCTTTTACTTCATAGTGGGGAGAATATATTTTTGTCTCTCACAAAGCAGAAACTGACATCAGCGGATATGAAGAATTTACAATCGATTGAAACTCAAATAATTCCATATTTAAACTTCATCAAATCAACATTTAAACACCAATAAATCAACATTGAAACACCAGCAAATTCTTATTGAAACGTTAATAAATCAACCTTTAACCACCCATAAACTGACACTAAATACCCACAAATCAACATTTAAACACCCAACTAGTAGTTTTCATCGTAAAGTTAGCTCTGTCGGAGCCCTTTTGATCGTGCCTTCTTATTTACTCAATTTTGCCCAATAAACAATTATTCATTTATATAATCCAGTTGAAATTTGTATTTGGCTTTGATATTTTACGGATTCTGTGTGATAGAATTTTTTCTAGCTTAAAGGCCCACTTGCCGCCGCAGCCTGTTTAAATTTGCAAAAAAAAAACAATTTCCATGAGCTTACTACGACTAATACAACTAAACTTAAACATAGGACACATAAAACATGTCTAGTTAGCTTTAGAATGTAGAAATGGGGTGAAAAACAAACGAAGAATCGAAGCCTGATTACAACAACAACGATCAGTGTCGGTCAACTTTCGTGTTGGATTACCCTCATTTCAGGCCTTTTTATCTGTGGTTTACACTCAAATAATTATCAGCAGGCTTTTCCAGTCGCTGTTAACCGATCGTCAGTCTGTATTTCTCAGATAAATAGGCCTACGTAAAATTAAACTGTGCCGTTAGTTCACTCACTCGACTGAAACATAAAATCGCCAATAGGGGGCAGTTTGGTTTGTTTACGTTACGGGCACCTAACAATTCAAATTTTCAAATTCAAATTAAAAATACAAATTGACGTCCACACTTTTAAATTTTGGTAAAAATAGAAAGTTCCTAACTTATATTGTCTGGGAAAAATACAGAAAACGGACTTTTTTTTTTAATGTAAACAATATTCCTGATTTTCGCGGCAAGTGTGCCTTTAATCACTTTTACATAACATGTTGTGGTTTTATCAATGCATGCAGATAAATGATGACATTCCCTTTAAATGTCTTTTTTGTTATGTGATTACTATGCGAGGTCTGTCACATAGAATAAAGCATCATTGTTTGGCTTCACAGTTGCTTTCTGATATTTCTTTATACATTTCAATCACCGGCCCCGATAGCTCAGTTGGTAGAGCGTCCACTTTAGGGCTTGAAGATCCAGGTTCAAGCCTGGGTCGAGTCAGACCAAAGACGTTAACAGTGGGAGCTGCTGCTGCTTCGCTTGGCACTCAGCAATAGGAGTTAGAGCAGCGACTGGTTGACCCGGTGTCAGTATAACGTTACTGGGTGAGGGGGCTTGCTGGGTGTCTTCGGCAAGTCGTCTCGGCGAGGCAGCACCAAATAAAAGAGCAGTGGAAATCTGCCCTGCCACAAGGAGACAACGTCTTCATATGACTGACATACTGTTAAGCAGGACGTACAACCCAAATCACTCACTCACTTGTATATTTCAATTAGTTCATATTCAAAATAAATAGTGTGTTTATATCATCATGTGCTGACATGGAACGGTGTAAAAAACCTGACCTCATCATAAACATACCATAATTGCTCAAGGGTATACATTTGAAGTATGTATTATTTCAGATGTCATCGGTAAACGATAACAAATCGGCTACCTATTATCTTAACAACTGTTATTTGCAAAATGTTTCCGTATGACTTTCTAAAGTAATCCTAATTGTTCATTTCAGTTATTCTGACAGTTGATGTACTGTGTAATCAGCAGTAATACAGATAGTGGAATTACGTGGAAATGATTTATATATGTTTGTTAAGCATATTGTACACTATTCTGACGCTGTAAACGGCAATTACCCAATAATGTTAACATCATCATATTAACAGTGTTTCCACGCTAGGTATGGGTTAACTATTGTATGGAAATTGGCAAACTATTGTGCTTTTGTAACAGGCCATTTTCCAGTTTTTCACGCAACAATGACATGACGTCATGGTACCAATCTCCGATTGGATAAGCCCAGCTTCCATTTAGATTATTCAATCAAGCTGCCGTTTTAATATTTTTTTCGCATTACTTGATCTTTCGGACATAAATTGTCACAATTTCATTTTTTTTAATCTGATGTAAAATGCCAAAAAAAAAATTAAGTTAAACAAACAGATAGTTTGTCCGGTCTATTACATGTGGCTGTAATTGGGCTGTAGGTAAATTACGTAATTTGCAAGAAATTGGCAAATCGCTTAGTACGTCAGCTTTTCTGTCAATGTTATTGCAGTTATGTTTTTAAAAGTAATAAATTTAATATACAGTTTAATGGTTTTTTAATAACAATGTGATGTACGTAAGCATGGCAAAGATGTTTTACATTTTAAACAACGAAGGATACTTCTAAATGTTTAAGTAATGTTATAAATGTTATCAATGTTATAAAAAAAATATTTGGTACTGTGGTACTAGTTTTCAGTCTGCCTTTGCTATCTTTATTTTACCGGCACGATAAAACCTACTCTGCCACCAGCCGCACATAAAACATATATCATACGTTTATCACCTTCTTGCGTTTCTAGCGCGATTCATTGGTGGACCGCACGCGAAATTCTGCGCAGTAAGTCTGATATAATCGTGTTAGATAATCATGTACAGAAAATTATATAGCTTTTCCCTGTAATGTTTCTTGATAAGTTCAGATTGTACAGCATTTACAAGCAAATTTTGAGTGTTTCCTGCTGTGATTAAATATGGTTATGTCATTACATGCTTATATTCCTGACAAATCTTGACATAATGTTATCTTTTGAAACGTCTTTCGTATCTGGAGATAAATGTCTGTAGCGTTTACGTCATAGCCTAGAGATAATTCCCCTTGATTGACAGTTATGCCGACGCGGTGTTTATATCCTGTGCCAAAATGTGTTTTGGCTTTAAATCAAGGATCACCTTAACCACTGGCTTAGCTATATAAATTTAAATAAACAAAGTACAAAAAATTACCAACGTGTATACGATAACACGTCCGTATAATTACCACAGTTATCGTGTGTTTTCTCTCATTGTTAAAATGGTAATGCGGACATGATTTTATAAAAGCATAACTAAGAACCTTTTTACTCACGTTAGTCTTCATTAAATCGTTACCAGCAGAAGGTCGTGGGTTTCCTCCGTGCACAGAGCCCGGTTTCCTCCCACACTAAAACTGGCAACGCCGCCATATAAGTGAAATAATCTTGAGCGCGGCGTAAAACACCAATCAATCAATCAATTGTTAAATCGGATACGGTTGATAAATACATGTATGTATTATCCCAATTGACCTTATGTGTCGGACGGGCCTATTTATTTATTTAAATGTTCTTGGTAAATGCACTGTTCAAGTCTTTTGTCGGGAGAAAATGGTCATTTACACGCATTCTTCAAACCCATCTATAGTGAATACGCAAACATCTTTTTTATTACTGCTCCATATCACCGATGGCGCTCGCATCATTTTGTGCATCGGCTCTCAGAGAGTCATAACAGCTGTTAGAATGAATATGTTTTTTTTTCAGGAAGAGAGTTCTTGACATAATTACTGTTTCATGTGGAGTCTCATCCTACGGACTTCCCAAGCATGGATGATAAATGACTCAAGGCACATTAAGTAGTGTATAGTACTTAAAAATTCATAACTATTAAGGCGAGGTCACACTATTGGGAGAATTCCACAAATGTCGGGTCACCGGTGCTACCATTACGCATGTGGGGAGCTTTATCGTTCGAATGCAACGCTCTGGGGCTCGTTTCACAAAGCAGTCGCATCGCAAACGACATATAGTTGCTAATGGATACCACAGTGAAGAGATACGACGTAATGGCAACTGATTTTCATCACAGTTTAATAGCGACGGCTTCGTGAAACGGCCCCCAGCTCTTAGTAAAACAAAAAAAACGTCAATCGAGCTGACGTCATCAGAAAACGTCATCTGTCAGCGGATATGCGGAATCTTTTGGTAGACTCCCAGACCGTTTTGTCCAGACACAAAATTATTCTTAAGAGAGTCGCTCAGATTCTTCGAGGCTTTCATCAGCTACAAAAAACTGTCGACCGAGCATCTCTCTCCCTGGACCTGTTGGGGTTTTGCTATGGTTAAAATAATCCTTGATGGAAAGCCAAAACACATCTTGGCAAAGGATATAGCCTAAACACTACATCGGTCTAAACGCTCATTATGCCAACTCGTGTCGCGATGGCGGTTGGGTTCGGTTCTTTTTTCCCCTCGCTTGTTAATACTAAGCGGTCTGAAAAATGATCGTCTTATTTGATCAAGTTAACTTGTTTAATACTCCGACAACAATCAAAAAGATAGTCTAAAACTTCTTTGAAACAACGCAAATGGGCTGAAACGCAGTGTCTTGAAGTATTCCCCACATTTGAAGAACTTGCTTAATGAAAAGTGACCTGGTTATGAAACGGACTTTTAATCAAATAGCAAGATAAGCAAGAACGACCTTCCAGAAAGGCGGCGTTTATTCGTGTATTTAAAAGCTTTTAGCGAACCTACAGATGTTATGTGTACCAGCTATAGTCCAGCTTTGTATCGCAAAGAGAATTCCGTTAAACAAATACACATGCCGCAAAAAGAAAAAAGACTTTCTACTGACAAATGGTCGATACTTCGCTGGTTGACAATGCTTCAAGGAATGGTGAATAGGTCCCCCATCAATCGAGACTGACCGAGTCTAAGGTGTCTCGCTTGAAGCTCTTGACAAATTTACACAATGGTCCTTGTCAATTTCTTTCCCTTAGGTGTAAATAGTTTTCACGATTTGCCGTAATTGTCGCCTAACCGGCTAAGATTTGATAATGGGCTTTTGTATCCTCGAGAGAGTTAAGCTTGTCAACTGGGTTTGAACGACACATTGCTTCGCCTGGATTATTCCGATTTTCGTACAAGGAAGAACTACACAGATTTCTAGAAAAGGATATTTTCTGGGAGCTGTTTTTACTGCAATAGTATATAGGATATCTTTCAAATGTACCATGTTTTAAATAACATTGGTAGTATTTAGTTCAAAAGCACAGATAATAATATATCTAATATGAAAATACACGCAATTTACAAAGAAACGAATTCGCATTTCTTTTTTGCTTTTATTAATTGGCTTGTTTCATTTACCAATATTTCACCACACCGACCCCACTCATTCCAAATGTTTTTTCAGGCTTTATTACAAGCCTAGTCAAACCGACTGGACAGAATGATACTATCTAAAACGGGGATTTGCGTATGTGAAACAGACTGCAGGTCATTTTTAACGTAGCGACCAAAACGGTAGCCGCGAAACGAACATTTTCAGGCCCAACAAAATTGCCCCGTTGTAATGTAAGGGACCGAAGCACTCGGTCCCTGTAACGTTTGTTAACGTTCAGCCTCAACCAGTTTTAATTAAAGCATTAAAAGAATCCGAGATGCAGCGGAATTGCGTTCGTCTTCTTTGTGTTAAACAATATCTGGTTTATCTGGCTAAATACCATATATAAACAGATATATTTATAGATGATTTTAGCATTTAGTTAATTTATAAATATGTTCTCTTTTCGTCTCTAGTAAAATATTTTATATGTATTTCCATTCGCCATTTGTATTCAGCTCAAACGTACGGCGATGTTTCTTGTAAGAAGCGCAAACTCTCCGAGGCATCCGAGTCCTGACCGGTAGCTAACGAAGACAGCCGAAGTTTGTTCCGACTATTTGGATCTTTTCCATCGATACGATCCTAAGTAGGTCAGCAGAAAGTTAAAGTTAAAGGAGGAGAAAACAAAAAAACAACATGCAATTGTATCGAACGGGCTCCCATAGACCTTCGTATTCATGTGTGTGAATCTTGCACGTGGTTTACGTTGTGAAAATACAATGAAAATGAATCTGCCAGACAAGCTCGTGCTCGATCGTCAGTGGAGCGCGCCATTGGTTTGAAATTGACCGGAAAAAGTATTAGTAGATTACTTCCCTTGCGAGCTTACCATGTCTTGTATGGTTATAACCTGCAATGTCAGCGGTAAGACTACCTTTTCTGAAAATTCTACAACGATCCCCACAAGTCGCGTAGACAACATATGCAGCCTGTCACGTCTTCCCAAAAGGTTGATTTACTAGCTGGTGTACATTTCAGAGTTGTTAGAGTGTTCGTCTTCTCTTATTAGCGCCTCGAAATTATCGAAATTAACCTAGGTTTAAATGGCAGACTTTCAGAGTTGACCAATTTCTCTTACGCTAGCGAGTGACTGGTGGCCAGGCGTATGCTGATTGGCCGATCGAGACACACAGCTAAGCTCTGTTGTGAAGATGGCTGCCGAGTCAGTTTAGACGTTCTCTGATAACGATTGTTAACTTTCTTATAGCACAGTTTGGCGAGGAAAAATCGCAGAAATATGGTTTTGGTACCGTTAGAAAGGAAAATGTGTCGCGCCTGTACTGTATTTACTTAGTTCTTTCCTTTTCTTCTCCTTTAAAGTAAGCTTTATTTCTAGACGATTGGTTATAAAACTAAACATTAGCTCTAAAGAGCTATTGATCGTCTTCTGTATAATAATATTAAAACATTGAAACATATAATAACACATAAAGTATCTGTACAAGGTATATACATGTATGTAAAATATTTTTGTTTCTTAACTATATAAATGATTTTAAACATTTGAGGAATAAAATTGACGTGATAAGGTCATTTAAGAAATTGTAAATATGAGATTCATCGAAGTGTTTATCGAAGTAAATATACAGAAGGTTGTATGTACAAGAGTTTCTAATAAAATGTTTTGGTAGAGTTTTAGATTAGAAGATTTGGGAAATAAATTTTAACAGTTTTAAAACAATCGCAATTGCAGTTTATCACTGATGTTAAACAAGCCACTCGCTTTAGATATATAAAAATAGGTTACAAGAAGCGTTTTAAACTAGTGTTGTTTAGCATATCTTAGCTAATTAGAAGGTTAGATTCGTGATAAAATTATTTCTTGCAAGTTAATCGGTTTAAAGGCATGTTTTTAATCACTTGGCGTTTTTGTCACTAATAAACCTCTCATAATCAAAGCGGATGTAATTAGTTTTTACGGTAGTTGTAAATAAAACATTATCCTTTGCACCGCTTTTAATTTAGTAACACAGCCTATGGTTTGTTGTTTATGTACAGTTGACGTGCTGAATGAGTGTCCATATTTTGCCTTCTTATTAAAAACAGTTGTTCAAAGTCGTAAATAAATAGTGTAAAACTAACATACATGCAGGGCTATTAAGTCTGTGTTTTCCTCTAGACTCGTTCAAGAGGCAAGTTTCTCGGGAAATAATAACGATGTGTATTATTAAGGGTTCGAAACTATACTATGGGCCTCCGGGGTTATACTCAAGCCGGCCCAATCATTCCATCTATTCCAAAAATTAAACATCGCTGCCAAAAGTTTGTAAAAAAATTAAGACACGACGATTTGTTGCCAATGGATACCAGAGTGAAGAGTTAACACGTGATGGCAACTGCGATTTATCGCACTTTGCGACGGCTTCCTGAAACGGACCCCAGTTCTGATGTGGTAAAACAAAACAAAACAAAAAACGTCAATTGAACTGACAACGTCATCACAAAACGTCATCTGTCAGCGGATATGCGTAATCTCTTGGCAGACTCCAAGATACTATTGTCCTAACACAAAAACTATTCTTAAGAGAGTCGCTCAGATTGTTCGAGGCTTTCGTCAGCTAAATAACTGTTGACCGATCATTTCTCTTCCTGGACCTGTTGGGGTTTTTGCTATGGTTAAAATAATCCTTGATGGAAAGCCAAAATACATTGTGACAGAGGATACAAACACTACATCGGTATAACCGCTCATTATGCCAAGCCGTGTCGCGATGGCGGTTGGGTTCGTTTTTTTTTACCTCGCTTGTTAATATTAAGTGGTCTGAAAAAATGATCGGCTTATTTTATCAAGTTAGTTTTTTCAATACTCCTACAACAACTACACAACTCAGCTGTAATTCAGAGCGGTGTGGAATGTGAAATTCTTTTGTCTGATCTGTCGAGGAAAAAAGACACCTTCACTAAAAATCCTTCAGAAATCCAGCGAACATTTATTTAGTTTTCTCCATTTCTACATCAAATCACAGGATTGTTTCATCCATAGACCTCGTTGTAAGTCACTGTGTTTTGATTGCCATGTTTTCAGAGGTTGATTCTGAGTACTTTATATTGTTATTTCACTGCCTAAATGTGACCTCATACTGCTTGTTCAGAAGCGGGCAGTCTACTCTGACTCTTTGATTGCAATGAACACTTACTCAAAAATACGACTGTCAATATACAAAAAGTCATTTTGGAGTGCTAAAGCCGTACTAGCCAATTCGGTATGTGTTCCAAATTCAGTAGTCATATACTTTTGTTCTAACAATCAAAATGATAGTATAAAACTTCTTTGAAACAACGCAAATGGACTGAAACACAGTATGTGGAAGTACTTCACACATTTGAAGAACTCGCTCAATGAAAAGTGATCTCGTTATGAAACGGACCTTTAATCAAATGGCAAGATCAGCAAGAGCGACCTTCCAAAAAAGCAGCGTTTATTCGTGTATTTAAAGGCTTTTACCAAACCTCCAGATATTATGTGTACCAGCTATAGTTCAGCTTTGTATTGCAAAGAGAATTCTGTTAAACAAATACACATGCCGCAAAAAGAAAAAGACTTTCTACTGACAAATGGTCGATACTTCGCTGGTTGACAATGCTTCAATGAATGGTGAATAGGTCCCCCATCAATCGAGACTGACCGAGTCTAAGGTGTCGCGCTTGAAGCTCTTGACAAATTTACACAATGGTCCTTGTAAATTTCTTCCCCTTAGGTGTAAATAGTTTTCACGATTTGCCGTAATTGTCGCCTAACCGGCTAAGATTTGATAATGGGCTTTTGTATCCTCGAGAGAGTTAAGCTTGTCAACTGGATTTGAACGACACGTTACTTCGCCTGGATTATTCCGATTTTCGTACAAGGAAGAACTACACAGATTTCTAGAAAAGGATATTTTCTGGGAGCTGTTTTTGGTGCATGTAATAGCATAGGATACGTTTCAAATGTACCATATTTTAAATAACATTGGTAGTATTTTGTTTAAAAGCACAGAGAATAATATATCTAATATGAAAATACATGCAATCTAAAAAGCAACATATTCGCAAATTGCATCGCGCGTGTATTAAATGACTTGTTTCATTTACCAACACCTCTCCATATGTTTTTCGGGCTATCCTACAAACCTAGTCAAACCGGCTGGACAGAATGATACTATCTGAAACGGGGATTTACGTATGTGAAACAGGCTGCATATCATTTTTTATTTATCTAGAGACCCAAACGGTAGCCGCGAAACGAACATTTTCCATGTCATGTTGAGGTCCGAGCAAATGGCCGCGTTGTAATGTAACGGGCCCAAACACTGCGTTTGTTAAATTTCATCCCCTGTCCGAGGCCGGTCGGAACACACTTCGGCTATCTTCGCTCGCTACCGGTCGGCTTTGACACGCCTCGGACAGTCTGCGCTTTTTATACGGTGAATCACCGTATTTTTGGGCTGAATAAAAATGGCGTCGAAAGTAAATATCAAAAGATTTTACTACAGACGAAAAAATAAAATAAAAATAATTATAAATTTATCAAATGCTAATATCATTTAGAAATATATTTGTTTATATATTATATTTAGCCCGGTAAAGCACATGTTGTGCAACGCAAAGAAGAGACGCAGTTTCGGTACATTCCAGGAATCCTCCAATACTTCAATTATAAAACTGATCGCGCCTGAAAGTTAACAAACAGAGTATTTCGGTCCCTTACATTATAACGAGGACACTTTCGGTGGGCCCTGAAGAGGATATGGAAATTGTACGCTTCACGGATACCTTTTTGGTCGCCACATTCAAAATGACCTGCAGTCTATCAGAGGGTATTTCACGCAAGTAAATCCCCGAAGTTATCAGAGTGATCCGAGAGCTGACCTGTAGTGAACGAAGACAGCCGAAGTTTGTTCCGACTGTTTGGAACTTTTACATCAATGCGATCCCAAGTAGGTCAGCAGAAGATTTGGGAAATAAATTTAAACAGTTTTAAAACCATCCCAGTTGCAGTTTTCACTTATGTTTAACAAGCCACTCGCTTGAGATGTATAAAAAATAGTCTACATGACGCGTTTTAAACTTGTGTTGTTTAGCGTATCTTAGCTAATAGAAGGTTAGATTCGTGATAAAATTATTTCTTCCAAGTTAATCGGGTTAAAGGCATGTTTTTAATTACTTGGCGTTTTTGTCACTAATAAACCTCTCATAATCAAAGCGGATGTAATTAGTTTTTACGGTAGCTGTTAATAAAACATTATCCTTTTCACGACTTTTAATTTAGTAGCACAGCCTATGGTTTGTTGTTTATGTACTGTTGTCGTGCTTAATGGGTGCCTATATTTTGTCCTCTTATTAAAAACAGTTGTTCAAAGTCGTAAATAAATACTGTAAAACTAACATACATGCAGGGCTATTAAGTCTGTGTTTTCCTCTAGACTCGTTCAAGAGGCATGTGTCTCGGGACGCTATAGCGATGTGTATTAATAAGGGTTCAAAAATATACTGTGGGCCTCCGTGCTTATACTCAAGCCGGCCCATTCATTCCATCTATTCCAAAAATTAAACATCGCTGCCAAAAGTTTGTAAAAAAATTTAGACACGACGATTTGTTGGTATCCTACAGTTTGACAGATGCATACTTATGTAGTGGATAGCCAGGACACAAATATCCCTACAATATGATGTCAAATAGTTTAAAGTGGCATGAACTGCCAATGTTGATATTTTGGCGTAAAACCAGAATGTTGCGAAGCTTTTTAGTGCTTCCCGTCTCGAGAATGTACGATAAAGTATTGTTTTGAAATAACTTTGGCTTAGAATGAATGAATGGTCGTCCCAGTTATTTAAATTTTCTTTACTTTTCGAACACTAGTCCGGTTCGTATAGGCCACATACTGTATGGATATTCCTCATTCCAACGCTAATCATTTAGTTTTTCGATGACCTTCAAAGCCTTTTGCTGTCATAACGATCAGAAATTATAAAAAAAGTGTGAATTTTGGCAGCTCATGCCACTTTAAGAATTGTGTAGAACGCATTATGTGACCTCTTGGGGAACCTAGATTCCAATGGATCATCCAAACCTCTTTTCAGTATTACAGTGAAGAGAAAAGAGATTTTCTCGGCGTTATGATACTCTCACTACATATGGCTTTAGGTGATTCTATAGTAAGCGCACTTCAACGCCTGTACCGTGGAGTGATTAATGGTTAGGGTTCAATCTCAAGAAATAATGATGACCTTATCAAGCTTCCGTACCCTCTTGTCTCTTTTAACTTTTTTAACCTTTGCTTAAAGCAATGACTCATTATCTTGTGATTTGTCAATTTGTGAGCAGATGTGAATGGAGAATTATCTTAGACTGCATAAACCTTGAAGCATTGGAGATAAACCAAAATCCGTTTGCCATGTTTAGAAATATTGACATCATTAAACAAGAAGGCAACATATTGTTGAAAAAAGTTATTTCCAAGCGACAATATATAAACATGCGTTTATCAACATGTGATATTAATCAGGATATTAACACGAGTTATAACCCTGAAACATAATTTGCTATTTGTAGATCACCAAGTACAGAATAAACGCTCTCAGTTGATGCCAATCTTCGGAATGTCCGTTAGGGTGGCTTTTAGAGCAAGAAACACCCAAATTGAACTTATACGTCCCGGATATTCGTATTTTCCGTTATTAGCACACATAGTGGACGAGTAACTGGCTAGGTTAGTTTCTGTTTCAACGTAAATATTTTAGTGTTTCAAAGTAGTTCAAACGCTCAAAATAAATATAGTGGGAAAAATGGGTCCAAGGTCAAAACATTGTTTGATTACTGGAATAAACTGTATAAGGGCGTGTCTCGTGCATTTTTTAAATTTAACATACATCATTTGATAGTTCCATGAAATAGTCTATTTTTGCCTCATCAATGCATTGCCAGTGGAAATTGTGACTTGATTTAGGGCCTGTTTTTTTAAAGTTATCTTGAAAAATGACAAATCTGTCTTTAATACTGGATATGTACTCTAACATTTACCGCAAATCACTACAAACTCCATCTCTCCTTAAATATAATGTTTGAAAGAATTCCATATTTTTCAATGTGTCGGAAAAACCGGGACGCTTAAAGCACATCTAGAGAACATTAGCCGACTTTGTAGAAACACTGGTATTACTGACCGCCTTTTCCATTTCTTGAGGCATTTGCTGCATGAGCATAATGTTTTAGTAACGAGTTCAGAACAACCTCGATTTTTTTGGCAGGTTCCGACATTCAGTCGGCAATTTTCTGTTTGTTACGTCACATCTTATACTACTCTTATTATAAAGGAAAACAAGATTTGCCAGTCTAATTGTGGTAATAAATTAGTAATAAAAGCTCATTATTGATTGCTTGACATAATTAATGGAACAGACAAATCTAACCCGCACAATAATGAATCAAACAATATAAATATAGATCATTATGAAGGCTGTTAATTTTCAGTAAAGACGATAGTTGTTCTCCGTTTGTAATTTCTACACTTCCCCCCAAATTATACGTCTGTTTTATATGAATTCCATTTATAACAATTTGGGATGCTTACTCCTTATACAATAACGTATAATGACAGCTAAAGTGGCATGAGCGGGTCAATTAGCACTCGTTTTTCATAAATTCTGATTAAGAAAATAATAGGGTTTAGAAAATCCCTACAGTATGTGGTCTGTACGAAAGTAAATTGTGTTCGAAAAGTAAACCAAATAACCGGGGTGAACCATTCATTTTAAGTTAGTTAGATCGAGTAGCATACAATAGCTTGTAATTTGTACTTTTGGAGAAAATCGGCCGATAATTTCATAATTTTGTTTTAACGGAAACGTTATTAAAGGAGAAGGAAATGACAAAACTTAGTAATTACACTACAGGCGCGCTAAATTTTCCTTTCTAACGGTACCAAAACCATGCCAAACTGTGCTATAAGAAAGTTAATAATCGCTATCACATAATGTGTAACTGAGTCGGTAGCCATCTTCACGGCAGAGCTTAGCTGTGTGTCCCGATCGGCCAATCAGCATACGCCTATAGCTCACCAGTCACTGCACTAGCGTAAGAGAAATTGGTCAACTCTGAAAGTCTGCCATTTAAACCTAGGTTAGTTTCGATCATTTCAAGGCGCTAATAACGTTACAAAAGACAAACACTCTAGCTCTAAAATATCTGCTGGCTTGTAAATCAACCTTTTGGGAAGACGTGACAGGCTGCATTTGGTGTCTACGCGACTTGTGTGGGTCGACCGTATAACACCTACAAGACTTACACACATGGATACTATGGCCTATGGGACCCCGTTCGATACAATTGCTGTTTTTTTTTTGTTTCTCCCCCTTTAAGACTTTGGCAACTCCTGTAGTGTGTTAAGAGCAAATTAAATTTAAGCGAATTTAAAGGATTTATGAACAACCTTTGGAAATATTGTCTAATTTGCGTTAAGTGGGTTGTAGAACATGTACTTTAAAAGTCTAACCAAAAAGAAAATTAAATTTCGATCGCAGCACATACAAAATTCAAGCTACGTTTGCCGATCTACAATGCTCACGAAAGTTAATTATCTCAGAGACTTATGACGTCAAACACGACCTCCGTTGTGTACGTACCCTCACAGCGATGGCGTAATGAACGATTTCTGCTGTCTCGGTACGTCTTCCTGGCAGTTTGTACACATCGAAGGTCATGTATGGCATCATTTTTCCGAGAAGTTACGAAAAATACGTAAAATATGCATATTTCCTCTCCGTTCTTTTTTTGACTACCAGGGAACTAACGCCAAAATTGTTTCGTTTCAACTGATGTTTTTCAAATATATATTTAGTCCGTAAACAAACACAAACCAGCTTTAAATCCTGTTCATAAACCCTTTAAAGCAGTTTTGTTTGAACCCAAACCCTGACACTGACGCTGCGACAAGCTGGGCCACGACGATGTACATAAATGTTAATTTTAATCAAAATGTAGGATTTCAGACAAGATGAAATTAACTTTTCGTGAAAATCAATAAATTAAATGACAAACGTGACTGGAATAAACTTAGGTTTCTAATTGTGAATATCTTCATATTACAAATCTTTTTTTTACTTTGTAGACAAAGCAACATATTGTAAAATTCAATCACATGGTTATTATTAGATCTTAAAATGACATTTATTTCGGTGACAATTTGTCTGTATGGGCGTTTCGATCATTTAGATGGCTTTATTGATATTAATATGATTACTGGAAATATGGGGAAAATAAGGTCCTTAAAATGTCGTGTTTTTTACTTACTGGTTATATATACAGTTGTCCAACGCCGTCCTATAAGCGAAATAATCTTGGGCGCGTCGTATAACACCAAACAATCAATCAATCAATTATATGCCAAGTTGTGAAATGCTGAATATTATGAGCATATAGAAAAATACGATTTGTAGATTGTCATAGTAAAGCACAGTCATTGTCAGCCGTTATATTTCACGTGTGCATTTTGTAGACAAGCGAATTAGTTTAATTAGTTAGTGTCTTCTAGAAAGTGAATATAACAGTATTCTTGTTATTTTGGGATTACAGTTTCTTGAAAATATGGTAATAGAGGAGGCCGGTTGGCTGAATGGATAAGGCAGCCGGCACTTAGTGCTGGCGATAGGTGCCATACTTTAGGACCTGGGTTGGATTCCCGATTCGGACGTCACCCCAAAAATCGGTAGAAGAATTTCTACCATATTTTCAAGAAAGTGTAATCCCAAAATAACGAGAATACTGACAAGCGAATTGTTTTACCTCTCTTATTTTAAATAAGCTTTGCTTTCAGACGCTGTTAAACTGTCCATGAATACAAATGCTACTTTTTAACTGGTATCGAACTAAAGACCTTTACCATATACTTATGGTCAACTTCAATCACTCTTTGGATTTTCTCTCCGTTTAAGTAAAATATTATTGTTCATTTACATACCTGTAGAAATATAAAGGCTTAAAAGCAGTGTTGAAGTGACCTCGAACAATCTGTCTGATGCTTCGTTGATATTCTCCTTAACGCAGCTGGTATTTCATTCAACTGTCTTTCTAGTGAGTCTCGCTTGCTGTGATATCGATTTTTATTCAGTGTATGTATAAAATTCAAGTCATTTTAAACATAGCTAAAGGGACGTTACTCTAATCTCTATGAACTTGTATGCCTGTAACAGTTACTTCCCTTTAACTGATGTTGGTTTTCGCTAAAAGTTTAGAACTGCAAACAACGGGAGATAACTCCAAAGAGAACATGACAAATTTATTCTCTTTTATTTGTTTTGGAATAGTTTCTGTGGCGATTTTTAAAAATCTTTCATCATTCGTAAACAAATCCTATATTTTGACGGAAAGAGCATACAAAAATAAATTAAGTATATTTGTTGTATGCTAACTGTATTTCATCTATAAAGAGAAGTAGGCCTACAAAATACACATAATCTACGAAACTCATCGCATGGCATCTCAGCAGATCCTCGATTTAGAATTTCGGTATCCTCTGTGTCTCAGTCGGTTAGAGAGATTGTCCCTCAGTCCTTCATGTGCCTTCCATCGATCCGGCACGGCTCAGACCCGGCACGGCTCATCCGACTCAAAGACCAAATAAAAGCAAAAAATTCTGAGTGAATTTTTCAATCGGTCGTGTATGTGGCAGAGATGCTAATTACTGGCCGAAGGTTGGAGGTTTCCTCCGGGCAATGAGCCTGGTTTCCTCTTCCACTAAACCTGGCAACGCCGCCATATAAGTGAAATAATCCTTAGTGCGGCGTAAAACATCAATCAGTCTCTTAGAATTTCAATCGATGGAATGAATGTTCGTCAGATGTGAGATAAATAAATGAAATGATAAAAGATAACAACCTGTTGAAGAATTATGAGTTTGCTGTAAGGGAAATGTCTAAGAAGGTCTTCATTCATTAAAGTGGCATGAGCTAAGACAATTTCGTTTAAACTGAATTAGCTAATTGTTGGGTTATTTTTATCTAAAATTACAAAATAAGCGCTTTCAGTCGGTACCGATACACATTCAGGTAGCTTTATAAGCAGCATGGCATCTCAGCAGAAAAAAAAAATAGAAAAATCAAAACAATCTCATACATCTGAATTTTGTACGTCATTTGTACACATCTTCTGTTAATCCAAACATATGTTTATTAGTTTTAAAAAAAGGTGGCCAGAGCTAAGAGCTAAGAGTTTTCAAAAATTCAGTGACACAGATTTGATCAATCCGTTTGTCACTTATTATAAAATAGAATTTTATCTGATGTGCCGTTTATATATCAGGAAATATTTACAAAGTGTTTTAAAAAAAACTAACGATTTTCTCTTAATATTAAAGAAGATGTACTTGCTTTTTATTCAGTGTAACATGGAATAGTTTAGATAGCGACTGTGTAAAGTTTGCCAAGTTGAAGCTGTGGGTGGCATCTTTCTTTCTCTTGAATAATAGATCTTTTACGCTCGTTTGTTTGAAAGGACTCGCTTAACTCCGCATGGAATGTAACCGTATTTTTGTGGAGCCAGCTCTTACATAACAGTGATAAAAAAACAAAAACAGAAAACTAATACTAAAAACGTTAGGAAAAAACTAAGCCAGGATTCTCTTCAAAGACGAGTGTATAATGTTAAGTTTTGTGTAAAGTTCATGTAAACTACAAATCGTTCTGCTGAAAAAACGTTTCTCAAATGAAACGAGGATAATGTATACCGCTCTCATGAGATGCTGACCGGGTCGAGAGTTCGGCAGGAAGAACATTATATGGCACATTATCTCTAGATTGCAGAAAAAGGAAATACGACATGTTGATATGTTGGTGCTAAATATTTGATAACACTTCAAAGAGATCAAGATGTATGTCGATTTCGTTGACTCCTTTTGCCGAGATAGAAAACCGAGACAGATGACCAGAGTCATTTGTTTCTCCTCGAGATAATAAGAAAAAAGAAAAGAAGCATCGCTTGAATAATGCTTTATTGAAAAAAAAAACGATTTCGTAGGATACACAAAACGTTCTGCGCTGGGCACTAAATTAGTTGACTGATGTTATACGCCACACTCAATATTATTTCTTAGGTCGGCGTTACCAGGTTTAGAGGGGCCGTTGCCCAGAGGAAACACTCGACATTCGGCGAGTAATTGGCAACTCTTCCACATACGGCGACCAAGAGACATCCAATCACAAAGTTTTCATTTTTTAGCTTGGTCTGAGTGAGTAAATCCGAATTAAAAATTTGTCAATTGGATCGCAAGTTGGAATCTCTCTCAATTCGAAAATGTGTAGCTTTTGTAAACAAGTTTCAGAACTATTTTTGATGGCGCAAGTATTTAGAACAACCAGTCCATAATTACAGTCGCTTTATATCGACAGGGTTAAATGGTCCGCTTTCTTAAACTAAAAACCCACTATGTACTGTCCAATGGTACAATTTGGCAACCAGCGTTGATTAAAGTAGCAATATATTCGTAAACACGTTACCGGTACCATGACAAACCCTTATGCACTAGAACTAACTTGGCAGATGATTTAGTTAAATGATTCAGTAGATTAAAAATGTGGAGAAAGCCTCGTCATTTGACTTTCGTCATCTAATGAAGTGAACGTCCTTTTTCTTTTTCCTCTTTAAAAATATTCGCTAACCATTTGATCGATACGAATTTTTATATCTTAACTGAAATATTGGGTCACATAAAGTTTATCCCATTAACCAATTACATCATAAGTAAGAACCTGCATGGAGTTAATTAGTTATATAGTGTTTCTTAATTAAGACTGACAGTAACAAGCACTTCAATCATTTTACTGCTTTCTTAACACGCCTTGGTAAATTTTATTACCCGAGTATAGTTTATTGTTAACGCAAGGCATTTTTACTCCTCTAACCATAGAAACAGCTAAGGTTTGTTTTACCGGATCAGTTCGTTCCGAAATTAAAATAATAGTTAAAATGAAAAAGAGATCAATACTATTTGTGAATTTAATATGTTTTGATTATTTTTTTCTCCAGTGAAAAGATCAGTTCGATAAAACAGAGATTCGTGACAAACTGTTCACTTACTAATATTACAATCATTCACTGTCACTTGATGTGAATATTGTTCTTTGAAATGATAGAATGTGAAATAACTATGCCGTTTAACCGTACTCAACGTAGGAAAATTAAAGATAAAGCATGTTTACGATATTGAATATGATTTTCACGGAATTGTCAATACGGTATGAGACATTTCTTTGCCTTTAGTTCATATACTATTCTACATACAGGTTAATTTAATTCACAAATTAATTTCACTGACGTCTTTATAAAAATATGATATCACAGAATAACACAGTTAACCGCAATTATAAGCGAGATTTTACATATAACTAAATGATCCATCGATCACGTGGTATGGCTATAGATACATTGAAGTCTCGAGAATAACATCAATTGTTGTTTTCGTGAATGACGAGCCGGTCTCAAAAACATAGACCAAAAGATAACTTGTTATTCGTTTCATTGCTGTTCAAAACATTGGCAAGTATCTATTCGGGCTGTTTGTGACCTATATTCTAAATAATACCAGTCGAACTACTGTCGATAACGGGATTGTAATAATAAACGTGAATACCATTATTAACTTTACTTAAAGGATTCGTGGCTTCGCATCCTGCCGTTGCCTAGGTTATCGAGATTGCATGCTGGCCTATTTGCACTCAGACGAAACCATAAGTTAAGCTTAAAATCTTGTACTATGCTGACGTCGAACAAAAAAAAACAAACAACGTTCGTCGTAACTTAAAGTGGCATGAGCTGCTAAAATTGAGATATTTGGCCATTATAACAGAATGTTAAAATTATCGGCTATTTTTCTCAAGACGTACAATTCAGAAGCTTTTTAGTTCTTACAGTCTCGAGTATGTACGATAAAGCATTGTTTTCAACTAACTTAGGCTTAGACTGAATGAATGGTCGTCCCCATTATTAAAATTTCGTTTACTGTTCTAACACTATTTCGGTTCGTATAGACCACATACTGTATATATTGTCCTCATTTCAACGTCTAAGTTTTTCGATGGCATCCAAAGCCTCTTACTGTCGTGCCGATCAGAATCTATGAAAATAGTCCAGAATTTGGCAGCTCATACCACTCTACACGGTAGAGAGTCATAAAGATGTGGAATGGACTCCAAACTCGCAGTGTAAGGTGTGTTTACTATTCCGCCATAATTAAAACCGACAGACATAAAATCCAACGACAAGTCTGCATTTTTTTGTAATTAGCCCAGCAACTTTTATTACCATAAGCTAGATTTTAGGCGCTGTTAGACGTTTAAGGCTGCTTCGTTCCATTTCCATCTCCATGTCATCGAGACTTCTTTTCTGATGTGGTGGAACACACAGCCCACAGTATGGAAACTATTCTGTAAATTCGTTAACGCTTTCTAACATATTTAGGTAACAGGGGCCGGTAGTTCAAAACTGCATAAGGCTTAATACCGGTATAACTTTGCAACGTCACAATTCAATTCCTTTGTTACGCGACATCATTTCGACCAATATTAAGTCTAATGCACTTTTGAACAACTTCACTCTGAATATATGATCATTTGCTGTCCACGAAGTTGCCGGGTACCAGAGGATGGACATGGTTTCCACCGATGCCCCAATACCCCTATATCTTATACCTGACAACGTCGCTACAAAGAGGCGACAAGCTTTTCACTTCAAACATAGTTTGATCATCATTCAAACGGCATAGTTATGCTTATGGACATTGTCGAGAGTATGTATTTAACACCTTGCAAAGGTGCATATGAACAATGAAGTAGATTTCTCCGATTCTTAAAACGTGCATTGTAACATGGTACCTTATATTCCTCAGTTTACTGTTAGTGAGCGCAGCGAGCTCTATACACAACATGCTTACGTAATGACATCACTATACTCACTTCGAAGTCTGGTCAACTTTGTTTTTTGTCGAAACGTTCCATCGGTCTTCGAAACCGCCGCCATCTTTGTTCGAAATACTGATGGGAAATGTTTCCGCTTACGATCCTCTTTTTACAGAAGAGTAGGCCTACAACTGATGGGTTGTTTTAAAAAACTACACTGATAAATTATGAACTTTAAGTTTACTTTTAAGCTATTTTCTGCGCTCACTCCCAGGCTTTGCCTATGACATATTAGACCCACTCCGTAGTTTGACACAATACTTTCAGATTCTGGGCTATCCGCATTCTACAGCTACGATTCGATCTATGGCAATATAGGCCCGTTCCCACTTTGCGATTTGTTGAACCGACTTGTAGGGTGCGATCAAAATGGATGCTTTTAATTGGTAGATACGATTTGTCAACCAATCAAATGCATCCATTTTAATCGCATTCTGCAAATCGGTTTGACAAATCGCACAGTGAAAACGGGCCTTATGGCTATACCTGTACATTATGTTGACAACGTTAAAACCTCTCTCCATCACTGGCCCCGAATCGAACCGCTGCACCCTCTAAGATACATACTTTTATCATGAGTGTTTTTTTTTTATCCCAAAATATTTTTTACACCCAAACGTGTACACTATTTTAGAACAGTTCTTTTGCACTTGGAGAAACCTCAATATGAACATAATTTTAAAATAATCTTTTTAAAAGTTTATTTAAAATCGATTATGCAATGATTTTAATAACGTCAACAATGAAACCTTTGATAAACCTGGAGAAGCGACAATATGAACATAATTTTAAAATAATTAAAAAAAAAGTGAAATTAAAATCGATTATGCAATGATTTTAATAAAATCAACACGATGCTGTTGATAGAATATGTGTAAATGTGTATATCACCAGTCCAGCGACAGTTGGTACATTTTGGATATATATGGATGTCGGAACGTTCACTTTGCAAATGCTAAGTCTATTGTTAAAACAAAGCACTTTTCCCTAAGGAAATGGTGACATTTTCTTGAAATCTGACTATCCATTACTTCGACGGGTGGAAGAAAAAAAGCCAGACGGAAAATGCTGTGACCTGACTTGTATTTAAACCCAAGACGCACGGCTGTCAGTAAGCATGTCTGTGTGTGCCTTCAAAGGTTCTTGTGGATGAGCCTCCTACGGCCTTGACTTTCAACGACTGGCTGGGAAAAATCAAGACTCGACTTTAAGCGTATGGTATATAACTTGAATAAAATATCTGTAACAAATATTATTCACGTTGCATGTGTTTCAAATATTTATGACATTGTTTAACATCTGTGCTGACGAGAATGTTTCGATTATTATGTTTTTCAAAAGAGGATAGAACATTGTGTCTCCGTGATTTAAAATGCTCTTTTGCTGATTGATTGATTGATTGTTTGGCGTTTTACAAAACTCAAGACTATTTCACTTATATGGCGGCGTTTCCAGTTTTATCGTGGAAGGAAACCCACGACCTTCCGGTGGTAACTGGCAACCATCCCACATAGGTCGTTCGAGTGAAAACCCAGTCAGAGCAATTTTTTTTCGACTGATTGGGATTCAAATCCGCGACCCATTGGTGGAAGGCTGTTCGGATTGAGTGTCCGACGCTCTACCTACTGAGCCGCGGAGTCCCCTAAAAATGCTCTTTTTCAACAAACTGATTATGTTTTTGGTGTTTTACTTGTTTACACAATATTGATTGAATTGTTGGTATTGATTGAGAGTTGCTTTTGCAAAACTTATAAAATACTGGTACAATTTCACACACAAGAAAACAATGGCATACTGGTTTGTTTCAGCTTCACGTCGGACTATTGTGGCCATTAAGGGCGGTGCTATAGGCAAACACAACAACGCAACAGTTATGTTTTCGAGACTAAATTCAGCATGTCTGTAACATTTTATGATATTTTTAATTGATTATTTTTTAATGAAGCAAATGCATGTTAATCAAAGATGGAATCAAATTAAAATAAAAAAATGACATTCGCGGTAAAACTTTGTCAATTATCTATTATTTATGAAAACGATGTAGATAAATACAACCGGGCGAAATAAGCTCAGATCTACCATAACTTTGAAAACTATTCAGAAACAAAAATTTTAATGTATGTGAACATAAAAACGCTTTATTTGTTTTACACCTAGTTGGAGATCTCCTAACTCGGTGACCAAAGTATATTGATGGTGGGTCACCAACACCCATCACCAATACACTTTGGCCAAAGAGTTTGAAGGTCTCCAACTATGTTACACCCTGATAACGTTTCTAAAAGGTGACAAAAATGCGAAAGGTGGGGTTTATAAAAGGCATTCTTCAAACCTGCGCAGACAATAGATTATTTTGGAGATACAGTTTTATCGTTGTAAAACGTTGCACGATAAGAGGCTTTATTACCCAATTTTAATCCGAATTACTTTCTCTTAAAGTAAGGTTGTTTTTGGAAAGAAACTGACGTTTTTATAGTCAAATAGTTCACGTTCACAAAAATAACTTCAGAATCGTAAATTTACTTTGATAACCCCATTCCAGTGGAAGCTTGTCTTTGCCAAAAAAATGCAGTGTTCGACATAACCAGAATAGCAACGATTTATTTATTTGGCAAGAAATGTTTAATAAAGTATACACACTGCCAGCTAGTTCTTTTTCTAGGTTACATTATATATTTTTATGAACACTAAAACACACGGACACAGGGAAAATCTTCTTGTCTAAAATAACCATGGAGACAAGTTTCTTATTGTGTTAACATTATATATTGTGGGATTCTTAGGTGTGACATTGTTTTACAGAATTATTGTTTTCATTAATGGTTGGTTAACAAGTTTTATTTCATTTTGAGTTTCACTTATTCTTCTACTTGTAAGTTACTTAACTGATCGGTGTTCTGTCTGTACACTTAATGATGTAGAATCATTCTATCCATATAGATTGATTCATGTTTTACATCGCACTCAAGATCATTTCACTTCTATAGCGGCGGTGTCAGGTTTAATAGGGAAGGACACCGGGCTCATTGCCCGGAAAAAAAACCATCGACCTTCGGCGAGGTCCTGGCAACTCTTCCACATATGGCGACAGAGGGAAAAATCCACTGAGAAATTTTTCAATTTTTATTTGGTCTCAGTGTGATTCCAACCCGCTCCCCATCGATGGAAGGTATGTGTGGAACTGAGGGATGGTGGCGCACATCATTCAACAGAATGGAGCCGCCAAATAATCAAATTATGTATGTATGTATGAACTGAGGGACGATCACTCTAACCCACTGGACCACGGAAGTCAGTGTGGGACTGAGGGACGATCACTCTAACTCACTGGACCACCAAGGCCCTTCATTAGACTCAGAAAGATACGAAACGAAACAGGTTGTTGGCGTTAAGCAAATGTTAAAGTTGCTACGCTTAAATAGCAACAAATATCCTGGTATTCATTATTCTTTGAGAGAAACCCAGTAGCTGTGAAATATCGAAACCTAAAAATCACGCAATGTATCTCAAGCATGACATATTTTCACCTTGGCGTCCACCCACTAATAATCCAATAACTTGTGAGAAAGGCTTTGTTTCTTTGTGTTTTTCCCCCAAAGCTCTACCAACTTAATAGACTTTATAACTTGTGTTCTTGTTCTATTCGAGACATTTACAAAAATAAACAATTGTGTTATTTTTCAACTTTCAATTTTGTAGTCTCTAAGTGCAGATATGTATTATATATCTTAGCTGTAACTAGGCGCCCTCGCTGAGGACAGCCTTGGGTACTTTTAAGTGTCAAAATACGAAACTAGAGCCAATTTATAATTGGCCAATCCCTCTAAATGATATATACATTTCGTAATACGATTCTATCATAAAGGGAGTGTTGTTTTGAAGTGAAAATAGACGCAGTGTTCTGGGGAACATGGTCTTATCATCGCCGAGCAAAGTTTTGTAGCCAAAGCATACAGACCGACGAGGTGTCAGAGCGATATCCGCGAAAGTAGTTAAAAAAGTCAATTTGGGAGTAAAAATAGACCTAGCGCAGCAAGCAAGATGTATTTCGGAGTTTCAATCTGTTAAACATACTGCATTTAGCTTTACTCACTGGCACGTATCCGCTCTGCGCCGAAGTTAACGTTTTGAAGAAAGCTTCCTGTGAATGTTTATCTATATGCAGAGGTTAAAAACGCAGTTCAAACTAAATATAACTATATAAACTCGCGTGGCTGTGGGATACGCTAGAAAAAAGCCGCCATATCCGTGTACTATTAACCCAAAGATTAACTTAGAAAAATAGCAGAATATACATTTAATATTTATGAACACTAAAACACACGGGCACAAGGAAAATCTTTTTGTCTTACATAACCATGGAGACAAGTTTCTAATTGTGTTAGAAAGAGGTATAGAGGTATATCATTTAGACCTTTATACCCCATCATAAATTGTTGTGATAAATTATTAAACCTATGATACATTCAATAATATACATGTCAATTGTTAGAATTATGCGCAACATATAGTTTATGTTTTAAAACTGTTATCCACTGGATTTGAGGAATGATTAGCTAATTCTGTTTTAACAAAGTGTTCCGTATATTAGATAGTTCATGACATATATTGTAGAAAGTTGAACAAAGCGTAGACCTACACACAATTACGAACCTACGGTATCGCGAGAAGCGATTTGACCTATAAAAGCTTTTAAGCACAAGATTTGTCAATATATAACGAAAACAAACACAGTTTTCAGTTCTAGACACCCCTCTACCTCATAAACCACCCTATTTATGTCTTATCAGACAAATTAACTCATTTCGTTGCTTTGGGCGAGACTTTTTTATGAGAATTTATACCCTTCTCTAATGATAACGGATATTGATGATACTGTTCAGTAGGTTTCAGAAAACAAAGACGTAAGCCTACGTTTATTGTCAGTACGAATAAACTATAATTGAAAGACTTGGTAGTAAAGTTAAAGTGGCACGAGCTGCCAAAATGTTGATATTTTGAGGTTGAAACAGAATATTGAACTTATTGGCTATCTTTCTCAAGACGTACAATTCAGAAGCTTTTTAGTGCTTCTGGTCTCAAAAATGTACGATAAAGAATTGTTTGGAACTAACTGTGGCTTGGAATGAATGAATGGTCGTCCCGGTTATTTAAATTTTGTTTACTTTTCTAGGACGTTTTTGGTTCGTACAGACCACATACTGTATGGATTTTCCTCATACAGTAGCCTCTTACTGTTGTGACGATCAGAAAGTATGAAAAAAGTGTGAATTTTGGCAGCTCATGCCACTTTAACATCACTTTTCTGCCCGAAGATACAGGGAAAAAATCTTCAGGGGTCAACTGATACATAAAAGATATTTGTTGTTATCTGTAAAAAATATTTATATTTTATCGAGTGGATAAAAAAATACACTCTATATATTACTGATCCTGTGGAGAACGTCTCGAAAACGACGAAGCTGAGTGTTCCGTTTGTTTCGACTTCCAATAGATTCTTATTATAATGGAGAAATCGCCTGTTGGATAATATTAGAATAATATAAAAAAATGACATTCTCAGAAAAGCTTTGTAAATCATTTATTGTTTATCAGGATCATGTAGATCATCCGGGTTTTAAAAAAATGACCCAGAAAATGTACGAGTTATGTATCTAAAAAGAGAACAGATTATTGGTTAAAAAAATATTCCTATTTTTGCATTACCCTGTTTTGTAAATGTCATACTAATTGTGGCATTCAGGCGACCGTTTTACTATTAAATGTCTCACAAAATAGTAATTGCTTGCATTTATAGACAAGCGCTGTTGGCTAAATGCACCAATCAAAGTTATATGAATATATTTTGAGGCTAAACTATACTTGATAACCACTCTTATTCGTATGTTATATTTGTATAATTAGTCCAATTCTATGCAAATATATCGCTTCTAACTTTTATTTAACGTTGATCAACTTGTCTCTGCATCACGTACAAAATAAAAAGATACTAACAGTAACATAATTAGCTATAGGCCCCTAAAACTGAAATAACTTTGCTAGCATCGTTAAATCTACTCTTATTCACACACTCAATGCTGTTAGTATTCACGTCAACTGCGCATTTTGCAGGAGGCGTAAACTCAAATCATTTTTTTCTTACAGCATTCAGTTTCAGTTTTATTCACCAATGCATTTTAGAACAGAACATATATTTAATGAAGAATAACATCGACGGGAATAAAATCCCCGGAGCATTATATTTACTTTTCTGACCATCTGGTAAAATTCAACGAATTGTACATGTACGTTCTTACCATTCCTATTTACAAATTGTATGCTACGGGTGTTACTTCTTTATATATATATACTAACACATTCGACTTTTTATAGTATGCGCGCTCAAAAACCTTCTGTATGTGTTGCACAGAAAACTTTCTGGTTAAAGATAAGATCCTTGTGTCTAATAACATCAAAACAAGTCAGCATTTATCATAATATCCTGTTACGACATGCAGATACGTGTTTGATGGATTACCCCATTATCAATCGTAACCTACGTTTTATAGTAGATAAACAGTCGGTCAACAACCCTAGTTCTTTAACTTAGTAGCTTCGGTGTAGGGCAGATGTAGCCGAGAAATCTGGGCTCTGCCGAATTTTTTTCTCACCGTGTTCGTCATAAGGCGACAAGACACATTAGCAGCCATATAATACCAGTCGCCGTAAGACCGATAATCCGGACTAGGGGCAGATGGATTATATAAATATAAAACAGCTACTGAAGAAAAGACGTCGTAATTTTGAAAAATGGTGCATTAAAAGAGCATAGCTACAAAAAGAAAACGGAACACCATTCAATTGAGCTCATCGCGAGTTTTATAGATAAATACTCTTCTGCCGACAAAACTTTGAATCAATCCTTTAAACTGCGTCGTGGTTCTTTGAGAACGTATTTTTTTCTGTAAACAACCATGTTGTTTG
Organism: Lepidochitona cinerea; assembly: GCA_963971465.1. Taxonomy (NCBI): domain Eukaryota; kingdom Metazoa; phylum Mollusca; class Polyplacophora; order Chitonida; family Tonicellidae; genus Lepidochitona; species Lepidochitona cinerea. Next base: position 4,118,754 of record OZ020559.1, read on the forward strand.
GTCATAGACTTGTATAGGCCTTTATTGGTTGACAGATTTTTTACGCGACAACATCGACACATTTAATCAGACGACACACACAAATCTTTCCAAATAATCAATCAGTATTTCTCAATATAAATCTCAAATAATCAATCAATATTTTAACCAGAATTTTAAGAACTGTTTGTAACTCAATTTAAACGTCGGTTACATTCTAATGAAGGTGCTACGATTGCTCAGTCGGTAGAGTGATAGTCCGACACAGGCCTTCCATCGATGAATCACCCGTAGACCAAATAAAATGGTAGATTGAAAGTGTGTTTATCACTCGATCGCAGTATGTTGACAAGTTGCCATGTACCGGGCAGAAGACTAGGTTTCGTCCCCCTCTCTACCTGGCAAGTGAAATAATCTTGAGTGCCGGGTAAAACATCAACCGATCCATTCCAATGAGAAGAAATAAAGGCATATCAATGAAGTTAGTTTTGAGAGCAACGCGTACTTTTGGCAGCTGTCATTGAAATCGACAAATTAGAAATCGAAAATATGCTGTTCACAAAACATACTTCGTGGTGATGGCTTAATATGCTGTTTGCTCTTTTGAACCAAATTAGCTCACAAAATGTAAATTTGTGTTTGCTTTTTTGCCAAGAACCATAACTCTGCTAATGTCGTTAGGTAAATCAATGGACGAAGGAGTAAAGTCACCGCGTGATGAGCGAACTTGGCATGCGCATTTCTTAGTATACTCTTCACAAAGATAACTATTTCATCCCAAAGCGTAATTTCACAGAATACCAAAATGTACGTGATATTCACTTGATTGTGGTTGACGTCTTTATTATTAAGCCTTCTGGGAACAGGAGGCTTTGTCATTATCTAGTTCAATAACTTATTTACTAGAACCTAGAGTGAGAATTGGTCAGAAATCTATAGAATATAAAATGTTTCAAAAGGGAACCGTAGCCGTTAGAAAAGAAATAAGAACAACATGAAAACCAGGGTTGGTTCAATTTTACAATTTGCATTTGCAATGTTTCTATTTCTTGTTTGGACTGAAAATGATCCGGTAGTATGAAAAGTTTATCTGAACTATTTTGATTAATTTTGAATATACATATGTGTGGTTTCAAAATAGGCAAACATGAAAGCAGAACAGATGCAAGCTAGGGTGAGTCATGTGTGTTTAACTGATTACAACCCTGTAATACACTCTGTTTCTCCAATTATCTCTATATTCACGGACAGATTTTGTTTTGATGCCGTTAACTCAAATAACATTGGCCATAAATTAGCTTCACATATACACAGTGATTCCATCTTCCTATTTTTACATGTAAATAAGCGACCTTTGTTACAACGTCTTGTTACGAAGTGCATGTGTTCTGTTATCAAGTTGCAAAACCAGGGCTTGTTTTCGAAATGTTTAAAGTGGCATGAGCTGCCAAAATATTGATATTTTAACGTTAAAACAGAATGTTGAAATTATTGGTATAATTCAGAAGCTTTTTAGTCTTTCTAGTCTCGAGAATAAACAATATTGTTTTTAACTAGCTTTGGCCTAGAATGAATGAATGGTCGTCCCGATTATTTAAATTTTGTTTACTTTTGGAACACTATTTCGGTTCATATAGGCCACATACTGTATAGATTTTCCTCATTCCAACGCCAATCATTTATTTTTTCGATGGCATTCAAAGCCTCTTACTGTCGTGCCGATCTGGGGCGGCTTGTTCAAAAGAAAATTAGCTTAACGGCAGGTTAAATGACGTGACGTAACAAAGAAATTCCTTTGTGACGCGACGTCATCTAACCTGCCGTTAAGCTAATTTTCTTTTGAACAACCGGCCCCAGAAGTTTAAAAAAAGTCTGAATTTTGATGGACTGTTTATATGGACTGGTTCTAGCATGTTTGATGGGTTGTTTATAGTGACTGGTTCTAGCATGTTTGATGGGCTGTTTATAGTGACTGGTTCTAGCATGTTTGATAGTCTGTTCATAGTGACTAGTTCTAGCATTTTTGATGGTCTGTTCATCGTGACTAGTTGTAGCATTTTTGATAGTCTGTTCATAGTGACTGGTTCTAACATTTCTGATGGTCTGTTCATAGTGACTGGTTCTAGCGTTTTTGATGGACTGTTCATAGTGACTGGTTCTAGCATTTTGATGGGCTGTTCATGATGAATGGTTCTAGCATTTTGATGGTCTGTTCATAGTAACTGGTTCTAACATTTTGATGGTCTGTTCATATTGACTGGTTCTAGCATTGTTGATGGTCTGTTTATAGTGGCTGGTTCTTGCATTTTTGATGGTCTGTTCACAGTGACTGGTTCTAACATTTTGGATGGTCTGTTCATAGTGACTGGTTCTAACATTTTTGATGGTCTGTTCACAGTGACTGGTTCTAACATTTTTGATGGTCTGTTCACAGTGACTGGTTCTAACATTTTTGATGGTCTGTTCACAGTGACTGGTTCTAGCATTTTTGATGGTCTGTTCACAGTGACTGGTTCTAACATTTTTGATGGTCTGTTCACAGTGACTGGTTCTAACATTTTAATGGTCTGTTTACAGTGACTGGTTCTAACATTTTGATGGTCTGTTTACAGTGACTGGTTCTAACATTTTTGATGGTCTGTTCATAGTGACTGGTTCTAACATTTTTGATGGTCTGTTCACAGTGACTGGTTCTAGCCTTTTTGGTGGTCTGTTTATAGTGACTGGTTCTAGTATTTTTGATGGGCTGTTCATAGTGGCTGGTTCTAGCATATTTGATGGTCTATTTATAGTGACTCGTTCTCGATTTTTTGATGGTCTGTTAATATTGACTGGTACTAGTATTTTTGATGATCTGTTCATAATGACCGGTTCTAACATTTTTGCTGATCTGTTCATGGTGACACGTTCTAGCCTTTTTGGTAGTCTGTTCATTGTGACTGGTTCTACTAGCTGCTCTGGATTATACCCCATTGTCTTTATAGCTATTTAATACACTGGCCTATATCAACAGCGTTTATATATACACTTCCGTGTACTTTTATTTGGGTTGACGGTAAATAGAAAAATTATGATATAAATGATACGGTGATTATCCTATCGACTTTTCGCCTAGATTAAACATAAAAATCCTTTTATTAAACCAATTAACAATTTCCGTATCTGATATGATCAGCTAGTCTTTTGTAATCCATGATACTGCTAACCTGGACACTGAATGACTCAATGCTCGTTTGAAATCATTCCATTAGTTGAAACATTGCAAACAAAGCTCCACAAAAAAAGTGCAATAGTGTGCATTTTTATGTTAATTCAGACGGCTATTTGCACGCAATTGGCTTTTATGTACACACGTGGGTGCCATTTTTAAACGCATTGTTTTTTCTTCGTTGTTCATAATATTTACTCGTCCATCCCGTTTATTCATTATGCCGTGGTTACTTCTGTCGAGGCGCTACAACTAGGTTATCTATTCACGTCTACATGTTTTGTCATGTTCTGATAGTTACGTATTTTGCTTTATTCTGATAGTTACGTATTGGCTATGTTCTGGTAGTTATGTACTTTGGTAATGTTCTGGTAGGTACGTATTTGGTTATGTTCTGGTAGTTACGTATTTTGGTTATGTTCTGGTAGTTACGTATTTTGGCTATGTTCTGGTAGTTACGTATTTTGGCTATATTCTGGTAATTACGTATTTTGGTTATGTTCTGGTAGTTACGTATTTTTGGTTATGTTCTGGTAGTTACGTATTTTGGCTATGTTCTAGTAGTTACATATTTTGGCTATATTTTTGTAATTACGTATTTTGGTTATGTTCTGGTAGTTACGTATTTTGGTTATGTTCCGGTAGTTACGTATTTTGGTTATGTTCTGGTAATTACGTAGTTTGGTTATGTTCTGGTAGTTACGTATTTTGGCTATGCTCTGGTAGTTACATATTTTACCGATGTTCTGGTAGTTACGTATTTTGCTATGTTCTGATAGTTACGTATTGTGGCCATGTTCTGGTAGTTACGTATTTTGTTATGTTCTCGTAGTTACGTATTTTGCTATGTTCTAGTAGTTACGCATTTTGGCTATGTTCTGGTAGTTACGTATTTTGACTATGTTCTGATAGTTAAGTATTTCGTTTATATGTTCTGATAGTTACATGTTTTGGCTATGTTCTGGTAGTTACGTATTTTGTTATGTTCTGGTAGTTACGTATTTTGGCTATGTTCTGGCAGTTAGGCATTTTGGCCATGTTCTGGTAGTTACGTAATTTAACCATGTTCTGGCAGTTACGTATTTTGCTATGTTCTGATAGTTACGTAGGCTATTTTACTATGTTCTGATAAGTTTAATTAGTTAGTGTCTTTTAACGAGAATACTATGTTCTGATAGTTACGTATTTGATTTAAGAAGTTGATTTAACATTTATTTAACATGGAGTGTTTAGTGTTTATAGTTTGTTTCACTATTAAAAATATGCTGAGAAAGATGAGAAAAATCGCCCCTGTGTTCGCAGGAGATAGTCACAATCAGCTCTAGATATGGGAGAAATGCAATAAGTCTGGCCTGTAATTCGATAATAAGTGAATGGATATCAATAAAAAAAAGTTGAACATTCATTTTAAGTCATTCAAAGTCATTTATTGTATCGGCGAATGCAATTGTTCGTGAGTCGGCTTAGATCCGAAAGCCGGAAGCACACAATCATTCGTCCAGAGCTGTTCTACAAGCTCGTAAGATGATTGTTTACTACAATCAGATTTTAGGTTTAACTCGAGGTTATCCGTTTTGAAAATGGATTGAAGCGAGGATCGATTGATTGATTGATTGATTGATTGGTGTATTACGCCTCGCTCAAGATTATTGCACTTATATGGCGGCGTTGCCAGTTTTATTGTGAGAGGAAACCGGGCTCTGTGCCCGGAGGAAACCCACGACCTTCCGCTGGGAACTGGCAACCATCCCACATAGATCGTTCGAGTGAAAACCCAGTCAGAAAATTTTCCAATTTTTGGACTGAGTGGGATTCGAACCCGCGACCCATTGTTGGTTGAAGCGAGGAAGAAGTACTGAGTACCTGGTTACTCAGATAAAACTCGAATTCCACCTACCCTTCAAGGTAACCAAAACGTTTCGTTACCTCTGTGCATTTCAAAACGGTAACGCATTGGTAAAACTAAGCATTAACGCGTTCTTGTACAACTTGTTTCATCTACTTAATCAATTTGTCATTTTACAGTGCCAAATGGTATGAAAAAGTAAACCTTCCCCCGATAATGTGGAATACATCATACAGACAGCGTAACTGTTTAATTCTGTTATCACGCGCTGAGTTAAATCGTTTGAGCTTTTCGATGAAGCGGAAGCACTTTGAACGCCCCCTAGTGGTAAACCATTTCCGTTTACAAGCAGCTTCTCGTTAGGCGAGCGAGAAAATGGACAAAGCCCTATGATGTGGTTTGGAATCTGGCCATCTCAGAATGGCTGGCTCGTCTTACCTATGTAACACTCTAGATAGAAGTGACGTATTTTCTGTTTAAGCCAATAAAAACCCAATTGTCCACGTTGGTCACAGTCAAGCCGTATTCGAACCAAGATCACACTGGCAAACAGCTGGCCTTGCGTGCCTATATAACGCAACATTCTACAACATTCCAGATAGAAATGAGTTGTTTTCTGTTTATGGGAATAAAAACCCAATTGTCCATGTTGGTCACAGTCAAGCGGTATTCGAACCAAGAACACACCGACAAACAGCTAGTCAGATCGACTGAAATCAATAACTTAAACCCGAAAGCTAAAAACGTTTGACCCAAAAAACGGTTGACCGCTGACCCAAGCCCCAGGGCTATTATATCGGTTTTCCATTATAACAAATGTTTCCCTTAATGATATATTAAAACTAGGACACACGGCTCGGTCGACAGCTGGTGTTGAGTTTTTAATGACCAGGTTTTGTTTGCAAACTTCCAATTCATTGTCTAGGAAGTACAATATACTTTATAAAACTGCCATATCGTCGACTAGTTCTGACTAGCTCTGAACTAGTTCGTTGGTTAAGAATTGCGAGGGTGCTTCTGTATCGTTCCGATCATGTGACCTATGTGGTTAACCAGATTGTAATTTGTTAAAGGGACATGAGCTGCCAAAATTTTGATATTTTGAAGTTAAAACAGAACGTTGAAATGATTGGCTATTTTTCTCAAGACGTATAATTCAGACGCTTTTTAGTACTTCTAGTCTTGAAAATGTACCATAAAGTATTGCTTTCAACTAACTTTGCCTTAGAATGAATGAATGGTCGTCCTGGTTATTTAAATTTTGTTTACTTTTCGAACACGTTTTCGGTTCGTACAGGCCACATACTGTATAGATTTTCCTCATTCCAACGCCAATCAATTGGTTTTTCGATGGCCTTCAAATCCTCTTACTGTTGTGACGATCAGAAACTATGAAAAAATGTGAATTTTGGCAGCTCATGCCACTTTAAGAAGTGATGTGTTCAATACCTGGATGAATTTTTAGCCAAACGTCTAATGTAACTTTAAGTGACATGAGCTGCCAAAATTCGGGCTTTTTCATCAGTTTTGATTGTCAAGAAAAGTCTATCGTTTGATTGATTGATTGTTTGTGTTTTACGCCGCGCTCAAGATTATTTCACTTATATGGCGGCGTTGCCAGTTTGATTGTGGGAGGAAACCGGGCTCAGTGCCCGAAGGAAACCCACGACCTTCCGCTGGTAACTGGCAACCATCCCACATAGCTCGCTCGAGTGAAAACCAGTCAGAAAATTTTTGGACTGAGTGGGATTCGAAGCCGCGATCCATTGGTGGAAGGCTGTTGGGATAGAGCGTCCAACGCTCTACCTACTGAGCCAGGGAGGCCCCTCTAGCGTTTGAAGTACCATGATAAACTAAAAGATTGACATTGAAATCAAGAAGAAGAAAAACATTGGTAAAGCGAGTGGCCTGTGCGAACAAAATATGTGCTGACAACGGACAAAATTAGAATAGCCGGGATGTATGAGCTCATTTTTTGTGTGTTTTGTTGCTTATAAATCTACCTAAACGTACATCTGCAAGACTATTAGCTATTATTTTCTCTATATTTTGCAGATCGTGACACTTTAAGTTGATAACATATTACGTCGGTTGATTTATTCTTTTATGTTCTTCGGGGTTCCGCTATAGCAATAGATAAAGAACACGATTGATTCTACAAATACACATGCGTAACTTACATAAAAAATGGTGCTATTATTTTTCAACTTGTAAATCAAAGCTCGATAGGTTTGTACGCTAGGCTGGTCTCTAGAATACTCTTCAATACCGTAGATACATGATGAATTATTCAGACGTGGTTTCCGTCGTTTTTTCCGAAGAGATTTCTGAAACGACAGATACCATTATTACTATTGCGTCATTGCTTCTTTTTCTGTATAGGCCCACACTGATTCTTTTCTATGTAATGTTAAAGTGGCACGAGCTGCCAAAATGTAGATATTTTGACGTTAAAACAGAATGTTGAAATTATTGGCAATTTTTCTCCAGACGTATAATTCAGAAGCTTTTTAGTGCTTCTAGTCTCGAAAATGTACGATAAAATATTGTTTTGAACTAACTTTGGCTTAGAATGAATGAATGGTCGTCCCGGTTATTTAAATTTTGTTTACTTTTCGAACACGTTTTCGGTTCGTATAGGCCACATACTGTATGGATTGTCCTCATTCCAACGCCAATCATTTTGTTTTTCCATGGCCTTCAAAGCCTCTTACTGCCGTAACGATCCGAAATTATGAAAAAAGTGTGAATTTTGGCAGCTCATGCCACTTTAATTATTAGCATACTAAAAACTTTGTATGATTAATAGTCAATATGATGTACATTGATATAGAAATTAATGGATTTTGTATTTCAGTTAATAAACTGTAGAATGTCGATGAAATAAACTGAAATATTGAGCTATGGGATCATTAACCAAATGGTTTTAAGAGGACAAGGATATTCACTATGTAATAGAGCAACGTAAGCACTCCGGGGTAAGCACTCAGTGGGAATTCGAATATTCACTATGTTTGTTAGTATATTTTCACGAAATGCACACGAGCATGTCGAGGGCCATCTCGTTAAATTGAGATATCGTGTTCTGTGATCCAAACGCACACTTAAAGAGTCCAAACATATAATGTCAAGATATGTTTATGACTGGTTATACTGCTATCAAGTTTTGTGCACGTATCGCTGAAAACATTATTTCCTTTAAAAATGTATATTATATATTTATGAACACTAAAACACACGTGCACAGTGAAAATCTTCTTGTCTAAAAGAACCACGGAGACAAGTTTCTAATTGTGTTAAAAAGAGGTATATCATTAAGATCTTTAAGTATATTATATATATATGTTTGAAACAAGTAAGCTCCGTAATGGCTTACTGATTCACAGGCTGTGAATTGTGCATTTTAATGTGCAGCGTTTAAATTTGAAGAAAAAAACACAAACTAAGTACGAATAAATGGGTTCTTTCATTTGAAATACACGCCGTTTTACTCTTCCGTGCTATTAAGTTTTCTCTAAATATACAAGCGACAAAAAATATTGTAATTTCTGACGGTATAGAAAATGAATGACTAGAAATTCACAGGTTTGCGTTGGTTGTACGGGGGTGAATATTCTCATAAATAAAACGATTATTCCATAAAACCGTATGGTATGTTACTTGAATCTGTCTGTTAAAGTTTAATATAGGGCTCATCTGGAAAGCGTGTCATTTATTGTCCATTTGCACAGATGTGAGATTTTTTGGAATAATAAAGATGACATGCGAGGACTATGAGTGCACGCTAGGGAACTTGGCGCAGTGGTTGTCTGACAAACGTGGACTTTGTGTTGCACATTTACCCGACAAAACATCTTGGCCATTAGTAAGAATGACAGATTAACGTTTTCTTGTATTCTACCAGCGCCAAAAGATTGACTTTGACATAAAACTTATAAATATATGACAGAGAAGGGGCCGGTTGCACAAAGGTGTAATAAGCTTAAGTCTGACTTATCTTGGCGAAGTCACAATCAAATTCCTTTGTTACGCGATTTATTTAAGTCTGACTTAAGCTTAATACAGCTTTGTGCAACCGGTCCCAGAACCATGTAGCTTTAATCACTCCAATAATAATTATAAATTCCATTGTATAATATTAATGGACACTAAAACACACGGGCACAGGGAAAATCTTCTTGTCTAAAATAACCACGGAGACAAGTTTCTAATTGTGTTAAAAAGAGGTATATCATTTAGACCTTTATACCCCATCATAAATTGTTGTAATAAAGTAAACCTATGATATTTCATTAGGTTGACGACTGACAGGAGCTTGGCCTTAGTCAGTAGAATTTTCTGGAACACTTTGTATTACATTGACAATGCTTACGCATCTTAAGCTATAGTAAGAATATCGTCAGACTATATAGTATGCCCCCCCCCATACCCTTTCCCAGAAAACCTAGGTAGAAGGCAGACAGGGGAGTTTAGCCCTGACCAGTATGTCTTTCAAACTCTTGTTCTTTTTATAAGCAATGACTGGCCTTTGGGTCAGAGGTCGAGCAAGTTTACTTTGAAGTAGTTTGTATTCTTCTACTATAATCTTGGCCATAGCGATGCTAGCTTTGTTATACTGAAACACAAATTGTATTATAGTTTTTTCACGACATCTTCCGGGGTCCAAGTTCAAACCCAAAGGATAAATAGTTTGTAATGTTTGAATCCAAAAACTTTCCCTTTCCAAACGTTTGTGCTTCGTATCTGCAGCGGAAGTGAGAAATGGGATTTTCTCAATAGGCATGATTTCAAAATGGTCCTTGACCGAATGACCTTGAGTATTGAAATGTTGTGCCACGGGTACATCATGTTTAAGTCTTATGCTAGATAAATGGTTGGCTGCTCTTTGTCGTAGAGAATTCTGAGTTTCTCCGACGTACTGTTTGCGACATTTTTTGCACGTGATTACATACACGATATTAGAGGAGTCACAATTAAGGTTCTCTGCCATTTGATATTTGTTGCGAGTTTGTTCTCCGAAAAAGGTTCCGCGATCGGGTACGTATATATCGAGTTTGCATCGCGTCTTAAGGCATTTCATTGATGTACCTGAGAGAAATGTTGGACGGTAGTGGTACACTCGTGAAGGGGAGGTAAGCGTATCGGGGGATGAAGGGGGAAACATGATTTGTCTTACTGTGTTAGATTTCATCCTTCGGAGTAATCTAATAGAATACTTCCTAGGGAGGAGAGCTTTAAAAAGAACAGAACAAGCCTGGTTAAAAAAATCTAAAGAACTACAGTTTCTATAGAATCTAAAAATCTGAGATTTAATGACCCCCTTGAAAGTGTGAGGAGGATGGTATGACCCAGCATGTAGTAGCTGATGCGTGTCAGTAGGTTTGAAGAATACTTTGTAATCTAAATACCCAGTAGTATGATATGTATGACCCTTGTAAATAGTTACATCCAAAAAATCCACAGAAGTGTGATCAATAGTAGGCTGTAATTTAATGCTTGAGTCGTGAGAATTAAGAGTATCGATGAAAATATGAAGGTCTTCCAACGTATGTTGCCAAATGATAAAAATGTCATCCAGATACCGAAGGTAAATAAAAGGTTGTAGGTGACATTTGTGAAGAATATCACTCTCCCACTCAGCCATAAAAATAGAGGCAAAGTTAGGACTAAAACGTTTCCCCATAGCACACCCTTTAATTTGCTGAAAGATCTCCCCATTGAATTCAAAATCGTTACCTTTTAAGCTAAGTTCCAGCAATTCTAAAATGTCTTTATCCGGACGACGGTGGTCAGGATATCTTTGGAATGCTGATTTTATGGATTTAAGACCCAAATCTATGTCAATGTTTGTATACATAGACTCCACATCCAGAGTAACCAAAATCACATCTTGTGGGATGGATTTCTCAGACAATTTAGCCAATAAATCATCCGTATTCTTTATAAAGCTAGGATGCCGATTCGCTATAGGTTTTAGATAGTAATCAATTAGCTCTGATATTCTATAACTTTCACTGCCACAATCTGAGATAATAGGACGCCCAGGGGGCATTGTAGGCTTCGGCCATTTTTCAATGGGTTTGTGAATTTTTGGAAGAATATAGAAGACCCTGTTTTTAGAGTTATGATCAGATTCCAAATAGCGATACTGTTTTTCATTAAGTAAGCCTTTATCTTGAAGAGAAACAAGAATTTTATTAAACTTCCTAACATTTTCAGGCCAAATTTCCTTATCAAGTTTTTTGTAATGAAGAGGGTTGCTTAGCTGCCGTTCTATCTCTTCAATATAATCCTGTTTTGACATAATAACTGTTATGACCTTTCTAATAACCATAAGCCCTGAGCCGGAGGCGAAGGTTGTATGAGGAACAGAAGGGTCATAACGATTCATACACCCAGGGTAAAATATCAATGACTAATATATCTATACTAGTGAATAAACAAATCAACCATCACTCAATTAATCAATCAATCAATCAATCAATTAATCTACTTTTCACATATCTTTTAAAAGAATTTTGCTTGATAATCAACGTAAATTTGATTCTTGCGAAGGTTTCCTTCGGACTTACAGTCTGTTTTCCCCCAGTAATAAATGCATTCAAACGGCGGAGTTTTCACATGGGCCATGAACCACGTTGGTAGAAACTAAATCCCAAAGGACTAACTGACCGATGGAGGACTTAATCAACAGATCAGATCGACCGTCCGCTCTAAATAAACGATCAGTCGTTAATAGACACATATCAATAAAGATTAATCAGCTATTTTATTGGCATCTCGGTGGCTCATTGTGTTAGAGTGATCCTTTAGTCCAATACATACCTTCCATCGACGCGGGTTCGAATCCTACTCAGATCAAATAAAAATTGAAAAATTTCTATGCGGATTTTTTTTTACTTGATCGCCGTTGTAGACGACTCCGCCAAGTAAGTGAAATATATCGATGCGGGTTCGAATCCTACTCAGACCAAATAAAAATTGAAAAATTTCTATGTGGATTTTTCCCTTGATCGCCCTTGTAGAAGATTCCGCCAATATTTTTGAGTGCGGTGTTAAAAATCACTCCATCTATGTTGTTGATATTAAACCTATTCAAATATCAGCTCTCAAAATCAGAATATTTTAAAATGAAAAGTAATGATTTTCCCATTTCAGTCTATTGAATTAAACAAAACAGGTAGAAGCGTGAGCAATTCCTTGACGTTTATGATCCCCAGTTAAAATGTAGCTAACGTTTTATAAGGGTGTTATATTGGTTTTCAGGTTAAAATCCCTCTTCGATTTAATGTGCTTTGAGAGTGGGTTGTAAATCACTGCTGAACATTGAACGTTGTATTATTCACTTTAGAGCCTCGTATCACCGTCGAATTTTAGCAATCATCCCTCTCGATGCTATCGACTGGTCACCGCGGAACGCAGATCACCGTTCTGGTCACTGCCTATCCGCGGAGAGAGATTCTCACTCGCGATGGGAATTCCGCGGACGCTTAACGGTTAATCGCGTCTGCTTGGTCGTTTTGCGAGCAGGTATCTTCACTTGCTAGTACTAAAAGTAACTGCCTGCTGGCTGAAGCTGACGCTCTGGTTAGCTACACAGAGGGCTTGTAAAGAAGTTTTGTACACAAAACTTGAATCCCTGTTTATTTACGGACTAATATTTACACTGCTTGAGAAGGATATGGAACAATATTCCTGTTGATGTGTGATATAAGTGTCTAATACCCAATGTGGACTTTACTATAGAGTGGTACAAGCCTTAGGGTAATTGTAAATCTTACCCCGTACAAACAAAGTCGAGTAGAAAAGTGTTACTGCAAACCTAACACACTATGGCACGAATGGGCATATTAGAAAGAAAGTATGTTCACAGGCGCTTAATATACACCCTGGGAAGTCCAGTTTTTGTTATACCTTTTGAAGTTGCCGTATGTCTCTAGGAATAGTAAAAGGAACTGTTTTCCCCTCTACCTAGTACATTTCTCTAAGCTATTGGGACTGTGGATTTACCCATTCTTTAAAACCCATTTCTTCAAAGTTGGAACTACCTCACTATTATCCCGGACGTCGAAGGAAGCTAAATTTAAATATTCCAATGTAGTTAGATAGAACGCTGTGACAGATTTTCTGGGATTGCCTACACATGCGAGAAACTCAACGGTAAGGAAAATTGACGAAGCCGTTCAAGGTGCTATTTGGAAAGACTTCTCATAGTGTAATTCTCAAGTGTTGTCTATAACTGCTGTCAAACGCTTTCTCGTGGAAAAAAAACAAACGTTGACGAACTCCATGCATATGTTGGAATATGATTTAGTTGTCGAGATTAGTTTATGGGTTATAGAAATATGTTAACGTAATACAAAACTTGTAAAAATGGAACAAATCACTTATAATGGATTCACATTGGAGTACGGAAAGTAAACTTTCAATTTGACGGGAATTGGAAAATAGTATTTATTTGACCTGTGTATGGAAAACAAGGAAACTATTTGGATTTACCGAGGAGGTGTTTCAAAGAATGTGTACTTTTTATTTATTATGGATTGCCTAAATGACAGCCTGTTTAGTATGAAATGATATAGTTTGTCTTTTAATTTTAATTACTTCCATTGCATTGGATATATCGCAGTTCCTGTCGCATCCGGAAAAAAAACATCGACATGCCTGTGCTGCTATTGATATTATTAAGCCCTGTATTCTATGTTTATGGGCAAAGTGCTGTTAAACCATTAGTCAAGGTGGGCATACTTTTACCTAAGAACGGGAGTTACCCATGGGCGGTGCCAGTTACGTTACCAGCGTTAGAATACGCCGTTGAAACGATCAGTAACGACACGTCCATATTGCCAGGGCATGACGTACAAATTACGCTCGGTGATACGAAATGCTCGGAGACGTATGGACCGCTTGCAGCAATAAAAATGATGACGGAGAACCAAGCCAACGTCTTCATTGGGCCTGCATGCGATTACGCCGTGGCACCAGTCGCCAGGTATTCGCACAGTTGGGGTATTCCCCTCCTCAGCGCTGGCGGCCTTGTGGCGGCTTTCGAGGACAAACGCCAATATAAGTTACTGACCCGCATACAGGCCCCTTATGCGAAGGCTGGTCATTTCTTCGTCAACATGTGCCTAAATTTCAACTGGACGAAGGTTGGTTTGATATTTAACGATTTTCATAACGTTGCCAATAATGGTCGATCAGATTGTTATTTTACGATGGAAGCCATTTTCATAGCTGCTAAAAAAACTCTTGGAGTTAAACCATGGTTTAAACCATTCGATCAGGTGGACCCCGAAGTGGATTACGAGCAGATTCTGACAGCAGCCTCCAAAGAGGTTAGAAGTAAGGAAATTCACTTTATTATTTTTACTTTATTACGAGATTGCATCATTAGTGCTAGCACTCATTTTAGTTATAACGTTTTCCCAGATGTTCATCTTTTAGTCCTTTCTTTAATTGGTGTACAGCAGATAGTCTTGTCGAGAATAACTGGTCAACTCGGAGCACTCGTAATACATTGTTATTATGAAGTATTATGAAGTATTATGAAGTTAAATTTCGTTTGTCAGATAGCCTACTGTTTTATGACTATAGAGATATACTTGAAATTGAGAATACATATGTTTAAATCGTTAGCATAGAGGAGGAGTTGATACAGTTACAATATGTGAGCTACATGCTAGCATTCCTTAAGCACGTTGCTCAAACGTATGACTAAAAGCTACTTGTATGACATGTTATTTTCTTCTGCCATGGGAATATAAAGGGAAGGTTTGTTATATTCTTGAAGAGATATATTCGTGACAGCTGCATCGTTATCATTCCTACAGTCAATAATTTTCAATCAGATACATGTTTTAAGGCGAGTAAAAAAAATGTAGCCCAGTTTATCAAGACAGTGAAACGTACAATATAATAAGGAAATCAGCCATTTTGTATCTTTTGCTTATAACATTTTTGCTCACTTTAACTTATGTCATAAATAATAGAAACATTTATTATCCACCACGTCTTCATGGTATTTCAGGTCATATGATGTCATAATTATCAATGGTTGTTACCAGTGAAATCATTGATATCAGTTGAAGATAAAACATAATCGAAATATGTTTTAGAACCTTGTGAATATCTTCTTTAAAATAATGTGTTCTATTTAATGTTCTATTAGCGCATCTTGAAAGTCCAATCGATCTTACCAAATTATTAAATGCCATCGATCGGGTTTCCTCATGAGCTACATATTTTCAAATCTTTATGGTAGCGTTTAGACGAACGAACGATTTAGCACGCCACTCATAATTTATTTCTTAGAGTAAGCGGAAGTGAGCAGTGTTTGTCTTATATTTTTGCCATTATGTCAGCTATTATTACACGCTATAATTTCTTTTGATACTTTAATGGTTCAACAAATGACTTTTAATGCCTTATTTTGGCTATTTTTAGATGATTAGAAAAACAACATTTGTCTTTGGTGAATTCAGAAAAACTTGATATTGAAAAGAATTGCTTCTTACTTTCCCATTAAAAATGTGTATAAACGCTTTGCTAAGATAACCCCATGAAATGTGTAATCCCATTATAATAACTAATCCACTCTCCAAACCTAAATCCCACCCCCTCCCCCCCCCCCTAATTCTTAGGAGGGGCCTCCGTGGGTCAGTAGGTAGAGCGTTGGACGCTCAATCCGAACAGCCTTACCCGGATGGGCCGCGGGTTCGAATCCCACTCAGTAAAAATAAAATGGAAAATTTTCTGACTTGGTTTTCACTCGAACGACCTATGTGGGATCGTTGCCAGTTACCACCGGGAGGTCGTGGGTTTCCTCCGGGCATAGAGCCCGATTTCCTCCCACAATAAAACTGGCCACGCCGCCATATAAGTGAAATAATCTTGAGCGCGGCGTAAAACACCAAACAATCAATCAATCTAATTGTTAGGGAGAGTGATTGGAACTGTTTGGGAGAGTGGTTTGATTCATACCCTCGACATCATTTGATAATTAACTTTCAGTTACTTGTACGGATACTTATTTAGTATTGTGGGGGTCAGAGTATTCTATAGTCAATTAGTACCAGAGGGTCATCGAACAAATCCTAACACATAGCCTTTATTCAGCAACTCTTTTGTGCATGGGGCATGTGTGTTTATGTGCTATAATACTACATTGTGCTCAGTTGGTAGAGCGGAGGGACGGTAACCCTAAGTCGTGAGTTCGATTCTCACCTTGGCCTGGAATTTTTTTCCGGGTAAATCAGTGTCGGTTAATTGACTAATTCAGTAATTTCCCTGATGAGGATTGTAGCTTACATTGTGTTCTCTCATACCTGTTCCTGGGATTCTATTGTACTTACATAAGGCCACTTTTCCTATCGATATGTTACGGGACACTCTATTGGACACTGACACTACACCTGCTTAAACCCTATGAGCATGTCACTCCAAGCTATCTTGAAGGTACGAGGTTAATCAACACTAGTTGATCTGAAGTTTTCTTCTGCTATTAATACACAATGTTTTTAGTGTTTTCCAAAGACTGCCTAGCATAAGCCGCGTGTGTCAATTTTCATTTAATACAAATATTTATATAGCTTATAAAGTTGTCAATCTCGGTGATATACTGGAATTAGGCTAACATGAATGGTCATAAATCAATCCGGAGAAGGTTAATATTTCATATCATAGACGTTGAGATTCCTTTCTCAGTAACCCTTGGGGGGTATTTTTTCTACAATAATCGACGCTACGTAGCATTAATGATAAAAAATTAAGACATCATCACGTCGTCCGTTGATGTGGTGATGTCTTAATTTTTTATCATTAGTATGGAACCCACGTTTAAAGAGAGTTTAAAACATTTCTTGCTACGTAGTATGTTTGCATTTTACGATTTCTAAAAAAATAGAAAGTGCATTTGCTTAGTCCTTTATATGATACGATAAAATATATACTGTAAGTACATTCCAATAAGAAATAATTAAAGCATAATCAAGAAGTAAGTTTTGTGAACAACACGAGTCTACTTCGTGGCCATGACTGAGTTATTTCTCATTAGAATAGAACACACGTTTAACAGAGTTTCAAACAGTTCTTACCAATGTAGGTATGTATATTACAAGTTCACTATTTTTCTTTCTGTCAGAGGATTTTTATTGTTTTGTTTGTATGACAAGTAGACCAAACAATAAGTGGATCTCGTTATCTCATTTTGATTTGAGTGTTACCTTTTGAACAACAGTATAAGTTGAACGCAGCTAGGAAAAATAAAAGAGCAACAAAAAAAAAAAAAATAATAAACACATTTCAACAAGTATACCGAAAATCGTATTTATTTTGAGTCCTTCAAAAGCAACTAAAACTGAAGACAATGTAGTACATTCAATTCATTGCACACAATGAACCCCATAGCTCCCCTAAGAATGTCCCTAATTCTCTATGGACGTGCGATATTTGCGTTTTAGTATGTTAAAACGATATAAGATAATTAACGTTTACCTGTCAGCTTCTGACAATAAAAACGCGAAGGCACCTGACGAAAGAAAATCAACCTTATATAAAGACCTCACAGCCGCCGTGTTAGTACCGTACATAAATTACTTTGCGTGTTGAAAAGGGCTTCACAGATGCCCCTGGTTTACTTTATTTAGACCAGCTAGTAATGATAACACATGCTCCGACTTAACGCTAAGTGGGACTTTCTAGTTATTGCATTTCTGCTTCCAAGCGCTGGTAAACTTTCCGGTTTGTATTAGTCTGGTCCGAATGTAATTCTTCGCAATTGTTTCAAATTGCGGCCTGCTTTATCACATGTCTCTAATCTTATCAATTCTCGTGTATGTATAATCTCATAGGTTATTTTAGACAAGAAGATTTTCCCTGTGCTCGTGTGTTATAGTGTTAAGGATATAATCTCATAGGGAAATCACAGAAGTACGAAATTGTTAATTATGTATTACTGTGAAGTTATATACAGAAGATTGCACAGCGGATCGGGAACCTTATATCGCGTGGGTAAAAAGTACCCCCTCTTTCTTGAATTACTCCAACTATTATAGCTTAATGTGGGATGAGCTGCCACAATGTTGATATTTTGACGTAAAAACAGAATGTTGAAAATATCGGTTCTTTTTCACAAGACGTATAATTCAGAAGCTTTTTAGTGCTTCTAGTCTCGAGAATGTTCGATACAGTATTGTTTGGAACTAACTTTGGCTTAGAATGAATGAATGGTCGTCCCGGTTATTTAAATTCTGTTTACATTTCGAACACGTTTTCGGTTCGTACAGGCCACATACTGTATAGATTTTCCTCATTCCAACTCCAATCATTTAGTTTTTCGATGGCCTTCAAAACCCCTTACTGTCGTGACGATCAGAAATTATGAAAAAAGTGTGAATTTTGGCAGCTCATGTCACTTTAATACCCGAATAAAATGTGTCTCACGTTAACAACAATCAGCGTAGATTTTGTAGTAATATATGATGACAAACTTTGCAATAATTGAAGAATGGAAAATCCCTGTTCAGCATCCCTGTTCTTTTAACGTGGCTGTTAACTGTCAGATTTGTGGGCATTTGAATGGTTATGTTCTTCCTGAAGTTTTCGCGTTTTTTCATGCACAATAAAATTAAATCGATCTTCGTGGATTTTAACTATGTAGTGCATCAGTCACCAGGCTAAAAAGTAATGTAACAAACTATTTTTCACTTTTACCGGGTTATTGAATAGCAATTACACTCAGCAGTGGCCCAAGTCTCCGAAGCTAGCAGTTCACACAACACTGTCAACCGACGATCGATAATGAAGTTTCGTTTTAAAGCTTTGATTTCAAGTGGCAAATCGATCCTCCATTGAAACAATCTAGTGTTTTCAATTTTGAATTAATAATCTTAATGCTGAATATGACTGAAAAGGCTTCATATTGCCACCCAAATTATATGCACTGTTGTAGTTGTAAGCAGACGTCAGTACACGCGAGAGAAGGTTTGGCGACGTATTTGCCTTCGGGCGCACGCGGTTAAATAACAAAAGTGTGAATTTTGAATTCAAATTTTTGAATTTGAATTTTAAATTTTGCAATGAATTTTGAAATTTCTCAGTGGAGGAAATCCCTAGTTTTCACTTGTGTTAAGGTTAAGCCTCACAATAAACCAACCCTGTACCTCTTTCACAAGCCAGTTGATCTATTTGGACCCGAAAGACTTGAGAGTGGCATGAGCTGCCACAATTCACACTTTTTTCATAATTTCTTATCAGTACGACAGTAAGAGGCTTTGAAGATCATCGAAAACTAAATGATAGGCGTTGGAATGGGGAAAATCTATACAGTATGTGGCTTATACTAACCGAAATAACCGGGGCGACCCTTCATTCTATCTAAGCCAACATTAGTTCAAAACAATACTTTATAGTACATTTTCTAGACTAGAAGCACTAAAAAGCTTCTGAATTATAAAAAAATAGCCAATAATTTCAACATTCTGTTTTAACGTCAAAATATCGACAATTTGGCCGCACATGCCACTTTAACAAACGTAACTTATCTCATTTGGGCAGTGAAATGAATGTCAAGCACTTTAATCAAGGGAACAGCTACATAACAGAGCAGAGGTAACAGAAAAAAAACAATATTGTTGGCATTTTTAAGCTTTTGTGTTACATAAAAAGTGTCAAGCAAAACAAAAACATAAATTAAGTTGAAAACATCGGTTTGTTAATATGCTTTTGCTGTTCAACTTAACGATTGGTTGCTATTTTCTTGAACGGATTTAAAATAACGCCATAACAAAACCATGTTGAGTAAGGTAGGTTTTATAAAGTATATTTGGTAATGGAATCATAAAGTAGCAGGTTGTCTTTCCTTTCGAATACCTTCAAGTGATTATTAATCATATTATTAACTCGTAATTGAAAGGTATAGACTCGCCAAGTGGAAAATTAACCGTTTCGTCAGTGGTAATTGTAGTTTGTCTAGCACAATAGAGCGTAAATTAACGGATAGCCAGATAAACTTCGAAACTATTTTGATGGCAAGCAGTGATTTTGTAGGCCATGCTATAGAATCTCTGGTGTTTAATATTTCTCACTCCGTAATTTCCACCCAAAATGACTGTCGACGGAGGGGCGTACATCATTCATACGAATGGACGCGCCAATAAGCTAAAACAACCAACCAACCAACTGTCGACGGAGAACATAACAAATACAGCAATAAAGTATAACAAAAATTTCCTTCGAAAACAATACCCGGAATGCACCGTTATTCAATTTCAACGTAAAGGAATCTTACACAATATACAGTGTACGTTGCTGTTCTTTTGGACAAACAAATTCGAGATTCTTTTAATAGAGTTTATGGACATATCCCATTGTAGACAGTTTTGCCGCCTAAGAAACGTGATGAACATTCAGTATATTCTTGTTGGAGAGGTCAATTTAGGCCATTTGACGTCACAATTGCGACATCCAAAAAATGTTTATTGCTTTGCTCAAGATGTCAAAGTGAAACTGTTTCGGTTGAATTTGGTTTGTAATAGAACCTGTTTTATAAAGTTTCTTTATAACAAAAATGAGACCAAAAAAAACTGAATTCTGGTTTGCATTGATTTTAACAAATCCAACAGATGTAGAAAGAATGCTCTTGGTGATCATCAAGACCCAATGTTGTGAAAACAGAAGTTTCCGATCAGTTTGTGTAAACTTATAGTTTCTTTGTGCAACAAGAAAATCTGTGCCAGTTCGCTTAAAAATAAGCGAAAAAGGCGTTTCTACATTATTTTGTGCGCGCAAAATGTTTGCGTATACTTGGCGGCTTAAAATTCTTGCCAATGTTCGCGTTCCCAGTTGTTGTTTTACTGGGCTATGCGTAGGTGGTCTTGGAAACAAAACGACCCCGGGGAAGACTAGCACTTCGGTTGTCTCTGGACATCTTTTCGCTACGTTTACAATGTGCAGTTTTCTGTCACTGATTCTGAAGAAAGTTAAAACCCATTGAAGCTTGTTGGGTTTCAGTTTGTTTTTTGTTGTGTCGGTCACTTCAAGTGTGCTGTAGAAACTGAAACCCTATAAGAAATAATGATGCGTAGTCTGACTTTGAGTCATCTGACGTTATGTAAAGGATGGATTGTACTTGCGTAATTGGAACCAGATAATTGCATCAATCGGACACACATAAGCGATAGTTATCCGACATTTACCATAAGAAAATCGTGAAAACTGTATGGCATTTTGATTGCCTAAACGCCTAATCCAGTTACATTTGACCAAATGACTTGTCACTTGAAAGTATGAACTAAGTTTCGACCTTAGGAAAACGATCACGATTGCGTGGGCCAATCCTGAAGACTTCCAACGCTAGTCTGAAGGAGGACACTTTTCAAACAGAAATGTATGTGGGTCTTTCTAACTTTAGTCTTGAGGGCTAGTAGCTTGAGCTTTGTCGGCTGCAGCTTTTTGTCTTCGGATTCCACGTATACTATTGAATTGCCCCGTGTTTGGATGACTGGAACACTTTGGTTCTTCGTTTGTACCCATACCACATCTGCTGAGATTTGTAATATCATTAGGGGGAATAGTTGTATAATAATATTTACACGACTTAATTAGATGTAGACCCAGATGAATGCTCTCAAGTTACACGAGGACTGGAGCATAGGATATTCAAACCATCCTCATCTCTGTATTGTCACTATTGTATAAATGCCACGACAAGTAGACAATAAGACACCTTGGCATACTCAGGTGCTGAATCTTCCATAATGTCTATATGATCATATTATGTGTCTATATCACCCTACCATCTCGGCCAAAGGTGTCATAAAATTTCTG
Organism: Lepidochitona cinerea; assembly: GCA_963971465.1. NCBI lineage: Eukaryota > Metazoa > Mollusca > Polyplacophora > Chitonida > Tonicellidae > Lepidochitona > Lepidochitona cinerea. The sequence continues at coordinate 4,140,614 of OZ020559.1, forward strand.
CCACCTGAGTTTCGTTTATTTTATTCCATAGACATCAACTTTATACCTTTCATAATACGACATCAGCTACCTGCAAAACTCTAATCAAAATGTAAGACTGTGTTTGTAAATCGTGTCTGTAGATCGTGTATGCGATGATCCTCGAAATGAGAGAGTTTTTAATGGACAAGCATGTTGTGCTAATTGGGACTCCACTCGGTAAAATACTCATCAAAATGATCTCCAGGTTCATATATGAGTTAAATTAGTTAGTGTATTTTAGAAAGTGAATATAACAGTATTCTCGTTATTTTGGGATTACACTTTCTTGAAAGTATGGTAGAAATTCTTCTACCTATTTTTGGGTGACGCCCGAAACGGGAATCGATCCCGGGTCCCAGAGTATGGCACCTATCGCCAGCATTAAGTGCCGGCTGCCTTATCCATTCAGAGGAGGCCGGTTGGCTGAATGGATAAGGCAGCCGGCACTTAGTGCTGGCGATAGGTGCCATACTCTGGGACCCGGGTTCGATTCCCGTTTCGGGCGTCACCCAAAAATAGGTAGAAGAATTTCTACCACACTTTCAAGAAAGTGTAATCCCAAAATAACGAGAATACAGGTTCATATATGGTTTCAATACCAGAGTCAAAATGTATATTTTTTATATTGGCTTGGATGATCCAGCAACAACACGGTGTGTATGCCAATTATACCTTCTGTAGTTTTGGGGGAATGTTTTGAGTTTCTATGCTTTTTTGTGTAAGGCTGTGTAGCCTGCGTTTGGCATATTTGCCTTGTTTTCTCCTAAAGAATAATCGAAGCCTACAAGACTTAAGAACAATCTCCAAATCAAGCTTGTTTCTTATGTCCTATGTTTATTTTTGATAACAATGTCTGACTTTTACGATAGATTTTGACAGCCGTTTGATCAATGTAGATCATATTTGAGAATTGCAAGTATGATTAACGATCAATTTCTACCAGACTTTGTTTACTCTATCAATTATTAGAGACATTTTTATCTGTCATATCTTAAGAGGAGGTTTTGTATATTGGCCAATTTGTCAAAATGAATCCCATCCACCGGCTAACCACAGTCCATGTATTTATATGTCTCGAATTCTAGTACATTTGACCAACTTTGTACATGATAAGGTTCTCTCTGCAAACTACGGACGACGACCAGACGAAACCAATGTCGTTTGTGCATGTCCCCAAAAACAAAGTGCTTAAATCTCATTGGTCGTTTTCACTTACATGTACGTACGTGAATCATGAAAACGTTCAGGATATACTTCCTCTATAAGAACCCTTTGCTGCCTTATATTATTATGAAATAAAAACTTTGACTGGATCGTTTGCTCATATCCATCCCATCATTCGGTCAATTTTGACAGGACATGTCTGTGCCGCTTAACAATTATTTGCATTAAGTAAAGTTGATTTTGAAAAATGTTTAAAGCTGTGAACGTAAGATCTAATTTACAATAAGGTGAAGAATTGCTTATGAACAACAACTTTGTTTTTGGGTGACGACGTTTTAAATCTATTTAAAAAAAACTACATATGCTTAAATCATTACTGAAAAAAACTTTCGGTTTGACTGGCAACCCGACAGGACGTGGTTTTCTCGCAAAGCGTTGTTGTTGTTGTAAGTAGTGTAGGAATTGCATTAAAAACTGTGAGATCATAGATGGCAAAACCAGTATGGCCTCTCCTAGAAGCACCCAAGGGCCTCGGGCCAATCAACTAGTTGTAGCTTATCTAAAAGTTGCTTACTGAAAAAAAAATGTAAACATGTGAAATTAAGTTTAAACGTTAATTGAATGTTATGAACATTATCTGTGGGGACTTTTAGACGTTTTGAATGAAGCTCGGCATTTTCGAGGACTTGGACAACTGAGAATATGTCAGTATGTTATCTAGAAAATAAAATAATTACCTTTCGGAGGTTTAAGTGAGAATTAGCCGCTCAGCATATGTGTTTGATATCTGTAGTAGCAACGAAGACTTCGATGTTAAAAGCTATTAAACGTGAAAGTAATCAAATACTTGCGAAGGCTTAAATAAGTCATTTAGCCAAACATTTTCTCCAAGGGAAAAGAGATGAGTTTCCAAACCAAATAACATGTTTGACAAAAGGAGCTGTTGTTTCTCTGGAGAGATGCAAGGGTTTTTGTTTTATAGTTTATTAGAACATGGTTATTATCGCGTTGTAGGCTGGTGGCCGAAGCTTCAATTCGTTCAGTCCGTAGCCGATCTCAAGAATATACATTCCGATGGTTTTAAAACAGTAATGATTAACTAAAGAATATATAAAAAAAGTTCGTCCATGCAGAACCCCGGCGTTTATAAGATATCTTCAACTGAATATCGATTTATGTTTCTGACATATCTTTAACCTTTGTGACCTATTTTACCGTTTCTGGCGGTATAATTTTTGAACAAGCCAATCAGATCGCTGAATTTTTCTATTTCCGATATAAACAATAGTTTGTAAACACACAGAATGACAGCAAGCTGGTGGAAAATCAAGTACTTATTCCTGTATAGTACACACGCAAGGCAGGGAAAATGAAATTGAATTGCCTTTTACTAGAACTAGATGGAGCAGTGTCAAAAGATGTGCGATAGAATGGGCACATTCAGTGAGAAAAACGACACATTCAACAAGTACTCGGCGAAAGTCGGCCGGGGTTTCCTCTGGGCAATGAGCCCGGTCCCACCCCCTCACTAAACCTGGCAACGCCGCCATATAAGTGAAATAGTCTTGAGTGCGGCGTAAAACATCAATCAATCGGTAGTGCTGCCAATGCAATACATTATGTGCAAAAAAGATTACACTTCACCACAAAATAGTTAGAGATAAAGTTCAAGTCGAGACCAAAGACGGGGGTTTGTATTTTCTATTATAGCAATTTTCTGTGTAGGCCAATACTGTAGTGTAGTATGGTGCCCTAGTTTAAATTATAGAGTTTAACTTTGGAGGGAGGGGGGGGGGGTATTAAATATTTGTTAATACCCCCTATGTGTAATACAATAATTCGATTTAGTGTGACACTTCATGTGCGATGTAAACTCTCGATCACTCCGGGGGCCTATGATCAGGGGGCTATGCACGATGTAAGTGGGATGGTCACCAGGAACCAGCGAAAGGTCAGGGTTTCCTGGAGGGGGGAGGGGTATAGATTAAGCCTGGTTTCTCTGAGTGTCCCCCCCCAGTACACCATCATACATGCGACACCAAATTTGTTGACAATTACTTCTTGGTTGGCCTCAAGTGGAACGGTAGCCAGAAACCAACAGAAGTAACCTTGGGGTGTCACCTGGCATTGAGTTTCTTCTGGTAATAATATATAAACAAAAGAAACTTGAATACGCTATTAAACAACCAATCAAAAAGTATATTCCTTACAGCGCAAATGGTTTCTATGGGTTACTGGGTGTGGGAGGAGATCTTAAAAAAGATTTTATAGACCCCCCCCCCCCCCCCCCACTTACTACCGAAAACTCTTGCCGAAGCTTGCATTAAATTTTAAATACATTATTGTATCTGTAATTTAAACTATATGTTATATGGTCCAGATGTCTGATTCTAAAATTACATTATTACTATATATATATATTAGAGAGTGTGTTACGTGAAAAATCGGATGAAAACATAGTGTTAAAATGTATAGGGATAATAGATTGCATAAACTTATTGATCTTCATACAAATCAGTTTATTTTGACTTTTCTCTCATGTGCGACAGGTGAAGGCAAATAGCGTCAGCTTAATAAAACCCTTAATAAAAACGCTTAAAGTGGCATGAGCTGCCAAAATGTTGATATTTTGACGTTAAAACAGAATGTTGAAATTATTGGCTATTTTTCTCAAGACGTATAATTCAGAAGATTTTTAGTGCTTCTAGTCTCGAATATGTACGGAAAAATATTGTTTATTGTCCCGGTTATTTAAATTTTGTTTACTTTTCGAACGCGTTTTCGGCTCGTACCGGTCACATACTGTATGGATTCTCCTCATTCCAAGGCCAATCATTTAGTTTTTCAAAGGCCTTTTTCGATGGCCTTCAAAGCCTCTTACTGTCGCGACAATCAGAAATTATGAAAAAAGTATGAATTTTGGCAGCTCAACCCACTTTAATAAAAAAAATCCACAGGCATACGGAGAGCTCTCCCGTTACCCTTCTATATAATATGTATTAGATAGAGGGGTAAGGGGAGAGCACTCCGTGTGCCAATGGCCACAATATATGCGGGAAAGTGTTCCTTTTACATGGCTTTTTTGCGAAAACGCCGGGGTTTGGAATGGACGAACTTTTTTTGGGGCTAAAGTATGTCCTAAGGAATATAAAAAAACATACAAAAAGTATATTCCCGAGATCGGCTACGGAACCCTATTTATAACGACTTTTCAAGTTACAGCCACCGGCCTATTGGTGAATATAGTCCCTGCGGAGGCTTTTGTCGGATTACAAATCGCCAGCAGTTGTTACTCCGCCTTAAAGTTGTGACTATAAACCAATTTGTCGTGCTATAGTTACAGAGTGCAATTCAGTCAGCCTTTTATATTTGGATACCACATTTTATACCTTCATTTACCATTACTACTACACCATTGTCACTACACCACGGAGCATCTCCGCTATCACTCTCATTTTAACGATTATGCTATATCATCAAACCGTGGGTAATCGTCATGTGTTGAAATCAAATGTTGAAATGAAAATGCCATATGTTGGTGCTGAGCAAACGCAGATTTGCTAAATTTACAACCATGCATCAGTTTTTTTATGACGTAACAGGCATTTTGTCGCCTGTCCACCTCTCTGTCTTTTTAAACAGATAATTTAAATGTTTTTGCATATAAAAGCATAGAAAATAGTGTCCATTGTACAGTTACTGGCTCACATTGAATAATACATTTTTGAGGGTTTGCATTTGATCTGTTTAAAAGTGTCTCGGAAAACGCAAGACGTATTATGTAACTCAGAATGTGGTGAATAATGCCAGCTAATGAACATCGTTAATGGTGTCCTTTAGATTTCGTATGTGATCATTGTTATCTTTAAGAAATCGTTATTCAAATTGTGAATTACTAGAGGTTGTCGGCGAAAAATATGAATAGAAACGAATTAATTGTTTTTGGCAAACTGCAAACAACTGGTCTCGTAAAACGCAAGACTGATTATGTAACTCAGACTGTAGCGAATTATCCCAGTGGTCCTTTAAGAAACCGTTATTTAAATCGTGAATTACGAGAGGTTGTCGGCGAAAAATATAAATTGGCAAACTGCAAACAATGCAAGACTGATTATGTAACTCAGACTGTAGCGAATTCTCCCAGCTCTGTAACATTGCCAACGGGATCCTTTAGATTTCTCTTTTGGATGCATCAACCAATATGTAGAGGCATATTATTGGCTGGCTGCAATTTATTAGGTTTGGAACTTATGATGGCCGAGAAGGGACATCCCGTTATAGATACTCAACCAGGCTAAATCGAAATCTAAGACGCGATGAAAAATAAAGCAAGATTTATTTTCGTGTTATACGTTATGACATTGGCTCATTTTCTATGTAAAACACGATGGAAACACGATGAAAAATACTTTTCATCGCGTTTTACTTACTAAACCGCCTACATTTTGATCTCAGAAACATTATGGAAATGCGATGGTAAAGCGATGGTAAATATTTATCATCGCGTTTTTATTGTGTTTCTCAGTTGAATAAAGCTTAGTTCCATACGTCTTTTGCGATAGAAATTAGGATCGAAAGGATTATCACTCCAACGTACTTTATGGACTGGGTTTTGAAAGAAAATCACAAACACGATGGAAACGCGATGGTAAAGCGATGGTAAATATTAACCATCGCTTTACCATCGCATTTTTATCGTGTTTGTAACTAAGATTGAAGGAAGATTTGAAAGTAAAATGGGATATCCCTTCTCGGCCATCATAGGAACTCCTATAATATATACAGGTGACCCCGATTACTCATGTTTCTTCACGACGGGATTATTTTGCCAACCCCTTTCACTGATAGAATGGACAGAGTCCTTATCGCAATTACCCTATTTGCGCTCTTTAAGCGTGTAATGAGCGCCACTCGCTAATTACGCACAGGGACTGTCAGACTGCCGGCCGATGAACAATATCTTAACGTTTATTAACACAGATCGATCAGCCTTTTGAACCAGTAGTTTCCTAAACGTCTTTAATACTGAGTCGATAATATGTGAATCGGGTAAGGCCACTTCCGTACAATCATTGTATACTTTAATGCTAGAACCATGTTTGCTACATGGCTGTCCTGCACCAGAAAAATAACCTTCTGTCCTTCTGTATAATTTACATATTTTGTCCTTAAATCGGATCATTTTCGTTAACCTTCAATTGCCACATGGCTGTCCTGCACCAGAAAAAAAAAACCTTCTGTCCTTCCGTATAATATACATATTTTGTCCTTAAATCGGATTATTGTCGTTAAACTCCAAACGCTGATATCATTACGACTATCAGAATTTATTTTAAAAAAGGTAGAATTTGAGCTCTTGTCACATAAGAGCCAAGCAGTCTATTCTATGTAGTAGACCACAGTCAAAATTCCGAAGAAAGAAAGCATAATTAATGTTCAATATTTCGGTTTATTAAACCATCATTCTGTTCAATATTTCGGTTTTTTAAACCATCATTCCTGAACCGAAATGTTGAACATATTTCGGTTTATTAAACCATCATTCCTGAACCGAAATATTGAACATTAATTATGCTTTCTTTCTTCGGAGTTTTGACTGTGATGCATTATGTAAAATTATTCAGTGGGAATCATACTGTTCTATGTAGTAGTGATTGTATTGGAATATCAATGGTATTCACTTTGAGCCTTAAAACTAAGCCTTGCCGGGGGATAATTTGTAATTGTGTAAATTGGACCATTATTACTCGAGCCAGACACTTAGGTTTTAATAACTCGCCTGAAATGGCAGACCACCAGGTGTAAAAGCCAAAACTAAACCAGTTACGTTCTACATTTAGTTTCTAACTTCTTTAAATCCCTTCGTGCATTAGGGATATTTTCTTACGCAATTTATCTTCACAAACACGACGTGACTGTGTTTCTGTCTCCTTGAAGAGCTAAGGCACGACATTATTAATTCGGTTTTAACGTGATAAAGACGAGGCGGTCTTTGTAGCCCATAAGATGAAGGCTATCTGTTTGAACCAGTATGAGATCTTAAAACACACGGGTACATTGACAATCTTCTTGTCTAAAATAATCATGGAGACAAGTTTCTTATTGTGGGGCATATCATTAAGACGTTTATACCCAATCATAAGTTTGTTATAATAAACCACGACCCATGATATTTCATATATATATATCGAAACAATACCCCCAGGAACTAAATAAATGTCAGAAGTTTTGCTTGGACGCAATTCCATATCTAAATATTGAATGTAGAATGTAAATTACTAATCATATCAAGTTCAGTGGTAAACCCACATTAAATATTAGAAACAAATTATGACCATCCCATCCAACAGTTTGGGCGGCTTTATCCCAACAAAACATATGTTCGTCTTCGTTTTCAAAAACCGAATGCTCAAATTTAAAGTAACAACATAAAGTCTGGGCTTCAATCATTTCGAGAGACTGCCGCCACCTTGGATCAATTGATTATATCATATTTAGCCCTGAATTATTCTTTAAAGTCTTTCATTATGACATATTTCCTTGGCGAGGGATTAAGAGGTGGCAAGGGACTATGCCATTATGAAAGACGTTTAAGTGGCATGAGCCATCGAAAAAAGTAAATGATTGGCGTTGGAATGAGGAAAATCCATACAGTATGTGGCCTGTACGAACCGAAAACGTGTTCGAGAAGTAAACAAAATTTTAAAAACCGGGACGGACCAGGAACATATGCAATTAGTAGAAACTAATTAACCTGAAATATGCAGGTGCCAACTGTCCTTAAATTACCACACGTTTGGAAGGTGTTGACTTGATATAAGTGTTATGTCCTAGATCCACCTAATTATATAATTACATACTGTCCTTGTGGTCAGTCGCCGTCCGAATATTTTCCAGGGAGATCTTTGCAACATTCATATACATAACAAAATTCAGGATTGTCAAATATGGATTTGCATCCCGGCCCTCATCCCAAATAACTGTATATATACCAGGATATATATATTACTTAAAGTGGCATGAACTGCCAAAATTCACACTTCTTTCATAGTTTCTGATCGTGACGACAGTAAGAGGTTTTGAAGGCCATCGAAAAACTAAATAATTCTAAGCCAAAGTTAGTTCAAAACAATACTTCATCGTACATTTTCGAGACTAGAAGCACTAAACAGCTTCTGGGGGGTATTTCATAAACATGTTTAGACGGCTAAACTGACCTAGCCGACTAGAATAGCACTGCTTTAACATTACTGCTTAGTCGACTACCTGACGGTAGTCGGCTATATGTGGTTTATGAAATATCCCCCAGAACAGTACAGCTTGAGAAAAATAGCCAATAATTTCAACATTCTGTTTTTACGTCAAAATATCAACATTTTGGCAGCTCATGCCACTTTAATCTCTGCTTTAGTACTTTTAGCTTCAGCAGATAGATGAATATTAGTAACGCTTTTACAACTCATTGTAGTGGGGTTGATTCACGTAGGATCTCTGTTTACATTAACCCGAAAGCGTATGTCAGACAGTAAACAAAGTACCACGAAATTCGCACTAATTACCGCCATAGATTTACTCAAAGATTTCTGGGTAAAATATACCTCAGTTCGACATTGTGTTTATTGGTACCTAACAAGATGTCACTTTGTTTTGGAAAACATTGATGACATAACCTGTTTTTATCCACACATTTTTTCTGGTAACTTTACGCCTTTTACGTCTTATTCTCGATACAGTATTATTTCTTCTGCCATATTTTAAAATTAGGTTAACATCCCTCAACCCCCCGAAATGCTTTGCGCGTAAATTCCAAGTGACGTCATCAAGCAATCGGTCCATTGATAGTTAATTGTACATTTTTCGCTAAAAATCGAGCTTTTTATCCAAAATCAATCACACCGCATTTATCTATTTAGCAGAAGTTTTGGCAAAAATGTTAACAATTTCAAACAACAGTCCGATTATGTACATATTTCTAAAAGTCATTATACTATATTATTGTTTGGGTTATTGTTTTGACTCTCCTGGCGAAACCTTTGTGTATATTTATTAATGTCACCAATTATGTGTTCATAAACTCAGAACAAATATTGGCTAAAGGTTTTGATTGAACGCACGGTTTTGCTCTCTTTGTGGAGTGTACGTTTGAGAGTGCTGTTCGGACTCATTCCATATATCTTACCAGTCATTATATCATTTCTTTTATTAAAGTGGCATGAGCTGTCAAAATGTTGATATTTTGACGTTAAAACAGAAGGTTACAATTATTGGCTATTTTTCTCAAGAGGTATAATTCAGAAGCTTTTTAGTGCCTTTAGTCTCGAAAATGTACGATAAAGTATTGTTTTGGACTAACTTTGGCTTAGAATGAATGAATGGTCGTCCCCGTTATTTAAATTTTGTTTACTTTTCGAACACTATTTCGGTTCGTTTAGGCCACATACTGTATGGATTTTCCTCACTCCAGCGGCAATCGTTTGGTTTTTCGATGGGCTTCAAAGCCTCTTGCTGTCGTGACGATCAGAAATTATGAAAAAAAAAGTGTGAATTTTGGCAGCTCATGCCACTTTAACAGCGGCATAGATAAAAAGAATGGCGTTTTTGGCCGGTTCCAATACTTTAAATAAAAGGTCTTTCAAATTAACCCATTTTGCATGGATAGAGATTAAAATTGCATTCGGATTATAAACGGTCGGCTGATGGTAGAAACTGACAACTTGATAAATCAGTTTATGCATGTATGTTCTTCTCGCTGAGACTCATGCAGTATCAACTGCCAACGATCTGGGTTCTCGAAAAAAAAAAGTGTCCTCTGAGAGTAATTTCAACTGGAACGAAGGATATTCTAGCACCAAATGACTCGGTCATTTTGCCAGTTTTAAAATGCAAATCTCGTCATTTCCCCGGAGCAGTATTTAACGCTTTCTGCCTAAGATAGCCATTTTCAATTCAACTTTTGTCCGCTGTGTAATGTATATGAGTTAAGTGACTTCGTTAAGTCGGCCTTGGCCAAATCGGAATGTCGACATCTATCACATGTTATTTTCTATACCGCGTACTTGTCATATAATGACTGTCTGATTTGTAAAAAATACAATTTTGAAAACTTTTAAAGACTCGAACAGGGGAATCTTTTAGTGAGAAAGTCATTTGCATTGATACATATAAATACGGACCAGAGGACAGGGGCGAACATGTTTTTCATTGGTATTGGTTTCTACGTCATATAAAACATTTTCTAATGTTGAGAATTAAACTGTGCATTTTAATTGCTGATCCTCCCCCCGCCCCCCCCCCCCCCCCCCCTTCAACTAAAATAGGTATTTCTACCTTGCAAAATGCGACAGGTGCTAAACTTTTAATATATCAGTTTTTCCATCACTGCAAATTTTAAGCATGGATCACAGATGTAGTAAAAATCCTGCTAAAATTTAACAAATACACTTGGTGTTTAGTCTATATAGGTCAAAATCGACCTACAAAATGACTTTGTTTTATATGTAGATTCGTCAGTCTGGGTATATCGAGCGTTTTCTAGGAATCCTGGATTCACTATTTGTACAATTTCTGTTGAACATTTGTCACATATTTCTTTCAACGGGGAAATTGACATGGATACTACTGCATTGAATATCAAATAGCGATAGCTACGATGTCCATACGATTTCGTGAAATCGCACACCAAAGTCAACACCAACAGAAAAAACAATCAAGTTTTTTAAGTATCAGCTTTCTTTTTTGTATAGAATTAGTGCTGTCTACCCTTGGTTTATATTACGCTTAAGATGGAAACCATTTGTTAAAATATATTAATAATCATCGGGATGAGGACATCATTCTTTTAATATGCATGACAGAATCCTTCAACTTTTTGCGGTGCCTGCAAGCGTCACACAATAACGGTAAATGTATCCTCAAACGTAACGCATTTGGAGGGAAATGCAACATGTTTCAATTGGGCATAAACTAAAGGTGATCGACATCTACATTAAAATTTCCAAAATTTCATCAATTATTGTTTTCGTAACTTCTAGTTGAACTTCGTGACACACCTGGTTTTGTTCATTCATTTTCTAATTAGAACCTTTTTTGGTTCAATCCAAACATTCTTCCCCCAATATGTTTAAAACATCGTTTCTTGGCAATCTATGATGAGAATATAATACATATGGACATTTGCTTGTTGGTATGAGTTTGGATTAGCAGTTAAAGTGTATATATTTTCACATATTATAACAACCCAAACTGATAAATCCTAGTCAAATATAAATGAATAAACAAGAAGAATTTCCCAGTGCCTGTGTGCTATAGTGTTCAAAAATATAAGAGTATGTGGATGTGACTACCGTTTGCCGGACTTATAATCACACAGTATATACAAGTTTATGAACACTAAAACACACGGGCACAGGGGAAATCTTCTTGTCTAAAATAACCATGGAGACAAGTTTCTAATTGTGTTAAAAAGAGATATATAATTTAGACCTATATAAATATGTTGCATTAACTACAGTTTACCGGACCGGATAGTCAAGTAATATTGGTATAGCGATAGCGGACCAATTAATCAAAGTGGACGGTTATGTATATAAAGTGACTAAGTTTCTGATTAGTCCGAGACCGTTTGATTCCAATCTTTGATACCTCTGTCGTTAACACGGTTTTACCATCAAAATATACAATGCTGTTTCGGAAGTGGTGTAGCCAAATTTTCATGGCATCGACTGAGTTCAGAAAACCATGGGAAAACTACCAGTCGATATACTTAATGATTACCCTCATGTTATTCATCGTTTGGCCGTCTTGTACTTCGAGTGGGTAATTAGCGATCGCTCATAAGCGCCCGAATAAGATACATGTAATATACCACATAAGCTCCACGGAGTAAAGGTATTAAGAAAATATCCGTCCCCTTCCAAAGGCTTGCGAGGAAAATATGAGTAATGAATTCTAAATTGCTAAAGGGTCAAATATTGACCTGCAGTAATTTACCGAGTGCCTGGCACATCTTAAAATATATTTGAAAAATCGCTATTTGGCAATCTTATATGCACTGCCAGTCATCGTCGAACAAAGCACGTAATAAGCCAACTATCTCCATTGAGATATATTTATCGTCCCTGCCAAACATTTGTTGACTTTGATTCTCCTAAATGATACATTGATAGCAAATACGTATGGTCCCCGGACACTCTAAATGGTCCCTGTTTGCTATACCCGTCTTTGTATTTTAACTTCTAGGTCTGTAAAATATTGACTTAGGCTTTCCTCGTTAGACTTGTAGGAATATAAAAAAACGCGATAATCGACAACGCTATTGGTAGCATGCTGCATTGTAACAGCTACTTTTATTTTTTCCACGACATTGAAAATGAATATTTTCATAAAATTCTTACTTTTTCTTAAATTCTTGAATTTTAATCTAAAATGGAACTAGTACATCCAATTTTATATGTCAATGCGGAATATTAGGGGACTTACACTCATATGAAAAACAAACATTATACATGTGGTCGAATAAATTTCTTTCTTAAAAAAATCCAAACATGCTGTATCCAGAAAAATCCGTTTGTACGTTTTGATTTCTCATTACACATAACTATAATCCAAAATACTGTTCGGAAAACTGTTCATACTACTTGAAATGTCTTATGTTGAGAGTGGTTGCTTTAATGTAGGTTACATAGATCGATTTAATACGGGAACCGCCAACGTGTATTAATGCATTTACTCAGAGTTTTAAGTTCAGCTATTATGTGCAAAGAATTCAAAACAGCAGCTCATAAATGTGTAATTGATGAAAGCTGAGTGGTGGGAATCGAAAGGCAAGCGTATTTAATATTCGTAACTGTTTCGCCTGTCTTATCCTGCAAACGCAATGTAGCCATTTTATAAAAAAAAGAACAGCCACGTTCCAAATATGAGTGGACCAGGAAAGGCTGCTTGATAAATAGCTTTATTGTCAGGGCTTTGCAATGGTGTATCGACTGAGGCTGATTTGGACTCTCTGTACGTTCCCGTTGAGATTACTTTTAACAGAAACCAAGAATAGTCTTGCACCAAAGAACCGGATTATCGTTCCAGTTATAAATACAAATCGCAGCATCTCCCAAGGGCATAATTAAACCTTGTGTGTCAAATATAGTCTTTTCTAACTTAAAGTCCGCTTTCGTGACATGGATGGCTAACTTTCATCGTGTATGTAGTGGGCTTTTTAAATTGTATATTCAGGCCCACTTCTCTCCACCTCATGCCCGCACTACCCCTTCCTCACCCAAAAAGAAAAACACATACAATGAAAAAACGACTGAAAAACCCTAATACCCGGTCGATGAAAGCCAATCATGTGACTGTATATGACACAAATTAAAGCCATTGATTTTGATTGATTGATTGGTGTTTTACGCCGCGCTCAAGATTATTTCACTTATATGGCGGCGTGGCCAGTTTTAGTGTGGGAGGAAACCGGGCTCTGTGCCCGGAGGAAACCCACGACCTTCTGCTGGTAACTGGCAACCATCCCACATAGGCATTGATTTTGAACAGGTTTCTACGTCAGTTAAACTTATTCTCTTAAGAATTGTTAGCAAGCATCATCCCTTGATAATGGTTCTTTTTATACTGCGTTAAATGTCCAATTCAAATATTGGACATTGCTGACAATTTGTCGCCATGAATGACAAAAACTGATGAAGAATTACAACCTTGAAGATATATCATATCGTAAAAAAAATACCTTACCATATCTGGTTTTAATGATTGTTTTCGAAATGAAATCCGAGCCCCAATTTGTCTGGTTTCTCTTACAAAAACGTCACTTATTTTCTATCGGCAAAGAATGACAAATGAATATCGAAGCATCGAATTTCAATTAGAAGTGGACACAAAACAGAAGGTCCTATAATGAAATCGCAGATTATGTTGACGTCTGTCTGAAAGCAAATTGAAAAAGGTCCGCTTTTTTGACCGAAAAGTTTTCAGTAAACAAAATGTGGAAATATTTAATGGCTTTCGATACAACGGAGGGCAGTTGAATCTGCTTTGATGAATATTAACTGTATGTAAGAATAATGTTTCTTGTTGGTTTAATGGTAGGCTAATTTAAACAAAGGCATGCGCGGAACACTAGAATAAAAATTCATATTTGGTGTAATTTTGGCCAAGCAATTTGTAGGTTTTACAATTTTTGTTACCAAAATACAAATTGGCTCATGTTTTATTTTTGGTCTGAGAGTAAAGTAGAATTAACCGTACATCTATTTGGGTGTTGTTTCATTTGCAGTAGCGTAATCAAACAGAAAAATGTGTATGTGTCTATGTATCACTTGAACAAATGTTTTTTTTTCAGATCCGATCAGTTACTCTGAGATGATAAACAATGGCCACGAACCTTGCAGCTATAACATGTTTATTAGATGGCTGTTTGTAACCGAATTGTATCCTGCTAATTGTCCACCTCAAATCGACCCTTTAGTTTAATCGACGTCTTCAAGACACGTACACATAAAGTCTGTCTTCGACACATTTCCTTATAAGGCTTCTTCGACGCACTTGTGACCCAAGGAAAATAACATACCCTCAACCCGACCGACTTCAAGGGATTCTTCTGTGTACTGAATGGATGACAAGCAATTTGACAAACACTGAACCAATACCGAAACAAAAGAGAAAAACATCCTTAAAATCACAGGTTCATCTTCTTTTGGGGTAGTATTTTGACGTATGTTAAACATGGTCAGATATTACCCCTAATATAGCGCAATAAAGGCGAAACTATAATTTTAAACATGGAGTCGCCAAAAGCATTAAATCACTTAAAAATGGCTATTTATTATAAACGAGAGATACATTGATGTTCCAAGACATACTATTACTTATCTCTTAATTGTAGAGGATATCTCCTTTTGCTATAATGCCAGATCATATATCAATCCGTGCTTATGATAGAGTGAGGGGGTGATCTAATGTGTGAGATACATGTACAAAAAACAAAAAAAACTCTAAAACACTGTTTTAATACATGGGGGCTTGCGGGTGCGTATTTCTTGACGTGGGTCTGGCGTTGGTCCGAGGAATAACTGTCATGACAACATGACAACCAAATGTAAAGTTACTTCGGAAGTAAATATTTCGAGAAGCAGTTTCGTGGTAAGATTTGGACCCTATTGCCATAGTTGAAAATAGTATTAGGCCGTGTCATTGTAGATTCAAGAATGCCAAACCTGTATAAAGCAGTATCCAAGTAGAATGAAGAAGAGGTAGACAATAAGAGGTCACACATACGTTGAATGTAGAGAGTTAAACACATTTCAACTGATCTAATAAAGCCAAACATACTGGGTCCCATGTTGCTTTGAAATCCAGCTCATTTAGACGACCGATTGGCGGTAGCATGTAAAAGTAGTTGGCACAATCAGTGGGAATAGTGGAAACAAACTTAACTCAATTGGTTGAAGGTAAAACCAATCTACATCTTCACCACGGCATTGAAAGTTTGCAAAAAACACGGTGGCCATTACTTGCTGGTTCCCAAGGTTCCGAGATATTGAGCCTTAGCGGTGGTTTGATAACATCAAGATAATGACATACATATGTACTTGTTCAACTTATCTTCTATATATGCTCAACATTATACTTGCAACTTAAAATGACTGATTTTCAACAAGATTTATATTCTATGTAAGAAATGTTTGAAACTCTCTTTAAACGTGGGTTCCATACTAATGAGACAAAGTTTTAGGCATCACCACCGTGTTATTCACAACTAACTACGTGGTGATGCCTTAATATTTTCTCATCCAAATTTATGTTAATGAAATTGGTTCTGCGAAGGATACAAAACTCAACGTATTGTGAAGATTTCCATTTCGTGGAAGAGATACCAGGTACTCGCCGAAGGTCCGGACTTTCCTTCCTCACTAAACCTGGCAACGCCGTCATTTAAGTGACATAATCAATGTATCCATTTTTGTTTCATCAGTGGTGTTCCCAAACCCATATATTATCCACGGAGGTTTATAGACCTACAGAAATCCACTAATCAACAATTGTGTTATTTAACTATGAGACGCACGCGCCGTTGGTAATTCGCTCATAAAGATCGTCCATCAGCTAATTACAATAACAGCTAATCGACTTAAGGACATAATCCTTCGTTGAATCATTGCAACTAGAAAGATGAGTAATGAGGCTGCACTATAATATTAGAGAGCAGTCAAACTTGATAAATTAAAAGCGGGTCACAAATTGACCTGGAAACATTTACTCAGATTGCCTGGCATATCCAAAAGATATTTATAAAAGGATTTGTTTGGCTACTATGGATCAAATTACACCATAATTATTCTTCCAATAACAAAAATAAAATGTCTTCTTTTTTATGCCAAGATACATTTGTTATCTTTTCCAAACAGTTGATGGCGTGAAATTCCGAAAATATTCGTTTGATAGTTGACTCGCTTGGTCAGTGGCTAACTAGAAGTCTATGCCACGCTTTGCTTTTGTGTTCAGTTTAACATGCATATTACTTCTCATTCCAGTCATCCTCTGTTTTGTGTGCGTTACCACGAGTAACAAACAGTCCAAGGAAACATTTCTATCCGAGTACCTTTAAAAGTTAACATCTATCTTAACTGGGTTTTCGAGTATGATTTAATTTTCTTGTCAACGTCTTGCATCACCATATGGCGAGTTCCCAGGACGTGAGTGGATACTTTGATAGTTGCCATGCAATTAGCAACAGAGATACTTTGGTAACAAATATTGATATTTTATCCACCCAGTTTGTCTTTCAGAAATTCTCATTTCGCTGCCAGTTCCAACTAGGACGGGTGATAAAATACGCGAAAGGCTGGCTCCACATCCAGGATACCATCTGAAGATGTCGCACAGCGTAACTGTTCAGTCTTTTACGAGTCGCTATTAGTAAATGACATAGATGGTTTACGTGAAGTCAGCCATGTTTAAATAAATGTTGGCTGTCGAACTAAGCCCGATTACCTCTGTAATTGAACCTGTAAAAGCCTTCAAATGAGTGAAATAATCTTGAATTTGGTGGAAAACGTCACCCAATGATTTCAGTGTATAACAGGTTCCACCGGGAAAACAATAAACACCTATATCGATTAGAATTAGATATTGTAATATTTTCTTTCACATATTACGTTTTAATGAGTGTCTTTCTGTAATAGATCGGACTCGCAATTAGCGAAGTTTCTTTTTTCTAAAATATCTCTAATATCGTCTCCGCCAGTTTCGAATATCAATTAGTGGAAGAGACGAGATAGATACGTTTCTATGAGACAATGAATAGACACCTGAAGAACAATAAGTTCTAGGCTCACTAATGTCGCCCTCTTCTTACGTGTAATCCTATCCGCGCGGGCTTCACACTTCGCTATACATGTACACGCGATACGCGGACATGTGTCATTGTTACAATATGAGAAGGCAACAAACGTACGTCCGCTGGCTACGACTATTCTCCTTTCTACGAATAGAATTTTAAACAAATCTATTGAAACAGACTTTAATTGCAAACTTTCTGGTTTAAGTTTATTTATAAGTCAAAATGAAATTAAAAAGCTGTGGGTATTCTGTTGGTGTTTTATGTACAAAAAGTAGGTTAATTTAAATAGTGAACAGTGAACCTACGCGAAGAGTTGCGGGATCGAATCTCCCTCGGTCAAACTAGAACAAGGGAAAATTCACAAAATTTTGTGAAAGCCATCAGTTTTAGTGAAAAGGACAGGATATTTGTAAGTTTTATTGGATTTAAAATTTAAATCTACAATGATGTAACAATATTTGGAATCAGTTTAACGTGAACGGTTGAAATTTGATAAATTTCAGTATTTATAATTATCCACTATGAACTGCCGTGGTCAACTCTATTTTTTATGTCAAGCAACCCATTCAGGACACGTCCTGTTCGCCTCCCTAATTGGCCTTTTCCTTGCAGGGTTTCTCCAACACACTTCGAATGACCGAGACAAAATAACACGACACCGACACGACACACTTCAACGGCTTCTTATTCTTACTGAATGGATGAAGGCAAGTGTTGAAACTGAAGTACTCTTGAATACACGCAGATAAACATCTTCTAGAAGGAGGACCAGCCCCGATAGCTCAGTCGGTAGAGCGTCCGCTTCAGGCCTGGGAGATCCGGGTTCAAGCCCGGGTCGAGTCAGACCAAATACTTTAACAGTGGTAGCTGTTACTGCTTCGCTTGGCGCTCAGCAATAGGAGTAAGAGCAGCGACTGGTTGGCCCGGTGTCAGTATACTGTGACTGGGTGAGGGGGCTTGCTGGTTGTCTTCGGCAAGTCGTCTCGGTGAGACAGCACCTAAAAGAGCGGTGGAAATCCGCCCTGTCACAAGGAGACAACGTCTTCATATAACCGAAATACTGTTGAGCAGGACGTAAAACCCCAATCACTCACTCACTCACTCTAGAAGGAGGGGGTGTTTTGACGTAAGGTCTATCAACATACCCGAGTACGACTGTTCTGAATCGTCTGGGAGGAAACCAAATATAAGATCAACTTACATAAAAGAACCAATGCCCTGGTTGGTCACACAATACCATGGTTTACCATGCATCGTACCACGATTTGTAATACCACATTTTAACGTAACCAGGATAAACCGCCTGACAAGTAGCCCGGTTTCCTCGCCAACGAAACCTGGCAACGTCGCCATATAAGGGAAATGCAGTTGAGTGCGACGTAAAGCATCAATCAACCAATCGATCGATCAGGCCAGACATAATTTTTATGAGCAATAACAATCGTTTGATGGACTGATACACATCGGCTATTAGAAATTCGTCCATTAAAATGGAATCTTCTATCTTTTGTTTTATTTTAACGTCAATCGTTTAGTTTTTTATGTACTCCAAACGCTCAGCCTCTCTTTAATTCCTTAAAATACTCAAAGTTTGGTAGCTCATGCCCCTGTAAAATCAAACGGAACAAACATATCACTAGAACACCGGACTGCGGTTTGTGCAATGCAGTCCGAGTTACCAGACTCAAAATGTCCTAAGGCAAACTTAGTTTCCACGCTCGGAGTGAAAACTAACTTGTTCAATTGGGCTGAAAATAAAGGCAATCGACATCGAAACCGTGATATTGAATGGTTCACACGAAATAGGGTTGGTATCATTCCTTCCTGGAAAGCTTCTGGGAAATCCAAACGTCTTAATTGGATCAGCTCAGTCGACTGGTAAACAATTAACTTATGTACTTAAAGAAAACTAAATTTTATCGTCTGTAAACCATGTTTAACAAAAGCTGAAGTTCTCTAAATTCTCTGGAATGAGTTTATCAACCCTAAGTCGTGAGTTCGATTCTCACCCTGGTCCGGAATTTTTCCGGGTCAATCAGTGTCGGTTAAGTCACTAATTTAGTAATTTCCCTGATGATGATTGCTACTTGAGTTTATCGACGTGACGGTTATCTTGCATTTACAATATATTTTGTACAGGTCTTTATCCCAACGTTTAATTCGAAACTAATATTTCTTCAGCTCAATTTTGTTTATTTCCTGAACTTTCTTCCAGTGGTTTTTATAATCAAACGAATAATGCACACCCACATTTAATTTAGTTTATATGTATATTATACAGACTAAGAATGATAGCTGACTGGTTTGGTTTATGCTATTTTAGATTTTCTACTCATTAAGACCATGGCACAAGTAAATTGATCTTTGAGAAATCAGTGTAAATATTTGAATGTTGGATTCGCAATTTCTCAAAAAGCTGAATAACATGAATATACTGTTAAAGCGCCAATTTATCAAAGTCTACTGTTATGTATATTAAGTAGTCTAAGATCTTGCTTAGTCTAGTCCATTGGCTTCCAATCGTTGATATCATTACGGCTAACACGGTTTTACCATCGCGGGCTACAATTATGTATCTTGAGCCAAATTTAGAGCTTATCGACTCATTTTCAAAGACCGTAGGAAAACTACTAGTCGATCTGCGTAAGGATTTGTGTTTATTATCGCCGATATGCTGCCAATCGTTCCTCTTTCTGACGGGCTACTAACGAGTGCTCCGAAAGATTCTTAATAAGCTAATTGCAATGCCAGCCCTATCGGTAAAAGGATAAGAAAAATAATCCCCTTTTTGACGGGTTAAGAGTAAGATGACGTTGAGGCTGCAGTATGTATTACATTTACAACTCCCGCCAACTCATGGATTTACAAGCAGGTCAAAAAGCGACCTCGGACATTAATTCAGACTGCTCTACACAAGCAAACGATATTTCTAATGGGTCGCTTTTGGCAACAATATCCCTCCAGCCAGACTATCCCTGGTCAATATTATATAACAATTCTTACAATATATAAGTAAAGTAAAATATTTTCTTTCCCATTGAGATTTATTTGGCAAAGAACTCTTAAGGGAAAATTTTCTTAAGATAGATTTTTATAATGGCTATGTCTGACGCGTGACGGGTAAATGCGAATTTTAATATTTTATTAATTGTCGGTTTAGTGTAGAAGATGCTTTTTCCCCTACTTTTAAAACCGCCACAAAGAATATTAAACGAAAGAAACATTCGCCAAAAATCAAGGTGAGCAAGGCTCTTTAATTTCTGTTGCACGTCCAAAAACAAATAATCACCATGTTATGTACGATTCAGTTTTAACGACAATGGCCGACATCTTCATTCCAAGACTCCTACGATCTCACCTCTCCCCAATATATGTGCAGCATTGAATCGTGTTATGTAAACAAATGCTTGCAGGCAGTTTTTTCTCTACTCTTTTCAGAATGCAGCATCTTTTTTTTTACCACTGTTAAATTCTACCAAGTTTTCTTCAATTAACAGTTAAAAGAACTCAAACATCAAAGAGGTTTCTCATCAGGGAATAACAGAGAAAGAAGGGATTTACGCCCAAATCCCACCCGACTTGATGCCATGCACGTCCCTTTGGTCTGCTAAAATAAAATACGTAAAACGACTTTAAGTAATTTACCCCATGTTTTCATCTTAACATAAGGATCGTTTCTGATTTAAAAATATATCGTTTTCAGGAGAGTAACTTATACCGTACTTATACTACACATTGGATTCTTTATATATTTATGATCACTAAATGACTCTTTATATAAGTGCCTTTGAACGTACCAATTTCTAACGATTTCTCATAGTAAACGTTTTGGGATATATCTAAATGGCATCAAAGGGAACAAGCAGAAAGATTGATTGATTGATTGTTTGTTGTTTTACTCCGCGCTCAAGATTATTTCACTTATATGGCGGCGTTGCCAGTTTTATAGTCGGAGGAAACCGGGCTCTATGCCCGGAGGAAACCCAGGACCTTCCGCTGGTAACTGGCAACCATCCCACATAGGTCGTTCGATTGAAAACCCAGTCAGAAAATTTCCAATTTTTCGGACTGAGTGGGATTCGAACCCGCGACCCATTGGTGGAAGGCTGTTTGGATTGAGCGTCCAACGCTCTACCTACTGAGCCACGGAGGCCCCCCAAGCAGAAAGAAGATACTCCGCTAAAAAGCGATCTTGAAGAAAAATGATTTATGATCGATTTGCATTATTTGTTTCCCAAGTTGGAGTTTATCATTTAAAGTGATCCACATATCGTGGGATATCTGAAATTGAAAACCTGGAAATAGCTGTTAGATGGCATGCCTGAGGCTTTCGGTCTATCTTTCCAGGAACCTATCCTATCCGTGAGAGATTGATTTCGATATGACTACCAGAAACGTATCACATTTCGTATTCCACACGTTTTTGTATCAAATGTTCAAATCGTTTTTAAAACAGGTTTTGTAGGCCGTGTTTTGTATTTTTCTGATTTTAAAAGTTAAATATTGTTTGTGCTTTTTGATAGAATCATAATACAGGCTTGTATCAGCCTAGATCTTTTACCCCTCAGTAATATGTCATCGTTTTTTTATTTTGCTTTTATATAGATAAATGTAAATGCTGTTTCGACGTTGGTGGCGTTTTTTTTTAGTAAAACACTTATGTTGCTACATTTCAGACTGTTGTGAAGTTCTATATTCGTGGTACATGTAGGTTTTTCAATATTTTTGGCATTCACGAACGCTTGGCTTTTGTTGACACTTGGTAAACGACAGTAATCAGGTATTAGGCAAGTAAATGTGCCTCTTGGGGATTTGAATTAAGAATTTTGTTCTCTTTATACTACTATATTTACATTTTCTAGAGCTCAGTTTATCCGTGTTATGGCCGTTTTCATTTAACGTATGGCATAAGATGGCATAGGTGACTGACATCGCCGGCCGCTGATCTCTTAATCGTATCTAAATCACTGCACGCGTTTTAACATCTTCCCTAGTCCGGCATTTCCACTGGATGATGGTGTCGACCGAAATATCTGAGACAGCTTCTTGTTGACTGCAGGCCAAATACGATGACACAAAAGAGAATAATCCGCAATCGGAGAAGTGACGCGAGCGGACAATGTGCAGATAAAAATCTAATACCGTACTTTGGAAAGAGGATGAAATCTCATGTTATTGTTTGACCCAAGGAAGCCAATATTTACTGTTGCCATAACAACAATTTCTATCCCCGGTTGTAAATGTGTCACCCATATCATATGGCAGGAAGTTGTCATGGCTTTTTTGTTATTTTTCGCTCTAAGGACAATATCTTTGACAGTTTCTTACGCAAACATAGGCGGGTCAGCTTTCTCTAATTTATCTTGCGAACAGTATAATTGATAGATGATGCTGCGTTCGTGCTATGATAATCATCTCATGAATGGGCTTAGAGCATATACTGTTTGCAAACAGCTATTCTGACAAACTCGTTGCTGAAAGGATAATATTTGATACTGTACAGCGGTCTTCAAAAATACAAATTGGTATTTGGTTCTAACATGTACTGTTTGGAAACAGCTATTCGGACAAACTCGTTGCTGAAAGGATGATATTTGATACTGTATAGCGGCCTTCAAAAATACAAATTGGTATTTGGTTCTAACGTGTACTGTTTGGAAACAGCTATTCGGACAAACTCGTTGCTGAAAGGATGATATTTGATACTGTATAGCGGCCTTCAAAAATACAAATTGGCATTTGATTCCAACATGTACTGTTTGGAAACAGCTACTCCGACAAACTCGTTGCTGAAAGTATGATCTTTGATACTGTATAGGGGCCTTCAAAAATACAAATTGGCATTTGGTTGCAGCATATACTGTTTGCAAACAGCTATTCTGACAAACTCGTTGCTGAAAGGGTAATATTTGATACTGTCTAGCGGCCTTCAAAAATACAAATTGGTATTTGGTTCCAGCATGTACTGCTTGCAAACAGCTATTCTGACAAACTCCTTGCTGAAAGGATGTCATTTGATACTGTATAGCGGCCTTCAAAAATACAAATTGGTATTTGGTTCCAGTCTTGGGACATCGAAGCTCAGCTGGCTTCGAGTCATATCTCTCATATCTCACCCGGGGCCTCCGTGGTTCAGTAGGTAGAGCGTTGGACGCTCAATCCAAATCGCCTTCCATCAATGGGTCGCGGGTTCGAATCCCACTCAGTCCAAAAAAATTGGAAAATTTTCTGACTGGGTTTTCACTCGAACGACCTATGTGGGATGGCTGCCAGTTGCCAACGGAAGGTCGTGGGTTTCCTCCGGGCATAGAGCCCGGTTTCCTCCCACAATAAAACTGGCAACGCCGCCATATAAGTGAAATAATCTAATAAAACTGGCAACGCCGCCATATAAGTGAAATAATCTTGAGCGCGGCGTAAAACACCAAACAATCAATCAATCATATTTCACCCGACGGCTTGTTATGAGAACGCATCAGTTTCAATAGGTGTATTATTGTTAGGGAAGGTATGTAGAAAGGGTTGATAGATGGTTGAAAGATAAAAAGATAATTCATAATACATAGGGCTCTTAACCGATTTACTACATGCTACAATACTCTCATTTCATTAGTAAATTGTACAACGATATATTTTCATTATGTTTATGGCCTTCGAAGCACTTGGCTAGATATATATATATATTTATGATCACTGAAACACACGGGCACAAGGAAAATCTTCTTGTCTAAAACAACCATGGAGACAAGTATATCATTTAGACCTTTATATCCCATAAATTGTTGTAACAAACCAAACCTATGATATTTCATTAGGTTGACGACTGACAGGAGCTTATAGCCTTGGTCAGTAGAATTTTCTGGAATCATTTTGTTACACATTGACAATGGTTACGCTAGATATACGCATCTGATTAACAACTTATTAAGCAGGTATTTTTTTTCAAGATCTTTTTGAAGATTAAAAACATGTTAAATGTCGTTTAATATATACACTCAATGGAACTGAACTTGGTGGTTGTTATAGCCGACCAATAACGACACGAGTATTTTTAACATATGACAATGGAGATGAGAACGATAGTAGATGATGACGATTAAATCGATCCACATGAACGGATGCCAGCCATTATTGGGATGCAATAAATATAATGGCTGTATAGAGTGGGAACAGATTAACTAGATAATTAAACCCTATGGGAAATATCCGTATTCATAAAGACAATCACAAACAACGACAATGTGTTTGTGTTTCTTGTACGTGTTAAGTCACAGATAAGAGCAGTGTAGATTTTGTTCTTTTCCTTAACACACGAGTACAACAAACGATTAGGGAATCTTCATTTGTCGCTTTGTCGGATGAAAACAATAAAACACTCGACCACTTTCAACAATAAGCACGAAAATAAACGTTTATGTTTCCAAGATGACGTCTCTTAAATATCCCTGTATCTCTGTTGCACCCCACGTTTCACCTGTTTTTGCAGAATATATAACGAATATACATGACAAAATGTTGGATTTTGTTGAATTTTGTCATAAGTTATTTTGGATTATATGTGGCAATTAATCACTAGAAATTGCAATTACTGTCAAATCTACTTGAGTGGACTTGAAGTATGTACATGTAGGTATACATTTCCAATACCATTGAAAAATGTCTCGTTGACTCAAGATTTTGTAAGAAATTTGTAACGGCACTGAGTAAACTATGTCCATTTTACGGTTATATTCACAGTAGATTAGGCGGTATGTTAAACCCGATGATTCGTTCGAAGAAACACCGACCATTCTAACTAATGAAACATTACGTACAATACAATCTGTTGCGAAGGTAAAGTGTAGACGGATTTTGTAGGTCCCTGTGGAGTTTCGTCCGAAACAGCCATTTCGTATAGACAATGAAGGCAATATCTATGGAAATGGCCAATTTGTACAATGACGTGATGTAACGTCGTCACAACAATATCCAAGAACGAGATGGCAGACCCGGCTTTTTTCCAGTATTCAAGTGGCTCGACCTGGTGATACGCACCTTTCTAGCTGATTCGATGTTTAACACCAACCACACCGTCACTATGCTCTACCCGGTGTCAACTGTCACACATGAGAAAAACAAATGCAAAAATGTCTTTACTACATACTATAGCAGACCATAATCGGCACTTAGCAGCCAAATAGGGTCTCTACGTGACTCGGTTTATCTAATAAGAAGTGTTTGTGTGAGGCATGGGTATATAGCTTAGCTATGATGCAAAGCATAACTTTACTTTAACAATCGTGTGTTGTCTATCTTGTCACGAAGATTCTTTTTTTCTTTAGCCATCCGGCCATTCACAAGTTATATTGTTTTTCTTAATATTAACAGGTATTTCATTATTAAAGTCATTAATTTTATTTTCTCGAATATTTTGAAAAAAAAAATAAATATGGTAGCCATCAGCGCAGATGACATTCTGTTATAAGCCCTAACTAAAATACCCCGTATGAACACTATGGTAAGCTCGATAGCTGGAGGCGCGCCGGTCGCTATTTCCGCCATAATGGAACCGCGATCGCGCGTGACCTAAAACCAGATTTTTCTAATGAACTGTCTTGAAAGGTCCCTCTAAATTCAAAGACTTGATCGTGCTGAACTGGGCCAGAAGAACTGTCTTTGAACAAGAGACAAATTAAGCCAACATAAAGCCGGATTTACGCTGAATTACTGTTAGATTCAAGACCTGTTCCAATAAGAAATGGACGATTTCCAAAATCGAATTACAAACTATCCACTGCCATTCAAACCCGCAGATATGTTCTGAACCAATACTACACCCTTGTCCACACCAACTCCTGACCGATCTATTTTGCCGATCTTCTTTTCATAGAACTGTGTAGCCTATGTTCCCTTTGAATGGATTTCATTTGTAATCAGGACAAGACGGGAAGCTGTTTCTAATGCTCTTTAAGATTTTTGTTTCTTAGTTCTTATTTCTGGTGGGATGGTTGCCAGTTACCAGCGGAAGGTTGTGGGTTTCCTCCGGACACAGAGCCCGGTTTCCTCCAACAATAAAACTGGCAACGCCGCCATATAAGTTAAATAATCAAAAGTGAAATAACCAAACAATCAATCAATCAATCAGTCAATCAATCTGGTGTGAGAAAACATTCAAAATCAATCGCCAAGACTGTGAAAAATAAAAGAGAAAATGATGGAAGTCAATGAAAACACCATACCATATTTAGATACAAGATACTCATTAAAATCTATTCAGGAAATGAAATTGAGAATAAACCTGTCAGGCTTCATGACCTGCTTTCCTTAGATAATATATACCAAAAGGATAATAAAAAAAATTTACCTACTTGAATTCACAGACCAAACACAGACCAGCCAATCTAAACCATTTTTTTTTTAAATCGACAACCTTGTCACCTGGTTTTCAAAGGAACGTGTGTTCATTGTCACCGCAATTTTCCTGGAAAGAACATGTTAGATCAAATCAGAAAATCCTCTTTGAACAAGAGGCAAATTGAGCCCAAATAAAGCCGGATTTAACCCAAGTTAAGGTTAGATAGCAACTGTTCAAATATAAAACGGATGAGCCCCAAAAACTATTTGCCAGTTACCCTGCGCTATTCAAACGACAAAGGTGTGGTTGTTATATTCATACGTCAAACATTTCCTTCTATTTTTACCGGGCCTCGGTGATCCAGTGGGTTAGGGTGATCGTCCCTCTGTCCTAAACGGACCTTCCATTAATGCGGTGCAATTTTGAATCGCACTCAAACCAAATAAAAATTAAAAAAAAATGTGAATAGATTTTCCACTTGGTCGCCGTACTGGCTTTATCGATACTTTTCATTCCTACATCAAGCATTTAGCTTCCCTTGGTACTTCAAACGCTCAACTTTTTTCGACAAGATGAATTCATGAAAAAAGTCCGAATTTAGGCAGCTCATGCCACTCTAAAAAGTTAGACCTTCTTATTTTAATGTGTTGATTTTTCGCACACTATTTCCGCCGGTAAAGACCACACACTTAATGGATTTCCCTTACTCCCACCTCAATCATTTAGCTTATCAATAAGTCTCTTGTTATCTCACTGCTTTGACAATCAGAATTTATGGGAAAAGTGCATATTTTGACAGCTCCTGCCATTTTTATTATGTTGCTATTTCCGTCAATGCTTTATTGTAATCTATAAATCTTGAAAAAAAAATTTCTATAGTTTTCGAATAGCTAACCCAGAAAGATGAATGTTTGGGTTGCGTAACTTGTCTAACGTTTTGATTGGCCCTTGTGCGACTGAAAACAAAACTGAACGACACTAAAACCTTTTGATTTAGTTATTTTCCTAACTAAAATAGTAAAATTGAAATATCAACGAAGACGTTTTCTTAAGAGATGACTGAATAGTCTCTATATTACATGGTCCGTGGGGTTGAAAGTCACGATGACATTCTGTGATCAAATAATGCCTGGATACATGAAGGTAATCTGATCTGTAAGATTACCGTGTTAAGTGCCTTTATTGCTCAATTTTGTATGAAAGCGAATTAAATCAATTATATACATGGAAGTTAAGTGTTAGCATGTCGGCAGGATGGAATGATGATTCTGTCGCCTGAAGCTCTTTGTAGATTTGATGGCTAAGGAATCATTTTACATCTTCTGGTACCGTCTGGGTCCAATATTTGATTAACTGTTGGATCAGTTTGAGTGTAAGAGCAATTGTTACGTACCGTTGAACAATTCAGGCGTTTTCTACTTTTCAAAGCAATTATTTTTACATGGGAACCATTGTTATTCGTATTAGAACTTGTTACCACACACTACGCCTGAGTATTGGAGCCAAAGAACATACTTAACCATGGTTTCTGACTTAGCTCTAAGGAATATTAAAATATGCCAAAAATGAAATATATTAGCCCTTCCTTGCCTCTAGACCGTACTCTCAAAATGTAAAGGGAGGGGGGGGGGGGGGGGTATTTTGGTAGCTTGTTACTTTTGTCGCCCAATCAATCAATGATCATATGATTATATGAGAACGTGTCCCTTCATAGGTCCACACTTTAAATGTTTTGGCCTGGGAAATCGTTTGCTTGTAAACTTAATTTCATAAAAAAACTGTTGAATTTAGCTCAAAACCGTGTGTTTCATAGCCTTGTTTATACTAGAAAATACTGTTCCTGTACGTTTTACGTTGTCCCGCCTTGACTATCTCGATCTTTAATCTAGCGGCCCACTCGGAATCTAAAAATCTGTCTTGCTTAAGCATCTTGGAAAACAACGTAGTTTCTTGCGAGGGCAGACAGATTAACTCGTTTATTGGCATAGAGGGGAATATGATGGTTGACCAAGAAGGGCTTGAACTATATTAAAGTCTGGTGGGAGTAGGTGGAGGGTCTTACAATTTATTCGCACTTCAGTCGGTCTCAAAAATAATTTAAGGCGCTTTGACTTGTGTTGAGTGCTCAACGTTTAAGGTTTATGTAGGGTTAGGGTACAATCAATGAGTATATATCGTGAAAGTACAACATGCTACTTGTACTAAACTTTATTGGTGCGGTTAAATGTTTTACCGATATACCTTACTCGTATCCGAACATAAACACATGCTTTTGTAAAACGTTTCTATAGAATTTTGTGATTACCCGTATGTTACCTGAAATGTGCAATTTTAGAACCTTTTATTGCAACAGCCATCTTAAAACAGATCACAGTTTCCTTCCTTAAAGATGACGAATACGTTGTACAGCACAACAATTAAATATTATATTTATGATCACTAAAACACAGGGGCACATGGAAAATCTTCTTGTCTAAAATAACCATGGAGACAAGTTTCTAATTGTGTTAAAAAGAGGATGGTGTGTATTTATGAGCTTGTGCGAGTAGCTACTCTCATCGTCAGATATTTCAACACAGAGAAGCCATCTTCCACAGGCATTCTGTATAAGTAACATTTGCTGTATCTTTACAATGTTTGCAGAACAGTATATATGTGCATTTGCCCCATGTCATTTTGCAATAATAATGTAAACCCCATGCCATGTTAAGGACAGTACAAATGAGTTTAATTTTATCTTTCATTGGTACAAAACTAGTCCATTTCATACACAGCCCAGTGTGGATTTTACAATCGGTAGATCGTGGCTGTACTTCCAATAGATGATCCAGAAATGAGAATGTCCAGCACACCCCTCTGGTTTTAATTTGTACATTCCCTGTTGTAATTTGGTAGCCTAATTTTGCTTATCGCACTTATTCTATCATTTTAAAGTATTAACTGTATTTATATTTTTCTGTATATATAATGCCTGCGGAAAACTGTTTAATTGTGTGTAATATCTGATAATCAGAGTAGTTACATTGTACTCTCGGAACCTCATGAATATAAACCGTTACGTACAATATCGTATAAATTGTTCTATGTGTTTTAGGTTTAGTAAAACCACTCAATAGCAGAATTAAACAACCAATCAATCAAGCAGCGAAAGGCAGAATTTCATGAACAGAATATAGCAAATAACATAAAACCATTCAAGTTAATTTATTGTCAATGAGATACCCATTCGTTTGTTAATGTCGGTACGATGTAAGCACATTTTTTTATACTGCTTAGCAGCCACGCGGACACATTCCATGATTGACAGTAGGTTTCGATTTGTGTTTACTATATTCCCTTTAATATTCTACCCTTATTTGAAGTGTATTTGGACAGAAACGATCTTGTAATACTAAATAAGAGATGTTTAGCGAGTGTCGGCAGTTAAAAGGGTTTCATGTCACATCATATATGGTCCAGAGATTTTATCAATACTTAATAACTTTTCCGACCGGTCTGGGAAATGCTGTGATGGTGAGTGGGTTTGCGCTAAAGGAATCATGTCGCGGAATCGGTTTGTACCAAGCATCGATTCCCCTTCTCGTGAAGACTCGTGGTTTCTCTTGGGAGGCTGAATATGCCTCCGTGAATTCTGATCACGATAGTATAATTAACATCAAGGTTTCAAGTCTAACGTATCCGGCACTACCCTACACACGTCTGAGTTTTGTTGAAGTTCGGGTTCCTTTCCCTTTTTCCGTTGAGATACAGCACTGTTCTAATTGACTGACCTATCATTGCTTGGATCGACTAAGCTTTGTTTGCAGACATTGTGTGCGAGCTTCAAAAATCCTGTATGAATAAACGAGTAAAAACAATGAAGAAAAGTACGCGTCCTTAATCATGCTAATATAATTTGAATAATTTTTTTGGGAAACAAATAAATTTCAATGCATAGTCATTCTACTTTGAAGATGTTTAAAGTGGCATGAGCTGCCAAAATGTTGATACTTTGACGTTAAATCAGAACGTTGAAATTATTGGCTATTTTTCTCAAGACGTATAATTCAGAAGCTTTTTAGCTTTGCCTTAGAATGAATGAATGCTCGTCCCGGTTATTTACATTTTGTTTACTTTTCGAACACGTTTTCGGTTCGTACAAGCCACATACTGTATGGATTTTCCACATTCCAACGCCAATCATTCAGTTTTGTGATGGCCTTCAAATCCTCTGACTGTCGTGACGATCAGAAACTATGTAAAAAGTGCGAATTTCGGCAGCTCATGTCACTTTAAAAAGGAGGTTCGGTTTTAAGATTAAGATGTACTGTACGTATAAATTAGATATTATGAGAGGTGAAGTGTCACCCGTGTGCTTTATGGCCGACAGAGAATACTATTACACCTCGTGCATCATTTGGTAAGACTATCATATTTGGAGACTTTTTAAAAAATGCGAGTCAAATTTAGGTCACTCGGCGGAATGAGCAAACAGAATGTTTTCACTTTTATTGTCGTCTGTTAAACTTTATGGTCGGCACTTCACGTCATTTATATACAGTCTGAAGCTATTAGATAATTAGGCCTCTCCGGAGTACAATTAGTCCCACGCTTGTTCAGACAATTTGACAGAATACAAACATCAAGTGAAGAGCACTCAACTTAGCAGGGAATCCTGTCGATTATTTATCGACTAGATACGTCTGGCGATTATCACCGTAGTCGTTTAACCGTTCAGAGGGAACTATACAAAATCAATGTTCGTTGCAGGGTTTAGTGTTATCATAACATAGGTAATAAACGTTCAGTCTAAAGTGTAAGTAAAGTAGGTAGATCTTGTAACTGGCTGTTTTGACACTCATCATTCTACCAATACAAAATGATTTTGATTTTATTAATCAGTGTGCTGCTGCCTCTAAATATCCAAATCATGCAAAACGTTTCATTTGGATTCGTTTTTAAATTCGATGCAATTATTTTTTACCTGAAAACAAAAAAAAAAAACATAGATTGATAACGGCAGGGTTTGTTTTGGAAATGCTCAAGGCATGTCGAAAGTATACATTGGGGCTTAATATATAGTCATCGATTACGTAGCTTGGTTTTTGGAGTTCTACGAGCCTTCGTGAATTGCCAATAAAATAGAGCAATTGACCGATTGTTTAATGACGTCACTTGGAATTTACGCGCAAAGCATTTCGGGAGATTGAGGGAAGTTGAAGTAATTTTAAAATATGGCGGACGAAATGATACTGTATCGAGAAGAAGACGTAAAATACGTTGAGTTACCATAAAAATGTGTTGAAAAAAAAAAACAGGTTATGCCATCAATGTTTTCCAAAAAAGCGACAGATTGCTAACAAGCAATAAACAAAATAGCGAACTGAGGTTTTTACCCATAAAGCTTTGCGTTAATCTATGAGACGTCATCAGGCTCGGCGGTAATTTGCACAATTTGCGAGCACAGCTTATATGGTATGCTGGGAGGCAAAAGGGGGGATGCAGGGGTCGGGGATTGCATCATTAGGTAACCTCGGGTAGTTAAAGACTTTCATTGTTACGTCTGATCGGCATTTGCATTGCGAATTTGGCTATTTAACCGACAAGTTCACTTAAATACATAGCACCATTAGCTTCTAATCTACCGGAGTGGATTGTTCAGTTGACGTCTGTTATAATCTGCACAACCAGAGCTCGTGTAGGAGTCACTTAGCAGATTTACCTCGCTTCATGACATACAATGTAGCATTATGCAAACAGAACTCAAGAGTGATGGGGTGAAAAGGCAGTAATTTCATTTCGATTAGAATAGTCTGGGAACTATTTTAGTCATTCAATGACGAAGCTAATTTCTTTTATTGAGAACCCAATGGAATAATGATATGTTGATTTTAATCGTCGTTCTTAAATGTCATTCTTGAGATTGTAAGCTTTAAGACTCTGAAGTACATTCTTAAGTCGTGTCACTTGTGGGTGGACATTTTCATTAACATGTGTAAATTGAGCTTCGGTTTATCACAAACCAAGATAGTTTAATAATGCCTGTTTGTTTCTACCATAACCCTGGTACTAGTCCGGGTTTCTGATTTCAAAATTACTATTTTTATATACTGACGGCCAAAATACGACCGCCATTATAAAAACATTTTGATTTTGGAGTCAGAAGCCCGGACTACCCTAGTACGTATAATACGAATGCTTTCAACTTTAAGCTATGGCAAAACACCTCAGTGAGTAGGATTCTGTATCGCTGAAAATCTTACTCGTTAAAGACAGTCTAACTTCATATTGTAATAAAGTAAGTATACGATTATCCGCCAAAAATTTAGACTTTACAAATTAACAAGGATTTAAAATGTATTAATGTTTTTTTTTTAAATAAGAACGGCTAAAACAGTTTGTGTAAATACACACCTATCTCTGGAATGTGCTTGAATAAATTGGATTTTAAAACTTCTTTTTAAATTGGAAATTGATAAATTACGGCTTCTCTTCCACTCTCTATGTAGAGTGTTTTAGAGTGCTTGTCAAGTATCACTGGAAGCCCCTTTTCCCCTAACTATAAAACCAGGTAACACGCCTAATTAGTGAAATAATCAAACGGTTCAATCTATTTATTGTAACCATTGTATCGTAAGAATTAATTATACTCAGCCTCTGAAATGACACATAACACCCAAAAACCTAAGTATTCAAATAACAGCTATTTGAGGAATGTTGAAGTGTAAACTAGATTCTTATCTTTATTTTTCTGACGAATATCTCAGTAGGTTTGTTTATTGGTAGACTTAAATATTTATCTTATTTCTAAGTCAAGATCTCCATGGTACATCAAAACATAGCACAAGCAAAATGTGTCTTTTCTGTTAAGTTTACGTATTACGTTTCCACCAGTAAGATAATAATTGGAAACCAATCGAAGTACGGACATAAGTGATGGATGTCTGGTCGTGGAATTAACTTCACCATCCAGGAAACTATACAACGAGCTCTGCTGACTTTAAGCTGATAACCGTGTTAAGTGATCGAGACACTGGTTATTTTGATATAATGCATATGGCAACGAGTTCTAACTAACTGTATATATATATTTATTTGACTTAAGGCTCGTTGAAGTGGAAATGCATGTACATCCCCAAGGGTAAATGCATGCTATGAAATAGTTGCTTCAGTAATGTCCATTGCCCAGAGGCATGTTCGATGGATCAAGGCGGTGGAATAAATGAACTGTAGTAAACAAACCAGTACCTAATTTGAGTTCAGGTTATATCCACTCCATTGTTTCTGGTCTGGAATTCTTTGCTTAGCAGTGTAATAGAGTTGTGTCGGCCAGATAAGGTTCTACGTCACATTCAATATACATAATTTTTAATCCACTCGATGAAATGTAAATGTTATTTATCGATAAACAACAAATATCCTCTTTATCTCGATTTACACACGATCCCCGTTAAACGTCGCAACGTCAGAATTGCTTTCATTTGTTACGCCATGCTATTTAGACCCAGTTGGTTGGTTGGGTTGGCTTTGGTTGGTGTTTTCAACTCTGCCAGTCGGCAGCTTTAGACCCAGTATAAGTCTAATACACGTTTGAACAGCCCGGCGAATAAATTGTTTTCAGTGTGCCCCTGTGCGGACAAATATAACAGCTAACAAGGTAACAATACGAGCTTGGTCAGGGGTAATTTAGGCCTCACCACGACGGGAATATAGTGCATTTTCCAACGCCTATACCGCTGACTGCATCCAGTGCAATTGCATTTCTTCTGTTGTGTACATACATTATGTCATTCGTTGTTGAAGCCAGTATTTGTTGTATTCGTACCTCGCCATGTTAGGACAGTGTTGAATGGTTCTGTCTGTAAAGAAACCCACATTTTTGACCAATTATATATTCAATACAATTTTGACTCCTGATGATGACTGAATAAAAGTCAAAATATTGAGTCAGTATGAAGTTTTCGGTTTTCGGAATAACACTACTTGTGTAATACTATTTTATCCCAGTGTTAACTTGGTACCAATGAAAAGTCATGGTTACGTGTTCGATGTTCGGGTCCTGTTGTATTTGTAAATGTAATAAAAGAGTGGTTCCTTTCTAAAAATAAATTCATGCACAAAGGCGATTGTAATGCGTTAATAACATTCACGAAGGGGTTTAGACCTATCTAACCAGAATCAAAGAATCTATGCAATTTTAAACAAAAAGTCCGTGCTATTTGACTTAACCACCTATATGACTTCATGGGAAGAAGGCGTATCTAAAAATACATGTATTTTATGTGTGTCTGAGTAGCTAGTCTTGGATGACTTGATTAAAGCGTGTAAATTTACAAACATCAACAGCTTCCTATGATAAATACTGTTCTAAATACGTTAACCTCTATGTCAGAGCACTAAAGAGAGTCTGTATTTATGTTTACATAACCGTGTGCTTCTAAATTTAGCAACTTTTCCTGTATGTCTTCGTAGGATCCCACTGTGTAGTAAACGAGTTTTGTACGTACTTTCTGTTGCCAGCCCCAAAATACCGCGATTTAGAGTATAAACGCACAGACTGCCCAAGGCGTATTAAAGCCGATGGGAACCGAGCGAAGATTGCCAAAGTTTATTCCGAATTTTTCGGATGCGAGAATTAAAAAAACACGGGGTCTGTATATCTGAGCAAAATAACTTAAAGTGGCATGAGCTGCCAAAATGTTGATATTTTGACGTTAAAACATAATGTTGAAATTATTGGCTATTTTTCTCAATACGTATAATTCAGAAGCTTTTTAGTGCTTCAAGTCTCGAAAATGTACCATAAAGTATTGTTTTCAACTAGCTTTGGCTTAGAATGAATGAATGGTCGTCCCGGTTATTTAAATTTTGTTTACTTTTCGAACACGTTTTCGGTTCGTACAAGCCACATACTGTATGGATTTTCCTCATTCCAACGCCAACCATTTATTTTTTCGATGGCCTTCAACGCCTCTTACTGTCGTGACGATCAGAAATTATGAAAAAAGTATGAATTTGGCAGCTCATGCCTCTTTAAATAATCCTTAAAAACATAACCCAATGAAATGGACATCAATTCTTTTAACTATGAAGAATACTGGTCGTAGTATTTGTTTTCACCTCCAAATTGTGACTTCAAACCAATGTATCTGAACTAAATACCTTTTGAAACTATTAGTATGTACTGGGGGGGGGGGGGCGTTTCACGAAACCTTCGCAAAATGCGATGTATCACAGTTGCCATGACGTCATTATGGTATCCATTGGCAACCAGGCTTCTTTTGCGATGCGGCTGCTTTATGAAACGAGCCCCTGATGTACAAATACTGAAAATATATTCAGTAGTTTTCAATATATTGTACTATCTTTTATTTTTTATTAGGAGATGGGCTACATGTATTTATATATTGTTATACCTAATTTGACTGGTGCGGTCCCCTCCCTTAGGTCATGCTATTTCTCAAATCTCAGTATCATCAGAACGAACTTTGTGACACCGGAATCCAACTGGTGGTTTTAACAAGCAGGTAATCGGAAACAAAGTCCGATACGGAAACCAATGATAAATGACTGGTTGTCGAATTAACTTGGTGTGAACTTCGTGGCCCTGGAAACCATGCAGGCGAGACTGTATAGAGCCGAGGTGTTAACTTTGATTGATTGATTGATTGATTTGGGGCTTAACGTCGCTTTTCCAGGCGAGACTGTGTAGAGCCGAGGGGATTACTTTGATTGATTGATTGATTGGGGCTTAACGTAACAGCTATGGTTATAGGGAGACAAACGTATCAACCGTCCAAAAGATACCCCCCCCCCCCCACCCCCACCCTCTCTTTCTCATCTAAATTTGGATATTAGACTCCGCAGACTATAGAACGTCAGGGAAGCTGATGTAATTTGCATATCTTCTGTTCTTCCTTGCTGGGGGATCCCATCCACTGATTTATTGGTAAATGAGTAAATGATTCTTGTATAATGTATTAATAACCCTTATCACAAGTCGTGTAGTATTTGAGGTTCAAATATTAAAAAAATATATATGGCAAATATACACCGCCATGTATAATATAATTTTAGTGATCATAAATATAATATATTACGACTTGTCCTCTATGTTTTTGCACATCTATTTACATTACATATTAACAAGCAGGGACTTATTGCACCCGACAAACTGCACTGGTTGTCATTTACAACATATCTATACTTATCTGCAATCTCTGGTACTGTATAAGGATAACATAGTCTAGGTTTACACATATAGCATGTCCCAAGATAAGCACAAGTTAATACAAACGGGCTTCTGTTCTAAAAGAGAAAATTGACCCAACCTATGAACTAAGACATGTTTACTGAAACTCTAGGCAATCTTATATCACTTGATGATGTGATATACGCCTGGAATTCTCCAGCAGATAAATAAACACGAAATTATTTACGATCGGTGGTAAATACTGTTCCGTTTTAGTTTCTTCCCTTGCAAGTCATAATCTAAAGCGGATTCGCTATCCTTTGCTGTCCGCGTAGACGCATTCGTAGCTGATAAACTTGATTATGTATTTGGACGTTATCGTGGGAAATGTAGATATTGGTTTACTATTTTATTTTTAGATAAGTTGTGATAAACTTGATTATGTATTTGGGCGTAATCATGGGAAATGTAGATATTGGTTTACCATTTTATTTTTAGATAAGCGGTTTTACAAGGATGGGAATGGGTGACTGGGTACGCATTACTTATTACTTTCTTACATTGAAAGAAATAGAATACTCTCATGCGTCGAGCCTGTGGTAAGAAATTGCACTTCATAGTGAGGGGTACTATTTATGAACCCCGCTTACAGAGATAACCTTAAAAGTAACATATAAAAAGTTAGAAGCAACTTCATCACTATAACAGAAAAACATAAATATTTATTTGCGATTTATCTACAGCTGTTCTTTAGCTTTCCATTTGGTTTAACAAATTACGCATGCTTACCAATACAGCATGAACACAATCTAATTCTCTGTTAAAAATGTCTGCCTCGTATTTTACATTTCACAGAACGTTAGATACATACTCGGTATTATTTTCCTTAAGATACATGGGTCAACTGCCGTTTTTTTGTGTATCGGATTATTCAAGTGAAAGGATAGATTGATTGATTGTTTCGTGCTTTACGTCGCGCTCAAGATTATTTCACTTATATGGCAGTGTTGCCAGTTTTATCGTGGGAGAAACCGGGCTCTATGTTCGCAGGAAACCCACGACCTTCCGTTGGTAACTGGCAACCATCCCACATAGGTCGTTCGAGTGGAAACCCAGTCAGAAAATTTTCCATTTTTTTTTTGGACTGTTGAAAGGATAGATGAAACCTGCGTAATTAACATGTATCTTCGGTTAGCTCCATTGATTACTCTAAACTAACAGCCTTTAAATTCCTTTTCGCTGGTTCTCTTCCTTCCAAACATATATACTGAGCAATATAGATACTTCAAATGTAGTGTATTTATAAATCTACAAAACTCTCTAACCTATTCGTGGGTCAAATATCAACAAGCCCTTTCTATTTTGGCACATGTTGACCTTTGAAGAGGGTCAACGAGCAGAACTATCAGTTCTGTTTACGTTTAGGATAGCTCTCCGATTGTAGAAGTGATCATGCTTACGTATGGCAGCAAAGGGTCCAATTATTGCTCCTATTCTGTTCTGTTATTCTTTTTTTCTAATTATTTACATCTAATGTACAAAAGTGTTAATTAGACGAATGAATGAGTGTCCGATGTTGACGAAATGTGTCCACGTGAACATTTATCGGAGTGAACCTATTAAAAAATCGTCAGGGGATTGACATTTTTATATAATATACCTACCTTTTGGCTGAATGCACTACTGAACGTAAACGATTAATATCAGAAAAAAGAAAATAAATAAAAGGATAAAAATAAATTAGAGGATAGATTGTTTGTATTTATACGTGTATTCTGCACATTGGCAGTAGGCCCCTATTCAACATTTGTAGAATTGTATTAATTGTTATCAATAGACAAAAACGTATATGGCATATATATTTATGATCACTAAAACACGCGGACACAGGGAATATCTTCTTGTCTAAAATAACCATGAAGACAAGTTTCTAATTGTGTTAAAAAGATGTATATCATTTAGACCTTTACACCCTATAAATTGTTGTAAGAAACCAAACCTATGCTATTTCATATGGTATATATTTATCAATAGACAAAAGTGTATATGGTATATATTTATGATCACTATATACATGCACATGTATGGTGTTACTTTAGTGCTTCCTTTTAACAACGTCTTATCAAAACTAATTTACATCTGTACCACATTTTAATGAATTATTATCTAAATTCGATTTTGGTAGCAATGGGTATCCCGTGGGAGAAAATCTAATCTGTTTTGCAGAATCCAGAAAAATACGACACAATTTCAAAATTGAAGAAACGCTGTAGTTCCCGATGCAAAAAATCAATTATAAATTTATCTTCCCAAAAATAAACAGTTTTTTATCAGTCTCCTTTGATATCTTTGTCAACGTGAAAATGAAATATTGTTTCTGAGAGGACTAAATTTCCCCAGAGAGTTAACAACCTTTTTATGAAATGTAGATGTGTGTTTGGACGAAATGCCTCAACGGGAATTCATATATCACCTTTTTCACACTCCTGGAACATCATCTACTTCTATCTTTCTTGCCCATGGGTATTAACACAGGTTTGTTTTGTCATTAGAGGGGATTAAGACCTTCTGAAGTTGACTGTACTTAGCAATGTTATTTTTATAGTGTTATTATAATTTGGACAGTACGAATTCATGATTTGAAGATTACAACATCAAATCAAAGAAAGTTATCTGCCGTAAAATCTTCCATTTAATATTGTCTCTTATATTGATGATCACTAAAACACACGGGCACAGGGAAAATCTTCTTGTCTAAAATAACCATGGAGACAAGTTTCTAATTGTGTTAAAAAGAGGTATATCATTTAGACCTTTATACCCCATAAATTGTTGTAACAAACCAAACCTATGATATGTCATTAGGTTGACGACTGACAGAAGCTTAGCCTTGGTCAGTAGAATTTTCTGTACATTGGGTAAACATGATTATTGAAAACAAGCAAACCGAATATTTGATGATTTAAGAACTTTAAACCCATGGGCCATGATACTCAGGTTTGTTCGCGCTTGACTTTTGTACTGAATAATGCTTCTACTGCATGTCGAAAAAACTTAAAGGTTTTATGAACAACTTTGGTTGAAATATCGTAGTTTACTGTAAATTTGCTTGTAACTGTTACTTTTCAAGTCAGACAGAAAAGAAAATCGAGTTTTTAGAGTAAAACATGCACAATTTAATGCTTTCTTAGCCGCTTTTTTTCGGTTGCGGAAATTAATAAGCTCGATAAAACTAACACGACCTGTGCTAGTGCTTATACTCAGCGGAGGTTGTGTATGACGTCATATTTGGCGGGTTTTACCGAGTGTTACGGGAAATATGCACATTGCATCCAAGTCTACATAGACGATAGGAGAGCGTACACTAAACTGATTTTCTTTTATCGTTCCTTTTTATAAGGTATATATTTAGCCAATAAACGCTTAGAAATAAGATGTAAGACCTGTCCGTAAATCCTTAAACTGCTCACATGGACATTTATTGTGTAAACTCGTTTCAAATGATATTAAAAGCATTGACAGTTTTACTCTTCAACAATACGTAAAAGAATCCTCCATGCAATTAAAGTTCTCCCGATGGGGAAAATGTTGT
Organism: Lepidochitona cinerea; assembly: GCA_963971465.1. Lineage (NCBI taxonomy): Eukaryota > Metazoa > Mollusca > Polyplacophora > Chitonida > Tonicellidae > Lepidochitona > Lepidochitona cinerea. The sequence goes on from OZ020559.1 coordinate 4,181,241, forward strand.
TGCCAGGAATGCCCTCTGTTCCTTATTTTGAGCCTCTTGGACAAGGACAAATGTCTTTCAGAAACATTAAAAAGTGAAAAAAGAACATATTACATGTAGATGGAATGAAAAACACGTGGGTGTCTTGGTGCAAAACTTCCACACGGGACAATCGAGGATCTTGTAAATACAGTCAATAGCCACATGGGACACCCTGGATCTTGGCATACGCATTAACAAGTGTGCGTGTTACCTTTGTGCCATATATGCCTGTCATTGCATTACTGCCGATGTGGTATTTGTTATTTGACGCTTTTATTATAGTCAGTCAATACCCATGGCAATATGTAATAACTGATATCGATATCACCCGTATCGCTACAGATTACACATATCAAACTGTTTTGTTTAACGGAAATTGCTTGTCCAAGTCAATATGGACCTTTAGGTGGTCCCTTTGGTGCGTGTTTATATATAGAAACAAAGCTCCAATCTTATTGAAAATTTAGGACTGGGACAGAAAGCAATATCAGAACATAAATAAACATCGAGCTTCAGTCGGTTGTTTTGAAAAGACTGAGAGGTGTATATAGAACAGTGTATCATAATAACTCTTGTTTGAGAAAGTTAATGTAAGTAGAATCTATTTTTGTTATACGGTTGATTGCTTTTTATTTTAATGTTTTAAGACACATAAGTCATATGAAATATAATAACGTTTTGTAATTCAATAACGCAGTGGCAACAGTTTTATAGATGTGAAGTAGTATATTACCATATGGTCACTTATGGTTAGGGTTCGAATCCCACTCAGTCCCAAAAAAAATTGGAAAATTTCCTGACTGGGTTTTCACTCAGAACGACCTATGGTTGCCAGTTACCATCGGAAGGTCGTGGGTTTCCTCTGGGCATAGAGCCCGGATTCCTCCCACGAAAAAACTGGTAACACCGCCATATAAGTGAAATAATCTTGAGCGCCGCGTAAAACATCAACAATTTATCAATCATATAGGGCTGTAAAGCAAAATGGTGCATGTTAATAAAAAATTGACTCCGTTGTACATATACCTCAGAGAGGTATATTGCATTATCTATAGCTGTTTGTTTACACGTAGATGATTTAAGTTTTCAACAGATATTTATTAGAGAGCTAATAAAAAGGAAAATCTAGATTTCGTTGTATTTCATTTATTCCCGTGGAACGATTTCATCTGTGCCGAACGCGAAGCTTAATTTGAAATTTTCAAATCTCAAAAGGCACCAATCTAAAAATTAATTTTATTATATTGGATTTTTTATATTAGCTGGCCAATACATCCCTTAATGGCAATATTTGTTTTGCTGGCCTGTGTATGCAGAACAATGCAATTTGTATTAATTCCTTTGTTCCATTGTAATACAATGTCTATATGAATGTGCGTCTTTCGATTTGTTGAATATTATACCTTAGTTATGACAATTATTGTTTCTCTATCAAAAGTTACCTTAACATAAACATCACAAAAGTTGGTTTTGTCCGCAGTATTTACTTAGGGACAAAACGCTCTGAACCGTCCATTGCATGTTATTGGGTATTGGCGGTATCAGTTAATAATGCAATTTTATTCCCCGCTGTGTTCCAGTTGCACTTAGACGTAGCAATAAATAGTTTTATTCCCTCATTAATCATAAAGTAATAATTACAACAACCCCTTAACGGCACATCAGGTAATAAACTCTACAGAAAAAATAATATTGTTTGGTTCCTCAAATCGCCTATCTTCAATAAACAAATGAAATCTCTTGTGTTGTACAAAGCAATGTCAAAACTGTTTGAAAGCAGGTAGTAAAGTCTGGCGAAATCTTACTTCAGGGATGTTATAAATGGTTTATTTGGACTGTTCAAATTGGTCTCGAAACCAAAAGTACTCTCACAATCACGACAACAAAAGGCAAATAAACACACATAAACATATAACGACGGAAGAGTATTATGGACTCCATAAAAATACACGCGTCACACTACCCAATTTCCGATATAAAATATATTAGTAGTTAACAGTCAATGTTTAGGAGTGGCTAATTACAGCGTACATTCGATCGTGTTCCCGTCTTAGACCCTTCTACCAGTGCTTTAAATTGCCACCATGTACTGAACCTAAGTGCCCAGTAAACATAGAAAAGACGTGAAAGTAGTTTACATACGGTGTTGAGAGTACTTCGGTTGTTTGTACAGGAACGGGAGGTTATTTGTTTCTTTTCCCAGTAGGTCAATACCGATGCTCTTCATGTGTCTCGAAGAGAGTCTCCGCAATCTAAACGAAATCGTATTGGAGCTGTTGCGTCAATGTTCCCGCTGTATTAGGATTTTAGTAAACCACTAACCGGCGTGCCTCACATTGAATGGAGGGGCCTCCGTGGCTCAGTAGGTAGAGCGTTGGACGCTTAATCCGAACAGCCTTCCACCAATGGGACGCGGGTTCGAATCCCACTCAATCCAAAAAATTTGAAAATTTTCTGACTGGGTATTCACTCGAACGACCTATGTGGGATGGTTGCCAGTTACCACCGGAAGGTCGTGGGTTTCCTCCGGGCATAGAGACCGGTTTCCTCCCACAATAAAACTGGCAACGCCGCCATATAAGTGAAATAATCTTGAGCGCGGCGTAAAACACCAAGCAATCAATCAATCAATCAAATTGAATGGTCATATCGGAGTATATTAACGAACATTATAAAACAGCGTATACATACTGGAGTGATGGGTTTGGATCAGGCCGATTTCAAAATGGCCGAAAACCGATGTACATAAAAAAGTTATTTTTTTTTTTAAACTTTTAGTTAACACATTAGATTGTGTGTTATTTTCGTGACAGTTAATTGGATACAAACTACTTTCTTAGCACAATGACTGTGCTTCCCACATCGGTTACTATGGGGTTCAAATTGCAACGATCCTCGATGTCACGAGATAGCAAGGTCAAGGTGAATAAAGCAGCATGTTAACGTATTGTCACGTGGGAATGCAATAAACTGTCATTTAGAATTTATGTCACGTGGAGAACGTTTGATCTCATTTCGAATGTCACTCTTAATAATCCGACATTATATCCAATATTGGTAGGCGCTATCGACCGAGTTATGCTTTTACTGATACCTTGTATGCCATACACATACGATGTGCAGTATGTGCTTTGACGGTCCCCTCCGAGCATATGAATACACGCTATATTATTATTAATACAATCCGGTTGAAATTGAAAACTGGGAAAGCCAATATGTTTATTCCTTGCACGTATTGTCTCAACTGTATTCACTGTCACTTGGTATAAAATGAATGGTCACTTTATTAAACACATTGTCGAATATAAACATTGGGGTTAAAACTGGACCATATCGACACAGTTTATCAAGTACATATACACCTCGTTGTAGCTATTGAAATATAGCACCATTTTTATATCCCATTTTATACCTGTATTACCTCCAAAATCATTGACTTTGATAACGATGTAAGAACTACATCGAAACGTCGTCACCCAATAAGCCAAGAAGTTGTTATCCATAAGTAATTCTTCACCTTATCATACTTTTGTTTACTTTTTAAGTGCTAGCCCAAGTGAATTGTTCTCGTTGTCGAAAATAATCTCTTCTACCCACTCATATGTTCGTTCTCATTCCATACCATACATTAATCAAATCCAAACAATAATACCAGTTAAGCTCTGAACAAATAAAATGAAAGAAATGTTTAATATTGATTTTGAATTCTACAAGCGCCTTAATTGTTTACATAGACGGTATAACTTTGTTTGCTTAGACCAGGACAACTTTCCGGTCAATACAAGTGTACCACGATCGCATCCCAGTAACATAACGTTTTATCTTATTTAAGATTGTGTGTAACTCGTTAGCCGTTATATTTTTATAATTAATTAAAAAAAAACAAAAAAAAAAACGATTCCTTGAAACGTTTTGTCATGATTACTTTGAGCTATAGGAAACGATTTACTGTATCCAGAAACTTAAAAAAAACTTTGCACCGGATTTTGTTCTTTCTTTTAATGAATGATTTACATCCGAATAACTTTCGAGTGCAACACTCTTGTTGTTTTCTATGGCCTTGATCAAAGGACAGTCGTTTACACTTGTTTTGTTGTGTCATCTTCAAATGTTTCGGTTTCGGGTTCGAATCCCACTCAGTCCAAATAAAATTGGAAACTTTTCTGATTAGGTTTTCACTCGAACGACCTATGTGGGATGGTTGTCAGTTACCACCGGATGATCGTTGGTTTCCTCCGGGCATAGAGCCCACTTTCCTTCCACAATAATATTAGCAACGCCGCCATATAAGTGAAATAATCTGGAGCGTGGCGCAAAACACCAAACAATCAATCAATCAAATGTTTCAGTTTTTGCTGCAGCTCTCAAATATGTGTTATTGTATTCTGATATGATTTTTTAATTTTTTAGGACAATTGTATTTGATAGACGTTTTATTCTTGTGTGCCCAGAAACTGTGATGTAATGTCTTGTTTTATATTTCAGTAATCGTCCTGTGCGCATCTCCCAAGTCGGTCAGAGATATCATGCTAAAAGCGGAGGAGTTGAACTTCGATAATGGGGAATATGCCTTCTTCAATATTGACCTGTTTGTAAGGTAAGAATGGTTTCTTCTTAAATGGACACTTTTGATACTGCATACTTAACATCAAATTACCTAATGAGTTGTAGAGGCACCTTAACTCAGTCAGCTGGAGTGATAAGAAATAATAGAAACTCTCTTTAAACGTGGGTTCCATACTAAGACAGGTCAGTTACACTTGACGAAGACACCGGTAGAGGTGTCGAAAGCTAGTGTTGATAAAAACAGCTAACTCGTGGGGACGTCTTATTTTTTATCATTAGCTAGAGTGATAGTTCTTCATTCTGACCAAGGCCTACATGACGGCTTATGACGAGTTTGCCCTTGTTTCTAAATTGCACTGTTCTTATTGTAATTTGGCGTTCGCTAAAATATATTTCCTTGTCATTTTAAGCCAGGTATTTTGATCTTAATCTAAATATTTGGATAGTGTTCTTCTTCATATAATAAACTGGTCATAGTTTATTCTTGCAGAATTACATAGAACATAATGTACATTGTTTATAATAACTTATTTCCCACTGTCCTACACTTTGTAAGGGCACTTCATTTAGTTATAGTTAGGCGTTTGGCTAAACACGCTGGTCGCGAAAGTCTTTTTAAAATATTCCCCAAGCATTTACTTTTGTTCCCAGCGAATTATATAAACAATATCTGATAAGAAAACACAATACCCCTACAGCAATTGTGATCAAAAGTCAAGGAAAAACTGACACCCGTCTTTGGAATCTTTCAGCTACCGAATTTTAAACTTATTTGAAATAAAATTCGCTAATTGTTCGCTCTTTTTATCAACGTAATTTGAACGTTTATTTGAATTTTGTCCGTTATTAGAACACATCTTTGGTCACATTTGTTACCAATACCAAGGTAAATCGTTTATTTATTTCAAGTTTTATCAAAGCTGAACTTCTGTTGACTATCGGAATCTTTGACGAACTTCGAATTCAGGCAACTCCCCCCTCGTAGAACCTGAATGATTTATGACAGCATTATATCAAACGTGTCTGATAGTTAAAAACTATACAAAAGTACATTACTTCAAACCGATCGTATACACACCATACATCTATTACTTAAACTCAAGCAGTATGTACTTTTATGTTTCTTTTACCCATATTTTTTGCACCATAACTTTCCACAAAAAGCCAGTTTGAATAAACCATTTGCGTTGGCAGGACATTAGGCAAGGGCGACCGTTAAGGCGACCCCTATTGACAGGGGAGATAACCCCACTCGACCCCCTCATGAATTTTTATGAAGCAATCGACAGTAGCTTAGATAAGGCTTATTTCGCGCGTATAGACTGTCCATTCGCGAGATAGAAGGATTAATCGTGCATATGCTATCAGCCAAAGTTCGATTTGATCCTAAGAGGTTTGTTCAGCTACTGTGGGTTTTCTACATTATCCGCCATTACCATGCTCACAGGCGTGGCATTTCACTAAAATTAATTTGTCTTTTTTTAAATCATTTTCGATTTCCAGTAAGCTTAGCATTGCTGTTATAATATTTCTGATTAGATGCTAATTTACTTTTTGTTAATTACGACATCCTAAAAGCTAAGAATAGCTAAGTAAGTAATGGATTTATAACAATGTGTGTGTGCTTTGGACATCTTCTTGGGGTATATTATATAGTCTGGAAATGTTTACGTACTGTTTAAGCAAATCTTACATTTACTTTGGAGAATAAGCTTAGCATTTGTCCTGCAAATATTTCTTCCCAACGTGTAGACATCAGGCATAAAAATAACGTCTCAGAAATGAAAAAAAAAAACCCAAATTGCAATAGCTGCAATAGGCTAACACTATTTGCAGGTTGTATGTGTCTTCTGAAAAGGCAACTGTCTATGATAAAGATTTCATAATAACAATTTTTGGCAATGACAAAATTTTATATTCATCCATATTCCGGGTTTGATACATAATGAAGAATATGATTTCCGAACAGATTTCGTATCAAACTCTTTTTTATGTCCAATCTGTAGCTGTTGTTCCTCGAAGATTACGCCAGTTGTCTTTATTTGTTTACCATTGATGTGAACCTTTTAATGAGCCTACTCGTCAAAGGTAGGGAGTTTCCTCTGAGCAAACAGCCCGATTCCCTCCCCCACTAAACCTGGCAACTCCCCCATATAAGTGAATATAATCTTGAGTGCGCCTAAAAACCTCAATCAATCAATCTATTTAGCATAGGCGAGTTTAAAGTGGCATGAGCTACCAAAATTCACACTTTTTTCATAATTTCTGATCATCACGACAGTAAGTAGCTTTGAAGACCATCGAAAAACTAAATGATTGGCGTTGGAATGGGGAGCATCCATACAGTATGTGACCTGTAGGAACGTAAAACGTGTTCGAAAAGTAAACAGAATTTAAATAACCGGGGCGACCATTCATTCATTCTAATCCAAAGTTAGTTTAAAAAAATACTTTACCGTACTATTTCGAGACTCGAAGCACTAACAAGCTTCTGAATTATACATATGTACATCTTGAGAAAAATAGCCAATAATTTCAACATTCTGTTTTAACGGCAAAATATCGAGATTTTGACAGCTCATGCCACTTTAAGATGGAATGAACAGTATCAACTGGAATCCCTCAGAATTTTACTCCTATTACTTTATGTATGAACATGCTGCTTAACAGCCAATTGCCCATATATGGCTCCAAATCAGATCGTTTTCATCAGAAGGAGGTCAACTTAGAACAGAAGCGGACCGGAGTTCTGTCAACGAGACAGAGTTTTTTTTTTGCATTGCCAACTGTATTGAAAATTGTTTACAGTTCGACGCAGTTAATTAAAAAAAAGAAATTCTAGACAAGTGCGGTGGCTGGGAATAATAACTGAAAAAATAAATGTTGGTTTGCCGGTAGGCTTCGAAGGAAATTCTAAAGATTAGCCTAAAATCACGTAATACGTTCTGCAATTTATCCTCGTTAGGTTCCTTAGGTAATTGCACTACTCCACATTGTTTCTATGAACTGTCCGCGAGACAGCTCTGTGCGGAGAGGAAGAGCTGATTTGCCGGGATAGAAAAGGACCAGCTATAGCTCGGAAACAGCACTGGTGCTGAAACGGGTAATCGGTTAATAGTGATAGGTTTGGGGGTTGGTACCGGGAAACGCTACCGGGAAACCGTTGTTCATTTAACAGCACCTTAAGTCAAACCGTTCGCAAAATCACCTGCGACTGCGCATGGTAACTGCGCACTTGATTGTCCAGCCGGATATGGTTCCCGAACTTGAATTTTGTCCCTAGAGGAGAACTCCGATTTCGGAAACCAGGATATCGGACATGCGCGATCAGTCTTGTGAATTTATCTCTCAGCGTCAAATTGAAATCACTGGATATCAATGGTATTTTAAAGCTTAGTTCTTATTGATTAAAGAAAGATACCATCTTTTCTTAGCATTCGCTTAATAATAGGAACATGTTTGGAGACCGAATTTGAATTGATAATGGGGTTATACCAGAGACGTCGATATTTGACTACTTATTGATAAAAACCCAGAATTGTATTCGGACTGATGTAATTTTAAATAGGAACGTGTTTTATGGTCATAGGACGTCGTAAGGAAAATCTGAATCAATACGTGAGTTATCCTGCTAACGTCGATATATGACATACCGACCGACCGACCGACACATGGACAAAGTTACTTATATAGTTGCTAGTCGTAGCTAAAAACCCCGAATGCTATGAAAGTAGTTTACAGCCTAATAACGTCATTACTATGAGAATCAGGGTGTGAATATTAAGTCAATATGTATCGTTAAAACATCACAGAATGTATGTTTTTGTGCTCATAAAATGTATATGCATTTTTCCATTTTAAAGGAAAACAATTTCTTATAAATAACTATGGACTGGTCAATTTATTACGACGAAGGTGTCGAAATATTTCTCAATCGAAAATTCTGAAAAACGCCCTCGAGGGTTGAAACAGAGTGAGAGGGTGGTACGCCACCAGAGAGTCGACGTATGCTAAAGGCAAAGGTGTCCAGTGAAAGACTGGCGGGGTCATTGTCACTTACAAAAGGGCAGTTATTTCAACTTTGGTTCTCCTCATGGATAGTTAAAGTGGCATGAACTGCCAACATTTACTCCTTTTTGCATAATTTCTGATCGTCACGACAGTAAGAGGCTTTGAAGGCCATCGAATAAGGAATAAGGAATATCCATACAGTATACAAACCGGAATAGTGTTCGAAAAGTAAACAAAATTTAAATAACCGGGACGACCATTCATTCATTCTAAGCCAAAGTTAGTTCAAAACAATACTTTATCGTACATTCTCGAGACTAGAAGCACTATAAAGCTTCTGAATTATACGTCTTGAGAAAAATAGACGATAATTTCAACATTCTGTTTTTGCGTCAAAATATCACCATTTGGGTAGCTCATGCCACTTAAATCAAAGTATATTTATGGCCGAAATCGACGCAGAAGTGCAACCATCCTCTTTGCAATACAATGTGAATTGACTATATTGTTGGACTGAATCATTGGTATAGTTATCCCAATGAATTGTGTTTTAAAATCTCAAATATAACACTGAAACCTATGTCACCTCTGACGTCATCACCATTACCACGGAACACCATCGAGTGAATACATGTCAACTATGCGTTAACACTATGCAACTATGCTTAACTACTTTGCCATTGCTTTGTAAAACGTCGGCCAATTTTTATTATATTTAATTTGATCCAAATCTCTCCAAAATGTAGCAAAAGTTATTAAAAGTTAGTCTCTATTATTAAAAGAAAACAAAATTGAAAATACAATTGGTATACTGTATATATGTTTCTGAAAACTAAAACACATGGACACAGCTAAAATCTTCTTGAATAACATAGGGTTTGGAAAAGCTTATGTTCACATTAAAACTGAACGGTGTTCCCTGTTTTCATTAGACAGAAGAAGTTATAAAGTATTTTTTTCAATTAAAGGTCCTAAATATAGCTCCGCGCGTTCTCTTTGTCAATGTAATAGAAAGAGCGACAAAACTGAAAAAAAAGACAACAGTCACATTAATGTTCTTTTGGCATGAGAGGTTAATGTTCTGAAGGGGAGTGAGCAAGACACGATTGCCAATGCGAATTACATCAAAACGACTTTAACTCGAAAAGAGTGCACCATTAACGGGCCATTGTCCGACCTCAAGTATTCAGTGATGGGAATCGGGTCAAATCGTTGCTGATGATGAAGTTCTTATTGATTCTTGCTGGTTTAACAACGGAGAGGAAAGCCATCGTTTTATTACTTGTGTAGAACCTGGTTTAACAATGGAGGGGAAAGCCATCGTTTTATTACTTGTGTAGAACCTGGTTTAACAATGGAGGGGCAAGCCATCGTTTTGTTACTTGTGCGGGACCTGGTTTAACAATGGAGGGGAAAGCCATCGTTTTGTTACTTGTGTGGAACCTGGTTTAACAATGGAGGGGAAAGCCATCGTTTTATTACTTGTGTAGAACCTGGTTTAACAATGGAGGGGAAAGCCATCGTTTTATTACTTGTGTAGAACCTGGTTTAACAATGGAGGGGAAAGCCATCGTTTTATTACTTGTGTAGAACCTGGTTTAACAATGGAGGGGAAAGCCATCGTTTTATTACTTGTGCGGAACCTGGTTTAACAACGGAGCAGAAAGCCATCGTTTTGTTACTTGTGTCGAACCTGGTTTAACAATGGAAAGGAAAGCCATGGTTTTATTACTTGTGAAACCTGGTTTAACAATAGAAAGGAAAGCCATCGTTTTGTTACTTGTGTGAAACCTCTATCGTGTGTGTTACGTACAATTCGCCTGCATTGTGTTTCTTTGTCATCAGTACGCCAAGGTTTCGAATATAAATTTAGCTGGCCAAATCCATGTACCTGAGGTGAAGTGAACTAAGAAACGACTTTTTTGTTCTCCCATTGTTGACATAGGTCCTGGTAAAGTTTCGATTGGCCAGTACGCTACAAGTTATAATCTTAATCCGGATTCGCTCGTGTCCATCCATATGTGATCTAGCCTTCGTCGGCGTCTTCAAGCAGACTCTAGAGGCTAGTTGAGACCGGAGTGTCATTGTCTCGTTTGAACCCCCAGGCAGCAGAACTGTAAATGAATTGACAGAAAACCAACGGCCCTTTCAATTTTTATAAACTGTTTGATGTGTGAGCACTGTCTATATTGACCAAGTTGTATGCCCTCCGCCCCTTTCAAACTTAGAATTACTCCCTTACTTTATGAATGTCACCCCCCCCCCCCCCACACACACACACACGCACACACCCAGAATATATGCTTTCTTAACCTTTTTGCGAACTGATTTCAATTTATCCGGGGACAAATTGATCAACAAAACTTTAAGATAGACAGGTATACGTATCACATCAATTTTAAAATGTTAATTACTAAGAAAGTTCATCGACATAAGCGCACATAAGTTCATCGACATAAGTGCAAATAAGTTCATCGACATAAGCGCAAATAAGTTCATCGACATAGGCGCAAATAATCCCATGTGACATAGGCCTATTCCTAAAACAAAATATTCTCCTATCAAGCTATTGTGTTTTTGCCCAAAGCTACAGTACAATTTCTAATATCTGGGTCAGTATAGACGATTTCTTAGAATCTCGGAAGTAAGAAATAGCCTTGACAAATAAGTCAACTGGTACAATAGCTGGTATCGTATCAGTTGTCGTTACAATGGCTGTTTTAATGGGTCACTCGATACGGCTTTCCTCCTTGTCTTTTTTCCTGGAAAGTCGGGAGTATTATTGAAATAAAAATACGAGAAACGTTAACAAGACTATCCAATCCTTCTCAGTATCACCTATTTTGTACCTTATTCACATCGTTTGAGGAAGTGTAAAATAAAAATGAGGTGGAAAACAGCACATCTGATGGTGTCGGATTCTGAATAGATGAAAGTGGCATAATCTGTCAAACATAAAGACAATTTCGTTGCCACATAATTAGCTAACAGTTGGTAGATTTTATCTGAAACTACAGAATAAGACTTATCCGTTGATACCAATCTTGAAGACGTACGTTAAGGCAATTTTATAAGTGACACTTTTAAGAAAAAATCATCCTTTCGCCCATTTGCATTTCGCCGCTATTAGCAAGCGTTTGAGGTTTGTAAAGGCTACTAAGTGTACTTAGAATTTTTATTTCAACGCCAATCCTTTAGTTTTTCAAGATACTTCAAACGATGAACTTCTCTTGGCAATCAGAATTTATTTTAAAATTCCGAATTTTGGCAGCTCATGCCACTTTAAAACCAAACACGCTAACTGGCTGAATCGTCAATATCCAATGGGTAGGCCCAATTGCTATATCAACACAATAAGATATACGTGTCGCGATGGTTATTTTAGACAAGAAGATTTTCCCTGTGCCCGTGTGTTGTAGTGTTCATAAAAAATATTACAATCACTATTTGATAATCAATGATTTAATTATCCAATCAACCATACTGCAAACCGACAACAAATACAATCTTATCGATTTACATGGAATTTAACTGGAAGCCAAAATCAGCAGTATCCATGTACATCTATTTCTAGAGAAAAACCTCAAAGCCGCAAAAAAGAACAATTTCAATTTACCAGTATCTGTTTATGGTATTGTCTTGTTCGCCAAAGAGCTGGCAAGCTTAAAGAGTTTTCTTGGAATTGCGGAAACGAAAGAAGTCCAAGGTCATCTTACTTAGACAACACAATGTCAACTCTCTTTTGAACTAGTGATGTTAGTGACGTTAAAGGGATTCCTATTCTCGTGATGTTTCTGCTTATGGGTCCGTTTGCCTGTACAGTACATGTAGGTTAAACGGACTTCTTGACAAAATAATTTTTTTTATTCCGATGTTTTCATGGATTTATCTTTAAATAGCTTTTGTACTGTGAATATTTTTCTCAGTGCCATTAATGGTATAATCAAACATCTTAACGGTTTTACGCTGATTCTACATATACTATATTTTACTTAAATTACATAAACGTCGATATATGACATACCGACCGACTGACTAATGGACAAAGTTACTTATAGAGTAGCTGGTCGCAGCTAAAAACTCCGTAGTTTACAGCCCAATGACGCAAATACTATGAGAATCAACGTGGGAGTATTAAGTCAATATGTATCGTTAAAACATCACAAAATCTATGTTTTTGTGCTCATATAATGTATATAAAAACTGATAAATTTATTACGACGAAAGTGTCGAAATATTTCTCAATCGAGAATTCTGAAAAACGCCCTAGTGGGTTGAAACATATTGAGTGGGTAGTACGTCATCAGTGAGTCGACGTATGCTAAAGCCGGTCGAGTCCAGTGAACGACTGGCGTGATCATTTTCACTTACATTAGTAAATTTTGTCAAATTTAGTTCTTTCCATGGAGAGTTAATCAAAGTATATTTACGACCGAAATCGACGAAGAAGTGCAACCATCCTCTTTTTGCAAAACAATGTGATTTGGCTTTCTTAGACTGAATCATTTGTATAGTTATTATAACACAAATATAACACTTATACCTATGTCACCTCTGACGTCATCACCATTACCAAGGAACACCATCGAGTGAATACGTGTCAACTATGCTTTAACACTATAAGCAGCTATGATTAAATACTTTGTCGTTGCTTTTTAAAATGGCGGCCAATTTTTATTGTATTTAATTTGATCCAAATCTCTACAAAATGTAGCAAAAGTTATTAAAAGTTAGTCTCTATTATTAGACGAAAATTGAAAATACAATTCGTAGACTGTATATATGTTTCTGAACACTAAAACACACGGACACAGCTAAAATCTTCTTGAATAACATAGGGTTTAGCAAAGCTTATGTTCACATTAAAAACTGGACGGTGTTCCCTGTTTTCATTAGACAGAAGAAGTTATAAAGTATTATTTCAATTAAAGGTCCTAAATATAGCTCCACACGTTCTCTTTGTCAATGTAATAGAAAAAGCGACAAAACTAAAAAAAGACAACAGTCACATTAATGTTCTTTTGGCATGAGAGGTTAACGTTCTGAAGGGGAGTGAGCACGACACGATTGCCAATGCGAATTACATCAAAACGACTTTAACTCGAAAAGAGTGCACCATTAACGGGTCATTGTCCGACCTCAAGTATTCAGTGATAAAATCGGGTCAAATCGTTGCTGATGATGAAGTTCCTATTGATTTATGCTGGTTTAACAATGTAGAGGAAAGCCATCGTTTTGTTACTTGTGTGGAACCTGGTTTAACAATGGAGAGGAAAGCCATCGTTTTGCTACTTGTGCGAAAACTCTATCGTGAGTGTTGCGTACAATTCGCCTGCATTGTGTTTCTTTATCATCTGTATGCTAAGGTTTCGAATATAAATTTAGCTGGCCAAATTCATGTACCTGAGATGAAGTTCGTTTTGTTACTTGTGTGAAACCTCTATCGTGTGTGTTGCCTACAATTCGCCTGCATTGTGTTTCTTTATCATCAGTACGCCAAGGTTTCGAATATAAATTTAGCTGGCCAAATTCATGTACCTGGGTTAATGTGAACCAAGAAACGACTTTTTTGTTCTCCTATTGTTGACATAGGTCCTGGTAAAGTTTCAATTGGACAGTACGCTACAAGTTATAATTTTAATCCGGATTGGCTCGTGTTCACCCATATGTGATCTAGCCTTCGTCGGCGTCTCCAAGCAGACTCCAGAGGCTAGTTGAGACCGGAGTGTCGTTGTCTCGTTTGAACCCTCGGGCAGCAGAACTGTAGGCTTAAATGAATTGACAGAAACCCAACGGCTCTTTCAATTTTGATTAACTGTTTGGTGTGTGAGCACTGTCTTTATCGACCAAGGTGCCCTCTGTCACTTTTAATAGAACTTAGATTTACTCCCTTGCTACATGAATGTCACTCCCCCCCCCCCCAGAATACATACTTTCTTTTCCCTTTTTCCGAACTGATTTCGATTTATCAGGTGACAAATTGAAGAATAAAATTTTAAGATAGACAGGTATATGTGTCACATCAATTTTAAAATGTTAATTACTAAGAAAGTTCATCGACGTAAGCACAAATAAGTTCATTGACATAAGCACAAATAAGTTCATTGACATAAGCGCAAATAATCCCATGTGACATATTCCTAAAACCAAATATTCTCCTATCAAGCTATTGTGTTTTTGCCCAAAGCTAAAGTACAAATTCTAATATCTGGGTCAGTATTGACGATTTCTTAGAATCTCGGAAGTAAGAAATAGCCTTAACAAATAAGTCAACTGGTACAATAGCTGGTATCGTATCAGTTGTCGTGACAATGGCTGTTTTAATGGGTCACTCGATACGGCTTTCCTCTTTGTCTGTTTTCCTGGAAAGTCGGGGGTATTATTGAAATATAAATTAGAGAAACGTGAACAAGACTATCCAATCCTTCTCAGTATCACCTATTTCTAGCCTAAAATGGTATCATCTGACGGTGGCGGAGTCAAAAAACAATTCGTCGCCTTAGATTTACTCCCATGCTATATGAATGTCACTCCCACCAGAAAGTAGAGAGTATTATTGAAATATAAATAATAGAAACGTGAACAAGACTACCCAATCCTTCTCAGTATCACCTATTTCTAGCCTAAAATGGTATCATCTGACGGTGGCGGATTCTGAGTGGAGTCAAACAACAATTCGTCGCCACATAATTATCTAGTAGTTGGTTGCTTTTATCTGAAACTACAGAATAAGAGCTATCCGTTGATACCAATCTTAAAGATGTACGTTAAGGTAGTTTTTAAGATAAACCCATTCATCCCGCCCATTTGAATTTCGCCGCATTAGCAAGCGTTTGAGGTTCGTAGAGGCTACTAAATGTATCAATAGTTTTTATTTCAACACCAATCCTTTGGTTTTTTAAGACGCTTCAAACGATGAACTTCTCTTGACAATCAGAATTTATTTTAAAATTCCGAATTTTGGCAGCTTATGCCACTTAAAACAAGACACACTAACTGGCTGAATCGTCAATATCCGATCGGTAGGCCCAATTGCCAATTAATATAACAACACAATTAGAAACTTGTCTTCATGGTTATTTCAGACACGAAGATTTTCCCTGTACCCGTGTGTTTTAGTGTTCATAAAAATATACCAATCACTATTTAACAAATCAATGAATCAATTACCCAATCAACCATACTGCAAACCGAAAACAAATACATTCACATAGTTTTACATGGGATTTAACTGGGAATCAAAATCAGCAGTATCCATGTACATGTATTTCTAGAGAAAAACCTCAAAGCCGCAAAAAAGAACAATAAAGAGTTTTCTTGGAATTGCGGAAACGAAAGAAGTCCAATGTCATTTTACTTAGATGACACAATGTCAACTCTCTTTTGAACTAGTGATGTTAGTGAAGTTACAGTGATTCCTATTCTCATGATGTTTCTGCTTATGGATCCGTTTACATGTAAAGTGCATGTAGGTTTAATGGACTTCTTACAAAATAAAGTTTTTTTTATTCCAATGTTTTCATGGATTTATCTGTTAATAGCTTCTTGTACCGTAAATATTTTTCTCAGTGCCATTAATGGTATAATCAAACATCTTAACGGTTTTACGCTGATTCTACATATACACTATATTTTACTTAAAGTACATAAACGTCGATATATGACATACCGACCGACCGACTAATGGACAAAGTTACTTATAGAGTTGCTAGTCGCAGCTAAAAACTCCGTAGTTTACAGCCCAATGACGCAAATACTATGAGAATCAACGTGGGAGTATTAAGTCAATATGTATCGTTAAAACATCACAAAATCTATGTTTTTGTGCTCATATAATGTATATTCCACTTCAAAGGGAAAACAATTTCTCATAAATAACCAGGGACTGATCAATTTATTACGACGAAAGTGTCGAAATATTTCTCAATCTCGAATGCTGAACAACGCCCTCGTAGGTTGAAACATAGTGAGTGGGTCTTGCATGTACGTCATCAGATAGTCTACGTATGCTGAAGCTGAACGTGTCCATTGAGCGACTCGCGGGATCATTGTCACTTACTATAGTGCAGTTTTGTCAACTTTGGTTCTCCCCATGGAGAGTTAAAGTCACATGAGCTGCCAAAATTTACACTTTTTTTCATAATTTCTCATCGTCACGACTGTAAGAGGCTTTGAAAGCCATCGAAAAACTAAATGATCTTCGTTGGAATGAGGATTTTCCATACAGTATGTGGCGAAAACAAACCGGAATTGTGTTCGAAAAGTAAACAAAATTTAAATAACCAGGACGACCATTCATTCATTCTAAGCCAAAGTGAGTTCAAAACAATACTTTATCGTACATTCTCGAGACGAGAAGCACTATAAAGCTTCTGAATTATACGTCTTGAGAAAAATAGATGATATATTCAATATTCTGTTTTTGTGTCAAAATATCACCATTTTGGTTGCTCATGCCACTTTAATTAAAGTATATTTACGGCCGAAATCGACACAGAAGTGCAACCATCCTCTTTGCAATACAATGTGAATTGACTATATTGTTGGGCTGAATCATTGATATAGTTATTCCAATGAATCGTGTTTTAAAATCTCAAATAGAATTCTGATACATATGTGTCAGCTCCAACGTTATCATCATTACCACGGAACACCATCGAGTGAATACATTTCAACTATGCTTTTATATTATGCAACTATGCTTAAATGCTTTGTCATGGATTTGTAAAACGGCGGCCAATTTTTATTATATTTAATTTGATCCAAATCTCTACAAAATGTAGCACAATTTATTAAAAGTTAGTCTCTATTATTAGACGAAAATTGAAAATACAATTCGTAGACTGTATATATATTTCTGAACACTAAAACACATGGACACAGCTAAAACCTTCTTGAATAACATAGGGTTTAGCAAAGCTTATGTTCACATTAAAAAAAATGGACGGTGTTCTCTGTTTTCATTAGACAGAAGAAGTTATAAAGTATTATTTCAATTAAAGGTCCTAAATATAGCTCCACACGTTCTCTTTGTCAATATAATAGAAAAAGCGACAAAACTGAAAAAAGACAACAGTCACATTAATGTTCTTATGGCATGAGAGGTTAACGTTCTGAAGGGGAGTGAGTACGACACGATTGCCAAAGCGAATTACATCAAAATGACTTTAACTCGAAAAGAGTGCACCATTAACGGGGCATTGTCCGACCTCAAGTATTCAGTGATGAAAATCGGGTCAAATCGTTGCTGATGATCAAAGTTCCTATTGATTTTTGCTGGTTTAACCATGGAGAAGAAAGCCATCGTTTTGTTACTTGTGTGGAACCTGGTTTAACAATGGAGGGGAAAGCCATCGTTTTGTTACTTGTGTGGAACCTGGTTTAACAATGGAGGGGAAAGCCATCGTTTTGTTACTTGTGTGGAACCTGGTTTAACAATGGAGGGGCACGCCATCCTTTTGTTACTTGTGTGGAACCTGGTTTAACAATAGAAAGGAAAGCCATCGTTTTGTTACTTGTGTGAAACCTCTATCGTGAATGTTGCGTACAGTTCCCCTGCATTGTGTTTCTTTATCATCAATGTGCCAAGGTTTAGATTAGAAATTTAGCTGGCCAAATTCATGTACCATTTTAGCCTGCAATGATCTGAACCAAGAGTCTTTTTTGTTCTCCCATTGTTGACATTGGTCCTGGTAAAGTTTCGATTGGCCAGTACGCTACAAGTTATAATCTTAATCCGGATTCACTGGTGTCCACACATATGTGACCTAGCCTTCGTCGGCGTCTCCAAGCAGACTCCAGAGGCTAGTTGAGACCGTTGTCTCGTTTGAACCCTGAGGCAGCAGAACTGTAGGCTGAAATGAATTGACAGAAACCCAACGGTTCTTTCAATGTTTATAAACTGTTTGGTGTGTGAGCACTGTCTACATCGGCCAAGGTGTATGCCCTCTGCCGCTTTCAAACTTAGATTTACTCTTTTGCTTTATGAATGTCTCCCCCCCCCACCCCCCTCCCGCCGCAGAATAATACTTTGTTTTCCCTTTTTGCGAACTGATTTCAATTTATAGGGGGACAAATTGACCACCAAAACTTTAAGATAGACAGGTATACGTGTCATATCAATTTTAAAATGTTAGTTTCTAAGAAAGTTCATCGACATAAGCGCAAATAATCCCATGTGACATATTCCTGACACCAAATATTCTCCTATCAAGCTATTGTGTTTTTGCCCAAAGCTAAAGTACAATTTCTAATATCTGGGTCAGTATTGACGATTTCTTAGAATCTCGGAAGTAAGAAATAGCCTTGACAAATAAGTCAACTGGTACAATAGCTAGCATCGTATCAGTTCTCATTACAATGGCTGTTTTAATGGGTCACTCGATACGGCTTTCCTCTTTGTCTTTTTTTCCTGGAAAGTCGGGAGTATTATTGAAATATAAACATGAGAAACGTTAACAAGACTATCCAATCCTTCTCAGTATCACCTATTTTCTTTTTACCTTATTCGCATTGCTTGAGGAAGTGTAAAATAAAAAATGAGGGGGAAAATAGTACATCTGACGGTGTCGGATTCTGAGAAGATTAAAGTGGCATGAGCTGCCAAATATAAAGAAACTTTCGTTGCGTCATCATTAGCTGATAGTTGCTTTTATCTGAAACTACAGAATAAGACTTTTTCCGTTGATACCAATGTCAAAGATGTACATTAAGGCAGTTTTATAAGAAACATTTTTAAGAAAAAATCATCCATCCCGCCCATTTGAATTTCGTCCGTTATTAGCAAGTGTTTGAGGTTTGTAAATGTACCAATACTTTTTATTTCAACGCTAATCCTTTAGTTTTTCGAGATATTTCAAACGATGAACTTCTCTTGACAATCAGAATTTATTTTAAAATTCCGAATTGTGGCCACTTTAAAGCGAAACACACTAACTTGCTGAATCGTTAATATCCAATCGGTAGGCCCAATTGCCAATTAATAGATCAACACAATTATACACTTGTCTCCATGGTTATTTTAGACAAGAAGATTTTGCCTGTGCCCGTGTGTTTTAGTGTTCATAAAAATATATCAATCACTATTTGATAATCAATGATTTAATTACCCAATCAACCATACTGCAAACCGAAAACAAATACATTGACATCGCTTTACATGCGATTTACTTGGAGATCAAAATCAGCAGTATCCATGTACATGTATTTCTAGAGAAAAACCTCAAAGCCGCAAAAAAGAACAAATTTCCATTTACCAGTATCTGGTTATGTGTATTGTCTTGTTTGACAAAGTGCTGGCAAGCTTAAAGAGTTTTCTTGGAATTGCGGAAAGGAAGGAAGTCCAAGGTCATCTTACTTAGACGACACCATGTCAACTCTCTTTTGAACTAGTGATGTTTGTGAAGTTAACGTGATTCCTTTTCTCGTGATGTTTCTGCTTATGGGTCCGTTTACATGTAAAGTACATGTAGGTTAAACGGACTTCTTACAAAATATTTTTTTTTATTCCGATGTTTTCATGGATTTATCTGTTAATAGCTTTTGTACTGTGAATATTTTTCTCAGTGCCATTAATGGTATTATCAAAGCTCTTAACGGTTTTACGCTGATTCTACATATACTATATTTTACTTAAACGTGTGATATTCTTTAGAAAAAAACATGTTTGGGTTAAGAAATTGATACACTATAAATTGATTTCTTAAAATCGTTGAAGACTAGATAAATTTTAACCCGACGGTGGTGGTGATTGCGTTGTTTTATTCAATTTCTTGTATTTGTTTGATTGTTTTTGGGCGTTTTCCAAACCATATATATTTCTTGTATAAAGTGATCAGTGTTTATATATGAAGATTCGAACTGTTCCCAATGCCTAAGCATTGTTCCTCGACATACGCGCAAATAAGTTCATTGACATAAGCACAAATAAGTTCATCGACATAAGCGAAACTAATCCCATGTGACATATTCCTACAACTCAAATATTCTCCCATCAAGCTATTGTGTTTTGCCCATTTAAAAATGCAACCCCCAAGCCAAAGTATATCTGGGTCAGTATTGACGATTTCTTAGAATCTCAGAAGTAAGAAATAACCTTAAAAAATAAGTCAACTGGTACAATAGCTAGCATCGTATCAGTTGTCGTTACAATGGCTGTGTTAATGGGTCACTCGATACGGCTTTCTTCTTTGTCTTTTTTCCTGGAAAGTCGGGAGTATTATTGAAATATAAATATGAGAAACGTTAACAAGACTACCCAATCCTTCTCAGTGTCACCTATTTTCTTTTTACCTTATTCACATTGCTTGAGGAAGTGTAAAATAAAAAAATGAGGTGGAAAATAGTACATCTGACGGTGTCGGATTCTGAGTAGATTAAAGTGGCATGAGCTGCCAAATATAAAGAAAATTTCGTTGCGTCATCATTAGCTGATAGTTGGTTGCTTTTATCTGAAACTGCAGAATAAGACTTTTTCCGTTGATACCTATGTCAAAGATGTACATTAAGGCAGTTTTATAAGAAACACTTTTAAGAAAAGATCATCCATCCCGCCCATTTGAATTTCGCCGCATTAGCAAGCGTTTCAGGTTCGTAAAGGGTACTAAATGTATCAATAGTTTTTATTTCAACACCAATCCTTTGGTTTTTTAAGACGCTTCAAACGATGAACTTCTCTTGACAATCAGAATTTATTTTAAAATTCCGAATTTTGGCAGCTTATGCCACTTAAAACAAGACACACTAACTGGCTGAATCGTCAAGATCCAATCGGTAGGCCCAATTGCCAATTAATATATCAACACAATTAGAAACTTGTCTCCATGGTTATTTTAGACAAGAAGATTTTCCCTGTGCCCGTGTGTTATGGTGTTCATAAAAATATATCAATCACTATTTGATAATCAATGATTTAATTACCCAATCAACCATACCGCAACCCGAAAACAAATACATTCACATCGCTTTACATGGGATTTAACTGGAAATCAAAATCTGCAGTATCCATATGTACATGTATTTCTAGATTGATTGATTGGTGTTTTACGCCGCGCTCATGATAAATATATGGCGGCGTTGCCAGTTTTATTGTCGGAGGAAGCCGGGCTCTATGCCCGGAGGAAACCCACGACCCTCCGTTGGTAACTGGCAACCATCCCACATAGGACGTTCGAGTGAAAACCCAGTCAGAAAATTGTCCATTTTTTGGACTGAGTGGGATTCGAACCCGCGACCCATTGGTGGAAGGCTGTTCGGGTTGAGCGTCCAACGCTCTACCTACTGAGCCTCGGAGGCCGCCTGTATTTCTAGAGCTGCAAAAAAGAACAATTTCCATTTACCAGTATCTGTTTATGTGTATTGTCTTGTTCGACAAGGAACTGGTTAGCTTAAAGAGTTTTCTTAGAATTGCGGAAACGAAAGAAGTCCAAGGTCATGTTACTTAGACGACACAATATCAACTCCCTTTTGAACTAGTGATGTTAGTGAAGTTACAGTGATTCCTATTCTCTTGATGTTTCTGCTTATGGATGCGTTTGCCTGTAAAGTACATGTAGGTTAAACGGATTTCTTACAAAATTAAGTTTTTTTATTCCGATGTTTTCCTGGATTTATCTGTAAATAGCTTTTGTACTGTGAATATTTATCTCAGTGCCATTAATGGTATAATCAAACATCTTAACGGTTTTACGCTGATTCTACATATATACTATATTTTACTTAAAGTACATAAACGTCGATATATGACATACCGACCGACCGACTAATGGACAAAGTTACTTATAGAGTAGCTGGTCGCAACTAAAAACTCCGTAGTTTACAGCCCAATGACGCAAATACTATGAGAATCAACGTGGGAGTATTAAGTCAATATGTATCGTTAAAACATCACAAAATCTTTGTTTTTATGCTCATATAATGTATATACATTTTTCCACTTCAAAGGGAAAACAAGTTCTCATAAATAACCAGGGACTGATCAATTTATTACGACGAAAGTGTCGAAATATTTCTCAATCTCGAATGCTGAACAACGCCCTCGTAGGTTGAAACATAGTGAGTGGGTCTTGCATGTACGTCATCAGTGAGTCGACGTATGCTAAAGCCGGTCGAGTCCAGTGAAAGACTGGCGGGATCATTGTCACTTACATTAGTAAATTTTGTCAAATTTAGTTCTTTCCATGGAGAGTAAATCAAAGTATATTTACGACCGAAATCGACGAAGAAGTGCAACCATCCTCTTTTTGCAAAACAATGTGAATTGGCTATCTTAGACTGAATCATTGGTATAGTTATTTCAATGAATTG
Organism: Lepidochitona cinerea; assembly: GCA_963971465.1. Lineage (NCBI taxonomy): Eukaryota > Metazoa > Mollusca > Polyplacophora > Chitonida > Tonicellidae > Lepidochitona > Lepidochitona cinerea. Next base: position 4,204,143 of record OZ020559.1, read on the forward strand.
TGTTTTAAAATCTCAAATATAACACTGATACCTATGTCACCTCTGACGTCATCACCATTACCAAGGAACACCATCGAGTGAATACATGTCAACTATGCTTTAACACTATAAGCAACTATGCTTAAATACTTTGTCGTTGCTTTTTAAAATGGCGGCCGATTTTTATTGTATTTAATTTGATCCAAATCTCTACAAAATGTAGCAAAAGTTATTAAAAGTTAGTCTCTATTATTAGACGAAAATTGAAAATACAATTCGTAGACTGTATATATGTTTCTGAACACTAAAACACACGGACACAGCTAAAATCTTCTTGAATAACATAGGGTTTGACAAAGCCTGTGTTTACATTAAAATCTGAACGGTGTTCCCTGTTTTCATTAGACAGAAGAAGTTATAAAGTATTATTTCAATGAAATATCCTAAATATAGCTCCGCGCGTTCTCTTTGTCAATGTAATAGAAAAAGCGACAAAACTGAAAAAAAGACAACAGTCACATTAATTCTTTCAATGGCATTTAGAAGTTGAAAGGTTAACAATAAGGTGAAGAATTACTTATGGATAACAACTTCTTGGTTTATTGGGTGACGACGTTTCGATGTAGTTCTTACACCGTTATCAAGTCAATGATAACGGTGATAACGGTGTAAGAACTACATCGAAACGTCGTCACCCAATAAACCAAGAAGTTGTTATCCATAAGTAATTCTTCACCTTATAGTCACATTAATGTTCTTTTGGCATGAGAGGTTAACGTTCTGAAGGAGAGTGAGCACGGCACGATTGCCAATGCGAATTACATCAAAACGACTTTAACTCGAAAAGAGTGCACCATTAACGGGTCATTGTCCGACCTCAAGTATTCAGTGATAAAAGTCGGGTCAAATCGTTGCTGATGATGAAGTTCCTATCGATTTATGCTGCTTTAACAATGGAGAGGAAAGCCATCGTTTTGTTACTTGTGTGGAGCCTGGTTTAACAATGGAGCAGAAAGCCATCGTTTTGTTACTTGTGCGAAAACTCTATCGTGAATGTTAAAGGGGCATGAGCTGCCAAAATGTTGATATTTTGACGTTGAAACAGAATGTTAAAATTATCGGCTATTTTTCTCAAGACGTATAATTCAGAAGCTTTTTAGTGCTTCTAGTCTCGAGAATGTACGATAAAGCATTGTTTTGAAGTAACTTTGGCTTAGAATGAATGAATGGTCGTCCCGGTTATTTAAATTTTGTTTACTTTTCGAACACTATTCCGGTTCGTATAGGCCACATACTGTATGGATTTTCCTCATTCCAACGCCAATCATTTAGTTTTTCGATGGCCTTCAAAGCCTCTTACTATGGCAACGATCAGAAATTATGAAAAGATGTGAATTTTGACAGCTCATGCCACTTTAAGTACAATTCGCCTGCATTGTGTTTCTTTATCATCAGTACGCCAAGTTTCGATTAGAAATTTAGCTGGCTAAATTCATGTACCATTTTTGGCTGAAAAGATCTAAACCAAGAAACGACTTTTTTGTTCTCCCGTTGTTGACATAGGTCCTTGTAAAATTTCGATTGGCCAGTATGCTACAAGTTATATTCTTAATCCGGATTCAATCGTGTCCATCCATATGTGATCTAGCCTTGGTCGGCGTCTCCAAGCAGACTCCAGAGGCTGGTTGAGACCGGAGTGTCGTTGTCTCGTTTGAACACTGAGGCAGCAGAACTGTAGGTTTAAATGAATTGACAGAAAACCAACGGCTCTTTCAATTTTGATTAACTGTTTGGTGTGTGAGCACTGTCTATATTGACCAAGTTGTATGCCCTCCGCCCCTTTCAAACTTAGAATTACTCCCTTACTTTATGAATGTCAACCCCCCCCCCCCACACACACACACACGCACACACACCCAGAATATATGCTTTCTTAACCTTTTTGCGAACTGATTTCAATTTATCCGGGGACAAATTAACCACACAAACTTAAAGATAGACAGATATACGTATCACATCAGTTTTAAAATGTTATTTTCAAAGAAAGTTCATCGACGTAAGCGCAAATAAGTTCATCGACATAAGCGCAAATAAGTTCATCGACATAAGCGCAAATAATTCCATGGAACATATTCCTGAAACCAAATATTCTCCCATCAAGCTATTGTGTTTTGTCCAATTTAAAAATGCAACCCCGAAGCCATAGTACAAATTCTGATATCTGGGTCAGTATTGACGATTTCTTAGAATCTCGGAAGTAAGAAACGGCCTTGACAAATAAGTCAACTGGTACAATAGCTGGTATCGTATCAGTTGTCGTTACAATGGCTGTTTTAATGGGTCACTCGATACGGCTTTCCTCTTTGTCTTTTTTCCTGGAAAGTCGGGAGTATTATTGAAATATAAATAAGAGAAACGTTAACAAGACTACCCAATCTTTCTCAGTATCACATATTTTGTCCCCTATTCACATCGTTTGAGGAAGTGTATAATAAATGTGAGGTGGAAAATACATGTAGTACATCTGACGGTGTCGGATTCTGAATAGATGAAAGTGGCATAAGATGTCAAATATAAAGCAAACTTCGTTATTACACAATTAGCTAGTAGTTGGTTCATTTTATCTGAAACTACATAATAAAAGCTTTCCTTTGATTCCAATGTTATAGATGCACGCTAAGGTAGTTTTAAAAGCAATAATTTTGAAAAAATCATTCATCCCGCCCATTTGAATATCGCCGCACTAGCAAGCGTTTGAGGTTCGTAAAGGCTACAAAATGTAGGAATAGTTTTCATTTCAACGTACATAATTTTTCAAGATACTTCAAACGATGAACTTCTCTTGACAATCAGAATTTATTTTAAAATTCCGAATTTTGGCAGCTCGTGCCACTTTAAAACCAAACACACTAACTGGCTGAATCGTCAAGATCCAATCGGTAGGCCCAATTGCTAATTAATATATCAACACAATTAGAAACTTGTCTCCATGGTTATTTTAGACTTTATAGTTTTCCCTGTGCCCGTGTATTTTAGTGTTCATAAAAATAGGTCAATCACTATTTGATCATCAATGATTTAATTACCCAATCAACCATACTGCAAACCGAAAACAAAGAACTCCGATTTCGGAAACCAGTATAACAGACATGCGCGATCAGTCTTCTGAATTTATCTCTCCGCGTCAAACTGATCTCCGATATCAATGGGATTTTAAGAAGGTTTTTCAAAAAAGCTGTATGTTCTTATTAATTAAAAAACAAATTATGATATTTTCTCAGCGTTCGCTTAATAATAGGAAACCGTATTTGAATTGATACTGGGGTTATACTAGTAACGTCGATATTTGGCTACTTCTTGATAAAAACCAGAATTGTATTTGGAATGATGTAATTTTAAATAGGAACGCGCTTTATGATCGTAAGACGCCATAAGGAATATCTGAATCAGTAGTTGAGTTATCCTGTTAACGTCGATATTTGACATACCGACCGACAAATGGACAAGGGCACTAAAACACATGGATACAGCGAAAATCTTCTTGAATAACATAGGGTTTGGCAAAGCTTATGTTCACATTAGAATCTGAACGGTGTTCTCTGTTTTAATTAGACAGAAGAAGTTATAAAGTATTGTTGCAATTAAAGGTCCTAAATATAGCCACACACGTTCTTTTTGTCAATGTAATAGAAAAAGCGACAAAACTAAAAAAAGACAACAGTCACATTAATGTTCTTTTGGCATGAGAGGTTAACGTTCTGAAGGGGAGTGAGCACGACACGATTGCCAATGCGAATTACATTAAAACGACTTTAACTCGAAAAGAGTGCACCTTAAACGGGCCATTGTCCGACCTCAAGTATTCAGTAATAAAAATCGGGTCAAATCGTTGCTGATGATGAAGTTCCTATTGATTTATGCTGGTTTAACAACGGAGCAGAAAGCCATCGTTTTGTTACTTGTGTCGAACCTGGTTTAACAATGGAAAGGAAAGCCATGGTTTTATTACTTGTGAAACCTGGTTTAACAATAGAAAGGAAAGCCATCGTTTTGTTACTTGTGCGGAACCTCTATCGTACGTGTTGCCTACAATTCGCCTGCATTGTGTTTCTTTGTCATCAGTACGCCAAGGTTTCGAATATAAATTTAGCTGGCTAAATTCATGTACCATTTTGGCTGAAAAGATCTAAACCAAGAAACGACTTTTTTGTTCTCCCATTGTTGACAGAGGTCCTTGTAAAGTTTCGATTGGCCAGTACGCTACAAGTTATATTCTTAATCCGGATTCACTCGTGTCCATCCATATGTGATCTAGCCTTGGTCGGCGTCTCCAAGCAGACTCCAGAGGCTAGTTGAGACCGGATTGTCGTTGTCTCGTTTGAACCCTCAGGCAGCAGAAATGCTGTAAATGAATTGACAGAAAACCAACGGCTCTTTCAATTTTTATTAACTGTTTGGTGTGTGAGCACTGTCTATATTGACCAAGGTGTATGCCCTCTGCACCTTTCAAACTTAGAATTACTCCCTTACTTTATGAATGTCAACCCCCCCCCCCCCCACACACACACGCACACACACCCAGAATATATGCTTTCTTAACCTTTTTGCGCACTGATTTCAATTTATCCGGGGACAAATTGACCACAAAAACTTAAAGATAGACAGATATACGTATCACATCAGTTTTAAAATGTTATTTTCAAAGAAAGTTCATCGACGTAAGCGCAAATAAGTTCATCGACATAAGCGCAAATAAGTTCATCGACATAAGCGCAAATAATTCCATGGAACATATTCGTGAAACCAAATATTCTGCCATCAAGCTATTGTGTTTTGTCCAATTTAAAAATGCAACCCCGAAGCCATAGTTCAAATTCTGATATTTGGGTCAGTATTGACGATTTCTTAGAATCTCGGAAGTAAGAAATAGCCTTAACAAATAAGTCAACTGGTACATTAGTTAGCATCGTATCAGTTGTCGTTACAATGGCTGTTTTAATGGGTCACTCGATACGGCTTTCCTCTTTGTCTTTTTTTTCCTGGAAAGTCGGGAGTATTATTGAAATATAAATATGATAAACGTGAACAGCTACAAAAACCTTCTCAGTTTCACCCATGTTTTACCCTTTTCACATTGTTTGGGAAAGTGTAAAATAAAAATGAGGTGGAATTTAGTACATCTGACGGTGTCAGATTCTGAATAGATGAAAGTGGCATAAGCTGCCAAATATAAAGAAAATTTCATTTCCACATAATAAGCTAATAGTGGGTTGATTTTATCTGAAACTACACAATAAGAGCTTGCCGTTGATACCAATCTTGAAGATGTACGTTAAGGCAGTTTTATAAGTGACACTTTTAAGATAAAATCATCCATCCCGCCCATTTGAATTTCGTCCGTTATTAGCAAGTGTTTGAGGTTTGTAAATGTTTCAATACTTTTTATTTCAACGCTAATCCTTTAGTTTTTCGAGATATTTCAAACGATGAACTTCTCTTGACAATCACAATATATTTCAAATTACGAATTTTGGCAGCTCATGCCACTTTAAAACAAAACACACTAACTGGCTGAATCGTCAATATTCAATCGGTAGGCCCAATTGCCAATTCATATATCAACCCAATTAGAAACTTGTCTCCGTGCTTATTTTAGACAAGAAGATTTTCCCTGTGTCCGTGTGTTTTAATGTTCATAAAAATATGTCAATCACTATTTGATAATCAATGAATTAATTATCCAATCAACCATACTGCAACCCGAAAACAAATACAGTCACATCGCTTTACATGGGATTTAACTGGGAATCAAAATCAGCAGTATCCATGTACATGTATTTCTAGGGAAAACCCTCAAAGCCGCAAAAAAGAACAAGTTCCATTTACCAGTATCTGTTTATGTGTATTGTCTCGTTCGACAAGGAACTGGTAAGCTTAAAGACTTTTCTTGGAATTGCGGAAACGAAAGAAGTCCAAGGTCATCTTACTTAGATGACACAATGTCAACTCTCTTCTGAACTAGTGATGTTTGTGAAGTTAAGGTGATTCTTTTTCTCGTGATGTTTCTGCTTATGGATGCGTTTGCCTGTAAAGTACATGTAGGTTAAACGGACTTCTTACAAAATAATATTTTTTTATTCGGATGTTTTCATGGATTTATCTGTTAATAGCTTCTTGTACCGTAAATATTTCTCTCAGTGCCATTAATGGTATAATCAAACATCTGAAGGGTTTTACACCGATTCCATATACATTTGTATACTATATTTTATTTAAACGTGTTATATTCTTTAGAAAAAAAAACATGTTTAGGTTAAGAAATCGATAAATAATAGATGGATTTCTTTAAATCGTTGAAGACTAGATAAATTTTAACCCAACGGTGGAGGTGAATGTGTTGTCTTATTCAATTTCTTGTATAAGGTGATCGGTGCGTATATATGATGATTCGAACCGTTCCAAATACCTGAACAGATACTGGTCACACGACGTCAACATGACGTCATCTGTGCCACTTTCTAGCTCGATGGGTCTCTGGCACGGAGTCCTCATCTGTGTATCTTATGAAGTGTGTTCGTGTAGTCGTGAATGAAGACCATTGCTGTCAAATGTTAGATTTATTGTTATTCGGCAACTGTCCCATAAACGCTGGTTTTAATAGTACATTAACACACGTTTTTACGCCGTCGTACATTGATGTATGACGCAATCTATATATGATTAGAAACCCTTAAATACAAATACGGCATATTTTACTTTTCGATCTATGTTTAAAATGTATAAATGGTCCTGTAAGTACATACGTCAAAATGAAGTCGATTCGAGAGCCCGTCATTTCAGGGATGGATTGCACCTAGTTTACGTCTTTTTATTTTTAGTTTACATTCTCAAAGATATTGTTTGTACATAGCAAACCAATTATCTCGTTTATATTTCTCTAATTAAGTCTCTAAATAGTCTTCCGTTAACTAGTTAGACAACATGTATATGTATAATTTAAACCATTAGGGCGCCAAAACGTTAAAATGTTGGTTAAAATAGAAACATCTTCTGTGTAAGAAAAATGCAGAAACTCTGTATAAGTAACCTTTAAAAAGCATCAAAAGAATATAATCGCCAAACAACACAACACATTCACTTTCAATGTTAAAGGCATCGGTTGATGAACTATATAAATAAAAGAACAGTGGAATCAAAAAGCAACAGCGATGGCTGTTCCAGGAAATGGGCGACTGTTTATGTCATTTATCACTGATTTTTGTTTTAAACTATAAATGGCAGCCGTTCTACCAGAACACAATGTTGGGGTTGTTAATCGAAATTCCAGGTCTCCAAAGAAGTAGTGATGCGTTTTTCCTTCTGCTTCTTTAATATATCCGTTCGTCCATTTCTATTTCAGTAAAAACCAGAGCGAAGTGCCGTGGCTCAATGCCAGTGATACCACGGAAAACAACGAGAGAGCGAAAAAGGCTTACGAAGCTTTGATGACGGTGACGTTACGGAAACCAACGAGTCCCGCCTACCACAAGTTTTCCGATGAAGTGAAACGAAGAGCTCGAGCGAAATATGAAAATTTTACATATGGAGACGAGGAGGTGAGTATTAAACCACAACACCAAACAAAAAAATAAAGACTAAGTGTTGCTAGAATTTAAAGTGACATGAGCTGCCAAAACTCACACTTTTTTCATAATTTCTGATCGTCACGACACTATTAAAAGGGGCTTTGAAGGCCATCGAAAAACTAAATGATTGGCGTTGTAATTAGGAAAATCCATACAGTATGTGGCCTGTACGAACCGAAAACGTCTTCGAAAAGTAAACAAAATATAAATAACCGGGACGACCATTCATTCATTATAAGTGAAAGTTAGTTCAAAACAATACTTTATCGTACATTTTCGAGACTAGAAGCACTAAGAAGCTTTTGAATAATACGTCTTGAGAAAAATAGTCGATAATTTCAACATTCTGTTATAACGTCAAAATATCAACATTTTGGCAGCTCATGCCCCTTTAATAGCTGACTGAATGCCAAAAAGGAAATAACACAAATATACCATAATAGAACAGCTCTTGTGGAAGTCAGAGAATGCCGGATTGTGTTTTATTGTAAAGATTCGGACCTGGGCCTAGTTTCACAAAGCGATCTTAGCTAAGTGTGATCTTAGCTACCATGGCAACCAATGCTAAAGGTATACGCTTTGTGAAACTGGGCCCAGGCTTTAATTGTATTTCAGTACATAGAGCGCTAAAATGTATTATCTACCCCCCCCCCCCTCACCACTCACCCCCAGACAATGTATGAAATATTCATTTCGTATTTAGTCTCAAAATAGTTTCATAGTTTTGTACTCCTAGATTATGTAGACTGGTACCTGGTGGGTAAGATGTCAGCCGAATTATATTATATCTTTCGACAAAACTACTGCCCTTTATACCCTGTTATATCACTATTAAAATACTTATAAGTGCGGCAATAATTGCGAATCTATCTAGGTAATTTGTCCATCCGCGCATTATCGTGCGATCCAAATCTAACGAAGACAGTCATATAAAAGTTAACATAATATGGACCTTTCACTGACGATAAAGCCATCGGAGAACTGTTTCACTTTTGACAAAGGAGGTTTTATGTGAACGCTGCGTCAATAATTCAACTTCCAACATAAATACTTGTCCAGTTAGCCTCATTTAGAGTTAGGGTTAGGGTTAGGCAAAGCTTTAAACGGCCTTAAAATGGATGGCTATTTGGGTTGTTAATTTACGATAGTGAAATGGAAATTGTCGCATTTTTCATGGCCACTCATTCAAATTGTCCGCCTGAAATAAGCCATCTCTTAACTATGAAATATTAGGCTATTTCCGCAAGTAGAGATTTACATTTAAAGTCAAGCCAATGAATGCAGGCCAACCTGCACTAAAAGTTTTTTTTTTCCCCAATGTACCGAACAGCGTTGATTGGCTCATTGTCAAAGAGAATACACATTCGGAGATACTTATAACCCAACCAACTCTCTCCAAAGCAAATTATGAAAATATGGTGACGAATATAGCGGCTATCATCTTACGATTTTATGTTTATTGCTTATTAATTATTCAAAAGCATAGCTGTTCAAAACTTATAGAAACCATTTTCGCTAATTTGGTATCAATGACGTTTGATCAATTGAATTATTGGCCAATTAACTTATTGATTTATTACCATTTGTATTAAAACCCATCTAAACGAGCACATTTTCTCTGGCAGTTATATGATACTGGATACGTCTTACCCTCAATAAAGAATCCTTTGTGTTAGAAAGAGAAGGGAGAATATTTCATTGCAAGGGCAAATCTATTACAGCACAAATGATCTTCAAAAGTTTGAGCTTTGGGTTCAGCTTCTATTCGACCGCCGTTCCAAATTTAGTGATCGAACCTGACCGGTTTAGCTGACGACAATGTAGTCTAGGCCTCCTATACACCCACTGACATACATAAATAAAATATTAAAAAGTTAAAGTGGCATGAGCTGCCAAAATTCACACTTTTTTCATAATTTCTGATCGTCACGATAGTGAGAACCTTTGAAGGCCATCGAAAAACTAAATGATTGGCGTTGGAGGATATAATGAGGAAATGAGGAAAATCCATACAGTATGTGGCCTGTACGAACCGAAAACGTGTTCGAAAAGTAAACAAAAATTAAATAACAGTGACGACCATTCATTCATTCTAAGCCAACGTTAGTTCAAACCAATACTTTATCGTATATTTTCTAGACTGGAATAGCTTCTGAATTATACGTCTTGAGAAAAAAAGCCAATAATTTTAACGTTCTGGTGTAACGTCAAAATATCAACATTTTGGCAGCTCATGCCACTTTAAGTGGGTTTTCACAAGAACCCCGTGAAAAAAAAAAATTGAGAGTTTCTCTACATGCTGCACATGGAATATTTCTCAGAGAATTCAATTTAAATAGTGTATTGTTTTAGAAATTCCCCACCCGATTCAACCTCCTGAAGAGTTTTCTATCGATACGTTATCTGTTCGTGCGACTATCATTGATCCGAAGGTTAGACTCCCTTCTAAGAAATAACACTCCTTGACCAAATGGCATTCCGTAACCAAATGACAATCGAACATCTTGGAGTATTTGCTTATCCAGGAATAACATTAACATTGATTGATTGCAGATGCGAGGTCCTTGTCGCTGTCTAAATGGCCCATTAAACTTCGAAGTAAACTTGTCAATCAATGAAAGAGCTTTATTGAAACATGTTTTTTTCTCTTCAAAAAATACTCATTTAGAGTCTTAAGTAGTATTTTCTTCTGTTCTGAAGTAGTATTTATTCTGTCCGTACTGTAGTGGCATATCTGGGTTGTCAATATGACTTTTGTTCTTTTGAAGAACCCTTTTGTTTCATTCGGTTGCATCTTTGTCAGATATAAAAGTTTTTAATTGTTCAGTAGCTGTTTTCTCTAGGGTTCAAATCCAATAGCAAAACACCACAGGCCAAAACGTAGGTTTTGTTTAACAGGAGTGTCTCTAAAGAAATAAAGGTTATGTTACATACATTGTAATTAAGATCCACTTTTGACTTAACAGCTAGTTGTCATTGTATTGTAAAGAATTCACACTCTTATGTTCCCGATAGCCCTCTAAAGGGTTTATTAAAACGTCGGCATGTAATTAATGATTGCTTACCTGTAGCGACAATAGAAATGAAGGTAAAAAACGGTTTGCTACTTGTGAATGAATGCATTTTCGTCATAGAGAAATGATCAATTTTCGCATACTTAATAGGGCCTTTAACTAAATGAAACACTGTTACGATTCAAACACTGCCATCTACTTTTCTCACTAAAATCGTTCTGTAAAAGTTAAATAATCGATTGAGGGCAGACAATAGTTCTTCCTACCTTAACAAACAGACCAACGAGCTAAATTTATACCAAGTTTTGACAAAAAACGTAAAACTAAACATACGCGATGATTGCGTCAGGATTGGTTGTGTGTTTGATGTTTTACACCGGATTATCGCACGTATATGGCTGAGTTGCCAGTTTGGTGTGGATGGATACCGAGCCCTTTGCCCGGAGAAATCCCCATTTGTATAGTATCAACCGAATGAAATATCATGGTTTATTATAACAACTTATGATTGGGTATAAACGTCTAAATGACAGGCCCCTTATTAACACAATAAGACACTTGTCACCGTGGTTACTTTAGACAAGAAGATTTTCCCTGTGCCCGTGTGTTATAGTGTTCAAAAATATAATGTGAAACACACTGGTTGACAATCCAAAATATGCTATTATTGAATTAAATTCATTGGGTTTTATCTGTTTTTAGGTCAATAGTTTTGTCGGAGCTTTTCATGATGCGGTAATCCTGTACGCTCTCGCGCTGAACGAGACTTTAGAAGACAACGGGAATATTACAGATGGCGCTGAGATCACGAGGCGGATGTGGAATCGAACATTTCAAGGTCAGTAACTCATTTCCGGTTTTCATTTGCATGAACAGATTAGTGTGCTATATTACTTAGACTCATCTCAAAGGTAAACTTCGGGATTCCAGTTTTGTTGATATCGATATTAGACAAGTTCATAATTTCTCCTACCGTGCACAAGACTGAAAATCCGTCCAAAATACGTCATATCCACATGGGTTGGGAACAATACATCGAGAAATAACTGCAAAAATCCACGAAAAGCGGTTCACTGCAATTTTAACGGTCTGATTACTCTAAAAATGATTGTCTATATCGTAAAAAAATAAATGTACATCAGTAAACAGATGACATATTGAGCTCAAACGTGTGATTAAATAATTTAGACAGTGGATCTAAAGCCTTGGTTTTTAAAGTGACTGGAGGTGCAAACATTCTCACTTGTTTTAAATATTTCTGATTGGCAAGAGATGTTGGCCATTTCGAAGAACACATAAATGTATTGATGGTTGAAATAAAAATATCTGAAGAACTGGTAACTTTTACGAACCAAGGATGTGTTTTAGTAACTCGCGAAAGTTAAATAGCAGAGATGGATAATCACATTTTAGGAGTTTTGTTGAGTAATAAAACTATCTTAACCTATATCCACAATTAGAAACTTCTCTCCATGGTTATTTTGGACAAGAGGATTTTCCCTGTGCCTGCGTGTTTTAGTGTTCATAAATATGTCCAAGAGTTGCACAGAGAGATATTTGTTTCCTTACTTAACAAAAGTGACGAACAACAGTACTAGTTGATTCTGTTCCTACCACAGCTTCTCTTCATTTGGCAGCTTATGCCACTAAGGTGTCTTGGCAGCAAGTTAGAGTCCACTCGTGAAAACCTTTAATGGGTCGAGGTGTTGCCGCCCAAAAAGCTGGTTTTGTGTCTTTTAACGACCTTCCATTTATGTCAGTCGTAATTATGTTCCATCCACCCTTTCGAAAAGTATTCCATGTTGGTGTGTATTTCTTTTCAGGTATCACGGGGACGGTCAGTATTGACCAGAACGGGGATAGGAACGGTGATTATTCGTTATTAGATCTCAACCCAGAAACGGCGAAATTTGAGGTAATCGTCATATACATTTTTTTTTTCCACATGAGATATTTGAATTTTAAAAATGTGAGCGTGAACAAGAATGATTGTGTTAATAAAAATGTTCATGTATATGATATCCTGAATGAAAAGATTTTTTACGGTTAGTTGTGTAAAAATGAGAACCAATACGGTAATTTCCAGTATAGAGTAGTGAAGACATTTCTTCTAAACTTACCGGGGGCCTCCGTGGCTCAGTAGATAGAGCGTTTGACGCTCAATCCGAACAGCCTTCTACCAATGTGTCGCGGGTTCGAATCCCACTCATTCCAAAACAAAATTTTCACTCGAACGACCTATGTGAGATGGTTGCCAGTTATCACCGGAAGTTCGTGGGTTTCCTCCGGGCATAGAGCCCGGTTTCCTCCCATAATAAAACTGGCAACGCTGTCATATAACTGAAATAACCTTCAGCGCGGCGTAAAACACCAAACAAACAATCAATCAATCAATCCCAAGATTGTCTGTCTGTCGGTAAAGATTGTATTTTACAAAGACGTTGAACTTTTCTTTATAACCCCGGGTCTTTCTGTGTGTTGGGGGGACTATGGTTCAAAAATATTTTGACCAATTTGCTGTGATATTCTACCTGCTTAAATATTTCTGTTTCAATATAATACTGATTGTATAAACAAAGTCGAGCGTGTAAGTGCAATTTTTACTGGCGTGTTACAGGGATGACTGCCGTTTTCCAAGAAAATATTTTAAAGTAATCAAAGCCTCAGGGGATCATGTCTGGCATTTTATAAAACCGTCATTTATTCTTACAAGAATATCTAAGAATTAATCTAGATCTATTTTTTAGAAACAGCCTTATGCAAGAATTTGCCCGACAGCCTTTGATTAAGACGTTCCGTTTATTAATCCGTACTCTAAATAGGTTGATGTCCTTGTGGAAGTGCTTTGGAGGACATTTTATTATGTCATTCTTTAACACGATCAAATCAGTCCGAAAAATGTTTTATTTCGAGGAAAATTACCTTTATCTCAAGGCAACAAAAGTCGAATTAAAATCTGCTAGGTAAAACAAAAAAAGACCAAAAAAAAACATTTTAGTACACCTTTATTTCATGCGGATGAATCATATATATTTTTCTGGATGGATTGATTGATTGGTTGTTTGGTGTTTTACGCCGCACTCAAGATTATTTCACTTATATGGCGGCGTTGCCAGTTTTATTGTGGGAGGAAACCGGGCTCTATGTCCGGAGGAAACCCACGATCTTCTGGTGGTAACTGGCAACCATCCCACATTGGGCGTTCCAGTGAAAACCCAGCCAGAAAATATTTTTCTGGAAAATAAAGTCATACTGATATGAACAAGTATGATTGTGTTGACTAGAAGTTTTGATATTAAATTGTTTTGAATCAACAAATCAACATTGTTCCATTGCTTGATTAATTGATGAAATATTCGATTTTATGAAATGACTGATCAGTACATGTATACCAGTTTATTGACTATTAAATTTTTTAATTAATTAATCTAATCATTGGTTGTTGCATCAATCAATGAAACCGATAAAACTTTTGATATATAATCGAAATGCTTGACTTGACAAATTTCTTGGTTGATCGATTACCTAATCCATGGTTTGACCGGTCTATATGCCCATTAGATCATCAATGAAATTTTAGAACATTTTTAACATCACTCTTCTTTGTGATATGTGCAGGTTGTTGCTAATTACTACGGCAATAAGAAAGTGTACGAACCGGTGAGAGGGAAACGGATTTACTGGGCCGGGGGTTCTACTAAAGCTCCCCCCGACACCCCTCAATGTGGCTTCGACGGATCGCTTTGCCCACCTGAAGGTAAGTTTCAATTTGTTTGTTGTGTTCCTTTCTGTACGTAGCCAATAGTGTGGTGTGTTTTGTCTGGATAGTGGGCTAAAAGATGACTCCTCCCAACTTCAACTTATCATTTAAAGTGACATGAGCTGCCGAAATTCACACTTTTTTCATAATTTCTGATCGTCACGACAGTAAGACGCTTTGCAGGCCATCGAAAAACTAAATGATTGGCGTTAGAATGGGGAAAATCCATACAGCATGTGGCCCGTACGAACCAAAAACGTAAACAAAGTTTAAGTAACCCGGGCGACCATTCATTCATTCTAAGCCAAAAGTAGTTCAAAACAATACTCTATCGTACATTTTCGAGACTAGAAGCACTAAACAGCTTCTGAATTATACGTTTTTAGAAAAATAGCCAATAGTTTCTGTTATAACGTCAAAATATCAACATACTGACAGCTCATGCTACTTTAAATAAATATAGGCAGCATATTTAATGTGGGGTGGCTCAGGTAGAGTCATAGTCTCTCAATCTAACAAAAGCCTGGTATCGATGGATCACTGGTTCGAATTCCACTCAGACCGACAAGAAATTAAAACTTTTTCAATGAGCTTTTCACTGAGTGGCCCTGCCAGGTGCTCGCCAAATGTCGTGGTTTCCTTCTCCACATTTAACATGGCATATAAGTTAAGTGACGCGAAAATCATCAATCAATCGATCAATTAATCACGTTAAATTAACACTTGCTACCAGTGTTAGTCAAATGGTCAACGATATATATCCATCAACATGGAAACGACAAGAAATTGGAACATCCATATCGAAAAATGCCAGAGAAAGGAATCCTTATACTATAACTTATGTAATGTTTTGGGGCGGATGAACGGGCTGTTATATGGAGTTTGCCGAACGTAGTTTTAGACAATCGTCTTGGAATAATGCGTTTGGCGTTGTGCGCACACCCAAGGGAGAACATTATATGACGAATTTATCAAATATAGGGGCCTACAAATGCTTAACAGTTTGGTTATTATCACGAAATCAGGATCCCTGAAATAGAGAAAATAGGAGGGAGCTCAATGCTGTTATTATTGCGACTCACTCCAGATACAACCGTTATAACAGACTTGTACCACCTATGTGGGATTGTTGTCAGTTACCACCGGAACCTTGAGCGCGACGTGAAACATCAAACAATCAACCAATCAATCAATATGGCGTTGCGATGACTAAGATAATCTAAAACTCAGTTTTTCTGCAATAGGGCTTTTGGAATAAATCTATTACGACTCAATGACAAAACTTCATGCAGAAAAAACAAAGACTCGCGTGGTAAACCAGCACATTTATGGAAGTCCTCTTTGCAAACTGACAAACGATTCGAACCACGAAAGCCAATGACACTGTAAACCACAGGCTTTTTGAGGCCTTCGCTTTGTCATTGTCGTTTCTGCGGTTCGATCAGTATTCATATAACATCGAGATCCTTTTGTATATCGTGATCCATTTTCTGATATCGAACTTCTGTGTTTGGTTATTCCGACCCATCAAACTAAGAATAGGTAACACGATTCGGGGTTAATTTCTTATACCAATATGCCTCTTATCAATCTTAACATAGCTTTTGCAAGATCATCCTGTAAAATTCGTTGTAAAGGGCTGTTGACCCGCTGTAGGACAAAAGTCATTCGACGTTTCGCTCCTTTTCGCCAATGCTAACAAGCAAGCTTTTCTCTGGATAGATAATAGGAAGATTTGACACAGCTATAATTCGATTTATATTTCATCTTTAAACCATGGACTGACTGTAAAACTCGATATCTTGTTGGACTGATGCAAGGGTTTCAACGTTATAGGTGACGTTTCCTCCCTGCATGCGAGGTTATCGGAATGCAGCTTTACCCATGTCCTTTAATAAGGCTATCTCGTTTATTTTTCCACCAATTTGAGGCATGTAGTTTATATTCTTGTTTTAGTAGTTTTTTGTTATGGGAGTCATGTCACGTCTCAACCATTGCGTGAGTTAACCGAACCACCATAGCTTGACTTCACATCAACAAGAATCCAATAATTAAAACACTCAATATATAAATCGGTCGTTTCTACATGTTGTACGAAATCCTAAACTACAGTTATATTACAAGAAAATAACAAACTTAGAGCGATTATGAATTGAATTCAAACTTGAGAGTAGATATTTGCATTTAACAAGCAATATATAATGTAGGCCTATGTTGGATGAGTATCAGTTCGTAATAGTATTCATATACATAGACTATAGTTGACAGATGGTGGTGGGGGGGGGGGCTGACTTTTTATTCTAAAATAAGGTAACCAATGATCCTAGAATCGGTGTTAATATTCTGTCCATATTGTATAGTAATATTAATTCGATGTTATCTGGCTGTAATAATGACATCCACAACCTTTCAAACATTTACAATAGAAAGACGACTCCGTCCTAATTTTGATTTATATCGACTTATTGCAAATGCTCAAAACGGAGAAAATAGTTTTCTTGAGCTAACTTTTTATTATAAAAGCTAGCTTCTAACGCTGATGGAAATTCTTTGTACAATAACGCTTTTAGCAATACCAACAATGTCGTCAAGTAAAAGTTTAACTGGATATGTTATTTTGTTATAAGTGCGTCCTTCGTGTGAAACCCTCCATTAGTCTCCCTCCCTCAACCATATTTGATCCATGTCAACTTGTAATTCTTCTCTACGGTCAATAGCCCGTACATCTTATCATTGATATTATTAGATTTGTTTTCTCATCTTCCATCGAAAAGCAAACACATCGACGTTGAAGCTTGAACTCGCGTATTTGATTTGGACATCCCATTGACCAACAATAGATTCATGCGCCTTTACATTTCTTAGGCCATGTTAAGAGCACTGCATTTAGCAGATTGTGTTTTTAGAAATGAAAAAGTTTTGCTCTGTCTGATTCACACCCGGTGATTATGTACATTTTTACACTATTTTTGGACTGTTCCAGATGAAAACATCTATTATTAAATATTTCGTAAAATTGAAAATAAAAACTACTTTTTTATGTTCAGTCAAATGTTGCAGCTCAATTGACATTGGATGCGCTGCCTTGTGTTGGATTGAAAGACACCCACTACTCCTAAGACTATATAATTTTTTTACAGAATTTGAACTCTGCAGTATTAACTGTGCGTTTGAATTAAAGTAGTTTTGCTTTAAAATTTCTGAGAAAGTTTTGGAAAGAAGAAGAAAGTTACTACAACGAATTTTAGTACTGTTTAAAGAGGGATTGAGAGAAACCCAGGTGGATTCCACCAGAATTTCTGTTGACCGAGAATAAAGTTGTTGGATGAAATACTGTGACTCTCCTCAGAATAAGTAGGCTTGGAATCCATGTTATGGTCTTGGCTGATTTTTATACTCCATCAAAAATACAAAACAGCTAGATATCTACTGATAATATTGCATCGTTGAAGTTGATTTCGTGTCACATTTTGCACAACTGTTTATGAAATAAGTTTCGCTCGCAAAGTTTATCAGTTTATCAGAGTTGCCAGCTACTTGCCGATCGTCGGGGGTTCCTTCCAAATACCCCCCCCCCCCCTCCACTCCCACACACACGCACACTATACCTGTCAACGCCAAATAAATGACGTAATCATCAAGCAACCGATCATTTGTTGGCAGTGAAATGCTAAATAGAATGGGTACAACATCTAATGAACAAAGATATTGCCGTTGTCATATACACATTGATTTTCCTAATATCTCACACTGCATACGTTGCAGATGCTGGAAATGTGTAATTTTTCTGATTTATCTACTTCCGATTTTGTTTATTTCTTTATTGATTTATGTACATGCGACTTGAAGTAGTACGAAACTTAAGTGATATAAATATCATATTTGGTTAACTTCTTTCTTTTCGTAAATGTCTCAACCAGAAATTCGTTACGAGTATGTGTGTGAAAGGCATCCACGAAACAATAATACATACATAGTGTGATTCTTGGAGGCACGATTCTGCTGGATTATGTGCGCCAACAAAGCGATTATAAATGGCTATCCTTAGAAGACGTT
The DNA here is from genome assembly GCA_963971465.1 of Lepidochitona cinerea. Classification (NCBI taxonomy): domain Eukaryota; kingdom Metazoa; phylum Mollusca; class Polyplacophora; order Chitonida; family Tonicellidae; genus Lepidochitona; species Lepidochitona cinerea. The sequence goes on from OZ020559.1 coordinate 4,222,577, forward strand.
CTGGAACCAGCCACAACCCAGAATTTGGCTTGAACTTGTAATGGTTTTTCTTTACTAAAACGTTTTACACAATTATTCTTGGACGAATTGAAGAATGTACAAACAGCCAAACACGAACAAAAGATGCAATTCCGTTTGTAGACGACCGATATTGAAAAGTCAATAATTCACATAAGGGTCTATTGACTAAGTCACGAATCGAATACCTCGCTAGACAATTCAATATGTCATGCCGAGCTTGAATATTACGATTTAAGTCTATAAGCCAAAGGTTAAAATATTAACTTTCTTTTATATTGTAACAAACCAATATAGATAATGATAACGGTTTAATAATAACTGAAATAAAAAGACTCGTGCTTTCCGGAAGTTAAAAGTACAAATGGGATTTGTCTATTCACGTTTAAAAACGTATTTGGGAATGAAGAATCTGCCAATGCTTTCCACTCCCAAGAAACAACAAATCGTCCCTTTAGTCTCCATACATCAATTGGGCAGCGAAGTAAATGCGAAATATTCTTCCTTTGGGTTTTAGTTTTGTTGGTTTTTTTCCAAGTGCTGTTTAGAAATAGGCAAACTGGAGACAAAACCCGTTGCCATGGAAGCTGACAGCTAGACAAATTTTGTCTCGCTAAAGTACAACCATTTAGCTTCGGTAATTTGCCACAGCCTTTTGTCTTTTTGTGTTTCATTAAATCGTATGTCTCGTTGAAATAGGCAAATAAATACAATGCCTGTTTTAAAACCAAAAAGCTTTTTTTTCATCCGGTTTGATCACGATTCGATTATGATTTACGTTGATTTTTCGTTTTGGGGCTACCATACGTTGTACATTGAGCTATGGAATATGCTGTACCACTACGTTAACTTACACTCTCGAGACTAGTGTAGCTGAAAACGTCTCGTGAATTGTAAGCCCTGAGAAGAATAGCCGACAATTTCTGCATTCTGTTTTAACGCCAAAATATCAACATTTAGGCAGCTCATGCCCCCTTTGATAGAATTTTAAAGAGATGATGAACGGGACTGCTTTCTGCTTTCTAAGGCTGCTTTTTGTTTGTGTATGGGCTTAAATGTATACTTAAAAAGCTTATATACACAACGGATGTCGTGTTTGACATCATATTTTCACTGCTTTCGTCACTATTCAGTATTCTCGTTATTTTTGGGAATTGGGACTCGAAAAATTGCCGAAATTCTTCTTCCGATTTTGAGTGACGCCAAAATGGGAATCTAACCGAGCACAAATTATTGGCTGTCTTATCCAGCAAACCGCCCGGCTGTTCCGTTATAATGCAATAGTAGCAAAGTAACTCCGAATAAATTCAACAAACGCATATTGACAATCTCAATATTTCAATAAATGTATATTTTTGTCATCTGCTGACAAATGTGCCATTATACTGTTTTATTCGCTCTTTAAAAGACACCAAGTAATTAAACTTGTAACCTTCGCAGAACTGTACATGTAGCTCTGAATACTGTACGCACTGCGCCCGATATTTTTCTATTTGGTCAAAATTATAGATTATATATTCCACAGGACACTTAACGTAAATTGGAAAACAAATTGTCACGTTATTTATACATGCTAAACCTAACTCAAGTTTTTGTCTCCTCTGTCTAATTTTAGTTGTTTGAGCTATAGTAACCTGGTGTAAATTGGGGTTTTTAACAAATGTCAAACAGACTACGGTGGCAAATGGACCTTTAAAGCCATTTAAACAAACTAGCATTACGTATTTCTTAAACATATTCGCATACAATGTACTAAGCAGTTAGTGGATAAATCTTTAGGCTCGATGAAAAATGGTATTAGACTAGCAGAAGAAGTTAATGTCACACTGAAGCTCGTTACTTCGGCTTAAGCTGGTACTGTGGTACTGGGAATCCCGACAGTGTTCGGAAGTCTACTAGACTAAATATCGAAGATCCAAACAATTATTGAACTTTGGACTATTATTTGCGGAATAAGGATTTAGGTATTTCATCAATAACCAAAGTGACAAAAACTTACTGAGTTTAGCATAGTACATTTTCAGAAAATTCGTAACTGTATTACTCGGTATGATCCAGTGATCAGCATACCACTACACGCGTAACAATATGCGTATGTTACTGTTAGATCACTTGATCATGCTGGATCTTGTCGTTGGTCGTACGTTGTAAAGAATATAATGATTTAATGTTTTAACTGCCTTTTGTACGTGCCTCAGACAGTCCACTAATTGGAAACAAAATTCATTATTTCATGCGATTAGCTTTATAATATCAATTATTGTCTAGCCTCTCAGACAATCTTCCCGTGGACTTGATAATACCAATGATTATTGACCGTATGTTAGCTGACTTCCAATACATTTGTCTCTAGCGCTTCCTGTCCAACCTCGATAGCCTTTTAGTTCGTATACTCTGTCCTTTGCTCTTTAACAGATGTTTACGATATTGCATACCATATAGGTAAAATCCAGGAACCTCCCATGGCTAATAAAATGTGCATTTTTATTTCGCTCTGTACTGATTTTACAGTTTCTGGTCATATTGATGCAGTCGGTTCACCCAGGTAACATTAATATTCAAGGGTCCTTGCTAGCCTGTTTCCTCTGCATTTCTGGGAAAAAGTTTTCCGATGCTGTTTGAAATTAAAACCTATGGTGATGTGGGTATGGTGGAATGGGAACAGGCCGCTCCCATCCCTTAACGACCCTGCTTCGCTTCACCTGGGGCCGGTAGTTCGAAAGAAAATTAGCTTAACGGCAGGTTAAATGACGTGGCGTAACAAAGGAATTTCTTTGTCACTCCACGTCATTTAGCCTGCCGTTAAGCTTATTTTCTTTTAAACAACCGGACTCAGAACGTTAGCTCGAAGGTCTAGTATTTCTGATATTTATGAAGAAAGCGATTTGTTATGTATGAATATATAAAATCCCAAAAACCAAACATGATATAAATACATCCAGTTTATGTAGATGTCTAAATAGCGGCCTAAATGCATCCTAAAATTGAACCTGAATGTTAATCGATTCACGAGAAGCCGCATATATGTAACTCCAGTGTTGGATTACACTAATTTCAGGTGGATTTTCTTTTTCAATTTACAGTTTACAGTATCAAGCCTATCCGAGGGCCTTTTTGTTCGCCTTTTAATAAAAACTTTATTTCTCAAGTTAGGCTGCAAACGACGTCAACGACCAGCTGGTTAACAAGTTTAACTGCATTCTGGCCGCAATTCTAACCAACAACGGAATTAATTCGATATTTTGTCCTGTAATCCATTATTAGTCACCAAACTTAAAACACACAGAAAATCTGTCCACCAGCCGTTATTCTCTTTGGAAGACAGATACAGCTACGGCCATCCTGATTGTCTTCGCATATCGGAAATCGAGAAAACAATAGGAAGTACAGCAGACAAAGTATTGGAGATTTGCTGAACCCTCTCTGGCAAATATTGATATAAGATTTGAGAGATGTCCTCTCTGTCTCCGTGGACTTTGACCAAAGCCGACTCACAATCGAGTGCGCGGTTCTTTGGGTTACTAAATGAGACAACCCGCGTCCAACAAAGGATATGGAAGTCTTTCTCATGAACGTTGACGCGAGCTTTACAGCAAACAGCCAGAACAATTTGTACTGCATGAAAACGAAGATATTTTGATATATACAGTTTATTTCAATTTTATAATAAGTCTACCAAATATTTACTACGAACAATAAATATGCAAAATTTAAAGAACGAATTCATCGCGTGCTTATATTTAAGAATTTATCGCCAACGCTGTAGAACTCCAACCGAAGGTCGCTTTTTCTTTATTGAAAATACAAAAACGACAAGCAATGTATATACAAATTTCTCGTCTAAAACAAAGAATGGAATTTCTGATATGGCGCATTGCATAGAAAAGTCGTGGTCTCATCCATTAGTTACAATCAAAAGCCTGTCTCCATATGAGCGATGGCCTTTTATAAAAAAAAAACGTTTTTTGAACAGCATCAGTAATGTTTCCAGATATATTGCCCGATAAAAAGCTATAACAATGGGAAAAATTCCCATTTAACGATATTTTTGGATTTGGGAATAGGGGACTGAAGTGCCAGTTTTGGGGTGTTTTGTGTGCTTTTTCAGGTATGGGAAGGTCACTTATTTCTACGATTAATGAAGAGTTATTCGAACACAATAGATATTGGACAGAAAATATTTAATACAGATTTACTGCACCCGTCTTAATAACAATATGGTAACGGGTTCGCTCCTAGATTTTGACAAGTCAGAAAATGTCAATATTACAAATAAATCACTATGGTCTCAACTGACTTTCCAAAACAAACCAAAATAAGTATCCTATATTGAATAAACAAACCGTTTTCAATAAAATATCGTTTGATTATGTAAGCTTCTGGGAACGATTGTTTACTACAGATTGTTAACTATTGTAATCCGTTTTCACTTTATGTCTATGGTTATGTTTGTTACAATAACCCTGTTTTAGCGGGAATTTGGAAGTCTCGGAAAATAAAGACCTGCCTGTTGCTAAATGATTAGCGTTGGAATGAGAAAAATCCATACAGTATGTGGCCTGTACGAACCGAAAATGTCTTCGAAAAGTAAACAAAATTTAAATAACCGGGACGACCATTCATTCATTCTAAGCCAAAGTTAGTTCAAAACAATACTTTATCGTACATTCTCGAGACTAGAAGCACTAAAAAGCTTCTGAATTATACGTCTTGGGAAAAATAGCCAATAATTTCAACGTTCTGTTTTAATGTCAAAATATCAACATTTTGACAGCTCATGCCACTTTAATAAGCATGAATGGTAAGAGTTTTAGAACGACTGCCTTCACGGTGGGCTGCTTAATAGCGAAGGTAACGCCAGTGATATCATATACATGTATGTGGAAAGCACCCCGAACGGATAACCGGGTGTTTTTTTTTTAATTTTTACATGGGAGGTTCCGATTGCGATGAATTATATATTAGCAAATGGAGATTAATGTGTCTGGAAACAATTTTACCCTAGATATCTCCACGTTGCCCACAATGAGCTAGTGTATTCTCAGCCCGGGCTTCTGACTACAAAATGACTACTTTTTATATTGACAGTCCAAAAAACTAACGTCTGTAAGAAAAACAAAATAGTAGGGTATAAGCCAATTGGAACATGTAAGTGAAACGAATACGACTTGGTAATGAATAGGACAAAGAAGTATATGCTGTATTCCAGTCATGTCGTCTCAAAATATGTGTTAACCTTAGCTTCTGGAGTCATCTATTTTCATAACAGGTCGGTCAGGGATGATGAATAATGTGACTAAATGCGACTCAGGTTGTTACATTCTTATTCGTGACATATCGCCACTGTTAGAGTTTTGCATAACGGCATGAATGTATGTACATACATCGAATGGCTTCAGAAAACCTAAAAGGGGAAAACTCAAAATAGTTGTTCTTCGTAAGAAATCTCCGAACGCCACTAGTATCAACTGTAACATAAGTCCTTGTTCCTATCAATAAGTTGGGCCTAAAACCTTCTATACGGTGTTTTACAGCCACGGTTATCAACTATTTGATGCAAACACAGCCTGCACTTGACTAGGGGGATAAAATACAAAACATGTTTAGTATAATGTTGAACCCCACAGCTATCAAACACAGCTTGCACTTCATTAGGGGGTGAAAATACAAAACATGTTTAGTATAACGTTGGATCCCACAGTTGTCAACAATTTGATGCAAACACAGCCTGCACTTTATTAGTGGGAGACAATGTAAACATGTTTTGTATAATGTTGAACCCCACAGTTATCAACAATTTGATGCAAACACAGCTTGCATTTACTTTACTAGGGGAAGAAAATATAAAACATGTTTAGTATAATTTTGAACCCCATAGTTATCAACTTTTTGATGCAAACACAGCCTGCACTTTACTAGGGGGATAAAATACAAAACATGTTTGGTATAAAATTGAACCCCACAGTTATCAACTATTTGATGCAAACACAGCCTGCACTTTACTAGGGGGATAAAATACAAAACATGTTTGGTATAAAATTGAACCCCCCAGTTATCAACTATTTGATGCAAACACAGCCTGCACTTTATCAGGGGGAGAAAATACAAAACGTGTTTAGTATAACGTTGGACCCCACAGTTATGAGCTATTTGATGCAAACACAGATTGTACTTTACTAGGGGAAGAAAATATAAAACATGTTTAGTATAATGTTGAACCCCACAGCTATCAACTATTTAATGCAAACACAGCTTGCATTTACTTTACTAGGGGGAGAAAATATAAAACATGTTTAGTATTATGTTGACAAGATATCGTTGTGTGTAGCCTTAAGACATGGACTGGAACGGAAATAATCTCGGTAGAGATCAAGAGTTGACAACGAGACCGAATGTCACGAGAGTCAAATCAAGAGGTGATCAAGTAAACAATCCGGATCACAAATTCCATCTGATTAAATCAAGACAAATTCCATGATTTGTCTCTCTTTGATCCTGCCTTTCATCATATGTCGCTAGAGGGAGCAAACACAGCTCTGATTTGTACCCTATTGATCTACTTGCACGAAATTTCTAGCTACTACTTTTTTCTATTTATCAAAGCGGCAAAAAATCGTCTTAGCTAAGGAAACATTCGCTTAACGTTTGATGAACACATGATTCGTGTGTATTAGGAAAATTTTGGCTCCAGCCATACTTCCGATTTAACATTCTTAGAAAAAACATTTTGTTTTTTTTTACAAAAATTATGCTTTATTATTTGAAAATATTTTTGATAAATGTTTCATCTGAAACTTCTGGTGGAAAAGTAAACTTTTTTATTTTGTCTTCTCACAATAATATTACCACTACTTTTAAAAATAAAAAGTTTATTATAAGGAATTAGCATCTTCTATAGTTGTAGTTCCTAATAGATTGATTGATTGATTGTTTGGTGTTTTACGCCGCGCTCAAGATTATTTCACTTATATGGCGGCGTTGCCAGTTTTATTGTGGGAGGAAACCGGGCTCTATGCCCGGAGGAAACCCACAACCTTCCGTTGGTAACTGGCAACCATCCCACATAGGTCGTTCGAGTGGAAACCCGGTCAGAAAATTTTCCAATTTTTTGGACTGAGTGGGATTCGAACCCGCCACACATTGGTGGAAAAGTTCCTAATAGACGTTTCCGCGGTATTCAAACGCTTATCCAGCGGGACAGAGAACGAAAAATCAAATAGGCCGTAATCCAACAGTGGAATTATACGCAGTTAAAACTAAAACAGTTCGGTGAAGTTCACATTGATTCCCTTTTATATAAGGGTTGTCAGGTACTGATGGAAATTGACGGGAATATTTTCATAGAGTCTATCATCAAAGTCATTTTTTCTTCTCAACTATTAAACACTGCCATAGGCCCAAGTGAAATTGATGTAAATTAGCCCAAAATCAGCCGTATTAACTAACAATTTCTTGCTTTCTGTTTTTCTTTCAGAGCCGATGCCCGAGTATGTGATTGTGATAATTGTCTTGGGGACCATACTTGTGACTGTGCTGGTTGCTGCGTTCTTCATCTACAGGTAGATGACAAAAAACTGGACCAAATAATTTTAACTCTAAAAGGGTCGTAAATAATACCAATATTTTAAAAAAGATACATAACCGTCTTTATGAGATATACTGGAATCGCTGCTTTAACCACGTGTCAATGTTGACGATTGATCAAAATGCCATGTACATGTATATGCATAACATAGATTTTAGATCATTTTTAAACGATGAAGTATCGTGTATTGTCTAATGCATTAGATATAATAAATCATGTATTTGTGCTGTGGTCTTTCCCTGTTGGTTTGAATGTACCCCTAGAAATTTCTATGATGGTTATTTGATTAGGAATACTGAAATAAATCCATCTTGCTCGATTTAATTTCATATTTAGTTTCCAAATAAGCTTGACAAGGCAAATCTTTAAAGCCAAAAAGACATTTTATTTGATGTTGTTATAGCTGTTGTAATTTTATGTGATGGCATGGGGTTATTCTTTGTTTCTGTGGAAGCCGCACAGAGCCGTTCGGGATAGACGTTGGGAACAAACGTAAAATTTCGCTTTAAATCGAAACAAATGTAGCTAAAATGCAAAAAACAAATTACTAGCTATGATGCAGTCGGTTAGGGTTAATATAGTCCCGCACTCTGACAAAGGCCTTTCATCGATTCGGCCCCAGACCAAATAAAAAACAAATCTAAGTGCATTTTTCACTTGATCGACGCATGTGGAAGAGTTACTCGCAAATAGCCCGGTTTCCTCTCCACTAAACCTGGTAACGCCGCTGTATAAGTAAAATAATCTTGTGTGTGGTGTAAAACATCAATCAACCAAAGAGTTTGGTGATTTTAGAAAGCTTTTTATGCTCAACGTAGCGACTATACGAGATCGTTGAATTAAATAACCCGTATTGATTTCCGCAGGTCTTCTGAATCAGCTAGCCAAAAAAAGACGTATTTTATGCATTTGACTCGTCTAAAAACATACTGCCTTTAAATTCGACATAAGAAATGTCTCAACTTATTTACATTCTTCTTTCGAAATGCATTGGGACTGAATTCAAATGAAGCATATTACATCAATGATGTCAAGTAAAATACAAAATTGGCAGTGGTACAAAATTTCCTCATTTATCTGATATACTTCCCCATTTGGTTAACCTCTCTATGTGTACTCATGTCCCCATTCAGTTGGCACAAACATATAGCGCTATGCATGTTTTTTAAAATCAACCGTCAATCTTCGGTGGATTTCCTTTTCCTTTGGCTTAACCGACGAGTTGTTTAGCTAACGTCTGTCAGAAGTATCGGGTCCTGTCAGGCTTCCATAGTTATCATTAACAGTTTTTTTCACTTTGACAACTTTGACAACACACTGAGTATAAGAATAAGTAAGTCTTTTGTTGGCTTTCTTTCAGGTGATATATCATAAACCATTCTTTCTTTTCCTCTTTTTTTAAGTCTTCTCTCTGTATATTTTCTTTTGCTTTAGTATGCTTTGATTTCACACTTTTTTATGTTTCCAAAATCATTGCTCTGGTAAAATTTAGATATTGATATCGCATGCAAATATGTGAAAACTCTTTTTTCTACAACCTTTAAAAATAAAAGTATGTTTTATATTGTCAATATTAGTCTTGTGAGTTTTTGTAACCGTGTCACAAAATAACACAGGAATCACTTAATGTTCGTGTATTTTTGGCGTGTATTTGTTTAAAACACTTTAGAACCTAAACTATCGAGACAAGTATACCCTAGAAAACTTGTAAATTTTACGTCTTTAGAAAAAAATCTGGTTTTAACGGAAAAATATCACCATTTTGGCAGCTCATGTGACATTAACTATTCACTTAAAATGCATCCGTGTAATTTGTTGTATTATTAATGTCAAGTGGTTACCAGTTTGTTGTAATTCTAAGTCGTTTATCCAAGTGAACCAGCTCAACTGCATCAAATACCTCTTTTAATCACTCCTGAAAATCGGTATAATTTGCCCATAAAATCTTTCTTTAAGATTTTCTTACTCATTTGGAATTTCTTACTGAACCACAATGGTTAATGGTGATGATCTATGTTTGCCACTGAACCAAATGTTGATTAGGATCTTTCTTACTGCCTTCGTCTTTAAATAAACCATAGAGTATCGAAACCTTTAAGTGTACCAAACACCCAGGTAATCACCTTGGTTCCTTGTACAGCGAATTGCATGCATTTTTTGCCAGCAGCTGAACGTTTGCAATGCCCCAAATAAAATGACAGTTTACGAAATTCCTTTGAGTTGCAATTGGGATTTACGGTACCATGTTACATGTATTCACACGGAAGAAAACAATCCGAGAAAATAGACATTGTGAACCCTATCGGAACATGTCATATAGTTTGTCTTGTGCTTAGCTGCACATTTCTGAAAAACGATCAACTGAACAGACAAAAAGATGGAACGAGCACACGAAACAAACCCGTATTATTGCATGTTTAACAGGCATATTAAGCTAGAAGCAGAACTTGCTGAAATGAACTGGAGAGCCCGATGGGATGACATAATGTTTGGAACAATGGAGAAACGGAGACAGGAGAGGAATGGAAGTCGACTAAGTCTTAATAAAGTAAGTCCGTCTGATTGGTTGGTTGGTTGTTTTAGCTTATTGGCGCGTCCGTTCATATGAATGATGGACGCCATGAAAAGTACGTCTGATGAAGTGCGTATTACCAAAGCGTACACCTATCAATAATACCGCCATCTGAACTTGATGCTTTACTCGATTGTCTGATTGATTCGAAGAGTGATGTTTTAATCTGTTGATCGCAAAGTCAAACTCAAATCGCTTAGTTGAAGCGCCAGAAACTGCTAGATTGGCAGAGAGTTTCAGATGAACGGCGGTATTGGATTTTTGGCAAAATCTTCAAAGCTTTTGATATTTTAGATTAACCTTTTATGTCAGCTTTTCTTACTAAGCGGATAATTCATTAATTCAAATAACTGCCACGATAAAGTTTTCTTTTCTACCCCAAAAACAAATGTGACTCATTTCAGATAACTGGATAACTGAATTCCAAGCCAAAACTTTTTCAGCAAACATAGATTAAAATCGAAAGCTTGACATGTCAAATGCATCGTTCTTTCTCTGTGTTATTATTTATACTTTCTGATTTCCTTTCCAGCGATATTCTATGGCCTCGTCAATATCTGGAGATACAATAGCCGTCCATCTAAGTGACGTGGGCAACAAACAACTCTTTACAAAGACCGGATATTACAAGGTAACGTCTGAAACTCTCATTTAATTTAAAATGGCCCAAGAAATTTCGAATAAAACAGACGGAATAAGTTTTCACCACGCTTTGTTTCAAACACGTGGTTCAAATAAATCTTGCATCAAATAAAAATGTCGAATGAACCGTCTTTTTTTTATTCAATTCAATTGCCAAACGTAACGGATTGTTTTGATAAAACTAATTGGGTAAAACTGATGCATAGAAATGGTCCGAATTCTGCTGCTTTGCAACATTACGGTTTTTACATTATACATGTTGGCCAGCATTTTGCATTTAGCCCGTGATTCTTTTTTTTCTTCTAAATATCCGACTTTTTGTCACTCATGTGATGCCATTCGAAAGGTACATGCTGGATATCTGTGACAAAATCCAACAAAATCGTCTATGTTATTTCATTATTCGCATAGATCAGAGTAACCGATTTCTGGTCAGTTTTTCAAAATCCCGGAGCCAAATTCGGATGATCTATGGATATCATAATGAAGCCCCCATGTGTTTTGTAAAAAAAACTGCTGGGAAGCCGTCAATGCTAATACAATAATATCTGCAGACCGAATTAGTCTGACTGCTTGAAAATGATTTGCAGTAAAAAATGAAATGAATTAAGATCTTCTACCATTACCAAATGTTTGATGAGAGAAAAAGCATACAAATGAAAACATCGACCTTAGGTGGCGGAAATGAGAACGCGCCATTGACATTTGCATCTGTCGTGTATCATGTCAAATTAATTTTTTGTGCAATGTTTTCTCTTTGTTCATTTTACTTGAGTTGGGAAGCTTTTGATCTCTAATCCATTTTTGCAATTTCAATTTATCCAACAAAGCAAAACGCAAAAAATCATTAATAAAGAAACTGAGCATATGGATTTGAAGTCGTATGAGTTTCTGAAATTTAGACATTTTTCTTTTCGTTTTGTTGAACCACACCCTTAAGAATAAATAGCGAACTCAAAATTACACACACCATTTATTCTTTGCTGGGAGTTGCACGATATGTTTCTTTTTCTAGGACTACGCAATCTTGTTTTAAAATCTTCCGATCGTTTAATGTTGCCAGGAGGCTATCCTACCTCACGCAGAATATTCCCTTTCATTAGTCCAAACTTGACAAGCGCAGGCTGTATTTCTCTTTGCTGATCAATACAGGGCAACCATCAAATATGGATTGGGATATATTGTCTGGACATTTGTCAGTCGCGTCGGCTCGCGTCATATACATTAAGGTTCTCTTTTAGTAATTTGTAACATATATTTTGGGACAGAAGGCCTTAATATTAAACAATGCAACGGTTTTATAGGGCTACCGTCTCGCCCATTATGTTTCTGTTTGACTCCTCGAAAAAAAACCTGTTACTAATATTGTGTAAAAAAAAGCACCAATGCTTGAATTATTTCCTGGGTTTTTTTTTGGAGTATCGTATGTAGATATTTTCGAAAAAAAATGTAAATCATACAACGGACTTAATTAAGCAACCTACCGCAACAGTTCACGCAATATCAAAAAGCCATTTATTAATATAAGATCCTCCCCAACTGCGATTTGACCTTGACCTTCGCGCAAAGGTGAAACCGAAAGTTTCTGTCTTCTAGGATAATCTTTCCGCTGAATACAAGACGATTGAAATCTCGTTAACACATTGATATTGCTTCAAGTTTGGTCAAGTGCAAAGGAACGCGAATCCTGTAGCGAGACAAGATTATTTATTTGAAATCAATCTGTTGGAATTTGCCTGTGACATGCTGGACTTCGATTGGCATTGTTTGACCTTTGATCAAAGGCGGACCCAACGCCTCCTGGTGTGATGCACTGGTAATAGAACACGGATCGGAAATTGAGCCTATAAGTAGGATTCAAATGCTTGACATTCTGTTTGGACCAAATGCATGTATAGCCTGCTTTCCACCGATTTTTCCTCTATTTTCCAAAAAATCAATCCTTTCTTTTTCATTTCTTAAAACTTTCAATATAAATACAATGTAGCCAATCAAGGGTGACATACGTTTTTTTCGCCAAGAGTTACTTTATTGCTTAAAGTGACATGAGATGCCAAAATTCGGAAGTTCTGATTGTCAGTGTTTGAAGTACCTTGAAAAACTAAAGGATTGACGTTGAAATAGAAAAAATGTTTGTAAATGAATAACCCCGTAAAAACCGAAGACATTTGCTAATAATGGACAAAATGCAAATAGCCGGGATGTATGACAGCATTTTGGGGGGTTTTGCTATTTACAAAACTATCTTAAAGTACATGTTCATGTTCAGCGGAAAGTTGTGATTTTTTACTTCATGATAAGATAACCAGTATTGGATAATTTGGCAGATCATTGACTTGATTGATGAATGTTTTACGCCGTATTCAAAACTATTAATCTTACATACGTTGCTATGTTTAGTCGGAGAGGAAATTTATGTCTTGAGGAAACCCCTGACCTTCGGTGAGAACCTGACAACCCGTGTCGGGCTGAAGAACTTTATCACAATGTTGGTTGAGCCACGAGGCCCCCAACAATTACTATAAGTAAGATAACATAAAGATATAATGAGGAAAAATGATTTATTTTTGCAGGGAGCCATTGTTGCCATCAAGAAACTTCATCGGACGAATTTTAACATCAACAAGCCTTTCTTGATGGAAGTTAAAAGGGTAAGTACGCGTTTTTAGACTTAAATATCACATCGATTTACAAAATATTATCTCTAATTATTGGAGTGATTTATGTGTTGCTCTGGCCAATAATCGAGCACCCAGTTAGACACCAGTTGCCAGCGCTAGTTGTCGCGAGTCATCTATTCAATCGCCTCCGGGCATAGAGCCCAGTTTCCTCCCACAATAAAACTGGCAACGCCGCCATATAAGGGAAATAATCTTGAGCGCGGCGTAAAACACCAAACAATCAATCAATCAACCGATCTCCCTTAAAAGGAAATCATGTCTGCCCAAAAAATGTTATACAGACTACAGACGTTATGTTGTACAATTTAACTTTCTACTCTGAACCTTGTTATTTGTTAATTGGGTTATACAATTTTGGTTTGCCAATACGAATGATCAATAGAACGCCATAAAACTACATCAACCACTGGGAGAACGTATTCTTGAGTTCGAATTTCGTCAGCGAATTCCCCTTGTGCGTAACGTGTGTGTCACGTTATTTATGGTATTCCCAAGCTGTGATCGGGAGATTTGTCGTCAAAGTGTGCTCTCCTTCATGAATACGAACTCTTTGATTTTTATGACCCTTTGATGCCCACGAGTCAGAAGAAAGCTTGCAACAAAAAAAATAGTCAAACAGACAGAGCGATGCATCTCCAATCATGGCAGTGAGTGTCCTTGGTGTTTGTGACACCCTCAAGCAAACGTGTAATGAAAGGCCAGATGAAGTGATAGAATGTGTCTTCGGTTTATTCCGATAGGATGTTGAATTGTTATTATGTTAAATTGAATAGCCGGGACTTAAATTAGGTGACGTCTCTTTGGGTATTTTTTTAAAACCTTTTGATCTCGGGCAAGTTTATGGCCGTTCTGTTTTGTAGTTCAACCGTCTTGTAACTAATGTAGTATATAAATGACGTGTGGCAAAACCGAGCCCCACATCATCAGTATACTTTGGCCACAGAGGTTGGATATCCCCAGCTAGTTGCTAATGCGATAGACAATTGCAAGATTCAGGAATCTGTTAAGATCTACGTGTCCCGGTATTATGATGCTGTGCCTTTCTTCATTCCACCTATCTTAATAAAACTTTCCGCCCGATAAATGAGTGCAATGTACTGGAGATGTGCTGTAAATATTTCATTTTATACGGTGATTTTATCCTCCAAAACCCATTCATAATATGAAAAAAATCACTGTAAATATTCACATAGTTTTAAGTGTTGAGAAGTGTTAACCTACGGGGAATTCGTATGTTTTAATTTACGAACCAAATGTCTTTTGCATCATGTACAACCTGTCAGAGAGCGATGTCTTTGAGAGACAGTAAGATTCAAAGCGGTATGATTGTTATGCAACTCACATGGTATGTCTTCTTCAAACATGTTTCTTTGTTTGCAATATAATGCTGAAAATTGGTTGCTTTTGTTGCCATATCGACAGTTGAATATGAGTTATGTGTTTTCGCTCAGAATACGAAGTGAAGGTTACAATGTACTCAATCGGCGTCATTCGTGTTGGGTGAGGAGAGCGGGAGTGGTGGGATGAGGGGGGAGGGGCTTAGGTTATAGTTAGCACCTCTGTAAAGTTGACCGAAGACATATGCTAACATTACATTGCAAACTGTAACATAAAGCACTGTCTTTATTTGGTTTCTAGCATCCCATTTAGCCAATATTGATAAATATCACCTTTAAACATCTCAGGAAATATCAGTTTAGGAGAAGCACAACGCAAGCTTAAGGCTGGTTATACTTTCAACCATGCTCTCGATTTGTAACAGAGCGCGACATAGGGAAAACTGGGATGAACCCACAATAGAAGAAAAGGTTTTTTTCTCACACCATAGAGAAGATTTATATTCCGACTGACAAAGAATAGCAAATAATTGAACCGCCGTGTGAATAAATGGCCCTTAACCAAGGGAAATAAACGTTAGACATTCACGACATTGGCCAAATGTTTCTTTGAAGGCAGTTTCAGCTGTAACAAACATTCAAATTGATTGCCCTCCTAAATTCTTCCTTAGTTTTAATCGAAGTGCTTAAAGGGACTGTTTCTTGCCAAACTATTTGTCAAGTCTGTGGTACTGAATGAATCCTGTATGTTACATTAAATTGGCAAGAGCTGCCAAAATATTGATATTTTGACGTTAAAACAGAATGTTGAAATTATTGGCTCTTATTCTGAAGACGTATAATTCAGAAGCTTGTTAGTACTTCTTGACTGGAAAATGTAGGATAAAGCATTGTTTTGAACTAACTAGCGCTTAGAATGAATGAATGGTCGTCCCGGTTATTTAAATTTTGTTTACTTTTCGAACGCGTTTTCAGTTCTTACATGCCACATACTGTATGGATTTCCCTCATTCCAACGCCAATCATTTAGTTTTTCGATGGCCTCCAAAGCCTCTTACTGTCGTGACGATCCGAAATTATGAAAAAAAAGGGGATTTTGGCAGCTCATGCCACTTTAACTCAAACTAATATAGTCAATTAAACATTCAGATGCTGTCCACATTCAGATTTAATGTAGCATATAAAAACCAAACCACTCAGAGTATATGTGTATAGTGTACGTAGCGCAAAACATCAAGCGATAACTGTATTTATCATATTCCTTTACGTCAAACCTTACTGATACACAGCCATCTGATAATTTTCCGTATCAGTATAGTTTGAAAAGAATGTTTTCGGACTATGTTTTGTACGATCTTGACCGTATGTGTATAGTGTACGTATCACAAAACATCAAGCGCTAACTGTATATATACGAGCAATCCTTCCTTCCTCCAGTTCTTAACCGTGGTGTTGTTAGTTGCCATTGCGTCAAACAATTGCAGCATTACCGATAATGTGCGGTCTGTCAAAGAAAAAAAGTATTGCAACCTTAAGCCGAATGCCATTTGCTAATAAAAAGCATTTTATTGAGAGAGGCTTTTAAGGAACAGATAGTAAAATGAACAAGGTTGGACTTTAATGGCCAAGGGACTTACGTTCCAAGGGTGTCGATAAATATACAATGGAGCAGCGACTCCCATGCATGATAATGTTGTTGTTGAACTTGGACAATGCTATGTGAGGTTTCCTTTAATCTGACGTTTCCATAAATCTATCCTGGGCCTCAGTTGGTAGTACAATAAATCAATGAACTATATGCGTGGAATGGAGATCACGTGGTATTTGATTTGCATCGAATGCCGCCATTATTAGGAGATGGTGCAATTTCGATCCAGATATGTTATACATGCTCCCTTCAACTATCAATGGCGGCACATTTTACAAAGTCATATCCAAACCAGCCAATGAGAAGTGTCCATTCCACGCATATAGTCCATTGCAATAAATAGTTAAAGGCACACTTGCCGCGAAAATCAGGAATATTGTTTACATTAAAAAAGAAAGACCGTATTCTGTATTTTTCCCAGACAATATAAGTTAGGAACTTTCTTTTTTTACCCAAATTTAAAAGTTTGGACGTCACTTTGTATTTTTAATTTGAATTTGAAAATTTGAATTGTTACGTACCCGGAACGTAAACAAACCGATCTGCCCCCTATTGGCGATTTTATGTTTCAGTCGAGTGAGTGAACTAACGGCACAGTGTAATTTTACGTAGGCCTATTTATCTGAGAAACACAGACTGACGATCGGTTAACAGCGACTGGAAAAGCCTGCTGATAATTGTTTGAATGTAAACCACAGATACAAAGGCCTGAAAGGAGAGTAATCCAACACGAAAGTTGACCGACACTGATCGTTGTTGTTGTAATCAGGCTTCGATTCTTCGTTTGTTTTTCACCCCATTTTTACAGTCTAAAGCTAACTAGACATGTTTTATGTGTCCTATGTTTAAGTTTAGTGGTATTAGTCGTAGTAAGCTCATGTAAATTGGTTTTCTTAGCAAATTTAAACAGGCTACGGCGGCAAGTGTGCCTTTAACTATATGGGCCTCCCGAAATCCCATTGAATTTGTTTAATCTGGAAAGCATTCTTTAAAACTGCTGCAGGTTAAAATTCGACTTGACCCTACGACGAAAATATGTGAACCGAAAGAATGAAATTTTCCTTTGGTTAGAGAAACGTTTTATGAGTCGCTTACTGGCAAAGATAGACACATGACTTGTTGGTATCTTAATCCATGTGCTATGTTACCGAGCTAATTTTGTTCACAACGCCACTGTTTATATTTATTTCATGATGGCAAGCATATATGCTCATTGGATTCCCTATCAGGCATGCGCGTCTAACAATTAAAATGACGGACACCATTGCCATATTAATTGTACAATGTTTGACTGTTGGGTAAAAGCAATCAATCAACCAAATGTACAAAATGCTAACCTCGTATTAATGTATAAGTCTTGGTCCCGGATTTCAGAATCGACCTTCACACATGTCACGTGGTCGCATTATAAGCATAGCATACTATCTAGTATCAAGGCGACGGGTTTAATTTTATAATGACATCCTAAGCGAATTTGGATAAGATTCCACGAAATTCCACCAGCTAATGAAACTTAGAGATAATCCTTCCATAAATCGGAAATCCCACTGGGTCAGGGTTTCGAGTCCGCTAATCCGGCATAGTAGGACTATGTACCTACTTAAACAGGGGAAGACCTACTTCGTGGATATAAGTTGAAAATACGTAGTGACCAACAGTCTAATCTCAAGGTTGATCGATTGTCACGGAAAGACGCGGTCAAGTCTGTCAGTAGCATCTCTCTGGCCTTATAACATGGCCTAAGCTTGTTACTGACATTTCAATTTCCGCCAAGGACAATAGCCGGTGACAAGCCATGTGTTTTCTCGCGGACTGGACATTTTTCACCAACAGAAAAATCGATATTGTTTCATATGCGAGATCTGTGTTACGGTTTCAGATCGGTGGCTCAGTGGAAGATTCTCTTTGATCATACCGATTTGAAGTGGGTTTTTTTTAATTACTGTCTTGGTGGAGTTGAACTATGGTTGAGGTTGGACGATGTAAACGTCCCTCATTCGCACTCCAAATCCTGTGTTTCACTTGAACGGCATATGTGGGATGGTTGCCAGTTACCACCGGAAGGTCGTGGATTTCCTCCGGCCATAGAGCCCGGTTTCCTTCCACAAAAAACTGACAACGCTGCAATATAAGTATTGTCATAATTTTAGAGAGAGGAATCCGAGAGGAATCCGAGCGTTTTGCCTAGATAAAAAATACATCTACGCCGCTTTGGGAAACAGGCTCCAGGCCACTTCCACATACAGCGATTGAGAGAAAAATTCGCTCAGAACTTTTGTTCGGTCAGAGTGGGATTTGATCCCGCGCCGCATCGATTGAAGGCTTCTAACGAGCTTAGGGTCTATCTCTCTAATCAGTTGAGCCATCAATGCCCTGTCTGAACCGGTTGAGCCACCGAGGCCCCCTTTTGAAACGGTTGAGCCACCGAGGCCCCGTTTGAACCGGCTGAGCCACCGAAGCCCCGTTTGAACCGGTTGAGCCACCAAGGCCCCGTGTGAACCGGTTGTGCCACCAAGGCCCCGTGTGAACCGGTTGAACCACCGAGGCCTCGTGTGACCCTGTTCAGTCACTAAGGCTCCGTGTGAATTTCCAATAAACTGACTCATATAATTCATAACGAGCATTCTAAATTGGATATGGTAGTGAATATGTATAATGGCGCCGGCTTAGATCTCAGTGACATTACAGCATCTGCTTTGCTGAAAACCATCACCAGATATTCATTTTTGGTTTATATCTATAACGAAAGCTGAAGTTCACTTTAATCGTTTTTTTTTTTGCCTTACGTTGATTCGAAAGAACATACAGATTACCGTTATATTTTACAAACAATGGCATGTGCCAACAGCTACAGGGCTGCTTAATTTATTTGTTATTCACTTTTGGATGTAGTTCCTTGTCTCCAATTGGCGAGTTCATCGCACCTCGGGGGGCCTCGGTGGTCCAGTGGGTTAGAATGAGCCCGATTTCCTCCCCCACTAAACTAACGCCACAATATAAGAGAAATAATCGTGAGTGCATCATAAAACACAAATCAATCAATCATCGCGCCACCTCAAGATTTTATTCTTTTTTTTCATCGACATTGCAAATTAACATTTCAGCCCTATTAAAACCTTCAATGATTGTAGATAACAGAGTATCTATATTTGTTACAGATCAAGGACCTTCAAAATGATCATATATGTCGATTTATTGGAGCGTGTATCGATCCGCCTAACCAATGTATCATAACGGAATATTGTCAGAAAGGCAGTTTACAGGTATGTACTATTATCTTGTTTGTGTGTTGTGCACTTTTCCTAGTTCTAAATGTCGTCACGCCTTGTACGCAGGGATTCGTCCTTGATCCCTGAGATACGGTCTTTAAAGAGGCATGAGCTGCCAAAATTTTAATATTTTGACGTTAAAACAGAATGTTGGAATTAGTGGCTATTTTTCTCAAGACGTATAACTCAGAAGGTTTTTAGTGCTTCTAGTCTCGAAAATGTACGATAACGTATTGTTTTGAACTAACTTTGGCTTAGAATGAATGAATGGTCGTACCGGTTATTTATATCTTGTTTGCTTTCGAACACGTTTTTGGTTCATACAGGCCACATACTGTATGGATTTTCCTCATTCCAACGCCAATCATTTAGTTTTTCGATGGCCTTCAAATCCTCTTACTGTCGTGACGATCAGAGATTATGAAAAAGTGTGAATTTTGGCAGCTCATGCCACTTTAATCGAACCTATTATATTTTGAATGCGTTTATATTCTATCTATAAAGTGAGTAAATGAATGGGATAGGACTTAAAGATTAGCTGTCATTTGTTTTCAGGTCACGTTAGAATATCATACCTTACTTGCCCCCGTTTACTCTGAATAGTATTAAGTTGGACTTATAAGGACGTGCCAAGAAAGAGGAATTTTGTATAAAACAAAAAAAAATGCAACTCCGAAAACTGAAGCCACGGTTGAATGATACTTGAAAATCTTGACTATTCCGGTTAAATACAAACTTCTTCGAAATATGAACTTTCTGTCAAGATTTTTGCCTTCGTGTGTCAAGAGCTTTTGCTCATCAGATAATTCCACGGTACAAGGGAAGTAACTCTGATTGATTTTAAGTAGTTAGTCAAATTACCTCCCTTTCCATTTTCGCAGGATGTATTGGAAAACGAACAGATAAAACTGGACTGGATGTTTAGGTATTCATTAATGCAAGACATTGTCAGGGTAAGTTTATAAATGCCACTATTGATAGCAGATATTGTTGGATGATTTTGGTTCGGTCTAGCCTTCATGGAGTATGGTGCCTTAGTCAACAGAAGCAAATCTGTTTCGGTCTAGCCTTCATGGACAACAGAAGCAGATCTGCTTCTAACTTGTACAAATAAGTGTTTACAGTATAAAGCTAATGAGAAATGATTAAGGCATCACCACGACATTAGTTGCTTATGAACAACACGAGATTTCGACACCTTTACCGGTGTCTTCGTCAAGTGTATACTTGTGATGATTCCGCAATTATTTCTCATTAGTATACAACCCACGTTTAAAGAGAGTTTCAAACATTTCTTTAGTATAAAGCTGTTGGCTTAATTTAGTGTTTGATGCCAACGCTAACAGACGAATTAGTTAACACTTGGATCTCCAAAGGGATGCCAAACAGTCGGCAGGGTGTGTCACTCGTACATTTGATCAGTGTATCAAATCTGATCCTCTGACCCTCTGATCAAACCCCCTCTTAAACAACAGTTGTCTTTGATCGTTAATTTGAAAGAGCGTTTTCCAAAGTGTCCCATTAAATAACTTTTAATCCTTTTATGACGGACTGGAGACCTTGACCCTCTGAAATTGCCTCTTCTTCTTGGTTTCTATCCATTTGTAATTACATTTATGTAACAGCAAAGCAAGTATTTCTTTTCGGGGTTTTTTGGTCTATATTTTGATTTCAAATATTTATCATTTTTACTTCTTGTTTTAACTGGCTTTTAATTACTGCAGGGTATGACATATTTACACAGCAGTGAGGTCCGAAGTCACGGGAATCTTAAAAGCACGAACTGTGTAGTTGACAGTCGCTTTGTTCTTAAAATAACCGATTTTGGATTACACTGTCTACGGGACGAAGAAGATGACGCCGATCTCAATTCATTTGCTTATTACCATAGTAAGTACACGGAATTGTTAAAGTGGCATGAGCTGCCAAAATTCACACTTTTTCATAATTTCTGATCGTAATGACGGTAAGAGTCTTTGAAGGCCATCGAAAATATAAATGATTAGCGTTGGAATGAGAAAAATCCATACAATATGTGGCCTGTACGAACCGAAAATGTGCTCCAAAAGTAAACAAAATTTAAATAACCGGGACGACCATTCATTCATTCTAAGCCAAAGTTAGTTCAAAACAATACTTTATCGTACATTCTCCAGACTAGAAGCACTAAAATGCTTCTGAATTATACGTCTTTGGAAAAATAGCCGATTATTTCAACATTCTGTTTCAACATCCAAATATCAACATTTTGGCAGCTCATACCACTTAATTTACTTTACATTACTATAAAGAAATAATATACAATACTGGTCCCTTTATAACTGACATCCGTCTGTTTTTAATTACGGCCTTTCAATATCCGGCACAGGTTAGCTTTGGCTGTAATGTGACAGCCAGCAGGCCTTTGTGAAGCAGAACACAGGATGAAATGTCAAAAAATTAAATAAATTAATAAATTAAATAAACCAACACATCAAATATACACATAAATGGATAAATTATTTCTCTAACATATATATTTCATTAATACCTTTAAAATACATGTTCTTTTTTGTATGAGCTGTTTGTTCCAATTGAACGTTGGCGTAAAGTCTGCCATTTATAACATCTGCTGTGTGGATTTTGGATGATTCTAACTACAAATCGCTGCTATCCCAGCACATTTTATTACCAGTGTTAAACCAAATATCGTAGGGGTCGACTTTTGTTTCTGGATTGGGTGGGAAATGAAGAGATTTGCAAACTTCACACCAAGTACTCTGAGAAACGCCGAGATCTCGGGATTCCCATGTATTCCTCCATTCTAAATACTTGGCGTGCTCTTTGGGGTGCTTGTCTAGATAAAGAAGGTACCTTCCCAAGGACTCGGGGCTTTCAAAATCGGTAGCATCAATATATGAATTTTGTGGTACGTCTTGATGACGTTGATTTTCGCCAAGTCGCACAATGGCAGAGATATCACTCTTACTGTGAGAAATCGTCCGCTCAGACAAATAATCCCCACAAAGAGACTCCTCAAATGTTAAGTAAAACTTATAAGACATAGAAAGCATGCGTTCGCATTCTTCTTTGTTTCCTCTTACAGGGCAGCCATCTCGGCCGCATTTACCATAAATGTCAACCGGCAGAATATTCTGAATTCTTTGCACATAATTCATTCGCGCCTCTGCCGTCTCACAGCTGTTAATGAACCAAGCCACTAACTTATTACTTTCTCCAACAGCCGCCGCCCAGTTTGTTGATTTTTGGAATTGCCTTTTGGTAAAGTTTTCTGCATTGATTTTAAAGTCAGATGATGAACTGTAAGACATTGTCCAGTTAAATTGTCTTTTCCAGTATTCGGGTAATCTAGCAATGCTTGCTTTCGGCTCAAGGCTGAAAAATATCCACATTTGATTGGATGGTCGTCTTTTGGGCAAAACAGAGATTAGTTCGGGAACGTTAAAGGCTACGGCTGAACTGTATTTTAATTTACTTCTACCCCACATCATAGCACAGTTGTTCACCGGACATCGTAGTTGTTTAAATAAGGTATTACCTAAGCCAAGCGACCAATCTTTTGCACCGTTCAGTTCATTGAAGAGTAAAATGTACTTTGTGTTTGATCTCGTTCCCGTCCTTCCTAAGTTCTCGCGGTATTTTCTGACTTTGGTAAGCCTCTGTTTCTGTTTGTCGTTCAACAGAAAGCTGGTAATTTTCGGAAGGCCCAAAGGTGTATCGCCCACATCCGGGTAATCGTCGAAGTCATTGGAATGCATGCGCATGCTCACCATGACGACAACTAGGAAGAATACAGTAAACAACCAAACAACACAAACCTTTCTTCTCAATCGCATGTTGAATGGAAACATTCTGAAAAAAAATGAAACATTTTTATGAATTCTATTTTTTTTGTTTTTATCGGAAAGAAATTCACTTTCCGGCACTTTAAAAAAAAACGACCAATTGTACTTAAAATTAAATGTATTCAAAATTAAAACAGTTCATTTTCTTTATGTATCAGCTATTCAAATAAGAATGTCGCTTTAAGCATGTAGAGTTTGACTTTATGAAAACGATCGAATTTTGAAATGAATCAAAGAAAAGGGAAACAGATGGACTTCATTATATAAAACCATTAGCTGATATTGTTCGGTAAAACATTGCTGGTACCGGTAAACACATATTCTCTCGAGAAATTAAAATATACAATTTATGGATGTATAATTAAAAACAACGGGCATGTTAATTTTGAAACTGTTTAATTTAATGAGACTTAGTAAACCGGCAGAATGTTATCCCTCAAATTCCATCTTCTTGAGAAAATCAACCGACGATTTTTTATTTTTTAAAAACGTGTGTTAACGAAACATGTCCACATCTTGGCGGAATTTATAAGGAACATATACAGGATTTTCCCATAGAATATATCATATCTAACGCAAATTGACATAAATAGAAATTGTGTGAAATTAAGAAATACTTAATGCGTAAACCTACCTGTCTTTTCCTAATATAAATATGGCCATGCTTTCAAAAACCTCTTCTTTATATGAACCACTGTAAGTATTATCCACACCATTCCACTTCCATACCTACATGTATACAATCGGAGGAGGCTGTGCATTGGATAATTACACGTTAATCCCTTAATTGCTGTTCCCAATTAAGCCGCGTGCACACCAAAGCATTGATGAAATTGTCACCTGTTGCTTAATTAAAACGGACGGATTTTTAATTAATTCTTATAATTCACCTGTCTATATTCCTTTCGAACATATTTAAAATATTTGTGTGTTTTATTCTCTTACACTAAATAAATTTCGAATATATTTCTAATATGGAAAATGTATCAATATTTTTAAATGCACTCGAAGATTGGTGGTGTTTAACATGTATGCCATTTCAAAGCCCATATATGTTATTACATGTATAGCCTTCTCTTCATAGGCACAATAGCTGGTTCAGTAAGAACAAACGCTAATGTTTGGACGACCGTGACTTACATTGTACACTATACCATGATGCACTCTTCTTGCGCGATTTTACTCTGTGGAGGTTTCGAATCTTGCTCTACCTTATAAACAACTTACGGAACTTTTGTCACCTGTGTTTGAAATACGTGGAATGCTTGTCGCTTTCTGTTGACAGCGTGTAAGCTAACCTGGCCCTCAACCCTTAAAAGCCAGAATCCTACACTTATATGGGGTGTTAAACGGAAAATAGTCAATCGTACAAATGAAAAGTACATATATATATTTATAAAGTCTACAATTCAGAGATACACGATAGTGATAAGACAGCTTGTAGAAATATGTCTTTATTTTGCATTAGAAAGCGCTATGTTATTTTATCTCCGGTATCAAGACTGCTTTATTTACTTGTTTTAAACTTTACATTTTATCAATTTTAAAGGTAAACTATGGACGGCGCCAGAGTTACTCCGCATGCACAATCGGCCACCAGAGGGCACCCCTAAAGGTGACGTCTACAGTTTTGCTGTTATCTGTCAGGAGATTGTCTATAGGAATGGAGTCTTCTACCTGTCATCAATTGATGATGATATCGGACCTCAAGGTGATTAATATCATCATCTAGCCATCATCGCAATCATTAACACTAAAACCATCACCATCATCGCAACTATCAGGGGGAAAGCATTATGGGTTATTTATATACTGTATTAACGCTGATAAAGCTCAAGTAAAAAATCTAATGTATTTTTTGCTTTTTGTCACATTTCATATAATTTATAATAAGTTCATAAAGTGTTGTCATATATACCTACAATAGTCCTGCGGATAGTCAGTACTAGTTTACTCGGAGCTGAGATGCCGGTTTTCTACTCACAACAACAACAAAAAAACAATACAAAGTAAAACACCAACATGTTTCATACATGTACAAAACTTATTTTTTCCTTTCAGAAATTTATCAAAAATTAAAAGATGGTCTAAGTCCAATTTTTCGGCCTTTCTTGGCTGCCGCGGACTGCCCAAGTGACGAGCTGGCAGCTGTAATTCGCCGATGCTGGTCGGAAGAACCTACGGAAAGACCCGACTTTCAAAGCTTAAAATCCATTGTTCGAAAACTGAACCAGTAAGTATTTCTGAGGAGGTGTAAATATTTAGTTAAATATTCTATTGGCTATTGTATTTATTCCAAGGATGCATTCAGTATCCTTCATAATCCAAATGAGTTTGTGGGTAATAGAAGAACCACCAGAGGATGCCAACAAGACTTCATTTCCTCGGAGCAGGGGAGATAACTATCCAGCATTCTAAATATTTCAGAGTTGGGTTTACACTTTACGTTTATCTAAATTCAATCTTTTAATGTGTGCAAAATATTATGCTCTTTTTATTTGCAAAACATATTTCTTCCTTAGAAACAACACGCGTATATTGGATTCAGTGTCACAAAATGTATCTGTAAATTAATACGAAAAGGAGTTTATAAGTTGCTATAGAACTTGTCTCCAATTTCATTATGATATTGTCATAATAAAATACGTTTAAACTAACGCTGGGTTATTGTAACTTGCTCAGCACGTTTCTAAGTTAAGGTGTCGTCTGTGAGAGATGGTCTATCACACCGATACAAGCCGCCCGTATACTTGCCGTCGATTTGAATCCCACTGAATTGGTTTTCACTTGTTCGCCTAATGCAGAAGGGTCACATGGTACACCTGCAGAAGGTCAAATAGTCCAATTTCTTCCACCGATAAATCTGGCAACGCCACCATATATAAGTGAAATAATATTGAGCCTGTCATAAAACATCAGTGGAACTAAGTTAAACAACACAAACTTGGGTTTACTTTCTGCCACATATATCCTTTATTCATAACCATATGGGCTGACCAAGACGTTCTAAGCCTTTATATTATTAAAGAATTTATGAAAAAGGCTGAAAGCTGGTTTGTATTTGTTTATGGACTGAACGTATGTTTGAGAAACTTAAGTTGAAAGGAAACAACCTTCGCGTTAGTTTCCTGTTGGTCAAAACAGAAGTGAGGAGGAAATTTTTTCAGTATGTTTCGTAACCACTGAGTTTGATGTCATATGTCACTGAGATAATTAACTCTCTTAGTAATTGTAGAGCGGCAATTGTAGTAGTGAATGTTTAGCGCCAGGTTTTTTTTTTGTCACACTTGTACAGTACATGTTTTGCGAGCAAATTTGAAAATATTGTCAAAGGCTGTTGATAAAAACCTTTAAGAAAGCACCGACAATGCGATGCAAATTTTCGCATGTCGTGACGATATATAGGCCTACTGAGCATGTCCATATTACATGTCATAAGGACTGTTTCTACCAACACGATATATGGAGAGATGTTACAATTTATATCAACACGAGACCAAAAGTCATTGGGAAGGACCAGAACGCCATCCCTTGTTATCACAGATTGTCATTATAATCACATATTACAAGCATAGGGAGCGGGAGTATTGTGAGCATTCCACATATTTCCTGTTTCTGGCGCATGTCATTGCGCATCGTTCGAATGTGACGCTAAGTTCTGACGTTGTAGAACGAAACACGTCAATCGAGCGGAAAACGTCATCTGTCACCGGGTATCGCGAAATCTCTCGGGACACGCCCGTGTCCTATAGGATTGGCAATCGACTATGCAAAGGCGTTTATTCAGTTATTGCCACTATTTTACAAGCTTATATTGTCATTCACATGGACCTTAGATGCAACAGGAGTGTCTTATATAAAATATATATTTGGCGCTAATCGATGCATTGGCCATGTTGATGGAATGCGGCCCTGGTATCATTTAACATGTGAAAACATAAAGAGCTCTGTTTCATTTTTGATGTTAATGATATCAACTGAAAATATGAGCCCTATTTTAAACTGTGTTTGTTACACTGCGTACAGTTTCGTTTAAAGAACAATTTTCATTTCTTATCAGCTTCGTAAATACCAAATAATTATAAAACACAGACCGTCGTAATGTATTTAATACTATTTTTCATTGACTTTGATAACGATGTGAGAACTACATCAAAACGTCGTCGCCCAATGAACCGAGAAGTTGTTATCCATAAGTAATTCTTCACCTTATTGCAACCTTTCAACTTCTAAATGCCATTGAAAGATTACTATTCTTTCCTTAGGGATGGTGACAAGGGTAATATATTAGACAATCTGCTGTCCCGTATGGAGCAATATGCCAATAACTTAGAGACTCTAGTCGAAGAAAGAACAGCCGATTATTTAGAACAGAAGAAAAAGGCGGAAGACTTATTATATAGTATGCTACCTAAGTAAGTATAACTGCATTTATTCATTGACTTTATTTTTATAAAACGTAAATTGTAATGCTGGGATTTGTTATACTGGAATTATTTCGTATAGAAGGTGGTGGAATGTTTCCTAGACTTTAGGCTGACCTTATCCGTAGAAATTAACGCCGACGATGTGAGGAACCAAAACCAATTTAGAACATTGTCAACAGGTTTTTAATCTGCTTCCAACCTTTTTTATTCCAGACAAGTAGCCAAGCAGTTAATTCAAGGGGAATCCGTTGCTGCAGAAAGTTTTGACAGTGTAACGATATATTTTAGTGATATTTGCGGATTTACAGCCTTGTCGTCGGAGAGCACTCCCATGCAGGTTAGAGTTATCCCCCTTTCCACTACGGCATTATTCCAGGGAGTTTCAATCAAAGTTTTCGTGTTTAAATTCTGTCATACATTCTTTGTAGTAACACCCTAATATCATTAAATGGGAATTAACAAAAGTCTAGTAAGATGTTAACTTTTCATTATTCATTTTTTTTCAGGTTATTGATCTGCTGAACGATCTGTACACAGCTTTTGATTCTATAATAGAACATTACCACGTTTACAAGGTGAGAGAGTAACACATTTGTAACCATTGTATCCACATGTCAAATACATTTTATTGATATTGTAACGTCCAATCGAAATGAACAAAAGTAATTCTGATAATTTTGCTAATAACGTTCATGTACATTCCTTCACTATATAGTTGTATAACGTATTTGACAAGTGATTGTTAACAAATGTGAACGACCATATCTGTTGGCCCGAAGTTTAGTAAAAGCGCTAAACTTGCGAAGCCTAAAACCACAACAATGTCCGATTTGTCCGGATCGGAAATAATGTGTTTGTCTTTCATTATTTCTGTTGCAGGTTGAGACGATTGGCGATGCTTATATGGTTGTATCCGGTCTACCTGAAAAAAATGGAATGTTGCACGCTCGAGAAATCGGCCGGATGTCATTAGCTTTGCTCAAAGCAGTCCTGTCATTTAAAATTCGTCACCGGCCCAACGACCAATTGAAATTGAGGATAGGCATACACAGCGGTAAAGACAGTTAATCTGAATAATCGGGACGCCTGTTTCTTTTCTATATTGATATGCCAATTATGAAGGAGCATTGTTAATTCAATCTTAATTAAAGTCGAGCTACATGTATGTATTAACAACGTGGGTCATTTCGGACGTTAGCAGAAGTATCAACATAAATTTAATTATATTGATGTTCGCCGTTTTAACTATAATTCAAGATTAACTCCTCCTTTCTGTAGTGGTAAAGCCTATGTTTTTGATATAAACTAGTTGTTATGTTTGAGCTTCGTATTGGTTTGTTTGAAGTTCTTTATACCTAACTTAATTAGGCTTTATAACGGTACCAGAATCTAGACCGAAACGTCGCTTTACAAATAAACAGAAGATGCAATCCATAAACCTTTTGAGTTGATATTGTAACCTCAACTTCTAAATGCCTCTTAAAGATTTACTTATACTTATTATTGTTTTTCAGGGTCTGTGTGTGCTGGAGTGGTGGGGTTGAAGATGCCCCGGTACTGTCTGTTCGGTGACACAGTGAATACTGCCTCAAGAATGGAATCTAACGGATTGCGTAAGTTGGTTGGTTGTGGGTTTTAGCTTATTTTAACCAATTAAAAGATTTTAACGACGCAATAAACGTTTCTTGACTCTAGACGAAATGGCTGCAAAACTGGACAAAAGTGGTAAAAGGCCGTCGTGACCTTTTTGACATTTGTGAAGAAAGCGAACTTATACGAGCATAATACCAGTAACATCACCCATGGGACATAAAAATGTTTCAGTTATTTTAAAAATGTGTAACTGGTGGTGTGAATGCATACCCATAACTGAAGCGCAAACGCCAACATCGACAAGAAACCGTGTCAGTTTTATAGAGGAATACACTCATTTCAGATCTTTTTCTAGTTTATTGTCTCAAATTTTACTGCAGGCCTTTCTGAGACTTTCGAACAAAACGGTACTTTCTCGGGTTAGTTCAGAAAAAAAAGTGTCAGATGTGAGATGGTTTAAGATTCCCCATTCAATCCATTTGAGAATTTTTTTTTTCATTTTAGCGGCGAATATTCCATTAGCTTTTGTCTCAAGTAACATACAAATTTAAAATTTTACCGATAAGATCACCGAATATGGAATATAACAATTGTTATTATTTGCTTACGATTTCTTTTAGGTTAATTTGATAAAATATTCAAGTCCCTTTGTATGTGTAGCCTGCTGTTAATTTTTTGCTTTGCTCATGCGAACTTCCTATAAATCTAGAGCCGATGGCTTCCGTTCAGCATGCATTGGAAGGCGAGGTGCACGCGGGGCTGAAATTATTTAAAGTAGCATGAGCTGCCGTAATGTTGATATTTTAAAGTTAAAACAGACTGTTGGAATTATTGGCTATTTTTCTCATGACGTATAATTCAGAAGCTTTTTAGTGTTTCTAGTCACGAAAATGTACCAGAAAGTATTGTTTTGAACTAACTTTGACTTAGAATGAATGAATGGTCGTCCCGGTTATTTAAATTTGGTTACTTTTCGAACACGTTTTCGGTTCGTACAGGCCACATGCTGTATGGATTTTCCTCATTCCAACGCCATTCATTTAGTTTTTTGATGGCCCTCAAAGCCTCTTACTGTCGTGACGATCAGACATAATGAAAAAGTGTGAATTTCGGCAGCTCATGTCACTTTATTTAACATGATTAATATCTGCATGGTGCTTCTCCGCGAACGACTAAAAACTCTGATAAACTTCGTAATGCACATCGGCGGAGCTGATGACTCACGTGTGCGATACTCTTTAGAGAGAGAGAGAAGATTTGACATTGATTTCAACGTTTTTCAGTCTTATCGCGTCGAGAGAACACCAAAGGGGATGACACCCTATCAGAGGCAACTTTCGCGAAAGTTTGTCATTCTGGTAATAGCTGGACATTCATAGATCCCGGCATATTGTTTATTGAATCATTTGAGCATAAGACGTTGCGTGTCACAATATACATTGCCCTAGCTATATTGTGATCTGTTCGTGGTTTATAGTGCGAAAGAAACCCAACATTTTGACATTGAACGGAAATTCGACCAGACAAGTTTTCTTCTGTTAACCATCACTGTTGAATTAAAAAGTCGTGTTCCTGATCTATCAAGATTATAAGACAGAAGTATATAAATCTGAGACCCGTTTGTTTTGGAATATAGGCCTACCAACCAGACTGTGGGACCCGACATTCTTATTACATACCATAAGCCGGTAGCCTTGTATTCAGGGGCTGGTTGCGCAAAAGTTTATTATTAAAGCTTACGTCAGGCTAAAATACGTTGCGTCACAGACGAATTCAATTGTGATGTCGGACCGTTAAATCAGACGTAAGCTTAGTACACCTCTGTGCGACGAGCCTCACTAGGTATTACTTGCTATTTTGTAATGTTCTCATCTTTAAAGTTCATATTCACACTTTTTGGAATGACACCTTTTTATGCTCAGATTAAAAAATATGATCTATCTTGTTGTATAAGTTAACAATGCGCCGTTTTGATTTTTCAGCTTTAAAAATACACGTTAGCCCTTATACAAAGAAGGTACTAGATGAGTTCGGTACGTTCGAACTAGAACTCCGAGGTGCCGTCGAAATGAAGGTGGGTTTATAAAATCACATGGACCAGGGGCCCGTTGCAGAAAGCTGTATTAGGCCAAAGCCAGGCTTAAATACGTCACGTCACAAACGAATTTGATTGTGACGTTGATAAGATAAGTCAGACTTAAGCTTAATACACCTTTGTGCGACCGACCCCTGGTTATGAATCTACATATTGTTGATTTTATGAGTGGTATTAAAGTGAGCGTTAATGTTGAATTGTGATGCATATATGATAAATGGTTTTTTGTCAATCAAAAACAAGACGCTTGTCTGAGTACCTTTTATCGCCCCAGATATCAGCACTTCAGAGATCGTTTAGGGCCATGCATGCAATATTGGTATTTAGCGGGGAATTTTGTTTTAATAGCCGCTCGCAAAAAGTTCATTAGATTTTGGTCAATTCCCAAATGCTACTCTTGTCGATCCACCAATCAACTAGTCTTTCAATAAATCAACTAATTGTTTCACAATCAGTCAATAATACTTTCTGAGGATTTGTAAGGCAAGACAAAATTTAATTTATGTTTATATTCTATTTCAGGGTAAAGGAAAGGTCACGACCTACTGGTTAAATGGCGAAAAGGAAGAATGTAAGACGCTCCCGGGGAACAATATAGGCACTCCGAATTCACCCGACAATAATATAATAAACAGTGCTAATGCTATATCGTGATTTATTTATATGTAAATAGCTACGATTTAAACTGTCAATTTGCTGGTGAGGGCCGACGGGTAGCCAAGAGGAAAGGTGCGAATCCTTATAATAGGTGATCGTGTGTTATGGGATAGAACACTATGGAGATCGCCAAACAGATACCAACTTCTAGGAACTTTGTGCCGGGATATGTTTTCTTTCTTCTCACCTTACATCTAATGAGAAAAAGTGACTTTGTCGGAATATATTTCAAGATGGCTTTTAAACATCAAAGCTGTTCCTTTAAAGGGAAATTTACTCCGTTGTTGTTAGACAAATTCATTTTGGGATTACGTTTTTGGATGTGAGTGAGAGAGAGTCTGGTAACTATTATTATGTGAAAGAGAAATGTTTGGTTGTGTCAGGATACGCCTATATGGATTACTTCACCAAGATACACAGTGTCATAGTGTCATAGTCAACTTATATGTGCAATAGTACGAAACGGATATATTACTAATACACAACTGTGTTTGTGAATCAGGATAACAGCGGAACGCGTTTGATTTTCCGCAAACAAAATTATCTAGACTTCATAGGTTGAAGTGATACACTAAAAAGAATCACTATTGCGCGTTTACGCATTATTGGAATTACCAAATGGGTATAAATATATGTTTTTACTCTCGTATCAACGAATATCACAAGTGTGTATTTTATGACCATTAACGGTCGCATCAGAGGCAACTGGATATAAACAAATCCATCGATTGGCCGTTTGTAACCGAAACGTAATCAGTCCTACGTCACCTAAACGATGTTACCTATTCATGCATGTGGAAATATACATGTAGCTTTATACAAAACACAAAATGAGGCAAAGATGTTCACTTAAAATCCCCCCATCTGTCAAAAGACATATATAGTATGCCTTCATGTACACAATTTCCGCCGTGAATGTTGACAGCATTTTGGCGACAGGTCTCCAACGGTTAGGTTTTGCATAGGATAGTTATCTCCCTTGCTTAGGAATAGTTCAAACTGTGCTTGTTTCAAAAAGGATTTACCACAACAACAGGAGTTATGGAAATTTAAATCGGCGCCATGGATGTGTTTACAAATATAAAATATGTGAAGGAGTATTTATGTGACAGATGTCCGTTTGATTAACGTGGAAAGAGGGCGAAATTTTGTTCTCAATTTTGGAGATTTAACGTTAGCTGCCACATAGTGGAACGGGGAATTGATGACCAAAGGAGCGTATTTTATTTCTTAATAAAAGTGCGATGTGAAGAAATGGTTTTATACAATTTTGTTTGGTGGCTGACAGGAGGCGGCTGCTTGTGTCCAATTCTTTTTTCGTGGAAATCCAACAATTTCTGGGGTATTCGTTGTGCTACTGTACAGATACCTGAAAGTGATTTTTTAACAAGATAACATTTTTTTCTGTATAATACACCAGATCTGGAATTCATTGGGGATATTACTATGTGAAGTGGAGGTTACTTACTAAACACAGTCTTTTGAAACTAATACATTTCGCGCATTGAGCAGTTGCTTAACATAAAATACGTCTCCAATAGCGTTATTTTCAGTGGTGTTCTCAACATCACCAACTGAAGTAAACACTTACACCGTGTACATATATGTCGATCATTACAGCCAATTATTCTATGTTAATTTGAATAGCATTCACTTAGAAAGGGTTGTTCTCAAGCTCGCTATTTCGAAAGCTAGTACTAAAATATCAATATGAAATTATTTTTAGTTTAAAATACCAACATGTTTACATTATGGTTAAATACATACTATTACATGAAAATTAGCGTAAGTGAAATTTACGATTACGTGAAAATTACCATAAAGTAAAATTTACGATTACGTGGAAATAACCATAAAGTAAAATTTTCGATTACGTGAAAATTACCATAAAGTGAAATTTTTGATTACGTGAACATTACAATAAAGTGAAATTTACGATTACTTGAATATTACCGTCATGTGAAATTTACGATAACGTGAAAATAACCATGAAGTGAAATTTGCGATTAGGTGAAAATTACCATAAAGTGAAATTTACGATTACGTGAAAATAACCATAAAGTGAAATTTACGATTGCGTGAAAATTACCATGAAGTGAAATTTACGATTACGTGAAAATTACCATAAAGTAAAATTTACGATTACGTGAAAATTACCATGAAGTGAAATATGCGATTAGGTGAAAATTACCATAAAGTGAAATTTACGATTACGTGAATATTACCATGAAGTGAAATTTGCGATTAGCTGAAAATTACCATAAGGTGAAATTTACAACTACGGTTAGGTCCTGCATTTTGTGTATATTAAGATATAGTACATATATTGGCCTATTGTTCACCTATAGCGGCAGTCCAGAGATTGCTGTGTTCATAATATGTTTTTAGATCTGTGTATAGCCCAATGTGTATAGCTGTGTATCTACTGTGT
The DNA here is from genome assembly GCA_963971465.1 of Lepidochitona cinerea. Lineage (NCBI taxonomy): Eukaryota > Metazoa > Mollusca > Polyplacophora > Chitonida > Tonicellidae > Lepidochitona > Lepidochitona cinerea. Next base: position 4,257,377 of record OZ020559.1, read on the forward strand.
ATAGCCTAGAATACCACCACTAATTTAAAGGCTGTATATTTTTTAACAAAACCGCCTTCGAGTGAATTTGTTCCAAATATATGTTGAGCGAACTTATAGGAATATGCCTACCTCTTGAAGCATAAAATATGGCTTTCTTCTCGCTCACGTCTCGAGGCAAACGTGATTTGGAAAAGTTTGTGATAACTTGATAAGCTGGACTTAGATATTAAAATTTGAAATGTAAAATAATTTAATGATGTTATTCGACGAGTCTCTTTTCTAGATTAATGTATAAGGATGTTGAAATTTTAATTATTTTAAAATGTAATTATATATGTACATTACTCCAGCTAAACATCTCTCACAAAGCACATTATTTGTAATAGAGTACCTTCTATTAAAACTCGATTCTTTCCCCTATAGTTAGATTCAATGTAATTTAGCTTAATTGAATAGCATTTTAGAGGCAGTATATGCTAGGATCAAAACATATTCCCAGCATGTGAATTTTTACTTTCAAATGCAGTAAAATATATTTATCTAAAGCATAAACCTTTTGCAATTTTTTCAGCTATTCTGTATTACCCCATCATGTTGGAATTTGTTCATATATTGAATTGCATGCTGGACAAAGGATAAATGTATTTAAAGTATTTAAAAAACAAATTGTCCATTTATTCGTAAAGGGAAACAAGCCAAATTTGACAATGGTTCAAATTTCGAGTTGGCATAGGTAACAATTAGCATAGCGTTACTGGGTATGTTCTTGTTTAAGTGGCATTTGAGCATAATAACGAAGGAAAGAACACTCTTGCGTATGGATAACAAACCACGAAGTTGTAAATCCATACACAAGAGTGTTCTTTCCTTGGGTATTTTTCGACCTATTTTTACAATCACGCCCTACTCACCTTTGTCAAATCCCTTCTATTATAGCAGATTCTTGAATTCACGTCTCTGAGTTTTATGAATGTTGACGTCACTGTGTAGGCTACATCGGTCGTGTTGAGTGAACAGCTAGTCCTTATAACATATGACATTGGTAAACATGATAAGCTGAATAGTTTTAGTATGACTGAAGTGGATCCAAAGTTTGAACCATATGTCAAATTTGGTTTGTTTATATATCATGGAATTACAAAAACATACTTCCTTTAATAACAATTTCTTACTCAGCTCCAAACTTGCAGTTAATTGTATGATTTGAACAAGAAATAAGTATTGTATGAAGATGATATTAACTCAAGAGGTTTATGGATTACAACTTGTGTTTATTTGAAAAGCTTTAGCTTTTTGTAAAGCTTTACAAATAAACAGAAGCTGTTATCCATAAACATCATGAGTTGATATTGTTACCTCAGCTTCTACATGCCTCTTAAAGAATTTGTATGAAGTTAGTTTTATTTCCCCATTGTTTCGACTGAGACTTCCCAGATTTATTTTTGCCTTCAACATGTTTTCCATGTGCAGTCCCGTACATGTAAGTGCCGGCAGAATGTAGTAAAGGTATACAGAGTATTAGCCAACATTTAGACAGCTTTGTGAAATAAATATATAAAATCCGGGGGCAGAAGAACAACCACTTTACCAACTCCTACACGCTAAATTTGCTGTTATAGATATATATGTCCAACGTAGACCGAATTTTAAAAAAAATATTGTGCAAACTGACACCGTAGGTTATTGTCAACATCAACAACAACAACATTTGTGAATACTAGTGTATAAATGGCTTCGTTTATCCGTTGATTTGTGTATAGATAGATTATTTAACTTGTACATAATAACTGACAGAATTTATTTGCTATTAATTGTTTTTGTTCTATTTATTAAAATTGAATTGATAAATACGTAGAAAACAGTGTTTGGTTTAATGGTAACTGTTTGAGCAGTCGGAACATCGGGGGAAAAACAAAACCCTCAAATGGCCAAGACTTAAACGCAATTAGATCAATCTTTTTGAGGTTATAACGTTTTATGATGTCATTTGCTTTGCATCCCGCCGTTTTCGCGATACAGTCAGTGTTAACATAATTTGTGTTACTTCAATTCCACCAATCATGTACACTTTTTACAACAGGGCGATAAACAGTTGTCAATTTTCTCATCCAAGTGCACTGGTTTGTGTCCAAATTCGTTAAGAATAGTCGTGTTTTTGTCAATGATTGGTGACTGTATGATAGATTAAGAAATATTTGAAACTCTCTTTAAACGTGGGTTCCATACTAATGATAAAAAATTAAGACACCACCAGGCAGTTAGTTGTTTTTGAACAACGCGAGCTTTCGAAATCTATACCGGTGTCTTCGTCAAGTGTTAGTTGTTTTTTAAGAACACGAGCTTTCGACACCGGTTCGTGTTGTTCAAAAACAGCTAAACTACGTGGTGATGTCTTATTTTTTTTATCATTTATGACCAATATACCCATGGACCGTTACTACTACTTGAAATCAAATAAGAAAGCAAATATAAATGACAGAGGCTTGTTATTTGGAAAACTCCTTAAAATACCCCCCCCCCAAACCCAACAAACTTCAAAAAGTCATTATATTTTGGAAACAAATATTTGGATTATATTTGATTGACTCTTTATACATTGTATCATTCATTAAATAACAAGACAATTAAAATCTAAACAAGCAATATGATATGATATAGTAATGATAATGATAAAAATAACAATATTATAATTTCAAACTGGTATTTATGTAACACCACAAAGCTTGTGACACGAATCCAGTTTTCAAAAGACGTTACAAACATCGTTAAACTTCTGGGCCCCGTCTTAAGGCCCGTTCTCACTGCGATTTGTGGGATGCGATTAAAATGGATGCATTTGATTGGTTGACAAATCTTATCTACCAATTAAAAGCAGGCATTTTAATCGCATCCTACAAGTCGGTACGACAAATCGCACAGTAAGAACGGGTCTTAACGAAGCTGGTGTAAAGATGCGCATAGGCCTACATCATGGGCCATTTGTGACCAAGGCGTAAGTTCCTATAGCTTTAACACAGATTTACGTCTCACGTAACTTACGCCAGGGGGCTGTTTCACGAAGCCGTCCCACAGTGCGACCAATCGCTTCCATGACGTCGTATCTCTTCACTATGGTATCCATTGGCAACTGCGTTTCGTTTGTGGAGCCCCAGCTTTGGAAGACGGGGCCCTGATAATAGGATATCTTATACGAAAGTCCGTATCGTCGCCAATGGACATTTCTGTATTACAGCCAAATTAGTTCTGTAGGATTCGGCCCGTCGTTTTGACATCTTTTTATTGTGGTGTCATATAGTTTATGGCTGGCAGTTCGATATCCATGAAATCAACTCTGATATTTTAATATTTCTATGCAGTTGTAAATACAAACAACCAGTTTGTGTGGATCATCGAAAACTCTCTTTAAGAAGTCATTGGGCATGAAGGCCTACAAGTAGTAGTTGGTTTGAATCGTATCATCAATTGGGATGTTTAATATATAATTAAGAATATGGGTTTTCTAATACCGTTGTCAATGAGCTGAAAAATCGATTAAATGTTTTTTGCAAAAACAGTTAATAAATTAAGCTATATATATCATGAACGGGTATTCTAAAATAACAGAAATATAAAGAGCCGTTTAATATGAGTTATCACCACACACAGTTGTTAGGCAACAAACAAGTATAATAAATAAAGTTATTTTATAATATTGATATAATTACATACTCATCGGTTATAAATTATGCACATCCATGATAAAAGCTAAGGAACAGTTAAAATATTAACAATATGAGCTTGGTTTTTATAAACACAACGGTCGTTGTAATATGCCTACATACGTCTGGACCAATAAAGCTCGAAATTACGAAGCACTTCTTAAGTACCAATAGTATATTTGTGGAAATATATATAACATGAAAATATCTCCCATTCAAGTGTTGCCTTTTAACACTGTATATCTCTTGTTATTGGCTCGATGAGAGATGTCTCGGTTGTGGTTTCGGTAACGTGATAATGACCACAGAAAGCACACCTCCACGGAGACTGTACAGTGTGACCTACACGCTACATCGTTTTGGGCAAATCGAGGGGCAATGATTGTGGTGCTAAACAAACATTTGATATTCGCATGGGTCTTCGAAAAAACACCATATAACGAAAAAACACGTCCAATAGACCATTTGCTAGTTTTTAGCGCAACAATGACATGAGGTCGTGGCACCGATCTTAGACCGGACAAACCCAGCTTCCAATTAGACTTGAGCTATAATCAGTCGAGCTCCCGTTTCTTGCAAGATTTGTTCGCATTACTTGATTATTTCAGATATAAACTGTCACAATATCAGGTTTCTTTTGTATGTTGTAAAAATACTGAACATTTTGAGTTAAAAACAGACAGATGCTTTGTCCGAAATCAAATCACTTATTTGCAGGCTGCATTCTTAGAACGAAATATTAGCCTATTTAAATAAATTTACAACAATTCTGTAAAATCCCACAGCTAATGTAATTAGAAGAAACTAAATCCTGCTTCCTAACCCAGGCTTTCAGCAATTTAAAAGGGTCATATCCAAAACCATGCGCATAAAAGCTAGATCAACGAATAGATTTAAACAACCAACAACGGCGAACACATGTACTTACTGTAAGGTTGTTATAAGCCCAGATTCATTGTTTATTAAGTTGTGAACCTCTATAATACATGTACCAAAACAATGTGCAAATTCTGTCTATGTACACATAATATGATGTAATGTAATGAGGTTTCTAGAATATTCTAGTTTCTTTTCTGTACAAGAGTGTTGTCCATCGGTCACAGCCAGTAATCACTGAGTGCAAAATACCACAGAAAAAGTGCAACAACAAATAAACGTTAACTACATAAGTAACACGTCTATACTATACACAGTGCAGACGGCAAGGTTTTGTTTTGTGACCAACACTTTCAATCACTGAGTCAATTTGAGTTATTTCCAAAAGCTATAACAGGTGCACAACACACCTTTTTAATCAAAATTGTCATTTTGGATCTCGAGAACCAATTGGTATTGTTAACAGTTTCAGTATCGGCAAAATTACGACGACACTTTTACTTCCTTAATAACCAATGTTCCACAAAAACTCGTCCGTCTTTCCAAGAAAACTGTCCCAGAAACAAGGTACAATAGCCTATATATTTCCAAAGCTATTCAATAAGCTCTTTCCTGAAAAGTTGGACACATTGATTTTCCAACGAAAGAGTATATCCCTTTATACCGGTCAAATCGTACTCAATTTTCTTACAAACTTGGCTTGGTAACAATTCCATTGTCTGGGGGTAATGGTATAAGATAATAATATTTCTTCACAACAGGGACCGGGAAATCTTTTCACGCTGGTAACTGAAAACTTCAAGAAATATATTTTAGACATATGTCTTCCTGGAAAATGTAACCGAATACAATCACATCCAACGAACGAATTGTAGATAAGTGTCGTTTCCAATGCTTATTGTACTCAATGCGTGTTGAACTCCATGCCCGCTGTACTCAATGCTTGTTAAACCCAATGCGTGTTGTAACCAATGGGTGTTGAACTCAAATAATCTTTTAGATCTTTATCTAGAAGAACTTCCTTCTATTTCGGTTTCTTAGATCGCTTTATATCCTCTTTTTCACAGAAAGCACAAAAACATGTTTCTGGGAACTCCACAAACAGACGCCTTCACACATTGGCATTGGTAGGCCTTCATGTTAATATTTGATCCACAGCGCTAAAATACAGATAGCCGTATTATTTACTGATAACTGAAATTTGTTTTTGTTTTGCAGCAAACACGTTTCACCCTGTAAAGAATACTTAAAAACAAAGTTCCTCAAATAATTTTCCGTACAGGGTGAATACAATCTTAATCCATATTGAATAGCCGTCTTTGATTTTAGCAAAAGATAGCATTTGGTTTTATAACATATGAATAACGTTCAGTTACATATGCTATATGTTGTTAAGAATAGAAACGTATCCAATATCCTCCCATGAAGGCAAGAATAATTCACACTTGTAAGAAGTCTCCTCAAGTTTTTATCCTCGTGAGAAATGTCATTAAACAATATCATTCGTTGGCATTGTCCTGGGGACAGACATTCCATTGCTATCATAAAAACTTTGTTACTTTGGCAAAAAGTTCGTTCACATTTTCACTCAACAGAACTTTGTCTTTGTTTCCTTGGCTAATCTGCAAAGTTAGCCGTCGATTCCACAATTGCGTATTCGTTCCCTTCCAAATGCAGCACTAGTCAAACGTGGTGCACTCGTTATGGTTTGAAAGTAAACCAAGCACAAACTGATGACATCATAACTTGTTGGCCTTGACGTCATTTCCTGGGGAGGGATTTTCTCCTTCCAGCCAATAAGTCGTCACAACTCCTTTACCCTGAAAAAACGAGCACAATTTATTAGAAAATTTGTTATTTATAAACACTGAAACACACGGGTAAATAGACAATCATCCTAACCAAAATAACTATGTTTACAAATTTCTGATTGTGTTAAAAATGTGTAGGTCATTTAGACTTTTATACCCAATATTAAATTGTTGTAATAAGCTAAAAAAGAGACAGGATGTTTATTATAAGTAAAGAAAATAAAACAGCAAAAATCTATACGAAATTCACTGAATCAAAACAAAATTACTTTTTGGATATTGGCCAGGGAAATAGACCAAACACTAAGTCACACAACAAATGCATTAACCCAGGAAGATGGCCTAAGTAATATAATCAATCAAATTACTATAATAAAATAAATACTTCAAGCAAGTACAGCTTAGAGCCTGTAGAGTTACTGTATTATAACTTGTATACAACAATACGTCTAAATGGTTTGCAAAGAAAATAACTACTGTACCTTCATCTCGACGGGACCCCTTAGAACAAGTTGAAAAGTCCCAAAATCATCAAGCACTTGTTTGGTATCTGGTGAAACGTGGATCCGTAAAGCTGTTGAAAGAAGGAGAAAGGATGAGGGAGATATTGATGTGGTCAGTCTGCGCATGCCACATAGGCTGTACAATTTTGCTATCAAGAAGTGTTTTCTACAGTGTTGTTATCAGGAAAGTTTCTTTGCTATGCTCTTAACATGACATATACAACTTGTGCCAAGCCAAGTTGTTCAACAACAAACAAATGAACAACAACGACTATCAATATAAAATGGTGATTGCTAAGTATTTCTTAGCCTTTTACTGTTATTGTGTTTAGCTGTATGTTTTGTTTTAAGATATATACATACGTTGTCCGTTAGACTCCATCCTGGAGGCCGTGTTGACTGTGTCGCCAAAAAGGCAATATCTGGGCATTTTTAAACCTACAACTCCTGCACATACAGACCCTGTAAAACAACGTAAACAAATTAAACATCGACCAAATAAGTAGAATACAAAGCGAGACCAATAGTCCCGAGCCTAGATGTTCATGATATGTGCTAGTTATTGACCTCGACCACTCGTGGCGTCTTTGACCCGGGATTCGAATATTACGTAACATGTTTCCACCTCGTATGACGTCATAGGTGGCGCCGAACCGGCCTTTTGTATTCTACTCAAATAACCGGTTATATTAGATAGTTTAAAATTACTATCTTTGAACAAATGACATTAAAGTCATCGTATTTCAGGGGATAAGAGTTCCTATTACTGAAACTCTTCCTGTATTTATCGAAGAGAGGTCAATGGATGAATTCTTGAAACGTTACATTTTCTGTAAAGCGGAATTTAAAGTGGCATGAGCTGCCAAAATTCACACTCTTTTCATAATTTCTGATCGTCACGACAGTAGGAGGCTTTGCAAGCCATCGAAAAACTGAATGATTGGCGTTGGAATGAGGATGTGGCTTGTACGAACCGAAAACGTGTTCCAAAAGTAAACAAAATTTAAATAACCGGGACGACCATTTATTCATTCTAAGCCAAAGTTGGTTCAAACCAATACTTTATCTTACATTTTCGAGACCAGAAACACTAAAAAGCTTCTGAATTATAGGTGTTCAGAAAAATAGCCAATAATTTCAACATTCGGTTTTAAAGTCAAAATATCAACATTTTGGCAGCTAATGCCACTTTAAACAATCCCCATAAAAAGTAAAATAAACGTACCTGAATGTATTCCAATTCTCAATTTTAATTGGTCATTTGGTTTATGACGTATTTTGAAGGTTCTAACACAGTTTAAAAGAGCTAGTGACATCCGGGCGATTTCTCTAGCATGTAGATTTCCGTTCTTCACCGGAAGACCGGAAACAACCATATAAGCATCACCTATTGTCTCTACCTGAAAAAAAAAACAATACGGGAACATGAAAATAAACCTGAAATGTGACTGCCAAGGGAGGTAATACTGTGTGGGATTCGCCTGGTAAAGCACGAATAGGGAAGGTAATTATTTAAATAGCAAAGTAAAACTCAGAGTTTGCTCCATACCGTTAATTAATCCGCGCACTTGTTTGGATAGGTAAATTTAAGCAACATTTTTACTAACTGTCACACAAACAACTAACTTCGTGGTGATGCCTTAATTATTTCTCATTAGTATGTTTAACGAAGTTAGAAGCAACATTTACTTACCTTGTAGATGTCAAAATTTTCAATAATAGAATCAAAGGCTGTATATAAATCGTTTAGCAAATCCACAACCTAAAACAAACACGAAAATGAAAATTAAAATCAACATCTTTTAAATTTTCAAGATAAGGACTTTGACCAGGAACGAAATCAGAACTGTCAGCGTTTGGTTGAAGAGACAACAATGTCAAGAAGTAGAGCAATATGATATGATCTAAGTGATACGATTTCAGACAAACAAAGAATTTATATTTCAGAAAATTACAATTCATATCGATTGTTAGGATATATATGTGGAGAGATTGATTGATTGGTGTTTTACGCCGCGCTCAAGATTATTTCACTTATATGGCGGCCTTGCCAGTTTTATTGTGGGAGAAAACCGGGCTCTATGCCCGGAGGAAACCCACGACCTTCCGCTGGTAACTGGCAACCATCCCACATAGGTCGTTCGAGTTTAAATTTTGAAGATAAGGACTTTAAACAGGAACGAAATCAGAACTGTTAGCGTTTCGTTGAAGAGACAAAAATGCCAAAAAGAAGGGCAATATGGTATGATCTAAGTGATATGATTTCAGACAAACAAAGAATACATATTTCAGAAAAAAAAACAATTTATATCGATTGTTAGTTATATGTGGAGAGAAGACTAATGGACTATATGCGTGGGATGGACACGTCTCAATGGTTGGTTTGGATCTGACTTTGTAAAAAAGTGCCGCCATTGATAGTTGAAGCGCGAGTGCATAACAGATCTGGTTCGAAATTGCACCATCTCCTAATAATGGCGGCATCCGATGCAAACCAAATACCACGTGACCTCCATTTCACGCATATAGCAAAGAGAGTAGATTGACAAGAGTGGTTACTTCGTGCGCGCCATGTGAACTGACACCATTCAATTAGGAATCTCCTTCCTGTAGGGGGCGCCCTAATCAAATCGTGCACAGTGGGAACGCCCTTCCGCTAGGGGGCCAGAAGAACATGTCGGCAATGCTGAATTGATCACTCTTGTCAATCTACTCTCTTCCCATACAGTTCATTGGAGAAGACGATTCCGGCAACAACATATGACTCGTACGTTGCTGAAAACATACCTGCATGGGTGTACTTTCGGACGACATGGCGGTAAAGCCACAAATGTCACTGAAGTAAATAGTAACATTATCAAAGATCTCAGCGGTGACACATTCTCCTGCGATTAACTGACGGGCTACAGGTCTGAAAATACAAGGATTAAAAAGTTAATAACATGCAACTTCTTTAACATGAAACTATCTATTTTGATGGCGTAATGGCGTAATTTAGCGACGTCACAATTATTGCCCCAACTGGTAGACCGGACAAAGGATCCGTCTGTTTTTAACCTCAATTTTTCTGTATTTTACACCAGATATAAGGAATGAAAAGCCATATTCGTACAGTTTATATCCGAATGAATCTAGAAATGTGAAAAAAATCGTGGATGAAAAGCGATTTTGACCGAATAGTCAAGATGACTGCTGGGCTTGTCCGGTGTAAGATTGATGCCGCGACGTCATTTCATTGTTGAGCGCAAAACTGGCAAATGGTCTATTGGGTATCAAGTGATGTTCTATTTATTACCTGGCCATATATATTGTCCCCAATAAAAAAAAATTGTAAAGCGGCTGCTATGGATTCTGGCCAGTACACAATGTTTTGGTAAACAACCATGAAGTTTATAAATACATTTTACTGTAATCCGTTATCGCCGACCTTATTTGTTTTTTGCGCTACCGGGTACGTACGTCTTTCTGGATAGTCAGGTCAGACTTAGATCAATTTGCTAGGTCTTTGGAGGCACGCTTTCTGTATTGCGTGCTAATTTGTAAAAAAAAAAATGACAATTTGTTCCATTTAGAACAATGCTACTGTTGCTTGACTTCAAGATGTTAGTGACAGGTTATAGTATATCGGAGTTGCGTTTGTATCAATCGGACTAAAGTTCTTTAAGTTTTCAATGAACATCTCGACTTTAGACAGGTTGCGTTTATATAATTCATTTAAAAGCGTTCATTTGATGCACATTACCTTATACTATTATAAAGTCGGTGCATATATTTCAAACAAATACACAAATACTTCGCGGAAAAATCTTTTACTGGGACAAGCAAATTGTATCATCGTATAACTCAGTTAATATACAGAGCTTTGCACGGCATAATGATTTATGCGAAATAATTTATCCCATGCCGGGCTTCGTTTCTGGCCCTGTTGAGTCCCTGATACCAAAGGACATGTTCTAACTCTAAAGTAGGAAACTCTGTCTTCAAATAGACTCGATGTTGTATGTAGCATTATCGATCGGCGGGTAGGGACAGATGCGTTTGGCGTGACCGCGTCAGACTTAATACGGAACTGTGCTGTTGAAGTGGCCCTTCATACGTAACGCAAACAACATCCAAACATAGACAGAGCAACATAGACTTTATTGGAAATTAGAATCCTGGTCAGCTATGAACGAGACCTCGGTAGAATTCCCATTTTCCCTACTCTTATCTGTAAAAATCGCGTGGGAAGCCGACTTGGAAATCACCTAGAGTTATTTCCCCTGGGAAATTCGGAGACGAGATTTATTATATTGCTTTTTGGATGCGTAGAAGGCGTCATGCGCATCGCTTTTGTTTTTTTTCCCCAGCAAATGAGAATGTAAAGTTAGCCTCTAAATCCAAGTTCGTGTACTGGATGTTATAAATATGTATATGTCGGACTGGTTGCGTGTTTTTTTAATAAGGTACCTGTATTTTATATAAAAGTAATTGAACAAATATAATGAAGTAATTAACATATGGCGCCAAATGATTAGTTTGATTCACTATATCCACTGTCAGGTTTATTTTGAAAGGAAACCTAAGCCCCAAGACAAGATGAAAGCCTGAACACTGAAATTCCCCAAACGGCCCTGGCCCCTTATGTTTAGGATACAATATATTTGAGATATATTTGCAGTGCTGGTATGCCTTTATTTCTAGCTCACAGACGGGTTGTTAATTAGCTGATAACACAAATACAATTATCCAACACCTACAAGAAATAATATCCCTTAAACAAATGAATTTGTTTCATTTTCAGCTAAAGAGTGCTATCGAATATCCGTTATGTCGCGTGCATGTCAATATTGTTTAAACCTCTCTCGTCTCCGTCTCCAATTCAATTACGCTCTCATCCCATTACCAAGTACTGTCGATAACAGGTTGCTATCGACACGGTCTGTATTCCTTTATATGTCTGCAGGGATGGGACTTCCACGAGCCCCGCTAATTAATTGCTGTTGATAGCTCCATGAAATTGACACATCCAATCCTGATATACACCAAAGAAGTGAAACTACATGATTATAACGCAATATATTTCTAACATCCTATGATTTAGAAGTGATGTTTCTTTGGGAATAAAACATGTAAATAGGATTTCAATAAACCCCTGGCCGGAAACTACACGTATAGTCGCCAGATTATAACACAATATATTTCTAACATCGAATGATTAAAAAGTGATGTTTCTTTGGGAATAAAACATGTAAAATAGGATTTCAATAAACTCCTTGTCGTCGATGCCTGACAGCTGTATTGTACTAGATTTCTCTAATAACTGTGTTTCTTCTCTGTAACTGTGTCTTCTAACTATCAGTAGAATCTAGTGATATGTCCTGTTTTCATTAATAACGAAACGAAGGCTTCATACTCAAACATAGCTCTTTAGAATTATGAGCCATTTCACTAGAGGAGCACTATATTCGACGCCATTTTGTATTTCTAGAGAACTGCTTTCCTATGGCTGGATGATGTCACGTTTCGTACATAAGATACATGCTGTCTAAAATAAACCGGCTTTAATTCCAAAGACAATTTGGCGCCTGGTAAACATAGAGGTTCGTCATTGGCTTTAACATCCCTTATACATAGATATGTGCCAGCATCCACAAAAAAGCACACTTTTTTCGGAAACGATCGATTCGTACATATCAGCTATTTAGGAAGAAGTGTTCCATTTTGAAACATATATGTAACATTAAAGTGGCCTGCCAAAATTCACACTTTTTTCATGATTTCTGATCGTCACAACAGTAAGAGACTTTGAAGGCCATCAAAAAACCACAAAAATTGGCGTTGGAATGAGGAAAATCCATACAGTATATGGCCTGTACGAACCGAAAACGCGTTCGAAAAGTAAACAAAATGTAAATAACCATTCATTCCTTCTAAGCCAAAGTTAGTTCAACGCAATACTTTATCGTTCATTTTCGAGACTAGAAGCACTAAAAAGCTTCTGAGAAAAATAGCCAATGATTTCAACATTCTGTTTTAACGTCAAAATATCAATATTTTGGCAGCTCATGCCGCTTTAAATTAAATTAAAATAAAATCATACTCACTTAGGTAACATGTTGTATAAGAGATCTTCCGCTTTTTTCTTCTGTTCTAAATAATCGGCTGTTCTTTCTTCGACAAGAGCTTCTAGGTTATTAGCGTATTGTTCCATACGAGATAAAAGATTATCTAATATATTTCCTTTATCACCGTCCCTGAAAGGCAATGACGATAATTTAGATAATACACATATTGATAACGAAGACCCTTGTTATAACAGTTGAAATCGTTCAGCCGTAATGAAAAGTTGGTGGTGGAGGTAATGTTGATGGTGATTGGGGTAATGATGAGGATAATTGTCGTGTGGCAATCAGGCTGTTGATGATGGTGGCGAGGGTAATGATGATGATGATGATGATGGTGGTTGGCGTAATGATGATAATTGTCCTGGGTCAATCAGGTTGTTGGTGATGGTGGTGTGGGTAATGATGATGATGGTGGTTGGGGTAATGATGATGATAACTGTCGTGGGGTAATCAGTTTGTTGAAGATGGCGGTGAGGGTAATGATGATGGTGATGGTGGTTGGGGTAATGATGATGGTGACGGTGGTTGGGGTAATGATGGTGATACTTTTTGTGAGGCAATCAGGTTGTTGATGATGGTGGTGGTGGGGGTAACGATGATGGTAGTGGGGGAAATGATGCAGATGATGATGGTGGTTGGGGTAATGATGATGATACTTGTCGTGGGACAATCAGGTTGTTGATGATGGTGGTGGTTGGGGAAATGATGATGATAATTGTCGTGTGGCAATCAGGTTGTTGATGATGGGGGCGAGGGTAATGACGATGATGGTGATGGTGATGGTTGGGACAATGATGATGATGATGGTTGGGGTAATGATGATGATAATTGCCGTGTGGCAATCAGGTTGTTGATGATGGTGGTGGTGGGGTAACGATGATGGTAGTGGGGGAAATGATGCAGATGATGATGGTGGTTGGGGTAATGATGATGATACTTGTCGTGGGACAATCAGGTTGTTGATGATGGTGGTGGTTGGGGTAATGATGATGATAATTGTCGTGTGGCAATCAGGTTGTTGATGATGGTGGCGAGGGTAATGACGATGATGGTGATGATGATGGTTGGGACAATGATGATGATGATGATGATGGTTGGGGTAATGATGATGATAATTGTCGTGTGGCAATCAGCTTGTTGTTGATGATGGTGGCGAGGTAATGATGATTATGATGATGATGATGGTTGGGGTAATGCTGATGATGATGATGGTTGGGGTAATGATGATGCTGATGATGGTTGGGGTAATGATGATGATGATGATGGTTGGGGTAATGATGATGATGATGATGGTTGGGGTAATGATGATGATGGTGATGGTTGGGGTAATGATGATGATGATGGTTGGGGTAATGATGATGATGATGATGGTCGGGGTAATGATGATGATGATGATGGTTGGGGTAATGATGATGATGATGATGGTTGGGGTGATGATGATGACGATGATGATGGTGGTTGGGGTAATGATGATGATGATGATGATGGTGATGATGATGGTTGGGGTAATGATGATGATGATGATGGTTGGGGTAATGATGATGATGATGATGGTTGGGGTAATGATGATGATGATGATGATGATGATGGTTGGGGTAATGATGATGATGATGATGGTTTGGGTAATGATGATGATGATGATGGTTGGGGTGATGATGATGATGATGATGACGATGGTTGGGGTGATGATGATGATGATGATGGTGGTTGGGGTAATGATGATGATAATTGTCGCGTGGCAATCAGGTTGTTGATGATGCTGAGGGTAATGATGATGAAGATGGCGGTGGGGGTAATCATGGTGTTTGCCTAATGATTTTCTTGGGTGTGAAAATGTTTTCTTCGCATTGGGAATTTCTGTTCAAATCATTTTAAGGATTTGATTTTGGGTGATAAAAATTTTCATTTAACAAACAGAAGATATCGCTGCCCGAACCATGATTCTAAGGAGAACAACTTGTATAAAGGACCTAAAAACTCAAGACTCCCATGCATGGCATTACTGGCCCTCCGTACTTTGTTCATGCATTATTTCAATTTCATGCTTATATAAGCTTATTATTTTCTATAATAGTCCAAGGCATTATCATCAGCGGAGGTTATTATTAACTTTACCACTGTAATTTATTTATTGTTAAAAATGTATTTATCTATATTTGTTTTAGATTCCGTATATTTGTATAAATAATTGCTTTGGGTCCGCAATGAAATTGCCATCTTAATAGTATGGGGAAAATAAATGAATTCCATATAGTTGAGAATAGAGAAATAAGGCAATATTGCTCTCAGTGTGTGGCCCAATATATAGGACTACACAAAGGTTGTAGCAGAACTGTCAATATACACGATCGAAAAGTCAATACTGTTATTGGTAGGCAATATTTGACTTCAACATGTGTACAAACGTTAAGTGCATATGAGGGAATATACATCTGCATACATCTGTTTAATATCGAAATTTGATAAAATTCATTATTTCGGAAAAATATGAGACTGAGTTAAACCAAAGACAGGTGATATGATAAAAATGGTTGATTGAGCGATACAAAGGTCTGAGTTTCAAAACACCATAGTTTACCATACATTGTATTAGGGTGTTTACCATACATTGTAATCATTAATAATTCTATATATCTAACAATTAACTAACAGGATAGGACAAGCCATATGAGCTTTATTTTAGAACTGATTCTTTAAATATCCTTGTCATGTACATATTTATGAATTGAGTGGTTAATAAATGAAATGAAATGAAGTATTAGGGTGTTTACCATACATTGTATTAGGGTGTTTACCATACATTGCATTATGGTGTTTACCATACATTGTATTACGGTGTTTTCCATACATTGTATTAGGGTGTTTACCATAATATGTCATGAAAAATGGGTATGATAAATCACGTTTTTTTCTATTGGAAATTGGTTTATTGATTCGATTGATTGATTGATGTTTTACGCAGCACTCAAGATTATTTCACTTATATGGCGGAGTTGCAAGTTTTAGTGGGGAAGGAAACCGGGTTAATTGCTTGCAGGAACCCCCCCCCCCCCCCCACCATCGGCGAGTACCTGGTAACTCCTCCACATACGGCGACTGAGTGGAATATTTGGCAATTGGAAAGGGATACTTGTTTAGTATTTGATTAGTCGACCTTTTCGTTTATGAATAGTTGAAAAGTTTGAGAAATGCATGCAACGCTGCTTTTTTATTTTCTGTTAATCTCCTGATACAGTTGATTGGTTGACGTATTAACTTGTTGATTATACATTTTAGATACACTACTCCACAATATGAATTAGAACATAAGCTGTATATGACGTAAAACAACAACTGGTAATTGACATATATATCACCCAGATGCAATATACAACACCACGTGGATTTGTAACATATGTCAAATTGTGTAATGGACAGAAACATAGAACAAGTAATTTACGTAAAAAATAGGTACAGTGTAGGCTGTAATGTGTTGCATATAAATAACGCCTGTGACGAAGGCGTGAAGTATGGATGCATTTAAACAGGGGCAAATTTAATAAACACTTATAAAGAATTTAAAAGCCAACGAATGAGTCAGCCAATCTATAGCCTTTCTTATTTAGATTATGGAATGGTAAAATAAAGCGTTTACTGATGTTTTACACATAATTATTTGGAAAATCAACAGTTCGATGAGTAGTTTGATAACAGTCCAAATTTCGATTAAAAATCAATCTAAATTTGGAATAATAATCAAAATTTTCATAAAAATACATTCAAATTGTGATTGAAAATCAATTAAAATTTCGATTAAAAACCAATTCTTATATGATACTACTTACTTGTTCAGTTTCCTAATAATAGATTTCAATGCCTGGAAGTCTGGTCGCTCCATTGGATCTTCTGCCCAGCATCTGCGTATGATGCCCGCCAGATCGTCCGAAGGGCAATCATCGTCCTTCATCGTGGGCCGAAAATAGGGCTTGACACCGTTTTTAACTTTTTGGTAGATGTCTGTAAGCAAGTGGTAAAATAACGCAGCAATTAGTAACATTCTGCGTTCATTTCACATGATTTGGGATGTGATATAGAAGGGCTTGTCGTCAGCTGGATTTCGGTCCATGCGTTTCACTTGATTCCCTTGGTAAATAGAACAATCCTAGCAAAATATCACAAAATATAGAAACTATCTCCGAGAAACATGTTCACGGCGAAAAACACAAATTCTGACAACTGTCTAAAAACTGATTCCCTTAAGCTTAACGAAGTCAATGCATTCGCTTTTCCAATAGAACAAAAGCAGGACGCAGTGGACAGCGGTTAACAATGGTCCCTTAATGCCAGCAATATGTCCGTCTGTTCAATTTTGGAGAAGCAGTTCACAGTCTTTTCCTGGTTTGTCAAATTTTATAAACAGTATTCAGGACTTCACATGTTCCGGATTCAGGTCGACAATCATCAGATCCCAGATGTTAAAACAAGTCCCAGAGTGTGATGGTATGTGACGATCAATACACTATATATAGTAAATGCCAAGTTTTAGAGAGGAACGTCACTTTTCGTCATTCGTAAATATAATACATTCGGATTCTACCATTCCAAAAGTATCCTTCAATAGAATCAATGCCACCTAAATGAAATGCGATATATTTGTATCCACCAACGTGCTACAGCAGCATTGCTGCGGGTGCATCGTTATATACGGCTGGTCTCTGAATACCGCTAAACGCAGATCCATCTATCCTATCCAGCTACGCGATAAGTATCTATCGCGATTCGCTCAGCGGAAAGGACGGGGGTTAATGTTTCGAAAATTGCGCCGTACGGCCTCAGTTAAACATTGACAAATGACCCCTACTAAGTATGGCGAGCCTAGAACCCATTTAATTATAGTGTACAGCCATTGTCATGTAGTTCGTACTGCGAATCGCACTAAATGTCCGGCTTGGCTAATTGGACCCCTACGATGCAAATTGTTTATAGTCTCGGAGTTCATCAACCATAGTACTGTGTAGGCGATGTTTCAGAGACCGGGTTTTTTTACATCAGGGTGACTTTCGTTTGTATAATCGACTGTCGTTTGGCGCCATCATTATTGCTGCAATAGGGTTAAGTCTCCCGGGCTCTGAAACAGGGACAATGTAAAAATTCGGGAGCCAAGAAAAAAAAAACTCTCTTCGCCTACCTTTTTTCATGATTTTCGATAAAAAAGATTTTCGTCAAGACAAATTAAAAATTGCCACTTTAGAAACAAATATATTAAAAACCAGAAATGTTTTGTATATGTGAAGATTTTCGGCGTTAGAAATGTTTCCACATTGCATGCTAAATATATTTTGTTAGAATAAATTACTTTACTGGTTAGCTCAGCTGCTAACGAGGGCGTTATTTAATAACCATTCTACATGTTTCTGTAATATTCTGTCAACTTTGGAAAATGGGCGATAACAAGATCGTGTCTGTCTGTCTGTATGTCTGTCCATCCATCGATAAAGGAGTCTTATAAATGATTGATTGATTGCTTAGTGTTGTATGCCGCGTTTAAGATTATTTCACTTATATGGCGGCCTTGCCAGTTTTATTGTGGGAGGAAACTGGGCTCTGTGCCCGGAGGAAACCCACGGCCTTCCGGTGGTAGCTGGCAACCATCCCACTTTTAATGCATGAGGTAAGTCAGTAACAGTAGTTACCACTGTGATGCAAACAATACTTGTTTTTCAACGTTTGTACATATGTACTTAACTTTAGATTCAGATTGAATATCGAATTAGTATTGACCTGAGGCCGACTTTAAACAACATGTGTTTGAGTCATCAACAGCCACATATATAGGACGGAAAATCTATAAAACAGATCTGTGTAAAGAACAGAAAAGCCTTGGAATCAATCATAGTCAAACGCTTAATATTTCAAACATCAACCAATTCACAAATCATTTATTTGCGTGGGCCTGTAAGATGTATAAAGATATTTTCGTTGTTATAGCCCATCAACCCGACACATTCTCCCATTTATATTCTACAAGCTTTACAATTCTTATCCTTTCCTCCAACACAACTGAGATGTATGGTATTCTCTAATCGAGTGTAGCAGGTTATTAGCTTCCTATGTTTCGAATGGTCAAATACGGTTACACAGAGAGGCGCTTTTACAAGCCACCTGGAGTCATGTTTACTCCACGAAATCTACTGTCCAACCCAAGTACACCCATTAATATAGTGTAAAGCACTTTACCTAATTAGGAAACCAGTTCTAAACGAGGTTTTAATAGACCGAGTATAAATGCTCTAAAGGGATCGCAAGTCTCGAGATTTTTTGATATCCGGTAACAGATGACGCCATTCAGAACGTTTTTGATGACGTTGCTCTTCCATTTGACGTATTTCATTACATAACGCCAGATTTAAACGTCATGTTGGAATGAAACACACTCAGTCACATGCGCAATGCAGTGCCGTGTGTCATACTTTTGTCCTTATGTATACGCCTGTCACGTTGTTCCATTTTATCATGTAATATGATTGATTAATGGACGTTTTTCAACCAACCCAACATTATTTCAATTATATCACGGCGCTGCAAGGCTAGGGTGGGAGTAAGCTGTGGAGTTTACCAGGTGGAAAACCACCAGAGAAACGGTATGCCCCCCCCCCACCCCAACAAAAAAGCCCCAAAAAACAATTGGCAACTACATGTATTCCTCGGATTGTTTCATATTTGCGTGGATATAGCAAAATAACGGGAAAAATGTTCCTCTTTTTTCCCACCACTGTCACGTGAACACAACTCCTCTAATCTAACATTGGAAACTATTTAATCAAATATAGAGATATTTTCTTCAGGCCCATAAAAACCTATGGAATCTTATTGCCAAAATGAAACCATATATAAATCTGTCATCGTATGGTTTTTTGTGATCCTGTTTTATCACCTTGTTTTCGCCACCTTCTTCAAGGACATATAAAAGGAGGAGCAAATGTGTTTGCAAACATCACCATTTTATGAGATATATATACCTACGTCGATTAGAAATATGCAAAAACAGTTCACCAGTACTACCATATGGGCATGAAACATATATACATGACTTAATATGGAAGAAATACACACTGACCTTTCTACAAAGTCGAAAAAAAGAATATTTTTCTTAAAAGTAAATGCAAAAGTTCGATAAAAAGGAGAACGTTGAATCAGGCTTTGTTTTTCAAGCGTATGAAATATTGGGGTGAAATACACCAGAGACATAAACCAAGCAAAAAGAAAAAAGAAGAGAAAACTGCATTAAGGATGACTGTTGTTCCAGAAGGCCTACTTATTAATCAAAAAGTAAGGGACACTGTGTCGGCCGGCAAAGGAATGAATGATGGCGGTTCGGCAAGATTCCGCTGTGTAGGCGAAGCGAGAATGAGCGATGATAACAACCTGGTCAAAACAAAGCCATTAGGGATACACAACCTCCTAGCAGAGAAATGTTGTCTGCGTGGCTTTCCTTTAAATCTATATCAGGGAGTGTATGCCAGATTCTCAGCACCATAGAGGCCGATTGTTCGGGTTACACAGCCTCCATATGGGTTGATTGATTGATTGAGGTTTTACGCTGCACTCAAGATAATTTCACTTATATTGCGACCTAGCCAGGTTTAGTGGCGGAGGAAACCGGGCTCATTGCACGGAAAAACCCCGACCTTCAGCGAGTACCTGACAACTCTTCCACATAGGGCGACCGAGTGAAAAATCTACTCAGAAATGTTTCAATCTGTATTTGTTCTGAGCGTAATTCGTAGCATCGATGGAAGATCTGTGTGGACTGCGGGGCGATTACTCTAACCCACTGGACCACCGAGCCCCGCCCCCACCCCCTCCGTATGAAAAGGAAAATCTAGCTAAAACCTTTTTCTGCTCTAAACCATATTGATGGGAATAATACCAGTCGCTTCTTTTGACTGATGATGGGCTTGTTTATAAAACTAGATGTGATTTAAAAAGGTATGAGGCAAATTAAAGATCCAAAAAATTCCGACATTTTACTGTCGTACACATATTGGGCAGGTGTTGGGATGATGACTGGTAAATTCCTTTCCCCTGACAGAGCGTTAAATGACGAGTTTAATACGATTTTTAATCCATTTGCAGCTGATATGTTTACTTTTAGTTTCAGCCAGGCTAGAATTTCTAATAGAGGCTCCAGAGCAGCTGTTGCACGCTTACTGTAACAGTTTGGCCTATCATTTTTTGTTGTCATTACATAATGTAGAAATAAACAAAACAAAAACAACGTCGGCTCTTTGCGGTTTATCAGATAATACCACTTTCATAACTCCCTACAGTAGGGTTGACCCATGTAGGACCACTGTTTACATTAACCCGAAACAGTCTGACAGACAGTAAACGATGCAACACATAATCTGCAATAATTGTTCATTACATTTTCGCTGAAAATCTACATAATACCTTATCTAAAGCCAATAAATCTTATTTATCTATTTAGCACAAACTTTAGCAAAAAAAAATGCAAACAATTCTAAACAAGTTAAATTTGTCCCTGATTTGAAAATAGGGTTATTCGGAGTGAGTTAGATAAAGACCGGAGTTTTATCGTTATAAATTCAAATGCTTGATTTTACTATTTCTACAACATTTCCCTTTTTCTACTTACAAAAATATATGCAAATGTAATAAAAAAAACAATATGCATTTTTTATATATATTAAAAGCGCAGAATAACATTTTATTATAAATGTCATGATTTTAGGATCCCTAAAGTGGCATGAGCTGCCAAAAGCGTTGGAATGAGGAAAATCCATACAGTATGTGGCCTGGGCCGACCGAAAACGTGTTCGAAAAGTAAACAAAATTTAAATAACTGGGACGATCATTCATTCATCCAAAGCCAAAACTAGTTCAAAACAATACTTTATCGAACAGAAGCACTAAAAAGCTTCTGAATTATACGTCTTGAGAAACAGAGCCAATAATTTCAACATTCTGTTTTAACGTCAAAATATCAACATTTCGGCAGTTCATAACACTTTAAAAAACACATCCAATCATTCCAAGGTTCAAAATCACCCCTATGATTAAATTACAGTTCCTTGATTAAACTCCTGGACATTTTATTCATGATATCACCCTTGGCACTTTCTTACACATTGTCACTTATTTTGTTTTGCCCTTAAGACTTATCTCCCTTTATATAGCTCTGAGATTATCAACAAAGAGTCACCTCCCTTATGTGGAAGAGAAAGACGGTTTATCATAGGACTACAGTTCGAAATGTTATCGCCTTATTTGACTCCAGTAAAACTTGGTTTATAACAGACGCCTGATGAAGGAATCAGAGGATGGGGAGGTTTCTATCGACATTTACCGGAAAGATTATAGGTTTCCGTATCATTTATTTCAGATCTAATTTGTGTCACTTTTCCATGAAAGTGTGATATAATCGTTAACCAAAATATAACGTGAACTGTATTGGGCCATTGTCCCTTGCATTTAAAGACATGGTTATTTTAGTCAAGAAGAGTTTCCCTGTGGCCATGTATCTTAGTGTCTATAAAAATAAAGCGTGAAATTAGACAATATTAAAGGGGGAGAAAACAAACTATCCCTTTATGGTTCAGAAGAAGTGCGCTAATTTATATGTCCATACCAGCGGTACGAAAGAAATATCTTTGCGATTTCTTTACGCTCAACAGTGAAGTTAATAAAAGATCACAAAACGCAAAACAAATTGGTCAACTTTCAAAATCTCCCATTTAAGCCTAAGTTAAATTCATCCCCTTTCAAGGATTTCGTAACTCACCAATATGGCACGCAGACCAGTTTTTTGTTAGCCGCATTTTCCTCAAAGCTTCTTTTGTAATTCAATGTCAATTTGGAGAAAATGAATGCAGTCTTCTGGAGATAGCAATTCTTTGAAGAGGGTGAAATTAACGTAGGCTTAAATGGGGATTTTGAAAGCTGACCAATTTGTTTTGTGTCTCTTACATAATACGGCATTTTGTAAACTTCATCATGGCCCTTAAATATATTGCAAAAAATATGCGTTTGTTAGCGGTGGAAAGGAAAAATAAGTGTGCTTCTTCTGAACCATAAAGTATTTTTTTGTTTTCTCCTCCTTTAAAAAAACTATTTTTTTTATTTGAGTATCAATAACTAGAACAGCACTGAATTCAGCAGTAGTTTACCCAGTTCAAATCAAACAGCATTTATTTTTAACTACTACAGTTGTACTTACCTTGTGGGCCCAGGTCTCCGTACTCTAAATAATACACCCCACACCTATACACTATTTCTTGACAAATCACAGCGAAACTGTAAACATCCCCTTTCTGAGTTCCCTCTGGGGGCCGGTTATGCATCCGCAATAATTCTGGAGATGTCCATAATTTACCTATAAATAAAGAGTTGGTCATAAATATGATACCCTTGGTCTATCCAAAAAGTACCGGATTCAAGCATATCATAGATAATGCATACCTATTAAAAGTGGCATGAGCTGACAGCATGTTGATATTTTGACGTAAAAACACAATGTTGAAATTATCCGCTATTTTTCTCAAGACATATAATTCAGAAGCCTTTTTTAGTGCTTCTAGTGTCGAGAATGTACGATACAGTATTGGTTTGAACTAACTTTGGCCTAGAATGAATAAATGGTCGTAGCGGTTATTTAAATGTTGTTTACTTTTCGAACACTATTCCGGCTCGTATATGGCACACACTGTATGGATTTTCCTCATCCCAACGCTAATCATTTAGTTTTTCGATGGCCTTCAAAACCTCACACGGTCGTGACGATCAAAAATGATGAAACAAGTCTAAAATTCGCAGCTCATGCCGCTTTAAGATTTGGCTTCACCTTACACCCTTAATAATTGAAAGCTCAAAATATGCTAAATGATTCGGTATGTTCAGATTCCATTTACCTTTCTATTTCTGGTGTACTGGTGTCCCAAATTGTTTTAATAAAAAAGATAGGGGCCTACTACATTAGAAAATAGTAGAATGAGCAATTCAAAGAAAGATATGTTCAGATACATTAACTCAACGTATGTCTTTCTCCGAATTCTTTATTCTGCTACTTTACGCCAAGCTAGACAATGGAAACAGAATTTGTTTGATAATAATTCTTAGAAGAATAAATAAAACTTAAATTTTGGTTTAGTAGGAATGTGTTTATACTTACTATTGTAATATGCAAATGTGTTCATGTCTGATTCGTCGTCACAATCCCGTAAAGAGTGCAGACCAAAATCTGTTATTTTCAAAACAAACCGACTGTCAACAACACAGTTTGTGCTTTTCAAATTACCGTGGCTTCGGACTTCGCTACTGTGTAAATATGCCATTCCCTAGAGAAAACACAGCACATAAAAGAAGATTGTTATTACGGTAGACATTTTTAAAAATCGCTTCATAAAAATTTAGCAAGTTCACGAAAATATATATTTGTTCTTGGGTCCCATTAAGCATATTAATCTTTATTTATGCACCAAGTCTTTCTACCAAGTTTAGTAAAAAAAAACATATAATCTGACGTGAGACGACTGTATGCATATATGGATCAAGAAAGTTCGACAATGCTGCAAACTGCTTTTAAATGTGTGGAAATGTGTGGGTAATATTTGTTTAAAAAATGCATATGTGGACGTGGATAAGAAAGTTTGTGGTAAGCTAATCTAAGGGAGATAATAAGAAAGGGAGATAACCCTTTTGACTTACTCTGACAATGTCCTGCATCAGTGAATATCTGAACATCCAATCAAGTTTAATCTGATCATTCTCAAGCACATCCTGGTCAAGAAAAAATGGAATACATTGCATTGAAATATCACAAACAATGAGACAGCGATACTTGTCCGTAAACTAATCGATAAGCGCCTGTTATTTAGACGTAAAATAATTAATAACTGTCAATAAATAGTATATATTTGACAATTCAAACAACACAAAATTCCTGAGGAGTTATATCTGTTTGTACTGTCGATGGACTATAAAACCGGATAAAATAGTTAAAAGTTAAAAATGATAAATTGTAACTTGGAATAGTTAATTACTTAACATCATATTAATAAATAAAAAACGTATGAAATTAACACTGATAAATTAATCACATTTTATACCAACCATTATTCTAATACATTTTCGTTCCCTACAAATATATATAATGCGGATTTGCTTTTAAAAAAAAATAATTCAAGGATTTAAATTAAGAACACACATTGTTTGACTGTACATGTAATTCCACACTGCGTTTAATTTGATTCCTGTGGCAGAGTTTATTTTTAGAGTCTTCATGAAACTCCACACTGCGTTTGACTTGATACCTGTGGCAGAGGTTATTTTACCTACCTGTAAACTCCCTTTCTGGCAGTACTCTGTGATGACACATTGGTTAGGTGGATCGATGGACGCTCCAATGAAACGGCACAGATGATCGTTCTGTAAGTCTTTGATCTGTAATTAGAAGACAAGTAATCAAGCTAATTAGGTTGAAGATGCGCTGGGAAATCTGAAAAGTGATTTTCTCGTCGTGATCAAAGGAGATATACCTTGATGTGTGCACGGAGTGGCCAGCCCACCGCATGCTGGTTCGTTTCTTTTTGTAAAATTATGGCGAAGGCTACCTTTGTATGAAGAAAATATTAATAATCTCTTTTCCACTTTCGTTTATTTCCATCGGTCATGGTAATTATACATCAAACACAATGTTCTATCTTTATTTGAGGACCAACTTTGCTTTTTGTGTAAACTAAGTTGAATATGATATCATCGACCGTATGGCCACTTATTCTGATCTCCTACATTGCCACACCATAGGTGCATTTTCTTCTAGACAAGGACACGCTATCCAGGACAATTTCTTTCATATAAACACTCTGATCACAGAGTGTGTTTAAAAACAAAAAAGCTGTAAGCAAATCGCAATGTGGCAGACAAACTACAAAGCATTATGTAATCTGGAGAACGAAGTACCCTATGTGGGTGGAAAAAAATAACCATTAAACGCTCACTCGCTGTCGTAGCCTTTCTGACATTTGTGAAAAAAGTAAATTTAAACGCGCTAACTGCTAGTAAAATTACTCAAATTAAACATGGGGCATAACTAATGTTTAGTTATTTTTAAAATGTATAAATGATGGTGTTCAAGGCATACCGAGAACTAAAGTCAGAACGTCAAGATCGATCGGAAACCCTGTAAGTTCCACACTCATTTTAGCTCTTTCGTTTGGAATTTACTGTCTGAACTTTATCAGTAAATAAGTCTCTGTATAATATAGTTCCCTCTGCTAAGATAGACTGGACTGGAGCACTAGGATGACCTCTAGATTTAGATTGGACCTGGCCCATGAGTCAATCTGTTCTATATAGTTCAGAGTAATTCTCTTACAAGATTGACAGAACTTTCACAAATTACATTCACGTACAAAAGGGCGATGTCATGCCCTCGTTGGCTATATCAGAGGGTGTTTTTCTTGAGTTATTAAATCTTTTCCTAGGAGAATTTTCAGTGGTAAAATTCACCGCAGCCAAAAGGTTTTACGAACTACTGTTAGCCGTCAAGGCCTCCAGAGTAGTAACATTACAGACAGGAATTTCGATCTTTTCATCCGAATGTTGGTCTGGTGCCCAAAGCCAAACCCTCTGTGCATTTGTAGTAGGTATGTCCAATAATTAAATTCCCTTCTAAATAAATAGTTGGAAAAGTAATATGAATATAGAAATAACTTTGATCCATTGGGATTGGAAAGAGGCTAAACAGTTCTAAGTGTAAGAATCGTTGGGTTGCTAAAGTTGGCGGATATCAAAATGCGAGTCCATCTGTATGATGTTACTCCGATACGAAGCAGACTAGATTTGGACATTTGCTATGGGCAGAAAACAAACAGGCAGTTGATAACAAGCTTCATATGATTCCAACATCCTGTGATATCTAGAAACTTTTAGGACAGTGCATAATAATTTCGATACAATAAGGCAAAGAATTACTTATAGATGGGTTGTTATCCATAAGTAATTCTTCACCTCACTGTAACACTTCAATTTCTAAATCCTGTATTGAAAGATTTGAAACAATTTCGTTGAAAAATCCAGCAATTCAAGTTCCTTTGAAACCTAAAACATTTAGCCGACGTTACTTTTTGAGAATAGAGCGTTTATATGTTTATTTGAACTAACAAAATTTAGATAACCAGTCATTTCTTTTTTTACACACGCATTTCACTTGTGGGTTTTTACTTGAGCCTGTTTTGTAAAATGGTTACAGAGTACAATATGGTAGGTCAGCGATTGCCTCCGGGCAGCCGAACTAAACTTGACAACGTCGCCATGTAAGTGGAATAATCTATAGTGACAAGATCATTGCATCAATCTTAATGATATATTGAAACACTTTCTTGAGCCTGGTGTGCCTAAATAATATTCAATTTTGTACTTCCAATAAAACTTCCCCAATATCGTAGCTTTTTGTGTAGTAATAGGCTCTGTTTTATAAAGAAATTAGCCAAAACAGTTTGGAAGTATGAATTTATTTCAAAGACATTATGAAATAGTCTTGAGCTATGCTAACTTTTTTTAATTTATATTTGTGGCTACAAACAGTTTTACTAAGTAAAATGTGGTTTTGGTAAATGAGTTCTTTGATTGGCGTTTAGAAGTTGTAGACGGATGATTAGGATAGAAGTAGCTCTATCCAAACCGATGTTAAAACAATGGAAGTTGTTATCCAAAAAGTGTCTCAATATACTTGGCATTGGTAAAGGTAAACAAAAAAGTAGTCTTAACAGTTAAATCATTGTTAAACGTATTTTACTTAAACTGTGTTTTAGTATTGAAAGTGATGTTACCAATACATTTCAAATAAGCTTTGCTTTGATTTGTTTTAAAAATTAATACTTGAGTTTTAATCATTTCCCATTAAACTAAAAAGCCTGTTTGATGCAAAGCTTAATACTTTTTTTTTCAACACAGTATTGTCATAAACCATACAGTCTTCTAGACAGCAAATAGAGGGAAACAAAATATATGATCCAGTTGTAAGCATCGGCACAGAAAACAACAAATAAAATAGATACATCACATCTGAGAATCAAATATGTTGAAAAAGCTTGTCTAGGTCCTTGAGTGAAGTACTATCTTTGTTACCGCCCTCCCTCGAATCGCTAACTAAATATCACCATAGTACGAACTCTAATGTTGTATAAGATTGATTGATTGGTGTTTAACGCCGCTCTCAAGATTATTTCAGTTATATGCATGGCGGCGTTGCCAGGTTTATTGTGGGAGGAAACCGGGCTCTCTACCCGGAGGAAACCCACGACCTTCCGTTGGTAACTGGCAACCACCCCACATAGGTCGTTCGAGTGAAAACCCAGTCAGAAAAGTTTCCAATTTTCGGACCGAGTGGGATTCGAACCCGCGACCCATTGATGGAAGGCTGTTTGGATTGAGCGTCCAACGCTCTTCCTACTGAGCCACGGAGGCCTCGCCTACTGTTGTATAAGAGTTGCAAATCAAGTAAAGCTGTGACAAACCAACTGCTATTTTGATCTAGCTTATAAAAACTCAGAACTAAAGCTATGACGAGATTAATCTGAACTTGGCCCAGAATAGATCCGGAGACCAGGAAGAAAAAAAATCCAGAACAGGTGACTTTGTTACTCCTCGAGGCTTGATTGGCTTTCACGGAATGACAGGAGCTCTTTTGTTTAGGAGGATACAAAAGAAGCGCTTAAGCACTTTATCGTGATCGCCTTAGCAACATCCAATCACAGCCTTGTACAAAACCCAATTACCCCGACCTTTTGGGACTTCCGCGAGATGAAAGAATCCACTTACCCTTTTAATCTCTATTAGCAAGGGCTTGTTTATGTTGAAACTGGTGCGGTGTAGTTTCTTAATGGCAACTATTGTTCCCTAGGGAAGAAAAATAACATAATATATCGTATTAGCGATGGGGAATCTGTAGTTGGATAGATAAAAGTGGTAACATATCCAATATCGTAATGTCTCAATACAGGAATGACATAAAACTGTTCGATTGAGTCAAATCAGCGGCGACTGAGTAATAAGAATGGAGTCGCAAAACAAGGATAATGCAATAATTGTGTTTTTTTCTTCAATACTGCCGAACTTATAATGTTCTGTTTTACCCTATACATAGGCATGTAGTTTATACTGAACTTGTATAATAAACAGTAGAAATGAAACTATATAATGACTGTTTCTCAACATGTGACAGTCGGTTAGAGTGATAGACCCTCAGCCTTCAATCCGAATCTCACTCAGACCAAATGAAAATTGAAGGTTTTTTTTTTTACTCTATCGCTTTATGTGAAGGAGTTGCCAAGTACTCGCGGATTGTCGGGGTTTCTTTGCCGATAAAGAGCCCGGTTCCTTTCCCACTAAACCTGGCAACGCCGCCATATAGGCGAAATAATCTTGAGTGCTGTGTAAAACATCAATTATTGAATCATTCAAATTAAACGTAATTTTGAATAATTATGTTGAATTTGTTTATAATATATATATTCAAATACAGTCTTTAGATAAATTGTATTTTTGGTGATGCCTTAATAATTTCTGATCATCACTAAACAGACAGTTTATGGTTACTTTAACAAAGGGTGCTGCCTTCATGGGATAGATTGATTGATTGATTGTTTGGTGTTTTACGCCGCGCTCAAGATTATTTCACTTATATGGTGGCGTTGCCAGTTTGATTGTGGGAGGAAACATGGCTCTATGCCCGGAGGAAACCCACGACCTTCCGTTGGTAATTGGCAACCATCTCACATTGGTCGTTCGAGTGAAAACCCAGTCCAATTTTTTGGGACTGAGTGGGATTCGAACCCGCGGCCCATTGGTCATGGGATAGAACAGCGGACAAAACGGGCTGATCAGAAAAAAACCTCGATCGACGAACGAATAGTTCAGCAAACCAAACAAACAAACGAACAGACGGAATAAGCAAGGGGTGATGTGATCATCCAAACAACACATTAATTGAGCTTCAATCAATCTAAAAACAAAAGATTCTCACTAACAAAATATTTCTTTCTGGCAGTGCAAAGATTAGAGCTTCTATACATAAAGTTATTTGTGATAGGATAACTATTGCACACCTTATAATAGCCTGTTTTGGTAAATAACTGTTTGTTGCCGACGTCACTGAGATGAACTGCGATCGTGTCGCCTGATATGGAGCTCGTCACAGAATAACGCTGTGGAGAAAAGAAAGAAAATCAACGATTTAATTTAAGGTAACATACGCCAAAGTATATAAGTAAATATAAGTAATGTTTCATATATTTCCTAAACATTCAACATTTGTGAATGATATTGATAAGCAAAACTAAGGTCCTTATTATAATGGAGGTTTTTCTATTTGCTAAATGTTATGGTAGATCTTCGTTAATGAAATGTTTTTAAATTTTATTAACATTTTTAATTGTTCCATGAAAGACTTCAATGTATTTCTAGGAGCATGTCTTTGAATTTACCATTTAGTTTTTTTACGATCACAAGTGATGAAAAATAAACTATTTTATACTGATTAATTTGATTGTTTGGTGTTTTAGGCCGCCCTCAAGATTTTTTCACTTATATGGCGGCGTTGTCAGTTTTATTGTGTGAAGAAACCGAGCTCTATGCCCGGAGAAAACCCACTATCTTCCGGTGGTAGCTGGCAACCATCCCACATAGGTCGTTCGAGTGAAAACCCAGTCATAAAATTTTCCTTTTGCTTTGGACTGAGTGGGATTCGAATCCACGCCCCATTGTTGGAAAGCTGTGCGGATTGAGCGTCCAACACTCTACCTACTGAGCCACGGAGGCACCTACTATTTTATATACCTCAGACCGTCACGTCAATTGGAAATAGTTTGGGAGCTTCGTAATATTTCGTTGTTTTATAATTTTAGCTTCCCGTAAAGGTGTATGGTATTTTACTGTCTATTGCTGGAGTCGTCATTGCTTTTAAGGTTATAGACATCTGACGGGAGTTTTCGCAGAGGCCGTTTACATACGGAGATTAGACTACCAAATAATTGTCTTCATATAGCCCGTCTCAAGGGGAAAACGCTTGCCGGAGACTAAAATCCGGTTGTCTGTAAAAGTGGGATGGAAAACTGAAACGAACCCTGTTTAAACTCATTCGGCTCCCTTGTCGTTCCAATTTCCGCTTCTCCATGGTTCCAAACATTATATCTTCCCATCTTACTCGCCAGTTCATTTCTGCAAGCTCAGCTTCTAGCTTGATATGCCTGGAAAAGATAAGAAAGAAGGAAGCCTTAGAAATGATGCCCCAAATGATGCGGATAATGGCTGCCCGAAGAAATGGACATATCTCCGCCTAATTGTTTAATTTATCGTTTAGCAATCACCTATAACGAGAATTTATAGATGCAAAGCTAATAATTGTTATATTTACGGACTGTTTGGGTAGATAAAAACAAAGCCTTGACCATCATTCCAATTGCAGAACAAAATATTTAAAGAAAGCCTATAACAACCAACAGTCTTTAATACTATATAGTTTATCGTCTAAAGACCATGTACTAAAAAACCATTGGCCCCATTCTAAGTTAGATTGCCGTTGGTTGTTTTCTTTACGCATTACCATGATAACTGTATTAACAGGTTGTCATTAGGGAGGTATCAGGGCCGTATGCAACGGAAAAAAGCAGTACTTTTCGTAACCGACTCAATTTAAGTTGACCAGATACAAACACAATCTTGTTGACGGGTATATCTTGTATAAATATATAATAAGCATTTGCCCACCCCCACCCAAAAGTTAAAATAAAAAAATATGATAAAAATACTAAAGGCCCGTTCTCACTATGCGATTTGTAGTACCAACTTGTACATGCGATTCAAATGGATGCATTTGATTGGTTGACAAATCATATCGACCAATTAAAAGCATGCATGTTAATCGCATCCTACAAGTTGGTACTACAAATCGCACAGTGAGAACGGGCCTTAATATAGTAAGATTTGTAGTGTTGACAACAGCGTGTTAATTGCCCAGAATATATCCACCTGTGGTATCTCCAACGCGTACTATAGATCTATTCCCTTTGTCATATCAGTTGACATATCGTCTGGGGCGTATTTCTTGATAAAGCGTACCAGGAAGTTATCATAACCGCGTTACTCCGCGAACAGCTTTCGCGATTTCTCTGATATCGCGGATGTATCGGCCCAATTAACTTACTGCTAATAAATTTATGGTGCCAGATTGACAGCTGAGTTTGCGCAGATAACTGTATCATTCCTCTCTCCGTATATCACATATGTCAGATAAGGCAGTACGTCGAGCATATTTGGTTCGCACTAATAGAATAATACTCCATGATTTGGCACTAATTTCTGATTTAAAGCTCTGTGACATTTATAACAGATGGAGAACCAGCTTAACGAACATACATATAGACAGATAGGGGAATTTAGTTTGGGAATCTTTTAAAACTTCTAATTGACATGAAGTTGATATACCAGTTTTTTTAGTTTTGTTTTGTTTTATTTGTTTTATTTACAACAAATCCAACATGTCCAATGAACCTAATTACAGGACCGATAACAATTAATTAGTTAGATATACCAGTGTCTTGACTTTTAAAATAACATTCCATATATCGTCGCCATAGTGTATTTGTAAAGAGCAGAATATTTCATATTGCTGTTTAAACGGAATAATTAAATTATAAGTCAAGCTGATATCAGATTAAATCGCGACGTCAGTTGCTCAAGATCGCCTAAACAAAATACTTTGCAAAAAACACTGCATTTGTTTCCGATAGCGGAAATGTGGTGCGGACTATAATTTGATGACAGGCGATAACATCTCATCCATATATAGGCATAATGATGTCTTCATTGCCTCTCTTATTTCCATGCAGATCAATATTCATACGCCAAAAAAGTCCTTAAGAGAGAAAAGATTATAACATTCCGCTGTCGCATGAAGTAGACGCATAGGTTTTTAAAGTGGCATGAGCTGCCAAAATGTTGATATTTTCACGTTAAAACAGAATGTTGAAATTATCTGCTATTTTTCAGAAGCTTTTTAGTGCTTCTAGTCTCGAGAATAAAAGTTTTAAACCAACTTTGGCCTAGAATGAATAAATGATCGTCCCGATTATTTAAATTTTGTTTACTTTTCTATCACTATTCCGGTTCGTATAGGCCACATACTGTATGGATTTTCCTCATTCCAACGCCAATCATTTTGTTTTCCGATGGCCCTCAAAGCCTCTTACTGTCGTGCCGATCAGAAATTAGAAACCAGTGTGAATTTTGGCAGCTCATGCCACTTTAAAAAAGAAAAACCCTCAACTGCCAAGGGCTGTGCGAGAAATTATGTCACACGACGAAGAGAGCGGTCCAGGGTTAACCCTGAGAACTCATGTTTCCTGGCTGCAAATATACTTTGCTTCGATAAAACAGTTTTGGGTATACTGCCTGTGCCGATGAACAGTGGGGATACAATATGATGGTAATTTACATTCGACTTTTAATTGTGATGTCAACGACAATACTGCATCCGGTTCTTTTACGTATCGATTCGGTGATCATGTTCTATTTTTCACAACTGGCTTGTGTAATACCGAAAAAAACGAGAAACTCTGTCACATATAGGCACGGTTCTGTTTTCTAACGGTAGCTACGGTCGGATGAGATTTGATTAATTTTTCCAAAGTTTGTCGTGAAATCAACTTGGAAAGATACTTAATGACTTTAACGCTAGGTTGGCCTTAGCACTGTTTATGGGATCTTGGAGGTAAACTGTGCTAGGTTAAGTCGTCACAATAACAGCCGTGTATAAATCCTGGCAGTCAGCGGTTTTCGAGTGCGGGACAAATCGGAGACATTGGTGTTTGTCCATGGTCATGTACCCAGACTTTTGCTACGTATTTTGTATGCAAATATTGCGCTTAGAAGAAGGCCTGGCTAAGGTACTACAGGGCAGTTTTAAATAAAATGATTTTGTTAAGCTGCTGATTGATTTATGATTTATTAATTCATGCTTTGCTTTTGTGTTTAATTTATTTAATCTCGATGATTCCTTCATCTTCTTGCTCTTCCTTAGTTTGTCTATTTAATATGTATAATCTTGATAAATCTAAATTCTGACAGGGTTCTAAAAATTGGACTGTTTCGTGAATTCGGATTGTCAAAAGAAATGGAGCGCTTGAAATATCTTAACCAGAAAAAACCGGATAGACGATGAGATAAAAATCATCCGTAAAGCCAGAAACCCGAACAAACCAAAGACGTGAGCTAATAGGGGACAAAATCTAAAAAGTCTTTATGCATGAGTACTTTTTCGGTGGCTTTACTTGGCTTAAAAACCCCATAACATATTTGTTGGCGTTTGTAACAAAAGAAGACGTTTATTGTGTACTACTTGATAAAAATATCAACAGTTATCTAATTCTTTTCAACGAAAATTGACATATATTTGGCAGCTCATGTCACGTTAATACATGCAGTTGACCGATGAGTTGTTAGATTGTTTATCGGTGGATATCTAGATTGCTTTACTATTACATTAGAATATCGGTTGATTATTGGTGGTTTATGACATTGCGTTATTGCTTTCCTGATGTATTAGTTGCATGGTGAATCAACTGAACTGATGTAGTTTCGTATAGACTCTTTGCTGATGTTCTACCTAATGCCAGTTGGACTGAACTAAAGAGTTCACGGGGTACACAGTTTCCCAACACTATCAGGCCCATGTCTAATGCTGCTCGGGGATTTGGATTGACATCAGACTGCAGGAAACCGAGAGCCGGACAGGAATGTAAAACTGGTCACAGCGGGCTTCCATAGAAATCTATAATTCCAAGCGAAATTAACACGACCGTCTCTCCTTAATAAACCGACAGCTGCATAATTCACACATACATGTATGTATTTGTAAAGAGTTTATTTCTAGGTTCTGAAAAAAAATTATTTGTGCTAACCTTGTTTTTGTATTTCGGGGTCAAGGTTATTCTACGTATTCCTGTGTCGCGGGTTCGAATCCCACACAGACCATATCACTTTGAAAAAGGGGGTTTCACTTGGGTTGCCAGGTACTATGCGAAGGTAGCATTTACCTCCACGCAAAGAAAACAGTGTCCCTCTCATCAAACCAGTCGAGGGTGCAGTTAGATGAAATTATCTTGAGTTCGGACTAAAACATAAATCAATCTATATACCTATTCCATAGATGCTTTGGTTGAGTCGATTTTATCTGAGGGCTGTTAATGACTTACGGATAATAGCAATAGCAGTCCCGAGTTCCCCCTAGTATCTCTTTTAGGATATATGTTTGTTTTTTTAAATTTTGGTGGCATGTCTTAAAAAACTAAAAGAAAAACTGATGATGTATAATGCGCGAAGCAATTTGTGACGGATCAGTTGATAGCAAATAAAAACGTGCATAATTTGTTACCGAATGCGCGAGGTAATTTGTGACCGATCAGCTGATAGCAAAAGAAAGGTGCATAATTTGTTAACGAGTTGGGTTTACTTCATATCGATTACACGATAAAGTGTTCTGCTTGAATACTTTACTGAATACAGATGAATCCAATATATTGAATCTGTAGAACAAGGATAACACGTACCCTTAACAAATATATACAAAAATTTATTTCGACGCTTTGGTGTATCAAATATTCATGTTTACTCTGCCGTTAAGAATCATCTTCTCACATACGGGGAGAATATTCTGTTTTCTTCATTTGTGGCTGGTGATTTACATATTATCAAATGATATGCGTGATTTGTTTTGACCTTCTAAACTGATTTGACTTTTAGCTAATCGATCTGAAAGTTTCCATATTGCATTCATCTAATCGATAAAGGCATGTTTCTGAGATAACCTCAATGTTGAACCAGATCTGAACAGACGACATCGTATTCTAATTAATGATGTAATAATAATATGTATCATATCATATCTATTGTACCGTAGATATGACGGGCCAATTTAGATATGTATACATTTACCACTATGACTGTATGGTTGACCATCATTAAAATTGTGAAGAATTAAGAAAATATTTCGACTTGACGACGTATTGGAAATAAGTCTGCTTTACATGTTCTCGATTTACTGAATTGATTTATTGGACGGTTTCCTACACTGTACTACTTACGTGTTTTTTTTAGAAATTAGGACTGGAACGTAAAAAGCACCCAAGGCCCATTTGTTTAGTAACTATTTTATTTTCCTTCCTCACATTCAGAAAGTCTGTTCTAAACAGTCGGATTTTAATCCAGAACAACAAACTTTACTATAATGGTGCTATATTAAACACTATCATTTACAGATATATAGTGTATTTCAAAACCACCGACTAAATGATGAGAAATGTACATGTTCTTGGGTGATTCAAATACTGTTTGGTATAGATTAAACCCAATATTTTACACCTGGTTGTGCTAAATGTGAACGATAAATTTGCTGATAAATTTCGGAGAATAGATAGAGAATAGCAACATGAGCTACCAAAATTCTGATTTTCCCCTTACTTTTGGATCGTTGTGTGACGTGGAGCGTTTGAAATATCTTGAAAAACTAGAAGATTAACGTTGAGAAAAAAAGATATAGGTGAGGTCAATAACTCATACGAACATAAAATAAGTGCTAATACCGGATAAATTTTAAATACCCGGGATGTATGAGTACATTTGGGAGTCTTTGCTGCAGATAAAATCTACCTCAACGTACATATCTAAGATTGATGTATGGAGAAAGCTCATATTTCATACTTCATGAAAAAAATGACGTAAAATTAGGTAATTCAGTTTCAACAAAAATTTCCTATTTTTATATGTGTCACTTTAAAATCATGCAAAAATAATATGGGTTTATGATGGTTATAGTGACAGTCGTATGTAAATTTCACCCGAGACGCTAACAATGATGGGTTATATTGAGTTTCAGTCGGTTTCTTTTCACACATCTTTTTTTTTGGAAATTTAGACATCATTTATCTAAGTTACAGAGGTTATGTTTTCTCACCGTGGCACCAAAAAAATGTTTAAATAATGGCTTTCCCAAAGCACCTCTTGGCAAAGTTCTCATTTATAAAATCGACAAAAAAGTTGTCCAGTCCTCTCAACTGTTGCCGGCTAAGCTCGATGGAGAACCTCGGTGTTCTGGCTGAATGGTGTGGGGATATAAATTAAAGCCCCTGGTGAATAATTATCACCCTTAGAACAATTGTCAAGTTGACAAGTGGCCTGGATCATTTAACTCAACAGGTTACTTGACTGATGTGTAACCTGGACGTTTCAAGTTACAGTTAAACTTACAACTGGATAACTCGAGAAAGAGAGTCTTGCACTTTTCTAGTGGAGGGAATCGATAGTATATTGACCTGCACTTTCCCTGGCATTCCTCAAGCAAGATCGACTAAACTACAAGATCTATGAAACACACATGTACCATAAAGCAGAGCAAACCCCAGAAGGACATTTCAGTGGAAGGAAGCAAAACTCCGATTCTGATCGACGAACAGTTTCCCACTTTTTCCGCCCTCTAAATAGATTCTAAGGCTCTGACCGACATTTCTGTTCGAATTATTTCCTTTATTATTAATACTGCCTATGTCACTTGACCCAGTTATGGTTTTACTTTGCATGTGCAGACTTGAGTAAGAGAGATGATTTTGAAACAATTTATAGTCGGTTGCATGTTTTAATTGAGGGCAGAAAAACGGAGATGTATGAGACGAATAATATCATTCATAATAAACTCTGCAAAAACTCATTGAAAAGGATATTTTATAGTATTGCATTTCATGTTCTCGTCTTAGTTAGGTTGCGATTTCGTACAAGAAATTAATTTCTAACACTAATTATCATATCATATCCATATGACGTTTTGATTAAATTAAATATTCTTATGTATGATAAAAACTGTTTGATGACCGGATTTATCTCAATATTCGCCAGTTTGTACGTTTTAGACATGGCATCATAAGTCATCTTTGTCGGCCCACCTATATATCGAACAGCACGGAAAATTAATATAAAAAATATAATAAATTTCCATGTTACTAGTTTTAACCAATCAAAAGGCAGTATTTTGCCTGTGGGTGAGATAAAGCTAAATGTATATTTACCTGTATATAAAAAACGCCGCAATCAGAACAATCAGTAATAAGGATCCTAAAACGATTATGACGATGCCATATTCAGGAAAGGGTTCTGGAAACAAAAACACAAGAAAACATCATGTAACAATGGCAATGGAATTCAGGTTTTTCATTTATGAAATACAGTTCATACTGTACAAATGCATGAAATTAAACATATCAATATTTATATTTATGATCACTAAAGCACACGGGCACATGGAAAATCTTCTTGTCTAAAATAACCATGGAGATAAGTTTCTACTTGTGTTAAAAAGAGGTATATCATTTAGACATTTATACCACATAAATTGTTGTAACAAACCAAACCTATCATATTTAAGTAGGTCTAAAAAATATACCTCTTTTTAACACAATTAGAAACTTGTCTCCATGGTTATTTTAGACAAGAAGATTTTCCCTGTGCCCGTGTGTTTTAGTGTTCATAATATATTTAAGTAGGTTGACGACTGAAAGGAGCTTAGCCTTGGTCAGTATAATTTATAAATAACTCAAAGAACCTGAAAGGTAGCTTAATCGTGCCCTGACCACTTTAGTCCATATAACCGAAGTTTTGTGCCGTCTTAATATATCATGTTAAACAAAGTGATAAATCAAATGGATAATTGTATCAATTCTGCAATAGGGCTTGGAAGTGTCTCGTGGGTTCTTGGTTGTTTGACGTTATACGCCGTGCTCAAGATTATTTTACCTATATGACGGCGTTGCTAGTTTTATTGTGGGGGTAATCCGGGCTCTGTGTCTCAAGGGATTTCGCGATATCCGGTGACAGATGACGTTTTTCCTTGACGCTGTCAGTCCGATTGACGGTTTTTATTCTACAACGTCAGAACTGAGCGTCACTTTCGAACGATAAAGGCTCTCCTCGTGCGCAATAAGAGCGCCGATGACAGGAATTTTTTGTAATTTTCACGATACTCCCAGTTCATATTGTTGGTAACAGAATTGGGGCTAACAAGATAAAACGATAGGAGCGTTTTTTCTATAATTTAAAACTTTTTTCTACCTTGAAAATAACCTTACTACAAAACTTTACTAGATACAGGCACCTACACAATTCTGTTAATCTGTAAAAAACTTTTAATATCACGCTTTCCATATCAAACTCGCGTGAATAGTCAATCAAAAGTGACTAAATCGATATTCCTGCGTTAACCCATTACATAGCCACTTCCATTTGGCGTAACCTACGCCCCAGACACTTTTAGATGAGCAGGTCAATATACGACTTATTTAGGTTGGATCAAAGGTTAGTAGACTGTATTATTCGACCAGCAATAGCTCTACGCTTGCATAAAGATCATTCAGACATCGATAAGTAAACTGACAGTGAATGGAAATATCGATGAATAGAAATTTCAATCGGACAAGTCTGTGTTTAAACAGCTGCCAAGAGGTTTCATGGTTGATAGGGCATGGGGCATTATCATCTTCGTCTGGATATATTTCTGTCATCATACTGGTTCATGACTATGCTTGATAACCTCCCCCCCCCCCCCGCCCCGCTTCCTAAAATGTTATGATTTAAAGATCTAATACAATGTATTGATATGACTTTTAGTGTATGTCGTATTCTGAAATACGATATATTGATTGATTGTTTGGTGTTTTAAGCCGCGCTCAAGATTAGTTCACTTATTTGGAAGCGTTGCCAGTTTTACTTTGGGAGGGAACCGGGCTCTATGTCTGAAGGAAACGCAGACAGACAATTTTCCAATTTTAGGATTCGAACCCGCGACCCATTGGTGGAAGGCTGTTCGGATTGAGCGTCCAACGCTCTACCTACTGAGCCACGGAGGCCCCGCGATACGATAGAAAAAACGAAATCAAGCCATCGCTCAGCTGCGACAGAAGGTATGGGTA
The DNA here is from genome assembly GCA_963971465.1 of Lepidochitona cinerea. Taxonomy (NCBI): domain Eukaryota; kingdom Metazoa; phylum Mollusca; class Polyplacophora; order Chitonida; family Tonicellidae; genus Lepidochitona; species Lepidochitona cinerea. The sequence continues at coordinate 4,297,365 of OZ020559.1, forward strand.
ATTACAACGAAGTTACAACGGGACTAACAGTACTGGTCACGATTTATACAGCTTTGAAGTGAAATGGCTGACCCAGATACCAGTGACTGACAAATCCTAACGGGTAAACGATTGCCATATTTACATACGGGGATTTTGGGAATGCCCTTGAGAGGTGTTTTACTCAGCAACACACATTCACTGACGTTATTTCCCAATCAGTGGGACTCAAGAACCAATTGGAGAGAGTGTGTCACGTTAGCCATTGAATGAATTCGGAATTTGTCATTACTCCGTGTGTTCAGTTCGTATCAAATCCAGGATTGCTTTACCAATATTTAAATAGGGTAGCAGATCGGCAACAACAGAAAACATGGTCATAGAATTGGTTTGAATTGTAATGAGCCACTTTTTGTTTCATGTGGCTGTAGAAATCCAATTATTACATCGATACAAGGTGACGTTTTATCATTCTGCTACCGGTTACGTCGTTATTGCATCATATAATTGCACAGTGTGTAACAGCCCCAATAACGCTCAGGTACATGTATAGGTACACGCACTTTCAAACTTGTCTCCATGAAGATTTCCCCTGTGCCCGTGTGTTTTAGTGATCATAAATATATAGGTAAGATAACTGTGAATGAAATGCAATACAAATCCCAATACCCTGTATCGTCTTTTTTCTGACACAACTACGGATTCGTTTCATTGGTTAACATACAATTTCATAAGATATGATTTAATAGAGAGTGTTTTACCTTGAAGCTATTTTGTTTTGAGGTAGTTTTACCACCTGAAACCTGCGCGTCAATGCTTACGTAACGTCAGACGCTTAAACTGTAACGACCAAGAAGGAATTGTCCCGTAACTGATAAAGGGATTTATTCAATCTGTTTCTTTTAAAAGCTGTTTAACTTGCTGAGTTTGAAAAAAAATTCTAATAAGAATGAATTGGAAACTTTCGAAAAAAATATAGTCTCACAGACGTCCGCTATAAACGACACAGCGGGTGCTTTTTTATAGTTTTCAAGAGAAAAAGCACATATGAGATTTTGTTGAATTTGGTATTCAATAATAAATAGTCAGTAGGAAAGGGATGGTACAGTTTGCATTTATGTCAGATAAACGTATATACACTATGTGCAAACTCATCGATAACATACGGAGGTAGAAATATGTTTGCATAAATCATCGACGACATTCGGTGGTAGTAATCTGTTCGCATAAATGATCGACGACATTCGGAGGTAGAGATCAGTTCGCATTAATCATCGATGACATTCGGAGGTAGTGATCTGTTCGCATAAATCATCGACGACATTCGGAGGTAAAAATCTGTTCGCATAAACCATCGACGACATTCAGAGGTAGTGATCTGTTAGCGTAAATCATCGACGACACTCGGAGGTAGAGATCTGTTCACATAAACCATCACGACATTCGGAGGGAGTGATCTCTTCGCGTAAAACATCGGGGAAATTCAGAGGTAGTGATATTTTCGCATGAAACATCGCTGACATTCGGAGGTAGTGGTCTGTTCGCATAAATCATCGCTGACATTCGGAGGAAGTGATCTGTTCGCATAAATCATCGATGACATTCGGAGGTAGCGATCTGTTTGCATAAATCATCGACGACATTCAGAGGTAGTGATCAGTTCGCGTAAATCATCGATGACAATCGGAGGTAGCGATCTGTTCGCATGAATCATCGATGACAATCGGAGGTAGCGATCTGTTCGCATAAATCATCGACGACATTCTGAGGTAGCGATCTGTTCGCATAAATCATCGACGACATTCAGAGATAGATATCTGTTCGCATAAATCATCGACGACATTCAGAGATAGAGATCCGTTCGCATAAACCATCGACGACATTCGAAGGTAGAGATCTGTTCGCATAAATCATCGACGACACTCAGAGGTAGTGATATTTTCTCATAAAGCATCGATGACATTAGGAGGTAGTCATCTGTTCACATAAATCATCGACGACGTTTGGAGGTAGGGATCTGTTCGCATAAACCATTGACGACATTCAGAGGTAGTGATCAGTTCGCATAAAACATCGACGACATTCGGAGGTAGAGATCTGTTCACATAAATCATCGACGACGTTTGGAGGTATTGATTTGTTAGCGTAAATCATCGATGACATTCGGAGGTAGAGATCTGTTCACATAAATCATCGACGACGTTTGGAGGTAGGGATCTGTTCGCATAAACCATTGACGACATTCAGAGGTAGTGATATTTTCGCATAAATCATCGATGATATTCGGAGGTAGTGATCTATTCGCATAAATCATCGACGACGTTTGGAGGTAGGGATCTGTTCGCATAAACCATTGACGACATTCGGATGCAGTGATCTGTTCGCATAAACCATCCATTCGGAGGTAGTGATCAGTTCGCAAAAATCAAGCACAATGACACATTATTAACCATCCACTCTACTTTGAATTCTGACACAATTACATAAAGTATTTTTCCCAACGTTATATGTTTTCTAATTCTCTAATTCTTTCGGTTTGATAGAAATCTCTATTCGAGTAGTGATGGAGAGACGTGAGGTTAATTCAGAACGATTGGGTTAGTGTGACAATAGGATGTGAGAAAACGTCCCTAAAGACAAACAATTAGCTGGGAGATATATCCGATTATACACTTGGGGCGAACAATCCCATAATCTTGAGGCTGCTGGCGGACGGAGACCACAATTGGTCCTAATGGCGATTTAGTGAAGTATAGCCGGTTCACTAATGGACGAGAGAATCTTCACCTTAAACAGATTTATAAGAAAGGCGAGACAAGATCGATATAAGTGGTAGATAAGCCCCTTTTCAATCGCTTGACGTGCCTCAAGCAGAAATACACCTTCGGTGGCCTTGTTTTTGGTATCATTTAACAGATTACTCTTGGAAAACAATAGGAATGGGAAAGTATATATTTCACGACATAAATAAATAAAATACGTTATACAGCGTCGAATTCATTTTAATCGAGTTAAAAAGACGAAAGTCGAATATAGCCTTTAATGGGTTCTTGTGATACCGATTAACTACAAAAAGGCTCCAAAGAGACAAACATAGTTTGACAGGAGAGCCTTTCTAAAAGGACGTGTAAGGAAATAATATGAAACTTAAAGTGTTTGTTACAATACAGGCAATACATCCCAAAATACAATACAGACAAAATATCGCAAATGTTTTGCTAACAGGACAACGTTGATTTTAACTCAACTAGAAATCGTAGATGCATATATAAGCTATTAAAACTATTAAAATTTCCCGTCTGCGCTTCCGTAATCCCACCGGTCGGAGTATTTTTTTTTTGGTGAAATACTGACTTTTAAGTGTTCCTAAAATTTGTCTCCTCTTCGCTAAGAGGATCTGAGATCAGTCCTTATTTGACAAATTTGCAAGGTGTAAATAGTATCTTGGGATGTTTTTGAATATGTAAACCTATATCGCTGACCGAATGACTTTGTCAGCGAAGATACAAGATCATAAACTTTCAAGCGTCTCATATTTCAAATGACCTTTACTTATTTGGTATCGATACCGTATAAAATTAGTATCAATTTTCAAGTTGTAGTTATGTTTATCTATTTTGGGTTCTAAAATCGATAGATCGCGATATTAACATGGTCGTATTAAATTTTCAGGTCATACTCAATAGTTGTATACTCAATAGGCTATTATTGTATTTTACTGCAATTCTCCAAAAAGGTATGATGTTCATCGATAGATTATAATTTTAACATGGTCGTATTAAATTCTCAGGCCATACTCAATAGTACATTACGTTAAGCTATTATTGTATTTTACTGCAAATCTCCAAAAATGTATAATGTTGAACTGTACATAAAATATAACCTTTTTTCTCGTCACCTATCATGATTTTTTGCTCTTGGATTACGCCTATTCTTGGCAGAGAAAACATTGTACGCAATGATAGAACTAGGCTACAGTATATGAGGTATATTTCAAGGATTTTCGACAACTAACCCTAAAGGTCCGTTCTCACGGTGCAATTTGTCGTACCCACTTTAAAATTGATGCTTTTAATTGGTCGATAAGATTTGTCAACCAATCAAATGCATCCATTTTAATCGCATCCTTACAAGTCAGTACGACAAATCGCACGGTGAAAACGGGCCTTAACCTAGTAGACGAAAATTGCCTAGCTCTATAAACATTGCCGCATGGTCGGCTATGTGTTCTTCCTCACCCGAACGAGTGCTATGAAATTGCCCCCAGGTATCCGAGAGTGTGTGACGACAGTCGAGTTGTAGTGGATAAACTGTAAAACGAAAATTGTCTGTCTCCTAACATTACATTGGAGATGCCATTAAAATGATCATCGACCGAACAGCGATATTCTTTGGAGGTTTTTACAGCCCGATTAAATTAGTGGAAGCCTGCAAGGAGGTTAAATCACCTGAATACACACTCTTATCACACTATTGGGAATTCGCACAATCCATCACAAGTAAAATAGGACACTCCGGTGTAACATAAAACAGTGTTTAGTAAGGTGGCTAAGATTAGTTTTCAAATACACCAAAGAATGATTGATTGATTGGTGTTTTACGCCGCACTCAATATTATTTCACTTATATGGCGGCGGTGTCAGGTTTAGTGGGGGTAGGAAAGCGGGCTCATTCCCATGAGGAAACCCCCGACCTTCGGCGAGTACCTGATAACTCTTCCTTATACGGCGACCGAGTAAAACATCCATTCAGAATTTGTTTAATTTTGATTTGGTCTGAGTGTGATTTGAGCCCCCGCCGCATCGATGGAAGGTCTGTGTAGGAATGAGGGACGATCACTCTAACCCATTGAACTACGAGCCCCCCCCCCTCCCCTCAACCCAACAGATCACAGAAAAAACAAAAAAATCTAAATGTTTAGATCTTTTGACTGGCATGTTTTGAACGCTTATTCGTGGATTATCTTTTATAACACACTTAGTCTCGCAATATAATGGTCATTTGCTGTTCCATGACATCGTCATTGACATGGAGAGTCATATACACAGTGGGATAAATATTTACTGTATGGATAACATCTTGACAAAAACAGGAATTTGTCCAAATCCCTTATTTTCGTCATTTTATTATTTCAGGGAACAGCTTCAGTTTATAACAGTTTTAAATGTGTGCTTTGATGTGCATCTCCAGAAAGCAAAAACCCTGTACATGTCATTAGCGTTCCTGTCATTAACATTGCTGTTATGGCAGTGCAACATGAACGCATGTCAACTCCAAGACAGACAGTGGTTCCAACGTCAACGTCAAGATGTTGTCTAAAATAAAACCTGCATATTTCGATTGGAAACTGATCATGTTACTTCTTTTATGGGCGCGAAACATAGATTGGTTGATGTTTTATGCCGCACTAAAGTGATTGATTGATTGTTCGGTGTTTTACGCAGCACTCAAGATTATTTCAATTATATGGCGGCGTTGTCAGTTTTATTGTGGGAGGCTCTATGCCCGGAGGAAACCCACGACATGGCAACCATCCAACATAGTGAAAACCCAGTCATAAAAGTTTCCAATTATTGTTTGGACTGGGTGGGATTCGAACCCGCGACACATTGGTGGAAGGCTGTTCGGATCGAGCGTCCAACGCTCTACCTAGTGATCCACGGAGGCCACCCTCGCTCAAGTGTGTTTCATCTATACGGCGGCGCTGTCAGGTTTTTAATAAGTCAGGGAAGAAACCGTGATATTTGCCTGAAGGGAACCCCTTACAAGTGCGATAATTGATCGAAGATTCCCCGCAGAACAGAGAGTCTTAAATATACAAACTACATGTATGTGGCAATAGATAACATTGACAAAAGGTATAATCGATGGGTTTTATCATTTAATATCAAAAATAATCTGAGACGTATTTTGCTACAATTTCTTGAAATATATCAGTTCGTACATCTAAAAAAATCTGAATTCTAGAAACCAACAAAATACGACAACCATTATGGATATTTGTGTCTGGAAAGGTGTTTATAGCAATATTACAGCAGAGAACCCCAGAGAAACCCATACAAAGTGCCAAGAGTTTGTCTGAAAATCTCATGGGGATAAGTGTTCTGTCTTGTGTTTCGTATCAAATCTTTTCCGCATTATCCATATAACCAAAATCTACCAGGGTTATGCAAATGCAAATTTGGTAGCAATGTTAGGGATCCGCGTATTTTGTTCTATGCTTTGATAACATGGGTGTCTGAGGAAGATGATGTTTATGATCTGGCATTTAACGGTACTTAATCGACCAGCAAAAACACCTGCAGGCACTGTCTGGTCACACTAATGACTAGTACTAAGCGAGGGAACTTGGGAAAATATCCAAGTTGGGTTCAGATGCCATTAAAATGATCATCGACCAAACAGCGATATTCTTTGGAGGTTTTTACAGCCCGATTGAATTAGTGGAAGCCTGCAAGGAGGTTAAATCACCTGAATACACACTCTTATCACACTATTGGGAATTCGCACAATCCATCACAAGTAAAATAGTACACTCCAGTGTAACATAAAACAGTGTTTAGTAAGGGGGCTAACATTCTTTTTCAAACAGACCAAAGAATGATTGATTGATTGATTGGTGTTTTACGCCGCACTCAATATTATTTCACTTATATGGCGGCGTTGCCAGGTTTAGTGGAGGAGGAAACCGGGCCACATAGGCGACCGAGTGAAAACTTCATTCAGAAATTGTTCAATTTATGTCTGAGTGTGATTCGAGCCCGCGCCGCATCGATGGAAGGTCTGTGTAGGACTGAAGGACGATCACTCTGACCCACTGGACCACGACCGCCCCCCCCCCTCCAACAGACCAAAGAAAAGCCAAAATTTTTAGATTTTTTGACTGACATGATTTGAACACTTATTCGTTGATTGTCTTTTATAACACACTTATTCTCGTTATATAATGGTCAATTGCTGTTCCAGGATTCCGCCATTGACATAGATATATACACCGGGATATTTGCCTGAGGGGAACCCCCGACTTGGTGTCCCTTCCAAGTGCGACGATTGATTGAAGATTTCCCTCAGAACAGAGAGTCTTAAATATACAAACTATGTGGCAATATATACCATTGAGAAAAGGTATAACCGATATGGGTTGGATCATTTTATATCAAACTTATCGGACACGAATTTTGCACAAATTTTGTTTTTTGTTTGTACGTCTAAACATTATCTAAATTTTGAATACAGCCAGTATGGATATGTGTGTCTAAGAACATGTTTATAACAATATTACAGCAGAGAACTCCCTACAAAATGCCAAGCGTTTGTCTGAAAATCTCCTGGGGATAAGGGTTTTGTCTTGTGCTTTGCGTCAAATCTTTTCCACATTATCCATATAACCAAAATCTACCAGGGTTATGCAAATGCAAATTTGGTAGCAATGTTAGGAATCCGTGTATTTTGTTCTATGCTTTGATATCATGGATGTCTGAGGAAGATAATGTTTATGATCTGGCATTTAACGGTACTTAATCGACCGGCAAAAACACCTGCAGGCACTGTCTGGTCACACTAATGACTCGAGTACTAAGCGAGAAAACTTGGGAAAATATCCAAGTTGGGTTCAGTACTTCAATGAAGACATATCTTGAATCCATAAAGACATACAATATATCATTGAAGAGTGTGTACATAAATGGAAAATGATTTTAACAGCTTAAAGCACAATCCATTATATCAAAGTGTCTAATGAGTTATGGGTATTCGGAAAAATGTTTTTCATTCTGTGCAAGGGTAGTAGAAAAAAAGAAACGAAAACGTCTCAGCCAAGGAAATGTGTCAAACATCCGACGTCTCCATAACATAACAGTTATGAACAGCGACGTGCCTTATTAATATTTAATAAAAAATACCAATGTCATTCCATTTTCAAATAATATGAGCCTCCACTAGAAACAATTAAATGCCATCATGTCAAAACAGCTCATTTCGGCAATCTTTTTTGGTTTTGCTTCCGATCGAATTAGCCCATTTGCATATTTGATTGATATTTGCGTTGAACGGTACAAGTAACTTTTTTGCACGTTTTTGAAAGTATCATATTTCCAGCAAACATTTAACAAGATTCGTTTGACCTCCAGATGATTGTGTTACGCATATTTACGGAATTCTGTGGCACAGCTGACAGTTTTCAAAGTTTTTAATGCAACCATACAAAATGGACACATTGGAAATACATTCTTTTCCGCGAGATGAGTTGATTGATTGTTAAAGGTAAAAAAACTAAGGAAGAACCATGGGTTTTGGTTTACTGCAACAACTTTAATATGATTCCGTATCAGGTCCAACAGACTTGCCACGTTTTTAGACAACTAGAACATTGTTTGCATGGTTATTTTAGTCAAGAAGATTTTCCCTGTGCGCGTTATTGTTCATATACTTAATACATTTCTATAAGCTTAGCTTCAAATGCATCAATAAACTTAGCCTCAAATGCATCAAGTAGACAACGGGATTGATGTTAAACTAAGTACGCCAAAATTAACGGATCAGTAAAAATATACTCACTATCAGGAGGACATTTAGATCCGTCAAACCCACACTTGGGAGTGTCGGGAGGGGGAGTCTCTCTTCCGCCAGCCCAATATATTTTACTGTTTGGCACCGGTTCGTATATTTTCTTATTGCCGTAGTAGTTAGCCACAACCTAAAAAAATATTTAAAATTGTGAATTTCATCTAAACTACGATAAACACAATTATTCAAGATACATGTTTTTGTTATAAGTAGTTTGTACAAACGCCTGTTGAATAAAATATCCCAATCCAAAATATGTGTGTGAAATAAAACAATTGCTGCAACAGGTTTGCTTTGATTTAAGTGTAATGTGCCCAATTTTCCAATTTACATTTTATTTTTCGTTTATACACTCGTACTAGTGCCAATTGTTCTACTTTGAGCTTGTATATTTTACCTCAAAAACTCCGGAATTTGGATTAAGGTCGAGTAATGAATAATCTGCATTTCTATCGCCATTTGCATCAATGCTAACTGTCCCTGTAATACCTGTTGGAAGAAAAGTAAAAAATATACATTCTCCATTTCAACTTTATTTCATATGATATGAAAGAAAGTATTTGACATACAATAAGAGAGAGAGAATACAAAATGACTATTTGATATTGGGTAGCTTCAATATAAAAAGACATATGTTACTGAAGCCGTGTTTTTTCGTTTCAAGGCTCTTCGTCAAATGTATGCGATCCATTGTTTCATTTTGAAAAACCTACCATCAAACGTTCTATTCCACATTCGGTTAGTGATTTCAACGCCATCTGTGATATTCCCGTTTGCTTCCAGAGTCTCGTTTAGCGCGAGAGCATACAAAATAACGGCATCGTGAAAAGCTCCCACAAAACTGTTCACCTAAAACAGAGAAATATATTTTAAAAAATGTGTCCAAATCTAAAGACAGTATAATTAGCCAAAGTTCCCCTAGTCTTAACAAACAGCTATCTACAAATATTCGCGATTAGAATTCCAGGGTAGTCCGTTCCTTTATAGAAAAAAAACTTTAAGTTGAAGACCCGCCATTTTTTATTTTTTTTTATTTTTTAATTTTTAGCTCCGTTATTATTTTTATAATAGCAATTTACATAGCAGCATATGCATACATGGGAGAACCATTATTGTGACTTTGCGTGCTGTTCTAGTATACAAATTCCCAAAGCGTTGGGATGATTGGGTTGATAGCTAACAGTCTTGTAAGGTGAGTTGAAAAGGTGATACTGTATAATGTAACACTGACCACCCTTTGGGAGCTATTTACTACTGGTCACACCTACGCGTTCAACCTTGATTGTGTTACTGTCTTGCTTTTATACATTTATGTAGTGTCGATTAGATTGTTTCTGTTTGAAGGCGAAAAAAGGTTTTCTAAAACCTACAAAAAATAGAGACTAAACACTTTTAAACACTTATACACGCATTTAGAGTAATCCTATTTGCATTTTAAATAAAGACAAATGCACAAGCATTTGGACAAAAAATCAAGCCATTCTTCAGGGTACTGTAAACGTCGAATGGCGATAAAGTGCAAGCCCATTTAAAACATTTTTACTTTTTCATTTTTTATTGTATTGGGTGGAAATATTTTTTCCTTCACATTTTACAATCATCAGGTTTATTTTTAAGGTTACGACAATTTTCCATACAGTATGTGGCCTGTACGAACCGAAAACGAATTCGAAAAGTAAACAAAATTTAAATAACCGGGACGACCATTCATTCATTCTAAGCCAAAGTTAGTTCAAAACAATACTTTATCGTACATTTCGAGACTAGAAGCACTAAAAACTTCTGAATTATACGTCTTGAGAAAATTGCCAATAATTTCAAGATTCTGTTTTAACGTCAAAATATCAACATTTTGACAGCTCATTGCCACTTTAAGAAGGACCACGCATACTTTTGTTGTAATTTATTTCGGTTGTTTTATTTTATCAATCTCTAAAGCACGTAAAACAGCATTGTGATCGAACCCCATAATGATGGCTTATAGCGAGATTTGGAGTAAGCTGAATTGAAACTCTTTTTCTTCTGCATCAATTTATTTTGCCTGTTCTATTCTATTTTGCATTCATCAACACATTTCCTCACCGAAAAAATACCCATTTGTATTTCAATATCTAACAAGTAATCCAAATTAAAACAAAAGGACAAAAAGTACAATTGCTAGATGTTCATGTAGCCAAAGAATGGTAATGAGATACATGTTTTTTGTTTTCCCCGAGATACGTGTTTTTCAGAGATACATTAATACACACAGGCACGAACTGAATTGAACACGTAAATTCAGTCTCTATCCGTTTGTAATTAACACATTTGCCAACACAAATGGAAATTATATCTTTTATTGATTTACGAAGACTTTGTGCTGCGTGGTATTTTTATCTTAAATCTTCGGTAATGGAATCTTAAGACACAGGGCTTATCAGTATTTTGATAGAAAATCATCGTATTTTTCTTCGAGCGAAAGACTGATATTTGTTACACGGAAAGGAGGGTGGAGGCACGAAGAACAGGAGAGGGGATAGTGGGGTGAAATATCATTGGTGGTTTTCTTTCTAATCAACCTTATTGTGACGTTCTTTGCGTTTATCTTTAGGGGGGGGGAAGTAACCCTGGTTCTGTATTTACCCACTGGACCTTCGGTATGTCGTCAGTCAAAGCTAGCTCTCGCGTAGAAGTCAATTACATTGACAGATTGATGTTTTACGCCGCACTTAAGATTATGTCACTTATATGGCGGCGTTGCCAGGTTTAGTGGGGAAAGGAAAATGGGTGCATTGCCCGGAGGAAACCCCTGACCTTCGACAAGTACGTGACAACTCTTCCACATACTGCGACCGAGTGTAAAATCCACTCAATTTTTATTTGGTCTGAGTGTGATTCAAACCCGCGCCGCATGGATGAAAGGTCTATGTGGAACTGAAAGAGGATCACTCTAACCCACTGGACCACCGATTTTTACACTTTTTATTGGAGAGGAGTTTAAATTCAGAACCAATAATGAAAGACATTTACAATTAAGTGGACATTTACACTAACTGGACCAAAGTGGAACCATACATATTAACCATTTTGCTCCACCATTGCGCTTATAGAATGAAGAATATGATCGAAGCTCTGTTTATAGTACACGAATTCTATCTGCTGTTAGCTGGGGCTGCCAGAAGTAGCATGAGCTCCCATCAAAATACTCTAAATCAATGTTAGAAGTTAGGTATTCCATCATTTTCATCGACAAGCTAAAAGCAAGAGCGTCAGTAAGCCAGTCAAGTTTCGTAACAATATCTGTTTTGTAAGAATATAAGAGGATTATTCTGGGTTTTTGGTGGATGAAGGATCGACTTCTTTGACGATAAAGCAATCGGCATTACGAGGATTTCCACGAAAACATTAATACCTACCAGAATTGTCCATTAACTGACCTAAGTGCAAATGACACTATTGCCACGATAGATAAAGGCGCCCAACTCCGAATATTGAAATCGTCCAGCCTTTCACAATATCATTGGGAACGGGGTAAATTTAGAATGTAACTCACTATAAATGTACGAGACTTTCGAGCATTCGTGGTATCTTGAGGGTTTGACAAGATCACGAGCATTTTCCTCAGAATGTAAAGCAATGAGATTCTAACAAATACATTTTAGCTCAGTTTTTTTTAGAATAGGATAAGGACGTGCATGTTTCAACACGAATCGGAGGCCCTAAAGGCTTTGAAAGTTGCAGTGTGTGAAAATCAAGACATTTTTTTTAAACCTCACGATGTTGACCCAAGATTGAAAAGGGCCCCACAAAACAACCGCCAAGCCCTGGTTGGCAACTATTTTACCGTAAAATGCTCAACCAATATTGACAGAAGTACTTTGGAACTCAGAAGCACTCACCTCCTCTTCTCCATACGTGAAGTTCACGTATTTCTCTTTAGCTCTTCTTTTGACTTCTTCGGAGAATCGATGGTATTCGGGACTTGTCGGTTTCCGGAGAGTAACGGTCATCAGAGCCTCGTAAGCCTTTTTAGCTCTCTGGTTATTCTCGGGAGTATCATTTGGTCGGTACCACGGCACCTCGCTCTGGTTTTTACTAGAGAAAAATAAAACAAATATAATTATTAATATACAACCCAAAAGGTTTCCCAAATGGAGAACTAATCACGTATCGGTCCACATTGGAGCCGACATTACTATTGGGATATCATCGGGGTGTCATTCTGGAGTTCTATCCGGGCATCAACGCCGTATAAGGTCTCTTCCCTGACTCATTACGTTCAAATTTGACGTCATCGAGACTAAATTCTCGCAAAATGTTACATTCGGCCCGTGCTTCATCCCAGTGTATTAGTATACATGTAGTTGACAGGACTGGGGAAACATATCTCACCGCCGCAGTATCATGTGAATTAGGCTTGATAATGTATGTATAATTAAAAAGGTGATTTTACATCCCCTATAGATATCAATTGTACGCCGTTTAATTGAAAGCCCATATCGGACTCGACGACTTCGGAGATTCTTACAAAAAACATCCATATTGTATGCAAGTTCATATAAAAACCTGATGTTATACAATCCAAGCAAGCCATGCCTTAAACTTAGCCACAAAGACAATTTTAAATTGTTTTATTTCTTTCTTAGTTTCCCATATTTAAAGCTACTCAGGCAATTAAATCAGTTCAACCATATCATTTGACTTTTTTGTTATTTCGTTCATGACTAGACAATTTATTCTGGATATTGCAGATATATACGTGCCAGATATTCGAGAGCTTTGTGAATAGGATAATCCTGTAAGTAAAATTGCGTCAATTCCCTAGGGCCTCGAGGATCATATCGGAGACAGCCATGTGGTACCGGAATTAGGTAATGTAACGAATATATTGAAAGTTGTAGACAGATATCGTTGATGGCCGCATGTATGGCCTGAGCTGTGATCTCAATTCAGAAAAGGAAATTATTGGGATGATTCCACGAACGTGTGGTTTGAAGAAGATGTGGTACACCTGCTCATGTTAATTACAGGAATGGCTTCCGAAGAGATGACCCCGTAACCAAGGTTACCACAAAACAATAGAATTGAGTAGAGTTTTATTCTGTCTTTAATGTGATAAATATGTTTTCTTCGCCACAGGAGACGTGTCTCTGGGTTTCAAGCAAAATGCTAAACGGCTTAGTTAACCTTTCGACGTGCTTATGACCATCTTATTAATGTGTTGAAAAAATATTCAATATTCCATACGTGTTTTATATAAGATGAAATGCTTATAGCATTGAGAATAGAAACACATGGCGCCAAGTCTGCTGAAAGACACAATTAGCGATGCCAAAAAACCCACAATAATCAGAAGAATCTTTGTGATATAAAAAATTATGTTATTGATTATTTTTCTCTCTTTTTATTATAGCAATCTAAGTAAGGTTTCCATAATAGCCAACGTTAAAACAAAGACAATATATCATTTGTCGTTGAATGTAAAATAAAACATTTGGAATACCTTTGTGAATATTGCCAATACTCTAGATACCAAACTTCACTCATATTCATATTTTCTTAGGAGCTGGCAGTTGTATGGAAAACCAACGCAGCTAAGAGGAAAAACTGTATTCTAGTTCATCTACGAACATAGCGCGGCTTTCGACTGAGAGATCTTCCCTTTGGAAAATGAGTTGATGATTTATCAAAATGTATACTTCAAGAGACTCTAAGAAATGCCATTGCTTCGTCGAGAAGTCCTTTTTCTTACCAAAGACTTTGTTTCTCAAAGGATTCTCTCACAGAGCAATACATCTTCATCACGTTCATCTAAAATCAGTGGATCAATTCCGATGAACGCCGCAATAAAGAAACATGACTTTTCCTCTTGGCTTTCAGCGACCGTTCCTTATTGTTTCTGCCTGGTCTTAAACCCAGTAGCCATTGAAACAAGCACACGCTGATTCCACGCCTTATCGTGGGTGTTCTGACCGAAGCAATCGGTATGGATTTAACCGACTGAGGTATAATCAATGACAAAATCCCCCTTGATGGGGTATCTAAATAGGGCGATCATTGTCGCTGTAATCCCATTCTTGTCGAGACGGATTTACTCCAAACTGATGGTCATTTTAGATTCAAGCCTTTTCTATGTCGTTAAATTATCCAGTGGTATGGTGGTCCATATGGGTCACATTATGTGAATGTCTCATTTTTCACTCTATACAATGTATACCTTACTTCCACAAAAAATGGCTCGAACCTTAAATGTCCCCAGAGCGTTATATTATATCGGATTGAGGTAGTGAAAGTAAAATAATATCTGAGCTAGTTGGTTGCTATTTAAATTTTGTAGCGAATTGGCATCCTAGCTTTAGCAAAATACTGATGATATCTTGGCCAAATTACTGAGAAATCCATCCCACAGGATGTGATTTTGGATACTCTAGATGTGAAGTCTATGTAACACAATTAGAAACTTGTCTCCATGGTTATTTTAGACAAGAAGATTTTCCCTGTGCCCGTGTGTTTCAGTGATCATAAATATATACAAACATTGACGTAAACTTGGGTATAAAATATCCATAAAATCAACATCGTCACGACAAAGACATTTTAGAATTGTTTGGACTGAGCTTAAAGGGTAATGATTTGGAATTTAATGGCGAGATTTTCCAGCAAATTAAAGGATGTGCCATAGGAAAACGTTATAGTCCTAACTTTGCCTTCATTTTTATACCTGAGTGGGAGTACTTCACACATGTCACAAACAACCTTTCTTTTACCCTAGGTATTTGCATGAGATTTTAATCATGTAACAGCATGCGTTGAAAGACCTATATATTTCCATTGACAATTCCCATGAACCCAGCATTAAACTCCTCTCTGTTTTTAGCCTAATGAAATATCCTTGGTTTGGTTTAGTACAATAATTTATAACTTCATTGTATAACTTCTAAATGACATACTCCCATTTTGAACACAACTAGAAACTGGTTTCCATGGTTATTTTAGTTAAGAAATTTTTCACTGTTCCCGTGTGTTGTATAGGGTTCATAAATATATGTCTTACATCTCATATAAATGGCATTTTTGTTGAAGCGCGGCGTTTACATAGTGGGATTCTTTAGTAATGTGTCGAACCTGAAATTACTGTAATTTCAAATGTTTTATTAGTTGTAGTTGTTGTGAGTCATTTCTTGATAAAATGTCAAGTGAAATAAAACATCGACATTAAACGTCGTATTTGTTAGTTTGATTTTAAAATGATAAATAAAACATATCAACGCTTCACAAACGAAGATTACAGGCTCCTTTCACTATGTGTAGATACAGTTTCTAGTACACTAGCATCCATTATAGGCCTACTCGCTATGTTAGAAAAGGATTTATAAACGTGTTTGACTACAATGGCTAGCTGATATCGGGTGATTTTTTAAAAAAGGTTTGACTACAATGGCTAGCTGATGACGGGCGATTTTTTTAAAAAAGGGTTTGAGTACAATGGCTAGCTGATATCGGGCGATTTTTTTTTAAATTCGCCCGTGTTTACAGTTCCTAATACATCTGACAGTGTTTGTCTATTTATTACGTCAGTGTAGTTATTACTGCCAAACGCCTTCCAAATCTTGGTTTGTTGGTTGTTTTAGCTTATTGTCGCGTCCATTGGCATGAATGAATGCCTTCAAAATGTGTGTTGGTTGTTTTAGTTTATAGGCGTGTCCATTCGCATGAATGAAGGCCTTCGAAAAGTTGTTGGTTGGTTGTTAGCTTATTGGTGCGTCCTTTTGTATGAATGAAGGCCTTCAAAATGTTGGTTGGTTGTTTTAGCTTATTGGCGCGTCAACTTGTATGACAGATGTCATTCAAAATGTTTCCAGAACGTTTTATGATCATAAACATGGATTATTAGGCTTGAATTTTGGTTTCATGGCGAAGTACAAAATAGTTTTATAGAAAGCCAATCTAAATCCAGCTATTTCAAGCTACTTGCAGGTTAAGTTAGAGACAAATTGCTTCAGACGTCTTTGATGGGGTCTTTATCAATAGTGTCCAGACGACTTATTTTCGATGAATCGTGACTGCTTTGGAGTAAATGGGAAAATAATTATGATTTAGCTAGGCACCAATTTGGTCATCTAATATCGAAGTCCTAAACTAGGTTTTGTTTATCGGTACCTTGACCTAGAAGTCAAGTCACATTATCGTCATTCCAAAGAGCATGTGACACTTAACGCTATAAGAAGTCATGTCAGTACACCAGCCTTCGGTAAGACCCAAAGGTAAAGTTCGATCATGTATTCGGCGTATGTCGAGAGTAATGTTTTACACATGTACGTAGGAAAACAGATGGCCTCTAATCGAACACCCTGGCATTAACGGAAACAAAAAAAATCTCGACTGCTTGTTTATCTTCATTTGAATAACATATACGATATCTTAAAATCCAAGCGAGCCTTGATTTCTTGAGAATTATGTGGCGCGGATGAAACAGTACCGTGATTAACAAATTCTTCTATACTGCGATGTAATTATATGGATTTACATCTAATATGAATACGTATTGAACGAGTCACCTGTGAGTCGACAGTGTAAATTTTTTTTTTGCTTTAGTACCTCGCCTGATGTGGACTTGCAACCAAGCGCCACAAACAATCTTCTGGCAATATAGTTTATAAATGTAATATGTCCTAATTGCGTAAGGGGGCTGGAGCACGTTTACGCTTCCCTTTTGATCGCACATTTGCTGGTTCGGAACATTTCACTAGGATTTTGTTGTCTGTTTGTGGTCTGTCATCGGGATTCACCGTCGTTGTTATCCACATTAGGCTTCGTTATCAGCTGTTGCAATGGTATTTGATTGATTGATGCATTACGTTACACATAGCGCTATATCACGTGTATGGCGTTCTTAAATATGTGAGTGAAGAAACCGGGCTTCGTGACCCGAGGAAATCCCCGACTTCGGCAAGTACCTGGCAACTCATCCGCAAAGGGCGTTAGCATGTAAAATAAATGCATTTGAATATCATATCCACCATATTGTTTTTTTGTATGTCCTTGAATACGCCTTCTGGAAAACATCTCCTGGTGTTCTTAAAATAGTCCAAATTAATAAAAATCCCCAAATGACCATCGGATTACAGACAATCCGTGCCGACAGAAAGCTGATAATCTTCCTACTTAAACGTCAATCAATTGGATTGGATCAACGAGCACTTCAGTAGAAACTACACTGATTGCTTTGGTAGTTTGCATTGACAAAAACAGGGATAATACATGTGGAAGCAGAGGGTATTTGTCGAAGTGCAGAGCATTGAGCATAAGGGTAGCTGGAATTATATGGTTAAAAGAATCTTCCAGGTAAAAAAAGGGTCCACTCTGTTAATAAACTTATATGGGATTCGTATGAAGTGAACTTTAATAAACTCTAATTTAATTAAATATAGATTTATGCGCACATTGCCCATTATCTTTAACATAGCATTGCAGCCTTACTTAAGCAAGACAACGGCCAAACTGATTCTAGATGTTTTGACCTACACATTTACCGCCTAGCCTGATGCCGTCACATAGATCTACACAAAGCTTTCTGGGTAAAATGTACCTCAGTTCGCCATTTCGTTTATTGCTACTTAGGAAAACATTGATGACACAACCTGTTTTTATCCACACATTTTTTTCTGGTAACTTTACGCCTTTTACTCGATACAGCAGTATTTTTTCGGCCATATTTTAAAATTACGTTTAAGATCCCTCAATCCCCGAAAGGTTTTGTGCGTAAATTCCAAGTGACGTCACCAAGCAATCGATCAATTATAAGGTAAGTCCCAACCTTAGAATAAAAGTAACACTCTATAGCAGATAATGAGTAGTCCTCATAAAACCTTACTTCATATACTGTTAAAAAAGAACTTCTTCACGTTTGTTTATTCAAGAGCCAATGTGAATCAATTATATTGAAATATTTTGCTGCAATAAATTTAAACCCAAACTGGATTCTTTTGTAAGTCGCCCCAAATATTATTGAACATTTTCACGAAACTGTGCTCTTTTGGTCGAGACACATCACTGTAGGTTTGAAATATTTAGAATTCCGTCGTTTATGTATTCGAAACAAGTCACACAAAAAGGGGTCAAATTGTAAGAAATTGTACCAGACAGCTACATTGGCACTCGCGATGTAATGGTCTAGACAACTTAGTTAACAATAACGGTAGCTCCATTTTATGAACATTGGCTTGTAATGGCGACAAATTAGAACAGTCATTATACTTAATCATTATGGAAACCTTATGCACACATGTACTTGTACATATTCTGACCCTAAAGTCAGTAGTAATAATGCCTTTAAGCGTCTCATCTTCTAAGGTGGAACCTTAAAGGGGCATGAGCTGCCGAAATTCACACTTTTTTCATAATTTCTGATCGTCACGACAGTA
Organism: Lepidochitona cinerea; assembly: GCA_963971465.1. Lineage (NCBI taxonomy): Eukaryota > Metazoa > Mollusca > Polyplacophora > Chitonida > Tonicellidae > Lepidochitona > Lepidochitona cinerea. Next base: position 4,316,312 of record OZ020559.1, read on the forward strand.
AGAGGCTTTGAAGGCCATCGAAAAACTAAATGATTGGCGTTGGAATGAGGAAAATCCATACAGTATGTGCCCTGTACGAACCGAAAACGTGTTCGAAAAGTAGCAAAATTTAAATAACCGGGACGACCATTCATTCATTCTAAGTCAAAGTTAGTTCAAAAAAATACTTTATCGTACATTTGTGAGACTAGAAGCAATAAAAAGCTTCTGAATTATATGTCTTGAGAAAAATAGCCGATAATTTCAACATTCTGTGTTTACGTCAAAATATCAACATTTTGGCAGCAGAGGTCAAAAATGTGTATATGTATTCATAGATCTCATTAGATGATACATGGACAAGAAAGGTTTGGGAGTGCATTGTTTCACGAATACAGTTAGGTGTAATCAGGTGCTATATCATCTCTCCCATGTACAAAAATTGATTGATTTATTGATGTTTACGCCGCACTCAAGATTTTATCACTTATATGGCGGCGTTACTAGGTTTAGTGGGGGAGGAACCTTGGCCATTGCCCGGAGGATCCCCCCGAGCTTCGGTGAGTACATGTACCTATATGCATACGGCAACCGAGTGAAAATCCACTGAAAAGTTTTTCAATTTGTATTTGGTCTGAGTGCGATTCGAACCCGCGAATGTCTGTGGGGGACAGGGGGCGATAACTCTAACCCACCGGACCACTGAGGCCCCGACGTACAAAGAGGGCTGTTTGGAACCAAGTAAGGGTGGAGAGCAAATACATTAAGTAAGTACATGTAGGCCTACCCTTTATAAGCTCCTACTGCATAATGGGTTTTGGGGTAGATACATTTCATGTCAAATGCCTTTTATCCGTAAATAAGTCCAATGCTACAATCAATATGCCAATTCTAAACCTTTAATTTCACATCATAAAAACTTGATATTATGATCGGCTATTAAGATGAAGACCTTGATTCCTTCGGACCATAGACACCATTTGACGAAGGAGGCATATATATACCTCTTTTTAACACAATTAGAAACTTGTCTTCATGGTTATTTTAGACAAGAAGATTTTCCCTGTGCCCGTGTGATTTAGTGATCATAAATACAGATAATTAAAAACCAAATATCTTTTCGCAAATGTATGTGACGGATTCGGGCAAAAGTGGACATACAAAGGATAAACTAATACTAAACTGATCATCCTGTCCCAAAAAATTTCAGATTCGCGTATTGATATATATTCAGAAGAGCCGGCGTATCGATAAAACATACGAATATGCGGCTGAAGATTACCTTGAAATTTAGCTAAGCATCGGCTTTAAGTACACAATTGATCCGTCCATTTCCGTTTACGGCTTTAAGGCAGTGGCATTGTTGACGATGAATGTAATTGTAGCCGAGCATCTATTACCGGGAATCAATACAGCCACTAGATGCTAAAGCTTTTGAAGTAATCCGTGATTTGCAATACGTCGATGTAGGGTGCTTGCATGTTTAGAAAAACGGAAAATAGGTTGGAGTAGCAAAACATTGAGACAAAACATATTGGTTTCCTCTCTAATCCCGACGGTCCTCATCAGAGGTCCACTATGTATTTACTGTTTTCAAAACAATATATGATACATGTATATTGAAGAATAAATCGCTAAAGATCACGACTTTGGGGACAATTATTTGTTTCCATGGTGATATTGAAGCCATGAAAACGGTTACGTATGCAGTTCATGTGGTCGTTGTTTTTCTGTTATTACATGTATATGTTAATTTTTGTATATGGCTGTAAAATGTATGCTCTGCAATAAAATGGGACGAAGGATCAAAGACTACTTTAAAAACTATTTTTCATATATGTGGTCGTACTGTGTTGCAGTCAAAACATTTTGCTGGAGGAAAGCAGGTTATCACGACATACAATTCAATAGAAGCAGTGCTATATTCAAATCATGTACGAATACTACGATTTTGCTGCAAATGTGTCTTTTATTTACCAGAATCCTTAAAAGTCCCTTGGTGACCCTTTTGCCAACAGTATTACCTTTAGTTAAACATTACGATCATAAGTAGCATTTTGATACTACGATCGTTTGAGTTAAGATTTTATATAATGCATCTAACCGTGTTTTATGGGAGTGTGTTTGTACAAAGTTCACAGAATAAAACGATTTCGTTGAGAGCCAAATCTCGACTGGCGGGCTTGGGCTTTGTGAATAGAAGCAATTTGGCGGACGGCATCGTTTCAATGCATGCACTTCCATCTGACGCACTTTTTAAGCTGAATGTGATATACAGTTTCTTGCTAACGGAATAAATTGCCGATTTTAACTATATCTGGTGCAGGCTATGGAAATACGTGTTTTGGGGACAAAAGCTAAATAAATAAAGCTACATTTGATGATTACAATGTGAAAGGAGAAACTGATTTGAAAATGCTACAGCAATTCTCAAATACGAACCCAATTTCAATATATATATCAAATCATTTTCCTACTGAATATAATTTCGGTTACATTCTTAATGGCCTGAGGACCAACACTTATGACAGCGATGTGATATCGCTTGCAAAATAAGTTTCTAGAATACTCTTAAATGCAAATTACGATGTACTAAATGAATAATTCTAGATGGAAATTTGTTTCTGTGTTCCTGGGAGTGGAATTATATTTTACAGAAACAAAGTAATCGGAATAACTCTGTTTCATATTTAGTCGAGCGATAGAACAGTAGAAAAGGACACAAACTCTATTTAGTAATCCGTCATTTGAGAACAGGTTTATTTTGTTTTTGGATATAGCTTTGGTTTTTATGTTAATATCAATGATATATCATTTCTGTACAAAATATGACCACATGCACGAATGACTTTAATAAGTCGTCGCCACAAGTGTAAGCGTTTGTGAGCAGAAATTCTGAAAAAAACATTGTACACTAAAATATGACAATCTAATTAGTATCGATGCATTGGGTCAATCAGAGCCTAATTGTTATGCCGTTTCCTTAACTGATTTTCATACGTTTTATCAAACTGCCTGCCAACATATAAGAAATACCAAAGATGTTGACATCTACCAAGTTTTACATTGCATTGAAGTAACCTTTTGATAGCAAAAGTAGAATTGGATTGATGATCTTTGATAGTCAAAGTTGCCATTCGCGGACCTTCCCAAAGCCACCAGCCTTTGTTAGTTTGCATTTCTTCAGCGGGAGTTGTGTCAAGTCGCAACTACAGCTTCTTGATTTGACCGTATAGCATGGATGTTATGGATGTGTTCACCGGGATAGCATATAGGTTGACAGTCTGCAGTTAATACCTGTGATCTCGGAGTTCTGTAAACACGCATTGAACAGTCGACATGATTGGGGTCTCTGTATTAGGGGTGCGGGTGGAGCAGGGGTTACCAGGTTACTGGTCGGGAAAAAAAATAACTTGTCGTTTATTTAACGACTTAAACCCAGGCAAGATGTGTTCAAGTAAATTACAATGTTTTGATCAAGACGTAATTTTAGAAAAATAATTTGTTTCACTACGGTTTATTTGATCAGACAGCAAAAAATAAAACGATTTCTTTGTCAGCAGACATCGCATAGAAAATTGCATTGCGAGTCTTTCAGGAGGTATGAAGCGAATCAATTTTATTCGAGGTTTCGTGTCAAGTGTAGCACTTCTATACACCGCTGCTATTAATGGTATTTGTTCAGATGTACCAGGGTGACCGGAGGCATGCAAGATTTGACTCGAACAAGATATTTGGAGTCAAAACGTTCGTTTACTAGAAATCGCTTGATTCTATTACAGAACTAGGCCACTTGTAGTATGTGGAGTTTTCAATGAACCCTTGTGATTCCGCGAACGTTGATTTCAATAGAAACGTTTCGCTGGAGAAAAACAAGTTTAAGTGTTAGCTACTGTGCGGAGGAAAGAATTGGCTAAATTCAACAACTTTGTACAGAGCCCAAGCAAAATACAAATAACTCTAGACTTGTTATATACTCTATTCAAACATATTTTCAATATTCAATCATTTAGACACGTAATTTCGACCAAGAGAGACAAAACCTCTAGTTGAACATCAAATTAAACCCATTGCCTTTGTTCTTCGTTGAATTCTTAAGCCCATCAACATGTAGCCTCTGATATTAAAGAAAGAGAGGAAAAGACATCTTTTCTTAAAACAGATTTTTTATGCTTGGCAGAAAACTACTTTACCGTGAAGCTCATGTGACGACAAGATTATTCCAGATTGTAAAAATATGACAGACATGAGGTCTAATGAGCTACCCACAATCCTCTTATGGTCTTTACAGATCTTTTATTCTTCGAAGAATGGAATGAAAATGACTGTAAAGAATTAATCACGGGATCATGGGCAATGCGATAATTTTATTCTGCTGTATGTGGTTAGTTCTTGTGAGAAGAAAGGATTAAGTCTACAATAAGCCTGTACCGATCGAATTCCGACTACAGTTACTGATTAAGTCGCTTTGCTCTCGTTTTATCTTAGACAAAAAGTGACAAATCCGACCTACCCGTTTAATTAAAGATGTTGAGGAGGAGTGTGTCTCTCACCCCGGTCAGAGTAGCCACTTAACATGAACTAGCGATCCTTTCCGAGCATTCTTCGGTATGACTGATTTCATTTATTTAACAACAATTAGGCACATTTCTTGAACTACAATTGACGATTTCTACCTGAATACCTTGAATATTGTATTGCATGTTAAATGGAGCTTAAGGGTAGAAAAAAGATAAAACTTGTAAATTCACGTTTGTTTGAATTCAGTTGTGATATAAACTGAGATACCAAAAGAGATTCCGAAAGCCGGCCCATCGCCAGTCACCAACATGCCAAACTTGACAAACTATCATGTCTAAAGCAATAAATGTATCTATTTAAGCAGTAGGAAGATGGGCAAATCCTTGAATCAAAATTGAATTAAAATGACAATAAACATACATTGGATAAAATGCTCTAAATTTGAATCGTAATGAATCATTTTATCCTAGACGGCTGTAGTTAGAGGTAGCTAGCTTGTTTTACAGCTTCCAATAGTTTTGAAAAAGCTTCAGAATTTGCACTGTTTAGTCTATTATACAATATTTGTTTCTGTTTGCTTATAAGACAAAAATCATGTAACTTCATTACAATGTTTACATGTTATCACTTCTCTTGCTGCAATCAGATAATTACTGTCGTTCCAATAACCAATTATCTCTTTTTGGGACTGAATTCGATTTCGTACGATATTAGAAGTAATATTTCTTCTCCAAGTTAAATTTACACTGTTGGTTACGAAACCGAAATCTTGTTAGGCGATGTGCTCGAGTGGAACCCGGTATGATTCTGATGACGACAAACCGCATAATTTCACAAATATTCTCAGCATCTCTCAATCACACATGAATAATACAGTGTAAGCCTACATCCAAGTGCTACATACAGTTTGTTATACTGAGTTTTTACCACATTTAAAACCGCAATCCTCTTCGCGTAGCATCTACGCATTTTTACTTATATATTAATAAACATGCCACATTCGAACATTATCTTATATTGCATTGCATTACATATATAACATTACATGTATTACATTACAAGTATTACATTTCAATATTACACGTAATTACAGTTCTGAGAAAATCCGGAAGTTCAAAAGATGTGTACGTTTGTTAAAGATGGGAAAGTAACATCAATTTACATTTAAAAATGCCTGATACATCTGGGATAATTCTCTTCAAGAACCAGATTATTCTTCCTTTCAAACAATTATCTGTTATTATACAACCATCCTATATAAGACTGAATCCTACGCTTTATTTCGTTAATTCACAAGGACGAGGAGTTCATGGTCATTTGTTATAACAAGAGGGTTTCGTCGAATCTAGGAAATCTTCCTAGTACAAAAATTGTTACTTGAAAAACATAAAAGATCACTAGCCACTTAGATAGAAATACAATGTTTCGCTTGAAGCGCATGATTCGATCCTATATGTGCTAGATCCTTGGAAATGGCGATCTTTAATAATCTTGTTCGTGTTCAAGGGGTTGGTCAGCCTGAGTAACAGTTGCATCAGCTGTTTTTAAAACTAGTTACCCCTTTGGTAAAACTTGAATACTGAATGAGACAGGCACCCAAATCCAACATATAGGTCATTGGCATTAGCATAAATGTGTTTAACAAAGAAAATTACCCTTACCTTCCAAAAAGGTCTTGACACAAATTCTGATGACGAAATGCAAACTACCAAAAGCTGGTGGCTTTGGGAAGTCCGTAAATTTCAACTTTAACTATCAAAGATCATAGTCTAATTTTATTGTCGCTATCAAAAATGTCCCAATATATTCTAATGTATTGTAAAATTTGGTAGGTGTCAACATTTTCAGTATTTCTCAACATTATATGTTTGCAGCCTGCTTGATTAGGCTATGGTTAACACAAAGCCTTGATACTAATAAGATTGTCATTTTCAAGTTTTTAATGTTTCTCAGAATTTCTGCTCACAGACGCATACACTTGGTATATGTGGTCGTATTGTGTTGCAGTCAAAACGTTTCGCTGGATGAAAACAGGTTATCACGACATACAATTTAATACAAGCAGCGTTATGCTAAAATCCTGTACGAATACTACGATTTTGCTGCAAAGGTTTTTTTTTATTCACCAAAATCTTTGGAGTGAAAGTCCCTTGGTGACCATTTTGTCAACATTATTTCCTTTAGTTAAACATTGCGATAGGATGTTTGCGTTTGAGGTAAGATGTTATATAATGCATCTAAACGTGTTTTACGGGAGTGTGTTTACAAAGTCCAAAGAATAAAACGATCTCGTTGAGAGCCAAATCTCGACTGGCCGGCTTGGGGTTTATGTGAATAGAAGCAATTTGGCGGACGGCGTCGTTTCAATGCATGCATCTGACGCACTTTTTAAGGGGAATGTGATAGACAGTTTTTTTGCTGACGGAATAAATTGCCGATTTTAACTATAGCTGGTGCAGGCTATGGAAATACGTGTTTTGAGGACAAGAAAATCTAAATAAACAAAGCTACATTTGATGACTGCAATGCCAAAGTAGAAAATGATTAGTAAATGCTACAACAATTCTAAAATACGAACCCAATTTCAATTTATATATCAAATCATTTTCCTACTGAATATAATTTCGGTTACATTCTTAATGGCCTGAGGACCAACACTTATGACAGCGATGTGATATCGCTTGCAAAATAAGTTTCTAGAATACTCTTAAATGCAAATTACGATGTACTGAATTAATACTCCTAGAAGAAAATTTGTTTCTGTGTGTTTTGGAGTGTAATGTTATTTCACACTAACAAAATAATCGGGCTAACTCTGTTTCATATTTGGCTGACCGATAGAAAGGAAAGGATACAAACTCTATTTAATCAGCCATTTGAGAGAACATATTTAATTTGCTCTTGGATGTAGCTTTGGTTTTAATATTAATATCAATGATATATCATCTCTGTACAAAATACGACCACATGCACGAAGGACTTAAGTTGTCGCCACAAGTGTAAGCGTGTGTGAGCAGAAATTCTGAGAAACAATATACATTAAAATACGACCATTTAATTGACATCGAGGCTTTGGGTAAATCATACCCTAATTGTTATGCATTTTCTTTAACTGATTTTCATACGTTTTATCAAGCTGGCTGGAAACATATAATGATGAGAAATAACGTTGATAACAACTACCGAGTTTTACAATGCATTGAAGTAAACTAAGACGTTTTGATAACAGAAGTAGAACTGAATCGATGAGCTTTGGTAGTCAAAGATGCAATTGACGGACTCCAAAAGCCACCAGCGTGTGTTAGTTTGCATTTCTTCAGCGGTAGTTGTGTCAACTCGCAACTACAGCTTCTTGATTTGACCGTTTAACATGGATATTCTGTATTTCTAGATAGATCCGTTGTTCACGGGGATAACATATAGGTTGACAATCTGCAGTCAATACCTGGGATTTTGGAGTTCTCTAAACAAGCATTGAAACAGTCGACATGTTTAGGGTCTCGATATAAGAAGTGAGGATGGATCCGAAGTTACCAGGTCACCAGCCGGAGAGAAAAAACCTGGTCGTTTATTTAACGACTTAAACCCAGGCAAGATTTGTTCAAATAAATTACAATGTTTTGATCAAGACGTAATTTTAGAAAAATAATTTGTTTCACTACGGTTTATTTGATCAGACAGCAAAAAAATAAAACGATTTCTTTGTCAGCAGACATCGCATAGAAAATTGCATTGCGAGTCTTTCAGAAGGTATGAAGCGAATCAATTTTATTCGAGGTTCCGTGTCAAGTGTAGCACTTCTATACACCGCTGCTATTAATGGTATTTGTTCAGATGTACCAGGGTGACCGGAGGCGTGTAAAGTTTGACTCGAACAAGATATTTGGAGTCAAAACGTTCGTTTACTAGAAATCGCTTGATTCTATTACAGAACTAGGCCACTTGTAGTATGTGGAGTTTTCAATCAACGCTTTTGATTCCGCGAACGTTGATTGCAATAGAAACGTTTCGCTGGAGAAAAACAAGTTTAAGTTTTAGCTACTGTGCGGAGGAAAGAATTGACTAAATTCAACAACTTTGTACAGAGCCCAAGCAAAATACAAATAACTCTAGACTTGTTATATACTATATTCACACATATTTTCAATATTCCAACATTTAGACACGTGATTTCGACCAAGAGAGACAGAACCTCTAGTTGAACATCAAATTAAATCCATTTGCCTTTGTTTTTCGTTGAATTACTAAGCCCATCAACATGTAGCCTCTGATATTAAAGAAAGAGAGAGGAAAAGACATCTTTTCTTAAATTAACTTTTTTATGCTTGGCAGAAAACTACTTTACCATGAAGCTCATGTGACGACAAGATTATTCCAGATTTTACAAATATGACAGACCTGAAGTCTAATGAGCTACCCACAATCCTCTTATGGTCTTTACAGATCTTTTATTCTTCGAAGAATGGAATGAAAATGATGGTAAAGAATTAATCACGGGATCATTGGCAATGGGATAATTTTATTCTGCTGTATGTGGGTAGTTCTTGTGAGAAGAAAGGATTAAGTCTACAATAAGCCTGTACCGATCGAATTCCGACTACAGTTACTGATTAAGTCGCTTTGCTCTCGTTTTATCTTAGACAAAAAGTGACAAATCCGACCTACCCGTTTAATTAAAGATGTTGAGGAGGAGTGTGTCTCTCACCCCGGTCAGAGTAGCCACTTAACATGAACTAGCGGTCCTTTCCGAGCATTCCTCGGTATGACTGATTTCATTTATTTAACAACAATTAGGCACATTTCTTGAACTACAATTGACGATTTCTACCTGAATACCTTGAATATTGTATTAACTGTTAAATGGAGCTTAAGGGTAGAAAAAAGATAAAACTTGTAAATTCACGTTTGTTTGAACTAATGTGTGATATAAAAGAAAAAGATCCCAAAAGCCGGTCCATCGCCAGTCATCAACATGACTAACTTGGCGAATTGACATGTCTAAAGCAAGAGAGAGAGGATGCATGTTTATGTAAATGTATCTGTAGGACGACGGGCAAATCCTTGAATCAAAATTGAATTAAAATGAAAATACATTGGATACATACTCTAAATTTGAACATTTATGAATCGTTTTAATCCTAGACGGCTGTAGTTAGAGGTAGCTAGCTTGTTTTACAGCTTCCACAAGTTTTGAACAAACTTCCGAAATTGCCCTATTTTAGTCTATTTTACAATATTTGTTTCTGTTTGCTTATAAGACAAAAACCATGTAACTTCATTACAATGTTTACATGTTATCACTTCCCTTGCTGCAATCAGAAAATTACTGTCGTTGCAATAACCAATTATCACTTTTTGGGACTGAATTCGATTTCGTGCAATATTCGAAGTAATATTTCTTCTCCGAGATAAATTGACACTGCTGGTTACGAAACTGAAATCTTGTTAGGCGATGTGCTCGAGTGGAACCCGGTATGATTCTGATGATGACAAACCGAATAATTTCCCAAATATTCTCAACATCTCACAATCACACATAATACAGTGTAAGCCTACATCCAAGTGCTACATACAGTTTGTTATACTGAGTTTTTACCACATTTAAAACCGCAATCCTCTTCGCGTAGTATCAACGCATTTGTACTTATATATTAAACATGCCATATTCGAACATTATCTTATATCGCATTGCATTACATATATAACATTACATGTATTACAATACATGTATTACATTACAAGTATTACATTTCAATATTACACGTAATTACAATACTGAGAAAATCCGGAAGTTCAAAAGATGTCAAAATGTGTGAAATGTGTACGTTTGTTAAAGATGGGAAAGTAACATCAATTTACATTTAAAAATGCCTGATACATCTGGGATAATTCTCTTCAAGAACCAAATTATTCTTCCTTTCAAACAATTATCTGGTATTATACAACCATCCTATATAAGACTGAATCATACGCTTTATTTCGTTAATTCACAAGGACGAGGAGTTCATGGTCATTTGTTATAACAAGAGGGTTTCGTCGAATCTAGGAAATCTTCCTAGTACAAAAAATGTTACTTGAAAAACATAAAAGATCACTAGCCACTTAGATAGAAATACAATGTTTCGCTTGAAGCGCATGATTCGATCCTATATGTGCTAGATCCTTGGAAATGGCGATCTATAATAATCTGGTTCTTGTTGAAGGGGTTGGTCAGTCTGAGTAACAGTTGCATCAGATGTTTATAAAAGTAATTAACCGTTTGTTAAAACTTAAATACTGAACGAGACAGGTACCCTAATCCAGCATATGGGCATTAACATAAATTTGTTTAATAAAGAAAATTACCCCTACCTTCCGAAAAGGTCTATGTTGAAGAAAACGTATTCGCCATTGTCGAAGTTGAGTTCCTCTGCTTTAAGCATGATTTCCCTGACAGAGTCTGGAGAAGCACATAACACCACAACTGCAAATGAAATTGAAATAAATTTAAATTAATTTAATTTATCAAAACCAGATTTAACGGGTGAAGGTTAAAACCGCCCTGTGTATGAAAACAAAATTGAGGAAGAACTGATAACTATGGAAGAAAAGCTCAAACACTCTAAAGCTGTAAATTGAACATTGTAAACTGTACATTGAGATTTTACACAGAATAGATGGTCAAGGGTAATTATTGTGTATGGAAAACTGGATAAAAATATGCAAATAGGTAAATTTTATTATTTTTTCATAATAAGCGGATGATATCAGTAATATATTTGTCGTTCCTCCACGGGCTAGGGATAGAGTTGACATGGTATATTGTTGTAGCCTGGGAAAGTTTGGATTAGGCTGTTCGTTTTTTTGTTTTTTTTAATTGTTTTTTTGTTGTTGATAATCTGCACGTTTATAAAAGGATAACACAGAGAGCGAAACAAGTGGAAAGATGAAGACAAAAAAAGAACAAGCGAAAATAAAGATGATTGCAGGAAGGATGTCTCTATTAGAAATCGTTTCTCTTCCATGAATATATGTAATAGCCTCATTTTTCTAGAATTAAACAGGCTAAATTATACCAGCTAAAAAATGAGAAAGATTGATTTGGCAATCCTAAATCATAAAACTAAATCGCTGTCGGATGACTGATCGACCTCAAAGATGTTCTATAGAAAAGCAGTTCTGGCAGAATAAATTTCGACATTGCTCCGGAATAAAAATAATTTCCAAACGTCCAAAGAGTCGGATACAACCGATCCATCAAACGAGTTATAAATATTACATTTGCTGCAAGCCCCTTTAAATAATTTCAGGATCTTTAAAGATATCGCATTATTTGTAATAGGGCTGTATAGATGGTCAATGGCGTATTATCTCTCCCCGCCAGTTGACAAAGTAGGCTGTAAAATTTGGGACACGACAGGGCTTCAAAAAAAAATGTGTTCAGAAACATAATATAGGTTGATTTAGGACGGATAGAAATGATTTGTGTTATTCGAGAAAAGGCCTGTATCAGCGGTGTTTAGAAACATTAGGCGAAGGAAGTCAGAAGAAACCCAATAGTTTGACGAATGTGCACTATATAAATCTATCATTATTCTGTATAATATCGATAATGTAATTAACAGTTCAATTAACACCTAACAATTTGTTAATTAATAATGATATAATGTATTTATGTCGTATTTCTATGCAACAGAAAGGAGATTGACGAACGGCATGCCTTTTCATGCAACTATTATCTTTTTAAAAGTTTGTGTTATTCGTTTGAAATAGTCCTGTGCAAAATGGATTCAAGCACAAGATGGATTGAAGCACAATAACCACTATAGCTACGAGACTGCATCTGTTCAACATCCTCGCTTATATATTTGATTTTGTTATACTGGGCGAACATCTCCATTAAATTCCTTTTCAGCGCTTACATTGTACGTTAGTATGAACAAACATTGGATGGTGATTTTATATACAGTAAACCACTTTACAAAGCAGTTTCTCTGAAGTTGTCTGTGTTCAAGAAAACGCTAGATCGCCGCATGTGTAAGATTTGTCAGGTACTTGCCAAAGTTGGCGGGTTTCCTTCGGGCAATGAGCCCGGTTTCCTCCCCATTAAACCTGGAAACGCAGCCATACAAGTGAAATAATCTTGAGTGTATCGTAAAACATCATCAATCAATCAATCAAGAAAACGCGGCCAATTCCGTGCCAATACCACAAAATCACAACTAGCCTAAAAACAATTGTCGACAGTTGGAAAATTCAAAAGCATGCATTGTCGTCTTAGTGGAAATGATCAAGTCACTTCAAGGGCCTGATATTCTGTCCGAGTAACCAAATGAAACCAGATGTCATATATATTTTGCTGTCAACTGTAGTACTGCATGACAATGTCTCGCGTCACTTTATGTAAAGTGTTTTTGGAATTCGAATACAAAATAAGTATGACGTTTTCTCTTTGCTAAAAATACATTAATTACGTCAGATTATATTTGTTTTCCACAAATTACCAGGGATTGCAGTAAAGAAGGAGGTAGCATTCGAGATATTGGTATCGTTTTTATACGGCACCCACGGAAAGCAATGAATACAGTCCTATATCTGCAGTGTGGACAGGAAGAGAGTTATAGGTTAGGGCAGCAATTTAAATTTATTTGATTTATTTCCTTCTCTTTTTCACGGCACTGTTATATTGATCTAGTTATAAATCTCGTGGGATACAGGGAATACTTGAGGCTATTTCGTTCAACAAAACTTTACAACTTGTAGAATTAAATGTTTTCCGACAGACCAGCCATAAAGCTAGAAACTTCTATTGATTAAACATAACATAACAATTCCCAGCAGAGAAGGTAGAAATAAAACATGGATTCCTGTGTAATATCCCTTTCTGAATGGAATAAACTCGGCTGTATAAAGTCTGATATTCGATCATAAAGGCTAACCCAACTACTGCTTGACAGTTTAAGTGTGTTCCCCGCGTATGCAATGAAAAAAACGATCAAAATCTAGAGCTACAGGTCGACAACAACGCGATCGTTTTGTAACGATTACTGTCGGAGGTAGCAGTTTTATTTTTGATCATTTATTCGAGAACGAGCTCTGGAGCAGAGTAACGCTTTCAAATAACTCCTACAAAAGTAGCTATTGTCTTCAAGGATTAAACCCCTGAAATATAGAATAAATGCTTTATGTCGGCAACTTTATCGTCAGTTTTAGTGATCAGTGATATAAATGTATGACTAAAACGTTTATTCAAAGTTTAAAGTTGCATGAGCTGCCAAAATTCACACTTTTTTTACCATTTCTGATCGTCACAACAGTAAGAGGCTTTAAAGGCCATCGACAAACTAAATGATTGGCGTTGGAATGAGGAAAATCCATACAGTATGCGGCCTGTACGAACCGAAAACGTGTTCGAAAAGTAAACAAAATTTAAATAACCGGGACGATCATTCATTTATTCTAAGCCAAGGTTAGTTCAAAACAATACTTTCTCGTACATTTTCGAGACTAGAAGCATTCAAAAGCGTCTGAATTATACGTCTTGAGAAAAATACGAATAATTTAAATATTCTGTTTTAACGTCAAAATATCAACATTTTGGCAGCTCATGCCACTTTAAGATAATGAAATGGAACACAGTATAATCGCAATGCATTTTTTCTGCATAGTTCAGTTTATTTTACACAAATCTATTATATCTAGTCCAATATTTGCATGTTTGTCGAGTCGATGCGGATTTGCAAATCCAGTAAGCTCGTTATTGTGCCAGGAACGTTTCTGTCAGTAAGGACACAGATGCACTCCACCTTTAAGAGTACAACATTCTCTGGTTTGTTTGCAATCTGTTTATAATTATAAAGTTGGCATATATCATCTAATGTTATCCCTGACAATCAACACGCTGTAGGCTGTCGTCTAAATTTAGGGTTAGAAATGCAGAGAAAAAAAAATTGCAATTAGACGTAGTGAAACACATGCCAGTCCAAAGTCAGTCAAGTCAGTCGTATGTGTAAAACTTACAATTCGCGAGAAAAAGTTCTGTGTAGACATTTTTATTCAAACAAAACGTGGTTTATAGGATGTAGTCTCGCAGTATGGTATTCGGTTATAACAGTGTGTACAAATGTTAACGAGACAAAAAACTAAAAATATTCCTCAGTGTGTTCTTTAAGGGTTTTTCTTCTTATTTTAAGTAAAAGAATAATGCTACAATGACAAAAACAGTGCAATATATGCGTTTTGATGTGAAGCTGGGGTTTAGCAGAGGTCACTTGCAGTACGAGTGTTATTTTGGCTATTTGCTATAAGGAGAGAACAAAGAATAATAATTCCGACGCAAATTAAACCAAAGAAAATATATTTAAAAAAAACATCACATCGTGCTTTTCGAACAACTGGAGAAAGATTCGGCGCATTGGGTGAGACAAATACGCCGCCCAAACACGCCTTTATTCAAATTAGTTTGTTTTGAAGGACGGTTTTAAGCGATATATTTTATTATCATACTGCTTTCGGTACAATGCTATTTAGTTATTACAAAAAGTAGCTATAAATATTTATCTTTTAATGTAAGAACATAGGAAAACGGACAGCTAGTATTATACTAATACTAATTCGGTATCTTAAGCAAATTCCTAAAAAAATAATAATAACTACATATTACTAAAATTTGTAAGCAATGGCATTTTTGTTTGCTATTTCTAGCACATTTAGCAGAGTTTTATGCTTAGATATACCAGGTGGTCAATTACGTCACGGCTTTTCAACAAGAGAAGTAATACATGTAGCAGGTGAACAGCGCCCCCTGGGTATCACAGCTACCATAAATCGTGTAAGAGGAGCATTTAATGGACTCCAAACTGAAAACATCAGTATAAAATATACATGTAAAAGCTTATCAGTTTTCTACAACACTATCGCATGAATACATCAACACATGTTTGCAATAACCAACAGTGACACAATTTTCTTCCTACCATTTTACAACACAGACATCAAAGGAAAGCGCTCTCAAAATAGACCTGCATTAGCGGTCTGCGACGAGAGCAGACGACCCTTTCTTCAAACAATACAGGTTGCTGATACCAAACATTTTCCATTTAGATTCACCACTATCAATCTTCTTGCATCTTTTATCTTTAATATTTAAAAAACTTGGGTTTTAGCGATAAAAACTAGAAAAAAATGTTCATCTGTAGTCTGTGCTTGTAATGGAAAAACGAGAGCAGAATATATGTCCACTTGTAATGTATTTTCTTAGACTTCTCTAAGAAACAAAAAACACCTACTCCGTTCTATTTAAGCCACCAGTAATCCTATATTTTGAAGAGGGGATTGAAGAGTCTGGTCAGAAAATTATATTCTTGGCGATTACCGAATTACAGTAATACCAAAAAGATCATCGACTCTGGTATTGAATCACAGTTTCAAAAAGAAACGCTGGATAAATAAAAATATAACTATTTTTTCATTTTAAGATTCAAATTGATCTTAATCTTACTGTCAATACAAATTTAAAATATGATTGCAGTTTTATAATTTGATTGATTGTTTGGTGTTTTACGCCGCGCTCAAGATTATTTCACTTATATGGCGGCGTTGCCAGTTTTATTGTGGGAGGAAACCGGGCTCTATGCCCGGAGGAAACCCACGACCTTCCGTTGGTAACTGGCAACCATCCCACATAGGTCGTTCGGGTAAAAACCCAGTCAGAAAATTTTTCAATTTTTTGGACTGAGTGGGACTCGAACCCGCGACCCATTGGTGGAAGGCTGTTCGGATTGAGCGTCCAACGCTCTACCTACTGAGCCACGGAGGCCCCGCTTTATAATTTGAAAATAGCTTTAAGCAAAGTGTGGTGGTGTTGGTGACAACGAGCTCATGTGTCATAGAGTCAGGTCATGGAAAAACAAAGTCCAATATAACACAATCTGGAAAAACCACCTCAAGTATATACCTGGCGCAAAAGAACTCGAATGACCCTTAGTTTTTATGTCAAATATTCAATTGATTTTTTCAACAGAAAGAAGCCATATGGTATCAGACTGCTAATGTGGCTTTGTCCAATAGAAGCGTGCCATGGTATATTTGCGTCTGTTACAAATCACATCACATCTTGAAGCCAAACGAAAATATCAATATAGCCTAGTTGAGGAAAGACTGTTGAAACGGACATGTAATGCAGAACAACGTCTCTGGCTACCTAACAAAGTTAATTTTCACCTCAATGTTATATTAGTTTAGTTATATGGCGACTGTATACACACGAGCATACAATCTCACTCAACGCGTCAAGTATGATGGGTAGAAAGTGCCAATACAGGCTGTAGAGTAAATTGCAACCAAATATCACTAAGGCTCATACAAAATACTTGTATTTCCTCCAAACCTAGTGGAAAATCAGTTTGTGTTGATAAAAGCCGCCACGTAAAATCCAGTACCATGCTGATAAAATATCCAAATGCCAGTGAGTAGATTTCATAGAAAACAAACCTACGCCCTGAGCTATCAAAAATGGCACGAATGAATTATGTAAATAACAGTACGCATGTACAAATATGACATTTATGTATACGGTTGTTCATCAAATGTACAAATAAAGAGGCGATTTTAAAGTGGCATGAGCTGCCAAAATTCACACTTTTTACATAATTTCTGATCGGCACGACAATAAGATGCTGTGACGGTCATCGAAAAATTAAATGATTGGCGTTGAAATGAGGAAAATCTATACAGTATGTGGCCTATACGAACCGGAATAGTGTTCGAAATGTTAACAACATTTAAATAACCGGGACGACCATTCATTCATTCTAAGCCAAAGTTAGTTCAAAACAATACTGTATCGTTCATTCTCGAGACTAGAAGCACTAAAAAGCTTCTGAGTTATACGTCTTGAGAAAAATAGCCAGTAATTTCAACGTTCTGTTTTAACGTCAAAATATCAACATTTTGGCAGCTTATGCCACTTTATGTATAAGGGCAAATTGCCGAAATATTTGCTGCAGCCTACCTATGTCGGTGTCTTAGAATAGGTCATCAAGACACCTGCATAGGTTTCGAAAGCTCTTGTTGTTCATAGACAACTTACTTTGTGGTGATGCCTTAATCATTTCTCATTTAGTTTAAAAGTGTTGTCTACGAGGTATGCGTTAAAATTGTCCGACATAAAAACAGCTTTGCATAGTAACGGTTTTCTGAACATAAAACCCAACAATGTAACAACCTCAGCATATTAAAAGTCGTTTTGTAAGTCCCAGTGATGCAATAAATAGTTTAGTATGCTTGGTCTTACACAAGTTTTAAACATCCTTTGTGACAATCATAAAATCTGCAGGTAGAGAAACTGATCTTAAATATGTATGGATGTCAGTTTAGTGTTGTTTTATTGTCAACTACAGCTTAATGGCAAACGCGAATAGGTTTTAATGTGGACTATAGTCTGCAAAGGCGCTTGATTGATTGTTTGGTGTTTTACGCCGCACTCAAGATTATTTCACTTACATGGCGGCGTTGCTAGTTTTATTGTGGGAGGAAATCGGGCTCTATGCCCGGAGGAAACCCACGACCTTCCGCTGGTAACTGGCAACCATCCCACATTGGTCGTTCAAGTGAAAACCCAGTCAGAACATTTTCAAATATTTTTACTGAGTGGGATACTAACCCGTGACCCATTGGTGGAAGGCTGTTCGGATTGAGCGTCCAACGCTCTACCTACTGAGCCACGGAGGCCCCCGCAAAGGCGCTTGAAGAAACAACGAAGAGCCTATGGCGTCCCCAGTGTGATTGCCATAAAATAAACCTGTCCATACATAGGTCATAAAATTTAAGGTTGAATCGAAAAAAAAAATGAAAATCGTGCGATACAAAGAACATTTCACGTTTATTCTTTTTAGCTTATATTCACAATATATTGGTAGATTGTTCGGTTATTTCAGTCACATTCAAAGTTATTTAATCAGGAAAGAGATAGCAATGACTCGAGAATGTCCAAAGTGATGTTTCCATACTGGGTTACCTGCGCACTTAGGTAACGCTGTTTTAGATTTAGATTTAAACTAGTACAAATCCATTGAGAACAAAAACCCGTTGCAAATGGTGCAAATAAAGTGACTTGCAAAACTCCATCACAGTATGGAATATTGAAACTTTCGTAAAGTGACATGAGCTGCCAAAATGTTGATATTATGACTTTAAAACAGAATGTTAAAATTATCGGCTATTTTTCTCAAGACGTATAATTCAGAAGCTTTTTAGTACTTCTAGTCTAGAGAATGTACGATAAATTATTGCTTTGAACTAACTTTGTCTTAGAATGAATGAATGGTCGTCCCGGTTATTTAAATTTTGTTTTCGAACACTATTCCGGTTCGTATAAGCTACATACTGTATGGATTTTCCTCATTCCAACGCCAATCATTTAGTTTTTCGATGGCCTTCAAAGCCTCTTACTGTCGTGACGATCATAAATCATGAAAAAAGTGTGAATTTTGGCAGCTCTTGCCACTTTAATTCTGAAGAAAACGTATTTTGGTTCAAGTTTATTTTAAATTTGCATTTTTTTGATCCGCTCTATGTTTGAATTCCGCAATTGGTATTAACGTTTTACATTCTCAACTTCGCCCACATGGGCAATAGAAACGTCATCAGAGGCAAATCGAACTCAAAAGAACATGTAAAAACGAGAAATGCTCTCTCGGGGGTTATTTTCTTCTGGAAGTCGGTTTATATGTAAATGGTCTGCCAACGTTCATATAACTGATGGGCCAATGTTGTTACGTTAGACATAAACTGTTTTTGTAGTTTGAAGTCACAGTAGACCAACCTTCAGTGGCATTTGTGAAGTAGAATTAGCAATATTCCATAGCTATAAAGATAAGGGCGTGATGTGTGAGATAGGTTTAAGAGCGATGTCTTCCAACAGCGCTGGGAGCCTCGGTGGTTCAGTGGGTTAGAGTGATCGTCCCAAAGAGACCTTCCATCGACGCAGCGCGGGTTCGAATCCCACTCAGACCAAATAAAAAAATTAAAAAAAATTCTGAGTGGATTATTCACTCGGTCGCCGTATGTGGAAGAGTTGCCAGGTACTCGCCCGGAGGTCGGGAGTTTTCTCCGGACAATGAGCCCGGTTTCCTCCCTCAATAAATATGGCAGCGCCGCAATATAATTTAAATAATCTTGAGTGCGACGTAAAACATTAATCAATCAATCCAGTTTTTTTCTAAAACGACATACGAGATGTATGGTCGAGCGAGTTAAGCCGTCTATTATTTAATATATACTTCTTGCGGCAAAACTGTAATGTTGTTTATACTCATCCAACGTAAACGGCACCCAACAAATTGAAATAAAGTTAAATGACATAGTTAAACAGTATTTGGGGTTACTTCTTATTTGAATTAGTACATGTGTACACATGTAGCATTATTAACTAACCATTCTATAAATCGCTGTAGGTAACCGTTAAGTAGTGACTGTTGGTTTAGAATTGCTTATACTTGAAACTCGGCAGACTCGAGAGGGATGGCCTTTTCAACCATTATATATCTATTTTGCTATAAGGACTGACAGCTTTTAATGCTACCACTCTTGAGGACTTAACTTAAGCATTCGGGTATGTCGAAGGCAATTAGCAACCTAACGAAACAGAAACGAGCACCCATGCCAAACTAGTAGACCGGGGAGACCGCATTCACCGAAATAATCCAATTGAGTAGTTGTTTAGGCCATGTGGCCATCGACGTACGCTACAAAAATATATCCAACTGGTAGGTTTATATGAAAGTATGTACATATAATGTTGCAGCCACTCTATAACCAAAGTATATCATCTTTTCTGTGGAGTTTAAAATATGATGTAGCAAACGTGAATGTAACGACACCACGTGGAGTCAACGGTAGAACACATGTTCCTACAGTATGCTTTTTTATGTTTTGACACAACCTTATATTTTTTTTTCAGCCTCTCGCAGCGTAAGCGAAATATATTGCTTCATATAATTATGAATCTCAAAATGGAAAATGTAGAAAAATCCACAGTGAAGTTTAATAGACGAAATATTAAATTGAATCAGTTGAACATACTGATACTTGAAGCTTAAATTAAATTAAAGTTTTAGAACATGAGTAAACGTACATGGAGACGAACAATAACTCAAGTTATCAGTGTAGCATATATACAAGAATATTTTCTCTGTGCCCGTGTGCTTTAGTGTTCATGGGTATATATAAAAATTTTAAAAAAACTTTACAGATCTCACACTAAGAATAAACAAGCTCCAACGAAACATAGGGATTTTACTGTTAATGTTGATTGGTGATGCATTAATATTGTATTGCACATTGAAAAGCAGGGCTATATTGCGTGCCGGTTTGACTTATTCACAGAATAACGGACAATTAACGGATAAAACTGTTTAATGTAAGTCCTTTATATGTAATGGAAGAGCGACAGTTAACCGTTCAATGACATCATAATAGATCAATGTCACTAATATACGATAAGAGGCATCGATTGCAGGCTGGGAATGGAAACAAAACGTATGAGGGTCACAATAAGGCAAATGACTCTACGACGTATTATGTGTGACGTAAGTAATTTGCTAAATGTTTAAACACTCCATTAACTGACGGCATCCGGTCTTACCCGGGAACAAATATCCTGATTTATTATCAATTCTCAAGTTTACCTCTCAATACCGGGCTTTAGTGCATTACTGATTAATGATTTGCCTGGACCTAAACAATTAGAGACTGATGTAAGGTTAAGTTCCCCACCCCCTCCACATTTCCCTCATTCCCTACTAATCCGGGATTCATCCAGCGTAGCAACTAGTAACATGTTAGTCCGGGTTTCTGTCTCCAAAATTACTATTTTTGTTATACTGACGGCCCGTAAATATAAAAAAAAATCGTAATTTTGGAGACAGAACCCCGGACTATTAACATGTTCGAACTAAAATGTCATTCCAGGCTAGTTTGCGCCCATTTATAGAATCGCCTAACTTCATGTGTTGCAAGTTCGTCGCAAGATCTGCACCGTGACTCCTAATTAGAAAAAACATAATAAAACACAGAAAACCAGTTAGCAGAGTCTATATAAATATACCATCTCAATTCATTCATGAACAAATGTGACCTTGCGTAAGGTTATAGTATTATTTCTACCATTTACAACCACCTAGTTTTCTATTAAAGCGTTTTATGTCGATCTTATGCGAAAAAACGCTGCAGGTTATTCAGTCACGATTCCGTTTTGTACCCTTCATAATTACTATAGATTCAAGTGATCAATTGTGGTGAAGTACCACTGCTGTGTATCCCCCAGGGAGATGTCGACGGTATTTCACAGCAGAACACAAACTGGATGACAAGATTAGACAGGCATAATCGATACGGATCAATGTCAACACACAAGTTATTATTTCTCTAGCTGGCTAATCGAAAAAGCCACTTGCAATTAGAGGAGAGCCTTTCCGGTGACTTTGAGTATTTCTAAGTGCCCTTGTTTCTACAAAGTAACCTAAACAATATTCCCTTTTCGGTTGCCATTTTGCCAAATGGTCTATATACTTGTTGTTTAATGCAAAACACAACAAAGCCTTCCTATTATAATCTGGATACGAGTTGGTGAAGTTTATAATAAGTGATGGGCCTAAACGCACACAATTTATTATATGATGCTATATTTACTTTTAGTTTATATTTTTTATTATGTCCTGTATTTATTTATATGTCTGTTATGTTTGCATGTCGATAATAATAGTCCCTAGTGGACTAATGTATTCTGTTGTAACATCGACAATAAATAAAGCTATCTGTAACATTCCTTGGAGTGCTTACGTTGCCCTATGATGGGCCTACTATGTTTTAAGTACTTTATATCTGAAAGATTGATTGATTGATGTTTAACGCCGCACTTAAGACTATTTCACTTATATGGCGGCGTTGCCAGGTTTAGTGGGGGGGGGGAGTAAACCGGGATCATTGCCCGGAAGAAATCCCCGACATTCGGCGAGTACCTGGCACCTCTTCCACATACGGCGACTGAGTGAAAATCCACTTACAAATTTGTCAATTTTTATTAGGTCTGAGTGTGATTTGAACCCGCGATGGAAGGTCTACGTGGAACCAAGGGACGATCACTCTAACCCACTGGACCACCAAGGCCCGCGGGTCTTTAGAGTATAAAAGATCATCGAACTGTATATATGAAAGAAGAGTCCTACCAATTGAATTCTAAGACCTTCACTACAACCTTAAACACCAGTCACAAAAATCCCACCACTTTCGAAACACACACAATTTTTTTTTGGGGTGAAAACAAAACAGTTCTGTTTCCAGTAGAAACCGACCTTGTCAATGGATACAAAACAAATTGAGGTAATGATAGAAACATGGGATTTACTAATATTGCCGACTCAGTGAAAACTCGTACAACACAGACATATTCACGTCCTACAGGTACATTTCTCACGTTGAATGATTGACTGATATTTTATGCAGCACTCAAGATAATTTGGTTTAATTGTAAAGAAATAAAAACAGTTTGGCCAAAGAAAAATCTGGTTCTTCAGCAAATTTTACACATGTAACGGTGGAGTGAAAATCCCTCTATTGTTTTTTTTTTCGATTTTTTATTGAACGGAAAGGGATTCGAAACCGTGCACCATAGTCAGACTGGATATTCGAATCCCCTGGATATACACAATGCGGTGTTAGCCTTGATATACAAACACTGATTTATGGTACGTTCACAATATACGGACCGAAATCAATTTATTGTGTGAACGTACCTTTAGTGTAAGACACATCGGTTCTGAGCTATGCCACAGACTGACTAATATATGTATAACACCGCACTCCAGTCGGATATATGTAAGTAAAATACCTTCTGGTGGACTGAAAGTCATTCAGAATATGGCAAACAAAATGATATTCTCCAAAAGAACAGCTTCCCTATGATCTCATGAGCCCAACACAAGTGCTATCGTGGTAATATAATGGATCGACATACTGTTAGTTAAAGGCCCACTTGCCGCCGTAACCTGTTTAAATTTGCAAAGAAAACTAATTTACATGAGCTTACTACGACTAATACCACTAAACTTAAACATAGGACACATAAAACATGTCTAGTTAGCTTTAGAATGTAGAAATGGGGTGAAAAACAAACGAAGAATCGAAGCCTGATTACAACAACAACGATCAGTGTCGGTCAACTTTCGTGTTGGATTACCCTCATTTCAGGCCTTTTTATATGTGGTTTACATTCAAACAATTATCAGCAGGCTTTTCCAGTCGCTGTTAACCGATCGTCAGTCTGTATTTCTCAGATAAATAGGCCTACGTAAAATTACACTGTGCCGTTAGTTCACTCACTCGATTGAAACATAAAATCGCCAATAGGGGGCAGTCTGGTTTGTTTACGTTTCGGGTACCTAACAATTAAAATTTTCAAATTCAAACTAAAAATACAAAGTGACGTCCAAACTTTTAAATTTTGGTAAAAATAGAAAGTTCCTAACTTATATTGTCTGGGAAAATACAGAAAACGGTCTTTCTTTTTTAATGTAAACAATATTCCTGATTTTCGCGGCAAGTGTGCCTTTAACTTTCAGCCCGATCGGTTATAATTGAAGCATTAGAAGAATCTTGATAACACCTGAGGAATCGTGTACAGAAACTGCGTCTGTATTCTTTGAATTGCACAGCATGTGGGATACAGGGCTCAATAAGATACATACATGTACACATGTTACATTTTATTAATTAATAATTCTTTTTATTCTTTACTTTCGTCTGTAATAAACTATTTTGGTATGTACTCCGTATCACCATTTTCTATTCAGCCCAAAATAATACGGTGATTTACCATTCAATAAGCGAATGTCAAAGCCCACCGGAAGCGATCTAAGACAGACGAAGTTTTTCAGACTTGCCGCACTCAAGATTATTTCCCTTAAATGATGGCGCTACCGGCTTTTAGTGGGGGAGGGGAACCGGGCTGTTTACATTGGATTCGGACCCGTAAAGCATGTCTCTCTGCCGACTAAGCCCCACCTATCTCCTACCCCAACAAAACTCTGACACAGCATGTATTGCTAATAACTATTCATTGAGCAATTAAACAAATCCCATGGTAAACAACATCTTATTCCTAGAATGGAACTTCAACTTTTGAGAACAAAGAAGTTGGTATCCAAATAAAATACTTCATAAATTGTTACGTTCTACAAGCTGCTTAAAGATTTAATGCTGGGCTATTCATTAACATAGCTAGATATCTCGCTGCATTGCCACTTCCATCACTAAACATCCATTGAATAGCCCGAGACAATACCTATCGGGAAGATGATGGACAGGGTTAAAATGGAAACATTCCGTGATTCATCCGACAATGCTAGTCCATTCACTTTCAAAGCAGCACACATGCATTCAGGCAGTTGGACCCATTGTGAGAAAACGCTGTTCAGCAAATTCATTGAACAGCATTGGTAATGTACAAATGGCCATATGCTCGTGACAGGCGAAATGGCCAATTTAAGGAACGTGACAAGTATCTTAAGTTTTCTATAAGCGCTTCCAGAAATAAGTGAACGACGAAGAAAGGTAACGAAAACAGAACACTGTTCAAAGTGTAATGGGTTTATTTTAAACCAGGCTATCCACTCTATTTTGGTAGAAGGATATATTTGCTTTTATAAAACAAGACAGATGGAGGAAAATTGTGCTTGATTGAAATCACATAAATTATATATAAACCTAGGTATAACACTTTTCCAGTATTCCGAATCATGTACAAGGCACCAAGTTTGTATAATGTAATTTAAATCCTTACATAAAATTTCAAATGATTGTAGAAGGGACATCTGCTTTTGACAGCTTATAAATAGACGGCTCTTGCAGATAGGTGATTTTTTACTCGACCGCCCATGTTTTCCGGTTATTATATGACACCATAATCACAAACATTGTTTGGCTTTTATTTCCTAAACGTCCTTACACATAACTCAAATATGTGTAGACCTAGTCAATATTGGTGTAGTTAAGTAAGATAGTCAACCAAAGCTTTCTGAATAAAATGACGACAGTTGCAGGTCTTTAGAGTATACAAAATCATCGAACTGTTCATGTATTGTGACTGTAGGTAGTGAACAAAAGCTTTCTTGAGAAAATGACGACAGTTGCAGGTCTTTAGAGTATGTAAACTCATCAAACTGTTTAGCAATGGTAAGGTAGTGAACAAAAACTTTCTTAAGAAAACGTTGACACTTGCAAATCTTTAGAGTATACAAAATCATCGAACTGTTTACCAATTGTAAGGTTGTGAACAAAAACTTTCTTAATAAAATGACTACAGTTGCAGGTCTTTATAGTATACAAAATCATCGAACTGTTAAAGTATTGTATGGTAGCGAACAAAAACTTTCTTAAGAAAATGATGACAGTTGCAGGTCTTTAGAGTATACAAAATCATCGAACTGTTTATCAATTGTAAGGTAGCAAACGAAAGCTTTCTTAAGAAAACGATGACACTAGCAAGTCTTTAGGATATGCCAGGGTTGGTTAAAGAACTGTTGTCATTTGCAAGTCTTTAGGGTATACAAAATCATCGAACTGTTTATCAATTGTAAGGTAGTGAACAAATGCTTTCTTAAGAGAACGATGACTTTCTAGTGTATGCCAGGGTTGATTAAAGAACTGTTGTCATTTGCAAATAATTAGCGTATACCAGGGTAGAATAAATAACTGGTGACACTTGCAAGTATTCAGAGCAGGACTTTTGCATCAACAATATTATCTCTGGAACGTAACACATGTTTCCACTCCAGTGAAGTGGTCTAGTTAACGTGGTAACCGCAGCTGCATGCAAGATGCTCTGTTCTTCGAGTGCCTGAAGCCCTTCTGAATCATAAAGAGAAGCACTTGCTATCTCAAATACATAGACTGAAGGAAATAAACTAAGCTGGGTTAACCAACCTGTGAAATTGCTTTTATTAAAGGTAACTACAGCTTGTGATACAATTAACAACCAGCTAGCATAAAAAACGGACACAAATTATGTTGCTGATTTGAATTTACAGAAAATTAAATATGACTTGAGCAGTGCAACCATTTGAAAGTTCACAAGGAACAAAGTCATCAACAGGAAACAATGGTTCCGAATATACTGTTTAAGTTCCATGTCGTGAATATTACAGTATATGGGTATAGAGTTTTCGATGATATAAATTGGCATTGAGTGACCATTTATTAGCACAGCATTGGGGGGAAACTGTGGTATTTCCAGCCATGGTAAATATAAAGGGTATATCAAATAATGAATATATACAATTCTTGTATGTAGGCAGTAAGAGTTCGTGTTCATTTCATTCAAAGCCACTTCGATATCCTTGAAAACGTCGGGTATAGTAATGGAATGCCTTCGTAGAACCATCTGCCGCCCTACTAATGATGATTCCATGTTCGAACTAATTGAGAGAATATGTTGACCTAATGTATTGACAAGGTCTACTTCAAATGACTGTATGCGGCGTGAAGTCGATGCAAGCCTTATCTTACTGGTAACAGCAGCTTGTCGTCCGTTACAAATTCCTAGAGCAACTTTTAGCTATGTTAAATATATCTATTGTAACACAGGTCTGAAATTCACCAAAGGGAATAAATGCGATCAAACGTAAAGCAAGCTAGAATTTTGTTAATTAGGTACGTACAATGATCAATTAATTTGCACCCTTCAGAATCTTGTTCTTCAAATGTTTAGTTGATTTTCAACCTTCAACAAACTGTTCATAAAGTGCTCAGTTAATATCCAACCTTCAACAACATGTTTTTGTCAAGAAAATATTTGGACAGGTGGTTTGTATAGTTTATATGAACACGGATAAATGAAACGTTTGAAACAGAAACGCTGGATATACTAATCAAGTGAATACGTGTGATGCACCACCAAGTGTTGCGGAAAGTATTTGATCCAATTAAAAAAATTAAAAAAATAGTAATTCAATTTTGTTTTCTCTTTGTACCGAAATAAAGTATAATTTCAAGGTTCAGTGGCAATACATGTTCAATAGAATCCCAGAATTACGAGAATAAGAAAGATTCGTATTTAATATTGGCAAGCGTTACGCTACATATAACATTTTACAAAGGGTCAAACCAATCGGCTGCAAACCGAAAAGACACATCCGTCGATAATTCCAATTTTTGTTTGGTGAT
Source organism: Lepidochitona cinerea (assembly GCA_963971465.1). Classification (NCBI taxonomy): domain Eukaryota; kingdom Metazoa; phylum Mollusca; class Polyplacophora; order Chitonida; family Tonicellidae; genus Lepidochitona; species Lepidochitona cinerea. The sequence goes on from OZ020559.1 coordinate 4,344,011, forward strand.
ATAATAACATTGTTTGAACAAAAAAAAACAGTTGAAAAGTTAAAAGTTTGGTTATAATTTTAGCCAAACAGAAGACAATATGTTGGTATTTAGAAACTTTGCTAGGAGCAAATTCAAGCGGACGCCTTAATTTTGGAAGAAGTAAATAAACCGCATAATAGCATGGTACAATGGATAAAATGTTGTTTTTTGAAGGCTGTTGACACTCTGTAAACCATTAGTGGTTATTATATGCTATCAATGCAAATCCCGAAACACATGAAGCCTAACTCGTTTGTGCCGCCACCAAACATTTTTCAAAACAACGGGGCTACCATGTTTACGAGTCTCCCACAATTCGATTTCATAAAAGTGAACAACACATTGATACCGTAAATCTCAGGAACCTAATCTTTATTGGGCCACAATGGCGAAAAATCGGTCGACTGTGAGCCCAATGAGACGTGCCAAGGCAGTATAATGTTATCTACCAATTACCAGATATAACCAATGTCCTTCGTCTGTCCATAAAATCAGGCATGCGTAACGGCTTGACCAAGAATGCTAAACTGAAAGCCTATTGTTACGCAGTCAACCATGTTTTCTAAGAAAAACAGTGGGCTTTTTAATAGACCCACCTGATTGTCGTATATTTAAGACATATTGGGAATCAATAACTATCGATAAAATTCCTACTCGTTTACGCTCTGGTGAATATTTTGATCACAGAAAAGCAAAAGTGCAATTTTTTCAACTTGGAAAAAACAGGTCGAGTTAGTACATATACTAATTTGCAAGTAATATTGTTAACTAAAGTAGGTCGAATAAAAGTTCAGTTAGAATAGGTATTTAGCGTAATTTCGCATTGGTTCAGATTAAGTCGAAGGCTTAATTACACCCAATCCACTTTAAACGAGTGAACTTTTATAAACAAGACATGGAATAAAAACCCAGTCCGCTCCATAAAACAAACCAGGTTAATTCGTTTGAACACCTGTTGTTCCTTATCTCTATTGTTAACGGTATATTAGTAGATGCATAGAGTTTATCTGTTATTATATTAAGTATTCTACATAGGTTTTATCTTAATGGATCAAATGTTGACGATACAGAAAGGTTGTAGGCTACCTCTGGGACTCGTTTTAGCAGTTGTCGTAAGGAGTCGCGCATCCAATCCTTCCGCGCTACTATATTATTCTGAGAATATGAGTTGTATATATGAATATGGTGAATAAATCAACCGATCATTAAATCAAACTTCCAACTCTGTGCAAGTTTCTAAAAATTTGCGAATGGCACAAAGGATTTCAGCAAAGAAGAACTGTCATGGCAAGACATGAAAGACACTCTTTGAAGGTGGGTTCCATTGTGAGGACACACGTATAGGTGTCGAAAGCTCGTGTTGTTCACAAACAATTAACATCGTGGCGATGCCTTAATTATTTATCATGGGCTTTAATAACATTGCGTTGCACAGGGCAGGGTAGGGCAAGTCTACAAATTCGTGTTTGCTTTTCTGGGATTTGTGTTTTGGACGTACAAGGGATCTAGACCCGCCGTGCGTGTTCAGGTTAAATGTTTGATGGCTTGGTTTTATATATGTCATCATCAAATTTTACGTACATGTAAGTTGTGTGGCTTTTTAATCTAAAACAAAGCACATGTCCACGTTTTATAATTGGGCTATTGAAATTTGTGGCGACATATGGCATAGTCAACTAGTGCCTCAAGCCATAGCATGATATCGATACAAACACAAAAGTTGTCAACAACTGTTAATCAGAACACAAAGTCTACATATTTGACGCTTTATCAGTACTTTCAACAACATATTGGGTGTTATTTATCATACAGTTGAATCTATGAGATCGTTTTTGTCCAATGCGTTGTAAAATAACGTTATATTTTATAATGAAAAATAACGTGAATGCTGCAAGTAAAACCGCAATTTCCTGTATACAAACACGTGCAATGTGATGAAATGAGCTAGCTCGATAGTAAGTTCAATATCAAATGGATAACTGGTTGAAGAATTGTACTGGTGATTTATGAAATGCTTTATTACTACAACCAGCAACAGATGAATATCATTTTCGGCATCCATCTCTATGAAGAAAAAAATCGTAACCTAAATGCATGTTTAAAAGATGTGAACTTATTGTCCGAATTCACATGTTTATCAAAATAATTGACAACTTCGAAAGTTGCAACAATGCTACTTTCAAAAATGAGGGTTTTTTTTAATTTGATTGTGTCATGACGATTTTTTAAAACTTGTTTGCAATGGTAAAACATGAAACAAATATTAATTTAAATATGTAATGGATAGGCAAAGACGTTTTGCTTGAAAATGTTTCTGAATATAACTTTTGGCTGGTCCGAAGTTTACTACTATGTAACTGCAACTGTTGAAATATATGTAGCATGCAACTTGTAAGCAACATTAGTATAGCTGGGTCGTATTTCCTGCCCCATGAGGAACGTTCCGGAACATGTACCGCAGGACACAAACACGATCTTCGTCACCATGCATTGGTCATATTTTGATTGAATGACATCGGTCAAGCGTTTCGAGGTTTTATTATGGCACAATCGAGAGACGACGAAAAGAAACCTACCAAATTAATTACAGATAAGTGATTTTCGTGAAATTTGATCTGAATATTTAGCATAGTTGACATGTAATATATCTTCTTCAAGATAATTTTGTTAAGTTATACATTATTACTGGGGGTGAACCCAGTCCAACATGTCTAAGAATTGAAGTTGACCGAGTTCTTTTTAATGTTCGCCTATGAATTGAAAAAGACAATCTGTGTTAGATTGGTTTTGTGTTAAAACGAAGGTCGTTGTTTTGAACTCAATGTTTTCTGTGACCTACAGAACTTGTATACGAGTACATACAGAAAAGAAAGATATATGCTACATGTGTAAGTAGAAACTTGTCTCCATGGTTATTTTAGACAAGAAGATTTTCCCTGTGCCCGTGTGTTTTAGTGGTCATAAATATAATATTCACAAGAAGATGTGAGAGAACAATGGCAAATGAGAGGTCAAACCGATGATTGGACAAACGGTCGAACGGACACACGAACGCATTTTACAGTTATCCTGCCATTTTTTTTCGAGGGGGTGGGGGAGGATGTAAGAGATAAAAGAAACAAACATTAGGAAAATTCAATACAAAATTGTCTTACTTCTGACTTCCTTTGACATCTCCTTAAGTAATTTTCCGTAGTCCACATCTCCGGTTTGGTCATATTTTTTATTCCATGGAACTATTCCCAAATTTTGGCGGAGCGATATGAAAATTGATTCGATTTGAAAGTAGCACTTTGATGGTTCGGCGTTGGCCTGTAACTTAAACGCGTGATACAGGAGACCAACTTTAGTCCAATTAAAATGAATAAATAATTCCGATAAAAAGTCGCCCGCTTTTTCGTACGGGCCTTGGATTCTAGTCAACAATTTATATTGGCTTTTATCTTTAAATGCAACAACTAAGCCACCTGCACTGATAATAGGGATATTCCACGAGGGTGAAAATCTAGCCACGGGGGCAACAGCGTATTCACACGCTGGGCCAAAAAATACGTTGGCCGTTTTATTAATAACCATATCTATAGCTGCCAGAGGGCCTATCGTTTCCGAACAATTTGAATCGTGTATATTTAAAATCAATTCATGATTTGGTAGCAATTTTGGATTTCTTGTAACGTATTCGACGCCATATTCCAACGCTGGTCCAGTTAATTTCAAATTCCATGGATACCTTTCACTATATGGCAAAATCACGCCAATAAAAACTTTCTTTTTCTGCCCCAATGCGCTGCAGCACACAGAGCCCACAAATAGAACTATTGCAACGACTAGCATGGTATTGAACCAATTGGATTTCTGACAGTGGCGCTTGATCCTTCGAGGTCGCGCCATGATTGATTACTCAAGAACCTGTCACTTTTCAACACGAACGAGAGCCACAGAAATACTTTGAACACTGTTGGCACAATTTTCCCAGCTGCCTTTGGAAAGCATAACAGCACCCGGCAGTAGCATCCCCTTTAATATAAACACTTCGCCGAACAGCATAATTTTATGTCAAGCGAAAAAGAACACACTATCATTCTACGATTCCACTATCGAAGTTATCCATGCGAGAAACTAATTTTAATAAATCGCACAATTCTCAAGAAGAAAAAAGCATCGTCCAGCGGGAAGATAAATCCATAGAGAAAATCTGACAACTAATTTTGAGGTAAGAAATTCCGTGCCGGTGATACAAACCTAATATATATAATCCTAACATGTGAACTTTAGGCATGGATCCATTTAGCCTAAGGTATAAATAATCCACACAGCTGAAAAGCGAATAAAAAAGACTTGACTTGGAAACGTGTTTTGTTTTTGGGTAACGCCTGGTTAGAAATGAACTCCACTGAACACCTCCGATCGTGTACTTCCTTATCCCAGTGTTCCAAAAACGTGAAGATGGTAGTAAGAGAGCTGAAAGTCAGTCAACGGCAGTGAATCGATCAGTCGAGGCAAATTGACGGCATTATCAGAACATCAAATCAAGTCACTTCCACACAGATGTGCTTTCACTACTTCACTTCCTATACTGTGGCGAGTAATGAAGGAGCAAGCCATGTACAACATAGGTATGTGTGTTTTGATGGTTCGAACTTTGCGCTTTCTTGACACACATATGTAGAACCGCTACATAAGTTAATAGGAAGTCGAGGGAAACAAATGAAAATTTTATGAATTGGTTAGTTTACGTACGTTAAACTTCTCTTTACTTTTGTTTGATACGTAGCATGTGATTTCGGATCACATTGTTTTACATATTGACAAAAAGAGAAGATGTTCCATCTTCAAAACGAGGCCGTTATGTGGTTTTAAAGATATCTCAAGAAGAAGCCAAACTTACATAAAATAAATTCATCCAGATGTTCGAAGCAAACGCGCAAGTCGTTTCAGCACAATTAATTAACACAAGAAATAAAGATTCCCAATAGTGTATAGTCTTTATAACGGCGCAGTATATATGTTAGTCAGCTGCGGTTTCGTTAAGTCTGTGGTATCACCCTAGTTGCATCTAGTTTCTTTCTTCTCGTGTGTTGTATAATCATCGCCAGGCAACACGCCACACACACACGCACACATGGTCAGTTTACCACAATTCCACTTGTTTTAGGAATACCACAGTCTTTAAAGAACGTGCCATCGTTTCTGTGCGGAAAACGACAATTTTCAGTAATTATCTATCTTAATTTACTCGTTAGAACACTTGCAGTCGAGTTTCAGAACCCACGGCTATATCCAATATATAAATACTATGTCGTGGAAATATCACAATAGTACTTGTAAAGAAAGTTGAAGTTGAGGTGAGTATATCCACTCAGTAGTAGTAATTCCAAAACTTAACAAACCACTTAGGTTGTAGAGGGAGCGATTAACGAGCCAATGCCGATTATTCTGCTCTTATAGGATCATCTTCGCGGCTTGGTAATTGGTAAGATATTCCTGATACCTCGAGGCAGCAATACTTGTGTTAATTCCTTTCACTAGATAATGAAAAGACGTATGTATCATGTGCCCCGTGGCAACTCATCAAGCGACTCTTAAACGGTTTCCCCCGCTGAGACGAGAAAAAAACTGGTAACACTTAAGTTGCTATAATCTATGTTTGGCTTCGGTGAGCGTTGAGCCGGCCACGAAACACTGATATTGGAATTAAGTTAGATATTACGAAGTCCTTCGAAGTATGATAGCACGTCGAGTGCCGACGGCAAGAGCGACTTCTCGACGTGTTTTCGTGATACAAGCATCGATACATATCTATGTAAGTGGAGACTAACTGTTAGATTTTTCACAGCAAGAGAAGATCCAAAAGGTAGCACTCGTGTCAGATGCAGAATCATTCTACGGTGAGATAGGACAGCAACTCCCCACAGGAAGGAAAGGAGATCTGGTGAGAGATCCCGCTGTTTCATCCGACACAATCCTTGGACAGCAATTATTTGCCTGAGGCTGTCATCTCCAGTAGACAGCAAGCGCCCAACTGACAGGAGAGACTCAAGAAACTAATGACACTACATGGCGGGAAATTAAAAAGAAATTCGCTCATCTTAATTCACTTAGCACTTTCTTATCAGAGATCGAGAGATTCGGGTGGACAACTGTTACATCAAGATCGGAGGAAGTACTACGGGTATCTAATTAGTTAAATTTAACAATATCTAAAGTTTTGAAGTCTCAGATGGCGATTTCAAACATCGCTAGTAGTGAATTGAAATGTTTAACTTTTCATCACATTTAAACACTGACGAAAATATGGTTGGTAGAATACAAGTCATGAACACGATTGAAATAATGTAAAGACGATATGACAACGTAGGTTTCCGAACTCAAACACCAAGCTTCGGGATCAACAAAGATAACCAAAACTCTACCTAGTGTTTTTAATTTAGAACACGTCAAATTGTTTTGGTTTTCTGTCAGTGTTGTTCTTGCCTGGAGTCGATATACGGCTCAACTATTCGTGCCCTACGGTCGTTTCTCGCATTCCTTCCAAGTCAAAAGTTACTAAGCATCAAGTAAACAGCCAGCTGCTTAACGTTTTATTCATATAACCTAGGTTTCTTAGTTCAGCTTTGATATTGATCTATTCGACACCAGAATTTTCCACAGTCGAACTTCCCCTAGACAATGACTCTAGCAGACCGGAAAATAAAAGGCTGTCAACATCCATAGATTATTGCAGGGATTTAATTCATTAGAGAAAATCCGCGTGTTGTCAACGAGCGGAAATATGTCCACGAACGCGGACACTTAGTGAAAGCCGAGAAGTTGAAGCCGCAAAGTTTTAGTGGTTGTTCCTTTACTTGAACCATTGTGCTAGAAAGAAGGGATGGACATAGACAGTCTTTCAATCGATAAGTCGTACAACAGCACACATTAACACCCTGGTAGTTTAATTTGGCGACTTGTCGAAAACTACGCGTAAGTATCAATAAAGCGTGCTATCAGCGGTGCTCCGACTCCAACGCCAAGTTGATATCCCTTCGTAAACTAACCATGCTTTTAGGGACTTTGAATCGACCTGACCTGTAATGCGATATTTTTGCTCTGGTCAGAGAAAGATCAGAGCTGGAGTGGGTTAAGAAGCAGGTCACCCGGCCTTGAAACAAAGTTGGCCGTGAAGTCCGTTAGGGAAATTGACCACTGTTATCTCAGCTAGACACGCGGCTGTGGTCACCTCTTGAAGGCCGAAACGACGTGCTGTGAGTACCATCTCACAAAGTAGATCAAGTCACAATTCCCCCGTAGAGAAGAAAACTCATTTGTTATTTGTCTTCAGTACCCATTAGGATAGCCGCGATGTCGTACACGGGCTAAGATATCTAGATTGACCCCTTCAGGCCGGGCATACTGGAATGGGTGATTACAAGATTAGAGGTCGAAGCAAAAGTGTTCTCCCAAATCAACAATCGATTACTAAATTCCCCTAGAAGTAGTCAGATATTTGCCTTGGCACCGGCCATTTAGCTTTCTGAAGAGTTCTTTGGAAAGCTGGGCTAAGAGATGTAATTTGGTCACAAAACGTATCTAATTCAATAGCTCATTAGCCATTACTTCTGGCAATTTGGATATAAAATTTTAAGTAGAAGGGCAATTTCCAATCTTCACGAACGTAGTTTCCTCGATTAGGACTCTATTTCTAATTCATACATCCATGTATTCCATTGATGAGCACATACAGATGGTTGAGATTTAGTAAAGAATCGAACAAGGTTAAGAAAATGAAAAAAAATACAGATGACCACGCTAACCGCAACGCGGTTTAAAGTGGCATGAGCTGCCAAAATTCAAACTTTTTCATAATCTCTGATCGTCACGATAGTAAGAGGCGTGGAAGGCAATCAAAAAACTAAATGATTAGCGTTGGAATGAGGAAAATCCATACAGTATGTGGCCTGTACGACCCGGAATAGTGTTCGAAATGTAAACAAAATTTAAATAACCGGGACGATCATTCATTCATTCCAAGCCAAAGTTAGTTAAAGACAATACTTTATCGTACCTTCTCGAGACTAGAAGCACTAAAAAGCTTCTGAATTTTACCACTTGAGAAAAATAGCCAATCATTTCAGCATTCTGTTTGTACGTCAAAATATCAATATTTTGGCAGCTCATGCCACTTTAAACATTACCCGAACTATCGCTGAATGAATGGTAGAATAAATGAATAGACGAGGGACTGAATGGATGAAGAAATGAAAAAGAATATAAATGAATGAACCAATAAAAATGCATGAATGAACGAACGAGCGAGCGAGCGAATGACTTAATGAATGTTCGTGACCGTCTTCTGTTGGTGATATATCGATAGTGATTGCTTTATCGATTGCCTAGGTTACTGGTTGATTTTTTATTAGGCATGTACCTCATGATTTACTGACAAATCGAAAACACGACTGCATACATATGAAATTGACAGACTGTACTGTAGCTGGTTATTTGGTTCGTGGGGAAATTGACTGCTTGTTTTACGTTTTACGCCGAACTGTAAGGATTTCAATACACATTTTACGTTAAACCGAAATCCAATGCACAATTTTTTTTTTCGTTCTTTTTGTATTAATTTGTTTTAGTTCTAGATAACATTCTGTCATCTATTTTGGTCAGAGATGATTTGTATCGGAATAAAATATGAGCTTAGACCAGCGGAATGTCAAAACACCATGATTGATCGTCCGTCATAAAATCCGTTCGCCATCTTGAAAAGGCGGAAAAAAAGATTAATGGGGCAGAAAATTGAAGAACTAATATTCCGAAGACAACGTTTTTTTCTTCTCGATCTAATCAAACTTTCGGAAGAATATATTGCATTTATTTAACAGAGCTTGCATTTGGACTAACAAGAAAATCTTTTCAACGATTCTGGGAAATTGAACGGGTCGGTGTAGAGAATCTAAAATGTTTAACAAACTTGGTTGATAGATTAATAAATTCAACAGATGTCTAGTTGACTAAATAATACATCGGTTAGAATAATAAACAGAGTTACAAAAACCGTTTAGAAATGGTTGGTGTGCGTATGTCTCGAGGCCTTAGATATCATCGAAAAACTAAATTACTTACGTGAAAACCGATACAGCGTGAGTCCTGTACGAACCGAAATAGTGTCCGAAAGGTAAACAAAATTGAATTAACCGGGAGGAAAAATTAGACCTAAGTTAGTTGAAAACACTACTTGAGTGTGCGCTCTCAACAACTAAAACCCTTCTGAATTGCACGTCTTTAGAAAAATAGTCGATAATTTCAACATTCTTTTCTTATAAAATATCTATAAATAAAGTTATATTGAAATTTATAAACAAAAATCGTAACTCGTTTAATAATCCGTCAAGTAAAGTTGTGTCCGTAATTCTGGTGATTCAATATTTAGGCGTTTACTTCACAATAATCAGCGTGATGTGGACGGATTGCAAAATATTGCTTAAGCTTCAAGGAGTTATCCCCCTTGAAAACAGCATCTCGTTGAGTACCAATCGTGCCCACATGCTTACCTCCCCTTCGTTAAGTCTCGCATGCGAAGATTAACTTCTCTGTTAAGATTGGTATGAGTACATGTAATACAATGACACGTATCCTTAAACACCCATCATCCCTGCTAGAGAGGTTACCTCAATCTGCGCTTAATACAGTTTGTAAAAGTATATAGCCAGTTGAAATAAAATACCCGATCTTTTATATTTAAGAATAAAATATTCTAACATTAGATAGTTTAACGATTTTTTGTAAAGAAAACAACAGTTGAAATGCATGGTAGGCCTATAATATATTTTCACTTGCGTCTACAAACGGAAAATATCAACAATAAAACGCAATTTTGTTATCAAACGTATAACGTTCACAATGTCATGCAATGATATAGCTCCTCTTGTACGTTTTTTTCCCGAATGATACAACGATATTGAATAAAACTAATTTAGTCTATATTGTCTTGAATGTGGCAGTATAGAGTCCTAAAGCCCAAACGATCACTGTTGACGACGTGATAGTTATTGTCAAAGAACCTTCGGGCATAATCAAAATCTCGACAAAATTGCGTATAGAAATACACGACTGGTTAAATTTGTAACAATTGTAAACCAGTTAGATTTCAAAACATGGTTAGCCTGTAAGGGAACTTGTATCACAAAATATACATGATAGTAACACGCAACTAATGTCATAAGCTAAACATAAATAGAGATACCTGGCGGGTACAGAATTCGTGGTAAAAAAACCTTGGCCTGCGGCAAAATCCGAAAATTAAATATTCCAGTCGATTAAATGAGCCAAACAATACGAGAAAGATATCATAGGTCTAGCGCTATGAGGTTTAGTATTCTGTGTTGGAATCGCAAAACATGCCTTAGTAGACGAAGGGAGACAACTTCAGCTACCTTTCTCTTCGCCAGACAGACTTCCCTTTCCTTCAGTTGAACGCTAAACACTGCAATGATAATACCCAGTGATAGATGATGATGTTGTTTCCCATGTCAGTTTAGCAAATGACAAAGGCATCTCAGACATTTTAAGTTTACCATCTTCCAAATTATGAATTCTTTATTTCTAATCATTTTGCTTCTCTACTTAAACCGGTTATTTTAATGCAAAACACTGAATGGTAGAATCAGTATACTGAACGACCAATTCATTGATTTATTTCGGCTCTTCAATTCAATTTCATGGTAAGTATTTTTCTAAACAAATTCTTATCAATCCTTGAGACCTACGCCATTTTGACCTGGTAATTAATACTATAAAAAGATTCGTGCCTTAAACAGTATCGATATAATTGGATAAAATACAAAATAAAATCTATACAATTATTTTTTTTTTTGTGTAGTTATAGCTTGTCTCTCTGTTGACCTCTGTGGGTTTTAAGCTACACACTGATTATTTGGCATCGGATACTAAAGCAGAATATTAAATGATTAATTGAAGGATAGTTAAAACTACCCAAAATCAGTCTTTATTTTGATCTGATATCCCTTCTGAAATAAATTCTACTATGGAATGGTTTTACTAAAGCCAAACACATAGGACAACTTGTACTATATTGTATGTTGTAATATGGTGTGCTGCAATATATGATGATGAGCTCATAAATATACACCATCATGTACAATATAGTAAGAGTTGTCCTCCTGAAATGTTTACTTGATTGATTGTTGATTGTTTGGTATTTTACTCCGCGCTCAAGATTATTTCACTTATATGGCGTCGTTGCCAGTTTTATTGTGGGAGAAAACCGGGCTGTATGGCCAGAGGAAACCCACGACTCTACCGTGGTAACTGGCAACCATCCCACATACGTTAGAATAAATGAATGGACAAGGGAATGAATGGATGAATAAATGAAAACAGAATATAAATGAATGAACCAAGGAAACCGGGCTATATGCCTGGAGGAAACCCACGAGTCTCCGGTGGTAAACTGTAACACGGTCGTCATTTTTAATTCATTCGTTTGATAATCTCGTTTATGAGGCCTAATTGTTCTAAATGATTTTCGCCGTTACTTCACTTATCACAGCAAGAGACGTATGAATGATTAATAAGTGATGGTTTTATAATGCTGGGGTAAGTGTGAAATGGCTGGTCGTCACAGTCCATCTGATTATCGTGTTTTTGTCAGTGTTCAAAGAGCCATGACCGGAATGAACTTGTGTACTTAGGTCCTTGTGAGTGATCTCCATGACAGTGTTTTTCAACGTTTTCATGATGCCTGATAAATTCATAAAGAGATATAATTTTTCTAGTTAGGTGGAATCAGATATTAGTTGGTCAAACAGATTTCCAGGCAAGATCTGCCTAAATCGTCGACTCCTATTCGACAGTTTTTGTGATAGATAAATTCATAAACAGATATAATTTTTCTCGTTACCTGAAATCAGCTATGTGTTGGTCAAAAAAGACTCCCAGGCAAGATATACCTAAATCGTCGCCTCCTATTCGACAGTTTTTTTTATTGGTTCGAGATTGCAATGTGGACATTTCTTATCCGATGGGGGAGAAAAACAGTCCATTGATAACATTATATACACCATGTGCAAACCCCGAAAAATAAAACGTTTTTCTTTCTATCAAAACACAAAGGCACAAATCAACAAAAGAACGTGAGTGAATGCGAGAAGGTGAAACGTCACTTTCCAGACCAGGGGCTCGTTTCACAAAGCAGTCGCATCGCAAACGAAACCTAGTTGCCAATGGATACCATATTGAAGAGATACGACGTCATGGCAACTGAGATTGATCGCAATGTGCGACGGCTTCGTGAAACGGCTCAGCCTTACCTCTAAAGCGACTGGGATAGATCTCTGTTCTTATATCCCCAGACATAAAACCAAATCCCTGTGAACAGATTGAAAACAGGTCTTATTCTGTTAAGACTTGGCCTTGTAGAATATTGCGTGTTGACTAAATAACAGAACCCATGCTCACCCGCCGATGGAACAGTTTTAAGTGGCATAAGATGCCAAAATGTTGATAGTTTGAAGTAAGAACAGAATGTTGAAATTATTGGCTATTTTTCTCAAGACGTATAATTCAGAAGCTTTTTAAGTGTTTCTAGTCTCGAGAATGTATTGTTTTGAACTAAAGTTGCATTAGAATGAATGAATGGTCGTCTCGGTTATTTAAATGTTGTTTACTTTTCGGACACTATTTACGTTCGTATAGGCCGTAGACTTTCCCTCATTCCAATGTTAATCATTTAGTTGTCCACTTGACTTCAAAGCCTATTACTGTCGTGACGATCAGAAATTATGAAAAAAGTTGGAATTTTGGCAGCTCATGCCACTTTAAGTAATGGATATGATAATTGGTCAAGGAACACCAGTGCGCCGTGGCAAAGGGGTTGATTGCCCCAATACATATTGTAACCAGGTTCCTCGTCAACATTGGGTGTATTCAATGATTCGTGACCAAGTCGAAAGCTAAATATTCACGTAATGTAATAAAAAATAAGGATAATCCATCGAGTTTTTTTTATTTCTTGTGGGAAGTACATATACAATTTTATAATCATACTCGAAGATGCTAAGGGACAAATTCTCCCTTAAGATGAGAAGTCTCCACGGGGTAAATGAACGGGGCTTAATTCAGCACTTAGCCTAAAGGCCCCGTCAGCTAGTGTAGATATTGTGAAAGGCATATCTATTATTCATAATAACTGCTTGGCATGTATCAAGGGCTGTTAACGTTTTATAATACAGCCTTTGACTTTGACGACGGTTTAAGTGTAAATCCCAGCGGGTTGTTTTTCTCAGAGTTAAAAAGCGCACCATTAAAATCACCGAAGCGAACTTCCACGACCGCCAGCTCTAACTCTATCAAGCGAGGAGGTATAAATTCCTAATAGCCACTGATAGTTCAAGGCTATTGGGTATAGTTTGATGTCCAAACTCTACAAACACTTTTTAAAATCAATTAGCCATTTAAACTTTGAAGCCATTGACAGCTGTGGATTTTGAGCCATGGCGACACCAAAAGCAAAACAGCGAGAGCAGAAAAATAAACAAGAGATGTAAAAATCGCTGAAAATGTAACACGCAATGAAGTGGATGTCGTAAGCTTGATACGGTTGTTATAATAAATGCATTTTAAATACAAAATATGGGTGACGTAATTAGTCTTTACGTCTATAATGCCGCTGTTGTACAATTTTTTATAAGCTAATAGTTCCTCTCGGTAGGAAAAACGTATTGATACAATGCTGTTCCTAATTGAAGCCATCTTTTAAAGGGTTCAGAGTCAATGTAAGGCCAAGTTAGCAATGACACCTAACGCATCGAAAACAAAGATTATCTTCGTAGTTTAGACATGTATAATTTTTGCCGGAGTTGAGCTTTAGTCCTTGGTCTCGAACGAATTGCTCTGCCACATAGGTGATGGTAAACTTTTATCTCGTATGCCGAATGTAGAAGAGACTAAAACTGTAACATCAATAAATTCCATACACCATTAAAGGGGCATGAGCTGCCAAAATGTTGATATTTTGACGTTGATACAGAATGTTTAAATTATCGGCTATTTTTCCTAAGACGTATAATTCAAAGACTTTTTAGTGCGCCTAGTCTCGGGAATGTACGTTAAAGTATTGTTTTGAGCTAACTTTTGCTTAGAATGAATGAATGGTCGTCCCGGTTATTTAAATTTTGTTTACTTTTCGAACACATTTTCGGTTCGTACAGGCCACATACTGTATGGATTTTCCTTATTCCAACGCCAATCATTTAGTTTTTCGATGGCCTGTAAAGCCTCTTACTGTCGGGACGATCAGAAATTATGAAAAAAGTGTGAATTTCGGCAGCTCATGCCACTTTAAGATTTCCGATTAGACGCATCATTGGTTTTAAAATGTCCCATGCAGAGTGAAATTTGAGACGTGTACAAATGACGGTATGGAATTCCAAAATTACGTCATTACGGTACTGAAACAGCTAGAGTCAAATTATTTGAAGGACAGAAGTGCACACAATATTGGAATCGTCACGGGGCTGCTGGGAAAGCTAATAGCTGTCACATTGGGAAGAGAAATCTGTTGCGAGGATTCATTAGTGTCCGTTTTATTGATTTTTGGTCAACACCGGTTCGGGTGGAATCAACTCATCGTCAAGAGAAAGATATGTTAGAGTCCAAAATAAAATAATTTTTCTGACTTGTTGATTGCGAAAGTGTAATTATTATTTTTAATTTCAGCTTACGCACATTCACACACTGTCGTTATATTCTAAAATCATTACTTTTGTACAACGACATATTGTCCTTATGTTCTGAAATCATCATATTCACTTGACATAATGTACAACGATATATCGTCCTTATGTTCTAAAATCATTACGTTTACTTGACATTATGTACAACGATATGTCGTCCTTGTGTTCTGAAATTAGTACGGTTACTTGACATTATGTATATCAACATATCGTCCGTATGTTCTAAAATCGTTACGTTTACTTGATATTATGTCTGACGACATATTGTCGTTATGTTCTGAAATCGTTACGTTTACTTGACATTATGTATAACGACATATCGTCCTTATGTTCTAAAATCATCATGTTTACTTGGCATTATGTACATCGACATATTGTCGTAATATTCTGAAATCATCATGTTTATTTGATATTATGTACATCGACATATTGTCGTAATATTCTGAAATCATCATGTTTACTTGGTATTATGTACATCGACATATTGTCGTAATATTCTGAAATCATCATGTTTACTTGATATTATGTACATCGACATATTGTCGTAATATTCTGAAATCATCATGTTTACTTGATATTATGTACATCGACATATTGTCGTAATATTCTGAAATCATCATGTTTACTTGATATTATGTACATCGACATATTGTCGTAATATTCTGAAATCATCATGTTTACTTGATATTATGTACATCGACATATTGTCGTAATATTCTGAAATCATCATGTTTACTTGATATTATGTACATCGACATATTGTCGTAATATTCTGAAATCATCATGTTTACTTGATATTATGTACATCGACATATTGTCGTAATATTCTGAAATCATCATGTTTACTTGATATTATGTACATCGACATATTGTCGTAATATTCTGAAATCATCATGTTTACTTGATATTATGTACATCGACATATTGTCGTAATATACTGAAATCATCATGTTTACTTGATATTATGTACATCGACATATTGTCGTAATATTCTGAAATCATCATGTTTACTTGATATTATGTACATCGACATATTGTCGTAATATTCTGAAATCATCATGTTTACTTGATATTATGTACATCGACATATTGTCGTAATATTCTGAAATCATCATGTTTACTTGATATTATGTACATCGACATATTGTCGTAATATTCTAATCATCATGTTTACTTGATATTATGTACATCGACATATTGTCGTAATATTCTGAAATCATCATGTTTACTTGACATTATGCACAAGGACATATCGTCCTTATTTTCTAAAATAATCATGTTTACTTGACATTATGTACAACGATATATCGTCCTTCTGTTCTAAAATCATAATGTTTACTTGACATTATGTACAACGACATATAGTCGTAATGTTCTAAAATCACCATTGTGGATTGTGTGATTTTGTGTGCATACTAACATATCTAAATCTGTGCAGCTTATACAAATTTAAACATTTCTTTAAACAACGCCATCGTATTCATTATATTCCAATACGTACGATGAAACACAGTGTACCTTTGTTTAACCGATGGATAGTTTTACATGAGCGTTAAACTTGTTACAAATATTGTCTCCTTACAATAATTGATCAATAATTTATTTTGGCTAGGGGACGTTAATACATTCTTCTTTAGTTATAAAGAAAATAACAACATTTGTATAGGATCTTTTCTGTTATAAAAGAAATGTTCCAAAATTTTAAAGATCTTCCCACGTTAAGATCTGTATTCACAAAGCGTTAACTTCTTCAATCAACGTTCCAGTAAGTGCAAAGTTTTAAAATTAATATTTGTCATTACTCAGATATCGTACAAAGGATCATAGCGACGAACAATGTCTTGGCAAATCTTGTCCACGAGGGGGAAGCACTTCACTAATTAAGACTCTAGCGAAATAGGCGTACCAACATGGCTACCTCCGAGAAACGACAATTCAACCCTGGGGTCGTTTTGATTAAATATTTTCTTAGTGTCGGAGGCGATTAATCAGCCGTGTAGATGGGGTGTTGATTATACGTTGACATCTGTCGGAAGAACATCTCTAAGATTAGCTTTGCCGGCGGGAAGCAGAAAACGATCCTTGCCAAAAACGTTTTGCCCTAAAGACGGTTCCTTTCCCCACAGACAGTGTCTATTTAAGCGCTCCTTGTTTAGATTGGAGTAAGGGACTCCCAACTGGGGTCAGTGAGCAAATATTGATTATAATCCTCATATGCTTTCGCTCTAAAGCTTTCTAAATATTTTATCTTTAAGCTTAACAGTTGGTTGTTTCGTTAGTTATTTATAGTTGGTTTGTAGATTGCTTGCTTTACTGGTCGGTAAGCATGAGCGAATTGCTGATTCAATTAATAAATGAGGCAAATAATTAACAAAAAATCCAAGCAATGCACTTTTTATTAATCAACCTGATTAACGATCGCCTGTTTAAATAATTAAATTTTCTAATCCACCGACTAAAAATGGAAAAGCTTAAGATCTAAAAGGTAAAAAGTGGATGTTTTAAAAAGCAAGGGATTTGCTTTAAAATATGGCCGTTTCTACCTTTCCGCCTCAAAACACTAATAATTCAAGTTTGAAAAGAATTTTTTACTCTTTTGGATTTATAAATCCAAATCCAAACAGCAATTTTGTCTGTGACGAAGTTTTATATATCTACTTTAAGTAAAAGTCTAGCTGTTTTACATGTAACGGTCAGGGGTGAATAGTTGAAATTAGTCAAATTTATTAACCATGGGGCAGGGGGGAGCGGGTTCTATCTGAAAGGATTTACTGGTCTGTTTGAAAAAAGAAGATGGATGGTCAATTCAATTGTGACATAGGTTATCCTCATAACAATCTATTTGGCCATACAGCCATCGCGTGTTCAAGTTGTACATGCATAGAAAGCCGATATTTATTGAAATCGCCGTCAGTAGGATAACGCTAATAAAAGTTAGAGCATTCAGTATAAATATAGCGGGGATCTCAAGGGATTGCACATTAAGTACAGGTGGGGTTGACTAACTGAAGACTAGACGAGATTCAGAGTACATTTTGTCTCAGAGGAATATGTAATTAAGCCTGCATTGGCGCTGACGTAGATTGGGCGAGTCTTTCCGCGGATTGGCCGTGGTTCATACATTGTGATAGACACTGCGATGTAGTTGTGTCGATTTTGTGATTTTTTGTGTCTGTTATCTAGCATATTCTAGATTTTCGGCTTATAAAACCTTCATTAGTAGCAGAAATTGCGGGTTCTCCGTCGTCTGCAGGCATTCTTGGAATATTCGTTGGTTCACCTAGTCTGCTTAAAACACCAAACCCAGCCTAATAGACTATAAAAATGAGCGATATATATAGCATATCTTAGCGGTTCGAACCAGGCATGTATCAACAAGCCTTCGCATCTAAATGATCAACTGTCTGTATAGGTCAAGGTAAAGTAGACCGTTCTTGATAGTCTCTGGCCTACAACGTCTCAAAGAGAGTACGTAATTTCTGTAAAACGCCTGGAGCTTTAGGACGCCGGTCTACGTAAATTATCTAAGATTACATTTGTGGTGTTTATTTGAACCTTGCGTCGGATCACCAGAGGGATACAAATTAGTTTTATATAATTACTTCAAACATTATTTCCCTTGAAGATAAGTTTTCCAGAAGGCTATATCCCCATCACACCTAGAGGTGCAATAAATTAACGGGGAAAGAAAGGAGACAGGAATAATAGGGGTTATTAAAGCTGTGTGTCTGTGAAAAAAAAATCACCGTTAGCGAGAGCTGTGTAATTATTACACATATTAAAAAAGACAGTAGGAAATTCTAATATTTCTCCCCAGGTTCCCCAGGTGGAAAACGTGATTTGAGATAAAAAAAACTTGGTGAGTTTTATGAGAAATGGCTCTTCAGTAAGCCGGCACATCCGCCTTGGAGCCTTGCAAGTTACAGGAGACAGTTTCATTTCTCTTTTGAGTTAATCTTAACGTTTAAATTTGTGGATAATTACCTAAATCTGGTTGAGGCTTTTCTTTTCTATTTTCAAATATATCAACACATCAGAAATCCTTTACAACCAAATAAAGTTGGCTTAGGGCAAAAAGTCGGTCTCACCCTACACACACTTCAACAAGGATACGGCCATTTTGACAATTATAAGCTGACAATTTCTCAGTCAAAGTGTGGTATTTTTAAAATAGGTTAAAATTTATAAAAACACACAAAAATCTTGAATCAGGCATTGATCCAACGCTTAAAGTATGTATAGTAGATATGCATTAGCTTAATCCAATATGCTAATAACCCAGATACAAAACTATCCCTTAGTATGATGGGGTATAAAGATCTAAATGATATACTAGTACCTCTTTATAACACAATTATAAACTTGTATCCATGGTTATTTTAGACAAAAAGATTTTCCCTGTGCCCGTGTGGTTTTGTTATACCAATAAGATAAAGGTTCATCTGTAAATTGACTCGATGAAACCTTCTTGTTTACAGAAACCTATTCCTGCACCAAACCCGAATGCTACTTCTGTTATCTCGTGATATCGGACGATATACATATGATACAATTTAGACGACGTTGCAATCGACCAGACGCATTTTGTTCCAGTGTTAGAAATAAACGTTATGCTAGAACGAATGATTCTCTTCCTCGCGTACAATGATAGCACTGGTGATGATAAATTTTTGAAATTCTCCCGATATTAGTGGTCCCTGGTAAAGGGTGGCAAAACAGGTGCTAATTAAAAAAAACCCCATCAAAAACAAGCAATGGTAGGGTAAAACGTCGCCTAGGATTAGGGTAACACCCAGTTAAAAGTATGATTATACTTTCATTTTAAACATAATTGTGTTTCGCAGGATTTAATGTGTGGTTCATTACCAACAAAGAATGAATACATTTGTTACCACCATCAATCACAAGTGGGTAAACTGCAAACAATAATTTTATATATTGTGCCCGGTTTCCTCTCCCATTCAACCTGGTAAAGCCGATATATCAGTGAAACATCAACCAATAATACATTGGGGACTAAACAGTAATACCGTTAATGAACAAGAGCTTTAGTAAAGTCCGTGGCAAAGTCGAACCGCTACGATTAACAACTTTACATTTAATATAGCATTTGTTTTAATTTCATCAATTCGAATTTCTGTTCAGGAAATTTCAATCACATTTTAATTGCAAAAACTTAAATATTGTGGCTGTTTTGACATTGCTGTTATATTCCATAATTAGGAAGGAGCAATCAATACAATAGCTTACAATTCTTGAATTTTAAGTTTTGACTGGGACGCTGTTCTATTGGACTTGGCTGTAATAGTTTTATTACAAAGCAAACAATCTTCAGGTTGACCACTGATATGCTGGTGTGTAAATATACAAACCTTGTGTGCCCACTTCAAGGAAGGTCATTGTCACCTTATCTCTATTTAAACAGCCACTCTGATAAATACCAGATGGGTAATCAAGTGGTAAAATTGTCTTTTTTTTGGTTAGTATAGTGCACATTAAACTATCCAAGAAAACAGTCTCAAAATGTATCAATTAATTGGCTTCCAGTATTACTCTGGACCAAGTGTACTCAAAAAAGCATTGATATATATTAATACATATATATTAAACATCAGGTACTCATTTCTGATAAAACAAACTCTTGAAAAAAGACAAAAAATATGTGAACCCAATTCAAATTTGGTGACGCGACACATCATCTACCTATAAGGTATATACTCTAAAAGAATTGGAGAGATTATATCAAAACGAAAAAAGTTCTGGAGCCGAAAGGGAATATTACATAATCCAATAGGGCTGCCATATTATGCAACAGGTAATGTCAGAAATGGTACGTGAAACACCGTCTGCCCATAAGGTATATACTCTGAAAGAATCGTCAAGATCGAATCAAAACTTTAGAAGTTATGGAGCGGAAGGGAATATTACATAATCCTACATGGCTGCCATATTATGCAACGGGTGAAGTCAGAAATGGTACACGACACACCGTCTGCCCATAAGGTATATACTCTGAAAGAATCGTCAAGATCGGATCAAAACTCTTCAAGTTATGGAGCGGAAGGAAACGAAAATATAGACTAAGACAGAATATTACATAATCCAATGTGGAAGTCATATGATGCAATCGACAATGTCCTAAATGGTTCATGACACACCTTCTACCTCTCTACTATATGTTGTAAAAACATTTTTAAAGATCGGATCAAAACTCTTCAAGTTATGGAGCGGAAGGGAACGAAGACATAGACTAAGACAGAATATTATTAGTTACAGGGTTTGTTCGAGGGGGGATACGGAAATATATGGGGTCAGTGAACCGATATTGGGCGAGGCGTTACCCTGTAACGAATTGATCCCACCGAAGACCTAACTTGTACGATATTCAAGCCTTCTTTCTGAAAATTGGCTTTCATAAAAGGCAGAAAGTGAACTCAGAAAGGTATTTTTTAATGTGTATGGCACGAACAGACACGACTGGCAAGCGTCTAGACATGACGTCACAAGCCATATATGGTAGTCGCCCTGTATGGATCAGCACGGCGACGTAATATGGAAATATACAGGGTCTCCACGTGACTGGTTTGAACCAATCAACAGGAAGTATTCAGTGTGAGGTGGGATAATACATAATCCAATGTAGAAGCCATATTATGCAATGGACAATGTTCTTAATGGTTCATGACACACCTTGTACCCCTTGAGTATATGTTGTAAAAAAAATTGTAAAGATCGGATCAAAACTCTGTTCAAGTTATGGAGCGGAAGGGAACGAAGATATAGACTAAGACAAACTACTACATAATCCAATGTAGAAGCCACATTATGCAATCGACGATGTCATAAATGGTTCGTGACACACCTTATACCCACAAGGTATATGTTGTGAAAGAATTGTAAAGATTATATCAAAACTTTTCAAGTTATGGAGCGGAAGGGAATCCGGGACGGACGGCCGGACGGACGGACGGCGCTGGTGATACCATAATACGACCGACTTTTTTTAAGTCGGGCGTATACAAATGATTAGGGGATCACAACGAAGTGAGTTGTTAGTGGACAACATGGATACAGTTAGTGCCTAGTGAGGTTAAATAATAATAAAAAAAAACATTTAAAATGATCATAGTCATATCTAAGGTAATCCTTATAATTTGAGCAAACGTCTACGGCAGATTGTCCGTCAATGCTATCTCGATCGTCCTCTTCAGAAACCTAAACCACGCAGGCCTCGATAACATGGGTATTCTACTGGATAATAATGTGCTATGGACTCAAACGGATCATAAAAATCTCCAATAAATCACAGTCCCATATGTGAACACTTTATTAGCCGATTTGAGGACATTGGAGAAACTCTACCATGCAATAAAATGTCTCTTCTTCATATCAGTTATATCTCTCCGGACGCAACAAAGCGACAAGACTCCTTCCGTGTATATTAAGCAAGTTTGGCTAGAGAGAGAGACTCTTAAACTAATCTAGGTATGATTTGCTTACAAATGGAGACATCTGCTCGTTATAGCTTAGCTTTTGTGTCCTTACGAATAAAATTGCATCCGCCCATCAGGAAAAAATATGAATCTGATATTAAAAATCGCACACAGCATTTAGGTTGACTGCGGAAAAGGATAGGGGATATTGTCCTATTTTGAATAGGCAGGCTACGATATTAAGCCTTAAGTCGTTTTCTCCAATGATGAAGATGAAACGGAACAGTTCAAAATGGGGAAAAGTATAAATCACCAATGACTCCGCGCAATAGATCAATCGGTAATGCTTTATAGACGTCACCGATAGGGCTTCCTTTGCCAGCCGCAATGGAAAATGCAGTACAACGATGTCATTAACTTAATAGTTTTCTCCATGACATATTTTAATATAATCCTTTAATAAATATTATCAAAGGAAATAATAATTAACAGATTAGCACTTAGCAAAATCAAGTTTCTTCTACGGTGCTGGTTCATCAAGGGTTTTTAAACTGTGCAATCTGACGTTGCTGGTTGCGGCAATATACGTGACCACTTCCTCAACTATTTTTTGCAACTGCTTATCTTAACAATGTTCAATCTAGAGAAAATCTCTTAACCAGGCTGTCGTTTGGATTAGCCCTCGAGTACAACACTCCAGAGACACATTTTCGTATTTTGTTTAATAAGTGAAAGCAGCAGCGTTTCATCCTTCTCCTACCATTTAATAAATACATGTACACTATCCTTTGGTTACAGGCAATGCCAATGGACAGTCCCATATTGCCCAGGGGCTTAACCGCCCGTCAAAACTAAAAAACTAGATAATTAAGACAAACAAAGTTTATTCTGTAACAAAAATGTACATTTAGCGAGTTATTTAGGGAATCCTGTGCTACTATTGTTTTCTGTCCGACGGTCAGGGAACAAACAGCCAAAAGTAGACCAAACGCGCCGCCACAAAGTGCTCTACTGCGCACTCGATTCTCAAATAAAACTCCCGGTGGGAGCTGGGAAAGTTACCAATTGCCATCTGGAACCCCCATCTTTATGTAACCAACGGTAGAATAGCACTCATTTTAACGATATTCGTTCCGGGCACGTCCCTTTAAGGTCTAAGATAAAAATTATATTTGTTAAGGATGTTTTGCAAGTGTATCAACTTGGTAGAGAAACTATACCCGGCAAGTTTAACGTCAATATTGAAGGGTCACGAAGGTCGTAGCGTATTCAAAATTTACACACACTCTATTAATTATTCATAAAACCCACAATGTAATTTTCTTCAGTTGACCTTCGTGTCAATTGGCTACGAGGAAGTTTTTGAATTATGGCTTATTTATGTAAAAAAAAAGAGCGTTAAATGCATATTGTAATAGGATACACGTTTTGATAACAACGGGAAATTGATACTACATGGGGTATCACATACACATAACAAACATAATATCAGCAGAACATTTTCCCTAGTCACAGTTTTATAGTAGTGAAAAAGAGAATAATGAAATAAGGTTTTTGAGGTAAAAATAGCTTATCATTGAACATCATCAGTTCACGAACAAGTCAACGAGTTACTTATGGATAACAACTTCTGTTCACGAACAGACATAACGGTTCTTGCTAGAACCCATAGGGAATATGTATGTCACTCGACTTTGCCTGTTGGGACAACACGCTATACTATATCTGCAATACTGAACAACTATGGTTGTATGAAAATGCTAGCATGCATTTAATTAAAATCCATACCACATCACGACCCAAACATTGTTTAATTTACTATACCAGTTGTAACTGCAGATGTATTTGGAAAACTATACATTCGTTTTTTGTAGAAGACATGACGGTATATGTAGTCTCGGAGCCTATCGTGAGAATTCAGCAAACTTCCTGTCACCAGCGCTGCCATTTTCGTTCGAATATGACGCTCATTTCTTACGATGTAGAACAAAAAATGTCAATCGACGTGACGTCATCAAAAAACGCCAGCTGTCACTATACACCGCGAAATCTCTCGGGACACCCCAAGGCCCTATACCTTTTCCAACATCTACTACGACTCTCATCTATTCGCCATTAGGTCGTAAATAGATAAGTTGGCGTGGGTGTCATTAATTTCACAGATTTTGGAATTATTCATAAATAAGCTTAGAATCGACAATCAATTTGCTTCAATTGAAGAACTAAATAGCTGTTACTGAATAGAACAACTACCTGTCGGTTGTTTATCCAGCACTATTCATCGGTTGGTGTTATAAAACAAAATTTGACATCCCAAATACATACATGTAGATCAACGCAAAGCTTTAACGTTAAAATGGCGGTAGAAGCAACACACTGGGAATAATCAGACCATTCGTCATACCATGCAATGCTAATTTCACGGGCGGAACTCGTTTTAATGGTCGTTTAAAATACAACAAATCAGCTACAATATTAAGTTACTGATTTTTTATCTGTGGCATTTTAACTAATACGAACGCGACTCGTTTTAACGGTCGTTTAAAATACAACAAATCAGCTACAATATTAAGTTACTGATTTTTTATCTGTGCATTTTAACCAATACGAAAGCAACTAAACACAAAGACTAAAGCAAATTTAGCCAAAGATTCAGAGCGACAATAAAAAACCAGACATCTTTTCGTGGAACGCAGATCAGTTTGACGATATGGATTTACTTTTATTGCTAATATATTATATTTTATGTCGTTAAGATTGTACGAGACTAATCACATTCCCTTTGAGACGAACAATAACGCTGTTACTAATGGGAGGTTTGCTCCCATAAATGGTAGCATGTCTTTATAACAAATCATCTGTGCGAGGAGAAGCAATTGTCTTAATAGCCTTAATGTACCCCTGCACGGAGTAATTACACTGGTTTTCTCCAGACTGGGGTGATTTTCGGAATTTTCCGCCATTTTGATGTACGTCATTTTTTTCTAGTATTTAGGTCAGTGGTATTTGCCTTGTGCTAAATCTGTATCGTAATTGAGAGGGTCCATTTCGGAAATGACCAACATAGTTCACCAGACGAAAAACCACTACAGTTGATTGTCCCAATCTAAATCAAGCTAGGAAACGTCCTATGAATGCATATCAACTCTACAAACTATTTGCCTGACCGATACCTGTGCTCCTACCATTGATAGTCGCCTGCTTCAATATCATACATGTAGTTGGGACTTTGGTGGCTTTGTCAGCAGAGTGTCTTTCAAAAATGATACCAACCTTCCAATGATGGTTCGTATGAAAGAATCCCACTCGGACCAAGAGACAAAAAAATTAAAACAATTTATGTAGATCATACTTTCTTGTTAAGGCAATGACAGTCCACTGCAAACAGAGACGGAGTTGTATGTCCATACACACGTTTTAGACATGATCCGAATGTTTTAAGAGTGTGTTCCGAACTCACATGCAGACTAATCGTTTAAATGTCTTTGGATCTAAGAAGAAAAGCAGACTTTTCAGACAGGCTAAGATTCGAACCCGCTACACATACTTAACAATCTCAAGATCTACTTAGTAAACCTGGAACCCAGCTTCAATTACTGAGAGTTGTCAGCTACAACCGGAAGGTCGTAGGTTTCCTCCGGGTATAGAGCCCGGTTTCCTCCCACAATAAAACTGGCAACGCCGCCATAGAAGTGAAATAATCTTGAGCGCAGCTTAAAACACAAAACAATCAAACAATCAATCAAATACTGACTAACCATAAAACCTTGAACAAAAAAGGTTTTAATAAGGGGTACTGGATAATTGATTTTCATAAGCTTACATACTGGATAACTGATTTTCATATAGAGCTCCTATACTGCCCCCTGGTGGATAACTGATTTTCATAAGCCCTCATACTGCCCCCTGGTGGATAACTGATTTTCATAACTCCTCATACTGCCCCCTGGTGGATAACTGATTTTCATATAAAGCTCCTATACTGCCCCCTGGTGGATAAATGATTTCCATAAGCCCTCATACTGCCCCCTGGTGGATAACTGATTTTCATAAGCCCTCATACTGCCCCCTGGTGGATAACTAATTTTCATAAGCCCTCATACTGCCCCCTGGTGGATAACTAATTTTCATAAGCCCTCATACTGCCCCCTGGTGGATAACTGATTTCCATAAGCCCTCATACTGCCCCCTGGTGGATAACTGATTTTCATAAGCCCTCATACTGCCCCCTGGTGGATAACTAATTTTCATAAGCCCTCATACTGCCCCCTGGTGGATAACTGATTTTCATAAGCCCTCATACTGCCCCCTGGTGGAATGCACCTGGCCGTGCTATTATATGTAGTTAGACGAACTGCTCTCTAAGTTTAATCCTGCCAGACAAATAAGTACATTTGGTAAAGCTGGTTGAAGTCCAGGGATGTAGTTATATTAACTTTGGGCAGACGAGATGGTCTAAATAGATCTTTGCCATCATTCAGAGAGCCAAAAGACAAATGTGTTTACATTGGCTTTGAAATTAGGATAGACTAGTAGGCCTATCACAATCGTTCTGATTCTTCCACAGACGCAACGAGATACTTCGATATTTTAAAATCTTGCCAGAATACAAGATTATTTTACTTATATGGCGGCGTTGCGAGTTTTATTGGGGGAGGAAACCGGGCTCTATGCCCGGAGGAAACCCACGACCTTCCAGTGGTAACTGGCAACCATCCTACTACCAATTGCTCAACGCATTTAATGATAGGACCATAGATTGGTCATTTTGTTGGATGCTTATGAATGTTCTTTATATAAATGTCTGCTAAATTGGTTGATGAATTGTTCATTTGATTCGGTTGTAGTTTAGGTCTTATTTTTAGGCTTTGTTGACTGACTGGTTAGCTTAATGGTTGGTTACCTACATTTAATCTTTAAGTGTGTTAATTAAATAGCCGTTTTTTTTTTGGTGTATTGCAATTATACATTAATTTGCCAGTCACAGTGCATTTGATTAAGAGAATAGCGAGATCAGATTTGACGTCGCTTTTATATGTCGATTGGACAATATAAAGCTCATAAATGAGAACTTTTACGGACGAAAGTTTATCACTGTCGGCGACAATGTACAATTGCAACTGTAATAAAACTAATGACAAGTCGAGTCAAACAGTAATAAACGGTTAAAACGTTTAGTAAAGAAATCGACGTAATTTCCACAAACGTCTGTTGTGAATCCTTCTGAAGGGGTTCCTATTTAGACAACTTAATCAACCATCAATAAAATAGATACCGGCCGAAGTTATCTACTTGGTAATAACGCGCTTTAGACTCCAACGGATCATAAAACTCCCAATAAATCGAGGACTCGTCGATGGACAGTGTATTAGCCGATTTGAAGACAGTGGGAGAAATACTTTCAGGCAATACGATGGGGCTGCGATACAGATAGAATTCCCCAAGCAGAACAAAAGCATCAGTTCTTCTCACATGTATATGGAACAAGTTTGCCTGGAGAGAAAAGGCACTCATAAATGGTCACATCTGCTAACGATAGCGTATACTTTATTACCTTACTGATAGCACAGCAGTTATCCTTAAACAGGATAAAAGCTAATATTAAAAAACACACAAACTATTGAAGAACTCAATAACTGTTAACAGAAAGAAGTTTTAGACAACACTACTGTGTAGAACAACTACCTGTACGTTGTCGGTTGTTTATACTGCACTATTCATTGGTTGGTGTTATGAAACAAAATCTAATATCCCCTAAATGCATAGATCAACGCAAAGCTTTACCGTTAAGATGGAGGTAGAAGCAACACACTGGGAATAATCAGACCATTCGTCACCCCATGCAATGCTAATTTTACGGGCGAAACTCGTTTTAATGGTCGTTTAAAATACAACACATCAGCTGCAATATTTTTTTTTTTTTTTTTTTCTAAACATGTTTATTTGGATTATAAATCTACACTTTAAGCCAAGGCTTATACTGTGTACTTTTCATATAATACATTGTTTTTGTGAAAGAATATTTCCGATAGCTTCACGACTTAACTTTTCCATCATAAATAAATATATAATGTATATACACATGCATAGATAGTAGGTAAATTAATTTCAGAATAATTTGTTTAACATATATATACAATTACAATAGGTAGGCACATAAGTTCATATATTTACTGATAAAGTAGGTGGATAGTTGGACTGTGGCAAACTGGACAAGGGTAACTAATGGTCAAACTCAGTAACATATGAAGGACTACGAGAATCGCTTTGTACTAGCAATGTATGTACAAACGGATTGCGTTATTATACTATTTTCATTGGAACTAAGATCCACTGATCCGTATAAGAGAGATGTGGTACTTATGGTATCAATGGATGTATTGGTCCGGATATTTCGACATAGTACATCTCGTGGAGTGTTGAATAGTGGGCAGTGGAGAAGGAAGTGATCTGCCGTCTCAGAAGGAGATCCGCAGAGACATTTAGTAGAATCAGTTAAAAAGTTGTTAAATAGGTCGTCGTTAAGTGAACTGCAGCCGTTTCTCATGCGACAGAGATGGATGTTCGAGATGCGGTCGCCGATATGGTACCATGATGGAGGTTTCGACAGAGGAAAAATAAGAGATAACTTACAAATAAATTCTGAATGGTTACCTATGGATTTAATATTGTCTGGAAGGTTGTTGAAATCGCGAATAGTCTGAGGGAAAAAAGATTTGCTAAATGCTGCAGTTTTACAAAAGAAGGTGGTATAATTATGGTTCGAGCGCTGAGGATATGGATTTCTGTCTGACACTTGTGCTGGTAGGTGTTTGTAAAGGTCAAGGCTGCTTCTGTCAGTGGCTAGTCGGTGAAACGCTCTCAAGCGATGAATCTTTCGACGAGTTACAAGAGTTTGGAAACCACTTTCCTCGTAAAGAAGTGCACTGGACACGCTTTTTGTCAGACCGGTAATAATTCTTAGACATTCTTTTTGTAAATTTTCTAGTAAAGTTATTTGATATTCTGCAATATTATCCCACACAATGTCAGCATATTCTAAGGTGGGACGTATGAAAGATTTATACATGATTTCTAAAGATTTCCTATTTAACCGATATTTCATGCCTCTGAAGAGGGATATTTTTGAATGGGCAGCCGAAATTAAATTTTCTATGTGGTTGTTCCAGTTAGCTCGATTGTTGAACGTCAGGCCCAAGTGCTTGTGAGTTTCACAAGCTTTAAGTTTCCTACCCATGAAATCTATGTCAATATCACTAGATTCGCGGCGCCTGGAACATAACAACATTTTAGTTTTTTGGGCATTGAAAGTGACCTTCCATTGTTTGGCCCAATTTTGAATTGTAAGTAAATCGTCATTGATTGACCTTTTTATTTCAGGATCAAGCAAATCATCCGATAAAATATAAAGACAAGTGTCATCAGCAAATAGCCTTACATTGTTCAAAATAGGACAAGGCAAATCGTTGATGTAAATCAAAAAGAGTAGTGGCCCAAGCACAGATCCTTGGGGAACACCAGCCGATAAAAATTTAAGATTTGAACAGCTACCATTTAATACAACTCTTTGTTGACGGTCTTTGAGGTAATCTGCAAACCATCTCAATAGGTCGTCACTTATGCCCATTCTTTGTAGTTTTATAAGAAGGCCTTGGTGCCAAACTCGATCAAAGGCCTTGGATATATCAAAGAAAAGAAAAACAACTTCCTTACCGTCATCCAAGGCCTTTATCAAGTCAAAGTATATATCCAATAGCTGGAAAACAGTAGATTTACCAGGCAAAAATCCATATTGGCAGTTTGAGATTTTACTCTTCATGAAATTGTAAAT
Organism: Lepidochitona cinerea; assembly: GCA_963971465.1. Taxonomy (NCBI): domain Eukaryota; kingdom Metazoa; phylum Mollusca; class Polyplacophora; order Chitonida; family Tonicellidae; genus Lepidochitona; species Lepidochitona cinerea. Next base: position 4,374,031 of record OZ020559.1, read on the forward strand.
ATGTTTGAAAATCAACCTCTCGAACACTTTGCTTAAACAGCTTAAAATAGAGATTGGTCTGTAATTGGCTACACAGGCAGGATCACCAGATTTGAAAACTGGATTAACATTTGCTATTTTCCATTCACTGGGATAAGTGCACGTGGACAAAGACAGATTAAATAATTTAGTAAGGTGCGGGGATAGTATGGAGCGAGCTTCAAACAATAGCTTGGGGCTCAATCCATCGGCCCCTATGGCTTTGCTGATATCAATAGCATTTAACTCGTTGAGAGTTTCAGCCTCTGAAATAATAATTTCTTGTAGGCATGGGCCAGTATTATCTGAGAATGTTTCATTAGTTTGCAAATCATCGATAGAGCAAATTGAAGCGAAATAATCATTAAGGGCCTGTGCTTTCTTTGCACTATCGTACAAAACCTCACCGTTGGGCGATTTAAGCGCAGGGATTTGGTTGAAATTTACGTTCGAATTTTTTAGTTGGGTTTTACATAGTTTCCACCAACATTTTTTGTTTGTATTACCGGTTGATATTTGCGTCGAAATCTTCTCGTCATGAGAGCGCTTCACCTGTCTAATAAGTGATGTTACGTGGTTTCGTTGATTTTTGTAGTTCTTAACACTGTTTTCTGTTTTATATTTTCTAGATAATTTAAACAATTTATCCCTAACCTTTATTTCATTTTTAATTTCTTTTGTTATCCATAATTTGTCTTTAGGGTAAATTATGACCACATAATTTGGTATCGATTTTTTGGCAGCCTCCATAATGGTACTACATACAAGCGAGCACATCTCATTAACATCTGTTTGAGCCAAACCCAGGTCCGCATTACTTAACAGGTTACGGAACATGTCCCAGTCGGCTCTTTGGTAGTTCCAGATTTGTCTTTTAAATTTTGGGGGTTTAGGTATTACAGAGTGGAGAATAGCATAAACTGGACAGTGATCGCTACAGAAATTAGATAATACACCGAATTGTTTGATAAGTGATCTGTGACTACAGGCAATTGGATCTAGTAGGGTATTTGAAATTGGTCTAGTGGGTTCGGATATAAGTTGAGTCAAGCCATGAGAAGATAATATATTTTGTAAGTGATGGTTTCTATGATTTAACAGATTTTCGTTCAGATCCCCAGCTATTATAAAATTATGATTTTTGTTTGTTTCAATTGTGTCAGAAATATTGTCTGCCAGATCATTCCACAGCTCCACCCTACTATTCGGAGGGCGGTAAATAATGCAAATGAGAGAAATTGGCTTGTCGAATACCTCCACCCATATCATTTCCACATGACCGGACTCAAGATCAGGGCGACGTCTAAACGATAACTTTGAGGATAAATAAATACAAACGCCACCCCAAGCCTGACCCCGATCTCGCCGAAGAGGAGGGTGGTAGCCGGGTAGAGCTATGGAATCGTCGGAGACATTTTGGGTTAGGTGGCTTTCAGTACATGCAATTATGTCAAAATCAGAGAGATTAGCATGGACCAAGTCCAGTTTGTTTTTGATCCCGCAGACATTTAAATGCACAAATGATAAGGAATGACCAATGGTATTTTGGGGGCCTGGGTTTAGCTCAATATCGCCTGATAGAAAAAGGAGTAAATTAATTAGTATAAGGGAGCGATTTAGATACTTGAAAATCATAGTCGGGTCATGGGAAAGGTTTTTAGAAAATGGTGTAGATATATGGCTAGTATTATTATTAACATAGTATTCTAAGTAGAAATAATGAATAGTGTTTAAAGACTGGTTACACCGAGAGAGACCTACTGACACAGGATAACAAAATAAAATATTAACCATTATCATCAGAGGGTATATTGTTAATAGCTGTGTCAGCCCGTGCCCTTGTCCAGTAAGCCATACTTATTTTTATATATATATGCCAAAAGCTGCAATATTGAGTTACTGATTTTTTTATCGGTGGCATTTTAACTAATACGAAAGCGACTCGTTTTAACGGTCGTTTAAAATACAACAAATCAGCTACAATATTAAGTTACTGATTTTTTATCTGTGCATTTCAACCAATACGAAAGCAACTAAACACAAAGACTAAAGCAAATTTACCCAAAGATTCAGACAGACAATAAAAAAACAGACATCTTTTCGTGGAACGCAGATCAGTTTGACGATATGGATTTACTTTTATTGCTAATATATTATATTTTATGTCGTTAAGATTGTACGAGACTAATCACATTCCCTTTGAGACGAACAATAACGCTGTTACTAATGGGAGGTTTGCTCCCATAAATGGTAGCATGTCTTTATAACAAATCATCTGTGAGCGGAGAAGCAATCCTCTTAATAGCCATTAATGTACCCCTGCGCGGAGTAATTACACCGGTTTTCTCCAGACTGGGGTGATTTTCGGAATTTTCCGCCATTTTGATGTACGTCATTTTTTCTAGTATTTAGGTCAGTGGTATTTGTCTTGTGCTAAATCTGTATCTTAATTGAGAGAGTCCATTTCGGAAATGACCAACATAGTTCACCAGACGACAAACCACTACAGTTGATTGTCCCCATCTACATCAAGCTAGGAATGTCCAATGAATGCATATCAACTCCACAAACTATTTCGTGACCGATACCTGTACTCCTACCATCGATTGTCGGCTTCTTCTATGTTATAGTGGGGCTTCGGTGGCTCTGTTTTCTGACTGGGTTTTCACTCGAACGACCTATGTGGGATGGTTGCCAGTTACCATCGGAAGGTCGTGGGTTTCCTCCGGGCATAGAGCCCGATTTCCTCCCACACTATAACTGGCAACCCCGCCATATAAGTGAAATAATCTTGAGCTCGGCGTAAAACACCAAAAATCAACCAATCAATCGATGGTGGCGTTGCCAGTTTTATTGTGGGAGGACACCGGGCTCTTTGCCCGGAGGAAACCCACGACATTCCGTTGGTAACTGGCAACCACCCCACATAAGTCGTTCGAGCGAAAACCAAGTCAGAACATTTTCCAATTTTTGGACTGAGTGGGATTCTAACCCGCGACCCATTGGTGGAAGGCTGTTCGGATTGAGCGTCCAACGCTCTACCTACTGAGCCACGGAGGCCCCGTGAAGGTCTTTGGATCTAATAAGAAAAGCAGACTTTTCAGACAGACTAAGATTCAAACCCGCCACATATACTTAAAAATGTCAAGATCCACTTAGTAAACCCGGAACCTAGCTTCAAATACCGAGTAAGCATAAAACGTTGAACAAAAAAGGTATCATTAAGGGGTACTGGATAACTGATTTTCATAAGCTCACATACTGCCCCGTGGTGGATTGCACCTGGTCTTGTTATTCTATGTAGTTAGACGAACTGCTCTCTAAGTTTAATCCTGTCAGACAAATAAGTACATTTGGGAAAGCTGGTTGAAGTCCAGGGATGTAGTTATATTAACTTTGAGCAGACGAGATGGTCTAAATAGATATTAGTCACCATTCAGAGAGCCAAAACACAAATGTGTTTACATTGGCTTTGAAATTAGGATAGACTAGTAGGCCTATCACAATCGTTCTGATTCTTCCACAGACGCAACGAGATACTTCGATATTTTAAAATCTTGCCAGAATACAAGATTATTTTACTTATATGGCGGCGTTGCCAGTTTTATTGTGGGAGGAAACCTGGCTCTATGTCCGGAGGAAACCCACGACCTTCCGCTGGTAACTGGCAACCATCCCACTACCAATTGGGAGTAGCCAATTGCTGCACAACGCATTTAATGATAGGACCAGCCATTGGTTATTTTGTTGGATGTTTATGAATGTTCCTTTCATAAATGTCTACTAATTTGGTTGATGATTTGTCTATTTGATTAGGTTGTAGGTCTTGTTTTTAGGTTTTGTTAACTGACTGGTTAGCTAAATGATTGGATAATTACATTTAATCTTTAAGTGTGTTGATTTAATAGCTCTTTGTTTTTTGGTGTATTGCAATTATAGATTAATTTGCCAGTCACAGTGAATTCGATTAATAAAAGAGTCAGATCAGATTTGACGTCGCTTTTAAGGTCGATTGGACAATATAAAGGTCATAAGTGAGAACTTTTACGGACGAAAGTTTATCACTGTCGGCGACAATGTACAATTGCAACTGTAATAAAACTAATGACAAGTCGAATGAAACCGTAACAAACGGTTAAAATGGGAATAACATTTAGTAAAGAAATCGGCGTAATTTCCACAAACGTCTGTTGTGAATCCTTCTGAAGGGGTTCCTATTTAGACAACTTAATCAACCATCAATAAAATAGATACCGGCCGAAGTTATCTACTTGGTAATAATGTGCGTTAGACTCCAACGGATCATAAAACTCGCCAATAAATCGAGGGCTCGTCGGTGTATTAGCCGATTTGAAGACTGTGGGAGAAATACTTTCAGGCAATAAGATCGGGCTGTGATACAGATAGAATTTCTCCAAGCAGAACAAAAGCATCAGCGCTTCTCACGTGTATATAGAACAAGTTCGCCTGGAGAAAAAGGGACTCATAAATGGACACATCTGCTCCCGATAGCGTATACTTCATTACCTCACTGATAGCACAGCAGCTATCCTTAAACAGGAAAAAAGCTAATATTAAAAATCACACAAACTATTTAGGTTGGTTGATGTTAAATAAAAATTGGTTTTGGACAGAATTAAACAGATGGATGACGATAAAACGCTTTAGCTCATTTTGTCCAAAAGCCTTTAGCATGGGGGCAAAGAAAAAGCTGAACTTCAATAAACTACTTGTGGATGTTTGGTTGACGTCACCCTAGAATCCTTAAACGTGAACACTAAGTAACAATTACTGCACAATGAAATCCTTAGCCTAATGGCTTCTAGTGTAACATATTCGAATTAAGTGTATCAACTGATTTTAATTAAATGAAACAAGATTCAACAAAACACAATTTCTGGTTCGGTATAACTAATATAGTTTACTGCATGTGTAACATATCCCATTTAAGTTAGTAATCATATTCTAATTATAAAGTGGAATAAGATTTAACAAAACACAATTTCGTGTTCGGTATAACTAATATAATTAAATTGTTTGTACAATTCTCTATCTTAGATATTTCTTATGTCATCATTAACGACTTCATCGTTCAGTAAAGTTTAAATATAATCAACATGTAAAGAAAATCTAAGAAAAGAACTTAATTCTGACGTAATTCTTTGTCGAGTTAAGGTTACACATTGATAATGGAGTGCCCTTTGGAAGCGTTTATTACAGCTCAGCGCTGACGAGGTTTTAATCTCCTTAGGGTCACAGTATGAACACTTAAGGCAATCATGTCACGTAATGAGCGAACCAAACCCACCGGTAAATTACATTACTACCCCAAGAAACATTTAGAATTAAAAAAAACTTCCACGATGAAGTCATCTAACAAATTAAGGAACATTAATTCACAACAAAAAGCCTAATTGCATTTCAAACAATTAAAGAAAATCAAATCGATTGTTTGCAGTATATGTTGTTCGGTTATCAAAAAAGAAGAGATTAATTACAAAAACTCGGCAGCAGTGAATCATACACAGATAATCAAGCGCATACTTTAACAAAAACGCAATGCGAGTTGTGTTAAGTGTATCATCATTTAGTTAAAGGAATGGTTGTAGTCGATGTTTGGATTGATTGATTGATTGATTGTTTGGTGTTTTACACCGGGCTCAAGACTATTTCTCAAGATTTTATTTTCACGTTGCTAGTTTTATTGTGGGAGGAAACCAATTTTTAGACTGAGTGGGATTCGAACCCGCGACCCATTGGTGGAAGGCTGTTCGGATTGAGCGTCCAACGCTCTACCTACTGAGCCACGGATGCCCCCGCCCGATGTTTGGATATAGCAAGTTGTTCGGTTGGGTGTTTTATTTTTTATTCTGTGTAAGCAATCCTCAGGATTAGGGACGTTCCCAGAACGTCAGAATTACGTGCTAAATGGCACAGTATCTTGTACAACTAACAAATCATGTGTATTATTTGCATGGACATTTTTTGTGTCTGAAATAAACATATATTATTTATTATTATTTAGCTTATTGAAGCGTCCGTTCTTATGAATAATGCCCTACTCAAGTTTATCACATTTAAGCCAAACGTGGTTATATCACAGTACAAAAAACATGAAATTATCCAAGGTCTGGTAAATGCGTGGAAAGCCAGATAGACAGGGCCTTAAGAAATAAATAATGCATGGTGAAAAGTGGATAGCTTTCTGACCCTAAGTTGATGGATAGTCCGTATGGTTCAAACGTACAGCATCAGCATGCACCTCTTAAGGACATAAATAAATCAAAGATATAAGAGTTTTTCGTAAAGTTTATGCACTCAAGGGATGGAATGTTGAATCTTAGGTGAGAGACGATCAAGGTGGTTAAATGTTAAGATGCTTCGTATAGCGTTTACCGTGCTTAAACATTGTATATCTCACAATCTATAGGTTTTTCCTCGAACGACCTATGTGGGATGGCTGCCAGTTACCACCGGAAGGTCGTGGGGTTCCTCCGGGCATAGAGCCCAGATTCCTCCCACAATAAATCTGGCACGTAAAGCACCAAATAATCAATCAATCACAATCTATAAATCGTTGATATGGACCGACAACGTTATATACTTTATCCGACGTCCGTGTGAAAATGTCATGGATAAGTTTTTCAATCCGGTCTGTCTAATTATGTAAAAAAGTTGACCCGTAAACATGATAGTAAATGTAAAAGGATATAAGATAACTCAAGAGCAGGACAATGATAGCCAATGAATAGAAAGGAATATTATGTTGGCAGTAGATTTGTATCTTTGTAGTTAATCTAAAAATAGTCATTTGTAATTTAGAGGATTAGACAGTTTTAGCATTTCCGCAGTTAAGCGAATGCGTATTAGAGAGCGTCATATAGGCAATATATTTTGATTTTAGAGTCCAGATGGGTCGATGTAAAGATGCTAAACGACCGATTAATTGGTAAGGGCCGCCTCGTGCTGCTGTAGGCCTATACCAAAATATTTATTATCAGTCAAACCCACCCCCATCTAACCGGGGTTCCCACATTTAGCTCCACACAATTTGTGCAAGAAAAACTGATTTGGTAGCGTTCTGTTAGGTATCTGCAATCTATTCTACAAGCTACCTAAAATCTAAATTGTAGGTGAAGGCGGAAGGGGTGTACAGTGCACCCCTCTTCCCGTTAGAACTAATCGTTCATTAACTTTGGTATACAACCAACAGAATTGTGCGGTTTGAAATATAGCCATGTAAAGCCATGATGCAGAACTAAATGCAGTTAACGTGGCTAATATCGGTATCTATATATTAGTTAACAAACTGACGTAAAACCATGACACAGAACTAAATACAATAACCCTGGCGAATGTCGCTATCTATATTTTAGTTAACAAACTGACAATGTCATCTGTTTCAATTTGACGACGGGACAAATACACATTTAACAAGAGATCCATTCATACAAAATGACGAAGGTTAACGGGATATTGTAATTCGACACCGCATCCATTAAAGAACAGGAAAATAATAAAGAGCAAGTCCAATATAAAATCAAACATACGGACCGATGACGTTCCCCTTTGTTCCATACAACAAACAGTGCCTTAGAAAGTGTTTATTAAAACCTTCCCAGATATATATTGTCGCTGGAAAACATAAGCTGACATTTTCAATAACTGAAGATCAATATTACATGTTATTATTACTGGATGGATACAAACAGCAACCAAAGAACTTGCAGAACTTTTGCCGTAGCATAAATGTATATGGGATATTTTCTAGAAAGAATTATTTTTAATTATCGGTTTAGAACGAAGAACATTCGCCTTACAATGCCAAAGTCTTAAGACAATGGTCTATCAATCTATAGTTGTCATGGTGAGCAACCCCAAAATACAAAGGTTTTAAAAATAACAGCCGATGATGACTTTTTTATTCAGGACATTGTTTCAATGACAAAAGCGGTAAACATGTCACTTGCAATTGTATAGCTGTATAGGTCTTTAAAATGATTGCCAAAGGCAAAATACAAACTGGCGTGGGAAATGAAATACGGAGTGCATATACAAAAGAATCTGTCAACAAAAATTACAAACCCAAAGAATCGATTCATTTTATTGGTAATATAAATAATAATAAAGATATTAGACTTAAAAAAGATAACTATATTTAAAGGAATATATGTAAATTTGCAATGGCTACAGTTGTAAATATTGCTGGACAAAGTTCTTGAGTAATTCCTTTCAACAAGTTCATAGTAATATGATTATGCAGGATTTAAAGTGGCATGAGCTGCCAAAATGTTGATAATTTGACGTAAGAACAGAATGTAGAAATTATCGGGGTTTTTCTCAAGACGTACATTTCTGAAGTTTGTTAGTGCTTCTAGTCTCGAGAATGTACGATAAAGTATTGTTTTGAACTAACTTTGGCTTTAAATTTTGTTTACCTTTCGAACACCATTTCGGTTCGTATAGGCCACATACTGTATGGATTTTCCTCATTCCAACGCTAATCATTTAGTTTTCCGATGGATTCCAAAGCTTCTTACTGTCGTGACGATCAGACATTATGAAACTATGTGAATTCTGGCAGCTCATGCCACTTTAATAAGACATGTTCATGAACAATTTAGGATTTATTAAATATCAACAAGGGCTATTGTTCTAAGAACAAACAAATTCTGACAAAATGAATATTGGCTGATTCAATCCCAACAAGAATGGACGAATCACATAGAAGAACATGGACATAAAACAGATTTTAAGACAGATTCGGAAATGGAGTTTAGAAAAAAGTTATCTGCGTTAGACGAACAGACTTTGATTTTATTGATAGCTTACGATATCGCGAGAAAGTGTGAGATTTTATGTCGGTAAGATTATACTAGTCTAATTACATTCCCTTTGAGACAGATAATACAATTATTTTTATTGCGACGTGGATCTCAAAATGATCACATCTTCTCGTAACAAATCATGTGCACAGAGATTCTCTTAATGGTCGTAACGTACCCCTGTGCGGAGTAATTACACTGTTCTCTCCCAGACTGGTGTAATTTTCACAATCTTCAGTCGCTCACATATGTCATTTTTTTCTGGCACTCAGGTCAGCGCTAATTATATTGGGTTAAAGCTATATAGGGATTGAGAGACCAAATTTTAGAAATGACCAACATACTTTGCCGAACGAAAAAGCACTAAAGTTGATTGTTCCGTCTACTTTCACGCACTAGCGTGTAACAATCGTTCGATCAACACATTCTATAGCAGGAAACAAACTAACAAACTACGTGATGAACAAACCTCATTTTTTTGACAGAGTACATGGTACAGTCAAATGATATTTTGTCCTTTTTTGTACAGAGTCGTTTTCCATACCGGTTATTATATATGTCTTCACATCTCTTATAATAAACCATACAAAAGATAAGTTATACGATTCTCAGACGTCGTTTGGTAAAAGAATACTGGACGCCATGGTACGGGATTATCCAAACTCTTAAAGTTGGTTTCAATAAAAGAGATAATATTTTATGAAATATGCCCACGGATGTTGGACTCATCTTAAATTTAATTCAGATACTACGCTTTGTACTTGCATTGCTTGCTAGTCAGGCTTCAGAATTCAAGGTACCACAATTGAAATTTTGTATATATTTTAGATTTCAATTAAAACACCACTACGCTTTAAGTAAAATATTAATGAATTTTAATTAACGGGGGTGTTTGGGTAGTTGGGGAGTGTTATTACCTTGGACTTTTGGGGATGAAGATGGAAAGGTGGGATCACCTTTATATATAAAAATAAGTAATTTTTAATTTTAGTTTTGGCAGACAAATATCTAAGATATATTTATAAATGTGTTTATGAATAGCTTGGATGCCTGTAAATAGCTTAGTAGGTTTTTCTTTTAAGCTATCTGTAAAAAAGTAAACTTACTTCTGGCCTTTTTTGAAGTTTCCTCAAGAATTTGTCCATAGTCAATCGTTTTATTGGTTTCGTCAAAGCGATTGGTAAAGGCCTTAGCCCCCAGTTGAATTTTAGCCTCCTTAAAAAAAGCTTCCACGGTAAAATAGCAAGTTGATCGCTTATTTTCTGTTGCAATAAAATCATGAAACACAATTCCGAACACTGACCATTTAAATTCACGAAGTAAATCTACAATAAATTCCCCGGCCTTTTCATAAGTTCCCTGCATACGGGTTAACAATCCGTATTCGGTCTTGTCATGAAAAGCCTCGGCGAGACCCCCGGCCGTAAGCATAGGAATGCCCCAAGATCTGCTAAATCGGGCAACGGGGGCCACAGCGTAATCACATACTGGGCCAATAAACACATTGGCTTGCTGGAACCTCATTAAATCAATTGCAGCTAGGGGTCCATAAGTTGCTGAACATTCCGAATCTTTAGTATGAATTGACAAGTCATAACCAGTAAGAATTGTTCTATCATTCCGGATTGTCTCGACGGCGTATTGAATCGCGAGCAAATTCAAAGACATACGAAACATTTTTGTGTTTTTTGTAACCAGAGCGGGTAATATAACTCCAAATTTGACTTCCATGTTCCCTTGCGAGAGTGCCCATTCATTCTGGCACCGAACATTGATACCAATACACAAACACAAGAAGAAAAAACACGTCCATTTATAAAAAATCATCATGGGAGGCGTAAAGTGAAATCTGTAAACCCAAGCGGAACAGTCTAGGTGACGAAATTGGTGGAATTAGAACACCGTAATGGCCATAACTCCAATGAAACATACATTAATCCATGCCGACATGGGAAGAGACTTTGCACTAATTTTATATCACTTGGTCTGCTGTGATAAATTACTACCAGATCGAAGTGCCTTCAATGAAAGCTATCAGAGAATGGTAGGGTATCCGTCAAATGATCTTCGCTTCCTATCTGTTAATATTTAGATTGGGCGGAAGGCTTATCAACGCTGGTCTAACCCCGGGTCCCCTTGAAGCATCGCAGAACAGACGTCGCGAGAAAACAGTCACATACACCCAGCAAGGAGCAATTTGATCAACAACATAGCAATCTGCCTGTGTACAATAGCGGTCTCTCAGCAACGATGTGTCTCGCGGAGCGGCCTATGAAAACGGGCGCTTATTCCTGCATCAATCTAAGATTCGTGACAGGCTAACAGCGATCATAATATATGGACATATCTTCCAAAACACAACAGTTTAAATAATGCAGCCAAATGTCCCCCCTGAGAGCCAAAATGGGTGACACTGAGTGACAGTTCAGAGTTAGTTATTTCCTGCTTGGCATAACACTTAAGAAATCATATCGATGAGGGTTGAATCTGACGTCTGGCTCAAACGACGGGGCGTATAGAACTTTAGTCTTTTGCTCGCAGACGCTAGTAATCAACTTAGACCAGAGAATAAAAAATGTGTGAAAACAGTTTCAATACTGGGCCTATTGAAGGATGCTTCCGCTATATTCCCATACGAAACCGATTGATAGCGTTGCTTTTAGCTCGAGTCTGAAATAAAAACGGGAACGGTTTGGGCGTCTGGCTTCCGCACTGTGTCACCGAGAGACGATGGAACGAGAAGAACAAAAGAGCGCGAATAAAAAAGCTCCAGCGACTCTCTTATCGCTAATACTGCGTGCCTCTTAAGAACACCCAAACACAAAGCCATTGATCATCTCTATTCGGAACAAATTCCAATGCATGGGACGAGAGTTGCGTGACGATGTTGGGGCCGTTGGAAAAGTCACGCCATTAAAACCAATCTAGGGCACACAACATGTACCTCGACCCTAGATTAAACTGTCAATTTGCAATATTCTTTTGTTGGCTCGAATAGAACTCAAGAGCTGACAACTCTATATTTGCCACGCGCCCTGAATCATTTATGCCACTTAAAAACACGTTGTTATTTTCTTTCATAAAACGTTTGCTTGGCGTGTTTTGCCAAGTTGTCCTTAGAACACTTGTGGGAAAGGGTCTCCCAAGGAAAAAGCCTATTTTATGTGAAGTGTATTTATTCAAGTTAAACCGTTCAATGCTACACAATAGACAAATCAAGAGAGGTTTGAAAGACTATGCAAAGCAGGCTAAACCCAAGAGCATTAAATCCACTGTTGTAAAGAAGGCTGAAATCGTATTGAGTCGAAGAGCTGCAAATTTCCTGAAGGCGAAATCCTTAACATTTAGCCTCGAAGAGCAGTGTCCCTACAACGGCAGTTCCCACTTTAAGATGATTGAAATACTTCACCCAAGCCAGAAGCATAACTATGTAACGACCAACAGCATTTTGGGCTGTTAATACATTGGACATATGTCAAAGAAATTTCCACTGACGTACAAGAAAAAGGAAAAATGCTAATCATATTTAAATCATTAACTAATTACATGATGGATTGATTGCTTGGTGTTTTACGCCGCGCTCAAGATTATTTCACGTATATGGCGTTGTCAGTGTTATTGTGGGAGGAAACCGGGCTCTGTAACCGGAGAAAACCCACGACCTTCCGGTGGTAACTGGCAACCATCCCACATAGGTCGGTTTTAACAAATTACAAAGAAAGCAGGTAATTATAAAAGCTCGTGGACATATTTTGTAAATGATTTCAAATAAAATAATGCCATTCCGTTTTGCAGACATTCCAAAGGTATATAAACCATTAATAACCAACACCTTCTAAGTGAATAAAAATAGTTCTGTTTAAAATAGTTGATATAGATTTCAAACTAAATCTTGGTGTGTATCAATACAATGCAATGTTTATATGTTTCATATTTTGAATAGATCTCTAACTAACAACATTTTATGACACAAAACGTGTTTTCTTGACGGTAAATTATAGATTTGGCTAGCTATTCTGTGTATTTATTGTGACACTTCGCTGATAAAATACCAAACATTCATCTCGATTACATTGAATTCACACGGTGAAAACATGAGCGGAAAGTTCTCCCATCTTAACGTAGCATTTTTGGTGGATCGCATTAGGCCATATAATTTAACTCAGCTTCTACGCAAGATTTCGGTAAAACGATAAATGTATGTTTGGAATCAAAATGAAACAATCAAGTTATGTGGCCTGATAAATTTATAAAAAGGGTTCCTGATTAATTAGCTTGACACGCATGACAGGATTAGGCTGTATTTATTGGAAAACCTCTGCTGGTTAACAATACCACACCCAAACAGATTGAGCCACTAGGGAAGATGAATATTTTATATAAAGTCCGCTGATAGCATTATAATCCGCATGTGTAGCGTATGGTTATATATATATTAATATTGTACGCAATTAGGATGATAACGTTTATATCAATATTCAGTTTTTGATGTAACTTGTTTACCAATTGATATAATGGATATGTCTTCTAATTAAAACACATTAATTTAAAACTCGTTTCTAGATTAACATCTAGACTAAGAAGATAACTTAAAATAAATTTTCACCATTTAAAGATTATTAAAATTCGTGCTCGTAGACTGTTTATTTATTATGTTAGGGGAAATACCTCCTCACTCGACCGACAGACTTTACAGTGGTTGATTGATTGATTGATTGTTTAGTGCCCTAAAGATTTTTTCAATTATATGGCGGCGTTGCCAGTTTTATTGTGGGAGGAAACCGGGCTCTATGCCCGGAGGCAACCATCCCACATAGGTAGTTCAAGTGAAAACCCAGTCAAAAATTTTCCAATTTTTTTTTCGACTGAGTGGGATTCGAACCCGCGACCCATTGGAGGACGGCTTTTCGGATTGGGCGTCCAACGCTCTACCTAATGAGCCACGGAGCCCCCCCCCCCCCTCTTGCAAGATGACCGAAGTGAAAAGCCGTAATATAAACAAACCGTAAGCTCTTTAATGTTTGTAAATCATGCGTTCTTTATGTATTAAAGTGAAGCCTTACACAGAAATTAGTTTTGAGTCTTCAAGCAAACTTTCTTAACGCACTCACACTTAATAATGACGTTTATATTAAAGAAGCCGTTCTCAGAACTGGAAATGTAGTTGGAAATAGATGTACTCAGGGCTAAAGCAGATTAAAGAAAACGTTATTAAAATAATAGTTATTCTGTGAGTTCACGGATTGATAGAGCTTTCTTTAGCCATATGTGAGTGCTCTGACTTCTTCATTTTTCAATGTGTATCTATATTGAACGAAATCCTAGCCTAAACACAAATATTGATCAATTGATTGTTTGGTGTTTTACGCCCCGCTCAAGATTACTTCACTTAAATGGCGACCATCCCGCACAGTTAAACACAAAGAAGACTGAAACTGAAACCTAATGTAATTAGAAATTGCACCGAAACCCAGCGGGCGTTTACAAAATATCTGTTTGTTGTTGTTGTTTTTTAAAATTAGGACAGACATGGAATCAAATCCACTTATAAGAGTCAGAATACATGTATATTCGCTGGGGAATAGAATCTGTCTTTTTAAGACTTTTAGAGCAAACCTTATAAAACTTGCAGCTGCAATATGTCCTAAGACAAATAAAACAGTCGCCCAAAGTGAGAACGTCTCAAGATGCATGAATAATAGAAGGGAATCCCATTATCTGACACTATACCGAGGTGAAACATATCTTATGTTGGATGCAAGGTGCAGACAATTCATACAGTAATGGCGTCAAATCACCTGGGTTTAAATAATGTAAATCTTTACTCTTCGAAGTCTTCATTTTTCAGTCCCTAAGTTTTTTCTCTTGTAGCAGAGTAAACATAACATACATATGTATATCTCGGTTCATTCTCAGTCTACCGATGTTCTTGCCTAAGTTAAGATGCGTAACCATTGTCAATGTGTTACAATTCCAGATTTTAGAAAATTCTACTGACTAAGGCTAAGCTCCTGTCAGTCGTCAACCTAATGAAATATCATAGGTTTGGTTTGTTACAACAATGTGTGATGGGGTATAAAGGTCTTAATGATATACCTCTTATTAACACAATTAGAAACTTGTCTCCATGGTTATTTTAGACAAGAAGATTTTCCCTGTGCCCGTGTGTTAATGATCAGAAATATATATATCTATATATCGATCACTATTTGCTTTTCTTAGAAAGAGGACAAAATTGCATCTTACATAAGTTTCGTTCCAAAGACCATTCTATGGAACCAAAGCCATAGTATCAATGGATCAACCGATGACATTTTGCTTTTTGAAAGAGTATGACACCTGGTGGCTGGTGACTAATAATGACGTTGTTTATCTCCACACGTATAGCTTTTCTCAAATATAACAAAATGAAAAAAAATGTAATTTCACAAGACAAACTCGACAGCGCTCGTAATTTGGTAAGCGTTCCTAAGCAAATAAACGTAACAATTTCATAAATGGATGGATCGTCGTTAAAGGATATAGAACTGTTTTCTCTTAATGTATAAAGACAAGGGTATGTTGCTTTTAGCTTTGTTTCGCACAAACCTGAACAAAGGTTAAACGTGTGCTTACTTAGGTCTCATCACAATAGATAATTTGTTATGAGAAATGGATTTTCTAGCCATAAGCACTTCGCAGCAAGCTGAAACACCACGGATGGTCCAAGTTTGTAAATAATATATCTGCGTTAAATGTCCACTTTGTGAGGTCCCTGCGTCTAACTATTTACATTCTTCTGGAATGCATATTGGCAATTTTACACTTCACGTAAACAAATGAACTTTTAATGACATCTGATATTTTGGTCATGATCTTCGGCGGCCATGATAGGTTGAAATATGCCTCCAGCCATATGGATGAAAATTGCGATAAGTATGATATCTTTTTATCTCTGAGTCTGTATCATCCAACAGTAAAGTTCCATCGTTAATTATTCAAGGAATCGTTAAGATATAAACATTTATCAGGATGTCTCATTATTGCTACATATTAACAAGGGCTTATCTATGAAAGCGTCGACACACGGATTATCTCCCTTGGCTGTAATTGCTGAATGTTGGGTAATACTGGCCTCTGAGGAGTTCTGAGTTAAAATCAAAGGCGCGAGGAATACGCTTTTATTGCTCTGTAAACACAGAAACTGTATTGGACATTGCGTTACCGAGTATTGACTACCTAAGGGCACCGCGCAACGACACACCTGTTTCTCTTAAAACGTGTCCTTAGTTTTAAAAGAATTGAAACGTGGCCGGATTATATTTCACTTGCGGCACGCTTATACATATTGATATTACCATATACGTACCCTTGTATTACATTACTTATAGGTTTACATCCTCTGCAAAAAGGGTCCAAACGTTGAACAAAACTGAATTGAATATTAATAGCCTAATTTGGAATTAAGACGTTGAATCTTGCTACTTTAAACAACAGGAAGACTACGTTGTTATAATAACCCACCACCCATGATATTTCATTAGATTGACGACAGGCAGGCGTTTGGCCGTAGTCAGTAGAATTTTCTGGATAGGTTGAGGCCTAAACTGGGCACACATTAGAATGTCAGAGGATTGATATCATCACAGAAACAGAGTTTATTCCATCAGAGCTTTGGAAATCTGCAATGTGAAGCGAGGGGAGCAGCTTGATTTCAACCCCTCTAATCATTCACCGAAGTAGGATTTAATTGTCAGCTATGCTTTGCATTAATGTGTGAATAATGCATTAAGTAGAAGAAAAAAATAAAACGGATACGCTGAATTTACCAAACGTTTTTTTCTCCAAATATTTACAGTTATTCGTCGTTTTACATCATTTTGTGATTGAATCCCAAATGAAACAGAAAAAGTTCTGAGTGGATTTTTCACTCGATCGCTGTGTGTGGTACTCGCCGAAAGTCGGTTGTTTCCTCCAGGCAAAAAGCCCGGTTCCCTTCAACACTAAACCTGGCAAAGCCGCCATTTTAGGGAAATAATCTTGAGTGCGGAGCAAAACCTCAAGCAATCTATGTTAATTATAACTATGTATACACACACACGCAAGCACGTCCCGATGTTGTGCAAATGTTTTCGGTTGATTTAATCGTATTTAAAAGTAATGAATAACATATTGAGCGGAATAAGAACTATTGGGGAATGTGATCATTGAAAAGGAAAATTGCTCCGCCTTCTTCCGACTCACTCGTAAAGGCAAGCGAACTGTTCCTCGCAAGGCTGCCATAATATAACCCGCATGTCTAAAATAACAAAAGTTGGACTTGAGCGTGATACGGAAAAAGCAAGCATTTGTTAGTTTATAGCTAATGTGTGCTTCGATCAAAGGCTATTACATAAGCCTCTCTTTTTACTTTTCCATTCAAGCCACACATTCTAAGATAAACTATGTTGATCTTCTAAGCATTAAAAGGAGCAAATAATGTAATCTATAACGAGTAATATCTCGCAAAAGAACTGTTCAATTTAACTGGGTTAGAGCAAACATCTTGTTCTACGTTCTTGGTAGAGAAGCTTACGGTGAACGCCTCAGTGTCTCTGTCATGGCGATTGCCTTTATGTATTTTTTACAAAAATACCCAAAGGCGTAAAAAGCACATTGGGGTAACAATTATAGAGAGTTGGGTAGGAATTACTGGGCTGTCGTCTTCTAAAATACTCTTAAGGGCAAATATAATTTTGTTCCCTAACATCATTATCAGGAACTCTATTATTGAGAATCCAATACTTGATTTTCACCGAGGGCCATTTTGTGGATTATGACTAGGTTTGGAATCAAACGTCTAAGTTCACTGTTTTAATGTAAGATCCAACCGACAGTAATTTATAAAGCACCATAAGATACACGGGCATATACATTCGCATCTAATAAACTTAGTTTGGAGGGCGTCAAATGCTGCCTTTTTATTTGAAAAAATGTGAGCTGCTAATTAAACGGAAAATTTCGTTGAATGAAAATTAAACAACTATTGGTCATTTTTATCAAATGAGAGCTTTCCGTTGATATCAATCTTGCAGATGTAGTTTATAAGTTAATCTCAACTCGTACTTCCCGGATATTTGAATTCTGTGTGTTATTTGCGCACATCTTAGTTCGTACCAATATTTTTGTTATTTAATTGCCAATCCTTTAGTTTTGCAAAGTACTTCAAATGCTCAAATTCTTATGACAATCGGACTTTGGCAGGTCATTCCACATAAACATAAACATCTGTCAATGTATTTACATAAATCATGAATCTGTTCGATATATTTCCATCCATTATATTGACTCACCTAAAGTCGTCTGACGTCACTCTAAAAAGTTATAGGATGGAAAAGAGGGGTCTTGTTTGGAGATACAGCTTTTGTTAAGCCATTTGAAACGACACGCATGACTGCACATATATACTTTCAGTGCAGAATAATTTCGATGCGCCATGGTATCTGCCTCGCACAAGATTAAGAGTCAAAGAGGATGATAAAGCCACTGCAATACAATATTTAAAAAACAAAGGCCATCGCAAATGGTAAACATAAGGTTGAACGCACATCATGGCAAAACTCAAACGGTGTATCCTTATATATCAGCTATTTTGAGACGAAAAAATGTTCAACTTTCTATAGCTGCTTTTAACCAAATACAATAATAAACGACAATATGATGATTTGTCCCAAGATATTAATTCGAGAGGCAAGGTTTCTTTACATTCGCTTCGAACCTTATAGTTTCAGCCGACAAAGGACAATATTCCAGCGGGAAAGAATTACTTCGTGGGAATCGATTTTAAGGCCTTAATTTACTCGGGTCATTTAGTTTTGTCCCGGAGATAATTCCCTGGCGAAAAGGAAAGCTTCTCTTTTTTGTCATCTGCGATTTTCCCATTCAGATCAGAGCTCGCTTTGATTTTCATATTAGTAGGCAAAACACGCGTAATTGTCTCGAGATTGAAACGTTTAATGTACACGCAAAAGGCAATGTGGTCTTTGAAACGAACGGCGGATTGACGAACGTTCTTATAGCATAATTCTACTTGCTGCATTGTAACGTTTCATCGCCGGCTTTGTTTGGATGAAAGTTAAAGTTAAAGGCACACTTGCCGCGAAAATCCAGAAGACTGTTTACATTAAAAACAGTGGACGGTTTTCTGTATTTTTCCCAGACAGAAAAAGTTAGGAACTTTCTATTTTTACCAGAAATTGAAAGTTTTGACATCATTTAGTATCTTTAATTTGAAATTGAAAAACAGATTTTTCAGTTACCCGCAATGTCAACAAACTTCGAACCTGAGCGTGTACAAAAGTGCCATAATGGTTTGAGTCGTGTGAGCGATCTAACGACACAGTATAATTTTACGAACTTTATCGAAGAAATACATACTAACACATCCTTTGCATAAGGCCGTGGAAAAAAACACGAGATACTTTTGGTGAATCGGAATGGTCAAGATATCTGTACTAGTAAGATGATAAACGATGGTAAAACTCCCAAGGGAAAATTGATCTGGAAGCCCTGATACTACCGTCTTGTCCTCAGACTTTAGTGCGACGAAGAGCCCTAGAAATTCTGCCCATATCAGTACCAGACACTCCAATATGGAATTATTCTTTTTACCTCCGGCTATATGGAGACAGAAACAACTCGATATACCCAATACCAATTAGGGTCACGCGGTTATACCTTCGATATGATACAGCTTGTCATTAAATGGGACTATTGTGGCCGCCGGCTAAAAATCAATCATATTAATATGGGTAAACTCGGCTTTAGATCAAGCCATAACTAACTGGGTTTCCAAAAACACGGAAAAATACGCATTTTTTATGGATTCGCTCATAATAGGCATTATCACTACTAAACTATGTTTATGCTGTATAGTAAGGAAAAGCCCTAAGCTATACACAGTAACACTACTTTCGACATTTCTGGTATTACGTATTCTTGAAAAGGAAACATAATCCAAATCACATAGATAAAGGTTCCGAATTCCGATGAGGTACAGTTCTCTTTAAAAATTTTTTTACAAAATATCACTTATTAAATTAATTGCGTGACAGCTTAATTGTATGGAGCCATGTGTATTAACCGATATAAACAAGAATTAACGGATATAAACACGAATTAACCAATATAAGCAAGTGTGTCAGGGCGACTTAGTTGTTGTTGGATATTAAATGAGAGACGTGCTCTTGGTTTACCGTTGAAACAGAGGAGGTATTGTTGCCATTAAACTGAAATAATTTTATACAACTGTATCATTAAAAAATCAATTGCACATTGAATATTATTCCGGGACAATCTACCTGGATTGTTCACACTAATACCTTATTTAAAGTGGTATGAGCTGCCAAAATGTTGATATTTTGACGTTATAACAGAAAGTTGAAATTATTGGCTATTTTTCTCAAGACATATAAATCACATGCTTGGTAGAGCTTCTAGTTTCGAGAATAAACGACAAAGTATTGTTTTGAACCAACTTTGGCTTAAAATGAATGCTTATGATGTGAAACTGGGGATTCAAATTACATGTACGGTAATTTGCTCGATGCTTTGTTAGGTAAGTCTTGCACAGTATGTTTAGTTAGTAAATGTCATACTGAACAATGGTACAGTATGGTAAAATTGAGGAATAACTGCCCCATAGCCTTGGATTTCCAATGGTGTTTTTGGTAAAGAAGAAAATTGTCTGTCTTACAAGAGCATGTTGTATTCACTAAACGTTTAAGCAAAATGACACGATGCATACTGCATGGATGCACAAATGTTTATTCAGACAAGTTTAATAAAATCGAGACAAAGTATCGTTTATACGTGTTGGCTAACGTAACAAAAATCTGAAATGTTAGAATTACATTTCTTAAATTGCTAAAGTCCTCACCAACTGTTTACAATGGCTTACGTTTGTTTAATCAGAAACGTTCCCGACGTGATAAGAAAAAAATTCGATTTCGGATATAATAATTCCGGTATTTCTATAATGTTTTGAGCCAGTTTTGGAAGAATGATACGTTTTTTTACGTAATATAAAACCCAGCTGTAATTTAGCACAATGTCAAAAACATACAGCAAGAGCAATTTCAATTTGACAGCACGATTAGAACAGTGTCAGCTACTTGCGTAAATCACTATTTGGTTTGATTCCATTTCCGTTCTGGTAGTTGGTATTAGATATCTTTCCAAGCTTGACGTAAATGATATTTATTTCTGTTATCCTATTTGTTTTGTGCATTGTTTGTATTAGCTCATTTTACATTCGCATTTCTGATTTTGTTTAATATAAATTTCTGTTAAATTTACAACTGTGGCAGAAAATAATTGGAGTTTTGTAGCCTCTTTTTAGCGGCTCTAAAAGTTTTGTTTTTAATGCTTTTGGAAATTGTTTGGTTAATGTGTTTGTAAAAATCAAAACTAAAGATTAAAGCAATTTTCCTTTTTATGGTAGGATGATTGGAATCATTTTCATTTTTTTAAAGTAGTGTAGCTAAATGCATCGGTTTCGTTTTATCGATTACAGTTGTTTTGGTTGCGGAAATTGCTCCTCATGTTTTATGCCAAACTTTCTACAGCAAACTAGTTTATTGTATATTACATGAGATTCTGGCTTCAAATAGTGACGAAACGTCTTCGGCAATAAAATCAATGGCTGTTTATATCCACATCAAATTATCTTGCATTAATATATAGACAGTATTCCAGAAATTTATACTGACCAAGGCTAGGCTTGTGTCGGTCGTCCTGATGAAATATCATAGGTTTAGTTTATTACAACAATTTATGGGGTATAAGGGTCTAAATGATTTACCTCTTTTTAGCACAATTATAAACTTCTCTCCATGGTTATTTTAGACAAGAGATTTTTTCCTGTGCCCGTGTGTTTTAGTGTTCATAAATATATATATGGATGGTTTTCAAGTTTTCTTTCACAGTCGAATAGGTTATAAATTAATGACTGTTCTAGATTAGTTCATTTAGCGTTGCCAGGTTAACTGGAGAAGGAAGCATAGCTCTTCGCCAGGAGTATCTGGCAACCCTTCCCTAGTGAAACAAGAACAAGTGCATATGCTATTACCTCGAGCAAATGAGGCGGCCACTTATGGCAGTTTTGGTCACAAACGCCGGCCACAAATGGTCGTTTATATAGCTCACTTCCTCGAGGTAATAGCATATCAACAAGTGCTATCCTTGATGTGGTACAGTTATAACGATGAATCATGCTGTTAGTCAAGCTAGTTAATCATCAAATCGGGTTGGTCAGGAAAAAACTAACTCCCACGGCATCAAAAAGTAACCACATGTAATGTTGATAGATGTTCGGTGAGTTTACGTAAGGGTATTACGTAACATTAGTTAATTCGGTGTAACCCGAAGCCGTTAATTTCAATGGCGATGAAAAAGACCCTAGATTTGTTTATCCACGTGGAATAGAGTTAATTAGATCAGTACAAAAACTTGGCACAAACTAAATTGGCGATTAATAAACATATAGAAGCACTGATAACCAAGGATTGATGATGTTTAACATAGAAACTCGGAAAAGTTACTAATCACTGATACATGAAGATCTATAATCCATTCGTTCCACTGACCAGTTTTACGTAATACACAAGTAGTGATAACCCGAAAAACGGAGAGACTTTCCTGAAGATGGTATAATAAATGCGGAAATATTGAGTCATCATGAAACTGTCGTTTTTCGGGTTGTGTATTGTGTTGTTGTTCTGCTTGTGTATTACGTGAAGATCTATAATACGACGAGTTTTTAAAGGGAACGTGTTGACCACCAATAAAACATTTTCTAAATAAAAACCTGGCACGACGCTGAAGGTGTAGGCTTCCGGCAAGAAAGATATGTTTCCACCAACGAACGACGTTGTGGACTTGCCACATTTACGTATTCACTTAGATTAATAGTGGTTTATTGTTTTCTATCACGCATATTCAAAATAATAATAATTGTTGCGCATGCAAACATTTCATTGGTCCAATAGGTCTACTAGACTAAACAACGCAAGGAACAGAAGAAAAACATAAAAAACAAACATATATATATATCAATATATAAATATATAAACTACATTTCGGCTATAGCGGATGCAGTCATTATAGTCTTGTATGTGTGGAGCTTCCGGTACCAGTGTCTAATGGTTTTTGTTAGACATTAAAATAAAAAGATAATCTGTTTTGAAAAGATCCAAATTTTAAAAAAAATAAAAAAATGCGACAACTTGATCTTTGGTACTTATTTGATTCTATGCAATGTAGCATTGCACGGTAACTATTCTAAAGATAACGATTACGTGAAAAACCATATGAAATGCCGTTCGTGTTGGGTGGCATAAAGCTCAGGCAGGAGGAGTTTCTAGGACTGAATTGATTGATCGATTGATTGATTGATAGGGGTAATTGTAAAGTACATTTTATGCAAAAATTAGTTCATGTTTTTATCAGAGTAAATAATTTGACTGATAAACTAAATAAACCTAAATACAGAATTATTGCATAACATTTTGAGGTTTATTTCTACACTTGCTTTCTTGCAATGATCTTCCACTGACATATGCACATACATGTATGATGTTGTCGTTAGGTGGTAGATGCTAAAGTACTGGTCCCCTTTAACAATGGTCCACTTCACTGTGCCGTCGATGCTGCTGCGACAAATTAAGGGGTGAAGGTCGTTAAAAGAGTACATTACAAGGAAATAAAATGATCTCTGCCCCCAATGAGTCAGTCTTTAAGGTTGATGGCACTAATGGATATAATCACAGTAAGTCCCAAGATGGCGTTAGCTGCGCGAGACAACTCTGCAGCAGGTATTAAAGACGGTTAGGCGGGGGTTCGCGGGATGATTCTGTCAACGGCAGCCACTTAATACAGTCCCAAAGGTTAATGGGAAGTTGTGGAAACGATATGTGTTTTTTTCTTCTGGCGACTGCTTTTCCTGTGTCTGCAGATTTTTACCACCTTTTAGAGGTGTCTAATGGCAATTTAAAATCATTACAATGACAGGGTCAATTTCAGGTAATTAAGCATCTTTTTCTTAAATTGGCGCCAATCTGAGAGAGCTTTCAACAGCAAGATATTTCTTTGAAGCGAATGAAATATGGGTCATGTTTGATCAATACACGTATTTAGTGTCCTCAAATTATCAATAATAAATATATTATCACCCCACCTCCAAGGCAATACGCAAGTCATATTCACACAAACAACAAGTACAACCATTCCAATGAAATCGAGATAATCTACCCCGAAAACACGTATTTTTACTATGTTGAAATAATCCGTTTTATAATCACAACTACCTAATACTTATAACTTAGCAAACCTACGAGTCCTGAAAGATGAATTTGAAATTAAAACACCTTGCCCTAAACTATAGCAAAAAGGGACGACAAGCAAATGCTTTTAGTCTGCTGGGAATATACATTCCCCAAATGACCCGCATAAACCAAGGTCTTGGAATCGATTTTAGAGGTTAATTCATCCCGCAAGAATACGGTACGGGCAGTCCTAAAATATTTAAGTGGTCTTAGTTATACCACTGTTATCGTGATCCTCAATAGTCCCACTTGAGACGAACTTCCGGTGTCATAACAGATGCCCAATGAGATTTGACAGCTGCCTTGGATTAGCTGTCAGATATTGGCCAAAAATCACAACAGAAATGCATTCATTTCATCATGTTTATTCAGAAGCGCAATAAATAAATGTTTATAGTTTATATACAATATTGAAAGCATTTTTGACGAGAGAATATTTAATCGAGAGATTTTTTTATGGAACAAATGCGAGACAATAACGAGTCCTGGTTAATAGTGATCCGTGACAATAGGCGTACATGTAGTCGTTGCTCTGTCGTAGCTTGTGTTTACAACGAGATGAATACGTCTAAAGATGTCCAAATTCACGCATAAAGGATTAAACCTATGGAACCGTCTGATTTTCGAATGCACAGTTCCTAAGACAAACTGCAGCGTAGGCGGTATTGGCACACGTTGATATGAGGAATGGTATCTCAAGTTTCTTCTTGGAGCAGTGGGGCGTGATTATGACCATTATAAACAATATGGGAATATATCGAAGTCAGAGACATTTCTCCATCCACAGGCCCAGGGGACATTTAACCAAATAACACGGTGACTTCTCCTTGATGGGAGTCGTCTGGTTGGCCACTGCACGATGTTCCGCTACGAAGATTACCTTTATCATGTTCCGTTTTCTTGATATTCCCATAGGCATCAAATCAAACAGAACAATATACGGTATAATAACCAGAACAGACTTCCAGGGCTAGATAAACAGAGAATAAAGCAGTGAAAAAATCGTTGTCTTACGTGTCTAAGGCAGGGTGGCTAAACACAGTTCTGGGTTTAAACAGTACATGGCAAGATCAACCAAACACGGTAACTAATGGACGCGCCAATAAGCTAAAACAACCAACCAATCAAACACGATGTGCACAAAACAATTGGTACATCTACTTATTGCTGTTTCACTAATAACAGAATTGCAGAAACATTCGGGCGATTTGACATTCCAATAATATAGCTTTAGCATGAGATTTGGGCACTACTTAAAATTACGCCTACATTATATTCTGTGACGAAGTTATGAGTATTTATAGTACAAAATTATCGCAAATGGTGAGCATATGGTTGAACTCAGAGTATGACAAAACTCAAACGGTTTATCTTAATATATCAGCTATTTAGAGACGAAAAATGTTCAACTTTCTATAGCAACTTTAAGCCAAATACAATAATAAACGACAATATGATGATTTGTCCCAAGATAATTATTCGAGAGGCAAGATATCTTTACATTCGCTTCGAACCTTATAGTTTCAGCCGACAAGGACAACATTCCAGCGGGAAAGAATTACTTCGTGAGGATCGATTTTAAGGCCTTAATTTACTCGGGTCATTTAGTTTTGTCCCGGAGATAATTCCCTGGCGAAAAGGAAAGCTTCTCTTTTTTGTCATCTGTGATTTTCCCATTCAGATCAGAGCTCGCTTTGATTTTTATATTAGTAGGCAAAACACGCGTAATTGTCTCGAGATTGAAAAGTTTAATGTACACGTAAAAGGCAATGTGGTCTTTGAAACGAACGGCGGATTGCCGAACGTTCTTATAGCATATTTCTACTTGCTGCATTGTAACATTTCTTCGTCTGCTTTGTTTGGGATAAAACTGAGTTAAAGTACAGCCAGTCACTTCATTTCAACTCTCACATCCTTTACATAAGGCCGTGGAAAAAAACACGAGATACTTTTGTTGAATCGGAATGGTCAAGATATCTGTACTAGTAGGATAATAAAAGATGGCAAAAATCCCAAGGGAAAATTGATCTGGAAGCCCTGATACCACCGACTTGTCCTCAGACTATAGCGCGACGAAGAGCCCTAGAAATTCTGCCCATATCTGTGCCAGACACTCCAGTATGGAATTATTCTTTTTACCTCCGGCTATATGGAGACAGAAACAACTCGATACATCCAATACCAATTAGGGTCACGCGGTTATACCTTCGATATGATACAGCTTGTCATTAAATGGGACTATTGTGGCCGCCGGCTGAAAATCAATCAAATTAATATGGGTAAACTCGGCTTTAGATCAAGCCATAACTAACTGGGTTTCCAAAAAACACGGAAAAATACGCATTTTTTATGGATTCCTTCATAATAGGCATTATCACTACTAAACTATGTTTATGCTGTATAGTAAGGAAAAGCCCTAAGCTATACACAGTAACACTACTTTCAACATTTCTGGTATTACGTATTCTTGAAAAGGAAACCTAAACCAAATCATATATAAAGGTTCCGAATTCCGATGAGGTACGGTTCTCTTTAAAAGAAATGTTACGAAATGTCACTTATTAAATTAATTGCGTGACAGCTTAATTGTTTTTAGCCATGTGTATTAACCGATATTAACAAGAATTAACCGATATAAACACGAATTAACCAATATAAACAAGAGCACAAGCTCCGTGTGCCAGGGCGACTTTAGTTGTTGTTTGGATATCAAATGAGAGACGTGCTCTTGGTTCACTGTTGAGGCAGTGGATTTATTGTCGCCATTGAACTGAGACAATGTTATACAATTGTACCATTAAAAAATCAAAGGTACATTGAATATTATTCCGGGACAATCTACCTGGATTTTTTTACACTAATACCTTATTTAAAGTGGCATGAGCTACCAAAATGTTGATATTTTGACGTTATAACAGAAAGTTGAAATTATTAGAAAGGAAAGGTAAAAAAATGTCTGTCTTACAAGAGCGTGCTGTATTCATTAAACGTTTAAGCCGAATGAAACGATAGGTACGTGAATGCACAAATGTTTATTCAGACAAGTTTAATAAAATCGAGACAAAGCATTGTTTATACATGTTGGCTAACGGAACAAAAATCTGAAATGTTAGAATCACATTTGTTTAATTGCTAAAGTCCTCGCCAACTGTTTACAATGGCTAATGTTTAATCATAAACGTTCCCGACGCGATAAGAAAAATTCTCGATTTCGGATGTAATAATTCCGGCATTTCGATAATGTTTTGAGCCAGTTTTGGAAGAATGATACGTGTTTACGTAATATAAAACCCAGCTGTAGTTTAGCACGATGTCAGCAAGAGCAATTTCAGTTTGACAGCACGATTAGAACAGTGTCAGCTACTTGCGTAAATCACTATTTGGTTTGATTCCATTTCCGTTCTGGTAGTTGGTATTAGATGGCTTTCCAAGCTTCACGTAAATAATATTTATTTCTGTTATCCTATTTGTTTTGTGCATGGTTGGTATTAGCTCATTTTACATTTGCATTTTTTATTTTATTTCACATAAATGTCTGTTAAATTTACTACTGTGGCAGAAAATAATTGCAGTTTTGTAGCCTCTTTTTAGTGGGTCTAAAAAGTTTTGTTTTTAATGCTTTTGAAAATTGTTCGCTAAATGTAACTAAAGAATTAAAGAATCAAAAATAAAGATTAAAGCAATTTTCCTTTTTATGGTCAGATGATTGGAATCATTTTCATTTTTTGAAATTAGTGTTGCTAAATGCATCAGTTTCGTTTTATCGATTACAGTTGTTTTGGTTGCGGAAATTGCTCCTCATGTTTTATGCCAAACTGTCTAGAGCAAACTGGTGTATTGTATAGTACTTGAGATTGTGGCTTCAAATAGTGACGAAACGTCTACAGCAATAAAATCAATGGCTGTTTATATCCACATCAAATTATCTTGCATTAATATATAGTTAGTATTCCAGAAATTTCTACTGACCAACGCTAGGCTTATGTCGGTCGTCTTGATGAAATATCATAGGTTTGGTTTCTTACAGCCATTTATGGGGTATAAAGGTCTAAATGATATACCTCTTTTTAACACAATTAGAAACTTGTCTCATGGTTATTTTAGACAAGAAGATTTTCCCTGTGCCCGTGTGTTTTAGTGTTCATAAATATATATATGGATGGTTTTCAAGTTTTCTTTCAGAGTCGTATCGGTTATAAATTAATGACTTATCTAGATTATTTAATTTAGCGTTGCCAGTTTAACTGGAGAAGGAAGCACAGCTCTTTTGCCGGGAGTATCTGGCAACTCTTTCCTAGTGAAACAAGAACAAGTGCATATGCTATTACCTCGAGCAAGTGAGGCGGACACTTATGGCAGTTTTGGTCACAAACGGCGGCCACAAATGGTCGTTTATATAGCTCACTTCCTCGAGGTAATAGCATATCAACAAGTGCTATCCTTGATGTGGTACAGTTATAACGATGAATCATGCTGTTAGTCAAGCTAGTTAATCATCTAATCGGGATGGTCAGGAAAAAACTAACTCCCACGGCATCAAAAAGTAACCACATGTAATGTTGATAGATGTTCGGTGAGTTTACGTAAGGGTATTACGTAACATTAGTGGAATCGGTGTAACCCGAAGCCGTTAATTTCAATGGCGATGAAAAAGACCCTAGACTTGTTTATCCACGTGGAATAGAGTTAATTAGATCAGTACAAAAACTTGGCACAAACTAAATTGGCGATAAATAAACATATAGAAGCACTGATAACCAAGGATTGATGATGTTTAACATATAAACTCGGAAAAGTTACTAATCACTACTACATGAAGATCTATAATACGACAATTTTTAAAAGGTACGTGTTGACCACCAATAAAAATTTTCTAAATAAAAACCTGGCACGACGCTGAAGGCGTAGGCTTCCGGCAAGAAAGATATGTGTCCACCAACAAACAACGTTGTGGACTTGCTGCATTTACGTATTCACTTAGATTAATATTGGTTTATTGTTTTCTATCACGCATATTCAAAATAATAATAATGATTGTGCATGCAAACATTTTATTTCGTCGGTCTGATAGGTCCACTAGACTAAACAACGCACGGAACAGAAAAAAAACCATAAAAAACAAACATGATAAAATATACAATATATAAACTGCATTTCGGGCGTAACGGATGCAGTCATTATAGTCTTGTATGTGTAGAGCTTCCGACACCAGTGTCTAATGGTTTTTTGCTTGACATTCAGTTAAAAAGATAATCAGTTTTGCAAATATCCAAATTAAAAAAAATAAAACCCGAAAAAAAAAATACTTATTCAATTCTACGTAATGTAACATTTAATGGGATTGTTTCCATTAAAGTGGCAAGAGCTGCCAAAATGTTGATATGTTGACGTTAAAACAGAATGTTGAAATTATTTGCTATTTTTCTCAAGACGTATAATTCAGAAGCTTGTAGTGCTTCTAGTCTCGAGAAAGAACAATAAAGTATTGTTTTGAACTAACTTTGGCTTAGAATGAATGAATAGTCCTCCCGGTTATTTAAATTTTGTTTACCTTTCGAAAACTATTTCGGTTCGCATAGGCCTCATACTGTATATATTTTCCTCATTCCAACGTCAATCATTTAGTTTTTCGACGACCTTCAAAGCCACTTATAGTCGTGCCGATCAGAAATTATGAAAAGGTGTGAAATTTGGCAGCTCATGCCACTTTAACTTTGATGTTAAAATTTGATATTCACCATCAGCTCGTCCACGACTTTTTATCAGTTTATTCGGTGCAATGGTCAAAAACAATTATTACGTGTGGAGAAAAAATGTCTCGCACACTCTTCAACCCACATCCTTGGCGTCAGCCCATATATTGGGCTGGTTGATTGGATATTGTTTTACGCCAGTGGCAGAGAAGTTTAGAAGCCACGGGCAGTGGGGGCAGTACCCGGTAACCATTCTAAATATAACGATTACGTGAAAACCCACATGAAATGCCGTTCGTATTGTGTGACATGAAACTCAGACTGGAGGATCTTCTAGGACTGAATTGATTGATCGATTGATTGATAGGGGTAATTGTAAAGTACATTTTATGCAAACATTAGTTCATGTTTTTATCAGAGTAAATAATTGGATTGATCAAATAAATGAACCTAAATACAGAATTATTGCATAACATTTTGAGGTTTATTTCTACATTTGCTTTCTTGCAATGATCTTCCAGTGACACACATACATGCACCGTTGTCGTTAGGTGATAGATGCTAAAGAACTGGTCCCCTTTAACAATGGCCCGCTTCATTGTGCCGTCGATGCTGCTGCGACAAATTAAGGGGTGAAGGTCGTTAAAAGAGTACATTACAAGGAAATAAAAGGATCTCTGCTCCCAATGAGTCAGTCTTTAAGGTTAATGACACTAATGGATATAATCACAGTGAATCCCAAGATGGCGTTAGCCGTGCGAGACAACTCAGCAGCAGGTATTGAAGACGGTTTGGCGGGGGTTCGCGGGCTGATTCTGTCAACGGCCGCCACTTCATACAGTCCCGAAGGTTAATGGACAGTTGTGGAAACGATATGTGTTTTTTTCTTCTGGTGACTGCTTTTCCTGTGTCTGCAGATTTTTACCACCTTTTAGAGGTGTCTAATTACAGTTTACAATCATTACAATGGCAGGGCCAATTTATGGCAACAAAGCATATTTTTTAAGATTGGTGCCAATCTGTGATAGCTTTTAACAGCAAGATTTTTCATTGGAGCGAATGAAATATGGGTCTTGTTTGGTCAATACACGTATTTAGTGTCCTCGAATTATCAATAATAAATACATTATCACCCCACCTCCAAGACAATACGCAAGTCATATTCACGCAAAAAACAAGTACAACCATTTCAAGGAAAACGAGTCCGTGGATACCGAAAATATGTATTTTTTTAATGACCCCTATGTTGAAATAAGCCCTTTTATAATCACAACTACCTAATTTAATGCTTTATTATCGTCTGAAACGCGTCTGATATTTGTGTTCGATGGATTGTTAGAGGAACGCCTTTCGAAATGGTTCCAACAAGAGAATACGTATAACTTAGCAAACGTATGAGTCCTGAAAGATGAATTTGAAATTAAAACACCTTGCCCTAAACTATAGCAAAAATGGATGACAAGAAAATGCTTTTAGTCTGGTGGGAATATACATTTCCCCACATGACCCGCATAAACCAAGGTCTTTGAATCGATTTTAGAGGTTAATTCATCCCGTAAGAATACGGTACGGGCAGTCCTAAAATATTTAAGTGGTCTTATTTATACCACTGTTATCGTGATCCCCAATAGTCCCACTTGAGACGAACTTCCGGTGTCATAATAGATGCCCAATGAGAGTTGACAGCTGCCTTGGATTAGCTGTCAAATACTGGCCAAAAATCACAACAGAAATGCGTTCATTTCATAATGTTTATTCAGAAGCGCAATAAATAAGTGTTTATAGTTTATATACAACATTGAAAGCATTTTTGACGAGAGAATATTTAATCGAGAGATTTTTTTATGGAACAAATGCGAGACAATAAGGGAAAAAACATCAATATTCCAGAAGGGGCTAAGGTGTATGTAGACAAATAGAAGGCAATATTCGTGTCACATTGAGTTGATAGTTATGGTGGATTCCTAGTCTAATCTTTTGGGAGATTTCTTAAGTCATACAAGTATTTCATTCTGAACTGCACACAAACCAACGATGCTAAGGGGCGAAGGTGATGATTTGATAGGCCCTGGTTAAGGCGATCAGTGACAGTAGACTTACATATGGTCGTTGCTCAGTCGTAGCTAGTGTTTACAACGAGATGAATTCGCCTAAAGATGCCCACACTCAGGTATAAAGGCTTAAACTTATGGAACCGTCGGATTTTTTAATGCACAGTTCCTAAGACAAACTGCAGTGGAGGCGGTATTGACACACGTTAATATAAGGAATGGTATCTCAAGTTTCTTCTTAGAGCAGTGAGGCGTGACTATGAACATTGTAAACAATATGGGAATATATCGAGGTCAGAGACATTTCTCCATCCAAAGACCCAGGGGACATTTAACCAAATAACACGGTGAATTCTCCTTGATGGGAGTCGTCTGGCTGGCCACTGTACGATGTTCCGCTACGAAGATTACCTTTATCATGTTCCGTTTTCTTAATATTCCCAGAGGCCTCAAATCAAACAGAACAATATACGGTAAAATAACCAGAACAGACTTCCAGGGCTAGATAAACAGAGAATAAAGCAGTGAAAAAATCGTTATGTTACGTGTCTAAGGCAGGGTGGCTAAACACAGTTCTGGGTTTACACAGTGCATGGCAAGATCAACCAAACACGGATACGAATGGACGCTAAAACAACCAACCAACCAAACGCGGTGTGCACAAAACAATTGGCACATCTACTTAAGACTGTTTCACTAATAACAGAATTGCAGAAACACTCGGACGATTTGACATTTCAATAATATATATTTTAGCATTTATAGCACGACATTATGAAGACTGGTACAACAAACCCTTTTGGAATCGTCAATTTTGGCACAAACAGTAACATCACAAGAAGAAAACAAAAAAGCAAAATAACAGAGTAGACCATGGTCTGGAATTGACAACTTTCCTGTCACTAGGGGGCGCATGCAGATCACGTCACAGAACCATAATTAACCAATGGCGTAACGAAGGCGACAGTAAAATCTCAGGGGAAATAAACATTTTTTTCTCAAAGCACACACCAAGAATTTCATTAGGTTAGATGTTTACGAAGAACTTATTCCATTCCATTACAAAGTAATTATCTAAGTTTTTTCTTCTAAGTACTGCATTTCTCTCCGGCTAGAGATAGTCATAGTATAAAGCATAATGGTTTACTTGGACTGTTAAATGTATGTGTTATATATCGGCCGTGTCTAATGATCTTTGTTTGGAATTTTGCTTTGCACTCAAGACGTCGTCAAAAAAAAGGGGCACGTTTAAGTAAATCAATGGCTGGGATTTATAAAATCGTTGGCGAACAATCACCATCCTCCGAGCAATGAGCGGCATTTCATGGACGATAATTAATAGACAATATGGTCCAACTTTAAGGGAGACACAATAACACTACGTAACCCTGCTAAGAACCCGATAAGAACCCTTTTAATTATATTTCAATTCTTTTTGACGGACACGCATTAGATCAGGAGATCTTTTGGTGAACGGTATTTCCTGTTTAAGTGTGGACGACGTTACCTTTCCAGCCACTGAGACTGTCCCTCTCTCGTCTTCTGAAAAGACCCAATCAATTCAATTTTGCGGTTTCCTTAACTTCAACCGATAACGAAAACGCACCGAAGGCAAGTAAGGCAAAAGAAGACTTTGGAATTAGTTAAACAGAGAACATAGCATTCCACTCACGTTTCAACTTGAAACAGTTGTGTAATTCTCGCCGCGGGTTATCTGAAGAAAGCAGATGAAATAAAAACGAGAGAATTGAAAGAGTTATTGTCTGTGAACACGCTATAAAAGTCCAACTCAACAGAAAAAAAATATTTCAAAGGTTCAACACGGAAATCGAGGTTGAAATGTCAGTTGATAGAAAACGGTGTGTTTCGGAGGGGGTTGAAATCACAACTTATCGTAGATATGTTGGTGGCATGAGCTGCCAAAATGTTGATATTTTGACGTTGAAACAGAATGTTGAAATTATCGGCTATTTTCCTCAAGACGTACAATTCAGAAGCTTTTAAGTGTTTCTAGTCTTGAGAATGTACGATAAAGTATTGTTTTGAACTAACTTTTGCTTAGAATGAATGAATGGTCGTCCCGGTTATTTAGATTTTGTTTACTCTTGAACACTATTCCGGTTCGCATAGACCACATACTATATGGATTTTCCTCATTCCAACGCCAATCATTTAGTTTTTCGATTGCCTTCAAAGCCTCTTACTGTCATGACGATCAGAAATTATGAAAAAAGTGTGACTTTTGGCAGCACATCTAAGGCAATCTATGCTAATATAAGAGTGCTAAATACTAACTTGACTGATTCTCTCACTTTACACGTAGGATCGCTATCTGAGCAAATTGTCGGCGTTCAATGGACATCAAAATAATAAACTCATTTTTCTCTAATTGTAAACTATATGCTATTTACATCGTGTTTCCAAATAAATGTATCAACATGTGTAAAACCGTATTCTCGTTATTTTAGGATTACACTTTCTTGAAAATATGGTAGAAATTCCTCTACCGAGTTTTGGGTGACGCCCGAAACGGGAATCGAACCCAGGTCCCAGAGTATGGCACCTATCGCCAGCACTAAATGCCGGCTGCCTTATCCATTCAGTTAACCGGGCTCCTCTAAAAAAGGAGAAACTACAGCGGACATTTAGTACCCCTCTGGTAACGTAATTGACACAGCTCCCATTGCTGAATGTATGAGTTTAATTAATTAGTGTCTTTTAGAAAGTGGATATAACAGTATTCTCATTATTTTAGGATTACACTTTCTTGAAAATATGGTAGAAATTCCTCTACTCATGAGTAAAACCGAGCGCCTTCTGGTCAACAAGAAATCCTCTAAATTGACGGATGTCTGTCTTGGCATTCAACATTATCGAACAGCTTGAAATCAGAGCCCCGGTCCATCAATCACACAGTAGGGATGGGATCGATACCAAGTTGAATTTCTCAGCACGTCGTCAATGACCCAAGGGGCATAAGTTTTGACCGTCCAAGGCGACCGAACGGGAAAATGAGCCATAAATATGGAACACGTCAACCGCAAGGTTACCGTATCGTGTTACAGACAATACACATCTGTGAATGTATTGTATTTCCAAGTATGTGTATTCGATCCAATTGAGATGTGTGTATTTTTGTTCGATGCAGTAACCTTTTCGGAATTTAAAGGACAAAACACTACATTTTAAAG
Source organism: Lepidochitona cinerea (assembly GCA_963971465.1). Classification (NCBI taxonomy): domain Eukaryota; kingdom Metazoa; phylum Mollusca; class Polyplacophora; order Chitonida; family Tonicellidae; genus Lepidochitona; species Lepidochitona cinerea. Next base: position 4,409,150 of record OZ020559.1, read on the forward strand.
ACTAGATGCTAACTAAACTGACTGTAGTCAAGTACATGTATACAGAGACAACTGGGTGTCGGTACTAACTTGATTGTTTGACCATGTTGCAAGCATGGCTACAGATTGGTTGATTGATTGATTGTTTGGTGTTTTACACCGCGCTCAAGATTATTTTACTTTTATGGCGGCGTTGTCAGTTTTATTGTGTGAGGAAACCTGGCTCTATGCCGGGAGGAAACACATGACCTCCCTGTGGTAACTGGCAACCATCCCACATAGGTCGTTCGAGTGAAAACCCAGTCAGAAAATTTTCCAATTTTTGGACTGAGTGGGATTCGAACCAACGACCCATTGGTGGAAGGCTGTCGGATTGAGCGTCATGGCAAAAGAGGACACCGGGCTATATGACTGAAATATAACCCTGCGGACACTTTTGTTCGATGAACATGTATAGAAATTGGCTAATTTCCACTGCACTCATTACCATTTTGCAATGGGTATTGTTTGGTTTATTTGCGAAATTAACTGGACTTGCAGCGACCGGTCGGTGCAGTTCCTGGTTTACAAAACTGCCTTGGAGTGAAGATGGCTGCCGAGTCTTCTCTGGTGAAACTTAGCTCAGTTTGCCCAGCACACATCGCACTGATATGGTTTGCGTACCGTTGGAAAGGAAAATTTAACGTTCATGTACCGTATTTTCTAGATTTTTTCCTCTTTTCCCTCAGTCAATGGCTAACTTGGAGACCCGCTCTTTCCATCCCTCCCTGCAAGTCTCGACGCCGCAACATACTTAGAAATTGACCTTTTAATATTGTCAATATCAATATTTTTCGCTCAAATTATTTGCGCTTTTCTCACCAGGTATAAATGAAACGCTTGATATTATTAAATAAATCGATAATGTGTTTGCCCAAACTTAAGCTTCATGAATATTTGTCCCAGTTAATTACGTTTTGTTTACTTTTCGAAAATTAATTCACTTGGTACATGGAGTAGATTGTATGGATTCCAACGAAAATCATTTACTTTTTTCAGTGAACTTCAATCCTTTTTATCTTCTTGATAATGAGAATTTAGACAAAATACTTATTTGACAACTTGTGCACCTTTAGAACTCAAATGGGCGTCGATATAATTTAAAATCATATATATCCAACTCAGCTTCGCTTGTACCGGCGTTTGCTTATAGGTACGCTTGATTTATTTCCAATGTGTTTATTTCGAAAGTGTTAAGGGTCCTTTATCTATCACTGAATGAAAGCATATTGTGGATTATTCATGGTGTTAAAAATCAAAATAACGAAAATCCATAATTAATATCGCCAGAGAGCTACTATTAAAGGGAGGTAAGTCCGCGTATAATCCGTTAAATAACCTCCCTTTACTCATGCCTGAGAAACCCTCGTTCGCTCTTTCACTGATGACGCTGTAAGTTCTACATACATAGCTATGATATAAACTCTGGGATGAAATGGGGAAAATGAAAAACAATTTTTTCTGTTTATTAAAATCTTTTGAATGAAAGATTGCCACTTTTTTTTATAAAAGACTGTAACGTTTAGGGAACAAGATATAAAACATTATAAAGAAGGAAAAAAAACGTCGGACATCTAGACGGTGCAAAAACGGTCAATACATTTAAAAATATTTTTTTATACATACTTTATATATACATAAAAACCGATTTAAGATGTTTTGATTGTGATGATTATACAGCTGCCAACGTCTAGAATAAAGTTTGAATATTTTGAAAAATAGTCAACGAGCCAATTGAATTACTAAAGCTTGCTTGGTGTTTTACGCCGCGGTCAAGATTATTTCACTTATATGGCGGGGTGGCCAGTTTTATTGTGGGAGGAAACCGAGCTCTATGCTCATGACCTCCCGGTGGTAACTGGCAACCATCCCACATAGGTCGTTCGAGTGAAAACCCAGTCAGAAGATTTTTCAATTTATTTTGGACTGAGTTGGATTCAAACCCGCGACCCATTGGCGGAGGGCTGTTCGGATTGAGCGTCCAACGCCTACTGAGCGACGGACGCCCCGAATTGATGAAGCAAACATGTTTGTAAAATGGGAACAAAATCGATTAATTAATTGATGCTTTACGCCGCAATTTTTCTCTTATATGGCAGCGTTGGCAGGTTTAGTGGGGAGAAAACACCTGACCTGACCTTCCACGAGTACCTGGCAACTTTACCACATAAGGCGATCGAGTGAAAAATCCACTCAGAGATTTTTATTTTTTGTATTTATTCGAACCCTCGCCGCATTAATGGGAGGTCTATGTTGCACAGAGCTACCGAGGCCCCCAGGAGCAAAACTGAAATAACCAGGATGTGCATGTATTCATCCCAGGTCTAAGATACAATATATTTTCAAACATTTCATTAACCGCCGTTCTGGGGGTTTAAGGTAAAAAAGAGACCTATATTTTGTCAGTAGAGCAAACGATTTTCCCCCTAAAAAGTTGCAATTTTGGCAGTTCTTGTCATTAAGTATATTTTGCTATGCTTTAGTCATGCTTCATTTTTTCTTTCATCTCTAATATTTGTATAGTTTTGTTTCCGTTATAAATGTAAACATTTTTTCAAACGGATTATAAGCTATGGAGTAAAACAGAAGTACATGACAATCAAGGGGGATTACTCTCTTAGCTAAACTGAACATCAAGAACGACAACTCTCCAATTTCACAGTTGATGAATGTTGACATGAGTGCAGTGATGTATTGCACCTTTGGGTAATTAAATTCTCAGCTGTATTTTCGCAATGATAGTATACAAAGAGATGCCATTCCAGATCAAAGACCAAAATGTGATATATTGGCAGGAAAAATTGGCTTCTAAAAGGAAATAATTACAAAGGAAGTATTTTCTTTCTGGGGAAACGGAATTGGCACCGTTAGCTTCATATATCATCGGAAACTAACTCTCCGCGATGGATAATTTGCAAATAGGGAAAATGAACTGCCCACTTCGTAGGAGAGCCAGACAATTATCGAAATCCAGCAGAGGATAGATTCATGCTGGCTAGCTCACTGCTTGCATTTTAAGTGGCATGAGCAGCCAAAGTTTGCACTTTTAGCATAATCTCCGGTCGTCATGACAGTAACAGGCTTTAGATGCCATCAAAAAATTAAATGATTGTCGTTGGAGTGAGGAAAATCCATACAGTTTGTGGCCTATACCAACCAAAATAGTTAACTCGGACGACCATTCATTCTTTATAAGCCTAAGTTAGTTCAAAACAATATTTATCGTACATTCTCGAGACTAGAAGCATTCAAAAGCTTCTGAATTATACGTTTTGAGAAAAATAGTCGATAATTTCAACATTCTGTTTTTCTATAAAATAATGACAACTAATCAAATCCTTAATCCTAGAACAAGACAACTTATCCAAGGCATGATGTCATACAAATTTTATTAAGGGAGTCTTCTTTTAAAAATAGGATTGAATTCGGACCTTGTACAGCTCATGTCTGCCTACAGAATACAAAAAATAAAAACACATTCTGCGCACACTTCCAGATGAGTATTTATGAGTATTCTGCCGTGTTACCGTGGGTTCGATCTCTACACAGTATATGATATGTTCAGATCGATTTCAAAACACACGAGTGGATTTCAATCAGCTATACGTTGTCAAAGCGTTCATAGGGACGAAGGCTTGCATGCTGCCGCGTTTACACCCATACGAAATACACCGCACTAATATAATGATTATAGGTGTTTATACTCCACCTGCCAGGGCTAAGCTGTTTAACTTCGCTCATTAATCGTGGATAAGTATGTTTGGCTGACCGTTGACTGGCACACGTGTAACTTAGTATCACTAACTTGTCGTTGACTAATGACGTTAGAGCTTCAAGTTGTGTTGTGGTCGCGCTCGGGGCAAGGAGTCGCGACGGTAGAGTGACTGATAAGCCATCGGGATCATCCTTACGTTGGACGGGAGGTTTAACTAGGCCAATTAGAAGAAACCCGTATCTGTTGAAGAACCTGGCTACTGATCATATCTTACTTTATCACCCAACGGCAGATTTACGGTTCATGTTGAAAATTCAGTTGGCTGCGATTTATCGCCGACCGGGCAATAATACCGCGGAATAACCCCTCAGCACTTCCGTCTAGTTTTGCCAATTTATCGCCTTTTCCAAACGACGAGCTCTCACAAGCCTATATTATCCCGGTAACCATTCACGAAACACATGTGCACCTTACAACAAGAAAATACCTTGGTCCCAGAAGCCCCCATAAAAATAAATCATGTCAATTAGTTCTAATAGGGTTGATGTATTTCTTTCCATAAGATAACCCGGATAATGAGGTCTATAACGTACAGCTGGGGCCTTGTCGTATAACCCATTGATGATGTTATACAGTTTGGCTCAATACTTCCTGTGTTCTCTTTGCTTGAAGCAATTACTTTATTTATAACATTGCTTTATGCCCGTCGTAAATTTGGAGTATAATACTTGAATAACAATAATAAAGAAGATTTTTTTTCTCGCAAATGCAGAAAATTCATCACAGATGTTTACACCTGAATGTGTTTATATAATCCACACGAGAGGGTGAGGGGGAGAGAGATAGGGCGGAGAGGAAGAAGTCACATGGCGGAGAGAGCGAGAAGGGACATGGCGGAGAGGGATGTATATGACAGAGGAGAGGAGAGGACACAGGGTGTAGTGAGAGAGGACATGGGACAGAGGGAGAGAGGGGGCATGGCGGAGAGAGGGAGAGAGGGGGCATGGCGGAGAGGGAGATAGGACAGAGCGGAGACGGAAAAGGGACATGGTGTAGAGTGATAGGGGGACATGGCGGAGAAAAAGACACGGGACATAACCGAGTTGGAGAGGGGTCACGTTGGAGAGGGAGAGGCGGTATTGTGGATAGAGATAGGGGGAAACGCGGAGAGGGAAAGGGGACATGGTGAAAAGAGAGAAGGGCATCTGATGTAAAATAAAAGTTTCCATTGCTGAGATGAAAATTCCATTGATACAATATCTATTGAAGACCAAGCACAATATATAAATCAGCTTGACTGATTGGTTGATTGATGTACGTTGTAATTATTTTTTTTTTCATCTATATGAAGGCGCTGCAAGGTCTAGTGGGTCTTTAAACATGTCTACCTATAGTTTTATAAGTTATCGATGAATTATTACATTGTCATATACAATTAATCAGAGTACTGGATTATACAATTACACTATTAAAAAGTTAACAGGAGGTAAATGCAATTTTTCAGATTCTAAACTACGATTTCTAGGAAACAGAGTGACGTAATGTTTTATGACAGCAATAAAGTTACAAAGAATCGCTTTTACTACAGCCGTAATGGATCATTTCTCTGGGCAATGCCACTCAATTCAACACTAACATGTTAAAGGGCTTTTAAAACATCAAACTATAAAAATGGCTACCCAAGACATATAGGCATCTGTTACTACGGTTAGGATATAATTTGAAAATTATTAAAAAGGTATATAAAAATAAGAAAGCATAAATTTTCGTTATAAATCCGTGTATCCTGGAAAAAGTAGTATGAGACTTTACCAAGCGAACCGTTCCCAGCAGGGCCGGGTAGCTCATTTGGTAGAGAGGTGGGACGGTAACCCTGAGTCGTGAGTTCGATTCTCACCCTGGCCCGGAATTTTTTCCGGGTCAATCAGTGTCGGTTAATTTACTAATTCAGTAATTTCCCTGATGATGATTGGAACTGGAAAGTAGCATGAGCTGCCAAAAATAGGAAACGTTTAGTTCAAACAGATAACGTAATTTCTGTTCGTCATTTTTGTCAAGTAGAAACAATTAAGAGCTTTCAACTAAAATTCGCACCGGTTTCGTTAATTCCGATCGTGCCCACATTAAGAGTCTTAAAAGGTCATTGGGCGTTTTATGATGGCGTTGTTAGTGCAAATAACATGCAGCTAAATAACCGAAACAAACGTTTATTTATTCCTGGCATAAATTCGCTAAAAACTATACAGTATATTCTCGAGGTGAATTGCAAGGAAAAGCTTTTGTCTTGAGAAAAAATATAGCAGATAATTTTAACAGTCTGTATAACGGTAAAGTAGAAAAGCATACAAAATGCACTCATACATCTTGTCTATTTGAACTGCGTGGGATAAAGGCGCGTTCTCACTGTGCGATTTGTCGTACCGACTTGTAGGATGCGATTAAAATGGATGCATCTGATTGGTTGATAAATCATATCGACCAATTAAAAGCATCCATTTTAATCGCATCCTACAAGTCGGTACTACAAATCGCACAGTGAGAACGGGCCTTAACGTATGCGTTATAGTGGCTTTGCCGATACTTCCAATGCCAATACATTAGTTTTTAAGGTACGCTCAAGTTCCCCTACAAAGAAAAATCGATTTTTTGGCATCTAAAACCACTTAAAATATACTTTTTCTTTCATTTGAAAAAGTGGAAATATAGCTTTCCCATATTCATGTATATTTGGATATTTAGCTTTGTACCTTTGTTCCCCAGTACATACAGACATATCATATGTTTAGTTTATTACAACAATTTATGATGGGTATAAAGGTCTAAATGATATACCTCTTTTTAGCACAATTAGAAACTTGTCTCCATGGTTATTTTAGACATGAAGATTTTCCCTGTGCCCGTGTGGTTTAGTGTTCATAAATACAAAGATATGTGGTCCATAGTGACAATCACTTTACAGACAAGTTGTTTTCTATTGAATGTAGACAAACTTATCCCCACACGCACCGGTAATCTTCTGTTTGTTTCTTAGCGACACTACATTAGCCTGTATCGTCAGCAAAGTCTTTGATCTAACCTCGGTGACAAATTATGTTGACCTTTATTTTTACATCAAGATATACGTTTGACTCAGGTGGGTGGAATTTCAAATGAACTGAATAAACTGTCACCTAACTACAGACGGCTTATAATAACATAAACTATTAAACAAATTAGGAAAAACGGGATACTGAAACGGAGCATGTTCCTATCGAGTTATAGAATTTGTTGTAATGAGCAGTCCTTATTTCTGATTACCGGAAGTATAATTGCCGCCATCCTTCTGTGAATGGTTGACAGGAAGGAGATTATACATCTTAACCCGGAAGTAGTTTAGAAGACGTCTCGTAGATTTACAGACATGTCTTCAATAATTCACTGCGCTTAATGTACTATATTATCTCCGGGGATAAGGACATCTTCAATTAAAGAGACGTACGCTTGATTTTCTTGTAAAATATCATTAGGGGAAATTAATTTTCACTAAGAAATATATATATATATATATATATATATATATATATATATATATATATATATATATATATATATATATTCTAAAACATACGGGCAAAGGGAAAAAAGTTTCTTATTGCGACAAAAAGGGGCATATCATCATGTACTACTCGATTACTTTTGTGTAATGTGACATTTGTCAATTTTTAAACGTAACCAATGAGGCATTGTTTCACAAAACGGCGTAACTTTCATAGCAACGTAACTCTATAGTATGGGTTGCCATGACAGTTACGTAAAAACTTACGCCGCTTTGTGAAACAAGCTTCCGATATATTTATTAAATCATTAAAGGTAACTTATCAATCATATAATATCATAGGTTTGGTTTGTTACTACAATTTATGGGGTATAACGGTCTAAATGATATACCTTTTTTTAACACAATTAGAAACTTGTCTCCATGGTTATTTTAGACAAGAAGATTTTCCCTTTGCCCGTGTGTTTTAGTGATCATAAAAAATATATATTCGAAAGAAGCTTTGTTTTTTATGAGTCGGATAAAGAACAAAATCTTGGAACAAGTTGGATCCGAACCCTCGATCCATTTCTGACTCTTTGGATATCGTGCCACAGTGTATAAATGACAGAAGATGGAAAATGTACACCCACAATGTCTTACGGTCGCTCAAAGTTTTTTAAAAAATTCTTGTGAGACACATATGGATTATCTTGACACAAACTCCATCAGGTGGAGAAGCGATCTACGGGGGAAGATTTTCTATTCCCATAAGATATACTAACTAAATGCTGACAGCAAGGTCTACTAAATATACTCTACTGCCATTCTTTGATTGAACGTGGTCCTAATGAGGTCATCACGTTATACCTCGCGAGACTTGATGTATCGATTTGTCTGACAAACTTCAACCCCACGCCGTCTATACAATCACACCTTGGAAACACAAAACAATTAAAACCCACTATGGTGATGGAATGTAACATGGGGTATAGCCTCAATTTCCAGACACTGTTTCAAGAATACTGCTCAACTGTCAATGCTTTTCTGAAATAAATAACTTGCATATTCTGGTCAAGCAACATATCCTATATAGGTAAATGTAGCATTCACGTTCATAAGTTGCAAAGCATACATTCTCGCCATCAAGTTGCAAGGACCAATAACAATTGCGAGGCTTCTACAAAGCTGTACAGGATTCCGTAAAAGCTTCTAAATACAAAGTTTAAGTTGAGAACTGACGTATTTAATGTAATAAACGTGTAAGCAAATTGATATAAACTGGCTGTGTTAATTTGCAACGGCCTTGTTCTTAATTAGATGTAATAAAGCGAAGGCTCAAATTTTTTTGTGAAATACTTTTGAGATAATATTTTGGAAATAAATAAAGGGCATAACTTGTGATAGAAAACAAATTCGGCCCAACGCTGCATCAATACCATGTTTGTATTTAATGGATTTAAGTGGCATTAGCTGCCACAGTGGCGTTAAAACAAGTTTTTTCTTTATTCTAAAGTGGCATGAGCTGCCAAAATTCATACTTTTTTCATAATTTATGATCGTCAAGGCAGTAAGAGGCTTTGAAGGCCATCGAAAAACTAGATGAATGGGGAAAATCCATACAGTAGGTGGCCTGTACGAACCAAAAACGTGTTCGAAAAGTAAACAAAATATAAATAATCGGGACGACCATTCATTCATTCTAAGCCAAAGTTAGTTCAAAACAATATTTTATCGTACATTTTCAAGACTAGAAGCACTAAAAAGCTTCTGAATTATACGTCTTGAGAAAAATAGCCAATAATTTCAACATTCTGTTTTTACGTCAAAATATCATCATTTTGGCAGCACTCATGCCACTTTAAATTTAGAGTTAGTGCTCTGAAGAAATACAGTTAACAGGCTTGAAGTGATTTTTGAGTCACTTAATTTAAAATGAACGTTCGACCTGCCTATTTGAATTTGTTTAAGTTTCGGAGAATATTTCGCCTCATTCGGGCCACATAGGCCTTTTGTTTTTCTTATCTCAATATCCTACATTCAAAGTTAAATCCTGTTATTGTCTTCATAATGAGGATTTATAATAAAAAGTGGCAATTTCCCCTCGCAGTAATTGCCTTGAGTTTGCAGCAAATAAAAACTTATTTTTTCTCTTGCTAAAATTTGATTTATGTACAGGAAAGCCTGTAAATGTGTTGACTCAATAGGGAAAATTCTGTCACGGTTGCAAGAAAATATTTTTAATGCATTATGATTATGTTTGCTATACGTTAAGATGTTGTTTTGGAATTATGCGAGGGAATTCGGTTTTCAAACCGTTAAAAGCTTTTTTCTAACGATAAAACACACTGACAGGCACATTAATGCCCTTTTAGTGCCGTCATAGTTTGCAAAAACTGTGCATTAATTTTCCTCGAGGAAGGCGATGGAACAAGACGAATGCTTAGTCCACCAAAATGTCTTTTCCATTATTCCCGCTCGGCTATAATCCAATACGCATGGTAGTGAATCAACTCGGTCCGTTAACTAAAATGGAGCAAGCACATTTATCAAGACATCGTTCTAAAAGCGTCCAAGAAAGTCTTGTGAATGTCACATCTTCCAACTTAAGATAATCCGCAATGATTCGGCAATGTCATAAAAACGTGAGGAAGAATTGATAAGAACAAGGTATTCTAGGCACACATGTCGAGCATCTTTCTGTGTTTCTTTAAAGTGGCATGAGCTGCCAAAATACACATTTTTTTCATAATTTCTGCTTGTCACGATAGTAAGAGGTTTTGAAGGCCATCGAAAAATTAAAGGATTGGCGTTGCAATGAGGAAAATCCATACAGTATGTGGCCTGTACGAACCAAAAACGTGTTCGAAAAGTAAACAAAATTTAAATAACCGGGACGACTCATTCATTCTAAGCCTAAGTTAGTTCAAAAGAATACTTTATCGTTCATTTTCGAGACTAGAGGCACTAAAAAGCTTCTGAATTATACGTCTTGAGAAAAATAGCCAATAATTTCAACATTCTGTTTTAACGTCAAATATCAACATTTTGGCAGCTCATGCCACTTTAAATAATACAAAAAGTATGCCAAACAAAATTGTTACACAGTGGTATTGGAGAAAGGGGACATGCAGATATTTGCTTTTAAAACAGTTGATAGGTATTGGAAAGAAAACAAAAAGGGAAGAAGTTCACACATGTTTACGGTTTTACAGTCTGGTCAATTATAGAAACTGATGATTAAAATTGTTTCCCGGCTTTAATACTTTATTTGTAAGACATGAAAACCACATGCTTTGAAAAGTTCATCATAAAAGATGTCCATTTGACGATGAATTGACACAGGGATTCCTGGGGCAATCATGTAGTAACAAAGGCAGCAGACCGTTTCTGACAGCCCGTCGACAATTCCCTTGGAACTTAACCTTTGGTGTACATATGGTGAATTCGATGGACAATATAGTATATTAATTAGCTCCACGGTGGTGACCGCCTGTCGATTTCTGAAGATGTCTGTCTGAAAATCACGATGTGACTCTCAAATACTTGTATAAAAGCGAGTCAAACTAAGTATCTATGGATTATTGCTTCGATTATCTATACAAATAATGACGATGTATTATGCAATAGTGTTTACGACCAGGGTATCCTTCCAGACATTGGTATTAAAGTCCATATGAAAAATATGTGTAAATCCAATTAAACTTACGAACCGAAAATATGAACCGAAAATATGTGAAAAATATGTGTAAATCCAATTAAACTTACGAACCGAAAATACGAACCGAAAATATGTGAAAAATATGTGTAAATCCAATTAAACTTACGAACCGAAAATATGTGCTAATAGCAGACAAAATTCAATTAGCCGGTATGTAAGAGGTCAGTTTTTTGTTTGTTGCTTATAAAACTACCTAAACGTTTATCTCGGAGACTGGTACCAACGAACAGCTCTTGTTAAAATAGCAAAACGTTAATTTAGCGCAATAGCCTAAAAGAAATTAAAGCTTGTTGAGCCGTGTTTAACTCTCCAGCGGTGGTTTTCGTATGTACATGTAGTCTGCTGATTATGGTATTTGACTTGTTGGGGAAAAAAAACTGCATTTAATTCTGATTTGAAGACAACGATTAGTTTTTATAAGTTTTTTTTTTATTCAACATAATGATTCAGGTTGTTGGGAAGTGTTTGAATTGTTTGCCTTTAAATGTCATCTTTTTAATGATGATAATTTCGCATCTAGTTTCTTTTAACAATGTCACGAGAAAGACAAGGGGTACATAACACTGGCCTCGGAGATGCAACCGTTCTTTAATTTTGTGAAAACTTTTCTGTGTATAAACTCCAAGAATACATAAATGTAGAGCACTAAAATACGGCCTGTGTTTACTAATGGAGCTTTGATGTTTGTGGCCTGGTCAATTCGTTAAAAGGGATATCACCCGTGAACACCCGACGGCTAAATGAGCAATGACCTTTAAGGGCTTCCGTATAATTCATTAGGAGATTGCATGTGCCGAAGCATTACACCTATCTTGGCAATTCGTTCAAAACAAGCCGTATTAACTCTCCCTTTCCAACAGCGCGATGAAGCGAACATCGCGGTTAGAGGATCGCGTATGGCTTTTAACATTACTTATGGACTTTCCTTACTCGCGATATGGGCACTGATGTTAGGGAAAACTCGGAAGGAATAGTGCGTGAGACTTTTAACATCATTTATCCTCAATTGAAAAGAGACTATACCTGCTCGCAAAATGTCAATCCACTCAAATGAATCGTCTGAAAACTTTATAGACGAAACAATTACAGTAGAGGTAGTTTAGACGGTGTAGACATAACCACGTCATGACGAAGTCTATCTTGGAATAAGTCAATGACGTCACTCTACAGCAGACGGTGGATTTCACCAAAGACTATTTGAACAACTTACAATTTAAAAGGGCACCGTGGGTATGGGACAAGTTGTACTGTCGCACACCTTTGTTTATTTTGTTTATTTGCATCAAGGTCAACAGGACATACACCCAATTACAGACCTAAATAACACTATATACAATATCTTAACAGCATTTGAGGTAAACAATGAACAACGAGCACAATAAAATATAGACATATTTGAGTAAAGATTTAACAATGTACCACAGAATCAGCACCAATTGCTCGTAGTTGTACATTGTTCGCTGAACTTTCATCCAAGTCAAGTCAAGCAAATCTTATTTATCTATTTAGAGCTATTAGCAAAAATGTAAACAATTCTACACGAGTAGTCTCTTTAAGCCTTCTTCCGCAATATTTGACAAAAATATTTGACAATATGCAATATTTGACAAAAACTATATAGTTACATTTGGTTCAAAAGTTCGGTCCACAAATGGTGTAGATTGATTTAATCACCACATGGCACTATTTTAAATGAAATTTTAACCTTCAACAAAAGAGCGGGAAAGGGTAAAAATATCACTGGCAATTAATCGGGACTGATGGGAATGGATAACATATTGAACAGTAATCATATGGCATCAATTTTTTACAGGCATTCAGTTAGTCAGAGATGTACGAGTGGAAAGACTCGTACATTTTTTATCCTTTGTTTTGATTGTCAAGGAGACATTAGTTTGATTACATTTGCTCATTTTTATGTCTAATTCATATTTCTGAAACGAATGAAGATAATGCTTCAAATATCAATGTGGAGAAAGATGTTTTTTTTTTCCTTCTGCATGTCTCCGTGTGTTCCGTAGAATACAACTGTACCAAAGAACATCCGTGCATTAGCTTCCAATTACTACACAAAAGACGCTTGATATTGCTAATTATGTGATATTCAGAAACACGAATGCTGGGTGTTAGTGATCTATGTCACTTTTCTGACTGTTCACTTATAACGAAGCGTTAATTTACTAAATCCAGAAAAAAATGTGTTTCTTCCCAAAAACTACAATGGAACATACACAGGTTTCTTTTTAAGACTAATAGACCTGCATGTGTTCAAAAATTCCCTTTTAAGCTTAAACTAAATTAAACTGAGATTGTTTAATGTGTATTCGATGTTAGACTGGAAGAAGTCAAAGATGTCTTGTGCAACACTGGTTATATTTATGAACACTAAAACACACGAGCACAGGGCAAGTCTTCTTCTTGTCTAAAACTAATTATATTTATGAACACTAAAGCACACGGGCACAGGGAAAATATTCTTGTGTAAAAGAACCATAGAGACAAATTTCTAATTGTGTTAAAAAGAGGTATATCATTTATACCTTTATACCCCATAAATTGTTGTAACAAATCAAACCTAAAACTGATTATATGTATGTTGGCGGATTGAAATCTAAACAACTTCTTAGCTGCCCCGTTTTATCCGAGCGCATTCGTTTAGGTTTGCGTTATAACATTGCATAGTTTATTGCCGTAGAGTAGATAAGCCGTACCAGTTATGTAGAGGTATCTTAACTCAGCAGCTATTCAGACAAAATGCATTGTCTGTTTACAAATTGGCTTCTTTATATGGAGGATGAAAATGGACTACTTGTATAAACACTGCCACAGGATTGATCAGGAGGATTATAATTTGGCGGGGTCTGAACGACGAAAGGGTTAAATGGTTGACTCGACTCTTACTTTGGGTTTCAAGTCTTCCCATTATTGGATAAGTCTTTACAGTGACCGAGGTTAAATTCGCTTCCATTAACCGTGTGCTCAATAACTGTGATCTACTTTCTCACTTGCTTAAATGGGTACTATTAAGCCAATATCCAAACTCGGCCAAAGGCGGCCGTACTTGAAAACCAACTTGATCGATTGATTGATTGTTTGGTGTTTTACGCCGCGCTCAAGATTATTTCACTTATATGGAGGCGTTGCCAGTTTTTTTGTGGGATGAAACCGGGCTCTATGTCCGGAAGACCTTCCGTTGGTAACTGGCAACCGAAAACCAACTTGAAAATTCACATATACATGTACATTGGTCGGTTTGCATTCGTTTAGAATTTGATTCACTGATTTATAAAATGTTTATTATCACTACACTCTCTATTATTTCACTTATATGGCGGCGTGGGGGGGACCAAACTTTTCCCATTCTTTCCCCATGATCATATGCGATTCAATCTCAATTTACCGATATTCTTGCCAAAGCTGAAGATGCGTAAGCATTGTCAATGTATTACAAAGTGTTCCAGAAAACTCTGCTGACTAAAGCCAACACTCCTGCCTGTCGTCAACCTAAGAAATTTGATAGATTAATTTTATTACAACTTATGATTGGGTATAAAGGTCTAAATGATATACCCTTTTTTTACATTTTAGACAAGAAGATTTACCCTGTGCCCATATGTTTTAGTGTTCATAAATATATGGCTAAACCAACTCTTTCTGGATTTACAACTTCTGTTACAGTAAAATCCAGAAAGAGGTTGTTTAATGTTATACTTTAACTTCTATATTTCCCTCAAACAAGCATAAATATATGGCGGAGTTATTAGGTTTGGTGGGACCCAAACCTGGCCGTTTGTCAAGAGGAAACCACCAAAAACAATCTTTAGTACCAACCAACTCATCCAGATATAAGGATGCTGAGTTGTAGAAATAAAAGGTTTGGTAGGAATGAAACCTTGCCGTTTACCATGAGGAAACCACCACCATCCATCTTCAGTACCAGCCAACTCAACCAAATATAAGGATTGTTTTAGAAATAGTTGTAGAAATAAAACGTTAACTGAGACGACATCAAATCCAGGACGTGTTAGTGTACATACTGTCTTTCTAGTGCTTTGTGAGTTCAAAACGGCCTTATCAAGAAGCAATCAACTGCCCGATGTGATTCAGATGTTCTTCCTATGTACGGAATTAGAATCTTTAAATGGAGTTTCACTGCTGAGCATATCGACCACGTCATCCCAATAGCATCGTGAATCGTCCGCAGTAATTCTGTGTAATACCTTCATTTAAGTTAAAAGGGATATCGTGTGAGGGTTGAGGGGTTTTATCATCCCTTGGCGATCCAATCAGGATGCCTCTTCTAACATCTAACATTATGTTGATGTTTTTATCTGTTTTACACAAACAGATAGCAATCTTTTAATTGTAGATTTGGCTCTAAAGATCCGTTGAGATCATTCCATTGTAAACGGAACGTTATTCTCTCGAAAACCACCCAAAGCAAGTTTGGCCTTAAACGTGTAAATGGTTCCTCTCTACTCTACAAATGACGATAAACATGCCCCTTGTACATGAATGTATCATATTTGATTTACTCCAAGGGTGTATAAATTTAGATTCAAATACATAAAAAATGTCTTTGCAATACTTAAAGTGATTGTTTACATATATTTAAGAACACTAAACACGGGCACAGGGAAAATCTTGTTGTCTAAAATAACCATGGATACAGGTTTACGTGGTTCGGTGTTATATCTGTCACGTAAAAATATGTCCTGTAAATATATAAAGTTTATTCCCTATGGCCAATAAGGTAAGCAATGGTATCTGGTCTGCTTAGGTATGATTTTATCGAGATTACGAGAAGCTGTTAAAGATTCAGCCTCCATTAGGTGTTCCTCAACACTTCTTTGGCTCTATCTGGGGGGTATTTCATAAACATGTTTAGAAGGCTAAACTGACCTAGCCGACTAGAATAGCAATGCTTTAACATTACTGCTTAGTCGACTATCTGACCGTAGTCGGCTATATGTGGTTTATGAAATACCCCCCAGATCTCAGCTTGTTTAGATGTTAAACTACCTCAGTTAAATTTAGTTTCAGTTGAAAGATAAGCAAATCCCACAACCACACATGGTTGAAATATAAATATAATCGACCAAATTTAGATGCAAACACTCAGTGGTCAGATTGGTCATGTTGCAACTTTGCCTTTGACTTTTATTCGGTGTTTAAGGTGAGTAATTTCCCGAATAAACTGTCAAACTATTGTTCATATCTCACACTCATTCAACATTGATGGACTGAACGAGAGCTCTTTCAGGATATTTAGAACAGTTGTTTTGTCATGGGTATAACAGCATGAACTTACGATATGCAATGCTTGTTTTTATATTTTACAATTGTACCATTGAAACCATTTAGTTTTTTTTCAATTCCAAGTTTAAACCTAGTAGCATTGGCAACACATACAATTGTTCTCTTACGGCATACGTTTGCAGCCATTGTACCATTTTATAGATCTATAAAGTCACCAATTCACAAGAAAGTCACAAATCCACTAGGCAGCCATTTCAATGGACAGTCAGCATTCTATCAGACAGTCGCCATTCTAGCAAGCAGTCAATAATCTACAAAATAACGAGCATACAGTCAATAATCCATTGGGCAGCCATATTTGATGCTCTGTAGGAAAGCATGCAAGGCTAAACAGAGTCATATGGCTTTTCTCAAAAAACCGAGTAGCCGGTTTAAGAAGTGTCTGAAAAATGAGTCAAAAGTAAACGGCTTTAGGGAGGTAGTCTATCATGTGTCTAACACGTTAGTCTTCAAAGAGGAGCACATCCCTTGTGTCAAGTGTTAGAAAAGAAGAGCACTTAGACAACAAAACGTAATTGATAGCATGTTTACCTTTAACCAGACTAAAGCTCTTATATCGGGTATAAGTGTCGTGCATTAATGTTGAAACCTCTCTGAGAGAGTCCGCCAGATTCAGTTCTTTAAAAACTAGTAAAGCCATTACATAAACTTCAAATTAAGAACCTTTCTACTATGAATGCCCCAATAGAAATGTATACGGCCCATGTTCCTGCCTTAAATTTCAATAAATACGGTTAAATATTGAGTGTTAAGGGAATACAAGAGTACTGGCAGAAAGAATGGTGCATATGTTTGTATTGTTCCGGCAATGAATTACTGGTGATATCAAGAAACAGTTACTTTATAAGGCACTAACTTTAACATTGTACACTTTGGCTGCAATAGAATTAAAACTTGCAGAAGAAAAAGAAAACAGTACGGTCTGCAAATATGCTCCTTTCCAAATTTGCCAACACAAACTGTTCGCTTAACCCCTGAAGTGTGGCGCCTGTCAGAAAAATGAATTGCAGTCATTCCTCAGTAGGCCCCACGGGAATGTAGACAAGGTAATAATCTGCTAGAAATAACTCGTGTTAGTTTAGCTTCTGTATGAGTGTGTTCCATTAACTGTAAAACACACAACATCCAAAGAAATGGTGTCACTTTTCTCCTAATTTATAATTGCTTGGGATCAATTATCGATTGATTGATTGATTGTTTGTTGCTTTACGCCGTGCTCAAGATTATTTCACTTATATGGCGGCGTTGCCAGTTTTATTGTGGGAGGAAACCGGGCTCTATGTCCGGAGGAAACCCACGACCTTCCGCTGGTAACTGGCAACCATCCCATCAATTATCGAAGGACCACACCCATGTTCTTTACTTTTATGTTATCCCGACAATAGGAGTTTGGTCATGTTTTGTTAAAATACGTGTACAACAAACGGCAATTTTGGTAGTATCGGAAAGATTCCCCACAAACTACATGTACTTCCAATAAAAAACCATTGTAAGTTTGGATGTCTTTGGATGTGATGATAATTACAGTGTACCTTTAATACTTATACATTTTTTGTTTCATTTTAGAAAAATAATACATCAGAACATTGGAGGCTAATTAGATGAATGGCTACGTGCAATGAACTATATGCGTGGAATGGAGGTCACGTGGTATTTTATTTGCATCGAATGCCGCCATTACTATGAGATGATGCAATTCCGATCCAGATCTGTTATGCACGCGCGCTTCAACTATCAATGGCGGCACATTTTACAACGTCATTAATACGAATGGACGCGCCAATAAGCTAAAACAACCAACCAACCAACATTTTACAAAGGCAGATACAAACCAGCCAATGACACGTGTCCATTCTAGACATTTAGTTTGATGTAGTTACGACAGTCGATATTTAGGGCTGGCTATAGGTACATTGCTCTGCGACAATTGTTGTCCGGCCATCAATTAAAATCGGTAGACGAATTTTCTAAATTTTCGGAGAAAGTGTGATGACAAAAATAACGACAATACATGCAACTGTTTGTGTCATCTAACGCTTGTTACGGTTCTATTCCGAAATTGCCTTATCAAAGTGCTTAAGTTTTCGATAAGCGAAATGCTTATTCGTTTTCTTTGGAACTTCTCTATGTTTAACGAGTTTATTGCGTGCGTCTGTACATTACCCAATGAATTGAGAGGCTTTGATACATATC
This sequence comes from Lepidochitona cinerea, assembly GCA_963971465.1. Lineage (NCBI taxonomy): Eukaryota > Metazoa > Mollusca > Polyplacophora > Chitonida > Tonicellidae > Lepidochitona > Lepidochitona cinerea. The sequence goes on from OZ020559.1 coordinate 4,427,630, forward strand.
GGTTCATTTATTAGACAGCAAAAAGGCTTCAGCGCTGAAATCCAAATCGCAGACAGACAATTGCGTGTGGCTTTTAATTTCCACTTAATATCTTTTGATGGAACGCAGATTGTATGCATATAAAAAAGACTTATAAGTGATTTGTGATCAGATAGTATCTCTATGTGCCACCTAACCGTATAAAAACCGGAAAGGTAACAATGATATATCACCAAGGTAGATTCAATTCACAGCATGCAATAGTTGTCTGATTATATTGCAGATTTATTATGACATTTGTAAATAGTTATAGTGGGTAATTATGTATTAAAATCTTAGCTATTGAAAAACATGTTAAACCCATAGATACTGTAAATTTAGCTTGATCACCAACAAGTAATTTTAGTATTCCAATAGTCAATATTAAATACATGACTGTCGAAAATTTGTTTTCATTCCAGCGGTAGAGTTTTAATTTTCCTTTGAATACCAAACAGTATGTTCTTCACCATTACGCGTTAAGATATGCACAAAAACATATACTCGAACTATACACGTTAAGGGTGTTCTGTTGAAAAGAGGTGTCGAGGGTGCAAAAATCCAATATAATTTTTTATTATTTTCGTTCCAATCGTAGTTGGAAGACAAAGCGACTCTTTCTTTTTTGTATTTTATCCTTGTATGCAACGCAATTAAAGCAAGCACAATTAACAAGGAAAGAAAGTTAATAAAAATTTGTATCTCTGTCTGTTTGCAAACTGACAGTCTGGCACGTTCACTCGCAATTAAGATCGAACGAATCCTATCTGTGCGTTGATTTTTTGCAATATCACTCTCCAGATTTTAATTAACTGAGCCATTTCAAATCCAGTAAGGAAAATTTTTCCCCCCGAAACAACGTGTTATATAGTATTAACTAAAAATATGATAAATTTGATTAGATATTTTCTCTAAGTTAATTATCTAGACACATTGAACAACTTGATTTTTACTGTGTGTTTTTAGTTACTCCGGGTTTCTTATTTTTAACAAACTTATGCTGTTAAATACCATCGTCAACTCTCCTACCCCTCAATGCCAGACGTTACCAGATTTCTTTTGAGAGCAAGCTCGCCTAAAGCTAAGACGCTAACGTTGAGATTAGAAGCAGCCCGTTCGGAGCACTCCTAGGCTGTCGTCATCTTCTCCAGCCCAGTTAAAATCTGTATGGCCTCATTTTTGTTTTACCTTGGCGGATTACTACACGTCAACCAGAAAAAAGAACAGTGCTCACTGGTCAGAATGTAACAGCCTTACGAAAGTCGTTCAGACCTTATAGATAGATTCTTGGCCAATCAGCACTCCTTAAGCTTTAGCTCCAGGTGTACCTATTGTCAAAGATGGCTGCCACTCCAAATTTATTAGAGACAGCGATCTGTAAAAAATCGAGTTTAGTTGTTTCCTAAGGAGAAACGTCTCACCAAAAATCGATCGTTTGTCTTTCTTACGTAACATTTGGTGACACATTTAAAATACACACGCATTGATAGCCGCCATTACGTTATTTCTCAGCTAGTGGAAAAGTGTAAGTGCCGGAGGTTTTAATTAGCTTCGAGAAGTTTTACTCGCATCCATTCAAAAGGCTCTGTTCGGTTTACGGGTTGGAGTGTAGTAATCCGCCAAGGTAAAATACAGAATGGGGCCATGCAGATTTTAACGTAGCTCAAGATGATGCGCTTGTTTCTGGTCAGCTTTTGACATGCCTGGGACGATCTGCACTTTTATTTTGTAAATCGTATTTTTTAGCAGAATGCAGAAAACCCAGACTCAATAGTGGTATATAAATCAAACTATTTTACTTCTAACAAGAATAGAAAGAAAATGGAATGTGAATTAAACAAAAGCTACGTTAAAATTGGTAATTAACAAATAAAAGATTTCTGTTCAGTACATTACACTAGGACAGTTTTACTGGGCTACCATGGGACACCGAAACTGTTTAGCGGCTACGTTTTTGGTCACCACATTCAAAATGGCCAGCAGTCTGCCCGAGTGTATTTGGCGTACGGAAATCCACGAAGTGATACGAGTAAGTACCCGCCATGTCACATTGGCCGATCGGCGCTGTCAGAAAAAAAAACGTTTCAAAACTAATACTCTTTCGAACCAAATACGCGTTGGCTTGTTTTATTCAGTGTACATGTGTAGCAATAGCCGATTGAGCCGTCTAGGTCGGATTCACTCGTCGTTAAAATTTCTGAGCAAACGGAGTCAATCGAAGCCTGCAGTTATTAATGACATCGAATCGACTCCTTTATAATGCACTGAATTCGTGTTTTGAATAACGCCTCGGAAATTTCCGGACTTAGGAAGAAACAAAAAATCCAAACCTTGTTATCAACTGGCCTGGAAAGAAGATAAAACTCCATGGCACAAAAAAGGTATATAATGCAAAGTAGGTTAATACTTAATCTATCCACTAAGATCAACTTGACTGGAAGCATTGAACTTGACTGGAAAGAACAAGAGTTCCATGGCACAAAAAGGTGTATAATGCAAAGCAGGTTAATACTTAATCTATCCACTAAGATATTATTTTATGGAATCAGTGATTCTCAACATATCATAGAGTTTTACACATTTTGAGATTGAGAATGATAGTATGTTGCGTTGTGTTTGTCCTTTTGAAATAAAACTTATAAAATTCATTTTTAAATCGTGCAATGGCATCTTGAAGTTGACAGGTTACATACATGTAACGGGGAAGAATTACTTATGAATAACAACTTCTTCGCACCACTTCTTGGTGTCACCAAATTCATTTTTATTTTCACGAGGAGCAAGAAGACTTCCCTTAGTGTGATCACCACATCAGCCGTTTTTGTAAAATGACAGTGTAATGATTTTGCCGGGATTTATGCTAAATATATATCTTTGTTTATTAGTTTATTTAACATATTTTGGGGTTATCAACTGTGCACCGGGAAAGTTGCGACATCTTTGTGTCTGAATATTTGACACCTCTTGAAAATATAACAAAGAGAGGATAAAACATTGAATCTTAATAAAACACACGATTTCGAGCATATCAAATTCGGCCCAAGAACAGAGCAGTTAAACGTTTGTGGAATGTTGAGGCACATTAACTGAATGGTATAGGTCATTCCCAATGATTAGACTTCTTGGGTCAATCGGAAGTCAATTAGACAGTTGGACATTTGTATGGATGTGCGAAACCCCCTCAAGGAAACCGAGACAACACAATAAGAGCTAAAACAGTCCTTCTAAAAAACGCAAGGTTAATTTGATCGCCTTCAGGTGGGTTTAGAAATGAAGAGATGCTATTTTACTACATATCCATGAAGTTCTAAACATGCAGCTTTAGACTATTGTAGTAAAGTTTTGTTACATTTTTAACGTCCTTGGTACAATTTTTTAAGAGTTATGCGGCTTAGAGTGGCATAAGCTGCCAAAATGTTGATATTTTGACATTAAAACAGAACGTTGAAATTATTGGCTATTTTTCTCCAGACGTATAATTCAGAAGCGTTTTAGTGCTTCTAGTCTCGAGAATGTACGATAAAGTATTGTGTTAATCTAACTTTGCCTTAGAATGAATGAATGGTCGTCCCGTTATTTAATTTTTTTTACTTTTCGAACACGTTTTCGGTTCGTAGAAGCCACATACTGTATGGATTTTCCTCATTCCGATGCCAATCATTTAGTTTTTCGTTGGCCTTCAAATCCCCTTACTGTCGTAACCATCAGAAACTATGAACAAAGTGTGAATTTTTGCAGCTCATGCCACTTTAACATACATGATACATTAACATTGCTTGTTTGACTGAGTTTGTATTTAGACCAAACGTGAACTGCTGTTCACTACGGCGGTAATATATCTTGCCTAATGGGAAAGACAGTTGGAGTAAACATCAGATTTCTGCAATTCCAATGTTTACAAATACCCTGTCTTTGTCCAGCGGCTTGGAACTGAACAGACGGCGAGTTTCGTCTGGAAAATCAGCCGATGAAAGATCGAATGGCGTCTGAAGGGCAATTCGCCATTACGAACTAGGATACCGTAACAGTCCAACGGTCTCTCAAATTAAACCTCCAAGATAGAGCAGCTTATGTTTGGTTAAGACAATGTCAGCTTGTTTTCATATCAGGTTTTCATAATTTTGAATGTGAAGAAAATCTATCTGGCCGTATGTTGCCTTGTAAAATGCTATAACCAGGCGTTAAATAATTGTCAGTCCACTTTTTCCAAAAAGAAAATACTTCAACAAAAAATTTAGTTGATGGTGGGAATGAGACTCCAATTACATACGATATCAAATCAACGCAGTTGCACAAGATGTATTTTGTTCTACCATGATTTTCAAAACGATGTGCTCGAAGCAAGTTCCGGATGTGTTGCCAGAGTTGCCAGGTACACGCTGAAGGTCGGGGATTTCCTCCAGGCAATGAGTCCGGTTTCCTTCCCCACTAAACCTGGCAAGGCCGCCATGTAAGTGAAATAATCTTGGGTCCGGCTTAAAACATCAATCAGTCAATCAATCGAAGCACGTTATGTTCAAAATCAATATTCCGGTAACACATATTAACCTTCCGGTATGTATGTATATCAAAAAAACTTTTAATCCAATGCATACAATTTAAGATTCCTGAGTTTTATCTACTTTATGCTCAACATGAAATTAAGATATTACTTCAAAACAAATTGAACATAGTTTTTTTGCCTGTATGCTCAAGATGAAATTAAGACATTACTTCAAAACAAATTGAACATATTATTTGTAATATAACATATGTGATATGACATGCTCAATTTGTGTTATCACAGAAGAGAAAATCATCATATGTGCTTTCCCACACGTGGGCCATATCATCTGACACATCAGTGACGTTATCACATGCTGTGCTGTCCAGATACGAACTGATCCAAGTTAAATATAGCTTGGTCTAAAAGAAGGACCGTTTGATTTTTAATCAGTGCATGCGCACTACCAAGAAAATATAAACATTATTTGCGCATGCGCACTACCAAGAAAATATGAACATATTATCAGTGCATGCGCACTACCAAGAAAATATGAACATATTATCTGCGCATGCGCACTACCAAGAAAATTATGAACATATTATCAGTGCATGCGCACTACCAAGAAAATATGAACATATTATCAGTGCATGCGCACTACCAAGAAAATATAAACATATTAGGATGAATTTACAGCAACGTATGTGAATAGTAACCGGCTGTAAGAATACGAAATACTCAAATTCAAAAATGACATGTTTCCTCTGATGCTAGGCCAACCATGACAGTTGCCGAACTTAACTTTGGCTAGGCAAATTACAGTAACTCCAACGTATGTAGCTATAGTGCGTATTGGCTTGGTCATCACTTGCAAGTCGTATGCCGCAGGTACGACTTGAAAACTACTAGTTAACATCAATCTATCAATATTAACACAACATATACTTAGTATATGTTGTGTTAATATTGATAGATTGATGTTATTCTCCGTGAAGTGAATATAAAATAAAACCTTTTCGTAAGTATTGTTTCCAGCGATTAAACCGACATAATACCGTGCGCTGTCCATACTTGTCCAGGCTATGTCGTCATCAAAAGTATACATGCACACGACGAATTAACCCCAGACAATCTTAGATATCTTAGAGATATCTTAGTGTGTATCGTTTTCAACAGATTAAAAAATATGTTAGCGGACTCAACCTGACAGATGAAATATTTTATTTTCACCAAACATATACTTGCAAGGGCGAACCAGATGTAGTCTTATTGGGTATAATTTCTTACGCAAACTCTCGATAGGGTGAATATACATGCTCTTTTGGATTGAACAGATGGCTGGCCCCTAGATATTGTGTCTAGTGGGGCTTGTCTTACAACACTAGCATAAATGTGCGCATATAGCCCAACAACGTGGGCCGGTTACGTCACCGGTGCGTTACTATTGTTTAACACTAATTTACGTCCGATGTGACTTACGCCAGCTTGGTAGGACGAAGCTGTTTTGACGTTAAATCAGGCTTAGCTACGTCGCGTCACAAAATAATTTGGTTGTATCGTTGCCTAGATAAGTCAGCCTTAATGCTTAATACACGTGTGTGCAACCGGCCCCAGGTCATAGGGCCATAATACTTGTATTATCAAGCTCAAAAAGTATATAGCTCAAAATAATTTTTAAAACGCATTTCAAAGTTTTCACTTCTACGCACTTTAACCTCCACAATGAAATGCTAAACACATATACTTAAACTTTTTTACAGACGTAATTACTAAAAGTAAAAACATCGGATGTTTAAGCAACATCCGACACACCTGAAATAAGCTATAGATTGATTGATTGATTGTTTGGTGTTTTACGCCGCGCTCAAGTTTATTTCACTTTTATGGCGGCGTTGCCAGTTTTATTGTGGGAGGAAACCGGGCTCTATGCCCGTAGGAAACCCACGACCTTCCGTTGGTAACTGGCAACCATCCCACATAGGTCGTTCGAGTGAATAAGCTATAGAAGCTATACACCTAAAATAAGCTATAGAAAATACACCAGGACATCAATAGAATAAAACATAACACATGTCGGGATTAGTTCATGTTGAGATAGCTGTCCTACAATTCAATGTCAACAGAAAAAGAGCTAGAGGGTGTGTAGTTCTGTGTGGATCGATAATCAATCAATATGTCATTTTCAAGCAGGTGTTATTCTGACAATTAGCCGTGAAAAAATCGCTATTTCCACATTTATACGAGAGATTGCAAAAATTGAGAGTGTCAAACGATTTTTCTCTTATAAAATATAGATGGGTGTATGAAAAGTAGGCGTTTAGATGTTAATAGCATTTTGTTCGTAAATGTTTAATATCCTTTAGGATCTTAAAGTCTCATATTGTGGGATTTAAGTGGATTTTTCACTCGGTCTCCGTATGTGGAAGAGCTGGCAGGTACTCGCCGAAGGTCAAGGAGTCCGATTTCCTCCGCCACTAAACCTGACAATGCCGCCATATAAATGAAATAATCTTGAGTGCGGCGTAAAGCATTAATCAAGCAATCAATCATATCGTGAGTGTACACAAAAACGTTCCCAATTTGAATACAACACATTTCTTTAAAGAACTTTTGTTGATAATATGTTAATTATTAAATTTCGATGACGTCACAGGGCGTATTACATAATAACTTCCAATATACTTCGTAGTTGTTAAAACTATTTTTGGATCGAAAGGAAAACAATTTATATTATGTTTAGCTGGGAAATTCATTTCCCTGATGCCAATCCTTCAACCTAGCGACGGGAGAAAAGGTAGTTTCTGTATAGTGATACTCCAAGCCTAATTGATTGCATGATTACCTTTCAACACGTTTAAACTCTACTTGTTTGTTCTTCGTACCTACAAACATGTTATACACCCTTTCTGTTGACTCTTCACCGACAAGTGGGCTTGTCAGTCCCATAGCTTTTATCAGTGAATATTTTTAAAGCAGTCTGAAGTATTCTCAGAACCCATAAACTATATGCGGATACGTCTTATTGGCTGGTTTGAGTCTGACTTTGTACAATGTGCCGCCATTGATAGTTGAAGCGAACGTGCATGACATATCTGGATCGATATTGAGTCATCTCCTAATAATGGCGGCATTCGGTGCACATCAAATACCACGTGACCTCCATTCCACGCATATATAGTTCATTGGTCTGAACGATTTATTTGGCAAGTTCGAGACATTCCAAAAAGCGAATCTATACGTGTAAGTGGTATACGGCACAATACACCGCTGTACAGTTTTGCTTTCCACTGAATACAAACTTTTGAAATCAAACTGGATGTTGGATATGCCGTTTGGTCTCAAAACAGATTTGTAACGAAATTTAAAGAGGCACGAGCTGCCAAAATGTAGACATTTTGACGTTAAAACAGAATGTTGAAATTATTGCCTACTTTTCTCAAGACGTATAATTCAGAAGCTTTTTAGTGCTTCTAGTCTCGAGAATGTACGATAGAGTACTGTTTTGAACTAACTTTGGCTTAGAATGAATGAATGGTCGTCACGGTTATTTAAATTCTGTTTACTTTTTGAACACTATTTCGGTTCGTATAGGCCATAGACTTAATGCATTTTCTTCATTCCAACGCCAAACATTTAGTTTTTCGATGACCTTCAAAGTCTCTTACTGTCGTGACGATCAGAAATGATGAAAAAAGTGTGAATTTTGGCAGCTCATGCCACTTTAATTTTCTTTTTCCCCTTTTCAGACAGTGCTCAATTTTTTGTCTTTTAATATAAACTGGGAGTTTCAAATCAAATTACTATTATCGTACAATCCAAGTTAGCGGCAAATATGTGTATGATGGATCAAACGTTACAGAAAGACATTTATATGAAATTAATTCCTCTCAACCCCCAGAAAGAAATGCTCCCGTTAAACTGCGGTAAGTTGTAACAAAAAGGTAGCAGACGTTAAGCTAGACTTGTTTTTCTATGGTAATTTCCAGCGAAAATTACTCGTCTTACCCCACACGTATGGCGACTGTCAGGAATTTCAGCTCAAGCAATTCATCATACGGCAACCTCACCGCGTCGACAGGGAAATACTCCAGAAGGAATAACCAAAGTTATTTTCGGCTTCTTGTGTTTTTACTCACAGGAAAGCGGAACGCACCAATTATGACTTACAAACAAGTAACATCTGGTCTGGCCTGTTCTAAAGCGATAAGTTTATAATTAGCGCGCCATCAAACATGTTCGGTTTTCTTTAGAGCTAATTTATTCTGTCCGAGCAGGCAGAACCGATATGAGGTGTTCCGGGTAAATCACCTGGTGAAGATCGTCCAAGAAGAATATACATGACATTTTGGTCACCGTCTTCCGGATTTAATCATATTTTAGTTAACAGCAATTCCTATGAAAATTTAGATTTTGATTTGTGTTTTACGCCGCACTTAAGATTATTTCACTTACAAGGCGGCGTTGACAGTTTTAGTGTGAGAGGAAACTGTGCTCTATGACCGGAGGAAACCCACGACCTTCCGTTGGTAACTGAAAATTTAGATGGTTATTGGTATTGCTTTGAACCATGTAATGTTCTTTTTCCTTTTTTAGATGAGTGGAAAATACGCTAGCTTAATTGTATGAAATATGTATTGAAATGGTACACATCATTCTTTAAAATAATAAATAATAGCCATGTAATATTTATTTTCTTGTAATAAAGGGCAAGTTTACGACAGGGTCAGCTGTTATATATGTCCCTTAGAGATCAGATTTGGCCGGATTGGCCGGAATGAAAATTCCAATCATGTTAGTATCACATGGAGCGAAAGTCCCTATCTTTAATACCAATAATGTTAGTTGGCTGGTTGTTTTAGCTTATTGGCGCGCCCAATCATGTTAGTATCACATGGAGCGAAAGCCCATATCTTTAATTTCATCAGGAAAAAGGACACCGTCATATCAAAGGAGGTATTAAGAAAATTTAAATGAAAAACCTGAGCTTAGCCATATGCTCTGGCCAAAGCTCTGCAGCAAAAACGGGTATATATGGCCATGTATACCTTCTTCTGTACAGTGAAACAAGTTTTGATTCATTACAAAGATAAAAATAATTTTAGAAATGTTTCCCTTTAAACTGTGTAATTATCTTTTAATACTCAGGGATCAAAATATATAAGAACACGAATGATTAATCTGTAAGATTTACCTGAACAAGGCTTCAAGTTATTATTGGCGCAATATATATTATCAATATCATGAAAGATAAGGATTAACATGGAAGACGAGAGTGGACAGCTTTACTTTTTACTAATGAGAGCTGAATAGTTCATTGGCCAGCTATTTCCCGATGAAGTACTTTAGTGACGTCACCGTAGGAATGGAAATTGTTCTATGGCGGAAGACTGCATGGGAAAATGATACAACATTTTTGGCTTTTATGAGTTTTAACTCAAAGTACGCATAGAAAAAGGGGATAGTTACAGTATACATGTACGTTGGGGTGATTTTGGTTATGTACAAAAAAAAATCAATAATTGAATATTGAAATGAGAAAGATTTCCAAATTATTTAGCCCTGTCTAATGATGTTGTAGCTGTCGATACTGGCACATTTAGACTGTTGTCACTAAAGAGTACGCAAAAAAAGAATTGTTATTTAACGATTGGGATCATCTACAGAACAATTTGCTAAAGTAACGCTAGAAGACAACACTTTGATAGTTGGTATCATACTAACAGATATTGAACAATCATGTTAAGCACCCCCCCCCCCCCTCGACGTCACCTTCGACGTTATTGCACAAATACACTAGCCGTATCTTCTTTATATGGATTATGTGTTTTTACCTAGAATCTGGTTGATATTTTAATCAAGCCTGTCGGACATTTCTTTCGCTGTATGATCATCTTGTTAGAACAAATTTTGAGACAACAGCAGGCGAGCTATTTTCTGACGTTTTGTGTGATATCGAATGCTTAGTGACCTAAGAATGCTAAGCCTTTTTCCGATCGATGTCCCAGCTGATCACAAGAGCACAGACGACGAAAATATCAATCTCAATTGAAACCTAGAAAAGATACCCGGAGAGTAAACGAGGAATGTGTTTGTCTGATCGTACACGGCCATGAGATTGGAAGAGCAGACGTCAACTGCTGTTCGAATACCTATGGAAAATTGGAAGAAGCAGACGACACGTGTGAAAGTTCAAGTTATACATCTGCATTGGACAAAGCCTAGAGTTATCTATTCAGTCATTGGCCCCAAAGCAATCAATGTAATTTTCTCATTGCTTTGAAAGACAATTGAACCATTAAGATTCCCTTGAAAAACGTAGTTGCCGAAGAGCATTTTTCTTCGTTTAAAGACGAAGTGATCAACTTGTTTCAATGCCATTAGCCAATGTTTTCTTTTCTTTCATCGTAATCAATGTGAATATCTTATGTTGTAATTTCGACAATTGTTTTTATTCATACAAATTTCATTGTCTTTTTAAAACAATAGTCAATAAACTGAACTTCATCTAACTGCAATATCTACACGTGTATCGACGAAGCTAGTATATCGTTTATAATACAATTGAGGGAACCAGGCGAGGTATTTATCTGGGCTGCTTTGTGAAATTACAATTGCTTAGACATATTAGAATGCCAAACAATTTTCCGATCGAAGACGCAGTTGATCTCAGCTTTACAGGCGACAAGGATAGCTAACTAAATGGGAAGCTGGAAAAAGGACCGGGAAGCGAACGAGGAATGTGTTTGTCTGATCGAACACTGCCACGAGATTGAGAGAGCAGACTACAAGTGTTGTTTGAATACCTGAAGAAAATTGGAACAAGCAGACGACATCTGTGCAAGGCAGATCCCTCTTATTCCATTGGGCGAAACCTGAAGTAATTTGTCCAATCATTGACCCAGAAGAAATCAATGTGATTTTCCTCACAGCTTTGAATGAATCGGAGAGTCACTTAAAGGGGATAATTTTGGTCTGAGGGAAATAGCTATGTCTTTATTCCAAGTGGTGCGAGGGTTTATCGATGGAATCGTTTTGCCAAACGCAAGTACATTCAGTCAGAGGACATTCTCTTTGACCGAAAATAGATTCATGGTGTCAGGTAGATGAACGGTATACATCTCCCAAGAGAAGAAGAGCTATTTTGTCCTCAGGGTATTAACTCTAACTGTAATGCTCAAAATATTTTGGCGTATGTTTTCTGATAAATACATCTGGTGTTCGACGAAGTTGTCATGTGAGAACTTCACTAAATAATAAAAACAGATTAGAAAAAACAGAAGTAAGTGAAACTTGATATCCTTTTTTTAGAAGAATGGAATTGTATCCGTTATAAAAACACGTCTTCGGTTCGTACGGGCTACTGACTTTACCATTCTGTTTTTTTTTTAACGACAATTTAGTTTTTGGAAGAACTTCAAACGCCGATTTCTACATAAAACAATACTGACTTTACCATTATGTATTTTTTTCAACGACAATTTAGTTTTTCAAGGAACTTCAAACGCCGATTTCTACATAAAACAATCTGTGGATCACGGCAGATATTGGGTCTTTACAAAGACGTGTATAGACACTTTCCATCATATTTCTGGTAAGTCAGTCGTCAACCTAATGAAATATGATAGGTTTGGTTTGTTACAAAAAATTAAGGGATATAAAGGTCTAAATGATATACCTCTTTTTAACTCAATTAGAAACTTGTCTCCATGGTTATTTTAGACAATAAGATCATAAATATATTCCTGGTACGGATGAAGATTATCTGGAGAGACACACAGTGTTATTACAATGCTCTACGTGTACCAAAGACCTGTCAGTCAGAATTGATTATGTTTTGAGAGAAGATTTGAATGGCGTTAAGTGGGTTGGAAGACTCGACACAAGGGAAACCCTTGTAGTTGAGACGGCTTTTAGTAGTTTCTAGCACTTCTATAAAAGATATTCTCATATTTCCCCTCGGCGAAAATCAAATTTTGTCATTCCTCCTGGCAAGCGATCGATAGGGCTAGGACAAGTTCTCAGTGTCACTTGTGTCGCCATTGCATTCAACGGCTTTCTTAGAAACCTTATGATAACATATGAGTCACTTTAAAGACGTGTTGTCCAAAAACGAAAAATACGTTGACGTCAATTCACTATTCTTAAGTATGTTTATAGCCTTTTCAGGTAAAATGGTTAAATAGAGAAAGGCCTACTGGTACAGTGGATTGTTAACACTAGTTCGCTTACTCGATATTTTAACAAAGATTTATTTATTTTCATTATGTTTTCTATATATTTTGGTGTGGGCGGGGATTGGAGTCTTGTAATGGACTGATTCGGTGTAGATTTGGGGCATTTAAATATTGGTCTTGTCCACTTTTAGGAATAGGGTGCAGGCTTTAGATACAGTTAACGTCTGTAACAATAGCATTTTGCAAAAACCAAACAAGGCTTATTGGAATTGATATTGGCTTATTACATGCCCAGTATTTAAAACTGTTTACTTTGCAATAAACAGGGGAAAGTAACCAGAAAGAGGTATATTACATCCCCAAAAATTCAATCATGAAACTGTTATTTTTTCAGGAATTCCTCTACGTGAATTAGAAGGAACCATAACCAACTCGTTTCTCTCTAAATCATTGCATCTTTAATTCAAAATAACACAGGTTGGGTCATATTATTGTCTTTACCTTTAATGTGTGTAATTTGTGTAACTGTTCATATTGATATAACTTTATCACTATCCGGGTAAATTTCTAGGCATTTCATTGGTCCAGAATGTTAGTCTGTATCCGAGCGCATTTCGTGTAGATATATGATTCTGTATCACCTTTTCGGTTAAAGTGGCATGAGCTGCCAAAATTCACACTTTTTTCATAATTGCTGGTCTTCACGACAGTAAGAGGCTTTGAAGGCCATCGGAAAACTAAATGATTGGCGTTGGAATGAGTGAAATCCATACAGTATGTGACTTGTACGAACCGAAAACGGAGTGAATGCTTTTGTGTGTCACAGAAAACTTCAGTCAAGACGAAAGAAACCCTGCAATGACATCAGTTTAGAATGTCGTTTCGTAAACATAGATGCTGGTGGTGAAATATTTGTTATAAACAACTCAGACGAGAGCATTTCAGTATACGTATAGAATAAACCAAGGCTGATTGTACTAAATTTTAAGTAAATAAGCTATTCTGGAGGGTGATAAATTCATTAAGATGGAGCATTACATACGGATTGGTTTAGAATAAGTTGTTATCCATAAGTAATTTTTCACCTTATTTTAACCTATCAACTTCTAAATACCATTGGAAGATTTGATAAATTCGTTATTTAAGGCCTTCTGTGGGTATAAGGGTATACGTGTGACAGAAGCTTGAAGTTTTCCGAAGCGAAACCTAGAGGGTCAAATAACTAATAGATAATAAGAAATAACGTATAGTGTATTAATAGTATACACTGCATAATGTACACCGTATACGTATCAAGTTATTGAAAATAAAAGTTTTAGAAAGACAAGTCGTATAGAGAAAAAGACATCGCTGGGTTTAAAAGGTTAAAAGGTTAATAGAGAATAAATAAAGATCAGGAATTTGGACACTTAAATGTCACACGTAAAACTAGGCATCTATTGACCGGACGAATTAACTCTGATCTCAGCGTGGGATATTCACTCGCCTACAAACCATCGAGAAAATCGAGCGAACATGAAGAAAATCCGACCTGGCCTATCCATTGTGTAGGCGGATGCAAGGATATCAGATCAGATCGCCCTGTAAAGCGAACCAAATCTTCGGATAGTTGGCTTCGTTTAGCTGGGGGAAGTTGAATTGCAATATATTTAGTATCGGTAACGTACTAAGCGCGTTTAAAACCGGGCAATATGCAAGATTATGGAAAATAATGATGAAAACTTCTGTGAAATGCTACGAAGAACGTCTGTTAAAATTCAAATCAGACGGCATGTGTAAACTAAAAAAAGTCCATAAAAGCTTGAAATGAGATACGGCTAGTGCAGACAGCCATCGATGACCATTGAATCCCCAATAGAAGGATTGGTTGACGTTTTACGCCGCACGCAAGATTGTTCCACTTATATGGCTGCGTTGCTAGGTTTAGTGGTAAAGGGACGGGCTCTATGACCAGAGGAAACCCCCATCTTCGGCGAGTGCCCGAGAGCTCTTCGACATACGGCGACCAAGTGAAAAATCCACTCTGGTCGAATTTGGTCTTCGTGTGACTCGAACCCGCACCGCATCGATGGAAGGTCGGTATGGGACTGAGGCACGATCGCTCTAACCCTCTTGGCCATTGAGGCCCCTACAATAAAAGGAACATTGTCTTAAAGTTGAAACTCCGTCCTCCTTTAAATAAGAGGTTTATGGAGTCAAATGGAGTTCCATCATTTTATTCAATAGCAGGTTCTAGCACACATTAAACCTGACATCTATTGACTGGGCGAATAAGCCGTAATCCGTTACACCTAAATGGGGTCACGTTGTGTTATGTTGGGATATTTTACCAAACCTGGCCGTATTAATTTATAATTGTAGAAATAGAAAACAGCAATATATCTGGTTTTTTTTAGTACGTGTGCGCACCAAAGAGAACTTGGTCCTATCCCGTTTAAACAACCCACAAAATGAAGCATCAGTCAGCTGCACGATGGTGACTCTTGCATAAGCAAGTAAACAAACAAAATTTACTTTTACTTAAAAACCTGTCAGTCAAAACTAAAACAAAAGTCTACGGTCAATGCATTTACATTTGGCAGTCACCAGTAATATGTCCGCCCAACAAATAGCCCTTTATCCCAAATCGAAACTCACCCTTTTCGGAACCAAGTGGTTTATAAACTACATAATATAGTGCAGCTTTTTGTGAAAGGGCTGTTTAATGTCACACGTAAAGCTAGACCGTTTTTGACTGGCGAATTAGTCTTAATCCGGGTATCCACAAAAGAAGTCACGGAGGGTTCTCCCGGGACATTCCCTCAGTCACAACCCTCAGTGAAGCCTGGGAGAAAATTAACGAAATCCCACAGAGCCTACATTATCTATCGACGAGACGGATACGAAGACCTTACAGAAAAAGTATGCGATTTCCTGCCATACGAATGTATTTAAGAACACTTAAACACACGGGTACAGGGAAAATCTTGTTGAATATATTGAACGAACGAAGCCAAAATATCAAGATTGGTTTGAATGGCAAAATATAGACCCCATCTTCTATAAATTATTGTTTTGCCGTTCATATTTAGTGGCATGAGTTGCCCAAATGATGGTATTTGCTCTGTGAAAACAATTTTCTAATGAACGTTCATCTATCTTATTCGAGCCTTGTTTATTTTCCAATCACCTTTTTGGCTGCAGGTTATCTTTATTCCAACGTTTGATAATCAACGTCAAATTTTTGGATGGACTTCAAAGTATTTAAGGTCTTTACAAGCAAAATTAATGAAAACTAGCTGGAGAATAACTTCGATAACAAAATGGCATATTACAATTTTCTCTAACATTCTGAAGCGTAAATCACTTAAAGTGGCATGAGCTGCCAAAATGTTGATATTTTGACGTTGAAAGAGAATGTTGAAATTATCGGCTATTTTTCTCAAGACGTGTTATTCAGAAGCTTTTTAGTTCTTCTAGGCTAGAAAATAAAGTATTGGTTTTAACTAACTTTGGCTTAAAATGAATGAATGGTCGTCCCAGTTATTTAAATTTTGTTTACTTTTCGAATACTATTCCGGTTCGTATAGGCCACATACTGTATAGCTTTTCCTCATTCCAACGCCAATGATTTAGTTTTTCGATGGCCTCCAAAGCCTCTTACTGTCGTGACGATCAGAAATTATTAATAAAGTATGAATTTTGGCAGCTCATGCCACTTTAATATATATGAATATTTTTAATATGTGGTCGATGAAAGACGTGCACGAACGAAAGGATAAAACAGTCAGCAAATCCAATGTCAAGACCAGCAATAATCTAATAAGAATACTAACTTTATCAACACAGAATCTTCCCTCGACCCACATTTGAGAACAGAGATAAACATGTTTAACGTTTATTGACCTGTACCTTTTAGTCTGTTTAATTGAAACACACCGGGAACTTCTGGTTTTTTTTTTTGTCATTATCTTTATTTTAGACGCGATCTTTGAAGTGGAAACAAGATTGGTTTGGTGACTGTAGATTGGTAATTAAAACTACAAAAACTGCAAGAGTCTTTGTCCAAGTCAAAATCATTTTTTTTCAGCATTTGCAGTGTAATTTTATTCCCTATATAACTATACAAAACTTGCTCCCATCCAACAAACTCCACTACAGTTTTGCCTCAAACAACAAATAATTACTGTAAGATACCAGGCCAACGCCGTTTTTTTTTTCAATTATAGATTGTAGTTTGAGGTCAAATAGTATGGATTTTGTTAGACGACAAGGTCTTTATATATAGTTAGAAAGCGAATAAATGTACACGGCAAATAACAAAAAAAACAGTACATATGTCGACCTTGAGACGAAACACCTACAATACTTATTGTGTGTGTCGACTTTTAATAGCGAATTGGTTGAACTTGTCCCTACCTTAAATGCATTATTAAATAATATAACATATTACATAATGTCATATTAAAGGTAAAACGAATGAAAAGGGCACACATTTCAATGATGCAATATTCAAGGGAATTATTTAAAAAAAAATATTATTCGGTGTTTCTTGTTGAAGATAGAATATGTTATGAAGCTCGTAGCAAAGTTGGGTCCACATAGGGCACCAAAGCTTCTTATTGAAAGCTGAGTAAAACCTTAAGCCAAAGGTTTTACAAAATGGATATACAGTTCCATTTTACGAGAAGCTGCACTGTCAATTCGGTTACGTTGGCTGCAATGCTCAGAAAGAAAACCAAAATGACAGTGGGAATCATGCTTCTGCTCGTTTATTATGTATTTCAATTGTACTTTCTGTCCACGTGTAATTGCTGTGCGTTGAGCTATAGTGCGCCAGACGTGTGTATATAATACACCACGGAAACAGCAATCGTCTGTTGAATGCAATCGCTAAACATTTTAATGATTTTCCACTTCTCAGATAATTGTATTATCCCTGTTGGGAGTTTACCATTCCCAAAGCGTTCAAGTCATTTTCACTTCCCATTTAAGAATTTTACCTAGTTAACAGATAGAGATTTCTCGCACCAGAACGTTCGTTCGGGTTACGTAATTCTGGAAATAATTAATGAATGGGGGTTTAATATTTAATCTCCGCTACTTGCTTGTATTTCTAACATACTGTAAGCTTTAAATGGGATTAAAGTGCAAGCTGATCGTAATATCCGCTTTTCACAAAAATTGTTCATTTAACGGATATAGGAGAAACTTCCAAAAATGTTTAATCTTACTCTTTACATAACTATTTCATTCTGATAAAAAAGAGATATAATATTTGGGTTTGGTGGACTCTATGTGACGTCATATCAAGATGGTCGAATGGAGGGGAATTTGTCTTATTATGCTGGTCTGATCTCACCATCGTAATACAATATGATTCCTACAATATGACGTCATGAATAACCCGAACCTACAAGCTGTGGTGAACTCATCTTCGGGGCTATCCGACGAGGTGTCACAACTTCAACAAACTGGTTATATTTGTAACGTACGTTGGGGCTAGCGTAGGAGTACTGCAAATGAATTGTAAAGTACGTTTGGGGATAGCGTAGGAGTACTGCAAATGAATTGTAAAGTACGTTTGGGGATAGCGTAGGATTACTGCAAATTAATTGTAAAGTACGTTTGGGGATAGCGTAGGAAACAAATTGTAAAGTACGTTTGGGGATAGCGTAGGAAACAAATTGTAAAGTACGTCGGGGGGGGGGGGGGGGTAACGTAGGATTACTGCAAATGAATAGTAAAGTACGTTGGGGATAGCGTAGGATTACTGTAAATGAATTGTAAAGTACGTTAGGGATAGCGTAGGATTACTGAAAATGAATTGAAAAGTACGTTTGGGGATAGCATAGGATTACTGCGAATGAATTGTAAAGTATGTTGAGGATAGCATAGGATTACTGCAAATGAATTGTAAAGTATGTTGGGGATAGCATAGGATTACTGCAAATGAATTGTAAAGTATGTTGGGGATAGCATAGGGTTACTGCAAATGAATTGTAAAGTACGTTGGGGATAGCGTAGGATTACTGCAAATGAATTGTAAAGTACGTTGGAGATAGCGTAGGATTACTGCGAGTGAATTGTAAAGTACGCTGGGGTAGCGTAGGATTACTGCAAATTAATTGTAAAGTATGTGGGGGGTAGCGTAGGATTACCGCAAATGAATTGTTAAGTACGTTACTGCGAATAAATTAACACTCTATCAACATGCTATTGAAATGTGTGAATTTCGGTTCGTACTTGTTACAACATATATGGATAGTTTAAACGTCCATCATTTAGATTTTGATGAACTCATATCAATGGTAATGCTAAAAGCGTTAATTCCAATGTCTCTAGGGCATACCAGTTCTTATCCTAGATCTTATTATAATGCACCTAAGACTCTATTAGTTGGACATTTTTTCATCCGGGGATTGGTTGTTTTAGCTTATTGGTGCGTCCATTCGTATGAATGATGTGCGCCATTTTCACCCGGGAAAAGCTAGTCATATAGAAAGGGGGAGCGACAAAATGCTTAGATATCGTCTAATAGATTTACTTAGGAACTTTGTTACCTTAATTAGGTCGTACTGGTTGGCGCTGTATGTGAAGATAATATGATTTACTTGGACCAAAGAATGGTACTATATTGCCGGCTTTTAGGGCTTATAAATTGACTGTATTTAGAACAATACATTTATAGACCCACACAAAAGGATTTCAACTTGTTACATATGCTTGGAATGATAGTATATAGATTTCGGATTTGGCAGAAGCGATGTAGTTAATATGTAAACGAATATCGAATAATCGTTGAATCGGATTACGTGTCACGGTTAAGTTGATTCTTGCGCGTTTGTTCCTCTCGTTTATGAAGTAAATGGTTTAGTCAGTAATTTCTATGAACTTATCTTTCGAAATCCACTTACAGCATACGAACCTTGTATATAGCGTTACTCATGAACGGTCAAGCATATATCAGAGATCATTGCAGATAAAATACTTAATTTACCCACTTGATAGTTTTTTGACAAGACAATATGGTAAAATTTATTAAAAGCTGCCTGCATGGCAAGGTAAATTGTGTCTAAGATCACATATATATGCTAAAAATTGATAAGCTTATCACAGATGTACATGTAAGACTGTTTTTTCTCAAAAGAAAAATCATTAAAATATACATGGAAATACATATAGAAATCGATCCATCTTTCAAAGGTTATGTATGGACATAATGCCATTTCTTTCACAGATAGATATTACGCCTCATTAAAAAGAGAAGCAAGATTTAAATGAATGTCATCCATCACTTCAATATGTCGCGCTTTGCTGGGATTAGAGAGTTTTAATTGTTGCTTTGAGGGGAGGCGGATGCAATTTCCCCTAGAAGCTGCACATAAACCATCTAATTAACGGCAGTCAATACTTATCTTTGCCTGATATATACGATTTTATTATTGTAAAACTGGTTACACTGTGCTACAATATGCAGCAACGGCTTTTTTGCAAAGATAGAAGGACAAATAAACGGAAAACGTGACAATATAAATTGCCCATAACCTTCTGATTTATAATAAATAAAGATTATATAATGATTTAGAGATTATGATGTCATCGGTGAAATTTGCAATGTGTGTTCGCTAAGTCAACTCGCATTAAACGCCGATCTAAGTGAAAAAAAACTGCTTCTTTTTGTCGACATTTATTTTGACTGAGCTGGATTCGAACCCGGGTCCCATCGATGGAATGTCTGAGTCAAACCGGCAATCCCTGTGCAGACTCAGCCACCAAGGCCCTTGGCCTCAGGCAATCGTTTTGAAAAATGTGAATTACAACTAAAAGTATTTAACTGATTTCAAAACCCAAGGACAATCGCTATATATCATATTTATGATCACTAAAACAAACGGGCACAGGGAAAATCTTCTTGTCTAAAACAACCACGGAGACAAGTTTCTAATTGTGTTAAAAAGAGGTATATATCATAGTGAAGTGACGGTATATACTCTACTTATGACAAGCACAGCCCGTGGTTTCTTCCTTGTTGCCCACTCAAGATTTTTATGACATGGTACTCAATTTTCTACGGGCTGATAAAACATTCGTGTGGGGCTTTTTAAGAGAATCATTACACCGACTCTCATGACCAATTTAAAAATTCCTGATAATTTATAATACTACGGGTGGTCTTTAGTCCAAGCAAATTGCCCAAAATTAAATCTTTCAGTGGTATTCAGAACTTGAGTGGATACAATACTGTGAAGCATTAATTATGGATTAAAAAGAACGTCTACTTCTATTGACAGTGAATATGATAGAATTAATCCATAAATAATAATCTATAAATCGTAACCTTAGATGATACAAACTTTGTTGATTTCTCAAAATCGACTTTGAAAAAAAGAAATAATTATTTTTCTTTCACACCCAAGTTTCTTAGAAAACACCATTCAGGCGTGAAATCTTGAGATTGGTTCTACCAAAAACCTTACATTTGGCATTCTTAGACGACATTCTTGTTATTCAGTTTAGGGGCCTCCGTGGCTCAGTAGGTAGAGCGTTGGACGCTCAGTCCGAATAGCCTTCCACCAATGGGTCGCGGGTTCGAATCCCACTCAGTCCAAAAACAAATCGCAATTGAGGTTCTCATACTCGATTCGCTTTGTGTTACCAGAAGCTACCAGTAACATTGAAAGTAGTGATTTGGACGTAGGATGGGGAAGAATGAGAGATTCCTTTAGATGTATGGCAATCGACCTTAGCCGAAACACAACTTTGTATTTTCCCTTCTTATTTATGATCGCTAAAACACACGGGCACAGGGGAAATCTTCTTGTCTAAAATAACCATGTAGACAAGTTTCTAATTGTGTTAAAAGAGGTATATCATTTAGACCTTTAAACCCCTTATTTAACGTGCAAGCAATGCTTCAACATTCATAAGCGCAAACTAATTGACTTCCAGAGTTAAGTACAATATCCTAACATAGACGGGAATATAACCAGGAAGTATGGGACAACGACAGATGGGATTCGTCGCAGATGTTACAATCCGCGAAACCGTGTATTTCAAGAACCGTCTCAATAACTTCGCGCAAATATCGCTATGACCGAGGCGGTTTGTTTGTAAAATGATAGCGTGCAGACCGGAGCAGTGCAATATTAACTACTCAATGTTAAAAGTGCCCCTCAGAAATTGTAGTAGTTTGAACGCGATGTCCTAGCAGCTGAATTGTTTAACTCGTTCCCCAGACGACATTAAGTGTTTTATAGATCGTCAAGGTTAATAAAGCGTCTCCAAAGTAAAGAGAATTTGTTTAAGTCTGGCCTTACTTAAGGAGACATTGACCGCAGTGACCGTTGTATAAAGTGGGGCTCTAACAAAACCTTACCAAGGTTTAGCATCCAAGGTGGCTAAATCAAGACAATATTTAAGAAACTTAGTAAAAAATTCCAGTGTCACATAAACCGAATATATATCATACCCATACCAATGTACACAATAGTAATTGATGATGTTTCAATACACAAAAGGCAGAATTTGACGCATTGGAATGGGTGCGAAGCCAGTATAGCGCGAAAATTAAAGAGGCACGAGCTCCCAAATATAGGTGAAATATCGTTGAAATAGAATTAGGTAATAGCTCGTCATATCTACCATGACGTATAAAACGGGCTTTCTGTTGGTACCAATTTTGGGGATTAACGTATAGGTAGGCAAGCAACATAAACCTTAAAACTGTACTTATTATTCCCGACTCTTTGAATTACGTCAGTTATTAGCGACCATTTGCGGTTCCTACTGGTTACTGACTTAACGGCTATTTTTATATCAATGACAATCCTCTGGTTTTAAAGTGGCATGAGCTGCCAAAATTCACACTTTTTTCATAATTTCTGATCGTCACGACAGTAAGGGGCTTTGAAGGTCATCGAGACACTAAATGATTGGCGGTGGAAAGAGGAAAATCTATACAGTATGTGGCCTATACGAACTGAAATAGTTTTCGAACAGTAAACAAAATTTAAATAACCAGGACGACCATTCATTCATTCTAAGCCATAGTTAGTTCAAAACACTACTTCATCGTACATTATCGAGACTAGAAGCTCAAAATATCAACATTTTAGAAGCTCATGTCACTTTAACAGTACTGCAATCGCTCAACTTCTCTTGAAAAAAATCAGAGTGCTCACAGCTCATGCCACTTTACAGATATCGTCTATGCCAAATGTATGTCTTGTTCAGCATGCCCTCTTGATATCGCTTCGTTGTTGGCAAAGGATTTGGTCATTTTGGTATGAAATCGTTCTGTTGGGGTCAGATTCAGTCGAAAAACGTGATCAGAATTCAGTCAATTGATAACATGTCACCTATTAAAATGAGACTGGTGTGAGGTGCCAACATTCGGTATAATAAGGGACAGATTCAAATAGCTGTTAAGTATTTATACACTTTCCGTTGCTTATATTAATAAAAACTAACTTAAAGTGAAACATTATTTGTAATTTTTATCAAAAGAAGAAATAAAACTCTGTTGATATCAAACCTATGGACGTAGGTTATGATTGTTTTATGAGCAAAACAAAGCTAAAATGAACTCATACATCCCGGCAATTTGAATTTTTCATGTTACTAGCACACATCTTCAATGTTTTACTGATATTTTGTGTAAATTTCGACGTCTATTTCTTTTCTTTTTTTAATTTTCTAGTTTTTCAAGGCATAAACCTATGTTGATAGTCAGAACTTATGGGGGAAAAATCGGCAATATTTTCAAGTTCCATTTTATCATGGGAAATGTACAAAAGTACAAAAAGTAAAAACTAACTCATAATATATTGTATGTTATTCACATAATACAGGGATAGCAAAATAGAACGAATTAATAACAAAAATGACCGCATGGGGAACTTTCAAAAATAATATTTGAAAAAAATAAAACAAATTTGCATTACGTCTATTGCTATATAGAATAAAATGACATTTGACCGCCGCGTGGCGCCAGTGAGTTCTGAAACATAATTCGGGGTCCTGGAAATTCAACATAACATACAAAAGCATCATAAAATGTTTACTTACTGCCGTTGTCCGCCCCCACCTCCTCTCTCAAAAGGTAATCCGTTGTGTGTATATTCCGATCGTAAGAAAAGAAATCATATTTCACCTCTTTGTCGTGTTTTATGTAATCAATTAATCCGCCGATGGCTAAGAAACAAAATCGCGGAGAGATTTCCTGATGGCCACTGCCAACATAAATCACTTTCACTTTCCTCCAGGTGAACTGTTTCACCATATTAACAACACAATGAGCAAGGGTGTTGAAAGTGGCGCCAATTCTAGTCAAAGTTGGAAACTCCATGCCGGGGAGAGTTTTATCAGCACCAAAATCATGCGCAAGGCCCCCAGGGGAAATAACTGGTACGTTCCAATAGGGGGCATAGCGCGCAACAGGCGCTAAGGCATAATCACAAACGGGCCCCAAAAATAATTGGACCCCCGTATTCATATAAATATCAAACGCCTTAATAGGGGCATCTCTACCGCTGCATTTTGAGTCCTCAAATATTGCAGTTAATCTATAATCCGTTAAGAGGCCCCGGACCTCCACAGTGTCCCTAGCAATTTCAAACGCAGGCCTCATCCGTTTTATTGAAAATAACATGAACTCGGATTTTGGTAGAATGGCTGCTATGTGAACGTCTCGAATTGTGGCACGTTTTTTACGCACGTGTTGCCCCAATATCAACCCATGTCCAACGTTGATAAAAATAAAAATTATCACCAGCACTCCTTTTATTGAAACACATGGGTTTGTAAAGAGGCAAGTGTGACTGGATGCAGACCCCATTTGCCCCGAAGGTTCACATCTACTCGAGTGCTTTGTCATATCTTTCATTGGGCTTGTTTCCATCGTGATTGATTTCTCCGATACCTATATTAACAGCTTTCATAGACGTAATTTGATTTAAATAACTGCATAATTCCAAGCATATGTTGCGAGAAGCCGATGGGCTCTGAAAAATCTAGAAGTTTTGCACTGCACGGACAAGAGAGCATGTGTATGTGTATAACTTTGGTGACAAATCCACAACGCTGTGGAACGTAATACATCTATTACACACTGTACTTAA
Source organism: Lepidochitona cinerea (assembly GCA_963971465.1). Classification (NCBI taxonomy): domain Eukaryota; kingdom Metazoa; phylum Mollusca; class Polyplacophora; order Chitonida; family Tonicellidae; genus Lepidochitona; species Lepidochitona cinerea. Next base: position 4,452,406 of record OZ020559.1, read on the forward strand.
ATGGCATCCAACTAATTAAGGCCCTATCGTATTTAGAATGTATGCAAACATAAAGTTTTAACATCTGCGTTGATGTGAAATTACAATTGTACAGCATTCATTGTTATCTTCCAATTGGAGGATTGCTTGCTCCAGAATGTCAAGTTTAAAATTAATTACTTGGCAATATTTAAGGAACAACGCATCCTTGATTGCTGTATTCTAAAATCAATTTTGAGGTAAGTTACAGGAAGCGATCAGATTCTTCTCGGCAATAGGAAAACATTCTGTCGTAATTTATAACCGATTTATTGATGGGCAACAAGATAGCGGGACTGTTTGGCAAAATTTTAATTTCGCTCGATTGGAATTCGCGATTTTGTGGCTTCTCGCGAATCAATCTCGCGATAAAATATGGCTTCAGAATTAATATAACACAAGGTTACAAAAGCTAATGGCCGCTGACGTTAAACACTGATTGATGAAAGATATACGAATCGCCAGCGATTCTAAATTATAATCTCCTATACACGGCGGGGGTGAAACAAGCCTATCAGCTGGAATGGAATAAATAATCCCGAAAGTAACAGAATCCCTTATAATGATCATTAAAAAGCGACTCAATTCACTCTATCTGCGGTCGTTGAGTTGCTTAATGTATGGAAGCCTGTTGGGATAATATTACCACAGCTCGTTAATTCCGAAGGATTTACTGCCCGTTGCCAAGCAAGTGTGCCCAATACATTCCACGGACAACGATTGGATTCCTGAAAGTGTATAACATTCACAGCACGGTATCCAAGAACCATCAACAGTGGAGTTAATTTCATGGGCGAAACAACAGACACGATTCACTGCCCTCTGTGACGAACCTTAAACCAACAAGCGATAGCATTTTATGGGACTAGTCAATAAGACTGCAAGACGATCGTCAAGACCTTGGTATATAAATGAAAAACGGTGCCAAACTAACAGCAAGAGTTCTTTTCGGGTTCTTCGGCACCTATTAACTTAGTTCGACAATGTAGCTTAAAACATGCACGTCCTATGTTTAACTCCTTATTGCATAACACTGTATCTCGAATCAATAGACGGATATTTAAATTTAGCAAAAACGTCAACAGATTTTAAAGATAATTAAAAATTAAAGAATCTTTAAATTAAACGTAAAGTCTCTTACAGCAAAAATATTGTCACCTATAACAAATGTACTATGCAGAGGCTTAGAAAGAACGTGGCAGTTGAGCATGTACAAAATGCAAAAGTCAGAATGTTTCATGTAATGTAGTGTAGGAGTGTGCCGTACATTCGTTAGACGAGAGCGAACGTAAACTGCAACTCTCGGGGGCTGAATAATGAATGATGATATAACTTACTCTTGGTAAATAAGGCGCATTAGGCGCATTGCCCGTAGTGCATTTATTATATTTTCTTGTTGCTAAATCCACGCTATACAAGCTGTTTAAGTACACAACATAAGCGAAGAAGATCCAAAAAGGAGACACAAGTCGGTAGCTTCTTCCCTAGGAAATTAGAAGCTATCACTGCCTGGTTGAGATAAAATGAACTTATCGCGTACTGCATCCAACGAAAGGAAATGAAACTATATGCTCGAATCTCAAAGGAAACACATGTAAGAACTCAGGTAGAAGCCACTACAACTCAAAACTGTGTTCCTGCTTGGAGTTCAAAATTATAAATAATCTCCGAACACTGTTGCAAATACTTCAAAATCAGATTCACGGCATAAACTTATCCAAGATGCAAGTATATCAACAGATGGAGAAAGGGAAATCTAATAATCACAAACAGGGTAAAACAAAAATCACTGGAAAAATCCACACTGGGCACTTATATGATGATAAGTATCTTCCTCGAGCATTATGAGTTTAAATGACTTTCACGCCTCGGTCTGTCGGTAGGGATGAGCAATTTCGTACGTTACTAACAAGCATAGATCACTGGCGGTTTCCTCGGCAGATGTGAACGGTAGGTAAGCGGAACAAGTTGTGTTTAATGTAGAGTTTACGTTATTGGTTTAGAACAGGTGTAGAGAACGGTAGAAGTCGACGGGTAAATTAGTACCGCTAGGTTTCGGTCAGCTACACGTTTGATGAGGGAAATATCGGCGAGGGAAAGGAAAACCAAAGTAGCCTTGTTGAAATAGGGCAAGTTGATCAGCATCAGTTCGCTCTCCAATTAATGTCCCCAAGAAGTGGTAGATGGAAACGTGAAACTCTTCTCTCTGACGGATGCCATTCAAGTCTGTTACTGCAATGCCCCTGGCTCTTTGGTTATTATTTCTAAGACTACCCCAAAATCCATTAAGCTTTTTTCTTGATCTCTCCAAAAGACAAGTAGCCTAAAGGGATTTTTATGTTTTGGTTTCTATTTTGTCTGTGATATCTGTAAAACTATATGATACGAGGGCCGGAACGTGACACATCTATTTGTATATACACAGTCCAAAGTGAGCAAAACTCAATTAAGTTATTGGGTACATCAATACATAGAAAGCACTCGAAGCATCAATACGGCATCCACATAAAAATGACTTCCTATCGATGAAAAATAATTTCTGTTATAGAACAACTTTTGATTAAAATGTTAACTTCGTCTGTTCCACAATACTCTAATTCTTTAGAGACAAACCTATAGTTTTCAATAGCCAGTTGTAAAATATTTCCTCACAGCTGTCCATTGCAGTTCTATATACAGCATACAGAATGTATGAATTCCGTTCAAATCGGTAGATCATATGAGCTTATCAGAGCTGGAGAAAACAACCCATTTTTCTTCATAAGAAACACAACAAAGGACAAATGTGAAATCGTAAATCTGGATGAAAGTCCCAGTCCTTGAATTATAAACTAGCACACACGTTCCGCAAAGTTGAATGTATATAAACACGCTTGAGAAAATGAAACTTCTAGTATGACTTAGTTACAGTTCTAGCATATGGGTGTATAACCTGAGTCAACCCTACGCACAGAGGACAACTATGTTAAAAATTTAGTCCTGCTTGGTTTTTTCTCTTGACTGAGCTACAAAGATCGAGTTTAACCTTTTGACATAAATGTTTAACCGAAAACACAGACTTATCTCACTCTGGAAAGGCACCTGCGTTATTTTTTGCGAATTTCTCAAGTTCTTATCTTTTGGGTTGAAGACAAAATCATTTATCACAAACACTCATCTCGGATATGGAAGAAGATCTCCGGCAAACAAAAAACCGTTCTAGAGTTGCCGAGGAAAAGACTATAAACGCAAAGAATGTTTATAGATTTAAACCGATCTTACTCAACCACAGGCTTTATAAAATGTAAACACAAAACGGGAAACAGGGTATACTTTTTCCGAATAACTCTGCTCGCAAAACAAGATAAAACTTTATACGAATCGCGCACTTGTTTCCGATAAAAACGTAAGGCTCGGCTGTTGTGATGATCTAGCGATCTACAAAGTCTGGGACCTACCACAGTATATAGAGGTAAATCCTGGGTACTTTACATCATGAACCTCGGTGCAAAGCAGCAACAACACACTGTGAGCTGTTGGAATTGAGTAAAAAGATACCAATTTGTTCACAGGGTCTTCCCTTAAGGTAAATATCGAGTTTTCTTACAACACTGCACGGTGCTGGTCTACCTCAGCATGGATGTGTATACATAGCGTCAGTACTGTTGAATAACGGGGATTTCAGCCTCTCTAACTTAACAGTTGTTCTTCAACAGCGGAAATAATTTCCTGACAAAATCACACAGTTCCACACTTAGTTAACAACATAGTCAAACTTTCATACAATTTGAATACATTCCGAGCTTGACACATCCTTACCCATCTTAAATTGTTTCAGCAGACGACATTAAGCTTCCATCGCACACGTGGCTAGTCAACCGATATCGAGAATGGAATCAGAGCTGAAGGGTGTCGACTCTCAACACAGGCTGTCAGTGCATTCCGAATATATCTACGAGAGACGAGCGTCCACAGCTGTTCCAGTGGACAGTTCCCATGTGTGGTCATTGTACAACTATGCCCTAACAAGCACAAGGGGGGATTCCTCATAAGCCGACGACTATAGACTCTCGACTTATAGATATAATTTTATGACATCGTTAGCCGTTCAATAGGTGCGCACAGTCAATAAATGCTTACTATCTACAGCTTGAAAAATTTACTTTTCGTTTTACGATGTAAGTAAACAGTGTTTGACATAGATCTATTGAGTGAAAAGCCGCTCCACTAAAAAAAACCATATAACCCTATATTTTTCTTAAATATCGAGTGGTCGCCAATTGCTCGTATCGAGTTACCAACTGACATAAACTGTCTTTCAAGGGGGGAAAGGTATAGTCAATATATCAGGAAAGCTTTTCTTAAACACACACGTATGTGTGTTTAAAATGTATTCCATATCACCCAATCTGTCTGGTACTTATTTCTCTCGACACAAATGAATTTCAGATTGGCTTTTAGTACAAATGGGGATGACCATCGTAGGTAAGATGTTTTTAAGGAGGTTAAATTTTACACGAACAAATAGTGTTAAAATGAGTGTTTGATTTCATTGGCTTATATGTTGAGAAGATGTGAACATGATGAAATGACGAGATTATTTTTAGTTCGATTGATTGATTGATTGATTGACTGATCAACACTAAGATGGACGATATTGTATTGATGTATCGATTGATTGATTGATTGGGTGATTGATTGGTTGATTGATTGATTGCTTAATTTTTTGATTGATTGATTGATTGATTGCTTAATTTATTTATTTATTTATTGATTGGTTGATTGATTGATTGAGTGTGTGTGCTAGTGATTGATTTATTTGCTGATCACACGATTGTATAATTGATTCTACTACTGATTGATGGATTGATTGATTAATTGATTGACGATATTTCGATATATTTATTGACTGTTTGGTTGAGATATTGTATCTCAATATTTTGAATACCTTTTGAAGTTAGTTCATTGATTTGGGTTTTCCGCCGCACTCAAGATTATTTCATTTATATGTTGGGGTTGACAGGTTTAGTGGGCGAGGAATCCGGGTTCTGTGCCCGGATGGAACCCCCGACCTTCAGCGAGTATCTGGCTGTTTTGACGGTATATATGGGTAATACGACCCCCCCCCCCCTATATTACAATCCTGTTTAACTGATATACCAACTACGTTATAAAATGTAAATACACCAAAAACCGTTCATATGCAAAATATATATTCTAAGATTACTATACTACAATCCCTGTCTAACTTATATGCCAACTACGTTATAAAATGTAAATACACCAAAAACCGTTCATATGCATACGATGTATTCTAAGATTACTATATTACAAGCCCTGTCTAACTCGTATACCAACTACGTTATAAAATGTAAATACACCACAAACCGTTCATATGCAAAATATATATTCTAAGATTACTATACTACAATCCCTGTCTAACTTATATGCCAACTACGTTATAAAATGTAAATACACCAAAAACCGTTCATATGCAAAATATATTCTAAGATTGGACGGGTGTATTGTCATTTGATTTGACAATGTTTCGGATTCATATCAGCGGAACGGCCAACGCGATAGGTACGTTGTTCTCGTTCACGCCTGTTGTATATTTAATCATCGCATGCCGTCACGGATTTAGATCTGAGTCCACCTTGAGAGCATATTATCGAAGCATCAGAAGAATTACTGTCAATGAATTAAACACTAATGAGGTAGGCTTTATTCCACAGACTGCTGTTTCGATCTCCAAAGCCCTATAGTGGTTTGAAACGATCGCTTTGCTTGGATGGTTGAAGATAACGGACAGACCGATAGATCGAAAGTCTTTGGCGTGTGAGCGATTCAATCCTTGTACTACAATTGACATTCTTGCAAATTGCTAATAAGCTGTATTGTATTTGAATAAAGTATATCTCGACATATTGACAGAACCCAGGTAATTTTAGGTCTCGGTACATCGACGTACAGCCAACACCCAGATAATGTTATGTCTCGGTACATCGACGTACAGCCAACACCCAGATAATGTTATGTCTCGGTACATCGACATACAGACAACACCCAGATAATGTCATGTCTCGGTACCTCTACATACAGACAACACCCAGATAATGTTATGTCTGGGTGCATCGACATGCAGACAACACCCAGATAATGTTATGTCTCGGTGCATCGACATGCAGACAACACCCAGATAATGTTATGTCTCGGGGTACGATGTATTGTTCCCAACATCGCTAGGTCGGTATATAATTTTATCCGATTGAAAAGCAGAGCCTTAAAAACGGATGCACTTTGTTGGCATTATGTAGAGGAGATCGAATGAAATTAGAGATTATGTCAGACGAAATAACATTTATGTCAACTCACATTTCCCCCTGATCAAAAGAAAAAAAACTTCCATGGATGGGTCACGGGTTTGCAAAAAATATGAGGACATTTCACCCGATGTGAAAGTTACCAGGTACTCAGCGAAGATGGTGATTTCATCTGGGCAAAGCGTCCTGCCCCCCACCCCACCCACTTAACTTGGCAAACTGACATATAAGTGAAATGAAGTTAAACATAGCGTAAAACATCAATACATCAATCAACCTTAAAAACGTGTACTTTGAGGAAGAAAAACATATATGGCATGGACTGTCCTATCGAACCCCCTTAACCTGACATATAAGTGAAATGAAGTTAAACATGGCGTACAACATCAGTACATCAATCAACCGTAAAAACGAGTACTTTGAGGAAAAAAACATATATCGCATGGACTGTCCTATCGAACCAAGCCTTCCGAGTAAATAACAATTGACGAAGATCAAAGCAGCAGGCAATTATTTCGATGGCTGAAGCACTAAAAGAGACGATGAAATTGCGGTTTATTGTCGGTTTGCTAGTTTATACCAGGTTCAATTTGCACCGGTCCGTTTACATGTATATTATCGACTGTATAAACTGGCTGACAAACAAATTGGTTTTCGGCGGACCCGTGAAGTGTATACCATAGATATCACATCTCGTTTCGCAGATAAAATGCTGAAGCTTTAATTTGAGTCTTTAAAAAAATATTTCGCAGAAATAAACAAAATATTTCAGCTATTGCTTTTTTATACCTGGATTACTCTTAAGCTTTAATTTGAGTCTTATAAAAATTATTTCGCAGAAATAAACAAAATGTACCAGCTATTGCGTCTTTATAACTGGATTACGCTTTAGATGTAGAAGATTTTTTCATTGATAGGTTTTAATATAGGAAACAACGCGTTTTTTCTGCCGGTTTGACCAAGTGTAAAAGCTGTAGAAGGGCGAGAATGACCCAGCCAACTGACCGAATGGTTGGTCTGTATATTCGTTAGGGTTGCTCCTACTATGATGGCCTGAATTCGTGCCTAAGAATAATGGAACACACGCCTCTAGTAGATGGAAGGTTGGGATGATAACGCTTGTCAAGAAAGATACCAACAACAGACTGTTCTTACTGTACAGACGGAGTTGTTATTGATAAGATAAAATTACGGCGCCTGTAAACAATTCAAAGGCAGCTCAAACTGTGTAGCTCACATTCACAACGCAGTTCAGAAATACTTCAGTGTTATTCACTGAAATGAAGTCAATCGCTGTAAATACCATTCACTATTCTTATTAAAAAATTGGCAACAAACTGTAATTGTTTACCTAGACCCAGACTTGTGAGTGTAGTATAGAGCAAATCATATTCTAAAATGCGACAATTTTGAATTTCTCACAGCTTCAGATGCTTATCGCAGTCACTTCAATTTCGTTAATTAGTTAGTTTTTTTAAACTTGGTTTTGAAGAGGAGAAAATGGCAAAGTTGGCTTGATATCAGCTTTCGTTTATCTTAAAGATAATTTTCATGTTTTAAATCATCGATTATAAATGCACAAAACAAGAATGTGACCCAGCAAATTTGAACCCTTCTGGAATTCTACCCAAAAAAGGGCGTGTAAGAGGGCATGCAACAAAAATCAATCAAAATTGGACTAATTCAAAATAATAAAGCGATTGTTTAAAAGTCAGGGATTGAATTTATAATTTAAAGATGTGGAAAATAGTAGTGATAACTTCTGCATTGACACATTTTCCAGGATTCGTCGGTTCGGTGAATGTTGCCCGAAAACAAGAAAATAAGTAAAAAAAAAGCAATAAAACTTCACGAGTAGCATAAACTGTTTTATTGGTTTGTAATTACGCGTCGAGAGTCGACCAATTAAAAAAAACTGGGCTTTTTGTAGAGAAATGTACGAGTTCATATATATTAACTGTTTATGGTGTTCGCGAGTTTGTTACTTCCGTTTCCAGGGGATGCTGTAGACACCTCGTAGCACTTCCTATGACGTCACCAAGCTCTAATTGGCTCAACACATATGTGTATCTCTAATTTATGAAGTAAATTACCTTCTCCGCCAAAACCTATAATTAACCAAGCCTTACAGTCGTCAAGCCATATTCACGCATTACTTTGGTGAAAAATCCATGTGTTTCTCTGTGCTTTAGTCTGGTAACAACTTTTTAAAAATTAACGATCGAGAGACGATTTCTCTTTCGCCTGTGAAAGTGGCATGAGTTGCCAAAATTTGGACTTCTGAATTGTCAAGATAAGTTCATTGTTTGAAGTAGCTTAAAATAAAAAATATCGATAAAGCCAGTACCCTGCGCGAAATGAAGATATATGCTAATAACGAATACAATTTATTTGACCCGAATGACGTTTTCTGTTGCTTGTAAAACTATCAACTGAGAGCTCTTGCTTGTTTGTGGAAAATTAGCTAATTCTGTTTCAACGAAATTTGCCCGATTTTGGCAGCTGGTGCCACTTTAAAGATGATCCTTGATTGAATGATTTGCATGTACGTGATAATTCCCCTTCAATGGCGTCAGAACCAGTCAGACAAAACTCGGCTGGATTTTTCTGGCCTTTTGTTTTCCCTTACATAAGCCAACCAGGTACAAACCCAGTTTGGAAAACAATAGGACGCGTTCCGAACCCACAAAGTATTGGTGAAAAGGTTATTCAATCGATGATGTATCGATAAACTACCGTACTAAGGGCAGGGACCATGGCATGAATTGTAAAATAAGTAAGGTGCACATGCCTGTTAGAAAACCGATCTTCCTCAAACCAAAAGTTAAAGTCATACCACACAATACCAGTTTAATTTGCAGCATGCACAACTGAGTCTTTAGGTGAATAAGGCAATAGCATTTCTTTATGACCCTTTGTGAATATTTTCCAGACTATTACGTCTTTTCGTCCCAACTGATCGTCCCTACACCAAACGTTTAAGTCATACCACACAATACCAGTTTACTTCGCAGCATGCGTGAATAGCATTTCTTTATGACCCTTTGTAAATATTTGCCAGACTATTACGTCTTTTCAATATGATATATATTTTGAGATGAGCACATTGGCTATATATATCACATAAGATCAAAGTACACCTTTCAATATAATAAAAGTTTACAGCACAGAACTCGCTCGTCAAAAGTTATGGTTTATGTTTTTTATTGGTGCGACTCAAAGACTAAACTTCTGGCTGAGGGAAAGTATATGTTTCTTTTACCGTGGATTAAAGTTTATATCTCGCCTCAATGATTTGCTTATGAGTACAATTGTATGAGTATATTTAGAGTTACTTCAAATATCCGTAATGGCGAAGGGGAAAAGGATACTTGAACAAGTTATCTCCTTGATGATCACGAATTGAGACAAAGTGTTTGCACAGTCGGACAATAAGGACAGGCAACCACTGTTTACAGTTTTTAAATGTGATCATACTATTATCCATTTCTTTTTCAAAAGTCGCAAGTTTGGAAGCCGAATAAAAATTTAATTGAAATATATTTGTCTTTAATTCTTGCTGTGTAATAAACCAAGTTTGACACAGGAATACGATTCCGAGTGGATTATCATTAACATTAATGATTTGACGGAGTTTCTGGAAAATATAAGTGCAGTGTTCCATTCTGTTCAAATGTATCGTGCTTTTAAGTTACACAATGGATCGCAGGACAGACAGACGGACGGACAAACGAAGCAGTATTCAAAGTCCCCTTTCACCGTACATGGTGCCAGCTTGATACCAATCAATTCGTTTATGTTTAAGACCGTGTTTGTAGCCCATAAGAGGAATGTTTCCCCATGGAACTAGGTTTATAATATGCTAGTTAGCTGTATATGCAATATATATTGAATATAAGGGGATAATCAACTGATAATTGCCCAGTAATAAACTGACAGCCAAAACGCTGTTAAGGGACACAATACAGAAAGCCACCGAACTAAAGATTATTTAATGTGTGCTATCGGCTCTGTATATAAATATGAGGTTTCCAGATGGTCATTGGTAACTTTCCCAGTGTCCGTGGCATGGGGCAATGGATGGGGAATTGTATCAGGTAATTCATTTGTGTTCTGTGTTGTGACTTTGATAATCGACTTGATACACATGGCAGCTGCTCGCGTGGTGCATTCTAGGCTATTTGTTATGACCGTCGTACAGTAGAAAAAAACCAACCCAAAATCAGTAACTCTTCAAATTTACGTTTCGGTGAAAATCGACATGCGGTTCTACATAGACTACCTCTGATTTTTCAACGTTTATTATTACGATTTCAACAACGTTAGGCGTTGTGTCATTTTAAGCACTTAGGTAACATATCAATCATTATGCGTCAACATCAAACAAACTTATTACTTAAGTGGTACTTTACGTGTAACTGCAAATCAAATATTTATACAATCTATATAAATTTCGATAAAATTGGAATTATGAATAGAATGTGAAACACGTGTAAGCTAACCGTACCAGAAACTCTCAACAATTCTATTTTATGTACATAAAGCCATTGAGAAAGCATGTATATTATTGTCACTCTGCTATGCAAGCCGCATTGTCCCTTAGGAATTTCCTAATCAATAAAATCTATGTATTGACAAAATGATTACGCTGTGGTCAGATATAAAGGCTGAGAATCATCCGACAATATATTTATAATTTCATATATTAAAGCGTGTCTTTCTATCGATTTTTTTTCAATACAACGTCTTTTTTCGCCCAGGAAGCGGTTTACTCTGGTGATGAAACCTGTTCATAAAACGGCACTGAAATTCCTCGACCATGCTAATTTTTGGCAGCCATCCAGCAAAATGCCTTAAGGTACAATCTATTTTTAAGAAATAATGCATAAACTAGCATGCAAGAATAGGACCACACTAGACTGAGATTGTTACTATGAATTAACTAATCAAATTTTGGCGTCTTTAACATAAGTTGTATGAGGAACCTGTCCAAAAACAAAATATGGATCGAAACATGAGGCGTAAATGGCAACTCAGAAGTCAATTTATTTTAGTCCGTGGCTTACACACAACGAAATGACATATTGTTTTATAGCATGTTTTCACAAATAACTAGAAACGGACTTGTTAACGAACGACTAAATAATTGATGTATGTAGGTTTGCAATGACTGTATTATTGGGAAAAGGGGAATTGAAGATAACCCAGTCGTTAACCGAACTAAGCAATATGCCCCCCATTACATTTTCCCACGCTGTTAGAGATGTACGCCCAAGAAATCATTTCCCAAGGTAGGCCCTATCTCACGGGCTAATAATTTTCCAATACGGCTGTCGGGTTTGTACAACGAAATCTGCGCAATTTATTCAACGTTGACTTTTCCAGTTGTTTTGACAGGGAAATTAGCTGTGGTGTGGAGAATTTTGACAGCTGATGCCTACAGCCTTAGACCAGTATAGCGAGCGGAACTCTCCGCACAGGTGACATGGCGTTCTTTGTTAAATCATTCACGGCTGTCAAATAAGTGACCACGAGGAGGATAGTCAGTTTGGCGTAAAACTATAACCTGGCTCTAGCACGGGTCAGTCATTGTATTTCATCTCAACAGGAATACACCCTAATTTACCAATAGAAATATCGTTTACCAAACCAATCAATAAAAAAATAAAAACACCAACTGTGATGGAATACAGTTAAAACGAAACCCCACTATAAGGCAACAAGAATATAAGGATATACAACAAAAACGCACAAACCCGATCACAGATTTCCATCCCGTTTATGAGTAAAATATACTATATGCACCTCTAATGCAAACCACATGTGACGTATTATGAATATAGCATCACGGATGAAAACAGCTGCATCCCCCGGGATAATTTCACGTTAACCTATATTGTTTTAGATTGTATAATTATACCGAATACTAAATATCCCACATGCCCGCATGGTTAGTTGCAGTATCAAAACACAAACAGCAGGCACCACAAATCTGCAATAAAGCGGGTGTTTACATAACATTAAACAAACTCTTTCTAGATTTACAACGTCTGTTATATTTAGGCGCAACGTTTCAATGAGTGCATACATAATTTTTTCTTTCAACTTCTATATGCTCCTCAAACAAGGGTGTCTACATGTACATAATCTGTTCCGTGCAATAACATTTCATCTGCAAATTTTATATGTTCATGGATTTGTCTTTTGAAATATGGCGTGAAGAGCTGCATAGAATTACACGGTTAAAAAATTAAATTTTTCATAGAAATGGCAAAGTATGAGTTCATTAGCTGGGTTTTTAAAGTGACATGACCTGCCAAAATGTTGATATTTTGACGTTTAAACAGAATGTTGAAATTATGAGCTATTTTTCTCAAAACGTATAATCCATAAGCTTTTTAGTGCTTCTAGTCTCGAAAATGTACGGTAATGTGTTGTTTTGAACTAACTTTGGCCTAGAATGAATGAATGGTCGTCCTGGTTATTTAAATTTGGTTTACGTTTCGAACACTTTTTCGGTTCGTACAGGCCCCATACTGTATGGAGTTTCCTCATTCCAACGCCAATCATTTAGTTTTTCGATGGCCTCAAAGCCTCTTACTGTTGTAACGATCAGAAATTATGAAAAAAGTTTGAGGTTTGGCAGCTCATGCCACTTTAATCTATCTACCATGGAATTCTAGATCTAGCTATCCATTCTTAGGCTAATCGACACGGAATCTGTGCAATTTATTCCACGTTGTTTTGACAGAATGATTAGCCCTGCTGAGTGCGTTATGGCAGCTGTAACCGTTACGAAATAACGGGAAACTCGCGGCACAGGTGACGGGATAATCTTCGGGCGAAATATTTGTGTCTGCCAGTCATATGAACAGCAGGAGAGAATATGATGGGTTGGACCTAAAACGTTAACCCGATTTCAACACGGGCACACCCATGTCATAAAGTTTTCTCAACGGCTACGCCCATACGTCTTTCCCTTAAAATGTGTCTAACACCGAACCCACGCTAAACCAAATGATAAACTAAGACTAAGTTGTTGAAATCTTGCTAAAGCGATATTTATAAGTCAGTGTTTCGAAAGCAAGCTGCAATCATCATCAGGGAAATTACTGAATTAGTAAATTAACCGAGACTGATTGACCCGGGAAAAACCCAGGCCAGGGTGAGAATCGAACGCACGACTTAGGGTTACCGTTATAAAATGAAGGAAACATACCGATATAGTCATATAGCTTTAACGCCTATTCTCGTGTAGAAACCCTAATCATGGGCGAATCTTTAAAAGACGGAATAGTATCGCTACATCTTTTTATTTTATTTTTGATAAGTTATTTCTTTTCTCCATTGATCTTGTCACGGTATAGTACTTGCATGTCGTTATTATTACGAACATACCAGAACTGCCGCTATGAGTTGCATCTCACACGCTTTGCAGAAAACTATGTATATATTTATGAACACTAAAATACACGGACACAGGGAAAATCTTCTCAGACTTGAGTTTGTGGAGCATAATGCATATCAAAACAACGTAAAACCATATTGTTTACGTCATTAAAATTATTGGACATGACAACTGCGAACATAATCTTCTTCATAGACAAAAACAGATTGGTTCGAAATTGCCAAATGCGGGATAAGAGTGTTGGCTATTCAAGGAATAGTTTTGTGTCTTCCGGCACTAAAACACACGGGCACAGGGAAAATCTTCTTGTCTAAAATAACCATGGAGACAAGTTTCTAATTGTATTAAAAAGAGGTATATCATGTAGACCTTTATACCCCATGAATTGTTGTAACAAATCAAACCTATGATATTTCATTCCGGTATTATTGATATCAATATAAACAGAAATAGGCATATATCTTATAACCGCAATATATCTAACTCGTGTAAAATCCATTAGTGTATATTCGGCTTTGATAACAAAGGTTACACACGTAACTTCTAATGAATAGATTTATCCTGTACACAGCTGAGATACCTACTGTTACATTACGGAAGCGTCCTCATCATAAACATAAGCATTTATCACTTTACGTAAATGGATAAAGCTATTGTATGGCTTGTATTTTGATGGGACATTTTGATGGCTTCTTCTGGTCGTATCAAACCTAAACTGCTAGTACAGGAGTTTCTAAAATTTATACAAAAGCTTCCAAGTAAAAGTGTAGCAAGTTTTGGAAGCCTTATTCCAAGAAAAATATATTCACCAAATATTCAAAGATTATTTTATGATACCGACTTGGGTTTAACGGAAAATAGTTTAAATCTAATGAAGTCGTCGCTAATTTTAGTTGATATTTCTGCACTCATTGGTTTAAGCTTCGATTGACTTAATCCATCCCTGGCAGGTTACCCGTACAATGGGGGAAAGGGGGGGGGGTCTTCAAGGATATTCGGATCCAGTGGTACTGGCATAGATCCATCAAACAATAGAAAATCATCCAACTTGTGCGTGCGTTGGCGTGATTGTTGCCAGATATGTGTTTGTAATGCGAGACCGCCTACTAAAAAAAAACGCTTTTGATCACTTCCGAAATTATATATATTTGCACCTATGTGTATACGAAATCCGAAATACTGACTAATAAAGGAAGAGAAATGTCACCAGGCGAGCCTGTTATTGACATAAAACTCGGAAGAGGTAAAAAAAATAGACGGAATTAATGGTTCTTACTTGCGTACCATCAAATTGGCTCCTCGAAAGTGAAAAAAAATCAGCATATCAGAATTGGAGACATGTTAACGATTCTCAGAATGTGTGTCAGTGACATTTGGGATTTCTGATGTGAATGACCGATTGGTTATGTGATTTTTTTAAACTTGGTTGACAGCGTTGTTGACAATAATCCGATTCTGGGAGTGGTATGTACATGTAAATCCGGGAGCAAAAAGACAACATGGTGTAGAATTAGTAAATAACCATTGATTTTAGTTTTTTCAAAGAAAAAAAAAATTCATCGAACAAGGTCACAGCAAGTCTAACAGGAAACGGTACATTTGTCCTGAAGTTTAAGTTCTATATTCGCACCGAAAAGGGCAGCATTTGTTTTTGTTGAAGAGGGATATGGACGAGTTTTCACTGTGGAATACGATACTATTACAGCACGGTCAAACGAACCGTCATTTCTTGTTTGGGGAAAGATGTCGCGAAGACACAGTTGTTACTTTGAGTTGAAAGCGTTCGTATATACTAACAGTCCACTACAAATAATAGAAAAGAGCCAAGTAGTTTAACATATTATGTATTTGTTGTTACAGCATTCAAAGCTGGGGCAATTCGCCGTCTTTGTCTCGGTTGTTCAATCAGGTAGTCAAAATTGATTGATGGATATATGTTTAGGCCACGCTCAACATTATTTCACTTTTGTATCATGGTTGCGGCGTTTTTCTTTTGATGAGCAGTCCTCGACAAACCCGATACCCAATGAACAGAGAGTGGGCGTGGCTTAAAAGCGTTGAATAACTTCCCGATCTGGAAGTTATTGTATGGCTCTCTTAACTGGGTATCACGACCCTCGGAATTCAAATTTTTCCCACGGCAAAAAAAAAAGTTGCCGCGGAAAAGTTTATTTTCACGGCAAAAGTGATTTCACCACGGCATTTTTATCCAAACAATTCGCACTGCTCTGTTAACTAAATGTGCATTGACAAAAAAAAAATGTCAAACACTGTTCAAGAAAGATTTTTTTTAAATGTCTTCTTTGATTATCATAGAAACCAGCATAGAGAAAATGCTAACTTCGTCTTACGTGTGACTCTGAACGGCCAATGAGACATAACTGACAGTTGGAGACATTCTGACGCCAGCCCCCTGCAGAGTTGAACTGTGTTTCAAAGTTGTGTCATTGTGGGAATTGCGGTACATTGCAGTTCTCCCAAAAAGCAGAACCTTTGACATCATATTTAAATTAGAAATTAAACACTTAATTTTTCTGCCCCCCCCCCCCTTATTTGCAAGACATTTTTAAATAAAAAAAAAATAGCCCTATATTAACTGCTTGGGAAAATGG
Source organism: Lepidochitona cinerea (assembly GCA_963971465.1). Lineage (NCBI taxonomy): Eukaryota > Metazoa > Mollusca > Polyplacophora > Chitonida > Tonicellidae > Lepidochitona > Lepidochitona cinerea. Next base: position 4,468,746 of record OZ020559.1, read on the forward strand.
ACGTCTTCTTTCAGAGAAAAATACAGAAACACGTGGCTTTTTGTAATGTAAACAGTTTTTGGTATTATGGCAGCGTGAATTTAAAATACCAGTATTGAAACCAATGAAAGAAGGAAAAATACGAAGAGAAAAGATCACTGAACAAATGTAGAAACAAACATTTTCTTTGCTATATGACTTTGGCTGAAAGCCAAGAAAAAGCACCAATTTAGGCTTACTTGAAAATAGCATGCCTATCCTCTATCTCGGCACAAATCTGAGATAATTGTATGTCATAACCACCCTTTGTTTGATCAAACATTTCGATATATGCGTCTATCGAGGACATCTTGATTTCCTATTCTGAACTAACATCTTGCACCAAATTTCATCTTGGCCAATGTTGTAAAGTTTTCTGATTGGCCAGTGTTTAAACACTCGCCAGTTGATTGACAACGTCAATCATTCGTTCCATGATACAAGCACGTTATTGAATGGCTCCCTCGAGTGTGGAAGAAATTCTGAGAGGCGTCCTCGTGCTTCGCACTCGGCCTCTCAGAATATCTTCCATACCCTCGGGAAGCCATTCAATAACTCTAACATAGTTGGGGAGGAAACCGGTTTATTTAGCTGGATGAAATCCCAGACCCTGGGGATCGAGAGATTTTTTTTTGTTTTTTTTTAGGACTGAGTGGGATTCGCACACGCGCCTCATCGAAGCTCTGTTAGACTGAGGCACCGAGGCCCCTGACAATAAATAAGATATATTTTTAATTAAATTAAACAAAAATGGATTGGGTAGCGATGCTTATTTCATAGAAAGGTCAATATCCTAGAATATGTCAGTTATAAACATATCTCAAAGTTCGATAAACTGTTCAAGATAAATAAGCATTAGGCCCCCTATTAGAAAAAAAAACTAAAAAAAGAACATGATCAGAAGATCTTATTTGTATAACTGTGTCCAAAATATCCTAAAACACCATTTTCACAGTGACGCAATTTATCGGGAAAATGTTGCAGGCTATATCAAGTGACGCGCTATTTTGAAGGTGGTATAGGATGAGCTCGACGGACGGAGCAAAAAAGAAAGAGTCAACGTGCTCACTAGAGTTGCTTCCCTTGATAATAGTGTTTTTAAATATCTTCACGAAAGCCGATATATATATATCTGACTAACCATCATACTGTTATATTATTTTAAATCAACGTGGTAACAACTATAATCGCAGTAAATATTACATTGGATTATAAGTAAGCTGAGTAAAATTGCAAACCAGCATTTACCATGTGATAAACTTACATTACTAAACGGTAATCTGAAAGATAAAAACATTTGAGCCGGTAATCTGAAAAATAAAACACGTGGGTGCGATTCGAATTGCGAATGTCACGAAAAAAAAGTTGTGGACTCTTAATGTCAGTTTCTGATCACATTACTATCTACTGTTATATGATACAAAGAATAAACGAATATTCCCAAACAATTCAAAAAAAATGTTTTTGCTGCTCGGAAGTCACAGGATGTTATGTTAGTGTGCCCCAAAGTATTCTAAAACTTAATCTATTTTTGGATACATACGATTTTGTTACAAGATCGTTTACTATTTTTAGATTTATTTCACCACAAAAACATAACCAGCTGCTCAAAGTGATACAAGACGTTTTGAAAACATGCATGTACATCAAACCGAAGCCGATGCTATTTGGACGAAACTCGATAAAAGGCAGAAAAAATTGCAACTGGCTCTTTAGAGTTGCCTCCCTTGAATATAGCGTTTTTGACTCTCCTATCAAAAGCCGATAACGGTTATATGCAAACCATTGTACCTGTACATTTGAAGTGATAACGTTTTTTCTTCTTTTAAACATCTTTATTTTGTTTAATGCCTGTACACTTAAGCCCTAGGCTTGTGATGTGTACCAATAAGGAATATATTTAAAACCAACAAGTGAAAAGAACATATTTACAAATGTTTGATCCTTAAACACTAAGTGGAAGCATTACTGTCCAAGTTGGTATATGTAATTATATGTAAACATATTTCAAGAATGAAGTAACACTTACAGTGAATAAATTTCAGAGGGGAGAGGGGCTATTTGGCTTCGTAAGTATCAGGCGATGCGGTTGATCGTTCCCAAGCAGTTCGCTTGCCGGTCCCTTTCCTACCCCGAGGGCGCGCCGAGAAGATTTTTTTTACGTTTCTTGACAACTTCCCCTGCATTTCTTACTGACCACAAAGTATTGTTTCCTCGACTTTTGTCTTGAACTTGACTTGCTTTATGCGACGGGATTGGTGTATTTTCAGAGCCTTACCTTACGGGATTGATTCCCGTTTTGGGCGTCACCCCAAAATCGGTAGAGGAATTTCTGCCATATTTTCAATACAGCGTAATCTCTAAATAACGAGAATACAGAACCTTACAGTTTTGCGGTGATATATATGTGGACAAACACACATCGACACCTGGGTTTTAAATGTCTAATTCAGCCGGGATACATTAGCTTATATTTTTGTGTCTTAGATATTTCTAAACAATTTGGAGTACAATTTGAAGGGTGATATAAAAAAATAGCTCTGCAGTTTTACTATTTGGGGAAAATAATCATTAATTTCGAGATTCGGTTTAAAGGGAAACGACCAAAAGTTTACAGTTCACGCAACTTAATTTAACATCATGTATTACACAAATCTGATGATTATATCAACAGCTATGTGGGATATCGACTTATTAAACGTTATCCCTATTATAAAGATATTTTTTTTTATAATTTGCATGACTTTATGTTTTTGTGTCTAAACCAGACTCGCGGATATATAGTTTTGAAACGGGTGTGTTCTTATTAACAGAAGGTAGTGTTTTGCTATTTATAATAATGTTAATCTAGCTAAGTGAAAAGCAAGAACTAGATATTTTCATATAAGGTCAAATAACTGTTTTAAAAATTTATTTTTTCTCCGCTGTCAATTATTTCTTGTGTAAATAGTTAAAACGTATAGCTCCATAAGCTTTGCGATTTTATACAAGGACCATGTGATGACGAACAAGGGCAATAACTCTGACGATCGTATGGACAGCCGTATTTCTAAACCGCTGTCGACATTCGTTTTGCAATCTTTATATGCTATATAAATCATATTTCCATGAATATAGTTAGACGAGATATCTTCATTAACAAAGAAAAAAAAACGAGAAATCCATATCGAAAAATAAGATACCAGAGGAAAGAAACATTAACAAGTTTACGAAAGAGCTAAAACGGTTTGTTAAGATGAGTAACTCATAGAAAGCATTTTCTTTTATGATGATGTGGCTTTAATCTTGTTTTCTACATCAGTTTTCCTTTTTTAATTGTTTCTACTTTTATGAATTTATAAAGATAGCCCGCTAAAAATCTAGCCATTTGAACAAAACTGACTTGATGACGTGTATAGTATATCATAACATAATCATATCATAACATTATCATTTTTTTATATTCGTGATAAAAATATAGCTTGCGTCTTCGATATATGTCTTTACAAGAAAGGAGGGTACCTCTTGAAACATTCAAATTATTTTTCTTATACCGAATAGAAATACGATTGGTGTTATCCAGTGACATTTGAAATCAAAGTATATTAATGACGTAATTGCTATGATACATGTAGTTTTGCGCGAAGTTTTAATGTTTATGTACAAATAGTCGTTTGTTTTGAGATTGTCAGCAAATATACCTCATTTTCCTTTTCTTATAAGGCCATAAATGAACAATCACATATTACAGCCTTTCCTTTTTATAGCAATAGGCTATCCGACGTCCTGTATTGTCTTTTATTTCAGTTCTATTTTAGCTGGGCAAGATACAGATGGTGCAAACAAATATTGCATACATCAAACATTCGTTATAAAATCTATTAAAAAAAGAAAACTCAGTTGATTGGTTAGTAACGCCTCTGATTATTACTATAAATTAAAATAAGCACTTCTGATTGGTTGGTAATGCACGAGACACCCTTGTTGGTCATTTTACATATAAGACGGCATTGCTATGCTTAGTTTCGAAGATAACTGTTAACAATTCTTACTGTGATGGGGTGATTTTTTGCTCATTCCGAAAACATTTGGTCCCAAAACAATTCAAATTTCAAACATTTTTAACCCATTCACCCTCAAAACTCATGACATGTGGCGTGCCCCAGGGCTCGATATTGGGACCCATAATGTCCCGTATCCACATAAACGATATCGTTCAATCATGTGAAGAGGTGACATTGGGACTAAAATATATATCTAAATGGCTGGCATTGAATCGTTTGTCTCTGAATATAGGCAAAACCAAAATAATGGCTGTTTCGCCATCAACAGATCTCGCCGAAGGCCGGGGTTTTCTCACGGCAATGGGACCGCTTTCCACACCCACTTCACTTGGTAATGCCGCCATATATAAAGTGAAATAATCTTGAGTTTGGCGTAAAACACCACCAATCAATCAACCAAATGACGGCCTACTTTCTAAGGCAATTTCAAGTCATTCAAAACCGAAATGAAAGAAAGTGCAGCTGACTCGCCGTTTTATGGATACCCTGTGTATCCGTTTAGAACAGTATAACGAAGGCACTTGCATTTATTCTCGTCCAATAACGCCAATTTGGGTTTGGCTTTTTACATTCAAATTCAAATCCAAATAGAGCAGAATAATTGCAGTCGTTGTTAAACCCTCCCATTAATTCTTTTTGCGTTGTTTCTCTGCAATTTTTTGTGTTGTTTCTCTGCAAAAATACAAGTTACAGCAACTAAAAATGTTCAAATCACTTAACTAGTATTTCATTTCGCTTGCCACTGAATTACAAAGGTCGATTAAAATCACATAAGTAGTATTTCATTTCGCTTTGCACTGAATTACAAAAGGTCGCTCAATCTGCGTCTATGGTGATTTGAGTGGGGGAATGAAGTTCGCAAATAATTATATTTTCTCGTGTCGTTATATAAAGGTCATTTAGTGACGGTGGTGCATTTTCCTAATAGCTTATATTAATATGGAATTGTTGATACGCGATACAGGAGGCAGGTGGCTTTGTTAGGGAAGGATTAAGGAAATGGATTAAATAACGAAAATAAAGCCTGATGCATATTATTGGAAAGACAAAGAAATTAATAACAATATCCTTGATTTGGTACCAAATTCTGCCCCGGCATTTGCTCAACTGGGCCCCTTGAGGTTCGACCCCACAAGGTTTTAGAATAAACTTTTCTTTAACAGATTATTTCATTGTTAAGCTTCACTGAAGTTCACAAAGATTCAAAATAATTATCACATATATATAGCAGTTTTGACAAAAAAGGATAGAGGTAGTACTTGCCTGGAAACCAGCCAACTTGGTTGGTTGGTTGTTTTAGCTTATTGGCGCGTCCATTTGTATGAATGATGTACGCCATACCAGCCAACTTTAGTCCACGGATAAAGAAAATCGCAAAAACATTTTTTTAATTCAGACTTGTGAACGTCCTCTAGCCTAGCACTTAGTCAAGAATTGTTGATTTTTACGCCACTCTCAAGAGTATTTCACTTGTATCGCGGCGTTGTCTGATACATTATGGGGAGATACGTGTTGCCCGGATTAAACCCTTGGCCTTATTTGGCTACCTAGCCCGGATTATCGGTCTTACGGCGACTGATTTATATGGCTGCCAATGTGTCTTGACGAACACAGAGAGAAAACAAAATTCGGCAGAGCCCAGATTTCTCGGCCATTGGCTACCTTGCAATTCTTCCGTATAGGGCGATCAAGTGAACAACACACTTAGAAAAGGAGTTTTGGACAGCACGTTTTAAACTCAACAGGAACCTCGTTATCACTGTATTTTGCTCTACTTTATCCGTCGCTTGTGACATCATCTCCCAAGAGTCATCATTTGAAACCGCCCAGACAGACCCTGAATAAAAGTTATATAGATTCGACAGCTGTCCCTTGTGTGCGTAGGTTATTCTGGCCTCTCAAATATATAACGGTCGCGGAGTACGCTCGTATACTACAGTTCAAATGGCATAAGCTTACATAATGATGATATTCTTCCGTTAAAACAAACTTTTGATATTATCAGTTATTTTTCTTAAACCGCACAATTCAAAAACTTTGCATTGCTTCCAGTCTCTCGGATGTTCGCTAAAGTAGTTTTTGAATGAACAAACCTTTATTTAAATTTTGTTTACTTTTCCGGACATATGGTACATTTTAATGGCCATTGGTGAAGAAATTCGAAATTTGCATCAAGCAAGACATCGAGTCTCCGTTGTTTCCACAAAACGGGCACCATAACCTCATAAATGTAACTCTAGTGGGTTGTTTAAATCTCAGAGAAAGCAAAAAAAAAACGAACTCAACTGTAATGTGCAGTTGGTAGAAGTGGAATAATCATGACTGAATGATACAAAACACCAAACAAATGGAAAAAAATGCTAAGATTGATTAAATATTTTATGCAAAATGGACGATTGACCAAGTTAACATAGTGCAGCTAACTGTTCCTCGTGGATAAACACCACACATCTTTGTCTGTGGTTTCTTTCATATTTAAAAACGCCGTTGGAAGCACTGAGTGGTGGTTTTCACTCAGAAAAGGTTGTCCGGTATCTATCGAAGATCGTGGGTTTTCTCTGGAGTAAAACACATCTTAATGAGTAAACCTAGCAAAGCCCCCACATATAAATGACATTGTGTTGAGTGCAATGCAAAACATTATTCGTGAAATTCATTTTATTCACATTTTTCAACATGATCTGAGAGCTATCACTTCTTTCAACAGCAAGCAGCAAAGCGCTGAATCAGTTCACAGTTCACTTTCAGTGAATGTATCATGTACGACCGCAATTACAAGGAATGTTTCGACTTTTTAAAAATCATTATTAACAGCACAGAAATACTTCAAACATATTATCATTAAGCTAACCTATCGATGCATCTTCGTGAGATATTTTTCAAAGCGTACCTCATTTTTCGACCGATGACATTTAATTTGGTTCTGTATTTTGAACACGCCGCCTTCGAATATCAAATTCCATGATTGATGGATTTTCGATGTTGGTAGAAAATTAACTACGAATCGCTGGCTTAGTTTTGCAAAAAGCAATATCAATTTACATGTTGGCCATCTTTAAGCCAAATCAGAAATAAGACAAGAAATATTTATAAATTTTAATGACGGCTTAGCTAATGCCTGGTGAATCTTGACACTTTTCATCAATCAATGTTGATTTCTATACGAACAAATCTCCAACACGGAGTTCAAATGCAATTTCAGCTAAATGCTCATTTTAGTTTCTAGACGGTAAGGTAAAATTCAAAGCAAAACATGCTTCTTGACTTTTTGGTTACCGTTTTCAAACATTGTACTCAAACGTAATGTTAAGTATCATTGGTTACTCAGGAAACATAATTCTACAGCTGTAAAAAAAAATGAAACATCATTTTTATACCAAGAGGATAGTGTTTGAATCCATGTATATTAAATACATTGTGCTCATACTATAGTCATCGAACAAGCGAACTGTTTAGTTTACTTTTTCCTATTCCAAGAATTTGTAATACGCGTAAGCTCCTATTCTGAACTCTCCCTGCTACAGACAAACGCAACAAAGCACAGGAAATGTACCAGTCAATCCGGTTCTTATCGGGACCTCAATACACTGTGTTTGAGCCGCTGTCTGCTATAGATGAAAATTCAGATTAAAACGAAGTCGCATTAGACAAAATAATGCAGTATGGTGAATAAAATTACAAGACAAGTTCCCTTCATATGTCAACAGGTACGTCTTGTGTCTCGCCTAAAACTTTAACGTAAATGCAGCCATATTGGATTATGTAATATTATAACATGATATAATCAAAACCTAGACTTAACTCGCAACCGAATGTAGAAACGTAAAAAATAAAATAATGGTGAAAGGTGGAAATCATTTTACTTTTAAATGCAGTTGAACAATTTCGCCTTATTGTCATGGGAACCCTTTAACAGGGTGAGTTATCAAACACAAAAGCAAAACTGAGAATAAATATCAAATGGAAGTGGATAAGCATGTCGTTTTTCTGCGCTAGTCAAAACCAACCACTAGTGAGAACCTGGCTCTAACGTACAGCATGTATGTGTCGCGGAGAACACGTTATCTCTGCGTGCCTACGAGACTCGAGTCTGATTCAAGAAATCTTCGCTAATTTCCACGAGAACCCGGAGAATACCCTTTATTTCAACTCAATTAGATCGGGGCCAAAATTACAGCTGAGGAAACATTTGTTCCAATCTGGCGTACAAATGCAGATCATCTTCGCTAAAAATACGAGGCAATAGACCATCTGGGTGGCTTCGAGCAATTAAGGTTTTGGCCGCACTAAAGCTGACGACCAATTAAGGTTTTGGTCGCACTAAACCTGGCAAGACAAATTTGCAGCCGTGAAAGTCTTGTATGCATTGGAGGAGAAATTCCGGACCGGCTTAGCATTTTCAAAAACACGACAGCAAAATTGGTTGGTTAATACGTCCACCTGACACTTAACCAATAAGTTAAGTATCTTACTAATTGATTTTATATGATGAATATGTCCACGCCTTTTGTGAAAAATTTTGAAGACAAAGTATATCACATTTTTTTCTGACATTCTTTGTTTAGAAAGTAACCATCGTTTAATCTGGCTTCGTTCTAGATACATGTGAACAAGACAATACACAGGAAAAATTACAGTCAATCCGGATGGAATCACAAATGATTCTTAGGTCAGTTAGCATACATGTCACGGTTGATTGACAATTTAAGCCATATTGAAAACCCATCGTTGAATAAATGCATTTGTACGACATCCTTAAAAATCGATATACTTCAAGTCAATATCTAAGCAACAACGAAATGAAAAATTTTCCAAAGCACATCTTCACAGTGTAATAAATCAAAAACTAAGACGAACAAATCGGAGACAACTTTTATGGCTCTTAAAGGTTTTTGTATGGAAGTGGGATCAGAACATCGTTTATAGAGGAATACCTATCAATTCCATTCTCAAAACAGTTTAAACATTAAGACTGGTGATTACACTTCGAGGTCAACAGGCAATGGAACGACGCACGCAGATGAGGAATCTGTTTTGCAATGAATGAATCTCTAGACATAGGCCTATCTTCGTTTTGGTAACCATGCCATACTCCACGGTCGAACCAGTACCTCCCTCCATCAAAATCTACGTCCATTTTGGTGATTACAGTACGCATTGAACATATGTAACCCCTATCATAAGACTGTCATATCAAGTTGAAAGACATTTGACCTCTGCTATATATATTTGGTTTGTACAATCCATACATTGTTCGATGTCACGGTCTTAAGCTCGGGCTAATGAACCATAAACCAACAGATTAACGCTGAACAAGACACTGATGGTGCTTTATCTGGTCAATTGCGGATTAAACAGGCTTATTGCCAACACATTTGGTTTTGTTCCAAGATTTCTGATTGAAACTGACCGCCCTTGGATTATTGGCGACGAGAGCTTACTTTAGGGATTAAATAGGACTTTTGTTAGCCCTTATTACTGGTCCAACACCGACTGGTATTATAGGGCTTGTAACATGGCTCGTCGTCTTGTGACGGAAACACACAAAACAAAAAAGAATCCAAAACAGACGAGATTTTTGTAACAGACTTTTATTTGTTGGTAAAATTCAATGCCTGCCTCACTGGATACGTTATATGCATTTCTTAAAAGAACTACCAGTTTTATTGCACGAGCGTATCTTACTTCAGGTTTCAAAAAGAAAGTATTAATATTAGAAAAAAACCCAATGCTTTAAGCTCGATCCTAAAACTTATACTAAAAATATACCGATTATTTCATAAGATCCAATACATGAGTTGTTCTTTCTGATATTCAATATCTTATTTTCATTTTTATGTTCATGAGTAACCGGGTACTCAGCGATGAAGGAGATAATATTGAGTGTGACGTCAAGTGCCACTCACCCACCCTCTGTTTTGATTGTTTTTAGCTCTTTACCTACTCTTGTTACTTCTCAGGATAAAATTAAGTATTTGTTTGTATCGATATTGGCAAATACAGCTTGTCAATTGCAGGAGTGTGTGGAAATCGGTTGATGCCGTCCTGACCTGAATACATGTACTATTGGATTAGATCTGACCCAATGTGAAGGGTCCATCTGTATTAGAATTTCTGTCAGCAATACCGTTACATACGCATTGTTTTATAACACAAACATGTAACGTTTTGTGTTGAATAAGGAAGCCATATAGGCCCTATACTTTTGACACCGACTTGGCAGTTGTATTGTATCAGAATGTCATATTTCCATATTTGACACAGATGTGACAGTTATATTGGGACAGAAAGTTAAATACAGTTTTGACACCCACGTAACGGTAGCATTCTATCCGAAAGTCATGTACAGTTTTTGGCACCGACGTAACAGTTGCATTCTATCCAAAACACATATACCTTTTGGCACAGTTTCGTTGTATCAGAAAGTCATACTTTAATATTTGACACAGATGTAACATTTGTATTGGGACGGAAAGTTATATACATTTTTGACACCGACGTAACTTTTGCATTCTATCCGAAACACATTTACACCTTTAGCCAGACCTTACAAGAATCAAATCCATTTTGACATAGACGTGACAGCAGTAATGTGCCATTAAGTCAGGTCAATTGTGATATTGACGTGACAGTGACAGTTGTCACGTACCAGAAACATGTATACACCCACGTAACAGAATATTGTACAAGAACAAAAACATTGTTGGTAGACGCGTAACAAGTGTATTATATTAGAAAAAATACATTGGGGAAACCCGACGTAAACGCTGTATTGTATCCGAAATACATACAAGTCTCACATCGACAGGTAGCACTCGATGATTTCCTATAACTATTGATAACATTAGCTTCCTTTTTTTTGTTCACAATGGCTTCTGTCACACACTAACATACTATTAAAATGGGACACCGAAACCATAAAAATGACATGTTTTTGTACATTTAAATTCTACGATAGTTGTTGAAAAACAAAATAATGTTCAACTATGGCTTCATTATTCTGAACATTATTTCATTTGTCTTACGTGGAATTTCCCCGGATCGATGCGTGCTTATTTGGAATACTGTATTTTACTTGAAGCATTTTACTTGAAGCAAGAAACCTGTCTAATGATTCACAATGTGAAAAACTGCTATCATGAAACTGTTTATCTAACAGCGGTTTTACACATGACCTCACACAATCGAACTGTTTAAAAACCCTTACCACTACATAATAAAGTAGTAAGGAAACTCCGAAAATATTCATGGTGTGATCTCAATATTTCGACTTTAATTAAGTCATCGTCAGGAGAATTATTAGTACATCAAAAGACAGTGTGCATTTATATAGAAAAACAGAACATTTCTATATAAATGCACACTGTCTTTTGATGTACTCATAATTCTCCTGACGATGACTTAATTAAAGTCGAAATATTGAGATCACACCATGAATATTTTCGGAGTTTCCTTACTACTTTATTATGTTAAGTTGTTCAGTGGATCAAATAGATTTTTAACACTACATTAACCAGAAATACTTTTTTCCCAAAATTGTACTGCTTTCTTTTCCATCCCAGGCCAAAAACTCAACTTGCTACACCTATCAACATAACAAAACTTTAATAAATATTTATTTAAGCAATTAGAAAAATAAAATGTAATCTGAAAACCGATGCTGTGATTTTAGCTTATTCAGGCATGTTTCTTCTGTCAATCGGATGCTAGAAATTAGTCTGCGGAGATATGCCTGATTTCGAGATAACCAAACCGGTCAACCAGACTATGGGCTGAGTTTTTATCATATTGCGTCCACTATTGATTTAGCGGTCTTTAAAAATTAATTAAGCTCTTAGATAATGGTTTATACTACCTTACCCAATGTCTGTTGATACTACAGTTCAGATTAGGTTCTTGTTAAAAAACAAAGTGTTCACATGTGTAAGTTAAAATACATGTATATGCAAATCAGATAATTTGTTCCGTCATTTTGTTTTGATAAATCCCTTAAGACGAAAGTTATTTAGAGAATTGCTGCATAAATTCTTATAAAAACAAGAACTAGAATTTGCTTTACAAAATAGTTATGTTTGTCAATCGAAAGAAGTCTGACCAAAGAATTTAGTGACAAATCCGATCAGAATTGTTGAAATACACGCAACAGTTTTTGATTCCATCTGCAGACCTGTCCGACATTTGTAATGTCAGTACAGATTGTCCGTTGCATTGTCAAGCCCATAGCTGTTCTGTTGTCTCTACCAATAACATACACCGAGATATGTCAATCAGTCTTTAAAAGTCAATATCAAATACTCAAAACTGATTAAGTGTTTATCCTTAATCGATACATCTGACTTGCAAACTACTTTTACTAATAAAGTGGATCGATCAGTTTATACATGTGTATTGATTGTCAAAAGAATACTGAATAGGTCTTCGGTAGTTTTTATCCTAGTGGATAATACTCACTTTACAGATGGTGCAGTTTGTAAGGAAACCAATATTGACTAACGACGGTCCCGGCGCAAATAACCAAATATGCATGCCTAGAAACCCCAAAATCCTTAAATACTGTAAACAACAGAATCATTGGTATCAACCAACCCTTATATGTCTTAACGTATATCAGTTGAATAAGAGATACTCTAGCTTATCTCAAAACCTATTTGACATCTCTGAAGCCAACTCTGAATGGATGATTGCTCTAAGTTTTACTCGGCGCATTATTTTGTGGTGTTGCCAGGTTGATTGGCAAGGGAAAACGACCCTCTATCCTGAAGAAATTACCTATTCTACCACAAATGGTATTCAGATACAAGCGCCATTCAGATTTTTGCAAATTTCCGTTCGAACTGATTCGACACTGCAACCGATGGACGACAAATTTGTATCGATGTCCGTTTACCAACTGATCCACAAAACTCCCAACATCCAATGGCGTGGAATGTATTGAAAAAACACTATGCCATATTGCCGCCATTTAGATTCATAAATATAGAGTAAGATTTTGGTCGCCATTTCTATGGCTTGATACGTTCAATTCGGTAGAGGGTACGAATCGGCTTTCATATAGGAAACGATTTTTCTTTCAACAACCAGACAATTACATTTGTTCTTTTTGGACAATTTATCAAGTTTGACACGGAGAAACCGATAACCATTTACTCTTTACGAGGAAGTAACTTTTTCAACCAGATCCAAAAGCGTTCGTGAAAACAGTATACTTTGTTACTTATGGTAACTGTCAGTCAGTTGTCAGTCTGTTGCACTGACCATACAAAAGACGCATTCTGGGCTGGATCAATTTTATGTCGTCCTAGTGTGTTGTATCTCGTGTTCTGAATGTCAGTTAACTGCTAATATTTCAGATTGATTAAACAAACAAGTATGTCCCTTAATCGATTGTATTTACTTACAGTCTGGATTCAGCTGTGTGTCGTTTTACTTTACACTGGATTGAGTTTATATGAAATTGGACTGGAGCAGTAAGTGCGTTCGCATAATGGCCAAAGTGTTAGGACCACAACTATTCTAACGATAAACAATTAATACAACACCACGTAGTTAGTTGTTTTTAACCTATCTTGTGTTTTTAAAAACAACTAACTACGTGATGATGTCCTAATTTGTTTATCATCAGTATGGAACCCACGTTTAAAGAGAGTTTCAAACATTTCTAACAACTATTCTGTTTCTTTTGGCATTCTCTGATATTTCTTAGAAACAAGTCCAAGATTCTTCTGGAATCGCAAACATGGAAACTAAATTAAAAGTCGACTGAAAGAAGACGTACTACTTTTTCCCTGTTTTCTGATTCTCTCCGTAGTCCTTCTCCGTCCGGGTGACATTTTCTCACTTCACATTGTTCCTGAATTATTCACATATTCAGACTACAATTGAATATTGGTGTAAAGAAAACGTGATTAAGAACACAACCGAAATCAGTGTACAAGTACGTATGAATCGAGAAAACACACGTAAAGATCAATGGCTTGTACAAAAACGGACAACAGAAACCCTAGGTTGATCGCTATGTTGTTTGGTTTTAATTGAGATTCGGAGTCATAACATAGAAACCGAATACACTTAATAGCCGAGAGGCCTTTGCAGTGTTGCTTCACTGTTATTTTGATATATGAAACAAATAATATATACAATGTATTCAAAAGAATTCTTGCCTTTTTAGGTATGTGATTGAAAAATACTATTAGAATCAGCATACCTTACATTGGACCCGCCAGTCATAAAATTGCTCGTCTGATTAAAACTAAAACAGGTATTAATACTACATTCAAATCAACCAAAACACTTAAAACCCATATGCAAGCCACAGTAAGAGGAATTTCATCAACAGGAGCAGAACCTAAAGGAGTAGTGTACAGAATTAATTGTAGTTGCAATGCTCATTACATTGGAGAAACATGCAGACCCCTCAACATTAGAGTAAAATAACACCAAACATATTTTAATAAACTTCATTACAAATCTGCCATTTCTGAACACAAAATGTCCAACCCTACTCACCACATCAAATGGGCCAATGGCTTAATGAAAAAACACTAAGCAATATTGCCGCCGTTTAGATTCATAAATATAGAGAACGATTTTGGTCGCGATTTCTATGGCTCTATGCTTTCAATTCGGTAGAGGGTACGAACCAGCTTTCATAGAGGCAAACGATTTTTCTTTCAACGACCAGACAAGTACATTTGTTCTTTTTGGACAATTTATCAAGTTTGACACCGAGAAACCGATATCACATTTACTCTTCACGAGAAAGTAACTTTTTCCACCAGATACAAAATGGTTCGTGAAAACGGTATACTTTGTTACTTATGGTAACTATCAGTCAGTTGTCAGTCTTTTGGATTGATCTTACAAAAGACGTATTCTGCCTGGATCAATTTTATCTCGTCCTAGTGTGTTGTATCTCGTGTTCTGAATGTCAGTTAACTGCTAATATTTCAGATTGATTGAACAAACAAGTGGATCCCTTAATCGATTGTATTTACTTACAGTCTGGATTCAGCTGTGTGCCGTTTCACTTTACACTGGATTGAATTTATATGAAATTGGACTGGGGCATCAAGTGCGTTCACATAATGGCCCAAGTGTAAGGTCAACAACTATTCTAATGATACCCACTTAAGACACCACCACGAAGTTAGTTGTTTTTAACCTATCTTGTGTTGTTAAAAACGACTAACTACGTGGTGTTGTCCTAATTTTTTTATTATTAGTATGGAACCCACGTTTAAAGAGAGTTTCAAACATTTCTAACAACTATTCTGTTTCTTTTTCCATTCTTTGCTATTTCTTAGAAACAAGTCCAAGAGTCTTCGCGAATCGCATCCATGGAGACCCAAAAGGTAGACTGAAAGAAGAAGTACTCTTTTATCCTTATTTTTTTTCATTCTCTGCGTGGTCCTTTTCCGTCCGGGCGCCATTATGTCACTTCACATTGTCCATGGCCTATATACATGCTCAAACTACAATTGAATATCAATGTAATGAAAGCGTGATTAAGAACAGAACTTGTCCGAAATCAGTGTACAAGTACGTATGAATCGAGAAAACACACGTGCAGACCAATGGCTTGTACAATAACAAACAACAGAAACCCTAAGTTGATCGCTATGTGTTGGCTTTTAATTGAAATTCCGAGAGTCATAAAAATAGAAACCAAATACACTTAATAGCCGAGAGGCCTTTGCAGTGTAGCTTTGCTGTTATTTTGATATATGATACAAATACTATGTACAATGTATTCAAAAGGATCCATATCTTTAAAAGTGGTTTTCTGTATTTTAACTTGAATTTCAAAAACAAAGACATGGTTCTACATTGGGTGGTATTTGAGAGTTTTTATTTTAACCCCTTAGATGGCGGTACCAAACGAGGTAAAGCCTCAAGTAGTCAATCCATCAAACACTAGTGTGTACGGGCAATAAATCTTTTGAATTTTCAAAAAACATCAAATATTATCCACTGAATACATACACATCAAGGGAGGAGGTGGGGACTTCAACATGCACCTAACGATGATAATGCCCCGAGAACCTCCAATCAAACAGAAAAAATCGGTGTACAGCAAACATTGTCACTCTAAACCCATTATATTGTGGTTACAGCAATCACAACAGGTTTAACACTTCATTAAAAAAACTTACTATATTTCTAAATATTTTTCAACTCTACAAATAGTAAGCCGTTTCTTCACTGTAGCATAACCTGTATCACTGAATCAAAGGGTATGATTTGTACACCGCCAAAGGCGATATGACTACCGATTGCTATCCGATGAAAACACCGGGCACTTCAACTCAGCCCGTCTGGATACAATACGAAGCGTCACCCATTTGACCAGACAGAGTGTGATGTGATGGCCGTGTGTGATGTGGCAAATTTCCATTGCATATGGATGGAATAATTAGGCCTTGTATGACATCTGTTCAGTCGAATGGAGATATGGCTTTGCATATAGATTTTTTTTACACAAAATTCCCAGTACATAAGAGAGAATATAGATGAGAAAGGTATGTGCTGACAAAAACGTTCGTGCTTCATTGAAAATATATAAATTAAAGCGGTTTGGAGCGCCCTCAGAATCGAATCGTCTTAATTGAACCGGCTTCAGAACGGTCTTTTGGAGGATAACAGAAATGCCGGCGTTGATCACGTACATGTGTGAGAGCCCGGAAACATCGGTGCCAAAACTGTATCTTAAAGCATTTGATCTGTTAAGTTCGATTGGACAATGACATTGACCAAGATGTGGAACCATTTCACCCTTTTTGTTAGCATAGCTTGCCGCGTCTTAAATAGTTTCTAGTTTCACACCATCGGGCCTTTTCTGGCTACCAATGGCTATACGATGCAAACACCGAAATAAGCGCCATACAAATTGCATTGACAGGGTTTATTGTCCAATTTACATTGACAAAATTCTTTGTTTTTGCATGCTTACAACTGTTGACAACAATAAATTCCTATTTATTCAACCTACTAAAATTTACCTGGCATGTTCCTCTTATTTAGGAAGCATATTTGAATATCACGTTTACTAGAATCTATTATAATATACATACTATACTGGTAGACATGTCAGAGGTGTCAAGATCCAAATTCAAAGGTACCAATTATATAACGTTGAAAGCGTATTTAGCCCATGCATTGTATATAGTATAATATATAGGTTTTTAAAAGTAAAATGCATTCTGGTGGTCAGAAACTAAATATCTGGAAATACAGAACTCAGGATTTCGCAGCTAAATGACGTTTCCTTTAAAACAGAAGTAACCGGATAATTTGCGTCTAATTTGATGGCAGAATCGTAGCATTTAATGGAAATCCCAAAGTTTACAATTTCGATTAAATGGGGGCCTCGGTGGCTCAGTCGGTTAAAGTAATAGTCCCTTAGTCCGACACAGGCCTCTCATCGATATGGCGCCAGTTTGAATAAAACTTGAAAGCCCGATTTCCTCCCCCACCAAACTTTGCAACGCCGCCATATAGGTGAAATAATCTTGAATGCGGCGTAAAACATCAATTAGTCAATCAACGCCAAATGCTGCATGCTCCAATTTATCAGAAAAAAACTCCCTGTATCAAAGATCTTTTTTTACATGTAGAAACATTCGATTTCAAATTGACATACAGCAAAATAACTCGCTAGCGAGTGCAACAGGACTAACCCATTCCCCACAACAATCCGTCTGTTAGTTGATTGAAGTGACACAGTATCCTCATCTGTCAACATAATTAATCCGAAATTGGAGTTATTTTCTCATTAAGTAATTTCCCCAGCTGTGTTATGTCTTCCGTGTTTGAGATGTTTTAACTTTCTGTGGAAATTTTCCCAACCCTCATTTGTGGCTGTGTCTAACGTTAAGAGAAGTCTAGACATCACATGATCAAAGTTAGAGGGTTTTCTATCCCCAATATTATCAGTTTAAAGTGGTATGAGCTGCCAAAATACACACTTTTTTGATAATTTCTGATCGTCAAAACAGTAAGAGGCTTTGAAGGCCATCGAAAAACTAAATAATTGGCGTTGGAATGAGGAAATCCATACAGTATGTGGCTTATACGAACCGGAAAAGTGTTGGAAAAGTAAACAAAATTTAATTAACCGGGACGAGCATTTATTCATTCTAAGCCAAAGTTAGTTCTAAACAATACATTTTCGTACATTATCGAGACTAGAAGCACAGAAAAGCTTCTGAATTACACGTCTTGACAAAAAATAGTCGAAAATTTCAACATTCTGTTTCAACGTCATAATATCAACATTTTGGCAGCTAGCTCATGCCAGTTTAAGGATTAAAACCCAAGAGCCGTACTTCTCTGAATAAGTGATACCGAGATTATCAGTGTAATAGATGATCAAACATACATGTATTGTTTTTTCTGTCTTGTTTTTTACGAAAATTACCAATGGGTGATTTGCCAATTACATGTACCTCTAAATGGCGTAATTTACCGGCACTACAATACAGCCCTACGCGGTAGACCGGACAAACCATCCGTCTGTTTTTATTTCAAAAGTTATGTCCTTTTTACAGATTTTAGAAAGGTAGATCGATATTTTGACAATCAATGTGCCAACAAATCAAGCAAAAAAATGCACAAAACGGGAGCTTGATTGAACGAGTCAAAATGGAAGCTGGGTTTATCCCGTCTTAAATTGGTGCCCTGACTCCAAGCACATACTGCTCATTTTACTAAGAAAAAAAGGCCACAAAGTAAAATAAAATAACGCATTCCTATCTAGAAACCAATACTCTGTGAATAGTCATCACAAATGTCTCAGACCAACTTTAACTCAGGCCAAAGTCCTCACAAACGCAATATCGATATACATTATGTACGAGAGGAGTCCGGCAACGTTGATACCCGTTTTATGTTCTAAGCGATTTGCCAATATGAATTAAAATTGTCCAGAATTTTGGACTACTTTCCAACCAGTCTAATCGTTAGCTACCAAATTTAACGACACAGCTAAAATAGCCTCTCGTATGTCAATTGGCACTGGAAGTTTGATTAAATCAGTAACCAGATAATCCATCCAGGCAGAAGTTACAATTTACCCCTTTCTCACTAAACACATGATCTTACCGTAGATTGATTTATAGTAATGATACATTATGATGTCATATCTAAATATATATAGTCAAGACATGAATGCATAACATGGAAAACACGTTGACAGTATATTCACTCCTCAATTTCCAAGACCAAAAGCAAACTTCTCGACAACACGTAGGTTTTTTATTTGATTTATTGATTTATGTTTTACACTTCATCTAAGATTATTTCAATAGTATGGTGCCATTGCTAAGTTTAGTGGGGGAGAAGACTGTGCTCTTTGTCTGGAGGTAACCCGCGACCCTCGACAAGTACCTGGCAACTGTCCCCCATATCCAGTGGGATCCAGTGAAATAATCACTCAGAACAAAACTTAGGCAGTTACTTGAATACATTCATTAGTTAGTAGCCAAGTTTCAGAAAACAGTGATCATACATTTATATTAGACAAATCATGCTCTAATCCAGATATTGATCGCATCTTATTCCTGGCCACTTTTCCTATATGTAACACTTTGAGTTAAACTGGTCACGACAATACCTGTTAAGGAGCTTTAGTGTCGCCAATAATCTGGTAACGATTTAATCATTCCATTGTCTATATAAAATGTCGTAAGTCTGAAACTTGAAGTCTAAAGATGGCGAGAGGAAAACAACAATCAAAGAAACAATTGATCAATATTGACCATAGACAACGCTCTCTAAGTGCAACACAACGAGCTTGACACCAGAAAACAGCCTGTGGCGTAGGCTGCAACCTCTCTGTAGTTAAGCGGCAACCATTCGGCTTACTAAATTTACGTAACATTTACAATAACTCAAATGTTGTAACTTTAAATATATAATAAAATGTAGTTCCCATTCATCGATTACGAAACTCAGCATTCTGTACTACAGATAAACTAATCAAATTTAAATGAAATGAGCGCTTATGGACGTTTGGCTGCTTAGCCGTAAAAAACAGCCAAGCCTTAAGTAATTTAGTGATCATCCCAATGGGAAAAGTCTCTCTGCAATAAACTTCTGTTGATGCTGACTTATTTCGATGCGAGCCAGACACATTGGCAGATTATAAAGAAAACGTCCACGAAAAGGTTTAATATTTAACTAGACCATGATAACAAAACTGATCAACGACTTTTCTTCATCAGGGCCTATATATGTACGTAATGCACGTTTACTGCGCTGCTTATGTTGGCAATAAGACAGAAATAAGGTAACGTTAAATTGTCTCTCATTTCTTTTATCTTAGTACAATATAGTAACGGTATATTAAGAATACATTGGATGGTAATTGAGAAATATTCCCCCGAATTTCCTTGAAAATGGATGGAGAGATATGTAAACAAATATATATAACGTAAACAGGGGAGTAGCTAGAAATATGTCATTCGTATCTTGTTACCCTCTTCGTTGTTGGACAACTAATTGTAGACCGAATTCGACAAAACAAGAAGTGTTCCACGGGTCAGAAATATATACATTTGACATTCTTATCTTGTTACCCTCTTCATTATTGGACAACTAATTGTAGGCCGAATTCGTCAAAATTAGAAGTGTTCCACGGGTCAGAAAATCGAATTCAATGTAAATTCAGGATTGCTGAAGTTCACAACACTGCGATGTTAAGTGTGGCCTAGTTACTGAACGGATATGCTACATCACTTCTAAGGGAAGGTATCTGCGTACTATCAGATAGACGTTTAAATATCGCTGCCGAATGCTATATTGACCGCTATCATTGCTGACTTCGGTATGCGTGAAACAAATTCATCAATTTTGTAGAGGGTGGCGGTAAAAGTAGCCAGTAAAAGTAGTTCAGACATGCAAAAAACTATTTTACAGGATGTATGGACAGCAAATTCTCCTGATTGGCGAAAACGTGGCTTTTGATTTCCAGCAAGCACCGCCATTGCTAGGAGATGTCATATGGAAACAAGGCAGAGTTGTCAACGTTGAGTTGTCCTCACTCGACGTGCATGGCCATTTCATACATATAGTTCAATCGAAAATGTATCTACATTACGAAGCCCATCGAAGGTTTCTGACGTAAAACGCCTCACACAAAAATATACATATTTCGTAAGCACTCCTTTTTTCTTAATAAACAGAGAGATTGCGAGAAGGCTGTATCTTTCATTTCACATGTGCATTTGTGTTAAATGTATTTATTCATATATATGTAGCAGCAACATTTGGTTTCTGATAACTCAATTATTCATAAATCCTTTAAAGTTAACATTTTCATTTTTTTTATTTCGTCCAGAAACATTATTATACGAGCATATTTATTTATCTTCGCCTGGAATTAATAACGACCACAGCCAAGCACACGTAGCATTGATACAGCTGTAAGGTCGACTAAATTACAAACAGAACTTATAAAACATGCATTTTTATGTTCCCTTTCCACAAGAATGCCCTCTGGTCACGACAACAATGTAACCTTCAGCATACTTGCTTCTTGCAATAGCATACTTCAATGGATGAAGCACACCGTGCAAAATATTATCCCATCTGAGTAGATTTCCTCAGGTGATATTTTATATTCAGCAGAATTTTGCTGGTTTTCCTTTGTTTTCTTTGGTCTATGGTTGTTCACACAATGTTTTCTCTCAAGCAATTGCACAGAGCAATGGCTTTCAGATTTCCTTATATTCATGACGACACGTTTCTGTTCCCCAAACACTATATATCTATGTTTTAAAGTTGTAAATTACTATTTTGATTCAAATTTTGATAATTATTTCACGCATAGTTTTCATTTAGACAAGGGAGTATCAGTGGTCCAGTGGGTTAGATTGACCGTCCGTCAGTGCCTCCACAAGAGAATTCCGTTAATTTCGAATTCCAACTAATGCAACGGGTTGTGAAAACAAACACGGGGTTTTCTGCTTTATGACCCAATAAATAGCTGGAACGACTTCCGAAAACTTTAAAATATACCCGGGGCATGTCCGTACGAAGGGTACAAATGGGAACTTGTCACAGTCCAGATTGGTGGAACCTGACCGTACATATATATTGCCTTGAATGTGTTTGCAAGAAACTTCCTCAAAGTGTGTGGGTGATTTGAACTTATCGACCGTTCTGTAAAAAAACACACATTTCAGATGAAAAGAAGTATAGAGTATCGTTTGCTTTTCAAAAATATTCATTATTCAATATAGTTTTTTCATACCAGAAAGTTTAATTTTCTGACCGTATAGCTGGTAGAAGAAGAGTTATAACATTCAAAACACTGCAAAAAAGGTTTAAGCTGATTTTAAGCTAGCTGCAATCGACGTTTAAAACGAAACACGTAATAAGCCATAGAAGTTTACCAAGCACACGATCTCTTTTCGTGGTGTGTATACTCAGCTGCTACTTTAACTTAATCTTTTTGTCGGTAGTTTTCCTTCTATAGAAGAACCTTGTGCACATCGATCAGGATCTATTGGGCTTTAGTGTCCCTAAAATGAACAACTTATGATTTAAAGTGGCATGAGGTGCCAAAATGTTGATATTTTGACGTTAAAACAAAATGTTGAAATTATTGGCTATTTTTCTCAAGACGTATACTTCAGAAGCTTTTTAGCGCTTCTAGTCTCGAAAATGTACGATAAAGTATTGTATTGAACTAACTTTGGTCTTAGAATGAATGAATGGTCGTCCCGGTAATTTAAATTTTGTTAACTTTTTAACACGTTTTCGGTTCGTACAGGCCACATACTGTATGGATTTTCCTCATTCGAACGCCAATCATTTAGTTTTTCGATGGCATTCAAAGCCTCTTACTGTTGTGACGATCACAAATTATGAAAAAAAAGATGTGAATTTAGCAGCTCATGCCATTGTAACAAATAAATCGTATTAAGATGGAACGTTACAGTTAACTGGTTGTAAGTGATCCCAGCCCTTCGGGATATGTGAACTTGCCTGGTTACCCTATTGCTCTGGTAATTCAACATTCGTGTGAGATATAACACAGCCCTAACCAAAGGTGTAGGGGTGATATAACTTAGAGTACATGGTCATCCGGGCATGTTATCAAGTCATCAAGTCATGCACTATCTTACCTCCACGTTTTTTTTTGTTCTGTGAAGGAATTAACTTCACTGAAACAGTGGTGCGATATCCCGGAGACTTGAGTTCGACAAGCAAGGCGAACTTTGTTCCAATACAATATTCGCCCGGCGCTTCTAATACTGGTTGCTATTGTGACATCAATTATCATACCTGTATCTCGACCTGTATGAAAAGAGGCTTTTGTCTATTGCAGTTATCGAGTTTGAAAATAAAGAATTTATCTACCTGGAAATTGGCCTTGTTATAACAATCGTCTATTTATTGCGCATCAGAAACGCTGAGATTCTTCTTTCAAACCTATCATTGTTACAAGGAGCAAACGTCGCTGTGTATCTTAACAAGTTGTACGGACTACCAGCGTTCCGTATTTTGGATAACCCAATTTACATCATTAGCGGTATTGCGGGAGTTTATCACCCTGGTCGCAGGAGAGCTGCAAATTAGCTAATGCAATTTTGACACACACAAAAAATCGATCCACATCATCTTTACCATCTGGTAAACTAAATTGGGGGAGATTCGCAGTTGTTGAAGTTGTCCACCTTTCCGTGATCAGAGGAAAGAAGTCATCAACGAATAATCGGACAGAGAATGAGCGATTTCTTGGTTCATCCAATCTAAAATAGCACTCTCTAGTCTGGTTATGTATACTATAAATCAAAGCAATAACTCACCAAAAAATTCTAAAACATGCATTTAAATGGATTTTCAAAACATTTTACCAGATTTTAAGGGAGAGGGGTCATCAATACACAATATCTCTGCTTTTACATGCAGAATTAGCCAATATTACTTGCAACGGTCGATCGATAGATTACGAAAAAGAAAGTTCGGGTCACAATTTGACGATGGTTGTTGGTTGGTTGGTTGTTTTAGCTTATTGGCGCGTCCAGTCGTATGGATGATGTACGCCATACTAGTGGGTAATTATTACTTTGAGTGAGTAAGAAAACTGTGATGTTTGAAATATGGTAGTTATTTGGGAGATAAGGTTTTATTACTCTATGTCCGTCATTATAACAATCGAATTCCCAAGAAATGTATCGCCGTGTACGCTTCCAAAGCCAAATCGATGCTAAATATGGTATTGCTTAAATGCATCACGCTATCGTGGTCTCAGTAGCAAGGATTTAATCGCATCAACATGGAGGAAATTTTGTATTACTCCCATGGGATAGTGTCCACTTGTAATAAACATCCTTAAGTATTAAATTACATCCCTGATAATAGCCAATGAGCTGGACATCCCGACAGTTGATGACAAAAACGTGTCCCAAGCAGAGTTAATAATTTATACGAACATGTTTACAGCATTGGTCGCTGACATTCACCTTTTCGCCAAGGAGCAGGTCCTACCAATTTATAACCATTGAAGCGAAAGTCAAAAAAATCTCAGTCCAAAAATAATGTTATTGTACATCTATATGCAAGAATTGTTCGGTTTACAGTTTCTCGTGTTCAGCGTAAGTCGAATGCATAATCAAACTCAACCATAGATGTGTAGCATAACCCCTTTTATGGAAATGATAACTCAAGACAATACCTAATCAATTCTAAATGTTTACACGAAACCTGTTAAGAATTACGAAATGAACACAAGACTTGAAAAAGATAATACAATACATACATTCTTTCATACGCTATGGTATCCAGTTGTGTTAATGTTGGAATTAGGGAAATAGCTTTTGGTAACAACTACATATCTAAAGCAACCAGCCATTTTCTTCACAGTAATTCTTTTTCTTTCTCATCTATGTTTTACATTGCGGAGAATGAAACCAAACAAAACCTTAGCAAAATAAATAATCCTTGTAAAGAGTACAGTCCCAAATAAAGTACACTTTTTCTACAAACAGATTCTTTAATCTAACATTTTTGTTTCTTGGGTACTTTTTTGCCTAACTATTATTGAAGATTATAACTGCCAAAAAAAAAACAATAATGAGCTTCATTTGTTACGTGTCCCAACTCAGAGTAACATGTAATCAGGTATAGCAGAAAAATAACGTTAATTGGTTAGAAATGTTAGCCCTGGGGAAAGGGATGAGTCTTGTCCAAAATCTCTTCTGAATTTAAGGTTTAGCACTAAACAAAGCAAAAGAAAATTTTCATGGATTTTTAAACTCTGTCTTAAGTAAGGCGATTCTCAAGTGGAAATCAAAGTGTTCAATTTCCCAGAAAAATTGCCCTTAAGGAAATCAATAACCTTACGCGTATCGATAACTAGGTCATGTGCTTTGTTGTCCTTCAACGTCCCACCTAAGAGACTATGATGGAAATAACCAGTAATATGGTCCAGTATATTTATTTCAAAAGGCCCAAATCAGTCAGGGTCACATCAACACATGTCAAAAGGTCCAAATCAGTCAGGTTCACATTTTTAACATTTTCTGGCGCGAAACCATCGATTCTCAATGCGAACAGTTCTTCTCACCATATCGATTACGGTTTATTGCTTCATTTTGCCCAGGTAATTGAACCCTTTAGCCCAGGGGTTAAGACGCCGGGTATGGAGTTGAATGAAAGTATACAAAGGGTTTGTCCCTAAGGGTGGGGTTTGCCGGTGTCTCTTTATGACGACCCGAGACCCAATTCGT
The DNA here is from genome assembly GCA_963971465.1 of Lepidochitona cinerea. Taxonomy (NCBI): domain Eukaryota; kingdom Metazoa; phylum Mollusca; class Polyplacophora; order Chitonida; family Tonicellidae; genus Lepidochitona; species Lepidochitona cinerea. The sequence continues at coordinate 4,494,541 of OZ020559.1, forward strand.
CGTCCTCACAAAACATACGAGCACCTTCCATATGGATGTTAGACCGAAACATACAGCCCTTAGGGCACATCTTCATTCAACAAGATAATTATCTCGAATTTCTACAAGAAAATCAGCCAGTGCATTGCTGAAGGTGGTATAGCATACTGTCGATTGGTTGATTGATTGATTGATTGATTATTGGATGAGGGATCCGGACATCAAATATATTACGTCGAGATTAGACATAGCTGTAGAAATAAACTGGAAATACGCCAATATCCACACTCTGTAGACAAGACACAATATATAATTTTTAACTCTAAAAACACATGGGCATAGGGAAAATATTCTTTTCTAAAACATACATGCTTTACAAGCAACAGAAGGCAATTAATTTAAGATGACTTTCTGACCGTGCAGTACAGTTTTCAGAAGAAACAAGATTGTATGCTAGAGAGAGCAGTGACCCTACATATGTTATACCAAATAGCTTCACTATGAGAGATGAAAAAACGTTTCCCTGTCCGTGTCCTGTCTCCATGGTTATTTTAGACAAGAAGATTTACCCTGTGCCCGTGTGTTTTAGTGTTCATAAATATATATCAATCACGTCTGAGCGTAACGCTGACAGAATTACCCAATGAACTGTATGCGTGGAATGGAGGCCACGTGGTATTTGATATGCATCGAATGCCGCCATTACTAGGAGATGATGCCATTTTGATCCAGGTCTGTTATGCACGCGCGCTTCAACTATCAATGGCGGCACATTTTACGAAGTCAGATCCAAACCAGCCAATGAGACGTGTCCATTCCACGCATATAGTTCATTGGAATTACCTCTTGATTATTAGGAAACAGGCTATAATACTATAGACATCTGTGGCTATAAGTTTGTGTACATACGAGCTCAATACTTCAGAAGCTAATCAATATATTCGTCTTCTGTTTTTGACAGTCTATTGGTGGATCACTGTGCGGTCAATTGCAGGACAATAAGGCAACGGACATTGTCAACAAACCAGACTATTCTGTTCGAAATATAACCAAGAGAAAGAATAATTGAAATAAAAAATGTTATTATTTTCGAAATGCACTGGACAGACCATTTGGTGTAGTTTGATTGGGTTGGGTCTTTGTTCCAGAAACACAATAAGAGAAGAGATGATCCTTCTGGCCTGTCATAGCCTTTTGAAAATATTATAAAATGTCATCCAAAACATGATCTTTCCGACCTTTTAGGGATCAGTCAGAAATGCGTACGTATACTATCTCAGATTCCGATTTAATGTATAGTCAATAAAATGAGTAGAGATCTTGGCATATGTCACCTGGGAGTTCAAAACTATAGAAAAAGAAAGTGTAATCCCAAGAGTAACCAGAATACTGTTATACTCACTTTCTAACTAATTTAACTCGTGTAAAACGTAGCCGTTATAGAAATTTTACTATCAATCAACCAATGCTAGAGATTGTTTGTCTTATGCCTTAGACACAGCGTATCAACTCCAAGTTTATAATCGTGGATAAACCAGACCACGATTTTGTTTTGTTGTTAGTTACTACACAAAACATCCCCAGTCCACAGATTGTATTGCATCAAGGTGTAAGTCACACGCGTTTTTATTCACAGCCGCCTTATTTTGGGCGAGTTTAACGAGGCCAACTAATAGGCATGGTTTCGCCTTGTAGACATCACCATGCGTTCTTTTTTAATCAGTACAAAATGAAATGGGTATTGCAGAATTTGCGCTGTTCTCGGCTTTTAAATAAATCATTATTCTGTAGCACTGAATATCATTATTGGCTTGCGGGGAATATTACATAACTACAAAAACAAATCATAATTACTGATAAAACGGCTCATTTGATCCAGTGCTAAAGGAAAAATTAACTCCCGAGCATGCCCATAAAGTGCAAGATAGATTGGCGCGGCCTAATCCTAAAGCAAGCAGCTGATTGTTAAAATGGAAATATATTTGGCACCATAAGAACAGATGTATTAATAGTCTAGTTTTTTCGTGGACGGACAGCAGAACCCTGTTTGCCATTCAACCATATTGTATATCATAGTGATTTTATTTCCTTGTTTCTTGGTGAACTTTATATTTCAAGATGTGTTTCTTTTTATTCGAATCCACATGTGGGCTTCTTTCAAAAACCCAAATAAACAAAAGTTGTTTTTTGTCGTTATCTTTATAAATGGAGCAAGACTTTCATTGTTCAAGCTTATTCTATGAACACTACCATCAATTCTCAACCTAACGAACCCAACGTGAGAGGGTATAGTTGTACGCTATGCGTGGATTACTTGGATATTGTGCAAACGTTATAACCGATTTAGAAGAAACCCATTTTGGCGCCAGGACATAATAAACTCAATGAGTTGTGGAATGGTTATTAATGGTCTGCATGCTCAGATGGTGAGAACATGGTTTTCCATACCAATCTCAACCGTTTTCAGATGTCGCAATACTACCGTTATTCGGCAATAAAGGACAAAAAAAGCTGTAAAAAACCACCCTTTTATCAAACACATAAGATTGACGATCAAATGATTGAAGGATGTTGAACAGAACATATATGTAACACAAGCAGATTTGAGGACAACGACCTAAGGGGAACACTTTAGGGTACGTGGTCATTATTTAACGGGCCTCCTAGTCTGCTATAAATAGTTTGCGGAATCTTTGATGCTCAGTTGATTGATGCTTAATGCCTCACTCACGATTATTTCAATATCTGAATAATAAGAGTGCACCTTTGTTCGAGGTGGTAGTGTTGGTTCGAGGGAACGTAAAGGTCATTGTTGTGGAGTTTTTTTCATCCGTCAATGATCCAATTATGTGGACAATGGTGCATACATTTTGTAACGGGTATGTGTACTAATGTGCATCACCAATACGAATGACTGTTTACAATTGTGGTTTGTGGAAGAATCTTGAAATGAAAAATGTTTCAGTAAAGTAAAGCAGCGTCCAGAGGTAACTTATATCGAAAGTAAACGAATGTTCTTCCCGATTTTGTTTTTATTTTATTAACTTTAATAGAGAACTTCGGTTGTCAATTGCTTCCGACTATATTGAGTTCCCTCGTTTCAACCCCAATTAATTAGTTGTTTGATAAACTGCAAACTGGTTAACTGTAGTGGAAATCAGAATTTGTGAAAAAAGTGCCAATTGTTACTTACGCCGCTTTAAAAACTAAGTTTGACAGTAGAAAGTTAACATCGATATTTGAAATTAAAATTTAAATCTTCATGTGTACTGCAGAAAAAAAAGACAGCTATGTATAAAATAGTGCCAATAAAATCCGATGTAATACGCATAGTACGAAAAATGGGATGTTCTTGGCTCATCTAATTGGACGATGGTATTGGAACTACGTCCTTCGCCAACAGCTGTCGGTATACCGCATCATCTGTTTTGAATGGAAACATTTGGAATAAATAAATGTGCGTTGAAGGTGAACGGCTTTATCTAACGTTAAAGCATTATTGGTTTCTGTTATTTCTGATAGACACGGGTTGATTACACGGTGAAATGAACATACATCTTCATGGTGGGTTCATCTGACAAAAACCAATGGTAGATGCGAGTTGTGTTTTGTAAAAGGACAAACTTGACAAAGTGTCAGAGAGTGTCTTTTAACGTATTTTGTTTAACTGACAGAAGCTCTATTTAAACGTGGGTTTCATTCCAAAGAGAAATAATAGTTGTGTCACCAAGAAAGAAGTTTTTTGTGATTAACATCTTTAAAACGTCTTAAAGTTAAATTGGTAGGAATATCCTTTTTGTTTTCAAAAACTTACGTCGTACTGATTATCTATAATTACGATCTTTAACACTGTTCGTTTGGCAATCTCACCAGACCATGAAGGGCAGGTGTGTTTTGATACATTGCGAATGACATTATTATCATTAGCCAATCTCAGTAGAATTGTCTAGATTCTTAAGCCCGAAGCAGTTTACCTGGCCGACTACAATCAGATTTTCTAGATTGTCTTTGTGTATTCCACAATATCAGAATGTAATTTAAATACAATTGTAAATTTATTAATTTTATCGAATCAGCCATCAGTTATCAAAACAACATTAGTTATTTTAGACAAGAAGGTTTTCCCTTAGAAACGATGTCTTAGAAACAATGTCTTAATGGAAGAAAAACTTCTCTTGAATTACTGAGAAATGCTTAGGACTTCTTTATAAACATATCGATGGGGCTATCCTTTGGTTTTTTCGGAACTACTCAACCAGATAAGCTATCAATAAACGGATATTAAATTCTCCGTTGGTATGGACCGTGACACTATTGGTATCAGCCAATTTTTGCAAAAACAGTCTTGTAAGGTTGTGTTAGAGTTCTTTCTCTGTTTAGCAGGCCGAATCGATTACACGGTCCAATGACCGCATGCCGTGAGGGATTCCTTAGGATTGGAATGTTTGGTTTCTGTCAATGTACCGTCAATGCCAACTAGATGGTACTTATCGGTTCAACAGAAGGGGACAAGAAACAAGTCCGTCCCCGGAGGGTTAAATCCATAACCAATCTAGTCCGTGTTTTCATCGTGTATCGATAACTTATTACATCCACCCAAGCCTGAAGGGTTACATTGCTTTAACAAAGTTCCTGGAGGGTGGTCGTATTATAACAACGAGAATCAATAGATACATATTAAAAGTTATTTGATCTATATACTTGTCTGTGTCCCCCTCTCAAACTTGTAATCAACAATGCAACCAGTTTTCAATATGTGGAAAAAATAAACTCAATTGATCATCGGTATCTTTGAGTTATTTGCAAAACGCATAGCCTCAAAAAGTGAATGGGGCCTAAGCTGGTAAAGGCTAATACTTTTGGTAAAATAAGTTCAGTAAATCAACATTCACTTTTGAGTCAATTTTGGTGATTTTCTACGAGGTGTTATGAATGATTTTCCCAACAAAAATCGACTCATCGATTGGTGTTTTACGCAGCACAAGGTTGTTTTACTTATTTGGCGGCGATGCCTGGTTTAGTGGGTGAGGAAACCGGGCTCTCCGCACGGAGGAAAGCTCGAAGGCCTCTGTCGGACTACTGAGCTATCGATGCACCTTATCTCAAAGAAGTAAATGGCAAAAGGTCTGATGATAGATTAAGAGCGTTCGTTTCAAGGCATATCTAGTGACAATTTAGTGGAAGATCATATGTCACCAAGACATAATAAAGCCAATAAATAAGGAAGAAGTTCAAAATAGTTTATTTGTATGGATAAACAAAAACAGTAACAAATTGTCATATCTATCAATTTTCCATCTAAAGGAGTATCTTATGTAATCAGTGTTCAGACATAGCGAATACAAAAACACAATCTTCATTTGTAAACAAATTGTTCCTGATTAAATGTGTATTCTGCTCTAATACAACCCAAAGTAAATGGTATTAAATTCTCACGAGTTTGCATTGATTGCCAAGAGAAAACATATTGCTTTAGTCATTTATTTTTATTTTTTGTAGGTCCATAGTAAATTACTTATAACTAATGAGAATAATACAACCTCAAGACTACAAGGGGAGATATTACAGTGTCGAATAGATTTATAAGCTATCGTTACCGGAAATTACAGATACTCTCTGCTGTGCAGACTTGGTCCATTGATTGAGAAACATACTAAGGCCGTTAACAGATTAATCTTAAATTTAATTTAAGGAAATAATCCGTATATTAATCACACGTTGAGCAAATAAGCTTCTTAATGCTTCTAGTCTCGAGAATGTACGATAAAGTATTGTTTTGAACTAACTCAAGCTTAGAATGAATGAATGGTCGTCCAGGTTATTTAAATTTTGTTTACTTTTCAAACACTATTTCGGTTCCTATAGGCCACATACTTTATGTACTTTCCTCATTCCAAAGCCAATCATTCAGTTTTTCGATGGCCTTCAAATCCTGTTACTGTCGTGACGATCAGAAATTATGAAAAAGTGCAAATTTTGGCAGCTCATGCCACTTTAACAGTCGATAGTTAAATTTATATATTTGAGGTATGACCTAATTGAACAAATGGCACATCACTATATAGCTTGACTACATATCGGAATAATAAAATGAGTAGAAATATAACCCTTCATTAAATCGGCAAGGAGGGGAGTATTATAGAAATTTGCCAAATCTCTTATGCCTTGGAGTTCTTTTGCTTTGAGAAATTATAAAGACAGGCTCGGTTTTGCTAATTGCACACTGGCAACGATTTGAGGCGAAGTAAATGTGCCATCCAGATCAAGATATATCCCTTACACATATACTAACTGCTCTGCCTAAAGACGATCTCTGATTCGAATTTAATTTGTAGTCGATATAATCAAGGGATGACTTGACACAAGCCACCTGGGTCGATCTAAGGCTAGAATTTCTCCCGATGCAGACGTATGGACAGGAGTGAGATTATGGACGTAACATAAGGCTAATATGGTGTCGGAAGTTGATACAAGTCCCTAGCCGGAATGAGCGTACACCTGACGGTCTTCTTTGTGTGTAATCATCGACAACGGCTGAGTTTGATGGATTGCCCTAAAGACAGACTGTATAATACTGTTTCAAACGGTGTGTTAAATAAGTTTAAGGTAGCAAGATGAGCATTCGATAAAATGCGAGGTTGTGTGGTGCAGTAGTACCCATTGTGTGCTGATGGGGCCAGCAAGGAGAGATAACAATACAAAACGATAAAATCGGAGTTGCGTAACGATAGAATAGCTTCCAATATCCCTCAGCTATACTATGACCGTAACCCCTACCCATTCTGCCGTTTCTTTGAGTCATATATCGACTTCACAAAATCCCTACAACCATGATACATTGTGCTCAAAACGAGGCGTTGCGAGTAATTTTGATGAAACATTAAAACTCAAAATAAAATGAAACATTAGAAGCACGATAAAATCCAAATGCACAATCTAAAGATCAACTACTCAGTACGCCATATAGGCACACTCGTCTGAAAATGCAAAATACGTTTTAAACTTAAAGAAAAGAGGATTTTCTGTATTGTTCCAAGATAGAAGAAGTTCAGATCTTTCTCTTTTTGTCACAGTAGAAATGGTTCGGCATACTTTAGTTTGTTTACTTTGAAAATGAAAATGTGATTTGTCATTTACCCGGAATGCAAACCATTGACGATCTGGGATATGCGCAGAAGCGTATCAAATGATTTGTTTGAACTGTAATTACGAGCTATAAACTAGCTAACGAGATACCTGTTTTAAACACATAGTCTGAGCATTGATTAGTGCTCGGTTTTATACATACGCCTTTTCACCACTATTTATACATTAATTAACATAGCTGTGCATATACAATGTGGCCCTATTTACATTTGAAAGAGTTTACTTCAATTACCTTAGACTAAATTCACTTTTTTCTTATATATTAGAAACTCTCGTCGAGCTATGTTAGCCTTTTACTGCCATGTGCTTTTTTTCAAAAGTCATCAATGCTTTACCCTATTATGTTCTATACTAACAATTTCCACAACATCTTATCAAATATCGGGAAGGCTCCAAGCTAATATGAATAGCATAGCATCACACAGTAGTTTACAAAAACAAGCTGATTTGGAATTCCATCATCAATAATAACGCTAATGGATATTTGATGTATCATTCTAGAATATGTTGTTAACAAGACAAAAAATACGCATCAATCAAGACTATCTAGGATACGTATTATATAACACTCAGGGATATACAATGTTAAAACATATCATACCCAACGATTATTAACCGGGCGGTAATCTGTAGTTAATAAACGACTTTATATCATTGTCCAATCCGGATAGGTCTTTAGTATGAGATGGCGTTCTTATAGAGTAATAATTTCGTAATAATTAGCCATATTTGTAATAATTAACAATATTTGTATTAATTAATTGACAATATTTGTAGTATTTAGCAATATTTGTAGTAATTAGCAATCTTTGTAATAATTAACATTTCGGCAATAAACAGCTATCTGTGTAATAATTAGCAAAATTTGTAATAAATAGCATTCTTTGTAATAATTAGCAAGCTTTGTAATAATCAGCAATCTTTGTAATAATTAGCAATCTTTGTAATAATCAGCAATATTTGTAATATTTATAAATCTTTGTAGTAATCAGCAATATTTGTAATAATTAAAAATCTTTGTTATAATTAGCATTCTTTGTAATAAAAACTTAAGCTTAATGCATTTTGACAAATGGAGACTACATACGTCATTCTTTGTGAGGTTACTAATTACGTATTCACACCATGTTTTGGCTTGAGTATATTGCATAACAACAATATACCATTCATGGGTCCAAATTTATTCACTGCGGAATACAATGGCTGAATTAGTCCTGTTTAATAAGCCAAACTATTAACTCCCGAATTGATAAGGCTGGGAAGCAGCATGTCTGTCTCTGTGTAATATAGATTGGCACCGCCTGGTCCTAAAGCAAAAAGTTAATTAGCTGTTTGTTTATTTGGCACCATAACATGATTAACCCAGTGAGATGTGAACAGATATATTAATAGTCTACACTTCTCGGAGATGCACTACGGAGCCTGCCTGTAGCGCCGCTGTCCACTCTGTATTCACACATGCTGCGATCTATTTGTTCACTTTATTGTGGACATTTCATGTGATATGCATGCGGAAATGAAAAACAAACAATGTGAGGGGAAACAACTCGAATTAAATTAAACATATTAGAGAGAAATCAGTTTGTTTTGTTTCTTTTATCAATAGTTTTAATACATGAAGATTTGTTAACGAAGGCCTTTCTAATAAACATCATTTATCTCCAACGCAATGTGTCCAATTAAAAAAGATGTACCAATGGCTCTCGTCCAACACTAGACATGGATAAACATAATAACTAGTTTGCTTTGTACAAGCATTAACTAGACACAATTGAGTGGGAATAAACCATAACACGTCCACTTATTCAACGGGAAGAAAAAGGGGGTTCCCTTCTCTCAACTACCACGATAACGCGATTTGCAAACCATAGAATTATTCGATTGGTAGTAAGCCATTATAAATAGAGTATACATTATTCTTATTATTCTACTGTTTGTGACTCTAAAAGATTTGGGGGCCATGGGCTCGTTTCACAAAGCAGTTGCGTCGCAAACGAAGCCTAGTTGCCAATGGATACAACAGTGAAGAGATACGACGTTATGGCAACTGCTATTGATCTCACTTTGCTACGACTTCGTGAAACGGCCCCGTGTTCTCATGAAAAACATGTTCTTTTTAATATTTTTGTTTTTTTCATTGAAGCATTCGTACAAAATTTATAAAAGTGTTTAATAGTATTTGATGCTTTCGAACATATGTATCACCTAATACTACACTTAAATACAGCCCAAGATAACAATACCGATATCACGAGAATCTCGTTCTCCGGACGTGAAGACGTATTCTACTCGTGCTTCCGGTAAATCATGTTCCCAGAGGGGCGATAATGTCATACGGAAATAAACTTTATTTGTAAGCAAGGGTTAGTATAACACGGATTTCCATGGGGATACACATTGGCTTGTGGACAACATGTATATATGCATTCGTTTTTGTCGAGATCTGTAATCACTGAATGTTTTAGCGATATTCCAAAAACTGCACCTAATCGATTTAAAATTTGCATTGGTCTCTATTGATTGTCAAGGGAAACAAATTGTGTTAGCCATTTTTTAACAGCCCATTGTAAATACTTATTGAAGTGCCAGTAACAGATGCAATTGGCACAGCCACTTTACAAGAACAGAAAAGACGGAATCGATGCCTTAAGTGTGAAATAGATCTAGGAGCTATTATTACTGTACTGAATTTATCGCTTCTGTCTGGGAATGGCCAGGTTCGCTGATAGAAAACAGACTATCGTTGTCAGACGATAAATCGCAATTTTAATTAAACCGGTTAACATTCGATTAAGCATGTTGGGTAAGTTAGTGGTCGAAAGTACGCTTAGAATTCCGCGAGTACAATTGGGGAAAAGTGGTGGGAGTGGGGCTTAAAGCATATTTAACTTTTTTTTCAAAAATTATATTTTAACAAAACTTTAGTAAGGTTTCGTGAAGGCTTTGCCTATAAAGTGAAGTGGGTTCACACTATTAAATGGACTATAAAACGTGATTCGATTCTATTATATACAAATTTTATACAATCATATTCAAAACCGAACTAGTATACAATTTCTAATCAAAGCAAGCGGAAGCAAGTTGCGAATTCAAACGCAAGGATCATTAAAACAGACAAAAATACAAAAGAAAAGACAACTAAAAGAAGTCAAATCTGTAAGTAAACCATTGTAAGCATAGGAGAGGCAATAGTCTATAATACGGCAGTTACAAAAAAACATTTAATTGTGTTTTTGTTGTGAAGCCATTTGTAGAACAGTATTTAAAGGTACCAAGTCGATGTTACAAACTCAGAAACGGTAACGGTATGGTGGGCGATTTACTGTGAAATCATTTTATGAGCATCTACAAGAAAGTACTGGGCATTATACATGTATATATATACAACAACAACAATGGCAGCTTGTTGTTCTTAGATTTACTATATGCAATAGGAAAATATAGACTTACCTCCGTATTCAAATCCAATATGATCCGTTAGCATTTGTTCAATGTCTTTTGACTGATCCATTCGAAAAAAGGTCTGTTTAATATCCTTTGCATGTTTTAATATTCCGTGGTGAATAGCGGATGCTACGAGGTGACAAAAGCCGGTCATTGTGGAATCCTGACCGGGTTTGTCGTACAATGTCTTAAAACCTCCCCATTTATAATGACGTAAGACACTTTCCAGAAATTGCGATAACGAAAACAGGTTGACTGGCCCTACGCGGGTTAACATAGGGTACATAGAATGCTTCTTTTGCCCGAAATCCCTTGCCATGGCGCCGCCTGATATTAGAGGTATATTCCAGTAACGGGTCTGTCGGGCAACGGGCGCCGCAGCGTAATCGCACACCGGCCCGAAGAATGCCGTAACCTCTTGCTGAACGTAGAATTTGATAGCTTTGTGCATACCTTTTGCAATGGAACACTGGGAATCTTCATATTTAACAGTAAACGTGTGATCGTCCAAAAAATTGGACGTGTTGGATACTCTGTCCAAAGCTGTTTCTATAGCAGGGGCTATTCGCCGAATAGAAAACAGTCTCGAATCGTCCAACGGTAAAATGGCCGCTATTTTAAAATGCACCGATTGCACCACTAATAATTCTAAGGCCAATATTGCAACAGTGGCAGGAAAGCTGGTCATTTTGAAAACACTCAACCTCTCTAGCATCTTAAAGTTAAAACTAATTTCATCGCCGTCGATTGTAATTAAAAATAAAGATATTTAAAACAAATTAACTGTCCAACCACCATATGTCTAGCATCGTATAAGCCAAACCATCTTATGAAATCTACATTTAATGAAGGCCAAAATTATGTGCCCTAAATGTTACACAAATTGGCATTTTTTTCTTCTTGTTATATCGCCTTTTAAATCGACAATAATAAGCTTCAGAGAGATGTATATATATCCTTTCACGATTATTAGGAACATCGACCACTTAGATTGCACAAGCTGTGTCAAACAATATATTTAATCAAGAGAAAGGGCACCAACGTTATGCCACAAACCACGATATTCCTGTCTTGTAAAATTGCATACATGTCTTTTGAGTTTGATTCCGGTTACACAAAATACAGTGGAAATTTTCTAAGACATCATAACGCATACCAGTATTTAATGACTTTTCTCAAAGATACGTTTTCATCATCATTTAAAACACATCAAACAATTAACAGTTGGAAGTTAAACATTGAACAAACGTCTCGGGTTCTTTCCAAACTTCCAAAAAAATCAGTTTTAAAAATTAAGCCACGCAAGCTGAAGCCCACACCACAAACTTCAGCTAAAGTTTTAGGTCGGAATCCATCCGCATGGTAAATCCGTCACACTAAGAACAAAATAACAGCACTCCTGACAGTAGTTTGGTGCGGGAAAAGCATTAATCCGTGTTCCTACTAGTTTAATATGTATTACTTGGCAGTTCTTAGAGGGTACTACACGGTGGGGATACACCGCGTGTATAGCCTACACTTTCACAAAATATTTTCAGTAAAATTCCCAGCCAGCAAATAACACAGAAAAAATCATAGATATAACTGGGTACTCATCCAGTTGCTTTTTACATAACTGTAGCCCCTGAGAACATTTCCAGAAATAAGTAGATCACATATACACAGCAAATGATGTATAGCGAATGAATCCGAAACAAATCAAGAAATTATTCAAGATTCAAAAACGAAAACAAAAACGTACAAATTGTTCCCAACAATCGTTTCCATTAACACACGAATGATTGATCACGTTGATACAGTTTTATACACGACGCTATTTTCGAAGATAAATCCCCAAATATCCCTCAAGGTACCACGTAGACCTACAGATTTCGACCCGAACAGCGATGTACTTGAGACAAATCGAAAAATACCATTTGAGCACAAAAAAACGGTCGATTATTTTATAGGAGTCGATGTGGACCATTTCCTTAGCCTTTTCAACAAATTCGCTTTGTCCTCTTAGTAACCAAAATTTCTGTCAAAAAGGTAACAAATCTTTAGAGAGAGATGAATTCAGTAGTGAACGTCTGTGGCTAATCTTTAGTGGCGTTCTGCTTACCAGGGAGTAAGTCCTGACTGGTAATCACAGTCATTTCGTGCTGTTCGAATTATCTTCGCTGTCCCAAGAAAATGAGATAGTCTAACATAGATGGGAGATTGGTTCCGACTGGATTTCAATTTTCAACGCAAACTCTTAAACAAAAAGGATTGTCTGGTAAACCGACTGACCTGTCCAACGAAGATCGGCTTAAAAAGCGACAAAACTAACAACAAATCAGTCCACAGTCTCCGGTAAAACATGTGGAATCCCAGTCGACAGGAGATCATATAAACTCCAGAGACATGTTATTAAAGTTGTCGCTGTCTCGATTGATGAAAAACGGCGAATCCCCTTGTGGCGATTCCGCCCGCGTTAGCTCAGGCATTGGAAAGGCTGCGCGCCACAACTGGCTGTCTATAAACCCGGATCGTCAACAAAAATGGAAACGGCGCTCAAGATGACCAGTCAAGAGATACAATCTTCTGCGACCATCAGCCGTCTATGAATACCTAGAGTGGAGGGCCTGAGGCAAGGCGATTTCAAAGGGAACACACAGCGAACCGAAGAAGGCTCGTCTTATTAACCTCGTAGTACCTTTAGTATCGACGTAATTTTGAGGTTACCCGTGTGATTCCATAAAATTACTGCAAGATCCTGTCAACTTAGATAGGAAAATCAATAAAGGTTAACTTAATAGTTAATCTACTCGATTTATTCTATCTGGTTTTATTGATCCGGTGTAAAACAATTGGTTTCGGGGTAGGTCTTGAACTCTTTCATACGGATACATCAAATTTTGCCCTGCTGTACTGGAGATTGCTTCCTTATTTCTTTTTAACTTTTAAGAGCGATTGTTACATGGAAACTATTGGTTTATAGTCTTTGTAAATTAAAAGAAGAGGTCGTTGATAATCAACTAGAGAAAAAGCCGTGGCTAGGGAACTAGGGAAAAAATGCAACACCCAACCTTACATTTTACGGTTACTTTTAATTTCAATTCGACGGATTCCAGGACCAGTGTAATATAAACGACGAATCTTTTCGTGAAATCCTTTAGTTAACTGTCAAGCGGAACTTTGTTGCATTTGTTTTACTTTGAGCTGTGACATTTTTAGTTTTTACGTCGAAAAACTTGTATACATATAAGTGAAATAAACACCAGATATATATTCGTGATTGAACACCACATCTTGAAAACACGTAATAATGTGTACATACGTTGCGTAAATAGATCAGCAACAACTAAATCGTTGCATTAAATAATGGCAAAATAAATCTCTTGATTTGTTATTATCGCATACTTTATACATTCCGTCCAGATGACAAGTCAACCAATATATAGAGACCTCTATATTTCGAAAATAAACAAACCCATTGGAAAAGAACCCAAGCCTCAATGCTCCCAGGAATAACAGAGGTAATTGATTACTGTCTAAAACCTATAGAAAATCGGCGTGTTAGGTTTACCAAACATACTCATGATTTGTAGCCAAATTATCTTTTCCAGAAAATTCTATTTTATGTCACAATTCAAAAAGTGTCTCCATTGTTATTTTAGACTAGAAGATTTTCCCTGAGCCCGTGTGTTTAGTGTTCAAAATATATAGAGGGAATGTAGTAGAAGCAACGAGCTAGAACGATATCATGTGATTGAAGTATAGTTGTTTGGTCTAACAGACAACCCGTGTCTCAACAGCTGTGGCGAACAGAATCGATGGTCGATTCTCTTGTCAGTTCCGGGAGAAACACAATCTTTTCCGGGGGCTTCAGCGAGTTGTCTATCGGTAAGAAAGTTTCGGAACACTATAGTGCATTATGGACATAAAATATCGATAGATGGAAACATGATTAAAACCAAAGATATATTTCAGTCCATAAGCTGTTCGAAAAAGTTTCCAAAATTGTTGTATACATCATAATCATCACTGGCTTAAAAAAATCCAAGGTAAATGTTGACAAATTAATTCATAATTCCGTAAAAACAAATTAGATTACTTATGATTAAGTTATCCATCTGTTCCAAGTATGTGGTTATAATTGGTTGGATTTCATATTTGATCAGAAATGTTGTATATTTTTTCTTGTTTTTTAACTTAAATTGATTAAAATACAAACTATGTTTGTGAGGTGACAAGCGTAATTATAGTCGGCACATCTTGGTACTGTTTAGTTCATAATCTTCGCGTATCTGTTACTAGAATTCATTAGTCAGTCCTCCATATTACTTTTTTAATACTTTCATTCTCTCACCCATCCGGACCTGCACCGTACTCAAGATTATCTACTTATATGGCGGTGTTGCAAGGCCATGTCGAGGTGGAAACCTGGCTATTTGCTTCGAGGAAACCCTGAACCTTTGGCGAGTACCTGACAACAACGTTATTAGAAGACAAGGGGCGTGATTGTATGTTATTAAATAGTATAACTGCATTGCTTTCAACGTGACTTAGTGGAGTTTATATACATTGGTTAACCCATAATTAGGGCAACTGGCATTTGAGGTAAAATGATGTAGGCTTACAGACTATATCACAATTAATATGGTTAACACGACCAAATGTACCACGCACCATCAACAGTCAACTAAGGATAACTAGATATATTTTCAGCAATTTATCTTCATAAAATCTAAGGAACGAAAAATCAAAATATCTTGGTATGTAAACACTGGTTTTTAAACAATGTGTTCAGTGTTTAGACATCCACTTATGTGAAAAGACTATTGTGCATCGGTTCTGTACGTTGGTGCTCCGGTCCCCCAAAAAAATAGAAAAACGGGTACCAAATATCCTTGCAAAGGAGACGTATAATAAGAAAAGCAATGAATGCAACATAAAACTTTAACCCTTTCAACAGATCAATCAATACATGTGTAACCGAACGTTATTTTTCTGTCCCGGAAAGTAAAGTGAAAATCAGAATGTTCAGAGAAAAGGTGCGCCAGTGTTTCTAACCAGTACATTCCGAAGACTAGTCATCAACGAGAAGTTTTCGTTGTTATTTCGAATAATTAATGCGACTGGTCGAATGGACAGACCAGAATTACGCTACCTGGAATAAAGTCCGCTCCAGATTGGAATATTTGATGTATTTTGCATCGCACTCGTACATTTCCACAATTATAGTCCCCAATGGACGCCGTTAGTATAGAGTGCGGATAAATTATGTATATAAATCGCACACAAATCAACCAGAGCTTGAAAGTCAATGAAATTACTCCAGTCTAGCTGGTACCAGATCCAACTCATTTCCGGACACTTCTCACAAAGAATAGGATGTAATTTTGTATAATTTATGAGGATTGCTATGTAAGAAGTTGGTTTGTAACTTACGATGTTTACTTAGTTTTAACGTGTTTTTTTACGAGAGACTTCCACGTGAACCAAAACCAACTGGTGTGCAAGACAAAACGATTTTACAAATCAAATATATTTGTGTTTGACTATGGCTATTAATGCCAAACCATCCTTAAAGCTGAAACGTCGATTCGTGAATTGGATATAATAAGTCAACAGTTTATTAAAGCTTAGCTAACATACATAAATGAATCGCAATAATTAAAGGGCAACGAATGCAGAAAGTGTTCAAATTTCTAGCTCCGTCTTAATTCACGCAGAACGGTTCTAATTCAACTTGTTTTGTCTTCCGTATAACATTATGCCTAACAAAAAACATTAAAAGTTTCGCTTCGAAATAAATTAACTCTTAGAGCTGACCAATTGCTCTCGTGCGCGTGCAGTTACGGGTTATCTATGTGTCTGGCGATTGGGCGAACGAGATACAGCTCTTCGCACAGTCGTGAAGATGGTTATCGAGTCAGACAGTCTTTCTCTTATAACGCTTCGCAACTTTCCTTTAGCGGAGTTCGGTGAATAAAACATCTTAGAAAAGGACAAATGAACGCGCTTGTGCTAGATTATTTATTATATTCCCCTCTCCTTTAAGCCTCTATCAGTATAAAACGTTTGAACTAAAGAAATCTCCTCCCAGTGAAATAGTTGGCCGAAGGAAATACACGAGCTTAGTTCAATATATATATTGGACGAAACTGTAATACTACCATTCCGTTGTTTTGTTAAAACATGTCTGGCGAATCGTTGAACTTCATTCACCTTCCGACTAAACTGCTTTAACGGGAAAGCTTTTATTTGCCTCTAGGCAGTCTTTATGGTTTCTTCAAGCACAAGTCATTGACTAATGTGTTTCAGAAAAAACAACTCTGTCTTTATACCTTGTAAACAGTATTATGGCCGGCCATCGAGTGCTTCAAACACATTGCACAAGGTCATTCATATTTTTCACACAGACATTGAACCCCAGTTAGCAACTGCTGAAACATATCACACAAACTTAAAGTGGCATGAACTGCCAAAATTCTATTTTTTTATAATTTCTGATCGTCACGACAGTAAGAGGCTTTGAAGTCCATCGCAAATCCAAATGATTGGTGTTGGAATGGGGGAAATGTATAAAGTATACGGCCTATAAGAACCAAAATACTGTCCAAAAAGTAAACAAAATTTAAATAACCAGAACGACCATTCATTCATTCTAAGCCAAAGTTGGCTCAAAACAATATTTCATCTTTCATTCTCGGAACCAGAAGCACTAAAAGCTTCCGAATTATGCTTTTTGAGAAAAATAGCCAATAAAAATTTATTTTGAGCGTTGATGCTCTCCACGTTATGAACTTGTGGTAGTAAATATTATATAGAAGGTCAAATATAAAAGCTACCTTTGCTAGAAAAGTCTTGTCAGTTAGAGCTATATTTCCAATGAATGGTAGATTTGCAATGAAGGCGTAGATTATTTGATGAGACTAGAAAATATCATCTATAATCATACGTGAAACATTTTCGGATTCGATTTATGGGAGGAAATATCATTATACATCGAACATTCACCAGGAAACGTTTGATGTGCTTTTCAGATTGTAACGGTATTTCTACTATTAGCAAACATTAGTCAAATATAGCCATTAATGTTGATATAGACTTCCATTAATGTTTATATCCATCCGGGAAAATCATCTGATATGGCTATAGATGGACATAGTTTTCATCAATCATCCACTCATTGTACATTAAATTGGTAACAATTTAGGAAATTGCCTTAATTGAGATTAACCCTAATGGTATAAAAAGCAAATATCAATAAAAATGGGCGCCATTTTGTACTTAAAGGTTCTCTAATTCCAATATAGGATTCAAAAATGTTTTGATTTCCCTTCAGCATGTACACTTACTATAAACATCCATTACAAACTCTGAGTGTCCAATGTAATAGGCATGAGTGTTCAGAGGAAACATTTTCGTGGATGCTCCTACTGGCAAACCGCTGTGACCTTTAACGTCACAATTTTCTCTTGACAGGTAAAATGCAGAAGATGAAGTGTAATTTAATTTGCAACGTTATTTGTTTTAATACCGATACCATAAATGACCTTACATTAACAGGCAACTACTTAAAGGCACACTTGCCGCCGTAGCCTGTTTAAATTTGCTAAGAAAACCAATTTACATGAGCTTACTACGACTAATACCACTAAACTTAAACATAGGACACATAAAACATGTCTAGTTAGCTTTAGACTGTAAAAATGGGGTGAAAAACAAACGAAGAATCGAAGCCTGATTACAACAACAACGATCAGTGTCGGTCAACTTTCGTGTTGGATTACCCTCCTTTCAGGCCTTTGTATCTGTGGTTTACACACAAACCATTATCAACAGGTTTTTCCAGTCGCTGTTAACCGATCGTCAGTCTGTATTTCTCAGATAAATAGGCCTACGTAAAATTACACTGTGCCGTTAGTTCACTCACTCGACTGAAACATAAAATCGCCAATAGGGGGCAGATCGGTTTGTTTACGTTCCGGGTACGTAACAATTCAAATTTTCAAATTCAAATTAAAAATACAAAGCGACGTCCAAACTTTTAAATTCTGGTAAAAATAGAAAGTTCCTAACTTATATTGTCTGGGAAAAATACAGAATACGGTCTTTCTTTTTTAATGTAAACAATATTCCTGATTTTCGCGGCAAGTGTGCCTTTAAGAAATGTTTGAAACTCTCTTTAAACGTGGGTTCCATACTAATGATAAAAAATTAAAGACATCACCATGTCCTCAGTTGTTTTTAACAACACGAGCTTTCGACACCTGTGCCGGTGTCTTCGTCAAGTGTAACTGAATTTAATGTTTCCAAATATTGACATATATACAAAAGAAAAGAACAAATGTGTTAAGTGGCCAATCAGTGAATTGTTTGCAACCGGCACAGGTGTCGAAAGCTCGTGTTGTTAAAAACAACTGAGGACGTGGTGATGTCTTTAATTTTTTTATCATTAGGTAACTACTTGTCCACGCTACGTTATATATCAGTACGTTACGTTACATTATCTTAGTTAATATTTCAACCACAACCTCCATTTTGCATTTAAAAAATTTATAATGAGTATGTCATGTTTTCAATCCATAAACCTCAGTTATACGTTATACGTTTAGTTGTTCTTTTTTATGTTTTTTATTAAATAATATTTCAACATATAGCAAGACAAAATAAATCGCATGTTCAAGAGATGTCTGATTACTATCAAATTAATCCATACTCAGAATACGTGAGCTTGTTTGTTTGTAACCAATCAAATGACTGAAACACAACTCAAAATAACAAACACGAAACACAACTGAAAATAACAAACACAAAACACAACTGAAAATAACAGACACGAAACACAACTGAAAATAACAAACACGAAACACAACTGAAAGTAACAAACACGAAACACACAACTGAAAATAACAAACACAAAACACAACTGAAAAAAAAAAAAAACACGAATTGGACCAGGGAAAAGAAATCACCACGTGACATTGCGTTCAAATTATCGATTGTGTTTTATTCACGCTTTTTGATACTTATAATAGTTTACAAGTAACAACGGAATGCTTTCTAAGTTTAAGATTATGGCAGACCCACAAACCTGTATACAGTATGAACGACAGAGCCATTTAGATATTATCTAGATAATGGTTTGATTTATCACACACAGATGTCGCAAAACTCTCTGATTTCCATTCGTCTCTGTCGTTAATAAGAAATATGAACCATTTTTAGACGGAGAGTTTGGTAGGACAAATTGCCGCATTTTTCGCTGAACATCGATCATTTACTGCTGTCAGTTGATGCATTCCTTTCGGTTATTTTAGGAGTAAATTCAATAAATATATCAGAGATCTTAGCAAAACTTTATGACGGCTCAGATTCTTATCTTAATTTAGCAATTCCTTATTTTTCGCAATTTGAATTGTGTTTCGCGACATTATTTCAGCGGGGATGGTGAGAGATTACTGATAGCGTAACACAGTTCAAAGTTTATTCACCAAGGGGGTTCTTCCTTTCGACATTGGTTAAGCTACTACTTTCAGTGGGGATGGTGAGAGATGCCTCCATCGGGCATTACTGATAACGTAACGCAGTTCAAAGCTTATCGACCAATGGTGTTTTTCCTTTCGGATTATACAGCATTTAACTTGTTAAATTAGCATAAATATTTCGTGTACCTAGTCCCAATGAATAAATAGGCATCTTTTAAAAATCTAAATCGTAAAATAGTAACATATTCATTTAAGATAACGCCCCCACCAACCCACCCCACCGCTCCCCATTCCACCCCTGCAGCTAGGGTTTAGCCTGGAAGAAAAATGTCTCACGTTTACGTTTGAAATGATAAAAAAAACAGATTGAACTTTCTGAAGTCTTTTGAGCGATTCGTAACAAAATGAACAAGCAGATAACACCCGTAAGTTTTCGACATGAACTTGTTTGATGAAGCTCATCAATCCGTTAGGAGATCGTCAAAAAGCCGGGAGCTATATTATAATATGACCCTTTGTTTTGAAGCACAGAAGCGATGATGAAAGGTCAATATGCCATTAACACAAAGGCTTAAGAACAGAACAAGGCAAGTTTTGTTTTGTGGACCATTGTGAAAGAAAGATCAAAATAACAGATTTCTTTGTTTCGGGGTATTTAAAATGTAAATTAATAAAAGTTGTTGAAAAAGGATTTACTCCCTATGGACATGAGAATCTGGTTAACATATTGCGTCATATCAGACACCTAATAATTCGGTGGAAAGCCGTTGGACGTTCAATCCGAACAACTCTGATTGGGTTTTCACTCGAACGACCTATGTGTGGTGGTTGCCAGTTACGAGCGGAAGGTCGTGGGTTTCCTCCGGGCATAGAGCCCGGTTTCCTCCCACAATAAAACTGGCAACGCCGCCAAATAAGTGAAATAATCTTGAGCGCGGCGTAAAAAAACAAACAATCAATCAATAATATTTCGGAATTTCATAAAAATACACATTAGGGAACTGCTTTCCCTGCTTACGTATAACAATTCTACAATTCATCGTCTTACCCAAACACACATAATTTTTCTAGCTCAATTCGGAGATATAAAGAAATGAACGTTTTACATCGAATAGATGGAATGTATTTCAAGAAGATTTTGTTTGAAAGAATGTTCAACTGATTTTAGACCGTGATGATTACTCACAGGCCAAGCAGACCAGCATAGCCTTTGTTAATTCTTGGACGACAGCAATATAAACTTACAGTCAAATTTGATTTGGTGAACACAATAACCGTCTAGTTTCTATGGTAACAACAAATCTCTAACGACTTGCACTGTTTCTACTCCTAAAGCTCAGTACATATTACATTGTAATGCGACCATTCTGTTCACGCATGCGTGATATTAGCTACGTTACCTTGCAAGTCACGTTTTGTTCTAAAATCGCCCCGGTGAATTTCGAGAAATGAAAATTAAGGTCAGCGTTCCTCAGTTGGTTCTATGCCCATCTTTCTTGCATCTTCTTTGATTTTGATTGATTTTATAGTCGTGTAGAGGAGAATAATAACTGCTGAGTGTATTATGTCAGTACAATCATGTTTGCAATATACAGACATAGTATATTTTCTTTTTGAGTGAGGGTTTTACGTTATTTTTGGAAAAATGGAACTCGCATCCAGTTTTCCGGCCATTGAGCTAAATAATAAAGAATCCCCAAACATTTAATCTGATGCTTAAGATTTACATAACAAAAATAAACGGCTTGATTACAATCTAAAGAGAGACCAAGGGAAATGCATACTTTCTCAACCTCTTCTTTCTAAATTGGGGGCCTCAGTGGTCCAGTTGGTTAGCGTGATCGCCCCTCAGTCCGATACAGACCTTCCATCGATGCGGCGCGGGTTCGAATCCCACTCAGACTAAATTATTTTTTGTAAAGTGGATTTGTTACTCAATCGCCGTGTGTGGAAGAGTTTCCAGATACTCGCCGAAGGTCTGAGGTTTCCTATGGTTAATGAGCCCGGTTTCCTCCCCCACTAAACCTGACAGCGCCGCCATCAAAATGAAATAATCTTGAGTGCGGCGCAAAACGTTAATTAATCAATCTTTTGAAATATCCCGTCGTATATTTTATTTAACACCAATTATATATTTCACTTAAAGGAGAATAAATGAAAGGAAAACTCTCGCCTAATGGAAAAAATGACATACATGTACTTATTTTACAAAACATTTATATTATAGATATTATCGTCGCGCAGAATGATGTAACAGAAAACATGAATTCCATCTCGCTGGCTGCAACTTTGAAATAGTATGAATGTAAAAGAACATGTGACAATTTCTTTGTCGATTTAACAGTGGATAAAAAGCCCACAATATGTACATGTAAACGCGCAAGCGTTCGTAAGATTTGTTATTTCTAGAATGCTGTGCAATGAATGTCAACACATTCTGGCTTTGACGTCATCTACAATTTCATCGCTTCCGGGAAACTGACCAATTTCGGCTGAAAGTAGAGGCTCAAAGTTCTTTTTAAAACTAGAGTATTCCATATGAAGGCCAAGCCAAAGTATAGAATAATCCTTTGACGACTTTGCACTGTGGTGAACTTGATAACTTTGTACAACCAGTTATCCCACGGGGGAAAATTTGAGAGAGGAGAAATGTGAAGAATGTTACGTAAGTACCCTCAGCGGAGTCGTTCACGGGAAGGAAAATTCCCGTATTTTGGAAACTTTCACACTTGAAACATACCTAGCTACTTAAAACGGAAAGCTGTCCAACGCCTAGAGGCAGTACTATGGACTCTTTGGGGGAATAAACTTACATGTAGTAACTGTACAAACCAAGATACACATGTAAGCTGGAGTTTTGAATCAATGATAATAAATGGTCCAACGTATGCAATTAAATCTTGTTCACGCATTATCTTTTTCGGGAAATTTTCACACCAAAGAAATGTCTATACTGTTAAAGGAGGGAAGGGGGGAATCCGATCCTTCTTTTACACCGGTAATTCGATTGGTAAATGCAAGTAAGGGCTATGAACCTTTTACCCCGCAAAGCAAAATAATCAAAGCAACAGATGATTACTTGTTTACATGGTGCTTAAAACATCTTAACGATTTTACACTGTAAAAAATGTTTGTAGAACTACAAGAAAAACTTTTGTATTTGATCACAGGAGTATGTGCTGTAACCGTTTTACCCCTGAGTGCGATGTAATTATATTGGCTCTCATGTAAATTTACGTAAACACACTGTAAATATACACAGATTTGTAAGAGTACCTATAAGTATTGTTGTTTTACATGTCACTCTGTAACACATTTAGGTAATTTTACTCTTTTTGTTTAATTTACAAATCTACACAACAATCTTGGTAGATTAACAGAGAAGATACTTGTATTTAAGGACAAAAGAAAGCACAAGGTCCAGTAAATCCTCTGTTTCAATGTAAATCTACGAAAGCAACACTGTAAATTTACTTATTCACACGGATGTAAATCTACAGCAAATTTTACTTGTCCTACGATTGCCCGCGAACTTTGCTGTAAAGTTACAACCACATTTTTTACAGTGAACTCTACTATCCTTCGGTAGTTCCCCTACCAGCGCGGCAATTGACAGCTAACCAACCTATGTATTAATCGAGACTTCAATACATCGGATAGCCCTTTATCCCTAGTCACACAAAAAAAAACTGTTCGAAGAACAAAATAAATCATCGAAGTTTATATTTCGTCCAACGACCCACCAATACGTGAGAGACAATACTACTCTTTCTTAAAGAAATACGTTGTAAAATCTCGCTATGCAAATATTGAACCTTGTTTGGAAATATTCTGTAAAAAAATAACAACTCGCAAAGAAATTGACGAGATTCAAATCTCAGCCACACTTCAGTCTCGCCGGAGATGAAAGTGGGTGAAACAGGTTTACAAGGATTCCCTCCAAACAAACACTGAAAATTACTATGGAATAATCAATATTTAGACTCGATGAATTGAATTGTGAACGGCATCTTAAAACGGCATACTGACTCTTTCTGTTAAATTGGACTGATGTTCCAAATATGCTTCAGAACTAGGTCGATAACATTTTTGGTCAGAAGAAAAAATCTTAAGTATGCAGAACATTTGTTGATCATAGCAGATCAAACGATTTAGTTCTGCTCGACAAAGATTGATAGTTCAGGAGGACTCGGGAGGTCATTCAAAGATCTTGAACAGAATCCTTAACTAGAAGGCAACGATTTGCTGTTTATAATGTCGCCAAAGACAATAACACAAAATGTCTATGGCTAAAAAAGTAAATGAGATACCTAGGAAAACTGTACTTCACATAGAACAATGTAATAGTTGGCTGTTTTAGCTTATTGGTGGGTTCAATTCTCGTATAAATGATGTAGGCCTACGCCATATCAATGTAATATAACATCTCAAGAGAAATGTCCAAAACAAATAATTACAATATATAAACAGTGTATAGGAAATAATTAAAATCACACCTTTTTAACTCTGTGAAGATGTGTTTGTTTTGCATTGAGATAATTATTGCTATGTTTTTGAATTTCAGCAATCCCAATGGCACTATTTTTGGTCAGGGGGGGTAACTATAATTACCAACGTGTTAGAGTTTTCTCCCCTGAATTTTTTGTTTTTATTGTATACACCCGAAATGTGACCTAAACTCATATAATGATTGATACAGCATGCCTTATTAACAGAAGCTCAATTGTCCCTTGGTAACGTGGAAAGTCAAAATTATCTCACAGAGAAAAAAAATGCCCAAGCAAGACCTCGCCTCCTGTTGTATTATCAAAATACAGGTCTTACATATACGAGTTAAAATATATGATTCGATCACTTTCTCCTGGGTTAACCGATGAAGAATCCAGATGTTTTATAAACGCTTTTATTCATACGGTTAAAGTGACACTAGCTGCCAAAATTCACACTTGTTTCATAATATCTGATCGCCTCGACAGTGAGAGGCTTTGAACGCCATCAAATAACTAAATGATTGGCGTTGGAATCAGGAAAATCCATAGAGTATGTAGCCTGTACGAACCGAAAACGTGTTCGAAAAGTAAACAAAATTTAAATAACCGGGACGACCATTTATTCATTCTAAGCCAAAGTTAGTTCAAAACAATACTTTATCGTACATTTTTGAGACTAGAAGCACAAAGCTTCTGAATGATCAAAAACTCTATAAAAATAGCCAATAATTTCAACATTCTGTTTTAACGTCAAAATATCAATATTTTGGCAGCTCATACCACTTTAAATATAGTGGCGTGAGCTGCCAAAATGTTGATATTTTGACGTTAAAACAGAATGTTGAAATTATTGGCTATTTTTCTTAAGACGTATAATTCAGAAGCTTTTTAGTGCTTCTATTCTCGAAAATGTACGATAAAGTATTGTTTTGAACTAACTTTGGCTTAGAATGAATGAATGGTCGTACCGGTTATTTAAATTTTGTTTACATTTCGAACACGTTTTCGGTTCGTACAGGCCATATACTGTATGGATTTTTCTCATTCCAACGCCATTCATTTAGTTTTTTGAGGACCTTTAAAGCCTCTTACTGTTGTGACGATCAGAAATTTTGAAAAAAGTGTGAATTTTGGCAGCTCATGCCACTTTAAATATATTAGTAAAAGTTTTATGATTCGATCACTTTCTCCTGGGTTAACCGATGAAGCACCCATACGTTTTATAAACGCCTTCATCCACACGGCTAACAAAAACACACCTTCTTTATAGTTCTGTTTAAACAGAAGATCTTTTTGCTAACTGGTGACCGTTTTCTCGTTATAGCGCCGAGTTTTCTGTCATTTGAGTGCTGTGCTGAGGAGAGCAAAATTTAGATGGAAGTCCAAACATTATTCGATACTTTATAACCATTCGATAGTTCACCCGAGTACTTAACAGCAACTGTGTTGTTTAAGTCTCACGAACATAAGAAATATCGGTGAATTTATATGTTGTACTACTTTAACTTTTGGTAACAAAATGGATTGTTTGTTGTTCAGTGTTGAATTCAGCCTCAGTGATCGTATAAAGTAGTGGCAACTGGCGATTCGCGTTCAGGACGTCATCCAAAATCTGCAGAAGAATTTCTGCCATTTTTCAAGAAAGTTCAATCCCAAAAAAATGACGAGTATAATCACTTTCTGGAAGACACTAATTAAACTCAAATAAAAAGGAGTTCGAGTATTAGCTTATCACAATATAAAATAGAGATTGATCCTACAACTGTCATTCGTTGCGATATCAACTCTAAAACAATTGAGCAACATGTTGCTTGATCACAAAGGGAGGCCACTGCTGTCGACGTCCTTAAAATTGTAAACAACGACACGTGACACTGATAGTTGACTCGGTTATGTAGAGAGATATCCGATATAATTCTGGTAGGTAACGTTTAAGCCGCCGATGATCGGTTTTGTTATATTGATTACTACTCTCCTAATACATGTAAAATACCTTGAAACTTATTCCCTCATCGATATCATATTTTGCTTTGACTTCCATGGGCGCTGCCATCTTGTTTTAGAATGCATTTGTGAACTGATGTAGTGCCGATTTTATTTTTGATTTTTAACAAGTATTTCTGCCCAAAGGTCTTGTGATTATTATTGTAGGGTTATTGTAGGGTGCCTGAAATACCCTCTGATAGACTACAGGTCATTTTGAATATGGCGACCAAATAGGTGGCCGTGAAGCGTACAATTTCCAAAAGTGTCCCCGTGATAATGTAAGGAGCCGAAACATTCGGTTTGTTAACTTTCAGCCTCGATCAGTAATATAACTGAAGCATTGGAGGATTCCTGATATGTACCGAAACTGCGTCTGTCTACAACATGTGGTTTTCCGGGCTAAATAAAATATATAAACAAATATCTTCTAAATGATGATTTATAATTATTTTTATTTTATTTTTTCGTCTGCAGTGAAACATTTTGATATTTACTTTCGACGCCATTTTTATTCAGCCCAAAAATACGGTGATTTACCGTATAAACAGTGCAGACTGTCCGAGGCGTGTCATAGTTGACCGGTAGCGAGCGAAGATAGCCGAAGGGAGTTCCGACTGATGTTTGAGAACAGTATAGAACAGAGAATTAAATATCATGCACATTATAAATTCTCAGTAGGTTTCTTACAGTTCGCTATGCGCGAAAATGAAGGGCGGCGGCTCTCGAGCCATGTCTCGTGTTGAAGATCTCGTATCATTATTTCCAAAATGAGGTGTATTTTCAGGGGACGAAACTCGTGTCGTCAAAAGATGAGTCCTTCGTTTTTACTGGTCAGGACAAAAATCAATCACCCCCTGGCTGGAGAGTTAATCGATGATATATATCTCTGGAATCTGTGTTCAACAGGAAACACACTACGGGTAATTTAAGGCCGGGAATCGTTAAACCTGTGTGAATTTCATGTTCAGCTTTGCATTATCTTTTTCGGTAGATTTTCACACCAAAGAAATGTCTATACCGTTACAGAAGGAGGGAAAATCCGATCCTTTTTTCACACCGGCAAACCTATTGGGAAATGCAAAATACTAATGCTTATCAGAATGGTGTGATATATGTTCTGTCTCCTGCTATGGTGAAGAAGTTTTTCAGCAACGGTAGTCCGCAGGGAACAAGACATGATTGACCATGATAAGCTTAATATTCAAGTATTTGGCAGGCTCCGTTTTCACAAGGGTTTACGTTTCTTCTTTTTATTTTGTTTTTGTCCTAGCTCCTCCATACAAAACTCAAGATATCGGATACACGGGGTTGTTTTATGATATTTCTAAAACCCAGTTATTTCCATAAAGTTAAGTTTTCGTTTAGATGATTTCTCAGTCAAACGATACAAAAATGACAGACATGCGTGAAATGAATCTACCAAAACAATAGCACTTTTCTCAGAAAGCAGCGGGTGTTTCAGATGACAAACAAAAGCAACGGCAACTCGCTGGATCAATCAACCAGTGGGTATAGCGTGTGGCATCTCGAGTTGACATTGTCTGTGTACCTGAAATCCACATTACTGGAAAACACGATATTTAGTTTGGAAGAAATACTGTTATGTTTCTCAGTAGTACCACACGCAACCCAACAGAGTTGTATAAACCTTCCATTAAAAACGACCCATCTTTGGTCTATACACTTTCTTAAACAAAAAAACCTTTTCAATAGAAAAACAGATGATGGCATTTTGCATTTGATTTTGAATGGAAGCCCGTACATTTAACCAGCAGTATAAAGGATTTCTATAGCTTCATCGCAGGCTTGGCAGTTAGCATGGCAGCTAATTTGAATACTACACACTGCTAGCAAAAATCTATCACACTGCCGGTCAGAGTTATTCTTTGGGTAAATGCCTTGTGAGTTATGTCGGGGTTTTATATATTGTAATGTTAACAGGCGTATTGGGATGCTTGGGTCACATGGGCAACTTGAACCTCCTGTTGTATAGCAAATGGTATCCGCATATACCATAAACAACATGGTCACATTGGGCGAAAACCTTTGCTAGCAATATCACCAAACTAAAAAATCATACTTTGTACAAAGATTCGAACTTGCCATATTTACTTGAGGGTGCGGTTTTATCGGACAGTTAGTTTTACTATATGAACAAATTTCGCACCATTCATGCCAAGACGTGACTGAATTAAATACTGACATCGATCTAACAAAAGTCTTCTCTCCTGCGCCTCTTATAATTATTAAGTCTCTAATTTGGCGATTTCCACAAACCAATTGTCTTTTGTCGTGATTGATGGCAGAGAGCTATGTAATCCTAAAAAACAAATTGCTAAAGATTAACCCATTGGGAACATGTCTTGTTCAAAGGAAATAGACTGGTTTCTTCTGGTTTGATATATGATTGTTAGGCACGCTGACCGGGACGAGATATCCCTGCTTTGTTAGATTAAGAGTTCCCGGGAGTAATTTCTTCGATTTATACGTCTACCACCGGTACAACTATACTTAACTTCATCATACAGCATTTAAGTTCAACCATCCCCCATCCAAACAAATAATAGTATCACACATATAATACAATTCATCAAAATAATAGCATATGCGCGCACTTAAAGCTGACCAAAACACATACAGACTTAAAACGCGTGAAAAATAATATCACATGCCGAATTAAAGTTCGCAAAAATATATAATACATACATGTCTAAAGCACGCAATTTATTTTATCAGATACAGACTTCAAGTGCGCAAAAAATCTTATCTCCTACAAACTTTAAGCCCAAAAAAATAATATCTCATACCAACTTAAAGCCCGCAAAAAATAATACCGCATGTTCTCTCCAATTAACTATATGCGTGGAATGTACACGTCTCATTGGCTGGTTTGGATCTGAGTTTGTAAAATGTGCCGTCATTGATAGTTGAAGCGCGCGTGCATAACAGATCTGGATCGATATTGCACCATCTCCTAGTAATGGCGTCATTCGATGCACATCAAATACCACGTGATCTTCATTCCGCGCATGTAGTTCATTGGTTTTCTCCTCTGTACTTTTCGAGATGCTATTCATCTGAAACGGCTTCCGGACCTTTTTTTCTGCAGAAATTGGTCCACTTGTGAATAATTCCCGTCAATTTAAATTGGGGACTTCAGATCGAAGCAGATAATTTTAGCCGGATAACTGGAATTAAAAACCCTTCTGCATACATCACCCTTGATTTGCTGGTTTAAACAGCACCTACTGTCAAACTATCCGGGAAAGAACTCGGCCATCAAAGAACTAATTGCCTACAAAAACGTGTTACGATACCATAAATTGAACGAGCTTTTTTGTAAGGACAAAATAATGATTTGACATTCTCGATGTTAACAAAGCTCTAAACTTAAGAGGCTTGGAGAAAATTGTTGCCAACATTTGTTCAATATAGCTGCATGTAGTATTCTTTTCATTTGCTATGGAACATACCCGAAAATATTTTCACAAAACGGTTTCAGTAACCAGCAAATTGATCAAAAGCTATAAATAATTAGTAGGCCTATTCTCGTTATTTTGGGATTGCACTTTCTTGAAAATATGGTAGAAATTCTTCTACCGATTGTTGGGTGACGCCCGAAACGAGAATCGAACCCGTGTTCCAGAGTATGGCACCTATCTCCAGCACTAAATGCCGGCTGCCTTATCCATTCAGCCAACCGGCCTCCTCAGAGGAGGTAGAAGAATTTCTACCATATTTTCAAGAAAGTGTAATCCCAAAAAAACGAGAATACTGTTATAGTAACTTTCTAAAAGACACAGACTAATTAAACTTATAAATAATTAGTGATATTAAGTTGAGAATCAATTTAATTGTAAAACAGCTACAGGTAATTGCCCAAAATAGATAAAAATGCCCATTCTGTGCCTGGGATCTAAATAGTGAAAGTGCTGTAGATTCTACAGCTAATCCCGTCTTTGGTTTCTGCTAAATTGACACGAGAGAAACATTTTCTGCAAAGAGACGAACAACTATTAAATATTGATTGATTGATTGATTGTTTGGTGTTTTACGCCGCGCTCAATATTATTTCACTATATTGTGGGAGGAAAGTGGACTTTATGCCCGGAGGGATCCCACGACCTTCTGTTGGTAACTGGCAACCATCGCAAATAGATCGTTCGAGTGAAAACCCAGTCAAAATTTTTTCCAATTTTGTTTGGACTGAGTGGGATTCGAACCCGCGACCCATTGGTGGAAGGTTGTTCGGATTGAGCCTAGTGAGCCACAGAGGCCCCGATAATTATTAAAAGGCAAATATCGTATGCTCCCATACTCTCAGAATAGTCTCGTAATCAGGTCAATGTTTCTTAAGAATGGGGTCAATAGGGGACAGATGCTGGTTTGCAATAGCCTAAGAGTGGCATAAGCTGCCAAAATGTTGATATTTTGACGTTAAAACAGAATGTTGAAATTATTGGCTATTTTTCTCAAGACGTACAATTCAGAAGCTTTTTAGTGATTCTAGTCTCGAAAATGTACGATAAAGTATTGCATTTAACTAACTTTGGCTTAGAATGAATGACTGGTCGTCCCGGTTATTTAAATTTTGTTTACTTTTCGAACACGTTTTCGGTTCGTACAGGCCACATACTGTATGGATTTTCCTCATTCCAACGCCAATCATTTAGTTTTTCGATGGCCTTCAAATCCTCTCACTGTCATGACGATCAGAAATAATGAAAAAAGTGTGAATTTTGGCAGCTCATGCCACTTTAATAGTGGTTGAATATCTTGACAGCTGATTTAAAGATCGATTGACCAATGACATTTTACGACAATCTGGTTTTGTACCTTGAGTAATTCCAACTGAGTTTCTGCATATCACCCTGTCAAACGACGTAGGTTGTATCTGACAAGCCCTCTACAGCAATGTGTCGTGTGTTCTATTCTCATTATTAAAGTCCGAAAATAATTAAGACTCCTGAATGTTTTTTTCTCCAGTTGGATTATGCAGGGTGGTTCCTGGCATACCATTAGTGGTTCTCGGTGATGGCGCCAAAGTTTGTTTTCCCCTACCAAAAAAAATCGCCATAACGTATTCACCTGCACTCTTCATCGGGTGTCGTACAGCAGGTACTTCTGCTCCTTATATCCAGTAAAGTTGATCGTTTTTTTTTGTAATTCAACTGCCTTTCTTTTTTTGCAATTGACCGATTTTTCTATGTACTTTTGTTAGTTGATTGGCTTCATAGCTTAAATAATACTATTTATAGACACCCATTTTATAAATGTTAGGCTTAATAAAAGTATCATTGACTGAATAATTGCCGATAAAATTGACGCAGTTTTTTAGCTGCAGGCGATTGAATAACATAACAAAAAAGTGCTTATCAGTCTTTACATTGTATTCAAGAACTTTTGGAAAGGGCTTAGTTTTGTTCCAATACGTAGTATTTAATTTGATGGGACACGTCTTATTTTTATTCGCCAGTCTATATTTAGGTGGCATGAGCTGCCAAAATTCGTCACGACAGTAAGAGGATTTGAAGGCCATCGCAAAACTAAATAAATGGCGTTGGAATGAGTAAAATCCGTACATTATGTGGCCTGTACGAACCAAAACGTGTTCGAAAAGTAAACAAAATTTAAATAACCGGGACGACCATTCATTCATTCTAAGCCAAAGGTAGTTCAAAATAATGCTTTATCGCACGTTTTCGAGACTAGAAGCACTAAAAAGCTTCTGAATTATACGTCTTGAGAAAAATAGCCAATAATTCCAACATTCTGTTTTAACGTCAAAATATCAACATTTTGGCAGCTCATGCCACTTTAAGAACTAAGTGCTGTGTTGCTTAGACGACTCGCTAGGGTTCATAATATCAAGCCGAATCGGTATTGGGAAACCTCTGGAAAACGCTGAGACTTCCAAATGCAGCGAAATGTAGAATAAGATGGAATCGGTAGATATATAAAGAGAAGCAATTTGGTTAGCTCGCCCTCAAATGCAACTTAAAAGGGGAGGTATTGATATATCTATCAATGTAGAATGTACTAATCATTTGAACAGGGGTTTGGTATGTTCGTTTTAGGGTGTTTTAAG
Source organism: Lepidochitona cinerea (assembly GCA_963971465.1). Taxonomy (NCBI): domain Eukaryota; kingdom Metazoa; phylum Mollusca; class Polyplacophora; order Chitonida; family Tonicellidae; genus Lepidochitona; species Lepidochitona cinerea. Next base: position 4,527,135 of record OZ020559.1, read on the forward strand.
GAAGAAACTCCGTTCTAATTAACATCAACGGATTATTAAGTCAATTTATACCCGTTAACAGTTGTTTGAGTTTAATTAGTTAGCGTCTTATAGGAAGTAAGTATAATCCCAAAATAACGAGAAAAAAGTTGTTTGGTATTTAAGTCTTTTTGGTATCTATATGAAACAGGAAATGCATAATACTATTGTCTTAACCGTCTGTATTTCATTCTCAATTTTTGAATGGTTACAATTATTTTTTTGCTTTCAGTGTTAACAAAGAATAGGTACCGTTTAATCCATTTAATTGAAATTCACAGAAGAACCCACATGCATTATTTGACTTGACATTAGGGGACTTAAATGCAAAAGGTATTGCATTGATTACATTTTGGTCCTTGCTGTCTGAGAAACGGTACTGTTTAACCCATTTATTGCCAGAATGATTTATACAAGTACCATTTCACATGCATTATTTGGCTTGATATTATGTGACTCAAATGCAATACCTTCTATTTGCATTGCGTCACTTATAAGACGGTGGATTTTTGTATAGCAGTGAGGAAAGTAAAAAAAGAAAGTAAAAAAAGAACAGACCACCAAAGCTGTAAGATGTGACTGATAAACGTATTAAAAGGCTTCTGCAATAGTCTCGTGTCGGCCATATGAATGCAATTGCAAGACTGATCTGGAAACACTGAATTGTTAAAACGGATTTTTTTCTCCGGGTTTTAGTTGGTCACTTCTTTCTAGAAACCAATTTGTATCACGGATAGTTGGCAGTATTGACTGTTTAATCCAGCTAACTAATTGTGAGATATAGGACGGCCGTTTTAATTCATGTAATTTTGTTTGAAATTAGTCGTACTTATGCCTAGTATGACAACGTTGCTTAAGCCAAGCTCAGTCGTCTATTTCTCAGATTAAGTCCGTAAAGCAGAACAGGCATCGTTGGTTCCACTCGTAAAGAGAGATTATCTTCCCAAAACACCGTGAACAAGCCAGACAGCGCCTGAGACCTGATGAATCATGTTTAATATATGAGTCGTCGACACCCAAAAAAGGTCAAAGTCTCTACAGTGGAGCTGGTGTCAAAAGGGGGTCAATACACAAGGTCACATAGATTTAGGTGACGCCTTGGATAGAATGGTCTACTGAAATAGTAACTAGTCGAAAGCATCATATGTGATAAAGTGCTTCCAAGCAAGCTACAATCGCTAAGGAAATTACTGAATTGGTGAATATCCTAATTTACTAATTCAATAAAATATCATAAGTTGTGTATACAATAATGGCTTGGCAATACACCTGGTTCTTAGCGGTATATACCTATATTTACTCGACTAAAATAATAAATGTTGGCCAAAATAATAAATCTTTGAGATCCCCATGCTGTGCATCGCGTTGTACGATGATAGATGCCTAAGCGGTTGGTGTGTCCGTGTCGGGAAACCCGGTGTGCATTCGGGTTACCATGTGTTCTCTTCCTGCAGTGAGGACAGGAAGGAAATCAGAATAATAGAGGTTCCTGAACGACCTGAATACTTGGAAAACAGGCAAGAATAGACATAAACCTTCCAATCAGTTGATCAAAGGGAGCAGAGATAAACTCTAATAAAATGGAAAAAAATCATGTTTAAAGTGATATGAGCTGACACAATTCCGCCTTATTTCGGAATTCCGATTGTCAGCAAAAGTTGAGCATTTGAAGTAAATGTGCCTTGAAAAACAGAAGGATTAACATTAGAAACATATCGCAAGGTGTTGTGATGATCACTGGTAAACTTCTTTTCCCTAACAGATCGTTAAATTACGAGTTAAATTACGAGTTAAATTAAGTTCATTTGCAGCTGATATGTTTGCTTTAATAGTTTCAGCCAGAATGGAGTTTCTAATATAGGGACAAGAGCGAGCGGTTACACGCCTATTGCCTGGCCGATCGTCTCCTTGTCTTCTGATTTTATGGGGTTTTTTTTGTTTGTCCTAATTACATAATATAGAAATAAAAGACATAAGGAATGTTTTCTCTGTACAATTTATCAGATAAATAAATATTAGTAAGGCTTTCACAACTCATTACAATGGGGTTCACTCATACCGGACCTCTGTTCACATTAACCCGAAAGCGTTTGTCAGACAGTAAACCATGCACCATATAATTCGCACTAAATGCTCGTTAGTTGTGCACTTTTCCAGTTGAGCCTTTTTGGACTAAAGTAATAAATGTGCGATTTTTGAATTCCTTTGCAGGTAATTTTTCTGGTTCGAAACCCTTTCCGTCTGAAGAACAAAAATAATCTCTGGGTTGATTGTAGTATGTTTTCACTATTTTAGGGATAGAACAAGTCTTTACTACTTTATTCCCGACTTTCTTAAATTTGCTGTTAACATATGATTTAAAATACCAAAAGGTGAATAAAGTAAATTAAATGAAATGTAGTGTGCCAGGCACTCGTCTATCGGGAGTTTCTTCTTGCGAAAGAGCCTGATTACAGTCCTTAATAAGCATATAAATAATATAGAATGTGAGGTCAATATGACTTTTGCAACAGTATTAGGGAGCATAGTGTGCGATTCTGGTTCAACCAGTACCAATACCACGGGGTATCATCCAGACGTAATGGATGGAACAAGCCACTGGATAGTGATTTTAAGATATTTCCGGGCAATTGATTCTAACATTTTGGGAATTGTATCTCTTATACCTGGACTTTTGTAATGATAGAATCATGTTTGTCATTTTCTTTGTAGCATGGAATTTATATAAGGATTGACTTCAATGTTTCTTCGGTTCATCGAGTTATGAACGAACTTGCCCCTGTGCAAACTAAATAAATCCGCGAAGCGGTTTATGAAAAGTTTGCACAGGGGCCAGTTCGTTCATAACTCGATGAACCGAAGAAACATTGAAGTCAATCCTTATAATTTAATTACTATCACATATACTACGTAAAACAATAGAAATATTCACAGGGACTGATATATTTTATTTTCAAGAATCAAAACAAACCAACGCGCGCAAAGCTATCCTTGATTTCAAAGCTCTCTGCCAAGTGACGTCACAATCACAGGCAAAGCGACTGTACAACGTGATGACGTCATCTTGCGTCATAGCGTTGAGTCTATCAGTGCACTGTGCTGACATGAGTATAAACGTTTTCATAAGCGTACATAACAAGTTGTTCTTTATTTCTTTGAAATCTGATAGAAATGAAAAATAAATATAAGCAGGTATTAAATCAAAATATTTTCAAATTCATTGCTTTCTCTGTTTCAATAAATAGCAGTAGGCCTAGGCCTATTGTTGTTTCGTCGTTGATTCACGTATATCGTCGTAAAAATAGTCCGGAGCTGGTTCGTTCATCGGGTTATGAACGAAAGCAGATTAGCCAATCAAATTGAAGTATTCGTTGTAAACACACTGGAAATTAAATTATAAATAATTATATATGGCGTATAAACATTGCCGTAATTTGGCCATTGTCATTAGAAATCTTCCAAGGGGAGACTTTTCTTATCACTGACAGTTCTGCGGATGATAATTATTCTATTTAACGATTATAACTCGTAGGAAAATAGCATCTGGTTAAATCAAGCGAATGGGAGTGTTTTTTTTTTTCATTGTTTTTTTTTAATTACTTACAAATAACTTTTTAAGTTTTGAAAGCGTGTATGGCAAGTCCACAGGCACGTGTTAGCTGTGGAAATTTTCAAAGTTATTAGAAAACCATTTTGGTATCTCGAAATTAATGTTCTGACTATAACATACTTCGCAATCCTAACCTGTAGAGCTTTATTACATGTACCTTGAGTGTCGCATTGGTTCTTTTGTGGGTTTCCGTGCTTATATATACGTGTTTGTTTACTATCCATGTTTAATTGTATATGTCGCCGTCCGGTGAATTTGAGTTTTACAAAAATCGATACGCTCAGGGAAGACGATCTTGGTGGTTAAAGCTTGGACAATTTCCTCATTAAGGCCACCTACCTCTCTCGCATCTACAATTACACAACACAGAGAGTAGATTCTTGGAAACCGCGGCATTACACGAGCGCGTTAAGAATTGATGGGAGAATTTGAGGAGAGATCCCGCTAAAACCGTTGACGTCATTATCTGGAGTTTGGTATCATGACACGTACTACCTGTACTAACATTGTTCATAGCCTCACATTCCATCCAGATGGTTTGATAACAAAGCACAATCCGGTGTGTATATACGTCTTGGCAAAGGTGTTGGTTTTGATAATGATGTGCTTTTAACATTAGCTTTACCATCGCTTTAGGTATAGTGACTAGAATAATGCATGATTTGCTGGTCTTCCTTTGAGATACACATACTGTTTTGGCTGTACTGACCATAGTGAATCGTTAAGATTTCTCAGTGCAACAAGGATTCGATAGGATTTATTTTATTAGCATAACTATAAAAATATTTGATATGTTCGTATTCAAAGCCACAAAAACCTAAATTATTATATAAGCCTTGTACTAACAGATGGACTACCAATAATAATAATGATAAATAATCTTGTCTGATTTCGTAGCTAGCATGCTTCTGGTATGTCAGATCCTAAGTCACTTTCGAACGTGTTAGATATTTATACTCAAAGTCGATAGAAAACCAGTCAATTATAGAAGACGATATTGGGAGTTAAATCCTTGGCAATTTGTTTCTGAAGATTACATACCTCTCCACCATCCATCATTATATAACAAAGAGAATTGATTCTCGAAAACCACCAAATTACAGGAGAGTTAAGAATTGATGAGGGTCGCGAGGGACAACTGTATGAAGATCGATGCCGTCCACGACGCGGTCACGTTCAAGTTCTAAAGAAGAAAGCATTACAATGGGCATTGGCTTTCCACAGATAACTTAGCTGGCGCATGCTACTTCGAATGAGACAAGCTTACTGCGATCGGCAAGAAACTGTGTTTTTCTCAAATAAACAAAATACAGTGTTGCTAGCCTTCTCCTGTTTCCCGAGACCAAATTTACGCATCAGCTACAAATAACGTTGTCAATATTGCAAGTCCCGGGGAAAGAACCGAATAGTTCATTGATTGGTGTTTCACTCCACACTAAATTTCTGTCACTTACATACCGGCATTTTGGGCGTTAGTGGAGGCTTTTTGATGGACAAGCACAGAGCTACAGATAGTTCGGTCTAGAGATGTGACTGTCTTGTCGTATATCACGACTTGTACAACTTGTTGGTTAATTATACTTGTCATATTGTCGTTTATGTTGATATTTATTTTTGTAAGTACAGATTTCTAACATCACTTTAACACAATGAAGCTTCATAGACACCGGTAATTAACGTTAGTTTTAGAATAATCTTCCAGCTTTTTAAAAATAAATATGAAATTTGCTCCAGATTCGGAAATGAAATATGAAGTAGATCAACTAAAATAAATTTGAAATATACTATGAATTTAATACGTTGCTAACAATGTACATTGGGCATTGGTTCAAGTATTCATTGACTGATTGATTGATTTATATGCTTATTGATTAATTGTTTAATTCATCGATTCATTCATTGACGACAGATAGCAACTAATTACTTGAACCACTGGCTACATGTTGGCATTGTTCTCTCACAGGTTACTGGCCGCTTTATATATCTCATTATACATTGTTAAACATTCGTATTTCAGCCCAATACGAATCTATTGCATAGGAGAAGACGACTTGCTTTAGTAATTTGTTCCTGGAGATTACATACCTCTCAGCGATCAATCATTAAATAACAAAGAGAATTGATTTGCGGAAACCACCAAAGTACATGGGACTTAAGAATTGATGGGACACAATACGGAAGTAAGGAGAAGAAGAGAATTACAGAGCATCGTACCATATGGCCTTTAAAAAAATGACGATTACGCGATTTAGCGCCTTTTTGGTTATGCTACTTTACTTCAATTTGCAAGGATAAAGTAAGAGATCAGTATATTTACTGGACGTAACAGTTTCTACATTTCTCGTAATGGCTTATTTTTGATGAAAACAACTTCAAGAAAACTGCAACTACTGTGCAATTAGCTAAAATATTGTTTTAATCAAGATTACAAGAAGAGAGAGCATTAGAACATGGGTTGTTGTTGTTCTGACTTTACTTAATGGCGACTATCTTTTTATGACTGGTCCATAGCATCATTTCTGCTTTTTCGCTTTGCAATTAGCTAAAATATAGTTTTAATCATGATCTCAACGGGAGAAAGCGTTATATCATGGGTTGTTGTTGTTGTTCTGACGACTTCATGGCGACGATCTTTTTATGACTGTACTGATCCATAGCTTCACTTTAATTTACTTTTGTTGTACAGAATGATAATTACTTTTACACGTTAATCAAGGCGACAATGGAACAACGCTTTGTGCTAAGACCCAATCAATATTTAAAATACAATTAGTAAAGTAAAAATGTCTGAGCAAGACTATTCCCGTGACCTAGTTCCCATGCAATGCGTGTTAGTTTTGTCGAGTTGTTATTGAACATGCATAAGCTGCCAAACATCACACTTTTTCATAAATTTTGATTCTCAATACAATAAGAGGGACTGAAAACTAAACGATTGACGCTGTACTTGAAAGTCATACACTGTCCGTCTTATCCGAACAGAAATAGTGTCACACAAGGAAACAAAATTTGATTAACCGGGAAGTACGTTCATTCATTCTTGGCTTAGGTTTCTTTAAACACTTCATGAGATTAGCAGCACTAAACAGCTTATAAAGTATTTTCACACAATAAAAAGTAAACATGTTGCAGCCCATGCCACTTTAATGCAATTTTTTTTATCTACGACCCTCGTCGGTCAACCAGAGTTAATCGGCGAAAAACACTGGCTTAAAATTATGCAAACATGAGTCTACGGTATTCGCTTTAAACACGCTGTATTCTTTAAAGTGGCATGAGCTGCCAAAATGTTGATATTTTGACGTTAAAACAGAATGTTGAAATTATTGGCTATTTTTCTCAAGACGTATAATTCAGAAGCTTTTTAGGGCTTCTAGTCTCGAAAATGTACGATAAAGTATTGTTTTGAACTAACTTTGGCTTAGAATGAATGAATGATCGTCCCGGTTATTTAAATATTGTTTACTTTTCGGACACGTTTTCGGTTCGTACAGGCCACATCCTGTATGGATTTTCCTCATTCCAACGCCAATCATTTAGTTTTTCGATGACCTCCAAAGCCTCTTATTGCCGTAACGATCAGAAATTATGAAATAAGTGGGAATTTTGGCAGCTCGTGCCACTTTAACTACTTTTGAGACTATCTGTGCTATATTTATGGTTCCATAAAGAATTTTCTTTCTATATTCCAAAGGTCTCAAGAGGGAGTTAATCATTTGTTGTAAATATATGTCTGAGGATACATGGAAGAACATTACGCATTTAATATAATTAATCAACATTATGCCATAATCGTAAATCACATTTTCCCATTTTACATCTAGTTTACAAAGTTTTCTCTTGTAGCTAAGCTCGTGAAACATTTTTATGAATGACAGTTATTAATTCCAGGCAGACAAAAATGAAAACTTGTAATTTTTTGCCATAATACAGCGGATATAAAAGGTTGTCTCTTTTCTTTGCAAGTAAATCTTCAACTAATGAAGTCCACGTCCAGATTTTCTCCAGAGGATTTATCCTGATTGATTTTACACATGTTAAAGTTTCTGTTTTTCCAAATGGCTTACTGTGCTTATTCGCCCAGTTATTACGTTATACCTAAGAGCAATGAAAGTAAGATTGATTGATTGATGTTTTACGCCGCACTCAATATTATTTCACTTAGATGGCGGCTTTACCAGGTTGAGCGGGTGAGGAAACCGGGCTCAATGCCTGCAACTGGCAACTCTTCCACATACGGCGACTGAGTGTAAAATGTGCAATTAAGAGGCAACTTTATGTGATGATAAACGTGGTCATATCTGTTTTTGACATTGTAATTATTTGCGTCGTTTTGAAATACTAAATCCGACAATTTGGTAATGTTTTTAATGACGCTCGTGATAAGGTAATTTGAATCGTGGACCTCTATTTGTATCCACTGTTTTTGATTTTCTAAGATCTAAAGAAATCCCCAGATCACCTAGAATGCTTTGACAAGAAACAAAATAAATTTTGGCTGATGGCTGGGAACCTCTCTGTAAAGGCACACCAATAGTAATCCTCAAGATTTGTTGAAAAACTAAAATCTGCAGCAATTGAACCGAAACACTTGATGATCAATCCGGGAGAGGGGGGGGGGGAGGGGCTGTTTCTAAAAACATTTACGTCAGAGGTAAGGCCAATACAAGGCCTAACTGTCAACATGAACCTTCTACATTACGTTACGACCATTTGGCAAATTCTTTAACGAAATATTACACCGAGCTTCAGCCAATTGATTGGCTATGGTTTATGCCATTAGTTTCAATTTCCAATTACTTGGACATTTTTAGTGATTCCCCAACAGACGGTTTCAGTACTGCCAGTCAATGTTTATGTGACAGCTATTAACAAGCAGTCAGGGTCAAGATACATGTATTACTCAATTTGCCGAGAATCTAAAATTTAGACAGATGAATTGAAATTGAATCACTATGTAGAAATATATAGTTTTAGATGATGATATACAAATATCGATCTCAACTAAAAATGGAAAGGGGTTTTATATAAAAAAATATTCTTAAAATTAAATTCTCCCATGCTAGTAGTGCACAGTTTTTTTAAAAAAACACGATCAGATTTATCAATTACGATTTATTTGTGAAAGATTCAAAATGTATACCTTGACATTGCAGCCAGTGTCATTCTTTGATGAGAAGAAGATTTGAAACCAGATCGAGGATTGCAAAATTAAAAATGAGTAAGACACCATGACGTTAGCCGAGAAATCTTGGCTCTGCCGAATTTTTTTTTTTGCCGAAAAAAAAATTCGGCAGAGTCATATGACGAACACGGAAAAAAAAATTCGGCAGAGCCAAGATTTCTCGGCTAACCATGACGTATACAATTCCAGTACAGGTGGGGGCGTTTCAAGAAACCTTCGCAAAATGCGACCAATCGCAGTTGCCATGACGTCGTATGTCTTCACTGTGGTATCCATTGTAACCAGGTTTCTTTTGCGATGCGACTGCTTTGTGAAACGAGCCCCTGATCATTGAAGATAAGTGTAAATGGATAAGTTCATCAGTCCTTAATTTAACGTAATTAATTCATTGAAAATTCACACAAATGCGTTTTAACTGATTCCTAGACCGTATGGTTGCTAATCAATATAATAATCAACTGGTATAATATCTGAGCGGAGACAAACATTATGAAATACAGTGTAGCCTGATTTATATATGCGGTTTCTTCACTGTTTTATGGTTTATTCTCTCAAAATTATTGGAACAAAAATGGTTATTGGGTCCATCGGGACACAGTCACGTGTAATTGGTGAACAGCACAAAATCAGCATACTACGCAATGAGAAGTAGGTCTTTGGATTCTGTTTATTAGCTAGTAGTTGTAACTAAAACACACAATCAGCATACTACGTAATGGGAAGTAGTTCTTTGGATTATGTTTATTAGCTAGTAGTTGTAACTAAAACACACAATCAGCATTCTACGTAATGAGAAGTAGTTCTTTGGATTTTGTTTATTAGCAAGTAGTTGTAACCAATGTACCTAAATATTTGGTGAAGAAGATTCTAGCGAAATACAGAGGCCTTGTGATATCTTTACATATGTAGGTCTACGTGTGACCATGGATATGTCGTGTGTTACTTCGACCTGAAGGTGCTGACCCCAGACAACTTTGTACGAACTTTTGTTGTCTTGAACCACTGGCTACTTGTTGACATTGCTATTCGACAGGTTACGGACCGCTTATATGTCCCATTGTCTTGAACCACTGGCTACGTGTTGGCATTGTTCTCTCACAGGTTACGGATAGCTTATATGTCTCGTTGTCTTGAACCACTAACTACTTGTTGGCATTGCTGTCTCACAGGTACGGACCGCTTTATATATGTCCCATTAAACATTCGTATTTCAGCCCAATACGAATCCATTGCATTGGAGAAGACGACTTGCGTTAGTAATTTGTTCCTGAAGATTACATACCTCTCAGCGATCAATCATTAAATAACAAAGAGAATTGATTTGCGGAAACCCCCAAATTACATGGGACTTAAGAATTGATGGGACACAATACGGAAGTAAGGAGAAGAATACAATTAGTAAAGTAAAAATGTCTGAGCAAGACTATTCCCGTGACCTAGTTCCCATGCAATGCGTGTTAGTTTTGTCGAGTTGTTATTAAACTTACATAGGCTGCCAAATATCACATTTTTTTCATAAATTTTGATTCGCAATACAATAAGAGGGACTGAAAACTAAACGATTGACGCTGTACTTGAAAGTCATAAGGACGTACGTTCATTCATTCTTGGCTTAGGTTTCTTTAAACACTTCATGAGATTAGCAGCACTAAACAGCTTATAAAGAATTTTCACACAATAAAAAGTAAACATTTTGCAGCCCATGCCACTTTAATGCAATTTTGTTATCTACGACCCTCGTCGGTCAACCAGAGTTAATCGGCGAAAAACACTTGCTTAAAATTATGCAAACATGAGTCTACGGTCTTCGCTTTAAACATGCTGAATTCTTTAGAAGATACAAGAATTTATATTTACTGTCGTGTTTACAAAAAAGGAAACCGTGGGTGCTTTTCTTTCGACATGCCCTTTAAACTACTTCTGACACTACATGTACCTGTGCTATATTTATGGTTCCATACAGAATTTTCTTTTTATATTTCAAAAGTCTCAAGAGGGAGTTAATCATTTGTTGTAAATATATGTCTGAGGATACATGGAAGAAAATTACGCATTCAATATAATTAATCAACATTGTGCCATAATCGTAAATCCCATTTTCCCATTTTACATCTCGTTTACAAAGTTTTCTCTTGTACTTAAGCTCGTGAAACATTTTTATGAATGACAGTTATTAATTTCAGGCAGACAAAAATGAAAAATTGTAATTTTTTTTGCTATAATACAACGGATATAAAAGGTTGTCTCTTTTCTTTGCAAGTAAATCTTCAACTAATGAAGTTCACGTCCAGATTTTCTCCAGAGGATTGGTCCTGATTGATGATACACATGTTAAAGTTTCTGTTTTTCCAAATGGCTTACTGTGCCTATTCGCCCACTTATTACGTTATACCTGAGAGCAGTGAAAGTAAGATTGATTGATTGATGTTTAACGCCGCACTCAAGATTATTTCACTTAGATGGCGGCTTTACCAGGTTGAGCGGGTGAAGAAACCGGGCTCAATGCCTGCAACTGGCAACTCTTCCACATACGGCGACTGAGTGTAAAATGTGCAATTAAGAGGCAACGTTATGTGATGATAAACGTTGCCATGTCTGTTTTTGACATTGTAATTATTCGCGTCGTTTTGGGATACTAAATCCGACATTTTGATAACGTTTTTAATGATGCTCGTGATAAGGTAATTTGAATCGTGAACCTATATTTGTATCCACTGTATTTGATTTTCTAAGACGGAACAGACTACTCGGAATGCTTTGACGAGAAGTTAAATAAGTTTTGGCTGCTGACTTGGAACCCCTCTGCAACACACACAAACCAATAATAACACACAATAACAGTCCTCTAGATTACTTGAAAAATTAAAATCTACAGAAATCGAATCGCCCGTACAAAGGAGACAATTGAATGTCAACCGCGATGATCACTCGATCAACGATACTTGTTTTTATACATCTTCCATTCCGTTTATTGTTTTTCAAAATTTGCCGATGGACAAAACCACAAAAAAGTAATAAAATTGATTATTTCGTAAACGCACAAGGAAGCACAAGTATATATTACGCATGAAATATAAGGAATTAATAACCCTGCTAACTATATAATGTCACTTGGTGTTATAATCCGGGGAAGGGGGGGGGGGGGGGGTGTTTCTCAAAACATTTACGCCAGAGGTAAGCCCAATGCAAGGCCTAACTGTCAACATATACCTTCAAGATTGCCTTTGGACCAGGCGCAAGGTTACGACGGGCTTAAGTGTGTTGAGAAACAGCCCCCCTGACGTCCAAATTCTTTAAAGAAATATTAAACCGAACTTGATTTGCTATGGTTTATCTCATCCGTTTAAATCCCCAATGTCTTGGGCATTTTAGTGTTTACCCAGCAGACAGTTTTAGTACTGCCAGTCAGTGTTTATGAGACAGCTTAACAAGCAGTCAGTGCCAAGTTATTAATCAATTTCCCGAAATCTAAAATTTAGACAGATGAATTGAAATTGAATCGATATCTAGAAATATATAGTTTTGAACCAATATATAGAAATATGTAGTTTAGATAATGATATACAAATATCGTTTTCAACTAAAAATGGAAAAATTTCTGAGAGATTTTTCACTCCATCGCCGTATGTGGAAGAGACGTCAGGTATTCCTCGAAGGTTGGGGCTTACCTCCAGGCAAAGATCCCTGTTTCTTCCCCTACTAAACCTCCATGGTAACGTCCTCGTATAAGTAAAATAATATTGAGTGACGCGTAAAACATCAATCAATCAATCAACCAAATACAGTTTTGAAACCAGTAACACAACTTATCCACACAGTTACTGCACCAGTTTTTGACTTTGCGATCCCACTTAAACAAGAGTTAATGTTAGTACGAATATGAGTCGAACCTGTGTTTAGCCTTATTTTACAACATTTTAATAAAAGGTGCCGAATGATTTTTTTACAAAATAGACTTAAAATTTAATTCTCTCAGGCTAGTACTGCATAGTTTTAAAAAATAGCACGATCAGATTTATCAATTAAGATTTATTTGTGAAAGATTCCAAATGCATACGTTGGTATTGCAACCAGTGTCATTCTTTGATGAGAAGAAGTTTTGAAACCAGATCGAGGATTGCAAAATTAAAAATGAGCAAGACGCCATGACATACAATCCCAGTACAGAAACCTTCGCAAAATGTGACCAATCGCAGTTGCCATGACGTATCTCTTCACTGTGGTATCCATTGTAACCAGGTTTCTTTTGCGATGCGACTGCTTTGTGAAACGAGCCCCGGCTCATTGAAGATAAGTGTAAATGGATTAGTTCATTAGTCAGTTATTTAAAACGTAATTAATTCATCGAAAATTAACACAAATGCTTCTTAACTGATTCCTAGTCCGTATGGTTGCTAATCAATATAATAATCAACTGGTATAATATCTGAGCGGAGACAAACATTATGAAATACAGTGTATCCTGATTTATATATGCGGTTTCTTCACTGTTTTATGGTTTATTCTCTCTTTTATAGTCCCTGTAGTTTCGGCACCAGATTAATAGCTGTAAATTATGACGGTCCAGAGAGCCCAAATGTCCACTGCAAATATTTACGGATTTGTTATTGGGACCAGTTGTCAAAGCCCACAGACAAAACAATTACTAAAAACAGTTACAATTGCACATATATCAAACGGAAATCTTCTAACTCCTGTGCGTAGCTGTGCTTTTGTCTCTATTTTGCTACTTATGGGAAAAGCGCCCCGTTTACTACCCTACTAAACCTGACAACGCCGCCATGTAAAAGAAACCATCTTAAGTGCGGCGTAAACATCAATCAAGCATTCTAGAAAAGGTACCTTGATTCGATTATAGATGACTGTACAAGGCATTGTTAACCCGTAGCTAACTATTACCAGAGGCGAAGGCCATCCCTAGAATTTGAATTTCAAAACACGGATTATTTCGGACAAACGGAAATGAATTGGCATTTTCTTTCGTTATTTGTCACCTTGTATTTAGATTTGTAATGGACGGACTGTTCGTTGATCTGGCACACATAAAATCGACATGTTTCTCGCCGGGAGATAATTACAGCTCGTCCCGATCTTGTCTTACTTCTGTCGAATTAAACATGACGGAAATAAAGCCTTAGAATTCCGTTCTCGTCGAGGAATCCTGGCGTGTCTTTAATACAAAAATGGTCATTGGGTCCATCGGGACAGTCACGTGTAATTGGTGAATAACACAAAATCAGTATACTACGCAACGAGAAGTAGTTCTTTGGATTCTGTTTATTAGCTAGTAGTTGTAACTAAAACACACAATCAGCATACTACGTAATGGGAAGTAGGTCTTTGGATTCTGTGTATTAGCTAGTAGTTTTAACTAAAACACACAATCAGCATACTACGTAATGGGAAATAGTTCTTTGGATTATGTTTATTAGCTAGTAGTTGTAACTAAACACACAATCAGCATACTACGCAACGAGAAGTAGTTCTTTGGATTCTGTTTATTAGCTAGTAGTTGTAACTAAAACACACAATCAGCATACTACGTAATGGGAAGTAGTTCTTTGGATTCTGTTTATTAGCTAGTAGTTGTTGTAACTAAAACACACAATCAGCATACTACGTAATGAGAAGTAGTTCTTTGGATTCTGCGTATTAGCAAGCAGTGGTAACTAATGTATCTTTAATATATCTCGTGAAAAAGATTCCTGCGAAATACAAAGGTCTCGTGATATCGTTACATATGTAGGTCTACGTGTGACCGTGTATAGGTCGTGTGGTAATTTGAACCGAAGGTCCTGACCCTAGCCGAGAAATCTAGGCTCTTCCGATTTTGTTTTTCTCTCCGTGTTCGTCATAGACATATTTAAGGCGACAAGACACATTAGCAGCCATATAATACCAGTCGCCGTAAGACCGATAATCCGGGCTAGTCCTGACCCCGGACAACTTTGTACGATGTACACAGCGTCCCTAAACAAACAATTAGACATGTGGGTTTTTTGTTTTGGCCAAAACCTTCTAGCATATACCATGTGTAAGGTTGATCGAGCTGTGATCAAACTATGCCCATTGAATATCAGAAAGAATAACGTATTTTTCCATGTCAACTAGGTAGGGGAAAAGATGCCAAAATATGAGACGAATTAGTCTGATACAACCAGCATTAGCCGATCGTTATAGCAATTAATAAATTGTTCAAGTAAGACGAGCGCCAAATGATCAAGACCGGCTTTTATCTTCTGAGAAAACATAAAAGTAAATTCAAAATGATCGTGAAACAAACCTAATATTGGAAGTAAATCTATTGGTTTGTATTGCATGAGAAGTGTTGCTGCTTTGGGAAGAGAACAGATTTTTAGAGCAGAGACAATAAAATGGTCGATGTTCCGATTTTTTAATGAGCCTCAGGTTCCGGAGATCTAGTTTCGTCTATATCGGATATATCGTAACACACGAGTGACTCTCGACCGTGGTGATAATTCTATCGCGTTCTTAATAACACACAGTTCCTTATAGCATGCTATGCGTTATATTTTTTATTATCTAGTGAAAACATGAATTCTTTGACAATCAATAAATCTATCAAATGACATGTATGTCTCTGGTAATCTGGTTAATCAGCCAAAAATAAACCCAAAACGAATGTATACCTTATTTGGCGTCATTATTTAGAATGGTGTTCGTTTGCTTAGTAATATACCAAAAAACGCTACGTTAATGCTGTAACTGCAAATGCCAACGTCTCCTTACTTTGTGTAATGCTCACATCGAGCTTGAGCTTGTGGAGGCCTCGGTGGTCCAGTAGGATAGAGCGATCGTCTCTCAGTCCCATACAGATCGTACATCGACACGGCGCTGGTTCGAATCACACTCACAGGAAATAAACATTGAACATTTTCTGAGTGGATTTTTCACTTGGTCAACGTTTGTGGAAAAGTTGTCAGGTACAATGACCCGCTTTCCGCCATACTAAAAAACTGGCATCGCCGCCATAGAAGTGTAAAGTATTAATCAATCAGTCAATCAATTTAGCTTGTGTAATATATATTTAACAAAATCAGTAATTGAAGAATGTTGATACAGTAGAAACAAATGGTGTAATTTTAAGAGTAAATTCTCCACACGGGGAAGAACATTGAACTCTTGTGACAAGCAGAAAAACACATAATTCTCTGAGAGATTCCTTAGTTAATACAACCAGACATTTACTGTGTGAAACACATTCTTGTTGTCTTAGAAAGGTAGTGTTAAATAATGGAGATGATTATCTGGGAGATATATTGCCAGGGTAGAGTTGTGCTCTAGACCTGAATGAGTCCAATTCTTGATGGATTTTAAAGAGGCATGATCTGCCAAAATTCACACTTTTTTACGTTTTCCTAAAGTAAACAAAATTTAAATAACCGGGACGACTATTGGTTCATTCTAAGCCAAAGTTAGTTCAAAACAATACTTTATCATACATTGTCGAGACTAGAAGCACTAAACAGCTTTTGAATTATACGTCTTGAGATAAATAGCCAATAATTTCAACATTCTGTTTTAACGTCAAAATATAAACATTTCGGCAGCTCATGCCACTTAAACCCATTTGCCCTATATGGATGTTTGCTATGTACCGATGTTCGATAGTTTCCTATAGACCAAGGGTCCAGGTTTTCCTCCTCACCAAATCTGGCAACGCTGTAATATAAGTACAATTGCTTTAAGCACGGCGTAAGCATCGATAAATACGTGACCATACGCACTTGATGCTCTATCCCCCACGGTGCCGGTCATTGACCAATCTTCAAATTACAGTCTGGTTCTTAGAAAGAGTAGAGAGATAATCGTACCACCAATGTATCGGCTATTATATCTAACGTCTTGCGATCACAGAAGACGTCTTTACTAGTCTGCAATCAACTATTATCACCAGGATAACCTTCTTAGATGAAATCCACAGACAATACACGGTCGAACAGAACCTTTTCTGCTCTAACACTAAATGGGCCAGGTCGTCTGGTAGATTAACAACAAAGTCTCCGCCAACGTTTGCGTTTACATAACACAGTAGAAGGACTAAAACTAAACTAAATAGACTAAATAAACTAAAAACAACGATTGTCCTTTTTTGGATTTGATATCTATTAAAAAAATGTTCTTTCAATATTAAATGTGATGAAAGAAATTCTTAGCTTTTAGTTTGATCTTACTCAGTGGAATATATTTGCTTTGACCTAGCTGCTCTTTGAAATAGTAATATAATTTCATCCTGAAAAGGTCCCAAACAACCTAAACATGATTTTATCCGTTGCAAATTGGTACAGTCTGTAAATGGCTTTATAGTTATTTTGGTTAATATAAAAGTATTCTAAGAAAATGATAATGTGGACTATGTGTTATTAAGAACACGATAGAATGGTCACCACCACCAAGAATCCGTCGTGTGTTACGATACTTCCGATATAGACGAAACCAGATCTGCGAAACTGCAGGCTCATTAACAAAATCGGAACATCGATACAAAAGCTGATTAAATGTTGTCATAATGAGAAGAGAAGAGAAAATAACATCTCAGAATTAGAATAACCTGGAAAACCAGTCTCCTTAACACTGTGTGAAATGAGGCTTTGTCTAGAGCTTATGGTGTTTCAAGCATGGCTGGATTTCACGCTTGGCTTGCTTTAATATATCCTACTAAATCGATGGATTGGACAAATAATAATAGAAAGATATCGTCGTCAAGAAGCGTGGAAATTTGAAACCTCTGATACGCTCTATCTCCATCTCTCGGCGTCTTCCTCAGTTGATCATGCAGGATCGAGTTTTGGTAAAGAGGGAATACCCCGAGCCAGCATATCCAACTGCCAGTTTATTTTGGGATGTAAGGGGTGTACTTAAAGAAATCAACTAATAGAGAATATCGATTTTGGTGGGAGGAATATGAATTAAGATCTTGACTCCAGAATTTACCTTAGAGGCTGAAGTGATATAAGGTCATACAAGGTCAAACAAAGGAGGCGGAAATAATGATAATAGACGGACTTCGGGTTAAATAAGACCCGGGAAAGTTTTTAGTATGACAGCTGTTTGATATCGGACAAAACACATAACCCATTCAAAGCCTTTCCTAGGTCAAGTCGTCAACGATTCTTTTCGTTTTTAGATGGTGTTTTTTTGTGTTTTGGATCCAGTGCGGTGTAAAGATACGATGCAATTGATGCAAATGAATAGACCGAAGAAGGTAAACATAAATGACAAAAAAATGACAGATCATTCTGTCAGAAAAGTTTTAATTACAACGAGAAAGGCCATGTCACCAAACCATCGCCATTTGTAAACCCTCGAAGCTCTATTTAGGGTCAACAATTCTCCAATCTAAATAAAACTTGACTGAAGTTATGACATTCTTCGGGTTTTGCGACTTAAATATTACTGTAATTAACTAATTTTGGTCGATTGGTATTCTACTCTATATATTGTAGTTAAACTTAAAGGACATGTTAAAAAAGACTGAAAAGAAGATCGCGTGATTTTGGACTTTTCTCTCTATCCTGCCTTTCCTCTCAATGAACTTTGCGAGTTCTCTCACTATAGTTTTCTATCTCTGAACTGTTACTACATATAGTTAGTAAAAGTCAATTTCATATATCTTTTCTTCCACGGTTACTCTATTTCTTTATTAAAAAGTCCAAATTTGTACATAAATACTTCTTTATTCAGCACAATGTGTGTATTTTTATAATAAATTCTTTTTTTTTAAGAGCACTAATTATATGCTAAAATAATTGATAGCCTCCTGTTGTGTTTTACTCCGTGGCATATATTTGGTTGGACCTAATATGGTTCTCTTGGGCGACTCTTTGGAATAAATATTAAAACTCATCATGAAAAGAAGCTTTAGGTTAACCAACTTAAAAGTGATTGTATCTCCGTTGCTAATGGGAACTGTCTGCTGGTGGCTGATTATTTTGGTCAATATCCCTACAAAAGCTGATTAAATGTTGTCATAATGAGAAGAGAAGAGAAAATAACATCTCATAATTAGAATAACAGAGAAAACCAGTCTGCTTAACACTGTGTGAAATGATGTTTTGTAGAGAGCTTATGGTGTTTCAAGCATGGCTGCATTTCACGCTTGGTTTTCCTTAATATACCCTACTAAATCGATGGATTGGACAAATAATACTAGAAAGATATCGTTGTCAAGAAGTGTGGAAATTTGTAACCTCTTGAACACTCTATCGCCATCTTGAACGCTCTATCTGCATTTTTTGACGTCTTCGTCAGTTGATCATGCAGGATCGAGTTTTGGTAAAGAGGGAATACCCCGAGCCAGCATATCCAACTGCCAGTTTATTTTGGGATGTAAGGGGTGTACTTAAAGAAATCAATAATTAGAGAATATCGATTTTGGTGGGAGGAATATGAATAAAGATCTTGACTCCAGAATTTACCTTAGAGGCTGAAGAGATATAAGGTCATACAAGGTCAAACAAAGGAGACGGAAATAATGATAATAGACGCACTTCGGGTTAAATAAGACCCGGGAAAGTTTTTAGTATGACAGCTGTTTGATATCGGACAAAAACATAACCCATTCAAAGCCATTCCTAGGTCAAGTCGTCAACGATTCTTTTCGTTTTTAGATGGTGTTTTTTGTGTTTTGGATCCAGTACAGTGTAAAGATACGATACAATTGATGCAAATGAATAGACCGAAGAAGGTAAACATAAATGACACAAAATAACAGATCATTCTGTCAGAACAGTTTTAATTACAACGAGAAAGGTCATGTCACCAAACCGTCGGCATATTTTGGTTATACTTAAAGGAAAAAAATATCAACATTTTGGCAGCTCATGCCACTTTAAAAAGACTCTAAAGACTTTAAACTGATTCTCAGAAATTCATAAATACTTCGACTAACACACTTTAGCATAAATTTGCATAGCTATAGAAACTTGACAAGTGAAGGCTCCTTGACTTCAGTAACTCAGTGATGTAGATATAGATCAATTTAACGCTCGAAAAGGATCTGTAAACTTTTACATGAACCACAAAATACTTACACAAGCAATCCAATAAGACAACATGGAGAGAGAAAGCTTAAAAGTACAAATGAACAGCTTTTCACATTTAGAGAAACGCCAATAAATCGGTTGATTATTTGATGTTTTACGCCACACTCAATCTCAAAACACTTAAATAGCGTCGTTGCTAGGCTTAGTAAAGGAAGATACCGGGATATTTTTTTCCAAGGAAACCCTTGACATTCGACGAGTACTCGGCAAATCTCACACATGGGGAAACTAAGTGAAAAACTCATTCAGATTTTATTAAATTTCTATTTGGACTGAGTGTGATTGGAACCCGAAAGTCATTGAGGGAAGACGTATTGTAAATCAACAGTAAAGAGTATAAAAGATGCAGTTTCAAGGATAAATGTCAATATAATCAAGCACATTTCTATCTCCATCATACACAATGTCCAATAGTTCAAAAGCCAAAAAGTGCCTCTTTCTTAAAAAATAGACATTTTTGTATCATGCCAAAGCTGAAATTACGACTCGACCTTTTTGGGGTCAACATACACCGTTAGGTTGTATGAGGGAGAATTTCATATCAACCGGATGAAGTCGTTATAAGAAATACAAAATGTAACAAATGAGATAGATTCCGATAGAAATTGACTCTTGATGCAGACAAAAACTGCCCACGGAAGTAATTTTTGGTGACGAATGAGGCCATATTTAAAAAGCCGCCATACATATGGGGAGAGGCAATCAAATCGATGACTTCGGTCCCCTATACATTAATGGAAGATGGATCCGTCAGGGTTAAATCACCAAAGTTGACGGTTCCATTTTTTTCACAGCTTGACAGTTTAAAGCTTCTTTTAGTCTGAGCTTTATCTTTAGGCATCTTTGCAAAGTTCGCACTTTGTAATATGGTTAGAAAGATATAGCGAACTGTAAAGTGACGTTACAAAGTGTAAAATTAGAAACCCTGAATTAAGTGCCATTCATTGGGTTTTAATTAGAAGAAACACATATTGACTTTGTTTAGCATCGCTTAGTTGTATGACAGATCAGTTCAAATTAACCGGAGGAGGTAAGAATAAGGAATAGAATGTAACGAAAAAGAATATATTAAAGGATTTAAGAACAACCTTTGGAAATATTTTCTAATTTGCGTTAAGTGGGTTGTAAAACATGTACTTTAAAAGTCTGACTAAAAAGAAAATTACAAAATCAATGGATTGGACAAATGATAATAGAAAGATATCGTTGTCACGAAGCGGGGAAATATGTAACCTCTTGAACACTCTATCGCCATCTTGAACGCTCTATCTGCATTTCTTGACGTCTTCCTCAGTTGATCATGCGAGATCGAGTTTTGGTAAAGAGGGAATACCCTGAGCCAGCATATTCAACTTCCAGTTTACTTTGGGATGCGAGGGGTGTACTTAAAGAACTCAATAAATAGAGAATATCGATTTTGGTGGGAGGAACATGAATTAAGATCTTGACTCTAGAATTGACCTTAGAGGCTGAAGAGATATAAGGTCATACTAGGTCAAACAAAGGAGGCGGAAATAATGATAATAGACGCACTTCGGCGTAAATAGGACCCGGGAAAGTTTTTAGTATGACAGCTGTTTGATATCGGACAAAAAAAAATAACCCATTCAAAGCCATTCCTAGGTCAAGTCGTCAACGATTCTTTTCGTTTTTAGATGGTGTTTTTTTGTGTTTTGGATCCAGTACAGTGTAAAGATACGATGCTATTGATGGAAATGAATAGACCGAAGAAGGTAAACATAAATGACAAAAAAAATGACAGATCATTCTGTCAGAACAGTTTTAATTACAACGAGAAAGGTCATGTCACCAAACCGTCGGCATATTTTGGTTATACTTAAAGGAAAAAAATATCAACATTTTGGCAGCTCATGCCACTTTAAAAAGACTCTAAAGACTTTAAACTGATTCTCAGAAATTCATAAATACTTCGACTAACACACTTTAGCATAAATTTGCATAGCTATATAAACTTGACAAGTGAAGGCTCCTTGACTTCAGTAACTCAGTGATGTAGATATAGATCAATTTAACGCTCGAAAAGGATCTGTAAACTTTTACATGAACCACAAAAGACTTACACAAGCAATCCAATAAGACAACATGGAGAGAGAAAGCTTAAAAGTACAAATGAACAGCTTTTCACATTTAGAGAAACGCCAATAAATCGGTTGATTATTTGATGTTTTACGCCACACTCAATCTTAAAACACTTAAATAGCGTCGTTGCTAGGCTTAGTAAAGGAAGATACCGGGATATTTTTTTCCAAGGAAACCCTTGACATTCGACGAGTACTCGGCAAATCTCACACATGGGGAAACTAAGTGAAAAACTCATTCAGATTTTATTAAATTTCTATTTGGACTGAGTGTGATTGGAACCCGAAAGTCATTGAGGGAAGACGTATTGTAAATCAACAATAAAGAGTATAGAAGTTGCAGTTTCAAGGATAAATGTCAATATAATCAAGCACATTTCTATCTCCATCATACACAATGTCCAATAGTTCAAAAGCCAAAAAGTGCCTCTTTCTTAAAAAATTGACATTTTTTTATCATGCCAAAGCTCAAATTACGACTTGACCTTTTTGGGGTCAACATACATCGTTAGGTTGTATGAGGGAGAATTTCATATCAACCGGATGAAGTCGTTATAAGAAATACAAAATGTAACAAATGAGATAGATTCCGATAGAAATTGACTCTTCATGCAGACAAAAACTGCCCACGGAAGTAATTTTTGGTGACGAATGAGGCCATATTTGACAAGTCGTCATACATATTGGGAGAGGCAATCAAATCGATGACTTCACTGCCCTATACATTAATGGAAGATGGATCCGTCAGGGTTAAACCACCAAAGTTGACGGTTCCATTTTTTTCCCAGCCTGACAGTTTAAAGCTTCTTTTAGTCTAAGCTTTATCTTAAGACATCTTTGCAAAGTTCGCACTTTGCGATATGGTAAAAAACATATTGCGAACTGTAAAATGACGTTACAAAGTGTAAAATTAGAAACCCTGAAGTACGTGCCATTCATTGGGTTATAATTTGAAGAACAACGTTAATTGTATTTCAGACAGGTTCAAATTAACCGGACGAGGTAAGAATAAGTAAAAGAATGTAACAAAAAAGGACATATACAGAACCGCAAAAAAAACTTAAAAAACGTCACTCATTTTTGGATATTGATAATCAGTGTATTTCAAATAGATGTAAACAACACATTCATCAACGGAATGATTTCAAATTCCGTCGAGATGCAATACCGACTTTTATCGGAGAAGACTAAAGTTCTCCACTCCCGGTGACGCCAATTCCGATGCTGTGTGGCCCATTACAGACGAGCGCGGCGATGTCGAGCAATGAGGATCGGACCCCTGTAAGGCCTGTGGCATCTGACATTTCCCTGCCTCAAATGCCTGCGCACCGTAGCATATTGGTCTCTGGTGATTGCCAATGGTTGTCCTTGCAGTTTCCGCAGATATAGCGAAGCGGTTTTGCATGTGTTGACGGACAATCTGTCGATCTTGCCTCCACGCTGTTACAGGGGGTCTTACTCTACAAGGACGGTCTGCTGTGCTTCCAGTGGTTTGAACCCGTTGCTGCAGGCGGTATATTGTTCGGACATGAGCATTGAAGTGGTTTGCCACAGGTCTTGCAGTCTGGCCAGCATGAAGTCTTCTCAAGGCAATCGTTTTTACATATTTTATACGATAAATCTATAGATGGTTTAGACAACTTAAATAAAAATTCTGTTGATCATCACAATGAAACAGCAGGTTTAAAGATAAGCCCTCTGCGAAATGAATGTTTGTTTGCTGTATACAGAGAGATGCAATTGGGCAAAAATTGACTGCACCTAAGATTGTTTTACTGTTTTGGTGAAACTGCTATTTGTTTTTCTGGCGAAATTACAATGGCCGGCTCGATAACATTCCAGTCACATGTTCTACTAGAAACAATACATGTTATATTGGGTCAATTAATTGCTTCCATTTTGAGTTGTGTCCTGAGGTATTCACGAAACGATAAAAGATAAATTAACTGATTTTAACTCCGCATGCAAAAAATTTAAATGAACCAAAAAAACGAGTCCTTTTTTTATTTGATATTCATAAAAAATGCTCTTTTAATAATGTGATAAAAGAAATTCTTAGCTTTTAGTTTGATCTTACTCTGTGGAATATATTTGCTTTGACCTAGCTACTCTTTGAAATAGCAATAAAATTTCATCATGAAAAGTTCCTAAACAACTTAGGGGTGATTGTATGCGTTGCTAATGCGAACTGTCTGCAGATGGCTTGTTGTTTTGGCTAATATTAAAGTATTCTAAGAATATGTGTTATTAAAAACATGGTCACCACCATCAAGAATCAGTCGTGTCTTACGATGCATCCGATATAGACGAAACCAGATCTCCGAAACAGCAGTCTCATTAACAAAATCGGAACACCGATTTAAAAGCTGATTAAATGTTGTCATAATGAGAAGAGAAGAGAAAATAACATCTCAGAATTAGAATAACAGAGAAAACCAGTCTGCTTAACACTGTGTGAAATGATGTTTTGTAGAGAGCTTATGGTGTTTCAAGCATGGCTGGATTTCACGCTTGGTTTCATTTAATATATCCTACTTAATCGATGGATTGGACAAATAATAATAGAAAGATATCGCTGTCACGAAGTGTGGAAATTTGTAACCTCTTGAACACTCTATCGCCATCTTGAACGCTCTATCTCCATTTCCCGGCGTCTTCCTCAGTTGGTCATGCGAGATCGAGTTTTGGTAAAGAGGGAATACCCCGAGCCAGCATATCCAACTGCCAGTTTATTTTGGGATGTAAGGGGTGTACTTAAAGAAATCAATTAATAGAGAATATCGATTTTGGTGGGAGGAATATGAATTAAGATCTTGACTCCAGCATTTACCTTAGAGGCTGAAGAGATATAAGGTCATACAAGGTCAAACAAAGGAGGCGGAAATAATGATAATAGACGCACTTCGGGTTAAATAAGACCTGGGAACGTTTTTAGTATGACAGCTGTTTGATATCGGACAAAAACATAACCCATTCAAAGCCATTCCTAGGTCAAGTCGTCAACGATTCGTTTCGTTTTTAGATGGTGTTTTTTGTGTTTTGGATCCAGTACAGTGTAAAGATAAGATGCAATTGCTGCAAATGAATAGACCGAAGAAGGTAAACATAAATGACAAAAAAAGACAGATCATTCTGTCCGAACAGTTTTAATTACAACGAGAAAGATCATGTCACAAAACCGTCGCCATTTGTAAACCCTCGAATCTATATTTAGGGTCAACAATTGGCCAATCTAAATAATACTTTACTGAAGTAATGGCATCCTTCGGATTTTGCGAGCTAAATATTACCGTAATTAAATTATTTATGGTTGAATGGTATTCTACTCTGTACATTGTAGATAAACTTATATGACATGTTCAAAAAGACCCAAAAGAAGATCGCGTAACATTCTGCTTTTCTATATATACTGCCTTTTCTCTCAATGAACTTTGCGAGTTCTCAGACTACAGTTTTCTTCCTCGGAACTGTTACTACATATAGTTGGTAAATTCAATTTCATATATGTTTTCTTCCACGGTTACTCTATTTCTTTATTAAAAAGTCAAAATTTGTACATAAAAAACGTCTTTAATCTAGCACAATGTGTGTAGTTTTATAATGAATTTGAAATCTATTAAAAAGTACTTTAATTGTATGCTAAAAAATTGTTTAGCCTTCTGCTTGGTTTTACTCTATGGCATATATTTGGTTTGACCTTATATGGTTCTATAGGGAGACTTTTTAAAATAGACATTAAAACTCATCATGAAAAGAAGCTTTATGTTAAACAACTTAAAGGTGATTGTATCTCCGTTGCTAATGGGAACTGTCTGCTAATGGCTGATTATTTTGGTCAATATCCCTACAAAAGCTGATTAAATGTTGTCATAATGAGAAGAGAAGAGAAAATAACATCTCATAATTAGAATAACAGAGAAAACCAGTCTGTTTAACACTGTGTGGAATGGGACTTTGTAGAAAGCTTATGGTGTTTCAAGCATGGCTGGATTTCACGCTTGGTTTCCTTTAATATACCTTACTAAATCGATGGATTGGACAAATAATAATAGAGAGATATCGTGGTCAAGAAGAGTGGAAATTTGAAACCTCTGATACGCTCTATCTCCATCTCTCGGCGTCCTCCTCAGTTGATCATGCATGATCGAGTTTTGGTAAAGAGGGAATACCCCGAGCCAGCATATCCAACTGCCAGTTTATTTTGGGATGTGAGGGGTGTACTTAAAGAAATCAATTAATAGAGAATATCGATTTTGGTGGGAGGAATATGAATAAAGATCTTGACTCCAGAATTGACCTTAGAGGCTGAAGAGATATAGGGTCATACAAGGTCAAACAAAGGGGGCGGAAGTAATGATAATAGACGCACTTCTGGTTAAATAAGACCCGGGAAAGTTTTAAGTATGACAGCTGTTTGATATCTGACAAAAACATAACCCATTCAAAGCCATTGCTAGGTCAAGTCGTCAACGATTCTTTTCGTTTTGAGACGGTGTTTTTTGTGTTTTGGATCCAGTACAGTGTAAAGATACGATGCTATTGATGGAAATGAATAGATCGAAGAAGGTAAACATAAATGACAAAAAAATGACAGACCATTCTGTCAGAACAGTTTTAATTACAACAAAAAGGACCATGTCACCAAACCGTCGCCACTTGTAGACTCTCGGATCTATATTTAGGGTCAACAATTCTCTACATTAGAAAAAAAACATGACTATAATAATGGCATTCTTCGGGTTTTGCGACTTAAATATTACTATAATTTAACTAATTATGGTTGATTGGTATTCTACTCTGCATATTGTAGATAAACTTAAAGGACATGTTAAAAAGGATTGAAAAGAAGATCACGTCACTTTGTTCTTTTCTATCTATACTGCCTTTCCTCCCAATGAACTTTGCGAGTTCTCAGACTACAGTTTTCTATCTCGGAACTGTTAGTACATATAGTTTGTAAACGTCAATTTCACATATGTTTTCTTCCCCGGTTCCTCTATTTCTTCAATTAAAAGTCTAAATTTATATATAAAAAACTTCTTTAATCCAGCACAATGTGTATATATTTTTATAATGAATTCAAAATTTATTTTAAAAATGTGCCTTAATTATATGCTAAAAAACTGTTAGCCTTCTATTGGATTTAACTCCATGGCATGTGCTTAATTTGACCTAAAATGGTTTTATTGGGAGTCTTTGGAATAAATATTAAAACTTAGCATGAAAAGAAGCTTTGAGTTAAACAACTTACACGTTATTATATCTCCGTTGCTAATGGGAACTGTCTGCTGATGGCTGATTATTTTGGTCAATATCCCGACAAAAGCTGATTAAATGTTGTCATAATGAGAATAGAAGAGAAAATAACATCTCAGAATTAGAATTACGTACAAAACCAGTCTGTTTTAATTCTGTGTGAAATGAGGCTTTGTAGAGAGCTTATGGTGTTTCAAGCATGGCTGGATTTTACGCTTGGTTTCCCATAATGTATCCTACTAAATCGATGGATTGGACAAATAATAATAGAAAGATATCGTTGTCACGAAGTGTGGAAATTTGTAACCGCTTGAACGCTCTATCGCCATCTTGAACGCTCTATCTGCATTTCTCGGCGTCGTCCTCAGTTGATCATGCAATATCGAGTTTTGGTAAAGAGGGAATACCCGGAGCCAGCATATCCAACTGCCAGTTTATTTTGGGATGTAAGGGGTGTACTTAAAGAAATCAATTAATAGAGAATATCGATTTTGGTGGGAGGAATATGAATTAAGATCTTGACTCCAGAATTGACCTTAGAGGCTGAAGAGATATAAGGCCATACAAGGTCAAACAAAGGAGGCGGAAATAATGATAATAGACGCACTTCGGGTTAAATAAGACCCGGGAAAGTTTTTAGTATGACAGCTGTTTGATATCTGACAAACACATAACCCATTCAAAGCCATTCCTAGATCAAGTCGTCAACGATTCTTTTCGTTTTGAGATGGTTTTTTTGTGTTTTAGATCCAGTACAGTGTAAAGATACGATGCAATTGATGCAAATGAATGGACCGAAGAAGGTAAACATAAATGACAAAAAATAACAGATCATTCTGTCAGAAGAGTTTTAATTACAACGAGAAGGGCCATGTCCCCAAACCGCCGCCATTTGTAAACTTCGGAGCTATACTTAAAAGGGTCAACAATTCGCCAATGTAAATAATACTTTAGTAAAGTATGGGTATTCTTCAGGTTTAACGACATAAGTATTACAGTAATTAACTAATTATGGTTGATTGGTTTTCTACTCTGCATATTGTAGATAAACTTAAAGGACATGTTAAAAAAGACTCAAAAAAAGATCACCTGACTATGTGCTTTTCTATCTATACTGCCTTTTCTCTCAATTAACTTTGCAAGTTCTCAGACTACAGTTTTCAATCTTGGAACTGTTAGTACATATAGTTTGTAAAAGTAATTAATTTTGATAGATGCGTTCTTTCCACGGTTACTCTATTTCTTCAATTAAAAGTCTAAATTTATATATAAAAACTTCTTTAATCCAGCACAATGTGTATATATTTTTATAATGAATTCAAAATTTATTTTAAAAATGTGCCTTAATTATATGCTAAAAAACTGTTAGCCTTCTATTGGGTTTAACTCCATGGCATGTATTTAATTTGACCTAAAATGGTTTTATTGGGAGTCTTTGGAATAAATATTAAAACTTAGCATGAAAAGAAGCTTTGAGTTAAACAACTTACACGTTATTATATCTCCGTTGCTAATGGGAACTGTCTGCTGATGGCTGATTATTTTGGTCAATATCCCTACAAAAGCTGATTAAATGTTGTCATAATGAGAACAGAAGAAGAAATACTATCTCATAATTAGAATAACAGAGAAAACCAGTCTGTTTAACACTGTGTGTAATGATCCTTTGTAGAGAGCTTATGGTGTTTCACGCATGGCTGGATTTCACGCTTGGTTTGCTTTAATATACTCTACAAAATCGATGGATTGGACAAATAATAATATAAAGATATCCTTGTCACGAAGTGTGGAAATGTGTAACCTCTTGATAACTCTATCTCCATCTCTCGGAGTCTTCCTCAGTTGATCATGCAAGATGGAGTTTTGGTAAAGAGGGAATACCCCGAACCGGCATATTCAACTGCCAGTTTATTTTGGGATGTAAGGGGTGTACTTAAACAAAATCAATTAATAGAGAATATCGATTTTGGTGGGAGGAATATGAATTAAGATCATGACTCCAGAATTGACCTTAGAGGCTGAAGAGATATAAGGTCATACAAGGTCAAACAAAGGAGGCGGAAATAATGATAATAGACGCACTTCGGGTTAAATAATACCCGGGAAAGTTTTTAGTTTGCCAGCTGTTTGATATCGAACCAAAACATAACCCCTTCAAAGCCATTCCTAGGTCAAGTCGTCAACGTCTCTTTTCGTTTTCAGATGGTGTTTTTTTGCGTTTTTGGATCGAGTGCGGTGTAAAGATACGATGCAATTGATGCAAATGAATGGACCGAAGAAGATAAACATAAATGACACAAAAAATGACAGATCATTCTGTCAGAACAGTTTTAATTACACCGAGAAAGATCATGTCACCAAACCGTCGCCATTTGTAGACTCTTGGAGTTATACTTAGGGCTAACAAGTCTGCAATCTAAATTATACTTCACCGAAGCAATGGCATTTTTCTGGTTTTGCGACTTAAATATTACCGTAATTAACTAATTATGCGTGATTGGTATTCTACTCTGCATATTGTAGATAAACCTAAAGGAATGGTTAAAAAAGACTGAAAAGAAAATTATTTATGGTTGATTCGTATTCTAATATATACATTGTAGATAAACGTAAATGACCTGTTAAAAAAAATTTCAAAGAAGATCACGTGACTTTGTGCATTTCTATCTATACTCTCTTTCCTCTCAATGAACTTTGCAAGATCTCAGACTACAGTTTTCTATCTCGGAACTGTTAGTACATATAGTTTGTAAACGTCAATTTCACATATGTTTTCTTCCCCGGTTCCTCTATTTCTTTATTAAAAATTCAAAATTTGTACATAAACACTTCTTTAGTTAGGCACAATGTGTGTAGTTTTATAATGAATTTGAAATTTATTAAAAAGTACTTTAATTATATTCTAAAAAATTGTTTAGCCTTCTGCTTGGTTTTACTCTATGGCATATATTTGGTTTGACCTTATATGGTTCTATAGGGAGACTTCTTGAAACAAATATTAAAACTCATCATGAAAAGAAGCTTTAGGTTGAACAACTCAAAAGTGATTGTATCTCCGCTGCTAATGGGAACTGTCTGCTGATGGCTGATTCTTTTGGTCGATATCCCTACAAAAGCTGATTAAATGTTGTCATTATGAGAAGCGAAGAGGAAATACTATCTCATAATTAGAATAACAGAGAAACCAGTGTGTTTAACACTGTGTGAAATGAGGCTTTGTAGAGAGCTTATGGTGTTCCAAGCATGGCTGGATTTCACGCTTGGTTTCCCTTAATATACTCTACTAAATCGATAGATTGGACAAATAATAATAGAGAGATATCGTTGTCAAGAAGAGTGGAATTTTTTAACCTCTTGAACGCTGTGTCTCCATCTTTCGGCGTTTTCCTCAGTTGATCATGCAAGATCGAGTTTTGGTAAAGAGGGAATACCCCGAGCCAGCATATCCAACTGCCAGTTTATTTTGGGATGTAAGGGGTGTACTTAAAGAAATCAATTAATAGAGAATATCGATTTTGGTGGGAGGAATATGAATTAGGATCTTGACTCCAGAATTGACCTTAGAGGCTTAAGAGATATAAGGTCATACAAGGTCAAACAAAAGAGGCGGAAATACTGATAATAGACGCACTTCGGGTTAAATAAGACCCCGGGAAGTTTTTAGTATGACAGCTGTTTGATATCGGACAAAAACATAACCCATTCAAATCCATTCCTAGGTCAAGTCGTCAACGATTCTTTTCGTTTTTAGATGGTGTTTTTTTGTGTTTTGGATCCAGTGCGGTGTAAAGATACGATGCAATTGATGCAAATGAATAGACCGAAGAAGGTAAACATAAATGACAAAAAAATGACAGATCATTCTGTCAGAACAGTTTTAATTACAACGAGAAAGGCCATGTCACCAAACCATCGCCATTTGTAAACCCTCGAAGCTCTATGTAGGGTCAACAATTCTCCAATCTAAATAAAACTTGACTGAAGTTATGACATTCTTCGCGTTTTGCGACTTAAATATTACTGTAATTAACTAATTTTGGTCGATTGGTATTCTACTCTATATATTGTAGTTAAACTTAAAGGACATGTTAAAAAAAGACTGAAAAGAAGATCGCGTGATTTTGGACTTTTCTCTCTATCCTGCCTTTCCTCTCAATGAACAATGCGAGTTCTCTCACTATAGTTTTCTATCTCTGAACTGTTACTACATATAGTTAGTAAAAGTCAATTTCATATATGTTTTCTTCCACGGTTACTCTATTTCTTTATTAAAAAGTCCAAATTTGTACATAAATACTTCTTTATTCAGCACAATGTGTGTATTTTTATACTGAATTATTTTATTTAAGTGCGCAAATTATATGCTAAAATAATTCTTAGCCATCTGTTATGTTTTACTCTATGGCATATATTTTGTTTGACCTAATATGGTTCTCTTTAAATACTTTTTGGAATAAATATTAAAACTCATCATGAAAAGAAGCTTTAGGTTAACCAACTTAAAAGTGATTGTATCTCCGCTGCTAATGGGAACTGTCTGCTGATGGCTGATTATTTTGGTCAATATCCCTACAAAAGCTGATTAAATGTTGTCATAATGAGAAGAGAAGAGAAAATAACATCCCATAATTAGAATGACGGAGAAACCCAGTCTATGTAGAGAGCTTATGGTGTTTCAAGCATGACTGGATTTCACGCTTGGTTTGCTTTAATATATCTTACTAAATCGATGGATTGGACAAATAATAATAGAGAGATATCGTGGTCAAGAAGAGTGGAAATTTGAAACCTCTGATACGCTCTATCTCCATCTCTCGGCGTCGTCCTCAGTTGATCATGCAAGATCGAGTTTTGGTAAAGAAGGAATACCCCGAGCCAGCATATCCAACTGCCAGTTTATTTGTGGATGTAAGGGGTGTACTTAAAGAAATCAATTAATAGAGAATATCGATTTTGGTGGGAGGAATATGAATTAAGATCTTGACTCTAGAATTGACCTTAGAGGCTGAAGAGATATAAGGTCATACAAGGTCAAACAAAGGAGGCGGAAATAATGATAATAGACGCACTTCGGGTTAAATAAGACCCGGGAAAGTTTTTAGTATGACAGCTGTTTGATTTCGGACAAAAACATAACCCATTCAAAGACATTCCTAGGTCAAGTCGTCAACGATTCTTTTCGTTTTTATATGGTGTTTTTGTGATTTGGATCCAGTACAGTGTAAAGATACGATGCAATTGATGCAAATGAATATACCGAAGAAGGTAAACATAGATGACAAAAAAAAATGACAGATCATTCTGTCAGAACAGTTTTAATTACAACGAGAAAGGTCATGTTCCCAAACCTTTGGCATATTTTGGTTATACTTAAAACGTGTCTACACAGATTCAAAAGACTTCGTAGAGATTCTTAGAAACTCAAAAACACTTCCGACTAACACGCATTAGCATAAATTTGCATAACTATAGAAACTTGACATGTTTAAGGCTCCTTGACATCAGTAACTCAGGGCTGTAGATATAGATCAATTTAACGCTCGAAAAAGATTTGTAAACCTTTACATGAACCACAAAGGACTTACACACGCAATCCAATAAGACAACATGGAGAGTGAAAGCTTAAAAGTGCAAATGAACAGCTTTCGACATTTTGTGAAAAGCCATTAAATTGGTGGATAGTTTGAGATCAAACAATTATATAGCGTCGTTGCCAGGTTTACTCAGGGAAGATACCGGGATATTTTTTTCGAAGAAAAACCCTTGACCTTCGACGAGTTCTCGGCAAATCTCACGCATGAGGAAACTAAGGGAAAAGCTCATTCAGATTTTATTAAATTTATATTTTGACTGAGTGAGATTCGAACCCGCGAGTCATCGGTGGAAGGCCCGTGTCGGCCTGAGAGTGGCCATTAATAGAACGATTTTGATACTGGCAAACTACATTTAGAACACTATTTACTGACTAAACAAGGGGAAATCCGACAGTAGGCCACATAATGAGTACTATGGTTCATATTAGAAACAAAGATGTTGGGTCAAACAAAGCACAGTATCTGTCAAAACGGTGATGTCTTAGTTTTACTGTTGCATATCCGAAGGAATCCTTTCTATGATGCAGTTGCCTGATTTGAACCTGCCTTAAACTGATACAGGTCTGTGTGGAACTGAGAGATGATCACTAACTCACTGATGCACCCGCTTTATTGAAGCAAGGCAAAATTCTGTTCATCAAAGTCGTAATGAAAGACGGAAACTATAGACGTATTGTAAATCAACAATAAAGAGTATAGAAGTTGCAGTTTCAAGGATAAATGTCAATATAATCAAGCACATTTCAACCTCCATCATAAACAATGTCGAATAGTAAAACTCCCTCTTTCTTAAACAGTGGCGTAATTTTTTTTCATGCCACAGCTGAAATTACGACTTGACCTTTTTGGGGTCAACATACATCGTTAGGTTGTATGAGGGAGAATTTCATATCAACCGGATGAAGTCGTTATAAGAAATACAAAATGTAACAAATGAGATAGATTCCGATAGAAATTGACTCTTCATGCAGACAAAAACTGTCCACGGAAGTCATTTTTGGTGACGAATGGGGCCATATTTGACAAGTCGTCATATATATTGGGAGAGGCAATCAAATCGATGACTTCACTCCCCTACATTAATGGAAGATGGATCCGTCGGGGTTAAATCACCAAAGTTGACGGTTCCATTTTTTTTCACAGCTTGACAGTTTAAAGCTTCTTTTGGTTTGTGCTTTATCTTTAGGCATCTTTGCAAAGTTCGCACTTTGTAATATGGTTAAAAAGATATAGCGAACTGTAAAATGACGTTACAAAGTGTAAAATTACGTGCCATTCATTGGGTTTTAATTTGAAGAACACCGTTAGTTGTATTTCAGACAGGTTCAAATTAACCGGACGAGGTAAGAATAAGTAAAATAATGTAACAAAAAAGGACATATACAGAACCGCAAAAACAAACTTTAAAAAACGTCACTCCTTTTTGGATATTGATAATCAGTGTATTTCAAATAGATGTAAACAACACATTTATCAACGGAATGATTTCAAATTCCGTCGAGATGCAATACCGACTTTTATCGGAGAAGACTACAGTTCTCCACTCCCGGTGACGCCAATTCCGATGCTGTGTGGCCCATTACAGACGAGCGCGGCGATGTCGAGCAATGAGGATCGGACCCCTGTAAGGCCTGTGGCATCTGACATTTCCCTGCCTCAAATGCCTGCGCACCGTAGCATATTGGTCTCTGGTGATTGCCAATGGTTGTCCTTGCAGTTTCCGCAGATATAGCGAAGCGGTTTTGCAGGTGTTGACGGACAATCTGTCGATCTTGCCTCCACGCTGTTACAGGGGGTCTTACACTACAAGGACGGTCTGCTGTGCTTCCAGTGGTTTGAACCCGTTGCTGCAGGCGGTATATTGTTCGGACATGAACATTGAAGTGGTTTGCCACAGGGGGGTATTTCATAAACCACATATAGCCGACTACGGTCAAATAGTCGACTAAGCAGTAATGTTAAAGCAGTGCTATTCTAGTCGGCTAGGTCAGTTTAGCCTTCTAAACCTGTTTATGAAATACCCCCAGGTCTTGCAGTCTGACCAGCATGAAGTCGTCTCAAGGCAATCGTTTTTATATATTTTATACGATAAATCTATAGATGGTTTAGACAAATTAAATATAAATTCTGTCGATCATCACGATGAAACAGCAGGTTTAAAAATAAGCCATCTGCGAAATGAATGTGTGTTTGCTATATGCATAAAGATGCAGTTGGGTATAAATTGACTGCATCTAAGATTGTTTTACTGTGTCGGTGAAACTACTCTTTGTTTATGTGGCGAAATCAGAATGGCCGGTCCGATAATATTCCAGTCACATAAGTTCCACTGGAAACAATACATCATGTTATATTGGGTCAATTACTTGTTTCTCTTTTGGGTTTTGTCCTGGGGTATTCACGAAAAGATAAAAAAAATAAATTAACTGATTTTAACTCGGCATGTAAAAAATATGCGTCCTTAATAATCAAACCAATATCTTTCTATTGCAAATTCATTAGATAATGCAACAGATGTTCGGGCTAATTATAAAATAGTTTTAGCCGTAATTGAAAATACCGCTGTGTGTTTATTTCAATTATGCAATACAAACACAAATCCAATATTTCATATTGGCAATTTGTCAACAAAAAAACACATTAATTTATGAAAGTTTCAATATAGTTGATGAAATATCACGCAAGATGGAATCCAGCAACAGTTCAATATTGCGTTTTAATCGTTTTTTCTTCAACTCATGTAACGCTTTTAAAACGGGAATATTAAGAGATTCACTAGGGCCGTATGGACTTCATAATTGCCTATATCGATGTCCATATATGTTTCTGGCACCAATATGCCGTTTTGTCGGTTACTTCATCATGATATTTTAGTATAGTACATCTGAGTATCTATATATACATCAAAATGTGTATGTGTTCAGCTACCAAAATCTCGAAAAAATTGTCGAACACAAAATTAAGATTTTAGCTATTTTGTTGAAGAAGTGAAAATCAATAACTTTCCATGTATGTCGCAATGAGGAAAGCACGTTTACAGAGTTTTTAGAGAAAAGACGCTTCTTTTCCATTCTGTAATAAAGGCTATGACTTCAATATGATTCCCAATAGAGTTTGACTTGTGATGATGAATGATTGATTGATGTTTGACCCGTATTTAATGTTTGAGTTCTAAAAAATCGACAAACATATGAACGACAGAATGTCAATGAGTAATTGCGACATGGTTGACAGGAACAGACTGTATATTGTATGGTTGTTTTGATCATGTTGGTTGCGTGTTGTTTTGGTTTGATAAATTTTGAAACAAGTGCATGAGGACAAAAGAGTTAACCATAAGTCTGGCATACCATAGAGTAGTCTAAACATATAACCGTTTGTCTTCATCGAATAAGGTAAACTAAGTCACAAGTCGTCATCCATATAGCGGTATAAGGAGCACAATTATTCGTCATTGTGGTCCAAGCATATA
This sequence comes from Lepidochitona cinerea, assembly GCA_963971465.1. Lineage (NCBI taxonomy): Eukaryota > Metazoa > Mollusca > Polyplacophora > Chitonida > Tonicellidae > Lepidochitona > Lepidochitona cinerea. The sequence goes on from OZ020559.1 coordinate 4,563,435, forward strand.
AGTGTTTCTTCCGATCAAATAAGGCAATCTAAATCAAAAGTGACCATCCATATAGCCATATAGGGAACAAAAATTAAAAAAATCTGTTCGTCATTTTAACAAGAAGTAAAACATAGGATCATTCCCCTTTTACCAAAATTGGGAATGTTCCGTAAGGACAATTTTACAGGCGATACAAATTTCAACTCATACTTGAAATTTGTTCTTTATGAACACCCATCTTCGGTTCGTGCAGGTTACGGTTTTGCCAATATTTTGCTTGAAAAGCTTAACATATCCTGACTGATTGATTGATGTTTTACGCCGCTCGTAAGATTAACTCACTTATATGGCGGCGTTGCCAGATTTTAGTGGGGGAGACTTGACAAAAAAAATCATAGTTTTGGCAGCTAGTGTCACTTAAAAACATTTAATGAATAATTTTGTTTATTTCCAATAAGTTTGTTTAAAATTACTTAGCATGCAGGGAAGTGTTTTGGGCTGGTCCATGGAGCCAATCCTTTAGTTGTGTAGAATTGCTTAATAATTACACTTTTATCATTAAGTAAAATCTCAAGACTTCATAATTTTTTTTTGCTTTTCATTTTGGTTGTAAAAAAAATACCGCACAACCATCATCATGTATCTTTATAGATTTCTACTAGAGTTGGCAATAACTGCTACGAATATCGCCATTAAGTTTGGGTTGTGGCTAAAAAAAATGCAAAACACTGAAAATAGTATTCATAGCGTGGTCCGGTTATAGATAAAGATGGGATGTTTTTTGCGTCAGTTATCAAACAGCTGTCATAATAAAAACTCTCACGTGTCATCTTTAACCCTATCCCCAGTGAATACTTATTATTACTGCCTCGGTTATTTGACCCCATGTGCCCTTTAATCTCATGGGGTGCCTGTACTACATCCGAGAGTCAAAATCTCCTGCATTCTTGGGTCGTAAAATCGATCGCTTCCATTAATTGATTCTCCGTTTAAGTCTGGTGCTCCTGATCCATAAGAAATTTGTATATGAAGTGAAAGAAGGGATTATGTGCACTATGAAATACATAGGGAGTATATTTAGGCTATATATGAGATCATCTTCCCATTTTTATAAAGATTTTTAATAAACACAAAATAGAAAATTGCCCACTAGCTAGCTAAATAAACCATCAAAAGAAAACCCCAACCATATCGAACACATGACAACATAAAATTTGTATTTATATCATTTAGAAAGGTTACAGATTTTTCTACATCGAACAAACGGCACAATGTTTTGCAAAAAGTGAACTACGTTTTGAAAAAGAAATGATTCAGATTAACGTCTTACTGTGTCAATTAAACATGTATTGTTTTGTATATTTTCCCGCGAATCCCAGCTAAAATAATTGAGGTTTATGGAAGTGTTGCAAACGCATTGCCTTAGACGCAGATAGATATACAGTAAACACACAAAACAATACGCACACTACTGACGTTTTACGACATTAATGGATTTTTTTTTCTTTGCAACTTAGAAGAATCTGAGGCTAGAAATGTATACTCATTGGACATCGCCAATGGCAAAAAACGCAAAACGGATTCTTTACAAGTGGAATTCCGGAAAAAAACCACACAAAACCGTTGTTGATGGCAAATCAGCCGATGAACGAAAGGACTGCTTTATTTCTGTATTCACTAAAGTTAATCAATGGGTTAATATTCCTGAAAACGGTAATCCTAAACTTCTTGCATATTGATTGTCAGGCCACTTGTTTTCTAATTTTCTCGTTTAGAATCCGCGGTATCCAAAAATAACACGTATCAGTTTTCTAGCGGTTTGATTTTAGCTGATACGATTATTTGGCTGAAACAAATTGTCACGAAACACCACTGTTATAGACAAACTAATTATTTCACTGTGTAAATCTAATCAAATGCACAGTCTGAAGGGGAACAAATTGCCTGCTAAATTGCCGTTGATCTGTATTTGATTGGATGCCGATATTGAGCAGCTCGTACGCTCTGAGTGGTTTGCTGGAAAGTCGAATGGATGGAATTGATAAGCATCAGAGACGATGCAAGGCCTTAAGATGAGAGACGATGCAAGGCCTTTAGATCAGAGACGATGCAAGACCTCAAGATGAGAGACGATGCAAGGCTTTAAGATCAGAGACGATGCAAGGCTTTAAGATCAGAGACGATGCAAGGCTTTAAGATCAGAGACGATGCAAGGCCTTAAGATCAGAGACTATGCAAGGCCTTAAGATCAGAGACGATGCAAGGCCGAAAGATCAGAGACGATGTAAGGCCTTAAGATCAGATACGATGTAAGGCATTAAGATCAGATACGATGCAAGACCCTAAGATCAGAGACGATGCAAGGCCTTAAGATCAGAAACGATGCAAGGCCTTAAGATCAGATACGATGCAAGGCCTTAAGATCAGATACGATGCAAGGCCTTAAGATAAGAGACGATGCAAGGCCGATGTAAGGCCTTAAGATCAGAGACGATGCAAGGCCGATGTAAGGCCTTAAGATCAGAGACGATGCAAGGTCTTAAGATCAGAGACAATGCAAGGCCTTAAGATCAGAGACAATGCAAGGCCTTAAGATAAGAGACGATGCAAGGCCGATGCAAGGCCTTAAGATCAGAGACGATGCAAGGCCGATGTAAGGCCTTAAGATCAGAGACGATGCAAGGTCTTAAGATCAGATACGATGCAAGGCCTTAAGATCAGAGACGATGCAAGGTCTTAAGATCAGATACGATGTAAGGCCTTAAGATCAGAGACGATGCAAGGCCGATGTAAGGCCTTAAGATCAGAAACGATGCAAGGCCTTAAGATCAGATACGATGCAAGGCCTTAAGATCAGATACGATGCAAGGCCTTAAGATAAGAGACGATGCAAGGCCGATGTAAGGCCTTAAGATCAGAGACGATGCAAGGCCGATGTAAGGCCTTAAGATCAGAGACGATGCAAGGTCTTAAGATCAGATACGATGCAAGGCCTTAAGATCAGAGACAATGCATGGCCTTACAGTCATGGCAACTTATACCTTCAACATTACGTTATGACCAGACGCAAGTTACATCGGGCGTAAACGTTTTGAGAAAGTCCCCAGCGCTGTGCCCCATGGCTGCGTTATTAAATCGTTACATTTACAAGTAAAGACTTATGTTTCCCATTTTGAATTTAAGAACAGCCTAATAAGTAAACTAAGCGTACGCTGTGTTCTGTACATGGGAGACATTCATGATTTTCGAAGTCTAAACTCAACTCCGTGTATTTCTGTGAACAATAATTACTAACATCCCATTTGTTTGACCTGCTGTGGTATTTTATTTTTGAAGCGCTACTGTTCAATGTTTGTTTGACAGTTTGGATCTGTTATCTTAACACTGGCACTGTTCATTCTTGTTTGACATTCTGGGATAATTTTTCAACCACCTATTCGTTTGTATTTGACCCCTTTTATGACATGTTAGCATTAAAATGCTTCTGTTAATTTTTGTCTGACATCCAGTGATGTTTTTTTTTTCAACAGCTGCTGTTCATGTCTGTGTTGTGGACACCATAATCAGCACAAAGTGATGAACTTTTCTTATTCATAAAATGTTATCTTCTGTTTTTTCGGAAAGGCAATGCTTTGAACATAAAATCTTAATGCAAAGTTGGGCAAAGAATTAAGATTCACTATTTTGCTAAATGGTACTGTGCTTTACCTGGAGAGCTTTAAAAAAAAGATCCCCAAGTTAAGCATGTGCCAAATCTAACAGCATAAAAATTCCAGGCGTAGTGCTTAACCCGAACGGATGTCTCATAACAATCTATGTTGGGTCAAACCCGATATATCTTCATTTAAAATGTGACATGTCGGCAAAGTTAACTTCGAATATGGTTTCACATATATATCCAGAACCTACTAAAATACGAAAGGACAATCAGATTAATGGACAATGGAAACGTCCGGGTATCGTTTGGCAGATGTCATGTGGAATTTAATTACAGGAACATAACCGACCACATCATTGGGAACATATGGAGACATTCCAACGTATAATTGTATTAGTGAACCAAAATATGAGATTGAGATCTCAAATCGTAGGAAGCTATTAACTTGATCAGGTTATAGGTCGATTTGTCATTTGGCATTGACACATTGGTGAAATGTAAGAATAGTTGAACTCACTGAGGAAATATACGTCTCAAAAATATAGTGGTATCTTTCTCGGCCAATTTCGAAAGGAGGGGCATGGAGTCTATCAATGGCTCAAAAGAGGGTCGTGTATAAATCAGCCAATGAAAGATCTGTTTTAATCTACAAAAATGGTTAAAGTTTTTTTGTAAATGCGTAACCTATAGATCGATAGTTGTGATATTTTAGCTTAAATCTATTTGTGAAAATCCCATCGTCTGGGTACTTGTAGGGTTGTCCCCTTCCTTTAACCCTTCCGGAGATCTCAAAGAAAATCATTGTCGGTCGATGTAAAGTGCTACTGGTAGCCTCTCTACCTAATAAAGATACCGAACCTTATCACATCTGTTCGTCATATTTTATTGCCATCAAAACCCAATGGATGTCAAGATCAATGATTGCAGAAGTAAAATCGATAATTCTAGCGTTAACTGACCAGATGTCCCGAATTCGAAATGGAATTCAATTTAGACAAGATAGCAAAATCACAAGTTTACCCATAAACAGCACTCTCTGTTACGGTCTATAATTGCCTTCATTATAGTGGCATGAGCTTCCGAAATTTGCACTTTTTCATAATCTCTGATCGTCATGACATCATAAGGGTTTGAAGGCCACCGACAAGCTAAAAGATTGGTGTTGGAATGAGGAAAATCCATACAGTATGCGGCCTATACAAATCGAAATATTGTTTGAAAAGTAAACAAAATTTAAACGGCCGGGACGAACATTCATTCATTCTAATCCTAAGTTATTTCCAAACAAATTTATACTTTATCGTACATTCTCGAGACTAGAAGCATTAGAAAACTTCTTAGTTATACGTCTTTAAAAAAAAAAGCAATAATTTCAGTATTCTGTTTTAACGGCAAAATATCAACATTTTGGCAGCGCATGCCACTTTAAAAACTGTTGATATATAACTACACATTTTATGTATCCCAAAAACAGCGTCACTGCAAATCTAAAATCAGCTGTAAGAAAGCTAAAGAACCCTTTGACTACAAGACAGAACGACGAGACAAACTAAATCTCATTCGTGGAATTTTTTATTTACGTCAAAAGAACCATGAATGCCAGGGCCCCTTATTGTCAAATTTCAATCGATATTTCCCGCCATGCTTATCCAGATGTCAAGCGGTATTAAGTTAGCTGGAAATCATCTAGGTCATAATACGGACATATGTGAATGAACTCAAGATGATTGGATTAACTATATGAGTGGGCTATGGACGCACAGAGAATGAAGCTTAATAAAACAGACGGTATGCTTTTTAATGAATGTTCACGTGTCATAATGGCGCTTGCTTGAAGTTTTAAAATAAGATTTTTTTCAGCTTTAGACATGTTTTTATTGATAATTTTGATATAATGCGATCAGGATTTTCGTAAAATTGGCTAATGCTGTGCCATCCAGGCGTCTACTACAAAATACCACACACACATGAGGAACACGGAATCACATTCTTGCTGGTTAACCAACACTCGACAGGATACGGACCTGACAGTAATATCGTTCCGGTACAGTTATTTATTAACCTAATACGGTTAGAAAAGGCAATGTGTTAAAAACAAGATAACATAAATCTCATTCAAACTTCCAATGACAATTGTGAGTTGAAAACTAATAGCAATGAATAGACCCCAAGGAATGGAAATCTTATGGCGGAAGTGAAAGAACTTGATATTCTAGAAAATATACAGAAGAACAGATTGAAAACCCAGACCAGACTGAGATGATTTGTATTTCTATATCAAAAATGTATCATTCGTGAAACTGTAAGGATTAGATTGATTGATTGGTTGGTGTTTTACGCCGCACTCAAGATTATTTAGCGGCGTTACCAGGTTTAGTCTAGGAGGAAACCTGGTTCATTGCCAGCAGGAAACACCCGACCTTCTGCGAGTAACTGGCAACTCTTCCACATAAGGCGACTGAGTGAAAAATCCACTCAGAGTTAGGATTAGACGTGGATAGAGTACAAATAATTGTATATACCGTATATATCGTATATACCTTGTATATGTTAACACTGAATTTAGCATATGCCAAATTTGTTTTTTCAATCAGTCCAAATAGGTTTTCAAGAGCGTTTCAAGATTATAAAATTGTTACTTAACATTACTTATACAAAAGTCAAAATTCGGACTTTTTCATTAAATACGATGTGCATGATAAGTTGAGCGTTTAAAGAAACATGTAAAACTAACAGATTGACGCTGAAATAATAAAAAAAATTAGTTAAGTCAAAATCACGTGCGTATCGAAGCTCTATGCTATTAACCGAAAAAAATCAAATAGCCACGTAGTAGGAGTTCAATTTTGTGGTTCTCCTGCTTATGCCAACTCTCTTAAAGTATACCCCAATGATTGATATGCCTTTTTTTTGCTCTTCTTGGTAAGATGGCGAACAATTACCTTATTCTGTTTCAACAAAACTGTCCCAATATTTGGACGCTAATGTTACTTCAACATCCGTTAGGTTCTGGTATGGTTTGTAAGCATTATTTTCAAGCTGTAAATTTCGTACAAAGTCTATCTTCTCGAGTCGTTTAAAGTGGTAAGTAAATTAAAGCCAATATTGTTGCAATGACGGCTAAGTAAAACATTTAACTATAACGAATATATATTGTTTCCCTTTAACGTTTTCTTATATCTTAAATACATTGTTCTATATTCACCTAAACAAAAGACCAATTGAGGTTGGATGCTAAATGCGAAACAGTAAAAAAGCAACTCTGCTCAATTTTTTTTCTCATTCAACAAAGAGGGTAAGAGCTATACAAGTTCGCGACATCATAACGAGTTAAGGCCAAATATCATCTTCAAGATAGCGCGATAGGTCGGTGTAAGGTTATCACTAGCGGCCCAAACATTTTTTTCTACACTTTCATCCCAGTCTGGATCATTTCACAGCATTGTGATATCTGCTACCACTCACGTCTTTGTGAGCTGAGCTTTTGTTTTATTAGGCACTTTTGTTGGAATTGCTTGATATAAACATCAAAGTTCAAGCACCTCTCTGTTTCTTAGCATTCGAGTGACCTTATTGTATTTTCGCCACACTCCGTAGAACCAAACATCAGTTATTCGTTGGCATCTGCGTCTGATTTCAAACAGCGAAGCAGTGTCTTATTTTACTACAGAATTCGACATCGTACCAGATTGTTGATAAGCATACCATAATCAGCGAATGCGTGCCTTATTTTTACTACGGAATTCGACATCCTACCAGTTCGTTAATAAGCCTAAAACTCCAGTTTTATGATTAATATGTTTAATTTTAGTTTTTATGTCGATGTATTGGATTTAAAGATTCGTCAATCGATTGATCTATTGATTTCATAATCTGTCCATTTTTAGTGTGACTTTTCTGTTAATGTTAAAAAACTACATTATATAGGTTTTGAGGCATGTATTTCCCGGAACGCTCAAATTCTAGCCAACATTCTTGTCTTAACACAAATCAAATTAATAAGATAGCATCAGTTGTAGAAAACGTCAATGTTATGAACATTACAGCATTATGCTACATCGAAGTAAACTATCATCCGCCTTCTATCAATTTGTAATAGCATACCACTGGACGTTAAGCGCCTTAGCACACTTTCCAATTAGCAATCATGGTAATAACCTGTCCAGAAATATGTCTCCGTGATGGCTTCTGGATTCAATCAAACAGCTACCGTTTATGTGTCCCTTATGAAGCATAATTTTCTTTCTGAGACGACACTTATGGAATGCGCCTTTGGCTAGGAGACCATTTAGAATACATCCTCTCTTGGGGAACGGTAAAAGGTGTTTATATACACTTTCGCTAAATGAGCACAAGATCATGGATGAGAAGAAGGCTTAGCATACTACCAGTCAAACTCACAAGGGTGTCCACGTGGCCTTTTTCTCCGGACTAGTACAATTATTTCGATATTATATCGTTCAGAAAAAATAAGCCCAACATAAGACGGCTAAATATATCCAGGTGCCAATATGTATGGATGACCAGTAATGTGAAATTGTCTTTATGTCCTATTTTTTTACATAAAATCTTTGAAACACAAAGACATCACAAAACTTGTTCGTTTCATAATTCGGCCGTGTGTTTTAACTACTGCCCTGGTTCAACAGACATTCGTTACTCCTCTGGTTGGTCTATACTCCTTATATGGTTTTAGTCCAATGAAATCTGAGGTTTTAAGAAATACTGTCTTCTTTAGACTTGAAAGCTTTTTATTTGTCCTTGAATCAAACTCAGTATGTGTGTTTTTAAGAGCATTTGTCAAACATAAACAGCTATTCAAGTTCGCGACATCATAACGGGTTACGGCCAAATATCATCTTCAGGATAGCGCGATAGGTCGGCGTAAGTTTATCTCTAGCGTCCCAAACATTTTTTTCTACACTTTCATCCCAGTCTGTATGGATCATTTCACATCATTGTGATAACTGCTATCACTCACGTCTTTATGAGCTGAGCCTTTGTTTTATTGGGCACTTTTGGTGGAATTGCTTGATATAAACATCAAAGTTCAAGCACCTCTCTGTTTCTTATCATTCGAGCGACCTTATTGTATTTTCGCCACACTCCGGAGAACCAAACATCAGTTATCAGTTGGCATTTGTGTCTGATTGCAAACAGCAAATAGTATCTTATTTTTACTACGGAATTCGACATCGTACCAGTTCGTTAATAAGCATACCCGTTTTATGAATAATATGTTTAATTTTAGTGTTTCTGTCGATGTATTGGATTTAAAGATTCGTCAATCGATTGATCTATTGATTTCATAATTTGCCCATTTTTAGTGTGACTTTTCTGTTAATGTTAAAAAATCACATTCATTGAATAGGCTAAGAAATGTGTTTCCGGGAACGCTTAAACTCCAGCCAACATTCTTGTCTTAACACAAATCAAATTAATAAGATAGCATCAATAATAGAAAACGTCACTGTTATGAACATTACAGCATTATGCTACATCGAAGTAAACTATCATCCGCCTTCTATCAATTTGTAATAGCATACCACTGGACGTTAAGCGCCTTAGCACACTTTTCAATTAGCAATCATGGTAATAACCTGTCAAGAAATATGTCTCCGTAATAGCTTCTGGATTCAATCAAACAACTACTGCTTCTGTGTCCCTTATGAAGCATCATTTTCTCTCAGAGACGACACTTATGGAATGCGCCTTTGGCTAGGAGACCATTTAGAATATATCCTCTCTTGGGAAACGGTAAAAGGTGTTTATATACACTTTCGCTAAATGAGCACAAGATCGTGGATGAGAAGCAGGCTTAGCATACTACCAGTCGAACTCACAAAGGTGTCCACGTGGCCTTATTCTCCTTACTAGTACAATTATTTCGATATCATATCGTTTAGAAAAAATGAGCCAACATAAGACGGCTAAATATATCCAGGGGGGTATTTCATAAACAGGTTTAGACGGCTAAACTGGCCTAGCCGACTAGAATAGCACTGCTTTAACATTACTGCTTAGTCGACTATCTGACCGTAGTCGGCTATATGTGGTTTATGAAATACCCCCCAGGAGTCAATATGTATGGATGACCTATACTGTGAAATTGTCCTTAAGTCCTATTTTATTTTTATATAAAATCTTTAAAACACAAAGACATCACAGAACTTGCTCGTTTCATAATTTGTCGGTGTGTTTTAACTACTCCCCTGGTTCAACAGACATTCGTTACCCCTCTGGTTGGTCTATACTCCTTATATGGTTTTAGTCCAATGAAATCTGAGGTTTTAAGAAATGCTGTCTTCTTTAGACTTGAAAGCTTTTTATTTGTCCTTGAATCAAACTCAGTATGTGTGTTTTTAAGAGCATTTGTCAAACATAAACAGCTATTCAAGTTCGCGACATCATAACGGGTTAAGGCCAAATATCATCTTCAAGATAGCGCGATAGGTCGGCGTAGGTTTATCTCCAGCGTCCCAAACATTTTTTCTACACATTCATTCCAGTCTGTATGGATCATTTCACAGCATTGTGATAACTGCTACCACTCACGTCTTTATGAGCTGAGCTGTTGTTTTATTAGGCACTTTCGGTGGAATTGCTTGATATAAACATCAAAGTTCAAGTACGGTTATGTTTCTTAGCATTCGAGTGACCTTATTGTGTTTTCTCCATACTCCGTAGAACCAAACATCAGTTATTCGTTGGCATCTGCGTCTGATTTCAAACAGCGAAGTATTGTTTTATTTTTACGGAATTCGACATCGTGCAAGATCGTTAATAAACTTACCATAAACAACAAATGAATGCCTTATCTTTACTACGGAATTCGACATCCTACCAGTTCGTTAATGAGCCTAAAACTCCAGTTTTATGATTAATATGTTTAATTTTAGTGTTTCTGTCGATGTATTTGATTTAAAGATTCGTCAATCGATTGATCTATTGATTTCATAATTTGCCCATTTCTAGTGTGACTTTTCTGTTAATGTTAAAAAAATACATTCATTATATAGGTTAAGGAATGTGTTTCCCAGAACGCTCAAATTCTAGCCAACATTCTTGTCTTAACACAAATCAAATTAATAAGATAGCATCAATAGTAGAGAACGTCAATGTTATGAACATTACAGCATTATGCTACATCGAAGTAAACTATCATCCGCCTTCTATCAATTTGTAATAGCATACCACTGGACGTTAAGCGCCTTAGCACACTTTTCAATTAGCAATCATGATAATAACCTGTCAAGAAATATGTCTCCGTAATAGCTTCTGGATTCAATCAAACAACTACTGCTTCTGTGTCCCTTATGAAGCCTCATTTTCTTTCAGAGACGACACTTATGGCATGCGCCTTTGGCTAGGAGACCATTTAGAATACATCCTCTCTTGGGAAACGGTAAAAGGTGTTTATATACACTTTCGCTAAATGAGCACAAGGTTGTGGATGAGGAGCGGGCTTAGCATACTACCAGTCGAACTCACAAGGGTGTCCACGTGACCTTTTTCTCCTTAATAGTACAATTATTTCGATATTATATCGTTCAGAAAAAATAAGCCCAACATAAGACGGCTAAATATTTCCAGGAGCCAATATGTATGGATGACTTGTATTGTGAAATTGTCCTTAAGTCCTATTTTTTTACATAAAATCTTTAAAATACAAAGACGTCACAAAACTTGTTCGTTCCATAATTCGGCCGTGTGTTTTAACTACTCCCCTGGTTCAACAGACATTCGTTACTCCTCTGGTTGGTCTATACTCCTTATATGGTTTTAGTCCAATGAAATCTGAGGTTTTAAGAAATGCTGTCTTCTTTAGGCTTGAAAGATTTTTATTTGTCCTAGAATTAAACTAAGGATATGTGTTATTAAAGGCAATAGTCCAACTTACCATGATGTAAACAGACAAATGAATATTTGCTGTAACAGTCTGAACGGTGTCATTCTTTCTGACTTTAAGACGTTGGAACCATCCAACAAGGCAATACTTAAACTGGCTGAACCGAATATCCGCGATAAGTCACAACAAATCTATTTATGTTTTATACCAAATACAGTTTAGCTTTTTGAAGACATGCATCGTTTATTGATCTGCCATAAAATTGTGATTAATACCACAACTCCTGTCTTTATGGACTTAGGGTCTGCTTTATTATGGACCACTAGTGATATAACTGCGGACATAAACTTTCAAATTGACGTATGTCTCAGTTTCCTCAAATTCGTGTCATACTTCTCTTATTTGCCAGTAAGACGTCTCCAGGGCAAAAAAATGAAAAGAATTGATTTATCTATCCACATTTCAATTTGAAGATACAAAATAACTCTTGTATCGACATTACGATGCAAAATTTCACTTTACTTTAATTGTCTAACTTCTGGTTAGTGATTTACTTGATTTATGAGTTTATTAATTATGGATTTATTGATTGCCATTTTTATTGATTCATTGTTTGCTTATTGTGCTTTCATTTTAATACCCATAAAATGTGTTTAACTAACAGAGGTACTAGACTGGCCACATGTGACAGTAACGTGAATCTTTATTCCACACACTATATACCAGTATGTTTTAGTGTTCATAAATATAAATATGATATGAAGATATTGAGTCAATATGAAGTTTTCGTTTTTCGGAATAACACTACTTGTGTACTACGTTAAACTAATCAGTGGAACTACTGGATTTAAGATAAACAAATGTAACAGAAGTGGAACATATTTACGCCCGTGCCTCCACTGACTTCGCATTAAATCTTCTGGTTCTCACGGTTTCGTTTTACAAACGTCGATGCAATTGTTACCGTCTCAATAATAAGCGTTTACAACACAACCGAAACCAAAATATAATAATATTCAATACTGAACTTGTTTCTATTATTCTCAAATTATTGTGAAAATAGCAGATTTTCAATATTTTTTTCTTGGATTTCGATAAATGCATACGAGATAAAATGATTTATTGATAAATCCTTAAATCCTTTGGTTGATCGCTAAATTAATTGCCTAAAATTCTGACTTTGAGTTAATGGCTTTTGAGTTAATTGTACAATGTGCCATTTGGAAAAATATGTTACCCGAGGAAAGAAGTACCGTAAGAAAAAATAAAAAGCTCTAATGAACACTCAAAACAAAATGACTGGGAATAGTATGTAATGACAACATTAAAATAATCATCGCTCCATGGCTCAATCCGTAGAGCAATACCCTCACACCGAAACCGGCACCCCACCAATGGATGCCACGAACCTGCAGTATGCTGGGGTAGTATAATAGAGCCAACTTCGATAAAACATTTTTCAAGCGAATAATATTTTTTCGTTAACACGGATTTGTTACTCTGCTGTCATTTAAGAAGTTATTAGGAAACGATTTTGCGCAAAAGCTTCAAAGCCTGTGGCAAACTTTCGCCCTTTTTCGCTGGGGACGTTGTCTGTTTCAAAGAGGCTAAGTGATGGAGCAATTCTTTGATCGACTTTGTAACCTGTTAGCCAGACATATTTGTTCTAGCTACATTATCAGAACGCGTAATTGGAAACACAGATTGCATGTGAAACGATAATTTCCAATCATAGAATAACTACCCGAGGGCATTTGTTTCTGTAGCGCTAGTCTTTGAGACAATCTATAGAGAAACAAATTCGGCTCCGACATTCGCTTGCGAAGTGATTACAACTCAGAGACCCTAAGCATGTATATGTATGCCTCTTGGCCAATGTATTGAAGAGAAAGGGAGAAGATTTCCACTTAGGATCTGTTCCAGCATGTGACCAATATACCTATAATTCTTTCGAGGGTTATTCTTTCCGTGGTTATTTTAGACAAGAAGATTGTCCATGTGCCCGTGTGTTTTAGTGTTCATAAATATATACTTTTTTCGATTAACAATCAGATTGGAATGGAACCAGTGATGGTAGAGTACCGGAGAAACGGACGACCAATGGTCAGCACCAGCGAAGCCAAATCGACACAAACACTAAACAAACAAACAAAAAGCAAGACGCATTCTTGTATAACGTACTAAAGGTCCGTTCTCATTGTACGATTTGTCGCACGGACTTGTAGGATGCGATTAAAATGGATGCATTTGATTGATTGACAAATCTTGATAAATCTTATTGACCAATTAAAAGCATTCATTTTAATCGCATCCTACAAGTCCATTCGATAAATCGTACAGTGAAAACGGGCCTTCACAAAACCTTTTAGGCCGCAAATAGTTGTCTTAAAGATTGCAAAGTTTTTTGTCTTAGATGACTGGCGTACCTTCTCGCCACCTGAGCGCTCATTAAATCATTTTCTAGAGAGTGTCTAGAAGGAGATTATAGCTGTTTGTAAACGAGAAAGATGTTTTTACCAAGAAAAGGCGACGGATAAATCTAATCACCTCAATTTTCAAAACTATCTTTTTCCGATTTACGTAGACGCGGAAGAAGTCTATAATCGTTTTCAGCATTCATAATAGTTTTTTCACTTGCTCTTGTAAGTCACACCTGGGTCTACTATATCCCTGTGTATCAAGAAATGAAAGTAGTAGCAATGGTTTATAAACCTAGGGTTTCACAAAGCAGTCGCATCGCAAAAAGCCTGGTTACCAATGGATACCATAGTGTAGAGATACGACGTCATGGCAACTGCGATTGATAGCATTTTGCAAAGGCTTCGTAAAACGGCTCCTTATTCAAGTTCAATGATAAAGATATAGTGGATTGATCACCCCATCGCCGAATGTGGATATTTCGCTGAAGTTCAGGGGTTTCCTCCGGACAATGAGCCCGGTTACCTCCCCGACTAAACCTATAAGTGAAATAATCTTGTGTGCGGCGTAAAACATCAATTAATATTCATCATTTAGGTTTCTCAAATCTACAAAACTGTTTTGTATTCTTCGCCCAGAACGATCACCGCTAACCATCGACAGATTGATTTACCATTCAATGAGTAATTACCCTCACAAGACACACGAGAATTTGATTTGTACTCTGCAAAAAGACGCGCTTGAAAATAAACACCACAAAAAGAAGCCTCCGGGGTGAAACTGGTCCCTTCATTGAATCAATATACATTGTAACAAGGCCAAATTACAAGACGACTGCAATCCGAAAAGATATTTTAACAAAAACTTAAGCTAGTGTCCCTGTAATTTACTTGAAAGATGTGTAAAAGTCCTACTTAAATCTCATCCCTGAATTCCCTTGGGTGGCATTCAGAATCATCGAAATGAAAACAATTTCAACTGGCTTAGATTCCAGTAATAGAGAAAAAAATTGCCATTTTCGTGATTTTGTAAAAAAAAACATTAAAACCTAGATTACATTTATATTTTTAAGATTGACTGTTTGACACAGAGTTGACGATAGGTTATGTACTTCAAAACATGAACATTTGCATCAAAAGAACTTCGAAAGCCCATCATATCGTAGACACATATGTATCGAAAGTCCCTAGCATCCAAGAAAATTTTTTTGCATCTGAAAATCACATAAAAATTGGCCGTATAGTTTGATGAACGTTTAGAGCTTATACTAATCTTAATGTGGCATGAGCTGTCAAAATGTTGATATTTTGACGTTAAAAAAGAAGACGTATAATTCAGAAGCTTTTTAGTGCTTCTAGTCTCGAAAATGTACGATAAAGTTTTGTTTTAAACTAACTTTGTCTTAGAATGAATGAATGGTCGTCCCGGTTAGTTAAATTTTGTTTACTTTTCGAACACGTTTTCGGTTCGTACAGGCCACATAGTGCAAGGGTTTTCCTCATTCCAACGCCAATCATTTAGTTTTTCTATGGTATTCAAAGCCTCTCATGTCGTGACGATCAGAAATTATAAACAGAGTGTGAATTTTGGCAGCTCATGCCACTTTAATGGTTTATCTGGTCGGAGGAATCTAGGTTTTTCGGGACCATAATATTTGATAACGTTTTTATTATCCTAACCAACGATGTCGGTGGCCATCAGCCTATATGCTGTAAGTTTTTGAAACTATTTTCGTGTTTTAAAGCTAAATTAGCCATTGGTTATTTACTTTGTGTGTGTTTTATATCTGAATAAAGGCCATTAGACATGTCTATACTGTTGAATTTCACTATGTACCCCATACAGGAATATCAAACACTGGGACATTGATTTATCCTGCAGTGTGGAATTATCCGCACAGGATACCGGAGAGCTTAATTTGAACCTCGGTAAAAAAAACCACCTGAAAATAAACACCGTAAAAGATAAGCGGCCTCTGGCGTGAAAATGTTTCCCTGGTTTAATCCATACCGTGTGACATGTTCGGAAAAAAAGGACAGAACTTCAATCTGAAAAACCGTATTTTAGCAGTAACTAAAGAAGATGTCTTTGTTAATTTGCTTTAAATGTGTTTTAAAACGCACTGATTGCCTTTAAAATCTTTCGCTTACTTTTTCACCTGAATGAAACTGAGCAACATAAGAATCTTGGAAAGCAATTTAAACCAGCTTAAATTTCAATAAAGCCACGTAAAAACCCATTGCTCCATAACGTCGCCATGGCTAAAAGCAACTTTGTGTAAGGAAATGTCGACATTTCCAGGTACGTGAAAATACAATAGCAGTAGATAAAGGCAAATTAAAGACCGTCACCTCACTCTGTACACAAATCCATCAGCTTGATTGGGTTTGTTCTATATTAGACTTGAAAAGAATGTCTTAACAATAATATATTCCGATGGTCTTTCCATAAGAAAGCACATAATTTAATCTATAAATCAAGCTAGGAAAACTATAGTTGAAGCATATCTTGACAATGCAGTGAATAACAATACAGAGTTGTATTTACAATAGTTAAACAGGTCTCATTTTTAGTGGGACATTTCTGTTAATGTTAAAAAATCACATTCATTATATAGGTTAAGGAATGTGTTTCACGGAACGTTCAAATTCTAGCCAACATTCTTGTCTTAACATAAATCAAATTAATAGGATAGCATCAGTTGTAGAACGTCACTGTTATGAACATTACAGCATTATGCTACATCGAAGTAAACTATCATCCGCCTTCTATCAATTTGTAATAGCATACCACTGGACGTTAAGCGCCTTAGCACACTTTTCAATTAGCAATCATGATAATAACCTGTCGAGAAATGTGTCTCCGTGATGGCTTCTGGATTCAATCAAACAGCTACCGTTTATGTATCCCTTATGAAGCTTCATTTTCTTTCAGGGACGACACTTATGGAATTGCGCCTTTGGCTAGGAGACCATTTAGAATACATCCTCTCTTGGGAAACGGTAAAAGGTGTTTATATACACTTTCGCTAAATGAGCACAAGATCATGGATGAGAAGTAGGCTTAGCATACTACCAGTCGAACTCACAAGGGTGTCAACGTGGCCTTACTCTCATTACAAGTACAATTATTTCGATATTATATCGTTCAGCAAAAATAAGCCCAACATAAGACGGCAAATATATCCAGGAGCCAATATATATGGATGACTTATATTGTGAAATTGTCCTTAAGTCCTATTTTTTTGTTACATAAAATCTTTAAAATACAAAGACATCACAAAACTTGTTCGTTCCATAATTTGTCCGTGTGTTTTAACTAATCCCCTTGTTCAACTGACATCCGTTACCCCTCTGATTGGTGTATACTCCTTATACGGTTTTAGTTCAATGAAATCACAGGTTTCAAGAACTGCTCTCTCCTTTAGACTTAAAAGCGTTTTATTTGTCCTTGAATTAAACTCAGTATGTGTGTTTTTAAGAGCATTGGTCGATCATAAACAGAACAATGAATATCTGCTATAACAGTCTCCCACAGTTACATTTGACGAAGACACCGGCACAGGTGTCGAAAGCTCGTGTTGTTCAAAAACAACTGAGGACGTGGCGATGTCTTATTTTTTTATCATTAGTATGGAACCCACGTATAAAGAGAGTTTCAAGTCTCTACGGTGTCATGTTTTCTGACTTAAAAACGTTTTAACCAGGCAATGCTTAAACTAGCTGAATCGAATATCCCCGATAAGTCACAACAAATCTATCTATGTTTTATACCAAATACTGCTTAGCTTTTTGAACACATACATCGTTTATTGATCTGCCATAAAATTGTGATTACCTCCACAACTCCTGTCTTAATGGAATTAGGGTCTGTTTTATTATGGGCCAATAGGGATGTAACTGCAAATAAAAACTTATTATGGACCACTAGTGATGTAACTGCGGACATAAACTTTGAAATTGACGTATGTCTCAGTTTCCTTAAATTCGTATCATATGTATCTTGTTTGTCAGTAAGAAGTCTTCAGGGTAAATTGATTTATCTATCCACATTTCAATTTGAAGATACAAAATAACTCTTGTATCGACCGTTCGGAGCAAATTTCACTTTACTTTGATTGTTTAACTTCTGATCAGTGATTTACTTGATTTATGGGTTTATTAATTATGGATTTATTGATTGCCTTATTTATTGATTAATTGTTTGCTTATTAATTACTTGCCTAAAATTCTGACTTTGAGTTAATGACTTTTGAGTTAATGGTACAATGTGCCATTTGGAAAAATAAGTTACCCGAGGAAAGAAGTGCCGTAAGAAAAAAGAAAAAACTCTAATGAACACGCAAAACTAAATGACTGGGAATAGTATGTAACGACAACATTAAAATAGCCATCGCTCCATGGCTCAAACCGTAGAGCAATACCCTCACACCGAAACCGGCACCCCATCAATGGTTGGCACGAACCTGCAGTATGCTTGGGTAGTACAATAGAGCCAACTTCGATAAAACATTTCTCCAAGCGAATTATATTTTTTCGTAAACACGGATTTGTTACTCTGCTGTCATTTAAGAAGTTATTAGGAAACGATTTTGCGCAAAAGCTTCAAAGCCTGTGGCAAACTTTCGCCCTTTTTCGCTGGGGACGTTGTCTGTTTCAAAGAGGCTAAGTGATGGAGCAATTCTTTGATCGACTTTGTAACCTGTTAGCCGGACATATTTGTTCTAGCTACATTATCAGAACGCGTAATTGGAAACACAGATTGCATGCGAAACGATAATTTTCAATCATAGAATAACTACCCGAGGGCATTCGTTTCTGTAGCGCTAGTCTTTGAGACAATCTATAGAGAAATAAATTCGGCTCCGACATTCGCTAGCGAAGTGATTACAACTCAGAGTCGCTATACAAGTACATGTTTGTCTCTTGGTCAATATATTGAAGGGAAAAGGAGAAGATTTCCACTAAGGATCTCTTCCAGTTTATGACCAATATATCAATAATTCTTTCGATTGACGATCAGATTGGATTGGAACCAGTTATGATCGAGTACCGGAGAAACGGATGACCAATCGTCAGCACCGTGGAACACAAATCGACACAAACACTAAACAAACAAACAAAAAGCAAGACACATTCTTGTATAACGTTCTCAAGGCCCGTTCTCACTGTGCGATTTGTCGCACGGACTTGTAGGATGCGATTAGAAGGGATGCATTTGATTGGTTGACAAATCTTGTTAACCAATTAAAAGCATCAATTTTAATCGCATCGTACAAGTCCATACGACAAATCACACCGTGCAAACGGGCCTTAACAAAACCTTTTAGGCCGCAAATAGTTGTCTTAGAGATACCAAAGTTTTTTTTTCGTGGTATATGACTGGCGCTCCTTCCCACCACCTGAGCGCTCATTAAATCATTTTCTAGAGAGTGTCTAGAAGGAGATTATAGCTGTTTGTAAACGAGAAAGATGTTTTTACCAAGAAAAGGCGAAGGATATATCTAAACACCTCAATTTTCCAAACTATCTTTGTTCGATTTACGTAGACGCGGAAGAAGTCTATAATCGTTTTCAGCGTTCATAATATTTTTTTCACTTGCTCTTGTAAGTCACACCTGGGTCTGCTATATCCCTGCGTATCAAGAAATGAAAGTTTTATTTTTTGTTTTGTTTTATAAACATTGAACTCGTTTCACAAAGCAGTCGCATCGCAAAAAAGTCTGGTTACCAATGGATACCATAGTGTAGAGATACAACGTCATGGCAACTGTGATTCATCGCATATCAATGATAACAATGTAAATATCGACGCTTAATTTTGAAGTCTAGTTACGCATTTATGGATTTTATATTTGCTTATTTTCGTTTTTATGACTGAACGTGTGTAAAAAGTGCACAAGGAAATATCGGACAGATCATGGATATTCAACCCCAAGATAAAATTCTAGTTCTGTACGAATACATAATTTTCTGGTGAATAAATCAAATCAATAATCATTGCTTTTTTTGCAGCTTGTAGACTCAGATATTCTTTATCATTTGAGGGGCCACGGTGGTCCTGTGTGTTAGAGTGATCGTCCGTGAGTCCAACACAGGCCTTCCACCGAAGCGACTCGGGTTCGAATGACACTCACAACAAATAAAAGTTGAAACAATTCTGAGTGGATTGTTCACTACGTCTCCGGATGTGGAAGAGTTGCCAGATATTTCGCTAAAGGTTGGGGGTTTCTGCGGGCAATGAGCTCGGTTTCCTCCCAGACTAAACCTGGCAACGCCGCTATATAAGTGAAATAATCTTGAGTGCGGCGTAAAACACCTTTTAATCTTCATCTTTTGGGTTGCTCAAATCTACAAAACTGTTTCGTGTTCTTCCCCCAGAACGAGCACAGTAACCATCGATAGATTGATTTACAATCCAACGAGTAATTACCCTCACAAGACACACGAGAATTTGATTTGTACTCTGCAAAAAGACGCACCTGAAAATAAACACCGTAAAAAGAAGCTTCCGCGGTAAAACTGGTCCCTTCGTTGAATCAATATACCTCGTAACAAGGCCAAATTACAAGACTTCAATCCGAAAAGATATTTTAACAAAAACTTAAGCTAGTGTCCCTACAATTTACTTGAAAGATGTGTTAAAGTTCTACTTAAATATCATCCCTGAATTCCCTTGGGTGGCATTCAGAATCAACGAAATGAAAACAAATTAAACTGGCTTAGATTCCAGTTATGAAGAGAAAAATGACCATTCTTGTGATTTTGTAAAAAAAAAAATTAAACTTTGATTATTTTTATGTTTTTAAGATTGACTGTTTTGACACCGAGTTGACATCTACTTCAAAACATGAGGCATTTGCATCAAACAAACTTCGAAAGCCCGTTATATCGAAGAAACATATCGAAAGTCCCTAGCATCCAAGAAACATTTTTTGCATCTGAAAAATCATATAAAAATTAGCCGTATAGTTTAATGAACGTTTAAAGCTTATACTAATTTTAATGATTTATATGATCGGAGGGATCTAGGTTTTTCGGGACCATAATATTTGATAACACGTATTTATGATTCTAACCAACGATGTTGGTGGTCATCAGCCTATCACTGATATTCTGTAAGTGTTTGAAACTATTTTCGGGTTTTAAAGGTAAATTAGCAATTGGCTATTTACTTTTGCTGTGTGTGTTTTATATCTGAATAAAGGCCATTATACATGTTAATGCTGTTGAATTTCACTATGCACCTCATACAGGAATATCAAACACTGGGACATTGATTTATCCTTCAGTGTGGAATTATTAGCACAGGATACCGGAGAGCTTAATTTAAAGCTCCGTAAAAAAATACACCTGAAAACAAACACCGTAAAAGACAAGCGGCCTCTGGCGTGAAAGTGTTTTTCTGGTTTAACCCATAGCTTGTGACATGTTCGGAAAAAAAGAGGAGAACTACAATCTGAAAAAGTGTATTTTAACAGTAACTAAAGAAGATGTCTTTGTTAATTTGCTTTAAAGGTGCGTTAAAACGAACTGATTGCCTTTAAAATCTCTCGCTTTCTTTTTCGCCTGAATGAAATTGAGCAGCATAAGAATCTTGGAAAGCAATTTAAACCAGCTTAAATTTCAATAAAGCCCCGTAAAAAAGCTCAATACTCGATAACGTCGCGATGGCTAAAAGCAACTTTGTCTAAGGAAATGTCGACATTTCCAGGTACGTGAAAAGAAAATAGCAGTAGATAAAAGCAAATTAAAGACCATCGCCTTACTCTGTACACAACTCCATCAGCTTGATTTGGTATTTCTATTTTGGGCTTGAAAAGAATGTCTTAACATTAATAGGCTTCTATGTCTTTCCATAACAAAGCACATAATTTATTCTATAAAGCTTGGGAAACCATAGTTGAAGCATATCTTGACAATGCAGTGAATAACAACACAGAGTTGTATTTACAATAGCTAAACAGGTCTCTATTTGGACTAATATAGCCAAAATCAATATAAACACTTGAATGGAGTTTTAAGATAATATATTTCTTTCACTTCTAACTAATCCCGTTGTGAATGGATTCAAGATAAACTCGGAAACCATTACCGGGACAACGTATAACTCTGTTCCTGCAATGCTAGTGTAATCCAGTCGAACGGAGTAAAATAATTCAGACATATGTGTCTTTATGATTCATTTCTAGACAAACCAGAGATATTTTACTTTTCGCTTCTTGTCTACCGGCCATGTGTTGGTTTAAAAACAATTTAGATGGACATGGAACAATTGTTGTCGAGCGAATTGCGCCATCGGCAATACTCTTTGTCCGAATACAGTTTTATGCATGCTATTGACATAACCTTTTTGGACGGATCGTGGGTTTATTTCAATAATACTACTGCATGGAAGGGTATTTATATACGGTTATCGTGATCTTTCCTGTACATAAAATAGTAATGCGACAGCATCACACGAAATCACGGTTTTTCCAAGTCGTATTTTATGACACAAAATACCGATACTTGTAAAAGAGTTCTTTAGTGACGGGGATAAAAATGCACCAGACAAACACGGAAGCCATTGCATTACATCCAGCTCGTTAACTGACCTAATACGGCTTCCGTTATAGATGTAGACAAAAAGAAAGCTCTACGGCGAAGCAAATAAAATGTTGTCTAAAGTGAGGGGGGGTATTTTTGGATGACTCGGGATGCATTCACATAACCCCAGAGACCTCCATTAACAAGCTTCTCTGAAAAAAGAAAATACAGGAACCTTTTTTAGAGATTTGCAATAAAAAATATTTGAAGGGACATAATAAATGTTACAAAAAAGATATGGAGACGAACAAGACGTCATCTAGTGAAAGGGTGAGAAAAGATTTAACGTCGGTTTCAACATTATATCATTCTTATCCCCGAAAGTAAAGAAGAAGTTTTCCCATGAATGTAACAAAGCTAAATCAGCCTAACAACAAATATATAGTTGACATATAATTTCACGTATTTTCAGCATTTCAGGAGCATGTTTCACAAAGCGACGTAGTGCAAGTTTTGTACGTAACTGTCATCGAAGCCCACACTGTAGATATACGTTGTTATGGCAGTTACGCAAAAAACTCACCCTACGCCCTTCCATGAAACAGGCTTCAGGGCCATTACTATCAACTAATCATAAGCAATTCGCATTTTGCAACGACGTGCGGGTACATTTTATCTTTAAATCACTTCTTGCAGATGCCCTTGGTTCTTCATTTACAATGCAATATAAGAAGGAAAGACTATTTGATTTCCAAATGCATGCTGCCATATGTATTAGGTATGTCTAGTAAATCAGATATACTGTGATATATGTTTTATAAAACTCATTCAATATTGGCAATCAAATGTTTACTTGTGTAATAAACTAAGAGATACAATTACAGAGTTATTGTTTTAAAATGGTTGATTTTGCGTTTATTTCGCTTATGGTGAACCTTGAGTTGAATAGACTTGGTGAAAATGAAAAGAGGACCTGTATCAATACTCATCTCTTACTTTAAGCCTCGTTGACCATTTGTTTGGAGGACATTTTCCTGGAAGGTTCTACAGCAATCCATACCCACAGAAAACCCTTGAGTCTAACGGATATCGACACAAAGGTTAAAAAATCAACTGAATGCAGGAAATCAGGAAGCAAGCCTCTTGTATCGTTTAGAATCCGCCTGATATAAAAACGTGTTGAAGCACCGAGTTGTAATTTGACTCGACTCCTGTCAACTGGGAAGGCAAAAAACTGTGATCGTGGCTGTTCACAGCAACAGCCTTACAAAGTGTGTGAGCAGATTACAATACAAAAACATGCGAACACAGAATGGTATTATTTTTGGTTCTCTACAAATAATTGCTCAGAATTTATTTAAGATGATCTGAAACCTTTTCTTCGCGGATAGATAGCTTTATAAACATATTGTTGATCTAAATGCCAAGCTTTGTAGTCAATTATTGTAATCCCAGCGTTTAACACAAACACAATTAAATACTAATAGTCAAATAATAAATTCAAATGTATGATAACGTGGCAGCAGAAAATGTTACTTATAGGCAAGTTTTTTCCAATTTCCACAGCAAAGCTTTACACGTCATGAAAACACACTTGATGTGGCAAAACGTTATTCGACTAGACTCGACTGACAGAGCAAAACACTTCAAGATTTTCGACCCTAAAAAACGCCATAAGGTGTGTTTACTGATTATCCGGCAAAAAGAACATTCGGCTTCTTGAGATCAATTCACACAGCTATAGCCAGATAATTAATAAAAGCTAAACAAAAACAATTTTTCTTCAAACCCTGATGATATATCTCACGGTTGATTTTTTATTAGTTTTTTTTTTTTTCGGATGACACTGTCAATGTCAAAATAAATGATTTTTGATGTAGATCTTTATTGAGGAAAACGCTAATAGAATGCATTCCTCTGCTTAACCTTCGAATACCTGTTTTTGTAATTAAATCATTACAACGGTAAACAATTTCTGGACTACAAAATCATTCAATCCGGAATACAAACCAAAGGATGGGCATTTACGCCGTATAAGGATATTGGAAATTTTGTTTCTGTAAATGCTTTGTCTAGTTCCTGAGCAGAAAGATACGCAGAATTTAATAACAAATCATAGTTAAATTGGCTTTCTAATGTCGTTAGAAAGTTTAAATTCCAAACCATACATCGTCATCAAAATCAGAAAGGCGGGAACATGATACAAGTGATCCATAACATATGTATAAATGCTTTGGCCAAAAATAAACCTATGATTTCTCGCTCCCTTGTAACTAACCGTTGTTCATATGTCTGCATATTACAAAAACACATCCTTCGCCTTTTACCTAGTGCGTTGAACCTATTGGCAGCTGAGGATGTTGTCGTCAACATGCCGTGATGATATATGAACTTTTCTTTGACGAGAAGCAATGTTCTAAATAAGGAATATATTGTGTGCCGAGAAGAGCGTTAAACACATGATTTACACGTCTTGTGACCAGGTGCTGTTTCTCACAGCACCTCTTTATATAGATGCATATCGCAGAAGGTGTAACAGATCTCCCCTCACGCATAGACAAGAAGCATTCACTTTCTGTCACGAATTCACTTTTGTAAGGCTGTTTATGACATGTCACACGCAAAACGACCCTCTAATGGCCAGTGAGAGAAAACATTGATAGCACTTTTTCGTTATTGTATTTTAAAAAAGAACATGCAGTGTGCATTTTAATTTGAACGTAAAGTTTTCTGTCTTTTTTGCATTGAAATAAGAAATAATTTTGCTGTTACAAACATCACACATATAAATAGATTGATTTTGTTTGGTGTTTTACGCCTCACTCAAGATTATTTCACTAATCTGGCGGCGTTGTCAGTTTTATTGTGGGAGGAAACCGGGCTCTATACCCGGAGGAAACCCACGACCTTCCGGTGGTAACTGGCAACCCACATATAAAAAGAACAATATTTTCCAGTATATCGTAAGTACCAGAAGCTTTTTGGAATAAGCACGAAATAAATGACAGCATTGTCTTTCTTTCAAACAAAGAGGCATACACGTGCATGTAGTTCTGCTCAGAGAAAATCAACTGTCGAGAAGTGTGATTGTTCGTGTTTGTGTTCATTTGAGATGTTTCGAAGTTACAAAATAAATATTTTTGAAAATCACAACGTTCAAAAACATCTAAAAACTTTTCCCAAATTGTGGCACAACCGGCAAACTGGTGTTTTTAAAGTTTCCATTTCCATCAGTAAATGTTTTACTCTGCTATTTGCTTCATGCATCCTTCAATATATTGTATAATCATTAATAAAGGAACTGTTTCAGCACAAGAGAGCGCCAATCATCTTAAGCATCGGGATATCGAAATTTGTTCTTAGGCTCTCGGATTTATATACGCTTCATTCGGCATATTCAGTGAAATTATAGGTCGTAAACCGTTCAGTCTGGAAAACCAAATGATTTAAGCTTACGACTTCCGGTACTCTAATGGTAAGTTTATCTGCCATCGAACAGCAGCCAATCAACGTGTTATATTTGCTTGAACGAAGACACGTGATCTTGACCCAGTTAAAGACAAACCCCCTATAATTTGCTTGAAAGACGTGTTAAAGTCCTACTTGAATCCCATCCCTGAACTCCCTTGGGTGGCATTCAGGATCATCGAAATGAAAACAAATTAAACTGGCTCAGATTCCATCAATGAAGAAAAAATGGCCATTTTTGCTGATTTTGTAAAAAAAATAATTAAATTAGATTATATTTATATTTGTTGACTGACTGTTTTGACTCAGAGTTGACGATAGGTTTATGCACTTCAAAACATGAGGCATTTGCATCAAAAAAACTTGGAAAGCCCACCATATCGTAGAAACATATACATCGAAAGTCTCTAGCATCCAAGAAACATTTTTTGCATCTGAAAAATTACATCAAAATTAGTCATTAAGAACGTTTAGGGTATATATTAATCTCTTCATTTACTTGGCTGAAAGAATCTATGTTTTGGGGACCGTATGATTTGTCAACATGTCAGACGATAATGTACAATGTATATATGATTCTAGCCTACTAACAAGGGTGTATGTTTTATGTTTTTAAAACTATTTTCGGGTTTTAAAGCTATATTAGCAATTGACTGTTTACTTTTGCTTTGTGTGTTTCATATCGAAATAAAGAACATTAGACATGTTAAAGCTGTTGAATTCCACTATGTACCTCATACGGGAATGTCAAACACCGGGACATTGATTTATCCTTCAGTGTGGAATTATTCGCACAGGATACCGGAGAGCTTAATTTGAAGCTCGGTAAAAAAAACACCTGAAAATAAACACCGCAAAAGACAAGCGGCCTCTGGCCTGAAAGTGTTTTCCTGGTTTAATCCATACCTTGTGACATGTTTGGAAAAAAAGAAGAGAACTACAATCTGAAAAAGTGTATTTTAGCAGTAACTAAAGAAGATGTCTTTGTTAATTTGCTTTAAAGGTGCGTTAAAACGAACTGATTGTCTTTAAAATATTTCGCTTACTTTTTCGCCTGAATGAAACTGAGCAAAATAAGAATCTTGGAAAGCAATTTAAACCAGCTTAAATTTCAATAAAGCCGCGTCAAAATCCATTGCTCCATAACGTTGCGATGGCTAAAGGCAACTTTATCTAAGGAAATGTCGACATCTCCAGGTACGTGAAAAGAAAATAGCAGTATATAAAAGCAAATTAAAGACCGTCGCCTTACTCTGTACACAACTCCATCAGCTTGATTTGGTATGTTCTATATTAAGCTTGAAAAGAATGTCTTAACACTAATATGCTTCTATGTCTTTCCATAACAAAGCACATAATTTATTCTATAAAGCTTGGAAACCCATAGTTGAAGCATATTTTGACAATGCAACGAATAACAACAAAGAGTTGTATTTACAATAGTTAAACAGGTCTCTATTAGGACTAATATAGCCAAAATCAATATAAACACTTGAATGGAGTTTTAAGATAATATATTTCTTTCACTTCTAGCTAATCCCGTTGTGAATGGATTCAAGATAAACTCGGAAACCATTACCGGGACAACGTGTAACTCTGTTCCTGCAATGCTAGTGTAATCCAGTCGAACGGAGTAAAATAATTCAGACCTATTTGTCTTTATGATTTATTTCTTTGCAATTCCCAGACAAACTAGAGATATTTTGCTTTTCGCTTCTTGTCTACTAGCTCTGTGTTGGCTCAAAACAATTTAGATGGACATGGAACAACTTTTGTCGAGCGAGTTGCGCCATCGGCAATACTCTTTGTCCGAGTCCATTTTTATGCATGCTATTGACATAACCTTTTTGGACGGATCGTGGGTTTATTTCAATAATAATACTGCAAGGAAGGGTATTTATATACGGTTATCGCTGACTTTCCTGTACATAAAATAGTAATGCGACAGCATCACACGAAATCACGGTTTTTCCAAGTCGTATTTTATGACACAAAATACCGATACTTGTAAAAGAGTTCTTTAGTGACGGGGATAAAAATGCACCAGACAAACACGGAAGCCATTGTATTACATCCAGCTCGTTAACTGACCTAATACGGCTTCCATTATAGATATAGACAAAAAGAAAGCTCTACGGCGCAGCAAATAAAATGTTGTCTAAAGTGAGGGGAGTTATTTTTGGATGACTCGGGATACATTCACATAACCCCAGAGTCCATTAACAAGCTTCTCTGAAAAAAGAAAATACAGGAACATTTTTGAGAGATTTGCAATAAAAAATATATGAACCGACATAATAAATGTTGCAAAAAAGATATGGAGACGAAAAAGACGTCATCTAGTGAAAGGGTGAGAAAAGATTTAACGTCGGTTTCAACATTATATCATTCTTATCCCCGGGAGTAAAGAAAAAGTTTTTCCCATGACTATAACAAAGCGAAATCAGCCTAACAACAAATATATAGTTGACATTTAATTTCACGTATTTTCAGCATTTCAGGAGCCTGTTTTACAAAGCGACGTAGTGTAAGTTTTGTACGTGACTATCATTGAAACCCACACTGTAGAAATACGTTTGTTAAGGCAGTTACGCAAAAAAATCACCCTACGCCCTTTCATGAAACAGGCTTCAGGGACATTACTATCAACTAATCATAAGCAATTCACATTTTACAACTAAACTGATATGCGGATACATTTAATCCTTACATCACTCTTCGCAGATGCCCTTGGTTCTTCATTTACAATGTAATATAAGAAGGAAAAACTATTTGATTTCCAAATGCACGTTGTCCTATGTATTAGCTATGTCTAGTTAATCAGATAAGCTGTGACATATGCTTTATAAATCTCATTCAATATTGGCAATCAAATGTTTACTTGTGCAGTAAACTAAGAGATAGAATTACATAGTTATTGTTTTAAAATGGCTGATTATGCGTTTATTTTACTTATGGTTAACCTTGGGTTGAACAGTCTTGGAGATAACGACAACCTGTACAAATACTCAGCCCATACTTCAATCCTCGTTGACCATTTGTTTCGACGAGATTTTCCTGGATACTTCTACAGCAATCCATACCTACAGAAAACCCTTGAGTCTAACGGATATCGGCACACACGTTAAAAAATCAACTAAATATAGGAAATCAGGAAGCAAGCCTCTTGTATCGTTTAGATTCCGCCTGATATAAAAACGTGTTGAAGCACCGAGTTGTAATTTGACTCGACTTCTGTCAACTGGGAAGGCAAAAAATGTGATCTCGGTTGTTCACAGCAACAGCCTTACAAAGTGTGTGAGCAGATTACAACAAAAACAGTTTTTCTTCAAGCCTTGATGATGTATCGAACGGTATATTTTTTATTAGTTTCTTTTTTTTCGGATGACACTGCCAATGCCAAAATAAATTATTTACTAAGTAGATCTAATCAAATGCCTGTTTTTTTTATAATTAAATCATTACAATGGTAAACAATTTGTGGAATACAAAATCATTCAATCCGGAATACAAAACAAAGGTTGGCGGTATAAAGATATTAACAATTTTGTTGTCGATGCTTTATGTAGTTCTGAAGCCGAGAGGTACGAGAACTAATAACCCATGGTTAAATTGTCTGTCTAATGTCGTTAGAAAGTTTAAATTCCAAACCATATATCGTCATCAAATAAAGTAAAGCAAGAAAACAACCCAATTGATCCATAACATATGTCTGAATGCTTTGGCCAATAAGAAACCTGTGATTCCTCGCTCCCTTGTAAACTGACCGTTGTTCATCTGTCTGCATATTACAAAAACACATCATTTGCCTTTTCACCGAGGGCGTTGAACCTATTGACAGCTGATGATGTTGTCGTCGACATACCGTGATGATCTATGAACTTCGCTTTGACGAGAAGCAATGTTCTAAATAAGGAATATATTGTGTGCCGAGAAGAGCGTTAAACACATGATTTACACGTCTTGTGACCAGGTGCTGTTTCTCACAGCACCTCTTTGGTGCACCCATATAGATGCATATCGCAGAAGGTGTAACAGATCTCCCCTCACGCATAGACAAGAAGCATTCACTTTCTGTCACGAATTCACTTTTGTAAGGCTGTTTATGAAATGTCACACGCAAAACGACCCTCTAATGGCCAGTGAGAGAAAACATTTATAACACCTTTTCGCAATTGTATTTAAAAAAAAGAACTTACAGTGTGCACTTTAAATTGAACGCATAGTTTGCTGTCCTTTGTGCGTTGAAACAAGAATTTTTTTTATAACTTTACGGTTTCAAACGACATCACACATATAAATAGATGGATTTTTTGTTTGGTGTTTTACGCCTCGCTCAAGATTATTTCACTCATATGGCGGCGTTGCCAGTTTTTTTTTGTGGAAGGAAACCGAGATCTATGCCCGGAGGAAACCCACGACCTTCCGGTGGTAAACGACATCACATATATAAATAGAACAATATTTTCCAGTCTATCGTAAGTACCAGACGTTTTATGGAAAAAGCTCGAAATAAAGGACAGCCTTGTATTTCTTTCAAACAAAGAAGCATACACGTGTATGTAGTTCTGCTCAGAGAACAACAAACATCGAGAAGTGTGATAGCACGTGTTTGCGTTTACTTCAGATGTTTTGAAGTTACAAAATAAATATTTTTGAAAATCACAAAATAAACGCCCCAAGGTTCAAATACATCTAAAAACTTTACCCAAATTATGGCACAGCCGGCAAGCTGGTGTTTTTTTAAAATCCCATTTCCATCAGTAAATGTTTCACTCTGCTATTTGCTTCATGCAACCTTCAATATATTGTATAATCATTAATAAAGGAACTGTTTCAGCACAAGAGAGCTTCAATCATCTTAAGCATCGGTATATCAAAATTTGTTCTTAGGCTCTCGGATTTATATACGCTTCATTCGGCATATTCAGTGAAATTATAGACCGTAAACCGTTCAGTCTGGACAACCAAATGATTTAAGCTTACGACTTCCGGTACTCTAATGGTAAGTTTATCTGCCATCGAACGGCAGCCAATCAACGCATTATATTTGCTTGAACGAAGACACGTGATCTTGACCCAGTTAAAGACAAACCCACTAGAACACAATTTTTTTTCTCTAAACTTGCTGTCGTGGGGCTACGAAAAGGAAACATTACAAAAATAACAAGATCAACTACCAATATTAAATCTTTCAATGGCATTTAGAAGTTGAAAGGTTACAATAAGGAGAAGACTTACTTATGGATAACAACTTATGGATGACGACGTTTCGATTTAATGTAAATGTGGGAGAAGCACTGCAGATGTGTTTGTGATGATGGGGCCTCACATGAGTTGCGTTTCAGTTAGCTATCGTTGATTTATGCCAAACTTTCTATTTTATTATCTGTTTTTGAAAAGCGATTTTTCATTAACACTATTCTGGATTATATGATTATTTACCATTAAAAACAAGACAGAAAAATATAGCATTGAATCAAATTACGTCCAGGAGTACTCATTTGGCAGACTAGTTCATTATTTTCTGAATTGAGTCTCGTAGATTAACCAAAGGAATTTGTTCTTTTTCTCCTAATTACTGGGCTCGTATTCAAACCACGAAATAGAGACATAAAAACATCGAAGTATCAAACCTTCGTAGACTATGGTTATCTGTTCGTTTTTTTTTTTTTTTTTTTTTTTAAATCGTGTCCATTGCATCTGGTGATAAACGTGAACAATCAACCAATATTCGTATGTCTGTAGATATTACATTTCGCGTAAACCCATTAATTGGCTGAAATAAACTGGTTACAAATTAAATAAAAATGTTGATAGAATCAACTTTGTATTGGCGATTTATGGACAAAAACAGTAAAAGGAATACTGACAAAGGTGACAAATCAACATGCCATCTGTTGAAAGGTGAAAATTTTCAGTTCTTTAAGAATTGCTTTGATTGTTTCTCAAGCCAGTTGATTTACTTTTCGCAAATAGTTGATAGGCCGTTGATATCTTTCAATTCTATCGAACAAAACAAAGTATGAAATAGTAATCTCCAAATAGAACACAGCACGGGCTTATAAAAATGGCGTTGTACTTAGTAGTACAATTTGAATAATCTCTCTTCGAGGTACAGATTATTCGACTTTCAATTTCATTAAGAGCTGTGATTTTCATCCAAGAGTAAGCACTCCTTAAGTATACGTTATGAAATAAACTTTCATTTTTCTCGCTCAGTCATATGCAAAAAATGTCGCGTCAACCTGCTATAGTTCATGTTTTTATCCCTAAAAATGAAAAAAAATTTATAGATTTTTGATTAAAATTTTGTGAAATTCAAAATGCTCAATGCATTCATTATTCATTATAAACAGATTTACAAGGTTTTCCATAAAAGAGAACAGTGAAAAGGATGGTATTTTTGATGTAGTAAGAAGGATTCGCAATCTATTGATCGCAGAGTTCTTCAATTAGTTTAGCCAAAGCCCAATAAATGCTCTGCTCATCGGTCGACCAAAAATAGATTCGGGCCACCTGAAAATCTGATTTAATTTGCTCTCTTCAAAAACAAAAGCTTGGTTTTGAGAAGCCATATTTGTATGCCTAATGAGCTTCGCTCTTTGTCTGATACTTTCTTATCTACATCACAAAATGGATACTTCCCAGACTATCGTCATTTGTGACCACAAAAACTATGGCTTCTATGGCTTTTAGGACACCGTCACTTTTATCTCAGAAAAAAAAAAAACCAAAAAATGAACAAAAGTCAGAAAATATGAACGGCTGTCGGATATTCGGCAAAAAAGTTTGGCAAAATATATTTCTTCAAAATTTAGAGCAAATTCCACGGTAAACATTGGTTGAATTCTCCTTTAAAGGTGCATGAGCTGTCCAAATGTTGATATTTTGACGTCTGAATGTTGAAATTATTGGCTATTTTTCTTAAGACGTATAATTCAGAAGCCTTTTAATACTTCTAGTCTCGAAAATGTACGATAAGCATTGTTTTGAACCAACTTTGGCTTAGAATGAATGAATGGTCGTCCTGGTTATTTATATTTTGTTTACTTTTCCAACGCGTTTTCGGTTCGTACAGGCCACATACTGTATGGATTTTCCTCAATCCAACGCCAATCATTTAGTGTTTTGATGGCCTTTAAAGCCTCTTTCTGTCGTGACGATCAGAAATTATGAAAAAAATGTGAAGTTTGGCAGCTCATGCCACTTTAAGGTCAAATAAGAGAAGCTAAAATTTAGAAATTAAAACAAACTCTGCAGATTCCTATTCAAGATGTTATAAGAAACTAATAAAATGGTGATCATTATCGATCATTCCAACCTAAGGCTATGCGGTTTGCCCTTGTCCCTCTCCGCCCAAATTATTCACCATTGATTAGTTACCGGAAAGGATTATTGACATAGAAGGGTGGAGAGAGGTTTTAATCTAGATTCAGAATTCTTAAGCAATGCATTTGTCTCGTCTTTAAAAAGTGACTGAATTATTCACGCTATTTCATTAAAGAAACCCTCTTGTTATCCATGAAAACATTCACTATTGATATGCAATTAGATGCAGATTTGCTGGAGGTTTTTTATTCCTTTTAGGAACCCAATTCAACCAAAACCTTTGAAACACATCCATCCGCCCAAAAAAGACAATGTTATCCTAAGATCGCAAATCTTCACAATAGAAATCGGTAAGAGCCATCGTTGGCAAATGCATAATGAAAATAATAATACAGAAAAAGCGGCTTGTACTTGCGCCCACAAAACTTAATTTCCATTTATGTGGTTGTTTCAGAAAGGCTCGATTGCATTTTATCCCACGCATGCCGACAAGAAATACAAAAAAGTTTTTTTGAAGTTAGAAAAAGACTTTTTTATGTAAATAGAACCAGAGTGTGCTGCAAGTACAACTTCACGATATAATTTTTAATATATTAGTACCATATTTGTCTTAAGAAAAACAACAAATTCACGCCTTACATTTCTATCACTTTGCTAAAGAGCATAATAGTAGAAAATATGCAATTGTATAGAAAATGAAAAAGCATCGTGTGCTGCAATTACAACTTCAGGGTTTAAGTTTTTTGGACATCAGTATCATATTATTGTGAAGAAAAACAGCGAATTCAAGCCTTACATTTCCGTCATTTTGCAAAAGAGCATAATAATATAAAATATGCAATCGTATAGCAAATGAAAAAGCATCGAAATCCTGCAACGTTACTGCTTGTCAGGGACGATTTTGTGAGCATTACAAAAAACAGTGCTAACCAGCTATAAAAATCAAAAGCGTTTTCTTTGAACATTAATTGCTTCGTGTTCGTTAAAATATGTTCAAATGATCTGGACTTAAATGGAAAACATTTGTTTTAGAAATCAAAACGTTTGATTTACGTAAGAAAAGAATCATTTGGATGACGAATCTGCAGCTTCGTAATTTGTTCGTGCTGGCGTCAAAGGATGTTGCATAACTCAAAGTGCTCACGTTTTATGAAGGCATTCATGGTGACAAAGACAGTTCAGAATGTATACAATCAAAGACGGTTGCAGTATGAGTATTGATGCGTTCAGTTGAAAGAGAACGCACCAATTCCCATTTTGTTCGGGTTTTTCTTCATTTTGCAATGTTTAGACCTTCAATTTCCAAGACTAACACATGCAAAGATTGATTGTTTGGTGTTTTACGCCGAGCTCAGAATTATTTCACTTAAATGGCGGCGTTACCAGTTTTATATTGGGCGGAAACCGGGCTCTTTGCCCGGAGGAAACCCATGACCTTCCGGTGGTAACTGACAACGATCCCACATTTTCCATTTTTTTTTACTTTTTTGGGGAACCACATGCCAAGAAGTGTGCCATAAGGTTACTGTTTAACTGTGCACAAGCTATTCTGAGAACATTGCAAACGGCATTTTTTTTTATATTAAGAAAAGTATGTATTTTAATTGCTTCCTATCTGTTCGAAAATACGTCACCTTTATAGCCTCTTTCGAGGAATCGGGAAATCAAAACGTTTGACATCTGATGACTTACATAACAACGTAAGGCTATATTGTAATGGTGAAATATGAGCCAATGTGTACGTCAAAACATTGGTTCAAATTGGCTTAAATTCTAACATTCTTGGACATAAACCTGATGTCTTTTTTTATTATAAGCCAACCTGGTATAAACATTTTTATTAGAAGCCCACGATTTTTCGCACTGTGGAATGGGCACATAACGGGAGGGGTATTGAATATTTAACTTTTTTGGACACATATACGATTCATTTTTAGCAGATATCTCTTTCTGTCGACGCGGTTTTATTGGAGATCTGATAATCATTTAGTGACACCAAATTGTCCAGAACAAACGACACTTCAGGCCTCTTTATAACAAGTGAGAAAAATTCTAGCATATAAACAAGGCATATGCCGTAAAACTACGTGGCTGGGAGAAAGGCCAACAACCAAAGTGGGGACAACGATCTGAAATAGGAATTAAGAATCGTTTCGAAGGGATAACATTTCAGAAAAGTTAAGCCATAAGCGTCAAATGCGATACACCTTTGCGAGAAACGAAAGGTCACCTATAGCCGCTTCTTGACAACTGTCATGAAATCTTGTCACATTCTGTAATAAACATGTTGGTTGGCTAAGATGAGGTGCTTCTTAACGCAGACCACCTGGTACAATTGCATTTAAACTGGCTTTTTGGCATTTGCATATGCTCATTTATCAGCAAGCAAGAAAAAAGACACGACACAGGCAATAGGAACAGACAATATGGGGTACATTTTGAAGACAGCTGATACAATGTCTTTATTGTAGAACGTCTGTTGGATGGATAAATTGATTGACTGATGTTTTACGCCTCAATCAAGTTTATTTCATTTTTTGGCGGCGTTACCAGGTTTAATGGGGGAGGAAACCGGACTCGTTGCTTGGAGGAAACCTCGACCCTCGACAAGGATTGGCAACTCTTCCACATACGGCGACTGAGTGAAAATCCATTCGGAAATTGTTCAATTTTGATTCTGAGTGTGATTGGAACCCGCGACGCATCGATGGAGGGTCTGTGTCGAACTAAAGGGCGATCACTGTAACTCACTGGACCACTGACTCCCCCTGCATGGATACAAACAAAGTTGGGTTAACTCATTAAGTAATTATCAATCCGTTTTACGTGAAATGTAATGTAAATGTAAAACAATTTATTTTCAAATTGAGCATGCATGTTTCCGTATATTAATGCCATAGCGAATTTAAAATGGCCAAAGCATAATGAATGATACTCACCAGTTGAAATTTTAACTTATTTGTGACTTTCAAGTCAGGCTCTAACTTGTATCAGCACCGTATCACACAAAGCTGTTTGGGCTACCGTGTTGACTGCGTTGCAAACTTGTCATCGCCGAAGGATGTGTCAAAATCATTGATCACGAGTTTTCGAATAATTCGATGTACTCTAGCATCTTTATGCGGACTTTTGTAAAGGAAGCCATATTGGCTTGACAAATGAGCTGATTCCATTAAAATGGCTTCCGTGTTGGCTAATATCTTACCTCCTACACAAAAGAACTACTTTCATATAGAGGTATTTTGTGTCCTCAAAAAAGACCAACAGAGTCAAGATTTGCCAGGCTTTACGCAAAAATAACAATTCCCTTGCAAAAACATAACAACATGTGAACAAATCAACTCAGACAGATTATATTTTTTCTTCTTACAAAATTCCCTGAGGTTATAAATTGACAATAAAACGAGGTTTACAGAGTAAATTCCTCTGTTGATGTTTTTTTCTGATGACATTCTTATCAATGTTTAGAATACCATACATTGGAGAATTCACGATTCCAGTTTTCATATTGTGATAATCAAACATTAAAACAACCTCATGTATGTTCGCACAACATATTTAACGTCCATATTGGATATAATCAATGACAAAACTATAACTATTTGAATTTTTTTTTCTCGAAAAGTCGATACATCATTGCAGTAAAGATTGTATTTCATCAAAATAAACGTTTCCTTCCAAAACGAACTTAATTACTGGCATTCACATGTGATATTCGATTCCAGTTAAAGAAATTTTTTTGGGATAAAATCAATTTACACACCAATGGATTTGGTTTTAGTTGAATGCCGTTTTTCTAAATAACATAGTCCTATTGATATGTGTTATTTTAAAAATATATAAGCTTTTTCTGCATGAACTTGTTTCATCGCCTGTTTACGTTGGAGCGTAAATGGCAGGAGGGCCGGATTCTGTGCACCGGTGGATGAATTGTCTTTGGAAGCCGGAAATCGTAGGCACAAACCTTGTGATGATGTTGACTAAACGGATCACGGTTTTTAATCTTACTGAATGTGGAAAATGATGCGTGAAGCGCTATATCGAGAATAATTAGCTTTAATAGCAGACTACTTTGAAGTAGTACAGCACGCGTGATTAGTATTTCATCTACACTTAAGCCTATCTGTTATATTATCCTTTCAGAAATAGCTATGTGAAATTGAGCATGCTAATTATTGGATAACGCAGAATAGATACCCGTATTTCACCGAGTCACTGAAAGTAGTGCACGATAAAAGAAGGGTAGGGGCCTACAAACCTTGTGAACTAAATTCTGGCTGATCTAATTGGTTAAATTGTTGACGTTGTAACATATGCATTGCTATGGTGAGATAGTACCTAGCATATATAGAATAATGAGGATTTAAAGTTCCTTCTATTTTTGTAATTATCTAAAAAAACAGGTACAAAAAAGAAGTAAAAACAGTAGTTCGTGTACTCACATTATCT
This sequence comes from Lepidochitona cinerea, assembly GCA_963971465.1. Lineage (NCBI taxonomy): Eukaryota > Metazoa > Mollusca > Polyplacophora > Chitonida > Tonicellidae > Lepidochitona > Lepidochitona cinerea. Next base: position 4,601,119 of record OZ020559.1, read on the forward strand.
CGGATTCAAAACCAATGTTTTAGAATAAAACGTACATAAAAAACACTTTAAAAAATCTCTTCTCGCCAAAACGATTAATTTTGTTTTACTTTTTTATATTATATTTGGCATGTACGGTGCAAATTGAACTGCATTGATATTATCACCTAAGGCAACTCACTGCAATTGTTTTAAAGTAATACAAATGGGACGTGTGTCTTTAGAGAGTATGGTTATAGAAGGTGCAAGAGGAATAGATGTAAAACTCGTTGATTACAGGATGACTCGAGAATATTCGCAAATGACCGTAAATTAAACATGTGTGCTTTGAGAAACCTGTAAAATACATATAGATGACAGGTATTAAATCCTAGAGTACACCTCATTGACAGGCATGTCCGGTGTACCGCATAATGAAACTAGTTCCGGTCTTGTTCCGCACTAAATAAACGCATGTTATCCGATTGAAGGATATTCCAATTCATGCCATTGGCGAGATTTGATTTGAATAAGGTCTGATCACGTGCTCCATAAACCTGACTTCCTTGCATTGACTGCCATGTTAAACTGATAACGTACTTAAGTTTCTATAGTACACATTACAAGCTCACAATATCCGATGCTAGGTCTACATAAAACCCTTTCATCCGTTAAAACGTAGAAGCAAGCATACAGTTTCCTATTTGAGCAAGCTTTGGTGACAACAGCAATACCAAGGGCTGTCAAAATAAGAGACTGTGAAAGAAAGTTCCCTTGTTTTACAGCAAGTAGTCACAGGCGAGAATGAACAAAACCTAGTAATATAATTAAATTCTGTACGTACTGCTAATTTTCAATAAAACATAAATAAATCGCGATAAGACAGGGATCATTGAGATGGAAGCGATTTTGTTGTGTGGTTCGATTCCCACTTTAGAACGAATAAAAAATGTAAGAGTTGATTTTTCACTCGATCACCGAATGTGGAAGAGTTGCGAGAGGTCGGGGGTTTCCTCAGGACAATGAGTCCGGTTTCCTCCCTTACTAAACCTGGCAACGCCACCATATAAGGGAAATAATCTGGAGTGCGGCGTAAAACATGGTCCAATCAATCAATCAATCTATTTTCCAGAAGCGATGGATTAAAACTCAGAGATATCACCAGACGTCACTATGGGTTCAACAATTTATCAAACCTGTTTCATTTCGAGGGGATTGCAAACATGGGCATACTACATGATGGTAAGAATGAGTGAGAACAGTTGTAAGCATTTATACCGTCATAAACAAACGAGGTTGATCAGGCGACATATCCATCTGTCGAATTCTCAAAGAACAAGTGAATACCATCGGGATGAAGAGTTAGAATAGTGTTTAATTCGACGATTTCTGCGGGAGATGAAAAGTGAATCAACCGATAGTGCAGTTCCAATTCACGTCATGTGTTTTGAATATGAACGAAGTTTACTTCCGTCTAAAGAGTTGAAGACTGAAATTCACGTCATGTGTTTTGCAAAAAACACTGGAAATACCTCATTTCCACGCATGGCACAAATAGGCCTCCGTACTATTTAGTGTATTTATGTATATACTGGAAAAGATATAATTTTATATCTCGTACAATAAAAGCATCGTACCGTTGAAAAGCGTTGTTGCAACATTCCAGCGGCATGAGCCTGTCTTTAGAATATCTGAAGAGAAATCCATAAATTGCAAAAAGGTATTACATATCTGTGTCATGTTTGATAATCTTAAAAGAGAAAACATCAAAAGCTTCTTTTTAAAGTCAACTTTCACAATATCTCCTGTGAAGTTAATTATAAATAGGTCAGGTAAAAACGAGATGACAGCTAGCCTCAAATGAAGTCTGCAGAAAAAGTTGATTTGCATTATAAGAACCAGGAGACCTTGGTTTAGACATTGATACGTTAACGCGAATCAGGGAGTCGCAGTTGGTGTCCGGGTCTATCACCTTTTGAGTGGAAGGCAAACATCCATGGGTAAAGATATGATGAAGACAAACTAACAGTCTCTGTGGGCTGTAGATGGATAAGGTAGATTACACGGGCTCTTGAAAATGAACAAACGATTTCTCAATGTAACTTTAAGACACGCTTCAACCATTCAAAGGTATATCAATAAATGGTTTATACGCGTTCGATACTATACGCCATTTAAAGTGGCTTGAGCTGCCAACATTCACACTTTTTTCATAATTTCTGACCGTCACGACAGTAAGAGGCTTTGAAGGCCATCGAAAACTAAATGATTGACGTTGGAATGAGGAAAATCCATACAGTATGTGGCCTATACGAACAGGAATAGTATTCGAAAAGTAAACAAAATTTGAAATTAAAGTTAGGTTAAAACAATACTTTATCGTACATTCTCGAGACCAGAAGCACTAAAAAGCTTCTGAATTATACGTCTTGAGAAAACTAGCCGATAATTTCAACATGCCGCTTTAAAAGACAATATTTAAGACCTCAGATTACCTTTAATTACATATTTGCATAAATATTCCTCTATAACTGTTAGCTTTCTTGTAGACATTTGCAGTTAAGCATTAGTATGTACTTATCATCGACACTTGACTAATCAACAGTGTTATTATAGACAGTTGACCAATTAACAGTGTTGTATTGTAACTGCAATATGATATTCAATCCCAATGCGTCTGTGGGTTTTCTGACAGTAACTTGGGGTCAGCATTTTGGCTGACGGTAATATGAAAAAAATTCACAGCTCATTGTGGAAAGTAGTTACAGCTTTTAGTTGAAATAGGTGGCTGTAATTCGGCGACCGGTCACCGACGGAATCCTCGCATCACGTGACTGGGGTTTTGAAAACTATCAATGGAACCTAACCATATACATGTAACGGCTGCTTAATGGTGGCTCTTCCTGAGCGGCAAGTAAGTAAAACAGTATGAGACAGATATGTGCGGCTATGTTGACAGATAAAAAGCAATATTAAAATCGCTTTTCCCCCTTAAAATGTTAACATTGAGCTCGTCAAAATTTCCCAATTTACGATCAAAGAGCAACAATGAAATGTATGAAACCAGGCCACTTTCAATAACCGGTTAAGGTATGAGGTTAAATATATTTCATGCGATGAAGTGTTTCGAAAGCAAGCTGCAATCATCATCATCAATCTATTACAACAATATATGGTGGGGTATAAAGGTCTAAATGATGTACCTCTTTTTAACACAATTATAAACTTGTCTCCTTGGTTATTTTAGACAAGAAGATGTTCCCTGTGCCCGTGTGTTTTAGTGTTCATAAATCTATTTCATTCTTTATATTTTGGCAGATTTGAGAATTGGTTTAAGACTCTTTAGTGTCACAAATAAATTGTCAACGGGTCGATTTATTTCTATATTTATATTTATTTTGCATAAAATAACTTTGTTTTCAAATATCACATACAACTAACCTGGCGTCACAATTATGAGTAATTGCTTCCAACAAAATTGCTAAACATGATGTTTTCGTCGAATCTTTTTACTTTTTTTTTCAATATTATATTTACCAAGGCGCGAATTGAATGAATGTAAAATCGACATAAAATAAAAAAAATCCAAAGTGAAATCTAATTATCTGGATCAGTCAGTTTTAAAAGGTTTAGTAACCATCGTCTGCCAAAGTGAAACTGTCTATGACAAGACTGTGGTGCCTTCCAAAGACCATTGCATGCATCGCCAAGCAGATAGAAACTGATTAAACCGATAACCTACTTAAGCTTAAACATCAAACAATACAAGACTGTCATATCCGGTGCTCTTCGATGATTCCGCTTTACTTCCGTTCTTGCCATGCAGCAAATAAACACTTGTTTAACGATTGGTTGAATATTTGATGCCTTTGGCGGTTCCCTTTTTTGCGAAAACGCAAGCCCTTCAGAAGATTGAGAATGTACGGTGCAAAGGACTGGAGCAGAAAAGTGAGCGTTATTTAGAGAGATTGATACAGCGACATGGCTAGCTACTGACATCTAGATTACCGGTAACACTTTATTATCTCTTGTGATACTGTTGTTCACGTTCTTGTGATACTGTTGTTCACGTTGTTCGATGGTTTATTTTATCATTTGGCATTTATGGCGCGGTTGTTGTCTGTTCACAGAATGAACCCAATAATAGAATCACAGAAGACCCTTTTCCCTTGATCCTGAGTCCCATGTCGATTTACAGTCAAACTCTCGTCTGGTATTTTGTCACAGACCATTATAAAACTCGTTGACCTAAAATGTTTTATGAGGATCTGGTAATTAAGGTTTAGGACAGTTTTATTAGAAGGTGAATTTAGGTTCATTCCATCGAGGTTAGAGCTTTGGCTCACTTAGTTTTAATACGGAAGATTTCGTCCAATCACTTAACCCTATCAAATATGACCATACATGCACATGTATACCATGATGTGTAAAGATCCAATGGTCCCATTGTATGGCGGCGTTGTTATGTAATGTGGGAAAGTAAACCAGGCTTTTTGCCCAGAGAAAACCCCTGAATTCCTGAGTGTAAGGACCAGACACGATTCGAACCCGCGAATTAAGCACAGAGTAGCCAATCTTAGGAACAAGGTCAGTGTCAGATTGAATGGAATTTAGGAATTTATTTACGTACCCTCAGAGTGGTGACGTAATACACACTCCCTGCTGTATCAGTACGCCTTCATGGCAGTTTGCACACGTCCAAAGTCGTGTATGACGTCACTTTTGGTGAGATTTTTCCGAAAGTTACAAAAAATATGTATTCCTAATTGGTATTGTTTTACTTTCCGCGGACTAACAGGAAGATTGTTTCGTTTCAACTTATGTTTTTCAAATACACATTTAGCCCGTGTACAAACGAAGACTAAGTTTAAGCCCAGTTTATAAAACCTTTAATAGGAGTTGGTCGAGACCGTAATAAATCTATCTTGGTTAGTTCTCCCAACAGTGAACTGGTACTGGCTGTAACGGTTTACTGCATTTTTATTTGCGGATCTCTTCAAGTTAAGGATGACGAAGACTGGATGATGTACTAAATGGTTCCAATGCTCTTTGCTGTTTAAGAGGTCAACCACCTTATTGGCCTCTTGTTCTTCCAAACTGGTTCACATGTTCCTTATTGCTGGATCTACCGATACAAAAGTCAAGGAAAAGGATAATTCCAAGTTGGATAAATTATCAAAATTAATTTAAATGAGCCTAAAATTTAAAAATTCCATGAAACAAAATGTAATCTAGGTATAGTCACTGATTACTCATGAAATCTACAAAGAGTTCTAAGTAGTTTATGATTACTCGGTCATTTTGTTGGTAATATCTATCAGATGAAGTGTTTAACTCTGATTCAATTCCCTCGATTAGGATTTCTTTCACATTTCACGCACTGTAATAGATGAGAACAAGTTTGCTTTACAGCTTTCGTTTAAAAAGATTGCGCTTATCATTTGGAAATCACAGACCTTGATATAACTATAGCTTAAAAATAAAATAAAAATATACCTTCCATCTTTTTTTCAGGCTGATGGGCGAGTGATTTTAAAAACACTGATAAGTTGGGATTTTTTGGTATCAGTTTTGTCAATGGCTGGATATTTAGTTTTGACATTATTACGCCTCGACAACCGAGGATAATGGGAAGGAGGAACCACAACCCATGTTCAAAGAAACCCACTCAGCAGACTAAAATTCCAGATAAAATAAGGATTTATATAAAAAGCAATATGCCCGATATGTTGTGACTCGGCTGAGATTCAAGCTAACGCCTTGTGAACCAGCTAGTTTAGAGCCAATCGCTGACAAACGCTATATTGGCATTATGACCAGCTGTTGCCTTTACGACTGAGACAGGGTGGCATATAATGTGACAATAACCTCACTGCTTTCTACACAGGGTAAAATCGCAATGAAATTTTGGGTTGAAGTCGTCATGGCATTTGTTTTTATAACAGCGTTCTTGAAGACTGTTTAAAGGGAGACTAGTTTTTTTTCCATTTCGATACTTTCGGAATACACAGAAAACCTTCCAGCCTTAAAATAATTCGCATTTCTTAAATTTATACGCGAGGAGTGGGGGTGATCTCTCAACTGTTAATACGTAGCCATGACCAAAGATCGCCAGTATCGAAAATTTTGTAGGTAGAAATGAAACTGGAAAAATAGACGAACAGCGGAGTGAATAATAGAAGAACACAAACTGAGCACAAGAGAAAAGATGCTGTGATACTTGTTTGTCTGACACATAAATCCAATATGTTATACGTTTAACTTAAGCAATGTGATATGAACAGAAGCAAGAATAACACTATCTGTTATCACCTCCACTTAAAAGACGGTAGACGAGATGTGCAATAAAACCACACTTAACAACGTGTTTATTATACGGAGGTGGTGCCATAAAGCAGATATAAATACGGCATGTTACACAGTCTAGAATACTGTATTTTCATGTGGCTATTCTAGCTGTGTATCCTAGCCAATACTGATTACTGATAAGTCTGCAATAAAAACGCCTGGGTGAAATTATGATCTATAGTTCCAATATATTTGGAATTCAAATTTTTTTCTTGAATGTCTTCAATTTCTTTATTGTATTGTTGTTAGCGGGTTCGAAACTTGGTTTGTATGAGTGGGAGGGGGGATTTCTGACGGTTTATTAACGTGTTAAATCCATTCACTAAACAGAAAATATTCGCTTGCGTTGATAACCGCAGGACTTTTGGATTTGGAAACAGTGGACTCACAACTTGCACAAATGGTTCCGGCCTGCCTATCTAATTTGCTTCTCCGACTTAGCTAGGCACGAACCCAGTTCATTGGAGTTGGGAGGGTGGGGGGCATCCGATATATCAAAAACACGATTACCTTCAGTCCAGAGCCTAAATGGGAAGATGTTACATACTGTCCTTTTTCAAGACTAAACATTCTATTTTTAATATACGGAAATAGATTATGAGGCGAATCCCGAAAAAGGCTTCCTGAACATCCCAGAAAAGGGGTCTCGAACATTTCTTTTTTGGGGAAGGGGACATAATGTTCCTTTGTGTCTGCGCTAAAAATGTCTAATACCAAAGGTATCGTCACCTGAATGACGTTGGAAAGCTACAAATATAGAATCTTAAACCCACGCAATAGACTCCCTGTACTGTCAACATATAGGGTTGCTGGCCAACTACAAACAGTTCTGTTAAGTCAGGTAGATGAAATTCTGTACCATTAACTAATGGGGTCAGGGGCAGACTATTAAGAAACGAATCATCGAGGTGTTACCCAGTGTGTTTATGTAACGGTGATGAATATTGTTCCGTCCTATCTTCTCCATGGACCAACTCAGACAAATAATTCCAAAACGACGTCTGGCTGCCTTACAACATGTAGTACACGCAACAAATTGGCGCCAATTTGTCTGTGTTAGAACCATTAATTCAGATCACGTGATGCGTCTGCACAATTTCGAACCAAGATAGAATTACCACCTCACGTCTTGACTTTAAGTAAATAGGTACATCCAGTTTCTTTGGAATTTGTTATTGATCAGAGATCGTTTGATGTTATTTCCCACTTGACTATTAAGATTTAACTAGAATTTTCTTCATTCTATATATCTTAATATCGGGCTTTTTTTGGCATCTAAGTTGTTTTGCATGACCGATGCATGTATTTGTGTTTTCATTTGTAGAAAATGTTATTTCCCTTTTGACTATTACGATTTAAATAGAATCTTCTTCATTCTATATAAATAAATATCGGGCTTTTTTGGCGTATCAGTAATTTTGCTTTACCGTTACATGTATTTGTGTTTTCATGCCTTGGAAATGTCGCTGAATTTTAACCATCTGTAATTTTCCGATGTAAATGCAGATTTATGCAGCTTAAGCTGTATTTAAAGTTACTTAGTGTAATCCAAATATTGCTAACCAGTTCTCAATAAATGCCAGGAAACCATCTATTTTCTATAGCCTTAAAACAATTTGCGTTTCTTAAATAATGTTGTCAATGTATACGGCAGGGGTGAGGTTACCCCTCAGCTGATAATACGTTAGTCTTGGCCAGAGACCGTTGCCAGTATTAACAATTTAAGAATCGAAACTGGGAAAATAGACGAGCAGCGGAGTTTCTTAATTCCATTGGCACGTGCATAAATCATGGAAAAAAACTAGCCGAGCACAAGAGAAAAGGTGCTATGATACTTGTTTGTCTGACACATAAATCCAATATGTTATACGTTTAACTTAAGCAATGTGATATGAACAGAAGCAAGAATAACACTACCTGTTATCACCTCCACTTAAAAGATGGTAGACGAGATGTGCAATAAATCCACACTTAACAACGTGTTTATTATACGGAGGTGGTGCCATAAAGCAGATATAAATACGGCATGTTTCACCTTCTAGAATACTGTATTTTCATGCGGCTGTTTTAGCTTTGTGTCTTATACCAATACTGATTACTGATAAGTCTGCAATAGAAAAGTCTGGGTGAAGTTATGATCTATAGTTCATCTGTACCATTGAATTCAAACGCTTTTCTAGAATGTCTTCAATTTCTTTATAATATTGTTGTCAGCGGGTTCGAAACTTGGTTTGTATGAGTGGGAGGGGGAATTTCTGACGGTTTAGTAATGTGTTAAATCCAAACACTAAACAGAAAACATTCCTTTGCGCTGATAACCGCAAGACTTTTGTAACTGGAAACAATGAACTAACAAATTGCACAAATGGGTCCGGTCTGCCTATATAATTTGCTTCCCCGACTTAGCTAGGCACGAACCCAGGTAGTTGGAGTTGGGAGGGTAGGGGGGGCATCTGATGCATTCAGCCCAGAGCCTAAAATGTAGAAATGTTACATATAGTCCTTTTACAAGACTAAACATTGCATTTTTAAATTACGGAAATAGATTATGGGGATGGCCCTAAAAAGGGCTTTCTGCACATCCCAGAAAAGGGGTCTTGAACATTTCTTTTTTGGGGGAGGGGGCATAATGTTCCTTTGTGTCTGCGCTAAAAATATGTCTAATACCAAAGGTACCGTCACCTGAATGCCGTTGGAAAGCTACATATATAGAATCTTAAACCCACGCAATAGAATCCCTGTACTGTCAACATATAGGGTTGCTGGCCAACTACGAACAGTTCTGTTAAGTCAGGTAGATGAAATTCTGTACCATTAACTAATGGGGTCAGGGGCAGACTATTAAGAAACGAATCATCAAGGTGTTACCCAGTGTGTTTATGTAACGTTGATGAAGGTTGTTCCATCCTATCTCCACCATGAACCAACTCAGACACATAATTCCAAAACGACGTCTGGCTGCCTTACAACATGTAGTACACGCAACAAATTGGCGCCACTTTGTCTGTATTAGAACCATTAATTCAGATCATTCGATGCGTCTGCACAATTTCGAATCAAGATAGAGTTACCACCTCACGTCTTTACTTGAAAGTAAATAGGTACATCCAGTTTCTTTGGAATTTTTTTCTTAATCAGAGATCGTTTGATGTTATTTCCTAATTCCCTGTTAAGATTTAACTAGAATCTTCTTCATTCTATATAACTGATTATCCGGCTTTTTTGGCATCTAATTTGTTTTGCTTTACCGTTACATGTATTTGTGTTTTCATTTGTTGAAAATGTCGCTGAATTTTAACCATCTGTAATTTTCCGATGTAAATGCAGATTTATGCAGCTTAAGCTGTATTTAAAGTTACTTAGTGTAATCCAAATATTGCTAACCAGTTCTCAATAAATGCCAGAAAACCATCTATTTTCTATAGCCTTAAAACAATTTGCGTTTCTTAAATAATGGTGTCAATGTATACGGCAGGGGTGAGGTTACCCCTCAGCTGATAATACGTTAGTCTTGCCCAGAGACCGTTGCCAGTATTAACAATTTAAGAATCGAAACTGGGAAAATAGACGAGCAGCGGAGTTTCTTAATTCCATTGGCACGTGCATAAATCATGCAAAAAACTAGCCGAGCACAAGAGAAAAGGTGCTATGATACTTGTTTGTCTGACACATAAATCCAATATGTTATACGTTTAACTTAAGCAATGTGATATGAACAGAAGCAAGAATAACACTACCTGTTATCACCTCCACTTAAAAGATGGTAGACGAGATGTGCAATAAATCCACACTTAACAACGTGTTTATTATACGGAGGTGGTGCCATAAAGCAGATATAAATACGGCATGTTTCACCTTCTAGAATACTGTATTTTCATGCGGCTGTTTTAGCTTTGTGTCTTATACCAATACTGATTACTGATAAGTCTGCAATAGAAAAGTCTGGGTGAAGTTATGATCTATAGTTCATCTGTACTATTGAATTCAAACGCTTTTCTAGAATTTCTTAAATTTCTTTATAATATTGTTGTCAGCGGGTTCGAAACTTGGTTTGTATGAGTGGGAGGGGGAATTTCTGACGGTTTAGTAATGTGTTAAATCCAAACACTAAACAGAAAACATTCCTTTGCGCTGATAACCGCAAGACTTTTGTAACTGGAAACAATGAACTCACAAATTGCACAAATGGGTCCGGCCTGCCTATATAATTTGCTTCTCCGACTTAGCTAGGCACGAACCCAGGTAGTTGGAGTTGGGAGGGTTCGGGGTAGGCATCTGATGCATTCAGCCCAGAGCCTAAAATGTAGAAATGTTACATATTGTCCTTTTACAAGACTAAACATTGCATTTTTAAAGTACGGAAATAGATTATATGGCGAATCCCAAAAACGGCTTCCTGCACATCCCAAAAAAGGGGTCTTTAACTTTTTTTTTTTTTTGGTGGTAGGAGGTATAATGATCCTATGACTTTGTGCAAAAAATATGGCTAGCTATCGTCACCTGAAAGACGTGGGAAAGCTACAGATATAGAATCTTAAACCCACGCAATAGAATCCCTGTACTGTCAACATATAGGGTTGCTGACCAACTACAAACAGTTCTGTTAAGTCAGGTAGATGGAATTCTGTACCATTAACTAATAGGACCAGGGGCAGACTATTAAGAAACGAATCATCGAGGTGTTACCCAGTGTGTTTATGTAACGTTGATGAATGCTGTTCCGTCCTATCTTCTCCGTGAACCAACTCAGACACATAATTCCAAAACGACGTCTGGCTGCGTTACAACATGTAGTACACGCAACAAATTGGCGCCAATTTGTCTGTCTTGGAACCATTAATTCAGATCACGTGATGCGTCTGCACAATTTCGAATCAAGATAGAGTTACCTTCTCACGTCTTGACTTGAAAAGTAAATAGGTACATCCAGTTTCTTTGGAATTTGTTCTTAATCAGAGATCGTTTGATGTTATTTCCTAATTTACTGTTAAGATTTAACTAGAATCTTCTTCGTTCTATATAAATAAATATCCGGCTTTTTTTGGCGTATCAGTAATTGTGATTTCTTTCGAATTTGTTATTGATCAGAGATCGTTTGATGTTATTTCCTAATTTACTGTTAGGATTTAACTAGAATCTTCTTCATTTTGTATAACTAAATATCGGTTTGTTTGTTTTATTGATATCTAAGTTACCGTTACATTTGTTTGGGTTTTCATTTGTTGAAAATGTCCCTGAAGTCCAAGCATCTGTAATTCCCCGATGTAAATACAGCCTGATAAAGCTTAAAGTGGCATGAGCTGCCAAAATTCATTTTTTTTTAATAATTTCTGATCGTCACGGCAGTAATAGGCTTTGAAGCCCATTGGAAAACTAAATAATTAGCGCTGGAATGAATACAGTGTTTGGCATATAGCCCTATACGAACCGGAATAGTGTTCGAAAAGTAAACAAAATTTATATAACCGAAACAACCATTCCTTCATTCTAAGCCAAAGTTAGTTTAAAACAAAACTTTACATTCTCGAGACTAGAAGCACTAAACAGTTTCTGAATTATACGTCCAGAAAAAAATAGCTGATAATTTCAACATTCTGTTTTACGTCAAAATATCAACATTTTGGCAGCTCATGGCACTTTAAGCTATATTTAAAGTTTTTTTAAATAGTGTAATGCAGTGTATATCTAACCCCTATATCAATGCATTCACTTGAAGAAAATTTTTATGCAGATAATCGTCAGTTGCGTCACTCGAGTTGATATAGATAACATATGTATAATGTTACTTAGTCACATTAAAGGGTAGAATAAACACCAGCTGGACTTTTTCGCTTGAAGTGAAATGTCGATTACGCGTTATTAGCGTTTAGATATTGGAACGGTTTAAGTGAAGCGCTTTGAAGTGAATTATAGAGATCATACATATATTGTTTAGCACTGGAAGCTGATAAAGCCTTTTTTCTTAACGGATATGCTCGTATGTATACATGTAATTGTACAATAGTTACACTTGCATGTGTTAAAAGCGAAGTTCGCCATTTAATAATGTCTGGCCACACATACGAAGCACACAGATCACAACATTCCCAAATAAAGGACCTGACTCGCCCTTTTTCACCAGAACAAATCTAACACGCATGTTATTGTCGAACGAGTTCATACCATAAAAATGAAAACATATCCTTACCAACCATCGATATATAAAAAAAATCAAACGGCTCAAATGAAGCAACCCTCTGTCGTCTTAAGATGTCAACTAAACATTTGCAGTGAAAGTCGAAGTTAATTCTCACAAAAGGCACAAAAACGACGTTACCTTCTTGTCCATTAGATAAGGTTAATGGGACATATAAACTACTCTCGGGGCCTTTTACGGATTGAGATAAGTTATTTTGAGGGGGGGAGGGGGTCGACGGCAAGCTTAAAATTATATATACTACATCTTTCATACATACAATAAGAAAAAAAACGAAAATATAAAACAAAACTGTGAAACACAAGATTTTTTTCGGCCACGAAATAACCTTATGTGAACATCGCTCATACATCAGTTTTCACAAAAATCGTCATGTATTTTTCTTAAACGGAAACAATTTCTGCCGCTTTTTATAGTGTGTTTCTCCTAACAAGTGCTTTTACTCCTTTATACTATTAATTCAAGTTAGACCCGAGCTAGCGACAAGCACATAATTATGTATATAAGGTTGTGTCATTCATAAATAAATTATCAATCCGTTCAGACATAAATATATAGGAAAACCTGGAATCATTGCTTGTGAGTATTGCATGTATGTCTCTCTTTTGTGTTTTAGTCAGTGGTATGTCCAGAAGTTTAGTTTTCATCTCACGTTCACATAACATCGTTTCATGAACAGCGATTATCAAACAAAGATGATACATTAATACTTCCTTGAAAGTATAGCTGTACGTGGTCAGATAAATCCATTCAGACGTGCTGTGTATACTTTTATATGGGAGTTTTGCGTGCTAATATTGGTAGAAACCTTGGTGTCAAACTGTGACTGTGTCAGTACTTGTTTCTAATAATAACCATCAAATAGTTTGTCTAGAATTCAGACAATGCTATCGTTCTCTCGAATGGTACGTGTTTCAGAAATAGGATGCGCAAAGTGTTGCGCCTATAAGAGAAACGATTGATAAAGTAGTTATTATATTTATGAAAGGGTATGGGAACATCTTCTTGTCTAAAATAACCACGGAGACAAGTTTCTAATTGTGTTAAAAAGAGGTATATCATTTAGACCTTTATACCCCATCATAAATTGTTGTAATAAAGTAAACCCATGATATTGCATTAGGTTGACGACGGACAGGAGCTTGGCCTTTGTATTACATTGACAATGCTTACGCATCTTACGCTATGGTAAGAATATCGCCAGACTATATATTATAGGGTCATGGGAAAAGACAGAGAATACACCCCCCCCCCCCCCCCCCACCACCACTTTCCCAGAAAAACATAGGTAGAAGACAGACAGGGGAGTTAGTAGTTATTATATAATACTTTGAAAAACAATTTAGTGTGGATGTAACCGAATGATAAGAAATGAACGCATTGTTTTGAAGCAAAAGGAAAATTTAAATGTTGAGTTTGCCGAGGCTATTCATATGTTTTTAACACTATAACACACGGGCACAGGGAAAATCTTCTTGTCTAAAATAACCACGGAGACAAGTTTCTTATTGTGTTATTCATATCCATTGGTTTTGATATGATACGTTGGGATTTTCTGATATCAGTTTTGTCAATGGCTAGATATTTAGTTTTGACATTATTGCGCCTCGACAACCAAGGATAATGGGAAAAAATAACCGCGATCCATGTTCAAAGGGACCCACTCAGCAGACTTAAATTCCAGATAGAATAAGGATTTATATAAAACGTGATATGCCCGATATATTGTGACTCGGCTAAGATTCAAGACCTCCTTGTGAACCAGTAAGTTTAGAGCCAATCGCTGACAAACGCTATATTGGCATTATGACCAGCTGTTGCCTTTACGACTGAGACAGGGTGGCATATAATGTGACAATAACCTCACTGCTTTCTACACAGGGTAAAATCGCAATGAAATTTTGGGTTGAAGTCGTCATGGCATTTGTTTTTATAACAGCGTTCTTGAAGACTGTTTAAAGGAGTTTTTTTTCCATTTCGATACTTTCGGAATACACAGAAAACCTTCCAGCCTTAAAATAATTCGCATTTCTTAAATTTATACGCGAGGAGTGGGGGTGATCTCTCAACTGTTAATACGTAGCCATGACCAAAGATCGCCAGTATCGAAAATTTTGTAGGTAGAAATGAAACTGGAAAAATAGACGAACAGCGGAGTGAATAATAGAAGAACACAAACTGAGCACAAGAGAAAAGATGCTGTGATACTTGTTTGTCTGACACATAAATCCAATATGGTATACGTTTAACTTAAGCAATGTGATATGAACAGAAGCAAGAATAACACTACCTGTTATCACCTCCACTTAAAAGATGGTAGACGAGATGTGCAATCAAACCACACTTAACAACGTGTTTATTACACGGAGGTGGTACCATAAAGCAGATATAAATACGGCATGTTACACATTCTAGAATACTGTATTTCTATGCGGCTGTTCTAGCTTTGTATCCTAGACCAATACTGATTACTGATAAGTCTGCAATAAAAAAAGTCTGGGTGAAATTATGATATGTAGTTCCAATATATCAATGAATTCAAACTTTTTCTTGAATGTCTTCAATTTCTTTATTGTATTGTTGTTAGCGGGTTCGAAACTTGATTTGTATGCGTGGGAGGGGAAATTTCCTACGGTTTACTAATGTGTAAAATCTGTGAAACTAAACACAAAACAATTTCCGTGCGTTGATAACCGCAAGACTTTTGGAACTGAAAACAGTGGACTCACAACTTACACAAATGGATCCGGTCTGCCCGTATACTTTGTTTCCCTGTCGTTGGAGTTGGGAGGCATCCGATGTGTCCAAAACACGATTACCTTCAGCCAAGAGCCTAAATAGGAAGATGTTTTATATGGCCCTTTTACATGGCCAAACATTGCATTTTTAAAATATTGAAATAGTTTATTAGGCGAATCCCAAAAAAGGCTTCCTGCACATCCCAGAAAAGGGGTCTCGAACATTTCTTTTTTGGGGAAGGGGGCATAATGTTCCTTTGTGTCTGCGCTAAAAAGTTTATAATAACAAAGGTATCGTCACCTGTATGACGTTGCAAAGCTACAAATATACAATCTTAAACCCACGCAATAGACTCCCTGTACTGTCAACATATAGGGTTGCTGGTCGACTACAAACAGTTCTGTTTTAAATCAGGTAGATGAAATTCTGTACCATTAACTAATAGGATCAGGGGCAGACTATTAAGAAACGAATCATCGAGGTGTTACCCAGTGTTTTTATGTAAGGTTGATGAATGTTGTTCCGTCCTATCTTCACCATGAACCAACTCAGACAAATAATTCCAAAACGACGTCTGGCTGCCTTACAACATGTAGTACACGCAACAAATTGGCGCCAATTTGTCTGTGTTAGAACCATTAATTCAGATCATGTGATGATGCGTCTGCACAATTTCGAACCAAGATAGAGTTACCTCCTCACGTCTTGACTTTAAGTAAATAGGTACATCCAGTTTCTTTGGAATTTGTTATTGATCCGAGATCGTTTGATGTTATTTCCCATTTGACTATTTAGATTTAACTAGAATCTTCTTCGTTCTATATAAATAAATATCCGGCTTTTTTTTGGTGTATCAGTAATTGTGATTTCTTTCGAATTTGTTCTGGATCAGAAATCGTTTGATGTTATTTCCCATTTGACTATCAAGATTGAACTAGAATCTTCTTCATTTTGTATAACTAAATATCGGGCTTTTTTGGCGTATCAGTAATTTTGCTTTACCGTTACATGTATTTGTGTTTTCATTTGTTGAAAATGTCGCTGAATTTTAACCATCTGTAATTTTCCGATGTAAATGCAGATTTATGCAGCTTAAGCTGTATTTAAAGTTACTTAGTGTAATCCAAATATTGCTAACCAGTTCTCAATAAATGCCAGGAAACCATCTATTTTCTATAGCCTTAAAACAATTTGCGTTTCTTAAATAAAGTTGTCAATGTATACGGCAGGGGTGAGGTTACCCCTCAGCTGATAATACGTTAGTCTTGGTCAGAGACCGTTGCCAGTATTAACAATTTAAGAATCGAAACTGGGAAAATAGACGAGCAGCGGAGTTTCTTAATTCCATTGGCACGTGCATAAATCATGGAAAAAACTAGCCGAGCACAAGAGAAAAGGTGCTATGATACTTGTTTGTCTGATACATAAATCCAATATGTTATACGTTTAACTTAAGCAATGTGATATGAACAGAAGCAAGAATAACACTACCTGTTATCACCTCCACTTAAAAGATGGTAGACGAGATGTGCAATAAATCCACACTTAACAACGTGTTTATTATACGGAGGTGGTGCCATAAAGCAGATATAAATACGGCATGTTTCACCTTCTAGAATACTGTATTTTCATGCGGCTGTTTTAGCTTTGTGTCTTATACCAATACTGATTACTGATAAGTCTGCAATAGAAAAGTCTGGGTGAAGTTATGATCTATAGTTCATCTGTACCATTGAATTCAAACGCTTTTCTAGAATGTCTTCAATTTCTTTATAATATTGTTGTCAGCGGGTTCGAAACTTGGTTTGTATGAGTGGGAGGGGGAATTTCTGACGGTTTAGTAATGTGTTAAATCCAAACACTAAACAGAAAACATTCCTTTGCGCTGATAACCGCAAGACTTTTGTAACTGGAAACAATGAACTCACAAATTGCACAAATGGGTCCGGTCTGCCTATATAATTTGCTTCCCCGACTTAGCTAGGCACGAACCCAGGTAGTTGGAGTTGGGAGGGTAGGGGGGGCATCTGATGCATTCAGCCCAGAGCCTAAAATGTAGAAATGTTCCATATAGTCCTTTTACAAGACTAAACATTGCATTTTTAAATTACGGAAATAGATTATGGGGATGGCCCTAAAAAGGGCTTCCTGCACATCCCAGAAAAGGGGTCTTGAACATTTCTTTTTTGGGGGAGGGGGCATAATGTTCCTTTGTGTCTGCGCTAAAAATATGTCTAATACCAAAGGTACCGTCACCTGAATGCCGTTGGAAAGCTACATATATAGAATCTTAAACCCACGCAATAGAATCCCTGTACTGTCAACATATAGGGTTGCTGGCCAACTACGAACAGTTCTGTTAAGTCAGGTAGATGGAATTCTGTCCCTTTAACTAATGGGATGAGGGGCAGACTATTAAGAAACGAATCATCAAGGTGTTACCCAGTGTGTTTATGTAACGTTGATGAATGGGGATCCGTCCTATCTCCACCATGAACCAACTCAGACAAATAATTCCGAAACGACGTCTGGCTGCGTTACAACATGTAGTACACGCAACAAATTGGCGCCAATTTGTCTGTATTAGAACCATTAATTCAGATCATGTGATGCGTCTGCACAATTTCGAATCAAGATAGAGTTACCACCTCACGTCTTTACTTTATAAAGTAAATAGGTACATCCAGTTTCTTTGGAATTGGTTCTTAATCAGAGATCGTTTGATGTTATTTCCAATTTGACTATCAAGATTGAACTAGAATCTTCTTCGTTCTGTATAAATAAATATCCGGCTTTTTTGAGCGTATCAGTAATTGTGATTTCTTTCGAATTTGTTCTGGATCAGAGATCGTTTGATGTTATTTCCTAATTTACTGTTAAGATTTAACTAGAATCTTCTTCATTCTACATAACTAAATATCGGGCTTTTTTGGAATCTAAGTTATTTTGCTTTGTATTTCTGTTTTCATTTGTAGAAAATGTTATTTCCCATTTGACTATTACGATTTAAATATAATCTTCGTCGTTCTATATAACTGAATATCGGGTTTTCTTTTTTGGCATCTAAGTTATTTTGCTTTACCGTTACATTTATTTGTGTTTTCGTATGTTGACAATGTCACTGAATTTGAAGCATCTGTAATTTTCCAATGTAAATACTGCCTTAACGTTACTTAGTGAAATACAGTGTATATCTAACCCCTATATCAATGCATTCGCTGGAAGAAAACATTTGTGCAGATAGTCTTCAGTTGCGTCACTGGAGTTGATATAGATAACATATATATAATGTTACTTAGTCACATTAAAAGGTAGAATAAACAACATCTGGAACATTTTCGCTTGAAGTGAAATGTCGATTACGCGTTATTAGCGTTTAGATATTGGAACCGTTTAAGTGAAGCGCTTTGAAGTAAATAATAGCAATCTTCCATATATTGTTTAGCATTGGAAGCTGATAAAGCGTTTTTTTAATGGATATACTCGTATGTATACATGACATTTTACAATAGTTACACTTGCATGTGTTAAAAGCGAAGTTCGCCATTTAATAATGTCTGGCCACACATAGGAAGCACACAGATCACAACATTCCCAGATAAAGGACCGGACTCGCTTTTTTTTTGCAAGAAAAAATATAACACGCATGTTATTGTCCAACGAGTTCATACCATAGAAATCATAACATATTAGGGATAACCATTGATATATTAAAAAAATCAAACCGCTCAAAAGAAGCAACCGTCTGTCGTCTAAGATGTCAACTAAACATTAGCAGTGAAAGTCGAAGTTAATTTTCAAAGGCACAAAACGACGTTACCATAGAAATCAAAACATATTAGGGATAACCATTGATATATTAAAAAAATCAAACCGCTCAAAAGAAGCAACCGTCTGTCGTCTAAGATGTCAACTAAACATTTGCAGTGAAAGTCGAAGTTAATTTTCAAAGGCACAAAACGGCGTTACCTTTTTAAAAAATCAAACCGCTCAAAAGAAGCAACCGTATGTCGTCTAAGATGTCAACTAAACATTTGCAGTGAAAGTCGAAGTTAATTTTCAAAGGCACAAAACGACGTTAGATAAGGCTAATGGGACATATAAACTACTCTCGGGGCCTTTTACGGATTGAGATGAAATTTTTGATTAGGGAGAGGGGGAGGGCGGGGGGGGGGGGGGGGCGACGGCAAGCTTAAGATTATATATACTACACCCTACATATATAGAAAAAGACGAAACCGAAAATATAAAACAAAACAGTGAAACACAGAATTTGGGGGGGGGGGGATTGAAATGACCTAATATGAATATCGTTCATACATCAATTTTCACAAATATATTCATGTATTTTTCTTAAACGGAAATAATTTCTGGCGCTTTGTATAGTTTGTCTCTTCCGAACAGGTGTTTTTTACGGCCTTAGTTATCCTATTAATTCAAGTTAGACCCGAGCTAGCGACAAGCACATAATTATGTATATAAGGTTGTGTCATTCATAAATAAATTATCAATCCGGTCCGACATAAGTATATAAGACACTCTGGAATCATTGCTTGTGAGTATTGCATGCATGTGTCTCTTTTGTGTTATAGTCAGTGGTATGTCCAGAAATTTAGTTGTCATCTGACGCACACATACCATCGTTTCATGAACAGCGATTATCAAACAAAGATGATACATTAATACTTCCTTGAAAGTATAGCTGTATGTGGTCAGATGAATTCATTCAGACGTGCTGTAAACCCTTTTATATGGACGTTTTGCGTGCTAATATTGGTAGAAACGTTGGTGTCAAACTGTGACTGTCCGTCTATACGCACAATACTTGTTTCTAATAATAACCATCAAATAGTTTGTCTACAATTCAGACAGTGCTATCGCTCTCTAGAATGGTACGTGTTTCAGAAATAGGATGCGCAAAGTGTTGCGCCTATAAGAGAAACGATTGATAAAGTAGTTATTATATTTATGAAAGGGTATGGGAACATCTTCTTGTCTAAAATAACCACGGAGACAAGTTTCTAATTGTGTTAAAAAGAGGTATATCATTTAGACCTTTATGCCCCATCATAAATTGTTGTAATAAAGTAAACCCATGATATTTCATTAGGTTGACGACTGACAGGAGCTTGGCCCCAGTCAGTAGAATTTTCTGGAACACTTTGTATTACATTGACAATGCTTACGCATCTTAAGATATGGTAAGTATATCGCCAGACTATATATTATAGGGTCATGTGAAAAGACAGAGAAAATCCCCCCCCCCCCCCCCACCACTTTCCCAGAAAAACCTAGGTAGGAGACAGACAAGGGAGTTAGTAGTTTTTATATAATACTTTGAAAAACATTTTAGTGAGGATGTAACCAATTGATAAGAAATGAACGCATTGTGTTGAAACAACAGGAAAATTTAAATGTTGAGTTTGCCGATACAAATCAGAGGCTATTCATCCATTTTTAACACTATAACACGCGGGCACAAGGGAAATCTTCTTGTCTAAAATAACCACGGAGACAAGTTTCTTATCATGTTATTCATATCCATTGGTTTCGACAATGTACGTTGCCATTCCTGTCGAAAAAGGAACAACAATAAGTATTCTCTGTTATAACACGCTTTGTGCGCAGGCTATTTAGCCAAACTGTGCAATTACTGCATACCTCTGTTGCTGTAAACTGAAACACTTAGGCCACACGTCGATTGTTTGTTTAATTTTACAAATGTCTTCGACTCCAGAGAAACGTCGAAACATGTTATACATTATTCCCGACGCGTTAAGGTCAGACCACTGTTATGAAATTATTTATTCTCGCCAAAGGTCCAGTGACTTTAAAGACCATGTTCAGGCTATATTTTAAGTCAACTGTTAGCGTTATAAAACAACCGTTTCAGACAACGCCTCATACATTTTTAAAATAGTTTTTTCACAACCACGATTTTGTGATTGTTCTTAGCAAGCTTTGTTATTCAAATTGTATTTGCCCCACTTATGTCGACATAGATTGATCCGTGTCCGGAAATTCCAAGGTGTTCGGTAAGTTCGAACTCATTGCGCATTGGTGAAACGTCCAAGTTGATTGAAATATATGAAATGTTTTTAACAGTTGTGTTTGAATAACAGACGTCGGTACACAAGAGAAAAGTCCATCCGGCGACGTCATCGACTGCAGTCGCGTGCAGTTAAATAACAAAAAGTGTTATTGCGCTGTAGAGACGGAAATATCTCGTTCTCACTTATTTTTAATTAGTAAAGTGTTACAACAAACGGTTCTGGGTTTGAGATTTGTGTTGTTTGATTTTGGACCATCATTTGGTCGAAAATGTATTTGGTCCTTTAACGAAACAAATGTATCTTTCAACGACCTCATTACTTAAAACACTACAGGTTTAACTGTTTGCAATTAACGCTGAATTCATGTTAAGAAGTTCAACGAGAAAAGGAAGGTTATAATCCGTCGGCAAGCTACGTTATAAAACAATACGTGGGCAAAGAAATCTGCCTTTAGTGCTATCATCTGATGTATCAATAAAGCATAGTGCCGTGATCTAAATTATAATAAGCGAAACTAGTTCCTGTAGAAATTGCATAATTCCATATCAAATACGTCCCATAGTAGTCAATTTTCGTCGACATTAAAATACTGTCTGCTGACATCATGTTATCCGACTGTTTCCATACGGCTATATCTGAAGATACATCGTTTCAAAACAACAGGACGAAAAGCCAGAATCCAATCATCTAAAAAGTTAATTGTTACATTGCGACTTACCTGGATTATCGGTCTTACGGTGACTGGTATTATATGGCTGGTAATGTGTCTTGTCGCCTTATGACGAACACGGAGAGAGAAAAACATTCGGCAGAGCCCAGATTTCTCGGCTACATTGCGACTTATTTACGAGTTAGAATACAATTTTAGATTTACTATACAAAAGCACATATTCATACCTAAGGGTATACGACCTGTTTCAGGGAGATTATTATTTCATTACAAAATAGGAAAATGACCAAAGTCGAGTTACTCTCAGATGCGCAGGGATATAAAGAGCACTGAAATCGATTTTTGTAGAAGCCGTAAAAAGGGCTACGTATTACCATTGTGAGTTATTCTTACTTAATGCAACATACCACAGTTTATTTTCCCATTTGCGACAGTGTTTACGTTTGATTTGTGGCTAATTAGATAAATTCCGTTGTATCTTTTCCTCTCTATTTTCAAATAGATCATCATACGAGTTATCCTTGACAACTGAAAAGGTTGACATAAAACATGAAGGTTTTACGCTTCACGCGAATCAACATTGTTACCCCCATGTTCTGGCTTTAAAGTGGCAGGAGCTGCCAAAATTCACACTTTTTTCATAATTTCTGATCGTCACAACAGTAAGATGCTTTGAAGGCCATCGAAAAACTAAATGATTGGCGTTGCAATGAGGAAAATCCATACAGTATGTGGCCTGTACGAACCGAAAACGTGTTCGAAAGTAAACAAAATTTAAATGACCGAGACGACCATTCATTCATTCTAAGTCAAAGTTAGTTCAAAACAATATTTTATCGTACATTCTCGAGACTGGAAGCACTAAAAAGCCACTGAAATATGCGTCTTGAGAAAAACAGCCGATAATTTCAACATTCTGTTTTCAACGTCAAAATATCAACATTTTGGCAGCTCATGCCACTTTACAGGCTAAAGAAGGTCATCCTGTACATTTTAATTTTAAAATTGATTAAAAATTGAGACTAAACACACAAACAGACATTGATTAAAACTTGAATGTGTGCACTATTTATCTACATTATTTTAATCCAATATATGAATAATTCAATTGGACACCACTGCCCCCTCCAACATACATAAATCATTTAATTTTACTTTGAAATTGAAAGATGAAACAAATTCCATATTTAATATGGAAACATCCCTTTTGTAGACTTCATAATGCTGACTTTACCATCCAAGAAAAATCAATCTCTCTCAAAGCTTTAATTTTTTTTTCATCCCAGTCTTGTAAAAGTGAAGTGTAGCTGTTCACATGCTATTCTCCGCCACTCTGTGATCAGTGTAGACAAACCCTTTCAAACCCATCTCAACCCCTCTAACCTACTTATCGGGATCATGCCGCTATCGACGAGCGGATTATGCCCCAAACTTTAGCCGTGGATTATGCCATATGTAGGTTCTATATAACCGAGTGTTAGCACTGTTGTTCTGTTGAATGTACCATAGCTTGTTTGATGTGCTTTGTATCATGTTCAAATAGAAATATTGGTTGATTAATTGATTGATTGGTGTTTTACACCGGAGTTCTATATAATATGGCTGTCCCTCATTTACCCAATTAGAAAATCAAAAGACCTGTTCTTTTCAGAATGGAGTCCATAACGCATTGAAGCGATTAGCTCCGACATGTAGCGTTAGTGTGACGCCTGAAGAACCGAACGCTACGGTGGGAAGCCATGTTTAAAATATGAAGAATCCTGAAAATACAAAACATGGCCACATTCATACAAATGGACGCGCCAATAAGCTAAAACAACCAGCCAACAAAACATGGCCACCGTGACCGCTGGAAAATGTTCCAACCTGTACTAGATATGGATGTATTGCAATAACTCTGGCCTATAATTCGACAACAGGGAAATGGATATCACGACAGAAAAGATTGGTCATTCATTTTAAGGCATTTATTGAATCTGTGAAAGATTTTTTTCGAAAGAAAAAAGGGGTCGATGTACAATTGAATCGTACGGTTATCGTTGCAAAATGGCAAACATTCTACAATCCTGGAGCTCCTAGCTCATTAGAGGATTGTTTACTACAATAATGGAACAATGTGCTGATACTTCACTACTGGGCGTATAACATGCGTCAGTGGATAATATAAACACTAAAACCACCACAAACACCATACAAAATTATCTGAGTAGTACCCAAGAATTTTGCTTAGCTAATCGACATTGCAACAAAAATGTCAAAATACGAACTAACAATTTAGGCAAATTAGTTTTCTTTAACACTATAACACACGGGCACAGGGAAAATCTTCTTGTCTAAAATAACCACGGAGACAAGTTTCTAATTGTGTTAAAAATGGGCATATCATTTAGTGAATGTATGTAAGTTTATACTTTATATTAAGGAAGCAGAATATTAGCGTGTAAAAGTTACTGGAATAAGATCACTATGGAAATTACCAATCAAAAGATTCAATAAACATAAGACACCTTTCAGCATTACTTCTTCATTTACCTGATGACGCTAGAGGCATATCTGGCGAAACGTCGTGAGCAATAAATAGAAGAAGTAGTAATCCAGAAAGGAGTCTTGTGTTTATCTATCCCTACTTCTAAATGTCATTTGAAAGATTCAATAACAAACATTTAGGAAGATATATGTCGTTTGAGGCGTTATAAAGTAACATTTATTGATCAACTGACAAACTCGATTAAACAAGCTCCTATAAATCAATAAACGCTAATCCCCAATTCTTCCGATCCACTCAAAGGTGTTAGTAGAAAATTGACTTGGGTATTACTATCACTTGGTGCCGTGATAGGAAGGATTAACAGCACACTCAATAAATGCTTATCTGTCTTACTTCGTCATTTACAGCCACTCATTGGCGAATTGCTGGCTCCTCGTATTCATTCACTTCTAGATTGGTATATATTCACTAATACTTAATGGCGTACATCATTCATACCAATGGACGCGCCAATAAGGTAAAACAACCAACCAACCACTAATACTTATTCACCTAAACAAATACTGCGCGTCTTACAGAGTTTTGTTCATCCCCATAGGTATTAATTGGAAAACTATTAAGTAAATTACTATGAAATATTCTAAACAATTAGAATGACTATGAAGATATTCTAAACAATGGCGTTTAAGCACCAATGACTAAATGTAAATTGGTTGATTGGTCGATGTTTTAAGACGCACTCAAGACTATTTCACTTATATGGCGGCGTTGCCAGATTTAGTGGGGGGAGAAGCCGGGCTCATTGCCTAGAGGAAAAACGTAAATTAAACTGTACCTTTTGGGATGTTAAAGAAGATCGAACATAAAAAACTCAATGCATAGGTGAAATTTAATATCGGAGATTCAACCATTGTCACTGCGCTGGGGGTGCATAATAAGTTTATTACAGAATCACCACAATTTTATAACATAAACTGCTGTAATTAGAAATCAAAATAACATTTCGGGAAACTGCAACAAATCATTAGAATATTTACACACGTGGCATAAAAGCATTACTAATAAACCAAAAACCAGTGTCAATTAAACAAGCTACCATAAACCAATAAATGTTAATACCTAGATTTTCCGATCGACTTGATGTGGTTCGTGGGAAATTGATTCGGGCATTACCACCCCATGGTGTCGTGAGCTACGGGGATTATTTGAAGATTATCGTTGGATTTGATCAATACTTATCTACTTTACGCTTCTATTAAGCTCAGTTTACCGAGAGATTGTGAGTCCATAGTGATACAGAGTGCATAGTATTCCTCAATTGTACTCCATTTCAACACATTTGTTTAGTTTGGTATCCTTTCAGTGGGTGAATGAGAGTATAAGACTGGAGGGTTTTACAGGCCGATGATGCCATAGAACTGTTTGGTAAACTCCCATACCAGTGATGTAACAATCTAGCGCCATCTATAATTGTATATTGAAATGTATTACCTCTGGTGACTGCGTGGCAATGCGTGAATGAAGTATCTATCTGACAGTGGGCTCTAACATTATAAATAGCTTTGTTAAATAATAATGTCGCAATTCCACATAATGAAAGACAAACAACTCACTACTTAAAGTTTCCCGTTTTACTGTCAATTTAATATTCATCTTGATATACGTAACAGATTATCCGTTCTTTAACTTTCCGCGACGAAACAAGAAAACCGGGAAGACATAAAGAAGTGGACTGATGTGACTGAATGTCCCATTGGGGGGGGGGGAGGTGGATGTGGGGGTGGGGGTGAACGCAAGAAATAAAAATGATAAGTGCTGGGACATTATAATCAAACTAGTCAACTTTATGAGATAATCTACAATAAACCCTTGGTATTAAAGTAATTCATAAAGTGGCAGTTTAAACAATCCATTCAAAATCCGTGTTCCCAAGTATGAGAATTTGAACTTATAAGCGCATTATACAAGATTATGTGTTATCAAGTTGTTGCAATATCTATACATTGATGATCTGTTCAATAATACTCCTTAATCCAAGCGATGATAAAGTCGATTAAACAAGCTACCAAAAAGCTACAAACGTTAATCCACGGTGCACAAATCACTCCGTTGATCGATTGATTGATGACGTCAATTGGAATTTACGCGCAAAGTATTTCGGGGGATTTAGGGATGTTCACAAAATTAAAAAATATGGCGGAAGAAATAATACTGTATCGAGAAAAAAACGTAAAAGGCGTAAAGTTATCAGAAAAATGTGTGGATAAAAACAGGTTATGTCTTCAAAGTTTTCCAAAAAGTACCAATAAACAAAATGGCGAACTGAGGTACATTTTATCCAGAAAGCTTTGCGTAGATCTATGTGACGTCATCAGGCTCGTCGGTTATTGGCCGGAGTATTGCTAGCACTTGGGTGTCCTCACACAGATAATTTAAACGACGCACCCAACATGACTTAACACACATCATTCTGGTAGACCGATTTTCTGCCGATACCGACAACCCAAGGGGAGGTCAAGTGACGTGTATATAAAGAAGGTGCGAATATGATAAGCACTAACCGAAGTGAGGGCAAAGGTCAACTAAACAAAATACTTCACACCAATAAACGTAAATCCCCAAATCGGCAGGTCTGATCAATGAAATCAGTGGAAATTAACTTGTGTATTACCAGCACTTGGGCGCTACGAGGGAAAGGAATTAAATCCAGATACAGCAAGTGATTATCTACTTTACAATATCATTAAATCCTTCCGATGAGTGGATGGGATTTAGTACCGACACAGGACTGAGCTTGGCAGGGAAATCATTCGCTGATAGATAGGTTTCTGTTATACGTTCTGTGCAATATTACTTCATTTGTTATATGACGCGTAATTTTGGTAGATTTTTTATTGTTAATGCCGCACTCAAAATCATTGTACTTCTATAGCAGCGTTGCAAAGCTATACGTGAATAGAAGTGTGATATGTACAATTTGTTGGAAAAATAACCGCAGAGTAATTTTCATTTCGCGCTAGTTTATATCAAATCAGCGAAGACCTTTCCATGTCTGTGAACGCAGAGCCAGCCTGGTCTCGCGAGAGACACGTGATTGCAATCTACACTTTTATCAGTCCGCTCTAACATCATATGGATACAGGTCACAGTTTGTCACTTCCAGATAAAGAAGTTCCAGATATTTTTGTGTGTGTTTTTTTATTATTTTTTCCTGGCCCCCTGCATTTTTTTTCTGGGCATTTTTGTAGTTTTTATGAAAGGACAGGGGTTGAGTTACTGTCTGGAAATGATTTTAGAAGTGGAATGGGACCAGTTCAGGTGGTGGAGATCTGGTAGCTGGGGGTGCTTTGGTCTATTTACATGCGGCGGAATATGTGCAAAGAGACCCCTATCAGCTGATTCTACTTGTATCTCAAAATTTCTAACTTCAACCTATGAAAAAATTGTGCTTAAAATACTACCAAAGGACTGTTCAAGGCCCCCACCGAAGGATTTGGTTCAACGAAAGTTAGGGAAGGTGCTGTGAGAGCAGACATTAACATTACCGCAAATGGGAAATGAAGGAAAATGAAACTGTGACCTGCTGCCTGTATGGGTTGAAGACATATTTTGTGAAATAGATCACTGTACAACAACAACACTGTGTTTGTGACTTAAAACTTCTCAGAAACACATTATAAGACCTATAGTACTGTCTAGATGTGCTGAAAATGTATCTTTCATGTCTTTTCTAGCAAAATATTTGCACAGAATTGATTTCTTGATAGTTTTGGGGGGCAAAGTAATGTACATGATTATGAGTTGAATTTCTCCTGTAAGTAAATGATACTTTTCAATATGGTAGTTCACCTATTTCTGCAATGATATGCCACACAATCTGGTTGCTTTTCTCATTACCCTTGCCAAAACACACAGAACACTACCCTACCCCCCAAAAATTGAAAAGAATTTGGGCATTACTTGATTTTGTGTACATATTAAATTTTATTTGGCTTTCTGACAAAAACCTATAGTTCTTACATTGATTTGATGGTCAACATGTGAGAAACATAATAACCTCCTTTTAAGTCTTACCAAATGCCTTTTCTTGTAAAAAAAAAACTTTTTCAGTGTTGTTTTATGTCAAACTGAATATTTTGTGTACTCTTTCAAGTAATTTCAGGTCCTGTATAAGATGAATGGAATTGTTTATCCACCTGTGAGCATATTTTCCTGATTCACACATCAAAGGAATGGAAATGAGAGTCTTTCTACTATTTCCAGAGGTAATTTTACCATTGGCTTGGCTTCACAGCTTCATTACATTAGAAATTCGCCTCAAATAGCATGCCAAATGGCACTCAAAGTTGGCATAAATTCGCCCAGAATATAATGACCTGGGCTTTCCTGATTTTATTCAGTACCTGCATGTGTCTTACACAATTGTCACTTGCAAGAATGCAGGAATCAATTGTTTTTAAAAATAAACCAACCTAACATTTACCCCACCCCCCTTTTTTTGCATATTTTTTTCTTAAATCTAATCATATTTTCCCAGAAATATCCTTTTAGACCCTTGTTTGACTTTTTGGGGTGCAGTTTTGTTCTCTGGGCTAGGCTAATAATTAAGTTTATATTCAAGGGTACTTGTGGGCAGTTTTGAACAGAGTTTTGTGTTGGGGGATCCCAACAATAAGCCGTGTGGCAGGAGACTTCTTCCTCTGGTTTTAAGCTTTCCAGTACAATTTTGAGCCTAAAATGAACCTGGGATACAAGAATAACACTTGTTTTTTCAAGTTGTTTAAATTTGGCCACAGTATGACTGACTTTGAGTAGAATTTATCCATTTTGTAATCCAACAAATCTTAAAATGTAACAAATGCACAGTATATTTTAGTTGAGGAAGCCACAAAAAGATATGTGTCCTCATAAAGTTAGTATTTTATGGTAGAACACTCTTAGTAGAAGTCACACTAGTTTACAGAGTTCAAATATGTTATCCCAGAGCTGAGATATGACAATTTTAAGCTTTTTTAGCTCACCGGTCATTGTCCTTGCTATGTTCTAATGGGGGGTGGTGTAAATGGGAGGGCTACAGAAGGCTTAGTTTTCGTTGCATTTAGTTTTCCTCTTGAGAGATCATTCCAAATACCTTTAACCTCAATGTGTTAGATTTAGAAGTAGATTGAAGGACTTTTGTGCCTCTGTTAGGATACAGGTCACAGTTTGTCACTTCCGGAAATTCCTAGGGACGAAAGAAGTTCCAGATATTTTTGTGTGTGTTTTTTTTTTATTTTTTCCTGGCCCCCTGCATTTTTTTTCTGGGCATTTTTGTAGTTTTTATGAAAGGACAGGGGTTGAGTTACTGTCTGGAAATGATTTTAGAAGTGGAATGGGACCAGTTCAGGTGGTGGAGATCTGGTAGCTGGGGGTGCTTTGGTCTATTTACATGCGGCGGAATATGTGCAAAGAGACCCCTATCAGCTGATTCTACTCGTATCTCAAAATTTCTACCTTCAACCTATGAAAAAATTGTGCTTAAAATACTGCCAAAGGACTGTTCAAGGCCCCCACCGAAGGATTTGGTTCAACGAAAGTTAGGGAAGGTGCTGTGAGAGCAGACATTAACATTACCGCAAATGGGAAATGAAGGAAAATGAAACTGTGACCTGCTGCCATATGGCCAGCATAAATCAAAAAAGAAGATCTCCTTTCATTATCGCTTATACTTGAAATGCTGAATTTAAAAACCTCTCTGAAATCACCAAAACAATCATTAGAGTTAATTGCATACTTCCATCGAAATTTTTTTTTAACTATTTAGCATGTTTGGTTGGATTTACTTTCCATTCGATAATCGCATTTGTACCATGTACTTAGACCTACTATTAAAGTCTTGTATATTTTCAACAGAATTTACAAAATATATGTAACATTTACAAAGGGATAGCCCAAGTATGCAGCATTTAAACTTCTCTTAAGAGACTCGTGTTAAACGTTCAACCATAGCGTTCAAATCAGAAACAAAATGCAAGAGGAGTCGCTATCTAGCCCATTACGTGAGATAATTAAGAAATTCCTAAAACAATCGTCGTACAAACCAGCGATGCCTGAAATACCCTTGCCCATTGAGGAACATGACATTTTTGCTCAGACTAACGCAAATTATGTGACTGTATTGGTCGGCGGATGTTAGGATCTTCCGGGAAAACACAAAGCCTGCAGGCTAAAAAAAATAACACAAAAGACGGGTAAAGCCAACGCATGGGCGCTCGTGCATTGTAATATCACTGGCCATTTCCAAAGCGATGGACAACATCAAAGGCTGAACTTGTGCATCAGGAAAATAGAAAAAGCGAAATTGAAATATGAAAATGGATAAGATTGCGAACATTTTACTAGCTTTCCGGGCCGTGGAGTTCAGGGTGGTTTATTAATTTGTAAACACTGTTCGAGCACGAATATTTTCCAAATTCGCAAAGAATATAGATATAAGAAAACACCTAAGATGAAAAGTTTAAAAATATAATACATTGCGTTGAGACTAAAGTGCTACACTGATTTTCGCTTTGTCAAAGATTAAAAATATTTTTTTTTATTATTTATTGATATATAAAGTTAATGTTTCTGAAAAAAATGATGTATGATTTTTGTGTTGCGTAACCCCCTCCTGTGAACCCTCCTTTGTAGTAAATATTCCATCCAATCAAGAATGAGTTTTCATTTTTTCCCAGAAACGTCAAATGTCACAAAGAGTTATTATTGCTCGGACTTTAATTAGAAATGTCTGGTCCACGTCTGGTCAAATGCATGACTTGTTTTCTAATATAGCATTAACGAAGCTGTCCACCGTAATAACGTTATAGATGTAATCCAATATCCTGCCTGTCCACAGCCATACGAGCCCCCGGGGCGAGAGCTGACATGCACGGGGCACCCTTGATAAGTTGCATCAAAACAAAGATAATTTTGCCACACATAATCTTGAACTTTCTATGAACGTTAAATTTGTTTATGGAAACACAACGAATACAATTGCGAATCAGCCCAATTTGATTGACCTAAACAGAATAAAAGAACCCAAATGACAATGGTTCTAAGATTGGCAATTACATATTCGAAATATATTGACGAATCTGTAATAATTAAATTAGTGCCTCTTTAGTCTATGCTCGTGCGAGTTTGAAGTGACGAAGAAATTACTTGTGTTCATGTGGTTGCGTTAAAAAACCACAGTCCTTTTCTGCCATTGTTATTTGGGAACCTGGTTTAATCATCTTCATAAAAACATGTATCAGTTGATAACAGATGAGTGGATTTAAAACCGGGGGCTATTCACTATTAGTTTACTTGCGAATTGTCGGTCTCAGAAAAGTTGATTGATTCTTTATATACATATATTTTATTCTAAAACTGTCTAAGAATAGAAATACGTAGAAAAATGCAATGGATATATGTAGTGTTAAATTAGTAAATGGAAAAATAACATTTTCATTTCACATATGGTTATTTTAAAAAGGTTTGCTATTTCAACAACTCTGGTATGCTATCAGCGGATCCCAGCTGAAAAATAAACATTGGGATTTTCATTTCACTTACCGTTTCTGGAACATGGACTGTAAAAATCAATTCTAATATATTTAACGTGCTTAAATCTAATATATTTAAAAATGCGCTAAATAAAGATTGACATTTATCATATAGTGCTGAGATGAACATTGAAATAAATAATAAACAACCATAATGATATAATAATTCAAGAATAAAATATAGAAATGCAGGTCACATCATGGGGAAAATGTATTAAAATAATCAAGTATATAAGAATGCATAATAAATATAATTTAAAAATCACAATTGTTACCATGTGTGTGTTGTCATCGCTTTACGTGTATTATCATCACTATATGTGCATCGTCATCGTTATAAGTGCATTGTCATCGCTATAAGTGTATTGCCGTCGCTATGTATGTATTAGCCTGGCTTTGAGTGTATTTTTGTCGCTATATGTGTATTGACATCGCTATATGTGTATTGGCATCGCTATTTGTGTATTGTCGTCGCTATATGTGTATTGTCGTCGCTATATGTGTACTGTCGTCGCTATATGTGTATTGTCGTCGCTATATGTGTATTGTCATCGCTAAATGTGCATCGTCATCGCTATATGTGTGTATTGCCATCGCTATATGTGTATTGTCATCGCTATATGTGTATTGTCATTGCTATATGTGTATTGTCATCACTATGTGTGTATGGTCATCGCTATATGTGTATTGTCATCGCTATATGTGTATTGTCATCGCTGTGTGTGTATTGTCGTTGCTATATGCGTATTCTTATTGATATATGTGTATTGTCATCGCTATATGTGTATTTTTATCGCTATATGCGTATTATCATCGCTATATATGTATTGTTATGGCAATATGTGTATTATCATCGCTTTATTCGAATTATATAAGCCTATGTTCGTTATTATGGCTAGACGTCAAAAATTCATTCACTTCGATTTATTGATTTTCGATTGATTGATGTTTTTTTACTACACTTAAGATTATCTCACATTATGTAAGGCAGCGTTGTCCAGCTTAGTGTTAGGGAAAGCCATTTGGGGAGTAGCTCGGAGTACTTTGACCTTAATCGAAACCAGGGATGGGAAGCTTGTTCTCGTTTGAGATACATGTACGAGCTTCAAATTAAAGTCAGAAATGATTGCGTGTATATTTTAATTCAATTATGGCTTGTTAGGTGACAGCATATTATGTATCAGTGAAAAAATCAGCATGTCAATGTCGACAATTTATCGATTTTGTAATCCCAAGTGCTTAACGCGTGAAGCTTTTTTGCTGTTGTTTCTTTCCGATTAAAAATAAATACTCATGTGTGTGTGTGTTCACCAAGATGTCGATCTCATTAAAACAAATCGTTTGCTTGAAGTAAGAAATTTCAATTAACTTTAAATGCATTGGGAGACGGATTTACAACTGATATTGCATTGCGACTCAGGAATAGGTGATTTGCCAGCCCGGACTAAGATTGGTGCCACGACGTCATGTCATTGTTACGCGAAAAATTGGCAAATGGTCTATTGATTGCGTGACTTTTTTAATTCAATTATCTATTGAAAGGAGACAGCCTCGTTATGTCACTAGAAAAGCTTGACGGGTGTCGTGTGTGACGAATGTATAGATTCCACAATCCCATGTGTTAAATGTGTAAAGGTATTTTTAAATTGACATCTCTGGGTGATTTTTTTCTCTTTGTTTGCGTTCACACGTGGGACATTGTAGGCCTTTATGTCATTTCATCCACGGCGAGGTTTATGAACAATTGTTTCCTATACACAAAAGTTTCAGAAATGTATAGTGGTAAGTAGAAGGAATAATTATTTTAACAAAAACGATATTCTTGGCGATTGAAAATACGCATTTTATCGGCAGCACTCGGGAAAGTCTCACTACACGACGTCTTAATTGACTTTGAACGTTGCCACCGTCGTGTTCAACCAATCATGAACACGCATTGTATGAAAGGTAAGTTTTAATGTAAGTGCTATATTATATTGTAAAAACATTGATTCATTGAAAACATCACGGCGTAGCGTAATAATGCTGGTAGAGCAATAAATCATTTAGGTTTAGAAGATGTTTTTCATAACGCTTCTTTTTTTGTATGGCATGACATTGAAGTCACTGTAAGCGCTGCGTCATAGACAGAATTAGCGCGATTTCAACGTCAGATTGATCCAAAAACTCAACGTAGCGTAATTTTGCCGTACACAAACGCCAATTATTAAACCAAAAGGGTATATTTGTGAGCCTAACTTTTAACTCATACTATATTATATAGAATGGCAATTTTGATTAAATATTCCAACAATGTATTGTTTTATAGAACTGGATGAGAATGAGGCTATAGTGACGTCATTACGTACGCACGTTGTGTATAGAGTTCGCTGCGCTCACTTTAAATACTATAAATAAATACCATTATAAAATTGAACATGTGTATTATAATTGTATAGATGTATGTATTTTCCAGTCCTGGAAATGAATCATAACAGGCTGAAAACGACACTAATAAAAACAGAATGTACTTACCCCCGTATTCGTTGCCGATGACTTTAGGTAAATTATCCGTGATGTCCGAAAGTCGGTCAAACTTAGAATAATCCGGGATAATATTCAGGTCGGGATATCCCTCTTTGAACTCATAATGTAATCCATCCATGGTAATGTGGCAATATTGGTGCATAATGTCACGGTGACCTCTGGGGTCATACACAAGAATGATTTTTGACCAATCATAGGTCTTGAAAACAGACACAAGAAAACTTCCCAGCGATCCGATATTATGGCCGATACGTGTAAGATAGGTGTACGACATTCGCTTTCTGGCACTAAAATCACGATGCATTGCACCCGCGGTGACTATCGGTACTTTCCAGAATTTACTCTGACGCGCAACTGGCGCTGCGGCGTAATCACACGCCGGGCCGAGAAACACGTTAACTTCTTTTTGGATATAAAACTTTATAGCCTCGTTCATGGCTAAAGCTATGTTGCACCACGAGTCGGCATACTTGACCGAGAGTTTGACAGATGGGATTAATTTCTGCTTTTCCACGTTGTCAATGGCGTAACTCACGGCAGGTGAAACATGGTGTATAGAGAACAAGCTATTATCATCATTTGGCAGAAGCACTGCAATTTTTATAGAGGTTTGTGGCACCACAGTTGTCGCAGAAGTATTCGGTGCTGTGACGTTGCTCCCTCCAGTTGAGTTTAAATTTGCAAATAATCCGGGTATAACGCAAACAATGAACCACACTTTAAAAACGGTTCGATTCCAGGGTAACCTTCTTTGGTGAATTACGGGAGACATGTTGCGCTTTCGGTAACATCCAAGAGCAGTTGTTCAAATCAAAACATTCAGTAATAGCTTGAGAAAGAGCTAACACCTCCCAATTATGCCATATCTCCTGTTCTCAGATTTTTCTCTGGTCTTGATAAAGTTGTTGCAGTTTGAACGCATCAGGTGTTTATCGGAGATCAAGACGATAAATTCTCCCAGGGGGACGGTTAAATCCTTTTTCTTAAAGAAAACTGGTTTCTTCTTTTCTAAAGAGAAACTGTCGCGAACGCCTGAAACTCCGATCCGATACTGGTAATTTTATCAAATAAAAAGGCCTTCGACTTTCTGAGATACTGTTTTCACTAGATACGCTTGGGTTTCCCAATAAGAGAAGTATTAGGCTTGACAAAAGAACACATTTTCTCACAAAAGTAATCCTCAGAAAACATTTGAAAACACAAAAATCACACTTTTTTCACTGCCATTTATGACATTAATTTCCAAAGTAATCCTGAATGAAGCACAATCGCTGGTATATATTCCAAAAGTTGAAACTGAATTTTCTCCAAAATGCAAAGCTATTGAACAAAAACATCACACGCTTTTTTTCTGCAAGCCGGTGGATTTTTTTTACACAAAAGTGACACGGGCACACTTTTATATCAGAGACACCTCTATACCCCCTTTTGCGGTTTGGAGAGAATTTCGCAATATTTGTCCTTCATTATTCACAATTAAGCTTATCGCTGTATAATAAAACAACGAAATTCACAAACACTCAACCTAAATAAAAAGAAAATTGTCAAAACAATATGGTTTGCCTTTTTTGAAAAGGTATTTTGCCAACGGATATATTCCCCTGAAATAAATTAAGCCGTTTTCCCTCGGCTTAACTTTCTTAGCAGTATCAGTTTTTCACTTAAAGATATCCCGGCCTTCCTTTTTAGAACAGAGGTATAATAGTAGTTAACAGTGCGACTCGTAGACGCTTTTCAAATCAAGACATGTAAATAGACATATCGCGAGCTAGCTTTGTATTCCGCGTAGAGTGAGTACTGTAACTGGGACTAGTCAGCAGACCGTCGAATGCCACTTCGCGTCCGCTCCGCGCTATGATCCTCTAGCGCACATATGGTCTTGGCAGGCGATCAGTGTCAGAGCGCGTTAACGATCGGCTTTTTGTCGCGAAAGTCTGCCCCGGCTACCGAAAGTCTTTTGATAGCGTTTATAACGAGATTGCCTCTCGTCGCCTTAAAAATTATTCTAGTACTAATCAGTCATAACACGAAGTGTATATGACATTGAACGGAGCAAAGGTGCCACCGGACAGAAACAGCTACTATTGTAAAGATACTTATCATTGGAAAAACTTATTTTCCTTTATTTTTTATTCAAGCCACTGTTGGCGAGAACAAGTACTGAAAAGTCTCCGTTTCTAGTTAAATGGGACACAATTTGATAATTAGAAGACGTATAAGTTGGTCAGCTTGCATAAAAGTTAACATTTGTCGTCTAATAATATTACTTAATTTGGGTTTGTTTTTTTCAAATGATAGAGAACCCAAATAGGTCTTTAAAACCACACACTATTTTACACTATCACTATTGTTCTAACGTAACTTGCAAACACTTGATGACACTGCATTTGGTTGGGATAACCACACCGAGTTTTTGTTATCTGACAAACAGTTACAGTTTTAAAGGCCCCGGGAAGCCCTTGACTTCCGTTCAGCGAATTACAAAAGCCTTAAGGATATCAAAAACACGAAAATTGTTAAAATCACACCTTAACAAGTTACATCGCCATAGAAACGTAAGAGTACTACGTTTGGACTCCAGTGTAATGTCCCCTAAGGGAAGGCTGATAAAAATGAAATTCAGTTACAGGCTCCTTAAAAAACGGCCGTTTTTATTATAAATAGAGCAAGTTCCTACGCAAGCCGCTAGGAAAAATTAAATAACCCGCAGTTTTTTAAACAACAAATACATGTGTGTTCGATGCTAGCCTATAACGCCTAGTGGGTAGTACATGGACTATGTCTAAAAATGTCCAATGTATTTTTTTCAATTTCAATAAAATACACTTAACATTATATTTTCTTGTTTCTTGAAATATCCGTTGAAAACGTGATGAACTATTTTTCTCGGCGGTTTCGCGCATACACAAATTCACTTAAAACGAATTATTTCACTATAGCACTGGATTTTGTTGTGATTTCGTTTCGTTTTCGTTTACCTGGGGTAATTCAGGTAAGTTTCCTGATAATCAATAACAGCACAAAATAGCAGATCTATTCCTTCGGTATAAACATCTTCATACACAAACAACTTCTTGTGAATTTACTTTCCCAACCACCTCGTTTTAAAGCACTCAAATGATCTTGAAAGCATCAACTTTTTGTGACACAAAAAAGTCGATATTGTTTCTCACACTGTAGTAGTGAAACAAAAACTTGAAGTAAACATTCTTGAAAGTCATAGGTCAAATATTCAACGACCCGAGGCTGAGAGCTTTCTTAAATATCCACGATTT
The DNA here is from genome assembly GCA_963971465.1 of Lepidochitona cinerea. NCBI lineage: Eukaryota > Metazoa > Mollusca > Polyplacophora > Chitonida > Tonicellidae > Lepidochitona > Lepidochitona cinerea. The sequence continues at coordinate 4,638,940 of OZ020559.1, forward strand.
TGCAACAAAAGGCCACCAGCAATACAAGAATGACCCACACTGGTAAATCCAAAAACTGTTGCTTTTATGTCTCGTAATTTACGAGAATTCCTCCGTGCATTCCTCACAACAACGACTATTTTCAACCTGTTAAAAAGAAAAAAGAATCATGTTAATATGGCCGGTTTCCTCCCCTACTAAGCCTGACAATGCCGCCATATAAGTGAAATAATCTTGAGTGTGGCGAAAACATCAACCAATCAACCTATGACGCCATTTTACTTCTATATCTCCCATCGCCGATATACTATACAAGATACACACCAGTCTGTGAAGTGAATGCAAAGCATTTGGAAATCCCCCTGATTTGAGCGAAATATTTTTATGACGATTTACATGCCCTCCCGATTCCAAGCAGCTTAAATACAAAAATGTTCCTACATGCGTAATTTCCTGCTAAGTCCAATAAAGAGATTCACGTTCTAAGTCTAATTTTATCATGAAAAAAGGCGGCAGTCGAAAACGCAATCATTTCTCATAAAGTTGTGCTGGTCTCCAATTCTCAGCCCAACACTCGGGAATATAAACATTCTCTTGAGAACGTACTATTTGTATAAGAGATTGCAGCTATAGAGTTTACGACATCCGACAATCAACGACTTTCCCAATCTGCCAATATCACGAATCATTCCCTTCGGTCATACGGTCTGACGGGAGAGGCTCTCTCACCAAGATAGGGTTAGCAACTTAGCACTCCCCCGAAAGCTATCAATACCGGCTGGAAAATTGATGTTATACAGGGATCTAAATTCGTCCGCCGACCCAAACACCGAAGGTCATTACTCAATACATGGGCACACCTGTTTAGAGTCAAATCACTCCGCCACGGGCAGATTTCAGAGATATATACCACAGACTACATCCCGAGCCTTCCACGGAGAGTTGATTGCTTCTCAGATAGACGGGTCTGGTCCTGGATGTGTTCCGTAATTTTAATTTAATGAAAACGATTACATTGAAGAAGGATATGGTAAAGATAATAGCTGACATGTTAATAGAACTAAAACTGTTTTGTTGATGGATTTGGATTTATAGTGTATCGCTACAAAAATAAGAAACAACGTGTACAGAAAATAAATAGCAGTTGAAAACAATGAAATAAAGTAAAACAATGCCATATTAAAATGTCGAATGTGTTATATTACACATTATATGGCTAAACACTTAATAGAAAAAGCAAGAGAAATTAAAAAAAAACACACCCTAAAGCGAAGTTGCACAAAAAACGGAATTGTAGAAAAACAGGCTTTATATGTAACTATAAAAGATAAGAGAATTGAAAATAATTGTTAACGACTCGTGTGACAACCGTGGATACACTGTCTGACCAGACCCGACTCAACCCGATTCTTGATCAAATATCTGGCACGTCCAGATCACTCCCGACCCGACGCAACTGAAGCCGACTGACACCGATTTGCGTCGTGGACTGGTATACACTACACTTTTTCTCTGCGACTCGATTTCCCGGTCGGGTCGGGTCTCAGCAAAACTCTCAGTGTATACCGGGCTTTACACGAACAATGACGCATTTTATGAAGTTTATTCCATTGCCTTTGATCAGAGTGTTGTAAGTCAGTTTGGTTCTATCAAACAGTATATGAAGGTGGTGAGTGGTGTCTTTGAAAATGGGGAGTCGAGTGCGTAGATAGTAAAGTTACAAATAATATCTGTTCTTCGTAAGGTAAGATTTTCAGTTTTCAGAAGAGTGGACTAGTATGTTGAAGACATGGCAATAACAGGTATGAATCACGTTTGCATGATATTGAAAGAAGTTAGATTTGGTACATACGTATTACCAGAAGTCTATGAATGGGGAAGTGTGAAACGTCCCATTACACCATATTCAGGGCACTGACGCCAACAACCTGCTTATAATACATTATGTATAGGATAAATGCCGAGCTACTGCAGATTATTTTTTTAAGAATTGGCAGTGGCGAGGCGTTTATCCGGCTTAAACGTCAGTCTCTCTGTTTTGCCCCTGCCGATTTTTTTTTAAGAATCGTCTGGTGCAATCTGAGCCTGGTGCCGTGTTACACGAAGTTCACTTCAAGTAAGCTCTGATATGGTATGACTTGAGCTGTAAATATTGGGAAATAATTTTCCAAAAATATTACTTCATTAGGTGTCCAAAAATATTGCCAGTTTGTCAGTTCATTTATACTTGTAAAGTTTATCATGTGTGGGAAAAATAACATATTTTTTCTGAATATTTTAGAGTGGGGATTCAATTTTACTGCAACCTACTCTACCCATTTCGCTATGATTTCGTTTGAATGGCGTTACGGTACAACAAATTTTTTTTAACGAAGGAAAGCATTTAAGTGAGGTATCAATTTGACCAAAAATTTAGATGCCCTTTCCCTGCATAAATCAGATTTTCTTCCGATAAAACAGTCTTTGTTCCGCTACACACCATGTAAAACATGGATCCTTAAAGCGCTCCATTAAGACAAACCGGCTGTGATCCCCTTTTATAAGGCAAACATCACTCTTCATTCAGTATTCTTTTGTTCGTTTCTAATGCGCATGTGTGGTAAATCGTTTACATTTGAAGGACTGTGTTGCTCAATGAACTATATGCGTGGAACGGAGGTCACGTGGTGCTTGATATGCTTCGAATGCCGCCATTACCAGGAGATAGTGGAGCGCCCATCCAGATCTGTTCTGCACGCGCTTATCAGCTGTCAATGGCGGCACATTTTACAAAGTCCGATCCAAACCAGCCAATGAGACGTGTCCATTCCACGCATATAGTTCATTGGTGTTGCTTATTAGAGTCTGCAGACGCTTCGTGACAAATAATCGTCCGCTCGAACAATAGGGTGACGTCACAGGTGACGTTTATGCGTGGTAAACTTTGAAATTGTCAACGGTTGCGCAATTTCAAATCGGAAAATAAATTCACTTTCCACTTACTAGACTATCATATCTATCGGCAATTCCAGTAACCGCAGTTCGGAGAAATCATTGGTTTTATAAAAGCTTTATCGAACTCGCGTATCTGATCTCTACATTTCCACTCAAATCGTTCCGAACAAGAAGAAAAGCCAGGGTTTCTGACCGAGAGGGGGCGCTGTTTATGGTGAACTCTGGGTCAAAAGGCGCCAATGTCCTGAACACGGTGTAATGGGATGTTTCACTCTTCCCCATCCATACACTTCTGGTTTTACCAAAAAGACTTTAGCATATGGAAAATATCAAAGAGTGACTCAAAGTAAGAAGATTTATATAATTTCTAACGGTTGATGAAATGTGTTTTAACAACCATTAGAAATAGGATTTTTACATTGGTCTTTCAAATTTTCATTAATTACGTTACATAGAAATTTAAATTATTCACATTTTGACGAGATCAGGTTGAGTTTAAAATGATGTTATGTATTGGCAGATGCTGATACAAAAATACGCGTCGTCCATTAAGTATTCTCACTGTTTTCGGGATTACACTTTTTGGGGATGGCACACTTTGCAAAATGGGAGAATACTGTGGCACGTGATTTCGATTTCCGTTTCTGACGTCACGCAAAGTCGGTGGGAGAGTTTTATGCAAATTTTCAAGAAAGTGTGATCCCAAGGATAACTGTTATACCCACTTTCTAAAAGACACTAACTGGCTAAACTCGTCTTTTGGTTAGAATGTTGGTTGGTAGTTTTACCTTATTGGCGGGTATGAATGATGTACGCCATACTGTAATTATTCAGATTGTTTAGTTTGGGACAATTGAAGATTGAAGTTCAATGATAACAATAATCAATAACAAATTATATTTGATTGGAATGCATGAATTGTTTTGTTTAAGTACACTTCTTTAGTCTGCCTTATCAAGACGTTTCTAGTTAAGTTGATTTTCTGCGCTGCTATGCTGTAAACCATGTACACGTGATAAACACGTAATGTTTTATTTACATGTAGGGCATCTCGGTAAAGGTTTTGATGATCCAAACGTTGGTAATCATCCCCCATCGTTAGGATATTGGAGGCTTAATCCGTCAAATACAAAGTCTTTTTTTATTATTATATATATCTACATGTAATATAGTCTGAAAAGGGTGAAAGTTCCTTACTGAGTTTTCATTCTTTGCGCATATTGCGATGGTTACTACATGTAACTTAAACCATCTAACCGTGTACACCGATAGGCTTGTCATTGATGAACACAGAATTGAAAGGAAAATTCGGATTCTGTAATCTCAAAAGCTAATATTAAAAGCTTGAACCCGTCAAATCATAGTCACTTCTTGTCAGTTTGGTTGATGTTATCCCGCTCTTACTAAGTCTGTAAATCCGCCGTACTAATTCCGGCAACCTTTGCCGCTGCATAGCACCACAGATCTGATAAATGTCGTGCAAACAGTACAGGTCACTTACACGCTCTCGGAATCGCCGTCTTGTTTGGTTAGATAGACAGTGATGTCCAGACTCCAGTAGCATAAACACACTCTGATAGAAGCTGGGAAACTCGGGGGCTTTGTACGATATAGACGAATTGCATATATTTGCTTTGTCTTATATTGAATACTAATATATTTTATTGTGTAGCTGCTTTTTTCCAGTGGACCTATGGTTCGTTTGTCGTTGCCATCACCTTCACCCCATATCAAGGAATCATTCTCTGTTTGACGACTTAACTTCTGGCTAAAATCACTTTTTCCAACTTTGTTGCATATTAAAGCCTAATCATCGAACTCACACGGCTTTTAAACTAAGGAAATAAAACATATATACCCGGGAAGGTTTGGTGTAAAACATATTATAATATTTTTGTTTCACTATAATAAGGTCACCATGAATACGGCCCGGATTATAACAGAAGAATACAAACTACTCGAGTTAAATGACTCGACCTCTTAGCCAACGGCGAGTCATTGGTAATGAAAAGAACAAGAGTTTGATAGAGATACTGGTCAGAGCTAAACTTCCTTTTCTGTAATCTTCCAAGGAACAAAATTACATCGTTTCACTTTCTTTTCCCATTATCAAATTTTGTTTAATCTCAGTTTACCCAACTTTTTGACATAGCTGAAGATTTGTACAATTCCAGAAAATTATAAATAAAGTCAAACTCTTTTCTGTATTCAACCTAATGCAATATCATATGATTTCGTTTATTACAACAACATATGCTTGGGTATAAAGGTCTAAATGGCATAACCCTTATTAACACAATTAGAAACTTGTCTCCATAGTTATTTTAGTAATTCTCTTGGCCGTTGGTTGAGTAACTGCTGCGAAAGAACGCCTGAAAGTCTATCTTACCATTTGTGCATTCCGACGGGGAAGGGTGTTATAAATGTATGCTTTATACATGGCAAATTTGTTAGAATCGTTGCATGTAAAATTACTCATCCGTAACGAACAGTTGCAGTTTCAAGTCTAACTTCAATCCTTAAGACATTAATATGGTAGAGTAATGGACGGCTTCGTTTCATCCCCTGGTCATGACTGTCACTGACAGCTGCATTTAAAGTGCATCAAAATGTTTACTTTCTTGTACAACTAAATCAGACAATTCTGTTAACGTGGTTAGCATATTATAGGTTCGTTAAAGTGGCATGATCTGCCAAAAACTCACACTTTGTTATAATTTTGGATCGTCACGTCAATAAGAGGTTTTGAACGCCCTTGAAAAAATAAATGATTATCGTGGGAATGAGGAAATTCCATACAGTACGTGGCCTATACGAGCCAGAATTGTGTTCGAAAAGTAAAGAAAATTTAGATAACCGTCCCGACCATTCATTCATTCTAAGCCAAAGTTAGTTCAAAACAATAATTTATCGTATATTCTCGAGATTGGAAGCACTTAAAAGCTTCTGAATCCTCTGTCTTGAGAAAAATAGCCGATAATTTCAACATTCTGTTTTTAAGTCAAAATACCAACATTTTAACAGCTCGTGTCATTTTAAGCAATATTTGACTCTATGGGAAACCCTGTGATATAGAACATACTGTACAGAAAATAAATTTTACACAGTTTCAACAAGAAAGTCTAGCAATATTTTTTCAGCTGTTGGAATGAAGGTCTTGGAAAATAATTCAGTTTTCCCCTAAAAAACGTTTACCTGTCAACGCAGTTGAACCGCATGATTTTATTGAATATTTAAGCAAAAATATATTTGACGTTCTTCCTTAACAATATTATGTTAATAAACTAAACATATTTCAAACTTTTGTATTTGGAATTGAAGCTCTATGTAACATCAGCCGCATATCAAATCGGAAGTTCTATATGCGACACATTTTAAAATGCACACTGAGCCTAATTGAAATCTTAAAGGCACACTTGCCGCCGTAGCCTGTTTAAATTGGCTAAGAAAACCAATTTCCATGAGCTTACTACGACTAATACCACTAAACTTAAACATAGGACACATAAAACATGTATAGTTAGCTTTAGACTGTAAAAATGGGGTGAAAAACAAACGAAGAATCGAAGCCTGATTACAACAACAACGATCAGTGTCGGTCAACTTTCGTGTTGGATTACCCTCCTTTCAGGCCTTTGTATCTGTGGTTTACATTCAAACAATTATCAGCAGGCTTTTCCAGTCGCTGTTAACCGATCGTCAGTCTGTATTTCTCAGATAAATAGGCCTACGTAAAATTACACTGTGCCGTTAGTTCACTCACTCGACTGAAACATAAAATCGCCAATAGGGGGCAGATCGGTTTGTTTACGTTCCGGGTACGTAACAATTCAAATTTTCAAATTCAAATTAAAAATACAAAGTGACGTCCAAACTTTTAAATTTTGGTAAAAATAGAAAGTTCCTAACTTATATTGTCTTGGAAAAATACAGAAACGGTCTTTCTTTTTTAATGTAAACAATATTCCTGATTTTCGCGGCAAGTGTGCCTTTAAGTATTTAAACAATGTAAAAATCAAATGTTTGCACTGGTAAATGGTTTTATATATATATTAAGACGAATTGAAATTTGAAGTATATTGTATAAATGTCAAATGGTATGTTTGCAAACTTTACATTACTCGGGCCTATATAGATCAATGTGATCGAAAACGGAAGCTTTGACGAATGACGAAACTTCAATATTTATACAGGAAAATAATTATAGACTTAAAGCAGGCAATATCAGGCTTGCTTGAATTTTGAAGTAGTTATACATGGCTAAGATTTTAAATATTTGTATTTGGAAATCGTGTGAACTCGAAAGTGCCTACGCTGAATTTAAACTCGTCAAAGTTTATATCTGAAATCGATACCCTAATTCTCGATCAAAATCAATAAATCAGATCATGTCTAGACCAGACGTTGTTGAATAACTTTCAAGTTTTATGAGGTAAAAGGTGGTCTTATCAATAATATATCAGACAGGTTTTAAACATAATCAATAATATATCGTGTTCGGATTTAAACACACATACATTTTATAGGCTTCAGTATGGAGAAACGAAGATAAACTATTTCTAGTACAGGGGGAAGTCGTCCTGGAATATATACCCACCCGTTAAAAAACGATAAGATATTATATGGCACATTTAGTTAGGGGAAGTAGCTATTTCTTTGTCGGGCGGAAACCCCTGGCCTTCCGTGAGCAACTGGTAACTGTCCCACACAAGGCGATCAAGTGCCCCTCCCCCCCCCCCCCCCTCCCCCCACTCAGAACCAAAACTTCGAAATTTCAACTATTTTACGTCTTCAAGTCTATCAATTCCACCAATGGGTCGCGAGTTCGAATCCCACTTAGTCCCAAAAAATTGGAAAATTTTCTGACTGGGTATTCACTCGAACGACCTATGTGGGATGGTTGCCAGTTACCAACGGAAGGTCGTGCATAGAGCCCGGTTTCCTCCCACACTAAAACTGGCAACGCCGCCATATAGTGAAATAATCTTGAGCGCGGCGTGAAACACCAAACAATCAATCAATCAAGTATATTAAGCATAGTTCAAAGCTTTTACAACCAATCGATTGACCTCAATTGATCATGCAGGCTGAGTGCAAATAGTTGACGTAGTGAGGCGAAGTTTTTTTTATAGTATTTACACAAGCCAACGTTACATTACAGTGTTTGTGCGACATTACATATGGACCTGCACAAGTTAGAATGTTTCTCCGTTGAAGCTGTTTGATTCATCGGAGAGGAAATAAAGTACATGAATTTGGAAAATTGAATATTGCTAATCATTTTAAAAGGGAAAAAAGTTTCCCAGCTTTACTCGACAACACAAGTAGCGTAACTCCGAAAAACGTAAGACCCATGTTTGACTCAATATTTCGGCATGATGATGGCGAAATAAAGTGCCGAAATATTGAGTCAAATGTGGGTCTTACGTTTTTCGGAGTTACGCTTCTTGACAGCTCCATTTTCGGGGGGGGGGGGGGGGTCTCACTGGACAACAGTTAATGAGATAAAAGTTAGTAAAGGCTAAACTAATGTGTACAGGGGGCTGGGGGGGGGGGGCTTAATACCAACGGTTCTTAGAAAAACTATTTCGTCAGATAAACGTTTATGTTGACATTCTAAACTGAGCTATCTATCGTGTTTTTCTCTCGGCCTACTATCGGAAATATGGCCTTGCCGTTTACAGACAAATCATTCTTCTAATTTACTATTATTAAATTTGTCGAAGACGCCTGTTGGACATCTCACATATTGTCAAACCCGCCAATCTGACGACAATCTGTCCCATTAGGTGCCTGATCGGATCCCCTCAGATTATATGCCGAGAACATAATAATATAATCATGTAAGATCCGTCATCAATTCGGATTACTGTTCGTAAAACGGAAGGGAATAGAAACACCTGCCACAAACACGGATAATTGGCTTTTTGTCCCGATGGAATGATCGATTGCTTGGGTCGAGTTTTACGCCATATTTAGAATCATTTGACTTTTAGTTGTTTCATCGGGAGAGGATACGGAGCAAAGAGAGTAGATTGACAAGAGTGGTCACTTCGTCCAATCAGCATTTCCTGCATGATCTTTTGGCCCCCTAGCGGAAGGGTGTTCCGACTGTACACGATTCGACTGTAGGGCGCCCCCTACAGAAAGGAGGTTCCGAATAATCGAACCGTGTCGGTTCAAATTCAACATGGCGCGGACGAAGTGACCCCTCTTGTCAATCTACTCTCTCAGTCCCACTGATAGTAAACACAGATGCAGCATAGCCAGTATCTAGATGGGATGAGAACTTTTTAACGTGGTCAAAGTGGGATGAGAACCAGTGTGCTTTGGCGTACGTCTGCATGGAATTAGTCTCCGCTTGGCCTACGTCGGTACCCTCTCGTTGGAAAAACTCACTCTTCCGTACTTTCTTATGATGTTACACATTCTAGCTAAAAAGATCCACGCCGATGCATCGTGCGTTCGATTCCAAAGTTAGGGATTTTTTGACTTGGTTGTATTTTATTCCACGCAAGGAAAGGATGGGTCGGGGGGGGGGGGGGGGGGGGGCAGTATGCTTGTACACTCGATTGGCATAGAATATCCGTTTTTTCTTTCTCTATTTGAATTCCTTTCTTTTTATGGCCGAGAATTACGATTTGTGTTCATCATAATCGGGCTGAAAACAACCAGGATATTATGATCACTGTCCAAATCTGCTCGGCGGAAGGCTCAATGAATTTTGTTCTGATAGAGTTAGGTCCCTTCATCACGCAAGCATATGAAACTCTATGTTTGCATCAAGCAGAAAATAACATCCATTTTGATAAACAATCACTATAGAACCTGAGGCTGTAGGAATCGGATACAGTGTAATTAGCGTTTGATTACCCAATAATTACTCCAGTTAAGTGTTTTGTCGTTGTTCCGCTGGTCAGGAAAGAACTAATTTTAATGCTGGTAATTTAAGTGAGCGGATATCAGTTATCGGTTAAAGGTAGAAATTCGAGTAAACCACTTTGTATTTGGAACAATATACTATTGATTGACAATTATCCAAACACTTATATCGTAAAGTGGAAATACACCGCTTTTGGCAAGTTGTTTTTAGACTATATATATCAATATATATAACTTCCATAAAAATACTCTATATAAACCTATATTTATTATAACAAACCTATGATTGGGTATAAACGTCTAAATGATATGCCCATTTTTAACACAATAAGAAACTTTAGATTTTCCCTTTGCCCGTGTGTTTTAGTGTTCAAAAATATATTAATATGTTTAAAGATGCTATGATATCTAATGTCTCTTATATCCTTAAAAAAGCAATTTCGATTTTTTTAATATTTTTAGTTTGATATTCACATCAGTTTTGGTTAAAATACACTTTGATGTCGGTTGGTTGGTTCTTTTAGCTTATGGGTGTGGAAGGACTGCATTTGATCAGGTCACTTTTTTGCATCATATATCAAAATTGTCTTGAGTGTAAGCCAATCAATCAATCAACAAATTAACCAATCAAAATGAACCATACAATCAATCAATATCTGTAAAAATCGATCAATCAAAATCTATCGAAATCAATCAATCAATTCTTGTATCCAACATGTGACTTAGTGTTTTACCTTCTATATGGTTTTTATTTTTCCAATTTTTAAACAAATGTTCCAACATCAACTTTAATCAAAGTATCGATTGAAAATAGAAGTCATTACTTTAAAACTACAGGGAGCTTACAGAGAAAGTTTTTTTTTATCTTTAAACAAACAGCTTCCAACAGATGTCCGGGATGATTTTGTTGTGAAAAAAGACCGCAAACATAATTTGACGTTAATGGACGGCTTACGTCTTACCTAATTCGTCCAAAGTCACTCAGGTTTAAAAAGAGATTGAAATAATTGGAATTTCATCCCTTAGTTCCTTCCCAGACAATCTTCGACGTTAATTTCTGTCTTGATGACTGCCAAGGTAGACAATATAGAGGCGGAATTAACGATGTTGTTCGCGGAATTAACGATGTTGTTCGTTTAACCAAATTTATTGGATTAATTTCCAATGAGCAAAGGAATAAGAATCCAAATATCTTCTTTAATTTTGTTTTCCAAATTGGCAAACTCTGAACCATTTTTTTTATTTTCCAATTTTTCGGAAAATAAACCAAATCAACGACTATTGATACGGTTAAACACTTCGCATTATAACCGAACGTTTTTTTTTTATACTGTGAATTCTAAAATGGCTGTGAAATTCAAAATGTGTGTATCTCGTATTCGAACTCAACGTTTTTAATACACTGAATTCTAAAATGGCTGTGAAATTCAAAACGTGTGTATTGTTATTACGGTTAAATTAAAAGAAATCAGTATAAAACTGATATTTTTTTTGTTCTGGTGTAGTCAAATGCATTTTTTTAACCGTTGTCAAAGCTGCAATTTCTTATTGACCAAAGGATCTGACAATGTCCCCAGATTTTCATTGACATAGTGTTGAATTTGACGTAAAACTGTCAACAACGAAATAGTGTCCAATCCAGTGATAGATTAACAAAGAAAACAATCTGTTAATAATTGATACAGCGCGTTTAAATGTATTAGAAGAACACTTTTATTGAAATATGTGGACAAAACAGAATTTTGGTCTATTGATTGCATCTAAATTTTCTTACGTAATGATTGGGTGGTTAATAAATGAAATGAAATTAATCCAATTGAGTAGTATGCTTCATAGTACAATATCGCTACCCAGATACAGGCAACTTTTACATCAAGTTAGCACCATCTACCTTAAAAACAGTCGTTGTTTTAAGCAACATATATGCCTGCATGCTTTGATGTATAAAATACCGAATTCCATCAAAGTTGCAGAAGCTTCAGTACAAAATTTTGACTTTTTTTCACCAATGTCAATTGTCAAGAAAAGGTTGGATGCTTAAAGTATCTTAAAAGTAAAGACTTGACATTGAAATAAACCACATCGGTAAAGCCTTTAACCCATATTATTCAAAGATGTTGCAAATGTACAAAATTCAAATTGTCGGAATGCATGAGTGTGTTCTACGGGTTGGTATGGTCTAAAAAGGTACACTAACGCGCATCTAGAGATTGGTATCAGTGGAAAGCTCTTATTTTGTACTTTATTTTAAAAAGAAGGAACAATTAGTTAATTCTGTTTCAATTAAATGTTCTTTATAATTCACAGCTTATGCCACATAAAAGCATAGTCATGAACTCCAAGGCATATGGGAATCTAACAGACATGTCCGCAAGCTGTAATGCGTAAAATACTGACCTTGCCCTTGGCTAGCATCCAGATAATATCCCGGATAATATCTTCAGCTCATCATAAGCTATCAGAACTTGATATGAATATTGACTCGAGCTCATGTGTGACTTGATTCGATTATGACCGCGCTGGCGTTGATTCTATCTATAGATTTTGGTGATACTGGCCATATGTGGGACGATACAGACTCATAGGAATTACGATGCATCTTCAGCAAGATATTCTTTACTGTGTGTTGCCCTACCTGCTTTTTGATTATTTCAGCGATTCTACGTTTCTGTCAGGACGAAACATTTTTAGAGTTTAAAGAAAGAGATCTTCAAAACGGAATCCCTACATGTAGTTCTATTTATTATAATTAACTCAGGGTCAACACTTAATTACCCCCTCTCCCCACACACACATTTGAACCAACCACCCTTCCATATGATATAATTTTTAAAATGGGATCAGTGAATGATGTATGAACATTGCCTTAAGCTGGTCTTTTTCTTATGGACAAAATGTATATTTGAAAAACATAGGCTAAAAGATGTTCGTCTTAGTGTCGTGGGAGTTAAATAGGAAAGAGTTTGAAATATTTATATTTTTCGTAGGTAATCGGAAAGCTTCGTCAAAAGTTGTATTATACACGACCTTCGACGTGTTCAGGCTTCCATGTAGACGCACGCGCCCAGCAGGGATTGTGTATTACGTCACCATTGTGAGGGTACGTACACAATGAAGGTCTTTCGCAAACTTTATGGAGTGGCAAATGTAGCATTGACTTTTTACGTTCTTCTAGGTATACTCACATGCATCTTAATGGATTGAATCCAAAGCCCTGCATCTAAACTAGCAAAAACTAAATGAAAATTATAAGTAGAGACGAACGATTTGGTCTGAAGGACACAACAATCGAAACACACCCGATGTTCACGTAATCCGACAAAGAAGATGTTTCTTATCGAAAGAGTCGGTGTGTGAACTTAATTTATATTTAAACATAACTTGACGTGCATGATGTACATACCTTTAATTTTAGTGATTTTTTGGGACAGGCTCGAGTAAATTAGTTTTTTACAAATGTCAGAAAGGCTACGGCGACAGAGGTTTTAAAAAATCCAACATTTTAAAACGGTAGGAAAGTACACCGGAACTAAAGTGTGTGGTAATATTTGATGAGAATATATCTTATTCTGAGCGCTCATGAACAAGCCCCATCATGGATAATATAGTATTATGTTTAAAGTGGCATGAACTGCCAAAATGTTGATATTTTGACGTTAAAACAGAATGTGGAAATTATTGGCTATTTTTCTCAAGACGTATAATTCAGAAGCTTTTAAGTGCTTCTAGTCTCGAAAATGTACGATAAAGTATTGTTTTGAACTAACTTTGGCTTAGAATGAATGAATGGTCGTCCCGGTTTTTTAAATTTTGTTTACTTTTCGAACACGTTTTCAGTTCGTACATGCCGCATACTGTATGTATTTTCCTCATTCCAACGCCAATCATTTAGTTTTTCGATGGCCTTCAAAGCCTCCTACTGTCGTGACGATCAGGACTTATGCAAAAAGTGTGAATTTTGGCAGCTCATGCCACTTTAAGTGTTCATAAATATACTTCATTACGAGTTGTGCTGTGTGTTTTCGCTTTAAGAAAACCACTCCACAATATATTTCTAAGTAAGGAAAACTTCATATATTAACTATCGACTTGGAATACATTTTTTCTTTACACCCTCAACGCCAAGTGTGAGATTGTGGGAAATTATAGAGAAATAACGACAGCTAATCTCATTAAGAGTGGCGTTTTGGCCATAGGAAAAAAAAGCGTGCTAAGAAGTGCAAAAATCGAACTTTCAATTAACTTTAATGGCCTTCTTAAGCGTTAAGTAATTTGTCGAAAAATCCTAGCCGAAAGCGTGGTTCAACTTTAATCATTTTATACTATAGTCAGTGACATTTATCTTTTTTTTTCCTCGACACCTTATGAAGGTCATCCAATCAGCTATTTAAACACAAATTAAATTGGATTTTTAGAACGTCATCAATTTGTAATTAAATATATTGTTTTCGATAAATCAAATCATTTCAAATGATCACACTTGGTTTTGGTAGATCATTTTTCACGTAAACAGATTGATTGATTGGTTGATTTTTTACTCCGTACTCAAGATTATTTCCCTTATATGGCAGCGTTGCCAGGTTTAATGGAGGAGCAAACCAGGCCTATTGCCCGGAGGAAGCCCCAGAAATTCGGAAAATATCCACGGAAATAGAACTCGTAAAACTATTCAGGATTCAGGTCTATGAATTGGTCTGTATAAACTCAAAGCTCATTTGCTTGTTTAGATTAAGTGTCGATAGTTTTTACCTTGTCTCCACGTAAAGGATGTTACAATTATCTTGGTTTTTTTAGATCAATAACCAATATTGTTCACAAACTTTTAATTCTGCACCAAAAACGAGCTGTTGCAAATCGTGTCTGTACAGCTGTTTCAGTTAAATACTGCTTCTTCTAAGAGTATATTTGCAGATCTGTAAATCGTATATGGACGAAAGCTCAGTTTTATTGCACGTTTTAATATCTTAAGAGGTTAAGTAGTTCTCAAACGTACTAACATATACTCCTGTACAGAGAGATTCAATATATTGTGCTAAAACTTTACGTTTCGCTCAAGGTAATAATTACTCACTAGTATGGCGTACATCATTCATTCGAATTGATGCGCCAATAAGCTAAAACAAGCAACCAAATACGGCTTCTGTAAGTGACAGAAATACACCTTTGTACTAGGTATAAATTATATACAGAATCGACAAAAGGTTGCAAATAAAAGGTTATTGACAGTGGAGTTTCAGTGGCAATAACTGCAGTCTGTGGATATATTTATGGACACTAAAACACATATTGATTGTCAAGCCATTTTGGGCGTATGAAGCAAAATGGTCCAACAGCCAGTGAGCATTTGATCATTGTAAAGTACATATGTTAAACATGTAGACAAAATTTAAATACCTGGGATAACCATACCTTGAGTCACAATTTTGGATGCTTGTAAACACTACCGTGTGTTTTTAGTTTGGATTCACCATATAAAGCGTAAAGATTAAAAGGTTAAAGTGGCATGAGCTGTCAAAACGTCCCGGCTTTTTAAATTTTGTTTACTATTCTGACACTGTTTCGGCTCGTAAATTACCCAGGCTGTATTGATTTCCCCATTCCAACATTTAGTTTCGATGACTTCCAAAGCCTGTTACTGCTGTGCCGGTCAAATTTTATGAAAAACGTGCGAATTTTGGTAGCTCCTGTCATTTTGAGTATTGAACTACCAGAAATTTCAGGGTATCGGATAAAATAATTTCAGACAAAATATTTTACACCATGCCGTTAATATTTATATTTCGAATATTTAAGATAGTATTTACAATGGAAAACTGTTTTAGTGTTAAAGGCAATATTATGGGGCTTAAATTTGAAGTGCACTCATAAATAAATGCTATGTTTGTTTTTCTTCAGGATTTATTTTAACTTGTATAGGATTGAGTTATACCAGGTCAATCTCGGTAACATGCACAAATACAGTTCCAATATTTACATAAGAAAATCGTTATTGGATTATATCAGACTTGATTAATGTTTGCAGTGTTTATATATTGTTAAGATTATAAATATTGACATATCTAAATCGTGTTGCGCTAAAAACGGTTGTGGCGAATTTAAACTCGTCAAAGTAAGTAACCAAATCGATATTCGACAGCCCTTTAAATAGCAACACATCAGAGCATGCCAGACAAGGCAACATTGATCAACTTCCAGTATGTTATATATTGTTTATGTATTTTATTGATTAATTGAATTGTTACCTCGCATTCAAGATTATATAACTATGACAGCGTTCTCAGGTTTAGTGGGGGAGGACACTGAGCTCATTGCCCAGAGGAAATCCCCGACCATACGACTATCGAGAAAAAAATGCACTCAGACATTTCAAGCATCGATGGAAGGCCTGTGCCTGACTGAGGGACTATCACTCTATAACCGACTGAGCCACCAAGGCCCCTTCACTATAAGATAACTTTTGCAGAGAATCGGTGTTTGACGATTATGTACGGTATGGATGTCAAAACTCAAAAGTAGTTTGCGGTGGATGCGTAGTGCATTTCATGTAAGTGTTCATTTTATTGTAAAATGGACCATTCTAGTTCGAATATCCGGTGGTTAAAATATAACCGGTAGTAGACGCGGCAGGTATAGCGTCCTTTTAAACTTTCGACTTGAAAATAGCTTTTCCAACAACTCAAACGATAGAAACGTCGCCATGAACCACCATTAAGTTGGCCGGCACAGATATTATTACTATAGAAATCATAAGTTACACTCACGTGAGGCGTAAAGAAAAAACCTCGCGGTCGGAACGTCGCGGTCAGTCTCGCTTTTTCGTTTCGTGCTTTTGAGTTGTTAACCGCTAGGTTGCGTTATTTACCAAGTCGTTACAACCTTTTGACCTTTTAATGGCGGATTACCCAAAAGGTTCCTATTTAAAAACGCACCGTTTTGTTAAATCGCGACGTTTCCACTTTTCGAGTTTTTGGAAAAGCTATTTCATATTGGTATGTTTTCATTTTGGGGAATTTACTTTTGTTCGTGCATTACCAATCTTTACGAATGGCCATTTTAAAATATAGAAAATGGGTTTCAAGCAGGGTGTTTTTTCGATTGGTTTGGTTGATTGACTGATATTTTACGTCGCTATTAAGATTATTTCACTTATATGGCGGTGTTATCAGGTTTAGTGGGAGAGGAAACTGGGTCCTCTTCCCAGAGAAAACCCCGAGAGTATCCTGTGAGTATCCGACAACTCTTCCACATTTGACCATCGAGTGAAACCCCGGTTAATTGTTTTTTGGTATTTTATTTGGGATAATGGGATTCCAACCGATTGGATCGGGTCGTGAACACAATCATTATACCTGATAAATAATATTGGAAAAATATAAATTAATCACAGCTTGAGACTCAAGAGAACTAGAAAAGCGCAGAAAATATTTGTTTGTAAAAAAAAAGTTTGAACACATAGATGCTTCCTTTCGTTTCGCGTTTCAAAAACAAATAAAGAAGCCAAAACAAATCGAAGTTCAATTAGAGTAATGGACGACTTGAGCGTTATCTAAATCTTTTAAAAATCAATGACGTATAAAAAAAGCTTGAAATGGTTGGAATCTAATGATTTAATCATTTCCCAGACAATCTCCCCAATATTGGCTTTATTCGGTCTTCCCTAGAGATGACTGTCGAAGCTGACAATGGAAAGACGCTTAATGTGGGAACTTGACTGAGAAGTTTAAAAGCACTGAAAGTATTTGGGTTTTATTCGGACTTAATATTAAAAGGCAAAAAGAAGGGTATGTGTTTTCTTTCTTTAAACTAGCAGAAAACGAAAGGCTTGTTTCTTATTTTCGTGAAAAGAATGTTATTCATAATCTTAATTTCCCTGAAAGATACAAATAAACATGTTGGTCGATTCGTAATCCGTAATAAAATAAAAATAATTTAGAATTAAGAAAAAATGTTCACTCGTTATGTAGAATTTTTGCACTGCTGGTGTATTTATTTTTCACCACAATAAAACGTTTGTTCATCTCAACTTTCTGGTGGACTAAATAGTCTATTCTTCGCTTATTTCATCGAAGAAAATCCCCTTATTCTTTGAGGATCTGGGCTGTGGCGAAAAAAGAATAAAAAAGAAACACAACCCAGGATTATCTCGAACCCGAATCATCCGAAAAGAGAACCTAACGTAAATGCATCAATAAGTTCTTGAACTCAAAACTCAAACAAGAAATAACTCTCAAAACCTGTATTTGCAGTAAGTTGAATTTTATACAGCATTCGCTCTGCCTGGATGTAAGCCCAAGCTTCCCATAAAACCAGCCACTATTTGCGAAGCTTATGTGCAGCTAACAGACATTGCCGAAGGCTATGATATGAAAATCGACCTCCACCTTTAGTAGTGTCGACCGTAATGTCGTCAGAACATCGCCAGCAAACGGGTTTTGAAATTGGTAGTGGCACAAATCCATATCCTGCCTTATTCAACTGTGTTTCATCCATATTATTAGTTATTTGACGTATTCCCGTGGGTATACGGTATACGGGTAGATATTTGGTGTCTGACGTTAATATTTTCCCAAGGCGAACCGGCCCCAGGACATTTTAGTGAACGTATCGAGTAAAAAAACAGTTGAGTATAGTCGGGTTTAAGTAAACAGAACATGTTATATTATGTCATTCCGTGGCTATATACAAGTAGATATTTGATGTCTGACATGAATATTTTTTCGAGGTGAACCGATCCCAGGACATTTTAGTGAGCTTCTCGAGTATAAAACAGCTAATAAATGTATACTGAGTTTGAAGTTAACAAGCTGTTCTCGATGGTGATGAATTCAAATTCATTCTGTGGGCGTCAAATAAATAACTAATTGTAAACCCATACCAGTCGATTGAGGATAACATATATTTCCGCGGTAGGACTAAATCTCAATGCACTACCGCCAAACCGGATTCTGGTTCAGTCGCATATTTTTAAAAACATGTTATTCTGTGGGGGTTTTTGTTGTCCTCTCACCTATATATATTATTTTTTTACTCAAATGAAAGACCCGATGTTTGTCTCAAACTATTAGCCTTGTTTTAATAGTTTAGGTGACATGAGATGCCAAAATTCAGAGTTTTTCATAAAATCCTATTGTCACGAGAAATTTAGCGAAAATTTAAAGAACTATAGGAATGATGCGATTAAGGGTGAAATCATAAATGACAGTATAGCTAGTAACCTATACGAACCTGAAATGTGTGCTAATAATGGACAAAATTCAAATACATTTTGGGTTTTTTAAAAGCTACCTTAACGTAGATCTCCAAGATGTGCATATGCGTAAAGCTCTTATTTTGTCCATCTTGATAAACAGGACCAACAATTTGCTTATTCTGTAAGCTCGTGCAAATACTTTTCATTCGAGAACGAATAAATAGAGGTTAACTAACGAGAGCCCGTTTGGTACGATGAATATCACTCGAGTCTATTAATTTTCAAAGTCACGAGCCTCTGGCGAGTGACTTTGGAAATTAATAGATGAGAGTGATATTCATTGTAACAAACGGACTCGAGTTGGTTAATCTTTTTCTCACAATACACAAAAATGATGCATTTTATTCTGAAATGCAGCTCAACATCGCATCGTTCAACCCAGCCAACCTTTCTGCATTCTAATGAGGTCAACCGCTTTACCGCGTTGACATGGAGACGGTATTCATTACGCTACACAAGAAAGGTCTCTAAAATCGAACAGTTTTGTTGCTCACGAACTCTTAAGAATAAAGAGATAAAAAATTTATCCTACAAATGAATGGCACTTCTTAGAATAAAACAAAAATAAACATATCAATAGTTTAATGTCTGCAATCCGATGACGAAGTCAGGTTTTGCTGTGACCTCTATACCGACACAATTACGATAACTAGGTCAATGCATCTTCCTTGAGAAATCTGCGAGACGCCAGTTTAGGTAGATTGATTGATTGAATATAATTATCCCGTGTTTAATTATTGACACAGAAAGTGTCATCGTTTGCAGTTAGGAGTAAATACGGCTATGATATATTCGTATTTAATCCTAATTTGTTAGAAAAACGGAAGTAAGCAGACGAAGTAGTTTGTTTATTTCAAGAAGTATGTCATGTACGGTACATGCAAATGCTTTCCTTATATGGAAGTAGCTATGACGTGATCGTGGGAAAATCATACTATTTTGCATAAATGTAGTCCGTTGTATGTAAGCCATAACATGATTGGCTACCGACTCGCATAGTTGTGAGTTATACTGCCAATCACTTGTAATCTAACAAGGATGTCTTCAAGTTATTACATAAAAGGAAAACGAACGTATTATCCATACGCTGAGAATGCAAGCTTGTGTTTTGATTAGTTGAACTTGGAAAATCATGTTTGTTAACCAATCAGCAGTAAGTTGGGCCATATTTTCACTAGTTGATTATGACAAAAATAGCACACTGCCTGGAAGTGAAATTATGGGGGGTGTAGTGTGAGAAGACATGTAATATGGCTGGGTGCTTATGAAGAAAAAAACCGTCACCCAGGTTGCCGTGCGTTCAAATCGATAACCAAACTGTTGTGATCGCTGCACACCACGAACATCTGGTCGATAGATCCAACGAGCAAAGAGCTTACTGCTCTTTCTTTAACGCCAATAATAGGGATATATTTCAGTCATGAAGGGTGCATGATTATGCGAGAAGGGCCATTGAGTAGACAGGTAAACATCATGATTGTTTAAAAAGTATTTGCCCCCAGGTTGAGACAGAGATACATCTGAATAGATCTGGACACACAATATTTTGTTGAAATTTAAATTAAATAAAGTTGACAATGAAGACGTGTAAGTGAAAGTGAGTATGATCCTAAATAATAATCAACTTGCATAGTGTGAACCGCGGCGACGATTTGCTAACCCAAAACACTCTACAAAAATAGTTTACGAACGGCGAGTTAAAACAAGTATTGCAATTTGTAATGGTAATTACAATTTGTAATTGTAATAGTTTACGAACGGCGAGTTAAAACAAGTATTGCAATGGTGAAAATAAATCAAAAGTCAATATTTATAAATCCCTCATCTCTAAGTAAGGGATTGCCAGATAAACGTCAGCTAAACAGATTTAGAGTGATACTCGAATGTGGTAAAAAAGTGGTATTGGAGCTGTAAAATCAAACTTGCAATTAAGTTAAATGGGCTTTAGTGATTTGACCGGAAACGAGAGGCAAAATGATCGGAATGTTTTCCGAATTACTTCGCTAACTGTATTTGGTGGATTCCTGTTCCCCATCGGAGACGTAGAGCAATAACAAAAGTCCAACGCTGGCTTTCCGTCGATGGATCATGGGTTCGAATCCCAAACAATCCAAAAGAAAAATTGACAAACTTCTGATTGAGTTTTCACTAAATCACACTATGTGGGGCACTTTTCATGTACCAGCCTGCTGAAGGTTGACGTTTCGTTACTTTTTGTTTCAATTAGTTGATGGGCTTTTTATTAACAATCCACTTAACTCTTAACGTATCTTGTCAGCGAAATGTCACTAAAGGCAATACCCTTAAATAGGGATAGGCTTATTTGGTCTTGCGGAGGTGAAAAACGACCAAATAATATAACATAAATCATTACGCCGTGTCAGAATGATATTTCCAATGGATCAAAGGAACTGTGTTAAGTTGTTAGATAAAGGAATGACACTACAACGATGCATGTGTAAGAAATGTTTGAAACTCAAGCGTAACATACTATTTAGTTATACTTGACGAAGACACCGGTATAGGTATCGAAAGCTCGTGTAATTCACAAACAACTAACTTCGTGGTGATGCCTTAATTATTTCTCATTAGGATGCATGTGCACTCGTATGTGTATATGCCTTTCTAAAGGAACGGTTAAACCAATCAACTGCATAAAACATTAACGAGTTATAAACATAAAACACTTTAAAACACTTTTCCTCCAAACTAAGAATTTTCACTAAACCTGTTTGTTTTAAATATAAGATCAACACATATATTTAACGATCTTTTATGGTGCTAAGAGCCAGTGAAATAAAAGCCAAAATCGGTAATTTAGACCCTCACTTGTCTCAGAGCAGTCTGGCAAATGGCATATTGTCTGCATAGTCCGATGTTTAGGTCAAAAGCTTTAGATTCAGCCCACCGAATTTTCACCTACACCGATAAATGGAGACGAATGATTTAATGTTTGATAAGCACTCTCTTAACATCTTTCTAATAGTCGTGTTGTTTATTGTTCAATTACTTGTACCGCCTGTCGAATCCCTTTTTGTTATCGGGATGAAAACCCCGTGAAACCTTTCCCTGTTGACAGAAATAGAACACTATTTCCGCGGTGGGACGAAATCTCCATGCACTATCGCCAAACCAAATCATTCCCAAGGATGATAGGTTGGCTGATCTTTAAGATGCAGATCTATCCGAGATTGGTTCATGCCCAGCTGGTCCAGATCTTGCCAGACAGAGGCGGGATCGAACCAAACGAAGCTATCAAATAAAAAGTGTTCTTGCCATAGTAAAGATGCGTAACCATTGTCAATGTGTTACAAAAGGATTCCAGACAATTCTACTGACCAAGGCTAAGCTCTTGTCAGTCGTCAACCTAATGAAATATCATAGGTTTGGTTTGTTACAACAATTTATGGGGTGTAAAGGTCTAAATGATATACCTCTTTTTAACACAATTAGAAACTTGTCTCCATGGTTATTTTAGACAAGAACATTTTCCCTGTGCTCGTGTGTTTTAGTGATCATAAGGTCTACAATATAAACCTTATATTTTTGTCAAACAAATTCGATGAGGTTTTTAAAAATATCACTAGTAGTTCACTGATACTGCATCTTATATACATACAACTAGCGAAGGGAAACATCATCCCAACAACTACTCTTGATATAAGAAAACCCGGGTAGGAAACATAAGGCTATAATGTGTACTTTATCTTCAAATATACCTTCCTTAAAGTGGCATGAGCTGCCAAAATGTTGATATTTTTACGTTAAAACAGAATGTTAAAATTATTGGCTATTTTTCTCAAGAAGTATAATTCAGAAGCTTTTTAGTGCTTCTAGTGTCGAAAATGTACGATAAATTGTTGTTTTGAACTAACTTTGGCTTAGAATGAATGAATGGTCGTCCCGGTTATTTAAATTTATATACTTTTCGAACACTATTTCGGTTCGTACAGGCCACATACTGTATGGATTTTCCTCATTCCAACGCTAATCATTCAGTTTTTCGATGGCCTTCAAAGCATTTTACTGTCGTGACGATCAGAAATTATGAAAAAAGTGTGAATTTTGACAGCTCATGCCACTTTAAAGATGTGACTGTTTTAAAACACAACGTCCCCTTCAAAAAGCTGTAAGCAGTGATGGAAAGCTGATAGATTGTTAAAAATCCAATCACCCAATTCTCGTTATGTTTTTTGCGATTGGAATTTAATTAACCTTATAGGCCCTGTAACATATGTGTCATAGTTATTTAGATTTCACCTTCGTAAAATCTTTCTCCAAAATAACATATTGTCGATAGTGGGATAAACAAGTATTTGATATGTCATTGAAACATGTTTAATTGTGTTTTAGGATACCACAATTGTGCAAGTCAAGTTTGACCTTTGATACACTGCTTGAAAACGATATCCGAATAGACATTGAAACGTTGCGCCTAAATATAACAGAAGTTGTAAATCCAGAAAGAGTTTGTTTAATGTTAATCAATAAGTCAACAAATGTGTTTTTAGATAATCAATCATTGAAGCGTATTTTTCAGCATAATGATCTGTCACAATGTCGGAAGAAATCGGAACAAGCGAAGCAAAGAGCATATAACTGATTTCCGACAATTTAACAAATCGGAGTCACAAAAAGTGACATGATGGAGGAGGTACGAACTTTGAGGGTTTTTTTCTGATGTGAGTGAGTTTTGATTTTGAGTCATGCGTTTTTGTGCCATCGATCATATCTACAGGACAGTCGGCAATGACTTTCTCGGTTAGTTAGTAAGTCGCGGCTAAGATTTTCAATTAATTTGGAATTTCAGTTGATGCTGAGACAGTACATTGATTTTTTTTTCTTAACAAATAATTCCTTACAATCCAGACAATAAGTACGAATCTCAAACATGTACACATATAGACAAGAAGATTTTCTCTGTGCCCGTGTGTTTTAGTGTTCATAAATATATATATTTTTACTTTACTTTTTATAAAGTCAACGATTCAAAAAATAAATTTAACTTGCATAAGCCTTTAAATAAGATATTGAAAAATATACAGCTGTGTTTTGAATTACATTATGACCCTTCTCGTTGTTTGTGGAACTATCACTTTAAGGGTGCTATCAAAATCAGGATGGCGGATCAATACGACCGTTATTCAATGCGCAACCCTCTCAGCTCATACGATACCATCTATGTCAATAAACCATAGAGATATGATGAGATGGCGCTGTTATCATTATCATGTCGTAAATTAAGTTTATGGGCTTCGATCAACACATTTCGTGTAGCTTTCGTATCGCTATAAATTAAAACGAGAGGAATGACTGGGTCAATGCCAGCTCAAAGCCTTGAAAAAACAGTCGGATACATTTTATTCTATGGTGTGAAAAAAGGCAAATTTGTGCCAATTATGTTGCGTGAAGATGGGGCTTGCGTTATTGTTCATATTTAACGCTGAGTTGTATTATAAGGACGAATAGATGAGTTGAGCCACAGAATGGGTTTGTTCCACGAAACCCGGAAATATGAACAAGTTCGTATATCTAAACTTTCGTTTTTGGGACAGACACAATCCACAACAGCTTCCAGGAATTGCACTGAAAGCACCAAGGACTATATGGCATCGCAATAGCTTACGGTAACGTCATGGGCTCTGGGAATTTTTCTGGAGAGCTCAAATATTTTTGGGGGTGATTTCTTCCATTAAACAATAATAACGTTATTATAACAATATTTACAAAGAAGGGAAAGTCATAGATTTTATTTGATGACATACGCACAGAAATGAATGATTATACCGTGTGTATATAACTAAATGCAAAAGGGCTTAACATCCGTTATAACCTGAACGTCCTATATAAAAGACACGTGTCCGTATCGGGTTTCCAATCCTTAGTGTTAATACCACCCTGCAGATTGAAGAACAATGAGGCAGTGATTAAATTAGGAACCACCCAGCTCATCGGATATAATCTAGATCAATAAACCATCGAGAGGATGATATTGTCATAGACTTCAGCATATTATACATTTTTTGGTTTCAGTCATTACTTAGAGCTTAGCAGCAGAACTTGTAGCACAAGGCTATGTTGATATTAACACAAAGAACTTAAACAAATATTTACGTGACTTTGATACAGATATTGATACATGGATTTCGGTTGCTTAGATATTATTGATTGATTGATTGTTGGGTGTTTTACGCCGCGCTCAAGGTTATTTCACTTATATGGCGGCCTTGCCAGTTTTATTGTTGGAGGAAACCGGGTCCTATGCCCGGAGGGAACCCATGACCTTCCTGTGGTAACTGGCAACTATCCCACATAGGTGGTTCGAGTGAAAACCCAGTCAGAAAATATTCCAATTTTTTGGACTGAGTGGGATTCTATATATAATTGAGGTATGGGAAGGGTTTTTTTCGGGGCCTTCTGACATTTATATATTTTTTTTGTCTTTCAGCTTTAAGGAAAGTTTCATGATGATTTGGAGGTACACCTCCAGTTGCCCATCTTCGCAAGCCAAGTTAAAATCCCCATGTCAGTTGCCATGAAATCCCTTTGAATCTTTTCTTTAACCTCGGCGATTTGTGTACATTTTAACCAAATCAGATTCGGAGGTTTTAAAGTAAAGGTATACGAAAAATCTCAGCATCCAGGGAAGTAGAAGTGTAGTAATGTGTTACTGGATAACGGTTTGTCAATTCTGACACTGTGTCAGAACTACTATCGTTTTATATTTTTGTATCAGCAAGATCACTTCCTGACATTTTATCTAATAAATATATATTTGAGAGATAAGGAAAGCATGGCGTACTCGTGTCCATGTCAGTTTAGTTCCATAAATCTCTAAGTACCGGTTTTTTTTTACCTTTGAAGTGAAATATTAGAACAGATCAGAAGCATCTTTCACATTATGTGTGGGAAAAGAGTTTACAAATTTGATTTATTCTGTTGACGTTTTCCAGATAGCTGGACCTTAAACCCAATTGTGTTCGATCTTTAGCTAGAAGGGGTCTCAACATACGTCGGAGTAAATTGAATATCTCAATATTCACAAGGAGACACATGGTTATCAGCTTCAAAAATGAAAGTAACATGGTTCCGATTAAGTACTTTATGTTTCTGTTGATTTTTGTTCTATGGACCGGCAGTTATTTAATTTTTTCCTGCTGTTTGTTGCTCAAATCTTCCATGTTGCCACAGGTCTGTGTTGTGCTTGGTATCAGCTATCACACTATGGGTTTTACCAAAATAAACACCCAGCCCGGATCAATAGGAAGGTAATATAATAAGCCAGCTTTTCAGCTTATAGGAAACCATTAATGTCAATAAAGCAAAAGGCTATAACGACGTGCCGATGTCGTTTTTGTCAATATGTACAAGATAGTCCAATAAATAACAGAGAGGAAGGGGGTAACTGCGAAGCACCATAGTTAAATATCTGAATAAATGGTTGTCATATTTTGACAATCTGTTAAACAAATATATATGTATCTATATTTGTTCACCAGTCAACAGTTATGTTTACCATTGTATTAGGATCAATAACATTCCTTTGATTCTATATGAGATCAATAAATATTGATCAGGTAATCAAAGCAGTAAAATATGGATCAGTCGAAGCCAAAAAACTTAGTTTGCTTGCACATGACAGATAGATCTAACCGACTGAGCCACCGAGGCCCCTCTATAAGGAAACCATTCAAGTAAACGGATTAAGGCTTATATTAGGTATATGACGCCCTTTTGTGGGTATACGGGTAGATATTTGGTGTCTGACGTTACTATTTTTCCGAAGCGAAGTAAGGCAGTGAAAATACGGCTCAGTCAAAGTCAAAAGGTTAGTTCGCTTATACATTGCGAATAGTTCGTCTTTGATAAGGATTGATTGATTGATTGATGTTTTACGTCTCACTTAAGATTATTTCCCTTATATGTCGGCGTTGCCAGGTTTAGCGGGGGAGGAAACCGGGCTAGTTGCCGAAAAAACCCTCCGACCTTCGGCGGGTACCTGGCAACTCTCCGCATGCGGGAATCGAATGAAAACTCCACTCAGAACATTTTTAGTTTTATTTGGTCTGAGTGGGATTCGAACCCATTCGATACCATCTATGTCAATAAACTATAGAGTTATGATGAGATGGCACTGTTTTCATTATCATGTCGTAAATTAAGTTTATGGGCTTCGATCAGCACATTGCCTGTAGCTTTCGTATCGCTAAAAACTAAAACAAGACTGAGTCAATGCCAGCTCAAAGCCTTGAAAAAACAGTCGGATACATTATATTCTATGGTATGAAATAGGCAAATTGGCGCCCATTATATTGCGTGAAGATGGGGCTTGCGTTATTGTTCATATTTAACGCTAAGTTGTATTATAAGGACGAATAGATCAGTTGAGCCACAGAATGGGTTTGTTCCACGAAACCCGAAAATCTAGACAAGTTCGTATATCTAAACCTTCGTTTTGGGAAAGACACAATCCACAACAGCTTCCAGGAATGCACTCAAAGCACCAAGGACTATATGGCATCGCAATAGCTTACGATAACGTCATGGGCTCTGGGAATTTTTCTGGAGAGCTCAAATATTTTTGGGGGTGATTTCTTCCATTAAACAATAATAACGTTATTATAACAATATTTACAAAGAAGGGAAAGTCAGATTTTATTTGATGACATACGCACAGAAATGAATGATTATACCGTGTGTATATAACTAAATGCAAAAGGGCTTAACATCCGTTATAACCTGAACGTCCTATATAAAAGACACGTGTCCGTATCGGGTTTCCAATCCTTAGTGTTAATACCACCCTGCAGATTAAAGAACAATGAGGCAGTGATTAAATTAGGAACCACCCAGCTCATCGGATATAATCTAGATCAATAAACCATCGAGAGGATGAAATGCTGATATTGTAATTACCACTGTGTCCGGGATAATCCAATCATAAATCGGGATTATGGACTTCAGCATATTGTACACGTTTGGTTTCAGTCACCACTTAGAGCTTTGAGCAGCAGAACTTGTAGTACAAGGCTATATTGATATCAACACAAAACACTTAAACAAATATTTACGTGACTTATTCCATGGGAAGATATTGATCAATACATGGATTAAGTGTTCATGTAAATGTTTGGCTTATATATGTTGAGGAATGGGTAGGGTTTTCTCGGGGCCCTCTGACATTTATTTATTTATTTGTCTTTCAGTTTTAACGAAAGTTTCATGATAATTTGGACGTAGACCTCCAGTTGCCATGAACTCCCTTTGAATCCTTTCTTTAACCTCGGGAATGTGTGCACATTATAACCAAATAAGATTCAGAGGTTTTATAATAAAAGTACAAGACAAATCTCAGCATCCAGAGAAGTAGTAGTATAGTAATGTTTGTTTTTTGGATAACGGTTTGTCAATCCTGACACTGTATCAGAACTACTACAGTTTTATATTTTTGTATCAGCAAGATCAATTCCTGACATTTTATCTAATAAATATCGATTTGAGAGATAAGGACAACATGGCGTACTCGTGTCCATGTCAGTTTAGTTCCATGAATCTCTAAGTACCGGTTTTTTTCCTTTGAAGTGAAATATTAGAACAGATTAGTAGCATCTTTTACATTATGTGTGGGAAAAGAGTTTACAAATTTGATTTATTCTGTTGACGTTTTCCTGATAGCTGGCCCTTAAACTCAATTGTGTTCGATCTTTAGCTAGAAGGAGTCTCAAAATACATCTGAGTAAATTGAATATCTCAATATTTACAATGAGACACATGGTTGCAGCTTCAAAAAGGAAAGTAACATAGTCAAGATTAAGTACTTTATGTTTCTGTTGATTTTTGTTCTATGGATCGGCAGTTATTTAATTGTTTCCTGCTGTTTGTTTCTAAGAATGTCCGCATTGCCACATGCCTGTGTTGTGCTTGGTATCAACTATCACACTATGTGTTTTACCAAAATAAACACCAACCCGGAACAATATGAAGTTAATATAATAAGCCAGCTTTTCAGCCTATAGGAAACTATTAATGTCAATAAAGCAAAAGGCTATAACGACCTGTCAATGTCATCCCTGTCAATATGTACAAGATAGTCCAATAAATACCAGAGAGGAAGGGGGTAACTGCGATGCACCATTGTTAAATATCTGAATACATAGATGTCATATTTTGACAATCTGTTTAACAGATATATATTTATAAACACTAAAACACACGGGCACAGGGAAAATCTTCTTGCCTAAAATAACCACGGAG
This sequence comes from Lepidochitona cinerea, assembly GCA_963971465.1. NCBI lineage: Eukaryota > Metazoa > Mollusca > Polyplacophora > Chitonida > Tonicellidae > Lepidochitona > Lepidochitona cinerea. The sequence goes on from OZ020559.1 coordinate 4,668,239, forward strand.
GCAAGTTTATAATTGTTAAAAAGAGGTATAAATATATCTATTTATATTTGTTCACCAGCCTGCAGTTATGCTTACCATTGTAGTAGGATCAATAGCATTCCTTTGATTATATATGAGATCAATAACTATTGATCAGGTAATCACGACAGTAAAAATATGGATCAGTCGAAGCCCAAAAACTTAGTTTGCTTTCAGATGACAGATAGATCTAACCGACTGAGCCACCGAGACCCCCTCTATAAGGAAACCATTCAAGTAAACGGATTGAGACCAATATTAGTTATATGACGCCCTTGCGTGGGTATACGGGTAGATAGTTGGTGTCTGACATTAATATTTTTTCCGAGGCGAAGTACATGTAAGACAGTGAAAATATGGATCAGTCAAAGTCAAAAAGTTAGTTTGCTTGTACATTGTGGATAGTTCTTCTTTGATACGGATTGATTAATTGATTGATGTTTTACGATTAGGTATAAATGATAATCATTTGTATATAGGCCTATCAATATTTATCTACTATTATTTCTCCTTCTGAGAAAATACAGTTAAGATTTGCAGAAACATAGTGGTTTCGATATAAACCAAATGTCAAGTATCATTACATAGTCTGTTACAGAAAGTTAACGTACTGCAGTTTACTTGAAAACATAAACGGTCTTGGGTCCTAACTGTTATCGGGGACAGATAGATTATTAAATACTCGTTTTTTCAATATGTTTGCCTTGTTTATGCCGCTGTCATTTGATCTAATAAATATCGATGAGGGATAAGGACAACATGGCGTACTCGTGTCCATGTCAGTTTAGTTCCATGAATGTCGAAGTACCGATTTTTTTTTACCTTTGAAGTGAAATATTAGAACAGATCAGCAGCATCTTTTACATTATGTGTGGGAAAAGAGTTTACAAATTTGATTTATTCTGTTGACGTTTTCCAGATAACTGGCCCTTAAACCCAATTGTGTTCGATCTTTAGCTAGAAGGGGTCTCAAAATACGTCGGAGTAAATTGAATATCTCAACATTCACAAGGAGACATGTGGTTGCCAGCTTCTAAAATGAAAGTAACATGGTCCAAATTAAGTACTTTATGTTTCTGTTGATTTTTGTTCTATGGGTCGCCAGTTATTTAGTTTTTTCTCTGCAGTTTGTTACTAAAAACCTCCGCATTGTCACAGGTCTGTGTTGTGCTTGTGATTGTCAGCTTCAAAAATGAAATTAACATGGTCGAGATTACCTATTTTATGTAACGGTTGATTTTTGTTTTATGGATCGCCAGTTATTTATTTATTTCCTTCTGTTTGTTACTAAAATCGTCCATATTGCCACTGGCCTGGGTTATGCTTGGTATCAGTTATCCCACTGTAGGTTTTACCAAAATAAACACCCAATCCGGATCAATATGAAGTTAATATAATAAGCCGGCTTTTCAGCCTATAGGAAACCATTAATGTCAAAAAAGCAAAAGGCTATAACGACGTGCCGATGTCATCCCTGTCAATATGTACAAGATACTAAAAATATATACCAGAGAGGAAAGTGTAACTGCGAAGCACCATTGTTAAATATTTGAATAACTGGATGTCATATTTTGACAATCCGTTAAACAAATATATATCTATATTTGTTCACCAGCCGGCAGTTATACTTACCATTGTAATAGGATCGATAGCATTCCTTTGATTCTATATGAGATCAATAACTATTGATCAGGTAATCAAGACAGCGAAAATATGAATCAGTCGAAGCCAAAAAACTTAGTTTGCTTTCACATGACGGATAGATCTAACCGACTGAGCCACTGAGGCACCCTCTATATGGAAACCATTCAAGTAAACGGATTGAGACCAATATTAGTTACATGACGCCCCTGCGTGGGTATACTGGTAGATATTTGGTGTCTGACATTATTATTTCTCCGAGGCGAAGTAAAACAGTGAAAATACGGATCAGTCAAAGCCAAAAAGGTTAGTTTACCTTTACATTGCAGTTCTTCTTTAATAAGGATTGATTGATGTTTTACGCCGCACTTCAGATTATTTCACGTATATGGCAGCGTTGCCAGGTTTAGTGGGGGGGGGGGGGGTAAACCGGGCTCGCTGCTCGGGAGAAGCCTCTGACCTTCGGCGAGTACCTGGCAACTTTATCTGGTTTTGATGGAAATCAAATGTCAAGTATCATTACATAGTGTATTACAGAACGTTAATATGCTACAGTTTACTTGATCCCATAAAGAATCTTGGGCCATAACTCGTACCAAGGGAGTGCTAGGTTATTAAATACTCGGTGTTTCATATGTTTGTTTTATTTTCGCCGCTGTCCGGTTGCTTACCTATTACCAGCGGTGTCGGTTTTGTTGAAGAGGATTATCTTAAAAAACAAACTACTAACCTCCAATTGCTGTCCGGCGACTGTTTAAAGTTGACTCTGTTTACAACATCCTAATCTTCGTAGACCTTTTTAACTATCACTTTACCTACTGGGCCAATACCTAATGACCTGGCCTGGACATTTAGGAGGGAATTTGGAGAGTTTTCCCGTAGGTGATATCGAGGGAGGATGCACACTTCGTCAGTTTCTCAATAATTGAATTATGTCAGCGCTGGGTTTTAATCAACTGTTAACGTTAGCTGGTTTAACTATGTCAATACTTGCATTAAGATACGGATTTGGGTAAATACCACGGGTTTATGGTATTAACCAAATAAGGGCCTCTGGGCATGTTTACATGTTTCCTAGCCAGAACATCGACAAAATATATTACAGTCAGTAAATATCAATACCCTTATGGGCGTATAGCGGCATCGCTAATTTTCTATGCAAATGGGGAGCAGCTTTCAATTCAAACGTAATACATGTGACGGTACATTCTACATTTATAGATATACTTTCAATATGACTGTGGTATTGTCGATGATATAATATGACAACATAACACAGAAATTCGGGATATGAAAAATCAAAGTTAAGACACGTTAAAAAGTAACACCAAAATAGGTTATTAATTTTTATAATCATAATTTTCTTCAACTTTTTTGTATGGGCTATATAAATGTGGTCTCCAATCCAATCAGCAAGAAGTAAACTCTCTTGGATATTCCATACTTAATACGCACTTAGAAACATCTTTCATGCAGCCTGTATTACTGAGAGATTTGTCTCGCTGGACACTTTTCGGAATCAAACGGGTGTTCAGTTTTTACGAAAGTCGCATGATAATTTGGACGTAGACCTCCAGTTGCCATGAAATCCTTTTGAATCCTTTCTTTAACCTCGGTAATTTGTGCACATTAAAACCAAATCAGATTCAGAGGTTTTATAGTAAAGGTTCAAGACACTCCCTGCATCCAGAGAAGTAGTAGTATGGTAATGTTGTTGATTTTGTTGTTCTTTGTTTGTTTGTTTGTTTATTTTTGTTTGATAACGGTTTGTCGTTACTGACACTGTATCAGAACTACTATCGTTTCATAGTTTTGTATTAGCAAGATCAATTTCTGACATTTTATCTAATAAATATCGATTTGAGCAATAAGGAAAACATGGCGTACTCGTGTCCATATCAGTTTAGTTCCATGAATGTCTAAGTACCGAGTTTTTTCCTTTGAAGTGAAATATTAGAACAGATTAGTAGCATCTTTTACATTATGTGTGGGAAAAGAGTTTACAAATTTGATTTATTCTGTTGACGTTTTCCAGAAAGCTGGACCTTAAACTCAATTGTGTTCGATTTTTAGCTAGAAGGGGTCTCAAAATACCTCGGAGTAAATTGGATATCTCAACATTTAGAGAGAGACACGTGGTTGTCAGCTTCAAAAATGAAAGTAACATGGTCGAGGTTAGTACTTTATGTTCCTGTTGAATTTTCCTCTATGGATCGGCAGTTATTTAATTTTTTGTCCTGATATTTATTACTAAAGTTTTCCATATTGATGGAGGCCTGTGTTGTGTTTGGTATCAACTTTCACACTATGGGTTTTACCAAAATAAACACCCAGACGGGATTAATATGAAGTTAATATAATAAGCCAGCTTTTTAGCTTATAGGAAACCATTAATGTCAATAAAGCAAAAGGCTATAACGACCTGTCGATGTCATCTTTGTCAATATATACAAGAAAATTCAAATATATGTCAGAGAGGAAGGGGGTAACTGCGAAGCACCATTGTTAAATATCTGAATAAATGGATGTCATATTTTGACAATCTGTTAGACAAATATATATATCTATATTTGCCTGCAGTTATGCTTACCATTGTAGTAGGATCAATCGCATTCCTTTGATTCTATATGAGATCAATAAATATCTGGTGATCAAGACAGTGAAAATATGGATCAGTCGAAGCCAAAAAAACTTAGCTTGCTCGCACATGACAGATATATCTAACCGACTGAGACACCGAGGCCCCTTCTGTAAGGAAACCATTCAAGTAAACGGATTGAAACCAGTATTAGTTACACGACGCCTTGCGTGGGTATGCTGGTATATATTTGGAGTCTTACGTTAATATTTTTCCGTGGCGAAAATAAGACAGTGAAAATTCTGATCAGTCAAAGCTAAAAAGTTAGTTTGCTTATACATTGCGGATATTTCTTCTTTGATAAGGATTGATTAATTGATTGATGTTTTACGCCGCACTTCAGATTATTTCACGTGTATTGCGGCTTTCCCAGGTTTAGTGGGAAGGAAATCGGGTTCGTTGCCCGCAGGAAACCGTCGACCTTCGGCGAGCACATGTTAGGTTTATTGGAGAAAAACCCCGACCTATTCCCAGCGGTGCCAGTTTTATTGAAGAGGAGTATCTTAAAAAAACTACTAACCTTCGAGTACTGTCTTCTGACTGTTTAAAGTTAGCAATCAAAGGGATAAGAAGCCACTCCAAAACTTTCCCGCATTGTTTGTTGCTGTTTGACTCTTTTTACAACGTCCGACTCTTTGTAGATTTTTTTAAATTATCACTTTACCTACAGAGCCAATATTTAACGAGCAGGTCTGAACATTTATGGATGGATATTTGAGAGTTTTCCCGTAGGTGATATTGAGCAAGGATGCAGGCTCCGTCAGTTCCTCAATAATTGAATTATATCAGCGCTGGGTTTTAATCAACTGTTAACGTTAGCTGGTTTAACTATGTCAATACTTGCATAAAGATACGGATTTGGGTAAATACCACGGGTTTATGGTATTATCCAAATAAGGGCCTCTGGGTATGTTAACATATTTCCTAGCCAGAACATCGACAAAATATATTAGTCAGTAAACATCAATACCCTTATGGGCGTATAGCGGCATCGCTAATTTTCTCTGCAAATGGGGAGCAGCTTTCAATTCTAAGGAAATAGTTGCGAAAGTACATTCTACATTTATGGATATACTTTTAGTATGACTGTGGTATTGTCGATGATATATTCTGACAACAAAACACCGAAATTCGGGTTATGAAAAATCAGGGTTAAGACACGTTAAAAAGTAAAAGCAAAATAGGTTATGACTTATTTTAATCATAATTTTCTTCAGTTTTTAGTATGGGCTAGATAAATGTGGTCTCCAAGCCTATTTGTGCAAGAAGTAAACTCACTCGGATATCCCATACTTAATACGCACTTAGAAACTTCTTCCAGGCATCCTGTATTAATGAGAGATTTGCATCGCTGGAAGCTTGTCCGACTCGAACGGGTGTTGTTTTAACGTAAGTTTCATGATAATTTGGACGTAAACCTCCAGTTGTCATAAAATCCCATTGCATCCATTCTTTGACCTCGGCAATTTGTGCACATTATAATCAAATCAGATTCAGAGGTTTTATAATAAAGGCACAAGAAACTCTCTGCATCCAGAGAAGTAGTAGTATGGTAATGATTTTTGGATAACCGTTTGTCAATCCTGACACTGAATTAGAACTACTATGGTTTTATATTTTTGTATCAGCAAGATCAATTTCTGACATTTTATCTAATAAATATCGATTTGAGCAATAAGGAAAACATGGCGTACTCGTGTCCATGTCAGTTTAGTTCCATGACAGTCTAAGTACCGGGTTTTTTCCTTTGAAGTGAAATATAAGAACAGATCAGCAACAACTTTTACATTATGTGTGGGAAAAGAGTTTACAAATTTGATTTATTCTGTTGACGTTTTCCAGATAGCTGGACCTTAAACTCAATTGTGTTCGATCTTTAGCTAGATGGGGTCTCAAAATAAGCCGGAGTAAATTGAATATCTTAACATTTACAAGAAGACACGTGGTTGTCAGATTCAAAAATGAAAATAACATGGTCCATATTAAGAACTTTATGTTTTAGTTGATTTTTGTTCTATGGATCGGCAGTTATTTAATTTTTTTCCTGCTGTTTGTTGCAAAAACCTCCGCATTGGCACAGGTCTGTGTTGTGCTTGTGATTGTCAGCTTCAAAAATGAAATTAACATGGTCGAGATTACCTATTTTATGTAACTGTTTGTTTTATGGATCGGCAGTTATTTATTTTTCCCCTGATGTTTGTTACAAACATCTTCCATATTGCTGGATGTCTGTGTTGTGCTTGGTATCAACTATTACACTGGAGGTTTTACCAAAATAAACATCCATTCCGGATCAATATGAAGTTAATATAATAAGCCAGCTTTTCAGCTTATAGGAAACCATTAATGTCAATAAAGCAAATGGCTATAACGACCTGCCGATGTCATCCCTGTCAATATGTACAAGATAATTCAAATATATACCAAAGATGAAGGGGGTAACTGCGAAGTACCATTGTTAAATATCTGAATAAATGGATGTCCTATTTTGACAATCTGTTAGACGAATATATATATCTATATTTGTTCACCAGCCTGCAGTTATGCTTACCATTGTAGTAGGATCAATAACATTCCTCTGATTCTCTATGAGATCAATAAATATTGATTTGGTGATCAAGGCAGTGAAAATATGGATCAGTCGAAGCCAAAAAACTTAGTTTGCTTATACATTGAGGATAGTTATTCTTTGATAAGGATTGATTGATGTTTTACGATGATAAATGATAATCATTTATATACGCCTATGAATATTTATCTGCTAGTATTTCTCTTTCTGAGAAAATACAGTTAAAATTTGTCAGTAACATAGTGGTTTCGATATAAACCAAATGTCAAGTATCATTACATAGTCTGTTACAGAAAGTTAACGTACTGCAGTTTACTTGAAAACATAAACGGTCTTGGGTCCTAACTGTTATCGGGGACAGATAGATTATTAAATACTCGTTTTTTCAATATGTTTGCCTTGTTTATGCCGCTGTCATTTGATCTAATAAATATCGATGAGGGATAAGGACAACATGGCGTACTCGTGTCCATGTCAGTTTAGTTCCATGAATGTCGAAGTACCGATTTTTTTTTACCTTTGAAGTGAAATATTAGAACAGATCAGCAGCATCTTTTACATTATGTGTGGGAAAAGAGTTTACAAATTTGATTTATTCTGTTGACGTTTTCCAGATAACTGGACCTTAAACTCATTTGTGTTCGATCTTTAGCTAGAAGGAGTCTCAAAATACGTCGGAGTAAATTGAATATCTCAATATTTACAAGGAGACACGTGGTTGTCAGCTTCAAAAATGAAAGTAACATGTTCCCAATTAAGTACTTTATGTTTTAGTTGATTTTTGTTCTATGGCTCGGCAGTTATTACATTTTTTGCCTGCTGTTTGTTACTAAAATCTTCCATATTGCCACAGGCCTGTGTTGTGCATGGTATCGACTATCACACTGGAGGTTTTACCAAAATAAACACCCAGACCGGATCAATATGAAGCTAATATAATAAGCCAGCTTTTCAGCCTATAGGAAACCGTTAATGTCAATAAAGCAAAAGGCTATAGCGACCTGTCGATGTCATCTTTGTCAATATGTACAAGATAATTCAAATATATACCAAGATGAAGAGGGTAACTGCTATGTACCATTGTTAAATATCTGAATAAATGGATGTCATATTTTGACAATATTGTAGACGAATATATATATCTATATTTGTTCACCAGCCTGCAGTTATGCTTAACATTGTAGTAAGATCAATAACATTCCTTTGATTCTATATGAGCCTAATAGGCCTAAATATTAATCAAGATAATAATTAATAAAAAATATGGATCTGTCAAAGCCAAAACACTTAGCTTGCTTGCACATGACAGATAGATCTAACCGACTGAGCCATCGAGGCCCCTCTATAAGGAAAGCATTCAAGTAAACGGATCGAGACTTATATTAGTTATATTATGAAGATATGTGGTGTCTGACATTTATATTTTTCAGAGTCGAAGTAAGACAGTGAAAATACGGATCAGTCAAAGCCAAAAAGTTAGTTTCCTTGCACATTGCGGATAGTTCATCTTTGATAAGGATTGATTAATTGATTGATGTTTTACGCCGCACTTATTTCCCTTATATGGCGGCGTTGCCAGGTGTTATGGGGGGGGGGACCCGGCTCGTTGCCAGGAGGAAACCCCTGACCTTCGACGAGTACCTAGAAGGGTCATGGGTCATAACTAAATAGATTATTAAATAGTCGTTGTTTGCTTTATTTTCGACGCTGTCAAGTTTATTGGAGAAGAAACACAACCTATCCTTACCGATTCCCAGCGGTGCCAGTTTTATTGAAGAGGAGTATCTTTAAAAAACAAACTACTAACCTCCAATTACTGTCTTGCGGCTGTTTAAAGATAGTAATCCATGGGATTAGAAGCCACTCCAAAACTCCCCCCCCCCCCCCATTGTTTGATGCTATTTGACTCTGCTTACAACGTCCTAATCTTCGCAGATTTTTTAAAATTATAACTTTACCTACAGAGCCAATATTTAATGAGCTAGCCTGAACATTTAGGAGGGAATTTTGAGAGTTTTCCCGTAGGTGATATCGAGGGACGATGCACACTTCGCCAGTTTCCCAATAATTGAATTATGTCAGCGCTGGGTTTTAATCAACTGTTAACTTTAGCTGGTTTAACTATGTCAATACTTGCATTAAGATACGGATTTGGGTAAATACCACGGGTTTATGGTATTAACCAAATAAGGGCCTCTGGGCATGTTTACATATTTCCTAGCCAGAACATCGACAAAATATATGACAGTCAGTGAACATCAATACCCTTATGGGCGTATAGCGGCATCGCTAATTTTCTATGCAAATGGGGAGCTCCTTTCAATCTATTTTTTTAATTTCATTTTTAACGAAAGTTTCATGATAATTTGGACATAAACCTCCAGTTGCCAAGAAATCCGTTTGAATCCTGTCTTTAACCTCGGCAATTTGTTCACATTATAACCAAATAAGATTCAGAGGTTTTATAATGAAGGCACAAGAAACTCTCTGCATCCAGAGAAGTAGTAGTATGGTAATGTTGTTGATTTTTTTGTTCTTTGTTTGTTTATTTTTGTTTGATAACGGTTTGTCAATTCTGACACTGTATCAGAACTACTATCGTTTTATATTTTTGTATCAGCAAGATCAATTTCTGACATTTTATCTAATAAATACCGATTTTAGAAATAAGGAAAACATGGCGTACTCGTGTCCATGTCAGTTTAGTTCCATGAATGTCCAAGTACCGGTTTTTCCCCTTTGAAGTGAAATATTAGAACAGATCAGAAGCATCTTTTACATTATGTGTGGGAAAAGAGTTTACAAATTTGATTTATTCTGTTGACGTTTTCCAGAAAGCTGGACCTTAAACTCAATTGTGTTCGATTTTTAGCTAGAAGGGGTCTCAAAATACCTCAGAGTAAATTGGATATCTCAACATTTAGAGAGAGACACGTGGTTGTCAGCTTCAAAAATAAAAGTAACATGTTCCCAAATTAAGTAGTTTATGTTCCTGTTGAATTTTCCTCTATGGATCGGCAGTTATTTAATTTTTTGTCCTGATATTTATTACTAAAGTTTTCCATATTGATGGAGGCCTGTGTTGTGTTTGGTATCAACTTTCACACTATGGGTTTTACCAAAATAAACATCCAGCCCGGATCAATATGAAGTTAATATAATAAGCCAGCTTTTCAGCCTATAGGAAACCATTAATGTCAATAAAGCCAAAGGCTATAACGACCTGTCGATGTCATCTTTGTCAATATGTACAAGATAATTCAAATATACATCAGAGAGGAAGGGGATAACTGCGAGGCAGCACCGTTAAATATCGGAATAAATGGATGTCATATTTTGACAATCTGCTAGACGAATATATTTGTTCACCGTCTTGCAGTTATGCTTACCATTGCAGTATGTTAATTAACATTCCTATCGATTGATTCTATATGAGCCTAGTAAATATGGATCTGGTAATCAAGACAGTAAAAATATGGATCTGTCGAAGCCAACAAAAAAACTTAGTTTGCTTGCACATGACAGATATATCTAACCGACTGAGCCACTAAGGCCCCCTCTAATATGTAAGGAACCCATTCAAGTAAACGGATCGAGACCAATATTAGTTACATGACGCCCCTGCGTGGGTATACTGGTAGATATTTGGTGTCTGACATTATTATTTCTCCGAGGCGAAGTAAAACAGTGAAAATACGGATCAGTCAAAGCCAAAAAGGTTAGTTTACCTTTACATTGCAGTTCTTCTTTAATAAGGATTGATTATTAATTGATTGATGTTTTACGCCGCACTTCAGATTATTTCACGTATATGGCAGCGTTGCCAGGTTTAGTGGGGGGGGGGGGGTAAACCGGGCTCGCTGCTCGGGAGAAGCCTCTGACCTTCGGCGAGTACCTGGCAACTTTATCTGGTTTTGATGGAAATCAAATGTCAAGTATCATTACATAGTGTATTACAGAACGTTAATATGCTACAGTTTACTTGATCCCATAAAGAATCTTGGGCCATAACTCGTACCAAGGGAGTGCTAGGTTATTAAATACTCGGTGTTTCATATGTTTGTTTTATTTTCGCCGCTGTCCGGTTGCTTACCTATTACCAGCGGTGTCGGTTTTGTTGAAGAGGATTATCTTAAAAAACAAACTACTAACCTCCAATTGCTGTCCGGCGACTGTTTAAAGTTGACTCTGTTTACAACATCCTAATCTTCGTAGACCTTTTTAACTAACACTTTACCTACTGGGCCAATACCTAATGACCTGGCCTGGACATTTAGGAGGGAATTTGGAGAGATTTCCCGTAGGTGATATCGAGGGAGGATGCACACTTCGTCAGTTTCTCAATAATTGAATTATGTCAGCGCTGGGTTTTAATCAACTGTTAACGTTAGCTGGTTTAACTATGTCAATACTTGCATTAAGATACGGATTTGGGTAAATACCACGGGTTTATGGTATTAACCAAATAAGGGCCTCTGGGCATGGTTACATGTTTCCTAGCCAGAACATCGACAAAATATATTACAGTCAGTAAATATCAATACCCTTATGGGCGTATAGCGGCATCGCTAATTTTCTATGCAAATGGGGAGCAGCTTTCAATTCAAACGTAATACATGTGACGGTACATTCTACATTTATAGATATACTTTCAATATGACTGTGGTATTGTCGATGATATAATATGACAACATAACACAGAAATTCGGGATATGAAAAATCAAAGTTAAGACACGTTAAAAAGTAACACCAAAATAGGTTATTAATTTTTATAATCATAATTTTCTTCAACTTTTTTGTATGGGCTATATAAATGTGGTCTCCAATCCAATCAGCAAGAAGTAAACTCTCTTGGATATTCCATACTTAATACGCACTTAGAAACATCTTTCAGGCAGCCTGTATTACTGAGAGATTTGTCTCGCTGGACACTTTTCGGAATCAAACGGGTGTTCAGTCTTTACGAACGTTTCATGATAATTTGGACGTAGACCTCCAGTTGCCATGAAATCCCTTTGTATCCTTTCTTTAACCTCAGCAATTTGTGCACAATATAATCAAATCAGATTCAGAGGTTTTAAGACAAGGTATAAAGGTACAACAAAATCTCAGCATGCAGGGAACTAGTTGTATGGTAATGTTTTTTTGTTTTTTTTTTCTTTGTTTTTTGTTTTTTTGATAACGGTTTGTCCATCCTGACACTGTATCATAACTACTACCGTTTCATATTTTTGTATTAGCAAGATCAATTCCTGCCATTTTATCTAATAAATATCGATTTAAGAGATAAGGAAAACATGGCGTACTCGTGTCCATGTCAGTTTAGTTCCATGAAAGTCTAAGTACCGGTTTTTCCTTTGAAGTGAAATATTATTACAGATCAGTAGCATCTTTCACAGTATGTGTGGGAAAAGAGTTTACAAATTTGATTTATTCTGTTGACGTTTTCCAGATAACTGGACCTTAAACTCAATTGTGTTCGATCTTTAGCTAGAAGGAGTCTCAAAATAAGATGGAGTAAATTGAATATCTCAATATTTACAAGGAGACACGTGGTTGTCAGCTTCAAAAATGAAAGTAACATCGTCCCAATTAAGTACTTTATGTTCCTGTTGATTTTTGTTCTATAGATCAGCAGTTATTTTTTTTCCTTCTGTTTATTACTTAAAGTGGCATGAGCTGCCAAAATTCACACTTTTTTCATAATTTCTGATCGTCACAACAGTAATAGGCTTTGAAGGCAATCGAAAAACTAAATAATTGGCGTTGGAATGAGGGAAATCCATTCAGTATGTGGCCTGCACAAACGGAAAACGTGTCCGAAAAGTAAACAAAATTTAAATGACCGGGACGACCATTCATTCATTCTAAGCCATAGTTAGTTCAAAACAATACTTGATCGTACATTCTCGAGACTAGAAGCACTTAAAAGTTTCTGAATTATACGTTTTGAGAAAAATAGTCGATAATTTCAACATTCTGTTTCAACGTCAAACTATCAACATTTTGGCAGCTCATGCCACTTTAAATCGTCCATATTGCTCGAAGCCTGTGTTATGCAGCAGCATGGTATCAGTTATATATCACACTGGGGGTTTTACCAAAATAAACACCGAGCTCGGATCAATATGAAGTTTTCAGCCTATAGGAAACCATAAATGTCAATAAAGCAAAAGGCTATAACGACCTGTGGATGTCATCTGTGCCAATATGTACAAGATAATTCAAATACATACCAGAGAAGAAGGGGGTAACTGCGAAGAACCATTGGTAAATATCTGAATAAATGGATGTCATATTTTGACAATCTGTTTAACAAATATATATTTATAAACACTAAAACACACGGCCACAGGGAAAATCTTCTTGTCTAAAATAACCACGGAGACAAGTTTCCAATTGTGTTAAAAAGAGGTATAAATATATATATCTATATTTGTTCACCAGCCTGCAGTTATGCTTACCATTATAGTAGGATCAATAACATTCCTTTGATTCTATATGAGATCAATAAATATGGATCTGGTAATCAAGACAGTGAAAATATGGATCTGCGGAAGCCAAAAAACTTAGTTTTATTGAAGAGGAGTCTCTTAAAAAAAACAAAATACTAGCCTCAGATTGCTGTCCGGCCACTGTTTAAAGTTAGCAATTAATGGGATTTAAAGCGCGACCGAAACTCTTTCTCCGTTGTCTGTTGCTTTTTGACAGCGTAATCTTCGTAGATTTTTTTAAATGATCACTTTACCAACAGAGCCAATATTTAATGAGATGGCCAGAACATTTAGGAGGGAATTTTGAGAGTTTTCCCGTAGGTGATATTGAGGGAGGATGCAGACTTCGTCGCTTTCCCAATTATTGAATTATGTCAGCGCTGGGTTTTAATCAAATGTTAACGTTAGTTGGTTTAACTATGTCAATACTTGCATTAAGATACGGATTTGGGTAAATACCACGGTTTATGGTATTAATCAAATAAGGGCCTCTGGGCATGTTAACATATTTCCTAGCCAGAACATCGACCAAATATATTACAGTCAGTAAACATCAAGACTCTTAGGGGCGTATAGCAAATGGGGAGCAGCTTTCAATTCAAAGGAAATAGTTGTGAAGGTACAGTTTATTACATATGTAAAATAGGCCTACTAATGTCCGATCTTCGGCGAGTACCTGACAGCTCTTACACATACGGTGATCGAGTAAAAATTCCACCGCACCGCCTCGATGGAAGGGCTATGTTAGACTGGACTATCACTCTAACCGACTAAGCCACCGAGGCTCCCATTTCCTGTTGAAAGTCCAACAAAAGCGTTCAAGTGATAAAGTAAGAAACCAAAACGCTCTATTTTTGTTTCACCCGTAATCAGTTATTTACACAAAGAAAAAAGTTAACCCTCCCCCCCCCAACTTTGTTGTTGCAGACGATTATGATCATAAAGGGAAACATTCTGGCGATAAAAAAATCACCATTAATGAAAACAAGTATAAAATGTATTCAGCATATCGTTAGCCAAATCAAAAGTGTATTTTAACAAAATAAAAAAGTGCTTATAAGTATGAAACTTCAGAGTCCATCTGGCTTCACAGGAAGAACATAAAGAAGTAAAAATGTCACTTTGAGAGTGTAAAACACATCCCTAGAGTACAGATCAATAGCGTATAGACTCCATTCGGTTCCAATCTGCGTCTCAACCGTCCAGTGAGATGTCAGATCTGTTCAAGGGGTAACTGCGTGGATTTCGATCTTTTTGGGCACATTTGGTATAGGATGGGCAGAAACATTCAAGCCCTAGAGCCTCCTGTAAAAATCTGCAGGAATAGGAGCCGCATTACATCGGTATTTGCGGCAGTTACCCCTTCAATTTCCATATAGTTATATCACAGAGCTTATCTTTTGAAAATGTGTACTATAATGGCGAATAGTAATCCATCAAGTTTCCCTAGCTTATTTACAGTTCTATAACTACTTAGACTTTGATCCGAACTTGCACACTCGAAACCACCAAACATATTAGAAGTCTTAGCATATATTGCTTTTAAATGTTCCACGGTTGTTGCCTTTGCAGTAACCGGAAACAGTTAGTTCAGATGTCTCTCGGAGCCAGACATCTTGACTGCTTTTTCGGTCTATGGAATTGTGGGTGATAATTTTCAGAACTGCTATTAGAATGCATGGAAATCGAAGTCTTTCACTTATTAGCCCTTCAGTGAGATTTTGCCTAGAGCTCATGTATATACCGTCAAAATGGACATAATGAATCAAACGTTTAAGATGTTCCTCCCTCGAACATACTGTCAGGAAAACATAGAAGACAAGCATTGAGGTCGAGTTTGAACAAGTCGTTTTCAAACTGCAAGATACTATTTACCGAACACAAATCTATAAAAAATATAGGTCAATAAGCTGTAATAATCACTACTATTTACTAATAGCAACAACTATTCCAATATGACCTTACCAAAATAACAAAGATGACCTCCTGGCAAAACCTGGATAAGCACGTCTCATTTAGTCACAAGGTCAATCTAAAATTAGGAGTTACCCTAGTTCTAAAGGTCAGGTTTAACCTCTAAGGCCATTGGACGACATTTTTATCGGAAATATCCATTGGAATGGGAGAGATCACATAGAAGGTCAATTGATCATGTGACTTAAGTTTTCAACAAAACAACAACACCGTGGAATTTTACCTGGCATTTGCTCGTATCTACGTGCCTTTCTATTATTATATTACACTTAGCTAGAGCTATTGTTAGTTACATCACACATTTAAACACTAGCAGCTATTGGAAACGCCCCGTGGAGTATATCACAGTGGTCAGTTCAAAGTGAATCGGATTGACAGGGAACGTTGCGATTTTGCCTGTTTTCGTCAAAATGGGACTATTTCGTGAAATTGACTCTACGTTTTCGTTACTAGTTTAACGTTTTCTTACATTCAAAATATATATTCACGACAGCGTGATGTCAGGATTTTTATATTTATCTGATAGCTTTTAAAAACGTTACCCTAGATCGCACGCTAAAATCCGTGCGCTATGTCTGGTAAAGTCGTACGAGGTCTATCTTAGCCACGTCTAAAGGAGATCTCGCGAGAATACGATTGTTGCAAGGTTAGAAGCTGATTACAAATGTGTTTTCAAGTCAAATCTCGTTTTCTTTCATTCATGCTCATGAATTTGAATAAATTGTGACTTCAGTCAAATTATAGGCTATTATTTTCTTGTAAAACAGTGCGTATGTCAATAATAAAACAATAAAAGTTTCATCAAATTATTAATGTTAATTATTCAAGTTAATTATACCAAGTTAAATTTTGAAACCTTTGTTAAACTCAATTTGTTTTACAGCATGGATTAAGAAAAGGGAATTTCGCTGAAAAAACCAAAGTTTTTCCTATTAAGTATCGTTGCAGAAAAATCTGACTTTTTAGTTCTCTTTTTCAACATGGAGATCACAAACCGTGTTTTTATACGTCCCAGCTCTACGTGATTACCTTTTCCGAAACCCTGGTCATAGTACTGTAATTACTAAGTGGTCAATGTCCACATGACGATCGGTGAGTTCGCTACAGGACAATCGCTGCCATCAAGTAAACCGATCACCGTTGCAAACTCCCTTTAGTGATATCTACTGTGTTCAAGCTTATCAAGGCAGTACGGAAATGAGCTGCGGGAACGGTGTATATGAAGACGCCCAATTCAACGCGACTGTACCAAGCGAGCAGGATTGGAACCAAATCGTGCAAATCTCGATAAACCAGAAGCATTGCAAAGCGATTTTGAACCGAACAGTGGTCTGAATCTATCCGACAAAATCGGCCTAGAATTTAGATTTAATTATAAATAAGCAAATCTGACCTAATTGACTGACGTTGGGAAATACATTGGGAAAGCCACTCTGAAACTTCAGGAATTTACGTACGTCAAATACAAAGCCGACAGGTAGCCAGCGAAGATAGCCGAACAGTGTTCCGACTGTGGGAAAGCTACACTTCAATTCTATAAACCAAATAATACAGTGGATTAAGAGCTTCCATAGAAGTTCTTCTGCTTATGTCATTCTGGATATGCGTCACACGCATGTTTTACAATTACAAAATATGTTAATCTTGCGACTTAAATCGATTTTAAAAAGTTTAGTTTTTTATTCAAAAAAATATCGAAATTTAAAACCGAGACACATTGGTGCTTTTCCGATCGTTAGGTATCAGCCGATAATCGGCGGTTTTCCTATAAGCAAAACATTAGGTTTTCTCTCCGACTAATCTGAACAATATAATCACATATGTTAAATAGTCCTGAGTGGGAAGTAATTAGAACATTAACTAATCGCAAAATGCTAACTCGGTAGATCTGGTCACATTTCTATCCTTAAACATAATCTCGTCACAATGGAACTCAAGCTGGTGGTTTGGCCATAGTGAAACTAAAAACCAGTTTTTTTCAGAATAAATAGTTTTTTATTCTGCTGATTGCATTTTACGTTTTTGGAATACGTAGGACGATGCTAGTTCTATCCTTCAATCATAGTGTTCTTTTCTGCTATTTGTTAAGAAAGTCAAACAACACCAGATAGCTTTCAAGTAAAGTTTCTAAAATAAAACATAGGGAACATTAACCGCATCTGCTATTTTAAAGGCGAGTTACAATAAGCTGGGAATCTGAAATACACTCCCAGACCTTTGCAACCCTAGAGCCCGAATCAAATCTTTTTAGAAGGGGATATTAGTGAACTGACAGTTTATTTTGTTTAAAAGACAAGCATGCATTCTGTCAGCTAGGTTTTAAAATGATTGCAGGTCACTATTTGTCCCCGAACTATTTAAGCAAATATTCTTTTAATTAAGACGAACTATTTTACGATTCACATTTTCAATGATAACTAAATCGTTGATGAAAGTATTACCGAAAGTCGTTATTGAGTTTGTAGAGTGTACCAAATGCATATCTTAGAACAATTTTCCCAAACATTGGGGAACATTTACAAACTGTTCTATCGTTCTAGTGTCAAACAATGAAAGCAGTTTTCTTTGCAACTCTTGACATAGACGAAAAATGGCACATGCCAGAGATACCGCTTTAAGGCCCGTTCTCACTGTGCGTTTTGCCGTGCCGACTTGTAGGATGCGATGCATTTGATTGGTTGACAAATCTTATCGACCAATTAAAAGCATCCATTTTAATCGCATCCTACAAGTCGGTACGACAAGTCGCACACTGAGAACGGGCCTTAAGGGGAACAAAGATGTTACAAATGAATCATTATACCTAATACAGATCGCGGCCTATTGCCTTGGCACCTATTAGTGGACGCAAATAAAGCTCCACTATCGATATTAGTGATACGAGCAGCTTCCTTTAACTGAGTGTGGCTTCGGGAAAGGTCATTATACGGTGCTGGATAGGATACCGCCCAGCTTGCCCTCTGGGTAATTCCGATCAAGATTCCAATGTAAACAAAGGTAACCTACATTTTTCTTTGGTGCCCTTGAGCGCGGCGTAAAACACCAAACAATAAATCAATCAATATTTGGTGCCTTTCTTCCCTCGCACTTAATAAATGGAAAACGCAAGGCCGCGGAAATCGAAAACAAAATTCCCATTTTGCAGTTCCAAGTTTTCCCATTTCGTTAATAGTACATCCCGTTTTCAAAAACGTCGTGATATTTTAGAATTTAAAATGAATAACACTGATATTTTGATTAAGAACTGGAATTCAATGAATCAAAACAATATGCCAGCAATCGATCATTTGTTAAAGTTCGTATTGAAATTGTTCTCAATATTTAACAGAAATAATACAATTAATTGGGACAGCTTGGTTTTATCCCATTCTCAAATATGATTTGTATAAAAATCGCTTCGCAGCTGAATCAACTTCTCGGGTGAGAAAAATATCGCTGTTTGTCGCGGAGTAGTTCCGTCCGTTTAACCAGGGGTTGAATATATGCACTTTTAATTTAACGCGCGTCTCTAATTTCAAAGCTAAAACGCATAGCATCGACGTACGGTCTATGAATTAGAGATACAGGTATGGAACCTATGTGGTAATCACTGGTTTAATTTGTAAGATAATTATTTAGAAAGTTTCCCATTGTATTTACATTTTCGGAAGTTTCTGGTTCGAAACCACAACACTGATACATGTAAAAATTATATAGCAGTGCGTATATATCAACACAAATTTTAAGGAAATCATCTTAAAGGTTTGATGAGAAACTTGTACGCAATACTCCGATTTGCGTTAAGTGTGTTGTAAAACATGTACTTGACAATATTACATTTACCGCCATACGATGGTTACGGAAGTTAATAAGCCCAACGACGTATGACGTCAAACGTGACCTCATTTGCGTACGTACGTAACGTCACAGTGGTAACGCAATACACAATCTCTGCTGTGCTTGTGTCTCTTCATGACAGTTTGTACTCATCGATATTTGCCGATTAGTTACGAACAATACCTGTTTTTGACATCCAGGGAACTAACCCGAAGGTTGTGTCGTCTCAACTTATATTTTCCGAATAGACATTTAGTCCATTAATCCTTTTACAGATTTAGTTAAGCGATATGTATACGAAACTAAAGCTTATCTGGTGCAGACGGAGATGCGCCTGGAGAAAAACGTGTCGACGAGACGTTCAAAAGTGTCTCACATCAATACGATGTTGTCTTTAAAAAAGTAGCGGAGTAATTGAACCGTAAACCGGTCGATCATTCAAAGCTCGTTAAATCAAATGCACAGCAGCGTAGACATAAACCAGACAGCAATCTAAAGCTCGTTTCAACAAGAACAAGTCTGGTAGTTCTGATTTAATCATTGATAGCTTACATATCGCTGTCAAATCTGACCCTACCGAATTCAGCCGATGACAAAGCAATGACGAATCTCTCTTTAGACATAGGATCTGCAAGTCAATTGTATGGACATTTTAAAAATGCATCCAGTCCTCGTACTTTGAAAATTGCAGAAGATCCAACCATTACTAAGTAAGATCAAAGAGAGTAGATTGACAAGAGTGGTCACTTCGTCCAATCAGCATTGCCGGCATGTTCTTTTGGCCCCCTCATCTGACTCCTATTTATAGGAACTCTCGATAGCATCAGCATATGTTTCGCATCGGGTGATCTGTAAGGGTAACAATCATGTGAGAGCATAGCTGATATGTAAAGATGCCAACAAATGTTAATGGCATGACGAATAAAGCCCTTCTCAATTTCTAAGAAACATCTAAGAAGAAAATGAGCATGCAAAGAGACTCTAAATGGATTCAATAATGACCAGTTGGCATGAATGGTCAGGACCTATTTTAGAAGTCGGTTTAGCTTTATTCGCCCTCGGGCGGTTAGAGGTATTCAACGACCGTGTCCAGATTTACGGGTCAAATGTCATATATGACTCCCTTCGTAACTAACTTGATGGTCAAGGGCACAACCCAAAAAACATATACTGGCTAAATTTATTTGTCGAAAATTTTAAACCAGCCAATGTGAATCATAAAAAGCATGCAAAAATTGTACTACTTGTTCACAAAGTTTGAAGACTGTTTCGTTTGGCTATATACCGGCTGTACGTTAAGGCTATATTCTTAGATTTCCTCACTACACGTATAATGGAAAATCTTTGATAGGATCACCGACTCAGAAGCCCCGATAACATCTATCTGGGGTTTGCATTTCGCCCTCAGGAGATCTGCAAGTGAGGCAAGAGACAACTTGCAAAGATAACCGAAGATGTAAATATAAATCGCCTAAGCCATGGAGAAAGTTATACCGCTGCCCGCAAAGTTTGACGACTGTATTGTTTAAGGAAACCGTCTCTCTTTTTAGGTGTTATCTATAACTGAAAATCGAGGATGGCAGTACAACTCAAGAAGTCCCGATAACTTCTATCTGGATTTTGTATTTCGACCTTTGGCGATCTGCAAGTAAGGCAAGAGGCAACATGGAAAGATAACCAAATATGTTAACGTCGAACATCTGACTTTCTTGCCAAAAAATGAATTGTTAAACTAAGTTACCGATGTGTTCAAAAGCTTTTAACAATGTTAAGCAACCAATATAAATCATAAAACCTATGAAGAAATTTATCTCCTTGCTCACAAAGTTTGAGGGCTATTTTGTTTGACTGAATATATAAACCGTCAAAACTGTATTCTTAGATATGCTATCGATAGAATCAATGATATGAACACAGCTGTAGACGCCTGTATAGATTCTATCTGGGCTTGCTTTTGAGCCTTAGGCGATCTGCAAGTCAGACAATATGCGATATGCAAGGCGATCAAAGATGTCGACGTCAAACTTCCCCTGACTTCTTGTCAAAGATGGAAATGATACCAGCATAATTCTACGAAAACACTTTAAACTGAAGTTATTAATTTTTAGTGATGCACCGCAGATTTGGTTCAATCGTAAGCCGGTGTAACCAGTTTTTTCCAAGGATTTATCGATTTATTAATATTTACCGAATGTACTTGGGAGAAAATCCGGACTTTTTCCGGAGGGAATCGTATAAGCGGGTGGATATTTGATACCCCTTGTACGTAGAACTTGTAAGAGATATTTAAACAGCTGGTATGTCGTAAGAACACTCCGCTTTAAGTTGGTTCGCGGCAAAGTTTATTATGCACATAATTATCTAACATCCTCGTCAGAACATTTACACAATTGGAAGTTAGAATAAAACTTTAGACTGAATGATAGATTGAACATAAGCAACTCATACCACATTAAAATATTCACATCGACGTAGTTCCATAAACTGAGGAAGAAAAAAGACTAATAAAGCACAGAAAGCAAAACGAAAATGATATGTAACTCATATTGACGCGATCTTTTGGTTTATTAAATCAAACCATTTTTAGGAGATTGATTGATTGCTGTTTTACGCCACACTCAAGATTATTTCACTTATATGACGGCGTTGCCAGGCTTAGTTGGGGAGGAAACCGGGCTCATTGCCCAGAGGAAATCTCCGACCTTCGGCGAGTACCTGGCGACTCTTCCACATACGGCGACCGAGTGAAAAATCCACTGAGAAATTGTTCAATTTTTAGTAGGTCTGAGAGGGATTCGAACCCGCGCACATCGATGGAAGGTCTGTGTGAGACGATCACTCTAACCCACCGGACCACGAAGGCCCCCGTTTTAGGAGAAGATAGTTTAATTAATAAACCCAAATTTCAAGTCAAAATGAGTTACAAACCATTCTTTGGATAGCTTACTGCGCTTGTATGTGCACGAAATAAGACCGAAAGCTTTATGACATCATGACAAAAAAATTATGAGATTCAGAATCCAACATAGTATCGCCAAAAGCAAGAATAACATAACACGTGTCCCGCAGAGAATATCTTCTTCGCGTACCCAGCCCCTGGCAGTCAGTAAGGGGAATACAGTACAAGGTGATTGCATCTAAATGAGATTTCGACTTTTGACTTTTAGCTGCCTAACATGTATTGGTAGGCCTCCCAATGCCTACAGGCATTTTGTGTGTGTTGTACTTTCTTTGGAAAAGTACAATTGTGTGTGGGTTAACCCTTTAACCGCCAGATAGTTTGACCAATATACATTATTGGTTGAATTTTTTGTAACCAGTTTACCTTTGTATAAAGTGGTGTCGTCTGCATGTAGGCCTATGTTGTGGTGTCGTCTTCCTTCTCTATTACATCATACACTTGAGTGTTTGTAAACATTATTATCCCCCTTCATTTATGGTTTTGGATGTTACAGGATTGTTGACAAATCGAACAAATTTACACTTTGTTAAAATAGCATGATTAGGTTGTAATAATGTATTGTTGTTTTGTTGGAGTTTTTTTTTTCTTTGAGGGGGGTGGGGCGTTTTATGAAGATGAACAAAACAAGGTCAATTTAGAATGGCAATTAAGAAAATGACCTAAATTCCCTTCTAGTTCTTGTCACATTTGCGTGTTGTTTGACCAATTGGTCCAGTAAATACAATTAAACATATGATATCAGCTGCCAGCAGGACGTGGTAAGTTAACATTCTACCAGTGGAAATGTTTAGCTGAGCAGCTGTAAATCCATATTTGCTGTACCATGTTGATTTTATCCCGACGATACGGACCTAAAGTCGCCATGTCTTAATTAGGTCTTAATTTGCAAACTTATATTTCTCAAGAAGTACAACAAAGATGTTCTCCACACTCGGAACATCCTTCGGCTATCTTCGCTCGCTACCGGTCGGCTTTGGCACGCCTCGGACAGTCTGCGCTTTTTTTTACGGTAAATCACCGTATTTTGGGGCTGAATAAAAATGGCGTCGAAAGTAAATATCAAAATGTTTTACTACAGACGAAAAAAGAAAATAAAAATAATTATTAATTTATTAAATGCTAATATCATTTAGAAAGATATTTGTTTATATAATATATTTAGCCCGGTAAAGCACATGTTGTGTAACGCAAAGAAGAGACACAGTTTCGGTACATTCCAGGAATCTTCCAATACTTCAATTATAAAACTGATCGCGCCTGAAAGTTAACAAACAGAGTATTTAGGTCCCTTGCATTATCACGAGGACACTTTCGATGGGCCCAGAAGAGGATATGGAAATTGTACGTTACACGGCTACCTTTTTGGTCGCCACAATCAAAATGACCTGCAGTCTATCAGAGGGTATTTCACGCACGTAAATCCCCGAAGTTATCAGAGTGATGTTCTCCGTTCATTTATGTGTGAAGTAACATGGATACAGGCCAAAGTAATATACTTCCAGAAATTGGTGGGAAAGAAAGAAGTTATGTTATTTTTTCCTGTCATTTTTATAGCTTTTATGAATTTACACGGGTGGAGTTTCTGTCGAAAAATGTTTTTAGAAGTGGAATGAGAACTGGTAGCTGGGTGTGCTTTGATCGGTTTACATCCGACGGACTAAGTGCACAGTATCCTCTGTCAGCTGTATCTCGTTATAGTAATTTTCTACTTTAATTAAATTAAGGTGAAAAATTACATATGGATAACAACTTCTTGGTTTATTGGGTGACGACGTTTCGATGTAGTTCTTACATCGTTATCAAAGTCATTGACTTATTGTAACCTTTTAACTTTTAAATGCCATTGAAAGATTTAATTAAATTAGTTAAATTGTTCTTAAAACACTTCAGAAGGACTACTGAAGGCCCCAGCCGAAGGATTTGGTTCAACGAAGGTTAGGGATGGTGTTTTGGGTGCAAACATTAACATTACCGCAAATGGGTGTGAGTGAGTGAGTGATTTGGGTTTTACGTCCTGCTCAACAGTATTTCAGTTATATGAAGACGTTGTCTCCTTGTTGCAGGGCGGATTTCCACCGCCCTTTTTAGGTGCTGCCTCTCCGAGACGACTTGCCGAAGACAACCAGCAAGCCCCCTCACCCAGTCACAGTATACTGACACCGGGCCAACCAGTCGCTGCTCTAACTCCTATTGCTGAGCGCCAAGCGAAGCAGCAACAGCTAAAGTCTTTGGTCTGACTCGACACAGGTTTAAACCCGGATCTCCCAGGCCTGAAGCGGCCGCTTTACCGACTGAGCTATCGGGGCTGGTCCCGCAAATGGGAAATTGGCCTGCTGTAAACCTTTTACTGACCTTGTTAGGTGCCCCATACGCTTGTTCGGGTCACATTTTGCAACGCTCTGGTGTGTGTGAGATTGTTTAAAGGCCCACTTGCCGCCGTAGCCTGTTTAAATTTGCTAAGAAAACCAATTTACATGAGCTTACTACGACTAATACAACTAAACTTAAACATAGGACACATAAAACATGTCTAGTTAACTTTGGAATGTAGACATGGGGTGAAAAACAAACGAAGAATCGAAGCCTGATTACAACAACAACGATGAGTGTCGGTCAACTTTCGTGTTGGATTACCCTCATTTCAGGCCTTTTTATCTGTGGTTTACACTCAAACAATAATCAGCAGGCTTTTCCAGTCGCTGTTAACCGATCGCCAGTCTGTATTTCTCAGATAAATAGGCCTACGTAAAATTACACTGTGCCGTTAGTTCACTCACTCGACTGAAACATAAAATCGCCAATAGGGGGCAGTGTGGTTTGTTTACGTTCCGGGTACAATTCAAATTTTCAAATTCAAATTAAAAATACAAAGTGACGTCCAAACTTTTAAATTTTGGTAAAAATAGAAAGTTCCTAACTTATATTGTCTGGGAAAAATACAGAAAACGGTCTTTCTTTTTTAATGTAAACAATATTCCTGATTTTCGCGGCAAGTGTGCCTTTAAAGAAGCAATTTGTTGGCTAATTTTATCCGCAATAAACGCTCTTCGAGATAAAAAAAAATAATAGGGGGGGGGGGGGGGGTAGGGTAAACGGAGTATTTACATTGTCAGCGTGTTTAAATTGATAGCGGTCGTCTCTTATCAATTACCACGATGATCATATGAATATTTCCACCCCTTGCCCTCCACGAACCATGATAACTATTATTATCACCATTGAGAGAAATTTTGTTGGCATTTGATTGGTCAATCGCAGTTGCCATGACGTCGTATCTCTTCACTATGGTGTCCATTGGCAACTACGCCTCGTTTGCGATGCGACTGCTTTGTGAAACGAGCCCCTGCATCCGAGTGCTTTCCGTATATATATTTGATTCTGTATCACCCCGGACTTAAGAGCTCACGTGTTATTATTAACACGGAAAAAAGGTATTGGTGCGTCACAGAATTCTTCAGTCAAGACGAAATCCTATAGTGACGTCAGTTTAGAATGTTGTTTCGTAAGCATTGAACGCTATGCTTGTCTCAAAGATTATGAAACCGGTATAACTGCAATGTCACAACAGAATTTATTTGTTTCGCGACGTCATTTGGACCCGGCTCAAACCTAATACTCTTTTGGACCACTTAGCCCATAGATTTATTGAGTTCACATTCAAGGCATTTCGCCTCGGAAAAATATTAATGTCAGACACCATATAGTTACCCGTATACCCACGCAAGGGCGCCATATAACTAATAATATGGCCGTTTTTATTTTACTGGGGAAAAGTGACGTTTTTAGCAGCTCGTGTTACTTAAAACCAGGAGATTTAAGGTTATGAAATCCGGAAGTAGGGCGATATATATTTGTCCGAAATATAAACGATAATATTATCTTATGAGCAAGGTTCAAAGTGTTCGATAGTTTAACAGATATCAGGTTTGTAATACTGCGCAAATGTTCAGAGCATAACTTAGAATAAAGTACGTTGGGTTTCTTTAAAAGTTTAACTATAGTCAGAAAGATGTCGATTGAAATTGAAATGATTTTAGTTGCTGTTTTATTGCTCAGCGTTAATGATTGCAAAGATACGGATCACCTGTCCAATAACACAGTTTCCAATCCATTACCCACTACACGGGTAACAGGTCCATCAGGTATTTCTCAATCGCCATCAATGAAACCTGATTTGCATCATAAAAATGTTTCTGAAGAAGGACCATGTGAGCTGACCTTCAAAGTCGTGTCCAAAGATACGTCAGGCTGCGCCAAAATACAAGATTTCAAAAATGGATTGAGTTCTCTGGAAACCGCATTTGTTAAACGGCTGAAGTCTGTAGAAGAACAACTCCATGCACTTAAAGAGAATGAAGATATTGTAGCCAACTTGAGAAGACAACTTCAAGAAATTCAGAGCAAGTTAAATGCGGCTATTGAGCTCGATACCCACTTTCGAAACCACCCTATCATGCAGGAAATTCTAGCCAATATGGAAACTGAAAAGCTGACAAGATTAACCTTGGAAAAACGAGTCAACGAAATAGAAAGTGAGATATTTTTCATTATTTATACTCATTGAATTGTTTGACATTTCTAGACATTCCCTGGCTACAGGCAAAAATGTATGAATAAATAATCAGCCGTGACCTGCCCTAAAAGGGAGCTTGAAATATTTACAAAAAAAGTTTTGTCGAAACATTTTAATATATGTTTTACTACATTTCAGCTTCCCGTTCCAACACTACTGTCACGAGGTGTAAGTATACATGAACTTTCTGATGACAGCATTAATGAAGCTTGAGCTGCCAAGCATACGTACTTTTGTTGATTTGTTTTATCAGCGCGTACAAAACAGGTTGTTGTGCTTAAAGTGGCATAAGCTGCCAAAATGTTGATATTTTAACGTAAAAACAGAATGTTAATATTTTGGCTATTTTTGTCAAGACGTACAATTCAGAAGCTTTTTAGTGCTTCTAGTCTCGAGAATGTACGATAAAGTATTGTCTTGAACTAACCTTGGCTGAGAATGAATGAATGGTCGTCCCGGTTATTTAAATTGTGCTACTTTTCGAACACGTTTTCGGTTCGTACAGGCTACATACTGTATGGATTATCCTCATCCCAACGTCAATCATTTAGTTTTTCGATGGCCTTAAAAGCCTCTTACTGTCGTAACGATCAGAAATTATGAAAAAAGTGTGAATTTTGGCAGCTCATGCCACTTTAATAGATAGTTTCTATTGACAATAAAATACAAGACAAATATTATTCCGGTTATTCGAATTCGAGTGTTTGGTTTGAGATAGCTTTATATTTATATATACTTTTGAGTCGATATCAATAACATGAATAATTGGACAGAGCGGTTAGCGTTTTCCAGGGTTAGAGGAGAGATATCACCAAAAAAATATATACAAGCCAAGTAGCTAGCAGGTCCCCCGCCATAAATATTGTTTGGAAACTAGTTGCTACATTGGATATAATCACCATATATCTGATGTTCAATGATTGTGGGAGTGTGGTCTG
Source organism: Lepidochitona cinerea (assembly GCA_963971465.1). NCBI lineage: Eukaryota > Metazoa > Mollusca > Polyplacophora > Chitonida > Tonicellidae > Lepidochitona > Lepidochitona cinerea. The sequence goes on from OZ020559.1 coordinate 4,695,862, forward strand.
ATTTATGTAAATGAAGTTGTCCATACTTTGACCCCAATGACCTCTATGACCAAAAAATATAGGTCGACATCCCAGAAAATCAAACTCGACCAAGAACTCTCTAATGTGTCTCTATATACCAAAAATGAAAGATCTGCATCAATCAGTTCTTAAGCTAAGGCGTTCACAAGCAAATTTCAGACTTTGACCTCAATGACCTCTGTGACCTAAAAATAAGGTCGACATCCCAGGAAATCGAACTTGACCAAGGTCTCTCTAATGTGTCTCTATATACCAAAAATGAAAGATCTGCATCAATCAGTTCTTAAGCTATGGCGTTCACAAGCCAATTCAAGACTTTGACGCCGATGACCTCTGTGGCCTAAAAATATAGGTCGACATCCCCCAAAATCGAACTTGACCAAGGTCTTTCTAATGTGTCTCTATATACCAAAAATGAAAGATCTGCATCTTGCGGTTCTTAAGCTATCGCGTTCACAAGAAATCGGGAAGGACGGAAGGACGAACGGCAGCATTTCCAAGTCCCCCTTCCACTTACGTGGCGGGGGGCAAAAACGAAAGACGGTCTCTCTTTGTATAGCTCATGACGCTTCTTCATGCACTCAGTTTCTTCAGAGTTTTAATGTTGCATTTTTTTTTATAAACCAAAGCTATCTTTTTTTTTCTTAAAACTTGATTTATTTCCTGACGAAAAGATTTTACGTTTTTGTAGGTGAAAGTGGGTGGCTACACAGCGGTTATTGTGTTAAAGTCTCTGGTGTAACGATGAATAAGTGTTTTAACAAACCGGTTATGGCGACTTTCTCTAACGATTTCCTTTAGGCCCCTGCTGTATCCCTTGGATTAGCTTATTTAGACTTAGATAATCTTTATCATTCACGAGTTTTGTCAACGCCTGAGTCATCTCCTGAAAGTATCAGCGTTACTTTCCGTTGTTGGGGGGATTCGTGGTGCTATTACGCCGCAGTATCGTGGATGGCGTGTGGACTTATTCGGATTTGAAATTTTAATCCATCGGCCCTCGAAATAGGATCCAATGTAGGCCTACATCTAATTATATATAAATGAATTGAAAATATTCTTTTCTTTGTTTGTTATAACTTTACTCAATAAAAAGTCTAAAAAATCTACCCAGGGAAAATCGACTGTGTTTAACATTCTTATTCAAGTAAAGTAGTTGTTTATTGCAATCAAAATTCGCGATCAACAACAACAAGATAAAATGGCCACTTCCGTCAATATCTTATGCGAACCATTTCCACCAAAAAATTAGACACAACCAGACCGGAAGAGAAACCTTTATTTCTTTTAATATGGTATGTAATGTAAAAGAATTGAAAACATCGGATCATATTTGTTAAAAAGAGAGAACGAGTAAATATTACATAGTCCAATATGGCTGCCATAATACGCAATGTATGTTGTCAAAAATAGTTCACGACACACCTTCTACCTAGAAAGTATATACTCAAAAACTTGTCAATATGGAATCAGAACTTAGGAAGTTAGGGAGCAGAAGGGAATACTACCTAATCCAATATTACTGCCATATTATGTAACCAGTTTGAAGAGTCATATCATTTACATATATAAGCGTAATTGCATTATTGCTTCATCATATATATTTATACTAACCTCAGGCATTGAAGCTCTTCTGATCAGAAAACGACAGATTGCACAAGTAGTTCAACTTACGCAACACTGGTGAACATCCGGTTTATTTGATGCGTTTTAATGCGCCGAACGCAGGCACGAGCTGCACCGGAAATTACATTGCACTTCTGAAGATGGCGATAATTTGGAACATTAACGTTAGAATAAAGGGTTAACAAGAACCCTTAGCCGTTTGAATCAATACGTACCCGATGCAAATCACGTTTAATCTCTTAAGGAATGTTCCATTGACGTGGCTTCCTAGGCAATCTTTGCACCCTATCATGGAAGTCAATTCCGTGGCCAAATGTTATTGAGTTTTGTTGCTGTGGTTAAGACTGACAGAAAATCTATGAATCAATAACTGCACTAACATACGTGATCGATACTCGCTTAGAGTTTAACAGACAGTTTAAGCACTGTATTCCTCCTCAGCTAAACTGTTGAAGTGTCCATGCAGATGGTACTAGAGGGTGTTATTTAGAAATTGGATCAACACTACGGCTTAGTTTTGGAATGCCATGTTTCGGTTTTATAAAACAGTATATCGCTATATTTTTTTTATTGATCATAAAGATCACTTCTGACATGGTTCATTGAACACAGACTTATCTTTGCCATGAATCCCACTCACGATAGATACAAACTTAAAACCTTTCGAATGGGCTCATTACTCGATCGACGTTCTAATTACAAACTGGCCGTCGCAGTTTAGATCATAATTCACCAAGCATTTCCCATGCAATACCAACTGTTGTTGATGCTGTACACAAAACGCGAAGAAAACGACAAATACATGTACCAACTATAAGGGCACCTGTTAGGGATGATACATATTGCTTAAGTGTAAAAGTTACATGTAGGTCATTGCCAAGAACTATGACATTGGCATTCTACCAACAATAATACTATGAGTATCGACTGTTGTTTATATAAAGATGGAGTTTCCAGATTGCCATTTGTAACTTTTCCGTGGAGCGCTGGATGTTGAGTTTCATTTTGGAGATTCCTTTTTCTTAATTCTTTGTCATCGTTATGAACGTTTACTGGCTGCGCTTGTGGTGCATTCGGTTTGAACGATCACAACACTTGCATCAGTGAATTCCCTGAGAAATTTGTAAATATACTTTATTGGCCAAAAAGGACTTTTCATCCGAGATTTATTGCTAACTACCACTCTACTAAATCGAGGGTCAACGAAACCCCACAACAAACTTTGGCGTTGTGTGATTTTAAAGTAATCGATATGTAATCAAGACAAATCTAACAAAACACATATTTGTTTATGGATGTTTCTATATTTAAAGTGGCATGAACTGCCAAATATATTGAACATTTTTGTGGAAACGGAATTTGCTAATAGTGCGTTTTTATTATCGAAACGTATAAAATAAGAACTTTCCGTTGATAACAATCTTATAGATGTACGTTAAGGTAGTTTTAAGCAACAAAACGCCAGAATATTATTTTTCTTTTCACAGTGCTTCGAACGCTGAACAAAATTTATGAAAAATTTATGCCACTTGAAATGAGATACAGACGTACACAAAAGGTAAAGGATATGGGGTTGTTAGCATGGTAAGCTGTTGGTCGATTGATGCCTTTTTTGTGTGTTTCATTCAAGATGTTTTCATTTTTATGACCGTGACGAAAGTTTACAACGGAGAGAGACAGAGTCACATGCCGCAACAAAACACAGTACTTCCATTGCTACCTGGGGAGTGCGGAAACTTGCCATTTTCAACTATTTACAAAGATTGTGATTTGCAAGAAACTAATTATTTATTGGGCCGTCCGAGATTTGACTAACAAGTACTTTCAGAGCATTTCATTATATGCAGCAAAGAAGTAAGGACAATTAAGATATTGAAATGTTACTCAGTCGTTCTCTTGAAGTATTAAATGATCGGCTCTTTCATACATTGACCTGTTGTTTGACTGATAGCTTCGCATTTACATAGATATTTTCGCACTTGAAACCTAATCTACCAAGACATTGAATCGCTTTCACCAACACATAATCTCCACCATTATTTGGCTGGTTCGCTAGAGAAGAACCAATGGAAAGACAAAAGTTTTTTTCAAGACACGTAGTTCGGTTTTCTCTAACACGTCCCTGACAGAAGACGTCATCAGAAGAAGTCAAGCACCAAAAAGAATCATAAGGTTTGTAAACAAACAGAAGTATTGAGTCATTATGCTTTACATATTGTTCTTTGGATTGCTGACTCTGTGAGTGGAAACTATATTATTGGAAAACAAACAAGAGTTCGGTTATTAAGATTACTGAGTATTTCATAAACCCGATACCACAAAATGGTAAATAGCTGACTACCAATTATTGCTTTATAAATATTTTATGTAATTTCTTTGGCCCTTGGGATATCATATGGGGACTTCAGTACGATGGAATGTCCTGAAGCCCCGTCTATTAGACAGTACCTAATACCAGAAGTCTATCAAGGGGAAGTATGCAACTAGCTCTAGCTATCTCCCCGTGTAATCGGCATTGTCCACAAGAAAGCTGAAATAACGCATCATATTCATTATATAACATACATGTGAATAGTTTCTTTAGCAACGGTAAAGTTGTTGATAAAAAAATTGAAATCCGAGACACAAAGTCGCTTCGCAGGAGATGCTATCGCTCATTCGCTGGGCTCGCCTCTGTCGGACGAGGGCTGTTTGCCGGAGGCCGGTGAACTGTCCCTGCAGTGATCGAGGCCATTCGACACAAGCGACTAAATCAAACCATAAGAGTTTGGCGATCCTTGCCATCCGTAGTGTTTATACTTTCAGTTTCAGTCATATAAACCAGGGGGCGTTTTTATATTTGGGCAGGATTCGATCAAAACTGGCAGAGGGCGCTGTAGTAGTTAATTGACTCCAGCTGGCTTGTTGACAATGCCGTTTATACGGGGAGATGGCTAGTTACATACTTCCCCTTGATAGACTTTTGTAATACATATTACCAGAAGTCTATGAACAGGGAAGTGTGAAATGTCGCATTACCCCATATTCAGGGCACTGGTGCTTTCAGCCTGCTTATACTACATTATGTGACGTTTATGCGCGGTAGATTTTGAAATTGTCAACGGTTGCGCAATTTCAAATCAGAAAATAAATTCATTCTCCACTTACTGCATCTATCGGCAATTCCAGTAACCGCAGTTCGGAGAATGCATTGGTTTTTATAAAAGCTTTACCGAACATGCGACTCTGATATCTCCATTTGGACTCAAATCGTTCCAAACAAGTCTTCTTGTCTCATTTTCAACTTTATGAAGTTCTTCGGAAACTTTAACTTTTGCTCCATCAAGTACTGTTATCATAAATAAAATGTTCGCCATGTTTTTTTCTTATGCATCCCATAATAGTTCATATGAGAAAGTGAAGAAAAGCCACGCTATCTGACTAACCGAGAGAGGGCTCTGTGTATGGTGACCTCTGGGTCAAACGGCGCCAATGCCCTCAACACTATGTAATGGAACGCTTCACACTTCCACATTCATAGACTTCTGATATTACTAAATCAGACAGTTTACCAGTTATTTAATACAGATATATTTATACTAAGTGCATAGACAGAATAAAACCGCTATGAAAATCTAACCCAACCTCAATAATCCAAAAAGAAAAACATGAAGTACATGTAGTAAGTCATAGTAAATAAGAGACAGTTACTGTCTTCAGTGGCATTTAGAAAGTTGTATCGATAAATAACGTGAGATGTTCGTATAGGTGACACACATCTAGGTGTATTTAATGATGACGTTCCTGTCTTTCTCCGAAGACTGTTTTCAAATCATAAATTACAATATATCAATATGTCATATATATACAGGGCAAGAGTAACATGGCTTGAAAACGTCATCATTAAATAAACCTAGAAGTGTGTAACCCATACGAAAGTCTTACGTTATTTAAGATACAGTTTCTTTGGCCTAGGTCTCAAAGGCAAAAATTTAAAATATAAGTTTAGATATATAGATCGTTGTTTTACGCGGCACTCAGCATTGTTGGGTCCACCCCCAACTTTGGCGGGTGCCTTGTAACCATTCCATATAGGATTCAGACATTTTCCCTTGGACCGAATGGGATTTGAAACCGCTACCCATCGACTGAAGGCTTTCGATCAGAACCACGGAGACCTCCGAAAAGTTTCAATTAATTACGTTATATTTCAGTTAATATTCATCTGGTCCCAGAACAAGGTATTTTCTATGTGAAAGAAGTTCTGTATTATCGGTTGGATTATTTATATCTCAATATTTCACTCTTGTTAAGAAATTAAAAGATGTATTCCTATATTATTAAAAAGTTAGAAATGTTTGAAATTCGCTTTAAGCGTGGGTTCCATGCTAAGTGTAACACTTGACGAAGACACCGGTACAGGTGTCGAAAGCCCGTGTTGTTAAAAACAACTACATGTAACTACGTGGTGACGTCTTAAATTTTTATCATTATTAAAAAGTTCCTCATTTTATCTTTGTGCTTATATGTAGCAACTGTCAATAACATTTTGTATTTCTTCCTTTTTAGGGGAAGGTGGAATCAAATGCATTTCCCAGAGCAATGCACTTATCGTCATCTCTAAATGGCATTGCTAACTCTGATATGTTATATTGTTAACTTGTTTTGTTTGAAAGATATATCCATAGATTAGCGATACATTTAGATGGTATCGTCAAAACACCCGTGGGCTGAAAAACAACTTCGACAAAAAATAACAATTGTGTTGTTTTCCAATCAATAGCAATTTTAGCCATTCGTGTCATAGATGTTAACGCTTTAGCACTGTTTTGATTGATACACCTTGGTTTTTGGAATACTGTGAAACTGTTTATCGCGCATCGCGCTATTGAAAGCTGTTGACAACCGCGGATTACCTCGCGGTTGATTGGTTTCGCGAGTGAAGAACCTGAATCAGATCAAATACACGTGATTTAGTGAAGTGTAAAAAACCAACCAGGCATAACAAAAAGTCAAATGCGTAAAACAGATTCCAAATTTGCTTACATCTAAGTACACTCTTATTAAATAAGCATTACTCGACGTTGAAAGTCCAACATTTAAAATGGAATTAATAATTTTAAAAACCCAAATATGCTTAAGCGAAAAAATACAAACCTACAAGGTGAAAAGAAAGCAAAAATACTTATACCTACAGGCTATTTATTTATGATATTTACATTTTTATTTTACTAGATGCAAATAATCGACCAGACTTTTTCGTATTACAAATTAGCCGAAAAGCATATTTCAAAAATGCATTCTTTCAAAGAGAGCCATATTTCAAAAATGCATTATTTCAAAGAGAGCCATATTTCAAAAATACATTCTTTCAAATAATGCAAGAGATTAGTCCAATAAATAAATGTACTTACGGTTTTTGATCATGGGGATATAATATACACCAGGTATAGGCAAATCCACTTTATCCACTTGTTTGTATAATCCATAAAAAACAGTCACAGTAATTCCAAGTTAAAATTGAACACACTCGCGTTTAGAACAGCGTTATTCACACAACAACGTAATCCCCTTTGCATAGACCAGTAACAGTTCTATTTAAGCTGCCCGACATATACAAGTTGCCTCAAGACTGCAGGAGGCGCTTCACGTTTGCAAGACAAATTAACCCCTCGCGCTGCACACAATACTTGACGAGGGTTACGGTTCATTTGGCTCTACAATTCGCATTTAAGATCGGGTAGTGGTGACATTTGACCTTGAAAAACGATTCTAAAACTGAATAATACTTTAGTTGAAATCAGAAACCAATCGAAACCCTATTTTGATCAAAAGTGTAAGGCAAAAAATGTGTGCAATGTGCTGGTAACTTGATTAACTAATCAATTATTTGTTTGTTGACGTTTTACGCCGAACCCAATATTATTTCACTTAGGCCTATGTAGCGGCGTTGCCATGTTTAGTTAGGGAGGGAACCCCCAACCTTTGGTGAAAACTCTTCAAGTAAGAAAAAAACATTTTCTCTCAGAGTTCCACCTAAATTACATTTCACGTTAATAGACAATATATTTGGTTTGTCTCTTCGTCTGGTAAACAATAACGTCACATGAAGGTCATTGCGTTTTCACCTGTCTCGTCATTTGTGAAATACGTACCGTTATATACTGTGTAGTCTACGTACTGATATATATTTTGTAATCTCTCAAAACTTACGTAAATAATAGGCCAAGCTCCTGCCAGTCGTCCACCTAATGAAATATCATGGGTTTAGTTTATTACAACAACTTATGATGGGGTTTAAAGGTCTAAATGATATACCTCTTTTTAACACAAGTAGAATCTTGTCTCCGTGGTTATTTTAGACAAGAAGATTTTCCTTGTACCCGTGTGTTTTAGTGTTCATAAATAAATAATAGACCATGAAAAACCTTACCGGTACTACTACATGAATTAGTATACCCATCCAAATCATGTTAGAGTTTGAGACAGACAGCTTGGGTTGGTTGGTTGGTTGTTTGATGTTTTACGCCGGGCTCAAGATTATTTCACTTATATGTCGGCGTTGCCAGTTTTATTGTGGGAGGAAACCGGGCTTTATGCCCGGAGGTAACCCACGACCTTCCAGCTTCGGCCCTTTGTGATTGGAAAGGGTGCCAGGGTGAGACCCTTCTAATCCTTAATGACAAGAAAAGTTAAATTCAATCAAGGACAGTGGACTACTTTTAGTATTAATGGGTAAGAATACTGCTTTCAGGCACAGGAAATCTGAACGTTCCGCCATCCACATCAACGTAACTCAACACTATCTACAAGTTTTATTTTTACAGTTTAGCATCCACGCGAAACGTATAATGGCTGTGCTATCAGTCTCAGCCCTTTGCAATATGACATGACTGTTATACTTTATTTTAATCTTTTCTTAAATGACATCCTCGTAAAAATGAGGGGCATGCGTGGCTCAGTCAGACATAGGCTTTCCATCGATGAGACGCGGGTTCGAATCCCACTCAGTCCAAACCAAAGAAAAATAAAACTATTTCAATGTAGTGCAGCCTATCTTCAGCAACTGGGGATGGAAAGAGGGCTTTCCAATCCCTTAATTTTATAAAATTAAATACGTAAACAATCTGATGAACTCGATTGTTCAGTTGCTTTATTTTGACTGCAAAAGGCAAAACTAATGCCATGAGTAGGCCTATCACATCTGCTCAACTGAAAGGATTCAAATTTTAAAGAAATATTCTTTCATTGATACAAAAACACCATTCCTGAGCCCTGGATCACTTTTGATCTTTCAAGTCCCCCCCCCCCCCCCTTCCACTTATAAAACACACGCGCGCAACATGCATACCAACCCGTACACACTGTGCAACTGTTTTTTGTTTGCATATTCTGCAATCATACTAAAGCTAAAGCTACTTGGGTCCTAAAGAACAGGAAGTTTAATAACACTGCTTCTGTATAAAAACCCTCCAGTTATATAAAACGTGTATAACACTTGCAGTATGTTTTAAGTTTAACCGTCTTGAGTGTAGTTTCCTTGCAATATCCTGAAGACATTTATCAAATTCTAGACTCTTATCAGTATAAAAGCTCGTAAAACTCTCCCTGATCTCTTTGTCCTTAATGTATTTTTTATTAATCTGGTTAGATCGAAGATCCGGTGAAAGTCGAACTAAACGGTTGCCGGGCATTGACTGTTCGCCATTGCGGAACGTGTCGCCTCAGAGAAATACTTAACCCTTTACGCTCTATAAAATTCCCATTACACAAAATGTATATAGTACAAGTAATACTGGCGATTGAATTCATAACATGCTCGATCCTGACAAAGTGTGTGTCTGGGCTATTCTTGGTTTAATATAGAGAAACATATTAGCGTAACAATTTATTTTGTGGCTAGAACGTTATCAATTGTGTCTAAAATTGATTATGTGTACGAATTACGCCCTACATATATGTACGACTTTTAGTAAAGCCCCTTTCACAATTGAGATACGGCGGGTTTACGGCTCTTGTGGTCATGAATTTTGGCCTTCCGTACGATGGACCGCAGCCTTCCTTGCGGGCAACCGCACCTTACCGCGCGGAATTTTTGTGCCGCAAGAGCCGCAGAAAAGTTTGGTGTGCACATGGAATCCAATTTTCGGCCGTGCGAATTTTTTTATTACCTCTGATCCGTGCGGGAGCCAGTACGTTCATCGTAAACCGTTGTATCTTGACGCGCGGTTGTTGCACGATTTTTGTGTGTCGTAAGATGCTCCGTACGGTGCAATTTCTTGTTCCGCCAACCTTGCGGCAGTCGTAAACCGTTGAACGATTCGCCGTCTCGGCCCTGCACCGCCTTGCGTTCACCGTGCGAAAAATACCCTCAGGTGTCCTACAGGTATATATTTTTGGGTGCTTCATTTTATCTCACAACAGTTGAAGCTTTTGCCTTGGTCTGCTTCTTGGCGGGCATCGTGGTGATCTACCTCAATGGATTGACGTTCTTTTTCTAACGGTTTTTTGGATCTATGAGCCTTTTTATACTGCAATCACGTCTGAAGAGCCCAAAATCGCCGCACGTTTTGACAAAACGCCGTAAGGCGCCCGCTCATTGGTGCGCGGCGAAAAACAATGACGCACGATGCATCTTGCGGCACGCCGCACGTTCCAACAAATCACGTTGCACCTCCGCGCAACTGTCTCACGGATCACGTGCGCTAGACGTGCGTTGCTTGCGTCACTCGCGCGGTTCGCCGCAAGAGATTCGTGGATTAAAACGTGCGGGAACCTTGCCACACCCTTACGATGCCCCGGCCAATCGTAAAATGGATTATTTTCTTGCGGTATTTTTTCCGATTCTACTGCGGCCCGAAAATTTTTATCTCCACCGTGCGGTCGATTTCAGTATTTTGACCGTGCGGCGAAAGTCTCAATTGTGAAAGCCCCTTAAAGTACTATTCAAAGTATAAGACTCCATGATAGCTTGGGGGAACCTTGGTGGTCCAGTGGGGTAGAGTGATCGCCTAGCTCTCAGCCCACTAAGACCTTACATTGATGCGGCGCGGGTTCGAAACACGATCAGACCAAATAAGAATAGAAAATTGAGTGGATTTTTTCACTCGGTCGGCGTATGTGGAAGACTTGCCAGGTACTCGCAAAAGGTCTTTTTATGTGATATTGCGGCTTCATTTATGTAATAAATTTTGATGCTATATGCATTTTATTGCTATAATCACTCTGCTAGAAATGCAGGTTGTGTAAATGGAATCAAGCATTTCTTCGCTGACTCTTTCTTCTGTGACGTCACAGCTCAGTTAAATTTTTCCAGCACAAGGCAACTTTAGGCATAGATTTCGAAGTCCGCTGTAGACCTACGAGTATGTCATAGAGCGAGGATGATTTTTAAGTCACCTTCTACTAGTATAAAACGTACTTTTAAGGAAATTGAAGGCATTTCGAATACCCTTTAATTCCGAAATATTTTATATGCTTTGTTGGAAGGAGATTAAACAAATAGATAACATGCCGAAACCTGTAAGCATTTAAGCCCTACGCCATTTATACGGTCTACAATGTCCGCTATTGAGTCGGTTTAAACCCTAGCGATGCATCTTTTAATTTAAGTATTGTCATTATTTTTTTCAAATTCCACTAACTATCGAATACAACTTTATAATCTTTCTCTAAACTAAGAGAGGATTCGTTGTACGTTTTTCTTCAGAGTATTAAACACTAACTCATAAAAGCTTCCCTTCCAGTCATATATTGTACAGTATAAGCCAAGTTAAACAATTATATGACATCCTACAATATGTGCCCGCGACATAAGTATGAGCCAATCAAATACATAAATCAAGCAATCAAAGAAACCATCATAATAATGTCATTACCCTTTCTGCATTCTACAAGCTAAGTTTAGATTTCAAAAATAAATTTTCTTGGCCATCGGTATTATTCTTGCTTCACATTTGTTGATGTTGATTGTGAAAGAAGACGCACTCAAAGTATACAAATCTTTCGTCCAGTTTGACATTTCATTTTGGCGCACTTTGGTTTTGTTGTAGATAGGTCGCACTGACAAAGTCTTACATGTTAACATATAATACACGCTATTAACAAAACCCTAGACAATTAGAAGAAGGCTTTCAACATTTGAATTGGTCTCCATTAGCTATGATAGAAATTATGTCGTATGATGAAGCGACGCAATATAGTATTTGTAACTTGGTAAAGTGACACCTACTTGTTTAAATTGCATTTAGAAGTTGAGCATAATAATGAAGGAAAGAACACTCTTGCGTATGGATATACAACTGCTTGGTTTATTGGGAACACGACGTTTCGGTGTAGCTCCTAACACCGTTATCAAGTGAGGATAACGGTGTTAGGAGCTACACCGAAACGTCGTGTTCCCAATAAACCAAGAAGTTGTAAATCCATACGCAAACTTGAGTGTTCTTTCTTTCATTAAGTGACATCTAGAGTTTACTTAGTTATGGTGTCCTTTAGAAAGTGAGAATAACAGTATTTTCGTTATGTGTTGGGGTTGCATTTACTTGAAAAAATTTAGAAATTATTCTAAACGGGAATCGAACCCTGGTCTCAGAGTGTGACACCTCTTAGAGGAAACCGACATTAAGTGTAGGCGATAGATGCCATACTATGGGATCCGGGTTCGATTCCCGTTCAGGGGGTCACCCAAAATCAGTTGAAAAATTTCTGCCATTTTTCAAGAAAGTGTAATCCCAACAAATAACGAAGTACCAACATCTTAAAGTTTACGATTTACAAAACCTTATGAATTAACACTCGTCTGCAGTATTGGGCAGTTTCCACAGGTTTCCTATCAGATCGTAATCAACCTATCTTTACAATAATCATGCGCATAAATTTGCATATCCGTAAAACTTTGTTGCTTTATAGTATTTTGATATATTCACTTATATTATCTGTGTATTTTTCAAATGATGGGCATCGCTTGGACCATTTTCTTTTCCCCTGTCTGTTGAAATTACGCCAAAGTTCATACTCATTATAAACTAAACATTCTACGTTTTCATTCCCAGTCACGAAAACTGGTCACTCTTAATCTATCTGATATTGATTTGAGTGGAATTTCGGCTAACATTAAGAGTCTCCCACAATTTGATCCCAAAATGCAATGCCAAAGCATGAAATGGTTAAGACAAATTGGCCATTAGTTTCTCAATGTGTCTCTAATAAGCCCTAACTGTGATGGAGGTAGACCCAACTCGCTTGGGAATGCAGCTGGTGTTTTCAACGATTATGTGAAATCCTTTAATATTTATGGAAAAATTTAAATAAAACGTAATACCTAACAGCGAGTTTGTTAATAGGAAACTTCTTTCGCTAACATCGAACAAATACTTTCCCTTAGATGTCACACGCAATATAACCGAGTCGGACAGTTAGTCAATTCCGCTGGCCTGTGTTTGTTTGAATACCATAAAATGGTTTAAAACGGATTTAAATAAATCATTACTAAATTAAGTTCCAGTTTATCTGTACCCTGATTCATTTTATGTTTTATGCCATACTCAAGATTGTTTCTTTTAAACCAAAGAGTTCCAATAACAATTCTACGAAGACTTTATCTTTATGTAGACGATAAAAAATAAAGTACTGGGTATATCATATTTTCTTCTTTAAACGATGTCCTTTGAAATTAGTTCATTAAATGCCCTCTTCTCATTGTAACTTGAATATGTTCTCTACCTTCTTGACGTAACTCTTATGGCAATCTGATATTATTGAAGCCTTGGTTAAGTTAGAGTGGCGAAGGCTTATGTGTCTATTCCAATTACACAAGTATCGATTATCGTTCTAAAAGACCATTGGAGTATTGATTTATTGATTTCTGCGAGCCATAATTGCTGGGACAACACTAGCTGGTATTTGCCACAGGAATTGACTTGTATGCTCGATTCTTTAGATTGTCAAGAAACTCTCGTAAATTAATGCTGCTTAAGAGATTAAACGTGATTGCAATCGGATACGTATTGATTCAAGAGAAGAAAGTGTTTTCTTATCCATTCATTCAAACGTTAATGTTCAAAATTATCGCCATCTTTGTTTAGGGTTATTCAATTTCCGGTGCAGCACGTGCTTGCGCTCGACACACTAAGATGGCGATTAAGGGACCGGATGTACACCAATTTACCCATGCAAGACGTCAAACAAAATTTAAATAACCGGGACGACCATTCATTCATTTTAAGCCAAAGTTAGTTCAACAAAATATTCTATCGTACATTCTGGCGACGAGAAGCACTAAAAAGCTTCTGAATTATACGTTTTGAGAAAAATATCCGATAATTTCAACATTCTGTTTTTACGCCAAAATATCAACATTTTGGCAGCTCATCCACTTTAAGTAAATGCAGTCCAACAGTCAACGTTAAGCATACGGTTCCAATTCAGCTTTGGTATCATTAACATGATTGATTTGACAGCCGTTTCCATGTCAATTGCCACACAGATTGTGTCCTGTCCACCGGACCAATATATCGTGTGACACCAAATTTATTCGAACCCGCGAGGTCAAATTTAATTTTGCTTTGATAAGTTACCTTCAGATTAATTGATTGATTGATGTTCTACGCCGCACTTAAGATTCTTTCACTTATATGGCGGCGTTGCCAGGTTCAGTGGGAAGGGCGCGGGGCAGGCTTTTTCCCAGGTGGAAATCTTGACCTTAGGCGAGTACCTGACAACTTTCACATACGACGTCCGGGTGTAAAATCCACTAAGAAATTTTTCAACTTTTGTTTGATCTGAGCTCTAACTAACTTAGACACCTATCAAGATTGATATCACTTAATGATTCATCCGTTTTTTCAGTTTATATTTTGGTACAATAATGGTCCACAGACATTTGCAATACATTTGCAATACATCCAGCCAGCTCCAAGTTCTTGGTGAGTGAGACGAACCCTAAAAATCACACATAGGATGAAACAAAACACCATTCGTAGCAGTAAAAAAAGCAATTATTTCATATAATTCTATACACTCCTAAATCCTACAGCAGCATTATAATACTTTAATCATTTGAGCAATGGATGTTCACTTAAATGACATAAACAAAATTGAGGATGAATCATGTATTATAAATAATAACTCATGTTGGAGTTACATAAATACTAGATATTGAAACTGCGCTGTCACGTTTAGGTAGGGGCGGACTATTTGCTGGGAGGAAAACCGGCTATAGCCTTCATTCAGCACGCGGTACCGGTAGTATTTCTATATAATGCGAAACCATAAACCCTCACTAAAGGCCCGTTCTCACTGTGCGATTTGTCGTACCGTCATGTAGAATGCTATTAAAATGCATGCGTTTAAATGGTCAACCAATCAAATGCATTTGAATCGCACCCTACAAATCAGTACGACAAATCACAGTGAAAGAAAGTCCTTTGTTACGCCACGTCATTTAACCTGCTGTTAAGCTAATTTTCTTTCGAACAACCGGGGATTTACGTGCATGAAATACCAGCCTACCGGTAGCGAGCGAAGATAGCCGAAGTGTGTTCCGACTGAATGTGAAGAGTCAGAACGAATGAAGACGTGTGCATTCATCAGCGAAGATCACCCGTCTTCGATGTCAATGTATTTGTGTGTTAACATTTTTTTTTTTTAACATCGATCTATTTGCGTTGTCAGATCTTACCTGACCGGAATTCGACCGTTCCATGGTCTGTTAAAGTTCAGTAGAGTGTATCTCAATTGCCAGTGCTTATTCACGGTATTTGCTTGGGGTTTTCAAGATATAACCGTCCGGGGAAACCTCTGTTTTGTAAGGTTTGTGCCCGAAGCACATCGATGATTTCGCTTGCATTATTTCGCCTTTGTCGCAAAGCAAAACACAAGACCGACACATCGCCTTGGTTGATTAAGTGATTGATTGATGTTTTACGCCGCACTCGAGATTATTTCACTTATGTGGTGGCGTTGCCAGGTTTAGTGGGAAAGAAAACTGGCTCGTTGCCAGGAGGAAACCCACGACCTTCGGCGAGTACCCGGCAACTCTTCCACGGCGACCGAGTGAAAAATCCACTCCATATGGTTTTGTCTGAGTGAGATTGGAACCCGCGCCGCATCGATGGATGGTCTGTGTGAGACTGAGAGACGATCACTCTAGCCCACTGGGCCACCGCCCCCCCCCCCCCCCCCCTCCACATCGCCTTGGAGAATACCGTTAAACAATTTATTTGAGGAACAAGTCCATTCATTTCCAAATTAGTAATCCTGGTGCCAGATTTATTCAAAGTGGCATGAGCTGCCAAAATGTTGATATTTTGACGATAAAACAGATTGTTGAAATTATTAGCTATTTTTCTCAAGACGTATAATTCAGAATCGTCTTAGTGCTTCTAGTCTCGAAAATGTACCATAAAGTATTGTTTTGAACTAACTATGGCTTAGAATGAATGAATGGTCGTCCTGGTTATTTAAATTTTATTTACTTTTCAAACATTTTGTCGGTTTGTACAGGCCACATACTGTATGGATTTTCCTCATTCCAACCCCGATCGTTTAGTTTTTCGATGGCCTTCAAAGCCTCTTACTATCGTGGCGATCCGAAATTATGATGTGCTTCGGGCCCATATCTTAAAAGCATAGGTTTCCCCGGACGGTTATATCTTGAAATTATGAAACTTTAATATAATTATGTTCCGCACACATTTCTTTAAATATATTTACGTGCGCAAGAATCATTTTCAAGAAAAAAAAGACTCATTTTGCAAATATTTTCGTTATTTCTTCGTTCGACCACAGAACACTATGGCTCTGTAACTTCTCCTGTTGTGATATTATTTTTGGGGTTTCGCGATTTTCAACCTTTTGTTTATCTTGTGAGCATTGCCGTAGGCCACGTTCATCCCTAAAGTACAAATCCACTAGAATAGCGTTACCTGGTTACTGACAATCTGGACTCGATTCTGAAAAGGTTTCTGAAGTTTTAAATGTCTCTGGGACAAAGGGAGTCAACTATTGTCGTACATCGCGAGAAATTGTCCCATTGTACATGTAACTGATCTGTGAATGGCTAAGTGATGAGCTTTCGATCTCCGTCTTGTACACTTCAATGTTAATAAAAACCGATACATTAGTTATTGGGTGAGCTATTAGACCACCATTGTCATTTTACTGCCTTTTCTACACTATTTTGATTATATCTGAACCACAGCACATTGACCTCGTTGTAAAGAGTTTGCAATGATCGGTATTGTGTAGGGTCAAATTACTGCAAAGGCTGTAGTGTGGTCAAAATTAAATCTGATTGCAGGTCCGGGTACAAACATGTACTACCATCCCTGCAAGCTATCTTTCCGACTAGCCAGATAGACCAGAATCATTTTCAAGAAAAAAAAGACTCATTTTGCAAATATTTTCGTTATTTCTTCGTTCGACCACAGAACACTATGGCTCTGTAACTTCTCCTGTTGTGATATTATTTTTGGGGTTTCGCGATTTTCAACCTTTTGTTTATCTTGTGAGCATTGCCGTAGGCCACGTTCATCCCTAAAGTACAAATCCACTAGAATAGCGTTACCTGGTTACTGACAATCTGGACTCGATTCTGAAAAGGTTTCTGAAGTTTTAAATGTCTCTGGGACAAAGGGAGTCAACTATTGTCGTACATCGCGAGAAATTGTCCCATTGTACATGTAACTGATCTGTGAATGGCTAAGTGATGAGCTTTCGATCTCCGTCTTGTACACTTCAATGTTAATAAAAACCGATACATTAGTTATTGGGTGAGCTATTAGACCACCATTGTCCATGATTAAGCTACGTCTTCACACCCTTGGGTGGATCATACGGACACGACAAGTTACTATGGCTTTGGTCGCTCATACAACCTTACACACTGTTTAACCCTTGACTTCAGACTTGGAGGCCGGGATTGATTCATAGATGTTTGTGGGATGAGGTGGGGGTGTGGCTGCAGAGGAGACATTCGGCGAGTACCCGGTAACTCTTCCACATAGGGCCTACGGCTTGGACACGGGAAGTTGTCGTGAAAAAAAGTTTTATACCATTTGTGTTTCAGTACAACAAGGCTCCCATGAATATGGTCCAGATTAATACAAACTGCTTCAAAGTAAAATCGCTCGATCTCTTGACCAAAGACCAGTCCCTGCTTATAAAAAGAACACGAGTTTCAGTGATTCATAAGTTAGCACTAAACTCTCCATGTCTGTCCTCTACCTAGGTATTTTTTAATGGAGCCAAAATTTTCACTTTTTTTTCACGTGCTCCTTGTTTATTTAATCGCAGTTTACCGATATTCTTGCCATCGCTGAAGATCCGTACATCCGTACAATTTATATCAAAGTGTTACATAATATTCTACGGACAAAAACCAAACTCTATGCCTTCAACCTAATAAAATATCACGGCTTTTGGTTTATTACAACAATTAATTAATTAATTTAGTCAAGAAGATTATCACTGTGCCTTTGTGTTTTCGTCTCCATATATCTGAACAGGAGTTGGGTGGAGTACGTTTTTACCCCATGGAAAAACGTTAGTGTATAGAACACACTGAAAAAAACTTCCAATATAAAGAAATCGGTATATTAAAACACTCGCATCGGAGTCATTGCAATGAATTCCGTACCCTAGCTCCGCGAGACGTCTCCAAGCTCGGTCAGGTTAGCTTGGCAGCGTCCCACTTCGTGTCCAGTATTCATGGCAATGACTCAGATGCGAGTTAATAAAAGTATAGTATAGATAGCTAACGATAACCGGTTTCGTCCTCCTAACCTCTTGATACCAAAATTGGTTGGGTACAGCACGTTTTTATAATCCCGGCCCCACGTTAGTTTGGTAGCGTCTCATCTCGTGTCCGGTATTCATGGTAATGACTCCAATGCGTATTGCATGGATAGAGAGCGATAGCCGGTCCCGTCCTACTAACCTCTAGATACCAAAATCCCTTAAGCTACAATTTAACAACCGTAATGATCTGGTGATTGCCATTTTACTGTCTTTTCATCACTATTTTGATTATATCTGAACTACTGCAGATGGCCTGACTGTAAAGAGTGTGCAATGATCGGTATTGTGTAGGGTTCAATTACTGCAAAGGTCGTAGTGTGGTCAAACTTAAATCTGATTGCAGTTCTGAGTACAAACATGTACAACCATCCCTGGACCCTGTTTCACAAAGCGGCGTAGCGTAAGTTTTCTTGTAACTGTCAAAGCAACCCATTACCCATACTGTAGAGATGCGTTAGTATGAAAGTTACGCAAAAAATACATCTATGCCGGAAACCACCGACCTTCGTCGAGCACCTGGCAACTCTTCCATATACGGCGACCGAGTGAAAAATCTACTCAGACGCAATACATGGATGTTCTGAATGCTAACATCTCTAATTGGATTGGTTGACTGCTTGATTGTTTAGTGTTTTACGTCGCGCTCAATGTTATTTCACTTATATGGTGGCGTTGCCAGCTTTATTGTGGGAGAAAACCCGGGTTCTTTGCCAGGAGGAAACCCACGATCTTCCGATGGTAACTGGCAACCATCCCACGAAATTCTGAGCAAGCTATCGACCTTGCTCCAAGTTAGACTCAACGTAAAATAGCCCTCTAAATAAGTTATTCTATCGATATTTAGTGAAAAATTGTAGTTGCTTAGTTTATTTACAATAATTTTCGTGAACACTCGTTAGTTTTACTTATTTCCAAATGCTCGACCTGCCGATGACCAATAATTCGCGATCAAATTGACTGAGATTGCCTTGTTTATATTCTCAGGTGAGCACGTTTTCAGAATGTTTTATAATCTCAATCTCTGATCCAAACTCCTGGGAGTATGCTCAAGGAGAGATGAGCATGGAGTCTGAGTTGGATACAGCACGTTTTTTATAATCCCGGCCCCACGTTAGTTTGGTAGCGTCTCACCTCGTGTTCGGTATTCATGGTAATGACTCCGATGCTTATAGCATGGATAGAGAGCGATAACCGGTCCCGTCCTGCTAACCTCTAGATACCAAAATCCCTTAAGCTACAATTTAACAACCGTAATGATCTGGTGATTGCCATTTTACTGCCTTTTCTACACTATTTTGATTATATCTGAACCACAGCACATTGACCTCGTTGTAAAGAGTTTGCAATGATCGGTATTGTGTAGGGTCAAATTACTGCAAAGGCTGTAGTGTGGTCAAAATTAAATCTGATTGCAGGTCCGGGTACAAACATGTACTACCATCCCTGCAAGCTATCTTTCCGACTAGCCAGATAGACCAGAAACAAGCAAATATTACAATTAGGTGCTTTCAACTTGTAATATTTGGCGTCAGTAACTTTCTCAACATTTTGAGAAGTCTTGTCCGAATTCAATAAAGAACGCGCCGAAGCAAATCATGATAAATGTCTATTCAATGTAAAAACCTTTACCCCAAATAACAATCTGGCGTGGAATAGAAGAACCAGTAAGCTAAAACAACCAACCAAATAACAGTATGTTCAAATTTCATGTTGGCATTTACCTAACTACACGTAATTTCCACAAGCAATGGGCTAGAATAATGAAATACAGGTATCTTTTCTAAACCGTTCTACAAAATGCATTAGCTGGAATCATCATGTTAGAGACCAAACACGATTTAGAGGATGGCTGCATAATAGATCTACTATTTTTAAAATATGTTCTTTAAACATGGCGTCCCAAATTGTTTAACATTCAATGAGCGTCAGTGGTTAACGTTTACGTTTTAGTCCTCAAACTGTTAAAGGCCCACTTGCCGCCGTAGCCTGTTTAAATTTGAAAACCAATTTACATGAGCTTACTACGACTAATACCACTAAACTTAAACATAGGACACATAAAACATGTCTAGTTAGCTTTAGAATGTAGAAATGGGATGAAAAACAAACGAAGAATCGAGGCCTGATTACAACAACAACGATCAGTGTCGGTCAACTTTCGTGTTGGATTACCCTCATTTCAGGCCTTTTTATATTTGGTTTACACTCAAACAACTATCAGCAGGCTTTTCCAGTCGCTGTTAACCGATCGTCAGTCTGTATTTCTCAGATAAATAGGCCTACGTAAAATTACACTGTGCCGTTAGTTCATTCACTCGACTAAAACATAACATCGCCTATGCGAGCAGATTGGTTTGTTTACGTTCCGGGCACCTAACAATTTAAATTTTCAAATTCAAATTAAAAATACAAAGTGACGTCCAAACTTTTAAATTTTGGTAAAAATAGAAAGTTCCTAACTTATATTGTCTGGGAAAAATACAGAAAACGGTCTTTCTTTTTTAATGTAAACAATATTCCTGATTTTCGCGGCAAGTGTGCCTTTAAGTCGAAAGGTTAAATGATTTCTTTTTAGCCCACACTCAAGACTGTGGCGTTGTCAGGTTTAATGGGTGGGTTCTAAGGAAACAACGAACTTGTGCGAGTACCGGCCAACTTTTCCACATATTGCGACTGACAGAAACTCCACTCAGATTGTTGTTAATCGAACCCAGAGCCACAGAGCTCGCCCGTACATTTGGCAATCAGTCGGTTCTCTAAACACTGTTGAACTGCCGCCAATACCGATGTAATGCGGCTTCCAACTCCTGCAGATTTTGTTCAGGAGACTCAAGAGCTTGAATGTTTCTGCCCATCATATCAAAAATGCGATCTAAAGGATTCAAATCCGCGCATTTACCCCTTCAACAGATCCAACGTCTCACTGGAGGGGTGAAACGCAAGTTGGAAGCTAGTGGATGCTATACTCGCTATTGGCCTTCTGCTCTAGGGATGTGTTCTCCACACTCAAAATGACATTTTTACTTCAATATTTTCGTCCTGTGAAGCCAGATGGACTTTTGATTTGGCTAACGATATCTTGAATAAATTGTATAGCTTATTGCCAGTTATGGTGATTTCTTATCGCCAGATAGCCGCACTCTTGTGTCTCTATCCTGGTTTACTTACTTTGCCGATCAGGTAGAACCACACATTAAACCGCCATTATAAGGGTGAGATAACTCATGTAACCTCATTAGACCAATCTTTATGCTATGCTTTACAAAGAGCGATTTAACAGTTTAACAACGGATTTCGAAGAAATCAACTGGTTCAGTGAAAAGAGGAATGTTTCAAACATATAATAGGCGGTAATAGCTGAAAGGTAGTTGAGATTAAGGATAGTTAAGACTTAGCTTAAATCTGAAATCCAAAGTCCTTCCAAATAATTCATTTAAAAGCCGTAACTAATCGCCAGAATGTTGCCCTTTAGGATCACAATCGTTTCTGCAACATCAGTTTGCCAACAATCTCCCTACACCAATGATTTTATCGGTCGGTGCAGACTTTCCAGGTGGGTGCTTAACTTTTTTCTTTGTGTATATTTCAATCTGACATTACAAGTTGCAGACCGCATTTAAGTTTCAATCCACTTCAACTTTTTAAAAATAAGATTGTCACCCTTGGACTGACGCACAAATCCCAGAAGGGGCGGGGGGGGGGGGGGGGGGGGGGGGGGTTCGAACGTTTTCTATATACTTTAATAGATTAAGCTAATATTCTTTCTTTGTAATTTAATTAGTACTCGTCCGATTGTGTTTTTTTCCCTCAACATTTATAAAGTGACCTTTTAAAATCTCACTGGCAGACATTTTTTATGAATTTTCTGCATTGCATCTTTAAAAAAGTAAACATTAAACTGGGATGCGTATTACCATGTAATATTGTCAGAAAGCTTGCGTAATTTACTGTTTAAAAGTGTTCCTTGATAGACGGAAAAATGTTCAATCAAATCTTTGTGACACCAATTTTCCAAAAAAGAAATAAAATTTTCTCAATAATAGATTGAGAACCAATCAAAAGATGTTTACAGTAAAAAAGAATCTGAATTAAATTTGCTTTTTTAAAAGAATGTATTTAAATATTTGATAATATGAAATCATTTTTGTTGGGTTTTTTTCTCTTAAAATGGCAACTCAATTACCATATGATGGCCTTTATCTTAATAACTCGTTAATTATAAAAATTTCCTGAATATATATGTGACGATTTTAAGGTTCCATAAGGCCGAATTCTATCATATCCTAGAGCTTAATAACATTATTTGGCAATAAATAAGATCGCTTTTTCTTACAGATGACACACTAGGATTGGAGTAAATTTTTAAGAAACTCGTCTATTTGCCAAGCTGTTAAAAAAAACGTCAAATGCGATTATATAATGCATTAAAAATATATCTGTTTATTCAGCGAATATAACAAATTAAATTTAAACCATCTAACAAAGTTTTCCGAAAGATCCAGTATTTCTGTATTAAGTCAATTTAAATTAGTCCCAAAAGCTGCAAAAGACAATCCTACATTCCAAGTGGGTTGGAATTATTGCAAGTTTTTGCAATTGTATCGCATGTGTTTTAAAAGGGCGTGTTACATTTACTGGGGTATGTGGGTGCAATACATGGATTGATTTTACGCCTCACTCAAGATCATTTCCCTTATGTGGCGGCGTTGCCATGTTTAGCGGGTGAGGAAACCGGGCTCGTTGTCTATTGAATATAATCAGAAGTCTATGAATGTGTTATAATGTATATAAAATGTGTGGGGGAGCGTTTGTTTAAAAACGATAATGAAAGGGACATAACTGTTGTAAGAAAAAAGGCTTCTGGTACTTGTTGTATTAGAAACATTTGTAATGTATTAATTTTGAAAAAAACGATAAAATTTTGCGGTATAAATCGAGAAAGTGAATAGATAGCTATTGGTAATACCCATCAGCTCACAGCGGGAGGGAGAGGGGATTTAGAACACAATCATAGTTGTTAATATAGCATTATCCGGGTCGTCTAACATCAAGTCCGGATTACCGGCATGTTTATTGCTATAATTTGTTTATATACATGGGTATCGTGTTCCTTTCCGGCACTCTGCATTTCCAAGTCATCATTGAGATGGATTTTACTTCACTTTGTCTTCAGCAAAGTAAATTTTGTATCGGTGATATTCAATTTCTGACCGGCTGTCTCCGAGGTTTTATACAAACAGATGGGATATTTGAGAGGTTCAACCCAGGGCAATGACATGTATTGACAATGTTAATTGCATTGCCCTACCTATGCTTGCATGCTTGTAAATGTCTGTCTTTCTGTCGCATTGAAAAGCAAAATATGTATACATATGACAAAACCTACCCCGGTTTATCGGTCTAACGGCGACTGGTATTATATGGCTGGTATTGCAAAACAAAATTCGACAGAGCCCAGATTTCTCCGCTAAACAAAACCCTTCCAAAACAACTTCTTAAAGTGGCATGAGCTGCCAAAATGTTGATATTTTGACGTTGAAACAGAATGTTGAAATTATCGACTATTTTTCTCAAGACTTATAATTCATAAGCTTTTTAATGCTTCTAGTCTCGAGAATGTACGATAAAGTATTGTTTTGAACTAACTTTGGCTTAGAATGAATGAACGGTCGTCCCGGTTATTTCAATTTTGTTTACTTTTCGAACACTATTCCGGTTCGTATAGGCCACATACTGTATGGATTTTCCTCATTCCAACTCCAATCATTTAGTTTTCCGATGGCCTTCAAAGCCCCTTACTGTCGTGACGATCAGAAATTATGAAAAAAATTTGAATTTTGGCAGCTCATGCCACTTGAAAGAATAATGTTTCGTCTGAACTAAATACTATACCATGAGATATTTATAGACCTTCGAGAAATACTATATAAACACTATTTTCGAGGACATGATCAAGAAACACTAAAATTTAGATTGCTTAGATTGCATATGGAAAGCTTAAATCCATACATCTACTTTTCCGTTTTCGTTGAGATTTTTGTTAAAATCAGTCGCCATGCCAATACGACAGGCTATATTTAGTATTTTTCATTGATCCATTTTCTCTTGATTTTCATAAATCCTGTTATCAATACGTTTCTACCCAAATCTCAATGCCTCATTTAATCTAAAGATTACTTAAACACTAGGCTGCCCATGACACTAATACTTGTCAGGTTTCGTGACATAGAATGCTTTTCGTGAATTTTAGAAACAAAGCTGTTCACACGAGAGTATCGCAGCTGGAATTTATGTTATCACCAGCCAGAGAAATTTCTGGACATTTCATTGGTCGGTAACCGAGTGTTTTCCGTGTCAAGACGAAATCCTATCGTGACGTCAGTTTAGAATGTTGTTTCGTTAGCATAAAACGCTTTCCTTGTCTCAGAGATCGGTATACCTTTGCAAAGTCACAATAGAATTTCGCGAAGTCATTAAGACCTGGTTCTGGCCTGATACAATTTAAAAAACAACCCAACCCATTTAAGTAAACTTATCGAATAACGAACCGCTGATTATAGTCAGTTTCAAATAAACAAGCTGCTCTGAATGGTGATAAATTTGTTATTTGACGACCTTTTGTGGGTATACGGGTAGATATTTGGTAACTTGCTTCAGAGGCATATAGAAGCTGGAAGGATAATGAAATCAATTTAATAATCATAATAATAAACACCATAACGATAATTTTAATCATCAAATAAACATTGAAACGTCGGGTTTTTAATTTTTTATCCAAGAAGTTGTTTATCCAGTTAAACATTTGTTTATTTCATTAGATATTTTTGTTTGATAGATATTGTTCCTCGACTTCGCCTCGGACAGACACCTAATATCTACCCGTATACCCAAGGGCGGGCGTCAAATATCTACCCATATACCCAAGGGCGGGCGTCAAATATCTACCCGTATACCAACAGACGGACGTCAAATAACTAACATTATATCAGCAGACTGAATAACCGAGTAACCAACTTGAAACTCAAGCGACCCGTACTCAATCTGCCTTATCCAAAGCGTGTGGGTACATTTTGATGGGGTATTGGATCCAAAGAGAGACTCTAACACTTATCAATGTTTCCGTACAAATCTATAGGATTACACGGCTTAATGGCTTTGGTGAATTTACGTGATTTGGAATTCATCGCAAAGATTTAGAGAAATGGTAGACAACAGGAATTGGCAAACTTTTGGGGGGTTTTGTGAGTCCTAGACAAAGCGCCTGTTTCATCAAGGTATACTAGCTGATACGTTTTCAGAGATACGGCAATCTAAGGTTTAAGGCGTTAGTTGCATCTTAAACTTCGTTCGAGTTAATATAATAATATAATTCATGACACATTTTTACGCGAGTAGTGTACATTTTTTTTAATCTGAGAGCAGCTCTTCGATTTTTCAAATGCACCCTATGTTGACGTGGTAGTGACGAAGTCCGTGTGGGCGAATCAGAATAACTTCAATCGGCTCTGCATATTGCGAACTACCCCAATACGTATTAACCAGTCTCACCAAGTAGACCGTGCGATTTGCCGCCAGACTGTATGAACTGGCAAACTTCTTGACGTGTGGATCCAAGAAAAACTTTTCTCTTTCAAATAAGTTCAGGTTTTAAAAAAATCTTAAGTCCAGCACTTAAACGCTGGCAAATTTACTGTCGAAATTTCACTTTTCTCTCATTTTCAAGAACCAATGCATTATCTAACTTTTACCAAATACAGACTAAGTGTACCAAAACCCGACCATTTACCTAAATGAAAACGTTGTGATAATGAGAGTGCCGTGTTGTGTAGTATGTACAAAGCTTGCCAATCCTGGTAGTATGGATCGCCTGCAAACCCAGACTCCAAATTCCAGATCACGTAGATTGGTTAACCATTGAGAGAAATGTCCGCAAATAATGACAAACGTTATTTAGGGTCGTTGTGCGGTAAAGCACTCGACAAAATGCCCAAATAGCTAGCGTTTAGATGTAATATGCGAAACTGTTATTACTTTTCAACTAGGTTACCCCTAAAGGCATTGGACAGTTTCATATTTAATTCAATTACAGACATTACTCAGGAGTATCATTAAGAGTAAAGCAAATATTCCTCATACCCGATGTATGGTTTTGATGGCATGTCATGACAACAAAACTTACATTAAATTAAAGCTGCTAAAGCTACAATAAACAGGAGGAAACCGACAAACATGGAAAATAACAGTATTCTCGTTATTTTTGGTTGGTTGTTTTAGCTTATTGGCGCGTCCATTCGTATGAATGATGTACATGTACGCCATGTTATTTTTTGGGATTACACTTTCTTGAAAAATGGCAGAAATTCTTCTACCATTTTAGGGTGACACCCGAAGCGGGAATCGAACCCGGAGCCCCAGAGTATAACTTTGTGTGCGTCCATAATATCAGATGGACGACGTACTTATTTGGAAAATACGCCTGATTTTCTTATCGATCTTCATTGTATTGATTAGGACTCTTTAGGTAACATTTATCAATGTTAATCTAGGTTTACCACCGAGGCAAATTTACGTGATTTGGAGTTAGACTGAGGGATTAACTGACAGTCTTCTTGAGCTGGCAAACTTTCTTGATTTGGGTTCAATGCGTGCGTCCAATTTTTCTTTACCTAATTTTTGCTTCTTATTTTCTATTTTCTGGAGGGGGGAGTGGATGAAAATATGCAATTTTCTTCCAAGGTAAAAGACAGACAAGGGGATTTAGTCCTGCCTAAAAGATCTTTCAAACTCTTGCCCATTTTATAAGCACCGCAAACACAGGGATTTTTTCAGTGGGTGTGGTTTCAAAATGGTCCCTAACCAATGACCCGGGGCTTTGAAATGCTGTACCACGGGCTCTTTTCCGTAGAAAACTCCGAATCTCACATACATGTTAGTCTACATACAACAAAGACAGGTTACTACCAGGTTCCTGTAGTTTTTATACATATTTACATATTTTTATACATATTTACGTCGCGTATCTTACGCTAGTTGAAGTTCTTCAAACTTGCCAAAAGATGTTGATGATGGGTGGCAAACACCACCCATCACCAATATCTTTTGGCAACAGAGTTTGAAGGACTTTAACTAATCTTACGCTAGCTATGCAAACCATATGGTTCACTAGAGTAGTTTACCATATTTTGTAGTGTGGGGATAACTACAGAGGCCTATTAGTGCCATGTTTGAAATTTTGACTTTTCCAGTGTTTTTTTTCGTCTTTAAGAGAATTTTTCACACAAACGGAAACTTGGTTTTGAGAGTGGAGATTCTGTATATCTAAGAAAATCAAACGTGTATCATAAGAATCATGCTTCTAAGTAAACTGATTTGCAGAGAAAGTCGAAAAACGCATGTAAACTGTCAAACCACAAGGGAAACATTTCCACCGAAGATAATGTATTTTGTATTCATTGATTTAGACTAAGCGTTCCCCTTGTATTGTTTGTGTCTATCTCAAAATCAATCAATACTTCAAAATAACCGAGCTTTGAGAGATCGATTGATGTTTTACACCGCACTCAAGATTATATCACTTATATGGTGACATTGCCAGGTTTAGTGGGAGGAGACTGGGCTCATTGCCCGAAGAAAAACCCCGACCTTCGGCGAGTACCTGGCAACTCTTCCACATACGGTCACAGAGTGAAAATTCCTCTCAGAATTGTTTTCAAGTTTTTATTTTGGTCTGAGTGTAATTCGAGCCCGAACCCCATCAATGGAAGGTCTGTGTGGGACCGAGGGAGCACCACTCTAACCCTCTTGAACACTGAGGCTTTGAAAATGTCAATCAAAAGAAGAAAACGTTACAAATCAGTTGACTGGTACAATAGTATATATTTATTAACACATATAGATTTACGATGGACATATACTGTCGGCGGACATCACATTTTACTGTTATATTTTCACGCGAACCACTAAGCCAGTCCACCATACCACAAACCAGACAGAAGATACATTTTAATCACCTTACATGTGTAAATCAGCTGAAATATGCAGTATTTAGCGTTAAGTTTTATCGTTAAGCCCGATGGACCGAGCTCTAGGGGAATGAGCCTTTTAAAAATATATGGAATTGCTACTGAGTGAAGACAGACGAAACAAAAAAATGGCCGCCGTTTTCAGGGGAAAGTGTTCCAATCACTGCTTGATATGGGTGAAATGCGATGCCTGACTTATCATTCAAAAATCGGCGAATGGATATCAATGGGCATTTATTCTAAGCCATTTAAGGTCATTTATTACATCTGTTTAATGCAATTTTCGGGAGGCAAAATGGACGACAGAAGCAACCAATTCTTTAATTAGGGCTGACTGTTAGGAGGATTGTTTACTTCAATTGCATTTTGATGTGCTCTGCTCTTGTGATTAAGCAGTTTGTGTGAAATTTTGAATATTGTAGAGAATTGTTCTTTGAATTCAACCTATTCAAATAAATACACCAATCTGTATTCTCACAATGTAATTTCATCCGGTAGGCCCTATCAAACAGTTTGTAATACATGTAGATGAAGACTCAGCTCAAAAAAATCGTACAAAACATTATAAACCCGCTTTTAAACAAAATAAACATCGATTTTTAATGAAACCTAACATTCTTTTTACACGAATGTTTGGATTAATATCTACGCTTTAACTGAGAAATTGTACATACATGTAGAGTTTCCTGTTCTAAAACGATGACAACATGCAAAAAATCAGCTGAAAGTTCTTACATTGTTGTTCTTGTTTAAATAATAGAGACGAAAAAATAGCTTATTCTATTTCAAAGATTTAGTTTCGATATTTGACAGCTCATGCCACTTTAACATTAACTCTCAGCGTATTTAGTTGTACCTGAAGTTGTCTCCCTTTTCTTATAACACAAAATATGACATACATATAAACAAACATCAAACATCTATTATCATCAACGTGTATGCATCACAAACAGTATAAGAATAAACAAAATACAAATATATTACATATATCAGATGAATGTTAATATATACAATCACATATCATTAATTAAAACAATTATGTAAGAATTTTTGTTCATTTCAAATTACAAAATGTAAAAAAATCCAAAAATTGACAAATTCAAATTCGCACAATTTGTGTCGGATATTGTTTTCACACACTAGTGAAAACACCACAATAAGTACTTTATCATTTATTCAATAAAACAGTAAATTTGAAAACAAGCAAGTCATAAGAATACATTGTGCGTCATGTACTTATGAGTACAAATTTTTATTTGGATCAGATACGAATCCCCTTAATTTGTATTACATTTTCTGAATTTGGATTAACACAGTTTGGGTTTCAATATTTTGGAATAGTTTAAGTGTAAAAAGAAACAACACAAGTAAGATTACAGTCGAACATTTTGTTTGAAAAAAATAACGAATGTCAAATTTAGTTTCTAATTTTTTTTTTTTGTTCTTCACGACTTTACTCGATCAACAAAACGCACAATGTGATAGATAAAATATGTAAAACTAACCGCTTTAAATGACAGCAAATATGATCAAAATTATATACACATTAACAATCAACTTTCATCTATTTATATACCATTAGCATTTAGCGATCATATATATTTCTCGTATAAAATATATACAACATTTGAATAACTGCTCTCCTAATTTGTTGGTTATTCCGTAGCATGATCTTCGGCTTTTACGCCGCACGCAAGATTGTTTTACGATGTAGCCAAGTTTAGTGGAGAAGACAAACGGACTCCTTTCCGGCAGGAAACCACCAACATTTGTGCGGTACCTGGCAACTCTTCCACGACCGAGTGAAACACATCAATTGTTGGAATGCTTGTGTCTGACTTAGCCATCGAGCACCCGTCGGTCGCATAAAAATATACCTTTCTTTGTTTTTCCCCTTGAACATTTTACCTTGTTATATGCCTATAAGCCTCGATTTTCATTACCTGGCACATTCTTTTGTTGTTTTTTTTTTTATTTATTTAAAAAATACAGATTTATAAAACAAACGCCACGTACAAATATGTTATTAGCAAGTGACCATAATTACTTTTTCAATAATCAAATGTAACTGTGATAAATGAAACAAGGTCTCCACTTTTTCAAATACATTGTATAATAAATAACATAGCTTGTCAAGACGACAATGTGGTGATTTGTGTTCAAAACTTTCCTCTTTAACCGCTTAACGATGAACAATACTCAACCATAATGTATGACAAAATATAACATTCTTGTTACGGTCTATTTCGTGACATAGCCTCGTCGTTTCACGGGTATGACGTCAGTTCCGGTCTGTCTTTTCAGCCATTCAGCAACAACCGGAAAACTCGTTTCCATCCAGCGAATATTTGCCCTGTGTAAATCAAATGTCATCAGATAAAATAAGTTTCAAATAAATACCAGCCAATGGTATTTTTATATTTTGTTGCTTTTGTTATATTAGTTACTATTGAAAAATGAACGACCTTGGCAAATACAATAGATCGATAATAAATAAACTTCATTGAGAGACGTCAACAGATTTTACTGTCAGAATTAAAATTAAGTATAACCGTTGGATCTATGCCATTCTTTTGCGTGCGACGTCTTGGTAATAGCGCATTTTCTTCATAAATAGAATATTCTGTCTTATTTACAAAGGTTGGAGGATAAACTAACACGGCTAAAAATGGCTCATTTATTATTAATTCAGCTCGCCAAGAAAAACAGACAATTGGAGAACCTGAACATTAAATCTCTTATGTTGATAAGCGATTAACTGAATCTTAAGTTGCTCCTTTTCAAAAGTTGTGGGGCCTACTTAATTAAACGATAAAGTTTAAACATGGAGAAAGTGTTCATTTATGACGTTTATTGCATGTAAAAGTACACTTTAAGTGCCATTTTTGTTATTGGAAGGCAATATTGTATTTTGGCAGCTGGTGACAGTTAATTTCTTACCTAGCCAAGGCAAGGGAACTGGCGGCTGCTTTCGCTGCTGTACTTGGCGGGTGTTTTTGATATAAGTTCTTCAACTGAAAAAAAACATAGATAAAGATATAGCCGTGATAAAAAAAAATGTTAATTATTCTGTCGTTGATATTTATCAGCTTAATATATCTATAACCAATTAGTCAGTCACAAAACGTGAATTTACAGAATTTCAATTAAAGGGAACTAACTCTTTACAAAACAAGTCAATCAAAGGGCAATAACCCTGTTCAGAAAAATCCACAAAGCGTAGTCAAACAGTATTTCTCGACAAACAAACCTTTTCTAACTCTGACTTTGAACTCATGTAGGCAGTGAAGTGTGGAATTATCTCCCTTAGGGAAAACCAATCGTACTCAAAGCTGAAAAAATATGTCAAAAACAACATAAGGGGGCCTTTTTCTTAAACATGGCGACTACTAAAATAAGGTGTAAAGATAAAATAAATAAAAAAATGTTTTGTTATTTGACTACAATTGGTTTATTTGAGAGTAAATTAGCTTTTCAATGAAAAAACAAATGCGATGACTATGTTTTGGTGACAATAAAAACCGAACTTATTTATTTATTATATATACCCTATAAAATCTACATTTTAAAATTTGAAATCCCATGACCAAAACTTAAGACAAACGTTTACAGATTATGGTAAAACGGTCAGTCAGTCTAACAATTCGTGAGCGACTACAGTGCTGCTGATTAGGTTTATATATTAGTGACATTACGATAACAAAAACAAACACAGCCTTCTGGGTAATATATCCGCCATTTTGAAGGACAATATCCAAACTTTGTATATGCTAGGTGCATACCAGCTACCCATGCTCCGTGTCTGTGCAGTGGTTAGCTGTCTTTCAAAATGGCGGACTGCGACCGGAAGTGATTATTCAGACGTGCGACATAGTTGTTAATAAGGAATTGTCACCATGGCTGTGAGAGGTATTAGTTGCTTTTCTTCACGTATCGTCGGTAGTGTTGTTAGAAATCTGGCTTCAGATAATATGACGTCCTGGAGCAATCAATGTATGATGGAATTTCTTTTTAAATAACCCAATTTATAACTTTTATGAATGAATGACATTTAGAAGTAGGTCAAGGATAAAACATGGACAATGTTTCTGGATTACTACTCCTGTATTTATTAAACACGACGTTTCCCATCAGGCTATGAAGCTGGAGATATTTCCAGTGAAACATCGTATTTAATAAATACAGGAGTAGTAATCCAGAAAAATT
The DNA here is from genome assembly GCA_963971465.1 of Lepidochitona cinerea. Taxonomy (NCBI): domain Eukaryota; kingdom Metazoa; phylum Mollusca; class Polyplacophora; order Chitonida; family Tonicellidae; genus Lepidochitona; species Lepidochitona cinerea. Next base: position 4,728,516 of record OZ020559.1, read on the forward strand.
GTCCATGTCTAACCCAATTTATTCTCATTGTGCACGTGTTTTGCATTGACTTCATACATGTGTATATTAACCTTACCAGCTTAAGGAAATTATAGGCACTCTTTCTGGTAAAAAGGGACCATTCCTGCCATATCCCTGTATCAGTGTGACTTTATTTTCAAAAACATATATACTCACGTTCTGATAAACTTTTCCCAATGTTCTATAACAAACTGTCTTGACACTAATCGGGCGGCGGGATTTTTCTCAAAGAAACCAAACAATAAACGGACATCCTGCATGTCAATCATGGAATTGTCAAACACCCAGTTAACGTATCTGGAACCAAAAGGTGGGTAAATGCAAACTATTACGTATAGTAAGATTATTAACCTCTATTTTGATTGTTTTTGTCAGTCGTTTGTGTTTCATGTATAAGTATGCAGATCTTTCTCGAACACTATTGTCTTTTCGCCTATTGTTTGTTCGCGGGCTCACCCCTACGGTTGTTTACAATTAGCCTTTGTTTTGCTGAAGTCAAGGAACTTTCTTGAACCTTGAATATGTCCAATCTCTATAGATATGCAAATTTATTCTAATGTGTTGTTCTATTATTTATAAGAATCTATATAAGTACGTGCTGTTTGTATTTTAGTCAGTGAGTTTACATTGCATTCGAACTGGACTCGTAACAGACCTCAGTCACGTCAAGCTCATAATTTGTATCTGGAACTGGCTCTCTCTCTAAATATTCAAGTTGTCTATCCCGATTTTTGCATTGAACTGTTCTGCAGTTCAAGGGTCGTACCCTGTCCATTTCACCTGTTCTTATCTAGTTGTAACGTGATGCAAATACCTCCACAAAAGCCAAACGTGATTGGTTTGTGCCAATGCTTCCAACATAGTCGTTCTCTCAGTAGGAACTTTCGTCTCGACGGACTTCTTCCAAACAAAATTCCATTCCTCTTCACCACCTTCGCGTATCCCTACGCTGTATATCGTGAGGGCATAGTCCACAGGTAGCCTGTGAAAATGGAACCAAAATAATTTTGAAAAAGACCGTGTCATCGCTGAATGAAATCGGGGTATGCTTAGCAAAGGGATAAGCTTGATTTAGCAACACCTGGGTCAATTGCGTTGATAACCACCAACTAAGCTATCTGCCCACAAGAAGCCGAGGAGCCCGCCCACAGATATACCTGATTACATAGCTTATGCTTACGTTTAGTCCAGGCTTCTGACTACAAAATGACTATTTTTCATACGGATCGTCCTGTTTTGGAGACAGGGCTCATTGCAATCAAAAAGCCGGAATAGACTGCCCGCTTCTGAATGGACTTCAGTATGTGGTTCGATTAAGGCAATTAAATAGCAATATAACCTACTCAAATCATTTCTAAACGGTCATAATCGCGTTAATGGATAATTTCGCTACCTACCAGTGTCTGATATGGACAAGCAGGATCGGTCAGTAAGCATTATTCTTCCCCTGAATTCACTTTTGCCTTCTTTAGTCTCAAACTCATCGCCAGTAATGACGTAGCATTGTTTAGCATGTTTTCAGTTTTTAAACGTTAAATTCACTTCACAAAAACCTAAATTATCCATGAATGTCGTAATAACACTATTTGAGTTAGTTATGTTGTCATTTCACTGTCTAAATAACTATATGCTTGTCGGTCATGGCGAAAAAAAGACAAAAGTTGCCAACCGTACTTGCAAATTTCCGGAAAAATGTAATCATTTTGAGAATGTTGCTTTTCTAAAATCGTAAGCAACGGATTCAGTTGAAAATTAAAAGCGATTTTTTATGATTGATCCATACTTACCTGATGTCGTTAATCATCCACTGTCTGAACTGCCGTTTCGCGTATTCCACTGCTTCCGGTACACCGGCGTGACAAGCAATGTGTAAGATCAAGCGGCGGAGATACATGTAAACAAAGATACAAATATACAAGGTACAGCAAACAAAATAACTTTACATCAGAGTGGCTTGAGATGTACCCGCCTACACCTGGCATCCCTATGTGTTAATCAGGCGGAACGTTGGACACTTTTCGGCAATCTGCAATCAATTATTTGACGATTTGACCCAGCCCCCGGGAGACTTATATCGGACTGATGGACTATCACGCTTCCTATCAGGCACCGATGCCCTCTAGCGAGATTGAACCCCAGTCATTATTTAAACTCGACGAATGCTGAAGATCAAAGCTTTCGCCAAGTGATCAAGTGAATCCCCTTGCCTTGGTCAATGATCCTGAAAGCGCCACAATAGAAGTAAAATAATCGTTGAGGTGATAGAAATCAGACAAATCAATGAATGTCATGACTCTAGAGTTTGTAGAATGACCCTCCTGACTACCTGGGCGCAATTTTGCCTTTTAAAAGCATAGGCCTAATCTTTTTCTTTTTTTGTCCATCATGTCCAGCCAGAATCCAAACAATTAATACGTTTCGTTCGCGCAATCACACTGGTACACAATTCACAACCTGATCAGTCAGCACACTACATGCTTAGTGGCGAAAATAAATCTCCACAAAAAGTATAGGGGTGCAGTCATTCTGTAACAAAGCGGTCACTTCAAAGAACTTCCCTTTATATACCATAGTTTTCCAGTGACGTCATTATACTTCTATGGCTTCCAGTTATGTTTTGATATATATAAATACTTACTTTGTTGGTAATGAACCAGTTGTCTCAACGCCGATTCGCTTGAAAACGGGAGTAACAAGTTTTCGTAAATATCGCTGGAAAAAAATCGTTTTAAAATCAAAATCTTGATAGTCCTCTAATATTCCGAAGTAAAACAAATTATAAATGATGTGTCTTTTTCTTGGATTCTTTTTCTTATCGCCTGCTTGAACACAAAATTGTCTAGTGATTGGTTAATTGATTGATAATAACAAATCAATTTATTTATGGATTAATTAGCAAAATGTTTGATTGTTTGGTTGATTTAGTTTTTGATTGGTTGCTTGGTTGACAGATTAATTGATTTTTTTCTTATTCCTTAAAGGAAAAATACCACTACCATTCAACAAAAATATATGTGAGTGTGGCGTAGAATATCAATTCACCAAAAACATATATATTTCCAGGTCCCATACCTCTAGCATCCCATAAATTTCAGTGCGGGTTAGAAGTCCTCTAATGATCGCCATGTTGTCATTGAAAGCCTTCCAAGGAACGTAACTGTCCTCTTTGCTCAAGTAAGTGGTTACATTCAGGGCAATTTCATAATCGAGTAGTCCAGACCTGGAAAGGAAATTTTAATGATTTGGTTTATGATTCTGTACAAGCACGCAAGAAAATTAATATAACGTTTCAAAATTAGAACACCGACGAAAAACTAGTGATAAATACCAAACATTGATAACCGTGTAAATAAACAACTGCAATGTGGCGTCAATTGACGGCTTGCTTGATGACGTCACTTGGAATGTACGCGCAAAGCATTTCGGGGGATTGAGGGATGATCATGATATAATTTTAAAATATGGCGGAAGGAATGATACTGTATCGAGAAGAAGACGTAAAAGTGACTAGAAAAATGTGTACCAAAAAACAAAATGGCGAACTGAGGTACAAATATATGTGACGTCATCAGGCTCGGTGGTTGTACGGACTGGGTTACCTAAAAGCTTTTTTTGAGCAGCTTATCCTTGACATATCCTACAGATACCACCAATGCAAAAGTTTGAAAGACATTCTGGAAAGACGTATTAAACGTTCTGACCAGGTTATTTCATCAATGTATGCGTTAACAAACCCATGAAGACGTTTTAGTTGGTGCCGTCACCGTAGAGATTTTAAGTGATAAAAATAATGTAATTCAATTGTTTTAGTGGCATTTAGAAGTTGAATTGTCAATAAACACGGGGTTGGTATGGATAAGACAAAATAATGTAGGCTAGCATCAAAATCCATACAAAAGGATCTAAAAGTTGGTATTCCATTCCCTACCTTGCCAGATTCATCGCATCGTCTATTAATCCAGCACGATTAGCTTGTGAAAAAACCTGGAATTAAAGTTATAAGACAATATACCGCATTTCGGATTTTATTACTTTTGAAACTAGACTACATCTTGGCTTTACATAAAACATCCTAACGTAAAACCTTACAACTTCACCATCAACAGGCATTTTGTTAAAGAATAAGAATATTTTTCCATAGAGATGGATCAGTCAAATTAAAAAATGGTTGATTGTTTGCTGTTTTACGCTGCACTCAAGGTTATTTCACTTATATGGCGGCGTTGCCAGGTTTAGTTGGAGAGGAAACCGGGCTCTATGCCTTTTGGTGAGTAGGCGCCTACCTGACTTTTCCACATTCAGTGATCGAATGAAAAATCTACTCAGAAATATTTCAATTTCATTTGGTCTGTGTGGGATTCGAACCCGCGTCGCATCGATGAAAGAGCTGGTCGCAATGAGGAACTATCACTCAAACCGACTGATCCACCGAGACCAATCTAATAACAAGAGTTTAAGAAACTCATAATACGCCCGCAAGGGTAAATTCATTGTAGCACACTATCTTAATATTCAATATTAAAGACATGCTTTAAACAGAATTTCGGCTGGTAGAATCTTTCAGTCACCTAAATAAGACTGGGGCTTGGTGAATTTTAGTATTTGACAGATCACATACCTATAAGCTGATACCTATATCTGAAAGCTGTACCAAAGCTACTTGAAAAAGTGTCTACACTACATATAGGCATACAACAGCAATTTCATTTAATTACAGATTAGACAAAAGAAAGAAGGTCGCAACTCATTTGGTCACCTTGGTTATCAAATAAGTTGTTTGGATATAACTAAGCTATTCTGTGAAACCACAGACAGAATAAAAGCCATTTCCTCAATTACTGAATGCCTAAAGGCTGGGTGTTTTTTGTCAACACATATAGCGAGACTCCAATTTACTTTTAGTACTAGACACCGTCTACGGATAAGATAGTTATAACTGAAAAAAAATTGATAATCCATGCAATAAGTAATGAGTTACTTAATTTGATTTGATTTGATATTTATTCACCAACAGAGCATAATATGGGACACATTTAGACAAAATAGTAAAAAAACAAGGCGGGAATAAAGTCCCAGATGGGACTTGTTTTATCCCTCAACAGTAAAGGAGTCAACACTGTGACTGAGTGACTAAAATAATAATACAGTTTGATGTATAATGTAGTTTGATGTTCTATATACAATGGTGATAATATTCATGATTAGCGAATGTGTACTATTTAGATCAAACATATATACACTGTTGATGAGAACTATAAAGTAATTTCTTGTGAAACAAGATAATCTTTCAATTTGCATTTGAATAGGGATATTGAGTTGATGGATTTGACATGCTGAGGAAGCAAGTTCCATAGGCGAGAACCAAATACCTTTAAGGATCGTTGAGATGCAGTGGTACGGCAGAATGGGACATGTAAACGGAAGGATTGGTTTCGTGTTGGATACTGATGAATTTCTGAGTTAAGAGTGACGTAGTTCATGAAGTGAAAAGGAAGATTAAGCCGGTGGTGAATGAATTTGTGGACAGTAATTAAGGATAGGTATCTGTTTAACTGGAATATATTCAAGATCTTTAATTTTTTGAAGATTGGGGCGGTGTGTTCAAGTTTGTGTGAAAAAGTAATGATACGTAAAGCACGTTTTTGGAGCAAAAGAAGAGGCTGAAGGTGAGTTGTGAATGTATTTCCCCATAGAGGATTTGCATACGAAAGATATGGTAAAATCAAAGAGCAGTAGAGAATGTAAAGGGATTTGCGGTTAAGACAACTCTTTATATGTTTGATAATTCCGATGTTTCGTGAGATTTTGTTCGAAATGTAGTGAATATGATTGTTCCAAGATAACTTGTCGTTGAAAATAATACCTAAGAATTTGAATTGGTTAACTTTGTCTAATAGTACATGATTGAGTAATAAAGGAGGAAGATTTTCAGGAAGAGATTTGCCACAAGGTTTTATGATCATATATTTAGTTTTTGTGATGTTGAGTGAGAGTTTGTTAGTGAAAAGCCAATGTTGCACCTGTTGAAGTTGGTCGGAGAGAGTGTTAATAAGATCGATAGGATTTGGTGAAGAATGAAAAACACTTGTATCGTCAGCAAACAAAATGAATTGGAGTAATCTAGAGGAAAATGTGATATCGTTTATATAAATGAGGAAAAGAATGGGGCCAAGTATGGATCCTTGGGGCACGCCACAGGTTATTGGAACAGCAGATGAATGGCCATTGTTGTATGAGACAACCTGTGTCCGGCTCGTTAAGTAATCTTTCAACCATTTGTGAGCCATATCTTTAAACCCGTAGTGTTGTAATTTTCTGAGCAGTATTTCATGGTCCACAGTATCGAAAGCCTTAGATAGGTCAATGAATGTAATGGCAGTAAAAAGTTTATTATTTTTTGCGGATAAGAGTTTGTCAAATAAGGAAATAGCAGCAAGAGTAGTAGAATGATCTGATCTAAAACCAAATTGATGAGGAGATAGGACATTGTTAATTTCGAGGTAGTCAGTGATCATGTTAGTAGCTAATCTTTCCTATATTTTGCTGATGACGGGTAAAACAGATATTGGTCTATAATTTTCAAATTGATTTCTTTTGCCAGTTTTATACACGGGAGTGATTTTGGCTTTTTTGAGAGAGTCAGGTACATTGCCAGATTGAAATGATAGATTTATGGCATGCGATAAGGGGTTAGAGATGTGATTAGATATTAGTTTTAGAACTGATGCCTTCACGCCATCAAGCCCGGGTGAAGAGGATTTTAGGTTATGTATAGTTAAGATGACGTCATTAGGGGTTACGGTGTTAAAGTTAAATACAGTAGAACGGGGTTCTTGAAGAAAATCGATAGGGTCTGAGTTTAAGGGAGGAATCTGGTTTTTTAAATTTTGTGCTACTGTGCCGAAATATTCACCAAACTTTTCAGAGATAATTGATGGGTTGGAATATTTTTCACCATTTGAAATGAAAGTCTGCGGTAATATTGGTCGTTTATTTTTGTGCATTAACTGGTTCAAGACATTCCATGTACTCTTGATGTCATTATTTGTTTCAATAAGCTTTTTGTCAAAATATGATTTACGGGCATTGGATAATAACTTATTTAATTTGTTACGGTATTTACGGTAAGAGATACGGTCTGTTGTAGATTGAGTTCGAAGATGTTGCCTATAAAGGTTATTTTTATGATGGATGGAGTTTAGGAGACCACAAGTAATCCATGGCTTGATAATCTTTTGCTTTTTAGTTATACATTCAGTGGTTGGGAAGAAGTGGTCGTATAGAGGCATTAAAATGTTATTAAATGTTTCTAGAGCTTCGTCGGCATCTGTAGTGGACAGAACATCGTCCCAGGATATGCTGGCTACCTTTTCAGTAAAATGTTGTTTACGCTCATCTGTTATTTTCGGTAGGTAAATGTGGCGGGTTGGTATGATTGGGGAGAGGTTCTATATATAGAGAAAATTGGGAAATGATCAGTTATTTCAGTAAGGATAATGCCTGACAGGATTAAGTTTTCATGGGAGTTGGTAAAAATATTATCTATTAGTGTAGCGGATCGTTGACTGACACGTGTAGGTTTAGTGATATGGGGATAGTAATAATTAGAGGTCATACAGTTAAAAAAATCTTTGGTTAGGTTATGGTGTTGGGTTTTGAATAGGTCGATGTTAAAGTCCCCCAGAATTAAGCACTTCTTACTACTAGGTATTTTTGCAAGATCTTGGAAAAATCTTTCATTGAAATATTTTATATCTTTTCCAGGAGGACGGTAAATAAGAGCGACCACAAAACTGGTAGCTTCAAGCTCTATTTCAACAAATAGTGATTCATATTGAGATTTGTCTTCATGATGAGATAGATGATCGAGGACAGTAAATGATTTCACGTTATTATTAATGAAAAGGATTACACCACCGCCTTGTTTGTTAGATCTAGAAGATGATACGGACGTATAACCTGGTAGATTATAGAGGGATTCAGAGGATGGATCTAGCCAGGTTTCAGAGAACCCCAGGATAGTGAAGTTGATTTTTAGAGAATCAATAAGTCCACTGATCTCATCAAAATGTTTTCTCAAGCTACGGACATTCATATGCATGACTGAAAGATGGTCGTTCAGGTTTGAAATGAGGGATTCGGTCTGATGATTGAAGCTTTGCTCAGAAAAGTAGTTAGATTTGTTGGAATTTAACGTATTCCAGTGATTGATTTCATGTTCGTTATCATCAATAAATGATTTATTATGATGGTCAGCTACATTTAATTCAATAGGGTTAAAACACATACTATCGATGGACTCAAAATCAATGGTTTCAGGTGAGGTTATGGACGATGTAATGGGTTCCGGAAGACTTTGCTCATCAAAAAAAGGAAGCTGCGAAAGTATAAAGGAACTGGCTTCTTCAACATGTCCGGTGGTATTATTAAGTATCATTGTTATTATCCATCAACTGTATCATTTCAATAAAAGTCATATAGCTCCCATCAACAAAAAACAAAGATTTACATAAATATATACATTTAATAACCTTGAATGATACAAGGATGTAAAGTAAAAACATGATTATTGACAAATGCACTTGTCAACAGTGTTGGGGATAACAACAGTTATTCAGCTCCGATGAGAAGTAGGTTAGTCAGATTTATCACATAATAGTTTTATCTAAGTTCTAATTTAGTGTAGTATCCATTCTTGGAACTTTAAATAATAGCTATAGTATGTGCTTGCAGTGAATCATTTTTGCAACTAAAGAAATGTGCAGATAAGTGCAGTCAGCAAGTATCTAGCGGCGATATGATGACAACAATCTGTCTATTGAGGGATAATAACTGGCGATGTGTCATTAAGAGACCTCCAACCTTCCATTTGTACATGGTAAACACTTACGTAGAGCCCAATATGGGCATGGGTATAAAGGGATTTGTGAGATTTTTGATAAATTACATTTAAAAGTTCATTTCAAATATTATGGGGCAGCAGATAGTAATATATGGGAAGGTCGGAGGGAGGGGAGGGTGGGGAGCCGTAAATCAGCTATAATGAATAAATGAAAATAAACAAGATTAATACATGTTTCAAGTATTACGACATATTTAATAATTGCTTGGTATTTTACGCCGAATATTTTACTTATAGTTACATGTTGGAGCTATCGGGTTTATTGGAAGAGTAAACCAGACTCAACGCCTGTTTGGTAACACCTGACAACTATTTCAGATACCTCGAGCGAATAAGAAAATATTTAATGGCAATAGCGGAATATATTTCAGAGATATCTATGCATTGAAGAACAGTTAAAGCTCACACATGAAAAACATGTGCAGGTTTTATAAATTAGTTTATAGAAGAAATCATTCAGACGTTGGAATCCTGCATCATATACTACTAGTTATAAGTCCGTGTCGACAGTAGCGTTTTCCAAACATAGACAGTTGGTCACATGATCGGCGGTTGGTGTTAATCGTCTGACCACAAATGTATTTTAGTACCTGAGGTTACACAATAGTCAAACAAAAAAGTCTGCGGTTAGTAAATACCAGCCTGACCGCAACCAAGCAATGATTAGGTATTTTCGAAGGATGGCTGGGAGGTTTTTTTCGTGTTAACTAACTGTTCAAGGCAGGCAACCGAACGAATTTGTTTGATGACCTCAGTTTGATTTTTAGCAAATATCTTTCCATCTCTGGACCAGGCAGATATTATTCCTGCGTGACTGGATGCAGTTTTTAACAATTGTTGGTTACGAGGGGTTAAGTCTTCTTTTATCACTACCTTTGTTCCCTTCAATGCCTTACGTTTACGAATAACGTCATTTTTAGTGCGGCGTGTAATGAATTTCATTATGACACCTCTGGGTTTGTTGCCAATATCAGGTCGGACCGGGCCTAAACGATGAGCGATGTCGACGTCATGTATTTTTAAATTCAAGTCAAGTTTACTGTTTATGAGACTAATCGCCTTTTCGGTGCACTCGTCCGAATTTTCTGATGGTTTATCACCGTCAACTCCGTAGATACGAATGCTTTCCATTCTGCTATATTGTTCTAAATCATTTCCTTTCGTGTCTAGTTCACCAAGTCGTCGCCTCAATGTTTGTATTTCGTCCTGTTTCCTCGCGTTGTCATTTTTCAACTCGGCTATTTCTATTTTCATATGGTCAGCGGCTTTCTCAATTTTAAATGTTCTGGCCTCCAGTTGTTCAACTAGAGTAGTGAGTTTGTTTACGATTTTACTTTCAGTTTTTTCCAAATGTTCAAGAAGTACCTCACCTGTGATCATATTTGTCACGATTGTACTCAATTGTTCTTCGATTGTTGTAATCTTCTGTTTAGACATCGTTAAAAGTGTCCTGTAATCCACTAGTGTATATAGAAGGGAGTAACACTGACTGATCTGGCTGATCGCTGAAGGTCAGAAGTAAAGACTCGTTTGACCACTGGTCAGTCCTTGCACTAAAGCCCGTGCTGACCTTTTGTCGAATTACAAAGTACTGGTGAAGGCCTTACCGATCCAAATCGCAGGAAAATTACATTAGAGTAACATTTTTTTTGTGCTCATGAACCATAAATGTTAGAATGCAACATCACTATTCATTTCACATATACACACTTAGCGATCGGGTATCTCATCAAGACAAAACTTTAGAATCATCGGAGCAGATATTACTGCGTGTTACCCCTTCGTCGCCATGTTTGTAAAAAGGCTGGTGACTTTAATGAAAGGCTGGTGACTGTTCTGGTCGCCACGAATATAGAGATCCCAATTCAATTTTGGTACAGGACACATCGTCTAATCATAAGCTTCATATATTAGAAAAAAAATATATATAATCCATGAAATAATTACGGAGTAACTCAATGCCAAAAGGCCGGTGACTGTTTTGGTCGCCGCAAATATCAACACGCCAACTTAATTTTGGTACAGAACACACCATCTACTCATAGACCAGTTATAACTAAAACAAAATTAAATCCATCGAATAGTTCCAGAGAAACTCAATGCCAAAAGGCTGGTGACTGTTTTGGTCGCCGCAAATATCAAGACTTCAACTTAATTTTGGTACAGAACACACCATCTACTCATAAGCCAGTTATAACTAAAAAAAATTCAAAATCCATGCAATAGTTCTGGGTTTACTGAATGTCAAAAGGCTGGTGACCGTTTTGGTCGCCGCAAATATCAAGACCCCAATTTAATTTTGGTACAGAACACACCATCTATTCATAAGCTAGTTATATCTGAAAAAAAAAATTAAATCCATCGAATAGTTCCAGAGAAACTCAATGCCAAAAGGCTGGCGACTGTTTTGGTCGCCAAAAATACTGAGACTCCAATTTAATTTTCGTACGCGACACACCTTCTACCCATAAGCTACATATATCAGAAGAAAAAAAATAAATTCAGGCAATAGGTTTTAAGTTAAGGAGCGGACACGAATCCGGGACGGACAGACGGACGGACGGACAGACGTACAGACGTACAACCGTATACCAATATACACCCGCTTTAAAGGGGCATGAGCTGCCAAAATTCAAACTTTTTTCATAATTTCTGATCTTCACGACAGTAAGAGGCTTTGAAGACAATCGAAAAACTAAATGATTGACCTTTGAATGAAGAAAATCCATACAATATGTGACCCGTACGAACCTAAAAAACATGTTCGAAAAGTAAACAAAATTTAAATAACCGGGACGACCATTCATTCATTCTAAGCCAAAGTTAGTTCAAAACAATACTTTATCGTACATTTTCGAGACTAGAAGCACTAAAAAGCTTCTGAATTATACGCCTTGAGAAAAATAGCCAACAATTTCAACATTCTGATTGAATGTCAAAATATCAACATTTTGGCAGCTCATGCCCCTTTAAGAGCGGGCGTATAAAAATTGAGAAACTATCCAAAAGAGACAATTCGTAAACGCGAGTTATCTCCCTTCTCAAGAAAGACTGGGGAATGAAGGATTCACGAGGACCTTCTATTAAACGTTGTTGTAATTTTTTGGAATTGATAAATCGAATACTTACAGTGTGATCTACTTGAAGTTGTCTTGTCAATTTTTTCCACATGTCTGCTTGGTAGTTCACTCTATAAAACCCCTCATAACGGATGTTACCCAACAGCCAACCATCCGATTCTTTGGGTAACCAGGCTATAATTCAAAAGATTGATGGATTATTTGGCATACAAGTCGCACTCAAACAAAAGACTTTGTAATAACACTTGCTTTGTAGCAATTTGTGCCAACATATTTTTTTTCGGTGCGCAAATATTCGCCAATATTTTTACGAATGTGTTCACATTTATCTAGACATAAAAATATTAGGACAAAACATTCCTTCTGCAGAAAATAAATTAAAATTTTGAGTTTGACTGCAACATTCCGTGTCAAGATTAGATTTTTAATAAATGCAGACTGTCCCGAGATGAGTTGCAAATCGTATTATTGCTAGTGTTTTCAAACCTTGTAAATCTTGAAGTCGTCCGCGAGACTTTGGAACTTGACTTCTAACATTTTAGAATGGTTTTGTGGAGATAACGAGTCGGTTGTCAACCTTAGAAATGGATTCACAGTCTTTCCAAGGTAAAATGTAAATATTTGATAACAATTAAATATATAAAGACAACCACAAAACACAGATTGTTAAAACGTGTATTACCTGGTCCCATACGCAGCCACTTTAGCTTTTCGTGCCCAATACCAGTTTGAGTAATATAGGTAAACGGTACATGCCACTTGTAGCTGCAAAAAAGAGAACAATTGCATCAAATATTATTATGTACAGATAATAAGGTTAATTTACCCACAAATAAGCAAAGCGTTTATAGAGGCGAAGAATTTATAGAGGCAAAGTGATTACGCTACTTCACTTCATCTAAAGACAAAAATCGAGTCTAATCTCGATTGCGTTTTGGTTTAGTCATTCCAGGAATCTTTTAAATATTTGGCCAACACAGAGGGCTTGTGACTAACGAATTGACCTCATAAATAGTATAGTATTGTTTGTAAATTGATGTCCTTCAATATGTTGTGTATACTCATAATTGAAAAACAATTTTAAAGGTGAAATCGAGCTTGTATACCACTCGGAACATCCTTCGGCTATCTTCGCTCGCTACCGGTCGGCTATTTCACGCACGTAAATCCCCGAAGTTATCAAAGTGCTTGGATACGATATACACCCAAGGCTCATGTTATATCATATGATAGCGGCCGGGGTCTAAAACCGACCTGGGCCCTGTTCTACTAAGCTGGCGTAGAGTTATGCATTGGCTTACAGGATTGAGTTGCGCCTCGAAATTGCGACCACGCGTAAGTTACTATCATTCAACACGCGTTTGCGACAGGCGTAACTTACGCCAACTTAGTAGAACGAGCCCCGGGTGGGTTGACAAAGCTAACGTCACACTTCGGCTGTCTATTCCGGTGAAAGTTTCAAACATTTCCTCTCATAATTAAACCCAAAAGCAACACTCGGAAATTTCGGGGATTTACGTACATGAAATACGTATATATGCGAGTCAAAGCCGACCGGTAGCGAACGAAGATAGCCGAAGGGTGTTCGGACAGCCAAAAGCAAACTACGGTCTAAGGGAAGTAACCATGTGTACAGCGTGAAAAAAAACAACAGACAATCAACGGAAAATAACAGTGTGTGAATATCACCAATAGCTAGAGTCTGACTTACTTGAAAGGGGACTCAGACTTGTTAACAAACGCTTGCGAGTTTAACATAAACCGTTCCTGCTCCAGGAGATATTTGTCCCCTTCATCGACCACCGTTATCACCGGGTATCCCATCTGTACCGTCCATGTGTCCATGATTTCATCAACCTTACATGAACCGTTCATGACCTAATTATAAAGAAAACCAACAATTTTTCATTGAATATCACGATTTTTTAATAGAATATCATGATTTTTAATAGAATATCATGATTTTTAATAGAATATCATGATTTTTAATAGAATATCATGATTTTTAATAGAATATCATGATTTTTAATAGAATATCATGATTTATCATAAATACCACGATTTATCATGGAATATCATAACCTAATTATAAAGAAAACCAAGATTTATTATGGAATACTACGATTTATTATGGAATAGCACGATTTATTATGGGATACCACGATTTATCATAGAATATCCCGATGTATCATGGAATATAACGATTTATCATGGAATACCATGATTTATCTAGAATAGGCCTACCACGATTTATCACAAAAACACGATTTATCATAGAATACCCCGATTTATCATAGAATACCACGATTTATCATAGAATATCATGATTTATCATAGAATACCACGATTTATCATCGAATATCACGATTTATCTAGAATACCACGATTTATAAAAAAAACACGATTGATCATAGAATATTACGATTTATTATAGAATATCATGATTTATCATAGATACCACGATTTATCATGGAATATCATAACCTAATTATAAAGAAAACCAAGATTTATTATGGAATACTACGATTTATTATGGAATAGCACGATTTATTATGGGATACCACGATTTATCATAGAATATCCCGATTTATCATGGAATATAACGATTTATCATGGAATACCATGATTTATCTAGAATAGGCCTACCACGATTTATCACAAAAACACGATTTATCATAGAATACCCCGATTTATCATAGAATACCACGATTTATTATAGAATACCATGATTTATCATAGAATATCACGATTTATCATCGAATACCACGATTTATCATAGAACACCACGATTTATCATAGAATACCAGGATTTATCATGGAATTTCACGATTTATCATAGAATACCACGATTAATCATAGAATAACACGATTTATCATAGAATACCACGATTTATCATAGAATATTATGATTTATCATAGAATATCACGATTTAAAATAGAGTACCACGATTTACATGTATCATAGAATACCACGATGTATCACAGAGTACCACGATTTATCATAGAATATCACGATTTATCAGGAAATACCACGATTTATTACAAAAAAACACGATTTATCATAGAATACCACGATTCATCATAGAATATTATGATTTATCATAGAATATCACGATTTAAAATAGAGTACCACGATTTACATGTATCACAGAATACCACGATTTATCATTGAATATCACGATTTATCATAGAATACCACGATTTATCATTGAATACCACGATTTATCATAGAATACCACGATTTATCACAGAATACCACGATTTATCATAGAATACCACGATTTATCATAGAATACCACGATTTATCACAGAATACCACGATTTATCATAGAATACCACGATTTATCATAGAATACCACGATTTATCATAGAATACCACGATTTATCACAGAATACCACGATTTATCATTGAATACCACAATTTATCACAGAATACCACGATTTATCATTGAATACCACGATTTATCATATAATATCACGATTTATCATTGAATACCACGATTTATCATAGAATACCACGATTTATCATAGAATACCACGATTTATCATTGAATACCACGATTTATCATAGAATACCACGATTTATCACAGAATACCACGATTTATCATAGAATACCACGATTTATCATAGAATACCACGATTTATCATAGAATACCACGATTAATCATAGAATACCACGATTTATCATCGAATACCACGATTTATCATAGAATACCACGATTTATCATAGAATATCACGATTTATCACAGAATACCACGATTTATCATAGAATACCACGATTTATCATAGAATACCACGATTTATCATAGAATACCACGATTTATCACAGAATATCACGATTTATCATAGAATACCACGATTTATCATAGAATACCACGATTAATCATAGAATACCACGATTTATCATAGAATACCACGATTAATCATAGAATACCACGATTTATCATAGAATACCACGATTTATCATCGAATACCACGATTTATCATAGAATACCACGATTTATCATAGAATACCACGATTTTAAATACAATATCATGATTTATGCTAGAATATCACAATTTATTATGGAATACCACGATTTATCACAAAAAAGCACGATTTATCATAGAATATCCCGATTTATGGTAGAATAGTTTGAGTGGAATATAGAAATTGAAGAAATTTAATGGGAACCAAATGTGTTATACATTTTTTCTCACACTACATCCCCCATAATTTCACTCTCAGGCAGTGCGTTATTTTTGTCATAATCAACTAGTGAAATTATAGCCCAACTTACTGCTGATTGGTTAACAAACACGATTTTCCAAGTTCAACTAATCAAAACACAAGGTTGCATTCTCAGCGTAGGGATAATACGTTCGTTTTACTTTTATGTAATAACTTGAAGACATCCTTGTTAGATTACAAGTGATTGGCAGTATAACTCAAAACTGTGCGAGTCGGTAGCCAATCATGTTATGGTTTACATACAGCGGACTACATTTATGCAAAATAGTATGATTTTCCCACGATCACGTCATAGCTACTCCCATATAAGGAAAGCATTTGGATGTACCGTACATGACATACGTCTTGACATAAACAAACTACTTCGTCTGCTCACTTCCGTTTTTCTAACAAATTATGATTGAATACGAATATATCATAGCCGTATTTACTCCTAACTGTATCAATAATCAAACACGGGATAATTAAAACTTTCAATCAATCAATCTACCCAAACTGGCGTCTCGCAGATTTCTCAAAGCAGATGCATTGACCTAGTTATCGTAATTCAAATTGTGTCGGTGTAGAGGTCACAGCAAAACATGACTTCGTCATTGGGTTGCATACATTGAACTATTGATATGTTTATTTTTGCCATTCATTTAAATATTTTATCTCTTTATTCTTAAGAATTCGTGAGAAACAAAACTGTTTGATTTTAGAGACCTTTCTTGTGTAGCGTAATGAATACAGTCTCCATGTCAACGCAGTGAAGCGGTCTGACTTCTGAATGGCTGGATTGAACGATGTGATGTAGAGCTGCATTTCAGAATAAAATGCAGTATTTTTGTGTATTGTGAGAAAAAGATTAACCAACTCGAGTCCGTTTGTTACCATGAATATCACTCTCATCTATTAATTTCCAAAGTCACTCGCCAGAGGCTCGTGACTTTGAAAATTAATCGACTCGAGTGATATTCATCGTAACAAACGGGCTCTCGTCAGTTAACCTCTATATATTTTTCTTTATGATGACGTTCTTTCATTTCCACCTTCTATAACGAAACGCATTTTTAAGATGTGTTTAACATTTAGCCTTAGAAGAATTGGATATTTGACTGTTATATAAACACGATAAATTGGCCACAATAAAAGGTTAAATTGAAGACTTGTACATAAATCGCCAAATTATCTGCGAATTATTTTTGACAGTCGTTATTATTTCTGATTTATATTCTAGTGATAACTTTGGGAAAATACCTACCGTGGAGAATGTTTCCCATAATTCCCTCATCTCCGCATTTCCGAATTTGTATTTCTTTACGTAGTTCTGTAAAATGAGCCATTGAGAAAATAAATGAACATGTCACGTGACGCGTTGACCTTTCAAGGGGAGATAATTGGGCCATTTTGTGTCCGATTGACGTGCAAAAGGTTTAGGGAGTCTATGGTTTAGCGTGGGAGAGTAAACACTAATGTGATAATTAAGACTTTAAACAACTACATAGACCGGCACTTTTCTGCGATGCAAAACTACTTGACACATTTTTGTGTTGTTTCACAACGCATATAAACAGGCAGCGTGACGCACGAGTCCGTTAAATTTGCAATGAGAAGTGCATCCCAATCCCATTCGCACAGCCCATGAAGTGTCTGTAACTTAGAAGTTGCTTTACTTTTATGGTTATTTTTTTTTAATTTGTTGTGAGGTGAAACTAGCATCGATCAAATATTCTAAAATCGAAGGAGAACAATTTAAAGTGGCATAAGATGCCAAAATGCTGCTATTTTGACGTTAAAACAGAATGTTGAAATTATTACCTATTTTTCTCAACACGTAGAGTTCAAAAGCTTTTTAGTGCTTCCAGTCTCGAAAATGTACGATAAAGTATTGTTCTGAACTAACTTTAACTTAGAATGAATGAATGGTCGTCCCGTTTATTTAAATTTGGTTTACTTTTTTAACACTATTCCGGTTCGTAAAGGCCACATACTGTATGGATTTTCCTCATTCCAACGCCAATCATTTAGTTTTTCGATGGCCTTCAAAGCCTCTTACTGTCGTGAGGATCAGAAATTATGAAAAAAAGTGTGAATTTTGGCCGCTCATGCCACTTTAAATCGGTTTCATATATTTATTCGGACTAAGTTGAACCAAATATTAGTCGAACAAGGGTCCAGTACTCAACAGACTGGGTGGCAAATGAGCCTTACCTGAAGCCCCTTTCTAAAATTCTCCCATCCTAGAAATCCTTTCAACATTCTTAGTATCGCCATTCCCTAAAACAGAAATAACCCCAAAAAACTTTTTGGTTTTCTTGAATCATAAATTGAGTGACAATGCCAAGAAAACTAACAAATCTCAACGTAACGAAATTGCAAAATTATTTTTCTTACATCAAGCAAAAAAAATTGAAGAGGGTAAAAAGTATAGTGGATTTCATTAGAATTTCATTTTATTTTAATCATAGTAATTTTCCCCTGAAAGTTCTTAAAATTATGGCACTTTATAGCAGAAATAACAAATTATAAAGACAAGGGATGAAATTATATCTACAATTTGTTTCAAGATTCCTACCAATGGAAGGAAGATATGTCCTACTAACCTTATTGTAGGAGATGAGGTCAAATGATTGCATGATGTCATCCGGGTGATTGACCTTTGTAGAAACCGGATGTGACGCTTCTAATGAATCTGAGACCATCACCGGAAATATATCCTCAGCCACCATTATAGCGTGCTAGATAAAATATTAACACAGGTTATACATGTAGGTGAGCATTTGTATGAAAATCCATGGCTATTTGTGGAAACGTGTTCCACATAGGGGGCGTATGTGTAAGTTTTATCAGAAGCCAGTCACTTTTGGGAAATTATTTATGACGTGATTGTGTTCTGTTGTAGAACAGCTAATATCGTACGACTTAACTTTAAAACCACGTGGTTACTGATGATCAAGCAAAATGACACCGCTATAGAATAGAATAATCCAACTGCTGTGAAGTTCTACAAAATACCAGAAGTTTGCATCGCGAAGGAAAGAGATTCATTTAATACTATATTTATATGATAAAAAAATTATGTTGCGTCTTAGTTTAAACATATTTTATTGCACAAAATTATACAACAGGGATTGAAAACAAGTTATACAACTTAGTTAATCCTTTCCCTACATTGACATGAATGACATTGAATGCATGATAAAATTATCTCAAAATGAAGTCAATACAAATTGTTGAATTTGAAGAAAAAAAAAATGTTTAATAAAAATATAAAAAAAAGTTTCAATGAAAAAGGTTTTGTTTTGGTCATATCAATTCATTTGAAAACGTTAATAGCTGTAAATATATATCAGTTTCAAAGCAGAACGTTAACTTCATTCACCCAACATACAGATTTTTAAGTTAATAAGATTGAATATTGAAACGACATATCAATGCTTAAACATTTAGCCGTGGAATAGTGAGAAAGAGACTTAAAGGCACACTTGCCGCGAAAATCAGAATATTGTTTACATTAAAAAAGAAAGTCCGTTTTCTGTATTTTTCCCAGACAATATAAGTTTATAGGAACTTTTTATTTTTACCAAAATTTAAAAGTTTGGACGTCACTTTGTATTTTTAATTTGAATTTGAAAATTTGAATTGTTAGGGGTCCGTAACGTAAACAAACCAAGCTGCCCCCTATTGGCGATTTTATGGTTCAGTCGAGTGAGTGAACTAACGGCACAGTGTAATTTTACGTAGGCCTATTTATCTGAGAAATACAAACTGACGATCGGTTAACAGCGACTGGAAAAGTCTGCTGATGATTGTTTGAGTGTAAACCACAGATAACAAGGCATGAAATAAGGGTAATCCAAGACGAAAGTTGACCGACACTGATCGTTGTTGTTGTAATTAGGCTTCGATTCTCCGTTTGTTTTTCACCCCATTTCTACATTCTTAAGCTAACTAGACATGTTTTATGTGTCCTATGTTTAAGTTTAGTGGTATTAGTCGTACTAAGCTCATGTAAATTGGATTCCTTAGCAAATTTAAACAGGCTACGGCGGCAAGTGGGCCTTTAAGTGAACCTTTCACTTTTTTTAATGAAGTCTCGAACGTGTCTGAACATAATCAGGTTTTCTCTAGCAGTAATGTCAGGATTTCCGAAAAGAATATCATGTAAATTAAATTGATTAGTAAACAGTTCTACGAGACTCGTGCGAATCCCATGGTAAAGTATACATTAAAAAAAGAAATGATTTGCGTCTTATAGGCCTTTTCGGCTTAGAATGACGTTTTTATGACGTTCGAATTGTATGACATTGACGTCACTTCTCTGTTTCAGATGCTGGGACACGGCTCTTTTGCATTGCGTCATAGACGAAATGAACACGATTCCGACGTTAGATTAATCAAAAAAACTGAATTAAGCGCCATTTTGCCATACAGCTCGCGTCTGCGCAAGCGTCAATCCTTAAGCCGAAAAGGTCTATTATGTCTTCAACCTCAGTAAAATATACATCTTACTGTCAACCTCAATTTGAAAATTAGGTTATCTGTATATTTAGGTATATGTAATATACTCATCTTTCTGTCTACAAAATCATATCTCCCTTTTTAGTAAAATGACAAATCTCTATGCTCTAAGACGTGATATATGTAAGGCTACATCTAACTCTAGAAATCCGTTACGTGTATGGATTTCCATATTGCACCATTTTGAATAGCTTCCTTAAAAGGCTGAATTTTGTAAACCTATTTTTCTCTAAATTAAATATGGGCACAACTTTCTTATTACATTTGTTAAGAGTATGTCATCAATAACGTGTTTGCCAAATACTTCCAAGATGGATACGGGTCCGAGATAGTTAAAAATGCTTCGACCAATTTTGGGTGACTCCGAAACACGCCTTAATGTTGTTCTCTAAGCAGTAGTGTTTCTATATCAAATAAAACACAAGAGCCAGTATAAGTATTTTTCATTATAATAGCATTTATCAGAAATTTCTTATATCTTTGCACTTCTAACAACTATTAGATGTATACCTTTATACAATACTTAGACTGCTGAATTCTCAATGCTTCTTCCGGATTCCATTCGATTAAATTAGACATCAATGTTGGAATTTCATTTTTATAAACGATGGCAAAGCATAAGTTGTGTTATGTTATTATGAAGCCATCCTCGGATGCCCAGGGTTAAATTCTCAACAAGCTCACATTTTACCCCTGGGCCAACTGCGATACAAAGACACGTTTTCTGGGAACGCCGATGTACTGTCGGACCTATCAAAAGTTTTCTTTTAAACATTGGAACTCTTCAGTTTTGGAGACATGTTTATCGAATTGAAGTATAAACCGAAAAGTCGTCCATCTTTGTTTTGAACACTGCTTAGATGCTTACGTAACGCGGATTCCAATTGGTGAAATTTCCGCCACAGTTTTGGGGCCGAACCAATCAAAGACTACATGCATATTAAATTAGAACTAACGGATTTGCTTCCACTTGTCCCACGGGTAAAGTGAGCGTGAGCGTAAGTGTTAATTGTGGGTTCCGGCGATGTTATGAAGCCTACTAGCATTATACGTGTAATTGAGAAAAATGGATAAATGACAGTAAGATGACTATTCCCGCCAGAGACTGTCCAAGCGAATTCTGCTTTCTTAAAGGATGGAAAATCTCTAGAAATACATAGGGATTATCGTCGATAACAACCTTCAAGGTACTTAAAACATTTCAAGTCAATTACCGTCAGTGACCCTCAAGCTAATAAAAACAGACAGAAGTATGTCCTTTCAGTGTCTTATCTGTGAGCCATTTTTCCGTTTTAGTATGACGTGATGTTGCAGTAGCTTTTTTTAGATCAACAATGACGTATTGTTACCGCTCTCTAGTGTATGATGGTAGATTTAGGTCCAAAAAAACATGACGACAAACTTGAAGTGGGAAGATTGTCTCGGAATATATAGGTCAGTATGCCACCCACGTCATTTCTTAGCCAAGCCATTGGCTAAATTGCATCACGTGACTACTTTATAACGAACTTAAATTTTTATTCAACAATAATTGGCTAAAACTAATGAAAAAATGGCGGCGGCCTTGTGAATGGCATATGGAGCTTATTCTCTATTGTAACGCCACCTTCAAATTTCAATTATTTGGGGATAAAACATACATTGGACAGTTGTTTTTGGACTAAATGAACTCTACCCTTTCCATCTAAACTAGTCTAAAGCTTAGATTTTCTTTCCCTTTAAATTAGAACTGACGGATTTGCTTCCACTTGTCCCACGGGTAAAGTGAGCGTGAGCGTAAGTGTTAATCGTGGGTTTCGACGATGTTATGAAGCCTACCAGGGGGCTGTTTCTCAACACACTTACGCCCGTCGTAACTTTGCGCCTTGTCGTAACGTAATGTTGAGGGTATATGTTGCCATGGTAGTTACGCCTTGCATTGGACTTACGTCGGTCGTAACTTTGTTGAGAAACAACCCCCAGAATTATACACGTATTTGAGAAAAATGGATAAGTGACAGTACGATGATTATTACAGCCAGAATTCTACTTTCCCAATAGCAATGACGGAACCATAAACGTACCACAGTCCAGTTCGGATAGCTATGGTCCATTGCGAAGAACATGAGAGTGCTGGCGAAGCCTTCGTTAAGCCAGAGGTCATCCCACCATTTCATCGTCACCAAGTTTCCAAACCACTGCAATAGATATATTTTAGACAAGAAGATTATCCCTGTGCCCGTGTGTTTTAGAGATCATAAAGATATAAAAGTCAGTAAAGCATCACTTTCAATTTGAGATTTGTTTTTGTCGGGTTGGGGGGGGGGGGGCGCTTTGTCTTTTGAAGTTATTTATGGAAGCAAGAGACTACATAAATCGTCGTTTATTGTCGAATACAGATGTTATCTGTTATCCTCGTGAAGATTAAAGTGGCATGAGCTGTCAAAATGTTGAAATTATTGGCTTTTTTCTCAAGACGTATAATTCAGAAGCTATATACTACTTCTAGTCTCGAACATGTACGATAAAGTATTGTTTTGAACTAACTTTGGCTTAGAATGAATGAATGGTCGTCCCCGTTATTTAAATTGTGTTCACTTTTCGAACACCATTCCGGTTGGGACAGACCAGATACTGTATGGATTTTCCTCATTCCAACGCCAATCATTTAGCTTTTTGATAGCCTCCAAAGCCTCTTACTGTCGTGACGATAAGAAATTATGAAACATGTGTGAATTTTGGCAGCTCAGCAAGTACTTTAGGCTAGCAAGTAAATGTTTAGGGCATGTATTCGAGCACACATACATTCATACGGTTTTGGTTTTCTTAAATCATAAATTTAGTGCAAATACTAACCAAATAGATCGCCGAGTACAGTTACAAATCTCCAAATAATAGAAATTCAACCATTTCGAAATAGAAGAATTCCCACTTACCGTATGAGCAATTTCGTGGGCAACAATCAAGGTCACGAGGTATATATCGCCACTTGATGAGGCCAAAGGGTCTACCAGGAGGGAAGTCTCGCGGTAAATGACCAGACCCCAATTTTCCATTGCGCCTCCACTGAAATCAGGCACAGCCACGTGATCTGAAAAAGGTGCAGTACAAACGCGAAAAATTAGACCATTGTGCAAAGTCTATACTAGGATTGAAACTTTATAAAAACAAGACAAATTTGAACTAAATGTTAGAGGTCTGTTTCGTTTGCAAAACTCGTGATAACGTCTTTTTCCCATAACTGCTTTCGATTTACATTGCCAAACTGGCTTAAAAGTTGAAATTCAAACTTATTTGTTATAGAACAAGAGAGATTACAAACCCGTTTTAGGAACTTCTTCCTCAATCTGAAAGTAGTCCGTAAAGAATCGGTACGTTTTGACAGCGTAGTCCAAAGAGAAGGTAGTTTGGTTGAGCATTTCTGGTTGGGCCCATATCCTAATCTGAAATTTGATTGATTGCTTGATTGATTGATTGTTTGTTTGATTGATTGATTGATTACATGATTGATTGGTCGATTGATTAAATGATTGATTCGTCGATTGATCGATGGATCGATGGATCGGTTGGTCGGTTGATCGATTGATCGATTGATCGATTGATTGATTGATTAATTGATTGATTGATTGACTGATTGATTGATTGATTGCTTGATTAATTGACTGATTGATTGCTTGATTGCTTGATTGATTGATTGATTGATTACTTGATGGTTGATTGATTCATTGATTTACCGACTGACTGACTGACTGCTTGATTGATTGATGGATTGATCGATCGACTGATCGACTGACTGATTGATTGATTTGGTCTGCCTGTATTGTAACAAAATTGTATTTGGTTGTTTATTTCGTTATAACACAAGAGATTAGATGTGTATCCAAACTTACAAAAAACAAATAAAATTCACTTAAAAAAGTTTATCCTTGACTTAAAATACCTGCAGTTTATCCATGTAAGCTTTCTTATAGTTGAAATCGGAGACAACAAACGCCAACAAATAAGTGGACATCAGGGGAGATTCAGTGAAGGAAGTTTTCACCCAGCCATTCTTCATAGTCTGGGACAGTGACACTGGCATGTTCCCCAAGGCATGGTACTCTTCAGAGGAAACATAATTGTTTTATATAAAAATATAACTATTAATATAAAGTGCCCAGATGATCGATTGGTGATTTAAGCGACTCAAGAATATTTCACTTGTTTAGCCAGGTTTAGTGGTGCCAGGTTTAGTGGGGAGGAAACCTGGATCTTTGTCCGGAGGTAATCCCCGACTTTCGGTGAGTACTCTTCCACATACGGCGATCATCTTAAAAATCCATTCAGCTTTTTTGATCTGACGGACTATCACTCTGCCGACCGAGTCCAAACTAAAAAAACAGGCAAATGTTTTAAGGGCGTTTTCACAAAAGCTATATTACCAATGCATGATATTTTACAGAAAACAGTTTTTTTACAGAAACTTGAAACTTCTTGGTACTTTGATCAACGTACATCGATATAAAAATAATATATAACATTTCAACAGATTTTGCCGCCGCTTGCGAGAATAATTTACATACAGCGTTCAAATACATGTTGCCACCTCCTGTAATAATCATTTACATAAAGCGTTCACACAATTCTAAAATACAAGATGGAAACTGGAATGTCCCCAAAAAAAGCAATTTCAAAATTGTGACATAGACGCCAGCTAATTTTACATAACAAAAGATCAAAATTTGCGTTTATTTTCTGCGATCCCAAGACAGGTGTCAGGCGACAGCTTACCTTTCTGATGGGTTATGGACACATGAAATGTTGCTTTCAACTGTGGCTCATCCAGACAGGGAAAAACCTTTCTTGCGTCCGTAGCTTGTAACTGGGAAGCTGCCAAGTACCTGAAAAATTCAAATTTGTGAAAATCCCACTCGAACGAAACAAAAGTGTGAAAAAGTTGTCAGTTACGACTCTCGGCAAACTACTTCTCACGGGATAGAACAAGTTCTGTAAGAACTTTACTCCACCCATCTTGTTATATTTAATCTATTGTCAATTTTGGGTGAATAAACAAACAAAGATATTCACCGAAGTACGAAGGTTTCTTCCGAGCATTCAGCCTTGTTTTCTCCCCTCTAAATCGGACAACGCCACCGTATAAATGAAATAATTTTCAGATGGGCGGAAGACATCGTGCAAGTCTTGAATGTGGTTATATTTTTGCACTATATAGAACGTTGTCATCTTTTGAAAAAAATATCAGTCAGTGAGTTACTGCAACAACAGGGTAATAGTAACTCGACACTATTACTTTTCTTTATTTTCATTCATGTAATAGGTTGATTTCGACTGAAACACGGAAATAAAAACTTATTTTCTATTACACTAACAACTATTTCTTTTATTTATACCGTATTTGTTAAAAGGGTTGGCTTGCAATATTGATTTTTAATTGACTCAAAAGTATCAAGCCAATCAGCAAATTGTAACTGAAATAGTAAAACACAATATTTAATTTTTATTATTATTTACTAATTCAATAATTACTCTGATGATGAGTATACCTACTAATTCTTTGTATCTGCGTTCATCGATGCCAAAAGCAAGAGCTTTTATCGTCAGTTAAAGTACATGTTGTTCGCCAGAAAATTCAAACTTATGTCTGTCTAACAAAGATGGCGTAAGTTACGTCGGACGTAAATCTGTGTTAAAACTAATGGGACATACGCCCTGGGACCCGTCTTACAAAGCTGGCGTAAATATGCGCATAGGCCTACAACATAGGCGAGCTGCGACCAAGGCGTAAGTTGGTATAGTTTTAACACTGATTTACGTCCGACGAAACTTACGCCACTTTTGTAAGACAGGGCCCTGGCCGCAACTGGTCCATTCTGTATGCCTATGCGCATCTTTACGCCAGCAGTGTTCAAAGTGGCATGAGCTGCCAAAAGAAATTTCGACGCTAAAACAGAATGTTGAAATTATTGGCTATTTTTCTCAAGACGTATAATTCAGACGTTTTTTTAGTGCTTCTAGTCTCGAAAATGTACGATAAAGTATTGTTTTGAACTAACTTTGGCTTAAAATGAATGAATGGTCGTCCCGGTTATTTAAATTTTGTTTACTTTTCGAACACGTTTTCGTTTCGTACAGGCCACATACTGTACGAAATTTCTTCATTCCAACGCCAACCATTTAGTTTTTCGATGGCCTTCAAAGCCTCGTACTGTCATGACGATCAGAAATTATGAAAGAAGTGTGAATTTTTGCAGCTCATGCCACTTTAAAGACGGGGCCCTGATTCTTCCTCTCAACACTATTATCAAGTCTCGCCTGCCCATGTCATAGTACGTCAATGGTATCTCGTTGTTCCAATTTAATCTCGGGTTTGTCTTTTTTGTGCATTATTCTAGAGAGGCCGGATCTACCCATTAGCCCTAAGCGTTGATTTCTTAAGCAGATTATCGTTCATATTTTCATATTGTCCAGCCGGCAGTCACAACATTGCAATTTTCCTAAATGTAGCTTAATCGAATAATGTGGTACAGGCATCTGTCGATGAGCGTTATCCCTCGTGGCCGTCTTTCAAGCCGGATCTAGAAAACTCAATTTCTCAAAATATCCCAGATAAGCTTGTCTCTAAACGCTTACCCCATTCCCAGAGATCTACAACCCCATTAACCTCATTACCAAGGTCATTTCAACAGAAAATGTAGTATGTACAAAGTTGATTGATGGATTGATTCATGTTTTACGCCACACTCAAGATTATTTTCACTTATATGACGGCGTTGCCACGGTTTAGTGAGGGGGTGGGGGTGTCTATGTCTAGAGGAATTCCCGGCAACTCAAAGAGTCATACATCATATAATAGAAGATAAATTTTTGTTGTTATGTATTAAAGTTAGGATTTTAAAGTTTTTTCTCTTGCACTCCGAAATATTTGACACCAAAACAAATCTTTGCTTGAATAAAAACTACCCATTGCTTAGCTCATTAGCCATTTGTCTCCGTTATTCTTGCTAATTATTTGATAATTTGGGACCTTCTACTGATTTGCCAGAAGAACAAAATGAATGAGCCTTTTAAATTATGTATAGTGGGAGGACTGGAGAGTCAGTGAGAAGTCTCCCATCGAAAAGGGTTTGAATGTCCAAACCGAAAAAGACAAATTTTGCCTGAGTTGCTATGTTATTGCCAAATTTCCATCCCATCATCCTCTGTTCGGCCTTCCGTTTTTCTAAACGTTGGAGATTTGTGTATGATCTAATCTTGATCCAGTTACATAGACCCCCCCCCCCCCCGCCCCCCCCCCCCCCTCGTCAATTAGTCTTCGGTCATCTAACCAAATCTACCCATTAATCTTGGTTTTGTAAACAAATTACCATCATGTTTTCCAATATACGTATAGCGTATAGACTCACCATTGTCAGTTATGCAAGTCCAGTTTTGTTCTAGAAGTATATGGAATTGTATCATGAAAAGTGTACATAAAAATGTAACCATGAGAGGTTACTTTCTGTGTTTTTAAAGAAACGTGTTTTTTTCACAAAGAATAGGCACCGTAAACGGTTCTATTTGTTATGCCAATGGTAATTTGCGTATAACCAGAAAAGCAGGCTAAATAATGAACAGTGTTGTAAACAATTAATTGGTGCAAAATAATATTACTTATTGCTGTTGACAAATAATTGAAGAGAATAAGAAAAGCGATAAATAACAATTAAAAATGATGCTTTTCAGGCCATCTTGGCAACGAGTATCTGACAGTCAGGATGGGTCCAGCTTAAGGTTGATTGATTGATTGATGCTTTAAGCTTCACTCAAGATAATTTCACTTATATGGCCTCGTTGTCAGATTTATTGGGGAGGAGACCGGGCTCATTGTCAGGAGGAAACTCCCGAACTTCCGTGAGTACCTACTACCTGGCAACTATTCCACATGAGGCGACCGAGTGAAAAATCCACTCAGAATTTGTACAATCCAAT
The DNA here is from genome assembly GCA_963971465.1 of Lepidochitona cinerea. Lineage (NCBI taxonomy): Eukaryota > Metazoa > Mollusca > Polyplacophora > Chitonida > Tonicellidae > Lepidochitona > Lepidochitona cinerea. The sequence continues at coordinate 4,757,202 of OZ020559.1, forward strand.
TTTAGTATGTAGCACGCTTAACACAGGCATGATATCAGACGATTAGGGCATTGATCAGACCATGCCATTTGTCCAGGTAAATCAAAGTACACGCTTGCAGCTACCTAACCCAACAAGTTATGCCATCTTGTCCTACTGCATTAACCTTGGGTCCTAGCCTATAACCAAGTCAATAATTCAACCCTCGACCCTGATTTGTGATTTATACGAATGGACGCGCCAAAAAGCTAAAACAGCCAAACAAACAACCCTGATTTGTCAGTCATACCAATGGACGTGTCAATAAGCTAAAACAACCAAGCCAACCAAAGCTCAACCTGATTTCTATCCAAAATGAATTATACATAATTCTTGTCGCTGTGGTTCTAGCATGCAGACCGTATGTGTTGAGATCTATTATACGACTTGACCAAAATTGTTTAATCTGCCTAATTGGTTTTGAGTTTAATTCCTTGTGGACACTTTCTCTACTCGGCTTTCAGGCCTAATTTCTCAAGAACCAGTTCATTCTTCCAACAAGCAATCGATAAATTGTGGTAGGTCATGCGACTTTCGCCCCTTCGGGAGTTTTCGAAGGCACGAGATGAAGGCATCTCCAGTTTAGCTTACAAAAATCAGCGACATTACGCCTTTTTTCTTAGATTCTGATTGTCAAGAAAAGTGGATGGTTTGATGTACCTAGAAAAAGCGGAAGGATTGGTGTTCAAATAAAACAGATTGGTAAAGCCAGTAACCCGTATGAACCGAACACATGTGTTAAAACGGTCCAAATTCAAACAGCCGAGATATTGCGGGTTTATGTCGCGTATTAAACTACTTAAACGTTTTCCCCAAAGTTTTGTATCAGCGGAAAGCACACTATGTTGTACTTCTTGATACAAATGATCAACAATTAGCTAATTCTGTTTAAACGAATTTTCCGCTTTTGTTTGTTCCTTGTGCCACTTTGAGCTTTTAAGATTGTGGCAGCCGAGATTTTTTTATAATCTGAAGATTAAACGCTATCAGATACCAGCTGTTTATATGTGCTGAATATGAGACAAAACATCTTAAAATCACATGGCAGACTACACTAAGGGACAAGGGCGAATTCTATCAGATTGATTGATTGTTTTACGCCGCACTCAAGATTATTTTACATATATGGCGGCGTTGCCAGGCTTAGTGGGAGAGAAAACGCTGCTCTTTGTCAGGCGGAAACCCCCGACCTCCAGTGAGATAACTCTTCCACATACGGCGATCGATTAAGGATAAGAATAAAGGGCTGTTCGAAGATGCTTGGAAGTGAAGTGTGATTAGTTAGTTAACCGATCCGTTTGGACAATCTTCTGTAGGGATAAAGGCTTAACTATGACTGCAAAGTTAAGACATCCAAACTTACTCAACGCTACTCTGTGACAATTCACGAGATACATATGTTGAATTTTATTTACTTATCACACTAAAGTACCGATGAATCGATATCTTTCGGTTCTTGTATTTTATTAGTACAATAGACGTTCAGTCTACAGGTTCACGTGTGGATATAGAGCATGTATATATTGTAATTAGCATTATGGCCAGCCAGTCAAAATTCCCAATACTTTAATAAATAAATCCATAGTGACTAACCAAGTCGCCCGATTTTTTAAATTATTTAGAATGGGGCTAGAGTATTTTGGGACCAAGGTATGTGTGGAGAATTTACCTCTCCGACAGCGTCATGCAGCCAAGTCAAACGTTCGAGAAGTTCTGCAAATCCAATTCACGGCTTTGTGACGTCATAAAGTCATTACGTCACAGAGTCGATTCCAGTGGTCGGGTTCGTTTATGTGTTCGGCGTACGCCGAGGGTAATATCTGACGTAAGCAGAATCAGTTTGGTCTTCAGTGTTAAAATCGAACGTGCAGGCACTAACGGAAGTAAAAAACGTCATGGTTGTCATGACTACTTGTTTATCTGCATATGAATAACATGGGCGCCATCTTGAAATCCGAGTGCACCCTGGCTACTTGGGGATTACGTGGCGCGGATAAATCGGTCACGTGATACACAAATTCCCAGCCGAAGAAAGTCGTTCGATTTACAGTTTCCCGTCTTTCGCGTACGCCTAATGCATAATCGAACTCTGAATTTGCCCAATGGGACCACATGGTCACGATGGCACAAACAAGCCTCGGCTTACAGTTCTATTGGTAAATAACAAATTCGTTTAAACCAGCCATATGCAATGTTGGTCCTTTATCTCTAATTTATCAAATTTGTTTGGGATCACATATTCTAGCATTTATCTTGCTTTGATTTGCAAATTATGAATATGAACATGGGAATGAAGCTCGTCAGCACCCTAGAAGCAGAGTGTAAGTACAGAGAGTTTGGACAGTCAAGTCATGAAGAATTCAACCAATTCTTGTTCAGACATAAACCTTCAACAAGGTACACGTAATCACATCTCTGATACAATAATTAGATAAAACGTAAAATAGTTTATCTACCGTCAAAAAAGAGGGCATAAAATATGATAATGATAAAAAATTAAGACATCGTTCAAAAACAACTTACTACGTGGTGATGTCTTAATTTGTTATCATTAGTATTGAACCCACGTTTAAAGAGCGTTTCAAACATTTTTTTATAAAATATGATGTATAATAATGCCTTAAAAAAATAGGACAAAAGTCTAACGGTATAAATGTGGCTAGACCAGCCCGTCAAACACTACATGTAATGCACTTTGACATGAAAGAGCTAAGGCGCCTTAGTGAAGTATAGAAAAATAATGAGAAAATGAAAAAGTCAGCAACATGAATAAATTATTGGTAAAATAAAAAGAGAATTGCAAAGAATATACACTTGCCTGCGATTTTTAAGGGTGTTGTTTTCTTCGCTACGGCAATCAATTTTGGGATTAGCATTTAGTGTTTAGTTTCTTTTTAAAATTATGTAATACTGCCAGCCAAGAAACTTCATTGGGTTACAGCAAGCTTGAAATGTTTCATTATGTATGCTGTTAATAAATGTTTGAAACTGTGTTCCATACTAATCATAAATTATTAAGGCATCAACACGAGCTATACCGGTGTCTTCATCAGGTGTAACTTCATCATGTTTATCAAGACACCGGTATAGGTGACGAAAGTTCACGTTGTTCACAAACAACTAACTTCGTGTGAATGCCCTAATCATTTCTCATATGTATGTTGTTCTTTTTAGACGATTTTATTCAATTTCTAAATACACACAGAAAGCTGTCAGATAAGAAAAGCTTAGAAACCTATATGTGTGTTATCCCTGCTGATCGATATTTCAATCACTTAAAGGGAGAGAAAACAAAAAAATCACTAACGGGTTCAGAAGAAGCGTGCTAGTGTTTCCTTACCAATGGTACCAAACACATATGCTTGCGATTTGTTACGCCCGACAGTGAAGTCAAACAAAAGACCACAATTGGTCGACTTTCAAAATCTCCCATTTAAATTCATCCTCTTCAAGGCCTTCGTAACTCACCAATGTAAGTTCAATGTAAGTTAAGAAAAACTGAAAGCAATTTTCTGAAGATAGGAATACTTTGAAGAGAGTGAAATTAACCTAGATTTTAAAACTTGACCACTTTGTTTCCTGTATATAGCATAATACAATATTTTCATCTTCATCATGGCCCATGAAAAAATTGCAAAAAGTGTGTTTGGTACCGTTGGAAAGGAAAAAAATCTTCTGAACCATACAGTCTAGTTTTCCGTTCTTTTCCGTTAATATCTCAAATGATCCATGAAAGGTTCGTCTCAAAACTCACACCTCAAACTCATACCAAGGTACACAACAAGGAAGGTACGTCACGAAACAAAATTGTCTTACTTTGTAAGAGAGATGCATTGTGACGGCTTGCAAACATTGGAGAGACTGGTGAGAACTCCAGCGATTATCGATATTTGTTAAATTTAGGAGAGTTTTTATTACAGAAAATCCAGCATAACACATCAAGATTATTGGCGGATTGATTGTTTGGCGTTTAAGGTCACTGTTAAAATTAATTAACTAAGATTGTGGCGTTATCAGTTAGAAACCGGATAGATCGTCTAGAGGAAACCCTGGACCTTTTCACACCGAGCATAAATTTCTAGCTGTTTCTTACAATTCCTCGATTTGTTTATTGCACCTATTTTTTTAATATGTTTTATGACGTCAGAATAAGTCAAGTTTTTCATTTGGGTAAAATAGAGACGCGGGTCTTCGAGATATTGAATTGTAAAAGTCTCTAATTAAACTGACTGTTAAAGGTTGCACAGGTTACTCACAAAGTGAATTCTTTTGTTTATTGCGCCAATTATTTTATATATGTCTTGACGTCAGCAAAGTATGTTTTATACACCTTTCACCATTTAAACATCTATAACCATTTATAACACCTGCAATATTGTGATCCGCTGGTATATATTTATAGCTTGCTAACAAAAATTGACGCGCAGAAAATTGATTATAAATTGCAAGTACAGAATGTTGGAGAAAGTATACTTTCTGGCCTAAACAGCCATTGAATTAAACGGGTTTTTTTTCTGCTTTAAAAATGAAGATTGCCGCAATGCCCACACGGCCCAATAAAACAGCCTTGAATTGGCATTCGGATTAACTAAGATAACATTGACATTGAAAGTATTGACTTTGATAACGATGTAAGAACTACCTCGAAACGTCGTCACCCAATAAATTAAGAAGTTGTTTATCCATAAGTAATCCTCGTCTTGATTTGTACTTCCAACTTCTAAATGCCACTGAAAGATTTGCCATCAAAGTACAACATTTCACGTTATTTACCGCCAGTGACCCTCTAGCTATTTAAGGCAGACAGATATGTCCTTTCAGTGGCTTATCTGTGTCGCCATTTGTTTTGTTTTAAGATGACGTGATGTTGCAGCAGCTATTTTTAGATCAATAATGACGTATTTTGACCGCTCTCTTATGTATGATGGTAGATTTAGGTCCACAAAACATGGCGACAAACTTGAAGTGGGAAAATTGGTTCGAAATATGTAGCCCAGCCCTGTAACCGAGCGTCATTTCTTAGCCAAGCCATTGGCGAAGTTGCATCCCATGACTACTCTATAACGCACCTAAATTTTATTCACAAATGCTTGGATAAAACTACCAAAAATGTTGGTGGCGTTGTGAATGGCCTATGGAGCTTTTTCTATATTGTAACGAACCATTCAAATTTCAATTATTCGTTTACGAGGGGATAAAACACACATCGGACAGTATTCTCGTTATTTTTGGTGATTACACTTTTCTTTTAAAATGGCAGAAATTCTTCTACCGATTTTGGGTGAAACCCTAAACGGGAATCGAACCCGGGCCCCAGAGTATAGCATTTAGTGCTGGCGATAGGTGCCATACACTGAGACCCGGGTTCGATTCCCGTTCGGGTTTCACCCAAAATCGGTAGAAGAATTTCTGCCATTTTTCAAGAAAATGTAATCCCCAAAAATAACGAAAATACTGTTATACTCACTTTCTAAAAGACACTAACTAATTATCACTAACTAACTCATACATTGGTCTGTTGTTTTAGACTAAATATACTCTACTTTAGTCATCTAAACTAGTCTAACGTTAACATTGTCTTTCCCTTTAAAGTACAGAGACAGTCACTTCATGGATTATTTGATAACACAAGGGCGTAGACAAGTTTCGGAATTTGGGGGGCTGAACTACTATCCCAGCTCAATAGGTGACGGTCCAGGGGCCGCCAAGGCCCCGGAAGCTCAGCTGTCCAAGATCGTCAGAGGGGCGTTCTGGGCTAATAACAGGGCATAAATATGAGGATCAACCTATTTATCAAACGGAAGGATTTTCCTGGTGTTTTCGCCATTTTCCAGGGTTATTCGGTCATTTTTCTGATTCTGTTGGCCTATGATGTCGAAAGCTATGTATATACCACGATACATTCCTTACTTCTTTGGATTATGTATCTAAGGAAACTCTCCCTGGATGGCGACTGCCTACATGATCGAATGATGGATCAGAAGACGTGTCCTCACAATGTGATTAGGCCTACAGCGAACATGTTTATTGTAGAAAAAAATAGTGGCGTCTTTTAAACCAGATGGAACCATGTAAGAAAATCCGCACAGATTCCACTTGAAGGGTGCGATGTTTATCTCAAATTTATTGACAAATGATCAGGCCGATCGTTTATTTAATACTGAATAATTTAGACTTTCTTACAAGTCATCTGTATAATAATGCTGAGAGCATTTCTCGAGGTCTTGAATTGATGGTAAAATCACCGTCGAGCTATATGAACGCCGTACTCCTTGAAAAGCCTCTACTGGACTCATTAGACTTTTCATCGAAAGGTTCTTTTATGGCAACGGATGCAATGAACTATATGCGTGGAAGGATGATCACGTGACGTTTGAGGTGTTGCGAGCGCCACCATTATTATGAGATGGCGCTACTGATTTGACGTTACAGATGAAGCGAAAGAGAACGACGTCACTAGCCCTGACACGACGACTCCTTTATTAACGTCATAACATTTATCCATTTTATGATTTAGGTGTTTTATCTGACGATAGGAAATTAAAAATCTTACTAACAAATAATCACAAGTCTACATGTAGCTCAATATGTTTCTTTGTGTATGCCTGTTTTGAATTAAGAAAAAAAACAAAAATAATACATTTAAAGGATCTCTAAATATTACTGTATATATTTTATATGGAGTTGAGAGCAGCATGCATGCTTTATATTTAATATAATGTTCTTTTTGGATATGTTTCCTATTATGCCGGGCACATATTTCTTTTTATGTTGTGTATTTCGTTATGTTCTAATATCTTTTATAGTTATACTATGCACTGTTCTGTATGAATGTTCTGCATAATAAATTGAAATAAATAAAAAAAAAAAAAAAAAAAATAACACGATGACATCTCAGTCTTGTGACGTCACTTTTGACCGTTCATTCGTGATGTCATAAATTTGTAGAAAAACGTTTTGTGGCTTTTCTACAAACATCATCCCATAGTTATGACGGCGATATTAGCAAGCCAGATCCAATCTAACCAATGTGACGTGACCATTCCAGGCATATAGTTCATTGAACGGATGTCGACAAACTGGAAAGATTGTTGCAACCTAAGAAAGTAATTGTGACGTTGTGTTTAAGCCTGCATTTACCATGTGTTCTCGGACATAATAGAGCCTAGTCCAGCAACGAGGCCGTTGAAGGACGTTGCCAATGAATTTGTCTCCCGGAGCGACGGCAGGCTGAACATGTTTGTGAGATTCAAGTGATTCGAGATTCGACCAATATACCCAGGCAATCAACATTTTCACTATGATTGTGACTATTACAAATAATGTTGTGTCATAACTTTGTGCTCTTGGTGTTTCCTTTTTTTCTGCCTTTTCCTTCTTTTTGTTTTTTTGGTGCCAATATTTGGGGGGGCTGAAGCCCCCCAAGTCCCCCCCCCCTTGTCTACGCCTATGTAACATGTTGTCCAGGGTTGGCTAGAAGACCGTCGACATCCATTCCAAGATTAAATAAATTCATCAAGGCACACCATCGATGGACGTAGTAGGCCTATACTGTGTCTTGGAGTGTAGTAGACACGGAAAATATGCCCCATAATTAGTTTTGCAAATCGAGACAATAGACTAATGGGTTGATGTGGTTAGGTCCCAACGGCTAATGTGCTTAGACAAGACGGCAAAGCTGAAGCCAAATTGGAGCAAGGTTGCATATCACTGAGGCTATGCTAAGGTACAAATGGAACACATAACGACGGATACCATCTTCCTCTATTTGATGCTGTGGTTTAGATGACATTTAAATTTCCCAAAGTCTATCCAATTTCCAAGAGCAACAAAATTTTGAAAAGTATAAGGAACTTTGTTTTTGTTAAGTTTACTTGGTAGTTTAATGGACAACTTAAACCGCCTTTTGTTTAACTTAGAGGCACCATATTTCATAGTTACAGGCATAGAAAACTCCAGAAATTCATACAACTATCCATTTAGTTTATTGAAACATGGAACGACTCCCATCACCGACAACCGTTTACGTAAGTAAAGTGATAATCACTTTTGTTCCCTAGACACATATCAAAGCAGCCATTTTCCTGGCTTGTCTGTTGCTTCATATCAGAGCCGCTATTCACTCCATTGAGTGGAATTTTAATTTGTTAAGTTTACTTGGTAATTTAACGAACATAGTCTTTTGTTAAAACTTACAGGTATCATATTCATAGAATAAGGCCAGCATGTATAAAAGAAGAATACAAACTGCTTCAGAATAGAATGGCTGGACATCTGAGCCAACCACCAGTCATTGCTTATGACTGAGTTTAAGAGTTTAAAAGATCAACTGGTCAGCACTAAACTCCCTTGTCTAGGTACCAAAATCAAAAATGATATATTTACACTTTCTTTTCCCATTGTCGTAATTTGTTCAATTTCAGTTTACCTGACTCTTTGTTATAGCTGAAGATCCGTACAATTTTGTCAATACTTAACAAAGTATTTCAGTAAAAAATGTATTGACTAAAGCCAAAGTTCTGTCTGTCTTCGACCTAATGAAATATCATTAGATTTGGTTTATTAAAACAACTTCTGTGGGGTATTTCATAAACCACATATAGCCGACTACGGTCAGATAGTCGACTAAGCAGTAATGTTAAAGCAGTGCTGTTCTGGTCGGCTAGGTCAGTTTAGCCTTCTAAACCTGTTTATGAAATACCCCCCTGACTGGGTAAAAAGGGCTAAATGGCATACCCTATCTTAACACAGATAGAAACTAGTGCCTTGTCCGCGTGTGTTTAGTGTCTTAGACAAGAAGATTTTCCCTGTGCCTGTGCGTTATAGTGATCAAAATATATACGAAGACTAAAACACACAGGCACAGGTTATGAGCACTATATGGTAGGATTAAGGATGTTGTTCTATTGGAGGTCAAATTCGACTATTGTTAGTTTATGAGAATAATAAACTACGCTAATAAGAACATACAATGATGTTTACTGGACGAACGAGAGTCGAGTTTCTGTTTCCATACTACTAAACTCTACGATGTCTCTATTCTTTACTACGTCTATGACCGTGAGTTTGACATTTAATAGGAGCAATATACAATAGTATTAGCGGGACAATTGCTTAATCGTTTCCGGCAAGGAGCCATTTGAGCAGGTCAATAGGCTGTTACAATACAACCTTGGAACGCCTTGGTGTTAACATTGTGAACTGAATGTGTCGACACTCTTGGTTTTGTAACATACATCAGCCATTTATAAATCACTAAGATGGAGACACCTTTTCGTATTTATATTAGCTGTAGTCTCTACATAGAAGGCGTAATGATTGATTGATTAATATATAGCAGCCATGCCACTTTACCGTACGTAGATAAAAGAGACAGTTAAAGTGGCATGAGCTGCCAAAATGTTGAGATTTTGACGTTAAAACAGAATGTTGAATTATTGGCTATTTTTATCAAGACGTATAATTCAGAAGCGTTTGAGTGCTTCTAGTCTCGACAATGAACGATAAAGTATGGTTTGGAACCAACTTTGGCTTCGAATGAATGAATGGTCGTCCCGGTTATTTAAATTTTGTTTACCTTTCGAACACGTTTTCTGTTCGTATAGGCCACATACTGTATGGATTTTCTTCATTCCAACGCCAATCATTTAGTGTTCTGATGGCCTTCAAAGCCTCTTACTGTCGTGGCGATCAGAGATTTTGAAAAAAAGTGTGAATTTTGGCAGCTCATGCCACTTTAACCATTTATAAATCACTAAGATGGAGACACCTTTTCGTATCTATATTAGCTGTAGTCTCTACATAGACGGCGTATTACTTGATTGATTCATACATAGCAGCCATGTCACTTTTATACCTTACGAAGGTAAAAGAGACGGTTAAGCAAAAGCGCTTACAGGTTATGTTGGACTAAAAATAGCTTGCATTTTAAAGTCGCCAGTTAGTTAGTTAGTCGCGAGTTAAGTCTGACAACACACCTCAGTGCACAGGGGCCCTGCTGAAAAAATAATATATATATAATATATATGCAACAAACGGACACAGGGAAAATCTTCTAGTGTAAAATAACCATAGAGACAAGTGTCTTATTGTGTTAAAAAGGGGCATATTACTTAGACGTCTATACCCAATCATAAATTTGTTTTAATAAAGCACAACCCATGATATTTCATTAGGTTGACGACAGGCAGGAGTTTGACCTTAGTCAGTAGAATTTTCTGGAAAAGATGATCTGGCGACAAATCATCAGTATTTTTGGTAAAGCTAACACGCCGATATACAATGCAATATCCATACATGTCTTATATTCCTAGGTATTTACAAGATATGACATTTAAAGGGTTATTGGCTGCAGACATCTTGATATTGATCCGTTAAAACAGAATAAAGAAATTACTAGCTATTGTTAAAGTGGCATGAGCTGCCAAAAGTTTGATATTTTGACGTTCAAACAGAATGTTGAAATTATTGGCTATTTTTATCAAGACGTATAATTCAGAAGCTTTTGAGTGCTTCTAGTCACGAAAATGTACGATAAAGTATTGTTTTGAACTAACTTTGGTTTAAAATGAATAAATGGTCGTCCCGGTTATTTAAATTTTGTTTACTTTTCGAACACGTGTTCGGTTCGCACAGGCCACATACTGTATGGATTTTCCTCATTCCAACGCCAATCATTTAGTTTTTCGATGGCCTTCAAAGCCTCATACTGTCATGACGATCAGAAATTATGAAAAAAGTGTGAATTTTGGCAGCTCATGCCACTTTAATAGAATAAGAAACGGTCAAATTCCGGTCAGGTAAGATCTGACAACGCAAATAGATCGATTTTGACACACAAATACATTGACATCGAAGACGGGTGGTCTTAGCTGATGAATAACAATAATAGCACTTTAACATTTTTGTGTAGTATTTTGTGCGTTTTCTCTTTTCAGTCGAAAGAGGTAAAACAAAATTTTGCAAAATAAAAAAAGTAAAAAAAAAAAAAAAAAGATGGGAATCCTAGCTGGGGAAAACACGGAAGTAATCGAATATTGGGAATCCTGGAAGAAGAAAAAAGCAATGGTCGGTATCCAAATTCGAGACAAACTTCGGGATCAGCTTCCGAGGGCTATCCGCGTTTCATCTTCCGGTTTAGACAGGATGTTTAGATCTAATTCTATTATCAGCCATTACTTCTTTCTGGGTCAAATTCAAGGTAAAACGAAAGGTGAGTAGTAAGATGCTTGTGTAAGACAATACCATCCTCGGGCCTTAATCAATAAATATTTGATTTACTACAACTGTTGCGAACCTTACTTATTTAGGTTGCCTCTTTTTGCTTCAGGCCCAACATGTGAGAAATTCGACCCCGGAAACTATAATTTCCCAAGGTCATTTGAAGAAAAATAATAACCTTGCGTTATAGCTATTATATTTATGAACACCAAAACACACGGGCACAGGGAAAATCTCGTTATAGATATTATATGTATGTTCTTGACATAGTTAAGATGCGTAACCATTGTCAATGTGTTACAAAAGGATTCCAGAAAATTCTACTGACCAAGGCTAAGCTCCTGTCAGTCGTCAACCTAATGAAATATCATAGGTTTGGTTTGTTACAACAATTTATGGGGTAGGTCTAAATGATATACCTCTTTTTAACACAATTAGAAACTTGTCTCCATGGTTATTTTAGACAAGAAGATTTTGCCTGTGTTCGTGTGTTTTACTGATCATGAATATATATGGTTCGTGTGCGGTATAGACGATTTTCACGTTTTAGGGGGTCCGTATTCCCAAGGCATAATCAAAATTTGTTGATTCCAAATTTTATTGGATTATTTATTCTTCAACATTGAAAAAGACGACCTTGTCCGAAGAGCAATTTTTAAAATGAAAGCCTGAGATAACGTTGAACCGTCGATACCACTCGCCTTGTATAAAGATATTGGGACATTTTCCCTTTTGTTGTAACGTTCAATTACTCGGGAATGCACGTTCTTAAATTACAACTATATCACTAATGATAACGCAATCCTCTGGCAAAATATGATATATTAAATAAATTAAAGACATAGCTATAGGAGGGTTTTGAGAACTCTGTGTATTGAGCGATACTCCTGTATATATTTATGATAACTAAAACACACGGGCACAGGTTAGCATCACTAAAAAATCTTAGCGAGCCAAGTTAAAGTCATCATGGAACCCATCCCGTGTTTTGCCTTGGCGGACTACTCCACTCCAACCTGTAAATAGAAAAGCGCGCTTTTGAATTCCAACCAGTGAGCGCTGTTCGATTTACAGGCTGGAGTGGAGCATTCCGCCATGGTAAAAGACGGAATGGAATCCATGGTGTTTTACGCCGCACTAAAGATTATTTGCAACAAAGTGACAATCCAACATAGCGACAATTTGACTGAAAGCCGGTTGCGACTATCACCAAAAAGACTTAAAAGTTTATCTTTGTGCTTGGTTAAGGCAGAACAGTGGGCGAGAGCTGGACATGCATGCCGTATGTGGAAGAGTTGCCTGGTACTCGCTGAAGATCGGGGGTTTCCACCGGGTAATGAGCCCTGCTTCCTCACCCACTTACCCTCGAACCGCCACTATTTAAGGCCAGATTGGACATTTAAAGGATGGGAAATCTCTAGAAATACATAGGGATTATCGTCGATAACAACCTTCAAAGTACTTAAAACATGTCACGTTATTTACCGCCAGTGACCCTCAGGCTAATAAAAACAGACAGAAGTATGTCCTTTCAGTGGCTTATATGTGCCGCCAATTTTTCCCGTTTTACGATGACGTGATGTTGCTGTAGATATTTTAAGATCAATAATGACGTATTTTTACCGCTCTCTAATGTATGATGGTAGATTAACGTCCCAATAAACATGGCAACAAACTTGAAGTGCAAAGATTGCCTCGGAATATGTAGGTCAGCCCTGCAACCGCACGTCATTTCTTAACCAAGCCATTGGCTAAATTGCATCACATGACTACTCTTTAACGCTCTATAAATCTTATACACCATTAATTGGATAAAACTAATGCAACAATGGTGGCGGCCTTGTGCAGCTTATCCTCTTTTGTAACGCCACATTTAAATTTCAATTATTCGCTTAAGAGGGGTTAAAACATACATTGGACAGTTATTTTAAATTAAATAACCTCCATCTAAATTAGTCTAAAGCTTAAATTTTCTTTCCCTTAAAGTGTGTATATATATATATACAGCAGTGACTTGAGTTAAACTGAAATGTTCGAATGATTCGTTGTTGCAAAAAACAATGGCAGGAAGATTATATTTCATTTTTACGTTTTTTAGCGTGTTGGATTTTTGTCGCGTGATTAATACTCCTAAGCCACCCCAACAGGTTTATTTAAGCAAAAAGTTATGTTCAAGTTGCTTCAATTGTCTTTATTTCGATGTATTGTAGATTTCAAGGGCTAGCTCGGAATTTATGAAGTCTGAAAAAAGTAATGTAATTTTGAACAGCATGGATAATTTTCTGTGTTGCATGCATGGGACATCTGCTGAAGTGCAGTTAAGCATAGGTTTACAGCATGGAGATGCGCCTCGGAATTGCGACCATGTGTAAACGTATATCGTTTAACTTACATTGGCGACAAATGTAACATACGCCTTCTTAGTAGAGCAAACCCCAGGGGCAAATTGTTATTAGTCAGTTAATTTTACCAAGAAATTCTTTGTATAAAGTAAATCCAATTTGGTTCGGTGCCTTTTCTACGTAGATTATTACACAGTGGCCCCATTCTAGCTGGAAATAACCAAACTCTGTGGCCAAAGTATGTTGATGATGTGTGGTCTCAAATCATCAATATACTTTGGCCACAGAGTTCTGATATCTCCAGTTAGGCCTTATTCTAGGATTGCAATACTCATGGACCCTTTTTGCAAATATTGGATACAGTTTCACATCTACTTAAAGTGACATGAGCTGCCAAAACTCCAACTTTATTCATAATATCTGATCGTCACAACAGTAAGAGGCTTTGAAGGCCATCGAAAAACTAAATGATTGGCGTTGGAATGAGGAAAATCCATACAGTATGTGGCCTTTAGGAACCGGAATAGTGTTCGAAAAGTAAACAAAATTTAAATAACCGGGACGACCATTCATTCATTCTAAGCCAAAGTTAGTTCAAAACAATACTTTATCGTACATTCTCGAGATAAGCAGCACTTAAAAGCTTCTGAATTATACGTCTTGAGAAAAATAGCCGATAATTTCAACATTCTGTGTCAACCTCAAAATATCAACATTTTGGCAGCTCATGCCCCTTTAATGAATTAAGTTACACAGTCAAATTGGCTTAGTGAAAATGGTCGAAGTTTCAAATCTTTCAATGGCATTTAGAAGTTGAAAGGTTACAATAACGTGAAGAATTACTTATGGATAACAACTTCTTGGTTTATTAAGTGACGACGTCTCGATGTAGTTCTTACATCGTTATCAAAGTCAATGCGTAGCGAGTAGCAATTAACACAATCTTTATAAAACAAAACGCACGGCATATTCAGGATGCATACGGTTGTTTGGCAACGATACAGCATGGGAAGCAATTAAAAGTCTTTAGCATCCTAAGACTACATCTGCTTTGTCATATAATGGCACAGTCCAGGGATAAAGAAAATGGCTTGTTACAGTGGCATGAGCTGCCAAAATTCACACTTTTTTCATAATTTTTGATCACCACGACAGTAAGAGGCTTTAAAGGCCATCGAAAAACTAAATGATTGGTGTTGGAATGAGGAAAATCTATACAGTATGTGGCCTATACGAACCGAAAACGTGTTCGAAAAGTAAACAAAATTTAAATAACCGGGACGACCATTCATTCATTCTAAGCCAAAGTTAGTTCAAAACAATAATTTATCGTAAATGTTCGAGACTAGAAGCACTACAACGTTTCTGAATTAAACGTCTTGAGAAAAATACTCCATAATTTCAACTATCTGTTTTAACGTCAAAATATCAATATTTTAGCAGCTCATGCCACTTTAATGACTCAAGCTGAGGATTTAAGAATATGTTATATTGGCCTAATCCGATGATGAAGAAGACATGACCTACCTGGCTTCGCCCGAGGCTGTGGTGTAAGCACTTAAATAGAGACCACGTAAGTCCCTCAACATTATCCCGTCGAAATGTCGAATTTCCAACGTGCACCTGGAACCCGTTTCCAACGGTTCCACGAGTTCCACCACATACTGCTGGTTCCGCTTGACCCAGAAAACTCTTTTGATTTGAAGACTTTGAAATGACTCGTCACTTATTACTCTTACTGACGAATCTCTTATATTTAACTTGTCGTGTTTGTGAACGAGAATATAAGGGGTGGACTCGGCTACATAGAGGTTTATCCGAACTGCACCGTGAAAGCAAAAGCCTGTCAAATTTACAGTTAAATCAACTTGGTAGCTCTTTGGAACAATTGATTTCGGCAAGCGTATTCGAGACCAGGGTTTATCGGATTGATTTTCAACACTTCCCGGCAAAGTCGATTCCGTTACCGGGACATCATTAACAAAATGTTCGGAGCTTTCTGAACTGTCCGCGCAAGGAGTCCTCTTGGCAAAAAATGTTGCTAAAATGGCCACCAATAACAGGCAACCTACGCCAGCTATTACAAGCCCAATGGCTTTTAATCGCGATAAGTAACAGCCCTTTGAACGCTCTCTAAAGCTAACAATCGTGTCTTGGCACCCGTTATTTGCGGTATTGTTAAGCGAAGCCCGCACTAAACGACTCTCTGCCATGGTAGCCGTCACAAATGTCCCTCGCTCAACGGGCAGCTCTTGTTAGTCCTTCCGTGACAACGTAAATTTCATCGACACGGCTTGAAGTATAGTCTACCATACACTAATTCAATGAATAAATGACCCGCGGTGTTGAAGTAGTTCTCTAGCCTTGGGAATACAATACCAGGGACTTTCACACCTTCTCGACCATTACTCTCGGAAATACAAGCTCCGAGAAGGCAGGGAACCGTTTAGAATTCTCCCGTCTCTTTGCACCGAAGATATTCACCTTCTTCAAATCATCTAACCTTAGTTATATTTGCTCCGTATCGTATAAATCTACCCAGACCCACATGCATCCTGAAAAATAAAGAAAACATTTATTAAAACTAATTTACAAAAATGCGAAAGGTGACTTCTTAATTAAAAAAAGCATTCAATAAATATTTAAAGCTATTTAAGGCTATTCGAGTAAAGCGTAAGAGAACCCAACGCAAGTTATTCACATAATCATTGTATATAAAAAATTAAATTAGCTTAAATTTGCAAAATCTTGGCTTTTTTGTGACTTCCGATTGCCAAAGAAAATGTGTGGGATTTAAAAAAAAGCCTTACCGAATAATTCAGAGATACTTACTTAACTTCGTCGCCCAAACTGTTTGCTAATTGCGGACTCAATTTTAATATAACCTACCCTATTGTAGGTTTTAAGAATTATGTTTCTTAATCGCTTAAATATACATATAATGAGATGAAAAACGTCTAATCGGAAACCGTCAAGGAAAAACAAGCTGCAATTTACCAATCCTGTAAACTGAATCAATTTTAACCTGAGTACAAAGCTTCTTCTTACGGCTTTGCTCGTGTTGTCGGATGTCACATCAAATCGTGCACGACTTTCTTGGGGCGGAAAACCAACGGTGCAAATCACAATAACGTTGGTTGTATAGTCGAGATATATTTCATTTTTTTCCAAAATCCAAGCTAAGAATTCAGTATTTTCTGACCAAGTAGCGATTTAGAGAATTTCAGCGCGTATTTTGTTACTGGAAATATTTCCCGAAAAAATCGTAATTTAAACATCGTTACAGTTTTTCAGTATTCTCGTTATTTTGGGATTACGCTTTCTTGAAAATATGGCAGAAATTCCTCCACCGATTTGGGGTGAACTCGGGTCCCAGAGTATGGCACTTATCGCCAGCACAAAATGCCGGCTGCCTTATCCATTCAGCCAACCGGCCTCCGTTGGACGTTACCCAAAAATCGCTAGAGGGATTTCTGCCATATTTTCAAGAAAGTGTAATCCCAAAATAACGAGAATACTGTAATACTCACTTTCTAAAAGACACTAACTATTTAAAATCGTTACAGTTTGTTTAACAGTTAATATTTTCAGTTCCGGTTTCGCCATGCATGAAAATTTAATTTCGGGTTATTTCTTTTTTCTGCAGTTTCCTGGTAATGCATTTAGGCTTGTTTGTGAGAAAATGTGTTCAGATATTGAAGTTAACAGAATCAGAAAGAAAAGGAATGGAAATTAATCTATAGTGACCGCGTTCAAACTTTATATAGAATTACGGGAAACTTACTTTTTGTCATTGTCCACAAATCTCCAACTTGAATAAGGCGCCCCTGCCGACCTAATCGTAAAGAACAACACAACATCCGATAAAACCCCACATTTTATCAATTAAAATCAGTTATCATTCCTAATCCACATTGTGCACCTCACAATTTTGTGTATTTTTACTCCTCCGAAATATTCACTATTGTTGCTTCTTCGTAATGCGTTAAATTGATTTTTACAACTTTACCTTAAATATGATTGATTGTTCAGCGTTCCCAGTAAATCCCATAGGCCTACTGTTGCACTGTTTTATATTGTTCTGCAGACAATTCCGTGATTTTCTTTATCGATTTCGCGTGCCAATATGCTTTGAGTTCCTTATGCAGTTAAAGTTTGATTTCGATTTCATACGCACAAAACGGGCAAATTCCTAAAAAAAAAAACATTATCCAGCCTTGACCACGGTCAGACAAACCGGTACACTTTATGCACTGCAGTATGTCAAAGCTAATCCAAGTGAAATGACAGCGGATTTACGGTCAGTGGCGGAGTAATTGGCATAACCGGACGGCCGCCTGCCGAGCAGAGGCCAGGCGTCTCAGAAAACCTCCGTCCTTCCACAGCGAAAGACATCCGGTTTGAAATGACCACGGGTGACAGCAGAGCTTTAAATGCTGACAAACCCCAAGGCTAATTAGGAACTCGCGTGACTCCGTATCGAGGTGTCTTTAACATAGACTTACTGAAAAATGTTCCGTGGAGACACGATGTGAATGCGAAGCAGTACCGAAGAAGCGATGCCTATACTGTATTACACTTACTAAATGAACGCCGACCTTACTGCATCTAAAATAATCCAGTCGCAGTCGGGTGAATTTCCTGTTGCAAAAGCAAATTACAGAAATTGAGTCTACGGAGAGATTCCCGCACATATTTTGTCAGTAAAAAAATAAACAAAATGCATTTTCAGGATTGTTTGACCTGTAACCTGCTAACATGCCGATTTGCTCTAGGTTTTAGATAGTAATCAATTAGCTGTGATATTTTTTAACGTTTACTACCAAAATCCGAGATAATAAGACGCCCTGGGGGCTTTGAAGGCTTTTTTCGATGGGTTTGTGTATTTTTGAAATATAGAGGACCTTGTTTTTAGAATTAATGTTAGATTCCAAAGAGCAATACTGCTTTTTATTGAAGTAGCCTTTTTCTCCAAGAAAACGAAGAATTATATTGCAATTACCAACATTTTCACGCCTAATTTCCTTATCATGTTTTGGGTAATAAAGGGTTCTTTAGCTGCTTTTCTACCTCCTCAATCATAATCCTGTCTTGTAGACATGTAAAAACTATTGCAGAGCATTTACCAGCAGGTTTTATAACGATATATGTTTTGGATTCCCTTTAGCTTATGACAAGACGTTCTGAAAAAGTATTATTATGGCGGTTTCTAGGATTAGCTAAACCATCAAATTTCCTTGATACAAAGTCACGACTTACTTTATAATTGGATCCTACATATGAGAAAGGGACTTGTTGTCGCTTCAAGATAGATAGCACCCACTTCTATAGTTCCAAAACATGGACTAATTTACCAATAGAAAGGCCCCTATCAGATAATGATTTAGGGCAAAGCAAAAATAAAAGTCTTCTATTGAGTAGAGAAATATCATTAGCAATATTACTTCATGCATTATTTGGTTTACTTTTTCCTGGCTGAACTACGTGCTCTTTCACTTATAGGTTAATTTGATAATGAATTCATTTGTGACGTACCGAAGGATATTTCAACTGATAATCCGGTTTTTATATTTACTCAATCGTAGTGAAGGATCTATGTCGGAACAGAAAGGCTGCCAAATAAACATTCTGACACCTTTGTGTAGCCATTAGCCAAGGCACTTATGTTTGATTGCGTCATTAAGAGGCCCGTTAGAGCCGACCATTCTTCGGATATTTAACCGGCGTGATTATCTCCCCTTTGCCAAAAAGGTGTTATCGTTAAATAACCTGTATATTTGCCGACGCTTATTTACCTCAGAGGTGAGAAAATTTACAAACAATTATCTAGTTGTAATTAACGACAAAGAACTTCAAAGTGTGCCCCCCCCCCCCCCCCCCCCCAACAACAGTGTTCGTTGAAGCGGTAATAAGCCAATTTAAGAGCTTTTTGAAAAAGTACAGTATTCGTGTAACGGCGAAAATGGAAACTTTTCGTTCGCACTATTGAATATAGTAGGAGTAGCCTACGATTCAAATGGGTGCATTTGACCAATTAAAAACATCCATTTTAATCGCAATCCTACAATTCGGTACTACAATTCGCACAGTGAGAACGGGCCTTTAGTGTGCATATTAATCTTGGAGCTAACGATTTGAGTGACAGCTGAGTTCTAACACCTCAGAAGATTCAATGACGTCATTTGGTTACTTGGCTGCTTGTAATGCCACTTGAAAGAGAACAGAGTTCGATGCCGTCACAACATTCCCAAAGCATGACGTCATCGCATTTGAGCTGACAACACTGATTTCACCCGAAATACTTTCTACTGTGGGTTGCTCCAGGACATTTTTTAATTGGCTCTGGTTACTCTTGGGAGGGTCTAAAAATTCTGATTGAAACCTTTACATTTTGTACGCCGGAATTGAATTAATTTACATAGGATATGCATTAGAACAGATGACGTCCTGGTTAAAGGATCAGTGGCGGAAATACCATTATTTTTTTAAGACTCGGAGTTTCGCCTCTTGCCCTCAAATAGTGGTACCTTCAGCCACGTACCCTTTATTCAGCAGCCCACAGCTCAACATGACGTCGCTTATTTCTTAAGTATACAGCCAATTAATGCGCATGGATGAGCTGTCATAATTTGTTTACGTAAGAAAAGGACAAATGGGGTTTCAGTCATTCCGCCATTACGGAATGGTCAACTGTCTTTCTCTGTGAGCTGAAAATCAAGCCGCCAACAAAAAATGTCACTAGATTTAGTTTCCTACTAAATTGATTTGGTTGGTTGATGCTTTAAGCTGTGCGCAATATTATTTATTTATATAACACCATGTTAGGTTTAGCGTGTGAGTGGGAGGGGGGGGGGGGGGCGTGGGAGTACCAGGAGGAAATCCCTGATCTTGGAAGGCACCTAGCAATCCTTCCACATAGGACAATCGAGTGAAAATGAACACAAAATAGAAGTGGAATATACAAGTTTATAACGGGTGTTCTAGTATGTTTCTTTGAGAGTAAATGAATCCCTTTTAAATCGAAGTAGAAGATTTGATATCGTTTAATGACTGAGTTGGAATGAATGAAGCTAATACGATAAAAAGTATGATAAAAAGGCGTCTTTCTATTGCACCTGACTGTTCAATATGCTATAGAACCAATTCATAGCACCTGTTTTATTGGAAGCTAAATGCTGGTCGTTCATCTCTCGCAGTGGGGCATTAAGTATTTCGCTATCCGTAGGGTTAATTATTTTACTGATTGAAACTTGGATGCCAAATGCTGGTCGTTCATCTCTCGCAGTGGGGCATTAAGTATTTCGCTATCCGTAGGGTTAATTATTTTACTGATTGAAACTTGGATGCCAAATGCTGGTCGTTAATTTCTCGCAGTGGGCATTAGGTATTTCGCTATCCGCAGGGTTAATTATTTTACTGATTGAAACGTGGATGCCAAATGCTGGTCGTTCATTTCTCGCAGTGGGCATTATGTATTTTGCTATCCTTACGGTTAATTATATGACTGATTAAAATGTGGTTTATGTTGCTAGCGTATTAGCTAAGCCAAAAATAACAGTGTTGTATGAACAGAACTATCAAAATGTGTTGATACCGGTAAACAACGGCTTTAAAGAGACAAGCTATATAGGAGGCCGTCGGAACAAAAAAGTCGAGTGGTAGAAATCTCGGTTGTCAACCGTTATACAAAACCATGTTTAAAAAAAAGTTGTCAAAAAGAACTTATTTAACACTTTAGCTGACAACGAATTTTCAGAGCCAAGATATATAGAATGTTGTCTGAAAGAACTAAAGCGGAACCCTTAAGTAAACAAGGCTTTTCAGAGCCAAGATATATAGAATGTTGTCTGAAAGAACTAAAGTGGAACCCCTAAATTAACAAGGCTTTTCAGAGCCAAGATATATATAATGTTGTCTGAAAGAACCAAGGTGGGGCTCTTAAATTAACAAGGCTTTTCAGAGACAAGATATATAGAATGTTGTCGGAAAAGAGGTTTTTATAAATTGATAAGAAGTGGTAATTTTGAACCAAAATAGAAATCTAGAGATTTTTTAAAACCATTTTTGGAGTGATACGAAGTAAGGGGATGTTAATCCCTTTACGCTGGATTATTGCTCAGCTTTTGATCCAACTGATCACGCTCTCCAGTTCTTATTAATTCCATTTTCTGTGTTGGAATTATCCACTCGTCATGACTTGGGCGTGGAATTTTCTTACAGACAAATAATCAATAATAACGAATTATCAATCAGCTTTTAACGTCCCGGTTTCTAAAATCCATGCTTTGCATACCCTAAGGTTCCCACAGCTTCCATTATTCAAAGGGAATAACCCCTAAGTTAACAAGGCTTTCCAAAGCCAAGATATATAGAATGTTGTCTGCACAGAACTGAGGTGGAACCTCTAAGTAGACAAGGCTTTTCAGAGACAAGATATATAGAATGTTGTCTGAAAACAACTAGGGTGGAACCTCTAAGTTAACAAGGCTTTTCAAAGCCAAGATATATAGAATGTTGTCTGAAAAGAACTAAGGTGGAACCCCTAAGTTAACATGGCTTTTCAGGGTCAAGATATATAATATGTTGTCGGAAAAGAACCCCTAAATTAACAAGGTTTTTATTAATTAATAAGAAGTGGCAATTTTGAATAAAAATAGAAATCTAGTGATTTTTTAAAATCATTTTTGGAGTGATAAGAAGTAAGGGGATTTTTAACCCATTACGCTGAATTATTGTTAATTTAGGGGAACCACCTTAGTTTTTTCAGACAACATTCTATATATATTGACACTGAAAAATGGTTGTCAGCTTAGCGATTTAATCTTAGTTGGTGTCTCCTAACAGACGAAAGATCTAGAAACATAAATATAAATTTAATGAAAATTTTTAATCATTTTTGGAGTGATAAGAAGTAAGGGCTTCTTACCCCTATAGTCTCATCTGTGGTAACAAGTTTCATTTGAGTCTAACAAAAATCATATTAACGAATGTAGACGAAATTCTAAGAAAAGATTCGGTTTACCAGTTCGAAGGTAATGCGATTGACATGATTTTTTACCGGCCATATATTTACATAGTGAAAGACAACAATAACCATTGAATTATCGCCAGCTTTTGATCCAACTGATCCCGCTATCCAGTTTTTATTAATTCCATTTTCTGTTTTGAAATTATCCTTTCGTCATGGATTTTGCTTACAGACGAATAATCAATAAAAATCAGCTTTTAACATCTCTGTTTCTAAAATTCAGGCCTTACATACCTTTAAGGGCCAGAGCGTCCAATATTCACAGTGAATTTATATCTTGTTTGGAAAAATTGACATGTCACAAAGAACCAAACGTTTACTTTCAACAAAAAGCTGTGTATTTGTGGTGCCTGAAAAATATTCACAAATTCTGTTTAAACGTAAAAATATCCAAATTTTGGCTGCTTTAAGAATTCGGCTGATGGTAGCGAGGAGACCATTGGGAATTCTGGATGATTAACAGGGAATGTAAGACAGCTAGTCTGGAACCCCTCACACGATTCTAGAAACGCCTGATTAACATTCATTGTATTCCCACAATTTGGATTATATTGCTGACTTGAAGGAGCCTCTTTACATAGCACAGCGTGTAAGACAACAGATCGTCAACATATTACCAAGAATTTCAACAGACGGTATGGTTTACCAAAGTCCCTGGGTAAAAAGATGCTGTTGGTGCCCGGGAAACTTAGCTGATCCTTCCGGGTCCAATTTCCCTGCTTCCAGTGTTTAACCTATTTCGTTTAGAAATGAGCCAACGCACGCGATCAACACGTAGGGAGATGGAAGAATGGACTGAATTCTTTTATTTGAGACTTTGGCGCAATTTTTCTTCAGTGTAAATATATTTTAACACGTCTTACAATTTCTGACAGCAGATCCTCTCTAGAAGACCTTTGCTCATTGTCTGAGTGTAGTAACTACTCCTTTTCATGTTCGGTCTCAGTATTTGTTCAAGGCTGAAAAGGGAATTTTCGGGTAACCTGCTCCAAAATATCAAGAATCCATAATTCAAATGTCCCAGTATTTTGGTTAGAATCTTACGGCCCCGATATCTTGGATTCCATATGACAACCAGGTCGTGATTCCGTATCTTTGTTAAAAGTAATCTCTGCTAAACCCTTGAACATCTCCTTATTCAGTATCTAGTTTATCCATAAATAAATAAATAGTTTATCGGTAAGTTAACAAGTAAGTAGGGCATTATTCATTATCATCAGAATTATATACTGAGAAATCTGTGTGTACAGGTTACATGTCGTGAAGTTTCGGACTCCGGAGTAGCTTAATGTACTTTGTACAACGAAGATCTCAATTTTATTCAATGTAATGTCAAAGTCGGATGCGACTAGTCTCGGATATCGTGTTTTCTCGAGTAAATTCGTTGCTAGGGAATAGTGCTGTAAGTATGACAATGAGATCTTGAAGTGACGCAGATTTGTTTAACTTGAGAGAGATCATTTATAAGTAGCTGGTAAAGTAAGTCTAAATATACGTCGAAAACTAGACATATTCGTATTTTAGATCTAGATTATGCAATCGTACAAACAGGCATTTAAATGTGATATGGGCAACCATAAATCAAAAATATTTCGTTGGAATCAATTTTGCTTATTGTTTGTCATTTTTTACCCGGAGTATAAAATAAGAGCTCTCAGTTTTTACTGATCTTGGGAATGTAAGTAAAAGTAGTTTTTATTAGAAAAGAGAATTCAAATGTACTCATACATCCCGGCTATTTAAATTTTGTCCGTTAATGGCATACATCTTAGGTGGGTAAAAGCTAACAACTTGACTGATACTGTTTATTTGACAGATAATCTTTTCGTTTTCAAGGTACTTTAAACCTTCAGTGTTTCTTGAAAATCAGAACTTATGGATTTTGGCAGCTTGTGCAACTTTAAATTAAAACCAGAATAATAATTAAAGTCATAGACATGATATGAGTACCAGTTCTCGGTACTTCTATTTACAATTGACAATGTCTTTTGTTACCCTGTCGATCGGGTTGACGATATCGAGAAGACCCCCGGGATTCTATATGAATAAGAAGAAGTGTAAGACAGTCTAGAACCCCTCACGCCATTCTGAACTCACATTGTTGAAATTCATTGTCTTCAAGCGGCTGGTTCGTATAACAAAGTTTAAGGGCACTTTCTAAATAGAACAGCGCCTTAGACCTCATACCAACTGCAAATAAAAGGAACCCTAGCCGACGGTATGACTACCAAAGTTTTAAACTTTACAAATCCCTGTGGAAAACTTGCTGTTGTCGATAAAACTTAAATTGTATCTCCCATTATTTAACCTATTTACTCTGGAATTGCGCTTAGACACGCATTTTACTCCTCTGAGCTAAAATGTAAGACCGGAACTAGGCACATTTCATAACAAGTTAATATAAGTTAAAATAACAGAATTTATGCACACTGTAAACGCAACGTTATATA
Organism: Lepidochitona cinerea; assembly: GCA_963971465.1. Classification (NCBI taxonomy): domain Eukaryota; kingdom Metazoa; phylum Mollusca; class Polyplacophora; order Chitonida; family Tonicellidae; genus Lepidochitona; species Lepidochitona cinerea. The sequence continues at coordinate 4,782,260 of OZ020559.1, forward strand.
TATTTTGGTTCTGAAAAGTCGTTGTCAGCTAATACTAGTTCTTTTCTGTTAACATTGGTTTTAAATAGCCGTTGTCAACCAGGTTTTACCCTTCGACTTTTCTGTTCAAACATTCTGTATACCTTGGCTCTTAAAGCCGTTGTCAACCGGGATCACTCCCTTTTGACAGTTCAGTTCTTACAGCACTATTATTTATGCCTTAGCTAATACGCTAGCTAGATTTACCACCTTTTAATCAGTCATATTATAAACCATAAGGGTAGCGAAATACTTGAAGCCTCATTGCGAGAAACGAACGATCAGCCTTTTGCATCCATTAAACCACTATGAATTGATCCTATAACATATAAAGCAGTTAAAAGGTAATCGAGAGACTCATTATTGTTTTATCACGCTTTTTATCGCATTAATTTCATTCCTACTCAGCAACTTTAACGACATCAAACCATGGTCCTTGGAATATCCGCTGTATAGTTGTATATTTCAGTTCTATTTTTGGAAGATAAAAAATTAAGTTTTACTCAGATCAACAGCAAGTTTTCCAAAGGGATTTGAAAAGTTTTAAACTTTGGTAGTCATACCGCCGGCTAGGGTTCCTCTTATTTGCTGTTGGTGTGAGGTCTGAGGTGCTGCTCTATTTAGAAAGTGTCCTTAAAGTCAGTAATATAAACCAGCCGCTTGGAAAATGAGAGAAGACAATGAATGTTAACAAGGTGAGTTCAGAATGGCGTGAGGGGTTCTAGACTGTCTTACACTTCTTCTTATTCATCCAGAATCCCGGGGACCCTATCGATATCGTCATCCGGGGCGACAAGGTCAAAAAAGACATTGTCAATTGTAAATCGGAGTACCGATAACTGGTACTCGTATCATGCTTATGTCTTTAATTATGATTCTGGTTTTAAATTAAAGTTGTATAAGCTGGCAGACTCGGACTTTTCCTGAATTCTGATCTCCAAGAAACGTTGAGCGTTTAAAGTAACTTGAAAAACAAAATGGTTGGCGGGGAAATAAACAATATCAGTCAATTAAGTCGCTAACTTTTACTAACCGAAGATGTATGCCATCAACGGACACAATTTAAATATCCGGCATGTATGAGCACATTTGAGGTTTCGTTGCTTACAAAAACTACCTTTATTTACATTCCCAAGTTTAGTATCAACTGAAAGCTCTCATTTTACACTTAGTGTAAAAAAATGACAAACAATTAGAAAAATTGATTCCAACGAAATGTTCCCAATTTTTGGCCGCTACGGTCACTTTTATAGGCCTGTTCGTACTGTGCGATTTGTAGTACCGACTTGAAGCATTCGACTGAATAGCGCAATAAAAACAGGGAGGTTGGTCCGATTTTTGTAGCATCCCACGTGTTGTTAGCGAGTCGCATGAAATAGAGAAAGCCCTATTTTCATACTACAAATCGCATACATTGACTAATGAAATCGCTTCAAAATGCCAAACACGAGTTTTGCCCCGATGCACGGATCTTTATACTCGGCGCCATGTTCGAATCTGTCTACTTTTCGACGACGTTAAGCAAACCTGCGTCACTTGAAGATCTCATGGTCACGCTTACAGCATTATTCCCTAACAACGAATTACGCGAGAAAACACGATATCCGAGACTAGTCACATCCGACTTTGATGTATTCGATATGTATTTAAATTTCTGTATTTTGATACAAATCGCATGTGTCAATTCGGTACTACAAATGGCACCGTGAAAACGGGTCTTATGCAATTCACAGTATTTACGTTGAATGAAATCGAGATCTTCGTTGTTTGTACATTAAGCAACTACAGAGTTCGAAAATTCACGACTTTTAACCTGTACACAGATTTTTCAGTACATCATTCTGTTGATAATGAACAATGCCCTACCATGTTAACTTACCGATAAACTAGATACTGAATAAGGAAATGTACAAGGATTTAGCAGAGATTACTTTTAATAAAGATACGGAATCACGCCCTGGTTGTCAAATGGAATCCAAGATATCGGTGCCATAGGATTATAACGAAAACTCTGGGACATTTGAATTATGGATATTTGATATTTTGGAGCAGGTTTCCCGAAAAAAATTCTTCTTTCAGCCTTGAACAAATACTGAGACCCAGTCTGAAAAGGAGTAGTTGGTCTAAAGACTGGTTCTAACTTCACGTCATGACACGATCAACATTACCATAGTTCGTAGATCCTATTAAAACGTACATGCTTTATGAAAATATTCGATTTCTACTGCAATCTTTGCTAAAAACTTAGCAAGGGTCTCCTGGAAAATATCTTCAGTCAGAAATTGTAAGTCGTGTTAAAATATATTTACACTGGAGAAAAATTGCGCCAAAGTCTCAAATAAAAGAATTCCGCCCATTCTTCCATCTGCCTACGTGTTGATCGCGTGAGTTGGCTCATTTATAAAGGAAATAGGTTAAACACTGGAAGCAGGGAAATTGGACCCGGAAGGATCAGCTAAGTTTCCCGGGCACCAACAGCATCTTTTTACCCAGGGACTTTGGTAAATCATACCGTCTGTTGGAATTCTTGGTAATATGTTGACGATCTGTGGTCTCAGACGCTGTGCTATGTAAATAGGCTCCTTCAAGTCAGCAATATAATCCAAATTGTTGAAATACAATGAATGTTAATCAGGCGAGTCTAGAATCGTGTGAGGGGTTCCAGACTAGCTGTCTTACATTCCCTACTAATCATCCAGAATTCCCAATCGTCTCCTCGCTACCGTCAGTCGAATCTTTAAGCAGCCAAAATTTGGATATTTTTACGTTTAAACAGAATTTGTGAATATTTTTCAAGCACCACAAATACACACCTTTTGTTGAAAGCAAACGTTCAATTCTTTTTGACATGTTAATTTTTTCAAAGAAAATACAATTCCCTTTGAATATTTAACACCTTGGCCACATAAAGGTATGTAAGGCTTGAATTTTAGAATCCGATACGTTAAAGGTTGCATTGATTATTCGTCTGTAAGTAAAATCCCACGCCCAAGCCATGACGAGTGGATAATTCCAACACAGAAAATGGAATCAATAAGAACTGGATAGCGTGATCAGTCGGATCAGAAGCTGACGATAATTCAATGGGTATTGTTGTTTCAAGCACCACAAATACACAGCTTTTCGTTGAAAGTAACGCGTGATTCTTTGTGAATGTTGCATTTTTCAGAGAAAATATAATTCCCTTTGAATATTGGAAGTTCTGGCCACTTAAATGTATGTAAGGCCTGACTTTTCGAAAGCGAGATGTTAAAAGTTGATTTTTATTGAACATTCGTCTGTACGCAAAATCCACGCCTGGGTCATGACGCGTGGATAATTCCAACACAGAAAATGGAATTAATAAGAACTGGATAGCGTGATTAGTTAGGTCAAAAACTGATCATAATTCAATGGTTATTGTTGTCTTTCCGAATGTAAATATATGGCCGGTAATCGTGTCAATCGCATTACCTTCGAACTGGTAAACGGAATCCTGTCTTAGAATTTCGTCCACCCCGGAAGGACCCGGAAGGATCAGCTAAGTTTCCCGGGCACCAACAGCATCTTTTTACCCAGGGACTTTGGTAAATCATACCGTCTGTTGGAATTCTTGGTAATATGTTGAAGATCTGTTGTCTTAGACGCTGTGCTATGTAAATAGGCTCCTTCAAGTCAGCAATATAATCAAAATTGTGGGAATACAATGAATGTTAATCAGGCGAGTCTAGAATCGTATGAGGGGTTCCAGACTAGCTGTCTTACACTGGAGAGTCTAGAATCGTGTGAGGGGTTCCAGACTAGCTGTCTTACATTCCCTGCTAATCATCCAGAATTCCCAATGGTCTCCTCGCTACCATCAGTCGAATCTACCAGCAGCTAAAATTTGGATATTTTACTTTAAAACAGAATTTGTGAATATTTTTTCACGCACCACAAATACACAGCTTTACGTAGAAAATAAATGTTTAATTCTTTTTGACATGTTATTTTTTTTCAAAAAATTATAGATTTATTTTGAATATTTAACGCCTTGGCCCCTTACGGGTATGTAAAGCATGGATTTTAGAAACAGAGATGTTAAAAGCTGAGTTTTATTGATTATTCGTCCGTAAGAAAAATCCACGCCCAAGCCATGACGAGTGGATAATTCCAACACAGAAAATGGAATTATTAAGAACTGGATGGCGTGATCAGTTGGATCAAAAGCTGATGATAATTCAATGGGTATTGTTGCCTTTCAGTATGTAAATACATGTATATGGCCAGTAATCGTGTCAATCGCATAACCTTCGAACAGGTAAAGTGAAACCTTTCTTCGAGTTTCGTCTACCAGACGTTAATATGATTTTTGTTAGACTTAAGTAAAACTTATTGCCACATATTAGACTATAGGGTAAAACTAATACTCTGGGACATTCGAATTATGGAAATTTGATAGTTTGGAGCAGATTTCTTAAAAATTCCCTTTTCAGCGTTGAATAAATACTTTGACCGAACATGAAATGGTGAAGTTGGCTTAAAGACTGGTTCTAACAGCACGTCATACCACGACCAACATTACCACGGTTCGTAGATCCTACTAAAACGTACATGCATTTAGAAAATATTCGATTTTCTACTGCAATGTTTGTTAAAAACGGAGCAATGGTCCTTTGAAGAGGATCTGCAGTCAGAAATTGTAGGACGTGTTAAAATATATTTACACTCGAGAAAAATTGCACCAAAGTCTCAAATCAAAGAATTCAGTCCATTCTTCCATCTCCCTACGTGTTGATCGCGTGAGTTGGCTCATTTCTAAACGAAATAGGTTAAACACTGGAAGCAGGGAAATTGGACCCGGAAGGATCAGCTAAGTTTCCCGGGCACCAACAGCATCTTTTTACCCAGGGACTATGATAAATCATACCGTCTGTTGGAATTCTTGGTAATATGTTGACGATCTGTTGTCTTAGACGCTGTGCTATGTAAATAGGCTCCTTCAAGTCAGCAATATAATCCAAATTGTGCGAATACAATGAATGTTAATCAGGCGAGTCTAGAATCGTGTGAGGGGTTCCAGACTAGCTGTCTTACATTCCCTGCTAATCATCCAGAATTCCCAATGGTCTCCTCGCTACCGTCAGTCGAATCTTAAAGCAGCCAAAATTTTGATATTTTTACGTTAAAACCGAACTTGTGAATCATTTTTCAGGCACCACAAATACACAGCTTTTCGTTGAAAGTAAACGTTTGATTATTTGTGAGATGTTGATTTTTTCAAAGAAAATATAATTCCCTTTGAATATTGGACGCTCTGGCCACTTGAGGGTATGTAAGGCCTGAATTTTAGAAAGCGAGACGTTAAATGCTGATTTTTTATTGATTATTCGTCTGTAAGCAAAATCCATGACGAAAGGATAATTTCAAAACAGAAAATGGAATCAATAAGAACTGGATATCGTGATCAGTTGAGTCAAAAGCTGATCATAATTCAATAGTTATTGTTGCCTTTCAGAATGTAAATATATGGCCGGTAATCGTGTCAATCGCATTACCTTCGAACTGGTAAACCTAATCTTTTCTTAGAATTTCGTCTACCAGTCGTTAATATGATTTTTGTTAGACTCAAATGAAACTTGTTACCACAGATGAGACTATAGGGGTAAGAAGCCCCTTACTTCTTATCACTCCAAAAATGATCACTAGAATTCTAATTCTATACAAAATTACCACTTCTTAATTTTTTTGATAAAATTATTTCCAGATCTTTCGTTTGATAGGAGACAACATAGTAAAAGAAAACGACCAGCAGATTTCATGTACAAATTTTGATTTATATGTTAAAAAACTAAAATACACAAGGCAGCCGGCATTTAGTGCTGGCGATAGGTGCCATACTCTGGGACATGGATTCCCGTTTCCGGCGTCACCCAAAAATCGGTAGAGGAATTTCTACCATATTTTCAAGAAAGTGTAATCCCAAAATAACGAGAATACTGAAATACAGTAACATAAATTTGCATAGCTATAGAAATTTGAAATATTTAAGCTACAAGAACATTTCTAAACCAGGTTAACTTAACTAAATTGACAACATCCATATCGGGGGGGGGGGGGGTGAGGAAAACATACCACAACAAAGAATAACCCTCAAGAAGACTATGTAGACTTTTACATGAAATAAAAAGGACTTACAAAAACAATCAAATAAGAAAATAGAACGAGGGAAAACTCCAGAGAGGTCATTAAACTTATTATGTCGTTCCTGTAAAAGTAAAATGTAAGAATGAACAATTATAAATCATGTTGAAAGCGGTCAGAGCTGTTGAAGGGGTAACTGCCGGCAATACCGATGCAATGTGGCTTCCAATTTCTGCAGATTTTGTACAGGAGGCTCTAGGGCTTGAATGTTTCTGCCCATCCTATCCCAAATGTGACTAAATGATTCAAATCCTGCCACTTACCCCTTCAACAGATCCGACGTCTCACTAGAGGGATTAGACGCAGGTTGGAAGCTAATGGAGGCTATACACGCTATTGACCTTCTGCTCAGGAATGTGTTATACACACTCAAAGTGACATTTTTACTTCAATATCCTCGCCCTGTGAAGCCAGATGAAGTTTCATACTTATAAGCATCTTTTTATTTTGTTAAAATACACTTTTGATTTAGCTAACGATATCTTGAATAAATGATATAGCTTATTGCCATTAATGGTGATTTCTTATCGCCAGAATGTTGCCCTTTATGATCACAATCGTTTCTGCAACATCAGTTTGCCAACAATCACCATACACCAATGATCTTATCAGTCGGTGCAGACTTTCCAGGGGGGGGGGGGGATTAACTTTTTTCTTTGTGTATATCAACACGTGGGAAGACAGGGGAGTCAATGTCTGCATTGTTCGGCATGGATATTTATTCTACCCGTGTTCTCTTAATGATCAGGTATGTGATTATAAAATGCATGAGTAAGGAATAAGAGGTATGTTTGAGAAGAAAACCACAAACGTGCAGCAGAGATAAAACGTCCTCATATGGGTTCATATGTATCATCCCCTTGATGGATTAGAATAAAGAAGCTTTACATGCACTTGTAGAATGATATTATATCGGGTAAATGAGAAGGGTATAAGTCGGTTTTGTTCCGGGTCCTTGGGTGTCTGTTGTGAACAGAATGCTTAAGTTGTTCCTTGTCTCTGTTTAATTGTACACCCATGTCACAGAGGAAACTACATGTTGTAGAGTTAAGCGGACATGTAGCACGCCATGAAAATGAAGCCGATCGCGATACTTGTTGCTAAACGAAATAAGAAATGAAGAAGAAACAAAAAGACCGGGGTCCACATATACGATGTCACCTTACATGTAGTTAAGTTGACCTTAGTGGCTAAGGAGAAATCTTAAGGAAAAGTTTAAGATGGACGCACACCACTTTTACGAAACCCCCTTAACCCATCTAAGATTTTCACCTTAGCGATAACTTTAATAAGAGGGAACTCTTCGGAAGTGGAGGAGGAAATCTCCTTAGATACCGATGTTTCCTAGCAAATCGTAGGATTTAGTTAGAATATAACAGTTTCACGAGAAAACCTATTGGACCTAGAAAAACCAAAGAGGTTCCACGGTGATCAAAAGCGAATTTTGGGATAAGCTAGCCATTTGGGCAGCAATATTGTCAAAACCATACTAATTCGCTAATGATCCGAATTGTTAGATAGCCTTTTGTGGGAGCGCCTGTGAAATCAGCAATAATGCTGATACAAATGTTAATCACCTAGAATTCCCAGTGAATTCAACTCAAGTCGGAGAAGGAGAGCTGTGGCTTACTTAAGCCCTTATTTCTTGTCATAATTAAAATTTGTGTTTAATCTTTATACATCAGATTCCTCAAAGATAAGAGCAGAAAGCCTTCTGGGGTTAATTATTAGATACTATTCGATAATTCTCTACATTTCCAAAAAATGCCTACATTTTGGCCCAGTTTACTAATTTGACTTTTCTCTATAAATTTATTGTTGGTAATAACTGTATGGCACATGAGTGGCTTTTATGGTGTACGCTTTATAGCATTGGAGAACTTTGAGCTTGGATTTTCGTTTCGAAGTCACCTGATATACCGAAATACCGAAATATGTTTATCATAGACTTGAACTACAAACCTACTGTGCAGAGAAACCTCATACGTGCAAAACGCCTTAGCCATAATTTACTGAAAAGGAATAAAGACATAGACTCGTCTGCTGTGCAAGGACTCGTTCATTTTCCTCCATAATAGAGGAAACATCAATCTATAGAATAATTTTAACGCAATTAGAAACTTGGTTATTTTAGACAAGAAGATTTTTCCTGTGCCCGTGTGTGTTAGTGTTCATAAATATATAGAATAGTTAAAAGATACACTTACATTTATCTTTTATTGGATTTAGAAAAGAAGTCGTACGCGTGTATGTATCATCTTTCTTAATTAGGCCATTCGATGGCCTTCATAAGAAAGATAAATCGCTACTCATCATAATCCTGTTACAAAGTTTTGCCAGATTAGCAAAGTGTAAGTTTGCATGAAGGTCGGGCATAAAGGTAATCGTTAACGTTTTGCTATTTTTTCCGCTTTTGCATATTTCCAATCCTTAATAAACATGTCTGTTCCTTCGAAACTGAAATTCACAAGCTGTTTTTTTGGTTGACCTTTTTCTTTTTCATGAAAATATCTCAACTTGTTCCGTACAAAATATCATTGTTTCAATAACGACAAAATTATTTTAAAAAAATGGGGTGAAACTCACACTAAAAGTGGATTACTTTGTTAATAGAAATGCATAGGCATCATTATAAAGTAAGTTTTGTGAATAAGGCTTTTATAATAAACACACTGGCATAATAGGTCTAAGTCAAAAGCTAGTATTTGTTTTTTCGTCGCTTACTTTGATTGATTGATTGTTTGGTGTTTTACGCCGCGCTCAAGATTATTTCACTTACTAGTATATGGCGGCGTTGCCAGTTTTATTGAGGGAGGAAACCGGGCTTTATTCCCGGAGGAAACCCACGACATTCCGTTGGTAACTGGCAACCATCCCACATAGATTGTTCTAGTGTATATCCAGTCAGAAAATTTTCCAATTTTTGGACTGAGTGGGATTTGAACCCGCGTCCCATTCGTTTACTTTCAAGGGATGGCTTGATTATTTCTCACCAGAAAAATATATCATTGACATAAGCTTTCAAAGTCGACCGAGTTCTGATATGACATTAAATACGCTGGCAGGAATTCCTCTTACAGAAATCTACTTTCTTGAGATTAATCTCAGTATGCACTAACAGAATTAAACTAAAACTAATCTCTTATAATCTTTCCTGCATGCGTTACTTATAGAATATGCCTGGTCATTAATATCCCCATGAGTAGCCGAGAAATCTGGGCTCTGCAGATTTTATTTTTCTCTCCGTGTTCGTCATAAGGCGACAAGACACATCAGCAGCCATTACCAGTCGCCGTAAGACCGATAATCCGGGCTATCCCATGAGAGCATGTTTGTTAATAAAGCAACAAGATCTAATTCGATATAACATTATTTGAAGATCCATCAGTACATATATTTATGAACACTTAAACACACGGGCACAGGGAAAATCTTCTTGTCTAAAATAACCATGGAGACAAGTTTCTTATTGTGTTAGAAATGGGCATATCATTTAGACCTTTATACCCAATAATAAGTTATAATAACAAATCACAACCTATGATATGTCATTAGGTTGACAGGAGCTTGGCCTTAGTCAGTAGATTTTTTCTGAAATACTTTGTTATATATTGACAAAGCTGCACGGATCTTAAGCTATGGAAATTGAACAAAATTTTATAATGGGAAAAGAAAGGGAAAATATATAATTTGGTTTCTAGGTAGCAGACAGACAAGGGGGTTTAGTTCTGACTAATACATCTTTCTTTTGTTATTTTTTTTAAGCAATGACTGGCGTAACACGCTAAACATGGGAAAATGCTCACCAGCGATTCTAGACTATTCTAGACTCTAGACTCTTTACGTATTTTCCAACCGTTTGCTGATATCAAGTACATTATTAAGGTATTTTCTACCGGTTTGCTGACATCAAGTACATTATTAAGGTGTTTTCTACCGGTTTGCTGACATCAAGTACATTATTAAGGTGTTTTCTACCGGTTTGCTGACATCATGAACATTATTAAGGTATTTTCTATCGGTTTGCTGACATCAAAGACATTATTTTACGTATTTTCCAACCGTTTGCTGACATCAAGGACATTATTTACGTATTTTCCAACCATTTGCTGACATCAATGATATTATTTACGTATTTTTTCCAACCGTTAGCTGACATCAAAGACGCTATTTACTTACTTTCCAACCGTTTGCTGACATCAAGGACATCATTTAGGCATTTTCCAACTGTTCGCTGACAGCAGTGACATTATTTGCGTATTTTCCAACCGTTTGCTGACATCAATGACATTATTTACGTATTTTCCAATCATTTGCTTACATAGCCGCGCACAGCAGCCAAGAATTCCTGGGTAAAGAGATGCTGTTGGTGCCCGGGAAACTTAGCAGATCATCCCGGGTCCAATTACACTTCTAACCTATTTCGTCTCGAAAGCAGCGGCGACACGCAATTCACTCATTAGGGGTTGAATATATAAGACGGACTTATTAAGAGTTATTTTTCTTTCTCTGAAACTAAATTCTTAGCTTTTGTGAGAGTGTAAATTTGTTTTAAGTGCATAAATGTCAAATCTAATGCATTGGCCTTGTTTGTTTCCTAATAGTTTTGAGATATTGGCTTGTCTGTATATGCAATCCAAAGAATCAATTATTTCTAAAGATGTAAACCAATGCTACAACAACTTAAAATACGTTATTTTCATTGAGGAATTTAAACAGTGCATCCATAGTGACTTTAGAACCTGCCTTGAAGAGAATTCTCGATTTTAATGCCCGATTTATACGGTTCGATTTTCACACTGTCCGGAAGATTGTCAGATTCATACCACCAAGAAACCATGTCGGCATCTCAATATTGTTGTGTGGTTTTCTGAAACGCTGCTGGACGTCGAAAAGATGCATGGAAAGCCCAACCCTATAGTATTAACTGTTTGGCTTCAGAATGCGAAACAAAACAAACTTGCGAACATACATCACACTTTTTCCTATTGCTTATAGCTATATTTGTATTTACATCTAGATGCTTAATATCGGAATGATTCGATGTATAAACAGATAAAACTTTTTTTTTTAAACAGTGCTCTTAATATTTTGATCAAGTCGGAATATGATGATTGTTTTCTATAAATGAGTGTTGCATTTCAAACTTGGATGACACGTTACCTGTTTAATTGCACAGTTGAAAGCGACCATAAATCATCTCTTATTCAATCACACTCGTTCATTTTATGAACCACAATACTCTATATTGCAGAAGACCAAAGCATAGCTGCAGTTGCGGCAGACTGTAAATTATCTACCCCATTCTCGGTTTCGGACATCCGGGAACTTTTGATCACGTGGTCTTCGCTCTGCCTGGAAACTAGTTGAAAGCAACTCTTTGGACGCAATTTTGAAAAGTGATTATGAGCAGTTAAGTCGCAAAAAAGTAAAGTTTGCAAAACATCGACTATGTCTAAAAGTTGTGTTGCCTCCTGTTGCACAGATAACGATTAAAATTGCAACGGTCTCTCTCTAAATAGTAAGTCAAAATGGCGTCCTCATGGCCGGGTAGCCTTATTGCCGCGATCGTGACGTCACGCCGAAATCAAGAATTCTCCTCAAGGTACGTTCTATTGTCACTATGGATGCACCGTTTAAATTCCTCAATTCAAACAATGTCTTTTTAGTTGTTGTAGTCTTGATTTACCTCTTTAGATAGACGCCATCTCTGTAATCATTGATTCTCTTTCCTAGCAAATTCAATATTTGTATCATCCGTAATTTTTCACGATTACGGAGCTTTTGACGAACAAGTTGATTGGCGTGTAAAAAAGCCGTTTAGACTGTTCTATAGATGATAATGTATACACATCCATAGCTCTACTGACAAGTACGCTTTGTACAGGAATAGTCCAAAATTCTTTAGGCCACTTTAAACTTTCAGCCACTTTTTTCAAATGATAGAAAATATTTATCAACTTCTTTCTCACTAAATTGTAGAACTAATCGAATATTATGGGCTAAATCAAATTTACAATCCCTTTCAGACCTTTGTTTAATTTCTGAATTTCTAATTTTCCTTTCCCTTTCAATTCTCTTTTTTTTTCAATTTCCCTTTCATTTTCAACTTTCATTTGCAGTTTCTTATCTCTAAATTGCAGCTTTTCTTTTTCAATCTCTCTCTCTCTTTATCTAGTTCTTTTCCCTCAATTTTTTTTCTCCGGGGCCTCAGTGGTCCTGTGAGTTAAATACTCGCCGAACTCGCCGTACGTTTAAAGTGGCATGAGCTGCCAAAATTCGCACTGTTTTCATAACTTCTGATCGTCACTACAGTAAGAGGCTTTGAAGGCCATCGAAAAACTTCATGATTGGCGTCGGAATGAGGAAAATCCATACAGTATGTGGCCTGTACGAACCGAAAACGTGTTCGAAATGTAAACAAAATTTAAATAACCGGGACGACCATTCATTCATTCTAAGCCAAAGCTAGTTCAAAACAATACTTTATCGTACATTTTCGAGACTAAAAGCACTAAAAAGCTACTGAATTATAAGTCTTGAGAAAAATAGCCAATAGTTTCAAAATTCTGTTTTAACGTCAAAATATCAACATTTTGGCAGCTCATGCCACTTATAGATTTTCAGATTTTTTTCTCGATTCCAGCACTGGCCAAAAATTGTGTGACATTTGTTCCTTTCTAACATATATTTCTCCACATATTATTTTAGTTCGCATAGCCAAGGGAGATAAATGTGGATTTCCTTTCGCTAAATACATGAGAGTTTACTCAAAAATAAAACAACACAATACTGTTCAGGTCAACATCTTTGTTTATTACTTTAGATATTAACTAACACATGGTTTTGCATAAAATCGAATATTCAAATATCCATTGATTTCGTTTGCGTCTTCCATACGTGTCGCTGTAGGCTACTTCTTAAGCTGGGACAACAAGTGGGTTTTCACCTACAAAGAAGACAAAAGAGAGTTACAAAAAGGGAGACAAATAGGTATCAAATAATCGTAAGGGGGACGTTACAAAACACAACAATTGATTTGCTTTGTTTAAATTTAAATCGTGATACATCAGATGAAAGTTGAACAAAATCACTAATTACTGACAATTCTATAAAGTCCTAATATCTGAAAATCTGGTTGTGTTGAAGCTAACACTAACTAACAATTCTATAAAGTCGTACTGTCTGAAAATCTGGTTGTGTTGAAGCTAACACTAACTAACAATTCTATAAAGTCGTACTGTCTGAAAAAATGGTTGTGTTGAAGCTAACACTAACTAACAATTCTATAAAATCGTAATGTCTGAAAATCTGGTTGTATTGAAGCTAACACTAACTAACAATTCTATAAAGTCGTAATGTCTGAAAATCTAGTTGTGTTGGAGCTAACACTAACTAACAATTCTATAAAGTCGTACTGTCTGAAAATCGAGTTGTGTCTAAGCTAACACTAACTAACAATTCTTTAAAGTCGTACTGTCTGAAAATCTGATTGTGTCTAAGCTAACACTAACTAACAATTCTTTAAAGTCGTACTGTCTGAAAATCGGGTTGTGTTGAAGCTAACACTAACTAACAATTCTATAAAGTCGTACTGTCTGAAAATCTGGCTGTGTTGGAGCTAACACTAACTAACAATTCTATAAAGTCGTAATATCTGAAAATCTGGTTGTGTTGAAGCTAACACTAACTAACAATTCTATAAAGTCGTAATATCTGAAAATCTGGTTGCGTTGAAGCTAACACTAACTAACAATTCTATAATGTCTGAAAATCAGGTTGTATTGAAGCTAACACTAACTAACAATTCTATAATGTCTGAAAATCTGGTTGCGTTGAAGCTAACACTAACTAACAATTCTATAATGTCTGAAAATCTGGTTGTGTTGGAGCTAACACTAACTGACAATTCTATAAAGTCGTACTGTCTGACAATCTGGTTGTGTTGAAGCTAACACTAACTAACAATTCTATAAAGTCGTAATGTCTGAAAATCTGGTTGTGTTGAAGCTAACACTAACTAACAATTCTATAAAGTCGTACTGTCTGACAATCTGGTTGTGTTGAAGCTAACACTAACTGACAATTCTATAAAGTCGTACTGTCTGAAAATCTGGTTGTGTTGAAGCTAACACTAACTAACAATTCTATAAAGTCGTACTGTCTGAAAAAATGGTTGTGTTGAAGCTAACACTAACTAACAATTCTATAAAATCGTAATGTCTGAAAATCTGGTTGTATTGAAGCTAACACTAACTAACAATTCTATAAAGTCGTAATGTCTGAAAATCTAGTTGTGTTGGAGCTAACACTAACTAACAATTCTATAAAGTCGTACTGTCTGAAAATCGAGTTGTGTCTAAGCTAACACTAACTAACAATTCTTTAAAGTCGTACTGTCTGAAAATCTGATTGTGTCTAAGCTAACACTAACTAACAATTCTTTAAAGTCGTACTGTCTGAAAATCGGGTTGTGTTGAAGCTAACACTAACTAACAATTCTATAAAGTCGTACTGTCTGAAAATCTGGCTGTGTTGGAGCTAACACTAACTAACAATTCTATAAAGTCGTAATATCTGAAAATCTGGTTGTGTTGAAGCTAACACTAACTAACAATTCTATAAAGTCGTAATATCTGAAAATCTGGTTGCGTTGAAGCTAACACTAACTAACAATTCTATAATGTCTGAAAATCAGGTTGTATTGAAGCTAACACTAACTAACAATTCTATAATGTCTGAAAATCTGGTTGCGTTGAAGCTAACACTAACTAACAATTCTATAATGTCTGAAAATCTGGTTGTGTTGGAGCTAACACTAACTGACAATTCTATAAAGTCGTACTGTCTGACAATCTGGTTGTGTTGAAGCTAACACTAACTAACAATTCTATAAAGTCGTAATGTCTGAAAATCTGGTTGTGTTAAAGCTAACACTAACTAACAATTCTATAAAGTCGTAATGTCTGAAAATCTGATTGTGTTGAAGCTAACACTAACTGACAATTCTATAAAGTCGTAATGTCTGAAAACCTGGTTGTGTTGAAGCTAACACTAACTAACAATTCTATAAAGTCGTAATGTCTGAAAATCTGGTTGTGTTGAAGCTAACACTAACTAACAATTCTATAAAGTCGTAATGTCTGAAAATCTGGTTGTGTTGAAGCTAACACTAACTAACAATTCTATAAAGTCGTAATGTCTGAAAATCTGGTTGTGTTGAAGCTAACACTAACTAACAATTCTATAAAGTCGTAATGTCTGAAAATCTGGTTGTGTTGGAGCTAACACTAACTAACAATTCTATAAAGTCGTAATATCTGAAAATCTGGTTGTGTTGAAGCTAACACTAACTAACAATTCTATAAAGTCGTAATATCTGAAAATCTGGTTGTGTTGAAGCTAACACTAACTAACAATTCTATAAAGTCGTAATATCTGAAAATCTGGTTGCGTTGAAGCTAACACTAACTAACAATTCTATAATGTCTGAAAATCAGGTTGTATTGAAGCTAACACTAACTAACAATTCTATAATGTCTGAAAATCTGGTTGCGTTGAAGCTAACACTAACTAACAATTCTATAATGTCTGAAAATCTGGTTGTGTTGGAGCTAACACTAACTGACAATTCTATAAAGTCGTACTGTCTGACAATCTGGTTGTGTTGAAGCTAACACTAACTAACAATTCTATAAAGTCGTAATGTCTGAAAACCTGGTTGTGTTGAAGCTAACACTAACTAACAATTCTATAAAGTCGTAATGTCTGAAAATCTGGTTGTGTTGAAGCTAACACTAACTAACAATTCTATAAAGTCGTAATGTCTGAAAATCTGGTTGTGTTGAAGCTAACACTAACTAACAATTCTATAAAGTCGTAATGTCTGAAAATCTGGTTGTGTTGAAGCTAACACTAACTAACAATTCTATAAAGTCGTAATGTCTGAAAATCTGGTTGTGTTGGAGCTAACACTAACTAACAATTCTATAAAGTCGTAATATCTGAAAATCTGGTTGTGTTGAAGCTAACACTAACTAACAATTCTATAAAGTCGTAATGTCTGAAAATCTGGTTGTGTTGAAGCTAACACTAACTAACAATTCTATAAAGTCGTAATATCTGAAAATCTGGTTGTGTTGAAGCTAACACTAACTAACAATTCTATAAAGTCGTAATATCTGAAAATCTGGTTGCGTTGAAGCTAACACTAACTAACAATTCTATAATGTCTGAAAATCAGGTTGTGTTGAAGCTAACACTAACTAACAATTCTATAAAGTCGTAATGTCTGAAAATCTGGTTGCGTTGAAGCTAACACTAACTAACAATTCTATAATGTCTGAAAATCAGGTTGTGTTGGAGCTAACACTAACTGACAATTCTATAAAGTCGTACTGTCTGACAATCTGGTTGTATTGAAGCTAACACTAACTAACAATTCTATAATGTCTGAAAATCTGGTTGCGTTGAAGCTAACACTAACTAACAATTCTATAATGTCTGAAAATCTGGTTGTGTTGGAGCTAACACTAACTGACAATTCTATAAAGTCGTACTGTCTGACAATCTGGTTGTGTTGAAGCTAACACTAACTAACAATTCTATAAAGTCGTAATGTCTGAAAATCTGGTTGTGTTAAAGCTAACACTAACTAACAATTCTATAAAGTCGTAATGTCTGAAAATCTGATTGTGTTGAAGCTAACACTAACTGACAATTCTATAAAGTCGTAATGTCTGAAAACCTGGTTGTGTTGAAGCTAACACTAACTAACAATTCTATAAAGTCGTAATGTCTGAAAATCTGGTTGTGTTGAAGCTAACACTAACTAACAATTCTATAAAGTCGTAATGTCTGAAAATCTGGTTGTGTTGAAGCTAACACTTACTAACAATTCTATAATGTCTGAAAATCTGGTTGTGTTGAAGCTAACACTTACTAACAATTCTATAATGTCTGAAAATCTGGATGTGTTGAAGCTAACACTAACTAACAATTCTATAAAGTCGTAATGTCTGAAAATCTGGTTGTGTTGAAGCTAACACTAACTAACAATTCTATAATGTCTGAAAATCTGGTTGTGTTGAAGCTAACACTAACTAACAATTCTATAAAGTCGTAATGTCTGAAAATCTGGTTGTGTTGAAGCTAACACTAACTAACAATTCTATAAAGTCGTAATGTCTGAAAATCTGGTTGTGTTAAAGCTAACACTAACTAACAATTCTATAAAGTCGTAATGTCTGAAAATCTGGTTGCGTTGAAGCTAACACTAACTAACAATTCTATAAAGTCGTAATGTCTGAAAATCTGATTGTGTTGAAGCTAACACTAACTAACAATTCTATAATGTCTGAAAATCTGGATGTGTTGAAGCTAACACTAACTAACAATTCTATAATGTCTGAAAATCTGGCTGTGTTGGAGCTAACACTAACTAACAATTCTATAATGTCTGAAAATCTGGATGTGTTGAAGCTAACACTAACTAACAATTCTATAATGTCTGAAAATCTGGTTGTGTTGGAGCTAACACTTACTAACAATTCTATAATGTCTGAAAATCTGGATGTGTTGAAGCTAACACTAACTAACAATTCTATAATGTCTGAAAATCTGGTTGTGTTGGAGCTAACACTAACTAACAATTCTATAATGTCTGAAAATCTGGTTGTGTTGAAGCTAACACTAACTAACAATTCTATAATGTCTGAAAATCTGGATGTGTTGAAGCTAACACTAACTAACAATTCTATAATGTCTGAAAATCTGGTTGTGTTGGAGCTAACACTAACTAACAATTCTATAATGTCTGAAAATCTGGTTGTGTTGAAGCTAACACTAACTAACAATTCTATAATGTCTGAAAATCTGGTTGTGTTGGAGCTAACACTAACTAACAATTCTATAATGTCTGAAAATCTGGTTGTGTTGAAGCTAACACTAACTAACAATTCTATAATGTCTGAAAATCTGGTTGTGTTGGAGCTAACACTAACTAACAATTCTATAATGTCTGAAAATCTGGTTGTGTTGGAGCTAACACTAACTAACAATTCTATAATGTCTGAAAATCTGGTTGTGTTGAAGCTAACACTAACTAACAATTCTATAATGTCTGAAAATCTGGTTGTGTTGGAGCTAACACTAACTAACAATTCTATAATGTCTGAAAATCTGGTTGTGTTGAAGCTAACACTAACTAACAATTATATAATGTCTGAAAATCTGGTTGTGTTGGATCTAACACTTACTAACAATTCTATAAAGTCGTACTGTCTGACAATCTGGTTGTGTTGGAGCTAACACTAACTAACAATTCTATAAAGTCGTAGAAAATAAAAAAAATAAAAAATAAAAATAAAAAAATAAATAAAAATATTTTTTTTTCGAAAACTCACCAGAGCAAGTCTGTGCGGTTTGTAAATCCGCGCTGTTCGCTTTCATCGTGAACATGTTGGTGTAATCCGTAGCGATGAAAGGGTTGAGGGTGGAGGTCGACGGAATCATCTCGCCTGCCTTAACTCGAAGGTTAAAGTTTGACTTCAATGGAAGAAGGGTTGATGCAAGTTTTTCCAAATGGTCGTTGACTCCTGTCAAAATACAATGAAAACGTTCATGTGACAATTTTTTTATGCCTGTAAATATAGAGTTGATTTTTAGTAGATGTGTAGGACTACTTTCTTAGAAAAAACCTCCGACTTCCGCCCCCGAAACTGTTAATTTGTAGCTGACGCCTACTCTAACAAGATAAAAGGGCATATAACTGAATTTATATTTGTTAAAGGACATGAGTTGCCAAAATTTTGATATCCATGCGCTAAAACTCAATCTTGAACTTCAGATATTTTCGCAAGAAGTCCGGGCACTATATACCACGAGCTTGGTTTCTAGCAACCAGTTTAATTCAGTTTATGGACATAGACCCAAAAGTTTGTTATAGTATGATTAAACAAAGAACGCTTTGGGTTTGGTTGGTTGGTTTGGTGATTTGAATGATCGTTTAATTGAGTGAATAATATTCCATGAAATGTTGTAGACCGGGCAATATATACCACGAGCGTGGTTCCTAGCAACCAGTTTAATTTAGTTTATGGACATTGGCCAAAAAGTTGGTTATAGTATGACTGAAAAAAGAACGCTTTGGGGACGACGCTCGTAATTAAATGAAGGTCATATATATAAAAAATTATTAAACTAATATTGATTCTGTATCTTTCCTTCTGCCCTGGCATACAGATAGTTCCCGTCCCTTTTATAATTCGAAATGTTTTACCTGTTAATTTCGGCATGACTTTATTGAACACCTTGTTAACCAAAAATTCCGCAGCCGCTGTGTAGCCGCCTGTCACGGAAGCTGTTCCGTCCAAAATTTGTCTGACGGTGAGGCAAACTTCCCTTCTTGTTCTCACCAACTGAAAAAAAAGACCAGTCAACTTCTTAATACAATCCAGGAATCTATTTACAAATTTATTTATTATTGTTTTTTTTTCACACATATGGACCTATTATGTCTCTGAAATAAAATTCTATTATTATTATTATTATTATTACTATTATTATTATTATTATTATTATTATTATTATCATTATCATTATCATTATTATTATTATTATTATGTGTCTTTTTGTGAGTTTAAGCATATCACAGTCTCAAGCGCCGGGTAGTGTTATATCTATACAGAGAATGTCTCTATCAAAATACAGTTGCAAATTTATATTTGAAGATAATTCGCCATTCGTTGTAAATAAAACCAGTATCGAAATGATGAGCTGTTTTTTTAACAGGGCCTTTGATTTTTTAGAAAGTTCAACAACTGATAGAAAAAAAAACTAGCACCACCGTAATTTGTAGGTTGAGACGTTCAATGACGTGATTTGTGCCAGATTCAAGCCCCTGTCTCATTTTTTCACCCCTCTTTTATTTCTGAATACTAAAACACACGACCAGAGTGAAAAATGATTTTATTGGAGACTGTCAGGAAGCCTTTCGTTGATCCATGGAAACCCTACCACAATTCTCATTTGGAAGAAAACGCAGTCAGAAATTTTCGTCACGGAAATCTTTACAATATGATAAACAACATGATATTTCTAGCCACCGTATATTTTATGTTCGTACCTTCGTGTTTTCATCCATAGCTGCACGCTTGTTTCTGTTTTTTTTCCCTTTTTTTTCCTTTTTT
The DNA here is from genome assembly GCA_963971465.1 of Lepidochitona cinerea. Lineage (NCBI taxonomy): Eukaryota > Metazoa > Mollusca > Polyplacophora > Chitonida > Tonicellidae > Lepidochitona > Lepidochitona cinerea. The sequence continues at coordinate 4,802,629 of OZ020559.1, forward strand.
GGCTTTTTTTCCTTTTTTGGCTTTTTTTCCTTTTTTGGCTTTTCCTTTTTTGGCTTTTCCTTTTTGGGCTTTTCCTTTTTTGGCTTTTCCTTCATTTTAAGTTCGCCGGCTTTCGAAAAAAATCCTTTAACATTTTCGACGGCGTTTTTGGTCTCTTCTACTACAGTGTTGGCGATAGCTTTCACTTCTTCGCGATGGTCAGGGATCATTTCCAAGATGTCCTCGACGTCCCTGTTGGTGTTGAAAATAAGAAAAAGTTGTAATATCGGATATTATTCAATGATTTTAGCCCCCTGATCCCTATTAAAACTGGATTTCGCACCATGGTTTTACCTAGTCCACTGATCCCTATTAAAACTGGATTTCGCACCATGATTTTACCTAGCCCCCTGATCCCTATTAAAACTGGATTTCGAACCATGATTTTACCTAGCCCCCTGATCCCTATTAAAACTGGATTTCGCACCATGATTTTACCTAGCCCCCTGATCCCTATTAAAACTGGATTTCGAACCATGATTTTACCTAGCCCCCTGATCCCTATTAAAACTGGATTTCGAACCATGATTTTACCTAGCCCCCTGATCCCTATTAAAACTGGATTTCGCACCATGATTTTACCTAGCCCCCTGATCCCTATTAAAACGGGATTTCGCACCATGATTTTACCTAGTCCACTGATCCCTATTAAAACTGGATTTCGAACCATGGTTTTACCTAGCCCCCTGATCCCTATTAAAACGGGATTTCGCACCATGATTTTACCTAGTCCACTGATCCCTATTAAAACTGGATTTCGAACCATGGTTTTACCTAGCCCCCCTGATCCCTATTAAAACTGGATTTCGCACCATGATTTTACCTAGCCCCCGGATCCCTATTAAAACGGGATTTCGCACCATGATTTTACCTAGTCCACTGATCCCTGTTAAAACGGGATTTCGAACCATGTTTTTACCGTATCGCCGAAGCTAATGTTAATTAATCGAAAAAGATGACATAAAAACTATTTCGGTATTGTTATGGAGTCAATGAATACTGTTCTTTCTATCTAAATTAGTGTAACATAAATTTTTGTCTTGAATGAAATCACCAGTCCTTTTCGTGAGGTTTCCTCTTATTATCTGCTATATTACCACAGACCTCGGAAAGATAAACTTGGATAGGACTTTGGGCCTAAAAGAGACTGGATTGATTGATTGATTAATTGTTTGGTGTTTTACGCGGAATTGCCCAGGACTTTGGGCCTAGATTGCTGCATTGGTTGACTGTTTGGTGTTTTACGCCGCGCTCAAGATTATTTCGCTTATAATATACGCCGGCGTTGCGAATTTTATTGTGGGAGAAAACCGGACTCTATGCCCGGAGGAGCCCACGACCTTCCGGTGGTAACTGGCAACCATCCCACATAGGTCGTTCGAGTGAAAACACAGTCCGAAAATTTTCAAATTTTGTTTGGAACCCCGACCCATTGGTGGAAAACAGAGACTGGAAAGTGGGTTTGTAGAGAGAAAATGGCCCAACTTACAAAAGACATAATGTTTCATCCAGTACATTGTCGACTTCGTCTAAGAAATCCTGGATTGGGTCCAGACCGCTGTTAACAGTGTCTACAACGTCTGCAAAGAACATAGAAAGAAACCGCTTAAAATAAATCCAAATTTTTTGTCTAACGTAGTACAAACAGTATGAGACACTTGGAGCCTCATTGCCCGGGAAAGTTATATATGACGTCATAGACGATTGAACCTGTTCGTGTTATTAAATATGATCGGGATGGATTTAATCAATTAGTTAATTAATCTATTAGTGAAATACGTGAACTGGCTTTTTGACATTTTTGGTGCTTCATTTAATTCAACTTTACCTTTGGAAATTGCTAATGTTTTTGAAACTGCAGAGTCTATTTTGGAGTCAGTTTCTTTCAAGAAATCTTTAACCTCTTGGCTAGCTTCGTCTGCTCGTTTCAATTCAGCCATGACCTTATTTGGTAAGGCTTCCTTTCCACTGGCTGCTGTCTCTAAACTAGTATAAAGATCAGCTCTAGCCTTTCCACATGTCAACATCGTGATTTCCGTGACTAGCTTAGAGATATGCTGTTTTCCTGCAATGACATTCAAAGTATATATGATATATTGTATTTCATGGTATATCGTTGCTTGTAATATTGATAAAATCCAAAATTGTCAAAAACTATTGAAAATTTAAGCCTACCAAGGTAAAACGATTAGGCCTACTAACAAGGTAAAACGAGTACTGATTGAAGGCGTAAAGCTACCAGAAAAATTTGTGGATGAAAACAGATTATGTCATCAATGTTTTCCCAAAAAATTACATCTTGCTAAGCACCAATAAACAAAATGGCGAACTGAGGTACATTTTACCCAGAAGACTTTGCGTAAATCTATGTGACGTCATCGGAGGGCTGTTTCTCAACACATTTACGCCCGTCGTAACTTTGCGCCTGGTCGTAACGTAATGTTGAAGGTATGTGTTGCCATGACGTTACGACCAGGTGCAAAGTTACGTCGGTGTCGAGAAACAGCCCCCTGGCTCGGCACCAATTGCACGTTTAACCTCTTTAAAAACAAACACGCTCTCAATACTTCTTAAAACGTTCCTACCATTTGTTGCTGTGGCCAGCACTTTGTCTACAGTCTGCTTTGCGGCTGGACCACCGGCAGCGATCATTTTCATAGGTTCTTCCCACTGCCTGACAGCATTGACGATTGGCTCGGTTGCCGTCAGAGTAACGCTGATCTGAAAAGAAGCGTCGAGGAAATGGTCAAATTTACTCAATCTTTTTGTTGTAAGGAAGGAAATTTCTATGCCTAAAATAACTTAGAAAGGAAGGTTGCCAAATAGGTTACCAGGGGAGGATCAGACATTTCTTAAAATGCGAAATAACGGGGTGTAAAGTTAATTATACAACTTCAGGGGCCGCCCAGAAAAAAAAAAGTTCCATAGCGATTCAATATTTCTTAATCTACTTTACTATAGTCGAACTCTTCTTGGACTGACACAGAAATCTTGAAATATAATGTATTTAAAATTGAACTTTCGTTTTCAGGGTTTCACTTTTTCTGAGCGATACCAAGGGACATAAGGTAGAGCGGTGGGACGGTAACCCTAAATCGTGAGTTCGATTCTCACCCTGGTCCGGAATTGTTTCCGGGTCAATTAGTGTCGGTACACTCTGAAACTTCGGGGATTTACGTGCGTGTCAAAGCCGACCGGTAGCGAGCGAAGATAGCCGAAGGGAGTTCCGACTGGTGTCGGTTATTTACTAATCAAGGGACATAACCCTTGCAACAATACTTATAAAAAAGCGGTAACTCAAACATACCGTTCTTGTAGTCCACGTGAGAGTGGCGGTAAGAGGCACAAGAATGATGCCGCCAATTTTGTTCACTCCAGGAACAAGCATAAGGGTACTCGCTACTGTGTTGATCGAACCCAGGCGCCCGTTAAGCTCAGACAGTCCATCGTAGACGCCCACGGTGTCGGTGACGAACTCTTCTACGTTCTTCTGATGCTGCAACATCTCGTCAAAACAATTTGAGGATTTTTCAGCCTGCATCTTTGTGTTCTCCAGTGCAGTCAGAAGCTTGTTGGTGTCCGTAAAGGCAGAGACATAGCCTGGTGTAGGAATAAAACTCAATTTTATAACGATGTGCTAAAATATTTTTGAACGCTAAAACACGCGTGCACACGCAAGTTCTTCTTGTCTAAAATAACCATGGAGACAAGTTTCTTATTGTGTTAACAAGGGGCATATCATTTAGACGTTCATGCTCAATCATATTGAAAATATTATTCCAATATTTGACATGTTTTCCCATGTGAGTGAAGGTATATTATTTCTATAAAGCAGATATTGTGAAACCAAAACCCAAAGGACAACTTGTACTACTTTGTAAATGCTGATGTTTAATATAAGCTTTCGAGAGCAACTACCCTCACTCTCATCATCGGAAACTACATCTCATACTAAACATCACCATGTAAAAAGTAGTATTAATTGACTGTGCAAGTTATTACCCGAATACGACCTTCGCGGCCGGGTAATATCAGCAGACGAATCAAATTCGTATAACCCGTAGGCTGTATTAGCCGAGTTCAAGTCATATTGGCCGAGCTCAAGTCATATTGGCCGAGTTCAAGTCATATTGGCCGAGTTCACGGAGTGCGGCTGAAAGACATGTGACGTCCCAGAGTTTGGCAGAAGCAGACGGCCGATGTTGATATCAAAATGTCTATACCATAGCCCGTTGTACAAGGTTTTATTGACAGGATATTATAGTGGGAAGAAAAAACTACTGTAAGTGAATCCGATTGCCGTTGTAGGGCAGCGGAAGAGGAAGAAACTTCTCTACTGGGTCCTGTCTTACAAATCTTGCGCAAGTTACGTCGGACGTAAATCAGTGTTATAACTATAGGAACTTACGCCCTAGTCGCAACTGATCCATGTTGTAGGCCTATGCGCAACTTTACGCCAGCTTCGTAAGACAGGGCCCTGATCCAGGAACAAAAAACACAGAGCGCAAAAAAGGTCGGACGTCATTTTGTTTAGGACATGGATTTAATGTTTAGTGGGCGACCTCCTGTTCAACTTGACAGCTTGCATTAAATTAACTTCTACAGTCTATTAATAAAAATATTATGAATCGAGTGTTTTCGTATTGCCTTGGTATTGGCCTTCGGGTGGTTGCATTGACACTCGGCCTGCGGCCTCGGGCCAATACGGCCACCCTCAGGCCAATACCAAGGCAATACGAAAACACTCGATTAATAACATATAGTACAAGTTGTTCTATGTGTTTTGGTTTTAGTAAAACCGCTCCATAACCAAAAATGACTAATAAATAATAGACATTTCTTACCTATAAAGGCTACCCCAAGGAGAAGTGAAACTCGCATCCTATAAATAAAAATCAAACAGTTTTGTTTTTAATATTGTATTAACACAAGAGGATAAGAGTACAGAGGAGGCCGGTTGGCTGAATGGATAAGGCAGCCGGCATTTAATGCTGGCGATAGGTGCCATACTCTGGGACCCGGGTTCGATTCCCGTTTCGGGTTTCATCCAAAAATCAGTGTAAGAATTTCTGCCATTTTTAGTAAAGATTGAGATATATCGCTGAGCAACACTATCGTGGATAGTTTTATTTAAAAAAAAACTTGTATTAAGGTCAATTCCTGGGGTTATTTCATAAAGCCCATTTAGTCTAACCTCAGATATCTGACTAAGCCACAATGGTAAAGCATTGGAATCTTAGTCGGCTAATTAAGTTTATCTTGTTGATTCACTAAACAGCTTATCATTACGCACAAAGTAACTCCGAATAAATTCAACAAACGCATATTGAAAATTAAGTTTAGCTGTCTAACTTTTTTATACGAAATAGGCCCCTAAGTCTGGGAGCTTCCGGGGCTATGACGGCCCTTGGCCCTTCACATGTTTACTAGAGTCGTCGGTACATAGGCCCTAGCTCAATCCACACGACATAAGAGCATGTTACGAAACTGGAAAATGTATATTATGTATGTTATTATAGAGTATTGGACGAAGGCAATAAAACCTGATATTGTATGATTGATAACATGGCGTTAAATCCCTTACAAATAATTATTGGACTTCGCCATGGTTCGGAAACAGGTATCTATGCTTGAAGGGTTTGTTTATTTAGATTGATTGATTGATGTTTACGCGTCACTCAAGATCATTTCACTTATATCACGGCATTATCAGGTTTAGTGGAGGGGCTCATTGTCCGGAGAAAACCCCCGACCTTCGGCGAGTACCTGTCAACTCTTTCACATACGGCGATCGAGTGAAAAAAACAGACAGAATTTTTTTAATTTTTATTTCTCGGATTCGAACCCGCGCCATGTCGATAGAAGACCTGTGTGGGACTAGTAAACTATCGAATCACCAAGGCCCTGTGCATGGAGGAAGGTCGCACCTTCAAAGATCTATTAAAAGCGAAATCCGATAAAATTTTCCCACATTTCTTGTAGACGTCTACAATTACACGCAGGTATGTTACCAGTTCCACTTTCTAAAAATTAAAAAAAAAACTGTGACTTACCTTAAAATTTTCGAAATTTTCGGATACACGATTTTTCGTTGACCTCCTGTCCGAAAAAGAGACCAGTAAAGCTGTACTTTTTGTTGGCGTTTATATAGGCAATAAAACCCCTCAATATGTCACCAAAATACGTAATCGGATCGAAGTTGTTTTGCGGAAACACACCACGACCATTGCATTGTTTTGCCAATAAAATACATGAAACATCTGGTATGGGAACATATCCCACGTCGTCTTTGTTTTATTGCAATATTTTCAGGTATTAATCAATTTTTCCTTTGCCAAATTTACCTACAAATAAAACGACACGTATCGACAAATTAAAACACTAATATTACGTTTTATTTTTTATTCGTCAAATTTCTAGCAAATTCCTACAATATCATTTAATGTGGCTTGGGCTGCCGAAATTTTGACACTTTTCATCAATTCCGATTGCAGAGATAATGTTGGGTGTTTCAAGTGCCTTGCAAAACTAAAGGACTGGCTTAGAAATAAAAATTATTAACTTGCGTTCAGTACGAACAAAAAGTGTGCGCTAATAATGGATCAAATTCAAACAGCCGGGATGTATGGGTTCATTCTTTTTGGTTTTTGTAGCTTATAACAACCAACTTAAAGTGGCATGAGCTGCCAAAATGTTGATATTTTGACGTTAAAACAGAATGTTGGAATTATCGGCTATTTTTCTCAAGGCGTATAATTCATAAGCCTTTTAGAACTTATAGTCTCGGGAATGTACTGTAAAGTATTGTTCTGAACTAACTTTGGCTTAGAATGAATGAATGGTCGTCCCGGTTATTTAAATTTTGTTTATTATTCTGGTTCGTATAGGCCACATATTGTATGGAGTTTCCTCATTCCAACGCTAATCATTTAGTTTTTCTATGGCCTCCAAAGCCTCTTACTGTCGTGACGATCAGAAATTATGAAAAAAAGTGTGAATTTTGGCAGCTCATGCCACTTCAACGTACATATCCAAAAAGCTCAACGAACAATTTGCTAATTCTGTTCAAATGCAAATATCCCCTATATATGGCAGCTCATGCCACTCATTTTAAAACGTTTTAAAACATCATTTAAAAAACATTGACAATTTAGTATATGTACGGAAGTTATTCGGTGGCTGATTTGGCAGAGTGATTGTCCCCCGCTCTGACACAGGCCTTTCATCGTTGTGTCGATGGTTCGAATTCCACTCAGACCAAATTTAATTGAATTTTTTCTTTAAAAAAGAGTGGATTTTTGACTCGATATTGGTATGTGAAATAGTTACTTAGTACGCTCCGAAGGTCTAGGATTTTCTCCTGACTAGAAGCCTGGCGACACTGCCATATATGGGCTATAATCTTGAGTAAGGAGTAAAACATCAATAAAAAACGTCTCCGTGGTTATTTTAGACAAGAAGATTGTCCCTGTGCCCGTGTGTTTTAGTGTTCATAAATAAAAAACTTCTAAACAAACGAGCGTTTGTGGAAGAGTTTTCATGTATTCTCCGAAAGTCGGTGTTTTCTCTGGGCAACGAGCCCGGTCCCTACATTATTTACTTTATATATTTACTTTATATGCTATTACTTTATATATTTTTTATTGAATATTTATTTATTCATTTTTCTTTGGGCTGAATTCACTTATTTTATATTTTGTCTTCAATTTGCATATTATTTTTTATATTACAATCAATATTTGTTACCGATGTTATTTCATTTTGAAAAGGGTGAGGGAAAGAACGCTGGCTTTCAAAACACGTGTGCTCTGCATTTTACCATTATGGATAATCGAATGTTATTGCATAATCGCAAGCATAACTCAGGGTTTTTTTCATGCGGTATTATCGTATCCTGCTGATGATTGCACCTTATTGTCACACGTGTCACGGATTACATGGACGTTATGCTGTTTTCTATTGTTGTTGGTGAAACAGATATCCCCCCCCCCCCCGACACCCACACGGGCTTTCTCGTGCAATGGACGATATTTGAATATGGAATCATTCAATCCGACGCGGTGATGTTCTATGATGAGAACTTATCGACGAACATCGACACTTTAGTTATATTGGGAATCATTCTGAATACAATGCAATCGTGATGACGAGCCTATCTTTGTGTACCCAAGAACTGGCAAGTCTTGCTATGCATAGATAGTCGCGTCATCATAATTGAATACAATGCTTTACCAATACAAGGTAGACAACTCCTACGGGCAATAGGTAGCTGCAAGTTAAAGATTCAGAGGAACAAATCATTGAAACATAAGACGTATACAGTTTAGTTTAAACGTATTTTATTATGACAATAGCATAATGGAATTGGAGACAAGTTCTATAGCAACTTATGAACTCCTTTTCCTAATAATTTACAGATACATTTTATTCTGTTTCAGAGTGGGCCTTTTTTGACATGTGGCGTTTTGTGTCAGTTATTTTGGAAAGGATAATATTATTTTCACCAGCCTTTTTATCATAGACTATTAGCTTTCCGATATAATGGGTAAATTGTGTAAAAAATGAAAGTGATTACTGTGCGACGTAGATACCTAACTAAACAATGGAAAAAAAACTCAAACAAAAAAACTGAACTGCCGTTTAAAACGAAATTCTGACACTTACGACTTCTACAGATTTACAATCCATTTTAAGCCTGATAAAATCCGATTAATTTGGCAAATATTCCGCTTTCGTTTTGTAGTTTTTGTTTTAATAAAAGGTTTGTTCTCCACTTTATAAACATAACAAACCCATGTCGAATGGCTCACTCTAAAGCGTCTGGGATTTACGTACGTGAACAAAACCGACCGGTAGCGAACGAAGATAGCCGAAGAGTGTTCCGACCAATGAACTATATGCGCACTCGGAACTCCCTTCGGCTATCTTCGCTTCTTAATGGTCGGCTTTGACACGCCTCGTGCACACTCTGAAACTTCGGGGATTTACGTGCGTGAAATACCCTCTGATAGACTGCAGGTCATTTTGAATATGGCGACCAAATAGGTAGCCGTGAAGCGTACAATTTCCAAATCTTCTTGAGGACCCCACAAAAGTGTCCCCGTGATAATGTAAGGAACCGAAACACTCGGTTTGTTAACTTGCAGCATTGGAGGATTCCTGATATGTACCGAAACTGCGTCTGTCTACGACATGTGGTTTTCCGGGCTAAATAAAATATATAATCAAACATCTTTCTAAATGATATTATAATTTAATAAATTTATAATTATTTTTATTTGCTTTTTTCGTCTGCAGTGAAACATTTTGATAATTACTTCCGACGCCATTTTTATTCAGCTCAAAAATACGGTGATTTACCGCATAAAAAGCGCAGACTGCCCGAGGCGTGTCAAACCCGACCGGTAGCGAGCGAAGATAGCCGAAGGGAGTTCCGACTGGCCTCGGGCAGTCTGCGTTCTTTATACGGTAAATGACCGTATTTTTGGGCTGAATAAAAATGGCGTCGAAAGTAAATATCAAAATGTTTTACTACAGACGAAAACAGAAAACAAATAATTCTAAATTTATTAAATGCTAATATCATTTAGAAAGATATTTGTTTATATATTTTATTTAGCCCGGTAAACCACATGTTGTAGACAGACGCAGTTTCGGTACATATCAGAAATCTTAAAATACTTCAATTATATAACTGATCGAGGATGAAAGTTAACAAACCGAGTGTTTCAGTCCCTTACATTATCACGGGGACATTTTTGTGGGGCCCTCAAAGGGGATTTGGGATTTGTACGCTTCACGGCTACCTATTTGGTTGCCATATTCAAAATGACCTGCAGTCTATCAGAGGGTAGTTCACGCACGTAAATCCCCGAAGTTTCAGAGTGCTATATGCGTTGAATTGAGATCACGTGGTATTTGATTTGCGTCGAACCCCGCCATTACTAGAATATGATGCAATATCGATCCAGATCGGTTATGCACGCGCTCAGCACTCAGCAATGGGTCGTTTTTTACAAAGTCCAAACCAACCAATGAGACGTGTCCATTCCACTTACATGTATATAGTTTATTGGAAATAACACAAAGCCAAAACCAATCGTATTCTCGCGAGATCTCTTTTAGAAGTGGGTGTTTTAGATCGAGCCAAAACAATAGGGGATTTACCAACCTAAAATGAGAAGTTACTCAAGTCCTAAAGTCCAGAGTCTATCTTAGCCATGTCCAATCTTATTCTCGCGAGATCTCCTTTAGACGTGGCTAAGATAGACCTCGTACGACTTTACCGGACATGGCGCAGAGATTTTCGCGTGCGATCTAGGGTAACATTTTAAAAAGCTATCAGTATAATATAGAAATCCTGGCATCACGCTGTGCGTGAATATATATTTTGAATTTAAGAAAACGTTAAACTAGTAACGAAAACGTAGTCAATTTCACGAAATAGTCCCATTTTGACGAAAACAGGCAAAATGGTGCATTCCCTGTCGATCCGATTCACTTTGAACTGATGGCCACTGTGATAGGTTCCACGGGGCGTTTCCAATAGCTGCTAGTGTTTAAATGTGCGATGTAACTAACAATAGCTCAAGCTAAGTGTAAGAGAATAGTAGAAAAGCACGCAGATGCGAGCAAATGCCAGGTAAAATTCCATGGTGTTGTTGTTTTGAGGAAAAATTTAAAGTCACATGATCAATTGACCTCCTATGTGAACTCTCCAAACCCATTCCAATGGATATTTCTGATAAAAATGTCAACCAATGGCCTTAGAGGTTAAATCTGGCCTTTAGGACTACGATAACTTTTAATTTTAGATTGAGTCATGTCTAAAGGAGATCTCGCGAGAATACGATTGAGGATTTACGTATGGACACCGGAAACGAGCGAAGGCAGCCGAGGGCTGCTCTGGATGATCAGGTTGTTTAAAGGGAAAGAAAATCTAAGCTCTAGACTAGTTCATATGTAAAGAGTAAAGTTCATTTAGTCCAAAACAACTGTCCAATGTATGTTTTATCCCCTCGTAAGTGAATAATTGAAATTTGAAGGTGGCGTTACAATAGAGAATTAGCTCCATAGGCCATTCACAAGGCCGCCACCATTTTTTCATTAGTTTTATCCAATTATTGCTGAATAAAAATTTAAGTGCGTTATAGAGTAGTCATGTGATGCAATTTAGCCAATGGCTGGCTAAGTAATGGCGCGCGGTTGCATACTGACCTATATATTCGGAGACAATCTTCCCACTTCAAGTTTGTCGCCATGTTTTTTTGGACCTAAATCTACCTTTATACATTAGAGAGCGGTAAAAATACGTCATTATTGATCTAAAAATAGCTACACAAACATCACGTCATCCTAAAACGGAAAAATGGCTACACAGATAAACCACTGAAAGGGCATACTTCTGTCTGTTATTATTAGCTTGAGGGTCACTGGAGGTAATTGACGTGAAATGTTTTAAGTCCTTTGAAGGTTGTTATCGACGATAATCCCTATGTATTTATAGAGATTTCCCCCCCCCCCCCCCCCCTTTAATATATTTACTGTCAATATTTGACAATCACAATTCAAACTTTAACCTTTGAGACTATAGATAAAAAGACTTGAACACAAAACAATGACACATTTTCAAAATTGCTGTGTCATACATTGATATAACAAATTTACTTTATACAATACGTTAAGACTTTCTGGTAAATCAGGCTTGCTCTCGTTTGTTTTCGAAGCGGCTATTTTAGCCAAATTGTATTCTAGCTTTACCTGGGCTTTGGTGGGTCACTCAGAGCCATATTCTGTCAATCCGACACAAGCTTTCCATAGATGGGTCACAAGTTCGAATCTCACTCTGTCCAAATAAAAAGAATTGAAAAATATGGATTGGTTTGCAGTGGTCCACCTAGCCCGGAGTATCGGTCTCACGGCCACTGGTATTCTATGGCTGCCAATGTGAACAGGGAGAGAAAACAAAATTCGTCAGAGCCCAGATTTCTCGGCTATGGTCCACCCTCTGTGGGAGAGTTGCCAGGCAGGCACTCACTGAAGGTCATGGGTTTCCTCTAGGCAAAGAACCCGGTTTCTTCCCAAACTAAACACGCTTAAGACGCCATAATTAAGTGAAATAATCTTGAATGCGGCGTAAAACTTCAATCAATTAATCAATCAAAATTTTGCCAGCTCGTGCCACTTTAACCTTCACTGTTGAATGTAACGTTAAAGTGGCATGAGCTGCCGAAATTCACACTTTTTTCATAATTTCTGATCGTCACGACAGTAAGAGGCTATGGAGGCTATCGAAAAACTAAATGATTGGCTTTGGAATGAGGAAAATCCGTACAGTATGTGGCCTGTGCGAACCGAAAACATGTTCGAAAACTGAGCAAAATTTAAATGACCGGGACGACCATTCATTCATTCTAAGTCAAAGTTAGTTCAAAACAATACTTTATCGCACATTTTCGAGACTAGAAGCACTAAAAAGCTTCTGAATTGTACGACTTAAGAAAAATAGCCGATAATTTCAACATTCTGTTTAAACGTCATAATATCAACATTTTGGCAGCTCATGCCACTTTAACCGTAGCTGGTGGATGTAACGTTAAGCCCCAATCAATTAATCAATGTATTACAGTAAAACTACCTCTTGCATAATGTACAAACTTGTTAGCCACTTAAGTGAACACTTGACCTAGGCCTCTCCTAAGTCTGGATGTTCAACACTTTCTGAATGCACCTTTCCGCTGACATACAGATTATGAAATTGACCTGAGCAAGTATCTGTGTAGTCGGAACTCCCTTCGGCTATCTTCGCTCGCTACCGGTCGGCTTTGACACGCCGTAAATCCCCGAAGTTATCAGACTGGAATCTGTGCTCAAGTGGCCCATCTGAGTTCAACTACAAACGCACAGTACAGAATTTAGGTTCATAAAACTTGTACATGTATGTTTCCGCGAAGCTCGAGTTCCATACTCTCAAATGATCTATTTTATATACACAGGGCAAGGAAGTGTTGCATCTCCCAACTTAAAAACTTGGTACATTACAAAATCTAGATCATTTGAAATTGCGCTCGAAGGTAGTAATTCAATAGGGATCTGAGTTTGAAATCCTTACGTGTTCATGCTGAGTTACGATCGTACAAACGCAGCAATCGGGAACTTCAAGCACGTGACATGATTTTTTTCAAATCCAGCATCTTCCTATGGTCCATATCGCCTAAAACACCGTTCTTTTATTGATTGATTGATTGATTGTTTGGTGTTTTACGCCGCACTCAAGATTAATTCACTTATATGGCGGCGTTGCCAGTTTTAGTGTGGGAGGAAACCGGGTTCTGTATCCGTAGGAAACACAAGACCTTCCGGTCGTAACTGGCAACCATTCCACATAGCCGTTCTTTAATAGCCTTATCCATTGAAGCAGAAATTGTGTGGTAGACCAAAGCAGTAAACAGGCAGAGTATTGGCCTGCACAGAGCCAGACTGTAGGCAGATTGCGAACAGAATCCAAGACTACCACTCCATAAATCGTTGGAATCCACGATTAAAGATTACACTTTTGCTTGGTTTGACGTATGGTACAGATTCGACTTGATTTGATTTATTGATGTTTTACGCCGCGCTCAAGATTATTTCACTTATATGGCGACGTTGCCCGGTTTAGTGGAGGAGGAAACCGGACTCATTGCCCGGAGGATACCCCCGACCTTCGGCGAGTACCTGACAACTCTTCCATAGATGGGTCACAAGTTCGAATCTCACTCTGCCCAAATAAAAACAATTGAAAAATATGGATTGGTTTGCGGTGGTCCGCCCTATGTGGGAGAGTTGCCAAACACTCGCTGAAGGTCATGGGTTTCCTCTGGGAAAAGAACCCGGTTTCTTCCCAAACTAAACACGCTTAAGCCGCCATAATTAAGTGAAATACTCTTGATAGCGGCGTAAAACTTCAACCAATTAATCAATCAAAAATCAATCAATTCATTCAAAAAGACAAATACAATTCCGTCAACTGAAATAAACATATCTTGTGAGCTACATGGGGAAGAATGATGGGCACATTTTAAAAATAATCTGTCCTTTTTAGCCTCCGTACCAGGATTTGTGGTTAGACAACTCAGAGATTTTGATAATCCTGCTGATAGTTTCCTCCAAGAATCATAACATATATCCGTATAGACTCTCTCAGCTTAAAGGCCCACTTGCCGCCGTAGCCTGTTTAAATTTGCTAAGAAAACCAATTTGCATGAGCTTTCTACGACTAATACCACTAAACTTAAGCATAGGACACATAAAACATGTCTAGTTAGCTTTAGAATGTAGAAATGGGGTGAAAAACAAACGAAGAATCGAAGCCTGATTACAACAACAACGATCAGTGTCGGTCAACTTTCGTGTTGGATTACCCTCATTTCAGGCCTTTTTTATCTGTGGTTTACAGTCAAACAATTAGCAGCAGGCTTTTCCAGTCGCTGTTAACCGATCGTCAGTCTGTATTTCTCAGATAAATAGGCCTACGTAAAATTACACTGTGCCGTTAGTTCACTCACTCGACTGAAACATAAAATCGCCCCTGCGAGCAGTTTGGTTTGTTTACGTTACGGGCACCTAACAATTCAAATTTTCAAATTCAAATTAAAAATACAAAGTGACGTCCAAACTTTTAAATTTTGGTAAAAATAGAAAGTTCCTAACTTATATTGTCTGGGGAAAATACAGAAAACGGTCTTTCTTTTTTTTTAATGTAAACAATATTCTTGATTTTCGCGGCAAGTGTGCCTTTAAAAATCAACGCCTGTGCAGTAGCCTGAGTGTATAGCAAAATGACGCCACATAAAGTTTTTGTATCAACCTGACGCTGAAATCGTGCTCGTTTTGTCCATCACGTGATGCGACAGATGCGTGTCACAGCGCTCGCAACACAGAAATGACGTCAATGCCATTCAATTCGAGCAACGTCATGAACAACATATTCTAGACCAAAAAAGTCTATTACCGAAACCCTCGGGCTGGAGCATTGTGGCTCTGCTTTAACCATGTATGCTGACCTGACAAGGAGTAACATTAAGTATGCCAAATAAATTAACCTAAAATAATTTAAAAAAAACATTACATGTTGGGTGTGGGTCGAAAGGGTGATCTTTAAGGTCGGCTGATACCTCTGTCGCCATTTAACCTTAGCTGTTGGATGTAACGTTAAGCCCCAATCAATCAATCAATACATTACAGTGAAACTACTTATTACATAATGTACAAACTTGTTAGCCATTTAAAGTGGCATGAGCTGCTGAGTTGATATTTTGACGTTAAAACAGAATCTTTCAATGGCATTTAAAATTTGAAAGGTTAACAATAAGGTGAAGAATAACTTATGGATAACAACTTCTTGGTAAACCAAGAAGTTGTTATCCATAAGTAATTCTTCACCTTATTGTTAAAACAGAATTAATGGCTATTTTTCTCAAGACGTATAATTCAGAAGCTTTTTAGTGCTTCTAGTCTCGAGAATGTACGATAAAGTATTCTTTTGAACTAACTTGGGCTGAGAATGAATGAATGGTCGTCCGGGTTATTTAAATTTTGTTTACTTTTCGAACACTATTCCGGTTCGTACAGGCCACATACTGTATGGATTTTCTTCATTCCAACGCCAATCATTTAGTTTTTTGATGACCTTCAAAGCCTCTTACTGTCGTGACGATCAGAAATTATGAAAAAAGTGTGAATTTTGGTAGCTCATGCCACTTTAATGTACAAACTTATTAGCCACTTAAGTGAACACTTGACCTAGGCCTCTCCTAAGTCTGGATGTTGCTCCACACTTCCCGAATGCACATTTCCACTGACATAAAGCTTATGAAATTGACCTGAGCAAGTAGCTGTGCAGTCGGAACTCCCTTCGGCTATCTTCGCTCGCTACCGGTCGGCTTTGACACGCCGTAAATCCCCGAAGTTATCAGACTGGAATCTGTGCTCAAGTGGCTTGTCTGTGTTCCAACTCCAAACACACAGTTCAGAATTTAGGTTGATAAAACTTGAACATGTATGTTGACTAGTATGTTTCCGCGAAGCGCGAGTTTTATACTCTCAAATGATCTATTTTAAACACATAGCAAGGAAGTGTTACATCTCCCAAATTAAAAACTTGGTACATTACAAAATCTAGATCATTTGAAATTGCGCTCGAAGGTAGTAATTCAATAGGGATCTGAGTTTCAATTGCTTACGTGTTCATGCTGAACACGATCGTACAAACGCAGCAATTTGGAACTTCAAGCAAGTGACATGAATTTTTCCAAATCCAGTATCTTCCTATGGCCCATATCGCCTAAAACACCGTTCTTTTATTGATTGATTGATTGCTTGTTTGGTGTTTTACGCCGCGCTCAAGATTAATTCACTTATATGGCGGCATTGTCAGTTTTATTGTGGGAGGAAACCGGGTTCTGTACCCGTAGGAAACACAAGACCTTCCGGTCGTAACTGGCAACCATTCCACATAGCCGTTCTGTAATAGCCTTATCCATTGCAGCAGAAATTGTTTGGTAGACCGAAGCAGTAAACTGGCAGAGTATTGGCCTGCACAGAGCCAGACTGTAGGCAGATTGCGAACAGAATCCAAGACTACCACTCCAAAAATCGTTGGAACCTACGATTAAAACTTACACTCTTGCTTGGTTTGACATATGGTGCAGATTTGATTTATTGATGTTTTACACCGCACTCAAGATTATTTCACTTATATGGCGGCGTTGCTAGGTTTAGTAAAGGAGGAAACCGGGCTCATTGCCCGGAGGATACCCCCGACCTTCAGCGAGTACCTGACAACTCTTACACATACGGCCACCGAGTGAAAAAGCCACTCAGAATTTTTTAAAATTTTATTTGGTTGGTTGATTGTTTTGGCGCGTCCATTCGTATGAATGATGCACGCCATACTAGTGAGTAATCATTACCTTGAGCGATTAAGAAGACTGTGATGCTTGAACACAATATAACAATATATTGAATTTTATTTGGTCAGAGTGTGATTATTAAGACTATGGACGAAAAATGGCTCGAAATGCGAAGTCGAGCAAATATATCAGGCTGTCGTTTGTTGACGAGTCTTTGTCTCCTGGCAGTGTCACCTTATTGTTAAACTATAGCAAAGAGTTTAATTGGTTTTTCAATGAAAGGGCGTTACTGGTAAAACGGCGAAATTTCACGGAGTTTGCCCCGGGGTAAATGTGTGTTTATTACGGTTTTGACCCTTGGGGCCCGAGGATGCTTCTCTCTCGGTGACGCAACTTCCCCAGATGCGTCTCATTGTTTCACAACTCCGGCTTGAACTAAGGCATCCAATAGACCGATTGGTTAATGACGTCAAGGGATGGATACAAATGGCGCATGGAAATTAATATGCACGAAAAGACCTTTCTCCAAGGGCTAACATATTTCAAATACATTTAGAAGTTGAGCGAGTATTTACGCGTCTTTCTGCAAGGGTCATGTGTCCTTCTAGTCTCCAAAATGAACGACAGAGCATTGTTTTGAGCCAACTTAGAATGAATGAATCGTCGTCCCGGTTATTTAAATTTTGTTTACTTTTCTAACACTATTTTGGTTCGTCTAGACCACGCACTGTATAGATTTTCCTCATTACAACGCGAATTATCTAGTTTTTCGATCGCCTTCTAAGCCTCTTACTGTCGTGACGATCAGAAATTATGGAAAAGTGTGAATTTTGGCAGCTCATGCCACTTTAAGAAGTTGAACTAGTATATACACACCTTTCAGCATGGGCCATGTGTTTCAAATGCATTTAGAAGTTGGGTGAGTATATACGCACCTTTTTGCAAGGCTCTAGCCGAGAAATCTGGGCTCTCCCGAATTTTTTTTTCTTTCCGTGTTCGTCAAGACACATTAGCAGCCATAAAATACCAGTCGCCGTAAGACCGATAATCCGGGCTAGCAAGGCTCATATGTTACAAATGCAGCAAGAGTCATGTGTTTCACAAACATTAAGAAGTTGAACGCTTAAAAATAAGGATGAGGACTGGGCCTGCTTATGGATAACAACGTCTCTGTTTTATTATTCAAGTCCTTGACTTCGGTGTCTGTGACATCAACTCAGCTTGCTTGAAAATTACATTTATATAGAATTTAAATTTTTGCACAATGTGTTAACATTAACAATAAAACTAGCATTATATGCATTTGCTCAATTTATAAAGAATGTAGGCCTATCCACAGTTATAAGTCGAGGGAACATTCTCCAGACTTGCACAGCTATATCAGTTTTAAACTTTCAAACGGTGTCTTTAAAATGCAAGGAATTCCTTTTATACATTTAGACTGTTCATGATGCAGCTTATCTAATCCGGTGGAATTTATCAGCTGGATTGTTGATACGGTTGTTTGTGGGCCAGTACATTATTTGTATTAGGGGTGACAAGTGTTCCATTTGTTTATTTTAGGAAGCGATCTTGTTTTAATTGGGTCAGAAGGAATGGAAATGTGTAATTTCAGCTTCTCTGTTTGACGGTAATTTCATATTTGTCAGGGACGTTAGTTTTGTCTGGTAAATATTCACGGAGAATAGCGTCTCAATCCCCTTCACCTATCGGTCACAATGGACTAGGCACTTGATAACAATACTGTAGATTTGTTGTGGGTCGGTGTTCGGACGGTAAGAATAGATCACGAGAGTTCCCATTCAGACCTGTTAAATGTGATCGCTTTTCAGTAAGAAAAGCGGGGATATCAGTTCGCGTCCTTTCGCGGTTATATTCGACGACAAGTAGAGTAACACGGGTGTCTTTCGCGAGAGAAGCTCGAAGCTAGATTTTATCACCATCTGCAGTTTTCTCTTTACTTGGCTTTTAAAGAGTTTCTGACGCCTCAAGACCTGAGAAAGTGTAAATATTGGATCGTTGTAATGATTTATTTGCTCTCTGCCGATTCGCGGAGAAGCGTTAAGTACTAAGACAAACCTGTGCTCAAGAAATTTTGTTCATTTTACCCAGAGCCTTCTTGGTTGTCGCGTCGGAGGGCTGGGAGAAAAGTTGTCAAACTCTATCTTAACTGACTTTAACACGTTTAAGTCGGTCTATTTGTAAAGGCTGGCAAAGTATCAACAACAATTACGAGTTTAAGACGTTAAAATACTGTTTAAGGTCCGCAGTCAAAACAGTTTGCTATTTGACACTTATCACGATACGCGATCTAAACTCCGCGGTTTGTGACGTCACTTCATTGAAAAGTTTTTTTCATTTTTTACAAGAAAAGTGTTTTACTCCAGAAGTGGTGAATTCTCGTGTGGGTCGACATATCTGTCTCATTTTTTTTAATCTCAATCTTTTCAGACGACAAAGCGCTCACAAGAAATTATTTTAGTCAGCCGGATTTTACTACTGGGGCTGTTGCCTGGTCATCAGGCCTGTTACCTTGGATATTGTGGAAATTAGGGTAACAACTGAAGTTTTATTCAATTTGGAATTTTCCAATAACAAGTTTTTTCCCAAGGTGAAAATGAATTGCTCTCCGTTAGCTGCTTGTTGATAGACTTTTTTTAGCGCGGAATTGTTTTGATGATTTGAAATTAAAAAATACAAGATGAAGGAATCTTATGAATTTACGGACTTCAGTTCGGAAAGCAACGGAGACAGCCGAACAAACCTTACGTCACCTGGACCGTCGTCGAAGAAAGGATGCCATGTCAGCGTCGCTATGGGATTTATGTTGGCGCTGGTCGCCATCTTGATCGCCGTTGGCGTTGGATTAATAGTTCACTTTGCGTCACCGCCAAAAACTTTTGAGTGTCATTGTAACTACCCGACCCCTGGCTCAGGCCCAGATGCTGAAGCTCAATGGCAAAGCTGTGTGGATCTTGCGAAGGATAAAAATCACTGTAAGTACATTTTATTTACTGCTTGAATTAATATCCCCTTTTCCCCTTAGATTTAATAGAATCTAATAAGCCTTTCATAGATAAATAGGCAGACAGAAATAAATATAATGCAGTGGGTTTAAAAAATGAACTAATAGTTGCCTAAAATTGATTTTTGTTAACGACATCTCATCTTAAAACAGGAACTTTTTGTTCCTACACTCTTTTTGATTCTACACTCAGAAATATAAGTCAAAGGGAAACGAGCTGTCAACTTTCTGATGATTTACAAATCAGGAAACAATCGGCTGTCCTCGTCCACTTGAGGCTCTCGGGTAAAAGGATATATAATGGATATATCCATTTCAATGCTGTCGACATTTTTGCAGTTTATGCCACGTTCGGTAACATCGTCGAGTGGCACAAAAAGAAACTGTTTAAATAAGCCCCCCTCTCCCCCCCCCCCCCCCCCCCCCTTCGTTGTCATCAGAATTTTAGCAGGTGGGTAATGTGTCTATCCACGAATGAAAGGGTTATTAACGATATTGTTCTTCACCAGCTGAAAAAAAATTGAAATGGCCTCTTTTTTGTAAATTAGTCGGTGCCGTCAACTAATCATCACGGCTTACTCTGGAACCCAATAATATTGCATACCTCGCAACATTTTCATTTCGGATACTAGTAATATATAAATTATCAAGAAACCCAAAATTGCTCGGAAAGAGTTACGGTACGAGTTTTGCTTATTTGACTGGCTGAGGCAAAACACTGAGCTTTTATAACACGATGACCTTGTTTTAACACGGAAAATCCCCGCAAAGAAAGAAAATAAAAGGTTCTAAATTTGAAAGTCTCGTTAAACGTGTGTCCCATACTAACATGTTACACTTGTCGCAGACACTCGTATAGGTGTCGAAAGCTCGTGTTGTTCACTTCGTGGTGATGTCTTCATTTATTATCGTTAAGTTATAAACTCCAGTTATAACTCATATGCCTCGTTTACTTCTTTAGGGCATTTTATTCAATTCCACATACATACCTTCGGTCAGAATATATTGACCGCTTTTCTTCCTTTCTGGGAACTGGCACAAGATTTGTTTCTGCGATAGCCTAGCCTAGCTTGTGTCGTGCCAAGGAATTTAAGATCCGATAAGACGAACATAAAGCTGTTGACAGCTCATTAACAATCTGCTAATTGGCTTGATGTCTCTTTAACATACCTAATTAGCCCATAGTGTTATTTTCACAGCGTTTTTGGGTACAGTTGTACTTAATAGGGCTCATTTGTTTGATGGTTTAATTCGTCGAAATTTTTTATAATCACCAATGAAATATTGTAATTTGTAACATTGTGGTAGTTGTATAGTGCGGGTTGAAGCTGTAGATGATAACCCTTGCTAAAGGCCCGTTCTCACTGTGAGATTTGTCGTACGCACTTGTAGGATGCGATTAAAATTGATGTATTTGATTGGCTGAAAAATCTTATTGACCAATTAAAAGCATCCATTTTAATCGCATCCTACAAGTCGGTACGACAAATCGCACAGTGAGAACGGGCCTTCATACAAACTTCTATTGAAGGTCGCGGGTTCCAATTCTCAATTTCGGGATTTCATGCGGGCACATAGTCCAGTTTTCTCACGCGGTAAAATGGGAACCGGCGTAATTATGTAAGTGAAATTAATTTGAATATGGCGTGAAACATTGAATCTATCCAATTGCCAATAACCATTGTACACAATAGGGAAACGTTTATGTTTACACATACGAAACTTTAACAGGCTGTTTTCTTTCTCTCTTACATTCAAAACAAGTAGGCCTACAATGTACGGTGCTTTTTGTGTATAGGTTGTGGATTTGCACTAATTCTCATTTCAATTAGAATTTGTCTAAAAATTAAGAGGCATTTAGAAGTTGAGGTAACAATATTAACTCAAGAGATTTGTTGATTACTTTTCAAAGAAGTCTTAATACAAAAAAGCGGTTTTTCGCCGAGAGGCATCTTCCAAACAGGCTGTATTTCTATTGATGTAATATACAAAAAAAAATGGTTGACCTGTTTTTAATTATCTGCACGATGCAGTCATCCTGAATTAAATTAAAGCGATTTTAAATTTAACTTTTTTCGGTGTAACTGCACTCAGTTCCCCGTGATTTGCAACACAGCAATGTAAAAGTAAGAAATCCGCTTTGTGGTTTTAATGATTAATTAAGTCCGTGTCGCACACGTCTTAAGTCTATCTTTTCAGTTGCGGCTAATCACATCCCATTAACTACGGACACCTCACATATCACTAAATCAAATTTAAAATTGTAACTTATGCAATACTTTACAAATTATAGCTTACTTCAATAGAAATCATTGAAAATTTTCTGAGTGGGTTTTTCACTGGGTCACCGTATGTCAAAGAGTTGCCAGGTACTCGCTGAAGGTCGGGGGCAATGAGCCCGGTTTCTCTCCCACTAAGCCCCCACTAAGCATCGTTGACTATTGAATTAATACTATAGCCTGACCAGTCCGTCTCTACTGTGCTTTTAATCGAACATTCACTCCCTGGCCTTGTTAATGGAAAGCAAAAGAGGTCAAAGACAAGATTTTTAACACTTTTACTGCCATGGGACATACCTGATATTTGAGTGACGAGAATCGACATCTATCACACACTACCTGATTTCAAATTTCACCTTAAAACTGTATGGATTTCACAAATTGAGTCGATCACTGGTCTGAAACCTTCTATTTATACAAACACTGATTGTTTTCAATATACCATCGCAACAAAAAACGAAAGTCGTCAAACATATTTATATCAAATAAACTTAAATGATATAGCCTACCTCTTTTTAACACAATTAGAAACTTGTCTCCATGGTTATTTTCGACAAGAAGATTTTCCCTGTGCCCGTGTGTTTTAGTGATCATAAATATATCAAATAAACTTCAAACACCAAACATTCAATCAAACTGTGATTTTGTTATTGGTACAGCTATCGAAATGCCAACACGATTTGTGTTCTTTTTACTGTTGTTGTTGTTGTTGTTGTTGTTTATGGCATAGACTGAAAGAATGTAAACACCTATATTGCAAACTGTACACGAATGCCATGTATAAGGATTGTTTGTTGACGTGTTGATACAATGCGTTGAAGATATATCAGTTGTAAAATACGGAAATATTTATATACAGTATTTACAAACCAAGGCTATGTATCTAGTATACTATTATCATTATAACTACATACCACCATGTGGGTACATTCTGTACGTATAAATACTCAAAGGGGTGGGGATTGTTTAATAAGATAAATTAAATAACACAGTTGTAGATTTATTGTCTGAACGTAATCATTAGAGAATCGCCTAAAGGCCCGTTCTCACTGTGCGATTTGTCGTACCGACATGTAGGATTCGATTAAAATGAATGCATTTGATTGGTTGATAAACCATATTGACCAATTAAAAGCGTCAATTTTAATCGCATCCTACAAGTCGGTACGACAAATCGCACAGTGAGAACGGGCCCGAAGACGTACTAGATATTTCCGCGAGGGAAAGAGAAGTTGATGCGTATCAGTGAAAATGGAGTACTACAAGGTGGAGCAATTATCCCCTTCCTTTATTAAAAATTCTTAAAAAAACACTATTTTATTCGTTCTACAAGATAGACAGATAATTGGCCGAATCGATACTGGTTCTTTCCCTCAGCCATGACCGTAACATACAGTTGTTGGGTTTTAAAGGCGTATAAAAGGGGCACTTTAGCCATCATCTATATATACAAATTGCTTATAAAAAGAACAAGTGTTTGAAGGATATACTGGTCAGGACTAAACTATCGCGTCTGTCCTCTACGTAGGTTTTTCTGGGGCTGAGGGGATGCAAAATTGTCACTTTTCCCCCATGATTCTATGGGGTTCAATCTCAGTCTACCGCTATCCTTGCCATAGCTGAAGTTGCGTAAGCATTATCAATGTATTACAAAGTGTTCCAGAAAATTCTACTGACTAAGGCCAAGCTCCTGTCAGTCGTCAAGCTAATGAAATATCATGGGTTTAGTTTATTACAACAATTTATGATGGGGTATAAAGGTCTAAATGATATACCCCCTTTTAACACAATAAAAAACATGTCTCCATGGTTATTTTAGACAAGAAGATTTTCTCTGTGTGCGTGTGTTTGTGTGTTCATAAATGTTTAACTGAAATTTGTCACACAGAGTTTAACAGAAATATGGCGGGACTAAAGTCACAAAATGACTTGTTCTATCCCATTGAATAGACAAGAAGATTTATTTCATTTCTTATTTTATCATAGCGTTTAGCTTCCTGTAGATCTATGTCCTTTTTAACTTTTTTCATATACACGCGATATCGTCATAAAAAAATCATATACCATATAACCATATGTCCTTTTGTATTTTTCTTCCTTGCTCTTAAACTGCCATTCTTAGGCTAAGCTAGAAACTTTATGAAGGGTGAAATTTGTTCTTTACCTAATACATAACATGAAGAAAGAGAAATTACAGCTAATCATGAATGAAACGTCCTGTTACTAGGAATACAACAGAAACGCCTCCCCTGGGAACCAGGTCAAAGGTCGTTTCCTTAGCAACAACATGATTTACACCCTATTTCGATGTTGAAAATTATTTTAACATTCGTCCCGTGCGTCAACAGCTGCGTCAGAAATGTTAACGACTCCAACAGACTTCTTAACCGCCTGTTGCGGTTTTAATTTAAAGCGAACACAGGAAAAAATCGCGCTAATTTAAGTATCCGATATTTCTAACAGTTTCTAGTTGAAACGGAATCCTATCTGCTCCTGAGCGTTTGTCTTATAACTCCCTTCTTCCAGGATGGATTCAAAAAGATAACCTTGAACGACCTATGTGTGATGGTTGCCAGTGCTGGAAGGTTGTGGGTTTCCTACGGGCACAGAGCCCGGTTTCCTACCACAATAAAACTGGCAACACCGCCATATAAGTGAAATAACCTTGAGCGCGGCGTAACACACCAAACAATCAATCAATCAATCATAAAGATAACTTTGTAATATATCTGACTACGATGGGGTTTAAGCTGCCCCTGGCATATATAACACATAAACCAAACTTTCTGTTAAGATGTTTAAGAAGTCTACTTCAGAATTAGTAAATTAACCGACACTGATTGACCCGGAAAAAATTGCGGGGCAGGGTGACAATCCCTAAGTCGTGAGTTCGATTCTCACACTGGCCCGGAATTTTTTCCGGGTCAATTAGTGTCGGTTAATTTACTAATTCAGTAATTTCCCTGATGATGATTGGAGCTTGAAGTCTATTTCAATTTTCGTTATTTTAGTAAGAAAACTGTATTGGCCTATATAATGAAATACCTATATATAACAAACCTGATGTCATAATATATACAAAGGCAGTGTTCCAGAAAATTCTACTGACCAAGGCCAAGCTCCTGTCAGTCGTCAACCTAATGAAATATCATAGGTTTACTTTATTACAACAATTTATGATGGGTATATAGGTCTAAATGATATACCTCTTTTTACCACAATTAGAAACTTGTCTCCATGGTTATTTTAGACAAGAAGATTGTCCCTGTGCCTGTGTGTTTTAGTGTTCATAAATATATATACCACCATACAATCTTATTTTTCGCCTTGAATTTTTTAAGCGTTTATCTTAGAATGTGATTAGCGTTCAACAGCCATTTAGAATTTACTCGAAAAAGACACTCGTTTATCGTGGCATTCGTGTCTTATTATTTACTATAGTTCAGTTTGTAACAACCGCGACAGCTCGCGTAGTTGACTCAATTCCTATCGCGTAATAAGAAATTACCGCGCTAATTGCAGTAAGGGGATACGCGAACGTTTAAATTGCCTGTAAGTAAATACCGCTGATTTTACCCCGTGTCTAAAGTATCGGTATTAATCTACAGAACACCAAGGAGGCGTATGTGTGTGGGAAAGGGAGGGGGAGGGGTGAGCGAACCGCCACAGTTGACTTAACTACCCATTTACAGTTACATGAGTAAAGTAAAGGGATATGAGCTGTTGACAATGTGTACTTTTCCAACACCATTTCCATCATTTAGTTTGTCATTAGACTTCAAACTCTCTGGGGGGCCTCCGTGGCTCAGTAGGTAGAGCGTTGGACGCTCAATCCGAACAGCCTTCCACCAATGGGTCGCGGATTCGAATCCCACTCAGTCCAAAAATTGGAAAATTTTCTGACTGGGTTTTCACTCGAACGACCTATGTGGGATGGTTGCCAGTTACCAGCGGAAGGTCGTGGGTTTCCTCCGGGCACAAAGCTCGGTTTCCTCCCACAATAAAACTGGTAACGCCGCCATATAAGTGAAATATTCTTGAGCGCGGCGTAAAACACCAAACAATCAATCAATCAATCAAACTCTCTGGTAGTCTCGACAGTCATGTTAACCCTATAAAAACACGCGCCTCGAGAACTCGAGAACGCGCTGTTAGGTCAAAACCGCGCGCGATTAGAAGCGTCTCGCACTTTTTCATCTCGACTTGTCAACAAACAAAATAACACGCGGCTCAAGAACTCGAGATTAGGCACGAGAATATGCGTTTGCATTTACGCGTTTTCTCCAGTTCTCGTGTGGCGTGTTTTCCAATTTCAAAAAGCGCAAGGTTTCGGTTATTTCTCGTGTGGTTTTCAAAAAAATCGCGCCATTTGGCCAAATCTTCCCTAATGGCATGTTTTTAGTATCGTTTCGCGTGTTTTGTAAAACATGGGACTCGAGATTAAGAAACGCGCGGTTTTTGATAATCTCGCGAGTTTTTGCAACAACAAAAAAATCGCGTCATTAGGCAGTCTGTGGCCTAATGGCGCAATTTTTTCCAGTGCTCGACACGTGGATCCGAATGGCCACATCCGTCTTCCATAGTTTTTCGCTGGAATCATGCAAAATATGATGTAAGCATTTCAACCAAGGCTTTGTAAAGCGTATACATTAAGATTTGCTCTAATTTGAACAGAAGACCCAAATTAACAGAGATCAAGGTTTCCTTATTCCTTATGCCTACACTGATTTAATTCTTTTGACTCCAACTGTTTCATCGAACTGTGCATTTGTTAATTATTTAATCATATCCAATACTTTGCCTGTATCATTCGTTTTTCTCGCTATACCTGGAAATC
The DNA here is from genome assembly GCA_963971465.1 of Lepidochitona cinerea. Classification (NCBI taxonomy): domain Eukaryota; kingdom Metazoa; phylum Mollusca; class Polyplacophora; order Chitonida; family Tonicellidae; genus Lepidochitona; species Lepidochitona cinerea. The sequence continues at coordinate 4,829,701 of OZ020559.1, forward strand.
CTATTTAAAACTTTATGTTTCCCTGTAATTTTTCAATCAGTCTCTGCTTTCAAACGTTATATTTTTCTGTCCTTTATTATTCATCTGTTTACTAGGCTATAACCACTCTACATAGTGATGTTTTCATAATTTTAAGTTTTCACAATCCAAAAAAGCCGTATTTAGTAAAAAAAAATTCATACCCTTTCACCTGTATATATATTCTCTTAGTCCGGGTTTCTGACTCCGAAATTACTATTTTTTTTATACTGACGGTCGTAATTTGGATACGACCGCCTGTAAAAGAATTAGTCATTTTGGTGTCAGAAGCCCAAACTAATATTCTCTGTCCCCTCTATGTTGAACATATGCTTGAAAACGATGTCCGAATAGACATTGAAACGGTGCGCCTAAATATAACAAAAGTTGTAAATCCAATAAGAGTTTATTTAAAGTAGCATGAGCTGCCAAAATTCACACTTTTTCATAATTTCTGATCGCCACGACAGTAAAAGGCTTTAAAGGCCATCGAAAAACTAAACGATTGGCGCTGGAAAGAGGAAAATCCGTACAGTATGTGGCCTGTACGAACCGAAAACGTGTTCGAAAACCATTCATTCATTCTAAGCCAAAGTTAGTTTAAAACAATACTTTATCGTACATTTTCAAGACTAGAAGCACTAAAAAGTTCCTGAATTATACGTCTTGAGAAAAATAGTCAATAATTTAAACATTCTGTTCTAACGTCAAAATATTTTGGCAGCTCATGCCACTTATATTCTAACTAGATGTTATCTAAAACTAGTAAATCAAAATTTGGAACATTTTCTTAAAAACTAAGGCCACTCGTGCGTGGCGAGATAAAAATCAGAAATTGTTTTGATAGAAGTATTTTGAATTTTCCTAAAGGCAATGTTATTCAAAACAAAATCTAAGCATGAAAACACTCAAGAAAACTATATTTCGTATGTCTTCTTTCTGTATGCTTAATGCACTTTAATGTTTTAATGCATTTATTTTAAAGTTGACATCGAAATGAATTAATCTAAATATAGCATCGCATGCAAACATATATCGTGTCAATGATTCGCATGAAAATGTAATTTGTTTATTCTTATGTTCATTTTAAAGGTATTTGAGCCGGTCATACGGACAATCACTCGGAACATCATTCGGCTATCTTCGCTCGCTACCGGGCGGTATTTCATGCACGTAAATCCCCGAAGTTATCAGAGTGGGGGACAATAAGTATAATGGTTTCTCGATACGGGTTTTGTAACACTTAAAAGTTATTGACCTGTTAGCATTGCAGGTTGTTTTCAAATTGAACTTCATGGTTGGCAGGAAAGGAAAATAATACCCGCACATCCAACGATTCATTTTCTTTGACATATAGTCAAAGATATATACGCCATTTAAAAGACATATCTTGAAATCTTTATAATTAAGGGGGAGATTCGTGAACGGTTGATTTCGATGTCAGAAAAAGTGGGGGTTTATTAACAAAGATCCCGGGAAAAATCCCCACATAAAAGTTATTTTCTGTTTGAAGCGAATTAGCCTATAACTTTTTATATAAAGCCTTTGACCCTAAATAAGCAGTATACAGGAAAGTAACCTGTCGATTTTAAACGCTGAATTATTTGGCCCAATTCGTAACATATCCGTTCTTATGTGTACATAATGTCAAAGATAAAAAGTTGAAAATATAAAACTATCTGTCTCCATGGAGCGTTGAAAAGACGATTCCGCAGAGGACTTTTTGCACCCTGTAATACTTTTATCATTATAATGCATATATTCTACTAATGGTGATAAATTCCGTTATTTTATTTTTAGTTCAAACAATAATGAAATGAAGAACAAAAGCATTAAAAATGTTGTTTGCTCATGCATTATTTACTAGCTCAATTTTGCATTGATGACGGTTATTCTGTGTAATAAATTTTTATTGTATCTATATAAGGGTTCTATTTAAAGAGCTAAATTAATTCTTTTATAATCTGTCATGTCAAGAATCCGACCTGACAAGAAACCATTAAAACAGAATGTGTGTACCAATGCGGTATTAGGAAGTCCGAGATGATTTCTATATGCTATCATATAAGATATACAGGGTCGGGTTACATATTTCATGGCGCTTACTGTCGCACGTTTTACGATGTTTTTTTACGACGGCCCGCTATATTTTCATACCCTAGATAATACAAGTAGGATAATTTATTCTGTAGTGAACTGCCAAAACTAAAGTGCAAACACCCATTATAAACTAAGGAACTTTTCTTCAAGTTTGTGAAAGAACTGCCAGACGGGTTTTGGACATTTCCAGGTCGATTCTATTGTTCCGCAAAGTTATAAATATTCAATAGTTTACTCTGGGAATGGACTTCTTTAGCGAAAAGCTAAACACTTATTATCGAGATTGTTTGCTTAAATATTCGGCGAGCGGAATTTGTAGACCCACGTTCCATGCCTGACCTAGAGAAATTTCAGTATAGGTGAATTTGGTCGCATCTGTTGGAAGGTTGTTCAAAGCGCCCTTAGCTTAACAGCAGGTTAGATGGCGTCGCGTCACAAGGGAATTCCTTTGATACGTCACGTCATTTAAACTGCCGTTAAACTAATTTTCTTTTGAACAACCGGCCATACGATTTAAATTATCACATTTCAATTGCTTTCTTTTTTCTGCCACATTATATATATACATGTATATATATTTTAAGAAATAATAGTATTGGAGCAAGGGCTTCCCCTTGCCTAACTCCATGTGTCAACCGTACCTATATAGAAATAATACCAAATGATATCAAGAGCTTGGAGTGTTTTTATTCAATTTAATCTAATAAATGCGTATATATAGCAGAACCTGCCAATTCAAAACGTAGCCCATTGAAAGATATTTTTAGAAATTAGATATAAAGAAAAGCTCAATGGCCTCACGTGTTTGTCTATTGTCCCATTCAAAACGCCCTTCTCTTCTGGACTTGTTGGATTTTGAATGAATTGAGGCAACAAATGATCGCAAATATTGTATTTTAAAGGGGCATGAGCTGCCAAAATTCACACTTTTTTCATTATTTCTGATCGTCACGACAGTAAGAGGCTTTGAAGACCATCGAAAAACTAAATGAATAGCATTGGAATCAGGTAAATCCATACAGTGTGTGGCATGTACGAACCGCAATAGTGTTCGAAGTAAACAAAATTTAAATAACCGGGACGACCATTCATTCATTCTAAGCCATAGTTAGTTCATAACAATACTTTATCGTACATTCTCGAGACTAGAAACACTAAAAAGCTTCTGAATTATACGTCTTGAGAAAAGTAGCCGATAATTTCAACATTCTATTCTTACGTCAAAATATCAACATTTTGGCAGCTTATACCACTTTAAAGACCGTATATTTGTTACTCCCATCACATTTCTTCAGGATGCATTCAGGGTATATTCGTAGAGATATTAAACTAAAATAATGTTGACGACGTATGTTATATCTTCTCTCTCTCACACACACCTCAGGGTGCACCTGAGAACGTCCGTAGAAGTATCTTTGTGAGTCTCTATAGAGGCCTTAGTGTTGAGAAAATGCATACGTGAACTATTAATTGTAATTGTAACGCTTTATTTATTTTAAGAGGATTCCACACAGCCCGAGGGCTACGAAGGTGGTCTCCTCTGCAGATTACATAATACAACAAAAACAGACAGAAAGCGTTGCGGGATGCAAACAAGGAAATTAGTTAAACACATTAGACAAAAAATATAATTAAACATAGAATACGTACGTAAAAAAATAATAATAATAATAATAAAAATAATAATACAGACCTAAATCTGATGTGGCGATACATTTTTGGTGTCTCTAATGAAATCATACCACTTGTTTAAAGCGGCCAGTTTGATCAATGTAGGTGAATACAGCATCGAATAAAGATTTGTTATCATTTAATGAAAAATCATTGTCACCACAAAGAATCACCTTTAGTAAACGTACAGGTAGGAGGTCAAGATACATAGAAAAATGAAGTCCAGGACTTATTATGCGTACTACAGCAGTGAGCAGGATGCGTCGGGGGGGCAGCAAAGGCTGGGCAATACAAAAAATAATGCAAGGTTGACTCGCATGTGCTTATGTGTTATAATGTTATAGGAATATAGCTGATACTGGAGGTGACTAAGGCCCATACGCATTCTACAGTGATTGACAACTGATGTACCATATGAATAGTTATACAATGGATTATCTTTTCCTAATCCAAACGTCCATCGTTATTCTTTTGATAACGCTTCAATCCTCTTATTGTACAGATAATCCAAATTCATTTTTTAAAAAGTGCGAATTCTTGCAGCTCATGCTACCTTACCGTTGATACATAAACTGACAATGTGATAGTCAATCAATCAATCAATCAATGTATTGATCAAGCCAGCGGTGTGATTTTTGGTATTAAATGTATATGAAATATTCACTGGTACGCATTATAGGTACAACTGCATGTCATTAAAAATCAGTTAAAAGAAAGAAAATCCAACGAAAGAACTACACTCGCCACAAGATCAATATTTCAGCTCTCGAAACATCAGGAAATTTCAACGATTTGAGTTTGAACTTAGTCAATAGAATTTTCAGGAAATTTCAACGATTTTCTGGTGTCACTAAAACACACGGGCGCAGGGAAAAGCTCTTGTCTAAAATAACCATGGAGACAAGTTTCTATAATTGTGTTTAAATGAGGTATATCATTTAGGCCTTTATACCCCACCATAAATTGTTGTGATAAACTAAGCCCATGACATTTCATTAGGTTGACGTCCGGCAGGAGTTTGGCCTTAGTCAGTAGAATTTTCAGGAAATTTCAACGATTTTCTGGTGTCACTAAAACACACGGGCGCAGGGAAAATATCTTGTCTAAAATAACCATGTAGACAAGTTTCTATTATTGTGTTAAAAAAAGGTAACTAAACCCATGATATTTCATTAGGTTGACGACCGGCAGGAGTTTGGCCTAAGTCAGTAAACTTTTCTGGAACACTTTGTAATACATTGGCAATGCTTTCATACGCATCTTCAGGTATGGCAAGAATGTCGGTAGACTTAAATACAAGTACAAGATAATCGACCGAACACATAACGATTTTCTGTTTATTTACACCTTTTCTGCGTCTTTTCTATGAAGTTCCTAAAGTCGTGATTAAATAACTCCGGGATATCAATGTGTAGGTGATCTAAACGTTAAAGTATCGCCTTACGTCAATTAACCTGTAACTGTGTGCTCTATTATACTAATTGAGCCCGAAACGCGAGCAAGTGCGTTCTGTGACAAGCTGAACTTTAACCTTATGCAAACGTTAATAGCGTGCGGAGGACAAAAGGCGAGCTAGATCTTCCGTGGCTACAACACTATAGTATTTAATACTTGTTTTTGTTATATTTGTCTATGTTGACTATTATGTTTGAACTCTCTTTAAACGTGTGTTCCATACAACATGCTCGTGCTGTTCAAAAACAACTAACTACGTGGTGATGTCTTAATTTTTTATCATTAACAGAGGAATTGTAGAAAACATATTGTGATTGATTGTTTGGTGTTTTACGCAGCGCTCAAGATCATTTCACTTACATGGCGGCGTTGCCAGTTTTATTGTGGGAGGAAACCGGGCTCTATGCCCGGACGAAACCAACGACCTTCCTTCACTCGTACGATATCCGACTCCTTTATAACATGCAGGAATATATATTGACCGTTTGATAATTTGAATATGCGACAGCGGAATAAAAACTCATATTAACGGTTATCAAAGGAGGTTGAATAGGCTAAGAATTTCACTTTATCTCCAACTATATTAAAGGGGTTACGAAGCTTTCAGTTCAAGGGATTTGTATATCATTGCCAACTATCATAGCCTTTCAAATTTTGTTTAGATAAATTAAAAAGTAGGAGCACCGTAACAGAACCTTGTCTTACTCCTTTTATAATGTCACAATTATGTATACGGAGTGGAATAGGCGAATTGAAGAAGAAAAAAAAACTCTCGAGAAAAGCGAGAACAACAAAAGACCTTGTTGAAGACCATTTATATATATATGTTACATATTTTCAAACACTAAAACACACGGGAACAGGGGAAAAATGTGTCTAAAATAACCATGAAGACAAGTTTCTTATTGTGTTAAAAAGGGACATCATTTAGACGTTTATACCCAATCATAAGATGTTATAATAAACTACAACCCATGATATTTCATTAGGTTGACGACAGGCAGTAGAATTTTCTGGAAAAGATAATTTGGCAACAAATCATCAGTATTTTTGGTAAAGCTAACACGCCGATTTGAAAACATTTTAGACAGTAATCAATTAGCTGTATACATGTTTGTGAATCTATTTTCTCCAGCGAGGCTTGGAAGGGGCTGGCATTAAGTTTGTACAATACGCATTCTGCTAGCAACACAAGGTCCGTATAAATAGATGAAATCTCAGAAATAAGGTAGATGTAAAAATAAAAAGGTCAACTGGCGAACGTTGTGTAACTCTCAAATTGCAATTTGTTTACTTGGTTTCAGTTAGCTGTTAACATTAGATCACTAATTCAGCACGTGTTTATTCACCTACTTTGACATTTGATGATCACTGAACCGTACAGGCAATAATCAAAATATAGGTTGTATATTTTAGGTAAAAGGGTTCTATTATCTACACCGTCGAGAAATTCTACCAGCCTTATTCATTCTCGATCAATGAAAACAATCTTAACGGATACCCCTATGGACATAGGTCCTGGGTGAATCAGCAGTTGTGTAGCAACTTTTGACAAGTGTGAAAAAAGCTGATCGCTTGATAAACTCCTTGTTATGTAATAATGCCTACAGGCTTAGATTTCAATAAGCAAAAGGGTACCAGAAAAATTACTGCGCATGATAAACTCGTTGTTATGTAATGATACCTACGGGCTTAGATTTCAACAAGCCAAAGGGTACCAGAAAAATCACTGCGTTGTAGACACTATATGACTTTGAAACTGATAAAAAACGTATATAGTGTTAATATGTTTATAGACACTAAAACACTAGGGCGCAGGGAAACGTTTACGTAATACACAAGTAGTGATAACCCGAAAAACGACAGTTTCATGATGACTTTCATGATTCATACTGTGAAACCCAACTGGTATCTAAGTTCACACCTGTCTTTCTTATTATTCTATTGTATTCTGTTATTTTAATGTCTATACTTTTGATATGATATGTTGTTGCTCATTCATTACTCTCCTGAAGATGGTATAATAAATGCCGACATATTGAGTCATTATGAAACTGTTGTTTTTCGGGTTATCCCTACTTGTGTATTACGTAAAACTACTCAGTGAAACGAATGGATTTTGGGAAACTTTTCTTGACTAAAATAACAATGGAGACAAGTTTCAAATAAATCTATTAAAGCAGTTTGGCTCTGCAAAGAAAATCATAACTTTTTATACGGATTTTTAATATAGTAATACGCAAATTATTCAGAAGGGCTCTTCCATATTTTATCGCACGCGTTTATGGTTTCGCTTAGTGAATCAGGAGAGCGTTCAAACCAGTTCACGCAGCCAACGAGAGAATTAACCTTAGTGTTCGTGTGTGTCAATATTATTAAGAAAAGGCTATCAGCTTTCTATGATTACTATATTCCACCTGTATGCAACTGAAGTAGATATTATACGTATCTCATATTAATGTATTCTCAAAGATAGCTTCTCCGTGTTATATTCTCGCCATCTACTTGAATACAACTGAGGTCCAAAGGTTAACTTCGTTTTCATAAATCATATCTCAAAGACGGTTTTCAATTACATATATGTGTGGTTTTGAATGAAAACTTGTGCTGAAAATTGAAGTCTGTGAGCATTTGTATTCTATTGTGAATAATCTGTATAGGCTATGGGGTTGAGTTTCATAAATTAAATATCTGATTTATATTAAATAGGAACGGGGCCATTGCCTCTCTTTGTCGGACACCTGGTTTGTATTTGGAGCTGTAAGCTTCTTTTCATGATCTAGTCATGACCTGATAAATTAAAGGGGCATGAGCTGCCAAAATTCACACTTTTTTCATAATTTCTGATCGTCCCGACAGTAAGAGACTTTGACGGCCATCGAAAAACTAAATGATTGGCGTTGGAATGAGGAAAATCCAAACAGTATGTGGCCTATACGAAACGGAATAGTGTTGGAAAAGTAAACAAAATTTAAATAACCGGGACGACCATTCATTCATTCTAAGCCAAAGTTAGTTCAAAACAATACTTTATCTTATATTCTCGAGACTAAAAAGCTTCTGAATTATACTTCTTGTGAAAAATAGCCGATAATTTCAACATTCTGTTTTTACGTCAAAATATCAACATTTTGGCAGCTCATGCCCCTTTAACATTTCAACATTATCAGAGTTTTTTATTCTATATGTATAAAAACTGTTTTTTAGGAAAATGTACCCTTTTTTCGTATATGATTTCATTTATTTGTTTTGCAATTTTCGTTTCACAAATACAAGCTTTATGTATAAAAACTGTTTTTTAGAAAATGTGCCCTTTTTCGAATATGATTTCATGTATTTGTTTCGCTATTTTCGTTTCACAAAAACAAGCCCATCGCGGTATTTATGCTTTACACATTGCTCTGATGATCGACTGTATTGATTTCATTTGGTTAGCCTTGTCGTTCAATTGGTAGAATTTGACCATCAATCACCCACCTGCCAAATAAAACCTTTCCCCGCCAGCGTTCTGCGCGAAAAACCTTTTAAAAAACTATGTAAAATAACTTCACAATAGAAGTATATTTAAATTATACACTCTTCTTGCCTTCTACTTAAAGTGGCTTGAGCTGCCAAACTTCACACTTTTTTCATAATTTCTGATCGTCACAACAGTAAGAGGCTTTGAAGGCCATCGAAAAACTAAATGACTGGCGTTGGAATGAGGAAAATCCATACAGTATATGGCCTATACTAACCGAAATAGTGTTCAAAAAGTAAACAAAATTTAAATAACCCGGACAACCATTCATTCATTCTAAGCCAAAGTTAGTCAAAAACACTACTTTATCGTACATTCTCGAGACTAGAAGCACTAAAAAGCTTCTGAATTATACGTCTTGAGAAAAAATAGCCAATAATTTCAGCAATCTGTTTTAACGTCAAAATATCAACATTTTGGCACCTCATGCCACTTTAAGGGGTGTCAGTGGCAAAGTCGGTTAACATGATAACCTTCCACCCATCTCGTCTTCTATTTGAAAAGTTCACGCTTTCTTATTCGGTGGGTAATGAACGATTTTTTTTCAAAAGCCAAATCTAAAAATGAATTTAGTTGTCAGTCTGTCATACAAGGTGTCCCCTGCTGAATACAGCTATTTTAACTTTACACGAATTACGAACAAAAGTAGGCGACAAACGCAAAGTAAGCTGTCGTCTATTGGACAACGTTGACAACTGGTTGAGACCGCGAACAATGCTGTAAAAGGAGACCATAGGTTACTGAACGTGTTTAGGCGCGGGACGTATCATTTGGGACTATACAGGCACTGACACCCATTCTTTAACTTGTCGAGAATTTCTTATGCCACAATTTCAAAAGAATCAAGAATGTTGAACATAATACGACAGGTACATTGTGTATCGGGTGTGACTTCAATTTTGATGTACTCATTTTATTTATATATCTAACCGCTGACTCTAAAGCGCTTTTTTCATTCTCGCATCTAGACTGCTATTGTTTCTTAAAATTGCCGGGGGCAATAGCAAAGCCTGCAGACACAGGTCTTGCTCGTATGTATCACGGATAAACCCTAGTTAATTATAATGATGATTTGCATCAATTTGTTGAGAGTTCCTGTGATACTTAATTCATTTTCTGACTGATCGTTGTCTGATCAAAGTTGACAATGCTACAAATGAAAATATTTTACTGAGCATAGTTAGGGCGTATCATTTGGGACTATATACATACATTCTCTAACTTTTATAGTTTATAATGTGACGATTTGTAGGCTATTCATTTTCTAAAAGGTGGAAAACGACTAATGCATAAAACAAATTGTGATTTTCGTCTGATTTCAGTTTTTAACGCTAGAAATATATATATTTTGGAACACTAAAACACACAGGCACAGGCAACGTCTTCTTGTCTAAAATAACCATAGAGTAGAAAGGTGGGTGACCATATCGTAGGATTAAACACGAGTCGGCGGTAGACAAGTTATTGAGATCCTAAGAGAGACGTTGATCTCGGACAACGAGTTGGAACGCCGGTAAGCATATCGTAGGATTAAACACGAGTCGGCGGTAGACAAGTTATTGAGATCCTAAAAGAGACGTTGATCTCGGATAACGCGTAGGAACGCCGGTAAACATATCGTAGGATTAAACACGAGTCGGCGGTAGACAAGTTATTGAGATCCTAAGAGAGACGTTGATCTCGGACAACGAGTTGGAACGCCAGTAAGCATATCGTAGGATCAAACACGAGTCGGCAGTAGACAAGTTATTGAGATCCTATAAGAGACGTTGATCTTTGATAACGAGTTGGAACGCCGGTAAACATATCGTAGGATTAAACACGAGTCGGCGGTAGACAAGTTATTGAGATCCTAAGAGAGACGTTGATCTCGGACAACGAGTTGGAACGCCGGTAAGCATATCGTAGGATCAAACACGAGTCCGCGGTAGACAAGTTATTAAGATTCTAAAACAAACGTTGATCTCGGACAACGAGTTGGAACGCCGGTAAGCATATCGTAGGATTAAACACGAGTCGGCAGTAGACAAGTTATTGAGATCCTATAAGAGACGTTGATCTCCGAGAACGAGTTGGAACGCCGGTAAGCATATCGTAGGATTAAACACGAGTTGGCGGTAGACAGGTTATTGAGATCCTATAAGAGACGTTGATCTCGGATAACGAGTTGGAACGCCGGTAAACATATCGTAGGATTAAACACGACTCGGCGGTAGACAAGTTATTGAGATTCTAAAAGAGATGTTGATCTCGGATAACGAGTTGGAACGCCGGTAAGCATATCGTAGGATTAAACACGAGGCGGCGGTAGACAAGTTATTGAGATTCTAAAAGAGACGTTGATCTCGGATAACGAGTTGGAACGCCAGTAAGCATATCGTAGGATTAAACACGAGTCGGCGGTAGACAAATTATTGAGATCCTAAAAGAGACGTTGATCTCGGATAACGAGTAGGAACGCCAGTAAGCATATCGTAGGATCAAACACGAGTCGGCAGTAGACAAGTTATTGAGATCCTAAAAGAGACGTTGATCTCGGATAACGAGTAGTAACGTCGGTAAGCATATCGTAGGATTAAACACGAGTCGGCGGTAGACAAGTTATTGAGATCCTAAAAGAGACGTTTATCTCGGATAACGAGTAGTAACGTCGGTAAGCATATCGTAGGATTAAACACGAGTCGGTGGTAGACATGTTATTGAGATCTAAAAGAGAGACGTTGATCTCGGATAACGTGTTGGGACGCTGGTAAGCATACCGTAGGATTAAACACGAGTCGGCGATAGACAAGTTATTGATATTCTAAAAGAGACGTTTATCTCGGATAACGAGTTGGAACGCCGGTAAGCATATCGTAGGATTAAACACGAGTCGGCGGTTGACAAGTTATTGAGATCCTAAAAGAGACGTTGATCTCGGATAACGAGTTGGAACGCCGGTAAGCATATCGTAGGATTAAACACGAGTCGGCGATAGACAAGTTATTGAGATCCTTAAAGAGACGTTTATCTCGGATAACGAGTTGGAACGCCGGTAAGCATATCGTAGGATTAAACACGAGTCGGCGGTTGACAAGTTATTGAGATCCTAAAAGAGACGTTGATCTCGGATAACGAGTTGGAACGCCGGTAAGCATATCGTAGGATTAAACACGAGTCGGCGGTAGACAAGTTGAGACGCTGATCTCGGATAACGAGTTGGAACGCCGGTAAGCATATCGTAGGATTAAACACGAGTCGGCGGTAGACAAGTTATTGAGATCCTATAAGAGACGTTGATCTCGATAACGAATTAGAACGCCGGTAAGCATATCGTAGGATTAGACACGAGTCGGCGGTAGACAAGTTATTGAGATTCTAAAAGAGACGTTGATCTCGCATAACGAGTTGGAACACCGGTAAGCATATCGTAGGATTAGACACGAGTCGGCGGTAGACAAGTTATTGAGATCCTAAAAGAGACGTTGATCTCGGATTACGAGTTGGAACGCCGGTAAGCATATCGTAGGATTAAACACGAGTCGGCGGTAGACAAGTTATTGAGATCCTATAAGAGACGTTGTTCTCGGATAACGAGTTGGAACGTCGGTGAGCATATCGTAGGATTACACAGGCAAGTTATTGAGATTCTTAAAGTCGCATGAGCTGCCAAAATTCACATTTTTTTCCGAATTTCTTATCACTACGACAGTAAGAGGCTTTGAAGGCCATCGAAAAACTAAATGATTAGCGTTGGAATGAGGAAAATCTATACAGTATGTGGCCTGTACGAACCGAAAACGTGTTCGAAAGGTAAACAAAATTTAAATAACCGGGACGACCATTCATTCATTCTAAGCCAAAGTTAGTTCAAAACAATACTTTATCGTACATCCTCGAGAATGGAAGCACTAAAAAGCTTCTGAATTATAAGTCTTGAGAAAAATAGCCGATAATTTCAACATTCTCTTTTGATGTCAAAATATCAACATGTTGGCAGCTCATGCCACTTTAAAGAGACGTTGATCTCGCATAACGAGTTGGAACGCCGGTAAGCATATCGTAGGATTAAACACGAGTCGGCGGTAGACAAGTTATTGAGATTCTATAAGAGACGTTGATCTCGGATAACGAGTTGGAACGCCGGTAAGCATATCGTAGGATTACACAAGAGTCGGCGGTAGACAAGTTATTGAGATCCTAAAATAGACGTTGATCTCGGATAACGCGTAGGAACGCCGGTAAGCATATCGTAGGATTAAACACGAGTCGGCGGTAGACAAGTTATTGAGATCCTAAAAGAGACGTTGATCTCGGATAACGAGTTGGAACGCCGGTAAGCATATCGTAGGATTAAACACGAGTCGGCGGTAGACAAGTTATTGAGATTCTAAAAGAGACGTTGATCTCGGATAACGAGTTGGAACGCCGGTAAGCATATCGTAGGATTAAACACAAGGCGGCGATAGACAAGTTATTGGAATCCTATAAGATTGATTGATTGTTTAGTGTTTTACGCCGCGCCGCGCTCAAGATTATTTCACTTATATGGCGGCGTTGCCAGTTTTATTGTGGGAGGAAACCGGGCTCTTTGCCCGGAGGAAACCCAGGACCTTCCGCTGGTAACTGGCAACCATCCCACATAGGTCGATCGAGTGAAAACCCAATCAGAAAATTTTCCAATTTTTGGACTGAGTGGGATTCGAACCCGCGACCCATTGGTGGAAGGCTGTTCGGATTGAGCGTCCAACGCTCTACCTACTGAGCCACGGAGGCCCCTGAAATCCTATAAGAGACGGTGTCACTTAGCTCCTGTGTTAAAAGTGTTATATTTTCTTGTAAACCACTTATGTATGACAAGCAAACAGACGACTTATAACTCGAGACACAATCTCAGTATTTATTTGGGCTTTTAAGAGCAATTGTAGATGTCGTTAAAAAGTTTAAAGGCTGCGGTCAACAGTCTCTTTGTCATCATAAATTTTACAGTAATTAACGATAAGGAAATGGTGCACGTGCACTTTTTGTGCATTTCCAGGAATTTCAGTTTAGCATGTAGCAGTTCTGAATTCTGACTTTCCCTTTGTAGTTACCATTTAGGACTAAAGCTTCAAGGCTTGGGATGTTCCCTTTGTAGTTATAAGACTAAAGTTTCAAGACGATCAGGTTTTTTATACCTCTGTGATAAATACAGGTTGTAAATACGTAGGCCTACTTCAATCTCAGTCTACCGATGTTCCACTCGGAACATCCTTCGGCTATCTTCGCTCGCTACCGGTCGGCTTTGACACGCCTAGGACACACTCTGAAACTTCGGGGGTTTACGTGCGTGAAATACCCTCTGATAGACTGCAGGTCATTTTAAATATGGCGACCAAATAGGTAGCCGTGAAGCGTACAAGTTCCAAATCTTCTTGAGGACCCCACAAAAGTGTCTTCGTGATAATGTAAGGGACCGAAATACTATGTTTGTTAACTTTCAGTTTCGATCAGTTATATAATTGAAGCATTGGAGGATTCCTGATATGTACCGAAACTGCGTCTGTCTACAACATGTGGTTTTCCGGGCTAAATAAAATATATAATCAAATATCTTTCTAAATGATATTAGAATTTAATAAATTTATAATTATTTTTATTTTATTTTTTCGTCTGCAGTGAAACATTTTGATATTTACTTTCGACGCCATTTTTATTCAGCCCAAAAATATGGTGATTTACCGTATAAAGAGCGCAGACTGCCCGAGGCGTGTCAAAGCCGACCGGTAGCGAGCGAAGATAGCCGAAGGGAGTTCCGACTGGCCTAGGACAGTCTGCGCTTTCTATACGGTAAATCACCGTATTTTTGGGCTGAATAAAAATGGCGTCGAAAGTAAATATCAAAATGTTTTACTACAGACATAAAAAGAAAATAAAAATAATTATAATTTTATTAAACGCTAATATCATTTAGAAGGATATTTGTTTATATATTATATTTAGCCCGGTAAAGCACATGTTGTGTAACGCAAAGAAGAGACGCAGTTTCGGTACATTCCAGGAATCCTCCAATACTTCAATTATAAAACTGATCGCGCCTGAGAGTTAACAAACAGAGTATTTCGGTCCCTTACATTATCACGAGGACACTTTCGATAGGCCCTGAAGAGGATATGGAAATTGTACGTTACACGGCTACGGCCACATTCAAAATGACCTGCAGTCTATCAGAGGGTATTTCACGCACGTAAATCCCCGAAGTTATCAGAGTGCCGATGTTCTTGCCATAGTTTAGATGCGTAACCATTGTCAATGTGTTACAAAAGGATTCCAGAAAATTCTACTGACCAAGGCTAAGCTACTGTCAGTCGTCAGCCTAATGAAATACCATAGGTTTAGTTTATTACAACATTATGGGGTATGAAGGTCTAAATGATATACCTCTTTTTAACACAATTAGAAACTTGTTACCATGTGTATTTTTACAAGATCATTTAAATGAAATCAACAAAAACGCTATAATCCCTGTGACTTCAAGAGGAATGCGTAAGTTACTAATCTGTCTTCTTTGATGCATCGCCGAAAGTTGTCAGTTTTTCACCCCCTGCCGCCACAAACGGTTAGCTGCTTTGCAAACAGTTCTTCCAGGCTGGTATGCCTGTCCCTGACATGGCTGTGCGGCTGGTCGTAACATAATCGGTCAGGCATCCTATATGTTGCCATGACAGTTAGTTTTTGCCATGACAGTTAGTTTTTGCCATGACAGTTAGTTTTTGCATTTGACTCTCGTTAAGATTCATCGATTGATTGATTGCTAGGTGTTTTACGCCGCGCTCCTGACTATTTCACTTATATGGCGACGTTGCCAGTTTTATTGTGGGATGAAACTGGGTTCTATGCACGGGGGAAACCCACTACCTTCCAGTGGTAACTGGCAACCATCCCACACAGGTCGTTCGAATGAAAACCCAGTCAGAACATTTTCCATTGAGTGTGATTCGAACCCGCGACCCATTGGTGGAAGACTGTTCGGATTGAGCGTCCAACATACTACCTGCTGAGCCACGGAGGCCCCGCCAGAGGAGCTGAAAACAGTAACATCATTTTCTGATGGCCAAGCACAACATTATTGCCCTGTGGCCATAGAGTTTGGATGTTGATGTAATGATATCGATTGTGTGGTAGATTTTTTTATTAACTTAAATAACACGATTTATCATTTCTATAAATGTTTATTTTTACATGTTTATTTGTTATTTCTATTCTCAGGTTTAGTCCCGGATTGCCCTGGAGGAAGTCCAAAGCCAGAAACTTCCACGATGAGTCCAACAACAGCAAATACAACATCAACACACGCATCGTCGCCTCCAACGACCCCTAGTGTTGAAATAAACATGCGATTACCAAGGGCGTTAACTCCAGTAAATTACAAGGTTGAGGTGGAACCGCAAATGTATGATGGTCCTAAAGAAGAATTTAAATTTCGAGGCTCTGTGAAAGTACTTTTAAAGTGTATGGAAGCCTCGAATAACATCACGCTTCACATAAAGAGTCTAACTATTGACAATTCTTCCATTACTCTTGTGACGTCAGATGGTTCTGCCGCTCCCGCTATTACGTCATATGACATTGACCTATATAGAGAGTTTATAATCTTCAACCTTGATTCTGATCTTACTGTTGGAAAAGAGTACACAATTGGCATGGATTTCATTGGTCCATTGCGGGATGATTTGCATGGCCTTTATCTGAGTTCATATCAAGAGAATAACAACACAGTGTGAGTAACATCAACATATGTTCATTTCTGTCATCAGCCTAATGAAATATCCTGGGTTTTAGTTTATTACAATGGTCGGTTATAAAGATCTAAATAATATACCTCTTTTTCACACAATTAGATTTCACTCGAACGACCTATGTGGGATGGTTGCCAGTTACCAGCGGAAGGTCGTGGGTTTCCTCCGGGCACAGAGCCCGGTTTCCTCCCACAATAAAACTGGCAACGCCGCCATATAAGTGAAATAATCTTGAGCCAAAAAATCAATCAATCAATCTGTCGTCAACCTAATGAAATATCATGAGTTTTAGTTTATTACAACGACTTCTTTTTCACGCAATTGGAATTCTGTCTCTATGGTTATTTTAGACGTACAAGAAGATTTTCTCTGTGCCCGTGTGTTATATGTTATTTTGATACAAATTAAAACTAATCGATTGATTTAATTATAAATTGATTTTTTTACCGCCATATTTAAAAGTGTGAGGGGGAGGGGGGGGGGGCGACATTCCACAGATGCCGAACTTCATTTTAAAAAAAACAAATGATTGCCGTTGACAATCAGAAAGTGTGCTTAAAAAGTAATCAAAATAATCGGGTGAAAGCTCATACATTCTAGGGATTAGTTATTTCGACAGCTTGCAATTTAAAAATTCTATTTTAACAAAACCAAAACCAACCTCTTTGCAGCTGAGGCTTGGTCACTGTATTTCATTTGAGTAGTCGTCTATTCAATAGGTCATTATTATATTTCAAAATTGGGTTGTTTTATACAGCGTTGTAATTTTATTTATTTTCAACTTTTACTTTTTATTACAGGTATTTAGCCACGACTCAATTTCAGACGACGGATGCCAGGAAAACGTTTCCGTGTATGGATGAACCCGGTTTAAAGGCCTCGTTTGATGTTACACTTGTGAGACGAAATGACTATAACTCTATAACTAATATGCCGTTACTAAGGAGTGAGCCAAGGTAAGGTCATATGTCTCCTACTATTTTAATTTGTATTTCTGCTATATTATGTACTATAATATATTGATTGATCAATGGTTTACGTCGGACTCAAAATTATTACACTTGTATTACGCCGTTGCATTCAGGTTTAGTGAGGGAGCAAAACAACTCTTTGGTCGGAAGAAACCCATGACGTATACCTGGCAATTATTCCACATACGGTGAAATTTGTTCCGAAGGTACTAATGATTGTGAGGCCTTAGGGGTCGGTGTTCTCTACCCAATTTCTTGGGACTTTCTCTAAAGATGATAAATTGTTGGTTATTTTTGTCTCGTGAAGATTCTCACAAGAGAGATCCACCAATGACCGGTCGCGGGTTGGAATCCCACTCAGTCCGAAATAAATGGAAAATTTTCTGACTAGGTTTTCACTCGAATGACCTATGTGGGATGGTTGCCAGTTACCACCGGAAGGTCGTGGGTTTCCTCCTGGCATATCGCCCGGCTTCCTCCCACAGTAAAACTTGCAACGGCGCCATGTAAGTGAAATAATCTTGAGTGCGACGTGAAACACCAATCAATCAATCAATCACAAGAGAATTGATTATTTCTAAAGCCTAAAGCGATTATCCATCGACAATCATTAGACTTAGATTTTCCTTTATTTTTCTACAGTATTTTTTTCGCAAACTGATTCAGAACCGCTTTAAATTGTGTGTTCCTTCAGATCAGAAAACATGGTTGCGGATACATTCAACACCTCGGCAAAGATGTCAACCTATCTCCTGGCTTTTATTGTGTCCAAGTTTGCGAATAAAACTGCAGACACCCCCAGAGGAATAACGGTAAGTTGACACTCAAACGAAATAGATCCTTTCGGCTTCAAGATTGACGCTTGCGCAGAAGCCTACCTGTATGGCAAAATGACGCTAAATTGAATTTTTGGATCAGAATCGTGTTCATTTCGTCTATGACACAATACAAAAGAGGCGTGCCACAGCGACTGCAACATATAAATAACGCCAATGCCATGCAATTCGAGCAACGTCATTCTAAGCCGAAAGGGTCTATTGTTGTAATATTTCGTCGAACAAATAGGGGCCTACGGCTAAAGGAGATACGTTGTCTGAACCATCATATATTAAGAGTTTATTGGCTGTTGTTTGTTTGTTTGTTCGTTTGTTTGTTTTTGGTTTTGTTTTTTTTCTTGTTTTCTTTCTTGGCATTTTGTCATCAAACAACTACCGCTGTGTTTAAAAAACGTGCGCTTGTGTCAGTGAGGCCTACGGTACCTCGCCATGTTTATATTTTTCATTCCAGCTTTTCTATGCCGTTTTAAGAATCCTGTAAAATCGCGTTTTGAGAAATCTTATTCATGGCATACTGTATCAGCATGTGTTAACTAGTATCATTACATAACCTAAAGGTCGTTCTCAGTGTGCGATTTGTCGTACCGACTTGTAGGATGCGATTACAATGGATGCATTTGATTGGTTGATTAATCATATTGCCCAATTAAAAGCGTCCATTTTAATCGTATCCTACAAGTCGGTACAACAAATCGCTCAGTGAAAACAGTAAGGCTCAATCGACGGGTACGTGTAAACCGACAAAATTTCCAGCAATGGGTTATTCGTTCGAATGGTCGCGTCTATCTATAATGTTGCCTCTTTTCCCTCGCTGGGTGGCACGACGATGCCCAAATGCACACAATCAAATACAGTCCACGGGATCTTTTCTTCCGGTCTTATAAAATAGGCTCTTCAGAAATACTCGGTCGCTGTATGTGAAAGAGTACCCAGGTACTGGCTGAAGGTCGGGGGTTTCATCTTGGCGATATGCCCGGTTTCTTCCCCCACTTAACCTGTTAACGCCGCCATATAAGTGAAAAAATCTTGAGTGCGGCGTAAAACGTTAATCAATCAATCTTCAGAAATAAAACAAACGTCGGTTCACAAATTCGTTAGGCTTATATTTATTATAAGTCATAAAGCGATCATTCGCATTGGACGTGTTAAAATTCGTCACGTTTTCAGGTCGACCTGAATTGTAGACAGCATTACAAAGCAAAACAGATAAGTGGTCATATATTTAAAAAAATGTATATACAATTAAAGAAAGGTTAAAATACAGCATCAAGAGAGTTGTGTAACTGTGAGGTTTGACCCATTTGTCTGACACTAGTATTCTTAATCGTTCAATAGAACAAGTAAAAAACAAACAAACAGGGAATTGTAATATGAGCGTCTAATTACCCCCCCCCCCCCCCTTCACTGCTTCCGTAATTCTGATTGTCAAACAATTTATAGAAATAAGTTATTCACATAGTCATATATTCAGTGTAAAGAAACAACAAAGCGGGTAGTCCGGGTTTCTGAATCCAAATGAATACAAAGCGGGAAAATAGACTCTAGCAAACGTAAAATTTAAATCAAAACTTGACACTCGTTTTTTTTTAACTTTATCTCTTTGCAAATGATAAAAAATCTGAATTTACACGATTAACAAGGTCATAGACCAAGTTATGTGCAAATTATTTTGAATAAGGGGCTTGTTTCATACAAACAAAAAATAATAGTATAGATAACGATTTATTGTATAGATCGCTTATACTTAACCTATATTCAGAAAACGTAGATTATTGTTGACCTGTACTAATAGATTTATGATGTTTGATCAAAATACCGATATCGAGGTTCAAGAGAGTTTTGACATAACGCGTGAGCTTACGGATGGGATTTCATGGATCGAGGATCAGAAGCAATGCAAAGGCCCGTTCCCACTGTGCGGTTTGTCGTACCGACTTGTAGGATGAGATTAAAATGGATGCATTTGATTGGTTGATAAATCATACTGACCAATTAAAAGCATTCATTTTAATCGCATCCTACAAGTCGGTACGACAAATCGCACAGTGAGAACGGGTCTTAAGCCCCTTTCACAATTGAGATACGGCGGGTTTACGGCTCTTGCGGTCATGAATTTTGGCCTTCCGTACGATGGACCGCAGCCTTCCTTGCGGACAACCGCATCTTACCGCGAGGAATTTTTGTGCCGCAAGAGCCGCAGAAAAGTTTGGTGTGCACATGGAATCCAATTTTCGGCCGTGCGAATTTTCTTATTACCTCTGATCCGTGCGGGCGCTAGTATGTTCACCGTAAACCGTTGTATCTTGACGCGCGGTTGTTGCACGATTTTTCGTAAGATCGTAAGATGCTCCGTACGGTGAAGTTTCTTGTTCCGCCAACCTTGCCGCAGTCGTAAACCGTTGAACGATTCGCCGTCTCGGTCTTGCACCGCCTGGCGTTCACCGTGCAAAAAATACCCTCAGGTGTGCTTTTTCTAACGGTTTTTTTTTTATCTCTGCGCCTATTTATACTGCAATTACGTCTGCGGAGCCCAAAATCGCCGCACGATTTGACAAAACGCCGTAAGGCGCCCGCTCATTGGTGCACGGTGAAAAACAATGACGCACGATGCATCTTGCGGCACGCCGCACGTTCCAACCAATCACGTACCACCTCCACGCAACTGTCTCGCGGATCACGTGCGCTAGACGTGCGTTGCTTGCGTCACTCCGCGCGGTTCGCCGCAAGAGATTCGTGGATTAAAACGTGCGGAAACCTTGCCACACCCTTACGATGCCCCGGCCATTCGTAAAATGGATTATTTTCTTGCGGTAATTTTTCCGATTCTACTGCGGCCCAAAAATGTTGATCTCCACCGTGCGATCAAGTTCAATATTTTGACCGTGCGGCGAAAGTCTCAATTGTGAAAGCCCCTTTAAGCCAATCTTTCGGAGTACACGACAACTGCCTAGAAACTCTTGCCAAGTTAATTCCATGGGGTAATTTCGGGATACATATTTAGCTGATTAATTCTGTAATTAAAATACCTAATACTTTATTAAAGGAGTTCATGTGAGCGTAAGCTGCCAAAAAGCTGGGAAAAGTCGTTAAAACAAAATTAGCTTATGGCTCGTTCTAGCAAGAAATACAAAATAAAAGCATTCCGTTTATATCAATCTTGAAGATGTGTTTTAAGGTAGCGTTTATAAGCATCAAGAGGGGCCTCGGTGGTCCAGTGGGTTAGAATGATTATCCCTCAGTGCCACACAGATCTTCCATCGATGTGGTGCGGGTTAGAGTCACACTAAGATCAAATGAAAAATTGAAAAATTCCTGAGTGGACTTTTCATTCGGTCGCCATATGTGGAAGAGTTGCCAGGTACTCGCCGAAGGACGGGGGTTTCCTCCAGGCAATAAGCCCCCCCCCCCCTACCTACTTAACTTGGTACCGCCGAGCCATATCAGTGAAATAATCTTTAGTGCGGCGTAAAACATGAATCAATCAATCAGTAAGCAACAAAAACCCTTATATGTACTCATACATTCCATCTATTTAAATTTGCTCCGTTTTTAGCACACAATATTCGGTTCACACTGGTAACTGCCTTTGTCGATAATTTGTATTGCAAAGTCAATCTTTTACTTTGTTAAGCTGCTTCAACGCTCAGATTTTCTTGACAATCAATGTTTATGAAAGAGATCGAATTTTGACAGCTTATGCCATTTTGAACGTGATTTTGTTAGAGACAGTCAGGATTACAGACAAAAACTCAGGATTTGTGCCACTTTAAATATTATGACATTTGAATATGGTAAATATTTTGCTCTTACGATTCGGCCGGGCACCGGTACTAGAGTCCTTATCCATGGTGGAAAAATAGAAATTATAGCGGTCGTACCAAACAAACCAAGTCATAAATAAATTATGGTTGTAACCGTAAATCAAAAATAGACCATTCGTTTACAACGTGTTCAAGGTTTTTCAATTGTTAGCGATCAAACACTCGTCTGAACCAAAGGGACATAAATTGTACTTTGTTTCCTATGTATGACTTTTCACCTTAATAAATTTAAAGTTAATATCATAGAATAGTAAGTATGCCCAATAAGCGCATGTTCGGCCTACAATTATATATTTATTGGCCCTAAAACTCACTGATACAGGGGAAATCTCGTGTAAAAGAAACATGCAGACA
Organism: Lepidochitona cinerea; assembly: GCA_963971465.1. Classification (NCBI taxonomy): domain Eukaryota; kingdom Metazoa; phylum Mollusca; class Polyplacophora; order Chitonida; family Tonicellidae; genus Lepidochitona; species Lepidochitona cinerea. Next base: position 4,852,204 of record OZ020559.1, read on the forward strand.
AGTTTCTAGTTGTGTTAAAAAGAGGTATATCATTTAGACGTTAACCCTCAGTCATACGTTATATATTTATGAACCCTAAAACACACGGGCACAGGGAAAATCTTCGTGTCTAAAATAACCATCGAGACAAGTTTCTAATTGTGCTACAATTATATTTATGAACACTAAAACACAAGGGCACAGGGAAAATCTTCTTGTCTAAAATAACCATGGAGACAAGTTTCTAATTGTGTTACAATTATATTTATGAACACTAAATCACACGCGCACAGGGAAAATCTTCTTGTCTAAAATAACCATCGAGACAAGTTTCTAATTGTGCTACAATTATATTTATGAACACTAAAACACAAGGGCACAGGGAAAATCTTCTTGTCTAAAATAACCATGGCGACAAGTTTCTAATTGTGCAACAATTATATTTATGAACACTAAACGAACGGACACAGGCCAAATCTTCTTGTCTAAAATAACCATGGCGACAAGTTTCTAATTGTGCTACAATTATATATATGAACACTAAAACACACGGACACAGGCCAAATCTTCTTGTCTAAAATAACCATGCAGACAAGTTTCTAATTGTGCTACAATTATATTTATGAACACTTAAACACACTGACACAGGGAAAATCTTCTTGTCTAAAATAACCATGCATGGAGACAAGTAGGCCTATCTAATTGTGCTACAGTTATATTTATGAACCCTAAAACACACGGGCATAGGGAAAACCTTCTTGTCGAAAATAACCATGGAGACAAGTTTTTAATTGTGCTACAATTATATTTATGAAGACTAAAACACACTGACACAGGGAAAATCTTCTTGTCTAAAATAACCATGGCGACAAGTTTCTAATTGTGCTACAATTATATTTATGAACACTAAAACACAAGGGCACAGGCCAAATCTCCTTGTCTAAAATAACCATGGAGACAAGTAGGCCTATCTAATTGTGCTACAGTTATATTTATGAGCCCTGAAACACACGGGCACTGGGGAAAACTTCTTGTCTAAAATAACCATCGAGACAAGTTTCTAATTGTGCTACAATTATATTTATGAAGACTAAAACACACTGACACAGGGAAAATCTTCTTGTCTAAAATAACCATGGCGACAAGTTTCTAATTGTGCTACAATTATATTTATGAACACTAAAACACAAGGGCACAGGCCAAATCTCCTTGTCTGAAATAACCACGAAGACAAGTTTCTAATTGTGCTGGGGGCCTCTGTGGCTCAGTAGGTAGAGCGTTGGACGCTTAATCCGAATGGGTCGCGGGTTCGAATCCCACTCAGTCCAAAAAATTTAGAAAATGTTCTGACTGGGTTTTCACTCGAACGACCTATTTGGGATGGTTGCCAGTTACCAAATAATCTTGTTAAATATGATAAATCTTTATAAAATATATTTTACACACACAATACACATGACATATTCAAAGGAATCAGTTATAAATATATTCAATATATTACTATAGCGTACTTTCACAAATAGTGACGTCATAGTCACCTACTTTGTTGGTCATGTTTAGCCGAGAGATTTTGTCTGTGTGGTTTATCTTTATTTCTATCAATGGCCCAAACGTCCTGCACGGACTGTTTGTTAGATTCTCAGCACCATGGAGACCGATTTTTCGGACGAGGTCATATTGCGTTTGCAATGATTAAACAAAATTTAAAGGCGTCCTCTCCGCCATCTTCGGAGCTTACGATTAAAACCTACATTTTAAACATATTACTCCAAGGGTATGAGGGAGGCCTCGCCCGCTAAAATCCTAAATTATGTTTGAAATTAAAAAAAAAAAACAGCAGGCTTGGTTTTTGATTTTCCCAGACAGACGAGGTTAGGAACTAAATTTCTAAGTTACCAAAAATTTGAAAGTGTTCGCATCATTCTATATTGGTTATTTGAAATTGAACGTTTGGTTTGTTAGGTACCCGTAATGTAAACCGAATCTTGACATGCGCACAAGCGCCATACTGATATAAACCTGACAGGCCAATTAACGATACAGAATTATCTTAAGGACACAAAAAGCTTGATAAATTTGAGATTATTGACTTCAGCCAAAAAGATGAGAAATCCATTAACTTTATTCATAGAATGGACGCGTTTCATAGGCTAGTTTGGATCTGACTTGTAAATAGCGCCGCCATTGATAGTTGATGAGCGCGGCATGACCGATCTGAATCGAAATTGCACCATCTCCTAGTAATGGCGGTGTTCGATGCAAATCAAATACCATGTGACCTCCATCCCACATATAGGCCCTATAGTTCATTGCGGGAAATGATCGAAATCCAACGCTGAAGTTGTCCGGTTTCGGATTGATTAAGACATTTTATACGTAATTTGACAGACATGATGTCAACAATTTTGATTTTTGGGTTTTTATTTGTAGTAAGCTGTAAATTGGCTTTTTAACAAATGGCAGAATAGTTCTGGCCATTTTCTATGGTAGTATATTGGGGCCATGGAGGTGTCGTTAACACCCACATATCGGAAACTGAGCACTTACAGCTTCTGGTATGTTAATGAGAAATTATTAAGGTTTCACGACGAAGTAAGTTGTTTGTGAACAACACGAGTTTTTGACACCTATACCGGTGTATTTATCAAGTATATAAAAAAACTGTTGAAAAACTCGTGTTGTTCACAAACAAGTAACTTCGTGGTGATGCCTTAATCATTTCTTATTAGTATAGAACCCACGTTTAAAGGGAGTTTCAAACACTTCTTAATGGTATGTTATCACTATAGTAGCCAAGAAATTTTAAAAATAAATCTTCCACATTTTGGCAATCTGCAACGACTTGCAAGAAATAAAATCAGCTAAAAAAAAACTATTTTTTTCTTACAGGTTGGAGTTTGGGCTCCTCCAGGCAAAATCGACCAGGCTGATTACGCTCTTGAAATAGGCGTGAAAATTCTAGACTATTTTGAAAAATATTACGGTGTCGAATTTCCTTTACCAAAACTTGGTAAGTTGTTCTTTACATTAATTTATACGGGACCTAGTATAATCAAAAGACTATAACTGAAAGCGGCTGAGCAGCCAAACCTTTGACATGCAAATTAAATTTGTAAACTTTCACAATCTATTTTCTCATTTACTTCTATATATTTTTTTTTCTTGACAATTTAAAGGGACATGAACTGCCAAAATGTTGATATTTTGATGTTAAAACAGAATGTTGAAATTATTGGCTATTTTTCTCAAGGAGTATAATTCAGAAGCCTTTTAGTGCTGGTCTCGAAAATGTACGATAAAGTATTGTTTTGAACTTACGTTGGCCTACAATGAATGAATGGTCGTCCGGTTATTTAAATTTTGTTTACTTTTCGAACACTATTCCGGTTCCACATACTGTATGGATTTTCCTCATTCCAACGCCAATCATTTGGTTTTTCAATGGCCTTCAAAGCCTCGTACTGTCGTGACCATCAGACATTATGAAAAAAGGCAGCTCATGTCACTTTAATCTAATGAGAACAGATTAAGGCATCACCACGTAGTTAGTTGTTTGAAAACAACACACCTTTTCTCATTAGTATGGAACCCACGTTTAAAGAGAGTTTCAAACATTTCTGACAATTTAATCGACGAACACTGTTTTAATAGTGTACATTACGGTACAGAAATGAATTTTCTGTAACCCGACATATCCACAATGCAACATAGGTTTTTCTACCTCTTATAGCAAGAAAAATCTGGGAATAGTTATAAGATATTGATTCCAGGAAATTGTCTTGGTATACAAAAATATAACCTGTCATAGGGATATTGCCGGATTGCAGAAAAGCCATCCCTGCGGTCTACGTCCTCAGGAGCCTGTTTCACAAAACGGTGTAGATGTATTTTTGGGCGTAACTGCCATTGCAACGTATCTCTACATTATGGGTTGCTATGACAGTTACGTAAAAACGTACGCTTCGTCGCTTTGTTAAACAGGCCCCAGGAATAGCAACGTATCTCTACAGTATGGGTTGCTATGACAGTTTCGTAAAAACTTACGCTACGCCACTTTGTGAAACAAGCCCCAGGAACAGTAACGTATACAGCATGGGTTGCTATGACAGTTACGTAAAAACTTACGCTACGCCGCTTTGTTTAACAGGGGCCGGTTGTTCAAAAGTGTAATTGGCTTAAAGGAGATATGAACAAGATTCAAAGCTGGTTTGTGCTTGTTTATTGACTAAATATATATTTGAAAATTATCAGTTGAAACGAAACAACCTTCGCGTTAGTTCCCTGGTAGTCAAAAAACGAACGGGGAGGAAATATGCATATTTTCCGTATTTTTCGTAACTGCTCGGAAAAATGACGTCATACACGACCTTCGATTTGTACAAACTGCCACGAAGACGTACTGAAACAACATAAATCGTTTATTACGTCATCGCTGTAAGGGTACATGTACGTACACAACGGAGGTCGTGTTTGACGTCATAAGTCTCTGAGATAATTAACTTTCGTAAGCATTGTAGATCGGTAAACGTAGCTTGAATTTTGTATGTGCTGCGACCGAAATTTAATTTTCTTTTTGTTCAGACTTTTAAAGTACATGTTATACAACACAACTAACGCAAATTAGAGAATATTTCCAAAAGCTGTTCATAAATCCTTTAAGCTAATTTTCTTTTGAACAACCGGCCCCAGGAATTTACCATAGGCCTATACTATGCGTTCCGATAATTCACGAGACCAATTAATTCAGGAAAATAGATATCACATTTTGCCAAATATTTTCATATTCTTCCCTTTGATAGGTACGGTTAAAACTATTTTGTTTTCTGCAAATTTTTATTCCAGACATGGCCGCCGTCCCGGACTTTGCGTTTGGAGGGATGGAGAATTGGGGTTTGATCATTTACCGTGAAACGGCGCTTCTCTACAACCCGGATGTTTCTTCGTCGTCCAATCAAGTTAGAGTTGCGCAAGTTGTCGCTCATGAAATCGCACATCAGGTAAGTTCAAAGGTCAATCGATAATTGTGTGTGTGTGTGTGTTTTTTTTTCCTCCTCCTTTGAAGAAAGTTTTTGATTATGGGTATTTATGGGAATTTATCCCTGGGTATCCGATGATGCTGATACGGCAAAACATCGTTTTCAGACACACCCGATACGGCGTCGCGCGAACTCATTTTTGAACGTTTGTTCGCCTAACTATATGCGCATAACAAAAAACACAAACCCTTTTATTTATAAAGCTTTATGGATCCATTTGTCCATGAGAGTTATCCCCCTTAGTATTTTCACCAAAGTTCCGCTAGGAAGTCGGTTCCTAAATTCGTCTGCTTCCGGACACAAGACACATCTTGACAGGTCGTGCCACTTTAAGAATATTGGGAAAATGAATTTCTTCGTGTTCAAACTTATTCCTCGCTGGTGGGCTCTAGCATTTGAGGCCCTGGACATCCGACACTTTAACGGGGGTTAAACTTTGCTGAAGCCAAAGTCAAAGTTAGTTCGCAATATGTTTAGTCACAGGCACACGGAGTGCTCTCCCTTATCCACCCATAGATATATCTTATTTATAAGATATCCATGCCTCTGTTACTATAAATATGGACAAGGCAGGAAACACTTATTCTGACTGCCTCCGGCAAAACCCGTCAGAATTTCTTAAAAATATATCCTTTGTACTTTAAACTTCACACGAGTCTCAGAGAGATCCTTGTCAAGCAATATCGAGGCCTAAGAGCAAACAAAACACCGTTTGCCGAATGATTTATCAAGTTTTTGAGCGAAATTCAAGTTGGCAGAAAATTCCAATCGAAGTCTCAGACACTTGGCACTCTGGAAACCTCACTTTCACTTCGGGCTTTACGGGATCTGTAAAACGGTTTGGAATTGGTGGTCACAACCGTTCTGAAGATCACGTAAAGCCCTAAAGTGAAAGCGAGGCTTCCAGAGCGCCAAGTGTCTGAGACTTCGATTGGAATTTCAGTCAACTTGAATTTCGCTCGAAAACTTGATAGATCTTTCGGCAAAGGGTGTCTTATGATAAAGGAGAGCACTCCGTGTGCCTGTGGTCTAAGTTAGTCCGTAATATGTTGATTGTTACTCTGATACGGCCGCACGGCCTTCTTCAATCTGTCGTCTGCTTGATCCGTCAAACTCTGGGACGTCACAATTCATGATAATTGTGTCTTTCAGCCGCACTCCGTAAACTCGGCCAATATGACTTGAACTCTGCCAATATGACTTGAACTCGGCCAATATGACTTGAACTCGGCCAAGATGACTTGAACTCTGCCAATATGACTTGAACTCTGCCAATATAACTTGAACTCTGCCAATATAACTTGAACTCGGTCAATATGACTTGAACTCGGCCAATATAGCTTGAACTCGGCCAATATAACTTGAACTCTGCCAATATGACTTGAACTCCGCCAATATAGCTTCAACTCGGCCAATATGACTTGAACTCTGCCAATATGACTTGAACTCGGCCAATATGACTTGAACTCGGCCAAAATGACTTGAACTCTGCCAATATGACTTGAACTCTGCCAATATAACTTGAACTCGGTCAATATGACTTGAACTCGGCCAATATAGCTTGAACTCGGCCAATATAACTTGAACTCTGCCAATATGACTTGAACTCCGCCAATATAGCTTCAACTCGGCCAATATGACTTGAACTCTGCCAATATGACTTGAACTCGGTCAATATGACTTGAACTCTGCCAATATGACTTGAACTCGGCCAATATGACTTGAACTCGGCCAAGATGACTTGAACTCTGCCAATATGACTTGAACTCTGCCAATATAACTTGAACTCGGTCAATATGACTTGAACTCGGCCAATATAGCTTGAACTCGGCCAATATAACTTGAACTCTGCCAATATGACTTGAACTCCGCCAATATAGCTTCAACTCGGCCAATATGACTTGAACTCTGCCAATATAACTTGAACTCGGTCAATATGACTTGAACTCGGTCAATATGACTTGAACTCTGCCAATATGACTTGAACTCGGCCAATATGACTTGAACTCTGCCAATATGACTTGAACTCGGCCAATATGACTTGAACTCGGCCAAGATGACTTGAACTCTGCCAATATGACTTGAACTCTGCCAATATAACTTGAACTCGGTCAATATGACTTGAACTCGGCCAATATAGCTTGAACTCGGCCAATATAACTTGAACTCTGCCAATATGACTTGAACTCGGCCAATATAGCTTCAACTCGGCCAATATGACTTGAACTCTGCCAATATGACTTGAACTCCGCCAATATAGCTTCAACCTGGCCAATATAGCTTGAACTCGGCCAATATAACTTGAACTCTGCCAATATGACTTGAACTCTGCCAATATGACTTGAACTCGGCCAATATAACTTGAACTCTGCCAATATGACTTGAACTCCGCCAATATAGCTTCAACTCGGCCAATATGACTTGAACTCGGCCAATATGACTTGAACTCGGCCAATATAGCTTCAACTCGGCCAATATGACTTGAACTCGGCCAATATGACTTGAACTCGGCCAATATGACTTGAACTCTGCCAATATGACTTGAACTCTGCCAATATGACTTGAACTCGGTCAATATGACTTGAACTCGGCCAATATAGCTTCAACTCGGCCAATATGACTTGAACTCGGCCAATATGACTTGAACTCGGCCAATATAGCTTGAACTCGGCCAATATGACTTGAACTCGGCCAATATGACTTGAATTCGGCCAATATGACTTGAACTCGGCCAATATGACTTGAACGTGGCCAATATGACTTGAACTCGGCCAATATAACTTGAACTCTGCCAATATGACTTGAACTCCGCCAATATAGCTTCAACTCGGCCAATATGACTTGAACTCGGCCAATATGACTTGAACTCGGCCAATATAGCTTCAACTCGGCCAATATGACTTGAACTCGGCCAATATGACTTGAACTCGGCCAATATGACTTGAACTCTGCCAATATGACTTGAACTCTGCCAATATGACTTGAACTCGGTCAATATGACTTGAACTCGGCCAATATAGCTTCAACTCGGCCAATATGACTTGAACTCGGCCAATATGACTTGAACTCGGCCAATATAGCTTGAACTCGGCCAATATGACTTGAACTCGGCCAATATGACTTGAATTCGGCCAATATGACTTGAACTCGGCCAATATGACTTGAACTCGGCCAATACAGCCCTAGGGCTAATACAAACTTGATTCGTCTGCTGACATTACCTGGCCCAAAGGGTAGGCCCTATTCGGGTAATAACTTGCACAGTCAATTATTTAATAAGGTTTTTTTATCATTTTATTTTATATATTTTTGAACGCTAACACTGTATTTACACACGGGCACAGGGAAAATCTTCTTCATATCATGATGTAATTGTAAACTCTTTGAATTGTAGTGGTTTGGAGATTTGGTGACCCCGGCCTGGTGGGATGACATCTGGCTCAACGAAGGCTTTGCCAGCCTAATGGAGAAAATTGGCATGGACTTTGTGCATCCTGAATGGAAAATTGTGAGTTTTTAGACTTTTAAATTTTGATAGCTTTGAAGTTTGATTCAAATTCTCACTTGCCATTTGCCAAAACTCTGACTGAGTCCTAAACGGTGTGATATCATCCCCCAGTACTACCACGGGTTTGAATCACACTCAGACCAAATAAAAATGGGAAAAAAATTCTAAGAGGATTTTTTAATTGGTTTCTGTATGTTGCCAGACACTCGCCGAAGTTGCTTGCCGAAGGTTGGGGGTTTCCTCCAGGCATTGAGCCCGGTTTCCTCCCCCACTAAACCTGGCAAGGCTGCCATATAAGTGAAATAATCTTAAGTGCGATTGAAAAAAACAATCAATAAAAAACCTAAACGGATAGGGGACCTCAATGTTGACCAGAGTGATAGTCTCTCCGTCTAACACAAGTCTCACATCGATGGTTCACAGGTTGGAATTCCACTCAGACAAAACAAAATTAACAAATTTCTGAGTGGGTTTTTCACTAGGTTGCCCTATGTGGAAGAGTTGCCAGGGCAGGTACTCGTCCAATGCATAATAGGCAAAGAAGCAATATTCACTGTTTGATTACCTTTGTTATAAAACTAATATTTGCTTTCAAGATATTGAAGACTGAATCAGGGATTTACCGGACCCTTAAAACCTGCATCTTCTGGCCTCGTTTCACAAAACAGTCGCATCGCAAACGAGGCGTAGTTGCCAATGGATACCATAGTGAAGAGATGCGATGTCATGGCAACTGTGATTGATCGCACTTTGCGACGGCTTCGTGAATTGGCCCCCTGACCCTCATTCGAGCCAGGGAAAACCCTGCTGAATGAACCCTAAATTTATGATTTCTTGTGGATGAAATAGCTATGGAATAAATTGAATCTTAAAGTGGCATGAGCTGTCAAAATGTTCATATTTTGACGTTAAAACAGAATGTTGAAATTATTGGCTATTTTTCTCAAGACGTATAATTCAGAAGCTTTTTAGTGCTTCTAGTCTCAAAAATGTACGATAAAGTATTGTTTTGAACTAACTAAAGCTTAGAATGAATGAATGGTCGTCCCGGTTATTTAAATTTTGTTTACTTTTCGAACACGTTTTCGGTTTGTACAGGCCGCATACTGTATGTCTTTTCCTCATTCCAACGCCAATCATTTAGTTTTTCGATGGCCTTCAAAGCCTCTTACTGTCGTGACAATCAGAAACTATGAAAAAAGTGTAAATTTTGGCAGCTTATGCCACTTTAAACTAATAAATAGGTATTTTATAAACAAATCTTCTTCAGTTACATGTATCAACAAGTCCATCAAAAAAGTTTTTAAAATTTTCTTTTTTGTTTACAGCTTCAGAGAGGTGTTGTTGTGCAGCTGCAGGCAGCGTTTCTATTGGACGGTTTGAAATCTTCTCATCCAATCTATGTGCCTGTTAATCACCCAGATGAAATTAACGAGATCTTTGATAGCATCTCATATGACAAGGTCTGTATTTTTATTATATTTATGAACACTAAAACACACGGGCACAGGGAAAATCTTCTTGTCTAAAATAACCACGGAGACAAGTTTCTAATTGTGTTAAAAAGAGGTATATCATTTAGACCTTCACATGTATACCCCATCATAAATTGTTGTAATAAAGTAAACCTATGATATTTTATTAGGTTGACGATTGACAGGATTATGTTTTAAGCCTCAAAATATTGTTAATTCAGTGTCCATTAGCCACTCGTTAAAGCCTTACATTTGCATAAATTTTTGTAATCTTGCATCAGTTAGTATTTGTGTCAGAGCTGCAAAAGTCGCATATTAAATCTATATAAAAACTCTGGTGTTCTGGTACATTTTTGTACATGTAGGTGATAGTTGGAGATTTCGCAAAGCATGTAGGTTATTTTCATGTGTAAATGATGTAAGTGTCCAATCGTTACCGATGTTGCCATATTACCATCCATATCTGAAGCAGGTGGCAAAGTCTGGAAGGGGTTGTGTCATTCTCTTGGTGCAACACAGGCCTTCCATCAATGTGTTGCAGGTTCTACGCCAACTCATAGAGCATGTATCAAATTAAAAAATTCTGACTGAGTTTTTCACTAGGTTGCCCAATTCCAAAAAGTTGCCATGTAGGCCTACTTACCAAACTTGTGGTGTTTCCTCAAAACAAAACCGAAGGCCCCCCCCCTCCCCCCCAGCCTTCCTTCCATTGAACCTGCCAACCCCACCATATAAGTGAAATAATATTGATGGCGACCTTTACATCAATCTTTCAAACCTCCAGGCAAATAGCCGAGTTATACTCCCTCACTTCGCCTTGCAAAACTGCCATATTAGTGAAATATTTGTAGGTGTGATGTAAAACATTAATCAATCAGTCATACTAACGTAGAGTTGGCTGCTTGACACCATAGGGTGCCTCCTTCATGCATGATGCACTATTTGGAGAGCTACTTAGTAGTCACTAACTGTTTGTAATCCTCTTTAAAAAAATAAAGCATTACATTACATATTTGGACATTATCAGTTTATTTTGTCTTTTTTTCCCCAGGGCGCCTCCATCTTGAAAATGTTGAAGCACTACATGGGAGACGATACATTCATGCTGGGTATAAAGGTACTTACTTTGAGCAAAGTTCATTCACGCTAACGTCTGTTAACTATTGAAAGTTTAGGATTTGTTTTAATTAAACTTTTTATCAACTTTTGTCGAAAATATACACATTTTTTCCATAAAGTTGAAACATTTAAGAAATTGTTTTTAATACATGTTTTAACGTAGCACTGTCGCTCCGGCAAACTTTAAGAAATAATGTTTAGATTCTACCTGGTCAATCAGTGGGACATCATTCCGAGACAGTCGAACGTCATTTTTCATAATAGCGAGCTTTGATCTAAGAGTGTTACCACAAATGCAGTATTAAAGTGTAAGAGTTACACTTGACGAAGACACCGGCACAGGTGTCGAAAGCTCGTGTTTTTAAAAAACAACTGACGACGTGGTGATGTCTTAATTTTTTATCATTAATATTAAAGTGACGTCAAAAATGCATGTCAACATACTGAAAAAATTCTCTCAGCAATTTTCAGTGATGTGACAAATCATACACCAGGGCCGTCATTATAGGGAGAGTGATTGCTCTCCTTCCCCTCCACACACCCCCAGAGGGGTCTGGGGAGACCTGTTTATCACTCCCCCTAACTCTCCCTACCGGTTTCAGGCGAGTGTTTATGTTTTTCACTCTCCCAAGATAAAACTATTCTCCAACCCTTTCATGTCCATTAAAATAGAATTAACTGTATGATAATATGAAAAACTAGGATAACATTTTTTAAAAAGACTGTTTCCTCCAGAATTTGCTTGACAATTCTGACATAGACAACTGTACCAAAATTTCCTTCTCTGTAACTTCAGATACTTTTATTTCATCATGATCGTGTTCTCTCATGGCAGAGGAAGTGAGCTCCCATTGAATTTTGGGAGACCATCTTTGGGGAGAGTGAAACAGGTCCCCAGACAGTTTTTGGAGAGCATATTATGACTCTCCCAGTCTATTCTTAATGACAGGCCTGATACACTGAAATTGCAGAATATTATATGAATAAATCCCTAGTTTTGCACCAATAAGGCCATACAATTTCGGTGTCAGCCAGAAACATTGAATCGACTCCATATATTGAAATGCTGGGAACCAACTGGCACCCATCATCCATGCTAGTTTTGTTATACATAATACCATATACTGGCTTTCATGATGGGTAACAGATTTACGAAGAAATGCTAGTTTTGTTATACATCATACCATATACTGGCTTTCGTGACGAATAACAGATTTTCGTTTCCATAGCTTTAGAACAACAGTAACAACAGGCTACCGGAACCGATCGTTACCGTGAAATCCTATGGATGTATATTATAATTATAATTTCGCTTTATTGCATTTAAAATGGTTGATGATATTGTTTACGTTTGATTTATTGATGAGGCTTGATAGTTTATTACTTAATTTGCATAAATGCGTAATATGTATTAAATTATTTTAAAAATCCTTTTTATTTGTTTTTACCTTCTGTTTCCAGAACTATCTCACCGACCACAAATTTGACTCCACAGATCACGATGCCCTGTGGCAAGCGTTGGACAATGCACGTGGGGTCTGTAGAAAAATATTTCTAAATACAATATTTTTTCTTCATTTGTTTCAACCTTTAAATAGGGCAGTGGACCTGGGTAAACCATGGGTAAAGTAAAAGTGTAGGTTTTTCAAACTGGTTTAAAAAATGTCTATGTTAGTCTGTTCTTAGGCAGTATTCTTTATTAAAGTGGCATGAGCTGCCAAAATGTTGATATTTTTGTTGAAACAGAATGTTCGGCTATCGGCTATTTTTCTCAAGACGTATAATCCAGAAGCTTTTTAGTGCTTCTAGTCTCGAATTTGTGCGATAAAGTGTTGTTTTGATCTAACTTTGGCTTAGAATGAATGAATGGTAGTCCCGGTTATTTAAATTTTGTTTACTTTTCGAACACATGTTCGGTTCGTACAGGCCACATAGGCCCCTACTGTATGGACTTTCCTCAATTCGCTGGCCTTCCAAGCCTCTTACTGTCGTGACGATCAGAAATTATGAAAAAAGTGTGAATTTCGGCAGCTCATGCCACTTTAATATGCGTTTTGATACAGAAAAATACTTGTATGTTAGTCTGTTCTTGTTTATCGCGGTATTTTAATGCCCGCCCCCGTAAAACTGTGAAGTACATGTACTTGTATAGACTCTTTCTGCTTAAAGCGGCATGAGCTGCTAAAATTCACACTTTTTTCATAATTTCTGATCGTCACAACAGTAAGAGGCTTTGAGGGCCATCGAAAATTTAAAGGATTGGCGTTGAAATGAGAAAATTCCATACAGTATGTGGCCTGTACGAACCGAAAACGTGTTCGGAAAGTAAACAAAATTTAAATAACCGGGACGACCATTCATTCATTCTAAGCCAAAGTTAGTTCAAAACAATACTTTATCGTACATTCTCGAGACTAAAAGCACTAAAAGCTTCTGAATTATACGTCTTGAGAAAAATAGCTGATAATTTCAACATTCTGTTTCAACGTCAAAATATCAACATTTTGTCAGCTCATGTCACTTTAAGGATTGACACTTTTTCTTTTCTGAAAATAAAAATCTTTGAAATAAGCAATAATTTAACATTTCAGAATTCAGCCAATCAAGTTTCTATTAAAGAAATAATGGACACCTGGATTCTACAAATGAACTATCCAGTCGTATATGTTAGACGTTCCCGGGACAATGCCTTCGAAATCACTCAAAGTCGTTTTGTCGCAAACAGAAATGCCGACGAAAATCCTAAATATCCTTCTCCTTATGGGTATGTATTTGAATAGAATTTCTTCATCTGTGGGGGCCTCAGTGGCTCAGTAGGTAGAGCGTTGGACGGTCAATTCGAACAGCCTTCCACCAAATGGGGTGCGGGTTCGAATCTCAATCAGTCCCAAAAAATTGGAAAATTTTGTGACTGGGTTTTCACTCGAACGACCTATGTGGGATGGTTGCCAGTTACCAACAGAAGGTCCTCCCACAATAAAACTGGCAACGCCGCCACATACATGTTAGTGAAATAATCTTGAGCGCGGCGTAAAACACCAAAAAATCAATCAATCTTCATCTGTGAAGAGCCACATGCGGTCACTCTGGACTTGTCTAACCTTTTTTCAAGATTTGGCATGGCCATATAGCACTGGCCCCACTTGCACAAAGCGCTCTTAGCTAAAGCCCCACTTATAGGTTGAGTTAAGATTTGATGGTTATACATGTCAGCTCCAGTTGGTAGTACCCTCGGGCTGGGGGCGGTGTGGTTTTTGCCATAGCCATTTTCACCTACCTACCATTGAGGAAAATTAAGTATGCCAAATACATTAGCCTTCCGGACAATCATATGGTCTGTGGAGGTTTTAAATGTTAAAATTTAGGTGGTATGGGGGTGGGTAAGATCTTTTGGTCGGTTGGTACTTTTGTCTTCATATAACCTTAGCTGTTGAGTGCGACGTTAAGCCCCAATCAATCAATCCAGTTGGTAGTAAATCTGTGATTATTCCATCAGAGAATTATTTTTGACCTCAGCAGCCAAAATACTCTTCCGATCAGTTGCAGACTGTTCTTCCCATATGTTGAAGAGTTGCCAGGTACTCTCAAAGCTCAAGGGGTTCCTCCTGGCACAGAGCCTGGTTTCCTTCCCACACTAAAGCTTGAAATGTGGCGTAAAATATCAATCAATCAAAGCAACCAATCAGCGACCAATTCTTCATCAGATGATCATTTCATCTCGCCGCTTCGATTACATTGTTTTGTTACGTCATTCCTAGTCGCTGGTCATTCTTAGTCGCTGGTCATTCTGCAGAATATGAAGAAGTTCTCTTCCGTCTCAGTCGCCATGATTGGTCTTAAGATTAAAAAAAAATTAGTGGGGTTTTCACTTGATGGATGTTGAAGAATTGCCAGGTACTTGTCGAAGATGGGTCCATGGCAATGTCGCCATATTAGTGACTTCCTCCTAATTATAATAAATCAGTAATTTAGTTTTTCAGGGGCCCTCAGTGACAGTCAGTGAAGTGATTATCCCTTACTCAGACAGATCTTCCAACAATGCGACATGGGCTCGAATCTATCTATCAAGACCAAATATAAATTGACAAATTTCTTAGTGGATTTTTTTACTTGATCAACTCAAAAGAGCAAATAGCCCGGTTTCCTCCCACACTAAACCTGACAACGCTGCCACATAAGGGAATTAATCTTTATATTAAAGTGCAGTATAAAACATCAATGAATTATTTAATTTTTTCAGATACAAATGGGAAATTCCTTTCTTCTACACAACAAGTCTGGAGAAAGATTTTGATACTACGACTGTGAAGCTTATGAGAAAAAATGCTGGAACAGGTAAGGCTGTTTTCTTTTTAACGAGAGTCGGGGCCTCCGTGGCTCAGTAGGTAGAGCGTTGGACGCTCAATCCGAACAGCCTTCCACCAATGGGTCGCAGGTTCGAATCACAATTTAATCCAAAATTTTCTGACTGGGTTTTCACTCGAACAACCTATGTGGGATGGTTGTCAGTTACCACCGGAAGGTCGTGGGTTTCCTCCGGGCATAGAGCCCGGTTTCCTCCCACAATGAAACTGGTAACGCCGCCATATTAGTGAAATAATCTTGAGGGCTGCGTAAAACACCAAACAATCAATCAATCAATCTTTTTACATTTTACAGTCAACGTCCATTTTGTTATCTACTTCTAAACTTTATAAATAGTCAGTTTTCAAATCTATCCCTTTCAAACATGAGTATTGTGTACTATGTGTTTATGTATTTTTTTTTCAAGAATTTACCAAAGTCAGATGATTTTGCTGACAAATTTATATATTGAATTAGATAGAAACTCCACTTAGAGTCTTAGGCTTATCACACAGCCTCAAACTCCTGTGGTCCAGTAACAGTGAAGCCTGGCTTATTTGGTTGATTGATTGATGTTTTACGCCACACTCAAGATTATTTCACTTATATGGCAGCGTTGCCAGGTTTAGTGGGGGAGGAAACCAGGCTCATTGCCCCAGAAGAAACCATCGACCTTCGACGAGTACCTGCAAACTTGTCCACATACAACAACCGAGCGAAAAATCCACTCAGAAATTTTTCAATTTGAATTTGGTCTGAGTGTGATTTGAACCCGTGCCACATCGATGGAAGGTCTGTGTCGGACTGAGGGACGATCCCTCTTACCCACTAGACCACCGAAGTCTGTGTCGGACTGAGGGAAGATCCCTCTTACCCACTGGACCACCGAGGCCCCTGGCTTATTTGGAATGTCAAACAATAAGAATTTTAAGAAATGTTTGAAACTGTCTTTAAACGTGGCTTCCATACTAATGATAAAAAATTAAGACACCACCACGTAGTAAGTTGTTTTGATCAACACAAGCTTTCGACACCTGTACTGGTGTCTTCGTCAAGCTCGTGTTGTTCAAAACAACTTACTACGTGGTGATGTCTTAATTTTTTATCATTAATCAGGATTTTATCGTGTGAATTTACAGTGAAACAAAAATGAAATGCTTTGATAATGCTGACAAACTCGCTAAATCTTTATATTTACAGAAGAGATTCACGACCCAGCTATAATCCCCAGTTGGAGTAGTGATAATAAAGCTTGGGTGATCGGGAATGTCCGACAGTCTGGATTTTACCGCGTGAATTACGATGACCAGAACTGGAATGCTCTGATATCACAGCTAGTAGAAGACCATGATGTATGTATTGAGAAAAAGAGAAAGACAATTTTTGTAATGTGTTATATTTTGAATTTAACCTTACCTAATCGTTCATCAACCATAGTAGTTTCATACATGTGCATGCAATGTCTGTTTGTGTGATTGTTAGTTAATGCAGAGATAATATTGATATGGTGTTGGGTATGGCAAAGAAAATTTAGTCAAAAGATAAAAAATGTGACTAGGATCTTTCATGTTATTTAATGTTACTTGATTTACAAAATTTCTATTTATTAGACCACCATGATCTCATGGTGGTCTTATCAAATCGAATTTTGTCCGTGGTCCGTCGTCCGTCGTCCGTCGTCCGTCGTCTGTCGTCCGGTGTCTGTAAACTTTTCTTGTGATCGCGATTTCAAGAGACCTACTGGTCGGATCTTCATCAAAATTCATAGACATGTTCCCCTTATGGTCTAGTTGTGCAACATCAATTTTGTTTGCTCATTTGCATAATAAAATGGCCGCTGGCGGCCATTTTGTGATTTTTACCTACATAGTTTGTGATCGCGGAATCTAGAAAACCACTTGACCGATCTTGATGAAATGTTTTTGTGTTGATTCCCCATATGGTCTAGTTGTGCAACATCTATTTTTCTGAGCTCATTTGCATATTAACATGGCCGCTAGGCGACCATTTTGATTTTCTATTTTTTAGCACTTTTCTCTTTTGTGATCGCGATTCCAAGAGAAGTGCTTGTCGGATCTTCTTTAAATTTCACACGCACTTTCCTCCTATGGTCTAGTTGTGCAACATCTATTTCGTTTGCTCATTTGCATATCAAAATGGCCGCTAGGCGACCATTTTGTTTTTCTACTTTTTATCACTTTTCTCCTAAAGTAATGGGAGGATCTTCGTAAAACTTTGTACGCAGGTTAACCCTATGGCCTCGTTGCGTACTATGTACTTTTTTGCTCATTTGCATATTAAAATGGCCGCTGGGCAACCATTTTGTTTTTCTTCTTTTTGTCACTTTTCTCCTAAAGTAAAGAAAGGCTAGGATTTTCGTAAACTAATTAACGCACGTTAGCCCTATGGTCTCGTTGCGCACAATGCACTTTTTTGCTCATTTGCATATTCAAAATGGCGGCCACTAGCCATTTTTTTTATCACTGTTCTCCTAAAGTAATGAAAGGATGTTCGTAAAATGTTATACGCAGGTTAACCCTACGGCCTCGTTGCGCACTATGTACTCACTGCTCATTTGCATATTAAAAATGGCGGCGGGTAGCTTTTTCTGTGATTTCTATCTACATAGTTTGTGATCGCGGAATCAAGAAAACTACCAGGTGGATCTTTAATTGATGAATTTTTTTGTATTGCTTCCTCATATGGTCAAGTTATGCAAGATGTATTTTTTTTGTCGTTGATGTTTTCATTTAACACATTCGGTACCGCTGTGGCCATATGGCGTTAGAGTGCTAGCCTGCTTCATTACCGCAGACATCGTATGGCGACAGCAGAAAGTCGGCTAAAACCCCACTGACGCCGTATGGTTATTTTTTCTTACAATTTCAACTAATTTTGAAAATGAACAAATAAAATCACATGTTGCATCTGTTGGTTGCTTTGTGTTTTGTTTTTCAATCTTCGAATACGGTTAAGAGGTTCAATTTACTTTAACGGACGCGTAATTCACTGATAACTTCCAACTTTGTCTAGGTTAGAACGGACACCTCAAGCATACGTATATAACAAGAAAAGGAATTCCTTATATTTACAGCTTCAGATCTTAATATGTATTTCTTTCTCTCCAATATACTGACTGTAAGTGAGATATTTAAATATCTATGATTAAAAAGTGCTAAATTCGGGTGGTGAAGTTTGCTAGTGCGAGTTCCCGCTGTCAATCACAGGGCCCCTACCAGGCATTTTAAAAGCACGACCCAGTTAAAGCTATTTTTGGCGCTGAGGACGTTATTTTGGAATTTCCGAGTCCAGAGTAGTGAAAAACAAGACATTTATCGGAGCTTTTATAAACCCCAGAGTGAAATTGCAATCCTCGGGTCATTTTAAAACGTATAAAAATCGACTCCTTTCAGAATTCCAAGGGCGACTATAAGTATAAGAAATAGTTTACTATGCATGTTGCCGGCCGCCACGGCTTGTTCGAAGTCGGTAAAATGGCCTTCTCGAATTGGGATTTTAAACGCCTAAATTCTTTCCAAAAATGTAACAATAATAAATATTTTTAAAGGAGAGTGTTCCCTAAGACACTTAAGAAGATCCATATTGTATTATTCGGAGTGTGAAAGGAAGGAATATTTCAAAATGAAGTGAAATACACGGCAACGTACAATCACTATTTTGCCGATCGAATTTGCATTCAGGCAGCTATGTACAGCAACTGACTTCGCAATTGTAAATGCTATTTACCAATAAAGTAACTGAAATGTTTTTATTCAATCATATATTTATATCAAATCGTGCATGAAGATTTTTTTTATCAGAGTTTACTAATTTCTGAACGAATCGGGACATTTTTTGACATTAATTTTTAAACTGACTTTCGTCATGTGTAAATTTTTACTCATCAGACGAGTGATACGTCACCCATTCTTCACTTTTCACGGGCTAATTTTGACAGATATACATTATCTTTTGATTTGTAAACAAACACTAAATGCATCTTAGTAACATGTGTACAATCGTTTTGGATTTTGTAAATTTTAATTGTGTACAGGACTCAAACAAGCGATATCACTGACTGGCCTGTGTGCATGTACATGTAGGCTACTACTATGTAGCTCCGGTAAGTAGCGTTAATGTGCGGCCTCCTTGAAGAAAGATGGTTTTGAGTTTTCAGATAACAGCCACTATCTACCGAAGAAACTTTTTTCTTGTCCAGCCAGCCACCAACCGAAGAAATAAATTTTACATATCAAATTTGCGATCCGTTTACAAGCAACCCCACTTTCTGATAGTGTTCTATGGTGGTCGCCTAGATCAGTTTAACTGATCTCTTGTTTCTCTTGGATGGGTTTTCATGGCCTGTTTTCAGTAAATGTTGTGGCTAGGTGATTCAGTCAGCAGAGCAATAGCAGTGAGAGGGGGGGGGGGGGGGGCTCCGTGGCTCAGTAGGTAGTGCGTTGGACGTTCAATCCGAACAGCCTTCCACCAATGTGAGGGGTCACTGGAGATAATCAAAGAAAGTAGACTGACAAGAGTGGTCACTTCGTCCAATCAGCATTGCCGGCATGTTTTTCTGCCCCCTAGCGGAAGGGTGTTCCGACTTTACACGATTCGACTGTAAAGCGCCCCCTACAGAAAGGAGGTTCCTAATAATGGAATCGCGTCCGTGTCAGCGGGTACTTTAGTTACCTTTGTAAATATTTCCAAGTTATGATTGTTACACTTTTTTGTTGTTTGTACTCTGCTTTGTTCAAGTGCCAAGTACAATAAAATTTAATTAAAATGAAATTTTTCAAATTCAACATGGCGCGGATGAAGTGACCACTCTTGTCAATCTACTCTCTTTGATTGAATTACACTCAGTCCAAGGAAAAATTGAAAACTCTCGGTGTTTTTTTTCCCAAGATCGCCATATATGGAAGAGTTTCCAGGTAGTGCTGACCGGAAGGTCATGGGTTTCCTCCGGGCATAGAGCCCGTTTTCCTCCCACAATAAAACTGGCAACGCCTGACACCATATGAGTGAAATAATCTTGAGCTCGACTTATAAACATCGATCAATCAATCCAGGTAGTGACTGAAAGTTGTGGTTTCCTCCCACACTAAACTGGCCTTGACAACGCCACCACATTTTTATAAGCGAAAAAATGTCCTTAGCTATTGACTTAACTTTGTTGTATTGATTTCATTGTCAGGTAATTGCCACAGAAAATCGAGCACAGCTTATCAACGATGCTTGGAGCCTTTCAAGGTGAGTTAGTTTGACTTTAAATAAACAAATTTTCAAATAAAATTGTAAGAAAAAATATTTCCAGTGGTCAAATAACGACCACTTATAGTCCATCGAAACAGCACAGGATCAAATCACACTCCTACCAAATAACGGGAAAATTTTTTAAAAAGTTTAAGCTGATTTTTCATTTTATCGCTGTATGTGAAGGGCACTGGCCAGAAGTCAATAGTTTCCTCACCCACTAAACCTGGCAACACCGTCATATAAGTGAAGTAATCTGGAGTGCGGCTTCCAACATAAAATAATTCAATCCAGGTAGGCCTATATAGCTCTCATGAAGTTTTACGTTGATATAGTGCTTAGCAGTACGGTAACAAAAAACTTAAAATTTGAATATTCATCAAAGTTATGTCCCTTGTTAGAATTTCCACTGACTAGCTTGACATAATAAAATAGAGTGAGCAATCTGAAGAAAGACATGTAAGGCATATTAACTCACTAGTTCGGTTTATTCTCAAACCATCACCATCATCATCAAACCATCATCATCATCAAGACATTTTTGATTTTGATTCGGCCAAGATATTTTAATATGGAATCACCACATTTTTCAACTTTCAAGGCTCTCTCGATCTAAATTCATGACAAATGTCTGAAAACTGGTTACTCCGAGACTGAAAAATGAAAATGATATGAATTACCAAAAGGTTGACGTCCCTCAGTTGTAACAACATTTTGAAACTATCTGCTATTTAATGATAAATGCTTAAGGCATCACCATGAAGTAAGTTGTTTGTGAACAACACAAGTTTGTGACACCTACAGTGTACATGTATACCGGTGTCTTTCTCAGTTACACTTGATAAAGACATCGGTATAGGTGTCGAAAGCTCATGTTGTTCACAAACAACTTATTTCGTGGTGATGCATTAATCATTTCTCCTTAGAATGGAACCCAAGTTTAAAGAGAGTTTCAAACATTTCTTTTATCTGCTATTTCCTTCCAAAAGCTTTATAGTGCCATAATATTGGGAATGTTCATGGAACTTTAAAGAAGTGTTTCAATCTAAGGCTTAAAATGAATGAATTATGTTCCTTCTGATTTTTTAAATGTTGAACTTTTCAAACTCTATTTCGGCTTGTACAAGACGCAGACTGTATATACATTTGTCAATCATTAATTTTTTTTTTTTTTTTTTAATTTTTAATTTTTTTATTCTTTTCATAGAGTACACAGCATGGCAATGGCATTATAGGTATAAAAGACATTTGACAGTAGTCTTTTTTAATTGGACAGCATTTAACCCATTACTAGATTCACTTGTTTCATCTGTGTACAAAATCATTAAATTTTTGGTTGAACCTTGGACCCTAATTTATACATGTAATATTGAGTATGAAAAAGGGTACATTTTTTCCAGCTCACGCCCTAATAAAACCCAACCAAAAAACTGTTTATAAAATCTTAAATATTTTCAGTGCTGAAATGCTGAATCCCCAAATTGCTTTGAACATGGTGAAGTATTTAGAGGATGAAGAGGAATATACCCCTTGGAGAGCTGCATCAACTGGACTGGGATATGTGCAGAGAATGCTGGAACAAACTGATGCTTATGGTTCATATATGGTAAAGATATATATCAAACTTTATTGGGGGGGGGGGATGCTCAGTTGATTGCACCCTATGACGAGCTGCCTCAACAGAACTGAAGATAAAAAAGATATATATCAAACTTTATTGGGGGGGGGGGATGCTCAGTTGATTGCACCCTATGACGAGCTGCCTCAACAGAACTGAAGATAAAAAAGATATATATCAAACTTTATTGGGTATGGGGTGGGGGGGGGGGTTGCTCAGTTCATTGCACCCCATAAAGAGCTGCGTCAACTGGGCTCGGATATGTGCAGAGAATGCTGGAACAAACTGATGCATATGGTTCATACATGGTAAAGATATATTTGTATATCAAACTTTATTACAGTAAAATCAAGGCTGTCATTAAAGGGAGAGTGATTGCTCTCCTTCCCCTCCACACATCCCGAGAGGGGTCTGAGACCTGTTTATCACTCCCCCTAACTCTCCCTACCGGTTTCAGGCCCCTTGCTTATGTTTTTCACTCTCCCACGATGAAACTATTCTCCAACCCTTTTATGTCCATTAAAATAGAATTAACTGTTTCATAATAGGAAAAACTAGGATAACATTTTGTTAAAGATGTTTTTCTCCAGAATTTGTGCGACAATTCTTACATATATAAGTATACCAAACTAAAAATTCCTTTTTCTGTAACTTCAGACCCTTTTATTTCATCATAATCGTGTTCTTTCTCTGAAAAACATTGGAGAGGAAGTGCACTCCCATTGAATTTTGGGAGACCATTTTTGGGGAGAGTGAAACAGGTCATCCTGACAGTTTTAGGAGAGCATGTTGTAACTCTCCCAATCTATTCTTAAGACAGGTCTGATAACTTTATTAGGTGGGTGGGTGGTGGCTGGGGGGGGGGGGGGTGCTTTATTACTTATTGTTCGAGGATGGAGTGCTCAGTTGATTGCACCCAATGGAGAGCTGCATCAACATGAATGATAAGAGATACAATGTACGATGACTAAATGAACACCTTTCTCGAGATTTTTACCATTGAATTACTTATATTGTTTCTGACTATAACAGGCGTTTATGAAGAGGCTTCTCACAAAACAGTATAATAGGATAGGATGGGATACAGAGGGGAAAAATGCTCTGGAATTGTAAGTTTTTATATTTCTTGTTGGCCGCGGTCCTTTTAAGCAGACCCTTTACCCCTTACGTTCAGTGGGGCAAGATATTGTTGAAATTCCATCCATTTGGCCTAAAAAAATAGTTTGCCAGTAACCACCATAATGTCAGGCGTTTGGTCATTACAATTCCTCGATCTATTAACCTGGCAACACAGCCACATATATGTAAGATATTTTTGAGTCAGGCGTACATTTGATCATTGTCTTTTTCCAATTCCCATTGTGGCTGGTCCTTGACGGCTCAGTCGGCAGAGTAATAGTCCCTCAGTCCCATACAGGCCTTTTGGCGGCATATTCGAATCCCACTCTGACCAAATAAAATTGAAACATTTCTGAGTGTATTTTTCACTTGATCGTTAAATGTGTAAGAGTTGCCAGGTACTCCCTGAGGTTCCTCAGTGGAAAGAGCCTGTTTTCCTCCCCCTCTTAGCCTGGCAGTAATCTTGAATCAGACGTAAAGCATAAATCAGTCGATCCAAATAGTTTATGTTCTGACTCTAATATTGACATAGGCCATAGGGAATGTTCGGACTAACGACCCTTCCGGCTAGTAAATCTAAAGATCAGTGAACAGTCCTAAAATAAAAACAACTTACAGGTACACTTTGAATTGGTTGATTGATCCATGGGTTGCTACACTGTAGGGTGGGTGGATTTCTCCAGTAATGAACGACAGGTTAAAATATCTATGAGAACTTAACAGGTTGAAACTTTAAAACTATACTTCTGTAAATTGATTTAATGTTTTACATGTTTCAGATCTCTCCAATCATTGATACTTGGCTTGGCATGTTCCTATGATGTTGATGGGTGTAGATTAGAGGCTAAGAGATTATATGACCAATGGATGTCAAATCCCACAGATAATCCGTAAGCTTCCATTTAAAACTAAACTTACTTTTTTTTAACATTTACAGTGTAAGTCAGTGGAGGCTGAAGTTTTTCGTTGACTGTTAAAATAACTTTTCAAAATTCACATAATGTTTTATAATCTTGAATTGTATCCAGGAAATTAATCGAACCCCTTGAAACTACTCAGTTTAGGACCTCAGGGGCTCATTCTACTGTAAGCGAACGTGTCGCAAATGCATGTCAAATGATAGTAATTTACGCATGGTCGCAATTTCTAGGCGTAACTCCATGCTGTTAATAGTCTATGTGTAACTTTACTCCAGCTTAGTAGAACAGGGTCCAGGGGTTTCCTCCTGGTAAAGAGACTGGTTTCCTCCTCCAATAAACCTTGCAATACTGTCTTATTAGTGAAATAATCTTGAGTGGGGCATAAAACATAAATCAATCAATCTCCACACTTGTAATGTAATATATTTGACTTTAAATAGGGGCTGGGGGAGGGGAGTAAATTGTTGAAAAATATCTTTGGGGCATAAACTTTGTCCATTCAGTGTTCAATTTTTTGTTAAAACGAAAAAAAAATTAGAAACCGTTTAGAGCAAATCCCAAGTACCCCAAATCCCAGAGTTTATTTGCATAATTTTGGAATCATACAGGCTAAAACTAATTTAGAACCTTATGTACCACTGAAGAAATTCAAAATTCATTATTAAGTGCTGTTTGTAAAGAAAAATTGCAACAGATTTAATAACCTTACAGACGTTTACCTCTCCTAATAAAAAAATGACAGGTTTTGTTATTTAATTATTTGTTTTTCAGCATTGCAGTTTTACAGGGGTTTACCTCTCCTAATAAAAAATGTGGGTTATTTTCATTTAAATTATTTGGTTTTCAGCATTGCAATAAAAAATGACAAGTTATGTTATTTTAATTATTTGTGTTTCAGTATTGCAGTTTTACAGGCGTTTAGTTTACCTCACCTAATAAAAAATGACAAGTTTTGTTATTTGAATTATTTGTGTTTCAGCATTGCAGTTTTACAGATGTTTACCTCTCCTAATAAAAAATGACAAAATTTGTTTTTCAGCATTGCAATAAAAATTGACAAGTTATTTGAATTATTTGTTTTTCAGCATTGCAGTTCTACAGACGTTTACCTCTCCTAATAAAAAATGACAAGTTATGTTAATTGAATAATTTGTGTTTCAGCATTGCAGTTGACTTGAAGGCTGTGACATATTGCTATGGTATTGCCCTGGGTGGTGAGAAGGAGTGGGACTTCGGGTATGAAATGTACAAATCCACGAATGTTGCCTCAGAGAGAGACACCCTACAGTCTGCGCTCGCCTGTACCTCACAATCTTGGCTTCTCAACAGGTTAGAGTTACGATTGTTTTTAATTTTTTCAAACTACATCAGAATTATTTATCTGTACCTATATACGTCTCTTTCGTCAGCATTGTCAATGCTATTCTTGCCATAGCTGAAGTTGTGTAAGTATTATCAATTTATTACAAAGTGTTCCAGAAAATTCTGCTAAGGCCAAGCTCCTGTCAGTCGTCAAGCTAATGAAATATCATAGGATTAGTTTATTACAACAATTTATGATGGGGTAAAAAGGTCTAAATGATTATCTCTTTTTAACACAATTAGAAACTTGTCTCCATGGTTATTTTAGATAAGAAGATTTTCCCTGTGCCCGTGTATTTTAGTGTTCTTAAATATATTTACTTATCTTCCTATCTGCACTGAAGATCGTGGTGGCTTTTTTTAACGAATCGCTGGCAATTCATTGGTTTATACGAGGCAGATTTAACCAGCCCATCTCCTCTCTTTATACCTAGATCAGAATTATTTGCCCAAAATAATGGACTTTTGATTGTTTTAATAACAATCAGCCCATCTCCTCTCTTTATACCTACATGTAGATCAGAATTATTTGCCAAAAATAAAGGACTTGATTTGTTTTTACACTAGCAGCCCATCTCCTCTCTTTATACCTACATGTAGATCAGAATTATTTGCCAAAAATAAAGGACTTGATTGGTTTATTAACTAGCAGCCTTTGTAGGAGGGTTCCAGGTACCGCCAGAAGGATGGGTGTTTTATCTGTGCTAGTCTCCACCTCCCCCAATCCAATCCATATTTGACTTTTGATTGGTTTTTTAACGAGCAACTTTTGTGGGAGGGTTCTGGGGTACGGGATGTTTTCTTTGTGCTAATATACCCCATCCCCTCCCATCCATATAAAGTCCAACATACCTTTGCAACCACCCTGTTTTTGTTTGTTTAGCAAGGCGTTTCATTACCTGGCAAATGTATGAGATATGTTGACGATGTTCCTAATATTCAAATTGTTGTCAGATTCGAGGAGGGGGGGGGGGGGGGGATTATTAAGGTCTTTGGATGAATATTTGTTTTTTTTATCATAGGAAGAATCCTAGTGTCCAAAATTGACATTTTGCACCTGAGTGGGTTCTTCTAATATCCTCACCATGTCTGCCATGTTTATTTAAAAAACTGTACCTGAGACTCAAATTTTTGGTCACAACCCCCAACAACGAAAACTAACAAATCGTTAGGTCCCAATGTTTATAAGAACCACCAATACATTGACCAAACCCCTCCCCACATCTCCATACCAAATATAAAGAGAGCACAGGATGCATGAGTACAGTTTTCTCTTCCAGATATTTACGTCTGTGCCTTGATTCGACGGAGATCCGTAAACAGGATGCTGTTGGAGTGTTTGCCGCCATTTCCTCCAATACGATTGGTCGATCTTTGGCTTGGGATTTCTTTAGAGAGAACTGGGAGGAGTTTAGAGACAGGTTTGTAACCAATCAGAAAATAATGGGTGTAATCAGAGAGATGTACGTCACTGCAAGTCGTCTTGGTTACGACAACTTATTTTATTGACAAATGATGATGATGATTTATTTCAGACAAATTTGTCCATATAAAAAAAGCTAAAAATATAATATTTAAACTCCATTTGGTTTTTCTTCTGGGATTTTCTTTCTGATACAGAGTTTGGGATTAACATATTGACCATAATTTCAAAAAAATACTTTATTATAGCCCTAAGACTTACTGTAACTTGATGTACTTCAAGACAGGGGAGGGGGACTTGGTGGCTGAGTCTCGGTTAGAGTGATTGTCCCTCAGTCCAAGATAAGCCTTCCATCAATGTGGCATGGGTTTGACTCCCACACAGACCAACTACAACTAAAAATTTTCTGAGTGGATTTTTCACTCAATCCCACATGTGGAAGAGTTGCCAGGTACTCATCGAAGGTCGGGGGATTCCTCCGGGCAGAGAGCTCGGTTTCCTCTGCCACTAAACCTTGCAACGCCGCCATATGAGTGACTCTTGAGTGCAACATAAAACATTAATCAATCAAGATGTTGATCGCCACCATAGATTCTTTTAAAAAACACCTTAAGTAGGATATTTATCCAAAGCCCATGGCGTATCATATGAAAGCGGCCATAGTTTAAAACAAAGATGGGAGATTGACATTGTGACGTCACATTTTGGTCCCTTGCAGATTGTTCATCTATAAATCACATGAAACACTAAACAACAAGCAAATTCCACTCAAATGTCATAAAATTTTAGCAAATTTTCTCCGTTCTGGAGTTTTTCAAAAACTTGTCATCCCAAAAATCACCGGATGGGTTTTCTTGGGCACAAAATCCTGAACAGGTCAAAGTAATCCCAAAATCCACTGGGTGGGTGATCACTAAAGAGGCAAAGTAGAATTGAAATAATGTCGGATACACCTTAAAGCGACATTAGCTTCCAAAATGTTGATATTTTGACGTAAAAACAGAATGTTGAAATTATTGACTATTTTTCTCAAGACTTATAATTCCGAAGCTTTTTAGTGGTTCTAGTCACGAAAATGTACGATAAAGTATTGTTTTGAACTAACTTTGAATTAGAATGAATGAATAGTCGTCTCGGTTATTTAAATTTTGTTTTCGGTTCATATAGGCCACATACTGTATGGATTTTCCTCATTCCAACGGCAATCATTTAGTTTCTTGATGGCCTTCAAAGCCTCTTACTGTCGTGACGATCAGAAATTATGAAAAAAGTGTGAATTTTGGCAGTTCATGCCACTTTAAAATAAATAAAATCAGCTTAAAATAAAACACATAAGTCAGACCATACCCTTCTGCCACACACCTGCAAGGTGAATCACTCCATGTTTATTTTTATCCAGGTATGCAGATGGCGTATTTCAAATGGCTTCGCTGGTCAAATCAGCCATATCTGGTTTTACCACAGAGTTTAAACTCCAAGAGGTTTGCAAAATTAATTTCTTCAATTAGTATTCTTTACTGAATTAGTAAATAACCAACACTGGTTGACCCGGAAAAGTTCCGGACCTGGGGCTCGTTTCACAAAGCAGTCGCATCGCAAACGAAGCGTAGTTGCCAATGGATACCATAGTGAAGAGATACGGTGTCATGACAACTGCGATTGATCGCACTTTGCGACGGCATTCGTGAAACGGTCCCCACTGAACCAACTGAACTACCCGGCTCTGTTGGGAATGGTTCACTTGTTAGATTCTCTTATACATCCTGAGCAGGGTAGCTCAACGGTATGTGAGTTCGATTCTCACCCTAGGCCAGAATTTTGTCCAGGTTAATCAGTGTCGGTTATTTACTAATTCAGTAATTTCCCTGATGATGATTGCAGCTTATCCTTTTATGATTTAATTATCTTTTTCAGAAAGATTTTACAGTTGACCCATTTGCTGTTAAGACATTTCGCTCATTTTTTGTAAAGCTTGTGCTTTGTTAGCTTTGTCACCAATAACTGAAGGAAACCATAATTCAAAAAATAATCTTGAAATGTCCTAAAATACATGTAAATCTTGGCTTTTTCAAATATATTTATGAACACTTAAACACATTATGGGAATTTTCGGTTGCTACGGTTTTCTGTCTAACAGTCGGTAAACAAATTTGTCGAAAGTACATGTACACCACACACTCAGTCACAAAGGGCTCTACTGCGCACTTGATTATTTTAGCTACAACAGAGCAGACATTGAAATCCTCAAATAAAACTCCCTATCCCTGCAGTGGTCCGTGGAAGCTGGGAAAGTTACCCTTGGCCATCTGGAAACCTCATCTTTATATAAACAATGGTAGAATAGCACACATTTTAACGAGATTCGTTACTGGCATGTCCCTTTAAAGCAAAAATGTTTTGTTTACCAGCATAAAAAAAGATTTATTTCCATACCTGGAGTTTGTTTCACAAAGCAGCATAGCGTAAGTTTTTACGTAACTGCCATAGCAACCCATACTATAGAGATACGTTGGTAAGAAAGTTACGACATCTACGCCGTTTTGTGAAATAGGCTCCTGAGCCTTAGTGAGATGTAAAGTACAAAAAAAAATAGAATTGTTTTTCTGATTATTTTAGGCGAAGGATTTTGCTGAGAAACATCCAGACTTTGGCGGAGGTCAGGCCGCTGTAAAACAAGCCATGGAAACGGTTGAGTCGAACATCATATGGTTAGCTAAAATGGAGCCTTTTATTTCTGATTGGCTGAAAGATACAGGTATGGAATGCTGGATATTCATTGGTTGTTGACATTTTGTGGTTAGCTCAACAGTTTATGAGCTCTGAAAATAAACTGTTTCAGGTCACATATAAATTTCTGTGTTCTGTACCTCGTTTTATCCACATTGATTATCAGATATCGGGCTTTGTTCAAAAGTTTATTATTCTTGAAGGCCGTCTAGCTTTTTATGTTAATGGCATTTCATAAATCTAATATGTAAATATAATATGTCACTTTTGTACTTTCAACCCCAGAAAACACATTTTGTAGCAACGTCTATGATTAAAACAATAAAAGAACATCAAATGCTAACGAATTTAGAAGATTGGGTGGGGAAGGCGGGTAATTTTGTTGATTTGGAAAGATGGTTTACGGCTGAAAAAAATAGAATACTGTCCATATTAAACAAATTTGGACAGTTTTGTATATTTATACCAGACAGAAGAAGTTAGAAACTTGTTATTTTTGGCCAAAATTGAAAGTTTTGGCATCAGTTTGTATTTTTAATTTGAAATTGAAAATTAGATCTGTGTGTTGATCATGAACCATTTATGACATCATCCAGATAATTTAGAGTATATGTACATAAGGGGTAGATGGTGTGTCTGGAACCCTTTAGGATATCCCTGCAAGGTTTTCCCTGGCTCCCAAAATGTTGGGGTTCACTGGACCCCCATCAGAAAAAAGTAGGGTCCCATATATATTAGGTGGGGTCCAGTTAGTGTTTAAATATGCATTATTGTATAATATTTTGCTATTTATTTGCATCCCATGGGACCCTTCTCATTGCAATTTTGGGGTCCAGGTGAGATAATGAGGCTCAGAGATGCAGGTTTTAAGGGTCCGGTAAATCCCTGTCCCTGGTTACATAAATACGGCATCCATATATGTTCATCAAATAGAGAAATGAAAATCTTTCATATGAACCAGTGAGATTTTAAATTGTAGACAGCTACCAAATAAATTCCTGCATGTATATTTATAAATGCAACTTTTGAAAGGCAAAACATAACTGAAAATGGACTTTTTTTTGTTTAACCAGGGTCGATAGAAGAACCAGAGATAGATGTACGTTTACCGTTAGCCGTTTACCCTCTGCACTATGACCTTGAACTGAAGCCTGACATATACGGTGCTGACCCAGATAATTTCACATTTGAAGGCTCCGTTAAAATTCTGGTCAACTGTCGTAACGCTACAAGGACGATGTCCATACATGTTAATAAGCTAGATCTTCAGCCAGCAACTGTCACTTCGGTCAGCGTCGGATGCGCCCAGCCGCAAGTTGTTGATCGTCAAGAGGACAACGCTCGTCAATTTCTGGTCATCAGTTTCTCCGAGAATTTGGTCCCCGGCTGTAATTATGCAGTTGAGATTTCGTTCACAGGACCTCTAAAGGATGATTTGGCGGGGCTATATCTTAGTTCCTATCAGAGAGGCAATAAAACGGTGTAAGTTCTCAAGTTCATTTCGCTTGGTACAACGAGTAAGTCATAATTTCAACAGTTTTTTATACTAAATGTACGACTAAGTCATAATTTTCATCATTTTTTTATACTAAATGTACGAGTAAGTCATAATTTCAACATTTTTGGTACTAAATGTACGAGTGAGTCAAATTTTCAACAGTTTTTGGTAGTAAATGTATGAGTAATTAAGTCATAATTTCAACATTTTTTGGTACTAAATGTACAAGTAAGTCATAATTTTAACATTTTTTAGTAGTAAATGTATGAGTGATGAAGTCATAATTTTAAAATTTTTGGTACTAAATGTGCGATTAAATCATAATTTCAACATTTTTTGGTAGTAAATTTACTAAACTTTACTTTTTCCTCAGATTTCAATCGCCAAGAAAATGTTGGCATTTGAAATACACTGAAGTATTAAATAATTTATTAGGAGATAGACAATATAGTTTGAGAATGTCACCCATAAAACCTAAATTTGTGCAATAAGGTGAAGAACTACTTATGGCTAACAACTTCTTGGTTGAAGGCTCTGTTAAAACTCATGAATCATTTAATTGCCATCATCCATAAGTAATTCTTCACCTTATGGTAACCTTTCAACTTCTAAATGCCATTGAAAGATTAAAATTTGTGCAAATGACACAAAATAATGAATGCTTTTTCAGATTAATGTTTGCATGAGGATAACGAATGATAAATTTTTATTTAATTGACCTACTTTCACTTTCACTTTTTACAGCCACATTGCCACGACTCAGTTCCAAGCAACTGATGCACGTAAAGCGTTCCCCTGTTTTGACGAACCAGCTATCAAAGCTACATTCTCAGTGACTCTCTTACGGAAACCGCCAATGTTTTCTCTCTCCAACATGCTGATTGAGAGAAATGAAACCAGGTAATGTTATACACCATTCAGGTAACGTCCATTTCTTAACGAGTATCTGACCCTTTGACCCCACATATTATAGTCGATCCCTGAACCTGACAGGGATCCAGAACGGTTCACGACTGTCAACATCAATTTGACTAATTAAATTCTTACTTCCAAAACTGGAGTCTGTTTCACAAAGCAACTTAGCTTAAGTTTTTACGTAACTGTCATCGCAACGTATCTCTACAGTATATGGGTTGCCATGGCAGTTACGTAAAAACTTATGCTACGCGGCTTGGTGAAACAGGACGTTGATATGTGTCGGTAAAAACTACTCTTTGGTGGATTTACCTTGGAAATGAAAGTCAATATTAGATACTGTGTGAGCATACTAATAACTAGCTTTATAAAAAGTTTGGTTTGCTTGAAATGTCAACAACAACAACAAAATTTAGAAATGAACAAACTGTAACAATTTGTCAGTCATATAGACAATAGCGAGCAAGCCTGTATTTCATTTAAGGGTTAAAGGGAAAGAAAATAGAAAAAAAAAACTTTTTAAGAGCACAGGAAGCTTGTTTTTACTCAAACATGATCCCTCACATATCCCTTAATTTTTGTGAGTGACAGGCATATTGTGATAACTTCTGCAACAATTCCATCTGGATATTTGAATGATTTTAAACCAAGAAATTTAATTAAAATGTTTGAAAATTTAATTAAAATGTGTGAAAATTTAATTAAAATGTTTGAAAATTTTATTAAATTTTTTGAAAATGTAATTAAAATTTTTGAAAATGTAATTAAAAAATTTGAAAATTTAATTAGAATTAATGAAAATTTAATAAAAAAATTTCTTTATTTCAGAACTGATGGTTATGTTGCAGACATTTATCAGAAAACACCCAAAATGTCCACCTATCTGCTGGCCTTTATTATCTGTGATTTTGCACATAAAGAAAACAGAACAAAAGGGGGCACCTTGGTAAGTTTATATTCTAACATTCCTAAAATGGCTACATGTATATATATCTTGTTTTACGGACATTTAGAAGTTAAAGATACAGGTAGAAAGAAAACAATTTTTGGGGTATATTGTGGGACAAACGTTTCGACCCAGCCCTTGGGATAGTTTTTAAGCCCAAAAGTTGCTATACATAAGTTGTTGTATTTTTTTTCATGGCTATATATCTGTTTGGTAACAAACTGTGGGGTAAACGTTTCGACCCAGCCCTTAGGATAGTTATTAAGCCCAAAAGTTGCTATACATAAGTTCTTGTTTTTGTTCTTCATGGCTATATATCTGTTCGGTAATATAAATATTTCAGTGTTCTTCTTTGATTCTTGACGATGGTTGCCAGTTACCACCGGAAGGTTGTGGGTTTTCTGGGCATAGAGCCTGGTTTCCTCTCAGAATAAAACTGGCAGTGTCGCCATATAAGTGAAATAATCTTGAGCGCGGTGTAAAACACCAAACAATCAATCAATCAATCGATTCTTGTCTGCTCATAAACTTAAAACTAGTTTATGCACAAACCAAATTCCAAACTTACAGGATAAGTTGTGTATTGTCTTTATATGCAAGAATGAACATAAGACAGAGTTCAATTCTGCGGGTCCAATAATTAAACCTTTGTCTAAGGTACATTTTGAAAGCTATTTATATTCAATACACCCCAATAATAAATTGGGTTCTAGTTTAATTACTTAGGTAACCCTAAGTCGAGAGTTATTTACTAATTTAAATTTTTATTTCTTAATTTTATCAAAGTATTTAATTTTTTTTACAAATCACCATTGATTTTTTTATTATACATTTCACAAAAGAGCTTTGTATTTTGTTGTAATAAAATTTACATCTTTCTGGTAATTGCCACTACATAGATTTTAATTTTTCTGTCTCTGAAACCTACATGTATTAATTGAAAATAAGTTCGTTAAAACATCTTCTATTCATTCATTGATCTTCACCTGAGCACATGACTATGTTTCTATTAGTATCGAGTATGGGCCAGACCTGAGGCCATTGACCAGGCAGATTACGCACTTGATGTAGGAATACGAATCCTGGACTATTTTGAGGAATATTTCAATGTTTCCTATCCTCTTCCCAAACAAGGTAAGACACCCATTGGAAATCGTCCTCCTTATAATTTCTCACAGGGAAATGGTTACTGACCCCTGCACCAGCACTACATTGCCAGGCTTAACGTTCGATAAAGTAAGACAAATCTCAGCTGAATGTTTTTGTGACACCAAAAAGCCACCATCTTGGATATGTTTAACCATTTTTGTCCCCCGCCACGTAAGTGGAAGGGGGACTTGGAAATGCTGGCCGTTCGTCCTTCCGTCTTTCCATCCGTCCTTCCGTCCGTCCCAATTTCTTGTGAACGCGATAGCTTAAGAACCGCAAAATGCAAATCTTTCATTTTTGCTATATAGAGACACATAAGAGAGACCTTGGTCAAGTTTGATTTTCGGGGATGTCGACCTTTTTTTTTTAGGTCACAGAGGTCATTGAGGTCAAAGTCTGAAATTTGCTTGTGAACGCGATAGCTTAAGAACCACAAGATGTAGATCTTTCATTTTTGGTATATAAAGACATATTTGAGAGACCTTGGTCAAGTTCGATTTTCGGGGATGTCAACCTTTTTTTTTTAGGTCACAGAAGTCATTGAGGTCATATTCTGGAATTTGCTTGTGAACGGGATAGCGTAAGAACCGCAAGATGCAGATCTTTCATTTTTGGTATATAGAGACACATTAGAGAGACCTTGGTCAATTTTCGGGGATGTCGACCTATATTTTTAGGTCACAGAGGTCATCGACGTCAACATTCTGGAATTGGCTTGTGAACGCGATAGCTTTACAACCACAAGATGCAGATCTTTCATTTTTGGTATATACAGACACATTAGAGAGACCTTGGTCAATTTTCGGGGATGTCGACCTATATTTTTAGGTCACAGAGGTCATCGACGTCAACATTCTGGAATTGGCTTGTGAACGCCATAGCTTAAGAACTGCTAGATGCAGTATATAGAGACACATGCGAGAGACCTTGGTCAAGTTCGATTTACTGGGATGTCAACCTATATTTTAGGTCATAGAGGTCATTGGGGTCAGAGTGTGGACAACTTCATTTACATAAATCAGACCACACTCCCACAATCATTGAACATCAGGTATATGGTGATTATATCCAATGTATAATGAGCAACTAGTTTCCAAACAACATTTATGGCGGGGGACCTGCTAGCAATGTATAGGGAGCTTTGGGTGATGCCCTAATCACTATGGCTCCGCAAAGCGAAAGCGGAGCCATTATGTTTTCGGGTCTTCCGTTCGTTCGTTCGTCCGTCCACTCTAAGCGATAATTAATCCTACTTAGGATTGGAATTTTTGTTCAAGAAAATTGAAATGCTGCTTGCTGTCATAAATAGGAGTTATCCAATGCAGAATGTAACAATTAATATTGCCGCCAGGCCCAAGAATTTTATCATTGGTTTAATGTTGGTTTTGTGACGCTGGAAATATCATGACGTCTCAGAGTTACTTTGCTCAGTTTGTCTAACCTTATAGAACGTTTGGAAAGGACGCTAGCCTAGAGGCCAGTTGTTTCTGCTGAATGCTATTTGTGTTTAAAAACTTTTCCAGATATGATTACTATTCTTTACAACTAGTTTGTATTCCCGGACAAGCCCCCACTAAATGCCAAAATCTTGATAATTTGACGTTGGAACAGAGTGGTGAAATTATTGTTTTCGAACACTATTCAGGTTTGTATAGGCCACATACTGTATGGATTTTCCTCATTCCAACGCAAATCATTTAGTTTTTCGAAGGCCTTCAAAGCCTCTTACGGTCATACCGAACAGAAATTATAAAAAGTGTGAATTTTGGCAGCTCATGCCACTTTAAAACATCTAAGTGTTCATGGACAAACCTCTAATTTCAGTGTAATTGTAATTGCATGTGTTTTTTTTTTTCAGATATGATAGCTATTCCTGATTTTGGTGCCGGTGCTATGGAGAATTGGGGTTTGATAACATACAGGGAAACTGCCATGTTGTATGACCCTCTGGTGTCTGCTGAAAGTAACAAACAACGTGTGGCTGTGGTCGTCTCACATGAACTCGCCCATCAGGTAACGCATTTACTACAGCTTTGAAAAGTTGGGCCGTTTTCAAAAGTTGTTGAAACAAAGGCATTTCTTTATGTTTCATTGATGTTTTACGTCACACTCTAGAACATTTCCACAGTTTTCTTTCGACTGATTATGAGGACACCTTTAAGACAATTTTCAGCTGTTACAAACAAAAGCATTTACTTTCTCTATGTTTGATTGATGTTTTACGTCACACTCTAGATCATTTCAACAGTTTTCTTTCCCGACTGATTATGAGGACGCCTTTCAGACCATTTTATGAAGCAGTTATAAACAAATCCATTTACTTTCTTCTTGTTTGATTGATGTTTTATGTCACACTCTAGATTATTTTAACTGTTTTCTTTGGACAGAGTGGGATTCGCTATTTCCATGAGTTAAACTATTTGATTTGGGAACAGTCATGAGGGCTTACTGTCATTGGCGAGTTTTACTGATGATAAAACTAAATACACATGATGATCGATTGATTTATGTTTTATGAGATATTTCATTTTTATGGCAGCTTTGCCAGTTTTAATAGGCGTCGAAATCAGGCTCTTTGCTCAGAGGAAATGCCCAACCTTCAGTACTTGGTAACTCTTCCACATAAGGCGATCGCATGAAAAATGCACTCTCATATTTTTGTTTGGTCTGAGAACACATGTGGAACTATTAAATACTATAAAATATCATTGACCTACACTTCTTCAGAGTTACCTTTATTTTCCTTGACAAGTTTCACCACCAAGATTTTCACTTTTTGAGAAACAGTTGTCTAATTTGGTTTTTCAACTCTTCAGTTACACAAATAATTTGTTGCAGCTCAACATTTTTTTTTTTGGTGTGAAAATAGGCAGAAAGCCAAAAAGCGTCCCTAAAATGATTTGGATGCACCATAAGTCATTTTTTTTTTCATTTCATTTTATTCACCAGTTTTAACAAGGATATTTACAGAACATTTAACATAAATGACATTTAACATGAAACATTCTGAAAAAATATCTGGCGGGATGAAAACCCCAGGGGGCTTGTTTTATCCCATTATAAAATTAATTGTAATGCTAACATTGTAGGAAATAAATAAATTAGTCTTCTCATTGTATAAAGAAAAAGGTGAGTTAATTGGAAAGAACTAAGGAATTATTTTTCTTTTACTATCAGCGAGGCTTCTACTGTTTTTGTAACCTGCAGGTTCTATAATAATTACATGTGCTATAAATCTTTCAAGAGGTGGATTTTCAGATGTGATTTGAACATGGATGTCGATGTAAGTTGTTTTAGGTTTCGGGGGAGTGTATTCCAGTTTTGGGGAACGGACGAACGGACAAAGTAAAAAGAGTGGGTTGAGCGATATATTGGACGATATAAGTTTAGGTCCACATTTCTTGTTGGATAACGATGGACTGTAGATAATCGGGTAAATAATGCCTGCATCTTTAGGGGTAGTTGGGCTATATGGTGAATAAAAACATGAGCCATTCTCAACAGGTGAGAGCAATTTAGCTTATCTAGAGGGAGAATATTTAATTTCTTAAATAGTGGTGCGGTATGGGCATATTTGTGGGCCATAGAGATGATCCTAACTGCTCTTTTTTGTAACAATTCAATAGGTCTTAAATGGGTTGGAAAAGTCTTTCCCCAGACAACATTACAATAATTCATATAGGGAAAAATGAAAGAATAATAAAGTATGAATAGGCTCTTTTTGTTTAGACATTGCTTTAAGTGATTCAGGACGCCTATGTTTCTGGCGATCTTCTTACTAATTTCGTGAATATGAGTTTGCCAATTTAATCTATCATTGAAAAAAACACCTAGAAATTTATACGAGTTAGTCTGTTTCAGATTAATCTTATTAAGGACAACCCTTATTTCTTTAGCCCTATTCGTTTTCTTTGGGTTTATTAACATAAATTGTGTTTTAGTTACGTTAAGGGTTAACCTATTACTGCAGAACCAGTCATTTATCCTACTTAGTTCACTAGTGTTGTCATCTATTAGCTGATTAAGGTTATTGTTTGATATGCACGCACTTGTGTCGTCAGCAAACAGGGTTAAATTTAACAATTATGTTGATGAAGGTAAGTCATTGATGTAAAGTAAAAACAACAACGGTCCAAGAATGGACCCCTGGGGAACCCCGTAAAGTGGTTTCCATTTTACAGCTGCATTGCTTGTACCTTTGTGAATTGAGAATTTGAGAGGGCAAAACTTCTGGCAACTCATGTCTGCAATGACAAAATTATTATCATTATATCTAATAAAGCTTTAAAAATAATTTATGTTTATTTATTTTCACTTTGTCAGTGGTTTGGTAACCTTGTGACCCCGAGTTGGTGGGACGACCTCTGGTTAAATGAAGGATTTGCCAGCTATGTAGAATATATGGGCGTGGACTTTGTTGAACCCACATGGAATATGGTAGGAGAATATTTAACCTATTTTATATTTTGAAATCATCAGATCTATCTTTACAATTTAGAAAAAAGAAATGTTTGAAACTCTCTTCCATGCTAATGATAAAAAATTAACACATCACCACGTAGTTAGTTGTTTTTGATCAACACAAGCCTAAGACACCTATACCGGTGTCTTCGTCAAGTGTTACCCCAACACCAAAGACACCGGTATACAATGTAGGTGTCTAAAGCTTGTGTTTTTATCATTAATTTGGAAAAAGTTCGTTCTTTATGATAAATGTAAATCACAAGCCATGTTCAGTACTAATTTTTCTTTTGACAAATTTATATGATATGTTTTTTTTTTTTGCTTTAGCTATAGTGGGAATTAAACCAACTCTTGAGTTTGAAGGCCCGTTCACACGTTGTGATTTGTCTTACCGTCTTGTAGTATGTATTTGATGGTTGACAAATCGTATCAACGGATTAAAAGCACCCATTTTAATCGCATGCTACAAGTCGGTACGATAAATCGCAATGTGTGAACAAGCCTTATGCTATTTCATTTTCCATTGCCGCAAATAGGGGAAAGGGGTACGCTGAATTTCATTTTTTCCCAGTAGGAAACCCCTGATGGTTTGTGGGTATCTTGCCAACGTCATTTTTATACTAGGATTGTGTCCAAAAAGAGTATTTTCTAGGGGCATTACACCCATGAACCATAAATGTAATCCGCTCCTGTCCCTGTGTACATTGTAAGCCTGCCATCACCACCATATAAAGGAGTTTCAGTCTTACCTTCATTAAAATAGTTCATCCAAGCTCTAACTGAAATTAAAAAGTTTTAGTATTTCAGTTTTCTTGTATTTCAAAACCCTGCTATTCAATCTTCACAGTAATTCATAAACTAAAAATATTTTTTTTAGGAATTCTAATAAATATATAACGTATGATTGGGTACAAAGGTATAAATGTTATGCCCCTTTTTAATACAATTAGAAACTTGTCTCTATGGTTATTTTAAACAAGAAGATTTTCCCTGTGCCCGTGTGTTTTAGTGTTTATAAATATATAAAAGGTCTAAATGATATGCCCCTTTTTAACATAATTAGAAACTGGTCTCCATGGTTATTTTACACAAAAAGATTTTCGCTGTGCCCTTGTGTTTTAGTGTTCTTAAATATATACATTGTAACATGCTATCATAGGTTTAGTTTATTACAACAATTTATGATTGGCTATAAAGGTCTAAATGATATAACTCTTTTTAACACAATTAGAAAATTGTCTACATGGTTAATTTAGACTAGAAGATTTTCCCTGCATGTGCCCGTGTGTTGTAGTGTTGATAAATATACAACGTATGATTAGGTATAAAGGTCTAAATGATATACTCCTTTTTAACACAATTAGAAACTTGTCTCCTTGGTTATTTTAGACTAGAAGATTTGCCCGCGTGTTTTAGTGTTCATAAATATTTATATGATTTGTGTTTTTCAGTTTGACCAATTTGTGATAGCCGATCTTCAGTATGTGTTTGACTTTGACAGTTTAGCCAGTTCCCATCCTGTCTACGTCCCTGTGGCACGACCAGAAGAAATTAACGAAATATTTGACAGAATTTCATACTCAAAGGTAAAGCTTTTGTAAGGATTGTTGTCAACCCAGCAGGACATTAGATCATTACAGTAATACCCCACCTACATGTATATCAAGCATTCCAAAAAAATATGAGGATTTAACAAAATTTCAAAAAGTATATCCTGAAAGTGGCATGAGCTGCCAAAATTCACACTTTTTTCATAATTTCTGATCGTCACGACAGTAATAGGCTTTGAAGGCCATCGAAAAAATAAATGATTCCCGTTAGAATGAGAAAAATCCATACAGTATGTGGCATGTACGAACAGAAAACGTGTTGGAAAAGTAAACAAAATTTAAACAACCGGGACGATCATTCATTCATTCTAAGCCAAAGTTAGTTCAAAACAATACTTTATCGTATATTTTCGAGACTAGAAGCATTAAAAAGTTTCTGAATTATATGTCTTGAGAAAAGTAGTCAATAATTTCAACATTCTGTTTTAACATCAAAATATCAACATTTTGGCAGCTAATGCCACTTTAAATTTCCGAGTATTTTAAGTATGTCACTACCTGGAGATTAATATTCCCTTTGATAATCCCTGCACATTAGAACATGCAGGTACTGGAAAATCTTCTTTTTTTGGGGGGGAGTTCTTTTTAAATTTAGCAGGGATAGAGGTAAACCCAACGTTCATTCAATGCTCAAAAATTAGAAATTATTCTCTCAATATACCAAAGCTTAGGGCTAAAAAACCTGATATTTAACCCACTCATTGTTTGTTTGGCTTTGCTTAGATCAATCACATGTACCTGACAGAATAGTGGATGACCATCGATTGATTGATTGATGTTTTACGTCGCATTCAAGATTATTTCACTTAAATGGCAGTGCTGCTAGGTGGGGGAGGAAACCGAGCTCATTGTCCGAAGGAAACCCTCGACCTTCAGCGAGTACATGGCAACTATTTCACATACGCTGACCGAGTGAAAAATCCACTCAGAAATTTTGTTCAATTTTTTTGGGGTCTGAGTGTGATTTGAACCTGTGCCGTATCGATGGAAAATGTGTGGGACTGAGGGACGATCACTCTAACTCACTGGACCACCTACATGTACATGTAGGCCCTGGATGAGCATGGAAGGGCAATTCATGAGACCCTCCTTTAACTCCGAGGCTTGATAAATCTATACATTATTTTTTTGTTTTCTCCAGGGAGCCTCCATTATTCGAATGATGAGATTTTTCCTTGGCGATAATACTTTCAGACGTGGACTAACGGTAAATACATTTTTATTAACTAAGTGATCTTTGGAAATTCTGCCAATATTTTTTATTTTTGAGTGTTTGTCCCTAAATCCGTTTAATTATTAGTTCCGAATACATCAAACAATACACATGTCTGTTTCTGAAATCTGTTTCATTGATTGCAGAGGTATTTGAAAAAGTTGGAGTATGATGCCGCATTCCATGATGATTTGTGGCAAGCCATGACTGAGGTAGGAAAAATATGTTTATGCCTTAATCTTTGACTGTTGTTGGTTGACCTGCCTATGGCTGTTAAACATAAAAACATAAAGTGTTTGAAAAGTAGACAAAATTTAAATAAGTGGGATAACTATTCA
The DNA here is from genome assembly GCA_963971465.1 of Lepidochitona cinerea. Taxonomy (NCBI): domain Eukaryota; kingdom Metazoa; phylum Mollusca; class Polyplacophora; order Chitonida; family Tonicellidae; genus Lepidochitona; species Lepidochitona cinerea. Next base: position 4,894,223 of record OZ020559.1, read on the forward strand.
TTCATTCTAAGCCCAAGTTAGTTCAAAACCATACATTTTCGAGACTAGAAGCACGAAAAAGCTTCTGAACTATATGTTGTGAGAAAAATAGCCGATGATTTCAACGTTCTGTTTTTACGTCAAAATATCAACATTTTGGCAGCTAATGCCACTTTAAGATGACGTCCTGATGATCTGTTGTTGAATAAAGGGTCTATGGCCAAAGATACCACTATTTGAAGACGAGGGGCGATGGTTTCGCTACTGCACCTGTATCCGAATTATCTCCAGATTTATTCTGATTAAGGCCCGTTCTCACTGTGCGATTTGTCGTACAGACTTGTAGGATGCGATGAAAATGGATGCTTTTAATTGGTCAATATGATTTATCAACCAATCAAATGCATCCATTTTAATCGCATCCTACGGGCCTTAAAGAAATCTCTCCTGTGGCCAATTCCATGAATATTTCTTTTCCAAAATTGTTGTGTGCCTATATTTTTGTATGAAGAATTTTTAAACTGAGTTTCCGGTTGTTATATTTACCTTTATGCTCTAGTATTGTTTGCTCAAACAAAATTGACCTAGCCTATAGATAACTGGTCCAAACAGGCTGTTGTATGAAAACGTCTTTGCAAAGAGTACCAGCGGGTATACTGAATGGAGTTACAATAGATATATCAGCCCCAAGTCTAATAAAACTGAGAACACCTGGGCTGAGGGACATTGGGGCTTTGGTATAGCCTTGTTTGCTGACCTAGCAAGAAACATTAAGTATGCCAAATACTCTCTCAAATAGTCTCAAATAGATATTTGATGGTCTGTGGAGCCGATTATCTAAATTTAGTTGGGGACGATGGTTTGGCTTTGGTTTAGCCTTGTTTGCTGACTAACAAGAAATATTAAGCATACCTAATACATTAGTGTCCTAACATTTTATGGTATGTAGAGCCTAATATCAATATTTAGTTGGGGGTGGGGGGATGATCTTTGAGTTTGTTTGGTTGGGGATTGGGCATCATGTTTCTGTTGAGAGGGGGGGGGGGACGATGATCTTCGAGTTGGTACTTCTTATCAGTTTGGATCGAGGCTGGGCATAATGTCTCTGTTGAGAGAAAGGGGGGGGGGGGGGGGGGGGGGGGCCCTTGCCTTCATGCGTGGATTAATTTCCTTTATGTTATCTTTCCAGCAATCTATAGAAGACTCTCAAGGAAACCCTCAGTTAGCCTTCAGTCACCCTCAGTCACCCCCTTGCCTTCGTGCGTGGATTAATTTCCTTTATGTTATCTTTCCAGCAATCTATAGAAGACTCTCAAGGAAACCCTCAGTTAGCCTTCAGTCACCCTCAGTCACCCCCTTGCCTTCGTGCGTGGATTAATTTCTAGTACGTTATCTTTCCAGCAATCTAAAGAAGACTCTCAAGGAAACCCTCAGTTAGCCTTCAGTCACCCCCTTGCCTTCATGTGTGGATTAATTTCCTTTATGTTATCTTTCCAGCAATCTATAGAAGACTCTCAAGGAAACCCTCAGTTAGCCTTCAGTCACCCTCAGTCACCCCCTTGCCTTCGTGCGTGGATTAATTTCCTTTATGTTATCTTTCCAGCAATCTATAGAAGACTCTCAAGGAAACCCTCAGTTAGCCTTCAGTCACCCTCAGTCACCCCCTTGCCTTCGTGCGTGGATTAATTTCCTTTATGTTATCTTTCCAGCAATCTATAGAAGACTCTCAAGGAAACCCTCAGTTAGCCTTCAGTCACCCTCAGTCACCCCCTTGCCTTCGTGCGTGGATTAATTTCCTTTATGTTATCTTTCCAGCAATCTATAGAAGACTCTCAAGGAAACCCTCAGTTAGCCTTCAGTCACCCTCAGTCACCCCCTTGCCTTCGTGCGTGGATTAATTTCTAGTACGTTATCTTTCCAGCAATCTAAAGAAGACTCTCAAGGAAACCCTCAGTTAGCCTTCAGTCACCCCCTTGCCTTCATGTGTGGATTAATTTCCTTTATGTTATCTTTCCAGCAATCTATAGAAGACTCTCAAGGGAACCCTCAGTTGGCCTGGAATGTGAAAGAGGTCATGGACACTTGGACCCTACAGATGAACTACCCTGTTGTTACCCTCAATAGATCTGGAGAAACCCCGGGCGCCCTTAGGGTCTCCCAACAACGATTTCTATGGGACAAAAACTCCCCAGAGGACCCCCGATATCCGTCACCGTTTGAGTAAGTAAAATCATAAAGGATACGAATGAACGCGCCAATAAGCTAAAACAATCAACCAACCAAAATCATAGGTAAAATAACACTTATTTATGTATGTAAATCTTTGACCACTTAGTAATACGTTTGACTGTTTAACCACTCCCTAAAATTTCCAACTTAAATCACCAATTTTCTTAGCTGTTGTTCACATAATGGCCTCCTCACAACCTGACAATGCCTCAATATAAGTGAAATAATCTTCACCGGGAATTAAAGCATCAATTAATTTGTTCGTAGTTCGTCTTGGTGTCCACAATTTACAGTTCTTCATGATATATTACTCATTGCAGCAATGTACACGTACAATGTATAACAGGTTTGTATAGTATTACATTGAAAATAAAACCAGAAATGGACATTTTAAAGAACTTACTTCTGCCAGATACCTATTTATACAAGTTACATGTACAGGTTTCTATTTGTGTTTTGGGCATTTTTTCACGACTTTTTGTGATATGTCATAACCCTCCAGGGGGCTGTTTCTCAAAACATTTACGCCCGACTTAAGTCCATTGCAAGGCTTACCTGTCATGGCAACATATACCTTGAACATTACGTTACAACCAGGTGCAAAGGCACGACGGGCGTAAGTGTGACGAGAAACAGCCCCCCCCCCTGGAACTTTTTAGAGAGCTTGCCATCAGGGAAAGTTAAATTTCAAAATTGGTTGCCCATACTAAGATACGGTTGCCCATATTTATCAAAGAAGTTTTTAACCAAATTAAAAGTAACTTTGTTGAGACAGATATAATGGTCATTGTAGTCATTGTTTGTTTGGACTAACTGAAGGCCATGGTACTTAATTCATAAAGTAATACCACATCAAATGCTAAACTTGCTACACAACTAAATTATCAAGCAGCTAGGGCCGGCACTTTTCAGGTGTTGCTTGCCTAATAGACTAACCAGTTGCAAAATACATGAGGGCAAGTGGGAGTTCCTGCAAAATTCTTTGTGTGTGTCATTTTGAGGATTTTTGTTGTATTTCATCAAGTTTTCTCTTTACTCATTTTAATGTCATGTTTATCAATATTTTTCAATTCTTGTTGTTTTTTTTCACAGTTACCGTTGGAATATCCCCCTGACTATTGTTAGTAACCTGAAGCCTGATTTCTCAACAACGGATATATTTAGGCTCAATAAAACTGAAGGTCAGTATAAAAATTCTCACACTACACCCCCGATAGTTTCACACCCAGGCAGTGTGTTATTTTTGTCTTCTCACACTACACCCCCGATAGTTTCACACCCAGGCAGTGTGTTATTTTTGTCTTCTCACACTACACCCCCGATAATTTCACTCCCAGACAGTGTCTTATTTTTGTCTTCTCACACTACACCCCTGATAATTTCACTCCCAGGCAGTGTGTTAGTTTTGTCTTCTCACACTACACCCCTGATAATTTCACTCCCAGGCAGTGTGTTACTTTTGTCTTCTCACACTACACCCCCAATAATTTCACTCCCAGGCAGTGCATTATTTTTGTCTTCTCACACTACACCCCCCGATAATTTCTCTCCGAGACAGTGTGTTATTTTTGTCTTCTCACACTATACCCCCGATAATTTCACTCACAGGCAGTGTGTTATTTTTGTCTTCTCACACTACACCCCTGATAATTTCACTCCCAGGCAGTGTGTTATTTTTGTCTTCTCACACTACACCCCTGATAATTTCACTCCCAGGCAGTGTGTTATTTTTGTCTTCTCACTCCACACCCCCGATAATTTCACTCCCAGGCAGTGTGTTATTTTTGTCTTACACTACACCCCCGATAGTTTCACTCACAGGCAGTGTGTTATTTTTGTCTTCTCACACTACACCCCTGATAATTTCACTCCCAAGCAGTGTGTTTTTTAGCCCGCCATCATTCTGATGGAGGGCTATTCAAATCGCTTTTCCGTGGTCCGTCGTCCGTCGTCAGTCGTCCGTCGTCCGTCCGTTAACTTTTTAGCTTGTTACCTTTATTCCAAGAAAACTACCAGTCCAATCTTAATCAAACTTAACATACAACATCACCCTATGGTCTAGTTGTGCACCGTACGTTTTCATCTCATTTGCATATTCAATGTGGCCACCAGGGGGCGATATTGTTTTTTTTTGTTACCTTTATTCCAAGAAAACTACCGGTCCGATTTTCACCAAACTTGGCTGACATTATCTCCATAAAGTCTAGTTGTGCATCCTACATTTTCATCTCATTTGCATATTCAATATGGCCGCCAGGGGGCGATGTTGTTTTTTCTTTGTTACCTTTATTTCAAGAAAACTACCTGTCCAATCTTAATCAAACTTAACATACATCATCACCCTATGGTCTAGTTGTGCACCGTAGACTTTCATCTCATTTGCATAAACAATATGGCCGCCAGGGGAGATGTTGTTTTCCTTTGTTACGTTTATTGCAAGAAAACTTTCGGTAGTTACCTTTATTCCAAGAAAACTATTAGTCCAATCTTAATCAAACTCAACATGCATCATCACCCTACGGTCTAGTTGTAGACCGTACATTTTCATCTCATTTGCATATTCAATATGGCCACCAGGGGGCGATATTGTTTTTTTTTGTTACCTTTATTCCAAGGAAACTACTAGTCAGATTTTCATCAAACTTGACTGACATTATCTCCATATAGTCTAGTTGTGCATTGTACAGTTTCATGTAATTTGCATATTCAATATGGCCACCAGGGGGCGATGTTGTTTTTCTTTGTTACCTTTATTCCAAGAAAACTACCTGTCCAATCTTAATCAAACTTAACATACATCATCACCCATGGTCTAGTTGTGCATCGTACATTTTCATCTCATTTGCATTAACAATATGGCCGCCAGGGGGAGATGTTGTTTTTCTTTGTTACGTTTATTGCAAGAAAACTTTTGGTAGTTACCTTTATTCCAAGAAAACTATTAGTCCAATCTTAATCAAACTCAACATGCATCATCACTCTACGGTCTAGTTGTACACCGTACATTTTCATCTCATTTGCATATTCAATATGGCCACCAGGGGGTGACATTGTTTTTTTTTTGTTACCTTTATTCCAAGGAAAGTACTAGTCCGATTTTCATCAAACTTGGCTGACATTTACTCCATATAGTCTTGTTGTGCATCGTACATTTTCATCTCATTTGCATATTCAATATGGCCACCAGGGGGCGATGTGGTTTTTCTTAGTTACCTTTATTCCAAGAAAACTACCTGTCCAATCTTAATCAAACTTAACATACATCATCTCACCCTATGGTCTAGTGGTGCACCGTACATTTTCATCTCATATGCATATTCAATATGGCCGCCAGGGGGAGATGTTTTTTTTTGTTACTTTTTTCCAAGAAAACTGCCAATCCGATTTTCACCAAACTTGGCTCACATTATCTCCCTATAGCCATGTTGTGTACTGTACATTTTCATCTCATTTTCATATTCAATATGGCCGCCAGGGGGCGATGTTTTTTTTCTTTATCTTTGTTCCAAGAAAACTACCTGACATTAATCAAAATCAACATACATTATCACCCTATGGTCTAGTTATGCACCGTTCATTTTGATCTCATTTGCATATTCAATATGGCCACCAGGAGGGCGATATTGTTTTTTCATTACTTCTATTCCAAGAAAATACTGGTCTGATTTTGACCAAACTTGGCCGACATTATCTCCCTCTGATCTAGTTGTGCACCCTACATTTTCGTCTCATTTGCTTATTAAATATGGCCGCCAGGAAGCAATGTTGTTTTTTAACCAAATTTGAAAATGAAACTTATTATCATTATTCCAAGAAAACTACTGACCTGATCTTAACCAAACATGACACACATCATCCCTCTAAGTTCTAGCTGTGCACTGTACATTATCATTTCATTAGTATATTGAAGATGGCTACCAGGTGGCAATGTTGTTTTCAACCAAAATTTCTAGGGGAGCTTAATTTTGCAATTCACAATTTAATTTTCCTCAACAATAGTTATCTCCCTGGAATAAGATTTTTTATGTAGGCCCCAATTCCTATATCCAGTTATTGCTGTAAGTGAAATAATCTTGAGCGCAGCGTAAAACACCAAACAATCAATCAATCAATTTAATATGAATAGATGAACGCGGGCGTTAAGATGCCTTTAAGGGATCTCTTGTTTTGTTTTCTCACACTACACCCCCAATAATTTCACTCACAGGCAGTGTGTTATTTTTGTCTTATCACACTACACCCCCGATAATTTCACTCACTGGCAGTGTGTTATTTTTGTCTTCTCACACTACACCCCCGATAATTTCACTCCCAGGCAGTGTGTTATTTTTGTCTTCTCACACTACACCCCCGATAATTTCACTCTGAGGCAGTGTGTTATTTTTGTCTTCTCACACTACACCCCCGATAATTTCTCTCCGAGACAGTGTGTTATTTTTGTCTTCTCACACTACACCCCCGATAATTTCACTCCCAGGCAGTGTGTTATTTTTGTCTTCTCACACTACACCCCCGATAATTTCACTCACAGGCAGTGCATTATTTTTGTCTTCTCACACTACACCCCAGATAATTTCACTCCCAGGCAGTGTGTTAGTTTTGCTTCTTACACTACACCCCCAATAATTTCACTCCCAGGCAGTGTGTTACTTTTGTCTTCTCACACTACTCCCCCAACAATTTCACTCCCAGGCAGTGTGTTAGTTTTGCTTCTTACACTACACCCCCAATAATTTCACTCCCAGGCAGTGTGTTATTTTTGTCTTCTCACACTACATCCCCGATTATTTCTCTCCGAGACAGTGTGTTATTTTTGTCTTCTCACACCACACCCTCGATAATTTCACTCCCAGGCAGTGTGTTATTTTTGTCTTCTCACACTACACCCCCTGATAATTTCACTCCCAGGCAGTGGGTTATTTTTGTCTTCTCACACTACACCCCCGATAATTTCTCTCCGAGACAGTGTGTTATTTTTGTCTTCTCACACTACACCCCCGATAATTTCACTCACAGGCAGTGTGTTATTTTTGTCTTCTCACACTATACCCCCGATATTTTCACTCACAGGCAGTGTGTTATTTTTGTCTTCTCACACTACACCCCCGATAATTTCACTTCCAGGCAGTGTGTTATTTTTGTCTGCTCACACTACACCCCCGATAATTTCACTCACAGAAAAGAACTGTAAAAACTGACATCACAAAAGAATTTCGTCATTTTAACTCTCGTTTATTTATTTCCACAGCTACTCGTCAGAGGCTTGTGACTTTGAAAATTAATAGACTCAAGTGATATTCATAGTACCACGCTGGCTCTCGCTAGATCTCTATTAAAAAACTCACTCTCAACTCAAAAACTCCCTTAGTCCACTAAAAGTTGTGAAGCTTTTTGAGTGGGTTATGCATTCAATCCCTCTTTGTGGGAGAGTTGGCAGGTACTTGCCGAAGGTTCGGGCATCACTCCTCTTTTGTATGGATAACAATGCTCTGGGCTTGAGAACGCTTAAAAACTAGGTTGAAACATTTTGTTTGATTTTTTCAGATCATCTTTTAATAACCAACGCAAGTCTGATTCCTCCTGTCCAAGCAGGAAGCTGGTTTATTGGCAACGCTAAACAGTATGGTTATTATAGAGTTAATTATGACACTGAGAACTGGAATAATCTCATCACACAACTTAACACAGCACATCAGGTAAGTTAATTATGACACTGAGAACTGGAATAATCTCATCACACAACTTAACACAGCACATCAGGTAAGTTAATTGTGACACTGAGAACTGGAATAATCTCATCACACAACTTAACACTGCACATCAGGTAAGTTAATTGTGACACTGAGAACTGGAATAATCTCATCACACAACTTAACACTGCACATCAGGTAAGTTAATTGTGACACTGAGAACTGGAATAATCTCATCACACAACTTAACACTGCACATCAGGTAAGGTCAGGCTCATATTTCAAAATCAGGAAACAAAATGTGGGAATTTGTGAAATTAGCGTATTCTTTCGTCCCTTTTTTAATTTTTTTTTATTTTTGACATAGAAATGTATTGGTGTTACCTTTTCACCTTGAAGGTCGTCCCCTTAACGTGGGGTTTACCGTCTCATGTAACGATGGCCGTTTATTAGAATTCCAGTCCATAGTAAAAATGATGGATTTCTGAGTGGGTTTTCAAGGTCCCCCCCCGTGGGGAAGGGTTGCCCAGTACCTGCCGAATGTTGATTGTTTCCTCTTAGCAAAGAAGAGCTTGCTTTCCTTTCCCACTAAACCTGGAAACAATGCCGTCATATAATCTTGAGTTTGACGTAAAATAACAATTGATCAACATGTTGTAAGATGTAGTAAATTCCCATTTCGTCAAGTCAAGTCGTGTGAGCTGCAAAAATTTTGTCATAAATTCGGATTTTCAAATAAGAGAATTTGAGGAATATAAATAAATCATTGACGTTGAAATAAGGAGACTCCATACAGTCTGGGACCTGTTGAATTTGAAAAGTTTTCGGAAAGTAAACAAAATTTAAATAACTGGGATGAAGGTTTAGACTGGCTACTCTCAAATATTACTTTAGTGTATATTCTCAACTTGCCACAAAATGTGTCGATCTTGTAACTAAAAAATGTCAATAATTTGTTTTTACCAAAAAATATCAACATTTTGGCAGCTCATGCCACTTTAACTTAAACTGTGTAGGTGTTTGGTTTTACAGACAATTATGTATTAAACAAATGTCCACAAAAAGTGTCGGATTTGTAAATAGAAATAAGTTGATAATTTCAATATTTTGTTTTTACCCAAAAATATAATCATTTTGGCAGCTCATGCCACTTAGAGTTAAACTATGTAAGTGTTTGGTTTTGCAGACAATGTATGTATTAAACAAATGTTTGTGTTAACAGGCGATTGAACCTATCAACAGAGCACAGATTATAAACGATGCATGGAATTTGGCCAGGTAGGTTTTGGGAAATTATTGAAACTTTTGTTGTTGAATTTTCAAATAATAAGGGCCTGTCTTATCTCCCTCAAAAGCATGGGTGTTTAAATATGGACCATACATATAATCTGCTGTCTGTATATTATTATTACCACGCTGACCATGTAAATACTTCTTATCCCCCCTCCACCAACCATGATAACGATTTTATTATCTCGAAGAGCTTTACTTTTGCGTAGAATCAGCCAAAATATGGCTCGTTAATTCAATCGCACACACACAAAATAGTTGCAAATGGTGACCTAATACGAGCACGCGCTACGACGTCGTCAAAAAACGTTGACATAACGTTCGCCCGTTACCCACATGATAGTTGAAAAAGGTGAGTGGTGCGTCATAAAACTACGTCACAAAACAACGTTCAAAATAGCGTTTGCGTGACGCCGTATCGGGTGTGTGTGAAAACGAGGTTTTACCGTATCGGGTATGTAGGACACCTAATACGAATATTTATCGGATGGCAATTCACCAATCAGATTGCAGAGAAACTACTCTGAGGGATAATAAATACCGTTATTTTCATTGTAATCACTACTCCTGAATAAACCGAAATATTCAGTTAATATGTCTTACATGTCTTTCTTCGGATTGCTCACCCTACCTCAACATATAATCTGGCTAGGCTGGTTTGAAATGAACGCAACCTTACATGACATGTGTAGTTTAAACCGAATTGCCTGTACAATCTCATGATATAATAAGGGGTTACTTGATTTAATGACCACTGTTGCAGCATTTCCGTTGGTCCATTCGGTGGATTTTTTCAAGGTCGAGGGTTTGTCTGGGTTTGCTCCGAACAAAGAGCCTGGTTTCCTTGCCCACCATACCTGGCAATGCTGCCATATATAAAGGAAAATAATCTTCTTGGGCTAGTTCTTCTAGGTTGGCGCAAAGTTACGCATAGGTTTACAGCATGGAGTTGCGCCACCAGACTTGCGACCATGCGCAGGTTCCTATAATTTAACATGCGTTTGCAACTGGTGCAAATTATGCCAGCTTAGTACAATGAGCCCCAGTGCTACCTTAAACATCAATCAATCTCTTCGTGTAGCAAAAGGGTTTCTGTTCGTACCTTGTGACCATCTTAAAGATGTTGATATTAAAGAAAAAGATACCAAAGCAACTTTGGCTGAAGACTGTCAAAACTCATACAGTTGTATCAATCAAGGCTTTAATTTGAATTTGAATTTTGAATCCCAATTTTAGTGACATTTGTGTTTCTTGTCTTTAATAAAATCTGCAGAATCCATTCAGAATTTGGTAAAATATGAAGCCAATCAAGGGATGACTTCCATGGTTATTTTAGACAAGAAGATTTTCCCTGTGCACATGTGTTTAAGTGTTCATAAATAATATTCCGTTTTTGTTTTACAGAGCTGAGCTGCTCGACATGAACATTGCGCTAGACACCATTGGTTATTTGAAACAAGAAGAGAGTTATTTCCCTTGGTCTGCTGCAGCTGGAGAACTAAGCTATGTAAATTTAATGCTGTCTAAAACACCGACTTACGGAGCATTTTCAGTGAGTATGAGATATTTTCAGCATTGGGAGCAGTTTGGTTAATCCACATGTTTTTTATTGAGCTGGCTTTTCACATCTTTATTCAATATTTAGCAGCCAATAATTGAAATATAATTTAGTTATCATATGGGAAGTAACAAAATATGGGTCATATATACACTGTATGGGTTTTATTTGATAGATTTTTGAACACAGGGAAAATTTTCTTTTTTTAATATGGTGTATCTGTATGTGAAATACAGTAAAATATACTAACTCTCAAAGAACCATATTCTCCCCATTTGTTCCACACCCGGCCCATCAACCAATGTGCCTATCTGTAACCATTGTTGGGCATATCAGTCTATTTTGGAATCCAAACTGGCAAAAATCTGAAGATATGACAAAGTAGGCGTAATATTCTATTTGCTTTTTTCAGACCAAATAAAAATTTTAAAATTTCTGAGTGGAAGAGTTGCCAGGTACTGACCGAAGGTAGAGGGTTTCCTCCGGGCATAGAGCCCGGTTTCCTCCCTCACTAAACCTTGCAACGCTGCTATATAAGTGAAATAATTTTGAGCGCGGCGTAAAACATCAATCAATCAATCTGTTTGCTTTAACATACAGTAAAACATGTTCAATTCATCTGTTAAATGTGACCATAAAGACTGACCAACCGATTAAGACAAAAAACACAGAGTAGCAAATGCTGTATTCCTTTGAAATCTGTTATACATGATTGTTTTCTGTTTCATTCTCAAAGTTTCGTAAATGATTTAGTTGAAGGTTTATATTAGAAAGCCTGTTTAACCGATCAGGGGCTCGTTTCACAAAGCAGTTGCATCGCAAACAAAGCCTACATGTAGTTGCTACTGGATACCATAGTGAAGAGATACAACGTCATGGCAACTGCGATTGATCGTACTTTGCGACGGCTTCGTGAAACGGCCCCCAGATCTTAAATGGGAGAGTTAAAATACAAAATGAAAATTTAATTGACTATCTCCATAAGCGCTACTGTTAAAGGAAAGGCTGGTCAGTGAAAGTTACACCCCCTTAAATGTGGTCTCCTGTTATTTTGTTTGATTCCAGCCAAACTCAAAAGGGGCTTATTAATCACTCAAATAAGGCATAAAACACTGATCAACTGATCAAGACAGAAAAACATCACATATTAAATGTTGTAGGCCTATTCCTTTGAAAACCGTTATAATATCTGTTGCAATAACACTGAAGTAATATTATAATGTTATTAATCAGCATATTCCCTATTGGCATTGTTACAGGTCCGAGGATAGTCGTGTTGGTCCGAGGCCGAGGGCTAATACGGCTGTCCGAGGACCTGGGGCAATGCCAATAGGGAATATCCTGATTAATGAAAATTTTATTAATTGGCTTTCAATGTTTTTTGACATAAAATATATGTGTAATTTAAAAATAATAGTGTTTTAATGGACACATTCGCAAGGAAAGTTGAACATTATTTTCTTAAAAATTTCTTTAAAAAAATCTACACGTAGTGTACCAAGAGTTGTCCCCCTTTTGTACATAAAACATAGGAACATATTTCTTTATTTTTATAAATTGTTATTAATGCAATTTTTAATTTATCTAATGGAATAGACGGAATATTTGTTTTTCTTTAACTGAACATTGGCTATTTTCTTTTTATCTGTTGATGAATTCAAGAAAAATAGCGTTGGGATTTTGAAGTGATAGCAATGAAACGGTCGCCATGTTCGATCTCGTATTGGCCCAGTCCGTATTGGCCTTGTTTGTTCGTATTAGCCCAGTTTGTTCGTATTGGCCCTGGTAAGCCCTGTATGAGTGTGACCGTTTCTCCGTATTATGCCAATAACATTGAAAGTCAATTAATAATGAAAGTTACATGTATGTTAAAACGCTCTCGCTCTCACTCTCCCTGAAATCAGCTATTGTTGTGATAGGACTGTCGTAATGTTGAAACTTATGTTAAATCATCTCTCTCTCCTTAAATCAGCTATTGTTGTGATAAGACTGAAGTAATATTGAAAGTTAAATGTATGTTAAAAAGTTCTCACTCTCCTGAAATGAGCTATTGTTGTGATAAGACTGAAGTAATATTAAAAGTTATGTTAAATCATCTCTCACTCTCTTGAAATTTATTTTATTCTCAGGGTTTCATGAAAGATTTAGTGGAAGGCCCATATCAGAAACTAAGCTGGGACGTAACCTCTGATCACCTCAGTGTGTAAGTTGTCTCTTAGATCATTGCCTTTATGAATACCCGGTACGTTATATTTCCACCAAGGAAAAGTTTCTCCCCTTGCTGTGCTCTCTATTGAAAAGAGGAAACATTTCTCCACTCTCGTGAGATTTCTTTGACAGGCCTTGTGTTAAATGAATAGAAAATCGTACAGAGAACTATTGACAGGCTATAGGATCAAAATATTTCTTTGGATTTTACTTCAGATAGTAAAAATATAACGATATAAATAACTCATTTAAACCTAACGAAAATTATCTGTAAATAGATCTCTTTCATTGTTTGCATTTCTTAGCACTATAACGAGAAAGAGGCTGTCCCACTCGTACCACCAAATCCAATTGATAAGAACTTTAACATATATTTGTTTTGTCCTCAGCTACACTCGAAGTATTATATTTGGAAGAGCATGTTCATATGGAATTGCAGATTGTGTCAATAATGCAAAAATGTTGTTTAAAAAATGGATGGATGATCCGTCTGGTCAACCGTAAGTTTAGAACTTTGTATTTATGTCATAGTGTTTTTATTGGTGGTCGACTGTGGATAAGTTTGGATTATAATTCAGGGTTTTCCCTGGCTCACAAAATGTCCGGGTTCATTGGGGTCCCCATCAGATAAAAGTAGGGCCCCATATACAATAGGCGGGGTCCAATTAGTGTTTCGATATGCATTATTGTATAATGTTTTGCTATTTATTTGCATCCCATGGGACCCTAAGCTTCTCATTGCAATTTTGGGATCCAAGTGAGAAAATGAGGGTCAGAGATGCAGGTTTTAAGGGTCCGGTAAATCCTAGATTTTGGACTTTTCCATGACTATTTTTTTTTGTATTTTTTTGATTTTAGGAAGAATTTGATTCTTAAGTATTCTATAAATGAGTTTGTTAGTTTTAATAAAAAAATGTACAAAAACGAAGAACATTTTTTTGTAATATCTTTAGGGTGAAACAAATCTGAATTAGGTATTGTTGATTTCTCTACATTTCTATTCTTTAAAAATATTTTTTTTATGGAATCCAAACACTTGAAAATATCCCATGATTGTTTTTTTCTCTTTATTATGTTATTATTTTATAATACTTTCGACATAAATGCTGTTAATTTCTATTTCCAGAGTTCACCCTGACTTGAAATCTATAGTTTACTGTACTGCAATAAGAGAGGGCGGGGCAGAAGAATGGGACTTTGCTTATGAACAATATAAACTGTCTGATGTGGCATCAGAGAAATCACGTCTTCTTTCAGCTATGGGATGCGCTCGAGAAGTCTGGATCTTGAACAGGTATGTGTTTTTATTGATGAGGGCTTAATACTATACTCAACAGTCGCAAAACTCAAAACTTTTACAAGCTGTTGAAAGATAAAAACTATTTGATGTCACGTTAAATTTTCTGACTGGGTTTTCACTCGAACGATCTATGTGGGATGGTTGCCAGTAAACAAAGGGAAGGTTGTGGGTTTCCTCCGGGCATAGAGCCCGGTTTCCTCCCACAATAAAACTGGCAACGCCGCCATATAAGTGAAATAATCTTGAGCGCGGCGTAAAACACCAAACAATCAATCAATCGATGTCACGTTATGTCTTCTGTCAGCTATAGAATACCCTAATTTAGGGTTTTGAACAGTTATTGTATTATTATTGTGATGGCATCATTTTGGGCTATTGTCCTTCTCTTCTCTTTTTTGATCACCCCATTCAAGGGAAATATTCAAGATCCCCCCCCCCCCCCCAAAAAAAAGAAGAGATTGATTGATTGATGTTTAATGCAAGTTGTATAAATTTTGGATAAAAACTCCTGATTTGGATAAATCAATGGCATCCCCCCTTTTTTTAAACAATTAGAAACTTCTCTCCATGGTTAATTTAGTCGATAAGATTTTCCCTACGCCCGTGTGTTTTAGTGTTTAAAATCTTTAAATTCTGTCTAGATTTTCTAAAATCATGACCCAATGGCAGTGAAGGTTTTTGGTTTTATTTATTGCAAGTTCCCTTGTTTTGTTATGAAAGTGAAAATTAATGCGTGTATTTTGTTTTTATCTCATTTGATTATTTTACGCTTAAATCAATAGCATTGAAAAAAAAGTACATCGTGAACCTGTTGTTGTTGTAGCCAAAATTTCATTGTTAATTCATGTCTTGATATGTTCTTTTCCCCCGATCAGATACATGGAACGTGCCTTAATGCCAGAAGAGATTAGAAGACAAGATGCTACAAGTTCTCTCATTTATGTCTCGAGGAATCCCATTGGTCGATTCTTAGCCTGGGATTTCTTTGTCAGCAAATGGGATGTCTTGTTAGAAAGGTACTGTTTTTTTTTGTAGCTTTGTTAAAGTTAATTTCAAAGTGGTATAAACTTCCAAAATGTAGATATTTATTATGCTTAGAACTAAATTGTGAAATTATCTGCTATATTTCTAAAAAAATACAAGAATCTTGAGGATGGACCGATCCTAAAGCTTTGAAATATTGCTGTTTACATCAACATTTTTTGATATATTGCCGTTTAAATCAAAAAGTGTTCAAGTTGATATTTTGCCGTTTGCTGTTTACATCAAAAGTTTTGATATATTGCTGTTTACATCAAAATGTTTTGATATATGGCTATTTGCATCAAAACACTTTGATATATTGCTATTCAATGACTTATCCCCCAAATTTTACATGTATAGTATATAGGTAAGGAAATATCTCTTAGTATATAATATTATGTGAACAAATTGGTTTTGACACCCACATTTTCCTTTTTAACAGTTATGGGGGCAGCTCTTTTAGCTTCTCGAACTTAATCTCTGCTGTAACAAATTCTTTCAACACGGAAGCAGATTTGAACAAGGTATGTTCGTCTAATTAGCTAGGGGCCTTGGTGGTCCAGTGGGTTAGAGTGATCTTCCATCAGTCCCACACAGACCTCGGTGGTCCAGTGGGTTAGAGTGATCTTCCCTCAGTCTCGCACAGACCCTCCATCAATGCGGTGCCTCCCCCACTAAACCTGGCAAGCGCCATATAAGGGAAATAATCAATCAATCAATCTAATTTGAAAATACATGTTTACTTGTCTTCAGTTATATTCTTTCAGCATAATAAATTTTTCTGGGCCTTTCGTTATGGAAATGGACTTATCTGCACTACTATCTGCACTAAAAAATGAAAAAATCATGAGTGCGCTGTGAAACATCAATCAATCAGTCAAAGTTTTGATACAACGTTCAAAGTCCATCAATGGAATTTTCTTAGAGAAATTTATTTTTATGTGGTAGATCTAGTTGTCAGGTACTCGCCGAAGATTGGAGATTTCGTCTTGGTTTCCTCCCCACTAAACCTTGCAATGCTGCCATATGAGTGAAATAATCTTGAGTAAAACCATCGTAAAACCATCAATCAATCAAACCAAGTTTTGATACAATGTATAATCAGTCATTTTCATGATTGATCAATGTTATTTTGTATTCTATCTTCTCTATACACTGTCTTTTGGTGCACTCATAATTCTCCTGACGATGACAAATAAAGTGGCATGAGCTGTCAAAATTCACGCTTTTTTCATAATTTCTGATCGTCACAACAGTAAGAGGCTTTGAAGGCCATCGAAAAACTAAATGATAGGCGTTGAAATGAGGAAAATCCATACAGTATGTGTGTGGCCGATACGAACCGAAAACAGGTTCGAAAAGTAAACAAAATTTAAATAACCGGGACGACCATTCATTTATTCTAAGCCAAAGTTAGTTCAAAGCAATACTTTATCGTACATTTTTTAGACTAGAAGCACTAAAAAGCCTCTGAATTATACATCTTGAGAAAAATAGCCAATAATTTCAACTTTCTGTTTTAACATCAAAATATCAACATTTTGGCAGCTCATGCCACTTTATAGTCGAAATATTGAGATTACCATGAATATTTACGGAGTTTCCTTACTACTTTATCTTCACAGCTGGAAGAGTTCATCTCAAATCACCCCAATCAAGGCTCCGGCACCAGGGCATTTGTGCAGGCTGTGGAGAAAACCAAAGGAAACATTGCCTGGATTGACAAGAACTTTGATACTATCACTGAGTGGCTTAACAAGAGAGGTTAGATAAGTTTGAATGTCAATAAAAGTCAGGGCTGAACTCCCCTGTCTGTCTTCTACCTAGTTTTTGTCTAGGTGGGGGGAGGGGCAAAATTTTCTCTTTCTTTTCCTGTGATCCTATGGGGTTCAGTCTTACTTGCCACAGCTGACTATGCGTAAGAATAGCCAATGTTTTACAAAATGTTCCAGAAAACTCTACTGACTAAGACCAAGCTCCTGTCAGTCGTCAACCTAATAACTTATTACAACAACTTACATGATATACCTCTTTTTAACACAATTAAAAAATTGTCTCCAAGGTTATTTTAGATTTTCCCTGTGTCCATGTGTTGTAGTGTTCATAAATAACAGTTTGGATTGATAATAAACAAAGCATTGCTCCGTTGGCATATTGTCGTTACCTTGAGGATAAAATTCACTTTCCTCAGAAACAAACAGCTGAGAAAATAAGTTTTGTTTTCAAATCTATTTCTGTTTGAATCTAGTGGCATGGGGGGTCCTATTGTTTTCAAGAACAGTAAAAAAAGAATTTTAACTTAAATTAAAAAAAAAAAAATAGGAAAAATTCCTAATAATTGTTACCATTGTTGTTTTGTTATTTACCTTTTTTTTTAAGACAGCTACCAAATAAACTTCTATATTTATAAATGCAACTTTTGAAAAGCAGAACGTAACTGAAAATGGACTTTTTTTGTTTAACCAGGGTCGAAAGAAGAACCAGAGATAGATGTACGCTTACCGTTAGCCGTTTACCCTCTGCACTATGACCTTGAACTGAAGCCTGACATATACGGTCTTGACCCAGATAATTTCACATTTGAAGGCTCCGTTAAAATTCTGGTCAATTGTCGTAACGCTTCAAGGACAATGTCCATACATGTTAATAAGCTAGATCTTCAGCCAGCAACTGTGACTGCTCACGACGCTTGTCAACAGCCCACGATTCTGGATCAAAATGAGGACCATGCTCGTCAATTTCTGGTGATCACTTTCTCGGAGAATTTGGTCCCCGGCTGTAATTATACAGTGGAGATTTCATTCACCGGACCCCTAAAGGATGATTTGGCGGGGCTCTATCTTAGTTCTTATCAGAGAGGCAATAAAACTGTGTAAGTTCTAAATTTCATTTCGCTTGGTATCACAGGTTTGTCAAATTTTCGACATTTTTTGGGTACTAAATGTATGACTAAGTCCTAATTTTCATCATTGTTTTACACTAAATGTACGACTAAGTCATAATTTTCATCATTGTTTTTACTAAATGTATCAGTAAGTTATGATTTCAACATTTTTTTTGGTACTAAATGTACAAGTACATGTAAGTGATAATTTCAACATTTTAGGGTACTAAATGTACAAGTACATGTAAGTGATAAATTCAACCTTTTTGGTACTAAATGTACAAGTAAGTCATAATTTCAACCTTTTTGGTACTAAATGTACAAGTAAGTCATAATTTCAACATTTTTTGGTACTAAATGTAAGTGATAATTTCAACCTTTTTGGTACTAAATGTGCGAGTAAGTCATAATTTCAACATTTTTGGTACTAAATTTACTCAACTTGACTTTTTCCTCAGATTTCAATCTCCACGAAAAAGTTGGCATTTGAAATACACTAAAGTATCGAATAATTGATTAGGAGATATACAATATAGTTTGAGAATGTCACCCATAAAATCTAAGTTTGTGCAATAAGGTGAAGAACTACTTATGGCTAACAACTTCTTGGTTGAAGGCTCCTTTATACTTCATGAACCATTAATGACATCATCCATAAGTAATTCTTCACCTTTTTGTAACCTTTCAACTTCTAAATGCCATTGAAAGATTTAAATTTGTGCAAATGACACAAAATAATGAATGCTTTTTCAGATTAATGTTTGCATGAGGATAACGAATGATAAATTTTTATTTAATTGACCTACTTTCACTTTCACTTTTTACAGCCACATTGCCACAACTCAGTTCCAAGCAACTGATGCACGTAAAGCGTTCCCCTGTTTTGACGAACCAGCTATCAAAGCTACATTCTCAGTGACTCTCTTACGGAAACCGCCAATGTTTTCTCTCTCCAACATGCTGATTGAGAGAAATGAAACCAGGTAATGTTATACACCATTCAGGTAACGTCCATTTCGTAACGAGTATCTGACCCTTTGACCCCACATATTATAGTCGATCCCTGAACCTGGCAGGGATCCAGAACGGTTCACGACTGTCAACATCAATTTGACTAATTAAATCCTAACTTCCAAAACTGGAGTCTGTTTCACAAAGCAACTTAGCTTAAGTTTTTACGTAACTGTCATCGCAACGTATCTCTACAGTATATGGGTTGCCATGGCAGTTACGTAAAAACTTATGCTACGCGGCTTGGTGAAACAGGACGTTGATATGTGTCGGTAAAAACTACTCTTTGGTGGATTTACCTTGGAAATGAAAGTCAATATTAGATACTGTGTGAGCATACTAATAACTAGCTTTATAAAAAGTTTGGTTTGCTTGAAATGTCAACAACAACAACAAAATTTAGAAATGAACAAACTGTAACAATTTGTCAGTCATATAGACAATAGCGAGCAAGCCTGTATTTCATTTAAGGGTTAAAGGGAAAGAAAATAGAAAAAAAAAACTTTTTAAGAGCACAGGAAGCTTGTTTTTACTCAAACATGATCCCTCACATATCCCTTAATTTTTGTGAGTGACAGGCATATTGTGATAACAGTTCTATCTGGATATTTGAATGATTTTAAACCAAGAAATTTAATTAAAATGTTTGAAAATTTAATTAAAATGTTTGAAAATTTAATTAAAATGTGTGAAAATTTAATTAAAATGTTTGAAAATTTTATTAAATTTTTTGAAAATGTAATTAAAATTTTTGAAAATGTAATTAAAAAATTTGAAAATTTAATTAAAATTAATGAAAAGTTAATTAAAATTAATGAAAAGTTAATTAAAATTTTTTTTTATTTCAGAACTGATGGTTATGTTGCAGACATTTATCAGAAAACACCCAAAATGTCCACCTATCTGCTGGCCTTTATTATCTGTGATTTTGCACATAAAGAAAACAGAACAAAAGGGGGCACCTTGGTAAGTTTATATTCTAACATTCCTAAAATGGCTACATGTATATATATATCTTGTTTTACGGACATTTAGAAGTTAAAGATACAGGTAGAAAGAAAACAATTTTTGGGGTATATTGTGGGACAATCGTTTCGACCCATCCCTTAGTTTTTAAGCCCAAAAGTTGCTATACATAAGTTGCTGTATTTTTTTTTCATGGCTATATATCTGTTCGGTAACATAAACATTTCAGCGCTCTTCTTCGATTCTTGACGATGGTTGCCAGTTACCACCGGAAGGTTGTGGGTTTTCTGGGCATAGAGCCTGGTTTCCTCCCAGAATAAAACTGGCAATGTCGCCATATAAGTGAAATAATCTTGAGCGCGGTGTAAAACACCAAACAATCAATCAATCAATCAATCGATTCTTGTCTGCTCATAAACTTAAAACTAGTTTATGCACAAACCAAATTCCAAACTTACAGGATAAGTTGTAGATTCTTCTATGGAGCGGTTTTACTAAAACCAAAACACATAGGACAACTTGTACTACTTTGTACATGGTTATGTTTTAATATGAGCTTTCGAGAGAAACTACTCTCATCATCAGAAATTACAGTTGCTGTAATTTCTGATGAGAGTAGTTTCTCTCGAAAGCTCATATTAAAACATCACCATGTACAAAGTAGTACAAGTTGTCCTATGTGTTTTGGTTTTAGGATAAGTTGTGTATTGTCTTAATATCCAAGAAGAACATGAGACAATTCTGCGGGTCCAATTATGAAATCTTTTTGCCAAAGGTGTATTTTGAAAGCTTTTTATACGCCCGGCTTGAAAAGCGGGCTGTATTATGGTATCATCTCCGTCCGTCCGGCAGTCCGGAAGTCCGGCTGTCCGGAAGTCCGGCTGTCCGGCGTCCGCTGTCCCTTCCGCTCCATAACTTCTAAAGTTTTGATTCCATCTGCACAATTTTTTCTAAGTATATACCTTATGGGTAGAAGGTGTGTCGCAAACTATTTTTAACATCACTGGTTACATAATATGGGAGTTATATTGGATTATGTAATATTCCCTTCCGCTCCATAACTTCCAATGTTTTGATTCCATCTGCACAATTTTTTCTGAGTATATACCTTATGGGTGGAAGGTGTGTCACGAACTATTTTTGACATCATACATTGCGTAATATGGCAGCCATATTGGGTTATGTAATATTTACTTTTTCTCTCCATAACTTTAACAAATATGATCCGATGTTTTCAAATCTTTCATGTTATATACCATATTAACAGACAGTGTGTAAAAGAATTGTTTATGATATCAACTATTGCAAATTATTGGATTATGTACATTCCCTTTTATTCTTACTTTCATTTTCATGAAAATAACCTTTAAATTATAAAATGGCTTCTACTTTTCCGATTCTCATCAAAAAAGGATTTTTTCAAATTGCAATAATGTTTCTAAATTGATTAAAACTATTCTTAAATCAATATATAACGTTTTAATCAAATGAAAAATACATATAAGGATTAAAGTTTTATCTACAGACCAAGAGATAAGTATCCCAGCTTTGGTCTATTTACCTTGTCAACTTACAGTAAGCTCTCAGTCTCTCTCCAGAGATTTATGGCCTCCATAAAACAGTGGGTGACATTAGCAATGGACCCATAGCCAAATCTATTGTAAATCCATTTGGTCTATGATAAAATTAGAAGTAATAACCTGTAGGTATATGGGGAGATTTAGAATATTGTCAAGATGTCTATGGCCAAATAATGTAGATAAAAAATATTATGAGAAAAATTGTCAAATCTACTTGAATTGGTGTGAGCTGCGAAATTGCCAATTAATTACATTTGTTTAAGTATGATTAGTAAATTATAAACTGCTTTTCTAAAAAATTTAAACATTTTAGTGCAACCTTTATTGACAACAAACAATTTTTAACATCGTGATTTAACAGCAGCGAGAATTGATGACTTGTACCGTGTACAAATCTTGTTAATAATTGTTGATCCAAATAGCCCATTTTAAATTTGATACAGATGGATTTTAATGGTTTTAGTGGCAAGATTTCATTTTGTTCACATAACATCACCTTTTACCAAGCTTCACATAACAAAACTGGCAACGCCGCCATATATGCCATATGTAAGTGAAATAATCTTGAGCGCAGCGTAAAACACCAAACAATGAATCAATCAATCATTTACCAAGCTTCAACCTCTTCCCTCTGAATTTTGAAAATTAAATTCAAATAAATATGGAAGGATTTGTTTTGGTATGGCTGCAGTTACTGTGCCTTTCCGGGCGTATTTTGGGTTTTCCGAAACTCTTGTTATATTCATGACAACCAAATAATAAATTGGGTTTTATTTTAATTTTAATTTTTGTTTCTTAGTTTTATCAAAGAATTCCGATATTTTTACAAATTATCATTGATTTTTTTATTATAAGTTTCACAAAAGAGCTCTGATTTTGTCGTAATAAAATGTACATCTTTCTGGTAATTGCCACTACATAGATTTTTTTCTGTCTGTGAAACCTACATGTAAAAATTGTATTAATTAAAAATAAGTTTGTAAACCATTTTCTATTCATTCATTGATCTTTACCTGAGCACATGACTATGTTTCTATTAGTATCGAGTATGGGCCAGACCTGAGGCCATTGACCAGGCAGATTACGCACTTGATGTAGGAATACGAATCCTGGACTATTTTGAGGAGTACTTCAATGTTTCCTATCCTCTTCCCAAACAAGGTAACACACCCATTGGAAATCGTCCTCCTTATAATTTCTCATAGGGAAATGGTTACTGACCTCTGCACCAGCACTACATGACCAGGCATAACGTTCGATAAAGTAAGACAAATCTGATGAAATGGTCAAATAAATTCAGCTGAATGGTATTGTGACGTCAAATAGGCACCATCTTGGATTTGGTTTAACCATTTTCGAACTTGAGAAATGATTACCGTATTTCCTCTAATGTTTCGCACGCAAAAAAAGACGATAACCCCCTGGAGAGAGTATGGGGAACGAGGGGATAATCCTATAATCACCAAACAATGAACAGCTTGATTGGACCACGGAGGTGACGACTGTGACAGTGGGCGGTATACAAAGGCCTAAGTAGATAGTACAATCAATAGATGAACACTTTGCCAGTGTTTTAATTATACAGCAGATATTATAAGTAAAATGACACTTTGTCAAGTCTTTGTTCTGGGCTTAAATACTTTCAAATTATACTTTACAGATTGTGGAGAAATGCCGAGATCAACTATGACAATTTTTTAGTAAATGTCCGCTTTTGATTTAAAAAATACCTCCACGATAAAGAACAAATCAAAGGGAAGCTATCGGCACTTACTGAAGTTATTTATTCTTTCGAGTAATCTTAATTACAAGTAATGGTAACATTGCAAATGTGTGAGAAGTTGCTTTTAATATTACAGCCCTAACTATAACCGGTAAGACTACCGTATTTTCACGCAAATAACCCGCGGGTTCCGTAAAATAAGTGTTGTGAAAACTGAAATACGCCCTGCGGGTTATACTATAGTCGTGTGCAGGTTATATGTGCATTGCTGCTTATTTTGGTGAGAATAGGCGTGATTATATTACCAAATTGATTATAAAAGTAAATTTCTAAACAATATATTACTTTCATTCTTGTCTTTTCTTTTTACAGCGATCGTATTGTATGAATATCTTCACTGTTTTCAACTTTTCGCGCTTTATTCTATAGCCCTTCATGTACAGAGTACAGCACGGCCGTAGTGTAGAAGCGGCAACAACGTCCGTTACGGAGCTGCAATATTTATGTCATGCGGTCAAAGATTGTGGGGAAAACTAAGTTTTTTCTCACGAGTACAATATTCCCGATGTAAAAAGATGGTATGATCATAAGGAAATAAAGTTTTAATGACGGAAATCTTGTTTGTTATACATGGAGCTGCAGAATGCCAAAGTATAAACGGAACGGTCTACTTAATAATAGGGGTGATGGCTCAGTCCAAATTAGAAAACCATAAGAATTAAATTCACGGAGTACGGCGTATAACAACCCATTCGATCAATGACCTTTAGATTAAATTTGTAGAGCTAGTATGATTAAAAGCCCAAGCGTACCTTTTAATCAAAATTTAAAAAGAAAGAAAAAAACAGTTACTGGCTTGAAGTGTGAACTTGACTCTTGACACGACTTGAGATCAACTCAGTCGACTTCGAAGTCAAACTCAAAGTTTCGTCAGGGACCGATTATCAAAAACAATTCCCTTATATTGGACCAAACTTGGATTCTCCTTTACAAAAAGATCAATTAAGGAAAATATATTTTAATAAAATCAATAAAAATGTACAAGTAATCGCTTATTTGAACGGTTTTTTTTTTCACTCTTCCTATTTACGGATAACGTACGCCGTAGTGTGACAGCGTGATCCGGCTTTGTAAAAACCTTACACCTCAAACATGTGTGATTTTCCTCGCTGACGGGACTGCAACAACAAATTTGTTTGGAATTTTAAATGGCAGCAGACTTTATCACCATAATATTCTTATGATTATGTAATCTGAGGCCCTGTTATTTACATATTTTGGATCGTGAAACCTAATTATGCAGGCTATTGGCTAAGCCGTTTACTGACCGATCAGTGATGAATAACTAGCTCCCCTGCCAGCCGCTTTGCAGTCACTCGACTCGTCACAGCAGGGCTCGTTAGCAGAGGTGTGAATATGTCCCCCCACTTCTGGGCGGTTCCTTTCATATCAACAGCAGTGCGAACAGGGAGGGTAAAAACTGGCGTGCGAAACATTAGAGGAAATACGGTAAGGTATCAAGACGAAGTAAACTGTTTGTGAACAACTGCTTCTGTCACACTTGATAAAGACATCAGTACAGGTAGCTAAAGCTCTTGTTCACAAACAACTTACTTCTGGTGATGTCTTAATCGTTTCTCATTACTATGGAATCAATGTTGAAAGACATTTTTTTCTTACATTTTTAAACATTTGGCTTGTCCACCTGGCGCTGAAGGAGAGGTCAGCTAACACTTATAAGTATCTGACATTATTTTAACGAAAATTTTTCTAACCAACCTTATAGAACGTTTGGACCGGACATACATATGTTACTTTATCTGTTTGTTTATTCACCACATACAAATTTATACAAAATTGCCATGCAGAGAAACGAGAAGGCAATGGCTGGAATAAAACTCGTCAGAGCTGGACACAGAGGTCAATTTTCTACTGAACTTGTTTTTAAAAACTTTTCCAGATATAATTACTATTCTTTACATCTTGTCTTTATTCCCGGACAAGCCCCCACTGAATGTTTGGGTATCATTTCTGATGTATTTACTTTTAGATCTGACAAATATTCCTTAAAACCTGTAAGTATGCCCAGACCAGCCCCACTTTTTGGTGTAAATTATGATGTAATTATTTCCAGATATGATAGCTATTCCAGGACAAGAATCGATTTTTGGTGTAATTCTTGTATGTGTTTTTTTCTCCAGATATGATAGCTATTCCTGACTTTGGTGCCGGTGCCATGGAGAATTGGGGTTTGATAACATACAGGGAAACTGCCATGTTGTATGACCCACTGGTGTCTGCTGAAAGTAACAAACAACGTGTGGCTGTGGTCGTCTCACATGAACTCGCCCATCAGGTAACGAATTTAATAGCTGTATCACACACTTGACGCCTTTTGGGCTGTGTTCAAAAGCTCTGAAAACAAAGGCATTTCTTTCTCTATGTTTGATTGATGTTTTACGTCACACTCCAGAACATTTTAACTGTTTTCTTTGGACTGCTTATGAGGACGCCTTTCAGACCATTTTCTGAAGCTGTTATAAACAAAGGCATTTACTTTCTCTATGTTTGATAGATGTTTTATGTCACACTTTAGATCATTTCAACAGTTTTTTAGGATTGATTTTGAGAACGCCTTTAAGACCATTTTTTGAAGCTAGTATAAACAAAAGCATTTACTTTCTCTATGTTTGATAGATGTTTTTTGTCACACTCTAGAACATTTCAACAGTTTTTTTAGGATTGATTTTGAGAACGCCTTTCCGACAATTTTGTGAAGCAGTTACAAAACAAAAGCATTTACTTTCTTCTTGTTTGATTGATGTTTTACGTCATACTCTAGATTATTTCAACTGTTGTCTATGGACAGAGTGGGATTCTCTATTTCCATGAGTTGAACTCATGAAGGCTTACTGTCATTGGCGAGTTTTACTGATGATTAAACTAAATACACATGATGATTGATTGATTTATGTTTTTCGAGATATTTCATTTATATGGCAGCGTTGCCAGGTTAACCGGGGGACGAAACCATGCTCTTTGCTCGTAGGAAACCCCCGACCTTCGGCGAGTACCTGGTACTCTTTTGAGAGAAATACCAAACAGTTGTCTAATTCGGTTTATAAAAAATGTTCAAATGTTCAATTCAACAAATAATTTGTTGCAGCTCAACAGTTTTTTGGGTGTGAAAATAGGCGTAAAGCCTAAAAACGTCACTCACTTTCTCTGTAATAAAGCTTTAAAAATAATTTATGTTTATTTATTTTCACTTTGTCAGTGGTTTGGTAACCTTGTGACCCCGAGCTGGTGGGATGACCTCTGGTTAAATGAAGGATTTGCCAGCTATGTGGAATATATGGGCGTGGACTTTGTTGAACCCTCATGGAAAATGGTAGGAGAATATACAACCTATTTGAAATGATCAGATCTATCTGTACAGGTTAGGATAACTGTTCTTTATGATACATGGCCATAGGATTTCACGGTAACAATTGGTTCCAGTAGCCTGTTGTTACTGCCATTCTAAAAATACGGAAACTACAATCTGTTACCCATCATGATAGGCCTGTATATAGTATAAAGTATATGCAAACTATGAATTTCACTTTTTCCTAGGAGAAAACCCCTGAGGGTTTGTGTGTATTTTGCCAACGTCATTTTTATAATTGGATTGTGTCCGAAAAAAGTATTTTCTAGAGGACATTAAACCCATTGATGGAATCTTCTCCAACCTCCCCACCCCTCCCCCCCCCATCCCCATGTAAGCCTGTCATCACCACCATATAAGGGAATTTCAGTCTAACCTGCAGTAAAAAAGTTCATCCTAGCTCTTAACTGAAAATAAAAAGTTTTAGTATTTCAGTTTTCTTGTATTTCAAAACCCTGCTATTCAAATTTACACAGTAATTCATAAACTAAGAACATTATTTTAGGAATTAGAAACTTGTCTCCATGGTTATTTTAGACAAGAAGATTTTCCCTGTGCCCGTGTGTTATAGTGTTCATAAATATATAATGTATGACTGGGTATAAAGGTCTAAATGATATACTCCTTTTTAACACAATTAGAAACTTGTCTCCATGCTTATTTTAGACAAGAAGATTTTCCCTGTGCCCGTGTGTTGTAGTGTTGATAAATATATAACGTATGATTGGGTATAAAGGTCTAAATGATATACCCCTTTTTTAACACAATTAAAAACTTGTCTCAATGGTTATTTTAGACCCGAAGATTTTCCCTGGGCCCGTGTGTTTTAGTGATCATAAATATATAACGTATGACTGGGTATAAAGGTCTAAATGATATGCCCCTTTTTAACACAATTAGAAACTTGTCTCCATGGTTATTTTAGACAAGAAGATTTTCCCTGTGCCCAATGTGTTGTAGTGTTGATAAATATTATATATAACGTATGATTGGGTATAAAGGTCTAAATGATATGCCCCTTATTAATACAACTAGAAACTTGTCTCAATGGTTATCTTAGACAAGAAGATTTTCCATGTGTTTTAGTGTTCATAAATATTTATATGATTTGTGTTTTTCAGTTTGACCAATTTGTGATAGCCGATCTTCAGTATGTGTTTGACTTTGACAGTTTAGCCAGTTCCCATCCTGTCTACGTCCCTGTGGCACGACCAGAGGAAATTAATGAAATATTTGACAGAATTTCATACTCAAAGGTAAAGCTTTTGTAAGGATTGTTGTCAACCC
Source organism: Lepidochitona cinerea (assembly GCA_963971465.1). Taxonomy (NCBI): domain Eukaryota; kingdom Metazoa; phylum Mollusca; class Polyplacophora; order Chitonida; family Tonicellidae; genus Lepidochitona; species Lepidochitona cinerea. The sequence continues at coordinate 4,922,378 of OZ020559.1, forward strand.
AGCAGGACATTAGATCATTACAGTAATACCCCACCTACATGTGTACATGCATTCCAAAAAATTATGAGGATTTAAAAAGTTTCAAAAAACATTTCTAAAAGTATATCCTTAAATTTCTGAGTATTTCAAGTAGATCACTACCTGGGGATCGATTATTCCTTCGATAATCCCTGCACATTAGAACATGCAGGTACTGGACAATTTTGTACGGAGTTTTTTTTACAGTTAGCGTAGACAGAGGTAAACCCAACGTTCATTCAATGCTCAGAAATTGAAAATACTTATTCTCTCAATATACCAAAGGTCAGGGCTAAAAAAAACCCGATATTTAACCTACTGATTGTTAGTTTGGCTTTGCTTAGATCAATAACATGTACCTGACAAAATAGTGGATGATCATCGATTGATTGATCAGTGTTTTACGCCGCACTCAAGATTATTTCACTTATATGGCTGTGCTGCTAGGTGGGAGAGGAAACCGAGCTCATTGTCCGGAGGAAACCCTTGACCTTCGGCGAGTACCTGGCAACTTTTCCACACACGGCGTCCGACTGAAAAATCCACTTGGAAATTTTGTCAAATTTTTATTCGGTCCGAGTGTGATTTGAACCCATGCCACATCAATGGAAAGTCTGTGTGGGACTGAGGGACGATCACTCTAACTCACTGGACCACCTACATGTACATGTAGGCCCTGGATGAGCATGGAAGGGCAATTCATGAGACCCTCCTTTAACTCCGAGGCTTAATAAATCTATACATTATTTTTTTGTTTTCTCCAGGGAGCCTCCATTATTCGAATGATGAGATTTTTCCTTGGAGACAATACTTTCAGACGTGGACTAACGGTAAATACATTTTTTTTAAAACTAAATGATTTTTGGAAAATTCTGTCAATACTTTTATTTTTGAGTGTCTGTTACTAAATCCGTTTAATTATTAGTTCCGAATACATCAAACAATATACATGTCTGTTACTGAAATCTGTTTCATTGATTGCAGAGGTATTTGAGAAAGTTGGAGTATGACGCCGCATTCCATGATGATTTGTGGCAGGCCATGACTGAGGTAGTGAAAATATTTTTTAGTCTTTATTTTTGACTGTTTTTGGTTGTTATTTAAAGTGGCATGAGCTGCCAAAATGTTGATATTTTGACTTTAATGTTGAAATTATTGGCTATTTTTCTCAAGACGTATAATTCAGAGGCTTTTTAGCGCTTCTAGACTCAAAAATGTACGATAAAGTATTGTTTTGAACTAACTTTGGATTAGAATGAATGAATGGTCGTCCCGGTTATTTAAATTTTGTTTACTTTTTTAGCACGTTTTCGGTTTGTACAGGCCACATACTGTATGGATTTTCCTCATTCAAACAACAATCATTCAGTTTTTCTAAGGCCTTCAAAGTTTTTTTTCTGCGGTGACGATCAGAAATTATGAAAAAGTGTGAATTTTGGCAGCTCATGTCACTTTAAGAAATAAATGATCTCCTGGTAAGCTGTGTGTTGCTGAATAACGAGTCTATGGCCAAATATACCACTATTTGAAGACGAGGGGCGATGGTTTCACTACTGCACCTGTGTCCGAATTATCTCCAGATTTATTCGATAAAGGCCTGTTCTCACTGTGCGATTTGTCATACCCACTTGTCGGATGCTTTTAATTGGTCAATGTGATTTATCAACCAATCAAATGCATCCATTTTAATCGCATCCTACAAGTCGGTGCGACAAGTCGCACAGTGAGAACAGGCCTTAAAGAAATCTCTCATGTGGCCAATTCCATGAATATTTTTTTTTTCAAAATTGTTGTATGCCGATATTTTTGTCTGAGGAATTTTTAAACTGAGTTCCAGTGGTTATATTTTACCTTTATTCTCTATTATTGTTTGCTCAAACAAAAATCGACCTAGCCTATAGATAACTGGTGCAAACAGACCTCTATATGAAATAGCCTTTGGAAAGAGTACAAGCGGATACTGCCACCAGCCCCCAGTCTAAACTGAGTAAAACCCTTGGGCTAAGGAACATTGTGGCTTTGATTTAGCCTTGTTTGCTGACCTAACAAGAAACATTAAGTATGCCGAATACATTAGTCTCCTAACATTTTATTGTCTTTGGAGCCTAATATCTAAATTTATTTGGGGTTGGTACTTTTTGTCAGTTTGGATTGGGGCTGGGCATCATATTCTGTTGAAAGGGGGGGGGGGGGGGGGGAGCCCTTGCCTTCATGCGTGGATTAATTTCCTTTATGTTATTTTTCCAGCAATCTATAGAAGACTCTCAAGGAAACCCTCAGTTAGCCTGGAATGTGAAAGAGGTCATGGACACCTGGACCCTACAGATGAACTACCCTGTTGTTACCCTCAATAGAACTGGAGAAACCCCCGGGGCACTTAGGGTCTCCCAACAACGATTTCTATGGGACAAAAACTCCCCAGAGGACCCACGATATCCGTCACCGTTTGAGTAAGTACAATCATAAAGGTCAAATAAGACTCATGGGGTATAAAGGTCTAAATGATTTACCTCTTTTTAACACAATTAGAAACTTGTCTCCATGGTTATTTTAGACAAGAAGATTTTCCCTGTGCCCGTGTGTTTTAGTGATCATCAATATATAAATAAGTTGGTTGATTGTTTTAGCTTATTGCAGCGTCCAAGGTAAAATAAGACTTATTGATGTATGTAAAGCTTTGACCACTTGATATTAAGTTTGACTGTTTAACCACTCCCTAAAATTTTTAACTGAAATCACCAATTTTCTTAGCTGTTGTTGACATAAAAGCCTCCTACTCTACCTGACAATGCCTCAATATCAGTGAAATAATCTTCACTGGGAATTAAAACATCAATTAATTTGTTCGGCGTTCAGCTTCCTGTCCACATTTGCAGTTTTTCATGCTATATTACGCATTGCAGCAATGTACAATGTATAACAGGTTTGTATACTATTACATTGAAAATTAAATAAGAAATGGACATTGTAAAGAACACATTTTCGATATATAAGAAATGTTGGAAACTCTCTTCAAATGTGGGTGCCATACTAAATAATTAGGGCATCCCTATCAGTGTCTTCTCATTAATATTTTTGCTAGATACCTATTTATACACGTTACATGTTTCTATTTGTGTTAGAGTTTTTTTCTTCATTTTGACGACTTTTTGACATATTTCATAACAGTCCTGGAACTTTTTTGGGTGGTCGCCATTAGGGTAATTTGAATTTCAAAACTGGTTGACCATACTTATCTACGGTTGCCCATATTTATCAAAAAAGTTTTTAAGCAAATTAAAATTTACTTTGTTAACACAGATATAATGGTAGACATTGTTTGTTTGGACCAATATCAGATCATTTAAATCAAATGCTAAACTTGCTCCAAAACTAACTTGCCAAGCAGCTAGAGCAGGTACTTTTCAGGCCTTGCTTGCCTCCTGGCCGAACCACTTGCAGAATGCATGAGGGGAAGTGAGAGTTCCAACACTACATAATGTGTCTCTTTGTGTGTGTTTCATTGTGAGGATTTTTGTTGTATTTCATAAATTTGTCTCGTTGTTTTTTACTCATTTTGACGTCATGTTTAACACTATTTTTCAATTCATGTTTTTTTCCCCAGTTACCGTTGGAATATCCCCCTGACCATTGTTAGTAACCTGAAACCTGATTTCTCAACAACTGATATATTTAGACTGAATAAAACTGAAGGTCAGTATAAAAATGCTCACACTTCACCCCCGATAATTTCACTCCCAGACAGTGTGTTATTTTTGTCTTCTCACACTACACCCCTGATAATTTCACCCCCAGACAGTGTGTTATTTTTGTCTTCTCACACTACACCCCCGATAATTTCACTCCCAGGCAGTGTGTTATTTTTATCTTCTCACACTTCACGCCTGACAATTTCACTCCCAGGCAGTGTGTTATTTTTGTCTTCTCACACTACACCCCCGATAATTTCACTCCCAGACAGTGTGTTATTTTTGTCTTCTCACACTTCGCGCTTGACAATTTCACTCCCAGGCAGTGTGTTATTTTTGTCTTCTCACACTACACCCCCGATAATTTCACTCCCAGGCAGTGTGTTATTTTTGTCTTCTCACACTACACCCCCGATAATTTCACTCCCAGGCAGTGTGTTATTTTTGTCTTCTCACCCTACACCCCCGATAATTTCCCTCACAGGCAGTGTGTTATTTTTGTCTTCTCACACTTCACGCCTGACAATTTCACTCCCAGTCAGTGTGTTATTTTTGTCTTCTCACACTACACCCCCGATAATTTCACTCACAGGCAGTGTGTTATTTTTGTCTTCTCACACTACACCCCCGATAATTTCACTCTCAGGCACTGTGTTATTTTTGTCTTCTCACACTTCACGTCTGACAATTTCACTCCCTGGCAGTGTGTTATTTTTGTCTTCTCACCCTACACCCCCGATAATTTCACTCCCAGGCAGTGTGTTATTTTTGTCTTCTCACACTTCACGCCTGACAATTTCACTCCCTGGCAGTGTGTTATTTTTGTCTTCTCACACTACACCCCCGATAATTTCACTCCCAGGCAGTGTGTTATTTTTGTCTTCTCACACTACACCCCGGATAATTTCCCTCACAGGCAGTGTGTTATTTTGTCTTCTCACACTACACCCCCAATAATTTCACTCCCAGACAGTGTGTTATTTTTGTCTTCTCACACTTCGCGCCTGACAATTTCACTCCAAGGCAGTGTGTTATTTTTGTCTTCTCACACTTCACCCCCGATAATTTCACTCCCAGGCAGTGTGTTATTTTTGTCTTCTCACACTTCACGCCTGACAATTTCACTCCCTGGCAGTGTGTTATTTTTGTCTTCTCACACTACACCCCCGATAATTTCACTCCCAGGCAGTGTGTTATTTTTGTTTTCTCACACTTCACGCCTGATAATTTCACTCACAGGCAGTGTGTTATTTTGTCTTCTCACACTTTACGCCTGATAATTTCACTTACAGGCAGTGTGTTATTTTTGTCTTCTCACACTACACCCCCGATAATTTCACTCCCAGGCAGTGTGTTATTTTTGTCTTCTCACACTTCAGGCCTGACAATTTCACTCCCTGGCAGTGTGTTTTTTTTGTCTTCTCATACTACACCCCCGATAATTTCACTCCCAGGCAGTGTGTTATTTTTGTCCTTTCACACTACACCCCTGATAATTTCCCTCACAGGCAGTGTGTTATTTTGTCTTCTCACACTACACCCCCAATAATTTCACTCCCAGACAGTGTGTTATTTTTGTCTTCTCACACTTCGCGCTTGACAATTTCACTCCCAGGCAGTGTGTTATTTTTGTCTTCTCACACTACACCCCCGATAATTTCACTCCCAGGCAGTGTGTTATTTTTGTCTTCTCACCCTACACCCCCGATAATTTCCCTCACATGCAGTGTGTTATTTTGTCTTCTCATACTACACCCCTGATAATTTCACTTCCAGGCAGTGTGTTATTTTTGTCTTCTCACACTTCAGGCCTGACAATTTCACTCCCTGGCAGTGTGTTTTTTTTGTCTTCTCACCCTACACCCCCGATAATTTCACTCCCAGGCAGTGTGTTATTTTTGTCTTCTCACACTACACCCCCGATAATTTCACTCCCAGGCAGTGTGTTATTTTTGTCTTCTCATACTTCAGGCCTGACAATTTCACTTCCTGGCAGTGTGTTTTTTTTTGTCTTCTCACCCTACACCCCCGATAATTTCACTCCCAGGCAGTGTGTTATTTTTGTCTTCTCACACTACACCCCCGATAATTTCACTCCCAGGCAGTGTGTTATTTTTGTCTTCTCATACTTCAGGCCTGACAATTTCACTTCCTGGCAGTGTGTTTTTTTTTGTCTTCTCACCCTACACCCCCGATATTTTCACTCCAAGGCAGTGTGTTATTTTTGTCTTCTCACACTCACCCCTGATAATTTCACTCACAGGCAGTGTGTTATTTTTGTCTTCTCACACTCACCCCTGATAATTTCACTCACAGGCAGTGTGTTATTTTTGCCTTCTCACACTACACCCTTGATACGCCCACTCCCAGGCAGTGTGTTATTTTTGTCATAATCAACATGTGAAATTATGGCCCAAATAACGCTATGACCTCACGAAAGAACTGTCAAAACTGACGCCACAAAAGAATTTCGTCATTTTAATTCTCGTTTATTAGTTTCCAAACTCACTCATCAGAGGCTTGTGACTTAGAAAATTAATAGACTCGTTAGACCTCTATTAAAAAACTCTCACTCTCAACTCAAAAACTCCCTTAGTCCAGTAAAAGTTTTGCGAAGCTTTTTGAGTGGGTTATGCATTCAATCCCTCTTTGTGGGAGAGTTGGCAGGTACTTGCCGAAGGTTCGGGCATCACTCCTCTTTTGTATAAATAACAATGCTCTGGGCTTGAGAACGCTTAAAAACTAGGTTGAAACATTTTGTTTGATTTTTTCAGATCATCTTTTAATAACCAACGCAAGTCTGATTCCTCCTGTCCAAGCAGGAAGCTGGTTTATTGGAAACGCTAAACAGTATGGTTATTATAGAGTTAATTATGACACTGAGAACTGGAATAATCTCATCACACAGCTTAACACCGCACATCAGGTAAGTCAATTATGACACTGAGAACTGGAATAATCTCATCACACAGCTTAACACCGCACATCAGGTAAGTTAATTATGACACTGAGAACTGGAATAATCTCATCACACAGCTTAACACGGCACATCAGGTAAGTTAATTATGACACTGAGAACTGGAATAATCTCATCACACAGCTTAACACCGCACATCAGGTAAGTCAATTATGACACTGAGAACTGGAATAATCTCATCACACAGCTTAACACCGCACATCAGGTAAGTTAATTATGACACTGAGAACTGGAATAATCTCATCACACAGCTTAACACGGCACATCAGGTAAGTTAATTATGACACTGAGAACTGGAATAATCTGATCTCACAGCTTAACACCGCACATCAGGTAAGTCAATTATGACACTGAGAACTGGAATAATCTCATCACACAGCTTAACACCGCACATCAGGTAAGTTAATTGTGACACTGAGAACTGGAATAATCTCATCACACAACTTAACACTGCACATCAGGTAAGTTAATTGTGACACTGAGAACTGGAATAATCTCATCACACAACTTAACACTGCACATCAGGTAAGGTCAGGCTCATATTTCAAAATCAGGAAACAAAATGTGGGAATTTGTGAAATTAGCGTATTCTTTCGTCCCTTTTTTAATTTTTTTTTATTTTTGACATAGAAATGTATTGGTGTTACCTTTTCACCTTGAAGGTCGTCCCCTTAACGTGGGGTTTACCGTCTCATGTAACGATGGCCGTTTATTAGAATTCCAGTCCATAGTAAAAATGATGGATTTCTGAGTGGGTTTTCAAGGTCCCCCCCCCGTGGGGAAGGGTTGCCCAGTACCTGCCGAATGTTGATTGTTTCCTCTTAGCAAAGAAGAGCTTGCTTTCCTTTCCCACTAAACCTGGAAACAATGCCGTCATATAATCTTGAGTTTGACGTAAAATAACAATTGATCAACATGTTGTAAGATGTAGTAAATTCCCATTTCGTCAAGTCAAGTCGTGTGAGCTGCAAAAATTTTGTCATAAATTCGGATTTTCAAATAAGAGAATTTGAGGAATATAAATAAATCATTGACGTTGAAATAAGGAGACTCCATACAGTCTGGGACCTGTTGAATTTGAAAAGTTTTCGGAAAGTAAACAAAATTTAAATAACTGGGATGAAGGTTTAGACTGGCTACTCTCAAATATTACTTTAGTGTATATTCTCAACTTGCCACAAAATGTGTCGATCTTGTAACTAAAAAATGTCAATAATTTGTTTTTACCAAAAAATATCAACATTTTGGCAGCTCATGCCACTTTAACTTAAACTGTGTAGGTGTTTGGTTTTACAGACAATTATGTATTAAACAAATGTCCACAAAAAGTGTCGGATTTGTAAATAGAAATAAGTTGATAATTTCAATATTTTGTTTTTACCCAAAAATATAATCATTTTGGCAGCTCATGCCACTTAGAGTTAAACTATGTAAGTGTTTGGTTTTGCAGACAATGTATGTATTAAACAAATGTTTGTGTTAACAGGCGATTGAACCTATCAACAGAGCACAGATTATAAACGATGCATGGAATTTGGCCAGGTAGGTTTTGGGAAATTATTGAAACTTTTGTTGTTGAATTTTCAAATAATAAGGGCCTGTCTTATCTCCCTCAAAAGCATGGGTGTTTAAATATGGACCATACATATAATCTGCTGTCTGTATATTATTATTACCACGCTGACCATGTAAATACTTCTTATCCCCCCTCCACCAACCATGATAACGATTTTATTATCTCGAAGAGCTTTACTTTTGCGTAGAATCAGCCAAAATATGGCTCGTTAATTTAATCGCACACACACAAAATAGTTGCAAATGGTGACCTAATACGAGCACGCGCTACGACGTCATCAAAAAACGTTGACATAACGTTCGCCCGTTACCCACATGATAGTTGAAAAAGGTGAGTGGTGCGTCATAAAACGACGTCACAAAACAACGTTCAAAATAGCGTTTGCGTGACGCCGTATCGGGTGTGTGTGAAAACGAGGTTTTACCGTATCGGGTGTGTAGGACACCTAATACGAATATTTATCGGATGGCAATTCACCAATCAGATTGCAGAGAAACTACTCTGAGGGATAATAAATACCGTTATTTTCATTGTAATCACTACTCCTGATGATGGTTTGAGAATAAACCGAAATATTCAGTTAATATGTCTTACATGTCTTTCTTTGGATTGCTCACCCTACCTCAACATAAAATCTGGCTATGAAATGAACAAAACCTTACATGACATGTGTAGTTTAAACCAAATTGCCTGTACAATCTCATGATATAATAAGGGGTTACTTGATTTTATGACCACTGTTGCAGCATTTCCGTTGGTCCATTCGGTGGATTTTTTCACTCGGTCGCCGTATGTGGAACAGTTTCCAGGTACTCGCCGAAGGTCAAGGGTTCCCTCCGGGCAATGAACCCGGTTTCCTCACCCACTAAACTTGGCAACGCCACCATATAAGTGAAATAATCTTGAGTGTGGCGTAAAACATCAATCAATCAATCCAGCTTTTCACCATCATGGTGGTTCAGGGTTAGATGGTTGTGGCGGCTTTACAGGTCCACTCAATATAATCAGTGTTGATCAACAGATTTATTGTGGATGGAAACCTATAGACCGGGCCTGCGTTGGCATCGGGATAGTCTCTCAGTCCGGTACAGGCTTTCCATCAATTTGCCGTGGGTTCAAATCCCAAACAAAAATTTCTGAGTGGATTTTTCACCGATTTCTTTATGTTAAAGAGTTGCCAGGTACTCGTCAAAGGTCAAGGGTTTGCTCCAGACTAAGAGCCTGGTTTCCTCCCCCACCATACCTGGCAATGCTGCCATATATAAAGGAAAATAATCTTCTTGGGCTAGTTCTTCTAAGCTGGCGCAAAGTTACGCATAGGTTTACAGCATGGAGTTGCGCCACCAGATTTGCGACCATGCGCAGGTTCCTATAATTTAACACACGTTTGCAACTGGCGCAAATTACGCCAGCTTAGTAGAAGGAGCCCCAGTGCTACATTAAACATCAATCAATCAATCTCTTCCTGTAGGAAGAAAGTTTCTGTACATGTACCTTGTGACCATCTTAAATATGTTGATATTAAAGAAAAAGATACCAAAGCAACTTTGGCTGAAGACTGTCAAAACTCATACAGTTGTATCAATCAAGGCTTTAATTTGAATTTGAATTTTGAATCCCAATTTTAGTGACATTTGTGTTTCTTGTCTTTAATAAAATCTGCAGAATCCATTCAGAATTTGGTAAAATATGAAGCCAATCAAGGGATGACTTCCATGGTTATTTTAGACAAGAAGATTTTCCCTGTGCACATGTGTTTAAGTGTTCATAAATAATATTCCGTTTTTGTTTTACAGAGCTGAGCTGCTCGACATGAACATTGCGCTAGACACCATTGGTTATTTGAAACAAGAAGAGAGTTATTTCCCTTGGTCTGCTGCAGCTGGGGAACTTAGCTATGTAAATTTAATGTTGTCTAAAACACCGACTTACGGAGCATTTTCAGTGAGTATGAGATATTTTCAGCATTGGGAGCAGTTTGGTAAATTCACATGTTTTTCATTAAGCTAGCTTTTGACATCTTTACAAGTATTGAATTTCAATATTTAGCAGCCAATAATTGAAATATAATTCAGTTATGGGAAGTACACATACAAAATGTTGGGGGCCTCCGTGGCCCCGTAGGTAGAGCGTTGGACGCTCAGTCCGAACAGCCTTCCATCAATGGATCGCAGGTTCAAATCCCACTCAGTCCCAAAAAAAAATGGAAATTTTCTGACTGGGTTTTCACTCGAACAACCTATGTGGGATGGTTGCCAGTTACCACCGGAAGGTCGTGGATTTCCTGCGAACATAGAGCCTGGTTTCCTCCCACAATAAAACTGGCAACGCTGCCATAAAAGTGAAATCATCTTGAGCGCGGCGTAAAACCCCAAACAATCAATCAATCAATTATACAAAATATGGGTCGTATATTTGGGTTTTATCTAATATGCTGCATCAGCAATAGGAGTTAGAGCAGCAACTGGTTGGCCCGGTGTCAGTAAAATGTGACTGGGTGAAGGGGCTTGCTTGGTGTCATCTTCAAGTCGTCTCGGTGAGGCAGCACCAAATAAAAAGAGCAGTGGAAATCGATCTGCCCTGTCACAAGGAGACATCTTCATATGACTGAAATACTGTTAAGCAGGACGTAAAACCCACATGATCACTCAACCAATGTGCCCATCTGTATACATTATTGGGCATCTCAATATATTTTGGAATCCAAACTGGCAAAAATCTGCAGACATATCTTCAATAAACAAAAGCTCAGCTGATCATGACAAAGTAGGCCTACTATTCTATTTGCTTTAACATGCAGTAAACATACTCATTTTTTCTGTTAAATGTGACCATAAACACTGACCAACTGATCAAGACAAAAACCACAGCACAGCAAATGCTGTAGGCTATTCAGTTATACATGATCGTTTTCTGTTTCATTCTCAAAGTTTCGTAAATGATTTAATTGAAGGCTTAGATTAAAAAGCCTGTTTAATATGCCCTGTTCAAGTTTATCCGTGGTTCCAATAGATAGGACCCTCTGGCTGGGGGGCGATGTGGTTTTTGTCATAGCCATTTTCGCCCACCTAACATTGAGGAAAATTAAGTATGCCAAATATATTAGCCTTCCTGACATTCATATGGTCTGTGGAGGTTTTAATGTTAAAATTGGGATGGGGGTGGGTAAGATCTTTTGGTCGGTTGGTACCTTTGCCGCCATATAACCTTAGCTGTTGAGTCCGACGTTAAGCCCTAATCAATCAATCAATCAATAGATAGGGGTATAATTTTAACCAATCAGATCTTCTATGTAAGAGTTCAAAGACCAAATGAAAATGTAATCGCCTATCTCCATAAGCGCTACTGTTAAAGAAAGGCTGGTCAGTGAAAGTTATACATGTAGGCCTACTGCTAAGCTGTGTACTGAATGATATTGCGTGATGCTAGTCAAATTCAAAAGGGGCTTATTAATCAGTTAAATAAGGCATAAGACACTGATCAACTGATCAAGACAGAAAAACATCACTTATTCCTTTGAAATCAGCTATTGTCGTGATATATCTAAATTTATGTTGAAAGTTATGTTAAATCATCTCTCACTCTCCTCAAATCAGCTATTGTCATGATAACACTGAAGTAATATTAAAAGTTAAGTTAAATCATCTCTCACTCTCCTGAAATCTATTTTATTCTCAGGGTTTCATGAAAGATTTAGTGGAAGGCCCATATCAGAAACTAAGCTGGGACATAACCTCTGATCACCTCAGTGTGTAAGTTGTCTCTTAGATCATTGCCGTTATGAATTGAGGGGCCTCCGTGGCTCTGTAGGTCGCGGGTTTGAATCCCACTTTGTCCAAAAAAAATTGGAAAATTTTCTGACAGGGGTTTCACTCGAATAACCTATGTGGGATGGTTGCCAGTTACCACCGGAAGCTCGTGGGTTTCCTCCGGGCACAGAGCCCAGTTTCCTCCCAAAATAAAACTGGCAATGCCGCCATATAAGTTAAATAATCTTGAACGCGCCGTAAAACACCAAACAATCAATCAACCTTTATGAATTGAAACACCTGCAAATGTATTTCCAATTTTGTTCCATATTAAAATGCATGCTATATTACCTGACAATGTCATACCTGCCTTTTTTGAAGGGGGAGAGGGGGGGGGGGGGGGGGCTCCGATCAATCAACAAGAACTTTAACATAAACATATATTTTTTTTGTCCTCAGCTACGTTCGAAGCATTATATTTGGGAGAGCATGTTCATATGGAATCGCAGATTGTGTGAATAACGCAAAAATGTTGTTTAAAAAATGGATGGATGATCCGTCTGGTCAACCGTAAGTTTAGAACTTTGTATTTATGTCGAGGGCCTCCGTGGCTCAGTAGGTAGAGCATTGGACGCTCAATCCAAACAGCCTTCCACCAATAGGTCGCGGGTTGGAATCCCACTCAGTCCCCAAAAAATTGGACAATTTTCAGACCGGTTTTTCACTCGAACAACTTATGTGGGATGGTTCCAAGTTACCAGAAGGAGGTCGTGGGTTTCCTCCGGGCATAGAGCCCGGTTTCCTCCCACAATAAAACTGGCCACGCCGCCATATAAGTGAAATAATCTTGAGGTCATGCAGGAGTTTTCTATTTTAACAAGCAATCTTTGTGTGCAATCTTTAAATAGAAATGAATTTTCAATAATTTGATAACTTCATCTGTAGTTTTATTACTGTATTACACCCAATACTGAATGTTCTTTTTTATCTTTAGGCTGAAATAATTCTGAATTATTGTTGATCTCTATTTACATGTATTTCTTTTTTCAAATATTCAAATTTTCGGCTTTTATTTCACTGAATCCAAACCATTGATAATATCACATGGTTGTTTTTTGTTTTTTCTGTTTTGTTATTATTTTTACCAAGTTGGTTATCAGTTTCAATGATACTGACGATATGTTCAGATTCCAATTTTAACCCTCTTTATAATCCAATGACATACTTTTAACATCAACACTGTTAATATCTATTTCCAGAGTTCACCCTGACTTAAAATCTATAGTTTACTGTACTGCAATAAGAGAGGGCGGGGCAGCAGAATGGGACTTTGCTTATGAACAATATAAACTGTCTGATGTGGCGTCGGAGAAATCACGTCTTCTTTCTGCTATGGGATGCGCTCGGGAAGTCTGGATCTTGAACAGGTATGTGTTTTTATTGATGAGGGCTTAAAAGGAGACATCGCTCAATGCCATACTCAACAATCGCGAAACTCAAACTTATTTAAAAGCTGTTGATTTGCCATGGCAAAAAAAAAAACTCTGCCCTAGATTGGTTTTGCGACAGCATTTACGTGTAGCACGTCACTTTTAGAGATTTACATGTACTTTTATCCTAATGATAAAGAATTAAGACATCACCACGTAGTTAGTTGTTTTAAACAACACAAGCTTTCGACACCTAGCTTGTGTTATTCAAAAACAACTAACTACGTGGTGATGTCCTAATGTTTTACCATTTGTATGGAACCCACGTTTAAAGAGAGTTTCAAACATTTCTTAATACTTTTATCCTGTTGAGGACGGCAATTAAACTGCTGACCTAAAACAGCTTTAGGTCTGTAATGAGGACAGCTTTTGCAGAATGCCGTCGCTAATTGTTAGCGCTGTTTTGGATTATTGTTCCCTTCCCTTCTCTTTTTTGATCTCCCATTCAAAGAACATGTTCAAGATCCCCCCCCCCCCCCCCCCCCCCCGCCCCCGCCAAAAAAAGGGAAGAAATTGATTGATTGATTGATTAATTCAAGCCTTCAAGTTGTATAGATTTTGGATAAAAACTCCTGATTTGGATAAATCAATGGCATGTCTCCTAGAGGCTAAATGGCATCCTCCTTTAAGAATCTAAGAATTCCGCTAATTCAAGGACGAGCAATGTGAAGATAACAAATTATTAGACTGCTTTCTGCCATGTTTGGTCTAAAACAACACCAATAGCTCGATAGGATTATCGGTCGCTCCATGCAGGAGGTAAGACACCCAACGAAAAGTCTCAAACTTTGAGAGTGCTTTTCGTAATGTTTTGAGTACTTGAATTAGCAGAATTCTTACCGTAGTCGATGAGATTTTCCCTACGCCCGTGTGCTTTAGTGTTTAAAATATTTAAATTCTGTCTAGATTCTCTAATATCATGACCATAGGCAGTGAAGATTTTTGGTTTTATTGATTGCAAGTTTTGTTATAAAAGTGATAGATAATGTGTGTATTTTGTTTTTATCTCATTTGATTAATTTACGCTTAAATCAATAGCATTGAAAAAAAGTACATCGTGAACCTGTTGTTGTTGTAGCCAAAACTTCATTGTTAATTCATGTCTTGATATGTTCTTATCTCCCCTGATCAGATACATGGAACGTGCGAGGGGTGAGAATCGAGCGAACTCACGACTTAGGGTTACCGTCCCACCGCTCTACCGACTCAGCTACCTGGCCCTATCAACAACTCTAGAACAAATTAATTCTCAATCTCTTTTTAAATTCAAAATAAAATCATTTCTGCTAACGACTCTACTGACTTTCCTGGTCAATCAGTGTCGGTTAATTTACTAATTCAGTAATGTTGGTAGTTTGTTACACTCTTTTGGTCCTTTGATTAAACTTTTATAACTTATTATCATATATTCTTATCTCCCCCGATCAGATACATGGAACGTGCCTTAATGCCAGAAGAGATTAGAAGACAAGATGCTACAAGTTCTCTCATTTATGTCTCAAGAAATCCCATTGGTCGATTCTTAGCCTGGGATTTCTTTGTCAGCAAATGGGATGTCTTGTTAGAAAGGTACTTTTTTTTTTGTAGCTTTGTTAAATATTAATTTCAAAGTGGTATAAACTTCCAAAATTTTAGATATTTGTTCTGCTTAGAACTAAATTGTGAAATTATCTGATATATTTCTAAAAAAATTACAAGAAGCTGTTTACATCAACATTTTTTTATATATTGCTGTTAACATCAAAAGGTGTTGATATATTGCTGTTTACATCAACATTTTTTTATATATTGCTGTTTACATCCAAAAGTTTTGATATATTGCTGTTTACATCCAAAAGTTTTGATATATTGCTGTTTACATCAACATTTTTTTATATATTGCTGTTTACATCAACATTTTTTGATATATTGCTGTTTACATCAAAAAGTTTTGATATATTGCTGTTGACATCAAAAAGTTTTGATACATTGCTGTTTACATCAAAACACTTTGATATATTGCTATTCAATTTCTTATCCCCCAAATTTCACATGTATAGTATATAGGTAAGGAAATATCTCTTAGTATTTAATATTGTGTGAACAAATTCATTTTGACACCCACATTTCTTTTTTTTTACAGTTATGGGGGTAGCTCTTTTAGCTTCTCGAACTTAATCTCTGCTGTAACAAATTCTTTCAACACGGAAGCAGATTTGAACAAGGTATGTTCGTCTAATTAGCTAGGGGCCTTGGTGGTCCAGTGGGTTAGAGTGATCTTCCATCAGTCCCACACAGACCTCGGTGGTCCAGTGGGTTAGAGTGATCTTCCCTCAGTCTCGCACAGACCCTCCATCAATGCGGTGCCTCCCCCACTAAACCTGGCAAGCGCCATATAAGGGAAATAATCAATCAATCAATCTAATTTGAAAATACATGTTTACTTGTCTTCAGTTATATTCTTTCAGCATAATAAATTTTTCTGGGCCTTTCGTTATGGAAATGGACTTATCTGCACTACTATCTGCACTAAAAAATGAAAAAATCATGAGTGCGCTGTGAAACATCAATCAATCAGTCAAAGTTTTGATACAACGTTCAAAGTCCATCAATGGAATTTTCTTAGAGAAATTTATTTTTATGTGGTAGATCTAGTTGTCAGGTACTCGCCGAAGATTGGAGATTTCGTCTTGGTTTCCTCCCCACTAAACCTTGCAATGCTGCCATATGAGTGAAATAATCTTGAGTAAAACCATCGTAAAACCATCAATCAATCAAACCAAGTTTTGATACAATGTATAATCAGTCATTTTCATGATTGATCAATGTTATTTTGTATTCTATCTTCTCTATACACTGTCTTTTGGTGCACTCATAATTCTCCTGACGATGACAAATAAAGTGGCATGAGCTGTCAAAATTCACGCTTTTTTCATAATTTCTGATCGTCACAACAGTAAGAGGCTTTGAAGGCCATCGAAAAACTAAATGATAGGCGTTGAAATGAGGAAAATCCATACAGTATGTGTGTGGCCGATACGAACCGAAAACAGGTTCGAAAAGTAAACAAAATTTAAATAACCGGGACAACCATTCATTCATTCTAAGCCAAAGTTAGTTCAAAGCAATACTTTATCGTACATTTTTGAGACTAGAAGCACTAAAAAGCCTCTGAATTATACATCTTGAGAAAAATAGCCAATAATTTCAACTTTCTGTTTTAACATCAAAATATCAACATTTTGGCAGCTCATGCCACTTTATAGTCGAAATATTGAGATTACCATGAATATTTACGGAGTTTCCTTACTACTTTATCTTCACAGCTGGAAGAGTTCATCTCAAATCACCCCAATCAAGGCTCCGGCACCAGGGCATTTGTGCAGGCTGTGGAGAAAACCAAAGGAAACATTGCCTGGATTGACAAGAACTTTGATACTATCACTGAGTGGCTTAACAAGAGAGGTTAGATAAGTTTGAATGTCAATAAAAGTCAGGGCTGAACTCCCCTGTCTGTCTTCTACCTAGTTTTTGTCTAGGTGGGGGGAGGGGCAAAATTTTCTCTTTCTTTTCCTGTGATCCTATGGGGTTCAGTCTTACTTGCCATAGCTGACTATGCGTAAGAATAGCCAATGTTTTACAAAATGTTCCAGAAAACTCTACTGACTAAGACCAAGCTCCTGTCAGTCGTCAACCTAATAACTTATTACAACAACTTACATGATATACCTCTTTTTAACACAATTAAAAAATTGTCTCCAAGGTTATTTATGTGTTTTAGTGTTCATAAATAACAGTTTGGATTGATAATAAACAAAGCATTGCTCCGTTGGCATATTGTCGTTACCTTGAGGATAAAATTCACTTTCCTCAGAAACAAACAGCTGAGAAAATAAGTTTTGTTTTCAAATCTATTTCTGTTTGAATCTAGTGGCGTGGGGGGTCCTATTGTTTTCAAGAACAGTAAAAAAAGAATTTTAACTTAAATTAAAAAAAAAAAAATAGGAAAAATTCCTAATAATTGTTACCA
Source organism: Lepidochitona cinerea (assembly GCA_963971465.1). Lineage (NCBI taxonomy): Eukaryota > Metazoa > Mollusca > Polyplacophora > Chitonida > Tonicellidae > Lepidochitona > Lepidochitona cinerea. The sequence goes on from OZ020559.1 coordinate 4,939,886, forward strand.
TTGTTGTTTTGTTATTTACCTTTTTTTTTAAGACAGCTACCAAATAAACTTCTATATTTATAAATGCAACTTTTGAAAAGCAGAACGTAACTGAAAATGGACTTTTTTTGTTTAACCAGGGTCGATAGAAGAGCCAGAGATAGATGTACGTTTACCGTTAGCCGTTTACCCTCTGCACTATGACCTTGAACTGAAGCCTGACATATACGGTCTTGACCCAGATAATTTCACATTTGAAGGCTCCGTTAAAATTCTGGTCAACTGTCGTAACGCTTCAAGGACGATGTCCATACATGTTAATAAGCTAGATCTTCAGCCAGCTACTGTGACAGCTCACGACGCTTGTCAGCAGCCCACGATTCTGGATCAAAAGGAGGACCACGCTCGTCAATTTTTGGTCATCAGTTTCTCAGAGAGTTTGGTCCCCGGCTGTAATTATGCAGTGGAGATTTCATTCACAGGACCTCTAAAGGATGATTTGGCGGGGCTATATCTCAGTTCGTATCAGAGAGACAATAAAACTGTGTAAGTTCTCAAGTTCATTTTGTCATTAAGCTCACGTTACATTATTATGTCATGTTTGATATTGTTAAACTTGAGATTTCCAAGTACGGATAAGCTAGAAAATTGAATTAGGCTGTTCAAACATACCTTTTTGTTAGATTGACGTTTTACGCCGTAGTCAAGATTGTTTCACTTATATGGAGGGCAATTGCCAGGTTTAGTGGGGGAGGAAACCGGGCTCATTGCCCCGGGGAAACCCCCGACCTTTGGCGAGTACCTGCCAACCCTTCCACATACGGCAACCGAGTGAAAAATCCACTCAGAAATTTTTCAATTTTTCACTGGTCTGAGTTTGATTTGAACCTGCGCCGCATCGATTTAAGGTCTGTTTGGGACTGAGGGACGATCTTTCTAACCCACTAGATCATCAAGTGCCCCCAGACCTTTTTGAAGCAATTTTCATTGAGAGTGTAGTTTCCAGTATTCAAATATGGAAGAGTTGTCAGGTTTTCAACGAAGGTCGAGGGTTCCTTCAGACAAAGATCCCCAACTCCACTAAACCTGACAAGGTTGCATTAAAGTGAAATAATTTTGAGTGTGGCGTAAAACATCAATCAATCCAGAATTTATTTTGGACTTGAATGGAGTGTTCACTTTTCTTTTAATAAAATAACACTGAACAGGGATTTTTTTTATCAGTTTTATTTGTTTGTGTAGGCCTATATGTTGACCTACTTTCACTTTGACAGCCATATTGCCACGACCCAGTTCCAACCAACAGATGCCCGTAAAACCTTCCCCTGTTTTGATGAGCCTGCCATCAAAGCCACTTTCAATGTCACTCTGCTGCGGAAACCTCTGATGGTTTCTCTCTCCAACATGCTGATTGAAATGAACGAAACCAGGTAAGTCCTTTCAATAAATATATCCATTCTACTTTCTCCTCCAATTTTGATCCCAGGTAAACCCCATAACTTTTTGGGGAGACAAATCCAGGGCATCATTTTCCATGAATGTATTGATTAATTTAGTGATTATAGGTAGAACCCTTAAAAGGAACTAGTTGTGTAGAATTGTTTACATTTTTGCTAAAACTTCTGCTAGTGGTACATTGTTTACTGTCTGACGGACGGTTTCGTGCGAATGTAAAGAGAGTTCCTAGATGGTTGAACCCTACTGAATTGAGTTGTGAGAGCGTTACTAATATTCTTCTATCTGATAAACTGTAAAAAGCTGACATTCTTTAGTTTATTTCTACATTATGTAATCAGGACAAAAAACCCCCATAAAAGTCAGAAGACGAAACGATCGGCTATAAGCACGCAACTTGAGAATTGAGAGACCTCAGATTTGTATGTTACATGTCATTGAGGGAAATCGTGTTTGGGTTGAATATTTTGCCAAGAGAAAATAGAATTTGCAAATTTTGTTCTTTGTCAGAAGTGGAAGATGAACGACATTTCCTTTCCATAAGTTAGAGCAGCGACTGGTTGGCCCGGTGTCAGTATAATGTGACTGATGAGGGGGCTTGCTGGGTGTCTTCGGCAAGTCGTCTTGGTGAGGCAACACCAAATAAAAGAGCAGTGGAAATCTGCCCTGCCACAAGGAGACAACGTCTTCATATGACTGAAATACTGTTAAGCAGGACTCGGATATGGAAGAGTTGCCAGGTACTCGCCGAAGATCGGGGTTGCCTCTGGGCACTGAGCTCGGTTTCCTCCCCCACTAAGCCTGGCAATATCGCCGTATAAGTGAAATAATCTTGAAAGCGGCGTAAAACATCAATCAATCAATCACAAATTTATAACTTTATACTGATATTAAACATTGAAGTCTTGAAAATCTGAACAAGCGTCTTAAGCGCTTTTGTGAGATTTAAATGGGAACTTATGCCAACAGTTTTATTTTTTCTTTATTTCAGACCTGATGGTTATGTCGCCGACATTTATCAGAAAACACCTAAAATGTCCACCTATCTGCTTGCTTTTATTATCTGTGATTTTGCTTATAAAGAAAACAGAACAAAGGGCGGCACACTGGTAAGTCCGTTTTTCAATACTGCCCGAGACATTTTGGCAGCAATTCTGTATGGAAATCATGCCCATTGTTAATGATATCTTTACAAAAAGTGAATACCTAACCTGAACACAACCTTAAAGGGGCATGAGCTGCCAAAATTCACACTTTTTTCATAATTTCTAATCGTCACGACAGTAAAACGCTTTGAAGGCCATTGAAAAACTAAATGATTGGCATTGGAATGAGAAAAATCCATACAGTATGTGGCCTATACGAAACAGAATAGTGTTCGAAAAGTAAACAAAATTTAAATAATCGGGACGACCATTCATTCATTCTAAGCCAAAGTTAGTTAAAAACAATACTTTATCGTGCATTCTCGAGACTAGAAGCACTAAAAAGCTTCAGAATTATACTTCTTGAGAAAAATAGCCAATGATTTCAACATTCTGTTTTTACGTCAAAATATCAACATTTTGGCAGCTCATGCCACTTTAAGTAGAGCACCCAAAAATTTTGACTAAAATGGAATAACGGATAACCTCCCTTGCAAGCTTACTGTACATGTATCTTTATGCTAATAATATGGGATATCAGTATCCTAACATACTTTGTTGCTATTTCTAACATGGTATCAGCCGTGAAAAACACTTTTCGAATACGTTTTTGGTTCGTACAGGTCACATACTGTATGGATTTTCCTCATTACGATGCCAATCATTTAGTTTTTCGATGGCCTTCAAAGCCCTTTAATGTTGTGACGATCAGAAATTATGAAAAAGTGTGAATCTTGGCAGCTCATGCCACTTTAAGTTTAAGCTACATGTATCAATTAAAAACAAGTCAGTAAACCATCGTCTATTCTTTCTTTACTTTTAACTTGACAACATTGTATGTTTCTTTTAGTATCGAGTATGGGCCAGACCTGAGGCCATTGATCAGGCAGATTACGCACTTGATGTAGGAATACGAATCCTAGACTACTTTGAGGAGTTCTTCAATGTTTCCTACCCTCTTCCTAAACAAGGTGAGTAGAACAATTTAGTTCACTCATTTATTTAACCATCCATAAGTCATTTTTGTACTTTATTAATTTGCTATTAAGAAAAATGATTTTGCTTTAGACTTAGATCATATTCCAGGACAAGCCCCCAATTTTTATTTTCATGATATAATGATAATCAAAAAATATCATAACAAGCTCTTATTGTTAATTTTAGATATGTTAGCTATTCCTTGCAACTTTAAAATGTTCCCGAACAAACCTCTACGTTTTAGTGCAATTTTTGTATGTGTTTTTTTCTCCAGTTATTCCCGGACAAGCCCCCACTAAATGTTTTGCTGTCATTTCTGATGTATTTACTTTTGGATCCCTAAAACCTGTAAGTGTTCCCACTTTGGTCTAATTTTTGTATGTGTTTTTTCCTCCAGATATGATAGCTATTCCTGATTTTGGTGCCGGTGCCATGGAGAATTGGGGTTTGATAACATACAGGGAAACTGCCATGTTGTATGACCCACTGGTGTCTGCTGAAAGTAACAAACAACGTGTGGCTGTGGTCGTCTCACATGAACTCGCCCATCAGGTAATGTATTTACAACTGTAGTCAGAAATTAATTGATTGGTAGTCTGCTAACAAGAATATTTGAGAATGTTAATATCGATAAGCTTCTGTAAGAACCTAAAAAAAAATAGATTTATTGCTGTTTGGTCTATTAGATGAAGTAGTCTTGAAGAATATTTGAAAATGTTGACATCACTAAGTTAGAACCTCAAAAATACTGGATTCGTTGCTTTTTGGGAAAAACTTTCCATCATGTTTTAGAAATAATAAATTATTTGCCTTCAAAAGTACATGTATTCACCGCAAGTTTACTTTTGTGTTATCAGTGGTTTGGTAACCTTGTGACCCCGAGCTGGTGGGACGACCTCTGGTTAAATGAAGGATTTGCCAGCTATGTGGAATATATGGGCGTGGACTTTGTTGAACCCTCATGGAAAATGGTAAGCAAACAATATGGGGACAAAGGTGTCTGCTACATTGTGTTTAAAATATTCACTGATGATTTTTAGTTTATTATATTTTTTTTTTATTTTTGGGGAGGGATGTCGCCTCATTTAATACGATATAAATGTGCTAAAACAGTAAACTGGGTACTTAAAAGATAATACCATTACCCACAGTACATTGTGCATGTATCTTTTTTTAAGACTTTGTCTGAAAACAGTTATCTCTATTCGAGTAACATAAACCATTTGTTGTTGGTACATGGCCGAGTCAAATATAAATGTCATATTAACATTAAGCGTAATTGTCATGGCCTTCAACATAACGTTATGACCAAGCCCAAAGTTACTTAGAGCATAAATGTTTTTAGAAACTACCCCAATGGCCTTGTCCTATAAAGGTGGGGTAAAGGTTCGCAAAGACTACAACATGGACCAAGAAGTCGTCGCAAAATGTGATCAATCGCAGTTCCCATGAGGTATCTCTTCACTATGGTATCCATTGGCAACCTGGCATCTTTTGGGATGTGGCTGCTTTGTAAAACGAGCCCATGTTGCTAAAAAATTCTATAGTTTTAACACACATTTACCCCCGACATAACATACATGTATCCCAGCTTTGTAAGACGTGTTCCTGGGGGTAGTTTCTCAACACCGGCATAACTTTGCGCCTGGTCGTAACTTAATGTTGAAGGTATATGTTGTCTTGACAGTTTGGCCTTAGATTGGACTTAGTCCGGACATACATGTAAATATGTCGAGAAACGGCCCCCAGGTGCTTTTATTTGCAAAACTGTTGTTACATACTGTGGTTACTGTGAGAAACAGAATATTCTTGTGGATTTTCAGCACTTTGATAACATGTATATTTAGTCAAAGAATAACGATGAAAAAAAATATTTTTTTTTTCAGTTTGAACAGTTTGTTGTTGCTGACCTTCAACGTGTGTTCGACTTTGACAGCCTAGCAAGCTCACACCCCGTCTACGTCCCTGTAGCACGCCCAGAAGAAATTAACGAAATATTTGACACTATTTCATATGCTAAGGTAAAAAAACCCTCATTCAACCATATTATTGTTAATGATAAAAAAAAATTTAAGACATCACCACGTATTAAGTTGTTTTTTTACCAAACTTACTACGTGGTGATGTCTTAAAAAAATTTTATCATTAGTATGGAACCCACATTTAAAGAGATTTTCAAACATTTCATATTATCGTTTATATAAGTAAAAGTAAGACTGTCTCTTGGGCCCTTTATTTTGATTGATTGATTGATTGATGTGTTATGACGCACTAAAATTTGTTTCACTTATATGGCAGGTTGCGGGGAAAAAAAACATTATAGTTCTTAAATTCAATATGTATGGATACGTCCGAATTCGACACGTCGTTGTGAGGTTTTGATGCAAAGATTTTCAAAGTTACTAGTATTATAGGATTTATGAACAGGATTTAAAGCTGGTTTTTGTTTGTTTATGGACTAAATGTATATTTGAAAAACATCAGTTGAAACGAAACAACCTTTGCGTTAGTTCCCTGGTAGTCAAAAAAAAAGAAAGGGGAGGAAATACATGTATGTATATTTTCCGTATTTTTCGTAACTACTCTGAAAAAATGACGTCATACACGACCTTTGATGTGTACAAACTGCCACGAAGACGTAATGAGACAGCAGAAATTGTTTATTATGTCATCGCTGTGAGGGTACGTACACAACGGAGGTCGTGTTTGACGTCATAAGTCTCTGAGATAATTAACTTTCGTAAGCAGTGATGTAGGTCTCGAGACTGGTCTTGGTCTCAAGACCAGTCTCGAGACCAGTTTGGCTAGGTCTTGGTCTTGGTCTTGGTCTCGAGCCCTCTGGTCTTGGTCTTGATCTTGGTCTCGAGCCTTCAGGTCTCGGTTTTTTAGGCCGAGACCAGCACGAGACCGGCAATATAAGTTATAAGCGCAACGCCCGGACGCCCGTCGCGATTGGCCGTTAGCTCTGCGTATAACGAAAAACCTGCTTGTCAGCTTTCTAATGCGTTGTTATTTTTCTTTTATAGAAAGTTAAAAGTTTTTTAAAACTTTTCTAGACTGTGGATAACATGACATTCTCAGCGTGATTCAGCGCCGATTTTTTGGCATCCTCTTGCCGAGGACTTGAGCCGCACATGTTTTAGGCTGTCTCTTGCCCAGTGACGCAGGCTTCAAGCCGTATAAATTTCCATCGATTTTCTTGATGGCTAAGTCATAAAAGTATGACAACCTGGTTTAAAAATGCTTTTCCTAACTGTTCATTCCGTTTGTCCCGAAAATTAAAAAAAAACTTTTTAGAAGACATTAAAAACCGGATGGAAAAACTCGCTTCAGCGAGTCACCGTCCGACATGCTTCCTGCATTTACACTGGCTGTGGGATAAACAGCGGCTACCAGCGATCATATTTTCGGTCATTTACATTAAAGGCAAAATTTAGAAATTATAAAAATCAGACATATTAGTGCTTTTCTTTACCTTAGCATACATTTTTTAAAATAAAAACGGTAAAACTTTCTTGTGGAAGACTTTGAAAAACGAGTAAAAATAATTTACTTTGGCGAGTCATGACTTGAGCTACATTTGATACTACACTAAACATAGCTAGCCTGCTGGCTGTCGTAATATCAATCCATAATCCCAAAGCAAAAATTATGAAAGCGTAAAAATCGGATTAATTAGTGCTTTTCCTTTCTTTACATATTTTATTTGTGGATAAAAACAATCAAAAATCTCCTTGAAGTTTTGAAAGTGGAGAGAAAAAACAAAGCTGTTTTCGGATGCAAAATGGCGTCACGTAATCGAGTGAAGTCATTTCATGAGAATTCACTGCAGGATAGCATTTCTGTCCGAAATGGTGATTAAAACTCCGAGTTTACCATTTCTGATACGGATCAAACGATTACAACATTCCACCAGATTTATTGGGGTCCATATTTTCTACTGAGACGGAAAACGGGAGCGAAAACTCATCGGTGAAAACAACAACAACGTTCAGAACTACGATAAAATGAGGAAAAAAAACTATGCTAACTTATTTTTGCAGCTTTGTGAATACTGGACCTGTGAATTTATTACACCCACATGAGATTGAGGTTATTTTCTGCATTTTTTTGTTGTTTTATAACTATGAATTTTTTTTTTTCATACAAAACTTGATCTGTCAAAATAAAGGCAAATTGAAATTTGAAAATGCATTACAAAAAAAATCCATTTCTATCAGTAAAAGAATTTGAAAATTATAAAAAAAATGTAGATATTATAGGCAACATTGTCAATAATCCAGTAAAATTAGAGAATTTATAAAATCACCAAATGAATTAGAAATAGAAGAAATGAAAACATAACATCTACTTATGACTTTTGTTATAACTTATATGTCATTCTTATGTCATACTATTCATCTCAAACAAGTTATTCAATGAAATATAGCTTTTATTACTTTATTAATGTCAATTTAAAGGCACACTTGCCGCGAAAATCCAGAATAGTGTTTACATTACAAAACAGTGAACGGGTTTCTGTACTTTTCCCAGACAGAAGAAGTTAGGAACTTTCTATTTTTAACAGAAATGGAAAGTTTTGGCATCATTTAGTATTTTTAATTTGAAATTGAAACATCAAACTTGAGCAAGCGCCCTTATGTTTTGCGTCGTGCAAAACCAGCCGGGTGCAAACCACAGACAAAAACGCCTGAATGAGGGTAGTCCAACACGAAAGTTAACTAACACTGATCGTTGTTCTTGTTGTAATCGAACTTCGATTCTTCGCTTGTTTTTCACCCTCATTTATACATTCTAAACCTAATTGGACATGCTTTATGTGTGCTATGTTTAATTTTAGTGGTTTTAGCTGTAGTAAGCTCGTGTAATATGGTTTTCTAAACAAATGTCAAGCAGGCTAAGGCGACAAGTGGGTCTTAACAAATCCTGGTCTTGGTCTTGGTCTTGGTCTCGGACAATAGTGGTCTTGATCTCGGACGCCTGGTCTTGGTCTCGGACCCCATGTCTTGGTCTTGGTCTTGGTCTCGACCTATCAGGTCTTGGTCTTGGTCTCGGGTGTCCTGGTCTTGACTACAACACTGTTCGTAAGCATTGTAGATCGGCAAACGTAGCTTGAATTTTGTATGTGCTGCGACTGAAATTTAATTTTCTTTTTGGTCAGACTTTTAAAGTACATATTTTACAACACACTTAACACAAATTAGAAAATATTTCCAAAGGTTGTTCATAAATCCTTTAAGGAAAACGTCAAAGGTGAAAGAAGCCACCATATAGGAGAATCTCTGGAATCATTATCAAACTGAGGAGTTAGATTTTGAATGGTGTCTTTTATATTTTTGATTGTTTATCTTAATTTCTGTTGGGGACCTCCGTGGCTCAATAGGTAGAGCGTTGGACGCTCAATCCGAACAGTTTTCCACCAATGGGTTGCGGGTTCGAATCCCACTCAGTCCAAAAATTGGAAAATTTTCTGACTGGGTTTTCACTCGAACAACCTATGTGGGATGGTTGCCAGTTACCAGCGAAAGGTTGTGGGTTTCCTCCGGGCATAGAGCCCGGTTTCCTCCCACAATAAAACTGGCAACGCCGCCATATAAGTGAAGTTATCTTGAGTGTGACGTAAAACACCAAACAATCAATCAATCAATCAAACTGAGGATTTAAACTTTGAATGGTGATGTTTTTATAATTTCTATCGTTAATCTTAATTTCTGTTTTCTCTATCAGGGTGCCTCTATCATACGAATGATGAGATTCTTCCTGGGAGATGATACTTTTAGACGTGGACTAACGGTAAGTCGGACAAATCTATTTAAAGTGGCATGAGCTGCCAAAATGTTGATATTTTAACGTTAAAACTGAATGTTGAAATTATTGGTTATTTTTCTCAAGACGTATAATTCAGAAGCTTTTTAGTGCTTCTAGTCTCCAGAATATAAGATAAAGTATTGTTTTGAATTAACTTTGGCTCAGAATGAATGAATGGTTGTCCCGGTTATTTAAATTTGTTTACTTTTCCAACACGTTTACGGTTCGTACAGGCCACATACTGTATAGATTTTCCTCATTCCAACGCCAATCATTTAGATTTTCGATGGCCTTCAAAACCTCTTACTGTCGTGACGATCAGAAAAAAAGTGTTAATTTTGGCAGCTCATGCCACTTTAATCTTTTTTCAAGTTTACTTTCTCTGTATTCCAAGTGAAATAATCTTGAGCCAGTCAATTCATTATTAGATAGAATAATCAACATTTTTCCCTGATTTCAGAGATATTTGAGAAACCTTCAGTTTGACGCTGCATTCCATGATGATCTATGGCAAGCCATGACAGAGGTGAGATTTAATTTAAAGATTCCCCTAGAAATATATTGCCTTATGATTTTCTAACAAACAAGGAAATGCTGGGAACCAACCTGTACCCACGCTAATTTTATTATACATCATACAATATACTGGCTTCATGATGGGTAACAGATTTTCGTTTCTGTAGTTTTAGAACATCAGTAACAACGGGCTAACGGAACCGATGGTTACCGTGATATTCTATAGCCTGTATTGTGTTTGTGTGCATGAGTTTGTTTGTGTCTGTTTGGGTATCTATAAAGCAACATTTCCAATTCCAAATTAGATTGATAATATTTTTTTATAATTTTCCCTCTAAGGGAAAATATGGAAGCTAAAAGTCTTTCTTTTAACGCAAAGAAAAACTCATGTTCCTTTGATAATATAAACCGTTTTCTGCATTTTTTATTGATTGATTGATTGATTTGGGGCTTAACTTCGCCCTCAACTGCTTAAGTTATATGCTAACAAAAGTACCAACCGACCAAATGTTCACCCACATCTAAATTTGGACATAAGGCTCCACAGACCATAAAACATCAGGAAGGCTAATGTATTGGCATACTTAATGTTCCTCTTGATAGGTCAGTATACATGGCTAAAGCAGACCCACATTGCTTTAGACCGATGGCTTCGCATTTTAAAATGCGATGATTTATTTTACTTATTTTTCATTCTCTCCATGTAGCAATCTATAGAAGACAAATTTTGGGTCACAACCCCCAACAACAATTTCCTTTATGTTATCTTTCCAGCAATCTATAGAAGACTCTCAAGGGAACCCTCAGTTAGCCTGGAATGTGAAAGAGGTCATGGACACTTGGACCCTACAGATGAACTACCCTGTTGTTACCCTCAATAGATCTGGAGAAACCCCGGGGGCCCTTAGGGTCTCCCAACAACGATTTCTATGGGACAAAAACTCCCCAGAGGACCCCCGATATCCGTCACCGTTTGAGTAAGTCAAATTTCCAGAATCAAAATTCTTATTCCTCTTGAGAATCAAGAGAAACAATTCTGAAGTTTGTAGCTCATGACAGAGGAAACTGCTCAGCCACACAACTTAACCGCATAAATAAATTATAGAAAATTGTAGACGATTGAATTTTGAAAGTGAATGTAACAAAAATATACGAGTTTAATTAGTTAGTGTCTTTTAGAAAGTGAGCATAACAGTATTCTCGTTATTTTGGGATTACACTTTCTTGAAAATATGGTAGAAATTCTTCTACCGATTTTATGTAATCCCAAAATAACGAGAATACAACAAAAATATACTGTAGTTTGATTGAACCCTTTTAAAAAAAATAATTATGAATAGTATCTCTGCTTTACTGTAATCTGAACACTGGGTTTTGATTTAGTTCCCCTCTGAAGCAGTGTGTTTATATTGTTATTATATTTATTGTTACGTAACGATACTGGGGTTGGGAGGATATTCCATAAAATGGACGTACCAAACCCAATTTCGTTACTAACACAAAGTAAAACGAAAGAAACCTCGCTGACAGACAAGAAGAAGGCAGAGTTTGAAAAAAATAGTTTTGTTTATTATGAAAAACATCATTTCAAAAAAAAGGAAAAAAATTGCTGGACTAATTATTAAGCCTACTCACTATGGGTCATTAAGAGAGTCCGTGCACATTACGTGGTCGAAAACCATGGCCGCGAGAACACAGAGAACTCCCTCGTTGGTACCGAATCCGTAGCTGTAGAGGCGTTGATAAAGATAGTTCTGGTTGTGGAAATATATGGTCATTTTGTAGAATAAATATACGCTGTCACCTTCAACGGCACGCTTTATTTCACTGTGGAATATCCAGAGAAAAACATCTCACTCTCAACTCAATGGTGCCGAAACCCGGGAGGCGTTGCTAAACATGGATCTGATGTCATCGGGAAAAAATAGGTGGCCCTTCACAAGAAGATTAAATATACGCTAACGCGTTCAAAAGTACATTTTAGTAAAGAGAGACACATCATCTCACTCTCAGCATTATTCACACTCTGAGAGAAAAAACAAGGAACCTGGACACGACCACGTCAGTGTCCCACGATTCCCGTGCAAAAACGTGAACATCTTAGTCACGTGTGACCACAAAGGCAAATAGACATCGTGCCATTTGAATATCAAAACCAAACGGTCAAACTGGCTCCTCTACGTTGACTTAGACATTGCCAGACGACCACATATTATAATATCAATTGTCATCAATTATCACTGTCTGGAATAAACCGCAAACCACAGGAATGTTAACAGGTATTAGTACGCACGAACTACTGTCTGAATACGATATCATAACATCTCCCCTCCTGAAGAAAAGAAAAGTTTACGAAGAAAAATTTTCTTTGAGCAAAAAAAAAAAATCAGTCCAGCAAAAACAAAAAAAAACAAATCACCAAAAAAAAATGATAGTTCATAGTATAGCTACGAAATTGATTCACATAACTTTGGGTGTATACATGTGTAACATAGTAACATGAAGGTTATTTCAGGTTAACTTTATACTCTGGATAAAGCATCGGCTATAACATTGTTTTTTCCAGAGATATGGGAGACTTTAAGCGAGTATGGCTGTAACAGCAAACTCCAACGAAAAAGTCGTTGGTTTTTGGTCTTAAATTTCTCAAGAAACACTAGTGGGTTATGGTCAGTGGATACTAACACATCTCCCGGACAGGCAGTTAAATACACTTCAAAGTGTTGTACAGCCAGCACTAAACTTAATGTCTCCTTCTCTATGGTAGAATAGACCTTTTGGTGCTTATTTAATTTCTTAGAAAAATAAGCTACAGGTCGTTCAAAACCTTTCGAATCTTCCTGTATTAAAACGGCTCCGACAGCCACATCACTAGCGTCGATTGCTAATTTGAATGGGCTTGAAAAATCTGGAGCTTTAAGGACGGGATGGTGGGTGAGAATTGCCTTAAGGCGATCAAAAGCCTGTTGAGTTTTATCAGACCAATTAAATTTGCGGTCTTTCTTCAACAGGTCCGTCAGTGAAACGACAATATCACTGTAGTTTCCAACAAATTTACGATAAAACCCACTCATACCCAAGAATCTCATCAATTCTCTTTTGTTTTGGGGTACAGGAAAATCTAGAATTGCTTGAACTTTGGCCTCTCTGGGCGCTATTTGACCATGACCTATGACATGACCTTGGTAGGTAACATAGGCTTTGGCAAATTCACATTTATGCAGATTTACAACAAGATTTGCCTTTGATAATGCATTAAACAAATCATTAAGATCTTTAAGGTGTTCAGGCCAACTGGTACTATAACAAATCACATCATCAATATATACAACTGAGTTACTTAAATTCTGCGTAACAGTATTCATAAGTCTTTGAAAGGAGCGGCCTGAATTTTTCATTCCGAAAGGGGTAACATTACAATTGAATAAACCTTCGGGTGTGACAAAAGCTGATATCTCTTTAGCCCTGGAAGTTAATGGCACTTGCCAGTATCCTTTCATCAAATCAATTTTAGTTAAATACTGGGCGTTACCTAGCTGATCTACACAAGTTTCTATTCTAGGTATGGGATAACAATCAGTTTTAGTTACAGAATTAACTTTACGATAATCAATACAGAACCTTTGGGATCCATCCGGCTTTGGTATCAAAACAATCGGACTGCTCCACGGACTTTGGCTTGGTTCAATTATATCGTTTTCTAACATATATTTAATTTCTTTCCGAACCATTTCTGCTTTATTAGGATTAAGCCTGTAAGGATTTTGTTTGATAGGTTTGGCATTTTCTACATCTACATCATGAACAATCAATGACGTTCGACCAAGTTTATCTGCACAGACATCTGGAAATTTACTAAAAAGTTGTTTGACATCATTTCGCTTACTTTCTTCTAAATAGTTTAAATTATAATCCAGAGTGTTGAGATAGCTGGAATTCACAGTCTTAGGAGCTATGGGTGGTCCAAAAGATGCATTATCCTCAGACTCCCTTAAAACAGACGTATTTTGTGGGTCAGAGGTCATATTTATCGTGAGCGCATGCGTTGCCTTCTCTTCACGGTCATAGTACATTTTAAGCATATTAATATGACAAACCCTTGTGGATTTTCTTCTATCAGGGGTTCGAATTACATAGTTCACTGGACTTAATTTACTATCTACCACATACGGACCACTAAATCGGGCAGACAGTGGTTCCCCGCTTACTGGTAGTAAGACCAAAACTTTGTCGCCAGGTTTAAAACTACGTTGCCTTGACTTAGTGTCATAATGTTTTTTCATAGTTTCCTGGGAAACTTTTAAATGTTCCTTGGCAACATCACAAGCTTTGTTAAGCCTCTCTTTGAAGTTTGAAACGTAATCTAACAGATTTGTTTGTTCATTTTCAGATAGGAATCTTTCCTTGATTAATTTAAGTGGACCCCTGACTTCATGTCCGTACACTAAATCGAATGGGCTAAACCCCGTGGATTCATTTGGCATGTCACGTGATGCAAATAAGACAAAAGCTATCCCTTTATCCCAGTTTTCTGGATATTCCAAGCAAAATGCTCTTAACATGTTCTTCATGGTTTGAGGATAACGTTCTAACGAACCTTGTGATTGAGGATGATATGCTGTAGACCGCATTTGGTTGATTTCTAGCTTTTTCATTACTGTTTGAAAAATTCCAGACATAAAATTAGTTCCTTGGTCAGATTGAATTTCTTTAGGTAACCCATACCGAGTAAAAAATTTAAGCAATTCATCTAACACAGATTTAGCAGTAATGGTTTTTAAAGGTATAGCTTCTGGAAACCTGGTAGAAATATCCATAATGGTTAATAAAAACTTATACCCGGACTTGGTTCTAGGTAAAGGACCCACAACGTCAACTAGCACGTGACTGAATGGTTCCTCAAAAGCAGGGATAGGGATTAGTGGAGCTGGTTTAATAGAGGGTTGAGGTTTACCAATGACCTGACATGTATGGCATGTTCTACAATGCTCAACTACGTCCCTGTGTAACTTTGGCCAGTAAAAATGTTTAGTTATCCTAGCTTGTGTTTTTCTAATACCCACATGACCAGCCAAGGGTGCATCATGAGCAAGACGTAAGATTTCTGGCCGATAACCCTCAGGAACTACTATTTGGTGAAATACATTCCAGTTCTCATCAGCTGGTGTGTATGGGGAGCGCCACTTCCTCATCAAAACATTAGACTTAAGATAAAAACAATGAGGAACATCCTCTGCCTCTTCCTCAGGCAACGCACCTTCTAACTTATCTCTTATAAAGGTATCCTCACGCTGAGCCTTAACCAAGGACGAAGTATTAAACAACAAAGGATTAGAACTACTATCAAGTTTTCTTTCATCCAAGTGATTAAAGAATGTTTCAGACAACCACACGCCCGTACCACTATCAACAAGCTTTGACTCCTCTAGTTCCTGTTTATCCCTACTACTTTGAGATCGAGTTAGAATACAATCGGGAAAAATACCTGGGAAATCCCTCTCTAACTTTTCAGTGTTATTGTTAGAAGTTGGAAGTTCACAAACAATGGGATTAACACAAACTCTGTCTCCAGCTAAATCATTACCCAGTAAAAGATGTATACCTTCAATCGGGATAGAAGGAACCACGCCTACAATCACTGATCCAGACAGAAGATCACAATTTAAATCTACCTTATGTAATGGAATGGACTTAAAGGCACCCTCAATGCCCTGGATCAATACGCTAGACTTTAATGAACTACCATTATCAAAAGGCAACGAACTACTCAAAAGTAAAGACTGGGATGCTCCAGTATCCCTAAGAATAGAAATAGGTTTACTTTTATCCCCTAAAGAAACAACACCTTCAGAAATGAAACTCTTAAAGCAATCATTTACCTCGCTTGATTTTAAGTCCACATCACACACTATATTTTCCAATTGATCAACTTCATTTTGCCTATCGACTAGACCAACTGGCTTCCCATGGAGTTTCCAACAACGCGAGACAGTGTGACCTCTACGCCCACAATGGTTACAAGAAAGATCCCTCTTAACATACCCAACATTGGCCTTATCTCCCTTCGTTTCTTGATCAGAACTACCAGTAACTACTTGTCCTACTTTCGGATTTGATTTATCCGGAACTTTCTGATCAACCCAAGTTTTATTAGGAGAACCTCTGAATTGAGTTTTAAAATTAGACTTATGATTAATTGCATAGTCATCTGCCATAACAGCAGCGGTCTTCAATTCCATCACATGATGATCAGATAAGTGGACTTTTACATCTACAGAAACGCCTCTTTTGAATTCCTCCATCAAAATAACTTCCCTCAACTTGTCAAAAGTTTGGTCGACCTTTAAAGACCTGAACCACCTGTCGAAAGTAATTTCTTTATCTCTAGCAAATTCAACGTATGTTTGCCAACCTTGTTTACGGCTATTTCTAAATTTCTGTCTGTATGCTTCAGGGACAAGTTCGTAAGCGTTCAAGATAGCAGACTTAACCACTTCATATTCTGCTGATTGTGCCATAGAAAGAGACGCATAGACCTCACTAGCCCTACCAGTCAGCACACTTTGCAACATAATTGGCCAATACTGCTGAGGCCAATCTAAACTTCTAGCTAGTTTTTCAAAAGACAAGAAATACTTTTCAACATCGGCTTCGTAAAATCTAGGCACTAAACGAATATTTCTAGACAAGTCAAACTGAACCTTACTGTCCCTCTCACTAAATCCCATTTGTCTACTTTCTAGCATTTTTATTTCGTGTTCCCTTTGTTTTTCTCTTTCAACAAAAGCCAACTTCTCCAATTCAAAAACTCTTCCCCTTTCCTCTCTTTCACTTTTTAATTTCTCTCTCTCAAAGTCAAGTTTTGCCAACTCTAAATCTCTATCTAGATTATGATTTGGTTTAGGGTCTTCTTTAACTAACCCAAAATGAGAAATTAGGGCTTCAATATATTCTGCTTTCTTAGAGGAGGATGGGATGGAGATTTCTACATAATTCGCTAACGCTTTTAGTTCTACTTTACGTAACTGTTCAATATCGCTAGTAGTTGTGTCCCCAACGACAAACGCTGATGGATCAAAAGTTGCCATTGCAAAAAACTTAGTTTAAACCCTGTCCTCTGCCTTTCTGCCAACTTGGTTTCGACGTAGGGTCCTGGCAAGCTCGCCAATTGTTACGTAACGATACTGGGGTTGGGAGGATATTCCATAAAATGGACGTACCAAACCCAATTTCGTTACTAACACAAAGTAAAACGAAAGAAACCTCGCTGACAGACAAGAAGAAGGCAGAGTTTGAAAAAAATAGTTTTGTTTATTATGAAAAACATCATTTCAAAAAAAAGGAAAAAAATTGCTGGACTAATTATTAAGCCTACTCACTATGAGTCATTAAGAGAGTCCGTGCACATTACGTGGTCGAAAACCATGGCCGCGAGAACACAGAGAACTCCCTCGTTGGTACCGAATCCGTAGCTGTAGAGGCGTTGATAAAGATAGTTCTGGTTGTGGAAATATATGGTCATTTTGTAGAATAAATATACGCTGTCACCTTCAACGGCACGCTTTATTTCACTGTGGAATATCCAGAGAAAAACATCTCACTCTCAACTCAATGGTGCCGAAACCCGGGAGGCGTTGCTAAACATGGATCTGATGTCATCGGGAAAAAATAGGTGGCCCTTCACAAGAAGATTAAATATACGCTAACGCGTTCAAAAGTACATTTTAGTAAAGAGAGACACATCATCTCACTCTCAGCATTATTCACACTCTGAGAGAAAAAACAAGGAACCTGGACACGACCACGTCAGTGTCCCACGATTCCCGTGCAAAAACGTGAACATCTTAGTCACGTGTGACCACAAAGGCAAATAGACATCGTGCCATTTGAATATCAAAACCAAACGGTCAAACTGGCTCCTCTACGTTGACTTAGACATTGCCAGACGACCACATATTATAATATCAATTGTCATCAATTATCACTGTCTGGAATAAACCGCAAACCACAGGAATGTTAACAGGTATTAGTACGCACGAACTACTGTCTGAATACGATATCATAACATTATCCTAATCATAAAGGTAGAGTTGTGGAATTGCTTCCTGAGAATATAAAAGATATTAAGAAATGTTTGAAACTCTCTTGAAACTCAATGTTACACTTGACGAAGACACCGGTACAGTGTCGAAAGCTTGTGTTGTTAAAAACAATTAAACTACGTGGTGATGTGTTAATTTTTATCATTATGAAAGATATTTTCGCAGGATGGATGATAGCTACCATTAGGGACCCCCCCCCCCCCCCCCAGCTCTTAAAATATCTTTCATGATCAGGGGAGCCAATCTACAACTTGCTTGTATGCTGATACAAATCTTGGCCATGTCAATCAAATCATTGTGATCTTGTTTACCTCTGAGACTGAGCAATTTGGTTTTGACAAACTCATTAAAAGTAGTCGTTTGATGGACACAATTAAAAAAATTGACAAAAAAAATCCGTAGCTTCTGTCGTTTTGTTGCTATGAACAGCTTCGTCGTCCAAGATAGCACTTATCCAAAAGTATCATCGGTCTAGACATCATGAGTCTCTGATACCCAGCAAAAGGGTAACGCAAAACTACATAATAAATTCCTCAATCCGGTGATGTACCATGCACTTTTATAAGCCACGCCCATGCTGCTTTTTCTGAGTATCTTATTGATGAATGTCGGTCATCTAAGAAAAAACGCTGCAACCCTGGCTCTTGTTAGATTGATTGGGGGTTAACAGCTACAAAAGTATCAAAAGATCACCCTCAAGCCATACATTCATTCAGGATTCGAAAATAGGGTGTCGAAAATAGCTTTTTTTGCACATTTTCCACAAAATTGGGTGTCCATTATGACCTACTCTTGTATGTTGACTATGTTAAATTGCTGCATCATTGGGTGTCCAAATCAGATGAATTTTGATCACATGGTGTCCAAAAGACACCAGGACACCCCTCTGGATGAACCCTTGCCTCAATCCATAATTAAATTTTGACATTAGGCTCCACAGACCATAGAACCCACAATGCTTCAGCATATTTATAAAATATATATGTTTTGTTTTTCAGTTACCGTTGGCATATTCCAATGACAATTGCTAGCAATCTAAACCCTGATTTCTCCACGACCAATATTATCCGATTGAATGCCACGCAATGTAAGTATAACTCAAGCTTTCTACTGTGTGGTTGGTTGGTTTTTTAGGTTATTGGCGCATCCATTCGTATGATCGATGTATGCCATTCTTGTAAAATTGAATGCCATAGAATCTAAGCATAGTTCGCAATTTTTACTTTGTGGTTGGTTGGTTGGTTGTTTTAGCTTATTGGCGCATCCATTCGTATGAATGATGTATGCCATTCTTGTAAAATTAAATGCCACAGAATGAAAGTATAGTTCAGAATTTCTGCTATGTGGTTGGTTGGTTGTTTTAGCTTATTGGGGCATCCATTCGCACAATCGATGTATGCCATATTACTCAAATTAAATGCCACAGAATGTAAGTATAACTCAAGCTTTCTACTGTGTGGTTGGTTTGTTGGTTGCTTTAGCTTATTGGCACATCCATTCGTATGACCGATGTTTGCCGTACAAGTGAGTAATTAATACATTGGGCGATTAAGAAAACTGATGCCTAAATTAGTACAATATACAGTATATCCCTGCACAGATGTAGGCCCTACATGTTAGTGCGTTTGAGAACTACTTATAATGTTTTCTCACACTACACCCCCGATAATTCCACTCACAGGCAGTGTGTTATTTTTTGCATAATCAACGAGTGAAATTTCTGGCGTCACAATGCCTTATCAAGTCTTTTTTGGACAGCCATTCTTGAAAATAGAGCGACGTCGCCAAATATTTTTTAACTAGTGCCATGTTTTTTTAATAAAACGCTTTATTATATAATTAGTAGTGAGATATTGAGTTATACAGCTCTGATATAAGTGATATCACCACTTTTACCGATAACGTTTATATCATCACTGCCAGTGCCGGAACTATTTTCATTGGAATTCTCATGATTGATGGAATCTTTAATTTGTGAAAATTGCTAAAATTTGTATTCAAGTCTCGTTTTATATATTATCGAACACTTCTTAGCATTATAAATTGGGTGTTAAACAATTTTACACAAACCAAACATTTTTTTCGCTTTCGCCTTTCTGTGCTCGCCTGGGTACTATTACTACTACTGTGCTAGTACTAGTAGCCTACTAGAACTTGTACCGTAGAAGTATTACTTAGTCTTAGGCCTGGGCCAGCAAGATCCGCTAAATTATATGAAAATGTGTTGCAAGGCTATCCCACTTTATAGGGCCTAATGCAAAACAATGTGGTACACCTGGAACATTGAAATTGATTATTTTCAAGAATATAGAAAATGTATTGAGAACGACGCAACCGAAGACTGTGGGATGTGGTGCCGCCTGATCGTCACGCTCGCTCTAGGAGAAAATGCCAATGTGAAAGAAGCGACTCGATTGATTCTGGTAAAAAGAAATTAAAGATCTAATTTATCCTAGCACATTGCAACACACTTAATCTAGTAAATCTTCATTTTAAAATAACAAGACTTTCCACTTAAAGGTTTAATTAGAAACTGAAGTGTAGGAAATGTCCAACTTCACCATCGATGACAGCGAACCTCGATGTTTGTTGTCGCACGTGCACTGTGTGTCCTTCCGCGCAGGCAAACGCAGGTTGTTCTCACGAAATAAGTATTTTGTTCTAACTGTTACTTGTTTTATTGATTACATGTATGAACTGCAACGTGAAAATACGAATTTTCGATGCAAATTTATATGTTTTTGTTGTGTTGAACCCCCAAATAACGCGCTATTTTTTCCTACGCCGTACAGGCCTATGAGTGATGTGTCATTTTCTAGGTCAAGTGACGACCGCGAATCATTCAGTTTGTCGCAGAAAATACACGAAAATCTCACTAATAATTATATAATAAATAGAATATTTGATGTATTATCGGTAAATATCATTTATATTTCATCTCGTGGATTAAAAAATCTTGTATTTTCACTCTTGGCTTCGCCAATCGTGAAAATACATATTTTTTAATCCACTCGATGAAATATAAATGGTATTTACCGATAAACAACAAATATCCTCTATGTATTTTTTGTGTAGTGTGAGAAAAAGATTATCAGATTCGAGCCAGTGTGTTACAATGAATATCACTCTCGTTTAGTAATTTTCAAAGTCACGAGCCTCTAGACTTGAGTGATATTCATCGTAACACACTGGCTCTCGTTAGATAACCTCTACATGTATATATCATGTGCTGTGGTTTATTATAACAACTTATGATTGGGTATAAACGGCTAGCCTACTTATCTCAATGGTTATTTTAGACAAGAAGATTTTCCCTGTGCCTGTGTGTTCAAAAATATATAATGTTTGTGCGTTTGAGACCTACTTAACCTCTCATTCTACCACTGCTGGAACTTCTCAGTTGCCCTCGTGCAATTTTGCAAGTGATTTAGTCTGCGAGGGTGTTTCACAAAACAGATGTTGCAGTTACGAAAAACCTACGCTACGCCGCTTTGTGAAACAGGCCCCTTCTTGGTAATTATTGGAGCAAGTTTACCATTTGGCTTAAATGGTAACAGGGCCTCCAGTTGGTCCAAACAATTGGCATGTGGGCAAGCAAGACCTGGCACGTGTTTAATTCAAAGTTAAAAATAAAAGTTTTTTTTTGTATTTCAGATGACATGGTGATCAATGACCCCTCTCTGATTCCTCCTGTCCAAGCAGGAAGCTGGTTTATTGGAAACGCTAAACAGTATGGTTATTATAGAGTTAATTATGACACTGAGAACTGGAATAATCTCATCTCACAGCTTAACACCGCACATCAGGTAAGTTTGATGTGCGTTATCGTTATTCTGGATTCTTGTACCGAGCGGAAGTCACACGTAGAATACGGCTCCGTATATACATGTAAAAATGTGGAAGGAGTGGGTCGAATAGCATGATTTGGCTGCTATATTCAAATGTTAATTAAGTCCTCCTCAATCAATCATGATTTTATTGCAATTATTGATCCCATAAATCAATCAATCAATTTGCCCTATAAACCAATCAATCAATTTGCCCTATAAATCAACCAATCAATTTGCCCTATAAATCATTCAATCAATTCGCCCTATAAATCAACCAATCAATTTGCCCTATAAATCAACCAATCAATTTGCCCTATAAATCAATCAATCAATTTGCCCTATAAATCATTCAATCAATTTGCCCTATAAATCAATCAATCAATTTGCCCTATAAATCAATCAATCAATTTGCCCTATAAATCAATCAATCAATTCACCCTATAAATCAATCAATCAATTTGCCCTATAAATCAACCAATCAATTTGCCCTATAAATCAGTCAATCAATTTGCCCTATAAATCAATCAATCAATTTGCCCTATAAATCAATCAATCAATTTGCCCTATAAATCATTCAATCAATTCACCTCATAAATCATTCAATCAATTCGCCCAATAAATCATTCAATCAATTTGCCCAATAAATCATTCAATCAATTTGCCCTATAAATCAATCAATCAATCAATTTGCCCTATAAATCAATCAATCAATTCACCTCATAAATCATTCAATCAATTTGCCCTATAAATCATTCAATCAATTCGCCCAATAAATCATTCAATCAATTTGCCCAATAAATCATTCAATCAATTTGCCCTATAAATCAATCAATCAATTTGCCCTATAAATCAGTCAATCAATTTGCCCTATAAATCAGTCAATCAATTTGCCCTATAAATCAACCAATCAATTTGCCCTATAAATCAGTCAATCAATTTGCCCTATAAATCAGTCAATCAATCAATTTGCCCTATAAATCAATCAATCAATTTGCCTCATAATTCATTCAATCAATTTGCCCAATAAATCATTCAATCAATTTGCCCTATAAATCAGTCAGTCAATTTGTCCTATAAATCAATCAATCAATTTGCCCTATAAATCAATCAATCAATTTGCCCTATAAATCAGTCAGTCAATTTGCCCTATAAATCAGTCAGTCAATTTGCCCTATAAATCAGTCAGTCAATTTGCCCTATAAATCAGTCAATCAATTTGCCCTATGAATCAATCAATCAATTTGCCCCATAAATCAGTCAATCAATTTGCCCTATGAATCAATCAATCAATTTGCCCCATAAATCAGTCAATCAATTTGCCCTATAAATCAATCAATCAATTTGCCCTATAAATCAGTCAGTCAATTTGCCCTATAAATCAGTCAGTCAATTTGCCCTATAAATCAGTCAATCAATTTGCCCCATAAATCAGTCAATCAATTTGCCTGAGAAATCATTCAATCAATTTGCCCAATAAATCATTCAATCAATTGACCCTATAAATCAACCAATCAATTTGCCCTATAAGACAGCCAATCAATTTGCCCTATAAGACAGCCAATCAATTTGCCCTATAAATCAACCAATCAATTTGCCCTATAAGACAGCCAATCAATTTGCCCTATAAATCAACCAATCAATTTGCCCTATAAGACAGCCAATCAATTTGCCCTATAAATCAATCAATCAATTTGCCCTATAAATCAATCAATCAATTTGCCCTATAAATCAACCAATCAATTTGCCCTATAAGACAGCCAATCAATTTGCCCTATAAGACAGCCAATCAATTTGCCCTATAAATCAACCAATCAATTTGCCCTATAAGACAGCCAATCAATTTGCCCTATAAATCAACCAATCAATTTGCCCTATAAGACAGCCAATCAATTTGCCCTATAAGACAGCCAATCAATTTGCCCTATAAATCAGTCAATCAATTTGCCCTATAAATCAATCAATCAATTTGCCCAATAAATCAGTCAATCAATTCACCTTATAAACCAATCAATCAATTCACCTTATAAACCAATCAATCATTTAATCAATTTGCCCCATAAATCAATAAATCATGATTTTATGAAAATGATTTTACTTGGAGGTTTTTGGCCTTTAACTCAATCACTAGATTTACCCTATAAATCAATCAATCAATCAATCTTTTAAATCAATCAATCAATTGACGTTCTAATTGAGTTAATCAGTTCGTCCTATAAATCAATCAATCAATACAGGATTTTATGATTTAAGTTGGAAGTTTTCGGCCTATAACCCAATCACTAAATTTACCCTACAAATCAATCAATGATTTAACCGGCCTATTAATCAATCAATCAATACTGATTTTACTTTCAGGTTATTGATCCTATAAATAGGGCACAGGTGATCAATGATGCGTGGAATCTAGCCAGGTGAGTCGTCTTTATTTTAACCCCCTGTGTACAGTAATAATTAATGCCCTTCTACAGGTATCCAATCAGTTATCGTACACTTTTGCTGGTTTTTCAATGCTGAAATTAACATCGAGGCTTGCAGTGACAAGAAATTTCACAGAAGTGAAGCTGGGCTCAGCAGACTTTTGTTATAGTTTAATTTCTCACAAGACTCTAAAATGAAGTTTTAGGGAGCAGCCATTCACCCGCTCGTCTGCATGTTTTTGTAGAGTGACGGGAACCAGTTATCGTACATCCAACGTTAAACCTGTTGTGATGTCATTTTTCGTGTTCGGAAATTCCCTGACACGACCGAAGGCAAATATTCTTTTCTTGGTTCGCCTGACAAATTAAAAAAATTCTATTAATATTTGGAGATTGAAATTTTGTAAGAAGATGCCTGGGTAAACTAACCCTTATCGGCGGGAAAACGGGATCGCTTGGGTTAAACAGGCATAAGTGTTGGGTGTACGCTAATTGGTTCTGTGCGATAACTGATCGGATACCCGTAGATGTTTTACTAATAAAATATCCGGACCCTGTTTCACAAAGCCGCGTAGCGTAAGTTTTTACGTAAATTCCTTAGCAACCCATACTGTAGAGATACGTTAGTATGAAACTTAGGCAAAAAAAATACATCTACGCCGCTTTGTGAAAAAGGCCCCTGCATTTCATTGGGTTTATGAGAGTTGAGCACTTTCTTTTCCACAATAAACCTGGCAATTCTAAACTAGGTCAATATGGAATTGGCTGAAAAAGGAAACAAGCCACAATTGAAATGAAATAAAAATGTCTGCATTTCATAGGTTTTATGAGGCCAGAGCTATTTCCGTGACCCAAAAAAGCTCGCATTTCTCAGCCAGGTCACTCAAAATTGGCTGAATTTTGGAACCCACTGAAAAAAGCATAGCTGAAATGAAAATATCTACACTTCATGGGGTTCTGTTCTCCGAATAAATCTGGCAAATCTGCAATACAAATAAAATCATTTTAATTTAGAGTTCATTTTCTTATTGAATTTCTCAGAATGTACTGACAATAAAAAAAACACCCAAATATGGAATTGTTTTTGAAACTTTTGCCTTCAATTTTTATAGACTTTTTAGATATTGTACTGGAATTTAAAAATTTTCAAATTTTATGTCACTGTTCTTTCACCCTATAGAGCTGGTCTCTTGGATTTAGATATTGCCCTGAACACCATCGGTTATCTAAACCAGGAGGAGAGTTATGTCCCTTGGTCTGCCGCAGCCGGAGAATTAAGCTATGTAGATTTGATGTTGTCGAAAACCCAAACTTACGGAGGTTTCTCTGTAAGTATATCTTTATAGACACTTAGACGCGCACAGGGAAAATCTTAAAGGAGCATGAGCTGCCAAAATTCACACTTTTTCATTATTTCTGATCATCACGGCAGTGACAGACTTTGAAGGCCATCGAAAAACTAAATGATTGGCGTTGGAATGAGGAAAATCCATACAATATGTGGTCTGTGCAAACCGAAAACGTGTTCGAAAAGTAAACAAAATTTAAATAGCCGGGACGACCATTCATTCATTCTAAGCAAAAGTTAGTTGAAAACAATACTTTATCGTACATTCCCGAAACTAGAAGCTCTGAAAAGCCTCTGAATTATACGTCTTGATAAAAAGTAGCCAATAATTTCAACATTCTATTTCAACGTCAAAATATCAACATTTTGGCAGCTCATGCCACTTAAAGAAATGTTTGAAACTCTCTTTAAACATGGGTTCCATACTAATGAGAAATAATTAAGGCATCACCACGAATAAAAGTGAGTTGTTTGAAATGTTCACAAACAACTCACTTTGTGGTGATGTCTTAATCATTTCTCATTAGGGAAAATCTTCTCGACTAAAATAACCATGGAGACAAGTTTCTGCATGTAGTTGTGTTAAAAGGGGGTATGTCATTGAGACAATTATACCTAGTCCTAGGTCGTTGAAATAAACCGCAACCCATGAAATTTCATTAGGTTGAAGACAGACAGGAGTTTAACTGTTTGATTTCGCAGTCATCTGACATATGGTTTCGAAGTCGAAAAAGTTAGTCGTTTTGTAAAAATATGTAAAGTCTACAATTTCACAATCCCGGTATGTTTGCTGCTAATCTACATGTAAGTGGCAATTGTACACAAATGGGAGTGATTTCAGTTAAAAAAATTTTTTAAATATTTCGCTATTTATTAACAAAATTCGGAGTATATATATTTGTTCTTCTGGGTTAATATTAAATTTCATGGGGTCCTTCAGTAAATGTGTCTCACTCCAACCCAGACCCTTTCAATGATTAAATCTTTATAAAGCATAATATTAGATAGAAGCAAAAGATTGGAAATAACACAAATATTTTTTAATCGAATTGGATGCAATATTTATCGTTCTGACCTTGAGCAAGATTATTTGCTGTTTTTTTTATTGTGTCATCAAAGATCAACAATCAACCAACCAAACAGTTTTATGGAGTGTGGCGTCAAACATTAATCAATCAGTCAAACATATTTTTTCTGAAGGATTTGGTTAAATCTTTATAAAATATAATATTAGTTAGAAGCAAAAGATTGGGAGTATTAAACACTAATATTCCATTTTATAATCTGTAAACTTTAATCCAATTGATGCAATTTTTATCGTTCTGACCTTGCTGTATACCAAACCGTTTTATTGAGTGTGGCGTCAAACATCAACCAATCAATCAAACATATGTTTTCTGTCTTCAGAGTTTCATGAAGGATTTGGTTGAAGGTCCATACCATAGGATAGGCTGGGATTCCACAGATGATCACCTTACTGTGTACGTATTTCAACTAAATGTATGAGCTTCTTACCTTGTGTCAGGCCTGGGAGATCCGGGTTCAAGCCTGGGTCAAGTCAGACCAAAGACTTGAACAGTGGGAGCTGCTGCTGCTTTGCTTGGCGCTCAGCAATAGGAGCTAGAGCAGCGACTGGTTGGCCCGGTGTCAGTATACTGTGACTGGGTGAGGGGGCTTGCTGGTTGTCTTCGGCAAGTCGCCTCGGTAACAAGGAGACGTCTTCATATAACTGAAATACTGTTGAGCAGGACGTAAAACCCAAATCACTCACTCATTCACTTATCTTGTGCTTGTTTGGGGTTAAACATTACATTCAATATTATTTAGGGGGACTCAGTGGGTAACGGGTTAGAGTGATCGTCCCTTAGTCTCACACAGACCTTCCTTCGAAGAGGTGCAGGTTCAAATCACTCAGACCAAATTAAAATTGAAAACTTCCTGAGTGGATTTTTCACTCAGTCGCCGTATGTGGAAGAGTTGCCAGATACTCACTGAAGGTCGGAGGTTTCCTCCGGGCAATGAGCCAGGATTCCTCCCCACTTAACCTGGCAACGCCGCTATATAAATGAAATAATCTAGTGCGGCGTAAAACACCAATCAATCAATATTGTTTAATTATATGGCAGATTTACCAGGTTTATGAATCAGGGACTGGTCGCTGAAAAAACCCCACCAAAATGCGCATTATTTTTCGTTAAAGCAGAATGTGGAAATTTTTGCCTATTTTTCTCTAGATGTACAGATGGGAAGCTTTGAATTGCTTATAGGCTTGGCAATGTGGTGAATGAAGCTTAGAATGAATGAAAGTTTATTCCAAACGAATGATAAAAAATTTAAAAAAATAAATGTGATGCTGCAGATTCTTTATTATCTTGTTTTTTGATTATCTTTTTATTTTGTTTATTTCACAGCTATGTTCGTAGTATAATATTTGGACGAGCCTGCTCATATGGGATCCCAGAGTGTGTCTCCAACGCTACATTATTATATAAACTATGGATGGATGATCCTTCTGGCTCACCGTAAGTTTGACATTCAGTTTTTATGTTATATATAGAATTTGTATGTGTGAAGGAAGAGCTATTGTGTTCGTGGACCACTTAAGGCTGGTCAACCAATTGATCGGGGGTCAATTGTTCAAAAGTGTATTAGGCTTAATACCGGTATAACTTTAATAATAACTAGAGGCTGATGAAGTTGCAGCGGGGCAACTTCAAGGTCCGGGATCCCCCGTTAAGTTTTTATCAGTTGGTTCTTCGTTATATCGTAATTATTCGCCACATCGAGACAGAAATCTCTTAAATAAAACCTAAAACCGGGAAATTAAATATCTATTTGGTTATATTTTTCAATCATAATTTGCCTTAAACATGTTTAGCACTGTCTCTGATATTTTCAGTTTGGTAACGTACTATGTATTATTTATATAATGTCAGATCAAATTGTACAAGATTAGGTCTGTCTTCTTGAACATAGCAGTTATGACACTTGTCACTAAATCAATGTCGCTCTCGGTGTGAAAACCAGAATTGGTGTTAGTCGCTAAAATAACTTACAGTTTGCTTGCGAACGCCAAATGACATTGAAATTTGTCATTAAGCCATTTGTGGTTTTCTGGAACATTTAATCTCTATACGGTAATAATTGCGCAAAAGTTCTATTATGGTCTTAAACTAATGAGCGATTGATTGAGACCTTGCGTGCTATTTCTTTTCCTAAAATATTGGGCGTATTTGTATCCTCGATGGTGAAAATATTTGTCTATCATCTTACTTACTAAGATTCTATCAATAAAATGCACATCTTTCATTAACATCCTAGGTTTTTGTCCTTTACTTGATATGGGTTTATGTCTGTGTGGTTGAAGATCTTTCTTATAAATATTTGAACATAGTTTATTAACATCCTATTTTCAAACAGTCATATTTTATTGAGTTTTTATTGAAACGGGTTGATTTTCACACAAGGCATTTAAAGTTGATACCTTGAAGAAATTTTGAAAAACTTAGGTTTTAAATTTTTAAATAAAATTCAATATGGCGGCTAAACCGTTGATCCAATCAAAAATTACCAAGCGGTTCAAGGATGAAGAAAGATGTTGTCTATCTAAATTTAAAAAGCCGATTGCTTTAATTGAAAAATTATTAGATATGACTCATTAAAGTTTTCAATAATTCAAAATGGCGTCCTGGTCACGTGATTTGTTGCACGTTCATAAAACTTTGGAATTGCATAGATCTATAATAGGTCTACAAGCTTAAGAATTTTCAATAAGTTCCAATAAATGGTTTTCTATATATTGCATTTTTTTGAAAAGTTAAAAAGATCAAAACTTTGACGAATAAAAGTCTGCTATGAATTTTCGCGGAGATTCTTGATTTGGACAACTTATTAGTCCCCCGACTTCTACTAAGTGTATGTGAAATTTGAGCTAAATCGGATGAACGGTTTCAGAGAAGAAAATTTTTTTGCAAATACGCCTTTTTCAAAATGGCGGACAAGCGGCGTAGCGTAGCGACAATTCAGAAAAAATAGACCTAGATAATTTGTTTAAGACTATGTATGTGAAAGATGAGAGTCATGCCTAGAAAACTGTTTGGGTTATATCACCTACAAAAACCGTGGAAAACAAATAAGAATAATAATAATAATAATACGGAAAAAGCAGAACGATTTCAAAAGGTATCCCCTCCAAGTAGGGGATCCCTAATAATAATTAGGGATCCCCAACTTGGTGGGGATACCTATTGAAATCGTTCTGCTTTTTCCGTATTATTAGGGATCCCCAACTTGGTGGGGATACCTATTGAAATCGTTCTGCTTTTTCCGTATTATTATTATTATTATTCTTATTTGTTTTCCACGGTTTTTGTAGGTGATATAACTCAAACAGTTTTCTAGGCATGACTCTCATCTTTCACATACATAGTCTTAAACAAATTATCTAGGTCCATTTTTTCTGAATTGTCGCTACGCTACGCCGCTTGTCCGCCATTTTGAAAAAGGCGTATTTGCCCAAAATTTTTCTTCTCCGAAACCGTTCATCCGATTTAGCTCAAATTTCACATACACTTAGTAGAAGTCGGGGGACTACTAAGTTGTCCAAATCAAGAATCTCCTCGAAAATTCATAGCAGACTTTTATTCGTCAAAGTTATGATGTTTTTAACTTTTAAAAAAAAATGCAATATCTAGAAAACCATTTATTGGAACTTAACGATAATTATCATGCTTGTAGACCTATTATAGATCTATGAAATTCCAAAGTTTTATGAACGTGCAACAAGTCACGTGACCAGGACGCCATTTTGATTTTTTGAAAACTTTAATGAGTCATATCTCAGATAATTTTTCTAATAAAGCAATCGGCTTTTTAAATTTAGATAGACAATATTTTTCTTCATCTTTAAACTGCCAGGTAATTTTTGATTGGATCAACGGTTTCGCCGCCATATTGAATTTTATTAAAAAATTAAAAACTTAAGTTTTTCCAAATTGCTTTCAGATATCAACTTTAAATTTAACATACGAATAGTGTTGATCAAGGTCTATGCTTTGTGTGAAAATCAACCCGTTTCAATAAAAACTCAATAAAATATGACTGTTTAAAAATATGATGTTAATAAAACTATGTTCAAATATGTATAAGAAAGATCTTCGGCCACACAGACATAAACCCATATCAAGTTAAGGACAAAAACCTAGGATGTTAATGAAAGATGTGCATTTTATTGATAGAATCTTGCTAAGTAACATGATAAACGGATATTTTCACCATCGAGGATACAAATACGCCCAATATTTTAGGAAAAGAAATAGCACGCAAGGTCTCAATCAATCGCTCATTAGTTTAAGACCATAATAGAACTTTTGCGCAATTATTCACGTATAGAAATTAAATGTTCCAGAAAACCACAACTGGCTTAATGATAAATTTCAATGTCATTTGGCGCTCGCAAGCAAACTTACAGCAAACTGTAAGTTATTTTAGCGACTAACATCAATTATGGTTTTCACACCAAGGGCGACATTGATTTAGTGACCAGGGCCGTAACTGCTATGTTCAAGAAGACAGACCTAATCTTGTACAATTTGATGTGACATTATATAAATAATACATAGTACGTTACCAAAGTGAAAATATCAGAGACAGTGCTAAACATGTTTAAGGCAAATTATGATTGAAAAATATAACCAAATAGATATTCAATTTCCCGGTTTGAGGTTTTATTTCAGAGATTTCTGTCTCGATGTGGCGAATAATTACGATATAACGAAAAACAAACTGATAAAAACTTAACAGGGGATCCCGGACCTTGAAGTTGCCCCGCTGCAACTTCATCAGCCTCTAGTTAGATTCAAAGTGTAAACTTTGAATCTATTGTTTTCGTTGTGTTTATTATTATTATTATTATTATTATTATTTTTTTTTTTTCTTGCGTCGATGTTGAGACCTTATTCCTCGAAAACCAGAAATCGCAACTTTATCAAACTACAGATTCGTCGACAAAACTTCCATGGATTAGGCATGCGCATATTTCTATTGTTTCTCTAGGGCTACGTTCGCGGCCATCTTGGCACCGCACTAAACCTTCAAAGGTCTTCTTCTCCAAAACCACTCAATGGATTGACTTTAAATTTAATACATAGGTCGGAATTACTTCAGCGCATCTCGATTGCAACTTTCAAGTACTTCAGTTGAAAATTCTAGAAGCTCGCTATTGGTCGAAATTTTGACGTCATCACTTCAATTTTCAAAAGTAAATAACTAAAAAACTATTGAAGTTAACGTTACAAAACTTTCTACATCTATAGATTGTATCCATCTGATCAATATCCTAAATTTGTCAAATCCAAATCAAGGTCACGTGACCATGACATCATTTTAAATTTTTAAAATCTATAAAAATGCTAATTTCGCCAATAATATAGATAGAGAGAAACGGTTTTCAAATTTAAAGAGACAAGGAAATTTGTTAATCACAAAATGTCAACGGTTTTTTGATTGGACAAATAGTTTGGCCGCCATATTGGATCGTGTTTCAAAGACGTAAAGCTTTACTTCTCCCTAAAAAAAAGAAGTATTTGCTCTTATTTGGTAACATCAGATAGTTCAATGCATAATCTATTATGAATGCAAATTTGAAGTTTATTGTATAAAAACCATAGGAGATATTTGCTATTTAAAATTGATGACGTCATCAATAATAGTGTGAATTTTTCTAAACCTGATTTTTATTACTTTTATTATATATCATCTCAAAGCCCTTGAAATGACGAAGAAAAACATACCACCAAATGCGTTCTATCATTTTGATAAGTACTTTTAATCTTTGTTCCGAAATTAAATTGTTGGACTTGGTCGTTTTCAGGTGTACTATTGGACTTTCTCACATATGCCGAGGAAAAATGACGCATTATATAGCAAAACCGATAACATATATCAGTGTAAAAACATAATATGCATAAATAAAACTAGTTTCAACGATCAACAAACTGAAAACACTGGCTCTATCAGTAATAAACAAACATTTAGATTTGATGACGTCACACATATTTAAAAGCCTTATAACTTAAAAACTGTTTACCCGAATGAATTCAAACTTAACAGCTAAGATGTACTTGATACAGTTTATCAGTCAACGTCTTCCGTAAATAAAATCTTTAAAATTTAGAAAATGTTTTCTTTCAGGTCCGCGCTTTTTCCTTTGATGATTATAGAAAATCCTGTATTCAGAACGCAATAACTTAAAAACTGTTTAGCCGAATGAATCAAAATTTCTCAGGTGAGATGTAATAGATACAATTTATCTGTCAACGTCTTCCGTAAATTGAATCTTTAAAATTTAGAAAATGTTTTCTTTCACGTCCGCGCTTTTTCGTTTGGTGATTAACGAAAATCCTGTATTCAAAACGGTTTAACTTACAAACTAAATAGCCAATTGAATCGAAATTTCACAGCGGTGATGCAGTAGATACAGTTTATCAGCCAACGTCTTCCGTTAATTTAATCTTTAAAATTTAAGGAATTTTTCTTTCACGTCCGCGCTTTTTCTTTTGGCGATTAACGAAAAACATGTACATCTTTTCGGCGCTTTAATTACTTTTCGGAAAAAAAGTCAAGGAGTATGTGAAACTTTTATCTGTTCGGATTAACACTTTGAATCGCAATTGCTTCAGCAATTTCTAGTTATTATTATTATTCTTATTTGTTTTCCACGGTTTTTGTAGGTGATATAACTCAAACAGTTTTCTAGACACGACTCTCATCTTTCACATACATATTCTTAAACAAATTATCTAGGTCCATTTTTTCTGAATTGTCGCTACGCTACGCCGTTTGTCCGCCATTTTGAAAAAGGCGTATTTGCCCAAATTTTTTCTTCTCTGAAACCGTTCATCTGATTTAGCTCAAATTTCACATACACTTAGTAGAAGTCGGGGGACTACTAAGTTGTCCAAATCAAGAATCTCCGCGAAAATTCATAGCAGACTTTTATTCGTCAAAGTTATGATGTTTTTAACTTTTAAAAAAAAATGCAATATCTAGAAAATCATTTATTGGAACTTAACGATAATTATCATGCTTGTAGACCTATTATAGATCTATGAAATTCCAAAGCTTTATGAACGTGCAACAAGTCACGTGACCAGGACGCCATTTTGAATTTTTGAAAACTTTAATGAGTCATATCTCAGATAATTTTTCTAATAAAGCAATCGGCTTTTTAAATTTAGATAGACAATATTTTTCTTCATCTTTGAACTGCCAGGTAATTTTTGATTGGATCAACGGTTTCGCCGCCATATTGAATTTTATTAAAAAAATAAAAACTTGAGTTTTTCCAAATTGCTTTCAGATATCAACTTTAAATTTGACATACTAATAGTGTTGATCAAGGTCTATGCCTTGTGTGAAAATCAACCCGTTTCAATAAAAACTCAATAAAATATGACTGCTTAAAAATATGATGTTAATAAAACTATGTTCAAATATCAATTAGAAAGATCTTCGACCACACAGACATAAACCCACATCAAGTAAAGGACAAAAACCTAGGATGTTAATGAAAGATGTGCATTTTATTGATAGAATCTTGGTAAGTAACATGATAGACGGATATTTTCACCATAGAGGATACAAATACACCCAACAATGTAGGAAAAGAAATAGCAGGCAGGTTCTCAATCAATCGCTCATTTGTTTAAGACCATAATAGAACTTTAGCGCAATTATTCCCGTATAGAGATTAAATGTTCCAGAAAACCACAACTGGCTTAATGTCAGATTTCAATGTCATTTGGCGCTCGCAATCAAACTTACAGCAAACTGTAAATTATTTTAGCGACTGACACCAATTATGGTTATCACACCGAGAGCGGCATTGATTGAGTGACCAGCGCCATAACTGCTATGTTCAAGTAGACAGACCTAAGCTTGTACAATTTGATGTGACATTATATAAATAATACATAGTACGTTACCAAACTGAAAATATCAGAGACAGTGCTAAACATGTTTATCGCAAATTATGATTAAAAAATATAAGTAAATTGATATTTAATTTCCCGGATTTATGGTTTTTTCGGAGATTTCTGTCTCTATGTGGTGAAAAATTACGAAAAATTACCGAGAAACCAACTAATAAAAATTTATCAAGGGATCCCGGACCTTGAAGTTGCCCCGCTGCAACTTCATCAACCTCTAGTTATATTCTTTATTTCAAGAGGGTTACATATATTCAATACACTCAATCAACTGAATAGCTGTTCTACCCCTCAAAACTGTAAGCATCATGACATAACAATGGTTTACATATATACAGTGAACATATACATAAATACAGACAATTTTACAAAGATAAAAATTATTAAGTACCGGTGAATAGATCATGACGATATTTGTTCTTAAAACTTACTACTGAAGAAGCAGTTTGGGTAGATAATTGGAGAGAATTCCAAATACTTGCTCCAGAGTAAGATAAGGATTTCTTGAACATTTCAATATGAGGGGATGGCACAGATAATTTGTGCATTTTTTGTGACCTGAGAGGCATATGTTTAGTTTGAGTTTGGGTGAATAAATCCATCATGTAAGATGGGTAGTCACCAGAAATACATTTATACACTTTGCAACGTAACAATTGAATTTCTTTGGGACGTGACGTCATTAAGACCTGTATTAAGCACCATACACTTTTGAACAACTCAGCCCAGAACACAGGTACATGTAACTTAAGTGTTGGATTACGCTCATTTCAGGTCGGTTTGTTTATAATTTACAGTTCAAATTTATTTGAAGGCCTTTTTGTGTGGATGCACCAAAACTGTTGACTGTATTTCTCTTAAGAAATGTGTGAAACTCTCTTTATTGTATTTCTAATGTTATGACGTAAACTAGATAAACAGCCAGCTGATGTAAAAGACAAGCTATGTACGATATTGGTTTTTCCCTGGGTCGTCCATAATTGACATTGCGGCTAAATCTACCTAGCAAATCAAATTTTCATTTTCAAATTTAAAAACGTAAACTAGATGGTCAGCCAGCTGGTCTGAAAGACAAGCGATGTACAATATTGCGTTTTCCTTGGGTCGCCCTTTGTTGACATTGCGAGTACATGTACCTAGCAAATCAAACTTTCATTTTCAAATTAAATGACGTAAACTATATGAACAGCCAGCTGATGTAAAAGACAAGCGATGTACGATATTGCGATATAATAGCAAATGATGTTAAAACTTTTGAACTTTGGCAAAAAAGGAAAGTTCTCTTTTAACAGAAAGCTGTGAAAGAAGGTCTTCATTATTCTCGAGATGAGTGTGCATGCCTTCAAGTTGATCCACCAGCCCCGATAGCTCAGTCGGTAGAGTGTCCGCTTCAGGCCTGGGAGATCCGGGTTCAAGCCTGGGTCGAGTCAGACCAAAGACTTTAACAGTGGTAGAGCAGCGACTGGTTGGCCCGGTGTCAGTAGACTGTGACTGGGTGATGGGGCTTGCTGGTTGTCTTCAGCAAGTCGTCTCGGTGATGCAGCACCTAAAAGGGCGATGGAAATCCGCCCTGCAACAAGGAGACAACGTCTTCATATGACTGAAATACTGTTGAGCAGGACGTAAAACCCAAATCACTCACTCACTCACTCAAGTTGATCCTTTCTTAATTTCAGAATACATCCAGATTTGAAGTCCTTTGTTTACTGTACTGCAATAAGAGAAGGCGGGGCAGCAGAATGGGACTTTGCTTATGACCAATATAAACTGTCTGATGTGGCGTCCGAGAAATCACGTCTTCTTTCAGCTTTGGGATGCGCTCGAGAAGTCTGGATCTTGAATAGGTATGGAAAGACATTTTGTTATTGTTTGATTCAAGTTTACTGTCATGCTCAAGATTTGAAAAATTCAATTTCCAATATTGACTAGCTGATTGTTTTGGTGAATTAGTAAATTAACCGACACTGATTGACCCGGAAAAAAAAATTGACCCGGGCCAGGGTGTGAGTCCCACCACTCTACCATCTGAGCTACCCAGCCTTATTGAGAACTGTTCTCTTGTTAGATTCTCTTATACACACAGAGCTTAAATCAAGCCCATTAAATATGTATATTAAATTTTCACAAATGATAAAGTCAGTGTTTTTCGAAAGCTGATCAGTGTCGGTTAATTTACTAATTCAGTAATACCCTGAAAATGAGTGCAGCTTAATTGTTTTGGAGCTTGAATGTTCAATTCTGAGGGCATCTTCTTCCAATTTGACTGTTTAAACCAGGGGATCGTTTCACAAAGGCGTCACACAGTTTTGTTTGATCAATCGCAGTTGCCATGACTATGGTATCCATTGGCAACTCTGTTTCGTTTGTGATGTGACTGCTTCGCGAAACGAGTACCAGTGTTTTATTTGATTTGATTGATTGATGTGATTTATTCACCAGAATGAATTACAATAATATATACATATTTGAATATAGTCTGGCGGGAGTAAAACCCCAGGGGTCTTGTTATATCCCTTTTGATGCAGATTTGTACATATGTTACGGCGAATACAGATTATGTAAATAAATATCCAGAAAAGACATTGAATTGTTTGTACATGTAATATTAAACAAAGAAAACAAAAAAGATTCAGATTGTTGGTGCTTTACAGTCGAGAGTCCAAGAGACTATCATTGAATTAGCAGAAATGATTTTATTTTGAATTTAAAAAGAGATTGAGAATTAATTTGTTCTAGAGTTGTTGGTAGTTTGTTCCACACTTTTGGTCCTTTGACTAAAGTGGCATGAGCTGCCAAAATGTTGATATTTTGAGGTTGAAACAGAAGTTGAAATTCAGAAGCTTTTTAGTGCTTCTAGTGGCGAAAATGTACGATAATGTATTGTTTTGAACTAACTAATGAATGGTCGTCTCGGTTATTTAAATTTTGTTTTCGGCTCGTATAGGCCACATACTGTATATATTTTTCTCATTCCAACGCCAATCATTCAGTTTTTCGATGGCCTTCAAGCCTCTTACTGTCGTGACTATCAGAAATTATGAAAAAAGTTTGAGTTTTGGCAGCTCATGCCACTTTAATCTTTTATAACTTATTATCATATGTTCTTATCTCCCCCGATCAGATACATGGAACGTGCCTTAATGCCAGAAGAGATTAGAAGACAAGATGCTACAAGTTCTCTCATTTATGTCTCGAGGAATCCCATTGGTCGTTTCTTAGCCTGGGATTTCTTTGTCAGCAAATGGGATGTCTTGTTAGAAAGGTGGGTTATTTTTATTCATAACTGAATCAGTAGCAAGTGATGGGCCAGTCACAAATCAGTTGCAATGCGTTGGCGATGGGTAATATCTGGGAAATTTTAACAAAATCTTGAGACAGATCTCACGATTTTGCACTTGGAGGCGCTCTCTGGACGCCTGCAGCTTGTCACAGATTTTTTAGGCATCGCCACAGCCGTCGCGGTCCCCAACTTTGAACTTAAAATGTTTAGATTGCTCGCAAGATTTTCACCCATTTTGGCCATCCCAGACACAATCTCTGATGACCTACGATGCCCTCCGATTAACCGGAGGCGTCCTCCTAATAATCTGAGACTAGTCGCAAGATTCTGTATTTACCCAGGGTGGGGAAAAATTTAAAGAAAATACCCTCGCAGATATCGTCTCTCACGATTTTTCGACAAAACCGGGTCAAAATCCTTGAAAAAATCTCAGACAATGTGACTGCTCTACTTTTATTAGGATTATTGATAGGATTGTTCAAGGATTCCTTATTTTCTACGACGACCCCCGGCCAAAACTAATCCCCGACAGATTGCCGACATTGTGACTGGGCCATGAAGGTCAATGGTTGTGGTTGGGGGTCGGGGAAGGGGTTGGTCTGTTGTTCAGTTGCTGATTAAACTGAACTTATACAACTTTATTTTAACTAATGTATAAATATTATGAGCTGGTTACAATCAGCATTGGCGGTCTCGGTGGTCCAGTGGGTTAGAAAAAATCGTCCCTCAGTCCCACACAGACCTTGAGTGCTGCATAAAACATCAATCAACCAATCAACAATCAGTATTAAACTCAAGTATAATTTCAAATTATTTGACGTCAAGTTCTGAGTGATCTGCCTTAAATATCACAATTATCGACGAGCCTGATGACGTCACATAGATTTACGCAAAGCTTTCTGGGTAAAATGTACCTCAGTTCGCCATTTTGTTCATTGCTACTTAGCAAGATGCCACTTTTTTCGAAAACATTGATGACATAACCTGTTTTAATCCTCACATTTTTTGGTAACTTAACGCCTTTTGCGTCTTCTTCTTGATACAGTATTATTTCTTCCGCCATATTTTGAAATTATGTTAACATACCTCAATCCCCCCGAAATGCTTTGCGCGTAAATTCAAAATGATGGCATCAATCAATCGGTCAATTGTCTCATATCAAAACTGTTTTCCTTGTGTGGGTGTGATCTTGTATTATAATAACATACCTTGGTGGCTCAGTTGTCAGGGGTAGAGTCTCTCAGTCCGATGACCAGCCCCAATAGCTCAGTCGGTAGAGCGTCCGCTTCAGGCCTGGGAGATCCGGGTTCAAGCCCGGGTCGAGTCAGACCAAAGACTTTAACAGTGGTAGCTGTTACTGCTTCGCTTGGCGCTCAGCAATAGGAGTTAGAGCAGCGACTGGTTGGCCCGGTGTCAGTATACTGTGACTGGGTGAGGGGGCTTGCTGGTTGTCTTCGGCAAGTCGTCTCGGTGAGACAGCACCTAAAAAGAGCGGTGGAAATCCGCCCTGTCACAAGGAGACAACGTCTTCATATAACCGAAATACTGTTGAGCAGGACGTAAAACCCCAATCACTCACTCACTCACTCAGTCCGATGCAGGCCTTCCATCGAGGGGTTTGGGGTTTACACTCATTCCAACTCAAATGGTTGTTTTTAATCAACCGTGCCATGTGGAAGAGTTGCCAAGGTATTTGTCAATGGTTGGGGGTTTCCTCTGGGCAAATAAGCCTTGTTCCCTCCCTACAAAGCTTTAAAAAAAGTTCAATAATCTTGAGTTCAGCACATAGCATGGATGATCCAATCAAATAATACATATATATATTTTTTGTAAAACTTATTTCAGTTATGGTGGCAGTTCATTCAGTTTCTCTAGTTTGATTGGTGCAGTTACAAACTCTTTTAATACGGAGGGAGATTTGAATAAGGTGAGTTACCATGGTAACAGTACATCAATTTGTTTAAGCTTCAAGGTGCTATTTTACTAGAAACAGAAGATCAACTGTATTGTGGGTCGTATTATACAAAATAGTGAACATATGTTGTGGTATTCTATTGATGAAAGTTCAATTTAAAGTGGCATGAGCTGCCAAAATGTTGATATTTTGATGTTAAAACAGAATGTTGAAATTACGGTATTGTCTGAGTCAATTCGAGTATTGGAAAAAAATTCGAGGAGCCTCGTTACCTGCTTTAAATCGAGTTCATGCCTGTCATATTTCGAGGCAAAGGCTTCGGCGAATATACCCCCCATAGCGTTGATTCAGTGAGTGGTTAATCCCATTCAGTGATCGCTGTTGTTGTTTTAACTTCTTATCACTTGGCTGTCGTCAATACAATTGTTTTATAAACTGCTGTCGGTCAAAGCCAGGGGCTGTATGTTGGGTATCGTCACAGAAAAAAAGGCCACAAAGAACTACTACTAATCTCATTAATAAGTAATTTTTTGATAAATTTATAAAAGTAAGACGTGAATTTCCATCATGCAACAGTATTGGCTATTTTTCTCAAGAAGTATAATTCAGAAGCTTTATAGTGCTTCTAGTCTCGAAAATGTACGATAAAGTACATGTATTGTTTTGAACTAACTTTGAACTAACTAACCAAAGCCACCATATAAGTCAAATAATATTGAATGCAGTATTGAAACATCAATCAATCAATCAATATTATTGTTTGTTTTTTTATTTCCTAGCTGGAAGAGTTTATATCAAACCACCCCAATCAAGGGTCGGGTGCCAGAGCGTTCCAACAGGCGGTGGAGAAAACCAAAGGAAATATAGCATGGATGGATAAAAATTACAATACCATTACGGAATGGCTCAACGGGAAGGGATTTAGCATTTAGAAACACGGCTAAAAAAAAACTGGATAAATGTCAAATAATATCTTTAGCAAAAAGCACTCTTTTCATTTGTCATAAGATAATAATAATCTATTTAGTTTTTTTATCTTTGATTTTTGACAAATTTTGTATTTTGAATCTGGGAGACTCTGATATGGGAAACTAAGAGATTAGATGTTATTGCAGCCATATATATATAATTCACTTGATTTTTCTTTTTCTTTTTTAATTCCTTGGCAATTTTTTTACTTGGTGTGACTGAGATTTCACTCAAAAATTACAAATTAAAAAATGTTCAAAAGTTCTTTGCAAAAAACACGTAAAAAGGTGCCATTTTCTGGCAGATTTTGAGTATTTTGTATAATGGACCAACATTTATATGAGTGATTTCTTTTCATTAATGTCCTTATTTGTTATATATTATATTATTTGTTATGTAATGTATATGACCATGTATTGAACATCAAAATGTGTTTGTAAATACAGAACGTTTAGTTATCAACATTCCAATATCAAATTAAACTCCAGTGATAGGATTATGTTGTTGCAATTTTAGAAATTTAGAGACTGTTGATTGGCTGATGGTTTATTTTACCTCCAAGCTTCACTTGACGAAGCCAAACATTCAAGAAATTTTAGAACGGCTCTGTGATGTCATGATATGTGTAACGTCACAATGTGATCAAGCTGGACTTTCTTGAGTGTTTGGTCTGTCCATGGGACGCTGGGCGATAGATTAATTTGTTTATTGATAAACTTCAGAAGTCCAGAAGTTTGCTAGCCAGGGTCTCTGACTTCAAAATGACTACTTTTCTATTACTGACGGTCGTATTTTGTTACGACCGTCAGTACAGAAAAATAGTCATTTTGTAGTCAGAAACCTGAACGATATGTTTGCATGAATTTTGATTTGTTCATTGAATTGTCATACAAACATAATTGGTACATCAAATTCATTGACTTTGGGAATGGGAATGCAAACTGTTGTTGACGTAAAATGCTATTATAAATAAGTCGCAGAGATTAACAGCAGATAGCCAACTATTATAGCGTTAATACTAAAGCTTAGCAATTTTATCAGGCTTCGTAAGTTTAGCTGTATATTAGATGCTTTTATAAAATAGGCCCTGGGTTCAGTTTGTGGAGGGGGCCTCCGTGGCTCAGTTACTAGGTAGCGCTCGATCCGAACAGTCTTTCACCAATGGGCTGCGGGTTTGAACCCGACTCAGTCCAAAATATTGGAAAATTTTCTGACTAGGTTTTCACTTGAACGACCTATGCGGGATGGTTGCCAGTTACCGCCGCTAGGGCGTGGGTTTCCTCTGGGCATAGAGCCAGGTTTCCTCCCACAATAAAATAATGAGTGAAATAATCTTGAGCGTGGCTTAAAACACCAAAGAATCAATCAGTTTGTGGAGAGCCTTTATGAATTTTGACTTAGGTATCCAATATTCGTTGTAAATTACCATGGTAATTAATCAACCTTTGTACAATAAGGGAGCAGTATTCCATACTCAGATAGCTCTTTACGTTTATATACGTGTATCATAGAAAACAAATGTATGCAAATTATTTTTGTATAAAAATAAACAGATTTCGTTTCATAACAGTTCTGTGTTGTTGTTTTTTTATGGATGAATCGATCTCCAACCAAAAACGTACCGCGTTATATTCTTTGCTCTCCCCTACCACCGTCTGCGGAAGAGTTGCCAGGTACCCGCCAAAGGTCGGGGATTTCCTCTGGGCAAAGAACTCGGTTTTCTTCCCAACTAAACCTGGCAACGTCGCTACACAGTGACAAATTCTATGCTGCATAAACTTCAATTAATCATTAGTCCTGAGTTTAAGTCTCATCTTTTCTATTCCATTAAATCTAGAGAGTTTCTTACACATGAAAATGTCAACACATCCCCCCAACAAACAAAAATGTAAAGGTCCCAGAGCAACGGAAATACCAATTTCAAAGCAAGGCAATTAGAAAATTTCAGAGTGGATTTTTCACTCGGTCGTTATTTGTGGAAAACTTGTCAGGTACTCGTCGAAGGTCGGGGATTTCCTCGGGGCAATGAGCCCGATTTCCTCCCCTACTAAACCTGGCATCGCCGTCATATAAGTGAAATAACCTTGAGTACGACGTAAAACATCAATCAATCAACCAGCCTTTATCCCTACACCACAAATGTAGCTTTATCAAATTTCAAGTATTTTGTTTTTAAGGTTGTATAGGACATAAGCTTATCAAAATATTGGGCTTTTTTAAATAAGAAAGTGCAATAATTACCTCCAG
Organism: Lepidochitona cinerea; assembly: GCA_963971465.1. Classification (NCBI taxonomy): domain Eukaryota; kingdom Metazoa; phylum Mollusca; class Polyplacophora; order Chitonida; family Tonicellidae; genus Lepidochitona; species Lepidochitona cinerea. The sequence continues at coordinate 4,982,862 of OZ020559.1, forward strand.
GGGGAAGAAGACACGAGGTCGATTTATGCCAGAAACGCAACCTGTGATTTTTGTTGCGACTCGATCTGACTTTAAGTCGATATATTCACTGAAGTTCTATTTAATTTGTTTGTGACTGACGGACGCATTGTCCTTATCTATTTCATTTATTACTTTATTTTATTTTATATATATATAATCTATACAAAAGGGACATTTTCTTTCTGAAGTTATCGGTTTGTTTCCCTTCTGTAAGTATGGATAATATCTAATTGAATGTCGCAGAATTGTTTGACCTTGCACTTGACCCTTGGCACGTTCCACTGACCTCCAGAAAGCAGGTGGGGCTGTCATTGATGCAAACGCCAATTACTTATCCCCGCAGTCTTAGCCACGTATATACGTTTAACAAAATCACATCTGTCAGGGCCATAGTTCATTTTAAAAGACTTATTTTGTTCTACATCGGACTTTCAACTGCACCCAAATTATGTATTCGTCTGCATGGACACAGGCCAATTCATACAACTGCCCTTTGGGTGCATGCTACAGCACAACCCCGTAGGGGGTCCATTCGACCCATGCTTGGATTTCTTGACCGCAAAAACGTTTTTTATTTATTTTAACGCCCATCATTTTTGGCCTTCAAATTCTAACATTCCCAGGAAATCAGATATTAAAGAGGCATGAGCTGCCAAAATTCACACTTTTTTAATAATTTCTGATCGTCACGACAGTAAGAGGCTTTGAAGGCCATCGAAAAACTAAATGATTGGCGTTTGAATGAGGAAAATCCATACAGTATGTGGCCTGTACGGACCGAAAACTGTGTTCGAACAGTAAACAAAATTTAAATAACCAGGACGACCATTCATTCATTCAAGCCAAAGTTAATTCAAAACAATACGTTATCGTACATTTTCGAGACTAAAAGCACTAAAAAGCTTCTGAATTATACGTCTTGACAAAAATAGCCAATAATTTCAACATTCTGGTTTAACGTCAAAATATCGACATTTTGGCAGCTCATGCCACTTTAGTGAAAAAGGTGCGAATTTCGACAGCTCATGTCACTTTAATCAAATAGCTATCTTCATGCAATCATCGACTCCACGGGTGACAAATATATACTGAAAAGCTAAATTATGATCATATGGTAGAAATAACTAAAAAGGTAATTATTGAAATTAGAAATTAAAGTAATTTGAAAAATTCAAAACAAAAAACAAATTTATTTAACGTCTAATTAAATTTTCTTTTTTTACATTACATTTTGCACGTTATATTTCTTATAGTATTTATTATAAAGTATAAAGGTCATTATCTGCAGATGCAGTCAGAAAATGGCGGGTTTGTGAAGGGTAGAAATGTGTCTATGGGAGTCTTTTGCAGAAAATTGCTTTTCGTCAAGTTAAGCAGGTATTAATTTACTTCTTAGCACGCTCTGCGTTTATTATCCCCCGGATGAAAAATTACAACATAATTGGTTGTACCGCAGAAAGCAAAGGTGTATGTAAGAACACTGCGGACTAGATTTAATTTGTTTTACATCGCGTTAAGTTTATAATACTTGAAAAAGACGTATTGTGCTTCGTTTATAATGATAGCTGTGGTTCCATTGATCATGTGTGATTTTGATTGTTCGCGGGCGCGATGTTGTCGCGACCTTCATTGTGCCGTTCCGCGAGTCTATTGTCGCGTTCTTTTCCTATCCAGCGACCCGGTTAAACGAGACAATGCGTTTGGCTTGTGAACTCCCAGCTGCCTTTAAATAGAGTTTTCATTTCGTCGATGATCTTAACATCGCTCAACGCGCAGATACTTTCTCTGTGAGTCTTCAGAATAGAAACTAATCACTTAACCCGGGTACATTGTTTCCAAAATTCGACCGCCAAATTTGAGAGTTGCAGTTGCTCGGCAAAATTGCGCCATTTTTCAACTGTCATCTCTGAAGCCGTCTTCTCTTGGGGCCTTTGTAAAACGGAACAAACGATCAAAATATAGATACTCAGACCAAGAAATGTAAATTTTGATGCAGTCCTGCATGTTTTATGAGTAACAAAATCCGTAATTTGAAATGTTGACAGACTTATAAGTTATCTTAGCATAACGCATTTATCTTTTCGCAAAGTATATTCCTTCGCAAAAAGGTGAGATATCATTCTTTCCACAAGAATAGTTTTGTTTGTCTGTTGTTTTTTGTGAGACTTTTTTTTGGTAGGCTAATCGGTATTCCTGAAAATTTGCAGTTCCTGTTTTTTTTAAAACTGTGTAAGTTTTGACCCATGACGATTTGACTGCCAGTTTTTTAAAGATTCAGACAACGTCTCGAAAATCATGATGAGTTTTATTGTCAGAACATTAGAGCGCTTCTCTGATAGCAATCTAGAGGCCAGAGGTTCCAGAAGTAGTTATCCCTCCCCGTCACATTTCCAAAAATGTTACCAGGCTTCATGTATAGTTTTGGAACATGCCTGTATAGACTAACCATAACAGTCCACTCTGATAACTTCGGGGATTTACGTGCGTGAAATACCAAAGCCGACCGGTAGCGAGCGAAGATAGCCGAAGGATGTTCCGAGTGCATAACAGTCCTCAGAAGACATCTCTGGTAATCCAGGGCACATTAATTTCCGGGACCCCGTCGGCGCCTGGACCCTCGCCTATTATAGGTTGAAATAGTTACCACAGCTTCACCTAAGAAGTATTACAAAGCACCATCATTAAAGTTTTTCATTCAAGAGAGGGAGTGGTGGGGGTAGAAATGTGTACATCGCGGAGAAAAGTTTTATCCGAGGTGAGAACCTTTTCTCTTCGATGGCGGATGTTTCCCTTGTGATTTGAGAGTTTACATGCGTTTTTCGACTTTCTGCAAATCATTTCGATTCTTATGATACACGCTTGGTTTTCTTCGACGTACAAAATCTCTAGTCTCAAAACCAAGTTTGTACTTGTGCAAAATGCTGTTAACGAGGGAAAAACACCTATGGCACAAATGTGCCTTCGTAGCTCCCTGTTTAATGGGACACACATTGGCTTTTTTTGTTTTTAGTTCAACAAACATTCAAATTTTATTTATTTTATCGCCTCTGGCCATTTATTCCATTCTACTATAGATTTCAAAATACCGGAGCAGGATAATTCTTTTGGCACCAAATTTTCGTGCTGACATGGAGACGCTTTCCATTCGAGCTTTCCGCAATTCTCGAAGCCCTAGTGAACACGTTTGTTTATTACTGTTGAATATACCAATAAATTGAAGCCAGTTTGCAATACTTAGACCTATACGGTTTTTAAACGTGATTTACCTTTCGAACTCTATGAAACGAACAGAAGCAAGAAAACAACAGTTTTTCGGAATGTAAGTTTTGTATTTTGTAAGACATAAAAAACATACAATTTGGTACAAAATTATTTAAAAATACGTCAAATAATATATCATTAATTTTCTTAATTTCTTAATTCTTTGCTGCTGATATCGACAATCAATATTATTCATTACCTCAACAGCAATAACTTAAGGCTTACATGTGTACAATGAATTCAAATCAGCAAATTTTACGATTGTGTGTAAATTTTAATTCAAGTGAAAAATTCTAAACAAGAAAAAAAAAAAGACCCAAATAACTTTTCACCTGGGGCACTGATATTAGAAAACATTTTTGTGTAAATCTTTGAATACGACTTAAGCGTCAAGTTTCAGGAAACGTCGAAAAGCGTATTTTGTTACACACTTTCAAAATCTTGGAAGGAAGTTACACGAAATGCACCTCTGCGCATGACAGGCAGCTGTTTTACGAGTGGAACTGTTTAGTTATCATTGCATGCTTTAGTTGTGTTTTAGCAGCACCTCAAAATGTTTCCATAAGCTTGATATACATTCATAAATCCATGGTAAATTATAAAAAAAGACTTTTGTATATAAATTGAGATCCAAATGTATATCAATTTAAGTGTAAAAAACAAAAAATAATACAACTCGACAGTTCTGTTTCCACAAAGATATAATACTGTATCTAAATAGCTCAGGTCGTATATCATATATTGAAACATAAAATTACAAAAAATTAAAAATGACTAGCAGCAAATAAAAAGATGTAAAAAAAAAGTTGCCGTTAGAGTCTTTGTAAAATATATTATGCAAAATATGTGATTTAAACAAAATGAAGTGAAGGTGTCAAAATATTGGATGTTTCTATGTAAATGCTGTAACTCAAACGAAATGTATATGGGTGTTAAAGAGAAAGTTGAATTACAATTCAAACGTGTAAATAAAAAGAATGCAGATTTTGTGTAAGTAGTGAGATTTTTGATAGGCACTCTAGAAACATTTTGTGAGATGAAATGTACCGGTATATGACATTCAAGATTATGCAACAAATGTTATAATTAATGAATAAAAGGATACATGTAGAATCATTATGAGAGAACTTCAAAGGAATATAGACAATGTTTTTTTATAATCCAACATGGCGGATACTCAATGGAAGACGATAATCCAATATGGTAGGATACAAATAAGACAATCAATGGAAAATTTTCAGCACGAATCTCAAGACATGCAGTTTTTCAATAGAAGAAACGCCATAATTATTCTGTTAATTAAGGCAATGAGTCAATATACTAAAGAAACTATAGTGGCAAGATATTTTTCAAGGAAATCTTACGATGTGGAAACATAAATTAATCCAGTATGGCTATAAAGAAATTTAAAAGTAGCATTTCAATGAATATCTACACAGACGATCTAACGGTATTTCTGGTATAACAAATCTCAGAACAAGAGAATAAACATAATCCTCTACTGTGGAAGATCAAGTCAATTATGGTGGAAGAACAAACGAAATAATCCAATATGGCGGACAAGTGGGTGGGAAGTCCATGGAAGACGTGAAATTAATTGACCAAATCACAAATATATGAAGAAAAGCAATTATGGTGGAGGAACAAGGAACGAAATAATCCAATATGGCGGACAAGTGGGTGGGAAGTCACTGGAAGACGTGAAATTTACAAAATCACAAATATGTAAAGAAAACGTTAACAGATATATTGACAAAGAATGTAAACCATTCTACTACAACCAAGACCATAATAAAGTTTGATGGAAGGGAATGCAATCAACATTAATAATAGAGATAATTTACAAATAGTTTCGCAAATAAAGCGAACAAAGCAATACTAGTGTAATATTGTGGAAGACAATTCAATGAAAGAGGAAAAGGATCACATTCTACAATGAATAAAACACAAGTTCGGTGGGAATACAACTTATTATACCTACAATGTATTAAAACAAATACTCGGTGAGAGTATATAATGGAAGACAACTCAATCAAATAATCGTTTAAACATCTATAACATGGTACAGTTTTTGAATTCAGCGTTCACCTTGCACTAGTCTAAGTTAAGTCTGGGAAGCGCATTTAGACTTAGCTTGGTCCTGTTTCACAAAGCGGCGTAGATGCATTCTTTGCGAAACTTTCATACTAACGTGTCTCTACAGTATGGGTTGCTATGGCAGTTACGTAAAAACTTATGCTACGCCGCTTTGTGAAACGGGCTCCTGGTAAGTATCTTTAAAGCAGGACGCGACAGTCCGTCTGTGCGTGCGTCAGTAATGCATTTTGTTAAAGGGAGTTAACTCGAGGATGATTCTTTGCGTCCGGACATAGAACTACATCTTTACAAGGAAGGCCTTGAGGAATCGAGTTTCACATAACGAATCCATGGTATTAGACGAGACTTAAAACAATCTGGTCCAAATAAATACTATACATATATCTATATATACAACACAGCAGCAAATGGAAATGTACAACAAAAATATAATGTAATGGCTGGTAGTATTGAGAATATAAGCGGCTGAAGTAAAAACAGGGCAAAATGGCTCACAATTCTGGTTAATCGCCATTTAAACACCACTTAAACCCAGTACATTACTTTACGTCGTCGTCCATATGCTGGGCCCAGTTTCACAAAGCGATCTTAGCTTCAGGTGATCTTAATTACCAATGGCAATATACCTTTAGCATTGGTTGCTATGGTAGTTAAGATCACACTTAGCTAAGATCGCTTTGTGAAACTAGGCCCTGATCCCTTTACATAAAGATCTGCGCCAATATCTACAGTTTACACGACTACAAATCTATTTTTTGGTTGGAAGGATTCAGATTTGAGCGGCACCTATAAGTTTCACTTAGGAAGCAGCAAATTCTTCCGTGTTCCGGCTGCACTAAAACCGCCATGAATCCACGATTTCACTTCAATCCAATGCATTTTAGTCATTACAGAGAAAGAGTCTCAAATATCACTTGAGCTCTCGTACAAAGGCACAATGGCAAGACAGTTGATGGGGCCAGACAACTTGGCAATCAGGCACATTAGGTCGAGTCTGGTCTCCAATAATTCACGTCTATCGCATTTGACAAAACTGATTGGGCCAGACAACTTGGCAATCAAGAACATTAGGTCGAGTCTGGTCTCCAATAATGCGCGTCTATCGCATTTGACAGAACTGATTGGGCCAGACAACTTGGCAATCAGGCACACTAGGTCGAGTCTGTTCTCCAATAATGCGCGTCTATCGCATTTGACAGAACTGAGAGGGCATGCGTATTATAGCACCAAAAGTGTTACGACTAGATTTGTCCCACTGTACAAAACACAATCAGACAAAGTTGTGTATTTTTTAAGAATCCAGACGTCTAAGAGATTTTGTCATGGTTTTTCATTTTGATTCTCAGCTGTTTGTAGTTGATGAAACACAGTGGATGACATCTTTGGCAGAAACTCTCAAATATAGATAGACTGTAATCTGAAAAAAAAACAAGACAAAATATGTTTTAGATATGGCAATTATTTTTAGAGAATTGGTAACATAACAAAAATTGGTAGATTATTATTTATTTTATCCTGTTCCTGAATAAAAGAGCATTTTTTGGATAAAATTGTTAAAAGAAATGTTTGAAACTCTCTTTAAACGTGGGTTCCATACTAATGATAAAAATCACCACGTACTTAGTTGTCTGTGAACAGCACGAGCTTTCGACACCAATACCCGTGTCTTTGCCAAGTGACGAAAAGCTCCGGTTGTTCACAAACTACTAACTACGTGGCGATGTCTTAATTTTTTATCATTAAAATTATTATAGATAAAAGAAATACCAAACTAACCTTTCTGGTGCTCTTGTTCTTGAGTGAACAGGTGCTCTTTGTGTATATCTGGGTGCATCATATTCTGGGTACGGCGTATAGGGTGGGGGAGGATCTGTAATGTCATTGGAAGGCACGGCAATATGAGAGGGAGCTAAGCGACGAGGTTGGGGACAAATCCGACTCTGTCTTCCCTGAACCCTTGGTCGACTTTCTTGCATTGTAGCCGATCTAGCTCCAGCAGACGACGGTGATGACGTAGGCTCACGTGGTCGCGCGCCTCTCGTCTGATGCATTGTGTTGAGCTGTGGGCGGGGAATACGACTGAACTCTTGTGATGGTTGTTGTGACGATTCACGCTGTTGGGAAGAGGTCTGTTCTTGCGCCGAAGACCGTTGTGCAGATTCCCTTTCCGCAATTCTTGCATCGACATTGACTTCGTTGGCGGGTTGCTGAGGTCTCGGTAATGAGTTGATGCTCTCAAAAGCGGCCGCTGCTGTTGCTGGTTGGGTAGCCGAAGCTGGTGCTGCCCGATCCTCTGGCGTGCTTGAGGAGTTATTCGTCGAGCTCCCCCGGGGTAAGCTTCCAGGGTAAGGGGGAGGAGCTGAAGGGTAAACAAACTGTGGACTCCTGCAGCCTCCCTCTCCCGTTATCATACAATGGTGGTTGATTTGGTCAAGGATTGAGACGAAGCCAGGGTTTTGCAAACCGATTGTTGAAAGAGGTCGAGGATGACGCGATTGTCTGAAAGAAAACAGAATACTGTTATTCTTGCTGAGATTTTTCTGAAGAAATTTGCCGTCAAGCATTTTAATTAACTGGTCTGTAACCTGTTCAATTACCTGGTACAGAATTACAAATTAAAAAAATAGCAATTATGAAAAGCGCCATTTTTGTGTGACATTCAACTAGAACTTGCACTTTCTTGGTAAAACCTATAAAAATCTTAGACCATTTTTATAAATAAAGGAGAAATGATTCCTTTTGTGGCATAAGGTCAGAATTTTTGATAGTAAAAAAGTACTAAAATAACGATTGAAAAATTTATGCTTGATTCAAAAGCCGCATTTAGTTACCTTGAAAGCCTTTCTCGAGAGTCTTTTCTCTTCGCGCATATTATCGCCGCCAGGAGGCTCACTAGAAGTAGAAGTAAAGCGCCCCCTATCGACCAGATGATTATTACTTCTGTTGCAATTGGTCGAGTCCCAGTGCTTGTAAATTCAGTTTGGAGAACTGAAAAAAAGAACAAAAGGGAAACGGATTTAGTAACTTGATATTCCCTTCAAAAATAGCATAAAAAGGGTAACCTTTAAGAGGCATACAAAACCTTGGGACCAAAGGCTGCACCATCAAACATAAATCTAAACCCTACCATTTATTAAGGATAGTTATTCTTATATGTCCATCAGTAGAAATAGGTGGAAGCTTTAGAGTTTTAGGGTTTTTATGTGGTCCAACAAAGTTAACTGATTGAACTTTTACTCTCTTTCAAATGAATTAGGATCATTCAAATTATGTCAATAGGTTAAAATGTATTGGACACACTCGTCTTCTCCAAAACCTTTGCTCTATATTGATACTATTAGAGTTCATCATATGGGGCATAAAAACATTTCTTCAGCGAAACTTACTGGGACATGAAGGCAATGTATCATTCCAAGATCTGTTATGGCGACATAGCAGCATCCGGTTGACGTTTTCTGTGACCCCATTGGAGGATTCTTGATCACATGACACCTTGACAACCGTTCCTACAGTTCGATTGGTTGTGCTGAAAACTAGGCGGGAATCTGGATGAGTCCAATTTCCTGATAAAGGGGGGCACAGCCCTGTAAAGAAAAAAGTATATCATTAAGATTAAAGGGGAAAAGTCATTCTGATATCTTTAACAGGATATCTACTCAACACTATAGGCATCTTTAGCATTCGTGCAAACTATTAAGTGGGTCGTGCGGATTAATTTGAATTGGATTAACGTTTTGTTAAGTGTTAAACGATTAAATCTTGACTGCTCAGGATTCAGCTCAGGATTATGTCAAAATTGTGACTCTTTTATCAACTAGTTATTTAATCTCAAGAAAAGATTTCGTTTCGGTGTTATTCAATGGATTACATTCCATTATGTCTGACATTTACCTATTCTTGAAAGTCACCCGATCACATCTTTTGGAGCTTGAAAACTTCAACTGAAATAACAGACACGCTTAAGATTTTCTATGCCTGTAATCTTTGCGATTAAGTTGTCCAGATTTGTCGAACGGCTTATCACGAATGCTGTCAACGCAAACGGAAGATCTTTAAAGATTATAGGTTTAGAAAACTATAATGGCACTTTGGTCGCTAGGAGCAAGCACGTGTATCCATGGCAATCAGTGTTTCCAGGACGAACAACACGCGCTGAGCAGACGACCACTTGAGAAATAATGGGGTACCATTTTGTTCAGTGGTACATTTTGACAATTACTGCTAGACTTTCGAGACGGATAATGGGTTTTGCAAATGGTTTGGACATTTGAGATTTGTTACGAACGATGACTTGACAGTAAATATGCAGACTCGACAACAATAACTATTCATATCGGCTGAATTTGGATTTGTTGGTTGGTTGGTTGTTTTAGCTTATTGGCGCGTCCATTGGTATGAATGGTGTACGCCATAACTTGGATTTGTGGTTTGTGGTTCGATGTACTATAAATTAAATTTTATTCAAAGAAAATATGCGAGATGATACCTCAACCTTATCTATTTTTTCTTCTCCCATTGTCAGGAGAAATCAAATGTTTTTTTTAAATTAATTTGAATATTTAATCTAATGCGTCGAAATAAACAAAAGCATCAAATAAAATGTGTTTTTTAAAGGGTATCAGAAATTTGTTATTAATGAAAAGAAACTTTTCGAAATTTTCGAGTGCAGATAACATTTCTTTCAAAGAAAAAAAACATGTTATTTTATCGATTTGAATATGATATTAATGTTTTAGAGATTTATGTGAACTAAAAGAATATCATCATTTCGATAACGTAGCAGAAATTGGCTCCCGAATAAGCAGTTGAGTTCGGTAAGACAATGGTATTATTTGAGCTTCCCGAAGCATCGCATCTGCTTACAATTTTAGGCGGGCATCTTATAAGGCATGGAACTATATATAAGCCATTCTCTATGAGTCATTGTTAACTACAATTTGCCCCACTTCATCGGGCGCCTGCCCAAAGTCAAGCTCTTTCTCAAAGGGCAAGATTCTACTCTATTGGGCAGGTTCTGGGCACGCGACTCTTATGTCAACAAAGCCGTCTTTCTTAACAAGGGTCTCAAGCTCGGATTTTAGTCCACGTCTTTGACGCAGTCCATCCTTTGTCTACCGGCTTTGTGTCTCTTTATAATTAGAAATCATATCAGTGGACTGTATTGGTTTGTCAAACCCCATTGTATCCCACAATGTTAAGGTTGTTTACAAGGATAGGGATGCGGCCCTGTATACCTTGGACTGCGAACAAGGATCCCGGGGGGGGGGGGGGGGGGTTGCACCCAATTAAAGCTAGGAAATGAGGACTTCGATAAAGAACAATGCTTCGTGCTCTTCTATAGACGAAATTATTTATATCAAAGTGGCATGTGCTGCCAAAATTCGAATAAATTTCACAAATTTTGATTGCATGGACAATAAGAGAGGCTGAATGTTCATTGAATAACTTGGTGACTGACTTTGAGAAAATACATACAATCAATGGCCTGTACGGACCGAAATAATATTTACAAAGTAAACCAAAATTTTGATCAATAACGGTACATACATTCGTTCTTTCGAGGCCGTTGTCAGTTCTTAGTTCTCTATACTTGGACTTATATCATCGAGATTTCACTCACAACAAAAATCATATTTGTACTTCGTGTGAAATATAGCGCAGAATTTCTAAATGTTGTATTTACAGGGAATGGGAACTGCTTGCTTTTTCATGTCACTTTAAGACTCATGTTAGTTATTTCACCTTTAATTGATATGTTGTTTCTGTACTATTTCTATTACATTCTTATCTTATGGCGTACATCAATCATACGAATGGACGCACCAATAAGCTAAAACAGCCATAGTTTTTTTGCATTTTTGTTATTGTCGTCAAAAGCGGAATTTTAACATAGCAGCTACAATTCTTTGTATAAAAAAACCCAATCTGACTAAAGTTGAGACGTTCATTGAATGTTCTTTTCAATGAACATCTCGATTTTAGTCAGATTTGAGGGCACCAAGACTTACAAAGGTTAACATTTGAAGTGGCATGAGCTGCCAAAATTGAGATATTTGGCCAATATAACAGAATGTTAAAATGATCGGCTATTTTTCTCAAGACGTACAATTCAGAATCTTTTTAGTACTTATAGTCTCGAGTATGTACGATAAAGCATTGTTTTCAACTAACCTAAACTTAGAATGAATGAATGGTCGTCCCGGTTATTTAAATTTTGTTTACTTTTCAAACACTATTTCGTTTCGTATAGGCCACATACTGTATATATTTTCCTCATTCAAAAGCCAATCATTTAGTTTTTCGATGGCCTTCAAAGCCTGTTACTGTCGTGATGATCAGAGATTGTGAGAAAAGTGCAAACTTTGGCAGCTCATGCCACTTTAACATTTAATGATCCTATCTACAGAATAATCTAAATGTAAACCTCTTTTACAAATCGTTGATCCGTTTATTGTAAATATGGATCTGTAACACAAAGATAGTGGTTAACATGACCTCTATCACATAGTTCTAGAATTTTGCCACTAGCCATCTGTCTCATAAGAACACTCTCTTCAATATTAAACTCTAAGACTGTTAAGGAAATAATTTCAAGACAATGGCAGACGGACCTTCCTTCTTAGATCCTTGGGGGTCGAGGGAAAAATATGAATAATTTATGAGTCTAATATTCAATGTTCAGTCAGTCGATCACAGGGCGATGGAGGCATTAATTGTCTATTGTCCAACAGCTATGCAGATAACAATAGCGCACGTGCTGGAAGCTGGGACGATAATAGCCTACGGGCGATTGGCTGAACACTGGCTGCGCGTGCAAAGAAGAATAGATTACAATCACCCGGATGACTAGCTCTTTTCGGGCGAGGTGTTGCGGAAAGTTGTTAATGATTGATAGGCATACAGGTAAATGATTGCCTACACGTGTTTATAGCTTGTTAATCAACCTCAGGTATTTCCGATTACCTGTCTAGCTGGTGATAAGGAGTTGTTAAACGTTCATTTAAAAGGCAGTCGGAGAATGATCAACGATTATTCACGAGCTGGTAGTCACGTGTATAGCTCGCTCAGCATGCTTATCTAAAACAATTTGCACAAATCGTTTCTACTGTTAGGACGTACATCAAATCGATTTACAGGTACGCGTTTGAAATTAGCACTGCTGATTTTTTAAGACTGTCCAAATAAGTGTTTATCTCGGCGATTTACACAGACAAATCAAAATTGACAAATTATACGTCATTGCAGGTGGTTTACTTAACTTAAGATTTGGTTAAGAGGATGCGTTTGTCTACTCGCGTGTCGATTTAATTTCCCGAAGATGTTTACATTTTCTGTTATTGTTTGTATCGATGTTTCGATCACGCTTCTTAGACGTTTCTGATTACAGAGTTAATTACAGCCACTCGCCAAAAGCGTGTTTCTTGTTATGCCGTGTTATTCTCACGTAATTGATGTTTGTTTGTTTGTGCGATGTTGTATGGTCAAGATGGCGCCACATTGTCTTTGTGTTTTCGACTGGTGGTTTCGATTTACTATCATCTGGAGTTAATCCACAAAACGACACGGACTTTAATTAAAGCCAACCAAGACTATGAAAACAAACGACAGTAAGCCGGACCACTCAGAAGAGCATGTGTTAGTGATAGTTTTATGTTTACTCAAAGATGGTATTATGGTCGCGGGTCAGCATTTCTTGACAGCTGTCCTGGAGGAAGTGGTGTACATTTATATGAGCTCACCTAGAGTTAAAGTGGCATGAGCTGCCAAATACGTGGAGATTTTGACGTTTATGTTGAAATTATTGGCTATTTTTCTCAAGACGTATAATTCAGAAGCGTTTTAGTGCTTTTAGTCTTGAAAATGTCCGATAAAGTATTCTTTTAAACTAACTTTAGTTTAGAATGAATGAATGGTCGTCCCGGTTATTTAAATTTTGTTTAATTTTTTAACACGTTTTCGGTCCGTGCAGGCCACATACTGTATAGATTTTCCTCATTCCAACGCCAATCATTTAGTTTTTCGATGGCCTTTAAAGTCTCTTTCTGTCATGACGATCAGAAATGATAAAAAAGTGTGATTTTTGGCAGCTCATGCCACTTTAAGCGACTTGAAAATGGTATAAGGGGTCTGGGGGCCGTTTGGGGCACTGCAATGGTTTTACGTCAAAAACTGTTTTCGATTTGGTAAATAAACCTAGATAAATGTCAAAATGTACTGAAGAAGATCTTCAAGCTGAACAGAGAGCATGAAGTTGTTAAATTACTTTTGCCGAAAAAAGGTTTCTGATGTCATCCCCACCACAGTCGCCATTATGGCTCTCCTCATCTTTAACATCATCTTGGTCGCCATCTCATCCCAATGTTTCCAAATAAGTTAACGGCGTTCAAACAAAATAATCAATGAAAACATTGCGGTAATACTTAAAGGGGCATGAGCTGCCAAAATTTTGATATTTTGACGTTGATACAGAATGTTTAAATTATCAGCTATTTTTCCTAAGACGTATAATTCAAAGACTTTTTAGTGCACCTAGTCTCGGGAATGTACGTTAATGTATTGTTTTTAGCTAACTTTTGCTTAGAATGAATGAATGGTCGTCCCGGTTATTTAAATTTTGTTTACTTTTCGAACACGTTTTCGGTTCGTACAGGCCACATACTGTATGGATTTTCCTCATTCCAACGCCAATCATTGAGTTTTTCGATGGCCTGTAAAACCTCTTACTGTCGGGACGATCAGAAATTATGAAAAAAGTGTGAATTTCGGCAGCTCATGCCCCTTTAATGTAAAAATATTGAATCGACGATAACGAGAAATTCTATTCCACTGTTAAAACTATCACCTAATTCACAAACGCCATGTTCAATATCCGGCAAAAGACTGATCGGCTGAAATCTAATTAACGGAACACATCTAATTAAGTGAATTGTTCCGAGAGCGCATCTGTCCCCATTTCAATATCTTTCCCATGGAATCTCGCAGTCAAGTCCGCTTCGTAGTCATTTCCTGATTGCGGTTTTCGATAATTATGATTAGGTAGCACAATCCAATGGAGATGAGTTTGTGCATGGGTTTTTAAATCAATAACTATGAGCATGCAGACACGTTTGGGAGTTTTTTTATTATGTATATTTTTATAGCGTTGTTACACGATCTCCTCTTTTTTTGTGTTTTGTTTTATTTCAATTCAAGCGGGATTTCCTGATCAGAATTTTAAAGTCGACCTCTTCTCAATGATGAGCTACGCACGCTGCTCTACGAACACAATTTCTATTTTTTTCCAATTCAATTCAGTTTTGAAAAGCTCCACTTTCAAAAGCTCCATTTTTGAATTTACAAAGCATGGCATAACATAACTTAAACTTAACTTAACTTAAAAGCAGCAGGGAATTCTTTTAGTAAATTCCAATTGCGGTCTGTATAACGAAATTGATAACTTCTTCCTTTTCAACGAAAAGCCAAAACAAAGCTAGGCGGTGTGTCCCTTTAAAGGTCAACATTTATTTAAACGTTCTCGGTCAAATGAAACAATGCAATATGCGAGATTTCAATTTTTATCAGGTTTTGATGGACCCATAAGTCATTCGAACACGTACGTCCTTGACTTAAGTAATTATCGCTATAAACACAATGTGATAATAGCGTACACGGAACAAACCCTTATACCAGTAGGGCGTTGTGTGAATCACCCGACCCGCTTATACCCAATGGGACCAAAAGCACGTGCATGTAGCCAACTAAAAAGAATGTGCCCCTTGTTATACTACAAAATGCATCTAACAATCAATTATCATCGCCCGTATTTCGTGGGCTATACCGTTATAGTGCAAATTGAACAACCCGTTGCAATCGGTAATTAGAGACGGAGAGAAAGATTTCTATCGTATAGATTATAGACCAATATATTCTTATTATCAAATGATGATTGATGCATTGTATTCATAACGGTATAGAATATATACCATATAACACGTATTATCTATATTTCTGAACACTAAAACACACGGGTACAGGGAAAATCTTCTCGACTGAAAATCTCGTTCTATATAGAGACGAACAAATAGTCATTATCATTAAACCTCAATCAGAAAAATCGCAATTAATTAATTGATTTTAATAAAATATACTCAGGTTTTTTATTGTAAGAAATGTTTGAAACTCTCTTTAAACGTGGGTTCCATACTAATGAGAAAAATTAAGGTATCAACACAACTAACTAGTGGTGATGCCTAAATTTGTTTCATCGGGTTTCTATTCGTAAAGAAAAGCGCGTATCGAAATACAATCAAAAAGCAAATCTGTAGAAAGCATAATATTTACGTTTTGGAAGATTTGCAATTATGGCTTAACAATTGCAGTGTAATTCTGGTAATAAGGAATATAGTATTGCTCAATGTTGGATTAACTGCAGGTGTATACATCTGTAATAATCTATTTAAACGAGATTTCGACTACCTTTATTCTGCTGCCTTGCAGAATCAAAACATTTGGAAATGTTCTATTTAAATACAACAAAAAATGATGCCACGTCGCAATCATCATCAGCACAAGAACTGAATTGGTAAAATAACCGACACTGATTGAACCGGAAATAATTCCGAGCCAGGGTGAGAATCGAACTCACGACTTAGGGTTACCGTCCCACTTTTCTACCAACTGAGCTGCCCGGCCCTGTTACCTCTTGCAGACTTTTCCTTTTCTGTGAATATTTAAATTGGTAAGCCTAATTGTGGTAGTGGTATTAATATTATAAAGGGGTTGGGAGACGAGTTTTCTATGTGAAATGTCCAGTTACGGTTTGGACAGATTGGTCATTGCTAAATATAATCGCTTTTGACTTTTAATTCTTCTATTCAATGGGAGGAACTGAAAGGCTTATTCTGTACCAAATTGACAGTGACAATATTTAGATTAGACACAGTTGGTTCTAAATATAGATCTGAATAACGGTAACCCGGGTATCAAATATGGCCAGATGCCATGAAAGCCAAACCATCTTGTCTATTCCGTACATCGTGGACCGTTATACCGAAAGATCAAAGGTACCGCGTTAAAGCGCATTAGAACCACACCCGGCCAACGCCTATCGCGCCATCTGCGAAAACGGTCTCACAGATGTGCGCCATATTTTGTCCCGTTTTCAGACGAGTCGTTCAACCTAGGATCTACATCAATAACTCCATTTCGCCTTCTGTCGATGTTCCCAGCTTTGATTAAATGTACAAGAGTGCTAGAGAAGAGTGTATCGAATTACGGACGCTCTCCTTACATTGAAAATCATTCATGCGTAGCGACTTAATGTCATTTACATACACAACCACTGCAATTAAGAAAGCAGGATTGGAGCGATAGTAATAAAAGTGACGATCTCAGCCCATCAAAATAATCGTTTCCCATTTCCAAAATGACTTTTCTATACATTGATTAATTCTCGAAACAATGGCATCGCACAAAGCAAGACTCTTGTCTGATTCTTAGATTCGTTTTAGACTTTTTTTATATTTGGCTGGTAATGTGAATACGGCCAGATTCGTTCGTTCAAGTATAGAACAGGCTTGTTTCCAAAACCAAGATTACAAACTTTCTTGGCTCTTGGTCACACTGCTGCAAAATCGGCCACAGGATAGACCCAATATGGTAGGGTTAAAGCCCTCCCCCTGGTTCTTCAATATAGAATGTCAACTATACTTAGTGTCTTCCTAAACCCTGGGGCACTTTAGTAAGCCAGATTTCCGTTTTGTGAGACACATGGAAAGGATGTAAGGGATACAGGACTGTATAGTTGAGAGAAGGACCGGGGCAAAAGGGGGAGAAGGGATGGGGGGGGGGGGGGTGCAAAGGATGAAAACAGGAAAGAAATTGTTCCATATAGTACAAGAGGAGTAACATATTGTCAATAGAAGCTTTACGTTAAATGCACAGTAAGATTTGCTCCAATGTTTTCTCTATGTCAATCCTTTAGTTATTTCAAGATACTTCAAAGGCAATCGGAATTTTTGAAAAACATAGATTTTTGACAGCTTATGTCACTTTAAAAAGCTAGGCACTTAAGTTAATTCGCAACTAGCTACCCAACGTTGATTAGACGAATCGACACTAAATCAAAATGATGTGATTTGAATAACAAGCTCTATCTGGTAATAACACCAAATATGTGTGTATTCGGAAGATACGGATTAGCGTTAAGTCGTGTATTCAAAATGTCCCCCATGTCTTCGTTAACTGCGGAGGGTAATCCACAAGACCAAGAGCTGTCCACACTAGCAGCCAGCGGGTATTCTGTGAGAATTTATGGGGGAAAGTTTGAAAAGAAACAAACGACAATTTTATATTTATGATCACTAAAACACACGGGCACAGGGAAAATCTTCTTGTCTAAAATAACCACGGAGACAAGTTTCTAATTGTGTTAAAAAGAGGTATATCATTTAGACCTTTACACCCCATAAATTGTTGTAACAAACCAAACCTATGATATTTCAATTTTATAAATGTACCAGAACCAGAGTGCTGTTTCACAAAATATTTATGCTTGAAGTAAGTCGAGTGCGAAGTGGAACTTCCACAAGAGCATATATCTTCAATACTACGTTACGACCAGTGACGTCGGGCGTAAATGTTTTGAGAAACAGCCCCCCCCCCCCCACACACACACTCCCAGAACCGAAACATCACGACCAAATAAAATAAAATGGCAAGGTTTCACTAGCACTTGAAATCAAACGTTGTCATTTGTCTATATATATATATATATACACCCGTCTAAATTTTTACTATATGAACAATTGCCGACTTCTTAATGACATTTAAGAAAGTCATGTGATAACAGCTAATCAAATACCAGGATGAATTAGGTACAACACCAGATTGGCTAGAATCATCACCATGCCCCGTATGTCGTATTTTGAAGTAAATAAGAATTGTATACAAAAATATATATTAATCTCTGGAGGCGTAGATATTGGTTTTGTTTGATAAAAATGGACTCAAACATTAGGTAGGAGAAACTGTCGTTTAAAATATAGCTATCATATTTCCATTATGAAAAATAGATATCCAGCGTTTGAATAACCTAAAAAAATCTTGTAAAAAGTAAAAGTATGAACTATAAATCAATTTTAGGGGTTGAAATGTATAGGCCAAAAAATATCAAAATGCTAAAAAGATATCCGGAATAAATATGAATATAGAACATCATTTCTTACCGTTAGCCGCCATTCTGTAGAGTAAGTATGTAAGAGACCCTTGGGTGTTTTCTTAGCCCGATAACGGTCCCAGAAATAAGTCACTATAAACTTTCAATGTCTTGGAGAAAATCCACAACTATTGGTAAATGTTCCAAAAAATATCCAAGAAACGAATTAAATGCGGCTGAAAAAATGGTAAATATAAAATAACTTTGTGTGAAATTCGAAGGGAACAGTCCGATTTGATCGTAGGCTACCCTTGTAGGTCGTTATTCTGGCTTTTTCATCACTACGCACGCCCCTTTCGCTTTCTCTGAATCCGACTGTCGCAGAGCAGTGCCTAAGCTGTATTAATGCATCCCTTCATCAACCCCGCATCTTTTGTTGTCATCGAGACTGGTGTGATAAAGCGACATCTAGCGGTGGACGCAGTCATGCGGCACACTATCAACAAGCAGTGACTCAATGTATCTCCGGGGATCCCGGCTTTGTGGTTGAGGCTACAGAGGGACGGCTCCATTTTTAACAAATTATTGATTTTTTTGTGTGTGTGTATTTGAACATATCATAAGCCTCGTTCGTTTTATAACTAAAGTGATCAACTCAGAACCTAAAAAGACAAGTATTTATCTAGCTAAATTGAAATATAGTTGTACATAGTCGTTGTATATCGTATGTAAGAGATCTAGAAACAACAAATTAAGAAAGCACTGGAGTACAGATTTTCACGGTATCCGACAACCCCTTTTTTGAGCCTCGTAAATGATGCCAGCTGAAAGATGACGGATTTCTAATTTAACCCAGATTTAGAACAAAGCCAAACACTAAAAGAAAATATAGGTCGTTCTCGTAAGAAATAAAAATAAACAATAAAATGCTTATGGAATATCGATATGGGTTATATATATATATATACATTTATAAACCCTATACATGTATATACATATTTATTTCAATACAAATCGTATACAAAAATAAATATTGTCCAATTTAAAGACAAAAGTTTATAGATTTCTGTAAAGAAGAAAAAAATCATTTTTGAAGGATTTTAAAAAATAGATAAAAATGATTAAACAAGAATTATCTGTCCTAGCCAATTTGTCATTTAAATCGAGTCAGGATTGTTTTTAAAGAAAACGGCACGGTTAAGAATTATTTCCGAGAATGAACCATAAAACTATGTTAGATCGCACCAAATGAATGTACCATAACAATTTAAAAATACTTCCAACATTATCTGTGGGGGCAGGGTCAAAACTGTTTTTATTTTAAATATTTGTCACATTCTATCAGGAAAAGAACGGCTGTCGTTTTGATATACAATAGTCCCACATGATATATATGACTCCATGACATTATCCCCCAGCGACATTTTCCCCCACGACATGTTCCCCCGCGACATTTCCCCCCACGACATTTCCCCCCGGAGACATTTACCCCCGGCGACATTTTCCCCCATTTAAACAATACGGCATTCTACCTTACTTTTTTGCCTTTTTTCTGCAAAACCTCGCGGCCGATAAAAAGTGGAACGTAAATCACTTTCGATTTGCCTTTGAGTTCGGCTTTTACAATGAAATTTTAATTGTCCCAGCATATATCGATAAAAGAGCAAAGTGTGAAAATGGTTATCCTTGAACACAACTCCATGTCTCCGTCGATCGGGCCCAAAATGTGTGAAAATGGTTATCCTTGAACACAACTCCATGTCTCCGTCGATCGGGCCCAAAGTGTGAAAATGGTTATCCTTGAACACAACTCCATGTCTCCGTCGATCGGGCCCAAACTGTGAACATGGTTATCCTTGAACACAACTCCATGTCTCCGTCGATCGGGCCCAAAGTGTGAAAATGGTTATCCTTGAACACAACTCCATGTCTCCGTCGATCGGGCCCAAAGTGTGAAAATGGTTATCCTTGAACACAACTCCATGTCTCCGTCGATCGGGCCCATACTACCAACTACTATGTACTCTTTATTTATGTAATGTATGTGCGCTGGGCCCCTGATGAGTGAATAAGCGCTGGTAATTATATGATTTATTTACCTGAAATATTCCGAAACACTGCATGTAATTCACTTTACACCACCCTACTACAGCTATATACTTTATATACCACCAGGCAGTGTCGGGCCCGATCGACGGAGACATGGAGTTGTGTTCAAGGATAACCACTTTCACACACATTTTAATTGTCCCAGCATATATCGATAAAAGAGCAATTCTTAATCGTAGGCCTTCCAACTGGACATTCCGAGTTTTGCAGGAAAAAGTAAGGTAGGCTGTCGTATTACCGTTGAGTTCGGCTCATTAAGTTAGTACACTCATTAAGTTAGTGGGGGTACACTCATTAGTTAGTGGGGGAAAATGTCGCCGGGGGAAAATGTCTCCGGGGGAAAATGTCGTGGGGGAAAATGTCGCGGGGGAAAATGTCGTGGGGGAAAATGTCGCTGGGGGATAATGTCGGCACACCGATATATATACCGCTGTCTAAATAAAACCAGGCTTGGTGCCGGTTAGCTTAATAGGTCAATTCATTTACGGATAGCCTTACATTAAGCGACTTTTTTAGTCAATTACAATTAGCCCATAAACCCGTTTTTAGAATAAACGTAAGTATTTCATAAAATTGTCTAAGAATTATTTCAGAGAATAATTTAAAATGCTTTCGGTGATTCAGTTCACAGTTCTAAATTTATTTCATTTATCAGATATAATTTTTTTAAATTTTAGAAACGGGTTTAAATTGGGTCGGGGGTAAATTTTGTTATATTCTCCGGATAAAGACGCCCTCCGTGATGAGGGGCCGGATCTATGTACTTCTAAATGTGTCACAATATAGGTAATTTTATGAAATACTTATGGTATTCTAATTCTAAAAACAGGTTTATGGGCTTATTGTAATTGACTAAAAAAGTCGCTTAATGTAAGGTTATCCGAAAATGAATTGACCTAAGCTAACCGGCACCAAGCCTGGTTTTATATAGACCGCGGTATATCATGTGGGACTATTGTATATCAAAACGACAGCCGTTCTTTTCCTGATAGAATGTGACAAATATTAAAAAAAAAACAGTTTTGACCCTGCCCCCCCCCCTCTCCTTTTTTTCTCTACCCGGCCCTTACTGGGTCATCTAGATGCTTTCCAATATAAATAGTATTAGTACTGTTTTAATTGTTTTATTATAATGACTGTGCATCGTAAATATAAATGGTCGCTATTTTGGTTAAAGTGGCATGAGCTGTCAAAATGTTGATATTTAGACGTAAAAACAGAATGTTAAAATTATTGGCTATTTTTCTCAAGACGTATAATTCAGAAGCTTTTTAGTGCTTCTAGTCTCGAGAATGTACGATAAAATATTATTTTTAACTAACTTTGGCTTAGAATGAATGAATGGTCGTCCGGGTTATTTAAATTTTCGAACACTATTCCGGTTCGTATAGGCCACATATTGCGCGGATTTTCCTCATTCCAACGCTAATCATTTAGTTTTTCGATGGCCTTCAAAGCTTGTTACTGTTGTGACGATCAGAAATTATAAAAAAAGTGTGAATTTTGGCAGCTCATGTCACTTTAAGTTTGACCTTAGATGCAGAAAGCGCGCTATATGAGTGAAATTTCATTATATATGTTGCTTTCCTCTCTCATTAAAGTGGCATGATCTGCCAAAATGCACACTTTTTTCATAATTTCTGATCGTCGCGACAGTAAGAGGCTTTGAAGGCTATCGAAAAACTAAATGATTGGCGTTGGAATGAGGAAAATCCATACAGTATGTGGCCTGTACGAACTGAAAACGTGTTCGAAAAGTAAACAAAATTTCAATAACCGGGACGACCATTCATTCATTCCTAGCCACAGTTAGTTAAAAACAATACTTTATCGTACATTTTCGAGACTAGAAGCACTAAAAAGCTTCTGAATTATAAGTCTTGAGAAAAATTGACAATAATTCCCACATTCTGTTTTAATGTAAAAAATATCAACATTTTGGCAGCTCATGCCACTTTAAAAGGTAAAAAATCACCAGTTTAAAAAAACTTTATTTTTTTCTTTCTCACGATTGTCAGGTTCCCTGTTTTCATTGGTAAGTCACTAATTCCCATTTTCTTTTCACCCATACAAGAACTGTCGGCATCCGTAGCTTATACACTTAACGTAGCCCTACAGGTTTCTTGTTGTTTGAAGGCATTCGGGGGTTAGTTTGGATTGACATATTGCAAACTAAATGTTAACACTCCGTTCCTATTGAAGCTTTCGTTAAAAGCTTTAAAACTTTGCAAATTCTAGATTTATTAAAGGGGCATGAGCTGTTAAAATGTTGATATTTTGACGTTAGAACAGAATGTTGAAATTATTGGCTATTTTTCTCAAGACGTATAATTCCGAAACTTTTTAATGCTTCTAGACTCGAAAATGTTTTCCAAAGTATTGTTTTGAACTAACTTTGGCTTAGAATGAATGAATGGTCGTCCCGGTTATTTAAATTTTGTTTACTTTTCGAACACGTTTGCGGTTTGTACAGACCACATCTACTGTATGGATTTTCCTCATTTCAACGCCAATCATTTAGTTTTTCGATGGCCTTCAAAGCCTCTTACTGTCGTGACGATCAGAAATTATGAAAAAAGTGTGAATTTTGGCAGCTCATGCCACTTTAAGCGATGTTAACAAATGTTCTCTGTGTGTTAAACGCTTCCAACACACATTAATGTATATTAAACTCATACGTAGGCCTATATTAGACGTTCTATGTATATTAAACGTTTAATAACTTACAAGTTCTAGGGGTCCCAGAACTCTCAAATAGAATTGACATTACTAGTATTGCTATTATAGTATCTCGCGCAGAGACAGGCCGCCCGTCGGTCGGTCACAGGTTCTAATCCCTGTAAGGGGTCATTCCATTAAACAAATCAAATTTAACATCCGGATTTTTGTTTTCAGGGAGGAAACCGGGCCTTCCCCCCCCCCCCCCCCCCCCCCCCCCTAAAATCCCGACCGTCGATGGGTACGAGTTTATTCATTTTTATTTTACTTGGCAAGACTTTTGCCAAATCCTTCGATTTAATTTTTTTACACTTGTCTTGAATCATAAAAAATTGCTTTTCCTCATTTAATATACCCGTTAATGTGATCAATTTCTAACACACATAAATTTCTTATCTTCCATTACACCTTAATTTTCATCTATATAATCTTTTTCATGTTTCACTTATTCTTGTCTCAAATGTTTCTTCTCTCATCATCGTCTACATCCCCCCCCCCCCCTCTCCCTCTCCCGAGTTCCTGCCAAAACCAACTCAACTTTTACCGTGAACGTTTTGTATAATGCGATTAACCCTCTAATGTGTAAATCCCCGCCCTTCTACGGCAATTGTGGATTAACCCTTGACCGTCCCAGATCTGGAGACAAATTGTTTTGACACCTGAAAATGAAGGGTGTGTATTAGTCGGATATTTTCACACACAGCGTAATCATTTCCTTTTTAAGGAGTGTTGTGTATTAGTAACCCCTGTAGCGCAAGTCTGGAAGCTGTAGGGAGTATAAACCCGAAGCCTAATGACGTATGAAGTGATGGTTTCTTTACAAGTTCTTGAGTTTACACGCCTATATATTTTTTCCGTTAGGAATATTTGCTATCGTCCATCTTGATTTCTCAGTAAATCCCGTTGTAATCTGACTTAAAGTCAAGATGTTAATTGCGTTGTTTCCAATGAACTTTTCGACTTTAGTCCGATTGATCCCGTTGATGTTATTAAACAATAGGTCTGTTAACCTTTAATGTAAAATCTGAGAAATGAAACCATTAAATATCTTTAAAGTGGCATGAGCTGCCAAAATGTTGATATTTTGACGTAAAAACACAATGTTGAAATTATCGGCTATTTTTTCTCAAGACGTACAATTCAGAAACTTTTTTCTGCTTCTAATCTGGAAAATGTACGATAAAGTATTGTTTTGTACTAACTTTGGCTTAGAATGAATGAATGGTCGTCCCGGTTATTTAAATTGTGTTTACTTTTCGAACACTATTCCGGTTCGTATAGGCGACATACTGTATGGATTTTCCTCATTCCAACGCCAATCATTCAGTTTTTCGATGGCCTTCAAAACCCCTTACCGTCGTGACGATCAGAAATAATAAAAAAAGTGTGAATTTTGGCAGCTCATGCCGCTTTTAACTACTAGAAAACACTTGTGTAGATTTCGCACTACCAATCCGGACCCTTTATCCATGCTGATTCAGCAATGGACACTTTATAATTGTGCTTTTAACGGACTTATGAGTTTTAAATTTTGGGGTTTTCTTGGCCCATAAAACTAGTGTAAAGTACATCTCCAAGATTGGTATTAGCTGAAAGTCCTTATATAGTACTTCTTGATAAAATGACAAACGCTTAACTAATTCTGTTTCAACCTGATTTTCTCTATATTTGGCAGCTCATGCCACTTAAAAAATGCAACTCCGCTTAGAAATATGTTTCTAATCAGATTTCAGATTTGCGGTTAATTATAAGTAATTGTCGTGTTTATATATTTTAATTTGACGGTTGTAAGTTGATTACAATCGCCCACTGAGGATGAAATTAATTAGAGGGATTTTACGCTCGCGTTCCAAGCTAGATATTTTGGTATAGACAGAGCTGATAAAATTCCGACTTTTTTCAACAGGCTAACATTTGAAATATAGTTTGTAATACGAACTCCATCAAATTTTGATGATTAATATGAATACGATTCGGATTCGAGCATTTTGTGGACCCCCTTCAAAAGGGTTGATGGGATACGGCTTCACAAATGTCTTACTAGATTGAATGCTTGATCAAAAAGCCCCTTTCGGTTTTGACGGAAGTCCCACGAGATCATGCGGGACCTGTGTTTAGGGGTATAACTTTGGCCGATTAACATTAGTGCTTATGGAGATCGGCTGTAACCCTGTTGTTATGAATGTGATTCCGAGCTTACAATCTATACTTTTTACAAAAGTCTTTTTCTGAGACATATCAAGATGTATACAAATCCATTAGACATTTCTTTTTGACGGACAAAAAAAATAATATTATTTCTAACACAAAAATAGCACGTCGTAGTTGTGTTTTCACCGTTGGTTTTTGACAACTTCGAAGCGTATCCACGCGATATAAATGTTTTTATTGACAGTCAACTGACAAAAACGCAATTGATAGCTTCTAGTGTGCTTCACAAAAAAAATTGGATTTAAGAAATGATTTAGAAATAAAGATTCAAAGACAAAATCACACGATAACCGTCGATCACCATAGACGCTAATGTTAAACGAACGGCTAGTCAGTGAAAGTTATACCCCTAAACTCATTTCTCGCGTGATCTCACGGGGTTTTAGCAAAACTCGAAAGAGGCTTATTGCTAAAGCGAAGAGTTTTTATTAGAATGGGCGTGCAAACGCAGTGTCAAAGGGGCTGGGTTTCCTATTCCAATAAACTTATGATAGCACATTCAGAATAAACTTGCTACCAGTCGGCTTTGACATGCTGTGTCAGTCTGATAACTTCGGGGATTTACGTGCGTGAAATACCCTCTGATAGACTGCAGGTCATTTTGAATATGGCGACAAAATAGGTAGCCGTGAAGCGTACAATTTCCAAATCTTCTTGAGGGCCCTACTAAAGTGTCCCCGTGATAATGTAAGGGACGGAAACACTCGGTTTGTTAAAGGAGGGGAAATCTCTAGAAATACATAGGGATTATCGTCGATAACAACCTTCAAAGTACTTAAAACATTTCACGTCAATTACCTCCAGTGACCCTCAAGCTAATAAAAACAGACAGAAGTATGTCCTTTCAGTGGCTTATCTGTGTAGCCATTTTTCCGTTTTAGGATGACGTGATGTTGGTATAGCTATTTTTAGATCAATAATGACGTATTTTTGCCGCTCTCTAATGTATAATGGTAGATTTAGGTCCAAAAAAACATGGCGACAAATTTGAAGTGGGAAGATTGTCTCCGAATATATAGGTCAGTATGCAACCTCTCGCCATTACTTAGCCAGCCATTGGCTAAATTGCATCACATGACTACTCTATAACGCACTTAAATTTTTATTCAACAATAATTGGATAAAACTAATGAAAAAATGGTGGCGGCCTTGTGAATGGCCTATGGAGCTTATTCTCTATTGTAACGCCACCTTCAAATTTCAATTATTCAGTTACGAGGGGATGAAACATACATTGGACAGTTGTTTTGGACAAAATGAACTCTACTCTTTCCATCTAAACTAGTCTAAAGCTTTGATTTTCTTTCCCTTTAACTTTCAGCCTCGATCAGTTATATAATTGAAGCATTGGAGGATTCCTGATATGTACCGAAACTGCGTCTGTCCGCCACATGTGGTTTACCGGGCTAAATAAAATATATAATCAAATATCTTTCTAAATGATATCAGCATTTGATAAATTTATAATTATTTTTATTTTTTTTTTCGTCTGTAGTAAATTATTTTGATATTTACTTTCGACGCCATTTTTATTCAGCCCAAAAATACGGTGATTTACCGTATAGAAAGCGCAGACTGTCCGAGGCGTGTCAAAGCCGACCGGTAGCGAGCGAAGATAGTCGAAGGATGTTCCGAGTGATGCTGTGTCACTCGGAACTCCCTTCGGCTATCTTCGCTCGCTACCGGTCGGCTTTGACACGCCTCGGGCACACTCTGATAACTTCGGGGATTTACGTGCGTGAAATACCCTCTGATAGACTGCAGGTCATTTTGAATATGGCGACCAAATAGGTAGCCGTGAAGCGTACAAATCGCAAATCCCCTTGAGGGCCCCACAAAAGTGTCCCCGTGATAATGTAAGGGACTGAAACACTCGGTTTGTTAACTTTCAGCCTCGATCAGTTATATAATTGAAGTATTTGAAGATTCCTGATATGTACCGAAACTGAGTCTGTCTACAACATGTGGTTTACCGGGCTAAATAAAATATATAAACAAATATCTTTCTAAATGATATTTTCTGTTTTCGTCTGTAGTAAAACATTTTGATATTTACTTTCGACGCCATTTTTATTCAGCCCAAAAATACGGTGATTTGCCGTATAAAAAGCGCAGACTGCCCGAGGCGTGTCAAAGCCGACCGGTAGCGAGCGAAGATAGCCGAAGGGTGTTCCGAGTGGCCTCGGGCAGTCTGCGTTTTTTATACGGTAAATCACCGTATTTTTGGGCTGAATAAAAATGGCGTCGAAAGTAAATATCAAAATGTTTTACTATAGACGAAAACATAAAATAAAAAGAACTATAAATTTATTAAATGCTAATATCATTTAGAAAGATATTTGTTTATATATTTTATTTAGCCCGGTAAACCACATGTTGTAGACAGGCGCAGTTTCGGTACATATCAGGAATCTTCAAATACTTCAATTATATAACTGATCGAGGCTGAAAGTTGACAAACCGAGTGTTTCAGTCCCTTACATTATCACGGGGACACTTTTGTGGGGCCCTCAAGGGGAGTTGGAAATTGTACGCTTCACGGCTACGTATTTGGTCGCCATATTCAAAATGACCTGCAGTCTATCAGAGGGTATTTCACGCACGTAAATCCCCGAAGTTTCAGAGTGATGCTGTGTTTCAGTCTGATAACTTCGGGGATTTACGTACGTGAAATACCAACCACGACCGGTAGCGAGCGAAGATAGCCGAAGTGTGTTCCGACTGGCTGTGCTTTTTATACGGCAAATCACCGTATTTTGGGGCTGAATACAGATGGTGACAAGAAGCACATACCAAAATATTTTACTACAGACGAAATTAGAAAATGAAAATAATTTTAAATTAATCTATGCCAAATCATCTATAGAAATATTTGTTAATATATTTTATTTAGCCCTGTAAAACACGAATTGTGTAACACAAAGAAGACGGACACAGTTTTTGAGGCTGATCGAGACTGAAAGTTAACAAAAACAGTATTTGGTCCCATTCCACTATCACGGGGACACTTTGGTTGGAAAGTGTTCGTTTCTCGGCTACCTTTTTTTGCTCGCCACATTCAAAATGATCTGCAACATGTCCAAGGGTATTTCACGTAAGGAAATCCCGTGAGTTTGAGAGTTCCGGTTCGACATACTGTATGGATTTTCCTCATTCCAACGCCAACCGTTTAGTCTTTCGATGGCCTTCAAAGACCCTTACCGTAGTGACGATCAGAAATTATGAAAAAAGGTGTGAATTTTGGCAGCTCATGCCACTTTAAACTACTAGAAAACACTTGTGTAGATTTCGCACTACCAATCCGGACCCTTTATCCATGTTGATTCAGCAATGGACACTTTATAATTGGACTTTCAACTGGCTGATGAGTTTTAAATTTTGGAGTTTTCTTGACCCATAAAACTATGGTGAAGTACATCTCCAAGATTGGGGGGCCTCCGTGGCTCAGTAGGTAGAGTGTTGGACGCTCAATCCGAACAATTTTGTTTAAAATTTTCTGACTGGGTTTTCACTAGAACGACCTATGTGGGATGGTTGCCAGTTACCACCGGAAGGTCGTGGGTTTCCTCCAAGCATAGAGCCAGATTTCCTCCCACAATAAAACTGGCAACGCCGCCATATAAGTGAAATAATCTTGAGCGAGGCGTAAAACACCAAACAATCAATCAATCAAGATAGGTATCAGCTGGAAGTTCTTATGTAGTACTTCTTGATAAAATGACAAACGCTAATTCTGTTTCAACCAGATTTTCTCTATATTTGGCAGCTCATGCCACTTAAAAAATGCAACTCCGCTTAGAAATATGTTTCTAATCAGATTTCAGATTTGCGGTTAATTATAAGTAATTGTCGTGTTTATATATTTTAATTTGGCGGTTGTAAGTTGATTACAATCGCCCACTGAGGATGAAATTAATTAGAGGGATTTTACGTTCCAAGCTAGATAAGCTAGATATAGACAGAGCTGATAAAATTCCGACTTTTTTCAACAGGCTAACATTTGAAATATAGTTTGTGATACGAACTCCATCAAATTTTGATGATTAATATGAATACGATTTGGATTCGAGCATTTTGTGGACCCCCTTCAAAAGGGTTGATGGGATACGGCTTCACAAATGTCTTGTTAGATTGAATGCTTGATCATTTGCTAAAGCGATAAAAAATATAAAGTGTTTTTATTAGAATTGACGTGCAAGCGCAGCGTCAAAGGGACTGGGTTTCCTACACTCTGAGACCGGCCCATCGAAAGTGTCCTCGTGATAATGTAAGGGACCAAAATACTCTGTTTGTTAACTTTCAGGCGCGATCAGTTTTATAATTGAAGTATTGGAGGAGTCCTTGAATGTACCGAAACTGCGTCTCTTCTTTGTGTTACACAACATGTGGTTTACCGGACTAAATATAATATATAAACAAATATCTTTCTAAATGATATTAGCATTTAATAAATTTAAAATTATTTTTATTTTCTTTTTTCGTCTGTAGTAAAACATTTTGATATTTACGTTCGACGCTATTTTTTATCAGCCCAAAAATACGGTGAGTTACCGGATACAAAGCGCAGACTGTTCAAGGCGTGTCAAAGCCGACCGGTAGCGAGCGAAGATAGCCGAAGTATGTTCCGAGTGAGCCTTGTCAAGGTCCCGTAAAGGGGCTTTTCAATGGAGGGATATTTTGAATAGGATTCGAACCCGCGACCCTTAGATGGAAGACGTTTGTCTGACCGAGAAACTATCGCTCTGCCGACAGAACTACCGAGGCCCCCAGGAAACAAGGAACAGATGGGTACAAAGGATAAAAGCAAACATGTTTTAACAAAATCATCTGTTTCAATAATGGAAGAGGGTTTTGTTGTCTTAGCCTAACCTCACTCAATATTGCAAACGGACGTCTTGTTTGTCTGTAACACGTGGCTTAAATCTTCTAACAGACATTTGATCAGTATGTATATAAAGTTAGATTACCAACCAATGGGTCGCTGGTACGAATCCCAATAGAGTCAAGAAACATGGCAATTGTGACGACGCGGCTGTCTATGCATATCAAGTACTTGGGTACACAAAGATAGGCGCGTCATCACGATTGGAAAAATGGGTCAAGATAATGGCGTGCCTAATTTTTGGGTATGGGGAAGTGGATTGGTTTGGAAGCCGCCCACGAACGAATAAAGGGATGTCATTCGTCGCGAAAAGACTGTTATAATGTTGAAATCGACGTTAAATCTTCTCTCAGTCACTCTTCTCTCATTTTATGGGTAGCTTAGGCAGTTACGTAAAAACTTACGCTACGCCGCTTTGGTCCTGCACGGAACAAAGGCCGGGTCTTCATTAGTTACGGCTTTTAAATGAATTATTTTGGAAGGACTTCGGCTTTCAGATTTAAACCCCGTTTTCAATATCTTTTAATCCTACCTGCCTTTTAGATTTTACCTCCAACACACATTTAAAGCATCCCTCTTTTCATTTTACTCATCAATTTGTTCGAATTTCATTGTAAATCTACCAAATCCCTCTTCATAAGAAGACAACTTAAAAATTGGCCTGACAGATTTCAAACTCTCCTCGTACAATGACACCGTCACATGATCCGCAGTATGCCCGAGATTTTTTTCAATAGCTGGACAATTTGATGACAACGTAACTCTCGCATCACATGACTGCGGGGTTTTGAAAAGCCTGTTGATAGAGAATAGTAAGTTATCTCCCCCTTTTAATGGTGGTTTAATGTGTGGCTCTTCCTGACCGGCAAGTATGTAACACAGGAAAGAGACACATGAGTGTGGCTAGGTCTTCATACCTTGCCAGGAGAAGATGTCCTTTTTCTACAGCCCCTTACAACACTCTGATGACTTCGGGGATTTACGTGCGTGTCAAAGCCGACCGGTAGCGAGCGAAGATAGCCGAAGTGTGCTCCGACTGCCCCTTACAATACACTTGTCAAAACGACACGCAAGTGAAGTAATCTCTGACGAATTGTAAAACATAAAACAATGAACCAATTAATGATAGACTCATGGAAATTTTAGAGAACTGATATGGGGTTTCTATGTGGTATGCTTTGTAGGGGTTCTCTTAAACCAAATTGGTTTTTGATGCCAATGTTTGGCAGGTCTGACTGGCTTGAGGCTAACTGAAGTTGATCGTCGAGTGTACCGAAAGCAGAGGAACAATCTAGAGTGTATCGCATAAAACGAACCAATAGATCAAAAGTCTAATGACCTCATCTTTGGAAATTGGTGAATGACATTCTGGGATATGAAAAGAGGACATTCTTTTAATGAAGTGCATGCATGTAGTGTTCTGCGAAGTATTTTCTTTACGTCTTGCCAAACCCTCCTGTGACGCCATTAAGCCAACGATCTATATCACGTAAATATCTATAGGACTTTTAATATTATGTAACAAATACTTTACATTTCAACTAAAGGAGACCCCCCCCCCCTCGAACTTGAAGTCCTCTCTATTGAAAGGAGGAAGCATTTCCCCACTCTCGCGAGATTTCTGGGACGGGCCTTTTGTTAAATTGACGTGGAATTGTACAGAAAACGAAAGACAGGCCATAAGGTCAAAATATGTCCCTGGATGTTACCTCAGATTGTATATATATCTGTTTCACACTGACTTTGTCTTCCTGTGCATTTTAACGAGAACGATGGGCTGTCCCATCCAATGAACTATATGCGTGGAATGGAAGTCACGTGGTATTTGATTTCCATCCAATGCCGCCATTGCAAGTGCAATTTCGATCCAGATAAGGGTCCTGTTTCACAAAGCGGCGTAGATGTATTTTTTGCGTAACTATCATACTAATGTATCTCTACAGTATGGGTTGCTATGGCAGTTACGTGAAAATTACGCTACGCCGCTTTGTGAAACAGGCTTCAGTCATGCACGCGCGCTACAACTATCAATGGCGGCACTTTTCAGAAAGTCAGGTCCATACCAGCCAATGAGACACGTATATAGTCCATTGGTCCCACCCATACCACCAAATTGCAACTCTACTTTGAAGAGTCCTACTACTGGAAATACAAAGTATTGAAAAAGTCACTTCAATTAGTATTTTACTACTTAATAAACTCATAGGAAAAAAAACAGAAAAATATCCCACGAATTTTAGAATTTGAGTTGCCTTCGTGGAAAATTGTTGAATCAACTTTATCTCAAATCCTAAAAATTTTGTTTAGATATTCTGGGTTGTGCACTCTTAGACATGAACCTCCCTCCAATGTTTCGTCTAAAGTTATAGACGTGTCTATTAGGACGCCATCTTGGATAAAGCTCAGTGTGTTGCCAAGGTTACGTACGTCACTCAAGTCGAAAACCGAACCTATCAAAAACAAAAACAATACGGTTAACAGACAATTAAATAAAATGTAGTTCAAAGATTATGTATTTTCATAATTCCATTTCAAATTTAACAATTCTTTTGTTTGTGAAACAGGCTCCTTGGATTTAAGAAATTGCACTTACACGAAAAAACATTTGGAACTTCACTCGGGTATCGGCATCTTCGCAAGCCAAGTTAAAATCTGCATGTCTCTATTCCGTGTTTTACCTTGGCTGACTACTCCACTCAAAACCCGTAAATCGAACAGCGTCCACTGGTGGGAATGTAAGAGTTGTCTTTCCTATACTTACAGAGTCTTAGCCAATCAGCACTCCTTTCACAAAAGCTCAAGATGAACACAGCCGTCATTACGTTATTTTCCGTGTAAGTGCCCGAGGTTTGGATTAGCTGCGAGAAGTTTTACTCGCACCCAATCAAAACGAGCAATTCGATTTACGGGTTTGAGTGGAGTAGTCCGCCAAGGTAAAACACGGAATGGAGACATTTAGGTTTTATCTTGGCTGGAGAAGATGGGGTATCCGTGGATTAAACGCGATCGAACCGACTATAGAGGCACACGTGGACGTCATATAGGCCTAATTGATCCTTTACATGTACGAAAAAGGTTAGACCAAGTCCAGTCAACTCCGTGGACCTAGTAGCCCGAATATAAAAGCTTGACTGTGGCACAGAACACCTGCTGGTCAATTTTTATTTAATATATTTGTAAAATTAAAATTAAAGTGGCATGAGCTGCCAAAATTCACACCTTTTTTCATAATTTCTGATCGCCACCTCAGGTTTTGAAGGCCATCGAAAAACTAAATGATTGGCGCTGGAATGAGGGAAATCCATAAAGTCTACGGCCTATACGAACCGAAATAGTGTCCGAAAAATAAACAAAAGTTAAGTAACCGGGACGACCATTCTTTCATTCTAAGCCACACTTAGTTCAAAACAATACTTTATCGTTCATCCTCGAGACTAGAAGCACTAAAAAGCTCGATCTGAATTATGTCTTGAGATTGTTTGGTGTTTTACGCCGCGCTCAATATTATTTCACTTATACGGCGGCGTTGTCAGTTTTATTGTGGGAGGAAACCGGGCTCTATGCCCGGAGGAAACCCACGACGTTCCGCTGGTAACCCGCTAAGTCTTGAGAAAAATAGCCAATAATTTCAACATTCTGTTTTAACGTCAAAATATCAACATTTTGGCAGCTCATGCAACTTTAACAAGAGTGCTATTTTTTACTAGAAACGCTATAATTGCCTTGAGTTGACCTAGGAACCGCAGCAGCTGTTTAACCTAATTAATATAATTTATACATATGTACTCACTTATGAATCCCACCGAATTCATTGATATTTCTTCTGTGTTCTGCAGAGTAACTGTCACAAACGGATCCAACAATGCCCGTCGTGTTTCCAGGCCATATTTGTGAAACGTAACTATTAAATTCCCCGTCGGCGTCAGCTGAACACCGTCGTTTTGAGTTACTGCGACTCCGTCAACGTTCAACGAATTCACCTGCCACCATCGGTAAGTTTTTTGACCCAGAGTTATCTCCCGTGAATTGATCTTTGCTAGCGGAGTTCCATTCAGTGACATTTGAATTTCCGCGAACTTCGCGTGTTCCCCCGGATATGTAGCCAGAGTTCCCGTTAGTGAAAGTCCTGCGAAAGCCGAAAGAAATTCCAGATAATAAAAGCAAAAATAAAGAAATAAATAAATAAATAAAAAGGTAAATATGGCACAAGAGATTTGATTTAGATATTCAGATAAACGGATGGTCCATAATTATATGTGGTCTCGGTGGCTCAGTCGGTAAGTCAGTCCCTCGGTCCGACACAGGCCTTCCATTGATGATGCGGAGCGGGTGGAAATCCCGCTCAGATTAAATAAAAAATTGAAAAAATTCTGAGTGGAATTTTCATTCGATCGCCGTATGTAGAAGAGTTGCCAGGTACTCGCCGAAGGAAATCCAAAGGAAAAACCCCGGTTTTCTCTCCCATTGATCTTGGCAACGACGCCATATAAGGGCAACGACGCCATATAAGGGAAATGATTTAGTTGCGGCTTAAAACATCAAACAATCAATCAACCATAGTTATTTTGTTTATAAGGATTGACAGGAGTGGGAGTCTTCACTAAACTAACCCGCCTTAAATTCCCCCCCCCTACCCTTGCCCCCATTACAAATAAAAGATAAACCAGTAGCCTTATCAAGTTTGTTTAAAATTTGATCATTCCCTACAGCTAATTGTTCCAAACACTTTGCTCGTTATAAATTGGTTCGCCGTGTAGTAAACTACAGCCGTATCTAAACTAAATGCAATCTACCCAACAAAACTATTGGTCCCATTAATAGATTGATTGTTCGGTGTTTGACGCCGCGCTCAAGATTATTTCACTTATATGGCGGCGTTGCCAGTTTTAGAGTGGGAGGAAACCGGGCTCTATGCGTTGGTAACTGGCAACCATCCCACATAGGTCGTTCGAGTGAAAATTTTCCAATTTTTGGACTGAGTGGGATTCGAACCCGCGACCCATTGGTGGAAGGCTGTTCGGATTGAGCGTCCAACGCTCTACCTAATGAGGCACGGAGGCCCACCATTAATAGAAAACTTTGAGATAATACAAGAGTAGTGTGATTCAGAATATCATGAAATGCATGTTGCTTAATTCTTCTTCAGGTGGGTGGTTCGGGGATATCTTCCCGAAGATAGCTAAATCAACAATCTTTTGATTGATTGATTGATTGATTGGTGTTTTACGCCGGGCTCAAGACTATTTCACTTATATGGCGGCGTTGCTAGTTTTAGTGTGGGAGGAAACCGGTCTCTGTGCCCGGAGGAAACCCACGACCTTCCGGTGGTAACTGGCAACCATCTCTCATAGGTCGTTCGAGTGAAAACCCAGTCAGAAAATTTTCCAATTTTTTGGGGATAGAGTGGGATTCGAACCCGCGACCCAATGATGGAAAACCATATTTTGGAAGTGTGGAGATAAAATTCGGAAAATGTATATGTTTTAAGACAAAGCAGCCATATCTTGTTTCAGTGGCATTTAGCAGCCATATGAAAAGAAAATACTCAGATTTATGTAAGTATTTTAATCTTCCTCTTCTTGAGCAGAGAAGGAGACTATTGGATATAAATGTGTAAATAATCTGTACAACTGTCCAGACATAATGTCCAGTATATCATTTAACGTTCCATTGAGAACCACACGAAGTGTACATTGTTTTAGATGTGACAGAAGTCGAAACAATATTCATAAAACTCCCTTTTACAAAGATGTATGAGGGCCTATAATCAGTTACAGCTAGAGCTGCCCTCCTCTGATATGTACCATATGTCACAAATGACTTTTAAACTTAGTGTTAAAAATGCTAATGTTTACTCAGACAATTAACTTAATATAAGACTTTTGATATTCATTGAATTGTATATATTGCAAATATGTATGAATGAGTGTATGCATGGGCCCCGTTAATGGGACTTGATCACGTGGGTTACCCTTGAAATAAATAATAAAATAAATAAATAAATCGAAATATTGAACTTCTACTGACCAGAATCTAGATCACTTAAAAGTAAAATATCCATTGCTTGAGAAGGCGTGAGATCAAGGCATAAAGTCTCTATTCCTTGGTCCGTCATAACATCGACATTAATACCGGAAGCCACGTCAGAAATAACTAGATGAAAAATAAAAAAAAGTGAAAGAAACAATTTATATTGCTATTATTCATTCATGCAGGATAGGCTTGGAAGTTCATGACGTCATTCGAAAATGATGGGATATTTGAGGATATCTGGTTTTGTTGTGACCACATCGTTACAAGGCCTTGTAGCGACACGCTTGATTGCCCACCTCTCTAGTGTAGAAATATTTGCGTCCGCCATGCCACCCCCTCCTAACACCCCGATGACGTCATTAAGCAATGGCTCTACTGCGTGTTAAGGGCAGTGCAGAAGCATCTTCCCTGCTGGAAAACTCAGTGGTTTTTGTTTTTATTTAGACTTGGGTTTATACATGGCGGACGGAAACTATTTTGCACAAAACAGTATATAGCCGTGTAGTCATTTGTGAGGGTTTGGAAAACTCACTTGGCCTCTCTGAGTGGAAGAGCTTTAAAAAGAGCCTTATTACAAAGAGAGTAGATTGACAAGAGTGGTCACTTCGTCCGCGCCATGTTGAATTTGAAAAATTTCAATTTAATTCAATTTTATTGTACTTGGCACTTCAACAAAGCAGAATACAAACAACAAAAAGTGTAACAATCATAACTTGGAAATATTTACAATGGTAACTAAAGTACCCGCTGACACGGACGCGATTTGATTATTAGGAACCTCCTTTCTGTAGGGGGCGCTTTACAGTCGAATTGTGTACAGTCGGAACACCCTTCCGCTAGGGGGCCGAAAAACATGCCGGCAATGCTGATTGGACGAAGTGACCACTCTTGTCAATCTACTCTCTTTGCTTATTATCGGGCCAACAGTATTTTTGTGTTTATTTAGACTTGGGTTTATACCTAAAATAGATGTTTGTATATGCTATTATTATCGGGCCTAAAGTGTTTAGTTAGAAAAAGGATACCAGTATTCTGGTTATTTTGGGATTACACTTCGATACCCGTGTAGGGCGTCACCCAAAAATCGGTAGAGGAATTTCTACCATATTTTCAAGAAAGTGTAATCTCAAAATAACCAGAATACTGTTATACCCACTTTTTAAAAGACACTAATTAATTAAACTCATAGAAAAAGGATGTTTGTACACATGCAAAAAATACCAAACAATGAGATCAAGTCATTTTGATTTTCACAATAACAAATATCAGCCATACAGGTAAAATTTGTATTGATTGATCGGTTTAATTGATCAACTATACATCAAACATTAGGAACTATATAAACAGAAAATATAAAAAGTCGAAAATGAAATAAAATTTAATAAGCAAATGAAATTATGTGGTGGGAGTAAAACTAAATGGCAAGTGGCATAAACCATCAAACCAAATCCCCACCTTAAAGACTATCACCAAATGGAAACTGGGCCTCCGTGGCTCAGTAGGTAGAGCGTTGCACGCTCAATCCAAACAGCCTTCCACCAATAGGTCGCGGGTTCGATTCCCACTCAGTCCAAAAAATTGGAAAATTTTCTGACTGGGTTTTCACTCGAATGACCTATGTGGGATGCTT
Source organism: Lepidochitona cinerea (assembly GCA_963971465.1). NCBI lineage: Eukaryota > Metazoa > Mollusca > Polyplacophora > Chitonida > Tonicellidae > Lepidochitona > Lepidochitona cinerea. The sequence continues at coordinate 5,020,959 of OZ020559.1, forward strand.
GCCAGTTACCAACGGAAGGTCGTGGGCTTCCTCCGGGCATAAAGCCCAGTTTCCTCCCACAATAAAACTGGCAACGCCGCAATATAAGTGAAATAATCTTGAGCGCGGCGTCAAACACCAAACAATCAATCAATCAATCAATCAATCAATCAAAAAACCAAATGGAAACAACTTCAGCAGTAAGAAATGGTTAAAGACGTACATTTGATAACGCGTGGAAATAGTTACATAGTTACTTACATGCAGGAGTTGTCGGCGGTTCGGTTGACGGGGTTGTTGTTGTTGTTGTTGTTTTCGTCGTCCCAAAAATACTTGTGAACCCTTTAGTTAACAGAGATAAAGAGTGTAGATTATCAATAATATTACTGAAGACCTAACGTAGATGTTTTCCTTACCCCATATTTTGGATCTATGATAATTGATAAAAGCAAAAGTTCCTCAATGCCGTTGCATTAAAGCGAATAAAATAACTTCAGTAGCTTCAGCTATGAAATATAAGGAAGATTTAGTTAAAACCGAATTAGCTGATTGAATGTTAAATAAAATAAGAGCTGTCCCTTAATACCAATCTCGGAAATGTAACATCAAACACCCCGAAATGTACTCGTACATGTACATCCCGTCTATTTGAATTGCGTCCGCCATTATTCAAATTCTTCGGATCGCATGGCTTACTGACTTAACTGATATTTTTATTTCAGCGTCAGACCTTTAGATTTTTAAGCTACTTCAAAAGCTCAAATTTTCTTAACAATCCAAAGAATTGGTAGCTCATGTCCCTTTAAATAAAATATACTGGTTGGTCCCTATGACGATAATGCTCCAGTTTACTTAAATATTTGATAATCTAGGTGGGGAAGTTGTGGTAGGTCTAGATACTGCCAAATAGAGAAGGAAGCGTTAGCTATAATATCATACCGTGAGAACATTTTATTCAGTAAAACAAGATTGACTGGGAATAACCGAACCACTGTGACCAAGTTAACTACTTAGCCATATATCACATTCCTTATGCAATATTGGGTAAATAAAATAGTTTACTTACTTGTTGGTCGAGGTAGAACAGTTGTGGTCGGCCTAAATGTCCTAAAGGCTAGATCAAATTAGAGAAGGGATGGTTATCAAAATGTGAGAGTTCAGTTTGATACAATTTTTGGAATAAGTGACACCCACTTGAAATATATACTAAGCTCAGATTCAACTAGAGCACGGAATACATGCAAAAAAATAACCCTACCCCCCCCCCCCCCCCACAAAAAAACCCCGCAAGTTTTTTTTTCAAACATAAATTTTTCCAAAAATGTGCGTGATTGACACATGACAACAGGGTCATGTTATAATGTAAATGTCCGATGATTGAATTTAGGTCCCTTATAGTGGCTGTTGATCACACGTGACTTTCGGGTCAGCCTTTGTGTAACGCTACACGAGGAAGGCGTAGGGAAAAACGTAGGACAGTTGCACGTGCGAATCACGTATTATCTTTATGCGGCTTTAATGGGTATAAAAGACACACAGCCGTTCAATTGAATTCAGTCGTTGAATTGTTTCACGAAGCTGCAACAATATGCCAAGACTAGACGCAGCTACCCGGAACGTCGTCATTGGTCGTCTCCTGGCTGGCGAATCACAGAATGCAGTCGCTAGACTTTATAATGTTCACCGGAGCACGATTTCCAGACTGTTGCAACGGCACCAGCAATCCGGTTCAACAGCTGATCGTCAACGTTCTGGCCGACCTAGGATCACATCAGCAGCCCAAGATCGCTACATCCGGTTACTTCTCCTGCGAAACCGGACCAAAACAGCCACAGAAACAGCATCAAATATCCCAGGTCTCCGTCGAATATCGGCACAGGCAGTCAGAAAAAGTGCTCGAAAAGTTTAAATAACCGAGACAACCATTCATTTATTCTAAGTCAAAGTTAGTTCAAAACAATACTTTAACATACATTTTCGAGACTAGAAGCAATAAAAAGCTTCTGAATTATACGTCTTGAGAAAAAAAGCCGATAATTTCAACATTCTGTTTTAACGTCAAAATTTTGGCAGCTCATACCACTTTAAACAACTACGAAGTTTCATTCAAATTATATGAAATTGAATTTATAAGATGAGTAACTTACTTGGTGGAAACCTTGGTGGTTGACTCGTGAAAAAGTCTTGATTTATAGAAAAGAAAATAGTAAACGGTTAATAAGGTGATGTAATTAAGAAAGATAGATGGTTACCCATCGGCCAAAATTGACAAAACTAAATCAACCTGACCCCAATGGGTTACCATAGGCTTTGTACGAAAATTAAACCCAACACTAGATATATTATTTATAGTCTTCTTCTAGATGAAGCTATTGAAAGGCAGATGGTTGTTTTGAACATGAAAATGAATAGAGTGTCTGACAACTGTCTGATGATCAAATCACAATAAAAACGTCTATGTTAGTCAGGATCTGACTAACGTCAGGATTGATTTAATCAACGAAACGGTTTTTAATGTTATTTCCAGTTTTTTATAACATTAACCAAATGTCCAGATTTCGTGCAAATCAACCATAAAATGTTAAAGAATCCTCGTTAAGTTTTAAAAGTCATTTTAGATTTATCAACCTGAAAACAGTCAACCCATGGAGATGTTCATATAGTTGACGCTGCAGTTGCCGTAGTACTATTACAATTGAAATTCACTTTTTTAGATTGTAAAAGGCAAATACATAGTCGAAGAAAATCGTCAAGAAGAGAGTGCATTCATACATTCTACCGTAATTACCAATTTGCTGGCCTCCTGCAGGATGAGAGCCGTGAAAAAAACATTGCGTCACGTAAATGTACACGGCGGACCACGACTTTGCATATTGTTAATATTCAAATACATATAGTAGTTGGACTTGGTTATCAATCTGTGCCATTTGTTGTCGGTCGAACAATGAAATTTCACATCACGATGCAAGGATAACTGTTCATTTGTGCTGATTTTCACTTACGTAGGCCTATTCGTTGAAAGCAATAATGTAAAAATCTCACATTTTTAAATAAAATGAGCCTCCAAACGTTTGATACTTGTTTGATTTTTCTGCTAGGCCTAATATTACATTTAACATGATCTTCGTAGGAATGACCACGTACTTTGGTTAAAAAGCGCACACATATTATACAGGACCTAATATTTTTAAACTTTAAGTTTTTTTAATTTTGTTTGGCGAAAGACAGGACTACGGTACTTATTTACGAAATGTTCGCCTCAGCTCAACGCGTTTCCGTTTAAATCTAGCGTGTTGGTAACTTTGCGAAGTTTACTTCAGTATGGGACTAAGGGATAGGTGCAATAAAATCTAATAAATAGCTGTAAAAATTACGAACCTCTCTCGAGCGTTTTCGCCCGGCTATCCATTCGAAACTACATGCTAACATCAAAACCGGTCTAGCAGGCTACAACTCAGTTTATCAAAGCGACTTGATTGAATCGAAAACTGTATAGGCCTACGTCTTTTACTCTAAAGGAGTTGTCGCCACGTTTGACGTTAACCTGTATAGTTCTAAACACATCCAACACCGTAACATTTACAACCCCCAACATTTTGCCGCCGAATATGGCGACTCTTTCGGTTCGTGTGATATCAGTCTGTCTAAAAGTTGCCACGGTCTATACCACAGGAATATGAGGTGCAAAAAGATGTTCCTATTTTCGAACTTTCCATGTGCCAAAATGTTGTTCTCACTCGAGAAAAAGACATTTAAGTGAAAAAATACATCAATTGTGTACAAAATAACATGTGTTTTGTATTTAAGCAATGCTACGTGACAAATTACAAACACTTAGATCGATATTTAACGACTTCTTCATGCTTTTTGATGAAAACATAGACCAAATTATCGCTACGCCATCACGTTCACTGGCGGAGGGATAAAGACAATTTGTACATAATAACGTTGGCAGTAAGTTGGTGACATCGTGAATTCGCTACTATTCTCATATTTCTTCGAGTCAGACTTTTTCTCTCTACATGCCCCTAAAGGAACCTTGTCCACGGCGGCTCCAAAAAAGGTTGGTAGCCGACAAAGACGGGTCACTTGGTCTATTCAAATACACCATGGTGTCAAACCCTGATGGGTTTATTTTTCTAAATAACTATTGGTGATTAACGTCATCGGTTTATGGTGAAATGTGTTTTGGGGCATTGGTAGGGGTTCGGCATGGCGGACGGAAACTATTTTGCACAAAAAAGTATATAGACATGAAACGGTCATTTCAACACAAGACCCCTTTCTTACCCACAATGCACAGTGATGTGATGTGAGACATATGTAGGGAAAATTACCGTAGGGCAAACTTGACTTACAAAGTCAATGCGTCCGGCATTCGTCGGCGATAAATGTGCTCAGAATGAATTCGCAGCTCGGACGCAGCGACCCATGGAATATTGTGTGGCAAAATCATTAAAGGTAATAACAACATAATATTTAGGAAGGAGAAAAGATGAAAACTTACGCGTAGCCGGAAAGTTAGTTGTAGGGTAAGCTGAAACAAAAAATCAGTCATTTTCTATTGCTAGTATAAAGGAAATGGTTGCCAGTTTGATCCCATAATCAAGCAGCATTAATTCCCTTTCCAATATTCAATTCCAGATAGGACAGTCTATCTGTCTGACACATGCCTTCTGTTTTGAATCCCTCCCTGGGGGTTGTTTCTCAACAAAGTTACGACCACCGACGTAAGTCCAATGCAAGGCGTAACTACCATGGCAACATATACCCTCAACATTACGTTACGATCAGGCGCAAAGTTACGACGGGCGTAAGTGTGTTGATAAACAGCCCCTAGATCAAATAAATTGAAAAACTTCTGAGTGGGGGGTTTCACTTGGTCGGCCTATGTAGAACAATTGCCAGGTACATAGGAGCTAGATTTTTATGTTAATTTTTTATGTATAAAATTCATCTGTTTTTTTTCTCGTAAAGTAAATAAAGGCACGCTTTATCAAATCATTTTCAATAAATTGTGGACGAGCTACATGTACATGTGTAGCAAGTCATTTGGGAAGAGCTATATCACATTATTTTCAGTGTTTTCAAGAGCTACATCACATTATTTTCAGCGGTTTGTGTATGAGCTATATAATGTCATTCTCAGCGGTCGCTAGAAGAGCTATATCACATTATTTTCAGTGGTTTCAAGAGCTATATCATATTATTTTCAGTGGTTTCAAGAGCTATATCATATCATTTTCAGTGGTTTCAAGAGCTATATCACATCATTTTCAGTGGATTCAAGAGCTATATCACATCATTTTCAGTGGTTTCAAGAGCTATATCACATCATTTCCAGTGGTTTCAAGAGCTATATCACATCATTTTCAGTGGTTTCAAGAGCTATATCACATCATTTCCCAGGTCTCCGTCGAATATCGGCACAGACAGTCAGAAAACGTGCTCGAAAAGTTTAAATAACCGAGACAACCATTCATTTATTCTAAGCAAATTTAGTTAAAAACAATACTTTAACATACATTTTCGAGACTAGAAGCAATAAAAAGCTTCTGAATTATACGTCTTGAGAAAAAAAGCCGATAATTTCAACATTCTGTTTTAACGTCAAAATTTTGGCGGCTCATGCTACTTTAAACAACTACGAAGTTTCATTGAAATTATATGAAATTGAATTTATAAGATGAGTAACTTACTTGGTGGAGTCCTTGGTCGTTGACTCGTGAAAAAGTCTTGATTTATAGAAAAGAAAATAGTAAACGGTTAATAAGGTGATGTAATTAAGAAAGATAGATGGTTACCCATCGGCCAAAATTGACAACACTAAATCAACCTGGCCCCAATGGGCTACCATAGGCTTTGTACGAAAATTAAACCAAATACTAGATATATTATTTATAGTCTTCTTCTAGATGAAGCTATTGAAAGGCAGATGGTTGTTTTGAACATGAAAATGAATAGAATGTCTGACAACTGTCTGCTGATCAAATCACAATAAAAACGTCTATGTTAGTCAGGATCTGACTAACGTCAGGATTGATTTAATCAACGAAACGGTTTTTAATGTTATTTCCAGTTTTTTTTATAGCATTTACCAATGTCCAGATTTCGTGCAAATCAACCATAAAATGTTAAAGAATCCTCGTTTAGTTTTAAAAGTCATTTTAGATTTATCAACCTGAAAACAGTCAACCCATGGAGATGTTCATGTAGTTGACGCATCGTCTGTGAAAATTGCAACTACGCCGTAGCACTATTACAATTGAAATTCACTTTTTTAGATTGTAAAAGGCATAAAATTCATCTGTTTTTTTCTCGTAAAGTAAATAAAGGCAAGCTTTATCACATCATTTTCAATAAATTGTGGACGAGCTACATGTACATGTGTAGCAAGTCATTTGGGAAGAGCTATATCACATTATTTTCAGTGTTTTCAAAAGCTATATCACATTATTTTCAGCGGTTTGTGTATGAGCTATATAATGTCATTTTCAGCGATCGCTAGAAGAGCTATATCACATTATTTTCAGTGGTTTCAAGAGCTATATCATACTATTTTCAGTGGTTTCAATAGCTATATCATATCATTTTCAGAGGTTTCAAGAGCTATATCAAATCATTTTCAGTGGATTCAAGAGCTATATCACATCATTTTCAGTGGTTTCAAGAGCTATATCACATCATTTTCAGTGGTTTCAAGAGCTATATCACATCATTTTCAGTGGTTTCAAGAGCTATATCATATCATTTTCAGTGGTTTCAAGAGCTATATCATATCATTTTCAGTGGTTTCAAGAGGCATATCATATAATTTTCAGTGGTTTCACCAGCTATATCACATCATTTTCAGCGGTTTGTGTATCAGCTATATAATGTCATTTGCAGCGGTCGCTAGTAGAGCTATACCACATCATTTTCAGTGGTTTCAAGAGCTATATCACATCATTTTCGGTGGTTTCAAGAGCTATATCACATCATTTTCAGCGGTTTGTGTACGAGCATCATGTATAGATCACTTTCAGCGGTCGCTAGAAGAGCTATATCACATAATTTTAAGTGGTTTCAAGAGCTATATCACATTATTTTCAGCGGTTTGTGTGCGAGCTATACATGTCAATTTTAGCGGTCGCTAGAAGAGCTATATCATATCATTTTCAGCGGTTTGTGTGCGAGCTATACATGTCAATTTTAGCGGTCGCTAGAAGAGCTATATCACATTATTTTCAGCGGTTTGTGTGCGAGCTATACATGTCAATTTTAGCGGTCGCTAGAAGAGCTATATCACATTATTTTCAGCGGTTTGTGTGCGAGCTATACATGTCAATTTTAGCGGTCGCTAGAAGAGCTATATCATATCATTTTCAGCGGTTTGTGTACGAGCTATACATGTCAATTTTAGCGGTCGCTAGAAGAGCTATATCATATCATTTTCATCGGTCTGTGTACGAGCTAAACATGTCAATTTTAGCGGTCGCTAGAAGAGCTATATCATATCATTTTCAGCGGTTTGTGTACGAGCTACATGTATATGGCATTTTCAGCGGTCGCTAGAAGAGCTATATCACATCATTTTAAGTGGTTTCAAGAGCTATGTCATATCATGTTCAAGAGCTATATCACATCATTTTCAGTGGTTTCAAGAGCTATATCATATCAATTTCACCAGCTATATCACATCATTTTCAGTGGTTTCAAGAGCTATGTCATATCATTTTCACCAGCTATATCACATCATTTTCAGTGGTTTCAAGAGCTATATCACATCATTTTTACCAACTATATCACATCATTTTCAGTGGTTTCAAGAGCTATATCATATCATTTTCAGTGGTTTCAAGAGGTATATCATATAATTTTCAGTGGTTTCACCAGCTATATCACATCATTTTCAGCGGTTTGTGTATCAGCTATATAATGTCATTTGCAGCGGTCGCTAGTAGAGCTATACCACATCATTTTCAGTGGTTTCAAGAGCTATATCACATCATTTTCGGTGGTTTCAAGAGCTATATCACATCATTTTCAGCGGTTTGTGTACGAGCATCATGTATAGATCACTTTCAGCGGTCGCTAGAAGAGCTATATCACATAATTTTAAGTGGTTTCAAGAGCTATATCACATTATTTTCAGCGGTTTGTGTGCGAGCTATACATGTCAATTTTAGCGGTCGCTAGAAGAGCTATATCATATCATTTTCAGCGGTTTGTGTGCGAGCTATACATGTCAATTTTAGCGGTCGCTAGAAGAGCTATATCACATTATTTTCAGCGGTTTGTGTGCGAGCTATACATGTCAATTTTAGCGGTCGCTAGAAGAGCTATATCACATTATTTTCAGCGGTTTGTGTGCGAGCTATACATGTCAATTTTAGCGGTCGCTAGAAGAGCTATATCATATCATTTTCAGCGGTTTGTGTACGAGCTATACATGTCAATTTTAGCGGTCGCTAGAAGAGCTATATCATATCATTTTCAGCGGTCTGTGTACGAGCTAAACATGTCAATTTTAGCGGTCGCTAGAAGAGCTATATCATATCATTTTCAGCGGTTTGTGTACGAGCTACATGTATATGGCATTTTCAGCGGTCGCTAGAAGAGCTATATCACATCATTTTAAGTGGTTTCAAGAGCTATGTCATATCATGTTCAAGAGCTATATCACATCATTTTCAGTGGTTTCAAGAGCTATATCATATCAATTTCACCAGCTATATCACATCATTTTCAGTGGTTTCAAGAGCTATGTCATATCATTTTCACCAGCTATATCACATCATTTTCAGTGGTTTCAAGAGCTATATCACATCATTTTTACCAACTATATCACATCATTTTCAGTGGTTTCAAGAGCAATGTCATATCATTTTCACCAGCTATATCACATCATTTTCAGTGGTTTCAAGGGCTATGTCATATCATTTTCACCAGCTATATCACATCATTTTCAGTGGTTTCAAGAGCTATATCACATCATTTTCAGTGGTTTCAAGAGCTATGTCATATCATTTTTACCAGCTATATCATATCATTTTCACCAGCTATATCACATCATTTTCACCAGCTATATCACATCAATTTCAGTGGTTTCAAGAGCAATGTCATATCATTTTCACCAGCTATATCACATCATTTTCAGTGGTTTCAAGAGCTATGTCATATCATTTTCACCAGCTATATCACATCATTTTCAGTGGTTTCAAGAGCTATATCATATCATTTTCACCAGCTATATCACATCAATTTCAGTGGTTTCAAGAGCTATATCACATCATTTTCAGCGGTTAATAGAAGAGCCACGTTACACCCTTTTCCACCGTTTGTGGATGAGCTAGATATCACATCAATTCCAGCGGTTTGGGTTGGTTGGTTGGCTGGTTGTTTGGTGTTTTACGCCGCGCTCAAGATTATTTCACTTATATGGCGGCCTTGTCAGTTTTATTCTGGGAGGCAACCATCCCACATAGGTCGTTCGAGTGAAAACCCAGTCAGGAAATGTTTTGACTGAGTGGGACTCGAACCCGAGATCCATTGATGGAAGGCTGTTCGGATTGAGCGTCCAACGCTCTACCTACTGAGCCACCAAGCCAGCAGTTAGGGAAAAGAGCTAGCGTTCGTTGTATTCCTTTGCTATCAGCGCATTTGGACCAAATCTAGCTACTGCCCTCTAAAATCATCTTGAGTGTAGCAAAAAACATGACCACCAAAAGAAAACCAACTTTAAAAAAGGCCATAATGCTTGGTTCAAACTTTAAACCTACTTGGTCTCGTTGAAGTTGCATAGGGTATTCCAAAAGGTCGACATGAAACAAAAAGTCAACTTTTCTTGATTGACATAAAGGAATTGGCAGTACATGGTCAACGGCAGGGTCAGGGTTTCTTTTTCAGGAAGCTTTCCCTTTGACCAAACCACGTCCCAAATATGAGTAGGCCTACGTGGTAAACTCCAAATATTCAGAGCTGCCTACTACTCGCAGACTGTCCCGGCTTTCCTCCCGACACAGGTTCAGGTGCCCATACTCATGTGTGGGACGTAAAAAAGCAATAAATCAATCAATTAATTTGTCGTAATATATTTTTTCTGATATAACGACGTTATAAGGAGTGTGGGTTACATTTCACCGGAAAACTAACACTATTGGTATTTGTTTTTAACAAGTATCTAACCGACCGTAGAACACATTTATGCGTCGCTTTGATCGGTCGTCCCTCAGTCCCATACAGACCTTTCATCGATTCTGGGTGGAAGAGTTGGCAGGTACTCGCCCAAGGTCGGGGCTTTCGTCCAGGCAATGAGCCCGGTTTCCTCTGCCACTAAACCTGGCAACGCGCCCATATAAGTGAAATAATCTTGAGTGCGGCGCAAAACATTGATCAACCAATTGTGCCTCCAAGCACTGATGAAATGAAGAAAGGCAATCCTTCGGCGGCTTAGCTGGAGGGACGGTTGTTTGAGATAAATATTGGCCTACTTACATGTCTGGGGGATGCGTGGTGTTGTGGTTGTTGTTCCGAAAACTGAAGAGAATAAAAAAGATAAACATTTAAAGTTTGAACTTCTTTTTATACTAAGCTATGACCTTCCTGTGGTAACTGGCAATCATCCCACATAGGTCGTTCGAGTGAAAACCCAGTCAGAATTTTTTTGGACTGAGTGGGACTCGAACCCGAGACCCATTGGTGGAAGGTTAATCGGATTGAGCGTTTAACGCTCTACCTGCTGAGTGCGGCGTAAAACATCAATCAACCAATTGAGCCTCCATGCACTGATGAAATGAAGAAAGACATTCCTTGGGCGGCTTAGCTGGCGGGACGGTTGTTTGAGATAGTTATTGGCCTACTTACATGAGAAAGTCTGGGGGATGCGTGTTGTTGTTGTGGTCGTTCTTCCAAACACTGACGAGAATAAAAAGATAAAAAAAGAGAAAAAGATAGACATTTAAAGTTTGCAAAATCGGAAAACAACGTCTTTTTATACTATGCTATGATTTCGATTCATTTAGGGGTCTCCGTGGCTCAGTGGGTAGAGCGTTGGACGCTCAATCCGAACAGCCTTCCACCAATGGGTCGCGTGTTCGAATCCCAGTCAGTCCAAAAACATTGGAAAACTTTCTGACTGGGTTTTCACTCCAACGACCTATGTGGGATGGTTGCCAGATACCATCGGAAAATCAAAGGTTTCCTCCGGGAACATAGTCCGGTTTCCTCCCACAATAAAACCGACAACGCCGACATATAAGTGAAATAATCTTGAGGGTGGCTAGAAGACCAAACAATTAATCAAGCAATCAATCGATTCATATAACAGAAAAGTCAAAACGTCTAGCAGCCTAACATACATGTATAGGATAATTCATTTGTTATGCAATGTTGGTGATTTTTGTTTGAGAAATTGTTTTCACCTAAAGATTGAAATGTACACTAAGGAATGTATAAAATGGGGTGTAAAGGTCTAAATGATATACCTCTTTTTAACACAATTAGAAACTTGTCTCCGTGGTTGTTTTAGACAAGAAGATTTTTTTCTGTGCCCGTGTGTTTTAGTGATCATAAATATAAAATGAAGAATAGATTTTTATTCCAATGCAAAAACATAAAAAAAATCTACACCAACTTACATGCTCTCTGGCCTGCTGGTACTATCGCTGCTTTTTCTGAAGAAAAAAAAATACAAAAACATTCAACAGTTAGATAAGACTTAAAAGGAGACATCGCTTGAGTTTGTTGCGGTTCTCCGTTGACCTTCAGATTATTAGAAAAATACAGAGTGATCAATCTCGGATAAAAGGCTACAAATCTATGGCGCGCATACGAATCATTTTTCCAGGCTCTCAGCCAATCAATTTCATTGAAAGTGTTATGTAACTAGTTACATACCATATTTACGACATGGCTTTATGTACGCGAATAACAACACAGTTATGTGATAAATTTTTTTAGAATTTGACTAAATACAGAATCGACTAAAATCTATAAGAAAACTAAGGTCTTTCTTAGTGCTTTTGTTTGTATCTGTTGCATTTTGCTCGTTTTCTTAGTTATTTTCTTTCTTTTTCGTAGCGTTATCTTTTTCCGTTTAAGTTTTATCTTTGGGGGTTTCTTGCGTCGATCCGCCACCTCTAAAACATATAATATTGCATATTTTTAACATAAATGTTACCATTACTAATTTTAAAAAATAAAATTCAATTTGTTTACTTTAGATTGCGAGTTCACGAAGAAGACAGAAATAGATCAAGCTTTCGTAAAAAGACCGATAGATCTATAAATACATTACGGCGGTTGAACACATCATTTCTGCAACATTTTTGTTTAACCTGTAACTTAACAATAGCAATATTTTCTCGAACCCAATAAATTACACACATGATTTCTACAACATTTTTGTTTAACCTGTAATTTAACAATAACAATATTTTCCCGAACCCAATTCATTACACACATGATTTCTAGAACAATTTTGTTTAACCTGTAATTTAACAATAACAATATTTTCTCGAACCCAATAAATTACACACATGATTTCTACAACATTTTTGTTTAACCTGTAATTTAACGATAACAATATTTTCTCGAACCCAATAAATTACACACATGATTTCTACAACATTTTTCTTTAACCTGTAATTTAACGATAACAATATTTTCTCGAACCCAATACCTCATTGCTAGAGGCTAAATTTGACTTTCATAGCTATACACGAGGTCCTTCGCCCTCAAATCATCGGACTTAAAGGCACACTTGCCGCGAAAATCCAGAAGACTGTTTACATTAAAAACAGTGGACGGTTTTCTGTATTTTTCCCAGAGAGAAAAAGTTAGGAACTTTCTATTTTTACCAGAAATTGAAAGTTTTGACATCATTTAGTATTTTTAATTTGAAATTGAAAAACAGATTTTTGAGGTACCCGTAATGTCAACAAACTTCGAACCTGATCGTGTGCAAAAGTGCCGTAAGGGTTTGAGTCGTGTGGGCGATCTAACGACACAGTATAATTTTACGAACTTTATCGAAGAAATACATACTAACGATCGAGTAAGAGGGACAATAAAAGCCTGCCGAGTGCAAACCACAGACAAAAAAGCTTGAAGGGTAATCCAACTCTTAAGTTAACCAACACTGATCGGTGTTGTTGTTGTAATCGAGCTTCGATTCTTCGTTTGGACATGCTTTATGTGTGCTATGTTTAATCTTAGTGGTTTTAGCTGTAGTAAGCTCGTGCAAATTGGTTTTCTTAACAAATGTCAAACATGCTACGGCGGCAAGTGGGCCTTTAAGTTCATGGGAAACCGTTAATGTAACTTTCCGTACTACCAAAAATCATGCCTCCCAGGCCGATTGGATGAGAATTTATCCCGAATCGTTTGCTTCGAACAATTCGAACTCTCGGGCCACTGCATGTGGAATGTTATTCTTTCAGAGCTCTTTCCCATGTGGGCCCTGAGATAAAAATTGAACAAATTGACAAGAAACAAAAAGCTGAGATATGTATGAACTTACCACTAAGAATAACTTCCTGCTTTCTTTCTGTTAAGCTTTCAGTTTTGTTAGGCTTTGTCACGACGAGGGATGTATATGGAGTGACGAACCCATACTGGAAAGAGTGAAAAAGAAAACAAATAACAAAGCATCGTCGGAACTTACACTCACGTTTAGTTTTACCCGTGGGCAAACTAGAGGGGAAAACGTCGTTTCTTATTTGATAAACATCTAAACTGATTGGTTACGCCACAGCCGTTGTGTTGGACATTTGACCAATCACAATCCGCGTTACTTAAACGTGCCGATAATAAACAAAACAAATATGGACGCCTTTTCTATTGAATGCAAACAACCCTATTAGAGAAAACAATTTGTAAACTTTTGAATGGTCGAGACACTTATCAGTTGTTTTCTTTTTTACCTCACCCGAATCCATCTTTGTCGAATACAAATTGGGCGGAAAGGCAAATATTTCAGACCGTCGCTTGCTGACGAGTATCTGTCAACTGACAAGCATACCTTGTCGTTAAACTATAGCAAGGCGTCTAATTGGCCTGTCAGTGAATTGGAGATTAGGCATTCAAATAGAGTAGATTGACAAGAGTGGTCACTTCGTCCAATCAGCATTGCCGGCATGTTCTTCTGGCCCCCTAGCGGAAGGGTGTTCCTACTGTACACGATTCGAAAGGCGGTTCCTAATAATCGAATCGTGTCGGTTCAAATTCAACATGGCGCGGACGAAGTGACCACTCTTGTCAATCTACTCTCTTTGAGGCAATTCCATTGAGTTTGCCCACGGGTAAATGTGAACTTGTTGCGTTTTTAACCAACAGGTGAGATCACGATAATAATCATACTCAAGACTCTTTCACTTACACGGGGTGTTGGATGGTGTGTTTGAAAAAAAATACGCCAAGGAAACTGTTGGCATTTCATGACACCACACTGTCACCTTAAGTCAGTTGGTCCCAATCGAACGAGTTGGATACGAACTCGATACCCCTTGGTGGAAGGTTTGTTGTACTCAGCGCCCCTCCATCGATGACACGATTAGATTTAAATGTTCTTCTCAATGGTGTATTTGAACCAGGTTTTACTTTTAATCAAAATAATACAAATTGTACGGCTTCTAAAATTAGAAGTGACATTAATCGAGATAGAGCGTCGCCATCTGGCCTGATTTCATTACAATGATACTACTTCCTGAAATTGACTCTCCGTTTTATTAAAGTCATGATTTTCTTATCGCTTTAAAAACTTTTTGATAGCGGCCATATTAAGTCTACATGTTAGTTGGAAATGCATTGTTCACAGTTAGAAGATCAGTAACAGTGGTAGTGGTTTTCAGTTAACAAGTTCCAAAATGTAAGAACTGTTTGAAACTCTCTTTAACCGTGGTTTCATACTAATGAAAAAATTGGAAAATTTTCTGACTGGGTTTTCACTCGAACGACCTATGTGGGATGGTTGCCAGTTACCAGCGAAAGGTCGTGGGTTTCCTCCGGGCACAGAGCCCGGTTTCCTCCCACAATAAAACTGGCAACGCCGCCATATAAGTGAAATAATCTTGAGCGCGGCGTAAAACACCAAACAATCAATCAATCAATCATATTTATGAGAATGTTTGAAGGGATCACTACGTAGTTATTTGTGAATAACACGAGCTTTCGACGCCTATAAGTATTAGGCCTACACTTGTCGAAAACATAAGTATAGGTGTCGTGTTATTCACAACTACGCGGTGAAGCCTTAGGTTCCAAAATGTTCAATTGCGACAAAAATTAATTTTTCTCTCACTGTGTGTGGTCTAGAACCCGCGACTATAAATGGGAACGCTTGTGTCGACTGAAACCGCTCTACCGACTGAGCCTTCGATTGATTGTTTGGTTTTTGTAAATAACGGGCAAAATCCAAAGGTCCGGTATGTAGGACATTTTTGTAGGTTATAAAACTACCGGAATGTACATATCTAAAGTATCTGCGAAATGATTTCGTACTTCTTGACGAACATCTACCGTATTCTGAGGGCTGTTTCTCACATTTACGCCCGACGGTTGGTTGTTTTAGCTTATTGGCGCCTCCAAAGGCGCAAAGTTACTACGGGCGTAAATGTGTTGAGAAACAGCCCCCTGTTTCCGTATATATGCCAGCTCGGGCCTTTTTCAAGTTGGTTCACTTACCTTTAAAGCCAGGTCTACGATTCTTGATTCCTCTTCCGTCGAGTTAGCCTGGTCATTTTCAACAATCTTCTCAATAAGTTGCTTAATGGTAAGGTAGACCCATAAACGTTCCACAAAATCATTTCTATCTTGGATGGGGCCCGGTGTTGGGTCGACGACGGGTGTCGGACGGACGCAACAAGGCAATCTTGTCGGTCTTATTGTCCGTAAGAGGAAGAGATTTGAGTCATTCTTGTTGCCTTCGATGAGAACTCGCACAGGGTCGGTGTCAGCAGTGGTACGCATTGATGGGTTGTTGTTGTTGTTGTTTCTGAATTGCCCGGCAACTACTATTTCGGAGCCACTGAAGAACGTTGGGATTTCAGTGACCGTAATGGAGTCTGTGTTTACGGAATCATTTAGGTAGGATATGAAGACTTCACTCAGTAATGGTGTAGAAATCTCGTTATAAAATCCCACTAGTTGAAGTGAAGCGTCGGCATCTTCGTAAATCTGTCTTGCCAGACCTTTATTCTGTCCAGACAAGGTACGTAGCAAACCAAAATCAGCTCCTGCACCAAAAGCCAACGAATAAATAGACTGTCTGTAGGTTCGGGAACGTTTAGCATTTGAAAGGATCAGACTGTTTTGCGTGACTCCGCTGGTCGCTTGACCGTCAGTAAGGAAAAGTAGCAAGGATGGTTGTGTTGGGTGATCCCCAAGCATCTCTAGCCCGACTAACAGCGCATCGTTAATATTGGTGCCTAGAAAAAGACAAAGGGATTATGTTGGGTGAAGCTTGGTTAACGTTTATTTAAAATGGCATGAGCTGCCAAAATTAACACTTTTGTCATAATTTCTGATCGTCACGACAGTAGGAGGCTTTGAAGGCCACCGAAAAACTAAATGATTGGCGTTGGAATGAGGAAAATCCATACAGTATTTGGCCTGTACGAACAGAAAACGTGTTCGAACAGTAAACAAAATCTAAATAACTGGGACGACCATTCATTCATTCTAAGCCAAAGTTAGTTCAAAACAATACTTTATCGTACATTTTCGAGACTAAAAGCACTAAAAAGCTTCTGAATTATATGTCTTGAGAAAAATATCCAATAATTTCAACATTCTGTTTTAACATCAAAATATCAACATTTTGGCAGCTCATGCCACTTTAAGTCGAAGCAGGCTGTATATGGGTCTTTGAATGGCTATTGAAGAAGCCAGTCACAGGACGTTTCATACCAGCAAAGCCGTAAAAGCTGCCAAAATGTTGATATTTTGCAGTTAAAACAAAATGCTGAAATTATCCGATATTTTTCTAAGGACGTACAACTCAGATGCGTTTAGTGCTTCTAGTTTCGAGAATGTACGCTAATGTAAGGTTTTGAACTAACTTAGGCTTAGAATGAATGAACGTTCGTCAAGGTTATTAAAATTATGTTTACTTTAGTAATACTACTAAGTATTTCGTTTCGTATATAGACTGCATGGATTTTTCCTTATTCCAACGTGAATCGTTCAGTTTTAGGATGACCTTCGAAGTCGTGACAATCTGAATTTATAAAAAAATGCGAATTTTGGAAGCTCATGCCACTTTAAGAATTTATACGGTCGGTCGATTATCAGAATATTATTCGAACAGAGACTGATGATACATATATTGTTCATGTATGCAGTGGATCCATTCTCCCATATTCCGTGTCACCTTGTAAGCCTTACCCAAATGGTTACCAAGGGTTGATGGATAAATGCTCAACTAATTTCTGTACAAAGGAACAGTGTAGAGTATGATATATGTGTGTTTTCCTCTCTCCAAGGGGCCTCCGTAGCTCAGTAGGTAGAGCGTTGGACGCTCAATCCGAACAGCTTTCCACCAATGGGTCGCGAGTTCGAATCCCACTCAGTCCCAAAAAAAAATTGGAAAATTTTCTGACTGGGTTTTCACTCGAACGACCTATGTGGGATAGTTGCCAGTTACCAACGGAAGGTTGTGGGTTTCCTCCGGGCATAGAGCCCGGTTTCCTCCCACAGTAAAACTGGCAACGCCGCCATATAAGTGAAATAATCTTGAGCGCGGCGTAAAACACCAAACAATCAATCCTCTCTCCAAAATAGTTTTCATAAGTTCGTCAAAACATCTGATGATGAGAGTAGCTACTCTCGAAAGCTCATAAATATACACCATCATGTACAATATAGTACGAGTTGTCCTATGTGTTTTGGCTTTAGTAAAACCACTTCGTAGTAGAATTTATCGTCAAAACACCTCTGGAATTCGTTTTCTAACGGTAGCACGGTCAATCCAGTGTTTTCAAATGTTCATATGTATAGAGATGTAGGCTTAAACTTACCACCATTCGCTCTGAGTCGCCCGGCAAAACCTTTAGCATTTTCAACATTTGCTGGTGTGGCCGGGACCAGCTCTCCTGAAGCCCATCTAGTAACTTGGCTATTAAACAACAAAATGCCAAACTCGTCAACTTCTCGCAGTTGGTTAAGAATGAAAACCATGGCTTCTCGGAGCTGTTGAATTTTAACTCCGCCCATAGAACCGCTTACATCGAGGACAAAAACTATTCTTTTTCCGATGGTCGGCAGATCTTCGGGTGCGAAAAAATGAACAAAGTAACCATTTGAAACCTGTGAAAAAATAAGACAACTATTTTGGAGTGGAATTGCTTACCCGATAACATAAAAAATACTATAGATCCAAAATAATTTAAATCAAAAATACTGAAGATGTATAGTCACACACTAAAGCAATATCATTCTCTGTCGGATGATAAATGGTTGTAGTTCCTTACATGACAACCTAGGTCAATTTAACAATTCTATATCTGACTCCCCTAAATGTTTTTGTGGATATTCATCTGAGACAGCTGAGCACTATCTTTTGGTCTGCTCGAGGTTCAATGTTCAGCGAAATGAAATGTTGCGTTCTGTTTTACTCTGTGGTTGTATTGAGCCGCTAAGTGCCACTACTTTGTAGACATCCGAGACAGCTTAGCACTATCGTTTGGTCTGCTCGAGGTTCAATGTTGCGTTCTGTTTTACTTTGTGGTTGTATTGAGCCACTAAATGCCACTACTTTGTAGCTCAGAACTGAGTAAATCGTAAGTGAGGCACACATAGTGCTCTCCCGTATCCACCCTCTGTTATACTATAAATATGGTCCATATTTATAGTATAACAGAGGGTGGATAAGGGAGAGCACTCCGTGTACCTGTGGTCTGTCCCTTTACTTCTTCCTCAAAGCGATTTTTGTAAACAATAAATCGGGGCCCACAGCTTCAAAACAGAGTCGATATAATGTTGTCAGTCTGTCTCTTTATTTCTTCCTCAAAGTGATTTTTGTAAACAATAAATCGGGGCCCACAGCTTCAAAACAGAGTCGATATAATGTTGTCAGTCTGTCTCTTTATTTCTTCCTCAAAGCGATTTTTGTAAACAATAAATCGGGGCCCACAGCTTCAAAACAGAGTCAACTGATTTGCACTCCTTGGTTCTTACCAATATTTCTCCCTCGGGTGTAAGAGTGTGATCGACGTCATAGTTCACAATAAACTGTCCGTTAACTCCGATGTCAGAATACTGCTGCTGCTGCAGTATTGTGGGGGCAAAGGTCACTTCCGCCGAGAAAGCGTCTGCACTGCTGATAGTGGCATACTGATTGGATCCTGCAAACACAAAATTCAGTGAAAACTAAAGCAAGCCGGATGAGAAGCGTTGATATATATTTGAAGTATTAGGTATCTATTACCTTATTATTATGTAAAAGTGTGACACGAGAAGTCCCCCCGCTACCGCCAGGATCGCTGCTACTTCCAAATACAAAATGGCGGTAGCGTAAATCATAAATCCAGAAAATAGAGCTAACCTCTTTAAGTGGCATGAACTGACAAAATGTTGATATTTTGACTAAAAACAGAATGTTGAAATTATTGCCGTATAATTCAGAAGCTTTTTAGTGCTTCTAGTCTCGAAAATGTACGATAAAGTATTGTTTTGAACTATCTTTGTCTTAGAATAAATGAATGGTCGTCCCGGTTATTTAAATTTTGTTTACTTTTCGAACACATTTTCGGTTCGTACAGGTCACAAACTGTATGGATTTGCCTCATTCCAACGCCAATCATTTAGTTTATCGATGGCCTTCAAAGCCTCTTACTGTCGTGGCGATCAGAAATTATGAAAAGAGTGTGAATTTTGGCAGCTCATGCCACTTTAAAAAAACTGACGATTACATGTAATAAAGATTATCATTTTTTTTTTTGCAAAATTGAAAAAGAATGGAAAAGTCTACCAGCAATAACAGATGAGGAAAGCCTATCGCCTCTGATCTCTGGTACTGTTAACTCGGTTAGCTCCCTTGATTCATTAATGGCAACCACGACCTTGAAATCAGGAACGGGAACTCCAGGATTAATATAGATCACGTGCTCGTACAATCCCGTCCTTCTCCGAAGAAGTTCTTGGTAGGTGAGGTTAAAGGTTACGTTCCCGAACGCCTCAACATTTACCGAAACCACAAAGTCATTTGTCTCCCTTGAACTGCCAATAGAAATAAACAAGAGATTGTTACGAGACTCTCGTGGCACAATGTGAGCAGCGAGATTCTCGAGGGATTGGTATGTATTTGTTAGCTCTCTTATAGAACATTCTGTATGAATTAAAGTGACATGAGCTACAAATATATTTATGATCACTAAAACGGGCACAGGGAAAATCTTCTTGTCTAAAATAACCATGGAGACAAGTTTCTAATTGTGCTAAAAAGAGGTATATCATTTAGACCGTTATACCCCATAAATTGTTGTAACAAACCAAACCTATGATATTTCATTAGGTTGACGACTGACAGGAGCTCAGCCTTGGTCAGAAGAATTTTCTGGAATCCTTTTGTAACACATTGACAATGGTTACGCATCTTAACTATGGCAAGAACATTGGTAGACCCCATAAATGTTACCCCCCCCCCCCCTCCCCCCTTCAACCTACAACCAACAAACAACAAGGTTATAAACTCCATCTCATAACCTACAAATAAAGGATTGATTGATTGCTTGATCGATGTTCTACGCCGCTCTCATCATTTCACATATATGGCGGCGTTATCAGGTTTAGATGGGGAGGAAACAGGACTCTTTTTCCGGAGGAAACCCCGACATTCGGCGAGTAACTGGCAACTCTTCCACACACGGTGATTAAGTGAAAACATCCACTCAGAAATTTCCCAATGTTTATTTGGTCTGAGTGGGATTCAAACCCGTGGCGCATAGATGGAAGGCCTGTGTCGGACTGATGGATTATCACTCTAACCGACTGATCCACCCAGGCCCCTCTACCAAATATAAGGAAAATTTCGTTGAAACAGAATAAGTTAATTGGGGTTATTTTTTATCAACAAGTGCAAAATAAGGGCTTTATACCAAGCTTGAAGGTGTTCGTATATGCAGCCAAACCCCCAAAATGAACTCATACATCCCGGCTATTTGAATTTTGTCCGTTATTGGTCCACGTCTTCGGTTCGTATGGGCTACTGACTTAACTAATATTTTTAATTCAACCTCAATCCCTTACGGCCCGTTTTCACTGTGTGTATTGTCGTACCGACTTATAGCATGCGATTAAGATGGGCGCTTTTAATTGGTCGAAACGATTTGTCAACTAATCAAATGCATTCATTTTAATTGCATGCTACAAGTCGGTACGACAAATCGCACAGTGAGAATGGGCCTTTAGCCTATAGTTTTTCAAGGAACTTTAAAAGCTGAATCAGAATATATGAACAAAATCCGAATTTTGCGGCAGCTCATGTCACTTTAAAGATAAAAAAAAATTCCTTAAAAACTTTTGCATTTTAAAGTGGCATGAGCTGCCAAAATGTTGATATTTTGACGTTAAAACAGAATGTTGAAATTATTGGCTATTTTTCTCAAGACATATAATTCAGAAGCGTTTTAGTGCTTCTAGTCTCGAAAATGTACGATCAAGTATTCTTTGAATTAGAATGAATGAATTGTCGTCCCGGTATTTATATTTTGTTTACTTTTCGAACACGTTTTCGGTTCGTACAGGCCACATACTGTATGTATTTTCCTCATTCCAACGCCAATCATTTAGTTTTTCGATGGTCTTCAAAGCCTCTTACTGTCGTGATGATCAGAAATTATGAAGAAGTGCGAATTTTGGCAGCTCATACCACTTTAGGTTTCTAAAATGGCGACATATTGAAATAAAAAGACAGTAGGATACATACATACCTTATTGATTCGACTTTGGCGGCAGATTGTCCGGCCTGAACAGCGATTTCAAACCGTTCGTTCGCCTTCTCCTTAGTCTCAATATCAGCCGGGTAGACTATATCATCGATTAACCTGATCAATTGAAATGGCAGAATTAATAATGATAATTAATTTGTTTTTACAAAATTAATACAAGTATAATCACTAAATGTAAGAACTGTTTAGAACTCTCTTTAAACGTGGGTTCAATACTAATGATAAATAATTAAGGCATCACCACGAAGTTAGTTATTTCTGAACAAAAAAAGACAACAGCAACATCACTAAATGGTTAAACTAATTGTTTTGTGAAACAAAAATTAGTTATGAATTTTTAATCATCTTTCTTGAAAACCATCCGACCAGTCTGATAACTTCGGGGATTTACGTGCGTGTCAAAGCCGACCGGTAGCGAGCGAAGATAGCCGAAGTGTGTTCCGACTGCCATCAGACATATCAACCACCCAATCTCATTCTCGCGAGATCCCCTGCTACTACGTGAACGCGACGGACCTCTCAGGCCGTTCCAAGCCATTTGCCTTAGTATGCTAAGGGGAATCCCCTTTTGCCAGAGCTGCGGAGAAATACTCTCACTACAATCACATGACGTAGACATACAAAATAACATGTTGTACGCTGGCCTGTTCACAATCGCGGAGGGTAGAAATATAGTCCCTATATTTCCTCAACGATAATTCAAAACTTAAGGGCGTGTCCCAAAAACGAAATACAAGCCAACATATAGAATCAGGTAAAGATCACGTACAAATCAATTTTGGAAGTAAGTTTGATTACCCAAATTTTGGGTAAAATGGCTTGGAACGGCCTGAGAGGTCCGTCGCGTTCACGTAGTAGCAGGGGATCCCGCGAGAATGAGATTGCGCGACGGACCTCTCAGGCCGTTCCAAGCCATTGCCTTTGTCTGCTAAGGGGAATCCCCTTTTGCCAGTGCTGCGGAGGAATACTCTCACTACAATCACATGACGTAGACATACAAAACAGCATTTTGAACGCTGGCCTGTTCACAATGACGGAGGGTAGAAATATAGTCCCTGTATTTCCTCAACGATAATTCAAAACTTAAGGGCGTGTACCAAAAACGAAATACAAGACAACATATAGAATCAGTTAAAGATCACGTACATATCAATTTTGGAAGTAAGTTTGATTACCCAAATTTTGGGTAAAATGGCTTGGAACGGCCTGAGAGGTCCGTCGCGTTCACGTAGTAGCAGGGGATCTCGCGAGAATGAGATTGATCAAGCACCCAGTCGGAACACACTTCGGCTATCTTCGCTCGCTACCGGTCGGCTTTGACACGCACGTAAATCCCCGAAGTTATCAGACTGATCAAGCACCTTCCATTATTCGAATTCCTCTCAATTTGCCGTTTATAGCGAACTCTAACGGCATCCCGCGTAAAACCAAACGTTTCTATGAACAGCCTGTCACTGAACTGCAGCAAATGGGTCATATTTCATATTTAGATTCACAACAACAAAAAATGCAATTAAAACTCACATGGAAAAGTTGGAAATGAAGGCCTCTTGTGGTAACTGGAAATCAAAGCGGACATCTTGGGCAAAGTCCGCCATATTGGATACTTGACTGGTAACCAAGGTTACTGCATAACGATGGCGAATATCTGAGCGGACATGAAGACTATCTATGGTGATATCATTCTGAAAAAACTAAGATTGTTTAATCAAAATATGGGCTGCCAAAACATTGATATTTTCACTTTAAACCCAAATTTGGAAATTTTTGAGTATTTTTCTTGAGAAGTAGGCCTGCAAATTAGAAGTTTTTTTAAGGATACTAGCTTAGCGAATGCTTGTTATAGGACTGTTTTCAACTAGCTTAGACCTGGGATGAATATGAATTTCATATTCATCCCAGCTTAGACGTAGAATGAATGGACGTTCGCCCTGGTTATTTTAATGACGTAGGCTTATTTCTGCTCGTGCA
Source organism: Lepidochitona cinerea (assembly GCA_963971465.1). Taxonomy (NCBI): domain Eukaryota; kingdom Metazoa; phylum Mollusca; class Polyplacophora; order Chitonida; family Tonicellidae; genus Lepidochitona; species Lepidochitona cinerea. The sequence continues at coordinate 5,044,835 of OZ020559.1, forward strand.
GGTCACAGACTGTATGTACTTTCCTAATTTAGGGATCCCTGGCGATAACACACTGCCTGGGAGTGGAATTATCTGTGGTGTAGTGTGAGAGGAAAAGGTTGAGCATTGCTGCAGTGTAAAAATGTTTGTAGAACTACAAGAAAAACTTTTGTATTTCATCACAGGAGAATGTGCTGTAAACGTTTTACCCCTGAGTGCGATGTTATTATATTGGCTATCATGTATATTTACGTAAACACACTGTAAATATACACAGATTTGTAAAAGTACCTGTATTGTTGTTTTACATGTAACCCTGTAACACATTTCGGTAATTTTACTCTTTTTGGTTAATTTACAAATCTACACAACAAGATACTTGCATTTAAAGAGAGAAGAAAGCACGAAGTGCAGTAAATCCACTGTTTCACTGTAAATCTACTAACACCACACTGTAAATTTACATATTCGCACAGATGTAAATCTACAGCAAATTGTACTTGCCCTACGATTGCCCGCGGACTTTGCTGTAATATTACAACCACATTTTTTACAGTGTGGTTAATTCAATACGGTTTTATATTGATTGGATTATTTGAGCGAGAAAGCAGGACTTCCTATCGATAAAAAACTCAAACTTCCCAAACTAGCTGAGTTAGTTGAAACCCCAGCCAGGAAGATGTCAACATACTTCTGTTTTTTGTTTAGAATGTTCACATTTTCGCTAAAACTTCTGCTAAATAGATAAATACGATTTTTTTTGGCTTTAGATGAAAGCGATTTTCAGCGAAAAATATACAGTTAACGAGCAATTAGTGCGATTTTTGTACTTTGTTTACTGTCTGACGGACGTTTCGGGTTAACGTGGACAGAGGTCATACATGGATCAACCTCAATGTTGTGAGTTGTAAGAGCGTTACTAATATTCATCTATCTGATAAACTGTAAAGAGGCGAGTTTTTTTTTAGTTTTCTTTCAACATTATGTGATCAGAACAAAAATAAGTGGCTGTCGCCATCAGGACCCCTCGGGTCTGGGCCAAAGAAACCAAAGATATATTTATTTGCCAGACAATTTGTTGCGAGTGAAAAACTACTCCACATACATGTATCACATTTACAAGGTTTTTGGCTGACGGTTATGTAAGGGGCATAACTCTTGAAAAACACGTCCGAGCGATTTTCAATAGGCTTCTTGTACCTGCTGTATTAAACAAATGTGTGAAGTTTCAAAGTTGTAAGTTAAAGACGTTTTTAGATAATGTGTTTACAAGGCTTTTGACAGCAGCGGTAATGTAAGGGGCATAACTCTCGAAAAAAACAACCGAGCGCTCAATAGGCTTCTTGTACTTGCTATCTTAAAAAAATGTGTGAAGTGTCAAAATTGTAAGTTCAAAACTTTTTATATATAATGTGTTAACAAGGACCAATGGACAGACGGACACACGGACGACGGAGGCAACGACAATACCCTTCGGGCAAAATTTGCCCGAGTGGTAAAAAACATGTAAAATCCAGAAGACAACGAAACGATCGACCAGGCTGTAAGCGTACAACGGCTTGCTCTGGAGCCTCCATTAGACATTCTAGCCAGGCTGAAACTTTAAGTAATTATTTCAGCTGCAAATGAATTCAAAAATCGTATTAAACTCGTCATTTAACGGTCTGTATAAAGGGGAAAGAAGTTTACCACTGACCATCCGAACATCTTCCCAATATGTGTAGGCTACCACAGTAAAATGTCAACTTTTTTGTCATCTTTAATTTACATCATATCCACGGGCTGATAAAAACGGAGAAGTAAGATCTGTACAATTCTCCAGTTGAATAGACATTTGTTAGAGGAGTTTAAACCTAACCGTGCAGAAGTAAACAACATGAACTGATGTCAGAGCATCCAAGCACCACTTTACCTCTCCTTTCAAATATTAACACCAATGGGTCGCGGGTTCGAATCGCACTCAGTCCAAAAATTGAAAAATTTTCTGATTGGGTTTTCACTCGAACGACCTATGTGGGATGGTTGCCAGTTACCAACGGAAGGTCGTGGGTTTCCTCCGGGCATAGAGCCCGGTTTCCTCCCACAATAAAACTGGCAACGCCGCCATATAAGTGACATAAGCTTGAGCGCGGCGTAAAACACCAATTAATCAATCAATCAAATATTAACTTCAGTTACATTTGATAAAGACATCGGTATAGGTGTCGAAAGCTCGTGTTTTTCAAAAACAACTAACTTCGTGGCGATGCCTTAATCATTTCTTGTCAGTAATTTCTATTTGCACTTTTAAGTCAACAACATGAACCTTTACCTCCTATCTTACTAATATTACTCTCGCGCCAGTGTATAAATCATTGAATATAGCAATTTCTATTTACACTTTTGTGGTAACCCAATTATGAAATGACTGACAAAATTACCACACTAATTAGCAAAATGTACTTACAGATCGTTCGTCTTGTGCCAAACAAACACACACTAGGCTTAAAACAAACAATATGAACATATTGGTACTCCTAGATTAACACGTGCATTTAACAAGTGAAAATTCCAGTTCTTAGTGCTCCCTTTGCCTGTATATATATACACCCGAGACAAGCTTCGAAGAATTTCTCACTTTTCTCTGAACGAATCAAGCACAGCGTAAAACAGGATGTTTCCTTTTCAACGGAGATGGGGTTTTTTTTCGTCGTTTCGCCCCAAGGTAAAATACATTACCGCGCAATTGACCCTACGCAGACTCCGCCCCTCACGAGCGAATCGACCAATCAGCTTGCCGGAATTCCGCCACACCTCCAGCTCCTGACCGACCTCGGACAAACAAAAGCGAAAAATGGCGATCGAATAATGCTATGCGTGTCAAACGGATTCTTCTGAAATTACGTTTATCTGCTATTTACTTTTTGGCACGGCAAAGTATTTAGTCGGATGATGATCATTGCTCATCTCCACACCAAAAAGAATGGTTACACACTGTTGTTAACGGCTGTTACCCTCCGACAGTCGATATATTCCGATCGTAGGGTAAGCTACCGTCCGGTAGCGGCGGTACAATCAAGGAGTATAGATATAGTTTATTTTAGTATTTATAATTATACTTAGGGTACGGTAGTTTATTTTCACCTCGATCCCGTAGCTAAAGCCACATTTTATGTTGCCTATTTTTCGCTGTCGAAAGTGGATAAAAACTTTTAGTTTTACTAAGTTTTAGAATACCCAAAAATGCGAAGACGTGACGGCCTACGGTAAAAAAAAAAGGCACTTCGAGTTAGATTTAAACGAAAATCTATCGTCTGTGAAAAAAGATTCAGCTTGGACTATATAGGCTAATTTCATATGAACAGAAGAGTCAGTTTTGGTGAGGTTGCCATTTTTCCTATGGACTGTGGGTATCACATACCAGTACGTGAAAGGTACACAATTTGTACAAATATATACGAACATTCACTGATTCAGATTGTGAGGTTTTTCAATACTTTGTTTTGTTGTTGGGCATGCCGAGAAGGTACTAGTACTAGTGACCTAAATTAAATAAAACTTGGCAAACACCATCTAGAGGGAAATCATCTTTAGCATGCCGAAAATAAAACATCTATCAATAAATCTGTCCATCAATCTAAAGCTCACAGAATGGCGGCCAACTAAAATATACCAGCCAGGAACTTCAGGAAGTCAAGCAGCCTTTCAGATTGTATTTGTAGGCCTGTCGAAAAAACCTCAGTTAGATTTCATTTATGGAATCTACACTCTGGATACAATGCTGAGTTTGTATGCACAAGTTTTCAAACTGGTGACCGACAAAATTAATACAAAGAAAAACATATCACACAGATTAAATTTAATTATTTCCCTCCTCTCCATAGTACATATATAAAGACATACTTCCTTAAAGTGGCATGAGCTGCCAAAATTCACACTTTTTCCATAATTTCTGATCGTCACGACAGTATTAAGAGGCCTTGAAGGCCATCGAAAAACTAAACGATTGGCGTTAGAATGAGGAAAATTCATACGGTATGTGGTCTATACGAACCGGAATAGTGTTCGGAAAGTAAACAAAATTTAAATAACCGGGACGACCATTCATTCATTCTGAGCCAAAGTTAGTTCAAAATAATACTTTATCGTACATTCTCGAGACTAAACAGCTTCTGAATTATACGTCTTGAGAAAAATAGCCGATAATTTCAACATTCTGTTTCAACGTCAAAATATCAACATTTTGGCAGCTCATGCCACTTTAAGCATGGTTAGTGCATATCTGCCCGATTGGATTTATGGTATTTATCATACCCGGTACTCAACTTTATTTCATGCCAACAAAGTCAAAATAAAAATCAGTGAATTCAAAACAAAAATATATTTTGCTTAAAATCGAGATTGGATTGAATTATTTCAATACTGGTAAACAATTCAATCACAGAATGGAGAACAGTAAGTACAACTTGACGAGTATTTATGTGAAATGTTCAGGATGTTGAATCAGCTCTACACCTTATTTATTCTGTTGTCAAAATGTCTTTTAAATATTTGGGAGCAGTTTTCAGACAGGGATTTCTTTATGAATTGTTGAAATGTACAGAATCTGGTTTTCACAATTATGGCTTTTGCATTAAAAACGTTCATAGAAATTAAAAGTCAGGTTATATCTTGAGGCCAGTCATGAATATGATGCCTAGTCTCCTAGAAGAACACCTTGCCGGTGATTCTGTCTGTAAGCGTTCTATAAACTGAAGTCTTCAAAAGGAAGTTTTTGTTGATACTCAATCCCTATTAGCTTTGGGGTTTTAAATTTGGGAAAACTTGAGACCGTCAAATTCTCCGACCTATTTTGGTATCAAAGAACACTTGTAAGTTGTATTTTCCTCCACTTTCCTGCCACAGTCTCTGTGTTTTACAATATTGTACTTTGACCCGAGGCACCTCTTGTTTTAGGGAAACGTCTCCTTTTGGCAATACCAAATTAGGGACCTATATGAAATAAAAAGCAAAATAAGCAAATTACAATTGTGCTCTGATATATTACATGTAATTTTTTTAAAGTTGGGCTCAGCAACTATGTAAGTTTAATCCTTTGGAGTTATTATTCTGTAATATCACATATCGACAATAATATATAATTTTGGAGTATTAATTTTTAAATTATGACTGACATTAACACAAATGTTGTGTTGAGAGTATTCATTCAATTATAAGTTTTATACATCAACACTAACAGTAACACTAACGGCTGAACGACCTAGTTCTCATAATACGAAACTAATATATTTACTTTGCAGACCAAATGAACTTGATTAGTAAGAGGAAAAACTGATGACAGCAGGTCTACGAGGCATATCTTAGCAGGATTACAAATACCGGTACAATACATTGACAGTTGTTGTTGTACTTGTATCGGTATCAACCATTTGACGCATCGTCACTAAGCCGTAAGCGAACAGCATAAAGTTTAAGTATTTAACCAATGACTTAGAATACATTCATTATCATTCTTGTAATCTACTTACCCAATCGCACATCTACATAGCGCCACTATCAGATGTATATCGGTGGTTGAAATCTCATGATTCACTTTTTGAGTTTTTCGTACGACGGAGTAATCATCGAAAACACCTTCACCTTGCCGAAATACTCGAAGGCACTCGCTGTGAACGATATTTTCACCCGTACATCGTGCATATATAGTCCCCAGACAGTTTTATTATACAGTCGTGCGCTTCTGGAGAACTGCAAACAGAAAGTTATCGGTAAGAACCGTGCACAGTTCAACCAACAACTACACTAGCGGCCATGTTTTTATCAATGTTTGTCCGAGGTGACCTCATTAGCATAAGTAGGCGGAGCGTCGCGTAGGGTCAATTAGATACCCCAATTAATTAATTTATTTATTTTCGTTATTTTTAAACCGAATGCGGTCATTGCCTTAAAGATCTATAGCATGAACCTTTTACAAAAAGAAAAAAGTTAAGCACCCCCCCCCCCCCCCCACCCTGGAAAGTCTGCACCGACCGGTAAAATCATTGGTGTAGGGAGATTGGCAATAAACTATACAATTTATTCAGGATATCGTTAGCCAAATCAAAAGTGTATTTTAACAAAATAAAAGTATGAAACTTCAGAGTTCATCTGGCTTCACAGGGCGAACATATTGAAGTAAAAATGTCACTTTGAGTGTGTAGAACACATCCCTAGAGCAGAAGGTCAATAGCGCGTATAGCCTCCATTTGCTTCCAGCCTGCGTCTCATCCCTCCAGTGATACGTCGGGTCTATTGAAGGGGTAACTGGCGCCAATACTGATGTAATGCGGCTTCAAATTCCTGTATAGGAGGCTCTAGGGCTTGAATGTTTCTGCCCATCCTATCACAAATGTGTTCCAAAGGATTCAAATCCGCGCAGTTACCCCTTCAACAGATCCGACGTCTCACTGGAGGGTTGAGACGCAGGTTAGAAGCTAATGGAGGCTATACGCCTTGACTATACACCAGAAACTGATGTGTCTCAACCTTGTCGACTGTTCTTTACCTGCCAGTAGGTATGATTTATTTTATTTCGCAGAACTTGTGATGCGCCTTTACATGGCGGAGTTGCAAGCGAAAGACAAACGCTTGACTGGATGAAATCATCACTCTTCGTTGTGGGGGGCCTCCGTGGCTCAGTAGGTAGAGCGTTGGACGCTCAATCCGAACAGCCTCCCAACAATGGGTCTCGGGTTCGAATCCCACTCAGTCCCCAAAAAATGGAAAATTTTCTGACGCGGTTTTCACTCGAACGACCTATGTGGGATGGTTGTCAGTTACCAACGGAAGGTCGTGGGTGTCCTCCGGGCATAGATCCCGGTTTTTATCCCACAATAAAACTGGCAACGCCGCCATATAAGTGAAATATAAGTGACATAAGCTTGAGCGCGGCGTAAAACACCAATTAATCAATCAATCAAATATTAACTTCAGTTACATTTGATAAAGACATCGGTATAGGTGTCGAAAGCTCGTGTTTTTCAAAAACAACTAACTTCGTGGCGATGCCTTAATCATTTCTTGTCAGTAATTTCTATTTGCACTTTTAAGTCAACAACATGAACCTTTACCTCCTATCTTACTAATATTACTCTCGCGCCAGTGTATAAATCATTGAATATAGCAATTTCTATTTACACTTTTGTGGTAACCCAATTATGAAATGACTGACAAAATTACCACACTAATTAGCAAAATGTACTTACAGATCGTTCGTCTTGTGCCAAACAAACACACACTAGGCTTAAAACAAACAATATGGACATATTGGTACTCCTAGATTAACACGTGCATTTAACAAGTGAAAATTTCAGTTCTTAGTGCTCCCTTTGCCTGTATATATATACACCCGAGACAAGCTTCGAAGAATTTCTCACTTTTCTCTGAACGAATCAAGCACAGCGTAAAACAGGATGTTTCCTTTTCAACGGAGATGGGTTTTTTTTTCGTCGTTTCGCCCCAAGGTAAAATACATTACCGCGCAATTAGATACCCCAATTAATTAATTTATTTATTTTCGTTATTTTTAAACCGAATGCGGTCATTGCCTTAAAGATCTATAGCATGAACCTTTTACAAAAAGAAAAAAGTTAAGCACCCCCCCCCCCCCCCACCCTGGAAAGTCTGCACCGACCGGTAAAATCATTGGTGTAGGGAGATTGGCAATAAACTATACAATTTATTCAGGATATCGTTAGCCAAATCAAAAGTGTATTTTAACAAAATAAAAGTATGAAACTTCAGAGTTCATCTGGCTTCACAGGGCGAACATATTGAAGTAAAAATGTCACTTTGAGTGTGTAGAACACATCCCTAGAGCAGAAGGTCAATAGCGCGTATAGCCTCCATTTGCTTCCAGCCTGCGTCTCATCCCTCCAGTGATACGTCGGGTCTATTGAAGGGGTAACTGGCGCCAATACTGATGTAATGCGGCTTCAAATTCCTGTATAGGAGGCTCTAGGGCTTGAATGTTTCTGCCCATCCTATCACAAATGTGTTCCAAAGGATTCAAATCCGCGCAGTTACCCCTTCAACAGATCCGACGTCTCACTGGAGGGTTGAGACGCAGGTTAGAAGCTAATGGCGGCTATACGCCTTGACTATACACCAGAAACTGATGTGTCTCAACCTTGTCGACTGTTCTTTACCTGCCAGTAGGTATGATTTATTTTATTTCGCAGAACTTGTGATGCGCCTTTACATGGCGGAGTTGCAAGCGAAAGACAAACGCTTGACTGGATGAAATCATCACTCTTCGTTGTGGGGGGCCTCCGTGGCTCAGTAGGTAGAGCGTTGGACGCTCAATCCGAACAGCCTCCCAACAATGGGTCTCGGGTTCGAATCCCACTCAGTCCCCAAAAAATGGAAAATTTTCTGACGCGGTTTTCACTCGAACGACCTATGTGGGATGGTTGTCAGTTACCAACGGAAGGTCGTGGGTGTCCTCCGGGCATAGATCCCGGTTTTTATCCCACAATAAAACTGGCAACGCCGCCATATAAGTGAAATAATCTTGAGGGCGGCGTAAAACATCAATCAATCACTCTTCGTTGTTACCTGTCAACTTTGCTCTATATACCCTAACGAGGTATTTGTTATTAACAACTAATATGTCTTTTCCTTTCATGCTCTCTTTTCTCTGAAATCCATAATGCTGTAAATTTGCATTAATTTTTCTACATTCCACGTAATTGTACAACAATCGTACATAAGAAATTATAAATAAATATTACACATTTTGGCTGTGCAGCCAGGCTTATCAAAAACTAAATTATCTGTGTTGAAAAAACATGTTTTGATGTGGCCTATATAAATGTGAAATTCGCAGGCATTTTTAGCGATTTTATTTATGACATTCCCGTGCATGAGCTGCCAAAATGTTGATATTTTGACGTAAAAACAGAATGTTGAAATTGTCGGTTATTTTTCTCAAGACGTATATTTCAGAAGTTTTTTAAAGCTTCTAGTCTCAAGGATGTACGATAAAGTATTGTTTTGAACTAACTTTGACTTGGAATGAATGAATGGTCGTCCTGGTTATTTAAATTTTGTTTACTTTTCGAACAAGTTTTCGGATTCGCACAGGCCAAATACTGTATGGATTTTCCTCCTTCCAACACCAATCATTTAGTTTTTCGATGGCCTTCAAATCCTCTTACTGTCGTGACGATCAGAAATTATGAAAAAAGTTTGAATTTTGGCAGCTCATGCCACTTTAACGTACATCTTTGAAAAAGGCATCAATAGAAAGCCCTTATTTTGTTGTTGTTGTTACAAAATAACCAACGGAAGTTTTCCTATATTTGGCAGCAAAACCACTTTCACGTGGATTTACGAGAGTGGCTTTAACGAACAACTTCTTATTATATGGTCTGCTTTTGCAAAAAAAAAAAAACATTTCTCAACGGTCCAACCCATTAGGTATATTAATGAACTGCCATTTTCAAGATTAATTGATGACGTTTTACGCCGCACTCAAGATTATTTCCCTTTTATGGCAGCGCTGGTAGGTTTAGTGGGGGAGGAAACCGGGTCCATTGGCCGGAGGTAACCCCCGACCTTCGGCGAGTACCTGCATGGCAACTTTTCCACATACGTCGACGGAGTGAAAAATCCACTCGGAAATTTCATTTTTCGGGAACGTGAACTCCGGCAATAACAATAATGATCGTACCTATGCTTGTTGAGAGAGCTTCACTAGCCCATTTAGTATAGACCTATATACAACATTCGATCCCCATAGAACACTGTGAATTTTTTAGCTTTTTGTCCCCCCCCCCCCCAAAATTGTAGTTTTTTCCGCTTTTGTGTCGGCATCAAATGCAGGTTTCTTTAGTATAGGCCAAATACAGTTGTGCAAACTGGATAAATACTTTGTCCTAAAACATTGAATTCCAAACAAATAGAGAGCGCTCATATTATTATATTATATTAACATATTACAGTTTACGATAAATATACAATCAGCTTCGTATTATACGCATAAGTAAATTTTTTCAGCGTGCATGTTGGCGGTCATGCAAAATTGCCTAATCTGGTTTGATCTCAATTTGGGCGAAAGAAATAAATTTTAGCAAACGGCAAATCTTTAATCGTTGGTTCCGGTATGTTTGAAGGTCAACACATCGCCCATTGACGAGGAAATGAAGTTACCCGTCACTATCGGGTGATTCTGTATTGGCCTTTTGCCCGTGCCAGTGAGTATCAGGTCTACATATTGCATCCGTTTTTCTCTGGGCTGTGTCCTTGACACATGCCATGTGTCCATTAAAGGATGGGAAATCTCTAGAAATACATAAAGATTAACTACGATAACAGCCTTCAAAGTACTTAAAACATTCCACGTCAATTACCGCCAGTGACCCCCAAGCTAGTAAAAACATATAGAAGTATGTCCTTTCAGTGGCGTATCTGTGTCGCCATTTTCTCCGCTTTAAGATGACGGGATGTTGCAGCGGTTATTCTTAGATCAATAATGACGTATTTTTACCGCTCTCTAATGTATGATGGTAGATTTAGGTCCAAAAAACATGGCGACAAACTTGAAGTGGGAAAATTGGTTCGGATAATGTAGGTCAGTCCTGAAACCGTACGTCATTTCTAAGCAAAGCTATTGGTTAACTCATTGCTCCCGGCGAGCGGCTTAATCCGCACGCAGCGAACCAGCCTTACTCCCGGCGAGCGGAATTATCCGCACTTCGTCTGGCGATCCCATTTCCCGAGGAGCGGATAAACCCGCGCATATAACATCACTCTCGATTGGCCTTATTTACTTAATAAAGATTTTATTTTTTCCCAATATCCAATGAAATTCCTTTTAATAAATGTGTTTGGATTTATTTCGCCGCGATTTTATTAACATTTCATTGGTTGAATCGATCTTCTGCTAATATTTACGGAAGTGCTTTCACTTTGACTGAGTCTACGACAAACTGGCGAGCCTGACGGATTCGAGTGATAACGAGGATTTCTTAGGCTTTACAGACGCTGATATTTTTGGCTTATCAAGTGATAGTGAGAGTGATTTTAGTCTACCAGAGACTGATTCAGATGATGAGGATGTCCCATTGAGCTGTTTTCGTTCAAACAAAGCGAATGACAGAGTTGAAAATTCAACTTCTCCGGTGACCACAACAACAACAGCGAGTGACAACGACACGTCAAAATGGAGCACCGACTTGAAAAAGATTGTTGTGGCGGAATTCCAGGAACTGACAGGGCCAATCAACATACTTGACACCGGCTGTAATGAACTGGATTTTCTGAATCTACTTTTTCCTGAGGAACTTTACAGTTTTTTAACTCTCCAGACTAACTTGTATGCCACACAATGTATACAAGTAAAACCTGACAACAAATGGCAAGAGGTAACAGTTTTAGAGATCAAGGCTTTCATTGGCATTAATCTTATAATGTCAGTTATTCAGTTACCATCTTATAAGCTGTATTGGACTACGGATTCCATGTTCAAAATTCCAGGGGTACCAACTGTCATGACTCGTGATCGCTTTGATAAGATCTTGCAGTATTTTCACTACAATGATTCAACTTTGAATGTACCTAGGGGTGAAAGTGGTCACGACAAACTTCACCATGTCAGGCCGATACTTTACAAAAACGCCTGGTTGACAACTATCACCCTCATAAAACTGTGAGTATCGACGAAGCTATGATACCTTTCAGAGGTAGGATTAGCTACCGACAGTATTTGCCAGCAAAGCCCTGTAAGTTCGGCGTAAAAGTGTGGGAGATGGCAGATAGCACCAATGGCTATGTTTATCAACTGCAAATCTATACAGGAAAGAAAGAATCCGGTAGAGAGGTTGGTTTGGCGTTAGAGTCGTCCATGATTTGACACGTATATTGGTTGGCAAAAACCATCACGTATACATGGATAACTACTTCTCGAGTCCAGAACTATACCAACAGTTGTTGCGGGAGAATATTTATTGCTGTGGGACTTGTCGACCAAATCGGAGAGGGTGGCCAGATGGAATGCACAAGAATTGCCTTCGTAAAGAAAAGGGGCAATCAAAGTCATGTCAAAAGGGAAATCTGGTTGCTACGTCATGGTTTGATAACCGACAGGTAAACTTTTTATCTACTAATTCAGACCCCACTGTCTCTGTAAAGATAAAAAGGAAACAGAAACATGGCCAGCTCATGGAAGTACCTGCCCCTGAAGTGGTTGATAATTACAACCAACACATGAATGGTGTCGATCATGGTGACCAACTGCGCATGCAGTATTCTACTACGCGGAGATCCAAAAAGTTCTGGAAATATATTTTCTGGTTTCTTTTTGATACAGCAGTTGCGAGCGCCTTCATCTTGATGCGAGAATCACCCAACCATCAACAGACCAGCAGGAGTGGAAAATCAAAAAGCCTCCATCAACTCGACTTTCGCCAAAACATCGCCAAACAATTTATTGGCCAATATCGACAAAAGCGCCGACATGAGCTGACTGAGAAAGACAAAGCTGGGCGATCCCACTTCCCCAAGGCCTAAATCCAAGAGGTGTAAGCTTTGTCAATCAAGGAAAGTTCGGAAAGAATCCAGATACGGCTGTACCATTTGCGACGTCAACCTGTGTGTGGAATGTTTTGCACCGTTCCACACCAAAACTTTTGCCGAGGAGTAAATATTTGGTGCAATTCCAAATGTCCTTTTCAGGACAATTCCAAATGTCCTTTTCAGGACAATAATTCCATCGAAAAAGAATCTTTTCTGATTTGCACTTTTAAAAAACCCACCAAGGCCCCACACCCCATCCCAGTAAATAATTCTTATTATTTGCTTCATGTTCAAGCACATTCCAATATTTTATAGCACTATAGTAGAACAAAATAAGAGAAAAAAAATGTAAAATAATAGTAATACATGCAGCCACATCTATGCACTCAAAAATCATGATTTTATTTCAAATGATACAAAATATAATAATTAAATTCATATATATATATAAATGCGTGCATGTGCAAATATATATATATATATAGTTACTAAATATAACAAATACACAGAGAAAACATTCTGACTTCAAAGTTATAAAAAGACAGGTCGACTTGACATGTCAAACTCAGATTGGCCAATGAGAACGCTTGAAAAGGTCACATGCTCTAAGAGATTACAATATTGACCAATCAGCATACAGTTTCACGAAATGGCGGACAACCGTTCGAAATATCGCTAAAAAGAAGTGAAAAACACACAATGATCTGGTGAATATTACAAACTTGTTACTCCACATTACTCATTATCAAGAATATAATCCAACACTTTATACAATTATCTTTTAGACGATATATTACTTTGTACGTTCTCTCGTTTATTAATTTGAGGTGAAGCTCATTCATACAGCCGTGTAACGGAATAAACCACCGCGTGGTACCGGCATGTTATGATTGATCGAAGTATCTATGCTTGCACAAGCGTTGGATAAGTTCATTTTCGGCTTATAAAACACCTATAATTTGTCTTATAATACAAATATCTAAAAGAAATATGGTTATTGAGTACAGTTTTAGGTTATTCTTAAAAATAAAGACGATAAACCAACTTTTTCGTACATGTAAAAATCGTGAACAACGAAAAAAAATCCACTTTTTCAAGTTTTCGGGTTTTTATATTGCTCAAACTAAATAATTATCGGAGCAAGATAAATATTTAAGTATATATGAGAAAAGGACACCATCGATGATCTTAAAAACATTTAATTTAGCATCCAACTCACTAGGAAAGGGAAGTTTTTAGCGAATAACCGTCAGCTGGCATATTTCAGTAGCACTTCGCTGTGACTCGCCGGGAGTAAGCGGCTGACGGGTTGTACACGTCTGCCGTACTGACGGCTCTACGCACTCGCCGGGACCAATGAGTTAAGTTGTATCATATGACTACTATATAACGCACCTAAATTTTATTTACCAATGATTGGATAAAACTAATGAAAAAATGGTGGCGACCATGTGAATGACCTATGGAGCTTATTCGCTATTGTAACGGTATATTCCAATTTAAATTTTTCGCTTACGAGGGGACAAGCCATACATTGGACAGTTGTTTCAGACTAAATGAACTCTACTCTTTCCATCTAAACTAGTCTTAAGCCTAGCGCACACGAGAGGCGCCGGCTGAGCCGCCGGCCACGCGTACCTGGGAGCTAAGCTGTTTCCCCCGTGTGCGCGTAAATTTTGGTGAGATTTTCGCCTCTCGAGGCGGTGAGGAAAGTTTATAGCATGTTTGATATTTTCTGCCTCTCGTGGCAAGAATCTCACCGTGTGCGCACTGCGTGAGCTGCCAGCTGAGCTGAGAGGATGGATAGTCCAATCGCGCGTGCCTATTAAATCATGTGACCGCTTAGAATATTACCTAACACGGGTAGTGACACTTGTGTAGGTCAGTGAACTTGGGTGACCAAGGACTTGCCTCAGCTCATCGTCTTCGCTGAAACTTATAGCTGCGCCCTCGACCACGCGTAGCTGGCAGCTCAGCCGGCGCCTCTCGTGTGTGATAGGTTACACGTTAAAATTTTCTTTCTCTTTAAAGTGGCATGAGCTACCAAAATATTGATATTTTGACGTTGAAACAGAATGTTGAAATTATCGGCTATTTTTCTCAAGACGTATAATTCAGAAGCTTTTTTAGTGCTTCTTGTCTCTAGAATGTACGATAAAGTATTATTTTGAACTAACTTTGGCTTTTTAAATTTTGTTTACTTTTCGAGCACGTTTTCGGTTAGTAAAGGCCACATACTGTATGGATTTTCCTCATTCCAACGCCAATCATTTAGTTTTTCGATGGCCTTCAAAGCCTCTTACCAGTCGTGACGATCAGAAACTATGAAAAAAAGTGTGAATTTTGGCAGCTCACGCCGCTTCAAGCATCATTCACATCAGGCTTAATTCGATCCAACTTAAAAGGTCCACTTGCCGACGCAGCCTGTTAAAGATTTGTTAAGAAAACCAATTTACATAAGTTTACTATAACAAAAAACTAATAAAATAATAATTGCGATAAAGCAAGTCCATATGCCTTTATTCCCGCCGTCTAATGTCTGTCTTCATCAATCTGAATGTATTTTCAAAGGTGAATAAATGAAATGAAAATTAAACATAGGACACATAGAACATGTCCAGTTAGGTTTAGAATAAAGAAATGGGAGTGAAAACAAACGAAGAATCGAAGCCTGGTTACAACAACAACGATCAGTGTCGGTTAACTTAAGTGTTGGATTATACCCATTTTAGGCCTTTTTATCTGTTGTTTACACTAACAATATTATCCGCAGGCTTTTCTAGTCTCTCTTACCCGATCGTCAATTTGTATTTCTCAGATAAAGTACGTAATATTATACTGTGCCGTTGGATCACACACACGTGATTCAAAACATTAGGGCGTTTGCGCATGTTCAGGTTCGTGGATTGTTTAGAATTGCGGGTACTTGATAAATCTAATTGATGCCAACAACTACAATAAAAAAATACAAATTTCGGTATGAATAGAAAGTTTCTAACTTTCTATTAAAACTACAGAGAACCGCCCACTGTTTTTTTTTATATGTAAAGAGTAGGCCTATTCTGGATTTTCGCGGCGAGTGTGCCTTTAAGTAATACGAGCTAACTAAGTTCGCCCATTATCGCAGAAGGTCGGAGATTTCCTTCGACCAAAGAACCTTGTTCCCTCCCGTACTAAACCTGGCAAAGTCGCCGAAATAAATGGCGAAAACACTTCAATCAATCATAAATTTTGATCGGCAAGAAATTCAGAGCGGTAAAAGTTCTTCGCAAACTAAACGAATGACGTTGAAATACAAACAAAACCCAACAAAAAATCTCCCGACAATATTATATAATATAATTTTAAAATTGTGTTTAAACACAAAAAATCAACACTTAAACAGCTCACCTAAAATAAAGCCCAATTGAACTGAAGGTGCATGGACCCAGACCCCAAAAGATCCTAAAGGAGATGAAGCGCGTTTATTTTTCCTTCCCAACGGTACCAAACACATAGGGGCCTCCGTGGCTCAGTAGGTAGAGCGTTGGACGCTCAATCCGAACAGCCTTCCACCAATGGGTCGCGTGTACAAATCCCACTCAGTCCAAAAAATTAGAAAATTTTCTGACTGGGTTTTCACTCGAACGACCTATGTGGGATGGTTGCCAGTTACCAACGGAAGGTCGTGGGTTTCCTCCGGGCATATAGCCCGGTTTCCTCCCTCAATAAAACTGGCAACGCCGCCATATAAGTGAAATAATCTTGAGGGCGGCGTAAAACATCAATCAATCACTCTTCGTTGTTACCTGTCAACTTTGCTCTATATACCCTAACGAGGTATTTGTTAACAACTAATATGCATTTTCCTTTCATGCTCTCTTTTCTCTGAAATCCATAATGCTGTAAATTTGCATTAATATAAGTGAAATAATCTTGAGCGCGGCGTAAAACACCAAACAAACAATCAATCAATCAACCAAACACATATGTTTGCATGGGCCATGATGAAGTTTAGAAAATAGCCTGTAATGTTGCATATACAAAACTAATTGATCAACTTTCAAAATCTCCCATTTTAATGTTAATTTCACTTTTTTTCAGTATTCCTATCTTCAGTAAAATTGCTTTCAGTTTCTCAAAACTTATATTGAAAATTACAAAGGAAGCTGCGGCTAGCAAAAAAAAGCTAGTCTGCGCGCCACATTGGTGAGTTACGGAGGCCTTGAAGAGGATGAATTTAACCTTCTCTCTCAGGCGTAAAAAATCGCAAAATATGTGTTTGGCACAGTTGTTAAAGAAACATTAGCGCGCTTCTTTTGAACCTTAAAGTATTTTTTTTGTTTTCTCCCCATTTAAACCAATTATAACTTAATAGGTGTGTTTTGAGCGATTTCTAAGCTAAAAAAGTGCCTCATTCTAAACAGAGAGGTTTATCTTTGCTGGTGAGAGTTTGTTCTGAAAACAAAGGGAGGTAACCATGAGGGCACAACTGAACCGTCGGAACTCCCTTCGGCTATCTTCGCTCTCTACCGGTCGGCTTTGACACGCACGTAAATCCCCGAAGTTACAGAGTGACAACTGAAATTATTGTCTAAATGCTTGAACTAAATATGAAGGAAACAAATTGCGAAACGTATTGCAGACCAGTCACGTGATAAGACCCAGAACAAGCCACTGGAAGGTCGTTTTTAAAACTTTTAAAACATATGTCCATTATCACAACATAGGCCTGGGCGTCGGGCTACGGTTTCGAGTGAGTGAGTGATTTGGGTTTTACGTCCTGCTTAACAGTATTTCAGTCATATGAAGACGTTGTCTCCTTGTGGCAGCGCAGATTTCCACTGCTCTTTTATTTGGTGCTGCCTCACCGAGACACCCAGCAAACCCCCTCACCCAGTCACAGAATAGGCCTACTGACACCGGGTCAACCAGTCGCTGCTCTTACTCCTATTGCTGAGCGCCAGGCGAAGCAGCAGCAGCTCCCACTGTTCAAGTCTTTGGTCTGACTCGACCCAGGCTTGAATCTGGATCTCCCAGCCCTGGGCCCAGTTTCACAAAGCGATCTCAGCTTAGGATGCTTAATTACCAATGGCAACGTATACCTTCAACATGGGTTGCCATGGTAGTTAAGATCACACTTAGCTAAGATCGCTTTCTGAAACTAGGCCCTGAAGCGGACGCTCTACCAACTGGGCTATCGGGGCTGGTCTACGGTTTCGGGGAATCTGGCCGGCGCAACCATTCGTCCCGTGTGAATCCAACGATTCATTGATTTTTAGTTTCATGGTTGATTACCAGATGTAGTATAGAAATGTTGATAACTAAAAAGGATCACTATTCTACGCGATTAAGTGCCATCAGCATACAGTATAGAATAAATTCATAAGAGAGAAAAACATTTTTTTTTGTGTATTAAGAACTTCTTAGTATATTAAACGCAAGGCTTCGATTGATTGTTAGGTGTTTTACGCCGCGTTCAAGATTATTTCACTTCTATGGAGGCGTTGCCAGTTTTAGTGTGAGAGAAAACCGGGCTCTATGCCCGGAAGAAACCCACGACCTTCCGTTGGTAACTGGCAACCATCCCACATAGGTCGTTCGAGTGAAAACCCAGTCAGAAAAATTCACAATTTTTTTGGACTGAGTGGGATTCGAACCTGCGACCCATTGGTGGGCTTCGATTGATGATTGTCACAAGCATAGAATCAAGTAAAAAAATCTTTCAAAGTTTATTGATGTATCATGTATATCATGTATATTTCAAGCTGTTTGATGTAAAAGTTCTACCTATATTAACCTACGGCTCTGAAATATGGGGTATACAACGGTTTGAGAGTCTGGAAAAGGTCCTTTATTCAGCGTGTAAACAATTCCTCCGAACTGGCAGTAGTACCCCAAATTCCATGGCTATAGGAGAATGCGGCAGAACACCAATAGTCTGTTTAACCTCTGTAAAATGCATTAACTTTTGGTTGAGATTGTTAAGTTATGGCCCAAACAGGTATCCAAGAAAAGCGTATGACATGTTGCTATACCTTGATTCAAGGGGCAAGAAAACCTGGGCAACTTCTATCAAAGAATTTTTATTTAAATATGGCTTTGGCCATGTATGGTTGCAGCAGGGGGTGGGGAAACCAGATTATTTTATGGCAGTTCTAAAACAAAGGTTGCAGGATGTATATAGTCAAACTTGGTGCGAGTCCATAAATAATAGTACTCGTTATGATCTATATTCCCAATATAAAATTACCCTGAATGCAGAACTCTATTTGATTGAAGAACACTTGTCTTTGAGAAGAGAGTTTGCTAAATTTCGTGTCGGGACCGCTGGTCTGGAGGTCGACATTGGTCGCTTCTCAAATGTTCCTAGGGAACTTAGATACTGTCACATATGTGCATTGAATAAAGTAGAGGACCAGTTCCATGTTTTACTTATCTGTCCAAAGTATGAAGATCTAAGAATGTCTATCCTCCCAGCCAAATATTTACAGAATAGAAATAAGAACTGCTTCAACATTATAATGTCGTCTAAGAATGTAAAGTTGAAAGTTGTAAAATTAGTCCATTTGTGTCTGAAAAGACGTCATACTGTTTTAGCCACTAATGTACATGTATAAAAGCATGCGCACGAAGACGAGTTCAATATTGCTTGTACCTTTGTATATGGACCCATGGTCTACATACTGAATAAAGATTATTATAAGAAAGGGAAAGGTCGAAGAATTGATCCCTGTGAAACCCCAAAAAGTAAATACATACGATGAGGATCAGTGAAAAAACCGTTAAATCATATTATATTGTATTTCATAGAAATTGTTAAAGACGCTATTGCAAGCCTTATAAAAATCACAACGATGTCATTTATCGAAATAAATTTTGTGTTCTACCTTTGATAATACTGTAGACAGCAAACTAGTCTGAGTTCAAGGTGTAAAGTTTCTCATGTTGGCTAAAGTAACCTAAACTTTGTTCATCAACAAAACTTGGTGTACTTTGGGTCGGGAAGTCAAATACTTAATGTGTGACTTAGCACCTTAAAATTACGTTGGACTGTTTACCTTGAACGTAACTTCTGCCATAGTTAATTGCAAACATTCCACGGAATCGTGCAATAGCAAATTGCCCTTTCGGTGTCTGGTGGACTCGTGTCAAGTCCGGTGCAACAGGCATGAGGCGTGTTTACCTTGCATGCTGGTGCATTTTCTCAACAACAAAAAAATTCTCAGTGGTGTGCTTTAAACACCAGTATACATTTTACCTGTTGACTATTCCAGGCAGTTTTATAGTGCTAGCATTTCTAAGCGAACACATGTCTAAATGATGCGATAGTATATATATTTATGAACACTAAAATACACGGGCACAGGGAAAATATTCTTGTCTAAAATAACCACGGAGACAAGTTCTAAGAGGTATATCATTTAGACCTTTATACCCCATCATAAATTGTTGTAATAAACTAAACCTATGATATTTCATTAGGTTGACGACTGACAGGAGCTTGGCCTTAGTCAGTAGAATTTTCTGGAGCACTTTGCAATACATTGCGATAGTATATATATAAGTTAACCTCCATCATGCAGCGTGTGGGTAACCATGGTAACCAAAATAAACAAAACCTCACCAAAACTAAAAAATAAATGTTTTAGCAAACCCAAGGTTGGGAAATGTCAACAGTAATTAAATACAAGTAACGTAGAGCTTGCCACGGCTTCAACGCTTCGCCATATGCTTGGAGGGGCCAATCAAATTTAAGCGCGAAAAAAATTAAAATGTTTTCGCTTAGAGGGGCCAATCAAAATTAAGCGCGAAAAAAAAATTTAAATGTTTTTTTTCTGACTTGTCCATATAACTTCGCCACACGTTTGTACACAAGTCTTGATCTTCCGTTCCAGTCCTCGGGAAGCAGACACAATGCTTCGGTTCACTCTCGTTTTGTTGGTTTGCTTTTTGCTTATAGGTAAGAAACTGTTTCGTTTGTATTTATTGGGGTTTAATTGATTATTTATTTATCTAGTTAGCTGTGATTCGCCTGGGGAATTTTTAAAATTTCTTTAACAAATATCCAGACGCGTGGTGCGGAACTTGTCCTAAAATCGTACAAACCCCATCGCACTTTTTCTGCATGATTGCTAACTTAGAAACCTGCAAGAGAATCGGCTTGGTCCCGGAAACTCTAAGGCCTTATAAAGCTGGACTGCTGGAGATGAGCTCTGAAAGCTATTCTGAATAGAAAAGCGACAATGATTTGGGGAAACTTAAAGTTGCATGAGTTGCCAAAATTTACACTCTTTTCTTAATTTCTGATCGTCACGAGTAAGACGCTTTGAAGGCCATCGAAAAACTAAATGATAGACGTTGGGATGAAGAAAATCCATACAGTATGTGGCCTGTACGAACCGGAAAACGTGTTTGAAAAGTAAAGAAAATTTAAATAACCGGGACGACCATTCATTCATTCTAAGCCAAAGTTAGTTCAAGACTAGAAGCACTAAAAAGCATCTGAATTATACATCTTGAGACAAATAGCCAATAATTTCAACATTCTGTTTTAACGTCATAATAACAATATTTTGGCAGCTCATGCCACTTTAAACAAATATCCAGGCGGGTGGTGCGGAACTAAAATCGCACTTTGTCTGCGTGATGGCGTAATTTAGAAACCTGCCAGAGAATCGGCTTGGTCCCGGAAATTATCAGGCCTTATAAAGCTGGACTGCTGAAGAGGAGTTCTGAAAGCTTTTCTGAATAGAAAAGCGACAATGATTTGGGGAAACTTAAATCGCAGTCATCTCTTGCATCATCTGGACACCCGTTTGTTTTCTTACCACTGATCAGAATCAATCAATTTTACAAATGGGGTTAATCCGGAGGGGCTTCCAATGACCAAGAGACAAGGGGCATTGGGTGGTTATTGATCTATTGGTAGCTGCTGACGTAAAGTCCCAACCAATCAATTAATCCAGAGGCAGCCTAGGCCCAGAAAACTTTAATAGGCCCTCTATGGGTTGAAATGCGCTCAGAGGGCTATTCGGAGCTTTTCTTAGCGCGAAAGAAAAGTGAAAATGAATCTCTCAGACACACACTTGATCGATCGTGGAGGAAGAAGTAATAGTGAATTACTTCCCTTGCCAGCCTATCGTATCCTGTGTGACTATATACTGCAATATCAGCCGCCAAAACTACCCGTTTTTGCCATTTTTACAACGACCTGCATAAGTCATGTAGACACTCAATGCACCATACCACAGTGATTTACAAGGCACTATATATTTCAGAGGAGTTAGAGTGTATGTCTTCCGATATCAGGGCTTCCAAATGATTTGAATAAGCCTGAGTTTAAATGGCAGGCTTTCAGAGTCGACCGATTTCTCATGCGCCTGGGTAGTGACTGGTGAGATATGTGTCTACTAAATGGCCGAACAAGACACACAGCTAAGCTTTGCTTTGAAGATGGCTGCCGAGTCATTAAGTCGTTCTCTGATAACGCTTCGCACCTAGAACAATTTAGTACAAATATGGTTTTGGTGCCGTTGGAAAGGAAAGTTACCATTCTTGTATTGTATATTTAAGGGTTTAATACCGCCGTAGCGGTGTTTGTTGCGTAACCCGATACCGCTGAACGTTGGTTCGTACCGAGTCAAACCACGAGAATGCGCAGCATTCGAGGGGTTTGACGAGGTGCGAACCAACGTTCAGCGGTATCGGGTTATGCAATAAACACCAAGACGAAGGTATTAAAGTCGATTCTACCCCGATAATTGAGAAAAATGAGGAAAAAGTGACCTGTTGTTGATTGCCGTTCCTTTTCCCTCCCTCGGGACAGACTGGGAACTTTTAACCAATCAACGATAAGCTTTGGTCACGTGCAACGGTTGACCCAGATATTTTGAAGCAGAATGACATAATGTCACTATGGCTACCGCTTTGACAGGCTGGGTTGCTTACGACGCTATCGGGGGAAATGTTGTGAAATCAACCCTTTGATGACTGTATACGTTCATGACAGCCCAGTTTTCAATATAAAAGGACAGAATATAACCACACTCACAACATTATCAGGTTAAATCCTTCATTTTGTATGATAACAAGCAAAATATCACTTCTTCCGGGGGAGGTAAACCTACCAGCCCATGTTGCACTACAGACTCGATGTTGTTTGAAAAGTCATCTCTACTTAACATGTATATTTGCACACGGCACGCACATGCAGGAGGGGTAGAAACTAATTTATTTCCTTTCCCTCTCTTCTAAAAGAAAAGAAAATGGCGCATCACTGTGTAACTAATATGAAACTAGACTGCTTTTTACGTAATATTTATGACCAAATTCATTTTTTCCGTGTGTTTCCTTTCAAAAATTTAAATCATAAATCGAATTTTGGTATCTTATGATGTAATTAATTGATGGATATATATTGTGCTTTATGCCATACCATATATTTTCATCTTGTCTAAGTTTCTTTAATAGGAAACCAGGTTTCGGGAAGTAATTTCTGACCATCCGCTGGTACAATATATATAGTTTTATAAGATAAAAAAAACAGTTAGAAAAGTTTGACAGATTTAAGTCAGGAGGTGCGGGTCATAGTGGGATTATAACTGGCGACTCGATGTTCAAAGTCTGCTTAGATTATCCGCCCCCGGAACCCTCACCTGTTAAGTTGTGACAAAGCCAACCACGTTAATGAACTACAATCGTTATTGAAGTAAGTTCAGGAGCCGGTTTGACAAATCGGTGTAACGTTAGTTTTCACGTAAATGCCATAGCAACGTATCTCTGCAGTATTTATGAACACTAAAACACACGGGCACAGGGAAAATCTTCTTGTCTAAAATAACCACGGAGACAAGTTTCTAATTGTGTTAAAAAGAGGTATATCATTTAGACCTTTATACCCCATCATAAATTGGTTGCTATGGCATTTGCGTGAAAACTTACGCTACGCCGCTTTGTCAAACAGGCTCATGGAATATTGTTTACAAAATATCAAACACGCAACACAATTATGTGTGTGTTGGGTAGGGGTGGTAAACCTAAAAGAATATAAAACTCCACTTTTTGAATGTAGGCAATTTTCTAAAGCAGACAAAATTAGGGACTTTTCGTTGATTCTAGCCTGGAATAAATGGATTGGCGTTTTATGCCACACAAAAGAATATTTCACTAATATGGCGCTAATCTCATTTTAACTGTATGGACATATTTTGTTTTTGTTTTTAAGCGGACACCTTTGCAAAGAAATCAAAGGAAAAGAAAAAGAAGAAACCAAAAAGTTGCAAATGTAGTAAGGAAGAAAGTGCACAGGACTCAAGCGACGATAGTGACGAATGCAACTGCGACGAAGATGACAGTAGCAAAGAAAAGGGCAAAAGTAAAGAAAGAGGGAAGTCTAAAGAAAAGGGGAAGTCTAAAGAAAAGAGTAAAGAAAAGGGGAAGTCAAAAGAAAAGAGTAAAGAAAGAGGAACGAAAAGCAAAGAAGTAACGGATAACGACGAACATGGAGGAAATGGTGGGGAAGTGGACCCAGAACAAGTTGAACCATCCAGCGGGGACGAAGTCGCTCCAGTTGACGGCGCCATGGATAGACCTACGGAATTTTCCGACGGTGGGAATTTTGATACAGCCGACGAATCCTCTGTTACTCCTGAGGTTACGTCTATTGATATAGTAGACGCGACTACAGATTCGTCGAACTCTGAAACAACAACAACAACAACAGGAGCACCAGCAGATGAAGAAAATGAAACTCCTGAAATAACGATTGGGACAGACATGACAGTTACTACGGATAGCACTTCAAACTCTGATTCTTCTTCTGAAAAGAGCGAAGCGACGTCCGTGGTGGCAACTACCGAAGCCTCTTCCATGACAGCCAGTGATTCAAGTGCAGCAAGTGCTTCTTCCGCAACAAACGAAAACATGGAAACAACAAATGCAAACAACGCTGCAGCAGCAGGAAATGCTGCAGCATTGGATGACGTAACAGCAGAAAGCACAGGCGAAACAACAGCGGCTACAACCTCGGTAGATGTTAGTGGAACTTCGCCCACAGCAACGGAAGAGACGAAGTCCGGGTCCGATGCCACTTCGGTTATGTCCGGAGAAACCAGCATCGCTGCAACAACGACAGTCTCTACTGACCCAACTGAAATGACAACAGAAGGGGAAGAAAGTCCGTCACCAGCTCCTATGGCTTTTGTTGAACCGATTCCAGCGAAACCTCTTGTACCTACCACCGCAGAGATAACAAAGATTAATGAAGATGAGGACGAGTGCGCTGAACTAACCGGGCGTAAACGGGAGAAATGTTTGAAAAAACTGGAAAAGAAACAAAAAAAAGAGGAAAAGAAAAGAGATAAAGAAGAAAAAAGAGAAAAGAAACGCAAAGAAAAAGAAGACAAAAGACAAAATAAAAAGGATAAAAAGAAGAAAGAGAGACGACGTGGAAAACGAGAAGTTCCTTCTATTCGTGAAGAGTTTTTCAAAATATCGCGCTTGAGTTATCGTCCTCTTCGTGAGCAGAGACTTCGAGCTTTGGTTAGACGAGCTGCTCGCGAGTCAATCAACGAACTTGAGTGAGGTCTGGGAAGAATTTGAACTAAAGCTGAACTTGAGAGCTCCAAATGTATCATTTGGCGAAGACATTAGCATGTAGAAAGCTATGGTTGTCGTCGACAACTACTTCGTGGGGACAGGATATAGAATTGGTCCGTCTCTTGCAAGGTTCGCGAACTTTGCTATGTCACACGGTAATTTATCAGCTGAAGTTTTTTTTTCACATGAACAAATTTGCTTGACTTACAAAATCTCCCTTAACGGCTGTTTAGCAATTGATATGTAGCAGTTTTGAAATGGAAACGGAGTAATTTCTAGGGAGTTGGGAGACGGGCTAGTTCAATATTCGCACCGTTCGTAGGGATGCTTTGATTATTTTTCGTTTAAGCTGAACTTGTTATCTGAACGCTGTTATTAAATTATGGTTGTGTTATGCTAGTGTTGTGTACCATTCTGAATCATATAGTTCACTTATTAAAATTAGACACGGATTTTCCCGTGTGGACTATGCATTTAAGATTAATAAAACGAAATGGTCAAGGAATGTCGTTTGGAAAAGGCATTTACAGTCGAATATTTTTTATCTGAACTATGAAATCAAAAACAGACTTCATTGAAAGACTAAGTTATTAAGAAAGAAATAGAAATATTTGATTTATTGAGAAAGTCAGCACCAACAGACTCAAGAGTCCAGTTACAGGGCAGATAACAATTTGATAACAGCGAACATATATAAAACACACAGGTAAAAATAAACAGGTGCAAAAGCGCTTACATAGATAAATACATAGTAAAATTGTTTACAGAAAATTTAACATTATAAAGATAATTAATAATAATATACAAAAAATCTTTCTTTCCCCGTTCAATGTCCATCTATAACAATTTCCAAAATGAATCAAACCTTGAAATTTTTAGTAAAAAAGAAGTTTTCAACAACCAGGTTAAAGCAGCAATTTTTTCCGTATGTCCAATCTATCTTTGATAGGTCTGAGAACCTCCATCGCACGCAATGTCAGTTGATACTTACAGTCCATTATCTTGTAAGCCAGGTCAACTACCATGCTCCATCCCATACATTGCGTGCGATGGAGGTTCTCAGACCTATAAAATGTAGATTGGACATACGGAAAAAAATTATAGCACGTAGTTTGTAAGAGCTTGGTTCCTTTGATTCGCGGATTGGTAATTTGTTTGGTGTTTGTCGTCGCGTTTATGATTATTTTATTAAAGTGGCATGAGCTGCCAAAATGTTGATATTTTGACGTTGTTACCGAATGTTGAAATTATCGGCTATTTTTCTCAAGACGTGTAATTCAGAAGCTTTTTAGTGCTTCTAGTCTCGAGAATGTACGATAAAGTATTGTTTTGAATTAACTTTGGCTTAGAATGAATGAATGGTCGTCCCGGTTATTTAAATTTTGTTTACTTTTCCAACACGTTTTCGGTTCGCACAGGCCACATACTGTATGGATTTTCCTCATTCCAACGCCAACCATTTAGTTTTTCGATGACCTTCAAAACCTCTTACTGTCGTGACGATCAGAAATTATGAAAAAAGTGTGAATTTTGGCAGCTCATGCCACTTTAATAAAGCATTGTTGCTAGAAGACGAGAAAAGGGCAAAATATATATAATGGTTGGATGATGTTTTAAGTCTATTATTTCACGCAAACGAGGTGTAGTTGCCAATGGATTCCATAGTAAAGAGATACCACGTCATGGCAACTGCGATTCAACGCATTTTGCGACGGTTTCGTGAAACGCCCCCCTGTCTCGAATTAATAGAGGATCAATATGCCGACTGAGCAGCCGAAGAGCCTATGCCGTGGAAAAATGAAACAATGCACAGCTACAAACAGCAAGTTTCAATTCGACGATTTCCAGAATCAAAGGAAAAAAACTAAGAATATAAATATTACGGAGAAAAAGCCTGCTCGGTAGTGAGTATATGTCATCCAAATTTAAACCAATCGTCAAAATTTTACCAAAGATATGACCGCGACAAAAAAAAATGGGCAAATTAAGACGATTTCTAAAAACAAGGGGCAATAACTCTTTAAATATTATCACTACGGAGAAAAAAAACTGCACAACTACTTGGTAGTTCAATCTTACTGAACTTATGGTTATATTAATATTACATATACCAACATTCGGTATACGAGTTGGAAGTGCAAGGTGGTAAAGTCCGTAGACCCTGAGGCGGAAATTACAAGCCATGGAAATATTGATATGGACTATTCCTACCTCAAACTTATTTAAAACTCATAAAAGATTACTGTTGTCCCTTTCAGTTACATATATAGCTTTTCCAAAAGACGTTTCTTAAACAACAACTAACGGCCATTTCTTCCAGAATCAGCCGCCATTTTGATCAACCTTCGAACGGAGTCAAACAGTACATGTTAAACAGAAAAAAAACGCCGTTTTGAAAAGCTATACATGTAATGGAAGAGGATAGGAATTATCTTTATTGAGTTCTAAAGAAGTCTGCGGTAGGAATCGCCCATACCGAGCAGTTCCAATAATATTTTCATGGCTTGTAATTTCCGCGTCATGGTCTGCGGTCTCATAAAAATACCCAACGTTGGTATATGTAATTTTTTACCATAAGTTCGGTAAAATTGAACTGAACTTCTTGGTAGGGAGTATATACCGAGGGTCGGAGCACAAAGAGCGCAGTTTCCTCACCAATTGAACCTGGCAACGCCTTACTCTTGAGTAAAACGTAAAACAGCTTTATACATGGAACATCATAGTATCAATTTTATAAGCTATGTACCAACGAAGGTTTCTGACGGTCGTATAGAAAGCAAAATACAGCAATCTTTAAAAATTATTCTGCAGTCAACTATATCACAAAATTTAAAGTGGCATAAGCTGCCACGATTCACACTTTTTCATAATTTCTGATCGTCACGACAGTAAGAAGCTTTGAAGGACATGGAAAAACTAAATGATTGGCGTTGAATTGAGGAAAATCCATACAGTATGTGGCCTATACAAACCGGAATAGTGTTCGAAAAATAAACAAAATTTAAATAACCGGGGCGACCATGTATTCATTCTAAGCCAAAGTTAGTTCAAAACCATACTTTATCGTAGGCCTACATTTACGAGACTAGAAGCACTAAAAAGCTTCTGAATTATACGTCTTGAGAAAAATAGCCAATAATTTCAACGATCTGTTTAAAGGTCAAAATATCAACATTTTGGCAGCTCATGCCACTTTAAGACATCCAGCCAGGGACTAACATAGGGACTACTCCATATTTGTTCCAGATCAATCTAAAATAGGGATTGATCCTACTGTCATTCGTTGAGTTATCAACGAATGTCTCGTGTAGAAGATCTCGTAGAATGACACGAGATCTCGAATGAGTTCCAGATCCAACATAACTGACGTTCATACATGGCATACCAATCTGTGTGTACTTTATATGTACACAAAAACAAGGAAACAACCTTTCGTCAAATAAAACGACCAGCTCAGCAGAAAATAATCGGGGAAATCTGTACAGTTTGCAATATTACTTAATTGTGGTTTTGAAATTAAGGTTTTATAATCTGTACTATGACACAATCTGACACTTCCTCATTATATAAATGACCGCTTTTTTTCAGTCAATAATTTTTGTTAAGTTGATACTTTTGGTCGAATTAATGTATGCATACAGGTATAATTTCTTTTCCAAGTAAATCTTAATTATTTTCTTTATAATAGGAGTATTTGTTGCCAGCTGTTTTAACTATTGACAAATTTATTTTTTATTATTTGATTGGTAGATTTTGATAGCTTGATTGATTATCGAATTGATTGGTGATTTATTTATTAATTGATTGATTGAATATGATCGATAAATTGATTGATGGATTGATTTGTTACATAATCATTTCTTTAAAGGCATCATAATCAGGCATATAAGATACGATCTGCGCCACATGATCAATATATGCCTAAAACATATATATGAACTATATGCGTGGAATGCAGGTCACGTGGTGTTTGATTTGCATCGAATGCCGCCATTCCTAGGTGATGGTACAATATCGATCCAGATCGGTCATACATGCGTGCATCACTCAGTAATGGCGGCGCTTTTTACGAAGTCAGATCCAAACCCGCCAGTGAGACGTGTCCATTCCACGTATATATTGCCCTAAACCACCACGTGGGCCAATACGCCCAAAATGATCACGAAATGGTATATAATTTCCGTTTGTACTGATTTTGACGTATTTTGAATTTTCACATCAAGAGCTCTATTTCCCAATACTAATGGTACGATTCGAGTTTTTTTCCCAATAACTAAAAGAACGACATAACCCAGTATTCTTCATCAAGACGTTTTTTAACAGGTCAGTGAACTTGTTTATTTTTGACAGTTTAATTCATTTTAATCCGCTTTGCATTTGAACGGATTAATATTTTGCAGGAATGCATGAAGTGTGTTGTGTCCGTGCTAATCCCACAGCCAAACCACCGTTATGACCGCAATATCTAAATACTCATTAACTATTTCCCGCCGGGTCCACCGTGCCGATCATCGTTTTCCTTATCCAGGCTAAGATATCGACTGTGGTCGCGCCACGCTTTCTGTAACGTTTGCACGAACACAAGCGCTAAAAATACGGCTGCGTAAAAAATGAAAATTTCACGGAAATTTGAATAAAATACAGACATCATCAGTTAGTCATAATCCGGTGACGAAATTTCATTCAGTATAAAAATCCGAGTAATTCGTTCAGCAAATCAGTTCTACACTTGCATCGGTGAAGAAACATCCTTCTTTCAAGCAGGTTCGCTCTCCACGGGACGTTGTTAGTGCAGTGGATGTTAAAAAAACAGGACTCGTAATATTCACGAAGAGTTTTTCATCTTTTGTTATTTGTTCACAAACGGCCCCGAAAATGAACGAATTTTGGCTTCGGACGTTTGCTATGCTGGGTGTAATAATCGGTAAGTATATAGAAGAATGTCTAATATTTTAAATGTTATATTCCTGAATTATGATTTCAGAACTACTGTAGGCCCATCTGTATTTAGAAACAAAAACACACAGGCACAGGTAAAATCTTCTTGACTAAAATAACCATGGATTTATATAATTTTAAGCTTAAATAATCATTTTGCGTTGTATTTACCGTTCTATGTAATTGTTAAGAAACGTACTGTCCGAGAAGAAAATCATATTAGCAGTAGAGGGTGGGGCGAGATAAAATACAGCCTTCCATCAGCGGTCAGCGGGTTCGGATCCCACACAACTGTAGTTCTGTAGCCTAAATTTCAACTGACACGATAGAATATTCTCAGACAAAATAATTAAGCTGAAGCCGAAAAAATAGTCTACCCGCCTAACAATGTGTAGAAACATACAAAAAACAGAAATAACAAAGAATTTGATAGAATTAAATTAGTTTCCAAACAAAAATGTAATTTTCAACGTATCATAGAGCTTCACATCTCGGCTGTATATTAGTTTCTGATAGAAAAGGCTTTTTCTTGAACTTATAAAACTCTAACTTAATTCAAGGATTATTAACTATAATAATAGGTTTAAATTAATCAATGTGCAACCTTCAATGAATTACTTGAAACACCGAAAAACCCTTAAAGATTCGATTGATTCATATTTTACGCCGCACCCAAGATTATTTAACCTATATGGCGGGTTTTATGATTTGAAAAGAAATAAATTAAGGGGCAAACTTCAATTTTATTTGTACTACAATCTGTGCACATTTTTTCCACTACTGCATATAGAGCTATAGGCTGTAATATTCATTCTCGTATTTTACACTCAAAAAGATCAAATTAAACGCACTCAAGACATAAAAAATTACTAATAGTTTGATGACTGTAGTCGCACCTTTATGAATCATTACAATTATATCAACTCTACAACATAATATTTTTTTTACTATGCGAGAAAAACGTTTTCTTTCGTCTGGAAATCCAATAAATAAACTTGCACTTGCAATTGTCACGTTTAAAACTGTGCATCAAACTGGGCTGTTTAACAAGTGCGTGACTTTGTGCTAATAAAACAGACAGCATTGCAATTAATCGTGATCGAATGGGCGTTCATGAAAAATAAGTTCACAAAGTGAGAAAGCGAGTGAGTGAGTGAGTCAGCGAGTGAGTGATTGAGAGAAGATTTGGTTTTGAACATTGTATCATTCTTATCGCGACAGACTATACCGTGTTTTTTTCTATTCAAATATAGCCTACTTCAATAGATTTAAACCTTTCCCTGTTAAATGTCTTACGAAAATCTTCTAACTTTTCCATTTTTAGTAGAGAAAACAGTCAAAGAATTTTTAAAAATACGACAGAATTTCAGCAGAACAAAAGTAAATTTTTGGGGTGTCAAAATTTTATTTTAATCTGATTTCGTTTTTTAAAAGTCACACTTGCCGAGTTAATGCACAAATTAGGTGATTGGCTAAATAACTCATTATTAGGTTAGGTTGAAGTGGCATTAACTGCTAAATACAGGGAGCATTTGGTTCAATAAGAATTAGCGTATAACAAAATAACTTTCCGTTGATACCAATCTTGCAGCTTAGGTAGTTTTATGAGCTGCAAAACCCCAAAATATGGCCTCCTACAAGTAGAGTTTTGAATTCTGGTCATGAATTGCACACTTTCGAATTCGTCCGGTTGCTGACTTGATCAATTTCTGTTGATTTCCACGCCAATCATTTGGATTTTCAAGATACTTCAAACGATGAACTTCCCTTGACGAGAAAAAAAAAATATGGAAAAATACGAACTCTAGCAGTTTTTCTATGTAATTTTTTGCTGAACTTGTTAAGTGGTTATTAACAGAGCCACGTATTGGAGAAGAACATGGCCCGAAATTTTAATGTCTTATCGACAACTTCTAATCGTCTGTCTTTACTATTTCAGCTCATGGCGTAATCGAGTCTAGTGGAATGTCATCTTCAGAGAGTCACGAAAGCTGGGGTCACCATTCAGGCTGGGGACACGGACATCATTCCGGCTGGGGTCATCACAAATCTCACGATGACGCTACAAGACCTACTAGCGGCTCAATGGGAAGCCGAGCGGCAGTTCCTGGCAGTGGAAGTGGAGCTATGGGCAGCAGACCAGCTATGGGAAGCAGACCGGCAATGGGCAGCGGCGGTGGCAGCTCAATGGGCGGTAGAAGTGGAATGGGCAGCGGAACAAATCCTATGGGTGGCAGACGCAGCGGCCGTCCGATGGGCGGGAGCGGAATGGGTAGCGGTTCTGGACCCATGGGTGGCAGGCGTAGCGGTGTCCCTATGGGTGGTTCTGGCATGGGACCCGGCTCTGGGTCAGGCAAAAGCGACAAACCATCAGGCAGCGACGATGGGCCTTTGATCCCGGTTGATAGAAAATTCAATCGTGATGACAGCACCAATGATTTCACCCCATGGTGGATTCGACAGAGAACTTCCTTCCCACCCTTCTTCCCAGGATTTGCTCCTTCACCCTTTTCGCCTTCACCATTTGTTCCTAGATCCTCATTCGGCTTCCCAATGCAGAGCCCTTTCGCTCCTTCCCCGTGGTCATCTTGGGGGTGGAACTCATGGAACCCGTGGCAATGGAGGAGCTCAAGAAGATCCTGGGATCCATTTTTCGGAAGGAGCTGGAGAAGCAGCCGGGATGACAGCAGCTTTCCTGGATTCCTTAGTATGAGAACCCCTCAGTTGCCCGTTGACCAGCTTGATAGTAGTAGGGACAACTGGAGCGATGACGGCTGGGGAAGTTGGGAAGATAGCTATCACAGTGATTCCGATCGTGGTTTGACCAGTTGGGGACTTGCAGCTGGTAGATCAGGTTGGCCGAGTTGGCTTGATGGTTCAAAGCAAAGTGCGTCTCGCTCACCATCACGAGCTTGGGATGATCACGGAAACTGGAGATCACATAATCCCTGGTCTGGTTCGTGGGGATCCTCAAGCCATTGGGGAGGACATGACAGCCACTGGGACTCCGGCGAAAGTCACGACGGTCACTGGGGACACTGGGACAGTCCTTCCCGTGTTGAAAGACCAAGTGCTTGGGGAAGAAGTTGGGCAAGAAGTTTGGATGATAGTAATCGCTTCGATGATAGAGCATTCGTTGGTCCCTTTGGGGGGTTGTTCGGACGGCAACTCGGCGGGAGTACTGATTCACTGCCAACAGGATCAACATCTTCGACAGGCTCTACGAGTCCTTCGCCTGCCGCCCCGGCAGCTGGCAGCGACCCGTCTTAAGTGAAGCCAATTGAAGAATTCAGGTTTTAGGGGATGTTAACAATTGGGACTATTGCAACTTTTGGGAAACATTGACAGCAACAGTGTATGCAAGTGGTATTCGTGTCTTGATGTTAATAATACAAAATAAGGGATTAAAGAAAATCACTTAACGAATTTTGCTCATTCAAGGGCCGAAAAAAGTGTTAAAGAAAAATGGTACGACAATCTTCAAGGGAACGTTTCGGTTTAGCTATGCTTCTTTCGAGGGTAATTAATGCTGGCTTTCATAGCTCTTTGTCTTTAAAATCATACTTGGCCAACATGCTGTAAGTTTTTGGTAATTGTCCATCGGGGACTTGTACTAATTTTAACTTTAACAAACGAGCTTCAAGTGAATTTTCAGCTTTTCGCCCAATAGTTAACATCTAATGATAACACCCCTATATAACCCATGTGTAAATAACGGTATTATGGAAATGCTATTTTTTGTATATTCAGAGACTTTTGTAATTTTTATATAGAACTTTTAAATTATTTTAATAAATCTGTTTGACAAAAATTCTAGTTGATTTCGTTTTATTCATTTGGGTTTTTTTGAGTTTCACAACAAGAGTGAGCTTGTCTTGTGTCTAAGGTGATATGTTCAGTTACATTCCTTGATGGTTAACGCCGCACTCAAGATTATTTCTGTTAAAGTGGCATTAGATGCCAAAATCCGCAATTTTTTCATCATTTCTGATCGTCACGACAGTAAGAGGCCATCGAAAAACTAAATGATTGGCGTTGGAATGAAGAAAATCCATACAGTATGTGGCCTGTACGAACCGAAAACGTGTTCGAAATGTAAACAAAATGTAAATAACCGGGACGACCATTCATTCATTTTAAGCCAAAGTTAGTTCAAAACAATGCTTTATCGTACATTTTCGAGACTAGAATCACTAAAAAGCTTCTGAATTATACGTCTTGAGAAAAATATTTTCGCAGCTCATGCCACTTTAACCAACAGCGTTGCCAGATGCAGTTTGAGTCTCCGTGTTGGGGACTAGACATTCCGATGGTGCGTGTTCCGGTCAACCATTTTACAAAGAACAGACACAGAAAAAATCCCAGTGGCACATTGCCCTTTCTTTTTTCATAAAGTGGTATTCTTTCCGAGGTCTCGTTTGACAACCAAGACTTTCGAGTTACGGCGGGTCGCGGGATCGAATCCCACTCAGTCAAAACAAATTGACTGAGCTTTCACTCGAACAATCTTTGTGGGATGGTTGCCAGTTTTTTTTCTCAAGAAAACATTAGCTTATGAAGTATATAGCGTAGGTTTATATATAAACAAGAGTTTTAGTAAACATATATACGCCCGTCGTGGCAAAGTCGAACCGCTACGATTAACAACTTTACATTTAATACAACATTTGTTTTAATTTCATCAATTGAAATTTCTTGTTCACATTAGAAGTTTTTCTTTTCTGAATTTGATGAAGCTGCAACTAACTACCAGTACGTTATAGTACACATATGTTATCTGTTCAGGTAAATTCAATCACATTTTAATTGCAAAAGCGCACATTAAACTATCCAAGAAAACAGTCTCAGAATGTATAAATTAATTGGTTTCTAGTATTACTCTGGAAAAGGGGACTAAACAAGAGATCAGTGAACTGATCTTGGCGACCACCACAGAACACTTTCAGAAAGTGAGGCTGCTTGTAAATGGAGCGCAAACTTATGCCCGGAGTAAACCCACGACCTTCGGTGGTAACTTGCAACCAGTCCACATCAGTCGTTCGAGTGAGAAAATGTCCAATTTTTTTTTTTGGGGGGGGCGGAACTCCGTGGGATTCGAACCCGCGACCAATTGGTGGAAAGCTGTTCCGATTGAGAGTCCATTACTCTACTGAGCCGCGGAGGCCCCACCATCACTGAATGCCAAAATGTATTTGAGAAAGTAAGATCCTATAAGGACAATTAATATTACTCAAAAGGATGTTCGATTTCAATTTACTAAGATTAAAATGGAGAATGCTTCGATTAAATTTCTGATATAGTATACAAAACTAGAGATTTAGTGATTGCACGCAATCACTGGAGATGACTCAGCGAAGGAGGGGAACTGATTGACCAGGGTATTAGAACCGGCAGTGTGGTTTGAGAGGTGAAATAAAGAAGAAATGAAACAATAAAGATGATGTATGATATTCTTGGTATTTACTTGGAATTTTTAGCATTACAATGGTGATGGCCTGGTGTTGCTACATCATCTGTTTCAAAAATTTCACGGCGTAATGTGTACCCCTCAGTTTTATTACTTGGACGTAACAGGTCATTTTAAAGGCGTAAAACACGCCGATACGCCCCTTATCTGGGGCGCTGAGTACTGTTAAATGTCATTAATAAGCAAAATTGTTTATGGTTGAGACGTATAACTGCACAGAGGAGATTCTGATGTATTGTTACAGGACAATTTCTCCGGTTGACAAATGAGTTTATCTCCACAAGAATGATATATATTCTGCAATGCGACAGCTGCTATTGTTCTAACATGTCCATTGTCCAACATATCTCCTGCCCCTAACGCTTCGCACAAATACTACTGTAACCGGAACCCTTGACCAATGTGTACCATGGTCCAAGAACAGGTAATATTGGTGTGAATCTAGAGGAAACAATTAATGGAATAGCCTCTGGTGGAGTAATTTGTCTTCGTATATTGCGCTGTTAGAAGACTGTTTGTGCACCCAAACATAGTACAAAGACAGCGAACAAAAAGAAAACTTTTCAGCTGGTGTGATACGATAACAAAAACGATTACAATATGAAGCATTAATTATTTTAAAAGATGGCTCCCAATCGCCCTTTCACCCCAGGTTTGATATTGGATTGAGCAGATTGCTGAAAATCAATCCCAATCGTCCTCTAAATGATGTCAAGGCACACCCCAAGTTTGAAGTTGATCGGATGAATCATTCATGAGTTATTGCCCAGACAAGAAAATCATGCTGATAATCTAATATGACGGATAGCGGCCATATTAGATTGCGCACATGGCTGAAAACACATCACAACCGTTCTCTCACCAATGTCAAGGCACACCCCAAGTTTGAAGTTGATCGGATGAATCATTCATGAGTTATTGCCCAGACAAGAAAATCATGCTGATAATCTAATATGGCCGCTAGCGGCCATATTGGATTGCGCACATTGTTGAAAACCCGAAAACATAATGGCTCCGCTTTCGCTTTGCGGAGCCATAAAAATAATTATAAATTTATTAAATTCTAATATCATTTAGAAAGATATTTGATTATATATTTTATTTAGCCCGGAAAACCACATGTTGTAGACAGACGCAGTTTCGGTACATCAGGAATCCTCCGATGCTTCAATTATTTAACTGATCGAGGATGAAAGTTAACAAACAGGGTATTTCCGTCCCTTACATTATCACGGGGTCACTTTTGTGGGGTCCTTAAGAAGATTTGGAAATTGTACGTTTCACGGCTACCTATTTGGTCGCCATATTCAAAATGACCTGCAATCTATCCAAGGGTATTTCACGTACGTAAATCCCCGAAGTTTCTGAGTGACCCCATTATAACACAACCAAAACTTCATGGTTATTTTATACAAGAAGATTTTCCCTGTGTCCATGTGTTTTAGTGTCTAAAAATATATATAAAAAAGACACAGCATTCAATGGTAAATAGCCGTATTTATTTTGAAATACCTCATACCATTCAACAAAGTCATATTTATTTGTGCAGTTTAAAACAAGCAAATGACATAAATGTGTTTGTTACAAGGCTTTTCATTGGTTGCATTTAAACTGAACTTACCAATCAAATTGATACTTACACACAAAATCTTAACTGCAAACAATCAATCATTTACGCTGATACATGTATAATATTCACAAATCACAAGTTATTACGTACCATACATATATACATAGCTTTATCACATTATTTTTAAAAATTCATCCAGAACAATTTTATCTAAATATAAGCGAAATACTGGACAGAATATATATTATAATAATATAAAAATAAACCAATATGAAACACAACCTTGAATGGAATGAACATACAATTAACAAAATTTTAAAATTAAAAAGCTAAACAAAATTTTATGAAATTGGAATGTATAAATAAATTTTAAAACAAAATGGAAAAAGAGTTAGTTTTGGAGACAGAGATTGTAAGGATTGGATATGCCATATTGTCATCTTTGTTTTAAAAGCTGTTTTGTAAACGAAATATGAACGAGAAAAAATAGTCTACTAATGACTACCTTCCAGCCCTCGGAGGAAATCATCGGAGGAAACCGGCTCATTGCCTGTAGGAAACCCCCTACCTTCGGTGAGTACCTGGCGACTCTTTCACATATGACGACCGAGTGAAAAAATCACCGATAATTGCGGTAAATTTTGCAATTTTTATTTGCTCTGAGTGGGATTCAATTCCATGTGGCATCAATAGACCCTTTCAGCTCAAGGATTGATGCTTGCGCAGAAGCCTCGTTGTATGGCAAAATTGAGTTGTTGGATCAATCTGACGTCAGAATCATGTTCATTTCGTCTATGACGTAATACAAAAGAGGCGGGTCACAGCGACCACAACAGAGACATACATTTCGAACAACATCATAAACATGTCGTTCTAAGCCGAAAGGGTCTATTGAAGGCTTGTGTTGGACTGAGCTACCGAGTCCCCATGTATAGTTGGAACACCTGATAACCAAAGGGCCAAGTTATAAATTTGCCACTGGGACAAAGTCTCATATCAAGGCTGACCACAGGTCTAGAGTTTCCTCCTGACAAAGGGCCCGGTTTCCTCTAACAATAAACCTAGCAATGCAGCCAGTGAAAGATTGATTGATTGTTTGGTGTTTTACGCCGCGCTCAAGATTATTTCACTTATATGGCGGCGTTGCCAGTTTTATTGTGGAGGAAACCGGGCTCTATGCCCGTAAGAAACCCACGAACTTCCGTTGGTAACTGGCAACCATCCCACATAGGTCGCCAGTGAAAGAAAGTTAACTGAGTGTGCTCATCTACCCAGCGAGATTGACAAGTAAAACTCAAAACTATTGCACAAATCTGCAACAAACTAACAACAATTTTGAGATAAAACTTCTAAAGTTTTTTTTTTAAATGCATGAACAATCTTAAAAGCCTTTCGATGATAAAATAAAACAGAGTTCCTATAATATAAGATTTTATCTTTAGTGTTTTGCTCTCTATAGCAAAAAGAGATCATAAATAAGTAAGGTAAACATTTTATAAGCAAATGTCAAATTTTCTAGAAGCAAAAAACTATCCACCATTTTAATAATGTTAAAAAATAGAAACAAAAATGTTAACAAAACAAATTAATAATAATTTCAAACGTAAAACAAAAAAAATGTAAACAGATGTTAAAAATAACAAAACAATAATAAATTTAAAAAAAAATAAAACCAAATTTATCTTACTAACATAGAGTTCGATGCTGACGCCTTCAGTTCAATGTCGAACACTAATTTCTTTCAAGTGGCATGAGTTGCCAAAATGTTGATATCTTTCTGTGAAAACAAAATTCTGAAATTCTCAAACAATTTACTGTAGAAGTAAAATTTAGAAGCTTTTTCGTTGTTGTATTAGTGCAGAGAATGTATGCTACAGTAGCGTTTAGGTGTGACTTAGGCATACATGTACAGTGAATTAACGTTCATTCCTGGGACATGTTTCACAAAGCGGCGTATCATAAGTTTTTACGTAACTGTCATAGCAACCAATAGAGTAGAGATACGTTGCTAAGAAAGTTACGTAAAAAAATACATCTACGCCATTTTGGGAACAGGCTTCAGTTATCTAAATTTTGTTTTCATTTAGAACACTGTTTAGGTTTATACAGGTCACTATTTCACTCACAAACTGTATGGATATTCCTCGCTCGAAAATCAATCACTTTTTTTCTGTGATCTTCAATACTCTCATTTTCTTGATAATCAGAATTGATTTGAGATTTCTGATCCTTCAAACTATAAAATCATTATTTTTCTTCAAAAAAAAGTACAAAATGGGAAAATGCACACAAAAAAATACAAACACATGCAATCCAGTGCAATACGGTGGGAAAATTCTAAATTCAACAATGGCTGTATAAGTAACTAATAGATGATTGCTTGATTGAGGTTTCACGCCACACTGAAGATTACCAATAGAAGAAGAACATGGGTTTATGGTAAGCTTGACAAGCAATACAAGGAGGGAGATGGGATTTGGGTAACCTACTGAACCCAATAATTCATGGGTTGTACCTTTAAAGGGCCACATCACCTAAGTTTGGTGTGATTATTCATTGACCTTCAATTTAATAGAAAAATAAAAAGCAATCAACAATCTCCTAATGAAAGGCCACACGTAGACTAGATCATAAAAGTATATTTGAAGAGTTGTTCCCTGTAGCCATTGTTCTCTGTCTGGCAGTAACTAACAAATTGGCCAAGAATGCACCCCACATGCAGCTACAAAGAGCCTGTACCCTGGATAAAGGAATCACCAAATAAAACTCCATGAAGAAGTCCATGGGAGCTAGGAAAGCTACAAGTCTTTATATAAAGAGCTGTCAAATAGCACACATTTTAACACACTTCGTTAAGGTGGCGCCTGGCAAACTTATATCGTTTCAACCATCGAAATCTAAAAATCTTGATGTTATAAACAGCATGGGGTAGGAAAGCTACCAGTCTTTATATAAACAGTTGGGAGCTACATGTAGGAAAGCTACAAGTCTTTATATAAACGGCTGTCAAATAGCACACATTTTAACACACTTCGTTAAGGTGGCGCCTGGCAAACTTATATCGTTTCAACCATCGAAATCTAAAAATCTTGATGTTATAAACAGCATGGGGTAGGAAAGCTACCAGTCTTTATATAAACAGTTGGGAGCTACATGTAGGAAAGCTACAAGTCTTTATATAAACGGCTGTCAAATAGCACACATTTTAACACACTTCGTTAAGGTGGCGCCTGGCAAACTTATATCGTTTCAACCATCGAAATCTAAAAATCTTGATGTTATAAACAGCATGGGGTAGGAAAGCTACCAGTCTTTATATAAACAGTTGGGAGCTACATGTAGGAAAGCTACAAGTCTTTATATAAACGGCTGTCGAATAGCACACATTTTAACACACTTCGTTAAGGTGGCGCCTGGCAAACTTATATCGTTTCAACCATCGAAATCTAAAAATCTTGATGTTATAAACAGCATGGGGTAGGAAAGCTACCAGTCTTTATATAAACAGTTGGGAGCTACATGTAGGAAAGCTACAAGTCTTTATATAAACGGCTGTCGAATAGCACACATTTTAACACACTTCGTTAAGGTGGCGCCTGGCAAACTTATATCGTTTCAACCATCGAAATCTAAAAATCTTGATGTTATAAACAGCATGGGGTAGGAAAGCTACCAGTCTTTATATAAACAGTTGGGAGCTACATGTAGGAAAGCTACAAGTCTTTATATAAACGGCTGTCAAATAGCACACATTTTAACACACTTCGTTAAGGTGGCGCCTGGCAAACTTATATCGTTTCAACCATCGAAATCTAAAAATCTTGATGTTATAAACAGCATGGGGTAGGAAAGCTACCAGTCTTTATATAAACAGTTGGGAGCTACATGTAGGAAAGCTACAAGTCTTTATATAAACGGCTGTCGAATAGCACACATTTTAACACACTTCGTTAAGGTGGCGCCTGGCAAACTTATATCGTTTCAACCATCGAAATCTAAAAATCTTGATGTTATAAACAGCATGGGGTAGGAAAGCTACCAGTCTTTATATAAACAGTTGGGAGCTACATGTAGGAAAGCTACAAGTCTTTATATAAACGGCTGTCAAATAGCACACATTTTAACACACTTCGTTAAGGTGGCGCCTGGCAAACTTATATCGTTTCAACCATCGAAATCTAAAAATCTTGATGTTATAAACAGCATGGGGTAGGAAAGCTACCAGTCTTTATATAAACAGTTGGGAGCTACATGTAGGAAAGCTACAAGTCTTTATATAAACGGCTGTCAAATAGCACACATTTTAACACACTTCGTTAAGGTGGCGCCTGGCAAACTTATATCGTTTCAACCATCGAAATCTAAAAATCTTGATGTTATAAACAGCATGGGGTAGGAAAGCTACCAGTCTTTATATAAACAGTTGGGAGCTACATGTAGGAAAGCTACAAGTCTTTATATAAACGGCTGTCAAATAGCACACATTTTAACACACTTCGTTAAGGTGGCGCCTGGCAAACTTATATCGTTTCAACCATCGAAATCTAAAAATCTTGATGTTATAAACAGCATGGGGTAGGAAAGCTACCAGTCTTTATATAAACAGTTGGGAGCTACATGTAGGAAAGCTACAAGTCTTTATATAAACGGCTGTCGAATAGCACACATTTTAACACACTTCGTTAAGGTGGCGCCTGGCAAACTTATATCGTTTCAACCATCGAAATCTAAAAATCTTGATGTTATAAACAGCATGGGGTAGGAAAGCTACCAGTCTTTATATAAACAGTTGGGAGCTACATGTAGGAAAGCTACAAGTCTTTATATAAACGGCTGTCGAATAGCACACATTTTAACACACTTCGTTAAGGTGGCGCCTGGCAAACTTATATCGTTTCAACCATCGAAATCTAAAAATCTCGATGTTATAAACAGCAGGGGCTAGGAAAGCTACCAGTCTTTATATAAACAGTTGGGAGCTACATGTAGGAAAGCTACAAGTCTTTATATAAACGGCTGTCGAATAGCACACATTTTAACACACTTCGTTAAGGTGGCGCCTGGCAAAGTTATATCGTTTTCAACCAAGTGTAAACAGTTGCAGGGGAAGAATTTTTAAACATCGAATCAATTATTTGGTTTTTCCATTAACTCCAACAAATGTTGTTTTTTTTTTGCTAAAATACTTGGTTCTATAAAATTTCTTATCTATTTTTATCAAGCAAAAAACCATTGTCGCTTAACCCATTTGTATTTTAAAAAGTATGTTTCCCCATGTAATGTTTATGCCTAACCAGAAATTGGAATGGGGTTAAAGTAGCATGGAGGGGTTTGGGTTTTAGGTAACTATAAATTAAGATATCCATCAGGAATTGGAATGAGGTTAAATGAACAAGGAGGGGTTTGGGTTTAAGGTAATTATCAATTAAGATATCCATCAGAAATTGGAATGAGGTTAAAGTAACATGGAGGGGTTTGGGTTTTAGGTAATTATCATTATAGGTAATTATTAATTACGATATCCACCATACATGTTGAACAAACAAAGTAACAAAAAAACATTTTTTTTAGAAAACAAACAAGTACCAGCTTAAAATTATGTATTTAAAATAGATAAAAGAATAAGTTTTGATTTTTTGTACCAATGCTTTCAATAAATACATGAATTACCACAGTTCGTAATGGGGTTCTTGAGTCCATGGAGGGCTTTGGGTTTAAGGTTGAAGTGGTTATATCAGGCTCGTAACGCTTGGATCTTATACATTGCCGGTGGGTAATCGTCCATTGCCAGATCTTGGGCATTCCGAAGGAGACGCTCAGCTCTGAAATCGTTTAAAAAAAATTAATTAAGGTAATTACTCAAGAAAATTTCTTCCTATAAGAAGTTGACATTCGTAATAAAAAATAAAAAATCAAGTAATAGGGCCCTGGGAGTGGGAGTGTCATGAGAATTCCACACCGGCGCTGTCATTATCGTTCAAATGTGATGCTCAGTTCGGACGTATATCAATCAAACTGATGACGTCATCTGTCACCGGATATCGCAAAATCTCTAGGGAAACTCCCAGGCCCTATAGATCGTGATTAAGCTAAGCACATGTTACAATAAGGTGAAGAATTACTTATGGATAACAACTTCTTGGTTTATTGGGTGACAACGTTTCGATGAAGTTTTTACATCGTATCAAAGTCATTGACTTACTTACCATAAGTAATTACCACACGAAATTCTTCACCTTATTGTAACCTTTCAACTTCTAAATGCCATTGAAAGATAAGCACATGTTGTTTGAAGGGCAATTACGATACATATAAATTAAAGGATAAATGCCAAAAACTATTTTTGTTGGCCCATGCAAAATAAATATCCTGATCAGTGCAAAGTTAAGTAGGGAGTAATTAAGTGAATTTCCTCCGTAATGAAACATTCTTATAAAGTAAAATAAAACTTTGTTTTTCCCACACAAACTTTAAAAATAGTGGTCAAGGGGGGATAACTCTCACCTTCGAGCTCGTCGTTCTTTTCTTTTGCGGATACACACCAAGGCA
This sequence comes from Lepidochitona cinerea, assembly GCA_963971465.1. Lineage (NCBI taxonomy): Eukaryota > Metazoa > Mollusca > Polyplacophora > Chitonida > Tonicellidae > Lepidochitona > Lepidochitona cinerea. Next base: position 5,088,451 of record OZ020559.1, read on the forward strand.
AAAATGGAAATAAATAAGACTGGAATGAAAACGCCCATGACAATCAGCGTCAGAAACAAGGTCTCATCTTTTGCGTTGAGATGATGAAAGAAATCTTTGCCGTCCTTCACAAACGGTGCTAATGTATGATTGAAAACAAACGTTCCGTTGGTGGTAGTTGTCATTGCTGTAGATGCTGTGGGGAAAAAAAAGAGATATTAGGATACTCAGATGTTGGAGATTATTCTATTCAACCCAGCCATTCAACATCATTTTGTCTGATTGTAAGCATTAAGTATTTCAAAGCTCACATTAGAAAAATAGCAAAGAAAAATAGCTGTGGTATCATTTAAAAAGATTTTAGAGCTTTTTAAGAAAATTAGTTGAATGATTGATTGATTGATAGATTGGGGCTTGACGCCACACTCAACAGCTACGGTTAAATGGCGACAAAAGTACCAACTGACCAAAAAATCAAAATCCCCACCCACCCATCCACATCTACATTTGGACATAAGATTCCAAAGACCTTAGAACACCAGGAAAGCTATATTTGGAATACTTAATGTCCCTCCTTGCTGGGTCAGCAAACATGGCTAAAGCACACTATGTCTTTATTTTGTTTTACTGTAAAAACATCAACATTTTGACGGCATGCCACATTAAAGTTACTGGTTGGTTGATTGATTGAGTGAGTGATGCTTTACGTCACACTCAAGATTATTTCACTTATATGGAGGCGTTGTCAGGTTTAGTGAGGGAGGAAACCAGACTCTTTGCCCGGAGGAAACCTCGACCTTCAGCAAGCACCTGGCAACTCTTCCACATACGGCGACCGAGTGAAAAATTTGGTCTGAGTGACCTGCAGCACATTGATGGAAGGCCTTTGTCGGGACAATCACTTCCCCGCCCCCCCCCCCCCCCCTCTTTAAATTTACTGGTGACTTACTTGTATCAAAAGGATTAGCCGTACTGGCATTTGTGATTGCTGTAAGAGTTGTCTGCACTTGACTATAGGTGGCACTAGTGTTTGTTCCCAGCCAATCAGTGCCATTAGTTGTAAAATTAAAAGTTGAACGGTCATCAAAATCACTTGTGGTGTTTGGCTCCATGTTCAAAACCATAGCCTTCCTTTTCTCACTGAAGTAAAAAAAACACTATACATAGAGTATCAGAAGTTCGTAAACTGACAAAGTACCAAGATAATTGTCTGGTTAACTTTTACCCATGTGTGAAGCTGTTTTATATTCAGTGGCACAGATCTTCTAAACTGCTTTGATTGATTGGTGTTTTAAGCCGCACTCAAGATTATTTCACTTATACGGCGGCGCTGCCAGTTTTATTGTGGGAGGAAACCGGGCTCTATGCCAGGGGGAAAACCCATGACCTTCCGTTGCTTTGAAAACAAAGAACTTAAAATCGAATTTCATTGTGTTGATTGAAAAGTTTTGAAATTCTTTGCCCAGAATCGTTTAATTTCATTTTACACAGGATTGCAGCCCGTCCCGTTGCCCGGAGCAAACCCCCGACCTTAAGTCAGTATCTGTCAACTGTTCCACATTTTGTCAATCAAGTGAAAAATTCACTCAAATTTTTATAATTGTATTTGGTCAGAGAACAGATCTATAGTGAATATTTTGGGTTGGGTATCGCATGTAGGCCTACTCCAAAATATATAGGAGATTTGCTGACAGTGTAAGCAGAATAGGTCTCCATGTTAGATTACTCTACCCTTAGTAGAGCATACTATGTACTTTTTTCATGTTGTAAAGATAGCTTGCTTCATGGGAGGGATTTTGATATAGCTATGAACCGGCAAAATAATAAACAGGAGTTCTTTTACAGAGGTGAAAACCCAAAGTATCACATTGAATGCCTAGAATGTTTTTCCATTTCTCTAGCATGAATTAGGAGGAAATTGCAGAAAAATAAAGTGATTCTCTTAACATGTTTCCACAATTTTCATATTCTACATCTGATGGCCAGAACAATATTATTATAAATGATTATATATATTGGCGAGTTGAGTAGGATTTTGCATAAATGCTAGCCCAAGATCAGACTATCATCACATGCATAGCAACCGAGACTCTTGCAGCCCTGATATTGGCATTGTGCATTCTATTTTAAAATACGATCAGTGTCACTTGTTAAAAAAAAAAGTCATTTTGAAACGCGCACTGCCACTGTCTATACAGTAATTAGTAGGCCTATATATTGTGCTTTGTAGGACAAAACTGAGTAAGTTTAAGTTTAAGACAAGATCACGGAATTCATAGTCTAAATTTCATCCAAAGAATGATGTATCAACTATCATGACTAGCCGCACTCGTGTGTCTCTATCCTGGTTTACTTACTTTGCCGGTCAGGTAGAACCACACTATAAACTGCCATTATACGGGTGAGATAACTCATGTAACCTCATTAGGCCAATTTTTATGCTATGATTTACAAAGAGCGATTTAACAGTTTAACAACGGATTTTGAAGAAATCAACTGGTTCAGTGAAAAGAGGAATGTTTCAAAGATATAAGAGGCCGTAATAGCTGAAACTAGTGAAAGGTAGTTGAGATTAAGGATAGTTAACACTTAGCTTAAATCTGAAATCCGAAGTCCTTCCAAATAATTCATTTAAAAGCCGTAACTATATCATGACAGGTATGTTTAGAATGGTGATTTTACCGAAGAAATTTCTTATTGAAGCTACTACAACAACAACATTGACAAAACAAGTACGCACTAGCAGCTGTCAATCGTTTGGACTAAATTATTGCCAGCCAAATTACTTACCCAAGATAAGGTTTGATCTATATAAGTGTGTACCCGAAACGAAATTAGAATAGTTAGTTTCCACTTCGAGACTGTTCGCAATATCGAGATCTTGTTTTCGACCAAATTTGTTGTTTTCGTGATCGATACCTCCGCTCGAGCTAATATTTAAAAAGAGGCCACCTTTTCGTATTTTCTTTTATTGTGGGGTTTTTTTTTTTGCTATAAATTCTAGTCTTAAATATTCATGGCATTCCTGGGCAGACAGAAATTTAACTTCAACCGGTGAAATAGGGCGAAAATGCGGCTCTTTATTAAACTTTAGCCTAGTCAGTTATTCGGTCCGTGCGGGCACGTGGGCCAAAATTTTTTTAGGGGAAACATTCCAGTCCCAGCTGTTTTAAACTGCATATTTCTGATTTTTCTAAACATAGAGCCAACAAGTAATATTTATTAGCATCAACACGATCTGTTTGCACGGTTTGTTAGGTATCAAGTGTAAATACCAACCTTAACTATGAAATTTACCACCACAGAAGACCACGGTACAGCAAAAATGGCATGTCCCAGGTGTGTAATTATAAATTGACGTACCTGAAAAAGCATATTATTATGCCGAACACCTTCATATATATGCCTGTATTAGTAGACATACTACTGACGTTTTTAAATAATAACACACTTTTTCTGTTGTGGGAATTGTAAAGTGTATGGATAGCATAACACCCCTGTCCCTCTACCCCTGACTCAACTCCGTTACCGCAGCGCATTTTCATTCTACCCGCTAGGAGGCGCACACGATATAGTGTTTGAGGCGCGTTTTACGATATACAGCCAACGTGTTTGCTGCCAGGAACAAACTCTGTGAGTAGTTCAGCATTGTTTTATTTCAAGGTTACCAGGTATATTTGAAAAATGAGGCGTATGTTTATTCCTACTCAACTCTGTTGAGACCGTTACACTCACATACTTGTTCTTTTGGCAGAAAATGATGCTGCACTGTGTAGCTCTTCTGTACACCATGCTAACGAGTAAAGTAGGTCATCTCGCCAAGCCGGTACATTGGCACTGGCTGATTTAAACTGAAGAATCATCAACTTCGTTACTCTCAACTCCGTTACCTCTGTTGCAGTTGATGTTGGTAACGGTGTTGATGCCCAAGTAACGGAGTTGATAAATGTTTCATACTTACTTAGATATAGGAAAAAAATAGACCCGTTATTCTGTAAGCAGATAAAAATAATACACAAAGGGGCCTACAGCAAAATTTAATTTATTTTCACGGTAGCATTTTTAAAAAAAATGATGTAAACCATTGGCGTTATTTTCCCCTGTTTAGGTACACTTTCAGTATGCCATTATCAGCGGCGGAGAAGCAGAGGAAATACCGAGATATGTACGGCCCGTACATAGCTAAAGAAAGGAATCGTTGGCGTGTAGATGCTAAGAAAGTACTAGGCCTACTTGTGGCCCGGCTGTCCGAGAGGGAAAAGAGAAGGAAGCGGCGAACTTATATATGCTATTACTAAAATAACTTTTCATTTCAAAGTAGCAGAACCGCGAAACATTTTATTGTTACATGTTGTATTGACTTCTTGAGTAGAGTGTCCAGAGCTGTGGATTGATTGTTTGGTGTTTTACGCCGCGCTCAAGATTATTTCACTTATATGGCGGCGTTGCCAGTTTTATTGTGGGAGGAAACCGGGCTCTGTGCCCAGAGGAAACCCACGACCTTCCTCTGGTAACTGGCAACCATCCAACATAGGTCGTTCGAGTGAAAACCCAGTCAGAAAATTTTCCAATTTTTGGACTGAGTGGGATTCGAACCCGCGATCCATTGGTGGAAGGCTGTTCGGATTGAGCGTCCAACGCTCTACCTACTGAGCCACGGAGCCCCCCCCCCCCCCCTCCCCTATATATTTTTTTTTTGTCCTCGTGTTATTCGCATTCAGTGTTTAAAGTGGCATGAGCTGCCAAAATTCACACTTTTTTCATAATTTCTGATCGTCACGATAGTAAGAGGCTTTGAAGGCCATCGAATAACTAAATGATTGACGTTGGAATGAGGAAAATTCATACAGTATGGGGCCTGTATAAACCGAAAACGCGTTCGAAAAGTAAACAAAATTTAAATAACCGGGAAGACCATTCATTCATTCTAAGCCAAAGTTAGTTCAAAACAATACTTAATCGTTCATTTTCGAGACTAGAAGCACTAAACAAGCTTCTGAACTATACATCTTGAGAAAAATAGCCAATAATTTCAACATTCTGTTTTAACGTCAAAATAGCAACATTTTGGCAGCTCATGCCACTTTAAAGGGTAGTGTTGGTCGCTTCCATCGTTTGCGGAGCTATGTTGGCTATATGTGATTAATTCTGCGTGAATTTTTCTGGGGTTCTGGTGTCTTCCACTAATATGACTTTTGTCGTGTGGGAGAGTTCGCCAGCATTGTTCGCCAAAGGCCTGTGGTTTAATCTAGGCACTCCGATTTCCTCCACCCATAAAATGCTTGGCACAACGGTGAAATGATCTTGAGTATGGCGTTCAGCAGTATGCGTAGATATGAAAAAAGTTTGAACGGTAGTTGGCGGAGTGGTGTGTCGCTCATAAGGCCTATAATAAGCCGAGGCAAGTTGAAAAGCTGTCAATTTGAAAAGGTATAACTCATCTCCGTTACCGTCCCTCACCTCCGTTACCCTCCCTCACCTCCGTTACCAACCAGAAATAGCTCTCATATTTTTTATCAAACAACCCTATGGATAATTGGATTATGTCAAGTATTAACCCCGGGTTGTCGGCCAAATGTAAGATAATGAAACCTTTTGAAAACCTCTAATTATTTTATCTCTTTACTTTGGAAATATGCCAAAATTAAAAACTTTGGAGTCAAGAGACATTTTGACAGTGCACACGTTAACATAGGTTAAGATGTCAGCGTTTTGAGGGTGAGATTTATACATTTGGTAGATTCATATCATACAAAGTCAAAATTTAGGGGTTTGGAATAATTTCTTTAGCCAGGAGAACAAAATGCTACGGTGACGGAGTTGAGGTTTAAGTACATTCCCTTTACTTTGGAAGCCACTGTAATAAAATCTACCACTTATCCAGCTCTGCTGCCTATTTATTCAGTCGTCCCAGTCCAACATATATATAATTACGTAAGTCTTAATTGTTTATCTCAATGATGAATTTTCAATTTTTATAACGTGCAGTATGTCCCCTAAAAAAATTTTGGCCCACGTATCAAAACAATATTAATGCGGACTAGGCCTTTCTTTGCCCCAATGTGAATGATCTTAATAGGCCCTATAACGTTTTAGTTCCTATAATATAAGATACCTTATAAAACTGAATATTTTAGATCAGCATGTATTGTATCATGATACAAGATGAAAAAAAAAGAATTTCTTGTTAAAAACTAATTGTAAAAGGCCCTCTTTAGCTGTAGGGGCCTACGCTAGAAACCTTGTCTGTAACAAATTAGGCCTACATTGTAATTATTAAATTTCAGGTTCTCTAATTTAAATACAACCGCCCATGTGTGCTTCAGACCAGTGGAGGGGGAGGGACGTCTTCCTGGGTGTGCTCCAAACCAGTGGAGGGACAGGGACGGCCTGGGTGTGATTCAAACCAGTGGAGGGGGGGGGGGGATGTCTTCCTGGGTGTGCTTCAGACCAGTGGAGGGGGAGGGACGTCTTGGGTGTGTTTCAGACCAGTGGAGGGTCAGGGACGTCTTGGGTGTGCTTCAGACCAGTGGAGGGAGAGGGACGTCTTCCTGGGTGTGATTCAAACCAGTGGAGGGAGAAGGACGTCTTCCTGGGTGTGCTTCAGACCAGTGGAGGGAGAGGGACGTCTTCCCGGGTGTGCTTCAGACCAGTAGAGGGAGAGGGGCGTCTTCCTGGGTGTGATTCAAACCAGTTGAGGGAGAAGGACGTCTTCCTGGGTGTGCTTCAGACCAGTAGAGGGAGAGGGGCGTCTTCCTGGGTGTGATTCAAACCAGTGGAGGGAGAAGGACGTCTTCCTGGGTGTGCTTCAGACCAGTGGAGGGAGAGGGACGTCTTCCCGGGTGTGCTTCAGACCAGTGGAGGGAGAGGGAAGTCTTCCTGGGTGTGCTTCAGACTAGTGGAGGGAGAGGGACGTCTTCCTGGGTGTGCTTCAGACCAGTGGAGGGAGAGGGGCGTCTTCCTGTGTGTGCTTCAGACCAGTGGAGGGAGAGGGGCGTCTTCCTGGGTGTGCTTCAGACCAGTGGAGGGAGAGGGACGTCTTCCTGAGTGTGCTTCAGACCAGTGGAGGGAGAGGGACGTCTTCCCGAGTGTGCTTCAGACCAGTGGAGGGAGAGGGACGTCTTCCAGGGTGTGCTTCAGACCAGTGGACGGAGAGGGACGTCTTCCTGGGTGTGCTTCAGACCCGTGGAGGAAGAGGGACGTATTCCTGGGTGTGCTTCAGACCAGTGGATGGGGAGGGACGTCTTCCTGAGTGTGCTTCAGAACAGTGGAGGGAGAGCGACGTCTTCCAGGGTGGGCTTCAGACCAGTGGACGGAGAGGGACATCTTCCTGGGTGTGCTTCAGACCAGTGGAGAGAGAAGGACGTTTTGGGTGTGCTTCAGACCAGTGGAGGGAGAGGGACGTCTTCCTGAGTGTGCTTCAGATCAGTGGAGGGAGAGGGACGTCTTCCTGGGTGTGCTTCACACCAGTGGAGGGAGAGGGACGTCTTCCTGGGCGTGCTTCACACCAGTGGAGGGAGAAGGACGTCTTCTTGGGTGTGCTTCAGACCAGGGGAGGGGGAAGGACGTCTTCCTGGGCGTGCTTCAGACCAGGGGAGGGGGAAGGACGTCTTCCTGGGTGTGCTTCAGACCAGTGAAGGGAGAGGGACGTCTTGGGTGTGCTCCAAACCAGTGGAGGGACAGGGACGCCCTGGGTGTGATTCAAACCAGTGGAGGGAGAGGGACGTCTTCCTGAGCGTGCTTCAGATCAGTGGAGGGAGAGGGACGTCTTCCTGGGTGTGCTCCAAACCAGTGGAGGGACAGGGACGCCCTGGGTGTGATTCAAACCAGTGGAGGGAGAGGGGCGTCTTCCTGGGTGTGCTTCAGACCAGTGGAGGGAGAGGGACGTCTTCCTGGGTGTGCTTCAGACCAGTGGAGGGAGAGGGACGTCTTCCTGGGTGTGCTTCAGACCAGTGAAGGGGGAGGGACGTCTTGGGTGTGCTCCAAACCAGTGGAGGGACAGGGACGCCCTGGGTGTGATTCAAACCAGTGGAGGGAGAGGGGCGTCTTCCTGGGTGTGCTTCAGACCAGTGGAGGGAGAGGGACGTCTTCCTGGGTGTGCTCCAGACCAGTGGAGGGAGAGGGACGTCTTGGGTGAGCTTCAGACCAGTGGAGGGAGAGGGACGTTTTCCTGGGTGTGCTTCAGATCAGTGGAGGGAGAGGGGCGTCTTCCTGGGTGTGCTTCAGACCAGTGGAGGGAGATGGACGTCTTCCTGGGTGTGCTTCAGACCAGTGGAGGGGGAGGGACGTCTTCCTAGGCGTGCTTCAGACCAGTGGAGGGAGAGGGGCGTCTTCCTGGGTGTGCTTCAGACCAGTGGAGGGAGAGGGACGTCTTCCTGGGTGTGCTTCAGACCAGTGGAGGGGGAGGGACGTCTTCCTGGGCGTGCTTCAGACCAGTGGAGGGACAGGGCAAACTTCCTGGGTGTGCTTCAGACCAGTGGAGGGAGAGGGACGTCTTCCTGGGTGTGCTTCAGACCAGTGGAGGGACAGGGACGTCTTCCTGGGTGTGCTTCAGACCAGTGGAGGGACAGGGCAAACTTCCTGGGTGTGCTTCAGACCAGTGGAGGGAGAGGGACGTCTTCCTGGGTGTGCTTCAGACCAGTGGAGGGACAGGGCAAACTTCCTGGGTGTGCTTCAGACCAGTGGTGGGACAGGGCAATCTTCCTGGGTGTGCTTCAGACCGGTGGTGGGAGAGGGACGTCTTCCTGGGTGTGCTTCAGACCAGTGCAGGGAGAGGGACGTCTTCCTAGGTGTGTTTCAGACCAGTGGAGGGAGAGGGACGTCTCGGGTGTGCTTCAGACCAGTGGAGGGAGATGGACGTCTTCCTATGTGTGCTTCATACCAGTGGAGGGAGAGGGACGTCTTCCTATGTGTGCTTCAGACCAGTGGAGGGAGAGGGACGTCTTCCTATGTGTGCTTCAGACCAGGGGAGGGAGAGGGACGTCTTGGGTGTGCTTCATACCAGTGGAGGGAGAGGGACGTCTTCCTGGGTGTGCTTCATACCAGTGGAGGGAGATGGACGTCTCGGGTGTGCTTCATACCAGTGGAGGGAGAGGGACGTCTTCCTGAGTGTGCTTCAGACTAGAGGAGGGGAGGGACGTCTTCCTGAGTGTGCTTCAGACCAGTGGAGGGGAGGGACGTATTCCTGGGTGTACTTCAGACCAGTGGAGGGAGAGGGACGTCTTCCTGGGTGTGCTTCAGACCAGTGGAGGGAGAGGGACGTATTCCTGGGTGTGCTGCAGACCAGTGGAGGGGAGGGACGTCTTCCTGGGTGTGCTTCAGACCAGTAGAGGATCGAGAGGGACGTCTTCCTGGGTGTGCTTCAGACCAGTGGAGGGAGAGGGACGTCTTCCTGGGTGTGCTTCAGACCAGTGGAGGGGGAGGGACGTCTTCCTGGGTGTGCCTCAGACCAGTGGTGGGGGAGGGACGTCTTGGGTGTGCTTCACGCCAGTGGAGAGGGACGTCTTCCTGGGTGTGCTTCAGACCAGTGGAGGGAGAGGGACGTCTTCCTGGGTGTGCTTCAGACCAGTGGAGGGAGAGGGATGTCTTCCTGGGTGTGCTTCAGACCAGTGGAGGGAGAGGGACGTCTTCCTGGGTGTGCTTCAGACCAGTGGAGGGAGAGGGACGTCTTCCTGGGTGTGCTTCAGACCAGTAGAGGGAGAGGGACGTCTTCCTGGGTGTGCTTCAGACCAGTGGAGGGGGAGGGACATCTTCCTGGGTGTGCTTCAGACCAGTAGAGGGAGAGGGACGTCTTCCTGGGTGTGCTTCAGACCAGTGGAGGGAGAGGGACGTCTTCCTGGGTGTGGTTCAGACCAGTGGAGGGAGAGGGACATCTTCCTGGGTGTGCTTCAGACCAGTGGAGGGAGAGGGACGTCTTCCTGGGTGTGCTTCAGACCAGTGGAGGCAGAGGGACGTCTTTCTGGGTGTGTTTCAGACCAGTAGAGGGAGAGGGACGTCTTCCTGGGTGTGCTTCAGACCAGTGGAGGGGGAGAGGTGTGCTTCAGACCAGTGGAGGGAGGGGGACGTCTTCCTGGGCGTGCTTCAGACCAGTGGAGGGAGAGGGACGTCTTCTTGGGCGTGCTTCAGACCAGTGGAGGGAGAGGGACGTCTTCCTGGGTGTGCTTCAGACCAGTGGAGGGAGAGGGACCTCTTCCTGGGTGTGCTTCAGACCAGTGGAGGGAGAGGGACGTCTTCCTGGGTGTGCTTCAGACCAGTGGAGGGAGAGGGACGTCTTCCTGGGTGTGCTTCAGACCAGTGGACGGAGAGGGACGTCTTAACGCTCCAAACGCATCAATAGACGATAATAATCATCTTTGGATTTCAAGTGCAAATTAACGAAATTTTAAATAAACTGAAGACAAAACGGCTGTAGTTTTTATTTTTTTTGCTTTTTTTAATTTGCTCGTGAAAAATGCTAACCATAGCTAAAGAGGTCTTTAAACATAAATAGTGCGAAATATTTTCCAAAAGTATAACAAAAAAAGAAAGACTTGGTATTAAGAGCAAACGAAAAACATGAATTCCCTTTATGCATTAAATTAGCACAGTGTCAAAATACCCTCTATGTACATTTACATCTAATTAAATACAAGTGATCATGTACCATTTTTTTTTACAAAAGTTTTGCAGTTACCCTTGTTCAAAATGGAAAAATGACAGCTATTAAAGGAGGAGAAAACAAATAAAACAGGCATATACACTAAACGGACGGCGAATTTCCCTTTCCAATGGTACCATAGACATATTTTTACGATTTTTCCCCACCGCACAGTCCTAAAGTGAAGTTATATAAAACCGTTGGATTTCGACTGAGACCGACTTGCTTACTTGGCCGCCATCATCACAACAGTGCTTAGGGGTGTGTATCTTTCGGCCAATCAGTAGACGCATACCCAGCAATTCAAAGCGCACGTGCGAGTGAAATTGGTCAACTTTCTTAGTCTGCCATTCAAGCCTAGGTTAATTGCTAGGCACATCTGTTTCCGGTCAATTTCTCGCTTTACAAATGGCGGTCCCCATCGTTTTTGTGACCCAATTTAAACATGTGCAATTTTCTGCATCACCATAAAACGCAGGTAAGATTTACAGCTTAAAAATTGATACTCTAAGGGTGATTGTTCGTTACAATTTTATGTTGTTTTTTTGTTTTCTCCTCCTTTAAATAGCACTATAGAAAAGAGCACTTAGGGTATATTTTGTTTAAGTAGAAAGATTACTACACAGTTTTAAAAAAGGGTTATGACGTAACAAACGTAGGGCGTAACTTAAAGCATCGCATAGAATTGGGTGAAAAGGAGTTGCAAGACACCGTCCATAGCGGTACCAACGTAAAAATCTTTGATAATCAACTTTTTTTGCCAGCAGGAATAATTGCCTACAATATGGCATCAGTAAAAAAAGGTCATTGGATGACCCATCAATCAGAAAAAACCACTAGCTAAATACCAGTTACTTGATTAACATACTTATATAAGCCATAACATTATTTTTTTGGGTGGAAATACATGAAATTAAAAAGAATCTGTTGAACAATTTGGTCCCTGTTTGGGTAAAATATCTGAAGTCTGTGCTTCAGACAATAACACAGAAAATAGATTACAGAGTTATGCCCCTTGATCAATCGCTCCTCGCAATAATACAAAGCCTAAAATTAACATTTGCCTTGATTGCAAATATCTAAAGATGGATTGTTGATAGAGTAATAATTTTTCAATAGTTATACGATAAAGTCATATGAAAAAAAAATAAACATTAGAATGGATAAAGTTGCTACAAATAAAGAATAAACTAAAAAAAGGAAAACAGAAGAACTAAAGATTGGTTTAGGTTAAACGAGGGTTAAACGAGAGATAAACGAGAGATAAACGAGGGATAAATGAGGGATAAATGAGAGATAAAGGAGATATAAACAAGCAGCTAACAATTTTAAAAAGCACTGGGTGAAGTTAAATTTTTATCTTCGAACATACCAAAAAATTTTCAATGACAATTAAATACGATAAGACGTTGATCACATATTAAAGATTTTTTACACATTTAAGCAAAAAGTGGTGATAAATTACAGTTCAATAAAGACAAGTGCACAAGACCTCAGAGTGACAACTAAAAATAAAAAATATTTTTTTCGCTATTGCAATTTTTTTGGGGTTAAGATATCAAAGATTTAACAATGCACTTGTTGGTTTTAAATTTATTAACAATTAGCATGTTGACACATTCGTTAAAGTCAGTTGAAAAAAATTTAAATAGTCATTTAGCACCAATTATAAACACGTTTCAAAAATAGCACAAGTTCAATAACAATGGGCAAGCCGTCTTCGTAGTCCGTTTTCCAGAAATAGTTCGTCACCAGCACAAGCGATTTGATTTTCAAATTTTTCGCTTCGGATTTCAATAAGTTTTTGTTAACAGCAAAGTCTGGAAAAAAAAAATAAAATCATTTGACAATTTATTATTATTATGCAATTGATGCACTTTTTAAATTTCCTTTGATGCTGTGTGGATTGTTTAGGCTTATTATAGAACACCTAGCGCTCTGGATGAAAATGACATCTTGCCAGTAGCTGGGAACCGTCAAATGAATATTGATTGATTTTGGACGCAGACCTACTTCACTTATATGGCGGCCTTTCCAGGTTTAGAAACCCTCAACCTCCGATGCGTATCTGCCACCTCTTCCACATATGGTGACAGAGTGAAAAACTAAGAATTTTAAAAAAAAATTATTTGGTCACAGTGGGCTTTGAATAAATGACCCATTGGTTGAAGGAATTTGTCTAAACTTAAAGACTATAGCCTCTGATGTCCCTCATCACATGTATATTGATAGATTGATGTTTTATGCCACATTCAAGATTATTTCGCTTGTATGGGGGCATGGAGAGGTTTAGTGGGGGAGGAAACCGGGCTCTTTGCCAAGAAGAAACCCCCAACCTTCGGTGAGTACCTACCAACTATTCCACATAGCCTCTTTGATGGAAGGTATTTGTCTTAAACTTAAGACTATCGCTCAGTCAACCGAGCGACCAATGTCCCTCATCACCGGTAGAAACTTGGTGAATGAAAACCGAGCATAAAATTGATTGATTGGTGTTTTGAGCCGCGCTCAAGATTATTTCACTTATATGGCGGCGTTGCCAGCTTTATTGTGGGAGGAAACCGGGCTCTATACCCGAAGGAAACAAAACGACCTTCCGGTGGTAACTGGCAATCATCCCACAAGTCGTTTGAGTAAAAATCCAGTCAGAAAATGTTCTATTTTTTTGGACTGAGTGGGATTCGAACCCGCGAACTATTGGTGAAAGGCTGTTCGGATTGAGCGTCCAACGCTCTACCTACAGAGCCATGGAGGCCCCCATAAAATGGGAAGCCCCAAAAGTAATTGTTCACATCAGAATCTTACCTAAGTTTTTGTGCGATTATTTACAGGTTAGAGGATGCCTAAACTGGCTCCGGCAGGATTGGCACACTTCTTGGTATTCCTCATCAGTGGGCTATGTTGTCTGGAAACACCCACTGCATGCTGACAGTGCCAACAGGAGCGACAGAAATACTTGAAACACGCTAAACAGAAGAACGGCGCCTGTTGCAACTTGCACATGCTACAGAGTGAGTCCTCTAAATACGGGTCGATCTGGATCTGCAAAAAACAAATGCATTTCGAATTATAGATTATGGATTTTCCTCCATCAAGCTGCTGTCAATGGGTTGTAATAGGTTTTAACGAGGTTTCCTATTATATGCTTCATATGTATATATAAACGGATACTTTAAGCTTATTGTAGGACCTGTGTAAATTGTTTTTCTTTGCAAGATTTCACTTAAGCTTAGCCAGGTTTAGTGAGGGAGGACCCTCAGCAAAGGGAACTCAAATCCCAGTTAGTACAGGTTACACTTCTAAATGAAATTGGACAATCAAGCAGGTGTTTCTGAACTCTTACGCCCGTCGTAGCTTTGGGCCTGGGCGTAACATAATGTTGAAGGTATATGTTGCCATGACAGTTAAGCCTTGCATGGGACTTGCATTGGGCATAGATATTTTGAGAAAAAGCCCCCTGAATTCTTGAGAAAGATTTTAATCTTACCAGCTCACGAAACTTAAATAGAAGCTCCAAGGGTAATAAGTCTAACATGAAATATCAAATTTGACCTACCTTTTTCGTGAATTTGGCCGTCTTGACTTCAACAAAAGCAGCCTCTACTGCCCTCATGTAGCTTTTCTGGGAACTGAAGGTCACTCGACCAGATCCTTCAAGGACAGAAAAAATCCTTCAAGGACAGAAAAAAATTTAATTGAAAAATTGTAAAACTTTCAAAATGAAAAAATTTAACAAAGTTCTTCTGATGGGCAGAAACTGGCTGCCAGTCACACTAGATGATAACCAGAAATTTTAATGGAGCGTCCAATAGTCCCCTTGTAAAGCAATTTTGATTAAAGAGGTTATCCTAGCTTACCCATATAAACACTTTGTACAAAAAAGTTTTCCAAAAAAGCTAAACTTATTAGTTTTTGCATTTTGACAAAATTCATAATGGAACCTGCAACAAATGTGCTGCACTATGTTGTCCAAAATGGCTTAAACAATTGAACTCACCGATAGGGTACTTGTGTTTATCAGTGTCAATTCCAGCATATAAAACATTGCCGAAGAGATCGTTCATTATGTTTCCCAGACTCTCCGCGGTCATCATTCCGTGCAAAGCGCCAACGAAAACGGTCTTCTTAGAGTCCAATCGTTGAGACGGCTGACGGACGTAGTTTGCGTCGCCCAATACCCAGGGGATAACTTGTACCTACAGCCAGGATTAAATTAAAGTGGCATGAGCTGACAAATATTTGGATTTACCATATGGGGGGGGGGGGGGGGGAGAGGGCATTGCCGGAAGGGGGGGGGGGGGGGGGGGAGGGCCGTGCTTCTTGCTCAGAAAATCTGACATTTGGGAGTACCTCAGAAATTCGGTTGAATTTGGTTGATGTGTTTACACCACCCTTGATATTATTTCACTTCTGTGGCGCCATTGACAGGTTTAGTGGGGTGGGGGTGGGGACAAGGCTTTGTTGCGTTAAGAAAATTTGGCCTTTGGCGAATACCTCAGAAATTTAATTTTTGTTTGGAAAGAGCGTGAGTCAAACGAAAACCTCATCCAGAAATGGCCTTTGACCGAGTACCTACCACACATAGGTTTAATTCTAGTTAGAAACAAGCCATTCCCTTGCAAAAACTTTGCTTTTTCCAATACTTTGTGGGGATGCCCTTAATTGTTTGTTATTAGGATTACTTAAGTTGTTTGTCAGATTTTCTCGATCAAAATTCATAAAATTGAATAGTTTAAAACGTCTGCAAGTAGGATCTTGAGATGGTTAATTTGTGTGAAGGTGGTGTAAATTAAACGATTTTATCAATCAAGTTCATAAATTTGAACAGTTTAAAACTTGCCAAAACTTTTGTCTGCAAGTAGGAGAATGAAATGGTTGATTAATGGAAATTACCGGAAAATTAATAAAATAATGTTACAAACCATCTTTCCCAGGCCATTCAATCTTCATTACACCAAATTTGCTGAACGCGGCCTTAAGTCCAGCTACAAAGAAAAATCAAAAGTAATTCTTGAATTTCCACTTATTTGCTATTTTTTTGCCATATATTCTGACTACCAAAAACCTTCTTACTCTAGTTTAAAGAACAAAAGTTGTAGAAAGACTGGAAGGATTATACTACAGCCCCCATTGAGTAAGTTGTCTAAATAAATCGAGGTCATGCATCAGTTATACCAAAAACAAAGGCTAAACTGAGTGGACTACTTGACAGGTGAAAGTATCAGACATAACAAAATTCTTCCTGGCAGGCATTATGTTTTACATAACACTAAAGATTATTTCACTTATATGGCGATGTTGCCAGGTTTAGTGGGGAGGAAACCGCCACTTTTATTCAATCTTCACCTTTCATATATTTTTTTAGACAAACTACTACTTCATTGAGTCACATGAATACTCAAAAAAGTAGTCCTGGCTTATTGGAAGTCCCACTAAACAATGCCCAAAGATATCAACCGAAATCTAGGAACTTCATTCGTACCTCCCGAGACCGGGCTAATCCTAATAGTGGACTTGCTCCTGTTGTTTTCGTGATAGATACCTCCGCTCGAGCTAATATTTAAAAAGAGGCCACTTTTTCGTATTTTCTTTTATTGTGGGTTTTTTTTTTTTGCTATAAATTCTAGTCTTAAATATTCATGGCATTCCTGGGCAGACAGAAATTTAACTTCAACCGGTGAAATAGGGAGAAAATGCGGCTCTTTATTAAACTTTACCCTAGTCAGTTATTCGGTCCGTGCGGGCACGTATCAAAATAAACAACTCAACAATATTAATGCGGACTAGGCCTATCTTTGCCCCAATGTGAATGATCTTAATAGGCCCTATAACGTTTTAGTTCCTATAATATAAGATACCTTATAAAACTGAATATTTTAGATCAGCATGTATTGTATCATGATACAAGATGAAAAAAAAAAGAATTTCTTGTTAAAAACTAATTGTAAAAGGCCCTCTTTAGCTGTAGGGGCCTACGCTAGAAACCTTGTCTGTAACAAATTAGGCCTACATTGTAATTATTAAATTTCAGGTTCTCTAATTTAAATACATCCGCCCATGTGTGCTTCAGACCAGTGGAGGGGGGGGACGTCTTCCTGGGTGTGCTCCAACCAGTGGAGGGACAGGGACGGCCTGGGTGTGATTCAAACCAGTGGAGGGAGAGGGACGTCTTCCTGGGTGTCCCTCAGACCTGTGGAGGGAGAGGGACGTCTTCCTGGGTGAGCTTCACACCAGTGGAGGGAGAAGGACGTCTTCCTGGGTGTGCTTCAAACCAGTGGAGGGACAGGGACGTCTTGGGTGTGCTCCAGATCAGGGGAGGGACAGAAAAGGCCTGGGTGTGCTTCAAACCAGTGGAGGGGGAGGGACGTCTTCCTGGGTGTGCTTCACACCAGTGGAGGGAGAAGGACGTCTTCCTGGGTGTGCTTCACACCAGTGGAGGGACAGGGACGTCTTGGGTGTGCTCCAGATCAGTGGAGGGACAGAAAAGGCCTGGGTGTGCTTCACACCAGGGGAGGTAGAGGGACGTCTTCCTGGGTGTGCTTCAGACCAGTGGAGGGAGAGGGATGTCTTCCTGGGCGTGCTTCACACCAGGGTAGGGGGAAGGACGTCTTCCTGGGCGTGCTTCACACCAGGGTAGGGGGAAGGACGTCTTCCTGGGTGTGATACAGGCCAGTGGAGGGAGAGGGCGTCTTCCTGGGCGTGCTTTAGACCAGTGGAGAGGGACGTCTTCCTGGGTGTGCTTCACACCAGTGGAGGGAGAAGGGAGTCTTCCTGGGTGTGCTTCACACCAGTGGAGGGAGAGGGACGTCTTCCTGGGTGTGCTTCACACCAGTGGAGGGAGAGGGACGTCTTCCTGGGTGTGCTTCAGACCAGTGGAGGGAGGGGGACGTCTTCCTGGATGTGTTTCAGACCAGTGGAGGGAGAGGGACGTCTTCCTGGGTGTGCCTCAGACCAGTGGAGGGACAGGGACGCCCTGGGTGTGATTCAAACCAGTGGAGGGAGAGGGGCGTCTTCCTGGGTGTGCTTCACACCAGTGGAGGGGGAGGGACGTCTTGGGTGTGCTTCAGACCAGTGGAGGGAGAGGGACGTCTTCCTGGGTGTGCTTCAGACCAGTGGAGAGAGGGGGACGTCTTACTGGATGTGTTTCAGACCAGTGGAGGGAGAGGGACGTCTTCCTGGGTGTGCTTCAGACCAGTGGAGGGAGAGGGACGTCTTCCTGGGTGTGATTCAAACCAGTGGAGGGAGAGGGGCGTGTTCCTGGGTGTGATTCAAACCAGTGGAGGGAGAGGGACGTCTTCCTGGGTGTGCTTCACACCAGTGGAGGGAGAGGGACGTCTTCCTGGGTGTGCTTCACACCAGTGGAGGGGGAGGGACGTCTTGGGTGTGCTTCAGACCAGTGGAGGGAGAGGGACGTCTTCCTGGGTGTTATACAGGCCAGTGTTGGGAGAGGGACGTCTTCCTGGGTGTGCTTCAGACCAGTGGAGGGAGAGGGGCGTCTTCCTGGGTGTGCTTCACACCAGTGGAGGGACAGGGACGTCTTCCTGGGTGTGCTTCAGACCAGTGGGGGGAGAGGGACGTCTTCCTGGGTGTGCTTCAGACCAGTGGAGGGAGAGGGGCGTCTTCCTGGGTGTGCTTCACACCAGTGGAGGGAGAGGGACGTCTTCCTGGGTGTGCTTCACACCAGGGGAGGTAGAGGGACGTCTTCCTGGGTGTGCTTCAGACCAGTGGAG
The DNA here is from genome assembly GCA_963971465.1 of Lepidochitona cinerea. Classification (NCBI taxonomy): domain Eukaryota; kingdom Metazoa; phylum Mollusca; class Polyplacophora; order Chitonida; family Tonicellidae; genus Lepidochitona; species Lepidochitona cinerea. The sequence goes on from OZ020559.1 coordinate 5,106,796, forward strand.
GGAGAGGGATGTCTTCCTGGGCGTGCTTCACACCAGGGTAGGGGGAAGGACGTCTTCCTGGGCGTGCTTCACACCAGGGTAGGGGGAAGGACGTCTTCCTGGGTGTGATACAGGCCAGTGGAGGGAGAAGGGAGTCTTCCTGGGTGTGCTTCACACCAGTGGAGGGAGAAGGGCGTCTTCCTGGGTGTGCTTCACCCCAGTGGAGGGAGAAGGGCGTCTTCCTGGGTGTGCTTCACACCAGTGGAGGGAGAAGGGCGTCTTCCTGGGTGTGCTTCACACCAGTGGAGGGAGAAGGGCGTCTTCCTGGGTGTGCTTCACACCAGTGGAGGGAGAAGGGCGTCTTCCTGGGTGTGCTTCACACCAGTGGAGGGAGAAGGGCGTCTTCCTGGGTGTGCTTCACACCAGTGGAGGGAGAAGGGCGTCTTCCTGGGTGTGCTTCACACCAGTGGAGGGAGAAGGGCGTCTTCCTGGGTGTGCTTCACACCAGTAGTGGAGGGAGAAGGGCGTCTTCCTGGGTGTGCTTCACACCAGTGGAGGGAGAAGGGCGTCTTCCTGGGTGTGCTTCACACCAGTGGAGGGGGAAGGACGTCTTCCTGGGCGTGCTTCACACTAGGGGAGGGGGAAAGACGTCTTCCTGGGCGTGCTTCACACTAGGGGAGGGGGGAGGACGTCCGGGTGGGCGTGCTTCAGACCAGTGGAGGGAGAGGGACATCTTCCTGGGCGTGCTTCACACCAATGGAGGGAGAGGGACGTTTTCCTGGGCGTGCTTCACACCAGGGGAGGGAGAAGGGCGTCTTCCTGGGTGTGCTTCAGACCAGTGGAGGGAGAGGGACGTCTTCCTGGGTGTACTTCAGACCAGTGGAGGGAGAGGGACGTCTTCCTGGGCGTGCTTCACACCAGGGTAGGGGGAAGGACGTCTTCCTGGGTGTGATACAGGCCAGTGGAGGGAGAGGGCGTCTTCCTGGGCGTGCTTCAGACCAGTGGAGAGGGACGTCTTCCTGGGTGTGCTTCACACCAGTGGAGGGAGAAGGGAGTCTTCCAGGTGTGCTTCACACCAGTGGAGGGAGAAGGGCGTCTTCCTGGGTGTGCTTCACACCAGTGGAGGCAGAAGGGCGTCTTCCTGGGTGTGCTTCACACCAGCGGAGGCAGAAGGGCGTCTTCCTGGGTGTGCTTCACACCAGTGGAGGGAGAAGGGCGTCTTCCTGGGTGTGCTTCACACCAGTGGAGGGAGAAGGGCGTCTTCCTGGGTGTGCTTCACACCAGTGGAGGGAGAAGGGCGTCTTCCTGGGTGTGCTTCACACCAGTGGAGGAAGAGAGGCGCCTTCCTGGGTGTGCTTCAGACCATTGGAGGGAGAGGGACGTCTTCCTGGGTGTGCTTCAAACCAGTGGAGGGACAGGAACGGCCTGGGTGTGCTTCAGACCAGTGGAGGGACAGGGACGTCTTGGGTGTGCTTCAGATCAGTGGAGGGACAGGGACGTCTTGGGTGTGCTCCAGATCAGTGGAGGGACAGAAAAGGCCTGGGTGTGCTTCAAACCAGTGGAGGGGGAGGGAAGTCTTCTGGGTGTGCTCCAAACCAGTGGAGAGGGAGGGACATCTTCGTGGGTGTGCTCCAAACCAGCGGAGGGACAGGGACGGCCTGGGTGTGCTTCAGACCAGTGGAGGGAGAGGGACGTCTTCCTGGGTGTGCTTCAGACCAGTGGAGGGGGAGGGACATCTTGGGCGCGCATCAATAAACGAGAATAGTCATGTTTGGATGAAGTGCAAATTTACTAATTTTAAATAAACTGAAGACAAAACGGCTGTAGTTTATTTTTTTTGCTTTTTTTAATTTGCTCGTGAAAAATGCTAACCATAGCTAAAGAGGTCTTTAAACATAAATAGTGCGAAATATTTTCCAAAAGTATAACAAAAAAAGAAAGACTTGGTATTAAGAGCAAACGAAAAACATGAATTCCCTTTATGCATTAAATTAGCACAGTGTCAAAAATACCCTCTATCTACATTTACATTTAATTAAATACAAGTGATCATCATGTACCATTTTTTTTTTACAAAAGTTTTGCAGTTACCCTTGTTCAAAATGGAAAAATGACAGCTATTAAATAGCACTATAGAAAAGAGCACTTAGGGTATATTTTGTTTAAGTAGAAAGATTACTACACAGTTTTAAAAAAGGGTTATGACGTAACAAACGTAGGGCGTAACTTAAAGCATCGCATAGAATTGGGTAAAAAGGAGTTGCAAGACACCGTCCATAGCGGTACCAACGTAAAAATCTTTGATAATCAACTTTTTTTGCCAGCAGGAATAATTGCCTACAATATGGCATCAGTAAAAAAAGGTCATTGGATGACCCATCAATCAGAAAAAACCACTAGCTAAATACCAGTTAATTTATTAACATACTTATATAAGCCATAACATTATTTTTTTGGGTGGAAATACATGAAATTAAAAAGAATCTGTTGAACAATTTGGTCCCTGTTTGGGTAAAAGATCTGAAGTCTGTGCTTCAGACAATAACACAGAAAATCGATTACAGAGTTATGTCCCTTGTTCAATCGCTCCTCGCAATATTACAAAGCCTAAAATTAACATTTTGCATTGATTGCAAATATCTAAAGATGGGTCGTTGATAGAGTAATCATTTTTCAATAGTTATACGATAAAGTCATATGAAAAAAAAATAAACATTAGAATGGATAAAGTTGCTACAAATAAAGAATAAACTAAAAAAAAGGAAAACAGAAGAACTAAAGATTGGTTTAGGTTAAACGAGAGATAAACGAGAGATAAATGAGGGATAAACGAGGGATAAATGAGATATAAAGGAGATATAAACAAGAAGCTAACAATTTTAAAAAGCACTGGGTGAAGTTAAATTTTTATCTTCGAACATACCAAAACATTTTCAATGACAATTAAATACGCTAAGACGTTGATCACATATTAAAGATTTTTTACACATTTAAGCAAAAAGTGGGGATAAATTACAGTTCAATAAAGACAAGTGCACAAGACCTCAGATTGACAACTAAAAATAAAAAATATTTTTTTCGCTATTGCAATTTTTTTGGGTTTAAGATATCAAAGTTTTAACAATGCACTTGTTGGTTTTAAATTTATTAACAATTAGCATGTTGACACATTCGTTAAAGTCAGTTGAAAAAAATTTAAATAGTCATTTAGCACCAATTATAAACACTTTTCAAAAATAGCACAAGTTCAATAACAGGGGGCAAGCCGTCTTCGTAGTCCTTTTTCCAGAAATAGTTCGTCACCAGCAGAATCTTCGTGATTTTCAAATTTTTCACTTCGGATTTCAAAAAGTTTTTGTTAACAGCAAAGTCTGAAAAAAAAACATAAAATCATTTGGCAATTTTTTATTATTATTATGCAATTGATGCACTCTTTTAATTTCCTTGGGTGCTGTGGATTGTTTAGGTTAAAGTGAACACTTTGAAACCTTCAGCGAGTATTTCTATATTTAGAGGATCATGTCACCCTAGTAGTCAGAAATTTTAGAAATATAAGATTAGTATAAATAGGATGCTATTTCAGTCCATGTTATCAAGTTCTAACTGAACACAGTCTGGCTAAAAAATAAAATATGACACTTGATAATTTCCTTTTTATAACACATTTGCCAGGTTTAAAAGAGAACACCTTACCAGTAGCTGGGAACCATCATTTGAATATGAATTTATTTACAGACTAACTTATTTGGCAGCCTTGCCAGGTTTAGTGAGTATCTGTCAACTCTTCCACATACCGTGACAGTGAAAAACTAATAATTTTTTTCAAATTTTATTTCATCACAGTGGGCTTTGAACCAATGAACCAATGACCCATTGGTTGAAGGAATTTGTCTAAACTTAAAGCTATATCCTCTGATGTCCCTCATCACATGTATATTGATAGATTGAGGTTTTATGCCACATTCAAGATTATTTCTCTTGTATGGGGGCATGGAGAGGTTTAGTGGGGGAGGAAACAGGGCTCTTTGCCAAGAAGAAACCCTCAACCTTTGGTGAGTAACTACCAACTCTTCCACATAGCCTCTTTGATGGAAGGCATTTGTCTTAAACTTAAGACTATCGCTCAGCCAACGGAGACACAAATCACCCTCATATGTAGAAACTCATTAAATGAAAACCTAGCATAAAATCTGAAGTCCCAAAAGTAATTGCTAAGTGCACATCAGAATCTTACCTAAGTTTTTGTGTGATTATTTACAGGTTAGAGGATGCCCAAACTGGCTCCGGCAGGATTGGCACACTTCTTGGTATTCCTCATAAGGGGGCTATGTTGTCTGGAAACACCCACTGCATGCTGACAGTGCCAACAGGAGCGACAGAAATACTTGAAACACGCCAAATCACGACAGAAGAACGGCGCCTGTTGCAACTTGCACATGCTACACAGGGAGTCCTCTAAATACGGGTCGATTTGGATCTGCAAGAAAAAAATTCAATTTGAATTATAGATTATGGTTTCAAACTGCTTTCAATGGGATGAAATAGGGCTTCCAATTATATAATATGCTCCATATGTATAAATGAACAGATTGATTGGTGTTCTACGCCGCGCTCAAGGTTATTTCACTTATATAGCGGCGTTGCTAGTTTTATTGTGGGAGGAAACCGGGCTCTATACCCGGAGGAAATCCAGGTTTTTTTGCGAGTACCTGGCATATCTTCCTGGGTGTGCTTCAGACCAGTGGAGGGAGAGGGACGTCAACCTGGGTGGGCTCCAGACCAGTCGAGGGAGAGGGACGTCTTCCTGGGTGTGGAGGGAGAGGGACGTCTTCCTGGGTGTGCTCCAGACCAGTGGAGGGAGAGGGACGTCTTCCTGGGTGTGCTCCAGACCAGTGGAGGGAGAGGGACGTCTTCCTGGGTGTGCTTCAGACCCGTGGAGGGGGAGAGGTGTGCTTCAGACCAGTGGAGGGAGAGGGACGTCTTCCTGGGTGTGCTTCAGACCAGTGGAGGGGGAGAGGTGTGCTTCAGACCAGTGGAGGGGGAGGGACGTCTTCCTGGGCGTGCTTCAGACCAGTGGAGGGGGAGGAACGTCTTCCTGGGCGTGCTTCAGACCAGTGGAGGGAGAGGGACGTCTTCCTGGGTGTGCTTCAGATCAGTGGAGGGGGAGAGGTGTGCTTCAGACCAGTGGAGGGACAGGGACGCCCTGGGTGTGATTCAAACCAGTGGAGGGAGAGGGACGTCTTCCTGGGTGTGCTTCAGACCAGTGGAGGGGGAGAGGTGTGCTTCAGACTAGTGGAGGGACAGGGACGCCCTGGGTGCGATTGAGACCAGTGGAGGGAGAGGGACGTCTTCCTGGGTGTGCTTCAAACCAGTGGAGGGACAGGGACGCCCTGGGTATGCTTCAGACCAGTGGAGGGGGAGGGACGTCTTCCTGGGTGTGCTTCAGACCAGTGGAGGGAGAGGGACGTCTTCCTGGGTGTGCTTCAGACCAGTGGAGGGAGAGGGACGTCTTCCTGGGTGTCCTTCAGACCAGTGGAGGGGGAGGGACGTCTTCCTGGGTGTGCTTCAGACCAGTGGAGGGAGAGGGACGTCTCCCGGGGTGTGCTTCAGACCAGTGGTGGGGGAGAGGTGTGCTTCAGATCAGTGGAGGGAGAGGGACGTCTCCCTGGGTGTGCTTCAGACCAGTGGTGGGGGAGAGGTGTGCTTCAGATCAGTGGAGGGAGAGGGACGTCTTCCTAGGTGTGCTTCAGACCAGTGGAGGGGGAGAGGTGTGCTTCAGACCAGTGGAGGGACAGGGACGCCCTGGGTGCGATTCAGACCAGTGGAGGGAGAGGGACGTCTTCCTGGGTGTGCTTCAAACCAGTGGAGGGGGAGAGGTGTGCTTCAGACCAGTGGAGGGAGAGGGACGTCTTCCTGGGTGTGCTTCAGACCAGTGGAGGGACAGGGACGCCCTGGGTATGCTTCAGTGGAGGGGGAGGGACGTCTTCCCGGGTGTGCTTCAGACCAGTGGAGGGAGAGGGACGTCTTCCTGGGTGTGCTTCAGACCAGTGGAGGGAGAGGGACGTCTTCCTGGGTGTGCTTCAGACCAGTGGAGGGGGGGGGACGTCTTCCTGGGTGTGCTTCAGACCAGTGGAGGGAGAGGGACGTCTTCCTGGGTGTGCTTCAGACCAGTGGTGGGGGAGAGGTGTGCTTCAGATCAGTGGAGGGAGAGGGACGTCTTCCTAGGTGTGCTTCAGACCAGTGGAGGGGGAGGGACGTCTTCCTGGGTGTGCTTCAGACCAGTGGAGGGGGAGAGGTGTGCTTCAGGCCAGTGGAGGGACAGGGACGCCCTGGGTGCGATTCAGACCAGTGGAGGGAGAGGGACGTCTTCCTGGGTGTGCTTCAAACCAGTGGAGGGGGAGAGGTGTGCTTCAGACCAGTGGAGGGAGAGGGACGTCTTCCTGGGTGTGCTTCAGACCAGTGGAGGGACAGGGACGCCCTGGGTATGCTTCAGACCAGTGGAGGGAGAGGGACGTCTTCCTGGGTGTGCTTCAGACCAGTGGAGGGGGAGGGACGTCTTCCTGGGTGTGCTTCAGACCAGTGGAGGGAGAGGGACGTCTTCCTGGGTGTGCTTCAGACCAGTGGTGGGAGAGAGGTGTGCTTCAGATCAGTGGAGGGAGAGGGACGTCTTCCTAGGTGTGCTTCAGACCAGTGGAGGGTGAGGGACGTCTTCCTGGGTGTGCTTCAGACCAGTGAAGGGGGAGGGACGTCTTCTTTGGTGCGCTTCAGACCAGTGGAGGGGGAGGGACGTCTTCCTGGGTGCGCTTCAGACCAGTGGAGGGGGAGGGACGTCTTGGGCGCGCATCAATCAACGAGAAAAGTGATGTTTGGATGAAGTGCAAATTTACGACATTTTAAATAAACTGAAGACAAAACGGCTGTAGTTTTTATTTTTTTTGCTTTTTTTAATTTGCTCGTGAAAAATGCTAACCATAGCTAAAGAGGTCTTTAAACATAAATAGTGCGAAATATTTTCCAAAAGTATAACAAAAAAAGAAAGACTTGGTATTAAGAGCAAACGAAAAACATGAATTCCCTGTATGCATTAAATTAGCACAGTGTCAAAAATACCCTCTATCTACATTTACATCTAATTAAATACAAGTGATCATCGTGTACCATTTTTTTTTTACAAAAGTTTTACATAGTTACCCTTGTTCAAAATGGAAAAAACGACCGCTATTAAATAGCACTATAGAAAAGAGCACTTAGGGTATATTTTGTTTAAGTAGAAAGATTACTACACAGTTTTAAAAAAGGGTTATGACGTAACAAACGTAGGGCGTAACTTAAAGCATCGCATAGAATTGGGTAAAAAGGAGTTGCAAGACACCGTCCATAGCGGTACCAACGTAAAAATCTTTGATAATCAACTTTTTTTGCCAGCAGGAATAATTGCCTACAATATGGCATCAGTAAAAAAAGGTCATTGGATGACCCATCAATCAGAAAAAACCACTAGCTAAATACCAGTTAATTGATTAACATACTTATATAAGCCATAACATTATTTTTTTGGGTGGAAATACATGAAATTAAAAAGAATCTGTTGAACAATTTGGTCCCTGTTTGGGTAAAAGATCTGAAGTCTGCGCTTCAGACAATAACACAGAAAATAGATTACATAGATTAGAGTTATGCCCCTTGTTCAATCGCTCCTCGCAATATTACAAAGCCTAAAATTAACATTTGCATTGATTGCAAACATCTAAAGATGGATTGTTGATAGAGTAATCATTTTTCAATAGTTATACGATAAAGTCATATGAAAAAAAAATAAACATTAGAATGGATAAAGTTGCTACAAATAAAGAATAAACTAAAAAAAAGGAAAACAGAAGAACTAAAGATTGGTTTAGGTTAAACGAGGGATAAACGAGGGATAAATGAGGGATAAACGATAGATAAATGAGATATAAAGGAGATATAAACAAGAAGCTAACAATTTTAAAAAGCACTGGGTGAAGTTAAATTTTTATCTTCGAACATACCAAAAAATTTTCAATGACAATTAAATACGCTAAGACGTCGATCACATATTAAAGATTTTTTACATATTTAAGGAAAAAGTGGGGATAAATTACAGTTCAATAAAGACAAGTGCACAAGACCTCAGATTGACAACTAAAAATAAAAAATATTTTTTTCGCTATTGCAATTTTTTTGGGTTTAAGATATCAAAGTTTTAACAATGCACTTGTTGGTTTTAAATTTATTAACAATTAGCATGTTGACACATTCGTTAAAGTCAGTTGAAAAAAATTTAAATAGTCATTTAGCACCAATTATAAACACGTTTCAAAAATAGCACAAGTTCAATAACAATGGGCAAGCCGTCTTCGTAGTCCGTTTTCCAGAAATAGTTCGTCACCAGCACAAGCGATGTGATTTTCAAAAAGTTTTTGTTAACAGCAAAGTCTGAAAAAAAAAACATAAAATCATTTGACAATTTTTTATTATTATGCATTTGATGCACTCTTAATTTCCTTGGATGCTGTGTGGATTGTTTAGGTTTATTAGAGAACACCTAGCCTTTGGATGAAAAGGACATCTTGCCAGTAGCTGGGAACCTTCAAATGAATATTGATTGATTTTGGACGCAGACCGACTTCACTTTTATGGCGGCCTTGGCAGGTTAGTAAGGGGGGGGGGGGGATCGGGCTCTTTGCCAAGAAGAATCCCTCAACCTTTGGTGAGTGCCTACCAACTCTTCCACATAGCCTCTTTGATGGAAGGCATTTGTCTTAAACTTAAGACTATCGCTCAGCCAACTGAGCCACCAATGTCCCTCATAACAGGTACAAACTTACTGAACGGAAACAAGCATAAAATTGATTGATTGTTTGGTGTTTTACGCCACGCTCAAGATTATTTCACTTATATGGTGGCGTTGCCAGTTTTATTGTGGGAGGAAACCGGGCTCTATACCCACGACTTTCAGGTGGTAACTGGCAATCCTCCCACATAGATCGTTAGAGTGAAAATCCAGTCAGAAAATTTTACATTTTTTTTTTGGGGGGGGGGGAGGGATTGGACTGAATGGGATTTGAACTCGCGACCAATCGGTCGAATTCTGTTTAGATTCAGCATCCAACGCTCTACCTACAGAGCCATGGAGGCCCCCATAAAATGGGAAGCCCCAAAAGTAATTATAAAGTTCACATCAGAATCTTACCTAATTTTTTGTGTGATTATTTACAGGTTAGAGGATGCCTAAACTGGCTCCGGCAGGATTGGCACACTTCTTGGTATTCCTCATAAGGGGACTATGTTGTCTGGAAACACCCACTGCGTGCTGACAGTGCCAACAGGAGCGACAGAAATACTTGAAACACGCCAAATCCCGACAGAAGAACGGCGCCTGTTGCAGCTTGCACATGCTACAGAGAGAGTCCTCTAAATACGGGTCGATTTGGATCTGCAAGAAAAAAATTCAATTTGAATTATAGATTATGGATTTCTCTCCATCAAACTGCTGTCAATGGTAACTGGTTTTGCTCCTATTATATGCTACAGTTTTGTTGTGGGAGGAAACCATGCTCTATGCTCTGAGGAAACTCACGACCTTCCGGTGGTAACTGGCAGTCGTCCCACGACCTGCTTAGGTTTTTCACTTATGCTTAGCCAGGTTTAGTGAGGGAGGAAACAAAGTTCTTTGACCGGAGAAACCCAACCATCTGCAAGTAGCTGACCACTCCCCCAAACAGTCAGGAACACAGAATTGATTTGGGGCACCAGGGGACACTGAACGTTTACATCAAAAGTAGCTTTTGAAAGCATTCTCAATGTAACATTGAAGCTACTATTCCATTATATTTAATCTTGCACTAATGTCCCCCTGGTCATACCTAGTGAACAGTTTGCCGTAATTCAGGGTTTAGTGGGGAGGAAGGCATGTTCTTTGAGCAAAGGATTGGTGTTTTACGCCGCGCTCAAGATTATTTAACTTATATGGCGGCGTTGCCAGGTTTAGTGGGGAACGAAGGAAACCAGACCTTTGTCCTTCAACTCTTCCACATACGGCGCCCGAGTGAAAACTTTGTGCTTGGTAGTAACGTAATGTTGAAGGTATATGTTGCCTGACAGTTAGGCCTTGCATTGGACTTGCGTTGGGCATAGATATTTTGAGAAAAAGCCCCCTGAATTCTTGAGAAAGATTTTAATCTTACCAGCTCACGAAACTTAAAAAACGGGTCCAAGAGTAATAAGCCTAACACGAAAGAGCAAATTTGACCTACCTTTTTCGTGAATTTGGCCGTCTTGACTTCAACAAAAGCAGCCTCTACTGCCCTCATGTAGCTTTTCTGGGAACTGAAGGTCACTCGGCCAGATCCTTCAAGGATAGACAAAAATTGAATTGAAAAACAGTAAAACTTTCAAAATGAAAGAAATTTAACGAAGTTTTTCTCATGGGCAGATTGATTGATTGTTTGGTGTTTTACGCCGCGCTCAAGATTATTTCACTTATATGGCGGCGTTGCCAGTTTTATTGTGGAAGGAAACCCACGACCTTCCGCTGGTAACTGGCAACCATTCCACATAGGTCGTTTGAGTGAAAACCCAGTCAGAAAATTTTCCAATTTTTGGACTGAGTGGGATTCGAACCGCGACCCATTGGAACTCCTGGGCAGAAACTGGCCACGTCACACTAGATGATAATCAGAAATTTTAATGGAGCGTCCAATAAACCCCTTGTAAAGCAATTTTGATTAAAGAGGTTATCCCAGCTTACCAATATCATAACTAGTAAAAAGTTGTCCAAAAAAGGTCAAATTTTTTAAATAGCAGCTCCCCCTAACCCCCTCTGACAAGATTCATTGGAACAAAGTTTCACTTTATTCTTGTCATTTACAGTTCAAGTGGATGAACTAAACTGTTGGCCAAAAACTTTTCATTATTTTTGACTGTTACAGGCTACACCTGTACACTCAAAAGCTTTCGAAAACCATTGAACAATTGGATGAAAATAATCTTAGCATGATTGGATGTGGGGGGGGGGGGGGGGGGTGATGATTAGTTTAAGTTTATGACAATCTGAATGACAATCTACCAATGGATTTAACACTTTTTATCAGACATCTCCAAAAACAAAACAAAAATTCATAATGGCACCTACAACCCATTTTATGAAAGCTTTTCTGCATGTATAAACAAGTGAAACCATAAACTTCATCCAAAAAAAAACAACTTACTCACCGATAGGGTACTTGTGTTTATCAGTGTCAATTCCAGCATATAAAACATTGCCGAAGAGATCGTTCATTATGTTTCCCAGACTCTCCGCGGTCATCATTCCGTGCAAAGCGCCAACGAAGACGGTCTTCTTAGAATCCAATCTTTGAGAGGGCTGTCGGACGTAGTTTGCGTCGCCCAATACCCAGGGGATAACTTGTACCTACAGCCATAATCAAATTGAAGTGGCATGAGCTGACAAATATTTGGATTCAATTAAACAGAATTTGTCAATTCGGAGGAAATCCCGAGCTTCGGCGAGTACCTAGCATAAGATACCGTGTGAAAAATCTGCACTGCATTGATTGATTGGGGCTTAACGTCGCACTCGACAGCTAAGGTTATATGGCGACAGAAGTACCCACCCCCATCCCACCTAAATTTAAGCAATAAAACCTCCACAGACCATATGAATGTCAGGAAGGCTAATGTATTTGGCATACTTAATTTTTCTCCATGCCACTTAAATTGATGGATTGATTGGGGCTTAACACCCTCAACAGCTAAGGTTATATGGCGACAAAAGTACCAACCAAAAGGTCAACAAGCGTCTAGTACGAGTTAGTGGCTGATATTTTTCATTCCAATGTCAATCCTGTGTTTTTCTAAATGGTTAAAAGCTTGCAAATGTCACAATTTCTCAGCCCATGCCAATTCATATTTGCCAGTTTTGCTTCATTTTGTGAGCCCAAATTTTTTAAATTTCTGAATTTGTTAGTCTTGATATAAAAAGTTAGCCGACCTCTTTTGACCTCATCCTTCTGCTAGAGATTTTGTAATAATATCCCCCTCCATTACTGAAATCATGAGTACAGGACTGTAAGAGAGCACGGACGGATTTCTCACAATCAAACAATAGATATACGTAACCTACAACACAATAAATAACAAGTGTTAACAGGGTTATATGAAGAACTGTTTGGTTGATGTTTTACCATATGGGGGGGAGAGAGGGCATTGACGGAAGGGGGGGGGGGACCGTGCTTCTTGCTCAGAAAATCTGACATTTGGGAGTACCTCAGAAATTCGGTTGAATTTGGTTGATGTGTTTACACCACCCTTGATATTATTTCACTTCTGTGGCGCCATTGACAGGTTTAGTGGGGTGGGGGTGGGGACAAGGCTTTGTTGCGTAAAGAAAATTTGGCCTTTGGCGAATACCTCAGAAATTTAATTTTTGTTTGGAAAGAGCGTGAGTCAAACGAAAACCTCATCCAGAAATGGCCTTTGACCGAGTACCTACCACACATAGGTTTAATTCTAGTTAGAAACAAGCCATTCCCTTGCAAAAACTTTGCTTTTTCCAATACTTTGTGGGGATGCCCTTAATTGTTTGTTATTAGGATTACTTAAGTTGTTTGTCAGATTTTCTCGATCAAAATTCATAAAATTGAATAGTTTAAAACGTTTTGTCTGCAAGTAGGATCTTGAGATGGTTAATTTGTGTGAAGGTGGTGTAAATTAAACGATTTTATCAATCAAGTTCATAAATTTGAATAGTTTAAAACTTGCCAAAACCTTTGTCTGCAAGTAGGAGAATGAAATGGTTGATTAATGGAAATTACCGGAAAATTAATAAAATAATGTTACAAACCATCTTTCCCAGGCCATTCAATCTTTATTCCACCAAATTTGCTGAACGCGGCCTTAAGTCCAGCTACAAAGAAAATTTCTTCTTGAATTTCCACTTATTTGCTATTTTTTTGCCATATATTCTGACTACCAAAAACCTTCTTACTCTAGTTTAAAGAACAAAAGTTGTAGAAAGACTGGAAGGATTATACTACAGCCCCCATTGAGTAAGTTGTCTAAATAAATCGAGGTCATGTATCAGTTATACCAAAAACAAAGGCTAAACTGAGTGGACTACTTGACAGGTGAAAGTATCAGACATAACAAAATTCTTCCTGGCAGGCATTATGTTTTACATAACACTAAAGATTATTTCACTTATATGGCGATGTTGCCAGGTTTAGTGGGGAGGAAACCGCCACTTTTATTCAATCTTCACCTTTCATATATTTTTTTAGACAAACTACTACTTCATTGAGTCACATGAATACTCAAAAAAGTAGTCCTGGCTTATTGGAAGTCCCACTAAACAATGCCCAAAGATATCAACCAAAATCTAGGAACTTCATTCGCTCAAAAGTCTCAATTTTAGCAGCTCGTCGATTTATATTTGCCAGTTTTGCCTTTAGTAAGCTTCATTTTGTGATCCCAAAATTTAAAAAAATTCTGAATTTATTAGTCTTGATATAAAAAGTTAGCCGACCTCTTTTGATCTCATCCTTCTGCTAGAGATTTTGTAATAATATCCCCCTCCATTACTGAAATCATGAGTACAGAACTGTAGGAGAGCACGGACGGATTTCTCACAATCAAACAATAGATATACGTAACCTAAAACACAATAAATAACAGGTGTTAACAGGGTTATATGAAGATTATATGAAGAACTGTTTGGTCAATGTTTTACTTTACAGGGAGGGCATTGGCTAGGGGGGGAGGGAGGGGGGGGGGGGCAGACCGTGCTTCTTGCTCAGCAAAACTGACATTTGGGGAGTACCTCAGAAATTCGCCTGAATTCGGTTGATGTGTTTACACCACCCTTGAGATTATTTCACTTACATGGTGCCATTGCCAGGTTTAGTGGGGGAGGGGGGCTTCTTGCCGACAAAAAATTTGACCTTTGGCGAGTACATCAGAAATTTTGTTTGGACAGAGTGGGATTCGAACCAACACCTCATCCAAAAAAAACCTTCGTCTGACCTAGAGACTATCACACGTAGGTTTCATTCTAATTAGAAACAAGCCATTCCCTTGCAAAAAATTTGCTTTTTCCCAATACTCTGTGGGGATGCCCTTAATTCTGTTATTAGGATTACCTAAGTTGTTTGTAGGTAAATTGTCAGATTTTCTCGATCAAAATTCATAAAATTGAATAGTTTAAAACGTTTTGTTTGCAAGTATAGGATCATAAAATCGTTAAGTTGTTTAAAGGTGGTGTAAATTAAACGATTTTATCAATGAAGTTCATAAATTTGAATAGTTTAAAACTTGCCAAAACTTTTGTCTGCAAGTAGGAGAATGAAATGGTTGATTAATGGAAATTACCGGAAAATGAATAAAATAATGTTACAAACCATCTTTCCCAGGCCATTCAATCTTCATTCCACCAAATTTGCTGAAAGCAGCCTTAAGTCCAGCTACAAAGAAAAATCAAAAGTAATTCTTGAATTTCCACTTATTTGCTATTTGTTTGCCATATATTCTGACTATCAAAAACCTTCTTACTCTAGTTTAAAGAACAAAAGTTGTAGAAAGACTGGAAGGATTATACTACAGCCCCCATTGAGTAAGTTGTCTAAATAAATCGAGGTCATGCATCAGTTATACCAAAAACAAAGGCTAAACTGAGTGGACTACTTGACAGGTGAAAGTATCAGACATAACAAAATTCTTCCTGGCAGGCATTATGTTTTACATAACACTAAAGATTATTTCACTTATATGGCGATGTTGCCAGGTTTAGTGGGGAGGAAACTGCCACTTTTATTCAATCTTCACCTTTCATATATTTTTTTAGACAAACTACTACTTCATTGAGTCACATGAATACTCAAAAAAGTAGTCCTGGCTTATTGGAAGTCCCACTAAACAATGCCCAAAGATATCAACCAAAATCTAGGAACTTCATTCGTACCTCCCGAGAACGGGCTAATCCTAATAGTGTACTTGCTCCTGTTGTTTTCGTGATCGATACCTCCGCTCGAGCTAATATTTAAAAAGAGGCCACCTTTTCGTATTTTCTTTTATTGTGGGGTTTGTTTTTTTTTGCTATAAATTCTAGCCTTAAATATTCATGGCATACCTGGGCAGACAGAAATTTAACTTCAACCAGTGAAATAGGGAGAAAATGCGGCTCTTTATTAAACTTTACCCTAGTCAGTTATTCGGTCCGTGCGGGCACGTATCAAAATAAGTTTCAACTCAACAATACAAATGCGGACTAGGCCTATCTTTGCCCCAATGTGAATGATCTTAATAGGCCCTATAACGTTTTAGTTCCTATAATATAAGATACCTTTATATAAAACTGAATATTTTAGATCAGCATGTATTGTATCATGATACAAGATGAAAAAAAAAGAATTTCTTGTAAAAAACTAATTGTAAAAGGCCCTCTTTAGCTGTAGGGGCCTACGCTAGAAACCTTGTCTGTAACAAATTAGGCCTACATTGTAATTATTAAATTTCAGGTTATCTAATTTAAATACAACTGCCCATGTGTGCTTCAGACCAGTGGAGGGGGAGGGACGTCTTCCTGGGTGTGCTTCAGACCAGTGGAGGGAGAGGGACGTCTTCCTGGGTGTGCTTCACACCAGTGGAGGGAGGGGGACATCTTCCTGGGTGTGCTTCACACCAGTGGAGGGAGGGGGACATCTTCCTGGGTGTGCTTCACACCAGTGGAGGGAGAGGGACGTCTTCCTGGGTGTGCTCCAGACCAGTGGAGGGGGAGAGGTGTGCTTCAGACCAGTGTTGGGAGAGGGACGTCTTCCTGGGTGTGCTCCAGACCAGTGCAGGGAGAGGGACGTCTTCCTAGGTGTGCTTCAGACTAGTGCAGGGAGAGGGACGTCTTCCTGGGTGTGCTTCAGACCAGTGGAGGGAGAAGGGACGTCTTCCTGGGCGTGCTTCAAACCAGGGGAGGGGGAAGGGACGTCTTCCTGGGTGTGCTTCAGACCAGTGGAGGGGGAGGGACGTCTTCCTGGGTGTGCTTCAGACCAGTGGAGGGGGAGGGACGTCTTCCTGGGTGTGCTTCACACCAGTGGAGGGAGAAGGGCGTTTTCCTGGGTGTGCTTCACACCAGTGGAGGGGGAGGGACGTCTTCCTGGGTGTGCTTCAGGCCAGTGGAGGGGGAGGGACGTCTTCCTGGGTGTGCTTCAGACTAGTGGAGGGAGAGGGACGTCTTCCTGGGTGTGCTTCACACCAGTGGAGGGAGAGGGACGTCTTCCTGGGTGTGCTTCAGGCCAGTGGAGGGGGAGGGACGTCTTCCTGGGTGTGCTTCAGACTATTGGAGGGAGAGGGACGTCTTCCTGGGTGCGCTTCAGACCAGTGGAGGGGGAGGGACGTCTTCCTGGGTGTGCTTCAGACCATTGGAGGGAGAGGGACGTCTTCCTGGGTGCGCTTCAAACCAGTGGAGGGACAGGGACGTCTTGGATGTGCTTCAGACCAGTGGAGGGACAGGGACGTCTTCCTGGGTGTGCTTCAAACCAGTGGAGGGGGAGGGACGTCTTCCTGGGTGTGCTTCAGACCATTGGAGGGAAAGGGACGTCTTCCTGGGTGCGCTTCAAACCAGTGGAGGGACAGGGACGTCTTCCTGGGTGTGATTCAAACCAGTGGAGGGTCCTGGGAGAGAGGCGTCTTCCTGGGTGTGCTTCAGACCAGTGGAGGGAGAGGGACGTCTTCCTGGGTGTGCTTCAGACCAGTGGAGGGAGAGGGACGTCTTCCTGGGTGTGCTTCACGCCAGTGAAGAGGGACGTCTTCCTGGGTGTGCTTCAGACCAGTGGAGGGAGAGGGACATCTTCCTGGGCGTGCTTCAGACCAGTGGAGGGGGAGGGACGTCTTCCTGGGTGTGCTTCAGACCAGTGGAGGGAGAGGGACGTCTTCCTGGGTGTGCTTCAGATCAGTGGAGGGAGAGGGACGTCTTCCTGGGTGTGCTTCACACCAGTGGAGGGAGAGGGACGTCTTCCTGGGTGTGCTTCACACCAGTGGAGGGAGAGGGACGTCTTCCTGGGTGTGCTTAAGACCAGTGGAGGGAGAGGGACGTCTTCCTGGGTGTGCTTAAGACCAGTGGAGGGAGAGGGACGTCTTCCTGTGCGTGCTTCAGACCAGTGGAGGGAGAGGGACGTCTTCCTGGGCGTGCTTCAGACCAGTGGAGGGAGAGGGACGTCTTCCTGAGCGTGCTTCAGATCAGTGGAGGGAGAGGGACGTCTTCCTGGGTGTGCTTCACGCCAGTGGAGAGGGACGTCTTCCTGGGTGTGCTTCAGACCAGTGGAGGGAGAGGGACGTCTTCCTGGGCGTGCTTCAGACCAGTGGAGGGGGAGGGACGTCTTCCTGGGTGTGCTTCAGACCAGTGGAGGGAGAGGGACGTCTTCCTGGGTGTGCTTCAGATCAGTGTAGGGAGAGGGACGTCTTCCTGGGTGTGCTTCAGACCAGTGGAGGGAGAGGGACGTCTTCCTGGGTGTGCTTCACGCCAGTGGAGAGGGACGTCTTCCTGGGCGTGCTTCAGACCGGTGGAGGGAGAGGGACGTCTTCCTGGGCGTGCTTCACACCAGTGGAGGGAGAGGGACGTCTTCCTGGGCGTGCTTCAGACCAGTGGAGGGGGAGGGACGTCTTCCTGGGTGTGCTTCAGACCAGTGGAGGGAGAGGGACGTCTTCCTGGGTGTGCTTCAGATCAGTGGAGGGAGAGGAACGTCTTCCTGGGTGTGCTTCAGACCAGTGGAGAGAGAGGGACATCTTCCTGGGTGTGCTTCAGACCAGTGGAGAGAGAGGGACGTCTTCCTGGGTGTGCTTCAGACCAGTGGAGGGAGGAGGGATGTCTTCCTGGTGTGCTTCAAACCAGTTTAGGAAGAGGGAAGTCTTCCTGGGTGTGCTTCAAACCAGTTTAGGAAGAGGGACGTCTTCCTGGGTGTGCTTCAGACCAGTGGAGGGAGGAGGGATGTCTTCCTGGTGTGCTTCAGACCAGTGGAGGGGGAGAGGTGTGCTTCGCACCAGTGGAGGGAGAGGGACGTCTTCCTGGGTGTGCTTTAGACCAGTGGAGGGGGAGGGACGTCTTTCTGGTTGTGCTTCAGACCAGTGGAGGGGGAGGGACGTCTTCCTGGGTGTGATTCAAACCAGTCGAGGGGGATGGACGTCTTGGGTGTGCTTCAGACCAGTGGAGGGGGAGGGACGTCTTCCTGGGTGTGCTTCAGATCAGTGGAGGGAGAGGGACGTCTTCCTGGGTGTGCTTCAGACCAGTGGAGGGGGAGAGGTGTGCTTCACACCAGTGGAGGGGGAGGGACGTCTTCCTGGGTGTGCTTCAGACCAGTGGAGGGAGAGGGACGTCTTCCTGGGTGTGCTTCAGACCAGTGGAGGGAGAGGGACGTCTTCCTGGGTGTGCTTCAGATCAGTGGAGGGAGAGGGACGTCTTCCTGGGTGTGCTTCAGACCAGAGGAGGGAGAGGGACGTCTTAACGCTCCAAACGCATCAATAGACGATAATAATCATCTTTGGTTTTCAAGTGCAAATAAACGAAATTTTAAATAAACTGAAGACAAAACGGCTGTAGTTTTTATTTTTTTTGCTTTTTTTAATTTGCTCGTGAAAAATGCTAACCATAGCTAAAGAGGTCTTTAAACATAAATAGTGCGAAATATTTTCCAAAAGTATAACAAAAAAAGAAAGACTTGGTATTAAGAGCAAACGAAAAACATGAATTCCCTTTATGCATTAAATTAGCACAGTGTCAAAAATACCCTCTATGTACAGTCACATCTAATTAAATACAAGTGATCATCATGTACCATTTTTTTTTACAAAAGTTTTGCAGTTACCCTTGTTCAAAATGGAAAAATGACAGCTATTAAATAGCACTATAGAAAAGAGCACTTAGGGTATATTTTGTTTAAGTAGAAAGATTACTACACAGTTTTAAAAAAGGGTTATGACGTAACAAACGTAGGGCGTAACTTAAAGCATCGCATAGAATTGGGTAAAAAGGAGTTGCAAGACACCGTCCATAGCGGTACCAACGTAAAAATCTTTGATAATCAACTTTTTTTGCCAGCAGGAATAATTGCCTACAATATGGCATCAGTAAAAAAAGGTCATTGGATGACCATCAATCAGAAAAAACCACTAGCTAAATACCAGTTAATTTATTAACATACTTATATAAGCCATAACATTATTTTTTTGGTGGAAATACATGAAATTAAAAAGAATCTGTTGAACAATTTGGTCCCTGTTTGGGTAAAAGATCTGAAGTCTGTGCTTCAGACAATAACACAGAAAATAGATTACAGAGTTATGCCCCTTGTTCAATCGCTCCTCGCAATATTACAAAGCCTAAAATTAACATTTGCATTGATTGCAAATATCTAAAGATGGATTGTTGATAGAGTAATCATTTTTCAATAGTTATACGATAAAGTCATATGAAAAAAAAATAAACATTAGAATGGATAAAGTTGCTACAAATAAAGAATAAACTAAAAAAAAGGAAAACAGAAGAACTAAAGATTGGTTTAGGTTAAACGAGAGATAAACGAGAGATAAATGAGGGATAAACGAGGGATAAATGAGATATAAAGGAGATATAAACAAGAAGCTAACAATTTTAAAAAGCACTGGGTGAAGTTAAATTTTTATCTTCGAACATACCAAAAAATTTTCAATGACAATTAAATACGCTAAGACGTCGATCACATATTAAAGATTTTTTACACATTTAAGCAAAAAGTGGGGATAAATTACAGTTCAATAAAGACAAGTGCACAAGACCTCAGAGTGACAACTAAAAATAAAAAATATTTTTTTCGCTATTGCAATTTTTTTTGGTTTAAGATATCAAAGTTTTAACAATGCACTTGTTGGTTTTAAATTTATTAACAATTAGCATGTTGACACATTCGTTAAAGTCAGTTGAAAAAAATTTAAATAGTCATTTAGCACCAATTATAAACACTTTTCAAAAATAGCACAAGTTCAATAACAATGGGCAAGCCGTCTTCGTAGTCCGTTTTCCAGAAATAGTTCGTCACCAGCATAATCTTTGTGATTTTCAAAATTTTCACTTCGGATTTCAATAAGTTTTTGTTAACAGCAAAGTCTGAAAAAAAAAATCATTTGACAATTTTTTATTATTATTATGCATTTAATGCACTTTTTAAATTTCCTTTGATGGTGTGGATTGTTTAGGCTTATTAGAGAACACCTAGCGCTCTGGATGAAAATGACATCTTGCCAGTAGCTGGGAACCGTCAAATGAATATTGATTGATTTTGGACGCAGACCTACTTCACTTATATGGCGGCCTTGCCAGGTTTAATGGTGGAGGAAACCGGGTTCTTGGCCAAGAAGAAACCCTCAACCTTCGATGAGTATCTGCCACCTCCTCCACAGAATGAAAAACTTATTTTTATTTTATTTGGTCAGTTGGCTTAGAACCAATGGCCCATTGATGGAAGGCATTTGCCTTAAACTTAAAGACTATCGCTCAGCCAACTGAGCCACCGATGTCCCTCATCAAATATATATTGATAGATTGATTGATGTTTTATGCCACACTCAAGATTATTGAGTGGCTTGGGAAGGTTTATTGGATGAGGATTGATTGATTGTTTGGTGTTTTACGCCACGCTCAAGATTATTTCACTTATATGGTAGTTTTAGTGTGGGAGGAAACCGGGCTCTATGCCCGGAGGAAACCCACGACCTTCCGTTGGTAACTGGCAACCATCCCACATAGGCCGTTCGAGTGAAAACCCAGTCAGAAAATTTACCAATTTTTTTGGATTGAGTGGGAATCGAACCCGCGACCTATTGGTGGAAGGCTGTTTGGATTGAGCGTTCAACGCTCTACCTACTGAATTGGGTGAGGAAACTGGGCTCTTTGCCATGAAGGAACCCCGAACCTTCTGTGGGTACCTACCAACTCTTCCACATAGCCTCTTTGATGGAAGGCATTTGTCTTAAACTTAAAGACTATCGCTCAGCCAACTGAGCCACCAATGTCCCTCATAACAGGTAGAAACTTACTGAACGGAAACTAGCATAAAATTGATCGATTGTTTGGCGTTTTACGCCACGCTCAAGATTATTTCACTTATATGGTGGCGTTGCCAGTTTTATTGTGGGAGGAAACCGGGCTCTATACCCACGACTTTCAGGTGGTAACTGGCAATCCTCCCACATAGATCGTTACAGAAAATCCAGTCAGAAAATTTTACATTTTTTTTTGGGACTGAATGGGATTCGAACCCGCGAACAATCGGTGGAAGGCTGTTTAGATTGAGCATCCAAGGCTCTACCTACAGAGCCATGGAGGCCCCCATAAAATGGGAAGCCCCAAAAGTAATTATAAAGTTCACATCAGAATCTTACCTAAGTTTTTGTGTGATTATTTACAGGTTAGAGGATGCCTAAACTGGCTCCGGCAGGATTGGCACACTTCTTGGTATTCCTCATCAGTGGGCTATGTTGTCTGGAAACACCCACTGCACGCTGACAGTGCCAGCAGGAGCAACAGAAATACTTGAAACACGCCAAATCACGACAGAAGAACGGCGCCTGTTGCAACTTGCACATGCTACAGAGAGAGTCCTCTAAATACGGGTCGATTTGGATCTGCAAGAAACAAATTCATTTCCAATTATAGATATATGGATTTTCATCCATCAAACTGCCGTCAATGGGTTGTAATAGGTTTTAACGAGGTTTCCTACTATATATGCTCTATATGTATACATAAATGGATACTTTAAGATTATTATAGGACCTGTGTAAATTGTTTTTCTTTGCAAGATTTTACTTAAGCTTAGCCAGGTTTAGTGAGGGAGGACCCTCAGCAAAGGAAACCCAGTTAGTACAGGTTACACTTCTAAAATTGGACAATCTAGCAGGTTTTTCTCAACCCTTACGCCCGTCGTAACTTTGGGCCTTGGCGTAACGTAATGTTGAAGGTATATGTTGCCATGACAGTTAGGCCTTGCATTGGACTTGTGTCGGGCCTAACTGTGCGTAACTGTACTGTGACTGTTGTAAAACAGTCCCATGAATTTGAGAAACATTTTTATCTTGCCAGCTCACAAAACTTAAATAGCCGGTCCAAGAGTAATAAGCCTAACATGAAAGAGCAAATTTGACCTACCTTTTTCGTGAATTTGGCAGTCTTTACTTCAACAAAAGCAGCCTCTACTGCCCTCATGTAGCTTTTCTGGGAACTGAAGGTCACTCGACCAGATCCTTCAAGGATAGACAAAAATCAAAATTAAAAAAAGTTAAAACTTTAAAAATAAAAAATAAATTAACGAAGTTTTTCTCTTGGGCAGTAACTGGCTGCAAGCCACACTAGATGATAAACAGAAATTTTAATGGAGCGTCCAATAAACCCCTTGTAAAGCAATTTTGATAAAAGAGGTTATCCCAGCTTACCAATATCATAACTAGTAAAAAGTTGTCCAAAAAAGGTCAAATTTTTTAAATAGCAGCTCCCCCCAACCACCTCTGACAAGATTCATTGGGGGGGGGGGGGGGGGGGGGGTAGGGGGGGGGTGATGATTAGTTTAAGTTTATGACAATCTGAATGACAATCTACCAATGGATTTCGCATTTTTTATCAGACATTTCCAAAAACAAAACAAAAATTCATAATGGCACCTGCAACCCATTTTATGAAAGCTATTCTGGATGTTTAAACCGTGGAAATGATGAACTTTGTCCAAAAACAATTTAACTCACCGATAGGGTACTTGTGTTTATCAGTGTCAATTCCAGCATATAAAACATTACCGAAGAGATCGTTCATTATGTTTCCCAGACTCTCCGCGGTCATCATTCCGTGCAAAGCGCCAACGAAAACGGTCTTCTTAGAATCCAATCTTTGAGACGGCTGACGGACGTAGTTTGCGTCGCCCAATACCCAGGGGATAACTTGTACCTGCAGCCAAGATCAAATCAAAGTGGCATGAGCTGACAAATATTTGGATTCAATTAAACAGAATTTTTAAAGTTGATTTGTCAAACTATAAAATAATTGATTGGGGGAGGAACGAAGCCAGGCTCATTGCGCTGAGGAGATCTCAAGTTTCAGCGACTCCTAGCAAGTCTTCAACATATGGCGACCACGTGAAAAATCCACCCTGCAGCCAAGATCAAATTAAAGTGGCATGATACATGGTCTCCATTTTAGCAGCTCATGCCAACTAATATTTGCCAGTTTTGCATAAAGTAACCTTCATTTTGTGATCCCAAAATGTACAAAAATTCTTAATTTCAATATAAAAAGTTAGCCGACCTCTTTTGACCTCATCCTTCTGCTCGAGATTTTGTAATAATATCCCCCTCCATTACTGAAATCATGAGTACAGGACTGTAGGAGAGCACGGACTGATTTCTCACAATCAAACAACAGATATACGTAACCTACAACACAAGAAATAACAAGTGTTAACAGGATTATATGAAGAACTGTTTGGTCAATGTTTTACTTTACAGGGAGGGCATTGGCTAGGACGGGGGGGGGGGGGGGGTGGTAGACTTGCTAAAAAATCTTACATTTGGGGAGTACCTCAGAAATTCAATTCAAGTTTGGTTGATGTGTTTACACCACCCTTGATATTATTTCACTTCTGTGGCGCCATTGACAGGTTTAGTGGGGTGGGGGTGGGGACAAGGCTTTGTTGCGTTAAGAAAATTTGGCCTTTGGCGAATACCTCAGAAATTTAATTTTTGTTTGGAAAGAGCGTGAGTCAAACGAAAACCTCATCCAGAAATGGCCTTTGACCGAGTACCTACCACACATAGGTTTAATTCTAGTTAGAAACAAGCCATTCCCTTGCAAAAACTTTGCTTTTTCCAATACTTTGTGGGGATGCCCTTAATTGTTTGTTATTAGGATTACTTAAGTTGTTTGTCAGATTTTCTCGATCAAAATTCATAAAATTGAGTAGTTTAAAACGTTGTCTGCAAGTAGGATCTTGAGATGGTTAATTTGTGTGAAGGTGGTGTAAATTAAACGATTTTATCAATCAAGTTCATAAATTTGAATAGTTTAAAACTTGCCAAAACCTTTGTCTGCAAGTAGGAGAATGAAATGGTTGATTAATGGAAATTACCGGAAAATTAATAAAATAATGTTACAAACCATCTTTCCCAGGCCATTCAATCTTTATTCCACCAAATTTGCTGAACGCGGCCTTAAGTCCAGCTACAAAGAAAATTTCTTCTTGAATTTCCACTTATTTGCTATTTTTTTGCCATATATTCTGACTACCAAAAACCTTCTTACTCTAGTTTAAAGAACAAAAGTTGTAGAAAGACTGGAAGGATTATACTACAGCCCCCATTGAGTAAGTTGTCTAAATAAATCGAGGTCATGTATCAGTTATACCAAAAACAAAGGCTAAACTGAGTGGACTACTTGACAGGTGAAAGTATCAGACATAACAAAATTCTTCCTGGCAGGCATTATGTTTTACATAACACTAAAGATTATTTCACTTATATGGCGATGTTGCCAGGTTTAGTGGGGAGGAAACCGCCACTTTTATTCAATCTTCACCTTTCATATATTTTTTTAGACAAACTACTACTTCATTGAGTCACATGAATACTCAAAAAAGTAGTCCTGGCTTATTGGAAGTCCCACTAAACAATGCCCAAAGATATCAACCAAAATCTAGGAACTTCATTCGCTCAAAAGTCTCAATTTTAGCAGCTCGTCGATTTATATTTGCCAGTTTTGCCTTTAGTAAGCTTCATTTTGTGATCCCAAAATTTAAAAAAATTCTGAATTTATTAGTCTTGATATAAAAAGTTAGCCGACCTCTTTTGATCTCATCCTTCTGCTAGAGATTTTGTAATAATATCCCCCTCCATTACTGAAATCATGAGTACAGAACTGTAGGAGAGCACGGACGGATTTCTCACAATCAAACAATAGATATACGTAACCTAAAACACAATAAATAACAGGTGTTAACAGGGTTATATGAAGATTATATGAAGAACTGTTTGGTCAATGTTTTACTTTACAGGGAGGGCATTGGCTAGGGGGGGAGGGAGGGGGGGGGGGGGGCAGACCGTGCTTCTTGCTCAGCAAAACTGACATTTGGGGAGTACCTCAGAAATTCGCCTGAATTCGGTTGATGTGTTTACACCACCCTTGAGATTATTTCACTTACATGGTGCCATTGCCAGGTTTAGTGGGGGAGGGGGGCTTCTTGCCGACAAAAAATTTGACCTTTGGCGAGTACATCAGAAATTTTGTTTGGACAGAGTGGGATTCGAACCAACACCTCATCCAAAAAAAACCTTCGTCTGACCTAGAGACTATCACACGTAGGTTTCATTCTAATTAGAAACAAGCCATTCCCTTGCAAAAAATTTGCTTTTTCCCAATACTCTGTGGGGATGCCCTTAATTCTGTTATTAGGATTACCTAAGTTGTTTGTAGGTAAATTGTCAGATTTTCTCGATCAAAATTCATAAAATTGAATAGTTTAAAACGTTTTGTTTGCAAGTATAGGATCATAAAATCGTTAAGTTGTTTAAAGGTGGTGTAAATTAAACGATTTTATCAATGAAGTTCATAAATTTGAATAGTTTAAAACTTGCCAAAACTTTTGTCTGCAAGTAGGAGAATGAAATGGTTGATTAATGGAAATTACCGGAAAATGAATAAAATAATGTTACAAACCATCTTTCCCAGGCCATTCAATCTTCATTCCACCAAATTTGCTGAAAGCAGCCTTAAGTCCAGCTACAAAGAAAAATCAAAAGTAATTCTTGAATTTCCACTTATTTGCTATTTGTTTGCCATATATTCTGACTACCAAAAACCTTCTTACTCTAGTTTAAAGAACAAAAGTTGTAGAAAGACTGGAAGGATTATACTACAGCCCCCATTGAGTAAGTTGTCTAAATAAATCGAGGTCATGCATCAGTTATACCAAAAACAAAGGCTAAACTGAGTGGACTACTTGACAGGTGAAAGTATCAGACATAACAAAATTCTTCCTGGCAGGCATTATGTTTTACATAACACTAAAGATTATTTCACTTATATGGCGATGTTGCCAGGTTTAGTGGGGAGGAAACTGCCACTTTTATTCAATCTTCACCTTTCATATATTTTTTTAGACAAACTACTACTTCATTGAGTCACATGAATACTCAAAAAAGTAGTCCTGGCTTATTGGAAGTCCCACTAAACAATGCCCAAAGATATCAACCAAAATCTAGGAACTTCATTCGTACCTCCCGAGAACGGGCTAATCCTAATAGTGTACTTGCTCCTGTTGTTTTCGTGATCGATACCTCCGCTCGAGCTAATATTTAAAAAGAGGCCACCTTTTCGTATTTTCTTTTATTGTGGGGTTTGTTTTTTTTTGCTATAAATTCTAGCCTTAAATATTCATGGCATACCTGGGCAGACAGAAATTTAACTTCAACCAGTGAAATAGGGAGAAAATGCGGCTCTTTATTAAACTTTACCCTAGTCAGTTATTCGGTCCGTGCGGGCACGTATCAAAATAAGTTTCAACTCAACAATACAAATGCGGACTAGGCCTATCTTTGCCCCAATGTGAATGATCTTAATAGGCCCTATAACGTTTTAGTTCCTATAATATAAGATACCTTTATATAAAACTGAATATTTTAGATCAGCATGTATTGTATCATGATACAAGATGAAAAAAAAAGAATTTCTTGTTAAAAACTAATTGTAAAAGGCCCTCTTTAGCTGTAGGGGCCTACGCTAGAAACCTTGTCTGTAACAAATTAGGCCTACATTGTAATTATTAAATTTCAGGTTATCTAATTTAAATACAACTGCCCATGTGTGCTTCAGACCAGTGGAGGGGGAGGGACGTCTTCCTGGGTGTGCTTCAGACCAGTGGAGGGAGAGGGACGTCTTCCTGGGTGTGCTTCACACCAGTGGAGGGGGAGGGACGTCTTCCTGGGCGTGCTTCACACCAGTGGAGGGAGGGGGACATCTTCCTGGGTGTGCTTCACACCAGTGGAGGGAGAGGGACGTCTTCCTGGGTGTGCTCCAGACCAGTGGAGGGGGAGAGGTGTGCTTCAGACCAGTGTTGGGAGAGGGACGTCTTCCTGGGTGTGCTCCAGACCAGTGCAGGGAGAGGGACGTCTTCCTAGGTGTGCTTCAGACTAGTGCAGGGAGAGGGACGTCTTCCTGGGTGTGCTTCAAACCAGGGGAGGGGGAAGGGACGTCTTCCTGGGTGTGCTTCAGACCAGTGGAGGGGGAGGGACGTCTTCCTGGGTGTGCTTCAGACCAGTGGAGGGGGAGGGACGTCTTCCTGGGTGTGATTCACACCAGTGGATGGAGAAGGGCGTTTTCCTGGGTGTGCTTCACACCAGTGGAGGGGGAGGGACGTCTTCCTGGGTGTGCTTCAGGCCAGTGGAGGGGGAGGGACGTCTTCCTGGGTGTGCTTCAGACTAGTGGAGGGAGAGGGACGTCTTCCTGGGTGTGCTTCACACCAGTGGAGGGAGAGGGACGTCTTCCTGGGTGTGCTTCAGGCCAGTGGAGGGGGAGGGACGTCTTCCTGGGTGTGCTTCAGACTAGTGGAGGGAGAGGGACGTCTTCCTGGGTGCGCTTCAGACCAGTGGAGGGGGAGGGACGTCTTCCTGGGTGTGCTTCAGACCATTGGAGGGAGAGGGACGTCTTCCTGGGTGCGCTTCAAACCAGTGGAGGGACAGGGACGTCTTGGATGTGCTTCAGACCAGTGGAGGGACAGGGACGTCTTCCTGGGTGTGCTTCAAACCAGTGGAGGGGGAGGGACGTCTTCCTGGGTGTGCTTCAGACCATTGGAGGGAAAGGGACGTCTTCCTGGGTGCGCTTCAAACCAGTGGAGGGACAGGGACGCCCTGGGTGTGATTCAAACCAGTGGAGGGTCCTGGGAGAGAGGCGTCTTCCTGGGTGTGCTTCAGACCAGTGGAGGGAGAGGGACGTCTTCCTGGGTGTGCTTCAGACCAGTGGAGGGAGAGGGACGTCTTCCTGGGTGTGCTTCACGCCAGTGAAGAGGGACGTCTTCCTGGGTGTGCTTCAGACCAGTGGAGGGAGAGGGACATCTTCCTGGGCGTGCTTCAGACCAGTGGAGGGGGAGGGACGTCTTCCTGGGTGTGCTTCAGACCAGTGGAGGGAGAGGGACGTCTTCCTGGGTGTGCTTCAGATCAGTGGAGGGAGAGGGACGTCTTCCTGGGTGTGCTTCACACCAGTGGAGGGAGAGGGACGTCTTCCTGGGTGTGCTTCACACCAGTGGAGGGAGAGGGACGTCTTCCTGGGTGTGCTTAAGACCAGTGGAGGGAGAGGGACGTCTTCCTGGGTGTGCTTAAGACCAGTGGAGGGAGAGGGACGTCTTCCTGGGCGTGCTTCAGACCAGTGGAGGGAGAGGGACGTCTTCCTGGGCGTGCTTCAGACCAGTGGAGGGAGAGGGACGTCTTCCTGAGCGTGCTTCAGATCAGTGGAGGGAGAGGGACGTCTTCCTGGGTGTGCTTCACGCCAGTGGAGAGGGACGTCTTCCTGGGTGTGCTTCAGACCAGTGGAGGGAGAGGGACGTCTTCCTGGGCGTGCTTCAGACCAGTGGAGGGGGAGGGACGTCTTCCTGGGTGTGCTTCAGACCAGTGGAGGGAGAGGGA
Source organism: Lepidochitona cinerea (assembly GCA_963971465.1). Lineage (NCBI taxonomy): Eukaryota > Metazoa > Mollusca > Polyplacophora > Chitonida > Tonicellidae > Lepidochitona > Lepidochitona cinerea. Next base: position 5,135,467 of record OZ020559.1, read on the forward strand.
CGTCTTCCTGGGTGTGCTTCAGATCAGTGTAGGGAGAGGGACGTCTTCCTGGGTGTGCTTCAGACCAGTGGAGGGAGAGGGACGTCTTCCTGGGTGTGCTTCACGCCAGTGGAGAGGGACGTCTTCCTGGGCGTGCTTCAGACCGGTGGAGGGAGAGGGACGTCTTCCTGGGCGTGCTTCAGACCAGTGGAGGGAGAGGGACGTCTTCCTGGGCGTGCTTCAGACCAGTGGAGGGGGAGGGAAGTCTTCCTGGGTGTGCTTCAGACCAGTGGAGGGAGAGGGACGTCTTCCTGGGTGTGCTTCAGATCAGTGGAGGGAGAGGAACGTCTTCCTGGGTGTGCTTCAGACCAGTGGAGGGAGAGGGACGTCTTCCTCGGTGTGCTTCACACCAGTGGAGGGAGAGGGACGTCTTCCTGGGTGTGCTTCAGACCAGTGGAGAGGGACGTCTTCCTGGGCGTGCTTCAGACCAGTGGAGAGGGACGTCTTCCTGGGTGTGCTTCAGATCAGTGGAGGGAGAGGAACGTCTTCCTGGGTGTGCTTCAGACCAGTGGAGGGAGAGGGACGTCTTCCTGGGTGTGCTTCAGACCAGTGGAGAGGGACGTCTTCCTGGGTGTGCTTCAGACCAGTGGAGAGGGACGTCTTCCTGGGCGTGCTTCAGCCCATTGGAGAGGGACGTCTTCCTGGGTGTGCTTCACACCAGTGGAGGGAGAAGGGCGTCTTCCTTGGTGTGCTTCACACCAGTGGAGGGAGAAGGGTGTCTTCCTGGGTGTGCTTCAGACCAGTGGAGGGGGAGAGGTGTGCTTCAGACCAGTGGAGGGGGAGGGACGTCTTCCTGGGCGTGCTTCAGACCAGTGGAGGGAGAGGGACGTCTTCCTGGGCGTGCTTCGGACCAGTGGAAGGAGGGGGACGTCTTCCTGGGCGTGCTTCGGACCAGTGGAGGGAGGGGGACGTCTTACTGAGCGTGCTTCAGACCAGTGGAGGGAGGGGGACGTCTTACTGAGCGTGCTTCAGACCAGTGGAGGGAGGGGGACGTCTTCCTGGGCGTGCTTCAGACCAGTGGAGGGAGAGGGACGTCTTCCTGGGCGTGCTTCAGACCAGTGGAGGGAGAGGGACGTCTTCCTGGGCGTGCTTCAGACCAGTGGAGGGAGAGGGACGTCTTCCTGGGCGTGCTTCAGACCAGTGGAGGGAGGGGGACGTCTTCCTGGGTGTGCTTCAGACCAGTGGAGGGAGAGGGACGTCTTCCTGGGTGTGCTTCAGACCAGTGGAGGGAGAGGGACGTCTTCCTGGGTGTGCTTCAGACCAGTGGAGGGAGAGGGACGTCTTCCTGGGTGTGCTTCAGACCAGTGGAGGGAGAGGGACGTCTTCCTGTGCGTGCTTCAGACCAGTGGAGGGAGAGGGACGTCTTCCTGGGTGTGCTTCAGACCAGTGGAGGGAGAGGGACGTCTTCCTGTGCGTGCTTCAGACCAGTGGAGGGAGAGGGACGTCTTCCTGTGCGTGCTTCACACCAGTGGAGGGAGAGGGACGTCTTCCTGTGCGTGCTTCACACCAGTGGAGGGAGAGGGACGTCTTCCTGTGCGTGCTTCACACCAGTGGAGGGAGAGGGACGTCTTCCTGTGCGTGCTTCACACCAGTGGAGGGAGAGGGACGTCTTCCTGTGCGTGCTTCACACCAGTGGAGGGAGAGGGACGTCTTCCTGTGCGTGCTTCACACCAGTGGAGGGAGAGGGACGTCTTCCTGTGCGTGCTTCACACCAGTGGAGGGAGAGGGACGTCTTCCTGGGCGTGCTTCACACCAGTGGAGGGAGAGGGACGTCTTCCTGGGCGTGCTTCAGACCAGTGGAGGGAGAGGGACGTCTTCCTGGGCGTGCTTCAGACCAGTGGAGGGAGAGGGACGTCTTCCTGGGCGTGCTTCAGACCAGTGGAGGGAGAGGGACGTCTTCCTGGGCGTGCTTCAGACCAGTGGAGGGAGAGGGACGTCTTCCTGGGCGTGCTTCAGACCAGTGGAGGGAGAGGGACGTCTTCCTGGGCGTGCTTCAGACCAGTGGAGGGAGGGGGACGTCTTCCTGGGCGTGCTTCAGACCAGTGGAGGGAGGGGGACGTCTTCCTGGGCGTGCTTCAGACCAGTGGAGGGAGGGGGACGTCTTCCTGGGCGTGCTTCAGACCAGTGGAGGGAGAGGGACGTCTTCCTGGGCGTGCTTCAGACCAGTGGAGGGAGAGGGACGTCTTCCTGCGTGTGCTTCAGACCAGTGGAGGGAGAGGGACGTCTTCCTGGGTGTGCTTCAGACCAGTGGAGGGAGAGGGACGTCTTCCTGGGTGTGCTTCAGACCAGTGGAGGGAGAGGGACGTCTTCCTGGGTGTGCTTCAGACCAGTGGAGGGAGAGGGACGTCTTCCTGGATGTGCTTCAGACCAGTGGAGGGAGAGGGACGTCTTCCTGGATGTGCTTCAGACCAGTGGAGGGAGAGGGACGTCTTCCTGGGTGTGCTTCAGACCAGTGGAGGGAGAGGGACGTCTGACTCTTCCTGGGTGTGCTTCAGACCAGTGGAGGGAGAGGAACGTCTTCCTGGGTGTGCTTCAGACCAGTGGAGGGAGAGGGACGTCTTCCTGGGTGTGCTTCAGACCAGTGGAGGGAGAGGGACGTCTTCCTGGGTGTGCTTCAGACCAGTGGAGGGAGAGGGACGTCTTCCTGGGTGTGCTTCAGACCAGTGGAGGGAGAGGGAAGTCTTAACGCTCCAAACGCATCAATAGACGATAATAATCATCTTTGGATTTCAAGTGCAAATTAACGAAATTTTAAATAAACTGAAGACAAAACGGCTGTAGTTTTTATTTTTTTTGCTTTTTTTAATTTGCTCGTGAAAAATGCTAACCATAGCTAAAGAGGTCTTTAAACATAAATAGTGCGAAATATTTTCCCAAAGTATAACAAAAAAAGAAAGACTTGGTATTAAGAGCAAACGAAAAACATGAATTCCCTTTATGCATTAAATTAGCACAGTGTCAAAATACCCTCTATGTACATTTACATCTAATTAAATACAAGTGATCATGTACCATTTTTTTTTACAAAAGTTTTGCAGTTACCCTTGTTCAAAATGGAAAAATGACAGCTATTAAATAGCACTATAGAAAAGAGCACTTAGGGTATATTTTGTTTAAGTAGAAAGTTTACTACACAGTTTTAAAAAAGGGTTATGACGTAACAAACGTAGGGCGTAACTTAAAGCATCGCATAGAATTGGGTAAAAAGGAGTTGCAAGACACCGTACATAGCGGTACCAACGTAAAAATCTTTGATAATCAACTTTTTTTGCCAGCAGGAATAATTGCCTACAATATGGCATCAGTAAAAAAAGGCCTTTGGAAGACCCATCAATCAGAAAAAACCACTAGCTAAATACCAGTTAATTGATTAACATACTTATATAAGCCATAACATTATTTTTTTGGGAGGAAATACATGAAATTAAAAAGAATCTGTTGAACAATTTGGTCCCTGTTTGGGTAAAAGATCTGAAGTCTTGGCTTCAGACAATAACACAGAAAATCGATTAGAGTTATGCCCCTTGTTCAATCGCTCCTCGCAATATTACAAAGCCTAAAATTAACATTTGCCTTGATTGCAAATATCTAAAGATGGATTGTTGATAGAGTAATCATTTTTCAATAGTTATACGATAAAGTCATATGAAAAAAAAAAAATAAACATTAGAATGGATAAAGTTGCTACAAATAAAGAATAAACTAAAAAAAAGGAAAACAGAAGAACTAAAGATTGGTTTAGGTTAAACGAGAGATAAACGAGAGATAAACGAGAGATAAACGAGAGATAAACGAGGGATAAATGAGAGATAAAGGAGATATAAACAAGAAGCTAACAATTTTAAAAAGCACTGGGTGAAGTTAAATTTTTATCTTCGAACATACCAAAAACTTTTCAATGACAATTAAATACGCTAAGACGTCGATCACATATTAAAGATTTTTTTACACATTTAAGGAAAAAGTGGAGATAAATTACAGTTCAATAAAGACAAGTGCACAAGACCTCCGATTGACAACTAAAAATAAAAAATATTTTTTTCGCTATTGCAATTTTTTTGGGTTTAAGATATCAAAGTTTTAACAATGCACTTGTTGGTTTTAAATTTATTAACAATTAGCATGTTGACACATTCGTTAAAGTCAGTTGAAAAAAATTTAAATAGTCATTTAGCACCAATTATAAACACCTTTCAAAAATAGCACAAGTTCAATAACAATGGGCAAGCCGTCTTCGTAGTCCGTTTTCCAGAAATAGTTCGTCACCAGCACAAGCGATGTGATTTTCAAAATTTTCACTTCGGATTTCAATAAGTTTTTGTTAACAGCAAAGTCTGGAAAAAAAACATAAAATCATTTGACAATTTTTTAGTATTATGCATTTGATGCACTCTTTTAATTTCCTTTGATGCTGTGTGGATTGTTTAGGTTAATTTGAGAACACCTAGCGCTCTGGATGAAAATGACATCTTGCCAGTAGCTGGGAACAGTCACATGAATATTGATTGATTTGGACGCAGACCTACTTCACTTATATGGCGGCCTTGGCAGGTTAGTAAAGGGGGGGGGGGGGGGGTCTTTGCCATGAAGAAACCCTCAACCTTCAATGAGTATCTGCCAACTCTTCCACATAAGGTGACAGAATGAAAAACTTATTTTTATTTTATTTGGTCAGTGGGCTTAGAACCAATGGCCCATTGATGGGAGGCATATGTCTTAAACTTAATGACTTTCACTCAGCCAACTGAGCCACCGATGTCCCTCATCACATGTATATCGATAGATTGAGGTTTTATGCCACGCTCAAGATTATTTCACTTGTATAGGGGCGTGGAGAGGTTTTGTGGGGGAGGAAACTGGGCTCTTTGACAAGAAGAAAATACCCCAACCGTGAGTACCTGGCAACTCCTCCACATAGCCTCTTTGATGGAAGGCATTTGTCTTAAACTTAAAGACTATCGCTCAGTCAACCGTGCGACCAATGTCCCTCATCACCGGTAGAAACTTACTGAACGGAAACTAGCATAAAATTGATCGATTGTTTGGTGTTTTACGCCACGCTCAAGATTATTTCACTTATATGGTGGCGTTGCCAGTTTTATTGTGGGAGGAAACCGGGCTCTATACCCACGACTTTCAGGTGGTAACTGGTAATCCTCCCACATAGATCGTTAGAGTGAAAATCCAGTCAGAAAATTTTACATTTTTTTTTGGGACTGAATGGGATTCGAACCCGCGAACAATCGGTGGAAGGCTGTTTAGATTGAGCATCCAACGCTCTACCTACTGAGCCATGGAGGCCCCCTAGCATAAAATGGGAAGTCCCAAAAGTAATTGTTCACATCAGAATCTTACCTAAGTTTTCGTGTGATTATTTACAAGTTAGAGGATGCCTAAACTGGCTCCGGCAGGATTGGCACACTTCTTGGTATTCCTCATGAGTGGGCTATGTTGTCTGGAAACACCCACTGCGTGCTGACAGTGCCAACAGGAGCGACAGAAATACTTGAAACACGCCAAATCCCGACAGAAGAACGGCGCCTGTTGCAACTTGCACATGCTACAGAGAGAGTCCTCTAAGTACGGGTCGATTTGGATCTGCAAAAAACAAATTCAATTTGAATTATAGATTATGGATTTTCCTCCATCAAGCTGCTGTCAATGGGTTGTAATAGGTTTTAACGAGGTTTCCTATTATATGCTTCATAGGTATATATAAACGGATACTTATTGTAGGACCTGTGTAAATTGTTTTTCTTTGCAAGATTTCACTTAAGCTTAGCCAGGTTTAGTGAGGGAGGACCCTCAGCAAAGGAAACTCAAATCCCAGTTAGTACAGGTTAAACTTCTCAATGAAATTGGACAATCAAGCAGGTGTTTCTCAACACTCTTACGCCCGTCGTAGCTTTGGGCCTGGGCGTAACATAATGTTGAAGGTATATGTTGCCATGGCAGTTAGGCCTTGCATTGGACTTGCGTTGGGCATAAATATTTTGAGAAAAAGCCCCCTGAATTCTTGAGAAAGATTTTAATCTTACCAACCCTAGAAACTTAAATAGTGCGTCCAAGAGTAATAAGCCTAACATGAAATATCAAATTTGACCTACCTTTTTCGTGAATTTGGCAGTCTTTACTTCAACAAAAGCAGCCTCTACTGCCCTCATGTAGCTTTTCTGGGAACTGAAGGTCACTCGACCAGATCCTTCAAGGATAGACAAAAATTTAATTGAAAAAGAGTAAAACTTTCAAAATGAAAGAAATTTAACGAAGTTCTTCTGATGAGCAGAAACTGGCTGCCAGTCACACTAGATGATAACCAGAAATTTTAATGGAGCGTCCAATAAACTCCTCGTAAAGCAATTTTGATTAAAGAGGTTATCCCAGCTTACCAATATCATAACTAATAAAAAGTTGTTCAAAAAACAAGATGCATTGGAACACGGTTTCACTTTATTCTTGTCATTTACAGTTCAAGTGGATGAACTAAACTGTAGGCGAAAAACTTTTCATTATTTTTTTTACTGTTACGGGCTACACCTGTACACTCAAAAGCTTTCGAAAACCATTGAACACAATTGGATGAAAATAATCTTAGCATGATTGGATTTGGGGGGGGGGGAGGGGGGGGGGGGGGTGATGATTAGTTCAAGTTTTTTAGGAAATCTGAATGACAATCTACCAATGGATTTCACATTTTTATCAGACATTTCCAAAAACAAAACAAAAATTCATAATGGCACCTGCAACCCATTTTATGAAAGCTATTCTGATGATTCAACAGGTGAAAGCATGAACTTCGTCTAAAAACACAATTTAACTCACCAATAGGGTACTTGTGTTTATCAGTGTCAATTCCAGCATATAAAACATTGCCGAAGAGATCGTTCATTATGTTTCCCAGACTCTCCGCAGTCATCATTCCGTGCAAAGCGCCAACGAACACGGTCTTCTTAGAATCCAATCTTTGAGACGGCTGACGGACGTAGTTAGCGTCCCCCAATACCCAGGGGATAACTTGTACCTGCAGCCAAGATCAAATTAAAGTGACATGAGCTGACAAATATTTGGATTCAATTAAACAGAATTTTTAAAGTCCATTTTGTCAAACTGCAAAATAATTGATTGGGGGAGGAACGAAGCCAGGCTCATTGCCCGGAGGAAATCCGGAGCTTCGGCGAGTACCTAGCATAAGATACCGTGTGAAAAATCCACACTGCATTGATTGATTGGGGCTTAACGTCACACTCAACAGCTAAGGTTATATGGCGACAAAAGTACCAACCGACCAAAAGATCTTACCCACCCACTCATCCCACCTAAATTTAAACATTAAAACCTCCACAGACCATATGAATGTCAGGAATTAAGTAGGCGAAAATGGCGAAAAGAGAGTCGAACTATCTGGAGAATTTCCTTATAACAGAATTGCCTAATCGTCAGTTTTGTCAAAAACTAAGAGACTATTACGTTTATATCAGTATTTGGGATGTTCTTTAAAGTGGCATGAGCTGCCAAACCTAACTTTTTTTCATAATCTCTGATCGTCACGACAGTAAGAGGCTTTGAAGGCCATCAAAAAACTAAATGATTGGCGTTGGAATGAGGAAAATCCATACAGTATGTGGCCTGTACGAACAGAAAACGTGTTCGAAAGTAAACAAAATTTAAATAACCGGGACGACCATTCATTCATTCTAGGCCAAAGTTATTTCAAAACAATACTTTATCGTACATTTTCGAGACTAGAAGCACTAAAAAGCTTCTGAATTGTAGGTCTTGAGAAAAATAGCCAATAATTTCAACATTCTGTTTTAACGTCAAAATATCAACATTTTGGCAGCTCATGCCACTTTAAGATAGTTTTTAAAGGAACAAAATTCCTAAAACACACTTTTACATCCCGGATATTTAAATTTTTTTTAAAGTAGTTTATGCTCATGCCACTTGAATTGATGGATTGTTTGGGGCTTAACGTCACAATCAACAGCTAAGGTTATATGGCGACAAAAGTACCAACCAACCAAAAGATCCAAAAGGTCAACAAGCGTCTAGTATGAGTTAGTGGTGAGATTTTTCATTCCAATGTCAATCCTGTGTTTTTCTAAATGGTTAAAAGCTTGCAAATGTCACAATTTCTCAGCCCATGCCAATTCATATTTGCCAGTTTTGCATAAAGTAAGCTTCATTTTGTGATCCCAAAATGTAAAAAAATTCTTAATTTCAATATAAAAAGTTGGCCGACCTCTTTTGACCTCATCCTTCTGCTCGAGATTTTGTAATAATATCCCCCTCCATTACTGAAATCATGAGTACAGGACTGTAGGAGAGCACGGACGGATTTCTCACAATCAAACAATAGATATACGTAACCTACAACACAAGAAATAACAAGTGTTAACAGGATTATATGAAGAACTGTTTGGTTGATGTTTTACCATATGGGGGAGGGGGAGACTGCTTCCTGCTCGGAAAATCTGACATTTAGGGAGTACCTCAGAAATTCGGTTGAATTTGGTTGATGTGTTTACACCATCCTTGATATTATTTCACTTCTGTGGCGCCATTGACAGGTTTAGTGGGGCGGGGGTGGGGACAAGGCTTTGTTTGACCTTTGGCAAATTCCTCAGAAATTTAATTTTTGTTTGGAAAGAGCGAGAGTCAAACCAAAACCTCATCCAGAAATGGCCCTTGACCGAGTGACTACCACACATAGGTTTCATTCTAATTAGAAACAAGCCATTCCCTTGCAAAAACTTTGCTTTTTCCAATACTTTGTGGGGATGCCCTTAATTGTTTGTTATTAGGATTACTTAAGTTGTTTGTCAGATTTTCTCGATCAAAATTCATAAAATTGAATAGTTTAAAACGTTTTGTCTGCAAGTAGGATCTTGAGATGGTTAATTTGTGTGAAGGTGGTGTAAATTTAACGATTTTATCAATCAAGTTCATAAATTTTAATAGTTTAAAGCTTGCCAAAACTTTTGTCCCCAAGAAGGATCATGAAACGGTTATGAAAATTAAAAGAATAATGTTACAAACCATCTTTGCCAGGCCATTCAATCTTCATTCCACCAAATTTGCTGAAGGCGGCCTTAAGTCCAGCTACAAAGAAAAATCAAAAGTAATTCTTCAATCACTTAGATGTCACAATCAAATTCCTTTGTGACGAATCAATTACTGTAACAGAATTGTAAATATAAAGTGACAAAAAAACTAAAGCCAACATCCTGTTTGTGTTGAATTTTAAACTTTAAAGAACTTGTTAACGGTCTTTGCCATTCATTTTCAGCAGTAACACAAAATGGCCGAAGTCCCACCATTACCCCACAGAAAACAAGCTTAATACACCTTTGTGCAACGGGTCCCAGAACTTTTAAGACTGGAAGGATTATGCTCCGGTTCCAACTGAGTATGTTGTCTTAAGCAAATCAAGGTCAAAGAAACAAAGCTAATCAGAGTGGTCTCTTCTACTTTACAGGTGAAAGAATCTGACATAATTTCTTCCTGCCCAAATAAGCAAGGTACATGTAATGGTTTTACCAGGAGATCAAATTTATTACGAGAGGTCATACGATTAAATGGTAGCATTGAACTAAGGGAGGAATTGTGTGTTATTTGCTAAACAAAAATTTGTGAACTTAAAACCTGATCGGTGGAAAGCCTGGGGCGGTTTCTCAACCCATTTACGCCTGCCGTAAGTCCAATGCAATGCATAACTATCATGGCAACACCTTGAACATTATGTTATGGCCAGGCACAGAGTTAGGTCTGGGAAAAAAACACTGGTTAGGATTTAGCACCCACGGCTCAACCAACTAAGTCAATGAAGAATAAAATGACAGAATTCATGACCTACTTTCTTGAATATCCCAGGGCACTCCACCAAGGAACACTTTACAGGAATATGTGGGGTTTTTATGTGCCCTTGGGGGTAGTTGCCCACTCCAGGTACATTTGGCATCACACAGGGCTAAAACACAAAATAGATTCAACAGAAAAACAAAATCTTGTATAGCATAGAAAATATTCTAGTACACACCCCTCGGTTGATTGATTGTTTTACAGTGCACTCAAGATTATTTCAGTTATATGGCCGCACTGCCAGGTTTAGTGGGTGAGGCAAACGGGATCTTTGTCTGGAGGAAACTAGACCTTTGGTGACTACCTGTCATCTTCTCGGCAATTGAGAGAAAAATCCACTCAGAAATTTTTCAATTCTTATTTGGTCAAACCAATATTTTTCATTTCAACATCAATCCTTATGTTTTCCAAGGTACTTCAAACGCTTAACTTTGTGACGATCTGAAGTGACAATTTTGGCAGTGGATGCGACCTTACGTATGGACAACCCTTTACCTGCAGCATTCCGATGTAGTCTGGCAGCTTTCTCGATGGCATACGGGTCTGTGGCGACATTCAGGAATGGATTCCACCGCTGGTCTAGGAGGACCTCTTGTCCTGGCATTATCATGTTATAGTTTTGTGGTGGACAGGAGAACTGATGCTGTTGTTGGTAGTACGAGTTCCATTTGGCGTTAGTTTGAGGCATACACGGGTTAACAGTCTGGTTACCAAGATTTAAAGCACTCTGAAAATCACCCAAAAAATTCAATTTTAAGTATCAAAGCCAGTCACATATTTTTGATTGATTGTTTGGTGTTTTACGACGCGCTCAAGACTATATTACTTATATGGCGGCATTGCCAGTTTTATTGTGGGAGGAAACCGGACTCTATGCCAGGAAACTCACGACCTTCCGATGGTAACTGCCAACCATTTCACATAGGTCGTTCGAGTGAAAACCAGTCAGAAAATTTCCAATTTTGTTTGGACTGAGTGCGATTCGAACCCGCGACCCAATGGTGGAAGGCTGTTTGGATTGAGCATCCAATGCTCTACCTACTGAGCCACGGAGGCCCCCCTCTCCCAAATGAGACACACCCCACCCCCAACCACTTTCATGGAATCCTATATAATTTTTTTTAAATCAAAAAATGATAAAACATTAGCAAAGGCAATATCTTTTGAACTAAAATATCATGGAAAATAGTTCCAAAAGAATATATTTATATAAAATGGATTAGTGCATGAAGGCTACTTACAAGTAGGTCAACTAATGCATTTTCAGATCCGGTTGACCCGTCTGGATTTGTTCCGCTGGTGTCCGAATCTGACGGGGATGGACTCCGCCAGTTCCGGTTTCCTCCGTTAATGGCAGAGACCAGGGCTTTTTCAACAGGGGACATAATACATTCGTGGAGAGAGGACGGTGTGCCGGGGGACAAGGATCCGTAGTCACTGGAGTAGCTGCAAACAAGTTGAACAGGGATAAACAATGTGTTTTTCCAGATTTGGGCTGCTTTTTCAAGAGGATAGTTTTAATTTTAGGGATATATGGACAAAATCTAAAGAACAAAAGACCTCTAAAAGGAGCAGTGAGTTTTGGTGTCCTCATTAAGGTGCCCTAGAAACATCAAAATCTAAAGAACAAAAAGGCCAACAAAAGGAGCAGTGAGTTTTGGTGTCCTCTTTCAAGGTAGCCTAGAAATATCAAAATCTAAAGAACAAAAAAGGCCAATAAAAGGAGCAGTGAGTTTTTGTTTCAAGGTCATTCAAGGTGGCCTAAATACAGAATCCGAAAACAGGCCACCAAAAAGGTCCAGGACATTAAAGATGACCTAGAAACAAATCTACAGAACAAAAGTCTCAAATCGAAGTGGTGACTTTTGGTGTCAAGGTCATTCAAGGTGGCCAAGAATTGAGGTACAAAGCCTGCACGTTTCAAAAAACAGTGTAGATGTATTTGTTGGCATAACTTTCATAGCAACGTCTCTCTACAGCATGGGTTGCCATGACAGCTACATTGAAACTTTACGCTACGCCGCATCGTGAAAGAGGGCCCCAGTTCTAAAAATATAAGTGGAACTAACTTGAGGTTGTGATGGGTTTGTTCTCCCTTAATGGCTCTGGCAGTTTTCTGTGGGGTAATGGTGGGACTACGGCCATTTTGTGTTACTGCTGAAAGTGAATTGAAAAACCAGTTAACAAGTTTGTTTAAAGTGGCATGAGCTGCCATGAGCTGCCAAAATGTTGATATTTTGACGTTGAAACAGAATGTTGAAATTATCGGCTATTTTTCTCAAAACGTATAATTCAGAAGCCCTGTTAATGCTTCTAGTGTCGAGAATGTACGATAAATTATTGCTTTGAACCAACTTTGGCTTAAAATGAATGAATGGTCTTCCCGGTTATTTAAATTTTTTTTACTTTTCGAAAATTATTTCGGTTTGTATAGGCCACATACTGAACAGATTCTCCTCATTCCAATACCAATCATTAAGTTTTTCGATGGCCTTCAAAGCCTCTTACTGTCGGGACAATCAGAAATTATGAAAAAAAGAATTTTGGCAGCTCATGCCCCTTTAAAGTTCAAAATTCAACACAAGCAGTTGATGGCTTTAGGTTGTTGTTGTTGATTTATATTTGCCATCCCATCTCAGTGACAGTAATAATCGATTGATTGATGTTTTTATGCCATGACTAAAACTAAGAGCACTGGGTCTTTCATTCATTATACCACATTCTGAAAAATCACTTTTGTATAAGCCAGGTTTTTGGTTACCTAGCAATCACCTAAAAAGTGAACTGGAAAGAAAATATGTTTCCAAGAAAAGTAGAATTTACCATCCACTTACAATTGTATATGGAATTATAGGCGTGGTTTGAGTTGGACACATGGGAAGATTCACCTGGAAACAAAATTAAAACCATTTACTTCGTATTGGTAATTCAATGTGGCTATAATTAGGTTGATAACATTTCCTTATAGAAGAAAAGCTACTTTAAATGCAAGATTGTATTTCAGGTCTTTCAAACTTCGTAGTAGGGCCTAGATACATATGAATGGTTACTTGGTAGGCATGATAGTGCTTCAATACTTTGTAGATAAGATAATTTTATGCAATGTTAATTGCAGGCATGATGGCGCTTCTGGCCTTCCCTACTTTACAGAAAATGCCTGAATTTTTACTTTGCAGGCAATATGCTTCTAGGCTTCCATACTCACTTGAGGTAGAAATTGAAGAGAGGTCAAGGGTGTTGTCCAGAAGTGCGTTAATCCGTTTGAAAACATCAGCGTTTCCGTTCATCTGTTGTGATTGGTTCCCTAGGGCGTGGTTGTAGAGGCTGTCCAACTCTTGGACGGACAGTTCCGGTATGTCGGGCTATAAAACCAGAGAAAAAATATGGATTTGATGGATCAATGTTTAAAAGCTAAAGAAAACCAGCTGAAATCATTATTACCCAATAGCTGAAACCAAGGGCTCTATTTTTTAATATTTTTTGACAAATGAAATCATTAACAGCAGAATATTAATCAATTGTACATGTCATGAACTCCGAAGTTGGTTACTTCCTGGCAAGATTTTATCCATGTCGGTTGTGGTTTTCTCGCTTGTGGTTTTCTCGCTTATTCAATAATAATTAAGAATAAAGTACACTGTATAGTTGGCGATCTCGCTTCAACATTGCGTCACATTTACTGTAGCCGCACTTGTGTGACTCTATCCTGGTTTTACTTACTTTGCCGGTCAGGTACATTTACTGTTGCTAGCAATGTCCAAATAGTTATAAAATATTTAATAACCACATTCTACTACACTCAGAACAAATCAATGTTAACCGATCTATTGCAACAGATTCAATTATTGTCCATTGGTTTTTTGCTCAATAATAAAAGGGGACAAATTGACACAAATTAGCTAAGCTTCAACAAAATGCAACAAGTGTAACGTTTTGTATCAATTGTAATACAAGAACGCAACAATCATTAATCAAGCGAACAATAGCAACAAAGTGAAAGATAATATTTAAAAAACTATAGAAGCATAAATTAAAACAAAAAAATGTGTGGAAATATAATTCGCAAATAATTTATAACAAAGTTTTATTCTGTTTTATCTTAGCCATAATTATGCAGAATTCAGACTGACAGTAAATATAGTCAAACTTGTTCCGAACTTTTCTTCCAAAATAGCGATAAATAAATTGAAAACCGGTAAACAAAAGGTTGTTTCTACTAACCAACTTATTGTTTGAGGCGTACATCCTGCAATAAAAAAAGCACAAAAGTAAATTCAATCCGAGATATTTTGGCAAAATGTGTTGGCGTCCGCTGGAACAAACTGTTATGTTGACTTGCAAGAAACCTTCGAGAAGAACTGACGTGTTCTGCTGTGATGTGCAACGACTTTTCGCCACGTTAGATTTGGTTTCCGACCGGTAGTAGCTTTAAATACAACTCCGTGCCAATATTCATGAAAACTTGTATCAATGACTCAGCTTGAGACCTCATTTCTGCATCACAAAAGAATTTCGAAGTTTGACAGTTCTCGAAAGCATGATATCTGACCAACATGGAGTTTCGGACGATACCATTGTAGAAATTTCAGGTGACAAAAGGGGACAAAGGTATTTGACCAAAACCAATTGTTTTTTCTTCTTCTATTCTATGTTATATCAGATGCAAACCCAATTTTCCTTTTTAATTCATCTTTTTAATATACATCTAATGTTTGTTTTGCGCGACATTGGATAGTATAGCGGTTAAATTCCAAGCTGTGTTTACGTTTAATTTCATCATTTCGCTTCCAAAACGAAAATAGGCCTACAGTGCTCGCCTAGCTCTTGTGACGTTGAAGCCTAAAGGTCCATCGGTGAGAAACGTTGTCTCATTTCACGGAGGTAAAGTTTTTAACTCAAGTTTTATAGCTAAATTTGGTGTTTTTAACTTTTATTAATTTAAACTCCTGATTTAGCTTTACTTTAGGCATATTTTGAATAAACTCTTGTGCATTTCTTTATTTTTATTATTGACATTTTATTTTATATATATTTTAGCGTCCTTGAAGAAAACAAACAGTTTCCTAATGTAAGCCTATAAGTTAGGCCTGTATTCCATTGTTGCTTTCTAATTTGTTTTTCTTTTTGTTTGGGGTGGGAGGGGAGGGGAGGGGTCTCGCAAAAAGCTACGAACTTACAATATATGATTAAACCATTTTTCAATTTTGACATCAATTTGTACTATATGTGTTTTAAAATTGTTTTTATATCGTTTGTCAAATCAAACTGTTTGCATTTCTTAAAGATAGCTGTCCAACCACCCCTGGTACAAATAGACCCTTCTTCTTCCCATGCTATCGAAATGTCATCCCCAAACTTTCATTGACAAGCCGTCAATCATTCATTTCCGTCTTATAAATATGTTCTCTTCTGGCAAGTTACGTTGTTATGTTTACAAATTGTCACACCCTCTTGTAGGCCTACGTATGCCTAGGCCATTTGTTTTGTTGCGTCTTTCGCGGAATTTCAACAAATGAAGACCAAACAAAAAGAAAAATTAAAGGAGATTTGGGATTTGAAGCCATTTATAATATGTTGTCTTTTTTATTGTTGATTTAGTCCGGGTTTCTGACTCCAAAATTACTATTTTTATACTGACGGCCATATAAAGAATAGTCATTTTGGAGTCAGAAACCCGGACTGTTGTTGATTGCATTGTTTGGTCTTTATTATGGGCTTCTTCAATACAATAGTTTTGTTGAAAAAGCCCGTGTGCGTGCCTCTGAATAACTTCAACCCACTCAAGGGACCCTAGTTGTCCAGTGGGTTAGAGTGATCGTCCCTCAGTCCCACACAGACCTTCCATCCATACGACGCGGGTTCGAATCACGCTCAGACCAAATAAAAATTGAAAAAAATCTGAGTGGATTTTTCACTCGGTCGCCATATGTGGAAGAGTTGCCAGGTACTCGCCGAAGGTCAGGGGTTTCCTCCGGGCAATGGGCCTGGTTTCCTCCCCCACTATACCTGGAAACGCCGCCATATAAGTGAAATAATCTTGAGTTAGGCGTAAAACATCAATCAATCAATCAACTCACTCAACAATATGCAGAAACCTATACGTATATACATGTATAGACCAACTGCGATTTTGCTACGAACTCTACAATGTCTAATTTGCTTCACAAAATATTAAGAGCCTCAGCGTTGGATTCTGTGACGTTTACTTGTTTTGGACAGGGGGGTTGGGGTGTATATAGGCGCATTGGAAGAAGCCATGACTTTTTAATGTGTGTAGTTATTTATTTTATTCTAGAATTTTTTTTACAATGAATCCCTATTTTTGTCTTGCGAGGAACTGAACTATCATAGCAAAACTCGTTGCTAGATCGGATCCGGTGGGGTTTCTTTTCCCATCTTACGAGGCGCTTATACTATCTGACAAGGTTTTTATTCTATCTGACAAGGTTTTTATTCCATCTGACTAAGTTTTTATTCCATCTGACCAGGTGTTTATTCCATCTGACCAGGTTCTTATTCCATCTGACGAGGTTCTTATTCCATCTGACGAGGTTCTTATTCCATCTGACGAGGTTTATATTCCATCTGACAAGGTTCTTATTCCATCTGAACAGGTTCTTATTCCATCTGACGAGGTTTATATTCCATCTGACAAGGTTCTTATTCCATCTGACGAGGTTCTTATTCCATCTGACTAGGTTCTTATTCCATCTGACGAGGTTTATATTCCATCTGACAAGGTTCTTATTCCATCTGAACAGGTTCTTATTCCATCTGACGAGGTTTATATTCCATCTGACGAGGTTCTTATTCCATCTGACGAGGTTCTTATTCCATCTGACGAGGTTCTTATTCCATCTGACAAGGTTTATATTCCATCTAACGAGGTTCTTATTCCATCTGACAAGGTTCTTATTCCATCTGAACAGGTTCTTATTCCATCTGACGAGGTTTATATTCCATCTGACAAGGTTCTTATTCCATCTGACGAGGTTCTTATTCCATCTGACTAGGTTCTTATTCCATCTGACGAGGTTTATATTCCATCTGACAAGGTTCTTATTCCATCTGACGAGGTTCTTATTCCATCTGACGAGGTTCTTATTCCATCTGAAGAGGTTCTTATTCCATCTGAAGAGGTTCTTATTCCATCTGACGAGGTTCTTATTCCATCTGACGAGGTTTTTATTCCATCTGACAAGGTTTTTATTCCATCTAACAAGGTTTATATTCCATCTGACGAGGCTCTTATTCCATCTGACGAGGTTCTTATTTCATCTGGCAAGGTTTATATTACCTCTGACAAGGTTCTTATTCCATCTGACGAGGTTCTTATTTCATCTGACAAGGTTTTTATTCCATCTGACGAGGTTTTTATTCCATCTAACGAGGTTCTTATTCCATCTGACAAGGTTCTTATTCCATCTGACAGGGTTCTTATTCCATCTGACGAGGTTCTTATTTCATCTGACAAGGTTTTTATTCCATCTGACAAGGTTTTTATTCCATCTGACGAGGTTTTTATTTCATCTGACGAGGTTTTTATTTCATCTGACAAGGTTTTTATTCCATCTGACAAGGTTCTTATTCCATCTGACGAGGTTCTTATTTCATCTGACAAGGTTTTTATTCCATCTGACAAGGTTTTTATTCCATCTGACGAGGTTCTTATTTCATCTGACAAGGTTTTTATTCCATCTGACAAGGTTTTTATTCCATCTGACAAGGTTTTTATTCCATCTGACGAGGTTTTTATTCCATCTAACGAGGTTCTTATTCCATCTGATAAGGTTATTATTCCATCTGACAGGGTTCTTCTTCCATCTGACAAGGTTCTTATTCCATCTAACAAGGTTTATATTCCATCTGACAAGGTTCTTATTCCATCTGACCAGGTTCTTATTTCATCTGACAAGGTTTTTATTCCATCTGACGAGGTTCTTATTCCATCTAACGAGGTTCTTATTCCATCTGACAAGGTTTTTATTCCATCTAACGAGGTTCTTATTCCATCTGACGAGGTTTTTATTCCATCTAACGAGGTTCTTATTCCATCTGACAAGGTTCTTATTCCATCTGACAGGGTTCTTATTCCATCTGACAATGTTCTTATTCCATCTAACAAGGTTTATATTCCATCTGACAAGGTTCTTATTTCATCTGACAAGGTTTTTATTCCATCTGACGAGGTTTTTATTCCATCTAACGAGGTTCTTATTCCATCTGACAAGGTTCTTATTCCATCTGACAAGGTTTATATTCCATCTGACGAGGTTCTTATTTCATCTGACAAGGTTTTTATTCCATCTGACGAGGTTTTTATTCCATCTGACAAGGTTTATATTCCATCTGACGAGGTTCTTATTCCATCTGACGAGGTTCTTATTCCATCTGACAAGGTTTTTAATTCATCTGACAAGGTTCTTATTTCATCTGACAAGGTTCTTATTTCATCTGACGAGGTTCTTATTTCATCTGACAAGGTTTTTATTCCATCTGACGAGGTTTTTATTCCATCTAACGAGGTTCTTATTCCATCTGACAAGGTTCTTATTCCATCTAACGAGGTTCTTATTCCATCTGACGAGGTTTTTATTCCATCTGACGAGGTTTTTATTCCATCTGATTAGGTTTTTATTCCATCTGACGAGACTTTTGCTCCATCTGACGAGACTTTTGCTCCATCTGACGAGGTTCTTATTCAATCTGACGAGGTTTTTATTCCATCTGACGAGGTTCTTATTCCATCTGACGAGGTTCTTATTCCATCTGACGAGGTTTTTATTCCATCTGACGAGGTTCTTATTCCATCTGACGAGGTTTTTATTCCATCTGTCGAGGTTTTTATTCCATCTGACGAGGTTTTTATTCCATCTGACGAGACTTTTGCTCCATCTGACGAGGTTCTTATTCAATCTGACGTAAAACTCACTCAAGGTACTTCAAAGTTTTCTTGACTATCAGAATTTTTGATAGAAATCTGAGTTTTAGCAGCTCATCCACTTTAAGGGACTTACTCGGAACGAATATAGTTAAAATGTGTGCGCTTTAGGATTCGTCACTTAAATTGCCAGGTTTAGTGGGAAAGGAAACCAGGCTCTATGCCTGCAGGAAACCCCCCACCAGTCAGTCTTTCACACAAGGCCTGTGTTGGATTGATAAAAAAAAATATAATTTTGGTTGCTGAAAATCTTACAATTCATTAGTTGTTTTCATTTCAATGCTAATTTCAGCAGCCAGACTAAACCAGAATTTTATAACAAATATACAGACCAGATAATTTTGGTGTTGGTCAGAACATTGAAACGGTTCCGTATATTGAAATGCTGGGAACCAACCAATACCGATACTACTTTCGCTATAGATCGAGGCCTCCGTGACTCAGTAGGTAGAGCGTTGGACGCTCAATCCGAACAGCATTCTACCAATGAGTCGTGGGGTCGAATCCCACTCAGTCAAAAAAAAATTGGAAAAATTTCTGACTGGGTTTTCACTCGAACGAATGGGATGGTTGCCGGTTACCACCAAAAGGTCATGGGTTTCCTGCGGGCATAGAGCCCGGTTTCCTCCCACAATAAAACTGGCAAAGCCGCCAAATAAGTGAAATAATCTTGAGCGCGACGTAAAACACCAAACAATCAATCAATCACTATACATCATACCATATACTGGTTTTCATGAAGGGTAAAAGATTTTCGTTTCCGTAGTTTTAGAACAACAGGCTATCGATAACGACAGTTACAATGAAGAAGTTCAAATTTCAACAGATAAAACTGATAACCCTGGCACTTCATGAAAATAAACTGTATATTTAGGATTTACAATGATACATTTTAAACAAAGCACAGTTTATACTGGGTTTTCCTCCAGTCAATGTATTAACTTATGGAGTCTATAAAATCCAAGATGGTCGCCATATTTTCAGAGCTCAAAACAGCCCTTTTTACAGCAAGCAACAGAATTATAAATCCAAGATGCCTGCCTACCAAATTTTCACAATCTGGTTGCCATAGCAATAAAGAGAGGGGTTCGTCGGTAAATGACGTCCGATTTAGACCGATTTTATACCCAAAGTGAGTCACTAAGTTCTTCAGAATTTTCCCGAATCCCTTTTATGCTTTGAAAATATAAAATAAGTTCAAAACTAACAAGCAATAAAGAGCTCCACTTTGGAATTTCGTTACTCACTGCCGGTTGAATCTTACATATTTTGCTCCCACAAAGAAAATACTTTTAAACATGAAATATATACTTTCTGTTTCTCGATCTTTTTAAATTTGGTTCTCAACTGTAAAATACTGTTCGTCTTTTATGTAAAAGGTCTTTTCTTCAATGTTGATTTCCATATTCATTTAAAAAGTATTTTCAGAAGTTCTATAAAATGTTATTATTTTCGTGTCATCTCTCATGGAGGACAATCATAAATATGAATTGCTCTGTCGTCTGACACCGATGCTAACTTCATGCCGTCATGGTTAAACTTGGCACTCCAGACCTGGAAAGAAAACGAATAAATAAATAAATAACTCATATGGATTTTTTTTTTGTTGAAGCAAATGTGAACTTAAACGTAAAACCCAAAAAAGGTTATTGATACAAAATAGAAATTAGGTTCTCGGAAACAAGTTTTGCATGTTTCCCTCAGTTGCACAGACTGGTTCAGACAATAGAACAATTACCATTCCTCATGACGAAATAAAAGTTTTATCAGATGGGCCATGTTAAAAGCAACCAGGTAAAGGAGCAAAAGTGAAACACACGCTCTAATAATGCACATCACAAACAATGCCTTTTAAGTCAGTTAACTGGAAAACAAATTGAAAAACCAAGACAAGTAAAACTGCTCCCATCACAGATATACGCTCAGCAAATTTGACCAAATAATGAGAAAAGGGCAATAACTCGGCAAATATCCATTTTTCTGGAGATGCTTAAAGAATAAATCATACCACATTATATTACTTTGTAAGGATTTGTCAAAGCAGCAGAATTTATTGTCCTAACTGGTATTAATTCAAAGGAAAAGCAGAAAAATTGAGAAGATCGAACAGAAACAAGTAACGAAAGAAATGCTTTTGTGAAAAACAAGTGAACCAAGTTTTCAAACAATCATCTCACTGTTAACTGAGAACAAAACTATAGCAGTTTTGGCCACTGAAGTGGATGCTCATGTCTGTGTTGTGCGAAATTATTATTAGAACCCAACACAACTGGAATGTGTTGTGTTCCGGACAGGGGAGGGGGCGGACAAGCAGTCTGGGTAAAATTTGACAAATTGAAGAAACCAAGGGCAATAACTCTAAAATTATTCTTGCACAGAGAGAAAAGTGTATCACTGCACAAGGTCTTGGTAATGACTATATACCAGCCAAGTTTCAAAACAATCCAGACAATATTAACCAAGGTATGGCCCGGACAAGCAGTCTGGGTGAAATTTGACAAATTGAAGAAACCAAGGGCAATGACTCTAAAAATTATTCTCGTCACAAAGAGAAAAGTGTATCACTGCACAAGATCTTGGTAATCCTGACAATATTATTTAAGATATACTACGGACAAGCAGTCTTGGTAAAATTTGACAAATTGGAGAAACCAAGGGCAATTACTCTAAAATTATTCTCGTCACGAAGAGAAAAGCATAACACTGCACAAGGTCTTGGTAATGAATATATACCAGCCAAGTTTCAAAACAATCCTGACAATATTAACCAAGGTATGGCCCGGACAAGCAATCTGGGTAAAATTTGACAAATTGGAGAAACCAAGGGCAATAACTCTAAAATTATTCTCGTCACGAAGAGAAAAGTGTATCACTGCACAAGGTCTTGGTAATGACTATATACCAGCCATGTTTCAAAACAATCCAGACAATATTAACCAAGGTATGGCCCGGACAAGAAATCCGGACGGTTGGATGGACTGCCGGACAGATGGACGGACGGACAAAGCGGCGACTATATGCTCCCCCGAAAGTTTTCGGGGAGCATAAAAATTAAATTCTCACCTGATCAACATGGTCATAAAATGTGTGGACACAAGTTTTTGTTGTGGCGTCCCAAACTCTGACGGTTTTGTCTGAAGAACTGGAAAATAAGTACGTTCCATTTAATTCACATCTTTCAAGGACATTTAGAAGTTGGAAAATGGCATAACTGAATAAAGGACATTTAGAAGTTGGAAAATGTCATAACTGAATAAAGAACATTTAGAAGTTGGAAAATGTCATAACTGAATAAAGGACATTTAGAAGTTGAAAAATGGCATAACTGAATAAAGGACATTTAGAAGTTGAATGATGGCATAACTGAATAAAGGACATTTAGAAGTTAGAAAATGGCATAACTGAATAAAATCAAGGCGTATGGACAATGAATAGTTCATATATGGACGATTAATTGAAAAACCCACACACAAAATGTCAAATTTTTTAGACTAAGGGGAAGCAACTCATCAATGATAAAAGAAGATTCAACTCTTATAGATTCTTCTCTGGAGCAGCTTTACTAAAATATTGTGAAACCAAAACACAAAGGACAACTTGTACTACTTTGTACATGGTGAAGTTTAATGAGCTTTCGAGAGCAACTACTCTCATCATCAGAAATTACAGCACATAACGCCGGCATAGTAAAGCATAACTTCTGTATTTCTTTTGTTCATTCTTGTTGTGTATATAACGCCTGTTTTACCATGCCGTTATTGCGTGCTGTAATTTCTGATGATGACAGTAACTGATCACGAAAGCTCATATTAAACAATACCATGTACGAAGTAGTGCAACTTGTCCTATGTGTTGAGGTATTATTTCACTTAGGTGGTGAATCACAACCCATCAGTGATTAACTTTTATATTTGTTTTGTTCATTCTTGTTGCGTATATAACGCCTGTTTTACCATGCCAACGTGTGGTGTAATTTCCGATGCTCTCGAAATTAAACATCACCATGTACAAAGTATTACAAGTTGTCCTTTGTGTTTTGGATTAAACGTTTGTACCCAGGTAAAAATATTAAATTGAACAGAAAACTTACCAGGAGGCGAAATGTTTGTTATCGATGTTGAATGAGACATTGAGTACCCATGAGCCGTGACCGGAAAGTGTTCCCGTTAAACTGGCCTGTTGACTGAAACAGAAAATATCAGACATTCAAAAAGGTTTTGTATTCGCTATGGTTTTGATAAATTTACAAGGTTGTTGACTAAAACAGGAAATATCAGACATTCAAAGAGGTTTTGTATTCGACATGTTTTTGATAGATTTAAAATGGTTTTGATAAATTTACAGGGTTGTTGACTGAAACAGAAAATATCAGATATTCAAAGAGGTTTTGTATTCGCTATCTTTTTGATAAATTTACAAGATTGTTGACTGAAACAGAGAATATCAGGTTTTGTATTTGCCAACTGATTTATTTTTTACCCAAACTGAACATTATTTCACTTATAATGGAGGGATAAAAACACACCCTTCTGATCTTTCTTTGAGTGTTTCAAAATCTTAAGTTGAGCCCGGTTTCCTCCCCACTAAACCTGGCAACGCCGCCATATAATTAAAATATTCTCTTTAAATATATGAAATTATAGGTTCATAGGACGAAACTAAATATGTTGCTGTTGAACAAAAGATTGACTGATTGATTGTTTGGTGTTTTACGCTGCGCTCAATATTATTTCACTTATATGGCGGCGTTTGCCAGTTTTATTGTGGACGGAAACTGGGCTTTATGCCCGGAGGAAACCCACGACCTTCCGGTGGTAACTGGCAACCATCCCACATACATGTAGGTCATTCGAGAGAAAACCCAGTCAGATAATTTTCCAATTTTTTTTTTCAGACTGAGTGGGATTCAAACCCGCGACTCATTTGTGGAAGGCTGTTCGGATTGAGCATCCAACGTTCTACCTACTGAGCCACAGAGGCCCCCGATTGATAGAACGACGCTTAACGCCGCACTCAATATTATTTCACTTATATGGTGGCATTACCAGGTTAAGTGGGGGAGTAAACCGGGCTCATTGCAAGTAACTGGCAATTCTTTCACATACGACTGATTAATGTATTACGCTCATGATTGTCAGAATTATCAGGTTTAGTGTTGGAGGAAACCAAGCTCTTTGTTGGACGAAATCTCAAACCTTCAGCGAGTACTTGACAACTTCCAGATATAGACGTGTTGAAAACCCACGGGGAAATATAACATATTTTTAGATTCTGGCTTGAACCTGCAACCAGCCGTTGGGTGAGAGTATCACTTTAACGACTGAGCTACAGAGGCCCCCTTCTTACATGAAGTCAGACGATGGGACATGAGAGACTATAATAACACTGACCAACCACTAGTGAGGTAGCCAGTTACCACCGGAAGGTCGTGGGTTTCCTGGGGCATAGAGCCTGGTTTCCTCCCACAATAAAACTGGCAGCGCCGCCATATAAGTGAAATAATCTTGAGAGCCGCGTAAAACACCAAACAATCAAACAACCAACTACTAGTGAACAACACACCACTACAACGACTGAACTACACAGGCCCCCTTCTTATATGGAGTCAGAGATGTGAGATTATAACGGCTCTAACCAACCATTAATGAACAACGCAAGACAACAACTTACACATCGTAAATCTTAATATGTGAATCATCCGACCCTGTGACCAAAAGCTGGGAGTCTGGAGAAAAGGTTATCGATCGGATAGGCATAGCATGGCCTGAAATAGAAAAACACAAATATCAGTTTTAGTGGGTGGGGCCTCTGTGGCTCAGTAGCTAATGATGTCATATGAGGCATACTGATAGCATGGCCTGGAACAGAAGAACACAAATATCAGTTTTAGTTTTAATACAGACTGATTGCTTAATGATGTCATATAAGGGATAGAATGGCGCTTGGAAATTTATCTGTACAGAAAAACTATAGATGTGCAGCTATGACCGTCACTGCACACTTGAATATTCTGATTTTCGCACTATGAGCAGAATGTACACACCATTGCAATAATCTACTATCAAAACTAACTACAGACACACGGACAGACAGACACTTCTAACTTCGTTGACGATGTATAATTCACCAAGACCAAAGCGATAACTTAAGAGAAATGACAAAAGAGGCATGTATAAGTTAAATATTCTAGTCTAATATAACGTGTCATAAGAACTACTGACCTTCTAAAGTGTGTAATAATTTTCCTGTGGAAATGTCAAAAATGTTGACGATTCCATCAATAGCTCCACAGGCTATATATTTTCCATCTGGTGACTGCAAACAAAATAACACTAGAAGGTTTTTATACCAAAACATATGTCCCTCCAAAGCCATAATGGCAATTGCACAATGGCATTATCAAAATATTATTTGGCCAAACAAACAGACTAATTACAGAAGATAAGATCAATGCAAAGCTAGAAGAATCTTGCAGAAAAATGTCTGATGTAGTTATTCTTCAGACAAGCATCTCCACTGAATTTGAGGGGGCCTCGGTGGCTCAGTAGGTTAGAGTGATGGTAGGTAAGTCCAACACAGACCTTCTATCGATGTGGCACTGGATCAAATCCAACTCAGGCCAAATAAAGTGACAAATTTCTGAGTAGATTTTTCTCTGATTGATTGATTTATGTTTTAAGTAACACTATTAGTATTACTATTAGTGGGGAGGAAACGAGGCTCTTGGCCAGGAAGAAACACCCGATCTTTGGCGTGTGAAAACCCCAATCAAACATTTGTCAATTTTTATTTAGTCTGAGTGGGATTTGAACCACAGAAGGATAGATGGGCGGACTGTGAGGGACTATTCCTCCGCCGACTGAGTCACCGAACCCTTCAAAGCATTTTAACGTACTTACGTAAGCAATACTAAGTACAAATTTTCCTCTTGTATCCATGGATGTTTGCTTCTTTCCTGTATCCACGCCAAATAAATTTACACGGCCATTATGGCTGCCTGTTGCTAGGAAACGAGAATCGGGGGAAAATGCTATCGACCAGGCATCCACTGAAAATCAAAACATTGATTGGTTAAAAGAAACATCTTACTGTTTTGGGAAAAGGCTCAAAGCTTAAGGATGTTGATTATGGGACATTTTAGGGTGTCTGGCTCTGACTGATTGATGTTTCATGCCGCACTCAAGGACTGGCTGATGTTTTTGTTACAAACCCTTGCATTGGTGTGCTTGAGTGAGTGAGTGATTTGGGTTTTACGTCTTGCTTAACAGTATTTCAGTCATATGAAGACGGTGTCTCCTTGTGGCAGGGCAGATTTCCACTGCTTTTTTATTTGGTGCTGCCTCATCGAGACGACTTGCCGAAGGCACCCAGCAAGCCCCCTCACCCAGTCACATTATACTGACACCGGGCTAACCAGTCGCTGCTCTAACTCCTGTTGCTGAGCGCCAAGCCAAGCAGCAGCAGCTCCCACTGTTAAAGTCTTTGGTCTGACTTGACCCAGGCTTCAACCTGGATCTCCCAGCCCTGAAGCGGAAACTCTACCAACTGAGCTATCGGGGCTGGTGATGTGCTTGACATCACACCTATACCTTCAAAATAGAAATTTTGACAGAGCAACGCTATAATCCTTCCTTATACCCTGACGATGTCATCAAGCAATCTGTCTATCAGGAATTAATTTGTGGATTATATTTCCCAATGATGATTGCAATCAAGATAAATTTGTGGAGTTTATTGGGGCTGTACACTCAAGGTTATTTCACTTATATGGCAGCGTTGCTAGGTTTCGTGGGGAAGGAAACATGGCTCTTTGCCCAGAGGAAACCCCAACCTTCTATGAGTACCAGGCAACTCTTCCACATATAGGGATCAAGTGAAAAATAGACAGAAGGATTAGACACAAGCTATGGATATTGGCTGAGTAATGACTGTTGGTTGACCTCTAGATAAAGTCCCCACCTGTCGGGTTGCAGCTCTGCAGGTGAGAGGGCTTGGACAATACACAAATTTACTGAAATTTTTTTTCCTGGTGTTTGAAAAAAAATATAACAGGAAATAAATTAAAGTTTCATTTTAAGCATCCAGATTAATTGATTTGAATAATATAAAGTTTAGGTATGGTTTGCTTGTATTAGAAATGGTCTAAATTTTCGACAAGCTGTCAATCACCTGGGGCGCGTTCTTCTAAGCTGGCGCAAAGTAACCCATAGGTTTACAGCATAGAGTTGCGCCTCCAGACTTGCGACCATGGGCAAGTTCCTATAATTTCACACGCGTTTGCCACTGGTACAACTTATGCCAGTTTAGGACTTAAGGCGAGCCCCAGGACTGATGATGAATGTAATAATTTGAACGTGCCAAAAGCTGTCAAATTAATCAGCATGGGCTAAAAATATTATTATAACTTTGTAAATATCTGTACGACATACATGTACATACCTGGTCCTGCATCTATACTTTTTGTTTCGTTCCCGGTCTCCAAGTCCCAGATTTTAACATGGCTGTCCAAACTACTGGAGGCTGCCACTGGAGAGCTCAGTCAAGGGAGATAACAAATATATAATTTATAACCCGAGTGGGGCAAAGGAGTCACTGCCATCCTATCAAAATATCTACATCAAAATTGTGTCAGAACAAGTAAATATCATGCAATTTATTTGCTTATATAAGTGCATTAAATCTCATTTTTGCTATGTCATAATGTGCCATTGTAGTCTTTAAATTCACCCTAAATTGCATTTGTTGAGATAACAAATATATAGCCAAAGTGGGGCAAAATATCCAATGAACTATATGCGTGGAATGGACACGTCTCATTGGCTGGTCTGGATCTGACTTTGTAAAATGTGCCGCCATTGATAGTTGAAGCGCACCACATGCATAACAGATCTGGATCGAAATTGTACCATCTCCTAGTAATGGCGGCATTCAATGCAAATCAAATACCATGTGATCTCCATTCCACGCATATAGTTCATTGGGTATATCTATATCCAAATTGTGTCAGAAAAAGTAAATATCATGGAATTTTTGCTATGCACCATGGTAGTCTTTAAATTCATCCTAAAATGCATTTCTGCACAGTTTACAACACAACTTCAAATGTAAAATTTTGCCCGCTTCAGCCCACCAAAGCCACAGGTAATTTGTTTTCTATCAATAAACTTTGCTGTGTTTCGATTGTTCACCTAACTCTGGTGAATCTATGATTCAAACTTGGTTGATTGGTGTTTTGTGCCGCATTAAAATTTCACGTTATCAGGATATCACTTGTGGGAGATTAGAAGAGACCAGTCTATTTACTCAAAGGAAACCTTCAACCTTTGGCATGTAGCTGGCAACCATTCAACATAGGGTGATAGATGGAAAACCCAGTCAGAATTGTTAACAGGATTTTCTCTGGAATGAGATTCAAACCCACAATTTGTCGGTCGAAGCGTCAGCGAGAAAGACTATCCCTGTATCGATTAAGACCCTGCCTCCTTCAGACTTGAGCTCAACTATATGGTCAATGGGTCATTTGCCAGTTATCCCCCTTTGGTGTAATTAAAAAGAAAGAAAACCCCCTAAAGGGGCAGAAGTGGAGCATAAATATCACATATTAGCCATGTATAGTTTCATACAGGTCTAAAAGAGGCAGGTTTATTAATAAAGAGTTTTAAATCCCTTCTGATGCCATTCTCAGGTTTAAGCCAGGCGCACACAAGGTGATTCAAAGTAGACCAGAGAAAGTCAGCCACTTGTCTAAAATATGTGATGTGTTTTGTTAAGATAGCACAATAGGCAACAGTGGCACATTATCTTCTGAAAATACAACATGGCAGATGTCTCGTCGACAATCTCCCACTGTCAGCGCCATGGTCTATAACCACCGCACACTCAGAGACAATCTCCCACTGTCAGCGCCATGGTCTATAACCACCGCACACTCAGAGACAATCTCGAACTGTCAGCGACATGGTCTATAACCACCGCACACTCAGAGACAATCTCCCACTGTCAGCGACATGGTCTATAACCACCGCACACTCGGCGATAATCTACAACTGTCAGCGCCATGGTCGATAACATCCGCACACTTGGCGACAATCTTCCACTGTCAGCGCCATGGTCGATAACCACTGGACACTCGGCGACAATCTCGCACTGTCAGCGCCATGGTCGATAACCACCGCACACTCGGCGACAATCTCCCACTGTCAGCGCCATGGTCGATAACCACCGCACACTCGGCGACAATCTCCCACTGCCAGCGCCATAGTCGATATTTTAGACTATATTGCGTTAGCTAGTCGGCCACACAGAATCAGATTTACAAAATGCAGAAATAAGGACGTGATCATTTATCGTATGTTCATAATATTGAGCTTTTCACTCCTTACACCACAAAGCTTACTTCCAACAGAAGGGTGCAGGGTTTTCCCTGGCTCCCAAAATGTTGGGGTTCATTGGACTCCCATCAGATAAAAAGTAGAGTCCCAGATATATTAGGTGGGGTCCAATAAGAGTTTAAATATGCATTATTGTAAAATATTTTGCTATTACTTGCATCCCTTCTCATTGCAATTTTGGGGTCCAAGTGAGAAAATGAGGGTCAGAGATGCGGTTTTAAGGGTCGGTAAATCCCAGAGGGTGGGTATTAGTGTTTTAAAAACAAAGGATACATGTTCCTTCATGGTTGATGTCAACAGAGACGACTCCCAACTGATGTCCCTCCAACTCATGTTTCAATTCCAACTTCTCGTCTGACCTGCACAAAATACAAATGTGAACATCGATCATCATCTATTCCAAATTTTGCTGGATTAATAATATCCACTGAATTAGTAAAGCTGTGAGGTCGATTTTTTTTCCGGGTCAATCAGAGTCAATTTACTAATTCAGTAATTTCCCTGATGATGATTCCAATCATATCCACCATAATACAAACTCACATACATGTATACAAAAAATATTTAGGAAACGTGGGCGGGAATGAAGTTTTGAAGAATTATATAATAATTCATAGATTACATGAAAAGAAAATTTGGCCATTACGCTCTTAAATTTTTAATAAAACACAATAAAACTCCCCAATTTTCAAGCACTACATTTTTTGTGTATTGAAAGAAAAAGATTATCCAACTTGAGCCAGTGATTGATTGATTGATTTTTTACGCTGCATTCAAGATTATTTCACTTATATGGCCGCGTTGAGAGGTTAGATGGGGAGCCTGGGAGGAAACCGGCTCATTGCCCGGAGGAAACCCCAGATGAGTACCCCAATTGAAAAATCCACTCAGAAATTTTTCAATTATTATTTGGTCTGAGTGTGATTTGAACCCGCGTCGCAGTTCAGCTAGTGCGTTACAATGGATATCACTCTCGTTCAGTAATTTACAAAATCAACCGCCTGAAAAGTTGAGAATATTAATAATAACCCACTGGCTCCCATTAGATAACCTCTATATATCATACCATCTCCAAACTTTGACTTTATCATCAACGCCTCCAGTTACAATGTTCTCATGATCATCTGCATCATTTTTAGCCCAAGCACACGTCCATATACTGTCCTCATGAGCTGGTAAAATAGAGGGAAAAAATAGTTAAAAGGGACGCTGACGTTCAGGTCAATAGAAAAATACAGAGTAATCAATCTCAGATAAAAGGCTGAAAAAAATGTAAATTTAACGAGTTATTTAGGGAATCCTGTGCTCCTATACTTTCCTCATGAGCTGGAAATATAGATGGAAAAAAGACCTTAAAGGGAGACATCACTTAAGTTTGTTGTGGTTCTTCATTGACCTTCAGGTCATTATAAAAATAAGAAGTGGTCAATCTGGGATAAGAGGCTGCAAATCAACTTTCTGCCAAAAATGTACATTTAACGAGTTATTTAGACAATCCTGTGTTGCTATTGTTTTCTGTCTTACGGTCAGTAAACAAACAGCCGAAAACGGTGATTTGTGACTGTATATTAATTAACTAAATAATGTACATACCAGATGTCAACTATGACGTCACGCCGCTAGGCTAATTAATTTCCGTATAGACAGTTTTCACACAGTACATGTTCTTAGCAAATTGATAGCAAAAGTTAACAGGAGATATTGCCAGTTACAATACAAGAACAAGCTCCACAGCTATTATTTTCTAATAGACCTGAAACCTAATGAAGCCAGTCGAAACATTATGGGTTAAAAAAGGGAAGCGATTCAAAGTGACGTTTTTGTAGAATTGTCATTCCCTCCTTAATATATCATTGAATTTGAAGTCCTAAAACACGCCAATAGGTCTATTAAAAGTGTAAACCACCAACGTTTTTAGCTCATTTCAGCTTTAAAAATATTCCCTACCTTGCTCCTGCTTGAAAATTATGGAATACTGAAAAAGAAATAAAAGTTAAAATGATGATTTTTAATACAAACTTTTGCCTTTATGTGGGCAAACATTTTTAGACGCTTTTTGTGAAAATTGAGATCGACAATTTTTTCAAAGAGAGGAACAGATAGAGCGCATTTTCTTTTGATAAATGCTGATTTTTCTGACTTTCTTTTCTTATTTTCTCCCATTTTTACTGGTACCTAATTTGAAATAAAAGGTTGAAGTACGGAAACCATTCGATCAACTTTCATTTTGTATTGATGCAATGATGGTTGATCGGTGACCATATTTCGCCACGACAACAAGATAATCATCGAGGAAAGTAATTTTTTTAAAACTTAATATTTATATGATGCTGGGGACAAAGACAGATACGGATTGCTCTAGAGGCGGCTTGGAATAAAGGAGCATAGATGATTAAAAAAATTAAGTTTAAAGACCCAGAACATGCTTACCATTATTATTTGTTGTGTTGTTTCGCGGAAAGCGCCATCTGGTGAGGGCAGTTGCTTTGCAAAGGCGTTACTCTCTAAATCTTGAAATCCTTTTCATTTTTGACTGTAAATTTTGGGTCTTTTTTCAAAATAACTGAACATGAAATACATACATTCATGTCAATTTTCCGGATATGGATTCAACTGCGCTTAGAAAGGATGCTAAGTTACATAAAATGTTTAGTTGTGTTAGAGAGTATACCATCAGCTTTTCAAAGATGGCGGGCATGGACTTGTAAACATTCAGTCGTCAAGGTAAGTTGCTGCATTGATTTTGATGCCTTTGCGTGTTTTTTGCCGCTTGTGTGTATTTTACAGAGTAAGATTGGGTCCCGAATGATTGTTATGTTACTCAATGGCTGAAATATATGCATTTATTTTTCTAATTAAAAACATACTGGCAGAGGGAATGCTAGTCCGCAATATAGGTCAGCAGCCCAGAGCGATTTGGGATAGTGAACGAGGTACCAAGGTTTGAGTCTGAGATCATTTGTCACTTGATCTGACTTTATCAGATATGGACGTCTGCCGGGGAGCCGTTGCTGCATGTGGCCCCTGGGGCTCCAAATAAGGGGCTCCAAAATGGGCTAGATCAAACATTACAGGTACCAGCTGAAACTAAGGCCGCATAAAAAAAATTGCTTGTTTCCCATCACCGTCCGTCCCGATTTTGCCTGCCGTGCCGATTTTTTTTTTTTTTTTTGTGGCGAGTAATGGATGTGTTCTGGCGAGTAAAGTTAAATTTCGCGCACATTTACGAATTTGCGTCTGTGGTTTGAGTCTTAGAATGGTTTTTATTGTGTGCAAAGTGAGTTGCGACGGCTTAGTTCTCAAAAACTGGTACGGAAAAACTGTAGGTGACAATACCACTTTGCGAGAATTATACAATGAGCTCGCCGCGGGAGAGTTTGACGGCACGCACGTGTCACTAGACAGGCATTACAACAGCGGCATGGTCACAGTGTGTGTTTCGAAAAGTTCTCAAGATAACGGCGTCCAAGTTTCTGGAGAAGAAATCATCGGAACTGTAACTGGGGCTCTTGGTCTGTTTGTTCATTTTTCTGTAAAGAAAACTCGCGATGACACTCTGCAATCAAACGCCGACAAACAAAATGCATTTCAGATACTCATGTCAGCCACTCGATCTAAAAGTACAACCACTCATCTGCCTAGAAAATGGAGCGACGCAAATTCAAAATTCAAACTAAAAAATGCAGTCATTGACTTGCTTTCAGAAAATGATTTAGGATGGAGTGCCACTAATGTTGAGCATCTTGGGGTTGAATTTGTAAACGTTATTTCCGACACACTGTGGCATATTGATGGGAACCATAAAACGATAGCCTCTCGAGGGTTTAAAATACCGCTTCCGTTTGACAAATTCCAAGGTTTTAATGCACCAGAAATAAGGAAAAAAAGAAAACTAGATTCATTGTCATTATCTTCGTCGGTGTTGCATTCACATGCTTCAGCTCTTTTTCATCTAACTTCCCAGGCCTATATGAAGCTTGAAAAATGGACATCAATGCGCGGATTTGTCTTCAATTTGGCAACTGCCCTTCACAAGTACGCTGATTACCTCGATGACAAACGAAAAAAAACGGAGGAAACTCACGAAAAAGTCAAATTACTCCAAAACGAGCGCGAATCGTGGGAGGTGCTACAGGCGACTGTAGGGGCCTACAGCATGGTGAGACGTTAACTGAATTAATTCATCGACAAATCAGACAAAGGTGCCACTGGCTGTGTACACGTGCTCGACTTATAGTGCAATCCCTCGTTCAAACGCAGTTTTATATATGTTGTAAACATGACGAACATAAAAACATATTCTCGTCAGTTGGGAAGGAATTTATTAAGCAATCCAAATCTTTATGTTTGTAGCTTGTTAGATGGCGAATATCATAAATCAAAAAAAAAAAAAAAAAAAAAAAAAAGGCCCGCCCGCCCGAAATTTTCGGACCTTAGTGATGGGAAACAAGCAATTTTTTTTATGCGGCCTAAATTAGAATTATTAGGTGTATCGTGTGGAGTGATGATTCGATAATGCCAGACGAATTATCCTCTGCAAAATGCCCGCCAGACCCCCTAGAAGGGACCCCCAAAATGAGGCTAGCCTATGTATTGGAGGTACCACTCAAAACTAAGTTAAAATGAAGGAAGACACTGTGCTTATTATTAGGTACCAAATGACAGACGAATTGTCTGCTGCAAAATGCCCGCCAGACGCCACCCCGTTCCGAGAGATGGGGTGCGTTTAGGTCTAATTGAGCGAAAATGGGCTAGGTCAAACATTACAGGTACCATCTAAAACCAAATTAAAACGAATAAGTGCATTGTATGGAGTGATGATTCCATAATGCCAGACAAATTATCTTCTGCAAAAGGCCCGCCAGACCCCCTAGAAGGGGCCCCAAAAATGAGGCTAGCCTATGTATTGGAGGTACCACTCAAAACTAAGCTTAAATGAAGGAAGACACTGTGCTGATTATTAGGTACCAAATGACAGACGAATTGTCTGCTGCAAAATGCCCGCCAGACGCCATCCCGTTCGAGGGATGGGGTGCGTTTAGGTCTAATTGAGCGAAAATGGGCTAGGTCAAACATTACAGGTACCATCTAAAACCAAATTAAAACGAATAAGTGAATTGTATGGAGTGATGATTCCATAATGCCAGACAAATTATCTTCTGCAAAAGGCCCGCCAGACCCCCTAGAAGGGGCCCCAAAAATGAGGCTAGCCTATGTATTGGAGGTACCACTCAAAACGAAGTTAAAATGAAGGAAGACACTGTGCTGATTATTAGGTACCAAATGACAGACGAATTGTCTGCTGCAAAATGCCCGCCAGACGCCACCCCGTTCCGAGGGAAGGGGTGCGTTTAGGTCTAATTGAGCGAAAATGGGCTAGGTCAAACATTACAGGTACCATCTAAAACCAAATTAAAACGAATAAGTGCATTGTATGGAGTGATGATTCCATAATGCCAGACAAATTATCTTCTGCAAAAGGCCCGCCAGACCCCCTAGAAGGGGCCCCAAAAATGAGGCTAGCCTATGTATTGGAGGTACCACTCAAAACGAAGTTAAAATGAAGGAAGACACTGTGCTGATTATTAGGTACCAAATGACAGACGAATTGTCTGCTGCAAAATGCCCGCCAGACGCCACCCCGTTCCGAGGGAAGGGGTGCGTTTAGGTCTAATTGAGCGAAAATGGGCTAGGTCAAACATTACAGGTACCATCTAAAACCAAATTTAAAACGAATAAGTGCATCGTATGGAGTGATGATTCCATAATGACAGACAAATTATCTTCTGCAAAAGGCCCGCCAGACCCTCTAGAAGCCCCGCCCCACCCCCCCCCCCCACCCCCCAAAAAAAAAAAAAAGATTTGGTTAGCCTATGTATTGGAGGTACCACTCAAATCTAAGTTCAAATGATCGAAGATACTGTACTGATCATTCGGTAACATCGCCAGAGGAGTTGTCTGCTGTAAAATACCAAGCAGACCCCTCGTCGAGTTGGATACGTTAAGCTTAGAGCACGATCCGAAGGGGGCCTCGGTGGTCAGGGGGGGGGGGGGGGAGAGTGATCGTCCGTCAGTCCCACACAGACCTTCCATCGATGGGGCGCGGGTTCGAATCAAACTTAGCTTAAATAAAAATTAAATGGACAACATATGTCTGCCCATCTTCTCTAGCCAAGATAAAATCTGCATGTCCCCATTCCATGGGAACATGGAGATTTTAATTTGGCTTGCGAAGATGATGTCTGCCCCGCGAAGCTGCTGCTGTGTGGTGCACCTGGGGCTATTTATAAACGGTTCTAAAATGGGCTAAATCAATCATTCCAGGTACCATCTGAAACCAATAATGCGACTAATCTCGTAGAGCATAGATACAACACTGCCAGATAAATTATCCTTTGCTCTATAACCTCCAGATATTTTAGAAAGACACCAAAATATAGACTAAACATTTGAGGTGCAACTATCGCGAGCCATCCTTTAAATGAGATGTTTCACTGCATACGTTCAAACCATTCGAATAAAGTTTAGTATTTAAAAAATCATTATGTGAATTATTTTTTTCACTTGAGCTTTAAACGTTTTGGCACAAGATTAAATCTAAGAGCATTTTAAAGCGTTCCAAGGATTGATGATGACAGTGTTGCAACTTTTAGGAAGCTTTAATATTTCGAGGCATGAACTGAGGTAAGCAGACATATATTTCCCTATATATTTTTGTATTTTGAAAAAGCAATGAAATGAGACCTTGATCCAACTTTTCAATATTGGGGCTTCTATGTGTTAATGGGTCCATCGGGAGCCGTTCGTACCAGTGATGTAGACGGCTATATCAGAATACTA
Source organism: Lepidochitona cinerea (assembly GCA_963971465.1). Taxonomy (NCBI): domain Eukaryota; kingdom Metazoa; phylum Mollusca; class Polyplacophora; order Chitonida; family Tonicellidae; genus Lepidochitona; species Lepidochitona cinerea. The sequence goes on from OZ020559.1 coordinate 5,171,539, forward strand.
CCAACGGCATTTGGTGTCTTTTTCGGGTTTAATCGCGCTGACTAAGCAGCTTGGGGTGTGCTGTTTTTACATTAAATCTCGTTTTCCCGAAAGATTCGAGAACTTTTTCGATTTTCGAAGAAAACAACATTTAATCCCCCATATATCCTGACAATTTCAATCATTGACATTCCTTTGTCTCTCTGACATATCAATGCTTTAAACTCAGAAGGGCAAACTGTTCAATAAACTGGAAGAACTACTGGAGGGCTTCACTGAGTCACCACTACCAGCTATTGATGTGACCCTTATCGATGGTGGACTGTTTATCCATTCTTTTTTGTTTGCGCTAGGAAAAATTGCTTCTTATGGGAATCTGGCAGGTACACTTTGCAGCAGCCGTGCCATGAAAATCCATATTTTGGTTGATACTTACGATGCAGCATCTTTGAAAGAGGGCGAGCGGAAACTTCGAAGTGCTGATGATCGTCCCATTCTCATAACTGGACCCGGACGAGTATCAAAATTGTTTCAACGCAGAGTGTTAAAAAATCAGTTGGCTTTTGTGTCGTGTGAAGGAGTGACAAACGATAGCTATTGCTCCATTCTAGGTAAAAAAAAATACCCTAATCTTGTCTCATGGTGGTAAATGCAAACAACTTACTTTCAATGGCCTTAATTTGGAAATGAATGTTGAACATCCAGAACCTCTCCAGGGTAGCCATGATGAGGCCGACAACCTTCTGGTATTTCATTCATCAACAGGCAATGTGATAATTAGATCCTCCGACACCGATGTTTTAATTCCTCTTGTTGGGAATATAGGAAAAAAGAACATAGCAAATAATAAACATATCACCTATGGTCAGGTTATTATGGATTGCGGATCAGGGAATAACCGTCGACATGTGGGTGTCACCCGAAGAGCCACTGTCTTAGAACCCAAACAGAAAGGGACATTAGGTTGACGACAGGCCTGAGTTTGGCCTTACTCAGTAGAATTTTCTGGAAAGGCAACAAATCATCAGTATAAAGCTAACACGCCGATTTGATATAGGTAGTAATATTATATGACGGCGCTGTTGGGTTTATTGGTTTGGTTTCAGATGGCACTCTCTCGGGACTGTGAGTCTGTGACCCACCAGATAGTCTCATTATGCCAGTTCGGTTTACAAAGGTATCTGTGATCTAGGCTATTTAGGACCATCTTATTAATAGTCACAGGGGCTACATGTACCAGTGGCTCATATGTCATAGGTCACATCACAAAAGCTTTTAGTCTTGAATCTGGGAACTGGTTGATTACATCAACCCAGCCCCCTCCCCCACCCACGTATGGCGACTGGCGAGGCGTCGGAGGAGCCCTTAGCAGCAGAAAATTCCTCTGGCATTTGGTTACTAATGAACAGCACAGTTTCCTCGTTTATGCAATACACAGGCTCATTTTGGAAATCCTTGGGAGTCCTTCTAGGGGGTCTGGGGCAGACCATTTGCAGAGGATAAATCGTCTGGCATTATGAAATCATCCCTCCACCCGATGCATCTAATCATTTTACTTTACCAAGACGGCGATGCAACTAATCGTATTAATTTGGTTTTAGATCGTACCTGTAATGTTTGAACTAGCCCATTTTTGATCAATTCGACCTAAACGCACTCCATCCTTCGGAACGGTGTGGCGTCTGGCGGGCACTTTGCAGCAGACAATTCGTCTGTCATTTGGTACCTAATAATCAACACAGTGTCTTCCTTCATTTTAACTTAGTTTTGAGTGGTACCTCCAATACATAGGCTAGCCTCATTTTGGGGGTCCCTTCTAGGGGGTCTGGCAGGCATTTTGCAGAAGATAATTCGTCTGGCATTATCGAATCATCACTCCACACGATGCATTTATTCGTCTTAATTTGGTTTTAGATGGTACCTGTAATGTTTGACCTAGCCCATTTTCGCTCAATTAGACCTAAACGCACCCCATCCCTCGGAACGGGGTAGCGTCTGGTGGGCATTTTGCAGCAGGCAATTCGTCTGTCATTTGGTACCTAATAATCAGCACAGTGTCTTCCTTCATTTTAACTTAGTTTTGAGTGGTACCTCCAATACATAGGCTAGCCTCATTTTTGGGGTCCCTTCTAGGGGGTTTGGCGGGCCTTTTGCAGAGGATAATTCGTCTGGCATTATCGAATCATCACTCCACACGATACACATAATAATTATACTGTCTGTCTGTCTGTCCGTCCGTCCATAGACACAGTTTTGTCCAAAATACTCCTCCAATGGGTCTCATTCCATATGAAGACAGGGTTATCATGTTATCGCCCCTCCCTCCCTCCTCCCTACCTCCCCCCCCCTTCTGCTGGCATAAAGTTTGTATGTACACACATACATCTGTCTGATCGTTGTGCCCTCCGTCCGTCCGTAGACGCAATTTTGTCCAAAATACTCCTCCCAGATGTTGGTTCTTTTTAAAATGAAACTTGACAAATGTTACCAATGATATGAAGTTGTCCATGTCCTACTTGCAAGGAGATATTTTTACATATTTATGACATTTTGGACTCCTTTTGACATTTCTCTGTTCTGTCATTTGTCTGTTCATACATTTGTTTGTAGACACAATTTTGTCCCATTGTACAGTTGTACGGTAGTTGCTGTGCTTGTCATATAAGCCTGCATGTTTCATTATTGTGCTTGTGGCACTCTTGATAGCCTACTTTCTCGTAGTGAGTGCTGGTAACATGATCAGCAAGCAGCCTCATAGTCTACTTTCTTGTTGTCGATGCTAACTAAACATGACCAGCAAGGAGTATTTTGCATGATATTTTGTCTTACTCCATCATTTGTCACAGACGTAGCATTAAATCATGCCCAATTCATGTGTCTCCTCCTCTTGGTGCTGTTTCTCCATCTTTATCATACATGTGCATATACCTATCATCCTATGTGCATATTGTTGTACTCTATAAAGCTTGCTTATCATGGCTAAGGGGCTATCCTTCCCCGCTTCTCCGTCTTGCTTACAGTTGCAGTTACAAAAAGATGACCATGCAGAATTCGTAAATTTGCTATGCTGTTCAATCATTCTCCTAGACTTACATTAACATAGTTTTTTACCCCTCGGGCAAATTTTGCCCGAAGGGTATTGTCGTTGCCTCCGTCGTCCGTCTGTCCATTGGTCCTTGTAAACACATTATCTAAAAAAGTCTTTAACTTACAACTTTGAAACTTCACATATTTGTTTAATACAGCAGGTACAAGAAGCCTATTGAAAATCAACGCGCTCGGGTGTTTTTTTCAAGAGTTATGCCCCTTACATTGCCGACTTTACTTGCAGAGCGGGGGGTATCTCAGTTATGTCTAGTTATAATCTAGTTTTAGCTGGTACCTGTAATGTTTGATCTAGCCCATTTTGGAGCGAGCCCCTTATTTGGAGCCCCAGGGGCCACATGCAGCAACGGCTCCCCGGCAGACGTCCATATCTGATAAAGTCAGATCACGTGACAAATGATCTCAGACTCAAACCTTGGTACCTCGTTCACTTACCCAAATTGCTCTGGGCTGCCGGTCTAATATGTTGAGTGGATTGAAGGATAAATTCTGATACGCCTGCACGGGCTTCTTCAATACCACGTCAACATAGGGTGCATTTGAAAAATCTAAGAGTTGCTCTCGGAATTTAAAAAAAATGATAACTCGCAATTTTTTAACATTACTCACCTAAAATTTTGTCCGAAAGCTTCTTTGATAATCCCTTCATAGAGCTAAACCATCATATGTGACCTTAAAATCTGATCAGCCAATTTCGCTAAGTTTGAATTCCGTCTGTTGACTAAAAATTTTCTCGGGCGATCACACCGCCATCTACCGCGAACTTTCAAATCATGCTCGCCACTACAACCGGTAACGGCTGTCAGGGAAAGTCGGTGATAACGCAAAGGGAATTTAAACTTAGGGAATTTCGTTGTTTGGCGATGTGTATGATCACAAATGATGGTTTAGCTCTACGAAGGGATTATCAAAGAAGCTTTCTGACAAAATTTTAGGTGAGTAATGTTTAAAAATTGCGAGTTATCATTTTTTAAAAATTCGGAGAGCAACTCTTAGATTTTTCAAATGCACCCTATGTTGACGTGGTATTGAAGAAGCCCGTGCGGGCGTAACAGAATTTATCCTTCAATCCACTCAACATATTGCGGACTATTAAAGGGAATGCATGTACAGTACACAGTAGCACGTAGCACTGCAACTTGCAAGCGTTACCATATACTGATATAGTTATATACTGATATAATTATATACTAAGTCGCTCTACACCTGCGGTATATGGTAATGCTTGCAAGGCTAAGTAACGCGAAGCAAGTAAAAATAACACAGGAAAGAGACACATGAGTGCGGCTAATGGCAATGGTGCAAAGGGGACATTATTCATTACAAATCGATTATCAATGGTGTTGTAGTGGAGGGGGGGGGGGCATAACTCAATAGAATATATATAGATAAAGTTAAGCCTAGTGCACCTGAGAGGATCGAGCTGAGAGCTAAGCTGTTTCCCCCACGTGCGTTTGAATTTTGGTGAGATTTTCGCCTTGTAAAGCGTGAGGAAAATATCTAGTATGTTTAATAATAATATTTTCTGCCTCTCTAGGCAAGAATCTCATTAAATAATGTGACCACTTAAACTATTACGTAACATTTATGTACATGTGTAGGACAGTGATCTTGGGTGACCAGGAACTTACCTCAGGCGAGAGCTCATTGTCTGCGCTGAAATCTGTAGCTAGCTGCTCCCTCAGCCTTGTAGCTCAACCAAATCACGTGGTCTACGCTGGGCTTAAGATGAAGTTCACAAACGCTCAAAACAGAGCAAATAAATGCATTTTCGTACTGAAAACTAGCCTGGACGTCTCACGTCACTTTACCTAGTACACTTTTGATGAGCTAAAGAATATTTTTAGAATAGACTGACCACACTCCTGACCTGGAGTTTTGTGTTTGTAAACAGCAAAACACACCTTCTAATCTTTCTCTTCAACTTTTATGGTATTGGGGTATTGGTGGTGCACTAGGTAAGAGTGATTGTCCCTCAGTCCCATATAGATCGTCCATCGATGTGGCGTGAGTTCGAATCACATTCAAATCAAATAAAAATTCAAAAAATTCTGAATAGATCTTTCACTCGGTCGGCGTATGTGGAAGAGTTGCCAGGTACTCGCCGAAGGCCTACTGTCAATGAGGCCGGTTTCCTTCCCCCCAATATAATGAAATAATAATATAATGAGTGTTGTGTAAAAACATCAATCAATCAATTTTATGGTATTGCTCCAGGGACTGATCCAGGGAAAATTTGGGCATACCATTTCGGTTCAAAATGTTCCAACAATAAGACAAAAACAACATCTCTGGCCCAAAATTCAACATTAAATGCTATTTTTACATTAAAATCTGTTGGTTTTAAGAATTTGGGCGGATTTTTTGCTTGTGAGTTTGGGCGCCCATACCTGTATACAGGTGTCAAAATGTCTCTATGTGCTCACCTACATGTACATGTAATCCATGTTGAGTGGATTGAAGTTATTTGGATGCGCCCACAATATGGGCTTTTTCAATAACACATTAACACAAGGTGTATTGAAAAATCGGAGAGTTGCTGTTGGAATTTTTAAAAAATGATAGCACCAAAATTATGAATACTACCCAGCTAAAACTGCATCAGGATAAGCTAAAACATCATATGTGGCCTTACACAACGTCAACAACAAATTTTGTTAAGTTTAAAATCCCTCTGTGTTAAAACAGAGTTTACTCGACCACCCTGTGGTTTGAACACAGAGGGAATTTAAACCTCAAAATTTATTGCTTACAGATTTTAAGTCGATAGTTTACCTCCACTAAGGGATTATCAAAGAAGTTTCCCGACAGTTTTAAGTTGGTATTAGCCATTAGAGTTATCATTTATGAAAATCCCGAAAGAAACTGTTAGATTTTTGGTAGACTTGGTACACCTTTACATACAATGGCATAAGAATAATCACATGACTGTACTGTTTTTATTTCAGAAAACATTTACGCTACAAAAACAAGAATGAGTGAAGGAGATGATACAAGCCTCATTGAGAATGAGTCGAGTATGGCTCCAATCGTGGATGTGCCGGGCACAGGAGTTAGTAATCGTAGACGACCCAGCAGAGATCTGACGCCAGATGACACCGAAGAGGAAACAGTTACTGGGTAATCTCCCTTTACCATGATAATCGTAAAGGTTAACTGGATAAGTTTAAATTCATTGATTATTTGATGTTTGGTAGCACTCTTAAGAGTTGTACTCTAACAGAGCAGCGTTGCCATGTTCAGTGGGGTAGGAAATCTGGTTCTTTACCCTGAGGAAATCCATGAACTTTATTGAGTACCTGGCAACTCTTCCACATACATATGTATCGGGAAAATATTGGAATTTTTTAAAATTTTCTTTGGACTGAGTTGAATAGGAACTAGGTGACCGATCGATGGAAGGTCTCTTGTCAGACTGAGAGGTTGCCGACGTTCCCCCCCCCCCCCCCCACCCCCCGCCCCACCTCTTCTTGTTGGCTCCTACAGTGTATGTAAAATGTTGCATTATGATCATGTTTTAAAACAAAATAAAAAATTGGTTGAATTTATGCCTTTTAGTGGTGAGAAAATTAAAGTTTTCCGGCTTCATTTTTTAGGTGAATGTTTGTTATCTCTTAACTTTAGGCTTAGGACTCTTAGGTTAATTATCTTTCTGATAAATCTGTCAATACACATACGTATTGTTGCTATGAAGTAATTTGAAATGCAGAGAACACCGCCTCCCCTCCCAAATTTTCATGAAAGAACAATTATCCTCTTCAAAGCTTTCTTCCCGCCATTGTATAGCTTCATAAATACTACTTTGTATATAATTTATTTTTTATCGTGAATAAACAAAATCAAAAATCAAATTCATCCAAGCAGCATTCATTATCAATCAATCAAGCAATCAATCAATCTCAATCAACTAATCAATCTTTCAGCTCTGAAGATGGATCCTCCGTAAATGAAGGAAACATGTCTGCTCGAGAACGTCGTCGCATGCGGTCCACTCACACGAAGGGTAAAAACGGATGCTCCGGAATTGATATGACTCCCCCTGACAAACTTTTGAGAGAAGCTCAAAAAACAGCAAAAAAATTTGCCAAGCAGAAAAAGGTATCTCTTCTAAAAGTTCTTTCACAATTATGGTGACTTTACTTTTTTAAATTTAAGCAAAAATCTTGCTATATTGTCAAAAATGTTTTATGAATTTTTCAAAAAGTTAAAAAAAAAAAATACTGAAGCAATATTAAGATTTTTATTTAAAGTGGCATTAGCTGCCAAATTCGCACTTTTTTCATAATTTCTGATCATCACAACAGTAAGAGGCTTTGAAGGCCATAGAAAAACTAAATGATTGGCGTTGGAATGAGGAAAATCCATACAGTGTGTAGCCTGTACAAACCGAAAACGTGTTGGTAAAGTAAACAAAATTTGAATAACCGGGACGACCATTCATTCATTCTAAGCTAAAGTTATATCAAAACAATACTTTATCGTACATTTTCGAGACTAGAAGCACTAAAAAGCTTCTGAATTATACGTCTTGAGAAAAATAGTCAATAATTTCAACATTCTGTTTTAACGTCAAAATATCAACATTTTGACAGCTCATGCCACTTTGAAATGATTGTGTAATGGTAAGAAAAAAATATTTCTGTCAACTGAAAACATCAAAAATTCTACAATTTTTCTTTGCTACTCTCCCTGAAGGCGGACCAATCTATCCATGAATACATAAGATGTACTGCATTATCCCAAATTGTGCATGGTGCCCAACATTGGAGAGTGGCCAAGTCATATGCTGAACTTGGAGAGGCATACTTCAGCCAGAAAAGTAAGTATAATGAATTTCAAAATTTTTAATTTTTTTTTTGTAATTTCAAGAAAACAAAATAAAAATAATAGGCTTACAGACGAATTAAATCATTCTAAATTGATAAATTGCAGTAGATGTTGCTGTCAGCACAATCAAATGTTAGGAATTTTTTAACAACAATTTGGTCGGAACTTGCAATAAAGATTGTTAATATCTGCATATGGGCAAAAGGTTAAATGAAACAGCCTTCTTTTTAACTCCCTATAGTTTAAGATGGAATGAAAAGAAGTATAAGCACTTTCCATCTGACACTACTCTGTAAGTGACATAATGCCCAACCTCAAATATGTTTTCAATCAATCACCTGGCCAATCAGTCAATCAACCTATCAGTCCATCTATAAACAATAATCAATCGGTGAATCAATCAATCACTGAACCAATCACTTGGCCAATCAGTCAATCAACCTATCAGTCCATCTATAAACAATAATCAATCGGTGAATCAATCAATCACTCAACCAATCACTTGGCCAATCAGTCAATCAACCTATCAGTCCATCTATAAACAATAATCAATCGGTGAATCAATCGAGCACTGAACCAATCACTTGGTCAATCAGTCAATCAACCTATCAGTCCATCTATAAACAATAATCAATCGGTGAATCAATCGAGCACTGAACCAATCACTTGGTCAATCAGTCAATCAACCTATCAGTCCATCTATAAACAATAATCAATCGGTGAATCAATCAATCACTCAACCAATCACTTGGTCAATCAGTCAATCAACCTATCAGTCCATCTATAAACAATAATCAATCGGTGAATCAATCAATCACTCAACCAATCACTTGGTCAATCAGTCAATCAACCTATCAGTCCATCTATAAACAATAATCAATCGGTGAATCAATCAATCACTCAACCAATCACCTGGTTAATCAGTCAATCAACACATCAGTCCATCTATAAACAATAATCAATCATTGAATCAATCAATCACTCAACCAATCACCTGGTCAATCAGTCAATCAACCTATCAGTCCATCTATAAACAATAATCAATCATTGAATCAATCAATCACTCAACCAATCACTTGGTCAATCAACCTATCAGTCCATCTATAAACAATAATCAATCAGTGAATCAATCGAGCACTGAACCAATCACCCAAACAATACTCAATCAAGCAATCATTGAATTGATCAATCACTTAACCGATACCTCAATCTATCAATCAATAGTCAATGATCAATCTGTTAAAACAATCAGTGAATCTTTCACTTAATCAATCAATCTATCAACAAATAAATTAATGAATCCATCAATCAATCATTTAATTAATCAATCAATCAACATTTTCCCCTCAGATTACGTTGCTCAGGCCCAGTACCATTGTGAGAGAGGTCGTGACCTTATGCTGGGTGGAGTTCATACGTCATCATCGGAAACGGAGAAAGCCGATATTTATTCTGTGTTAATCAAGATCTATTACACGCTGGGCCGAGCGTTGACGGAACTTAAAAAGTATCCTTTTTGTGTTCGACCAACTTGATGGGAGGTCAAATGTGAAAAATTATACGTTGAATTGCAAAACATCGTATGGTGCACTGCAAAGTGCTAATCAAATCTAACACTTAGCTCCGGTCAAGGTCAACTTAAAGTGGCATGAGCTGCAAATATTAAGACCTACTTCATAAATTCTGATTGTTATGAGAATTTGAGCATTTGATTGATTGATTGTTTGGTGTTTTACGCCGCGCTCAAGATTATTTCACTTATAATATATGGCAGCGTTGCCAGTTTTAGTGTGGGAGGAAACCAGGCTCTATGCCAGGAGGAAACCCACAATCTTCCGGTGGTTGCTGGCAACCATCCCACATAGGTCGTTTAAGTAAAATCCCAGGCCAAAAATTTTCCAACTAGCGGAAAGCTTTTATTTTGTTCTGGTTGATAAACTGTCTAATAATCTAACAATTAGCTTTTCTAAGTAAATTTTCCTGTAACAAAGAGTGTCACGTTGAGGTTGAAGCCAAAAAACGGCAACGTTTCACCAAAGGTTCCTTATCGTATTTGCGACAATCGTAATTAACTTTTCAGAAATTTTATCAATATTTTTATCAACAATTTCTCCTGGACACCAGTTACCACCAGAAGGCTGTGGGTTTCATGCAGGCATAGGGCCCGGTTTCCTCCTACAATAAAACTGGCAACGCCGTGTATAAGTGAAATATAATCTTGAGCGCGGCGTAAAACACCAAACAATCAATCACAACTGTTTGAAAAACATCTGTCACCAAGTCTGCAAAAAAAAAAACAATCAATCAATCAATTTAATTTTGAGCGCGGCGTAAAACACCAATCAATCAATCAATCAATCAACCCTTGACACCTGTTCATATATAATGAGGCTGACCAGGTCTTGGGTAAAGCTGATAAAGTCATCGGGGAGAGAAGTCATTTGTCGTGCGTTTCATCCACGGAATGTGACGAACTCGACATCGATTTATCTCTAGCTTTAGCCAGGTAAGAGGATTTCAAATTCAATCAGCTATCAATCTGTCACCAATCAATCAATGTGTCATGAATCAATCAATCTGTCATCAATCAATCAGTAATCAATCTTTCATCAATCATTGCGTCCTCAATCAATGTGCCATCAATCAATGTGCCATCAATCAATCAATCATCAATCAATCAATCAGTCACCAATTAATCAATCAATCTGGCATCAACCAATCAATCATCAATCAATGTGTTACCAATCAATCAATCATCAATCAATCAATCAGTCACCAAAAAATCAATCATCAATCAATCAATCAGGCTACAGTCAATTTGTCATCAATCAATCAGTCTACAATCAATGTGTCATCAATCAATCAATCAGGCTACAATCAATGTGTCATCAATCAATCAATCAGGCTACAATCAATCAATCAGGCTACAGTCAATCAATCAGCTATCAATGTGTCATTAATCAATCAATCAACCAATCAGTCATCAATCATCAATCAATTTTCAGGTTGTATTCTCGGCAGAAGAAGTATGCTGTGTCACAGAGTCAATATGACAAAGCCGTGGAACTACTGCAGAAATGTTATGGTGAAGACAACATCGAATTGATAGAAGTCTACAAAGAAATGGGGAAAATATCCTTTTGATTGATTTATCATATAACATATGTAGTTCGGCCATTGCTCTGATGAAGATTATCCCCACTAAACCTAGCATCACCACCATATGTATGTATAACTGTTGAAGCCCGAGTGTTTTAGTGTTGATAAATATAACTGGGGAAATAATTTTATAATAAAAAGCCTATCTTTCCCGCATCAATTTCTAAGAAATGACATATTTACATTCTTATTTCATCAGATGATTGGAAGTGGAACAGTCAAAGCTCATACCACCTCTACGTGTATCAACTTACCCTAGGGCGTTGACCTCTGACCTGTGACATCACAATATTACAGGATTCTGCCAGGCTCGGTTTAAGTGGGGGGGGGGGGGGGGGGGGATCGGCTCATTGCGTGGAGGAAACCGCTCAGCTTAAAGAAAATATTTAAAAAATTCTGTGGTTTTTTTCCACTTGATCACCCTATGTTGAAGAATTGCCAGGCTGCCACCAAGATCTGGGAATTTTCTTTGAGCAATGAGCCTGTTTTCCTCCCCAAATAAACCTGGCAACTCCGGCATATAAGTGAAATAATCGATAAATTACCTAATCTGGACGGACCTAAATTTTGAGAAAACTGGTTTTTTATTGTTGTTTTAATGCATTTTGGTATGAGGGTATAATTTAATTAGTAACATTTACTGCCCAAATTAGTATTTACTGAACTAATGATTGGAAGTTAGGAAAGAGTACTCTCCCTTTTTCCTTAACTCCTCCCATTTGGAACAGCAGAAAGGTCGTCATGCCAACCATGACCACTGTATTGAAATGTATCTCCAAGCACATTCCGTCGCCGCTGCAAAGTAAGTAAAAAAACAAGCGACTTTTTGCTGACACTAAACTATGTTTCTATAGGTATTTTATTTTATAGCCCATGTCCTTCCAAAATTAGTTGGTAAATAACTGCCACTGACCATTGACACGGAAAAATTCTGAGTAAGTGTGAGAATAGAACCAGTTACCAATCGCTCCAAGTTCCAAGTTTTAAAACAGGTGTAGATTTTTGATGTTCACTTTTTAATTATATCTCCATATAGGAAAATTCATGACTATTGACTATTGAAGTTAAAATGTTTTTCAAAGTGTTCATGTCTATAGTATTTTCTAAACATCACAAAACTTGAATGATTTCTGTTTTATTTCAGTTATAAAGAAGGCAGTATAGAATTAGCTGATACAGCACTGAGTGTGGCCAAGGCTTATGCTGGTACAGGCAGAGAGGAAGCAGAAAGTAAGATTTCTCACAACTGTTTGAGGGGCCGCCGTGACTCAGTAGGTGGAGCGTTGGACGCTCAATCCAAACAGCCTTTCACCAATGGGTTGCGGGTTCGAATCCCACTCAGTCCAAAAAAAATGGGTTTTCACTCGAACGACCTATGTGGGATGGTTGCCAGATGATTTCTTATATTAGAAAGCCTGCAAGATACATTGTTTCAAAAATCCAAACAGCATTCCACCAATGGGTTGCGGGTTCAAAACCCACTCAGTCCAAAAAAGTTTGACAATTTTCTGACTGGATTTTCACTCGGACGACCTATGTGGGATGGTTGCCAGTTACCAACGGAAGGTTGTGGGTTTTCTCCGGATATAGAGCCCGGTTTCCTCCCACAATAAAACTAGCAACGCCGCCATATATGTGAAATAATCTTGAGAGCGACGTAAAACACCAAACAATCAATCACAACTGTTTGAAAAAAGTCTGAAACAGCTTGTCTGGGATTTTGAGTTGAAACTTTGCATAAATATTCTTCACGACTGAAAGTGTTGCCATAAATCAATGTCAAGGTCATTGTATCAGATTAAGGGTTCCAGTTCAAGGTCATTGGCTCAAGTTCAAGGTCATTGACTCAAGTTCAAGGTGACTGGCTCAAATTCAAGGTCACTGGCTCAACTTTAATGCCATTTACTCAAGTTCAATGCCATTTACTCAAGTTCAATGCCATTTACTCAAGTTCAATGCCATTTACTCAAGGTCAAGGTCGCTGGCTCAAGTTCAGTGTCATTGGTCAAGGTCATGTCAAAATAATAAATAATAATATTGAAGAAATGTTTAATTTTTAGGTTCAGCCGAAAGTTACTTGAATGAATGCCTGGCAGTATGTATGACATCACAGGGACCTCACCATCCTAAAACTTTAGAGGTCCAAGATGAACTAGCTAGGCTCTATATACGGACTGACAGACATGAGGTAGGAAATTTGTACATGTTATTTTGTTAAAGTGACATAAGCTGCCAAAATGTTGATATTTTGACGTTGAAATATAGCCGAGAAATTTTTCATGTTTTTCCATGTTCGTCATAGCCAAGATCACTTCCATAGTAAAAAAGTGATATTTGTTAAGGAGACCCGCCTAAAAAATCGGCGGCGCAAATTTCACAACAAATAAGCAAAGAATAAAATATTTACCGCTGCATTCCGATAGCATAGACCACAAAGAAGGAGTTTGTCAAACTTATGCTGCTGTAAAGTGACTAAAGATATATGATTTAAGTATATTTCTACGACGCCCCGCACAGTTTAACTGGTCGTTTAAATGTTTTACTATGGCGGTTACGTCAGGTTGAAAGCCAGTGGACTAGGAAACAAATATTGACTGCATAAGGGAAAGTTTACCACTTTACAGCGGCGTAAGTTTGACAAACTCCTTCTTCGTGGTCTATACTATCGGAATGCAGTGGTAAATATTTTATTCTTCGCTTATTTGTTGTGAAATTTGCGCCGCCGATTTTTTCGGCGGGTCTCCTTAACAAATATCACTTTTTTCCTATGGAAGTGATCTTGGCTAGTTGAAATAGAATCCGGTTTGTATAGGCCACATACTCTATGATCAAAAATTATGAAAAAAGTGTGAGTTTTATAACGACGGCGTGCGCATGCCCACGAGTGCCCTTAACGATTTGAATCTCACTTGTGTGGTCGAAACGAGTCAATGGTAGATCTATTAAGTTCTTAATCTTAGAAATATTGACGAGGATTTGATCTAACGGACAGATTAAAGCCTGTCAGAAAACATGATCCTACATCGGGAGCGAAAGTCTCACAAAAATTATTATGAGATTTTGTAATATCCAGTGATAAATGACGCTATTAAAAACGTAAAGATGTAAACGTCATCATTATGTTTGAACAAAAAAACGCTCAGCCACATGTGCAAAGCAGCGCTGTGAAATTATGAGACGTGCGTTCCCTATAAATTTGTGATTTTAATCTAAAAACTGCAATCCAACATAGAAGGTAAACACTTTTTGATCAATTGTCCGGCCTTGCGACCTTATTTTTACGTATGCCTATGGCCTTTACTCTAATATTTAGAAATTTTAATCGCTCTGAAAAGACAGAAGTCATGTTGAAACCTACGTTAAATTTGTCCTCCGCCCAAAACCTACCAAGGGAAATAAACTTGAGTGACGACGATCATCAATCAATCTGTACTGTTCTTCTTTTTCCAGGAAGCGTTGTCGTTGTTAAAATCGAGTATTAATCACAAGAAAGAAGTTTACGGAGATTATTCAGAACAGGTGGCTGATACGTTCAAGCTGATTGGTTCAATTCATTTGTCACAAGGAAGTATTGAGAAAGCTCTACGAGTTTACAAAAAGGTAGTTTTCAGAAAATATCACATTATCTTTGTTTTGCTGTGAAACTGATTACTTACAATTGTGAGACAGTAACGGTATTATGCAATCAAAGGATGATTTGAAAAAAAATTTTTTTATATCTTTTGCTTTTTTGTAGCTGCCAAAACTTCTGACTTGTTTAATAAATTCTGATTGTCATGAGAAGTTGAATGTTTATATAGTACCTTAAAAGTCTAAAGGGTTGACCGTGATAAAAATTATTGGTAAAGTCACTGACTCGTTGGATTGATTGATTGATATTTTACGCCGCACTCACAATTATTTCACTTATATGTCGGCATTGCCAGGTTTAGTGGGGGAGGAAACCGGGCTCATCACTCAAAGGAAACCCTCGACCTTCGGCGAGTACCTAGCAACTCTTCCACACAGGGCGACCAAGTGAAAAATCCACTTTTGGAATTGAAGATGCGGACAAAATTCGAATAGCGGAGATGTACAAGAACCTGTTTTGTTGCTTATTAAAACTACCTTAACATACATCCCGGTTTCCTCTCCCATTAAACCTTGGAACGCCGCTATATAAGTGAAATAATCTTGAGTGTGCATAAAACATCAATCAATCAATCCATGTTTCGATTCATAGTTAGTGCAAAGCTGTAATATCACAAAATAATTTTTTTGTTTTTGTTTTTTGCCAGTGTCATAATATAGAGAGTCAGGTACTTGGTACAAATCACAAGAAAACAAAGGATACACAAAGAACCATGGACATATTAATGGCGTAAGTTAAATTTACCTATAAATTAATATTGCTGAAGCTGTGGTTCAGCCAACAGAGCGATAGTCGTTCAGTCTGACACAGGCCTTTCATTGACGCAGTTCGAATCCCACTGAAAACTGATTATTATTTTACTAACATAAAGGTTGTAAGAAATGTTTGAAACTCACTTTAAACGTGGGTTCCATACTTACTACGTGGTGATATCTTAATTTTTTATCATTAACATAAAGGTTGTCGGTGAAAAAAGTCCTGTGTTTTAAGGGCCTTGGTTGGTATTGTTTAAACCAGATTGTATGTATTTCTGAAGTTTTCTATGCCTTAAAAAAAAGATCAATGTAAACACCGACCAGTTTCTGCTACTTGACAATATGCAAGTCCTAGATTACTTTGAAGGGCACCCTGCTAACTAGCCGCACTTGTGTGTCTCTATCCTGGTTTACTTACTTTGCCGGGCAGGTAGAGCCACATATTAAACCGCCATTATAAGGGTGAGATAACTCGTGTAAAGTCATTAGGCCAATTTTTATGCTATGCTTTCCAAATAATTCATTTAAAAGCCGTAACTACCTGCTAACTAGCTCAGGCATGTAGCGTTATTATGAGGCCCGAAGGTTATGAAGAGTAGCCAATTGTAAAGTAGGAAGATTCCTGAATGGCTGAGAATACAAAACGTGACCGCGGGAAAGTGTTCCAATCAGCTCTAGATATGGATGTAATGCAATAACTCTGGCCTATAGTTCAACAATAGGGGAATGGATATCAGACAGAAAAGTTTGGTCATTCAGTTTAAGGCATTTATTGTATCAGTGAATGCATTTTTTCCGGAAGAAAAAAGGGACTGGCTTGGCAGATGTACATGCCAACTGTAGGCTTACATGTAAGTGTTTAAAATGGCGACCGTTCTACAATCCTCCAGCCCCTTGTTCATTAGAGAATTGTTTACTACAATTAACAGCTAACATTCAGCAAATGGCATTATCAATGTTATTGGTGTTATTTGTTTTCAGAAGTCCCGGCGTCTCTCACAAGTTCACGTTGTCCAAGCAAGACGAGCTACAAAAGAGACCAAGATTTAACGCTGTGGTTAACAGGAGCAACCCGCTTGCATCTCCAAAATCTCTGTAGATTTTACTTCAAGTGGCATAGAGCCCGGTTTCCTCCCACAATAAAACTGGCAACGCCGCCATATAAGTAAAATATTCTTGAGCGCGGCGTAAAACACCAAACAATCAATCAATCAATTTTGTTGAAGCACAGCTAGCTAATTACACTTGACGAAGACATCGGCATAGGTGTCAAAAGCTTGTGGTGTTCACAAACAACTAACTTCGTGGTGATGCCTTAATCATTTCTCATTAGCTAGTCTATGTGGGATGGTTGCCAGTTACCACCGGAAGGTTGTGGGTTTCCTCCGGGCATAGAGCTCGGTTTCCTCCCACAATAAAACTGGCAACGCGGCCATATAAGTGAAAAATTCTTGAGCGTTGCATAAAACAACCAAACAATCATTCAAGGCTCGTTACTGTTAGTTTTCAATATTATCATTTCACAAAATCATTTTCGTTTATGATTATATGATAAGAACTTTTAGAGCGGCGTAAAACATCAATCAGTCATATGAACATTGAAGTATGCATTAAGCTTATTTGTACTTCTTGAGAAAAAATCTTTATTCTGTTAAACTACTTATTGTCTGAAGCAATTTAGACATGGTATAAGCTACAAAAAATGGAATTATTTTTTCGTGAAATAAGTTTTCCATTTTTGCCTTTTCCAGAAGAGTAAAATGAGAAATTTTCGGGAATATTTGTATAGCGTATCTAAGTAAAAAAAATATTCTAGCTCCCTGGCATAAACACCAAATTACTGCATGCTGAAGCCTTCTAATAATTAAGATTTTGTAAAAAAAAAAAGGGCAGTGTGTGTTTATTGTGTCAGGCACATTTTTGATCTCCTGTAACGGGAATTTTTCATCCAATGACATTTGAAACATTTCTTAAATTCTTTCATATCATCATTGTTATATAGAATTTTAATTATATTTTCCAGTTTATATAAGATTATATAACTATTTATATATTTTATTATTACATATGGTAAAATCATTCTACCTACCATTTATATTATACTTCTTGTAGAAAGAATACTATTTATAGAACTTTTAATTCCAAATTTAAAATTTTAATAAAACCGTCCAAGTATATTTCAACATCCTTGTTTATGATTATGTTTAGGGTTGTATAAACGTGAAGAAAAACAACAAATTCAAAACTTAATTTATCTGCTAGGAGTAACAAAGAGCACAAATTCTAGGAGTAGGAGTTACGAACGGTATGGAATTACGTAGTTCAGGAGTATTGTGTACACCTAAAGAAAACACGCAACACAACTCAATTCGACGGGAAAGGGACTGTAGAAATAGGAAAATTCTCCCCCAAAATAGTTGGGCGTCCTTGATTGGAGCTATGAAAGTTATTAATGGTCGTCTGGAATGTTCTTCTTTAGGTAAATAGTCCGTGTTCCTGACTCCAAAATTACTAGTTTTTATACTGACTGCCGTATTTTGGAGTCCGGGCTCATTGTAATAAAAACGTCGGAGTAGACTGTCCGCTTCTGATAGGACAGTTTGTGGTCCGATTGAGACAGCAAATAACAATATAGCTAACTCAAATAGTGTCATTACGACATTTATGGATAATTTAGCTTTTTGTTAAGTGAAATTAACGTTTTATAACCGAAAACCCGCAAAACAACGTTTCGTCATCAGTGGTGGAGAGTTTGAGACTGGAGAAGGCCAAAGTGAATTCAGGGGAAGAATAATGTTTACTGGCCGTGCATGTTCATAACAGACACTGGTAGGTAGCGAAATTATCCATGAACGCGATTATGACTTTTTAGACACTATTTGAGTAGGTAATATTGTTATTTCATTGTCTAAATGGGACTACGAAGCCGGTAGCGGTAATTTAATATTACAAGCTTAACACTAAACCAATATAATTACTGACCGTGCCGTAACACACCCGCTATGATCGCTTAAGGCGGTCCAACAGCTTACAGGCACCTAAACTAAAGCGAGCGGCCGTTATCGTCTTGGGGCCGTTATTGACCTACCCCGTTCAATTTAGCGAACTTATGGTGATATTACATATACCTGGGATGAATATATTCATCCCAGCATATACCAACGTTCAGTCCGACGCACTTTTGTCATGAAAATAATATTGTAACTGCTCTGTATGGACAATTCCTACCCTAGCTCCGGTATGTAGCGTTATTGACTATTGTGACGCCCGAAGGGCGGAACGCTACGGGAGGAAGCCATTTTTAAATTTGCGAAAATTAACCATGATTCCACAGGCAATATGGCCGCCTGTTCGCGGGAAAATGTTCCAACCCACTTTCGATATCGATGGAATGCAACAACCCAAGCCTATAGTTCGACAAAAGGGGAATGGATACTAAGACAGAAAAGGTTGGTCATTCATTTTAAGGCATTTATTGCATCGGTAAACACTTTTGTCGTAGGAAAATTCAAAATAGGGGCCGATGCTCCAGTATCACCCGGCCTGTAACTAAGACAAAATGGCGTCCCTTCTACAAGGTCCGAACCGCTCCCAGCGGTTAGACCATTGTTTACTACAATTATTCCTACCCCAGACTTCTTTAGAACCCATAAACGATTATTCTTGTCCTCTTTTATTTATTTTATTTATTTGGCATGCACCGTCACTCTGAAAACTTCGGGGCGTGAAATACCCTCTGATAGACTGCAGGTCATTTTGTATATGGCAACCAAATAGGTAGCCGTGAAGCGTACAATTCCCAAAACACCTTGAGGGGCCCACACAAGTGTCCCGTGATAATGTAAGGGACCGAAACACTGGTTTGTTAACTTTCAGCCCGATCAGTTATATAATTGAAACATTGGAAGATTCCTGATATGTACCGAAACTGCGTCTGTCTACAACAAAATATATACACAAATATCTTTCTAAGTGATATTAGCATTTAATAAATTTATAATTATTTTTATTTTCTGTTTTCGTCTGTTGTAAAACATTTTGAAATTTACTTTCGACGCCATTTTTATTCAGCCCAAAAATACGGTGATTTGCCGTATAAAAAGCGCAGACTGTCCGAGGCCACTCTGAAACTTCGGGGATTTACGTGCGTGAAATACCCTCTGATAGACTGCAGGTCATTTTGAATATGGCGACCAAATAGGTAGCCGTGAAGCGTACAAATCCCAAATCCCCTTGAGGGCCCCACACAAGTGTCCCCGTGATAATGTAAGGGACTGAAACACTCGGTTTGTTAACTTTCAGCCTCGATCAGTTATATAATTGAAGTATTTGAAGATTCCTGATATGTACCGAAACTGCGTCTGTCTACAACATGTGGTTTACCGGGCTAAATAAAATATATAAACAAATATCTTTCTAAATTATATTAGCATTTATTAAATTTATAATTATTTTTATTTTCAGTTTTCGTCTGTAGTAAAACATTTTGATATTTACTTTCGACGCCATTTTTATTCAGCCCAAAAATACGGTGATTTACCGTATAAAGAACGCAGACTGCCCGAGGTGTGTCAAAGCCGACCGGTAGGAAGCGAAGATAGCCGAAGGGAGTTCCGAGTGGTCCGAGGCGTGTCAAAGCCGACCGGTAGCGAGCGAAGATAGCCGAAGGATGTTACGCCCTTTGGAATAGCTACATATAATAAAAGCGGACAAGAATAATCTTTTATGAGTATTAAAGAAGTCTGAGGTAGGAATCGTCCATACCCAGGAGTTACAATAATATTTTCATGGCGTGTAATTTAAAGAGGCATGAGCTGCCAAAATTTACTCTTTTTTCATAATTTCTGATCGTCACGACAGTAAGAGGCTTTGAAGGCTATTGGAAAACTAAATGATTGGCGTTGGAATGAGGAAAATCCATACAGTATGTGGCCTGTACGAACCGAAAACGTGTTCGAAAAGTAAACAAAATTTAAATAACCGGGACGACCATTCATTCATTCTAAGCCAAAGTTAGTTAAAAATAATACTTTATCGTACATTTTCGAGACTTGAAGCACTTAAAAGCTTCTGAATTACATGTCTTGAGACAAATAGCCAATAATTTCAACATTATGTTGTAACGTCAAAATATCAACATTTTGGCAGCTCATGCCCCTTTAAGCATCGTTTCCACCATGTATTTCAAATTCGTATACCGAACGTTGGTATATGTAATATCACCATAAGTTCGGTAAATTGAACTACGAAGCGGGCAGTAAAATTTTACCAACTCAGACCAAATATCAAGTGAACAATTTATGAGTAGATTTTCTCTCGATCGGCTTACGTGGGGGAGTTGCCAAGTACTCGCCTAAGGTTCCCCACACTAAACCTGGCAACGCTGCCATTTAAGCGAAATAATCTTGAGTGTGGCGTACAAGGAACTATATGCGCATATAGTTCATTGGTGGCGTAAAGCATCACTCCGTCACAGTTTATTGATCATATTTTTGGTCGATCTCGCTCTGGACTTGCCGCTCACGTGTCTCATCCTGTGTTACTTACTTGCCCGTCAGGAGCTCTGGGCGTGTCGCTTTTAACTGTTGGCAAATGTTAGTAGTCGTTTGGAAGATGACACATTACGGCTTCCATACATTACAAGATTGCATGTTAAGGAGTTCTTTATTAACGACCCAGTCTTTAACATGTTTTCTTTCACACCCCAATGAGAACGAGTAAACATCACGTATACACTCGATGTTGTAAAGTACTGCCCAATTAAATATGCGCTCTTTGTTAAACCGTGTATATTTGCTTCAGTTGACAGGAGAGCGTTGGACGTTGATAGTTCATTATATAGGTTATAAATAAGCGAAATAATTATATTTTTCACTCGATCGCCATATTCGAAAGAGTTGACAGGTACTCGCCGAAGGTCAATGATCCCGGTTTCCTCCCCCACTCAACCTGACAACGCCGTCATATAAGTGAAATAATCTTGAGTGCAGCGTAAGACACCAATCAGTCAACCAATCAACCTATAACCAAAGAGACTTTTTGATAAATTAGCCCATTTTTGTTTTGCACACCAGGATCCTCAGACACTTTCGGATGGTGCGGGGGTAAGTTATTTGACGGCGACGATTAAAGGCCCTCTTGCCGCCGTAGACTGTTGAACATTTGTTGAGAAAACCACTTGACATGAGCTTATACTACGACTAAAACCACTAAAATTAAACATAGGACACATAAAACATGTCCAGTTAGGTTTAGAATGTAAAACTGGTGGTGAAAAATAAACGAATAATCGAAGCCTGATTACAACAACGATCAGTGTCGCTTAACTTAGTGGTTGGATTACCATCGTTTCAGGCCTTTTTATCTGTGGTTTACACTAAAAAAAAATAATCGGCAGGCTTTTTGAGCAATTCTTACTCGATCGTCAGTCTGTTTTTCTCAGATAAAGTACGTGCCGTTAGATCACTCAAACGACTGAAACATTAGGGCGCTTGTGCGTATGTTCAGGTTCGGGGTTTGTTTACATTGCGAGTACTTTATAAATCTAATTTTCAATTTCAAATTAAAAATACTAAATGATGCCCAAACTTTCTATTTTTGGTAAAAATAAAAAGTTCCTAACTTCTGTCTGGGAAAAATACAGAAAGCCGCCCACTGTTTTTTTATGTAAACAGTATTCTGGATTTTCGCGGCTTCTGGATTTTCGCGGCAAGTGTGCCTTTAATAAATAGCAAAACATTCCCGGACAAGCCCCCAATTCTATTACTTTTTCATATAACGAGACGCAGTCATAACCGAGCCCGACAAATGACACAATCCTAACTCACTTTAGCTTACAGTCGCGCTATCACAATTATATCTGGAATATTGATGTGTCCAACCTATACTATATGTGGTATGTCAATTAGTTTGTTTAGAATGTTTTGTTCCGGGGCTCATAGACAAACACAGCACAAGTATACCGAGTGACATTCAGAAGAAAGAATGGCAAATTACATACACAAGACGAATATTACTGATATAAGTGAGGTAAAATGTATAATACTATATAGCCAAACGGGGAGCTAGGTGGCTCAGTCGGTTAGAATAATACTCCCTCAGTCCCTCAGGGGCCTTCTACCAATGCGGCGCGGAATCGAATCCCACTGAGACCAAATAAAATTTAAAAATATTTGAGTGGATCTGTATATATAAATATCAACTTACCACTTGATAAAGACACCAGCATCTGTGTTAAATCGTTTTTTCTTAATAAAGAGGTGTTTAAAGGAGGGGAAATCTCTAGAAATACATAGGGATTATTGTCGATAACAACCTTCAAAGTACTTAAAACATTTCACGTCCATTACCTCCAGTGACCCCCAAGCTCATAAAAACAGACAGAAGTATGTCCTTTCAGTGGCTTATCTGTGTAGCCATTTTTCCGTTTTAGGATGACGTGATGTTGGTATAGCTATTTTTAGATCAATAATGACGTATTTTTACCGCTCTCTAATGTATAATGGTAGATTTAGGTCCAAAAAACATGGCGACAAACTTGAAGTGGGAAGATTGTCTCCGAATATATAGGTCAGTATGCAACCGCGCGCCATTTCTTAGCCAAGCGGCCCCAAGCCATTGGCTAAATTGCATCACATGACTACTCTATAGCGCACTTAAATTTTTATTCAACAATAATTGGATAAAACTAATGAAAAAATGGTGGCGGCCTTGTGAATGGCCTATGGGGCTTATTCTCTATTGTAACGCTACCTTCAAATTTCGATTATTCACATACGAGGGGATAAAACATACATTGGACAGTTGTTTTGGACTAAATGAACTCTACTCTTTCCATCTAAACTAGTCTAAAGCTTAGATTTTCTTTCCCTTTAATCTATAAAACTATGTTTTTGAATTTCACATCACACTTGTTACCATGACGAGTGAGGCTCTTCGTACCATCCGAGTTCCTAGCGCATTCTAAAAACGTAGCCAGTAAAGCCAGACAAAAGATGACCGAATATATCAAATGCCACACCTCCTCTCCAAGCTAAACGTAGTCATTTGAGCTTCGGACAAATTGAATCGGATTTAACCGAATACAACGCCGGTCTGTTTCCTTGTCATATTGTCTGCTCAAACTGTAGCATCGTTTCGAAAATAATTCTGTCAAAAACTGTTCAAGCGGAAACCGCTTTTGAAATCCGTCGTGATAAAACAAGACAACAGAAGGTGGAGAACAGAGCCAGAGAAATGTTCACTAAAAATCCAGGCAGGATACACTTGATTCCGAAACAAGTGAGTGCCCCTGGGCTGCGAGTTAGATCATGGAGTACTTGAAGAGCCACATTGGTAGCCATCTTGGTAGTATAAGCTATGGCGACGTTCCTACCAAGATGGCGTATTCCAAACAGTTCCAGTACAATTACCGGCACTGCTAAATACACCGTGCCTTCAACGGCACCCGATAAAAGATAAGCAGCCAATAGCGGATAATCTGAGTCTAGGGGAACCAGAAAGAGACATTGAGACACGACGCAAATTACGGCAAATGCAACTAAAATATAATACGTTAATTTGGAACGGCGTACTCGGTCAAATATAACACCGAACAATATTCGGCATGCAATCACACCCGCTTCGGACAAAGCCAGTAAATAACGCTGAAGATGTACCCTTTCTAACGTTCTGGTCAAAGCCGCGATGTTAAACAAAGCGAAATGACAGACAGCCGTCAGAAACGCTGTGCCCCACAGTAACAATTGATACTCAAAAGAAAATACAAACGGAAGTGTAGGACCTTCGTTCTTTACACGCAGGCGCTCTATAAAGACAGTTTGTTCTTGGTCAGACGTCTTGTCTTGCCCCTTTTCTGAAGAATTATCATAGTTGTCTCGTCCCTTTCCCGAAGCAGTATCAGACTTATCTCGTCCCTTTTCTGGAGCAGTATCAGACTTGTCTCGTCCCTTTCCCGAAGCAGTATCAGACTTATCTCGTCCCTTTCCCGAAGCAGTATCAGACCTGTCTCGTCCCTTTCCCGAAGCAGTATCAGACTTGTCTCGTCCCTTTTCTAAAGAAGTATTCGATTGTGATTCTTCGTTACTTAAAAGCAATGTGTATTCTTCTTGTTTGATCACTCGGGTAAAAGGTATACCGATAAGATACAGAGATGACGAGAGAATTAGAATAAAAAACAGGAAATCTGAGTTCTGCTGACTGCTTCCTTCAATCTGCCCGTGAAGAAATCCTGTCCGATATACTAACAAGTTAAACACCACTGCAATATCGAAGACTGCGTCCAGAAAGGCTGTGGCTTTGGCTGGGTGGTTATCCGGGCAGTTAGTCACCATGGTTACAAATCCAGCAGAATAACAGAAGGTCCGGCTACAGCCTGGTAAGAAAAAGAATAAAAAATAGGGTGAAGTTTTTGTTAACAACAGAAAGCTATTCACATTTGAAGTGATTGATTGATTGTTTGGTGTTTCACGCCGCGCTCAAGATTATTGCACTTATATGGCGGCGTTACCAGTTTTATTGTGGGAGGAAACCGGGCTATATGACCGGAGGAAAACCATCCCATACAGGTCGTTCGAGTGAAAACCCAGCCAGAAAATTTTCCAATGTTTTTGGACTGAGTGGGATTCGAACCCGCGACCCATTGGTGAAAGGCTGTTAGGATTGAGCGTCCAACGCTCTACCTACTGAGCCACGGAGGCCCCCTAGATGAAGTGAAAGACAGACGTATAACGAAAGTTAGCTCCAAGCCTAATTACAATGTTGAACTATAGTTGTCTTTGATAGGCAATACCATCATCAAACTCCTTACCAAGGTATCTAGCGTTAGAAATTTGCAAAGGAGGCGTGGGCTCAAACTAAAATAAGTTTCGATTGATTTTGCTTCTACTGGCATCTTGTTCAAGGTTTTCGCTTTTTTTAATTCCGGTGGCGCGCGCCTATGACGTAAGCGCAAATGATGACTTTCCTTATCAAGATAAGATATTCAGAAAATATGCTTTGGCGGCTGCAGTTTTATTAGCGTGACAAATCAAATAGATAGGCACAAGTGTCATTACGTTTTCATGGATGATTTCTCGCTTTAGCCGTGTGAACAAATTTCTAAAAATGTCTTCGACTCTTTATTCTTCCCATCAATAAAATATCAGTGAGTAATGGGGGCAGGATAGATTTTTGTTGCAATTTTCATTTTTGTCCGAATCATAATTTCTATGTATCACATGTATTAAAATCGTTGTTTTATGGCCACTTCCCTCGAATGTAGCCCCTGGGTTTTATTCTTTGAAGCTGGGTATCTCCAAGGATTTAAAGGGGCATGAGCTGCCAAAATGTTGATATTTTGACGTTACAACAGAATGTTGAAAATTATTTTTCTCAAGACGTATAATTCAGAAGCTTTTTAGTGCTTCTAGTCTCGAAAATGTACGATAAAGTATTGTTCTGAACTAACTGTGGCTTAGAATGAATTAATGGTCGTCCCGGTTATTTAAATTGTGTTTACATTTCGAACACGTTTTCGGTTCGTACAGGCCACATACTGTATGGATTTTCCTCATTCCAACGTCAATCATTTAGTTTTTCAATAGCCTTTAAAGCCTCTTACTGCCATGACAATCAGAAATTATGAAAATGGTGTGAATTTTGGCAGCTCATGCCACTTTAAGGTGTACAAAAGGTGAGGACATACCTGTGAAAAAGAAGATAACGCTGAGGAGCATGAAGTTGGGTTGACCACTTGTGGGTAATCGGAAAGACCACCACGTGAAGAACCAACCCACGGATGACACTAGCAACCCAACAGCCAATGCCCATCTGGGCCCCATCGAGTCCATTAGCAGGGCAGCAGGCATATAGAAACTCACTCCTATCTGAGATGCAATTGCGATGGAACCAACTGAGAGAGAAGAAAAACGGCATTTCATCTTTAAGTGGCATGAGCTGCCAAAATTTACACTTTTTTTATAGTTTCTGACCGCCACGACAGTAAGAAGATTTCAAGGCCATCGAAAAACTAAATGATTGGCGTTGGAATGAGGACAATCCATACAGTATGTGGCCCTGTACGAACCGAAAACGTGTTCGAAAAGTGAACAAAAATTTAAATAACCGGGACGACCATTCATTCATTCAAAGCCCAAGTTAGTTCAAAACAATACTTTATCGTACATTTCGAGACTAGAAGAAGTAAATATAGCTTCTGAATTATACGCCGGAGAAAAATAGTCAATAATTTCAACATTCTGTTTTAACGTCAAAATATCAACATTTTGGCAGCTCATGCCACTTTAAGTTAGACCATGAGGAAGTATTGCAGTAAAAACCGAAAAAAAAAACAATCAACGATTTCTGGGCGAATCGCACAATCTGCTCGACTCCGGTCAGCATCAGTACTAGTATCCCCAATGCTCTCCGACTGTGTTTCAAATTTATTAGAATCAAGCCCTGATCTGCAGTATTATTTCACATTTTATTTTCTCACAAATTTGGATTTCTTTCTTGGCCGAGAGTATATTGTCATATTGACGAAGCCCTATTAGTGGCAAGGGTGGAATTTTTACTTCTTAATCAGAATTTTACACAAGTGGAAACTTTGTTTTGAGACGAATTATTCTTTATCTCGAAGAAAATCAAGCGTGTATCATAAACATCATAGCTTTAAGCCCCAGTCACACTATGGCGATATTCTTGACGACTAGCGGCGAATTACGTTTCGTAACTATTCGCCCTGATAGGCTGGATAAATGAGCGTGACGAGCGAATAACTAACGATTCACGGCGAATATCGACGAAGTATTTACGAAGTACTTGCGACAGTCAGCGAACAGATACGAAACTCTTGCGAATTATCGACGTTTTGAGTTGCGAATCAGGGCGAAAGTCTTGCGATTATTTTACGACTGTTTTACGCTGTTTTACGACCACTTCACGACCTTCGTTTGGTACTTACGAACATTTACGAAGATTGGCGATAGAATACGAGGATTATACGAGAATTGACGATACTCTTGCGACAGTTTGACGACTTTTTAACGAACTTTTTGCGATTAACGGCGAGGGTATTTCAAGGCCGGATTTTGGAGGGGATTTTCCAAACTCCAACATGCCTAGACACCGTGCTGCTCCTGGTCCTAAAAAAACTGCAACTATCCTAACCAAGAGACAAGCTAAAAAAGACACGGAACCACACCTCCAGAAGTTGTTGATATGGAGCTGCATGCAGAGGAGGAGGAGGAAGATGAAGGTTCCATAACTGTCAGTATTATCGGGAGGGGGGGGGGGGGGTAGAGGAGGGGGAGTTAAGGATGTTCTGGTCTGTTAAGGCTGTTTTGGTCTGTTAATTATGTTCTGGTCTGTTAATTATGTTCTGGTCTGTTAATTATGTTCTGGTCTGTTAATTATGTTCTGGTCTGGGTTAAGGATGTTCTGGTCTGTTAATTATGTTCTGGTCTGTTAATTATGTTCTGGTCTGTTAAGGATGTTCTGGTCTGTTAAAAAATGGTCATCATACGGAGTACAAGCTTTTCTAATATTTTGCTAATAGTTGGCAAAATATATATTGGGCGGTAGTTTTGGGGTTTCATTTTATCGGCAGATTTAAATATTGGAATGATTTAAGCAGATTTAAGGACTGAAGGCACTGTTCCTGTTGAGCGAGATAAATTCATGATGTGGGTTAAGGGGTCTAAAATCCACTCCGCCACAAGTTTAATGATTGACATCGGAATTTCATCTAACCCTGCAGAAACAGACTTCAAGTCCGATATAACGTCAAATACATTTTTATTGGAAACCAGTGAGAAATGAAATTCTGTGTCATATGGAGTATCTAGGTATTCCATATAGTTATTAGAGGCTGACGGTATATCTGCATCAAGTTTCCCAGCGATGGATTGGAAGTAACTATTAAAGGAGTTTTGGTTGCAGGAATTGAACTTACTCTCGAAGTAATCTTTTCTACAACGACTAAGAAGTTTATTCAACTTATTGCGGTACCTACGATATTCTCGAAGTAATCTTTTCTACAACGACTAAGAATACAAAATTATTAAAGACATCACCACGTCCTCAGTTGTTTTTAACAACACGAGCTTTCGGCACCTGTGCCGGTGCCTTCGTCAAGTGTAACAAGTTTAATGATTGACATCGGAATTTCATCTAACATTTTTGTTACAACAAAAGATCAACCATTTTTTTTAAGACCATTTTTGTTACACTTGACGAAGGCACCGGCACAGGTGCCGAAAGCTCGTGTTGTTAAAAACAACTGAGGACGTGGTGATGTCTTTAATAATTTTTTATCATTAGTATGGAACCCACGTTTAAAGAGAGTTTCAAACATTTCTTACAACGACTAAGAAGTTTATTCAACTTATTGCGGTACCTACGATATTCTCGAAGTAATCTTTTCTACAACGACTAAGAAGTTTATTCAACTTATTGCGGTACCTACGATATTCTCGAAGTAATCTTTTCTACGACTAAAAAGTTTATTCAACTTATTGCGGTACCTACGATATTCTCGACGTGTTTCTTCAATCAGGTGTTTAAGTTGTATCCTATACAAACGATTCTTCTGGTTGATGGAAGTAAGCAATGCTGGAGTTACCCATGGATTTTTGATTGTGTGTTTATAACTTTTGATTGAGGTTGTGACGGGAAGGATTCATAAAACACATCAATAAATTTGCGATGAAACGTTTCAAGAGCCTCGAAAAAGGACAAAAGGACTTATCAACGCGATGTTTTCCTTGTGATTTGACGGTTTACATGCGTTTTACGACTTTCTCTGCAATGATACAGGCTTGATTTTCTTCGAGATACAGAATCTCTCGTTCAAACTTAGTTTCCCCTTGAGCAAAATTCTGTTAAAGGCGAAAAATACCGGAAAATGTCAAAATTTCACACATACCACTAATACTAGGGCTCGCATACAAAAATGGCGTGGAAAAATGTTAAAGTGGCATGAGCTGCCAAAATTCATAGTTGCTGATCGTCACGACATTAAGAGGCTTGGAAGACTATCGAAAAACTAAATGATTGGCGTTGGAATGAGGAAAATCCATACAGTATGTGGCCTGTACGAACCGAAAACGTGTTCGAAAAGTAAACAAAATTTAAATAACCGGGACGACCATTCATTCATTCTAAGCTAAAGTTACTTCAAAACAATACTTTACTGTACATTCTCGAGACTAGAAGCACTAAAAAGCTTCTGAATTATACGTCTTGAGAAAAATAGCCAATTATTTCAACATTCTGTTTTAAGATCAAAATATCAACATTTTGGCAGCTCATGCCACTTTAAACATACCTTGTGGCTGAGTCAAGTTAAAATGAGTGAAGACAAAGTCAGATATAACAGGATACAAGCATGCCACACCGCTGTTGAAAATCGCCAAAATACAAGCCACGTGACTGAGGAAGAGTTGTCTGTGTGTCAAGCGGGCAGCAAGCCGCTCCAAACAGGGCCACATTTTTTACCCTTGGTAGTTGTTACTGGAAAATCAAAGTGATACGCGGGTAGTTGCATTGAAACACGTAAAAGCTCAGAAAAAATTAAGATAGTTTCCATGCAGTCTATATTGCCTCAAGGTGATATTTGGAAGGACTTAAAGTGGCATGAGCTGCCAAAATGTTGATATTTTTACGTTGAAACAGAATGTTGAAATTATTGGCGATTTTTCTCAAGACGTATAATTCAGAAGCTTTTTAGTGCTTCTAGTCTTGAGAATGTACGATAAAGTATTGTTTTGAACTAACTTTGGCCTAGAATGAATGAATGGTTATTTAAATTTTGTTTACTTTTCGTAGACGTAATCAATCTCGAAAGACCCAAAAATCGATTTTCTACACAAAAAGATTTTAGTGCAAGAATTGACCTTCTGCTCTTGGGATGTGTTCTACACACTCAAAGTGACATTTTTGTTTCAATATGTTCGCCCTGTGAAGCCAGATGGACTGTGAAGTTTCATACTTTCAAGCATCTTTTTATTTTGTTAAAATACACTTTTGATTTGACTAACGATATCATGAATAAATTGTATAGCTTATTGCCATTAATGGTGATTTCTTATCGCCAGAATGTTGCCCTTTATGATCACAATCGTTTCTGCAGCATCATTTTGCCAACAATCTCCCTACACCAATGAATTTATCGGTCGGAGCAGACTTTCCAGGGGGGTACTTAACTTTTTTCTTTGTGTATATATATGGAGATCGTGTTTGATATTTTCACAATTTATAATACTTAAATTGGCATGAGCTGCCAAAATGCTGATATTTTGACGTTAAAACAGAATGTTGAAATTATCGGCTATTTTTCTCAAGACGTATAATTCAGAAGCTTTTTAGTGTTTCTAGTCTCGAGAATGTACGATTAAGTATTGTTTTGAACGAACTTTGGCTTAGAATGAAT
This sequence comes from Lepidochitona cinerea, assembly GCA_963971465.1. Lineage (NCBI taxonomy): Eukaryota > Metazoa > Mollusca > Polyplacophora > Chitonida > Tonicellidae > Lepidochitona > Lepidochitona cinerea. The sequence goes on from OZ020559.1 coordinate 5,202,407, forward strand.
GAATGGTCGTCCCGGTTATTTAAATTTGTTTACTTTTCGAACACTATCCCGGTTCGTATAGGCCACATACTGTATGGATTTCCCTGATTCCAACGCCAATCATTTAGTTTTTCGATGGCCTTCAAAGCCTCATACTGTCGTGACGATCAGAAATTATGAAAAAAGTGTGAATTTTGGCAGCTCATGCCACTTTAACGTGATATTAACGAAAAGCTTTTTTTGTATTGTGTGTGAAAAATAGCAATTAATTTTGAAATTATGTTTTAAAAGATAAACTTCAAAATTTTGGCAGCTCATAAAATCAAATTTCAAAAAAAAAAAAAAAAAGAGCGATGTCACTTTTTCCAGTACATGTATAAGCAAAGCGTGAGAGCTGACTGCAGCCACCCTTGTGTACAAATTATGGAAATGCAAAAAAGCGCTATATTATCAAAGCACATTATATATAATGATAAAAAATTAAAGACATCACCACGTCCTCACTTGACGAAGGCACCGGCACAGGTGCCGAAAGCTCGTGTTGTTAAAAAACAACTGAGGACGTGGTGATGTCTTTAATTTTTTATCATTAGTACGGAATCCACGTTTAAAGAGAGTTTCAAACATTTCTTACACATTATATATATAGTGCTCATAAATATATATGTAGAATATTATGTGTTCATAGAAATATATATGTAGTCTTACCTCAAATTACTCTGTGTCTCGACTGATGGGAAATAATCACGGTATAACCACGAAGGAAGCTTTCTTCAACTATGCCCGTGTCTTTATCAAGTGCATCGACACTCTGATAACTTCGCGGATTTACGTGCGTGAAATCCGACAGGTAGCGAGCGAAGATAGCCGAAGGGAATTCCGACTGGTGCATCGACTGTCGGAACAGCCTATTAACCGAAGACACAACAAGCTTATAATGCTTAGAAGTGGTTTTAAGGGTTATGTGAATGCCTAAGGGATGCGGAGATGAATATTAACTACCTTTAATATAAGACTTATCATACAGTGTGGGGCGGAGTAATTGGCTTTCTTTACTCTGTTTGATTCGTTATTGGAATAGGAATAACTTTAGTTTCTGAAAAATAATTTAGTGTCTGTAGTAATTCAACAATTTTCTTTACAGATATTATTTCGCTTGAATTCAAAACTTTCACCAAGTGAAATATTAAAATACAGGAACGAATACACTTTAAAGTGGCATGAGCCGCCAAAATGTTGATATTTTGACGTAAAAACAGAATGTTGAAATTACCGACTATTTTTCTCAAGACTTATAATTCAGAAGCTTTTTAGTGCTTCTTATCTCGAGAGTGTACGATAAAGTATTGTTTTGAACTAACTTTGGCTTTAAATTAATGAATGGTCGTCCCGGTTATTTAAATTTTGTTTACTTTTCGAACAGTATTCCGGTTCGTATAGGCCACATAGGGCCTACTGTACGGATTTACCTCATTCCAACACCAATCGTTTAGTTTTCCGATGGCCTTCAAAGCCTCTTACTGTCGTGACGATTAGAATTTATGAAAAAATTTGAATTTTGGCAGCTCATGCCACTTTAACTACACACTGGCTTTAGCAGTTATGGACCTAATATAAACTAGAGCAGAAGGTCAATAGCGCTTATAGCCTCCATTAGCTTCCTACCTGCGTTTCCTCCCCACAGTGCTCAAGACGTCGAATCTGTTGAAGGGGTAACTGCCGCCAATTCCTGCAGATTTTGTACAGGGGGCTCTAGGGCTTGACTGTTTCTGACCATCCTATTCAAATCCGCGCAGTTACCATTCTACAGACCCGACGTCTCGCTGGGGGGTTGAGACGCAGGTTGGAAGCTAATAGAGGCTTTTACTTCAATATGTTTGCCCTGTGAAGCCAGATGGACTCTGAAGTTTTACACTTACAAGCATCGTTTTATTATGTTAAAATACACTTTTGTTTTGGCTAATAAATTGTATAGCTTATTGCCATTAATGGTGATTTCTTATCGCCAGAATGTTGCCCTTTATGATCACAACCGTTTCTGCAATATCAGTTTGCCAACAATCTCCCATCACCAATGATTATATCGGTCGGTGCAGACTTTCCAGGGGGGGGGGGGGGGGGGGGGGTGCACAACTTTTTTCTTTGAGTATATCAGGAACAAAAGCTCATTTATTTTACGGTGGCATAACGCTTCAGGCCCCATATATAGATGAAAATATAATTCAGGGATATCATCTACTCATAATAAATAGAGCACAAATCTGTGATCATAATAGGCCTACACATATGCCTATTCGCCGCCTCATATACGATTTTAATAAATGTTGATCTTTTCTTTCCGATTCCTTATCGTGTCCTTGAACTGTTTTGTAATGTATAAAAATTCTACCTTTGTGTTGCCATGCTTATCCATCTGTTTAACTGTTAGGTGAAAACCGGTTATTGTATCAGGATGTTGATGAATCTTCTGACTTTTATCGCTGCATCATCATGTGATTATATTTACTTGTGCCAATTTCATGGACTTTGCATGTGTTTTTAGGACTTTTTTCAGGATACAGTGTTTTGTGACTTTTTAGTGTACCTTTTTTGTTTTAATTTAACAGATTCATTTGTGAGCTGTTGAACTGAAGTAAAATACTTTAGAGACTGCATTCATGAGGAAAGTAAGTCCAAATGAACGTTGGGCTAAAATTGTGTTAAACTGCATGTTAAGTCTGTTAAAAGTGAACAACAGAAAGAACTTTATTTAAATTTGTTTCAGAAAAGGATGCATGGAAGACTTTTATTGAGTATTAAAGTTTAATGCATGCTTCATCTATCACATTTATCATCATTCTTTTTTATTGTTTTTGATGCCTCGTATTAATCATTGTATTTGTTTCTAACTTTAAGGTTTTACCAAGTCTTTTAAAGAGTACAAGTTTTAAAAGTAATCTTCACAAGATAAGAGATAAAGGCATCATAACAAGTTTATATGTATGTCTCTTGGTGTTGGATTAATATAACTGTGAACTTAATATTGGATTTGCGTTTGAGAGCTGAAACACCCCCCTTTAGAATGCTGTTAGTCTCGCCCGGTACAAGATACCAATACAGTTATTTCACACTTCGCATTGTATTGTTGCTTTGTATAGGAAAAATTCACATGAAGCGCGTCGTTCAGTTTACAAGCTTATATACACGTAGGCCTATGTAACTAGACAACGAAAGGATAAAATTCATTGACTGTTATATTATCTCAGTTTTAGAGGTTACGTTTATGTCCATTGGATATGGATTCAGTCAACGATTAGAACTACGTTTTCTTATTGAAATTTAGTCCGATATACACATAGCTATCCTCTTCACCGAAAAAATAAAGCCAACAAGAAATAAAAAAAAAACTGTTTATAAAAAACAGAAAGGTACTCGCTCCCCACTAAACCTGGCAACGCCGTCATATAAGTGAAATAATCTTGAGTGCCGCGTAAAACATCAATCAATCAATCAAATAGGGGTATCTTCCGCCACTGGCTCTTTGTTCCGCACCACACAGCTCACCAGCCTAGTTTCACAAAGCGTGATCTTAACTACCATGGGAACCAATGCTAAAGGTATACGTTTTGTGCACCCTAAGCTAAGCCTACGGGCTCTATGTTAGCAACGTCTAAATGAGATCCCGCGAGACTATGATTGTATATGTGAATCGGAATCGTATTCTCGCGAGATGTGCTTTACATTCCGACCACTTCTGCATCGGCATTTTGAAATCGTTTTTTAAAATGAGTTGTGAAACTAGTTGCGCCTATGTTTATGATAAGAAGACTCACAGACCGTAAACGACCTCAGATGTAAAATGGACGAATTTTTTTGTCAAAATATGAAGATTTTAAAACTGTATGGCTGACATCTAGCCGAAACATCTGGGCTCTGCCGAATTTTTTTTTAGAGGGTGTATTACATTGCCAGCCAAATATAAAATAAGTCGCCCTCTAGACCGAAAATCCGGGCTAGGCTGACATCGTATAAAAACAAGGCGAGCAAGTCGCTTAGATAAAACAAATCTCAACTAATATTGGTGTACATCAAGCGGAAACCCCAAGGACTGTTCCCATCGAGATAATTGTTTCCAGGTCACAGAGTTGTATTCAGCCCAAAAATACGGGTGATTTACCGTATAAAAAGCGCAGACTGTCCCAGGCCAATCGGAACTCCCTTCGGCTACCTTCGCTCGCTACCGGTCGGCTTTGACACGCGGACAGTCTGCGCTTTTTATACGGCAAATCGCCGTATTTTTGGGCTGAATAAAAATGGCATCGAAAGTAAAAATCAAAATGTTTTACAACAGACGAAAAAAGAAAATAAAAAAAATATAAATTTATTAAATGCTAACATCTTTTAGAAAGATATTTGTTTATATATTTCATTTATTCCGGTAAACCACATGTTGTAGACAGACGCAGTTTCGGTACAGATCAGGAATCCGCCAATGCTTCAATCATTTAACTGATCGAGACTGAAAGTTAACAAACCGAGTGTTTCGGTCCCTTACATTACCACGGGGACACTTTTGTGGGTCCTTCAAGAGGATTTGGGAATTGTACCTATTTGGTCACCATATTCAAAATGACCTGCAGTCTATCAGAGTGTATTTCACGCACGTAAATCCCCGAAGTTTCAGAGTGTTCCGACTGGTCACAGGGTTGTAACTCGTAGTTCTCTGGCCAGCCTGGTTTACAAAAGTGCAAAAGTGCTCTCAGTTAGATTGGAGACATCACGTTAATTTGTTTACTTTAGGCGCGAGATGTTTAAGTCACTTCTTTACGTAACACAATTGAAGAGCAAACCGTTACGCACAGTAAAGCCGTATAACGCCCTAGAAACTAACATTCAAACAAGTCATTTGACAAAACATGTATTTACCCCCGAGCTCATCATATCGAGTGTATAAACGACGTCCATTCATCCATGTTTGATTACTAAAGAAAATTATAGGCGAGATACAAGATAAAGCATTTCTGAACATGCAATATCGCGATGTACGGAAGTCGATACGTGCCATGTTATAAAAGGAATTCAGTTTTCATTGTAACTATTAGATACCTGTTTATCTTTTACGTCGTGTTGTTTGTGAAGTTTAGAGTGGGGTGACACAATGGCATATAGAAATATTTATGACCCAAGAAAATACAAACATCGAGTTCTTGATTGTAATATTCTTACCGACTGACAGATGGAAAAAGAACTCGCCCAAGAGAGATAAGAATTTGGAAGGTGTAACTAAAGTGCCAGGAGCGGTAAAATGTTGATAGTCAAATTAGAGGCTATTGAAGGACACCAAGATCGAAAATGAAAGCAAACGTTTAAGAAATGACTTAATTGATCTCCGCCAGCGTCACGTGTGTAGTCCAAATGTTCGAAAATTTCAGCGAAAAGTTCAGCGAAATAGCTTTGTGACGTTATGATGTTTAAGAACTGGTTGAAGCTCTCTTTAAGCGGGGGTTCCATACTTATGATAAAAATGAGTTACACTTGACAAAGACACCGGTACAGGTGTCGAAAGTTTGTGTTGTTCAAAAACAACTAACTACGTGGTGATGTCTTAATTTTTTTTATTATTAAAATTCATCTAGCCGGGTTGTTTGAGTATAGTTTAGGGGTTTTGATACTTATAAAACTACCTAAACGTTCATATACCAGCTTGGTAAACTCCTATTTTGTGTATGGACAGAAATGACGACAATTAGCTGATTCTGTGTCAGTGAAATTCCCGCTGTATTCGGCAGCTCATGCTACTTTAAGGTCGGCAAAACTATAAATGTGACCCTAATATTGATTCGACATGATTGCTTAAAACTTACGTGTTCTATATTAACCACTTCAATGTGGGATCTCGCGAGAATTGGATCTACTCCGATTATTGCATTACGCGTAGCGGTTTGTTCTCAATAATTTTGTTCTAGCACGCGAAAAATCCATTCCGGGATCAGGCGATTAGACTTTTCATAGTCGAGCGGTCTAAATAATTCGGATTTGTGTCAAGTAGAATCACTATAATTCCATAGTCGGAACCCACGATTCAAACTTACGCTCACGCTCACTTTGAGGTGAATTCGTTGAGATAATTTATCGCTGGGCATCCGAGGATGTATAATTCAGGTATGTTCAATTCTGGGTTCTTAGGAGCTTCACACCTATTTTGTAAAATGCCAATCAAGATTTTTAAGGCGTGGCTTGAACAAAATTTCGTCCAGTAAAAAGCCTTCGACACTTGAATTTTCATCGATGACATGGTTTGCTGACAATCGGAGCTTCCTCGGGTATTTCCGTGCGTGAAATGTTTAAGCCGATCTGGAACCAGCGGGAACAGCGGGTATTACCCTGATTGGGCTGGGCGAATTGAAATGTTCCCCCAAAAGTAGGCGTGAGTGCTCAGAGGAGTCCGATTTTACCACTTCGAAAAGAGCATTTTGTGTATGGTCGTGTGTTTGAGATTTTACTTGGTTGATCGGCAGAAGATCATTCAATCTAGGTATGTCTTAACATTATGTCACAGAAAATGTTGTATATACAGGAATTAATTCTTAAATTGTATTTTACTCTAATTTTACGCTAATTTGAAAATAATTGACCTGTTAGATTATAATTGAAGGTTTTGCAAAAAATTTAAAAAATGTAGTAAAAACTCAATTTAGGAAATATTTGGTAATGTCTTACCAAGTACCTCAAGATATTTTTGTAGACACAACTCCCGGATGCATAAATGCTATATGTTATTTTTTTTATGAACTTCGCTTCGAGACGTTATGAATCGCAAAAAAATAATTTGTTGGTACCTTAGAAATGAAAACCTCAAAACGGTCAACTGTTTTCGTAGTCTTTAAGGTGTCACAAGCAGCCGAAATTCGGACTTTTTCCAAAAGAAACACGAGGATTGACGTTGAAATAAAAACTATTCGTAAGCCAGTCATCCATATGAACTGTGTCCTGATGACGCACACAATTCAAATAACCGCGATGCATAGGTACATTTTTAGTGTTTCTCTTGCATAATGATGATATCAGCGGAAAGGCTTTATTTTGTGCTTCTTGTTAAAATGACCAACACTTACAGGTAATTCTGTTCAACGAAATTTCCCCTACATTTCGCAACCTATGCTACTTTAATAGAGTGTTAAGCAAGAAATACAAACCTTAAATCTGAAAATGCGACGTTTGTCAGACGTTCGACTCACTAAAATTACTATATCTTACCAATGTCATTTAGTTATTCAATTAACCTTTAGCAATCAGAATTAATGAGGAAAGTTCGAATCATGTAAACTTATTGTCTTTATATCAACGGCATCGATGGGCTTTTAAGGTTTAACAGATGAAGGGAAAATATTTTCATCAGGATTCGAATCCCACTTTTAGTTTATGAAATTATGAATTATATCTGGTCGATAAAACAACCCACAGGAACTTCTAACGATGAATGGAATATGACTGCATGAGATAACATCGTCATTGCTGTAAGCCCAAGAAGCACTCAACATTTTTATACTTTTATGCACTTATGCATTTTTATGCACTTATATTTAAGGCGCTGCTGCAAAAACCCCATATTATTAGTTACAGGGTTGGTTCGAGGGGGGATACGGAAATTTATTAATTGACTGTGCAAGTTATTACCCGAATACAACCTTCGCGGCCGGGTAATATCAGCAGACGAATCAAATTCGTATAACCCGTAGGGCTGTATTAGCCGAGTTCAAGTCATATTGGCCGAGTTCAAGTCATATTGGCCGAGTTCAAGTCACATTGGCCGAGTTCACGGAGTGCGACTGAAAGACGCAATTAACATGTGACGTCCCAGAGTTTGGCAGAAGCAGACGGCAGATGTTGATATCAAAATGTCTATATACCATAGCCCGTTGTACAAGGTTTTATTGACAGGATATTATAGTGGGAAGAAAAAACTACTGTAAGTGAATCCGATTGCCGTTTTAGGACAGCGGAAGAGGAAGAAACATCTCTACTGATCCAGGAACAAAAAAACACAGAGCGCAGAAAAGGTCGGACGTCATTTCGTTTAGGGCATGGATTAAATTTTCAGTGGGCGACCTCCTGTTCAACTTGTACAGCTTGCATTAAATTAACTTCTACAGTCTATTAATAAATATAAATGGGGGATATTTATGGGGTCAGTAAACAGGATATCGGACTCGGCTAACGCCTCGCCCAATATTCCTTTACTGACACTATATTATATTTATTAATCGAGTGTTTTCGAATTGCCTTGTTTTTGGCCTTCGGGTGGTTGCATTCTCCCTCGGTCTGCGGTCTCGGGCCAATACCAAATATAATATGGTGTCAGTAAAGGAATATTGGGCGAGGCGTTAGCGGAGTCCGATATCCTGTTTACTGACCCCATATATTTCCGTATCCCCCCCTCGAACAAACCCTGTAACGAATTTATCCCACCGAAGACCTAACTTGTACGATATTCTACCCTTCTTTCTCAAACTTGATTTTCATAAAAGGCAGAAAATGAACTCAGAAAGCTTTTTTCTCATATGTATGGCTCGACCAGACTTGACTGACAAGTGTCTAGACATGACGTCAGACGAGCCATATATGGTAGTCGCCCTGTATGGATCAGCACGGCGACGTAATATGGAATATACAGGGTTTCAACGTGACCGGTTTTAACCAATTAACAGAAAGTATTCAGTGTGAGGTGGGATAAACGTTGATACATGGCAATCACTTCAAAGCAAACACTGGAACATTTTCGTTGGATGAAATGTCCTTGACACTAATATGTACACTTTTCACATCGTCGGAACCCACAATTAAAACTTGCGCTCACGAGCTTGTTGAGAATTTACCCTGGGCATCCGAGGATGCACTTTTCTGGGTCGTCGTCATTTTAACTTACCATAAAGTGTTATTTTAAGTGTTTCTACTCATATCATCACTTATGCCTTTGTCATATAAATTAAATAGCATTGAGAGTGGCCTTGACAAATTAAAGCACTGGCGTTGAAATAAAAAATATCGGTAACCGCCGATAGACAAACTTGCAAGGATGACGATTTAAAAAAAAATCTCTTTTTTTCTTCTTACAGAATGGCGTCCAATCCCAAGTTAAAAGTCAATGAATCAAAACAAAGACGCAACAGAGAATTACGACAAAATATACGGGACACATCACTCCATGACCAAAGAGTTGCCTCCCTTTGGAAGGGGGCGCTAATCAATATGGCGGTTCATAATGATATTCGGGCGAAATTACAACGTGAAAAAACTGTATTGCAACAGCAGCTAGAGTTAAATCGGGAAAGAAACAGAGAAATGAAAATGGCTATCGAAAAACGAAAAGAATTAGACGAAAATTACAAAGAGAAACACAAAAATGAAAACGAATTTGAGGCTAAGCACGCAAACCTGAATATTGGTATGGCGAAAAAAAATCCTGCCCTAATTCAGAAACATCATGTCTCATTAGATTGGTCCAGAGTTCCATGTGAATTAAGAAGAAAGACAGAAAATACTAAGATACTTATAAAACCTAAAAGTGCGTCAATTACCAGAGAAAGGTTGGAGAAATTAGCCATGCCTGTGTTCGAGCGATCCCTGACGTGTACAGCACTTCCGATTCGCGATAAGCTTCGCGCCGGGCCGCGATCGATCTGCCAGCTTCGCGCTTTGACCCCTGTTGAATACGAAAAGCTAATGAGTTATCGATCACGAACTTACAAGTCCGATGACCGAGAAAAATCGGATATTCAAGTCCATGGTGAAAAAAGATCACGTTCGTTTCAAAGTTTAAACAATATACAAACTGCTATGTCAAGACGCTTACTTAAGTCAAGATCAAACGCAACAAGTAATATATTTGCTGCTTCTTCGCTCGAAGAACTTTTATCCTGCCGATACCTTTACACTTACAAGCAGCAGGCGTTATTGGATGTCACGGAAGTGTTCAGCAAAGGGTGACATTGTCCCTCTCACCTTAATGGATGTCACGGAAGTGTTCAACAAAGTGTGACATTGTCCCTCTCACCTTATAGAATGTCACAGAAATGTTCAACAAAGTGTGACATTGTCCTTCCTACCTTATTGGATGTCACGGAAGTGTTCAACAAAGTGTGACATTGTCCTTCCCACCTTATTGGATGTCACGGAAGTGTTCCACAAAGTGTGACATTGTCCTTCCCACCTTATTGGATGTCAGGGAAGTGTTCAGCAAAGTGTGGCATTGTCCTTCCCACCTTATTGGATGTCAGGGAAGTGTTCAACAAAGTGTGGCATTGTCCCTCTCACCTTATAGAATGTCAGGGAAGTGTTCAGCAAAGTGTGGCATTGTCCTTCCCACCTTATTGGATGTCACGGAAGTGTTCAACAAAGTGTGACATTGTCCTTCCCACCTTATTGGATGTCACGGAAGTGTTCAACAAAGTGTGACATTGTCCTTCCCACCTTATTGGATGTCACGGAAGTGTTCAACAAAGTGTGACATTGTCCTTCCCACCTTATTGGATGTCAGGGAAGTGTTCAGCAAAGTGTGGCATTGTCCTTCCCACCTTATTGGATGTCAGGGAAGTGTTCAACAAAGTGTGGCATTGTCCCTCTCACCTTATAGAATGTCAGGGAAGTGTTCAGCAAAGTGTGGCATTGTCCTTCCCACCTTATTGGATGTCACGGAAGTGTTCAACAAAGTGTGACATTGTCCTTCCCACCTTATTGGATGTCACAGGAGTGTTCAGCAAAGTGTGACATTGTCCTTCCTACCTTATTGGATTCACGGAAGTGTTCAACAAAGTGGACATTGTCCTTCCCACCTTATTGGATGTCAGGGAAGTGTTCAACAAAGTGTGACATTGTCCTTCCTACCTTATTGGATGTCACGGAAGTGTTCAACAAAGTGTGACATTGTCCTTCCTACCTTATTGGATGTCACGGAAGTGTTCAACAAAGTGTGACATTGTCCTTCCTCCCTTATTGGATGTCACGGAAGTGTTCAACAAAGTGTGACATTGTCCTTCCCACCTTATTGGATGTCACGGAAGTGTTCAACAAAGTGTGACATTGTCCTTCCTACCTTATTGGATGTCACGGAAGTGTTCAACAAAGTGTGACATTGTCCTTCCTACCTTATTGGATGTCACGGAAGTGTTCAACAAAGTGTGACATTGTCTTTCCCACCTTATTGGATGTCACAGGAGTGTTCAGCAAAGTGTGGCATTGTCCTTCCCACCTTATTGGATGTCAGGGAAGTGTTCAACAAAGTGTGGCATTGTCCCTCTCACCTTATAGAATGTCAGGGAAGTGTTCAACAAAGTGGACATTGTCCTTCCCACCTTATTGGATGTCAGGGAAGTGTTCAACAAAGTGTGACATTGTCCTTCCCACCTTATTGGATGTCACGGAAGTGTTCAACAAAGTGTGACATTGTCCTTCCTACCTTATTGGATGTCACGGAAGTGTTCAACAAAGTGTGACATTGTCCCTCTCACCTTATAGAATGTCAGGGAAGTGTTCAGCAAAGTGTGGCATTGTCCTTCCCACCTTATTGGATGTCACGGAAGTGTTCAACAAAGTGTGACATTGTCCTTCCCACCTTATTGGATGTCACAGGAGTGTTCAGCAAAGTGTGACATTGTCCTTCCTACCTTATTGGATTCACGGAAGTGTTCAACAAAGTGGACATTGTCCTTCCCACCTTATTGGATGTCAGGGAAGTGTTCAACAAAGTGTGACATTGTCCTTCCTACCTTATTGGATGTCACGGAAGTGTTCAACAAAGTGTGACATTGTCCTTCCTACCTTATTGGATGTCACGGAAGTGTTCAACAAAGTGTGACATTGTCCTTCCTCCCTTATTGGATGTCACGGAAGTGTTCAACAAAGTGTGACATTGTCCTTCCCACCTTATTGGATGTCACGGAAGTGTTCAACAAAGTGTGACATTGTCCTTCCTACCTTATTGGATGTCACGGAAGTGTTCAACAAAGTGTGACATTGTCCTTCCTACCTTATTGGATGTCACGGAAGTGTTCACCAAAGTGTGACATTGTCCTTCCCACCTTATTGGATGTCACGGAAGTGTTTAGCAAAGTGTGACATTGTCCTTCCTACTTTATTGGATGTCACGGAAGTGTTCAACAAAGTGTGACATTGTCCTTCCTACATTATTGGATGTCACGGAAGTGTTCAACAAAGTGTGACATTGTCCTTCCTACCTTATTGGATGTCACGGAAGTGTTCAACAAAGTGTGACATTGTCCTTCCTACCTTATTGGATGTCACGGAAGTGTTCAACAAAGTGTGACATTGTCCTTCCCACCTTATTGGATGTCACAGGAGTGTTCAGCAAAGTGTGACATTGTCCTTCCTACCTTATTGGATTCACGGAAGTGTTCAACAAATGGACATTGTCCTTCCCACCTTATTGGATGTCAGGGAAGTGTTCAACAAAGTGTGACATTGTCCTTCCCACCTTATTGGATGTCACGGAAGTGTTCAACAAAGTGTGACATTGTCCTTCCACCTTATTGGATGTCACGGAAGTGTTCAACAAAGTGTGACATTGTCCTTCCTACCTTATTGGATGTCACGGAAGTGTTCAACAAAGTGTGACATTGTCCTTCCCACCTTATTGAATGTCATGGGAGTGTTCAGCAAAGTGTGACATTGTCCTTCCTACCTTATTGGATGTCACGGAAGTGTTCAACAAAGTTTGACATTGTCCTTCCTACCTTATTGGATGTCACGAAAGTGTTCAACAAAGTGTGACATTGTCCTTCCTACCTTATTGGATGTCACGGAAGTGTTCAACAAAGTGTGACATTGTCCTTCCCACCTTATTGAATGTCATGGGAGTGTTCAGCAAAGTGTGACATTGTCCTTCCTACCTTATTGGATGTCACGGAAGTGTTCAACAAAGTGTGACATTGTCCTTCCCACCTTATTGAATGTCATGGAAGTGTTCAGCAAAGTGTGGCATTGTCCTTCCTACCTTATTGGATGTCACGGAAGTGTTCAGCAAAGTGTGACGTTGTCCTTCCCACCTTATTGGATGTCACGGAAGTGTTCACAAAATGTGACATTGTCCTTCCTACCTTATTGGATGTCACGGAAGTGTTCAACAAAGTGTGACATTGTCCTTCCCACCTTATTGAACGTCACGGAAGTGTTCAACAAAGTGTGACATTGTCCTTCCCACCTTATTGAATGTCACGGAAGAGTTTAACAAAGTGTGACATTGTCCTGCCCACCTTATTAGATGTCACGGAAGTGTTCAGCAAAGTGTGACATTGTCCTTCCTACCTTATTGGATGTCACGGAAGTGTTCACCAAAGTGTGACATTGTCCTTCCCACCTTATTGGATGTCACGGAAGTGTTTAGCAAAGTGTGACATTGTCCTTCCTACTTTATTGGATGTCACGGAAGTGTTCAACAAAGTGTGACATTGTCCTTCCTACATTATTGGATGTCACGGAAGTGTTAAACAAAGTGTGACATTGTCCTTCCTACATTATTGGATGTCACGGAAGAGTTCAGCAAAGTGTGACATTGTCCTTCCCACCTTATTGGATGTCACGGAAGAGTTCAACAAAGTGTGACATTGTCCTCCCCACCTTATTGGATGTCACGGAAGTGTTCAAAAAATTGTGACATTGTCCTCCCCACCTTATTGGATGTCACGGAAGTGTTCAAGAAATTGTGACATTGTCCTTCCTACCTTATTGGATATCACGGAAGTGTTCAACAAAGAGTGACATTGTCCTTCCTACTTTATTGGATGTCACGGAAGTGTTCAACAAAGTGTGACATTGTCCTTCCTACCTTATTGGATGTCACGGAAGTGTTCAACAAAGTGTGACATTGTCCATTACACTTTATTGGATGTCACGGAAGTGTTCAACAAAGTGTGGCATTATCCTTCCTACCTGATTGGATGTCACAGAAGTGTTCAACAAAGTGTGGCATTATCCTTCCTACCTGATTGGATGTCACGGAAGTGTTCAGCAAAGTGTGACATCGTCCTTCCCACCTTATTGGATGTCACGGAAGTGTTCAACAAAGTGTGACATTGTCCTTTCTACCTTATTGGATGTCACGGAAGTGTTCAACAAAGTGTGACATTGTCCTTCCTACCTTATTGGGTGCCACGGAAGAGTTCAACAAAGTGTGACATTGTCCTTCCCGCCTTATTGAATGACACGTGAGTGTTCAACAAAGTGTGACATTGTCCTTCCTACCTTATTGGATTTTACGGAAGAGTTCAACAAAGTGTGACATTGTCCTTCTTACCTTATTGGATGTCACGGAAGTGTTCAACAAAGTGTGACATTGTCCTTCCCACTTTATTGGATGTCACGGAAGTGTTCAACAAAGTGTGACATTGTCCTTCCTACCTTATTGGATGTCACGGAAGTGTTCAACAAAGTGTGACATTGTCCTTCCTACCTAATATTGGATGTCACGGAAGTGTTCAACAAAGTGTGACATTGTCCTTCCTACCTTATTGAATGTCACGGAAGTGTTCAACAAAGTGTGACATTGTCCTTCCTACCTTATTGGATGTCACGGAAGTGTTCAACAAAGTGTGACATTATCCTCCCCACCTTATTGGATGTCACGGAAATGTTCAGCAAAGTGTGACATTGTCCTTCCCACCTGATTGGATCTCACGGAAGTGTTTAGCAAAGTGTGACATTGTCCTTCCAACTTTATTGGATGTCACGGAAGTGTTTAGCAAAGTGTGACATTGTCCTTCCCACCTTATTGGATCTCACGGAAGTGTTTACCAAAGTGTGACATTGTCCTTCCCACATTATTAGATGTCACGGAAGTGTTCAACAAAATGTGACATCGTCCTTCCCACCTTATTGGATGTCACGGAAGAGTTCAACAATGTGTGACATTGTCCTTCCCGCCGTATTGGATGTCACGGAAGTGTTCAGCAAAGTGTGACATTGTCCTTCCCACCTTATTGGATGTCACGGAAGAGTTCAACAAAGTGTAACATTGTTCTTCCCGCCGTATTGGATGTCACGGAAGTGTTCAGCAAAGTGTGACATCGTCCTCCCTACCTTATTGTATGTTTTCGTATTTTTTTCACAAAAGGGACATGGAATAAACATATGTTCTGCAAGTGAAATAATGTGGAAGGTGACGTTAAATCTTCACTCGCTCACTCGTGAATTATTCCAGGGAAATGAAGCCGTGACAAAGTTAAGAGCAAACGTTCAGGGCCCAGTTTCACAAAGCGATCTTAGCTTACGGTGATCTTAATTACCAATGGCAACGTATACCTTTAGCATTGGTTGCCATGGTAGTTAAGATCACACTTTACTAAGATCGCTTTGTGAAACTAGGCCCTGACTGCCAGGGCTATGAGAAGAACCGTCCATACAAAACTTCTTGTCTCAATAGGGATCTATATATAAGTGCAACAAGAATCGATTGTTTAGTTGGGCGTAATAGATTAGTTTACTTAAATGGCAACATTGCCAGGGGTTGAGATTTCAGATGTTCGGTCCTCCCACATATGTGGTTGCGATGAGCCCAGGCAAATTTTGTTTCCGCCCAGTGCAATTCAATCAATGGACCATTTTTTTTGGTAACAATCTTCTTCAATTTTTATCCAGTGTTTGTCGTTTATTGATATCTCATAAATTAGATAAAGTTTCCAAAAGGTGTAAGCTCGATCGTTCTTCGTATCCCTGAACCAAAAGATCTTAAAATAGCATTTAAATTGTCCATAATGGTCTAACTTCGCTGTTAAACAAGTAACAAAGTAGCCCGGATTTCCGGTCTAGAGGGCGACTTATTTTTTATTTGGCTGGCAATGTGAATCACTATGACGAATACGGAAAAATTCGACAGAGCCCAGATTTCACGTGACAAGTATCTGTACATTATGTGGGAGACCTAATTTAAAATGACATGATCTGCCAGAATTTGCTCTATTTTTAATGCTTTAATTATGCCTTATTTTACACTGGAGGTAAACTAATGTATGCTAGGTTTTTTTATATCACAACTGTTACACTTTTTTGACACCAAGGGGACATGGAAAGTGTTCGTTTCGACAGTTTCGTTGTTCTGTAACTACACTGTAAGTATAAAATCTTATAAAAGAATGCTTATTTGGTGAGGAGAAACCCAGACTCTATGCCTTACAAATATACGGGGGGGGGGGGGGGGGGGGGGGGGGGCTCTGCACCATTCAGTCCATGCTGTCTTCGCTTGTTTCAGGGTCGGCTTTGACATGCCTCGGGCAGTCTTTATTTTTTATGGTAAATCAACGTTTTGGGGGGCTGAATGCAAACAGCGTCCGGAAGTACGCATCGAAACAATTTACGATTAATAAAACTAAAGAGCAAAACGAGCCATAAATTTACCAAATGTTAAAATCATTATTAGAGTTATTTGTTTATATATATATGCTTTTTAGCCCCGTAAATCACATCTTGGGTGACAGAAAGGGAGACAGGCGCAGTTTTGGTACTTATCAGGACCCTGTTTCACAAAGCGGCGTAGATGTATTTTTGGCGTAACTTTCATACTAACGTATCTCTACAGTATGGGTTGCTATGGCAGTTATGTAAAAACTTGCGCTACGCCGCTTTGTGAAAAAAGGCCCCTGGATTTGTCGAATGTTTCAATTATAACTGATTGAGGCTGAAAGTTAACAGAAGAGGATATAGAAATTGTTCGTTCGCGGCCACATTCAGCATGTCCCGCCATCTGTCTGAGGCTATTTGGCATACGTAAACTCCGAGGATACCCGAGTGTCGCCGAAACTCAACTTGATCGAGCGTCTAATAACTTCGGGGATTTACATACAGGAACGTGAAATGCGCTCTTTTTGAATGTGGCGACCAAAATCGTAGCCGTGAAACGTACAGTTTCCATAATGATATCTTCTTCAGAGGCTGGACCAGTTATATAAATTGAAGCATTGGAGAATTCCTGATGTACCGAAACTGCGCCTGTCTTATTTGCTTTAGGCCTAAGCAACATGTGGTTAACCGGGTTAAATAACATATATAACAAGAGTTTAAGAAACTCATAATACGCCCGCAAGGGTAAATTCATTGTAGCACACTATCTTAATATTCAATATTAAAGACATGCTTTAAACAGAATTTTGGCTGGTAGAATCTTTCAGTCACCTAAATAAGGCCGGGGGCTTGGTGAATTTTAGTATTTGACAGATCACATACCTATAAGCTGCTACCTATATCTGAAAGCTGTACCAAAGCTACTTGCAAAAGTGTCTACACTATATATATGCATACAACAGCAATTTCATTTAATTACATATTAAACAATAGAAAGAAGGTCGCAGCTCATTTGGTCATCTTGGTTATCAAATAAGTTGTTTGGATATAACTAAGCTATTCTGTGAAACCACAGACAGAATAACAGCCATTTCCTCAATTGCTGAATGCCTAAAGGCTGGGTGGCTGTTTTTAGTACTAGACACACCGTCTACTCATAAGATAGTTATAACTGAACAAAAATTGATAATCCATGCAATAAGTACCGAGTTACTCAATGCTAAAAGGCTGGTGACTATTCTGGTCGCCACAAATATAGAGATCTTAATTCAATTTTGGTACAGGACACACCATCTACTCATAAGTCGGTTAAAGCTAAAAAAAATTTAAATCCATCGAATAGTTCCAGAGTAACTCAATGCCAAAAGGCTGGTGACTGTTTTGGTCCCCGCAAATATCAAGACTCAAACTTAATTTTGGTACAGAACACACCATCTACTCATAAACCAGTTATAACTAAATAAAATGTATATCCATCGTATAACTAACTTTGGCTTAGAATGAATGAATGGTAGTCCCGGTTATTTAAGTTTTATTTACTTTTCGAACACGTTTTCGGTTCGTACACGCCACATACTGTATGGGTTTTCCTCATTCCAACACCAATCATTTAGTTTTTTCGATGGCCTCCAAAACCTCTTACTGTCATGACGATCAGAAATTATGAAAAAAGTGTGAATTTTGGCAGCTCATGCCACTTTAAGTGTTTGATTAATTTGCTATAATTTTTCCCCCGTCTGTAATGAAATATTTTTAAATGTACGGTGGACGCCAAAGATACAGCGATTTACCGTATAAAAAAGGGCAGACTGTCCGATGCATTTCATAGCCGACCGGTATAGCGAGCGAAGACAACCGAAGCTATTTCCGACTGTTGAACTAGCTGAATCAGTCGGAACTCCCTTCGGCTATTTTCGCTCGCTACCGGTCGGCTTTGACGTAAATCCCCGAAGTTAGCTGCTGGCTGAATCCACCGCGCTGGTGAATATTCCTGGCCACTGATGGGGTTTATTCAGGTTTGAACTCAGCATTACGTGGTATATCTAAGTAAAATGACCTTGAATGGACTAACAACTAACAAAATCAATACACACGGAAAAAATCATGTACTGACATACATTGTTTTGTCGCGTGATAAGATTCGAAGAACTGATTCTCACTCCTCCTGGGAGCTATGGTGAGCTCGTGCAACTATAGCAACCAGTGTTTACCATAACAACATAGCAAAAAGGCTTAAGGTGTTTCTTTGTTCTTTAGATTGTATAAATATACATGTATTTATTTGTGGTTAGACGCCATTATATTTTTAATATTACTTTATTGCGGCCAAAGTTTAACATAACAAAAACGTTTTATTTTGCCATGTTAAGCCTCCATGACAACAAGGCTTTGAAGGATTAAGAGATTGTGGTCATACGTCATTCTCGACCGTTTTGATAAATTCTCAAAGGTAAAATACAACCCTATGTCATATAAGTTAAAGTGGCATGAGCTGTCAAAATTCAAACTTTTTCCATAATTTCTGATCGTCAAGACATTGAGAGGCTTTGAAGGCCATCGAAAAACTAAAAGATTGGCGTTGGAATGAGGAAAATCAATACAGTATGTGGCCTATACGAATTGAAATAGTGTTCGAAAAGTAAACAAAATTTAAATAACCGGGACGACCATTCATTCATTCTAAGTCAAAGTTGGTTCAAAACAATACTTTATTGTACATTCTCGAGATTAGAAGCACTAAAAAGCTTCTGAATTATAAGTCTTGAGAAAACTAGCCAATAATTTCAACGTTCTGTTTTTAAGTCAAAATATCAACATTTTGGCAGCTCATGCCACTTTAAATAGCACTGAAAGTGGCGCAAAGGCATTACAAAAAATGAAACGCTCAATTCGTCCCGAGGCGCGCACTCGGACGATGGAATGGAGGGTTTGGGAAACGTTATACATTCCCTTTACAGACCTTCCCTCGGTTTTAGGTGGCATGTACGGAGGCCTATTAGTGCCATGGGTGGACTTTTTTTCATTGAAATAAACCCAACACTATTTTTAACCCGGGAAGTTATTATCTTGTTAAAAAATACAATTAATGCATTTTCATAGCCTAATGCGTTCATTTTAAGTAATAAGCCAGAACCCTAATTTGGAATAAATGAATCTACGCCGATTTTTCAGAAGGTATTGTATGAATTTCATAAATTAAAAACGTTAATTACAATTTACTGCATGTCACGTGAAAGACGGCAAAAGAGAAGTGTCTTTTTTACGAGCAAGAAATTGGCTGAAATTTTCCGTCTTCCCGTCAAAAGTTCGCCGGACTGTCGACTGTAAATTATGAGTAGATTTAGTTTTATGCCACTTAATTTTCCGTAATGTCAGTCTATCTAACGACGGTAAACTGGGTGAGTTACATAAATGGATATCCGGAAGTTTAAGCTGACTTCCGGTTTGTCCGCACTGACTGAAAAAATTGTTTTCATTGGACGAATGTATTCCTAGATTGTCCAATGGTAACTGAGGTAGGCCAGAGGCATATTCCGTTTTCCGATTTGTTCTGCCTTTTGGAATATGTTGCAAACACAAATCTGGTAAAGAAATTGAATTTTTTCGTCTGTTTTGTGCAGCCATTATTTTTCGCTGCTCGTTTGTTTCCCAATCCTCGTCACTTTCTTCTGTACTTTCATCATCACCGTCGTGGTTTTTCGATTCACTTTCACTTTCGTTTTCCTCAAGACAAACATTACCTAGAATATTTGGCAACGATGTCAAGTCAGGCAAAGAAATCGACCCTCGGCGTCGAGATTGATGGGCAGTTGCGTTTAACTCACATCCCAGATTTGAAGATTTTGGTCTCGGTAAGAGAGGTAATGTTCCACACCTGTTGTCCGTGTCTGGATTTATGAGCTGGGGTTGTCCCTCATTTTCTGCATCATTTAATGCATTTCGACAATTTAGGGACAATGGATCGACAGGATTCCCCGTTTCTGACAAGAGCTCCCGGTTTCGCTTTCGTCTGTTTGAAAGCAACAAAGTGTCGCTGTGTGACTTTGCCGTCATAAATATATGTGTGGAACGCCCATGTGCGACTTTCGGCACCCGTATGGGGGCTAACTCTGCCCTTGCTGATATAGGGATCAAATCTTTTGCCTCACTTTCTTTCCCCATTGGTGCGCTTTTTAAAGCACTTATCATTCCAGGATTTCCTATTTGAATGGCTAGATCTAAAGCAGTTTTTCCTAAAATTGAGAAATGAAAAAGAAAAGAATTTAAGAGTCTCAAAGTAAAAGTAATAAAATATAATAACCCCAAATACCCCAAAATACGATTTGTGTACAAGATGTGAGCAACAATGGTGGGGGTCGAATTCCACTCAGCCCTAGACTGGGGTTTTATCCGACCCGTCCCTGTGCGTTCTTTGTCAGATACTGACGCAGAGTAGAGGTTTTCCTCCTTCCATGAACGTTGCACTGCTACCATTTACATTAAAACATATAGTAGACCATGTAAAGCTTGCCAAAATCAAACAACTGTTAGTACAAGAAGCATCAACCTTGGTTCTAAAGGTAATCGATATGAATTAGTCTTAATTAATGGTAAAATACGCTTTTCACGTCAACAACAACAACAACATCCTTTATGACGAACATGAACGTTTCATTCGATAACAACAACAACATCCTTATCACGTTGTCATCGAGTGTAGAGTGATACGTTCATGTTGCAACGCTCATGTTCTACTGCCGAGGAATCATCTTTCAAGCAGTTCAAATAAAAATTGGAAAATTTCTGAGTGGATTTTTCACTTGGTCGCCGTACATGTGGAAGAGTTCAGGTAGGCCTACTCGCCGAAGGTCTTTGATTTCCTTCGGGCAATGAGGTCGGTTTCCTCGCCCACTAAACGTGGCAACGTCGCAATATAAGTGAAATAATCTTGAGTGCGGCGTAAAACATCTATCAATCAATGAAAATCTTTCAAGCAGCACACTGATACTCACATTATGACAACTATACTTTTAAATTCTACAAAATATTATTTACCTGTTTATAATCATTTCAGTTGGCTTGGAAATATTCAGAATCATATGTTTCATTTTGTTTTCGTAATTTTGCTCTAGAGATAATAGTGCAGATAACATGATTACCTTACCTCTAGTTTTTATTGAAAGTAGTTTCGACTTTGTTGCCTTTGGGTGGTGGACTAGTTTACACACCATAACGTGGTCGTCTGCTTTGATAGCATACGTTAGAGCGGTTTCTCCGTCTTTGTCAACAACATCGATGGCGGTATCGTCTAAGTAGAGAAGGGCATCTATAACGATGTAATTCTGTGCTATGCTTGCATGTATCAGAGCTGTCCGTCCAAATGCATCAACAGCATTCACGTCAACGTTTTGCGAAAGGATTTCGTCCAACTCTTCCAAAAGTTCGTCGTCGTCTTCATAGTTTTTGTAACATAATTTCATCAAACTTTTCTGTTGGCCATGCGCTAAATCGCGCCCCTTCGTGTGCTGATGGTTTGTTGGCAACGTATCCGAACGCATGCGCGTGTATTTTGGGTCGTCTGCTTCAGTCATTTTACTGCCTTGGTGTTTTTGGGTTTTAGACCAAACGTATGTACTCAACCTTCGATAGACTCCACGTCACTAACGGATTGACAACAAACAACGCCTGGAAGAAATGAATCGATAAAAATATTAATCATAAAAAGCTTCCAATGACGGACCTATTAGGGACCATTCTTCAAACGACCGGTCGCAAACCCACTCAAGTATCTGGGAGAAGCTCTCTCAAAACGACCTTGGTCAGAAAATTGATCCGATAATATCGGCTATCACGTAAAATAACTCAGAGACCGTTATATGGAGGACACTTAATCATTACAATCAATGCCTCTCCTTTAACATGTGAATTACTTTCACCATTGTGTGTTTTTTGTGCCGGATTACACCCTAACCATAGGCCTCTTTCCGCGGAACGATATAGGTCTAACAACATGACTACGTTGACAACAGGGATCCCTTCTTCGATTAGCACCCCTCAACCGCTTGATGGTGCCCCGAAAAATAGGTTAAAATAACTAACTGGGTCATACACTCACCATCGTCACAATTGTCAATTTGCTCGGTTGGATGTTACATTCCACATGCATGGCTCAGTGGAAATTGCTACTCTTGTTCAACTACTCTCTTCGAGTCTAAATTGCCGAGCACTTTGTGCCAGTCTTCACACACTACCACGAGTGCGGTGAGTTAAGAACGAGTGGCCTACGAGCTTAGCTGGAGATGCCCAAACTCTGTGGCCAAAGTATATTGATGATGTGTGGCCTAGCCGAGAAATCTGGGCTCTGCCGAATTTTTCTTTTTATCTCCGTGTTCGTCAAAAGGCGACAAGACACATTCCTAGCCATATAATACCAGTCGCCGTAAGACCGATAATCCGGGCTAATGTGTGGCCCATTGCTCAGAGAAAAACCTATTTCTTTTCAAGCCATTTAACAAGTTTCTTTTCTAGAATCCTAAATGTTCTCGATACGAAAACGAATAATATATATTTTTTCGAATATGACAATACTCTTAGAAACTTGGAAAAACAATACTGCTTTTAATAAGGGAAGCTGCACTCCACGACACACCCTTAACGGGTGTGATTAAAGATTAATTTTTAAAAATATATTCGCTTACCATGATGTCCCGGTTTCGTATAGTGTTACTGAACGCCGTGTGCTTATTGATTTGTGGGGTGAACTGAACATAGGCGTGTAACGGTAAGCTTTCCGTTGTCCAGTTTACTCAGGTTGATGGAATCTGAAATGCAAAAAAATCGATTAGCCGGCTTTGGTATTGATTGATTGATGTTTTACGCCGCACTCAAGATTATTTCACTTACACTGCGGCGTTGCCAGATTTGGTGGGGCAGGAAACTGGGATCATTGTCCAGAGGAAACCCCGGACTTTCGGCGAGTACCTGACAACTCTTCCACATACGGCGACCGAGTGGTTGCGGTGTGGATAGCCTACGCGATGTGTTTCCAATCCCGCAATAAATCGGATGGGTAAACCAAATAGCTCTGTTTGATAAACAATAAATAAAAAATAACCGTCACACAAAAACCAATCATCATCAGAAAAAAAATGTTTGAATCGATCTGTTAATTTATACCAAGCATCAATTAATATCCAAATTTGATACACGTCATCAACAGGCAATTATCTTTCTATCGGAATTTTTAGCGACATATTTCAAAACAAGGGTGGCTATATATACTGACTAAATCGAGAGGACGACCAAATACAATGAGCTCTCTCAAATTACTCATGTGAATGATATGGGATAAAATTTATTTTTCTTGTCCGTTATATATAAACCGCCTTTAAAAAATGCTAATTTTGAAATGGATATTTTAAATCTAAAAAATAAGAATTAAAAGACTATCTTTTTAAAAGACCAGGAGCCTGTTTCACAAAGCTGTATTTCAAGTAGCTTGGATAACCCCGTATCTCTACAGTATGGGTTGCCATGACAGTTACGTAAAAACTTACGCTACGCCGCTTTGTGAAACAGGCTCCATGCAGGGGGCTGTTTCTGAAAAAAAACTTACACCCGACGTAAGTCGAATGCTTGTATTTGCTGCCGTAGCAAAAAATACCTTCAACATAACATTTTGACCAGTCGCAATGCTACGTTGGGGATAAATATGAAAATTATAAGCTTACCTTGTACTCGTGCATTAAAGCTTTCTCTTTGTTAACGGACTAACTTGTGTTTTCGCATTTTGATTTCCTTTCACTAGACTTTTAGCCTGACTCTCTGGAATGGTAATGACTTTTGGTTTACAGATCTCCCACAAAACGGCATATGGGTCCGTTAATTTATCGAGGCGTTAACTTCGCCGGACAACAGCCTAATGAATTAATGGGCGAGTCTATGGCGTTTGTTTGTTTATATAGCCCATTGTTATCACCTCTGATCTCGGCCTGGGAAGGCTTAAAGTGCCTTTAGTGCTGCATTATTGATTGTTCCAGTTTCGATTGGCATCTGTGGCAGAGGTTATACTCAACGTGACCCGATTCCGAACACTGTCCCGCATGAAACCATTCGGAACCTCCCACAAGGCTTCTGTCGAGCTCCGGTCGCCTGCCGAATTTTTTTTTTCTCTCCGTGTTCGTTAAGGCGACAAGACACATTAGCAGCCATATAATACCAGTCGCCGTAAGACCGATAATCCGGGCTATGGTCGCCCCAAAATCCCTTGAATGGTCAGGTATAGGGAAAACTTTGAAGTATTTTAAAATGCTAGATCACGTTGACCCAAGAAATTTGTTTTGACATTGATTGGCTAGAAACATGTGTTAATGCTCTGACCTTAATTTTCTCGAAGTGATTAAATGTTAAATTAATAAGCGCCTTGAAGCGATATGTTGGCCTAGTTTTAATATTAATCTCTATATAAATATTTAGATATACTTGTATGTATCAACAACAACTGTCCGGTTTATAGGTCAACGAGGGAAGAGATCGTTCTTTAATTGTATTCCTGTGTCAAAGCAACCTCATTTAAAAACAACAATATAAAGAAATGAAATCAACACAGCACCTAAATCCATGATCTTGGTTTTAAAGTGGCACGAGTTGCCAAAATTTAAGATATTTTACCGTTAAAAAAGAATGTTTAAAATTATCGACTATTTTTCCCAAGAGGTACAGTTCAGCTTTTTATTACTTAATTCTCATCTCGGGAATGTACGATAAAGTATTGCTTTCAACTAACTTCGGCTTTGAATGGTCGTCCCGGTTATCTAAATTTTGTTAACTTTTCGAACACTATTTCGGTTCGTATAGGCCACATATACTGTATGGATTACCCTCATAGCGACGCCATTTATTTATTTCAAAGCCTCGTATTGTTGTGACAATCAGAATTTCTGAAAATAGTCCGAATTTTGGAAGCTCATGCCACTTAAGGATTCTCTTGTATTGAATATTATGTTTTCTGTAAACAAATAATTTCGGTAAAATCAGTTTTTCTTTGAAAATTTGACTTCATGGAGTTTATTTCCCACTAGTTACAACGTTAGAGGGGCATGATCTGTCTACTATAGAGCAAAGTTTCGTTGAAAGAGAATTAGCACATTTTTCGTATTTTTGATCAATTGCAGTTTTTTATTTTTTATTTCTAACTATCACACCCAGTTTGCTTTAAACCTGTTTAGATTTTCTGCAATATTCGTTTGTAACGACATTTTTCTAGTCTGCGTTTGAAATAACTTTCGGAGAGACCAGACGACTTCAGTTCATTGCATATCCTACAATCTGATATCCGATGAAAGACGTTTTTACTTCGATGTGTTTTGTTTGCCACATGCCCAATGGCAGCGCCGTTTTTAGGAAATTTGTGGAATTACTTCCGAGCCTGATGACATCACATAGATTTACGCAAAGCTTTCTGGGTAAAATATGTTCCTCAGTTCGCTATTTTGTTTACCCAGTTTTAAGCAAGACGTCATTTTTGGGGGAAACATTGGTGACATAACGTGTTTTTATCCACTTTTTTCTGGTGACTTTGTGTCTTTCACATCTTCTTAATATCAATACAGTATTATTCATTCCGCCATTTTGTACAACTATGTGAACATACCTCCATCCCCCGAAATGCTTTGCGCGTAAATTCCAGGTGACGTCATCAAACAATTATCACAATACTCCCACTCGCTATTGGGGTCTGTTATGCATTATTTTAACTGCGAGGAGAGCCAATATTTCCATTGAATCAATATCACCTAATATTATATGTTATTAATCCAATACCAAAGCAATACGTAAACACTCGATTCATAATATTTTTATTTATAGACTGTGGAAGTTATTTCCATTTGTTTGTTGGGTGCCTTAAACAAATTGACGTCCGACCTTGTTTTTCTGTCTGTGCTTTGGTTCCTGGATAAGTAGAGACGTTTCTTCCTCTTGAGCTGTATTCCAAAACGGCAATCGGATTTACTTACAGTAGTTTTTTCTTCCAACTCTAATATCCTGTCAATAAGACCTTGTACAACGCTCTCTGGTGTAGACATTTTGATATCAACATCTGTCGTCTGCTTCTGTCAAACTCTGAGACGTCACCTGTTAATTACGTCTTTCCGCCGCACTCCGTGAACTCGGCCAATATGACTTGAACTCGGCCAATATGATTTGAACTCGGCCAATACAGCCCTACGGGTTATACGAACTTTTTATAACTTGTTCCCAATCCCTTTGACTCTATATTGTCAATAAAATAAGTTCAATACAATACGAACTTGATTCGTCTGCTGATATTACCCGGCCGCGAAAGTCGTATTTGAGTAATACCTTGCACAGTCAATTAATAACGGTATGTATAAATCAGGAAAATTGTAAGGTTGACTCCCTCATAAAGCTCATCCAGTTGACCCGGTCATAAAAGTTTAACAAATCTATAGACACGCTTGATGAAGTCATCGATTGGTTGATATGGACTAATTGCAATTAATATTCTCCTGCCCATTAACCTATTTATTTTCCATTCAGCTGACGAATAAAGCACTGTCTCAATCTGTTATGTTAAACAGCCTTTTTGTATGGGGATCTCGGTGGCTCCATCGATCAGAGTGATCGTCCCTCAGTACGACACAGGGCTTCCACTCTCAGACCTAATACAAATTTAAAAAATTATGAGTGGATTTTTCTGTCGATCCCTGTATGTGGATGAGTTGCCAGCTACTCACTGAAAATTGAAGGTTTCCTCCGGGCAGGGAGGCCAGTACCCTCTGCCACTAAACATAGCAACGCCGCCATATAAGTGAAATAATCTGGAGTGCGGTGTTAAACTTCGATCAATCAAACACCTATGGTAGACATCGAACATAATGTATCATATATAGCGACCGATACAGCTAACTCATTTACAAATAAATATTTTTTTTTGTTATTCCTAGGTCCATGCTGGCTTTGAATTCGCCATACGAAAGAACTGATTTCTATTCTTCAATTTGCGATAAATGCAAGTTTCTCATGTTTCGTCGGTTTAGAGTTGTTTAAATAAATCTTACGATTAATGGCCAATTTGTTTTAAAGTGAAATACTAAATATTATGGGTGTAAAATCATACTTAGATTGCCGTAGTAAAGAACGCGATTCATAGCCTCTATCTCAGACACGCATTTTGTACACGCGCAATTCTCGGTACCCCTCAGAAGCTCCGAGAATCTCGTATGCTTAGCTAAGAATTCTCTTTATGAAGTTTGGCTTAATAAACATGGCCGACGAAGACATTTGAGTTAATTTTCAGAAGATGTTAAACAGGGACGTTACAATTTTAGATTGAATGCTATGGTTAAGCATTTCAACAAGTATTGAATTTGACTGATAAAATTGATAGGAAACAATTTTCCCGATGCGTAAAACTCATTTTTTATTTGAAAATTGACTTGTGGATATTTTGTCTGTCAAAAGGCAAACACAAATGTGTTCTTAGTAACACAATATTCGTTGCTTGAAAAATGAATAGCATCTGCAATGAACTATATACGTGGAATGGACACTTCTCATTGGCTGGTTTGGATCGGACTTTGCAAAAAAGCTCCGCCATTGTTGAGAGATTGGCGCGTGCATGACCGATCTGGATCGAAATTGCACCATCTCCTAGTAATGGCGGCGTTCGATGCACATCAAATACCACGTGACCACGTATATAGTTCATTGAGCATCTGTGATAGATTGGGAACAAACGAGATCGTTTTGTCATCTCCTAGCAACCCTAAGCTTGTTGTTTTCTTCGGAGAAATGTATGTAAATCTGTTAAAGGGACATACAGCCAAAGTTTGTTGCGGATTTTCCTGCACATTCAGGTTAGTAGAATATAAGATTATTTGATGTTTTGCGCCTCACTCAAGGTTATAAGACAGCGTTGCCAGGTAGTTAAAGTATACGAAATTAATATCGGATGAAAAGCCAAAAGGCGATTTTTTTCGCAAACACTGTGTATTTAAACAGTTTACATATTTCCAGGCTACTTCGCTTGATGTTGAAAGCAAATTTCCGCCAAAATCGACAACCAGATATTAATGCTAAGAACCAATAAATCGTTGAACATATTTGACATCAAGACGGGACAAGTCGGGGGGGGTGGGGGGGGGTGTAGGATTTAAGCAAATGGAGTGTTATATGGCAATCTGTCAAAAGTGGGTAGTACTTCTTCGGGCAAGTCAGTGAAACAGGATGAGACACGTGTGCAGCTAGGATCCGTTGGTTTGACTGAAGGTTTAAGCTGTAGAAGGTGTAACCGTTCGCATATAAATTCACCTTTCCATACATCGATAATTGTATGAATAATTCACCGATACCAACACAAAAATATACTACCTTGTAGTTATTTTATAACTGTATTTGCGTTGTCAAATTTAAACCATTACGAGTGAAAGGCTCTCTACAAAACAATCATTGAAATTTAATTAAGCCAAATTACTAAACCAAATAAAGAGAAAACAGACCATTTTCAAAATAAAACTTGTTAAGTTAGTATCTCGTAGTCCTACAAACACTTTTTCCTAAAGCACAGTCATTGTAAATACCCTGTCTATGAAGAGACAATTAAGTGAAAGCATCTATGAATTTATGCAACAAAATAGACAAGAATCTCTCAAACCTCAGAGGCCGTTTAAATCTAGGCGTATTCAAAATAGCAGAAGAGCCTTTTTGGCAAAAAAGAAACAGTAGGCCTCTTAAATTATAATTTAGACCATTTCAAATAGAAACCCTAATCCTCTCATCGACGGCATATCACAAGTACTGAATTAATAGAGGGCTATGTACAGGGATTTGCTTCAAATACGGTTCATAAATAAATTATTTTTCTTGATAGTAAGGCGGCGGTGACATCGGGGCGGCCGCATGTTGAAAGTTTATAAGTTCCGGATCCAATATGGCCGAATCCCGTAGCAGAGGTGATGACGGCGTGGCAACGTTGTAGGGAAGAGGTGCAGAAGGTTGCGTCTGGAAATGAGCGCTGGTATACTGTGGCGTGTAGACTGCAGACTCCACTTCCTCAATTGGCCGCCAGGTGGAGTTCGAGCTGGACCTCTGCAGGCGATCTCGGTCATCATGCCGAGAGGTCCATTTTGCCTCACTGTATTCTTGAAGAACGCGAAAGAATTGACCATCCTGAGATTGTAAAACAACAAACCCTGGCTGTATTTCGTGTGCATAAACTGCTTGTGGGTGCGGAGTGGACGGATCAGGCGTTTTGTTTTTCTCTGGCTCGGCATAACAGGCTTTCCACAGCATGGCCAATACAATTAGCCCCATCCCTAAAACCGCAGCCATCAGAAGGAAATTTCCCAGCATGGAACGAAGATCTCTAAAACAATAAAAGCAATAATAATAGAAAACAATAACAAGACAGATTGATTGATTGTTTGGTGTTTTACGTCGCGCTCAAGATTATTTCACTGATATGGCGGCGTTGCCAGTTTTAATGTGGGAGAAAACCGGTGGTAACTGTCAAACATCCCACATAAGTTGTTCGAGGGGAAACCCAGTCAGAAACTTTTTAAAATTTGTTTGTGACTGAGTGGGATTCAAACCCGCGATTGGTGATAGGCTATTCGGATTGAGCGTCCAATGCTCTACCTACTGAAACATGGAGGCCCCTCAACAAGACAGAAACAAAGTATGAATGAATCCGTAACGGCAGGAAATCGAACCCGCGTATGACTCTCAGGGTAATCCCAAAACTAAAGAGAATACTGTTGGATTCACTCTTTAAAATAAGAACAAAACAAATTAAATTCGTGGACATTGTATAGGATTCCAGACCGGATATTACGTGATTGATATCGAAAGAGTGATTGAGTGATTTTGGGTTTACGTCCTGCTTAACAGTATTTCAGCCATTTGAAGACGTTGTCTCCTTGTGGCAGGGCAGATTTCCACTGCTCTTTTATTTGGTGGTGTCTCACTGAGACGACTTGCCGAAGACAACCAGCAAGCCCCCTCCCTCACCCAGTCACATTATACTGACACCGGGCCAACCAGTCGCTGCTCTAACTCCTATTGCTGAGCGCTAAGCGAAGCTGCAGCAGCTCCCATCATTCCGTGTTTTACCTTGGCGGACAACTTCACTCCAACCCGTAAATCGAACAGCGCCCACTGGTGAGAGTGTAAGAGTTGTCTTTCCTAGACTTACATAGTCTTGGCCAATCAGCACTCGTTAAACAAAAGTTCAAGGTGTACACAGCCGTCATTACGTTATTTTCAGTGTAAGTGCCCGAGGATTTCATTAGCTGCAAGAAGTTTTCCTCGCATCCAATCAAAACGAGCCGTTCGATTTACGGGTTCAAGTGGAGTAGTCCGCCAAGGTAAAACACGGAATGGGGACATGAAGATTTTAACTTGGCTTGCGAAGATGCTCCCATTGTTAAAGTCTTTGGTCTGACTCGACCCAGGCTTAAACCTGGATCTCCCAGCCCTGAAGCGGGCCCTCTACAAACTGAGCTATGGGCGCTGGTTTATATCGAAAGAAGGCATGGAATGTAGGTGAATACTTCCAGGAATTAACATAAAGTGAGTTCCCTACGGAACATTTTCGTGAGAAGGCGAATTTTGTTGACTGAAGCTTCCACCAGGGGTAACAGCAATGGCGAATTCCAAAGTCACTAATTCACGGATACATGGGACATCATTTTATGATCCCCAATTCTATTTTCTAAGCTGAGAGAAAAATCGATTTAAACCTATGTAATTCAGACAACCATCTGCAAGAAATTTATCTTATGTTCAGTTAGGCCAAAACGATATAATAAAACTGTATCTTAAAGATATAGGCTTATCTCTATCGCCAGCCACAGTTATTTAGCCATCATCAAACACACAATCTTCCACGGAAAATCAAGAAAAACAATCGAGTCATAATAACGAATCCACTTAAAGAGGCATGAGCTGCCAAAATTCACACTTTTTTCATAATTTCTGATCGTCACGACAGTAAGGGGCTTTGAAGCCCATCGAAAAACTAAATGATTGGCGTTGGAATGAGGAAAATCCATACAGTATGTGGCATATACGAACCGAAAACGTGTTCGAAAAGTAAACAAAATTTAAATAACCGGGACGACCATTCATTCATTCTAAGCCAAAGTTAGTTCAAAACAATACTTTATCGTACATTTTCGAGACTAGAGGCACTAAAAAGCTTCTGAATTATACATCTTGAGAAAAATAGCCAATAATTTCAACATTCTGTTTTGACGTCAAAATATGAAGATTTTCGCAGCTCATGCCACTTTAATTAAGACAGAAAACAATTTGGAAAGCAAACTTACTCCACTTCGTTTTCAGTTTTCGTTTCAAATACCACCTCCCCATTTTCGCCGTATATCGACATCTTGCAATTTACTTTTTGCACAATCTGTAGCAGTTATCTCACTCTGTAGCAGTTGTCTCACTCTGCTACAGTTATCTCACTCTGCTACAGTTGTCTCACTCTGTAGCAGTTGTCTCACTCTGTAACAGTTATCTCACTCTGCTACAGTTATCTCACTCTGCTACAGTTGTCTCACTCAGCTGCGGTTATCTCACGCTGTTGCAGTTGTCTCACTCTGCTGCAGTTATATCACTCTGCTACAGTTATCTCACTCTGTTCCAGTTATCTCACTCAGCTGCCGTTATCTCACGCTGTTGCAGTTGTCTCACTCTGCTGCAGTTATATCACTCTGCTACAGTTATCTTACGCTGTAACAGTTATCTCACTCTGTTCCAGTTGTCTCACTCTGTTCCAGTTGTCTCACTCTGCTACAGTTATCTTACGCTGTTCCAGTTGTCTCACTCTGCTGCAGTTATATCACTCTGCTACAGTTATCTTACGCTGTAACAGTTATCTCACTCTGTTCCAGTTATCTCACTCTGCTACAGTTGTCTCACTCTGCTACAGTTGTCTCACTCTGTTGCAGTTATCTCACTCTGCTACAGTTATCTCACTCTGCTACAGTTATCTCACTCTGCTACAGTTATCTCACCCTGCAACAGTTATCTCACTCTGTTCCAGTTGTCTCACTCTGTAACAGTTGTCTCACTCTGCTACAGTTATCTCACTCTGCTACAGTTATCTCACTCTGCTACAGTTATCTCACTCTGCTACAGTTATCTCACTCTGCTACAGTTATCTCACTCCGCTACAGTTATCTCACTCCGCTACAGTTATCTCACTCTGCTACAGTTATCTCACTCTGCTACAGTTAACTCATTCTGCTACAGTTGTCTCACTCTGCTACAGTTGTCTCACTCTGTAACAGTTATCTCACTCTGCAACAGTTATCTCACTCTGCAACAGTTATCTCACTCTGTTCCAGTTATCTCACTCTGCTACAGTTATCTCACTCTGCTACAGTTATCTCACTATGCTACAATTTTCTCACCCTGGATGATACAATTAGCCCCTTTATCTCGGTAACTGGAGAACACATCGTCTGAATTCATAAAAAATAACCAAGAAAAACAATTAAGAACATTTTCTTTACAAAGCATCTCATTTATATGTATGTCTGCTATATATTTTTTGTACCGTCTATCAGATGGTCGGTAATTCTATTCCCGTTCAGATTGGGTATGAAGGTCCAAACTCTAAATGATGTACCTCTTTTTCACACAATCAAAAACTTGTCTCCATGGTTATTTTAGACAAGAAGATTTTCCCTGTGCATGTGTGTTTTAGTGTTAAAAAATGTATAACGAGGATAATTCATTCAATGGTTTTTGACACCGAGCTCACGGTTATTTCACTTGTCCGGCGGATTCAGGGTCATGGAGTGGATCACGTTTACAGTGTATGACAGCTTATTGTACCGCCAATAAACATGACACATCAATCCATCACATACATGAATGTGTCAGACGGTGTCTTCTATGAACAAAACAGAAAGTGGAACAGCGCGCAGCTGAGGTTTTATTTTTACAATTTCAAGTCGTCTTACATAAAGGTAGATTCTTAAGCGAGCTGCACACAGCGGCTTGAGACAATTAACCACAAATGTTATACTAAATGTTTTTTGTAATTCAGTGAAGTCAGCGTCTTACCACACAATTAACCTCCGAGATGTGTGGATCACCAGGGGTCTAAGGTAAAATTGCACAAAATATAGGTGCATTTATCTCTCTAGAATGAGGCAAGGTGACACCTTCACTCCCCATGAGTCAAAACATCACAGTAAATGTTACGTGTAGGCGAAAACATTTCCGTTCCAGATGAGGGCATTTCTTATTTTGAAGAAAGGTCCATCTTAATTGAGGCCTAATTGTACAAAAACAAGAGAACTTGACAATGGCAAGACCAAGTCACAGTAGCTATGCCAATAATTCAAGGAATTGTAACACAACCACATATTACATGGTTGTCTGTGCGTCGTATAGAGGCCATTAGAAGCCACAACAACGGTTTGTTTGAGCGTATACCACGTACGAAGCTATACATCAGTAGCAACAGGCGTACAAAGGAGGTAATCACAAAACTATTTTGAAAAATGGCCGCCTCCATAGATGGAGATGGATGGGCCAGTCCAATCAGAAACAGTTTTCACTACATTTAACAGTTAAGCAGAAATATATCATATTTAGATTCAAATATATTGAAGATCGTTGAGAAGTGGGGTGGGGCATATAATTGAATTCCATAGAATATTCACTTTTAATACATTGGTTGCTTGATTGGCGGCTTTACGCAATGAACTATATGCGTGGGATGGGAGTCACGTGGTATTTGATATGCATCGAATGCCGCCATTACTAGGAGATGTTGCAATTTCGATCCAGATATGTTATGCACGCGCGCTTCAACTATCGATGGCGGCACATTTTACAAAGTCAGATCCAAACCAGCCAATGAGACGTGTCCAATCCAAGCATATAGTTCATTGGCTTTACGCCACCCCAACGATAATTCCACTTTCATCATTACGGAACTAAATCGTAATCATGGCTTCTGTCATTGGCTAACTGTCCTTCCTCGGAGAACCCATCGCCAAAAAATGATATCTATTTTTTTTAGCAAAATAGCCAAAAAAATTTAAGATATCAAATAAAATGCCATGGGACTGTATTATCGATTTACACATTTATTATGTAGACGAGAATATATATATATTTGTATACAGTCCATTTTATTGAAATTTTGGAACTTACCTTTAATAATGTTTACAGCTGTCGGATAAAATCTCATAATAAAATCATCCTTCAGGCATCAAGGATATATTGGCATGGGCGTACCCTCCTTCAGAAAATGACAGGTCTCGCCGGAGAAACGTTAGAAACGCACATAAATTGAATTAAAACAATCTTTACGGAGTCCAGACACGGTCAGCAAGCATGCAGCTAAGTTCAACTCTCTAAACTAACCTTAATCGGGGTTTCAGCTTTGCTGTCTAACCCGCATTAAACTTGAGTTATGACTTACAATAGTCGATGCACAGCATACGGAGGGCCGTTGGGGTGAAATGATTTTGAGTTTTAGCATTTCAGTTTTATTATAGAGCTAACTACTCACATTTCGTTTCTATTCCTGCCATTTTCTCACACATAACTGAGTTTAGATTAGAAAATTAACGTTTCCAGTTGAAGTAACACAATCAGAGGTCAGTGGAATCTAAAACATTTTAATGGACATTGCCCGGTCTCAGATTGTATCTATTCAAAGAAGGACCTTTAGCAATTTAGTCGGGCTTTTGTCTTCAATAAGGTGACATGAGCTGGAAATTATAGGGAAAATCTCGTTGAAACCGAATAAACTGTTCGTTTGTCTCTTCTATTAATAAAAAAATATCCGCTGAGACCAGGTTTGGGGATGTACGTTAAGGTATTTTTTCAAAGCTCTAATCCGTATTAATACATCCCGGCTATTTTAATTTTGTCCACTGTTAACAAAATTCAAAGATTTGTATTTACTGAAAGTTCTTATTTTGTGCTACGCGATACTAAACGATGAACAAAGACTTCTTCGAAATATCCCCTATATTTTTTGGCACATCAGGTCACTTTAAAACACTACAGCCAACAACAGTAAATGATAAATTTAGCCAGAACAAGCTTCCGTAGAATATTAAAGCGCAACAGGTGTTGACGTTCCTCGTCTATATGGTATTGTATACTTTGTCAATATCTGTATATTGATTTTAAAGTATAAAGCAGTGAGCTGTGCTATATCAAAAATGAGTCCAATCAATGAAATATACTCTGTTTAGAGCTAATCATTAGGGCCTATGGGCAAGTTTTTTATGCTTTGCGGGATTATCTATAGCATGATCACCAAGTCGAGAATAAAACAGTGAAAAAGATCCGGGAGTCTGTTTCACAAAGCGGCGTAACGTAAGTTTTTACGTAACTGCCATAGCAACCCATACTGTAGAGATACTCTGGTATGAAAGTTACGCAAAAAATACATCTACGCCGCTTTGTGACAGGCCCCTGGTTAGACACGAATCCAAGAGAGGCACGGGCAGTCTTAGAAATTGCAAGAAGTTCAAATTTTTTGGCCTTCTCCCTAAAATGTATTTCAATGGCTGGCTTGTAAAGGTCAAATATGGCACGTTTCCTCAATTTAGGCTCCGGACTGAAAGTGATCAGTTTTTAGATCCATCTGATGCCCCCAATTAAGATGGTCCTCTAATCGTATTCTCGCGAGACCACTTTTAGACCTCGTACGCCTTTGCGCGACATAACGCAAGAATTTCCACATGAGAGTTCTGGTGACATTTTTAAGGATATCAGAAAACTATATCAATCCTGACATCACACTATACGTAAATATTTGCTTAGAAATTAAAGGGCATGAGCTGCCAAAATGTTGATATTTTGACGTAAACACAGAATGTTGAAATTATCGGCAATTTTCTCAAGACGTATAATTCAGAAGCTTTTTAGTGCTTCTAGTCTCAAAAAATGTACGATAAAGTATTGTTTTGAACTAACTTTGACTTAGAATGAATGAATGGTCGTCCCGGTTATTTAAATTTTGCTGCTTTTCGAACACGTTTTCGGTTCGTACAGGGCACATACTGTATGGATTTTCCTCATTCCAACGCCAATCATTTAGTTCTTCGATGGCCTTCAAAGCCTCTTACTGTCGTGACGATCAGAAATTATGAAAAAAGTGTGAATTTCGGCAGCTCATGCCACTTTAAAGTAACGAAAACAGAGAGTCAATTCCCCGAAATAATACAAATATTGCCTTCTCGAATGATTAAAGGTCACGATCAGTTGACCTCCGGGGCGATCTCTCCATGTAATTCACGCAATGGTCTTTTTGGCCTTAAAGGTCACATCTTGACTGTATCTAGGGTGACTTCTAATTTTAGATTGACGGTACCCTTCCAAAACGGCGGGTTGAAACGTTGATCCATGCAGGAGCTAATATAAGTTACCGGGTCGAATAAAAGGGCAAAATTTACATATTGTATTTTGAAACCTAGGTCATTAGAAAAATGCTGTATTCTCAAATACCTCCTTGAACTTAGCGAAATTCTTGGTGCACCGATTTATGCAATTCAGTTTGAAAATATGTTGTA
Organism: Lepidochitona cinerea; assembly: GCA_963971465.1. Classification (NCBI taxonomy): domain Eukaryota; kingdom Metazoa; phylum Mollusca; class Polyplacophora; order Chitonida; family Tonicellidae; genus Lepidochitona; species Lepidochitona cinerea. The sequence goes on from OZ020559.1 coordinate 5,239,270, forward strand.
ACTACTCACTGAATTGCGCGGTAACGTTGTATTAACTAGTCGATATACCTACTAACTGTCACAAAGATTCCATATTTTGAACCGGGAAAAACTAAATGATTAGCGTTGGAATGAGGAAAATCCATACAGTATGTGGCCGGTGTTTCGATCAGAAATTATGAAAAAAAGTGTGAATTTTGATAGCTTATGCCACTTTAAAGTAAAGATAAAGCTGTGTTGGAACCAGGTCTGTTAAACGGTTCAAAATGACCATATAGGGTTACTTTTAACGCGAATTTTGTTGTTGTTTGATTGTCTACGCTTTAGCTACCGGTAGTTGGAAATGTCGAAACTCCATGTCCAAAGTCTGTCTATATTATATGTTATTAATCGAGTGTTTTCGTATTGCCTTGATATTGGCCTGAGGGTGGCGGTATTGGCCCGAGGCCACAGGCCGAGGGTCAATGCAACCACCCGAAGGCCAATACCAGGGCAATACGAAAACACTCGATTCATAATATCTTTATTAATAGACTGTAGAAGTTAATTTAACACTGAACATTTAATCCATGCCCTAAACAAAATGACGTCCGACCTTTTTTGCGTTCTGTGTTTTTTGTTCCTGGATCAGTAGAGAAGTTTCTTCCTCTTCTGCTGTCCTAAAACGACAATCGGATTCACTTACAGTAGTTTTTTCTTCCCACTATAGTATCCTGTAAATAAGAGCTTGTACAACGGGCTATGGTATAGACATTTTGATATCAACATATGCCGTCTGCTTCAGCCAAACTCTGGGACGTCATATGTTAATTGCGTCTTTCAGCCGCACTCCGTGAACTCGGCCTATATGACTTGAACTCGGCCAATATGATTTGAACTCGCAATTAACATGTGACGTCGCAGAGTTTGACAGAAACACACGACAGTTGTTGATATCAAAATGTCTACACCAGAGCGCGTTGTACAAGGTCTTATTGACAGGATATTAGAGTGGGAAGAAAAAACTACTGTACATAAGTGAATCCGATTGCCGTTTTAGGACAGTGCAAGAGGAAGAAACATCTCCAGGCCTGCTTATCCAGGAACAAAAGCACAGATAGCAAAACAAGGTCGGACGTCAATTTTTTTAGGCACCCAACAAACAAATGGAAATAACTAATTAATAGACTGTGGAAGTTATTTCTATTCGTTTGTTGGGTGCCTTAAACAAATTGACGCCCGGTCTTGTTTTGCTCTCTGTGTTTTTGTTCCTGGATAAGTAGGCTTAGAAAAGTGTTTTCCTCCACCACTGCCCTAAATGGCAATCGGATTCACTTACAGTAGTTTTTTCTTCCAACTCTAATATCCTGTCAATAAGAGCTTGTACAACGCGCTCTATTGTAGACATTTTGATATCAACATAAGTTTTAACTTCCGTCTGTTTCTGTGAAACTCTGGGACGTCACATGTTAACTGCATCTTTCCGCCGCACTCCGTGAACTCGGCCAATATGACTTGAACTCTGCCAATATGATTTGAACTCGGCCAATACAGCCCTACGGCTTATACGAATTTGATTCGTCTGCTGATATTACCCGGCCGAGAAGGTCGTATTCGGGTAATAACTTGCACAGTCAATTAATAATGCCTTGGTATTATAGCCTTCGGTTGGTTGTATTCGTCCTCGGCCTGCGGCCTCGTTTACACGGGCCAATACCAAGGCAATACCAAAACACTCAATTAATAACATATAGTATGTATATTCTCGGAAACCTGTATAGATGGACTATGCATTAAAGTCAATTGTGAGATGAGATTTCTTGACAATTTCTCGTGTATATGCAGCCCGTTTTGTGCAATAACGTGGATTTCATGCGAGTGAAATGACCCAGGTAATAACAGACACGTCATCCTTAAACACGTCGACTTTCATTTTTATGTAAACAATGCCTGTCTATTTTACATAGCCTATAATATGTAGACATGGGCCTGAGGCATGCAGATTATGGAAGCCGAATACGGACATTTTAGTTCGCGTGCTTGGCGACCCCGCCAGGCTCGCCAAAGCAAATGATTCGCGACTTTTTCTACCCCGCGAAACTCACCAAACACGCCAACCACGCTAATCAACTTTATAAAAAAAATAGTATTTTTTTAAAATATTTCATTCTCGCCCTTCGCTACCTTTGCGAGGCTGGCGGGGGCGAGAAGGTCGCGATTCTATATCATTCGCGACTTTCTCGACCTTGGCGGGGTCGCGAAACTCGCCAGAGTCGCGAAACACGCTAATAAAAAGATAGTATTTTTTTTACAATCCCGAATCGCGACCTTCTCGACCTTCGCGTGCTTGGCGGGGTCGAGAAGGGCGCGAAGGTCGCGAAGGTCGCCAACCACGCTCGAAGGTCGCCAACCACGCGAAGGTCGCCAACTAGTGAATTGTTGAGTGGACTTGATGTATAGCTTCGAATCGCGACCTTCTCGACCTTCTCGACCTTCGCGACCCTCGCGACCTTCGCGACCCTCGCGACCTTCTCGACCCCGCCAAGCACGCGAAGGTCGAGAAGGTCGCGATTCGGGATTGCAAAAAAAATACTATCTTTTTATTAGCGTGTTTCGCGACCCTGGCGTGTTTGGCGACCCCGCCAAGGTCGAGAAAGTCGCGAATGATATAGAATCGCGACCTTCTCGCCCCCGCCAGCCTCGCCAAGGTAGCGAAGGACGCAAATGAAATGTTAAAAAAAAAATACTATTTTTTTACTAAGTTGATTAGCGTGGTTGGCGTGGTTGGCGAGTTTGGCGGGGTAGAGAAAGTCGCGAATCAATTGCTTTGGCGGGTCTGGCGGGGTCGCGAAGCTAGAGAATAAAATGTCCGTATTCGGCTTCCATATGCAGATACAGTTTATGAAATAAAGTTTACGGAAACGAGAAGAGTAATTTTGTTTAAGATGGATTGGCTTAAGGATATAACATTGTGCGAACAAACGAGATTTCTAAGATACGATAAAAATTCCGATCAATTAAAAAAATGTAAAAAAAATTGGAGCAATATTGAGTACATCGGTCAAAGGGAGGTAATCTTGATAGTAAACTTTATTTCCCGATCAACATCCGGGCACCTGCCACGTTTCCAACTTCGCCATTTTCGTCAACAAGTTAACCGGCCGATGATATCGGCGACACATGTTTCAAGTGGGAGGTCGATAATTTCGTGTTCAAGAGACTAAATCTTTTGTAATCTGTGAAGAAATCAAAACGTGCCCAATCAGTATGGCTGAGAGTTATGGCGTCCTGTGCATTTTCGTTTTCTGTTTCGCCGCAGTGTTTGCTGGCGAGTTGACGTTTGAACTCCCCGATAATGAACGGGAGTGCTTTTTTGAAAACATTGACAAAGGAATTTCTTGCACATTAGAATTTCAGGTAATGTGATTAGGGTCCCATTGGATTTTTCATAGCTGTTTTTTTCAACAATCTATAAAGAGCAGTTATTTAATGTTTTATTTAGCTTAAAAAATATGAACTAAGGAGTTGTTGTTGTTGTAAACAACAATAATCCATATTTTAACGGAACCGTCTGTCACAATCAATGCCATGGTCATACCAGTTGCCCCGCAGCTACCATTTTAGACCACAACACCCCCCCCCCCCTCCCTTCTCCACCCGTCCCAATAAAATTAAAAACTGATTAATACCAGGAATATGTCAAAAATGGTAAATAGCTATAGATCTATCAAAACCTTTTCTCTCTATATTCACTAATTCAGTCACTCATGTGTGGTTTATTTAGAGACTAAAAATTATAACTTATTCATCCTTTTTTAGCAGTTGGTAGCACTTAATTCCAACGACTGCACTAGCATAGATTACAGCTAATTTGATATATATCAGGACTCAATCATCTGTGCCAACTAATAAACCTCTTTCAAGTTTGGCTAAAACCCCGGGAGATCAGGCGAGAAATAAGTTTAGGGGTATAACTCTCACTGACCAGTCCGTTCATTTAACATTAGCGTCTATGGTGATCGACGGTTATCGTGTGGTTTTGTCTTTGATACTTTATCTCTAAATCATTTCTTTAATCCAATTTTTTTTTGTGAAACACACCAGAAGCTATCATTTGCTTTTTTGTCAGTTGACTGTCAATAAAAATATTTATATCGCGTGAATAAGCTTAGAAGTTGTCAAAAACCAATGGTGAAAACACAACTCTGATGTGTTATTTTTGTGTTAGAAATAATAATATATTTTGTCTGTCAAAAAGGAGTATCTAATGGCTTTGTATATACATGTATCTTGATATGTCTCAGAAAAAGACTTTTGTAAAAAGTAGGCCTATAGATTGTAAGCTGAGAATCACAGCCATAAAAACATGGTTACAGCCGATCTCCATAAGCATTAATGTTAATCGGACAGCTGATCGGTGAAAGTTATACCCCTAAACACGGGTCTCGCGTGATCTCGTGGGACTTCCGCCATACCCGAAAGAGGCTAATTCAAAGTCAGTAAAATAATGAAATATTAAGTAAAAGCTTGAGTAAGACAGAGTAGCCCAACAGGAGGACAAAAGCCTATTTTTCAAACATTGTAATTTTCACAAACTTTATGTTCTAGATTCTAAAAATCCTTAAACATTCAGTTGACGGAGATTGCTTAACCTCGAGGAGGCTACCGACAAGGGGGTCTTGTGTAGTTTAAAAACATTATGTCCTATACATAGTGTAAGAAAATTTTTTTTTTATTTTTGTTGTAAAACAAAGCTGGGGGTGTTTTCTCAACACACTTACATGTACGCCATCATAAGTTTGTGCCTGGTCGTAACGTAATATTGAAGGTATATGCTGCCCGGACAATTAGGCCTTGCATTGGACTTACAGCCCCCTGTAGACTTCAAATATATATTTTTTACTTCTATGTCAAAACTTGTTAAAAAACAATAGACCCTTTCGGCTTAAGGATTGACACTTGCGCACAAGCCTCGTTGTAGGGCAAAACAACGCTAGATTGAGTTTTTGGATCAATCTGACGTCTGAATCGTGTTCTTTTCGTCTATGACATTATGCAAAAGAGGTGTGTTACTGCGATCGCAACAGAGAGATGACGTCAATGCCATACAATTCGAACAATGTTATAAACACATCGTTCTAAGCCGAAAGGGTCTATTAATGAATAGTTTCCAGCAGTGTTTAGATCACTTATCCCTTTATAACCTTACCCTGACAAGGCTTTTTAGAAGTGATTATTTCCAGTGTTGTAACTTAACTTTTTGGGCTGGTTGCCACCAGGGCAAGCATGTTTTGGAAACTGGTTGCCCTGACTCTAAATCTGGTTGCCCAGAATTTTCATCTCCGTTTCATTTATGATTCCAATAAAAAAAATTTAAAAATCAATTTATTAAAGATAAAATTGAAGCATTAATTCTAATGAGTTTCATTAAATAAGTTATATGAACACATATATGTTCAGTTGTCTAAATGTAGGCCCCTACACACCTATTATTGTTATTAGTTGGTGGGGTTTTTTTAAGGGAATAAGGTCGAAATTTAGATTTTAGCATTTTGATCGTCCATATTATAGGTTTACAAACGATGTATTAAAATAATTGAAGCTGTGTCCAAATTCCTTTAAATTCTGTTGCCCACGGGAATGAGTTTTTCCATGGTTTGATCAATGTACTTTTATGTTTATAATTGTCGTATTCATTATTTGTCCTTGCCGATGATTTTGCTAATTTTCAACTAAACATCGCTCCATTTTTGTATTGCAACAACGACGCATTCAAATGACCGGTGTTTTGAGCTTTCTCCGCCAGATGAGGCTTGACGGGACAGCACGTGTGCGATAGCGTGTAGCCGACTCGTGGAGAGTGCATATCAGTGGTTAACGCAGAGCCTCGTTTTGATTACGAGGAAATCCCCCCAAAAATGTCTGCCTTGATACAGCGCCGTAGAAATTTATGAGCTATTTATTTCGAATAAATTGATTCTGCCGTCCAGTTTGAGAAATGGTTTTGCCTCTCCTGCGTCTGCTGAAGCAAGATTACAGTTGACACGGTTGGTAAAAGTCACTTGCCCGACCGGGCAAGCATTTCCGAAAAGTTACTTGCCCGAGGCAAGATTTAGTTGCCCTGGGTACCGGGCAAGCGTTAAGTTACAACACTGATTTCACTTGAGTCTCCAGGAATTTTCAAATGACAAGGCCTGAAATAAATCTCTATGTTGTCAATGAACTACATATTCAGATTTTTGACTTCAGCAGAATGAATTAAGACAGTTCATCTTAAAATGGAATTTATGGAAGTTAAACTGCTACCATAAATTTATACAACCATTTTAATATTTTTCATATTGTAAAGAAGATATTACATAGAAGCCACCTATTCTATTGTGGGTATCAAGGTATGAACGTCAGTTTGAACAATGATCTCTACCAGTCAGGGGCTCGTTTCACAAAGCAGTTGCATCGCAAACGAAGCCTAGTTGCCACTGGACACCATAGTGAAGAGATAGGACGTCCTGACAACTGCGATTGATCGCACTTTGTGACGGCTGCGTGACCCCCCTCCCCCTCCCTCCCTGGGCTAAATATACATCCAGTTCATTTTATTCACAGTTTAATTTCTGAATATTTTCACCAGTTTGCTCGATATATCCATTATCCGCTCTAACATATATGTGCTGTGTGGGATCTGGTTTGATTATATTGTACTGTGTTGCCATATTTAGACCAGTATAGCAGCTATGCCTTGGTGACCTTTAGCCTGTTTAACAATGGGCTCTTTTGTGCATTCCGCATCTCATTATAATACATTATCACAGACACATGTTGATTGGCCAGTGTGTCTGGCTTGCCTATGTTAGATAAGTGTTATTTAATTTTCATGAGCTATTTAATCACAAATTTATACTAAAAATAACTTTCAATCAATGTATATCTGGGAATCGTAAATTCAATAAAGCCACACATTTCTGCTGTTGCACAAAAATGTTATGGTAGTCCAAAAAAACAAACTTAAAGAGGCATGAGCTGCCAAAATGTTGATATTTTGACGTTATTTAAAACAGAATGTTACAATTATTGCCTATTTTTCTCAAGACATATAATTCAGAAGCTTTTCAGTGCTTCCAGGCTCAAAAATGTACGATAAAGTATTGTTTTGAACTAACTTTGACTTGGAATGAATGAATGGTCGTCCCGTTATTTAAATTTTGTTTACTTTTCGAACACTATTTCTGTTCGTATAGGCCACATACTGTATAGATTTTCCTCATTCCAACGCTAATCATTTAGTTTTTTGATAGCCTTCAAGGCCTCTTACTGCCATACTGATCAGAAATTATGAAAAAGTGTGAATTTTAGCAGCTCATGCCACTTTAAATTCCCTAAAGTCAGAGTAAGGGTCCCCAATATTTAGCCCTCATCCAAGTTGTCAATATTCAGTCCCACACTTGCTTTAAAATGCTAAAACAAGCTAAGAGGTTTAATCAGAGATCTAAGCCAGGTTCCACCAGGAATTAGCTTCCCCATTTCCTTCCCTTAAAATGCTGGCGAAACGGTTATATATGCTGGGACCAGTGTTGTAGTCAAGACCAGGCCACCCGAGACCAAGACCAAGACCTGATAGTTCGAGACCAAGACCAAGACCAAGACCTGGGGTCCGAGACCAAGACCAGGCGTCCGAGATCAAGACCACTATTGTCCGAGACCGAGACCAAGACCAAGACCAGGATTTGTTAAAGACCCACTTGTCGCCGTAGCCTGCTTGACATTTGTTAAGAAAACCAATTTACTAGAGCTTACTACAGCTAAAACCACAAAAATTAAACATACCACACATAAAGCATGTCCAATTAGGTTTAGAATGTATAAATGAGGGCGAAGAATCGAAGTTCGATTACAACAACAACAACAATCAGTGTTAGTTAACTTTAGTGTTGGACTACCCTCATTCACGCGTTTTTGTCTGTGGTTTGCACTCGGCAGACTTTTATAGTCTCTCTTACTCGATCGTTAGTCTGTATTTCTTAGATAAAGTTCGTAAAATTACACTGTGTCGTTAAATCGCCCACACGCCTCAAAACATTAGGGCGCTTGCTCAGGTTTGATGTTTGTTTACATTGCGGGTACTTGAAAAATCTTTTTTCAATTTCAAATTAAAAATACTAAATGATGCCAAAACTTTCCATTCCTGTTAAAAATAGAAAGTTCCTAACTTCTTCTGTCTGGGAAAAGTAAAGAAAACCGTTTACTGTTTTGTAATGTAAACACTGTTCTGGATTTTCTCGGCAAGTGTGCCTTTAACTTGACATTAATAAAGTAATAAACGCTATATTTCATTGAATAACTTGTTTGAGATGAATAGTATGACATAAGAATGACATATAACAAAAGTCATAAGTAGATACAATGTTTTCATTTCTTCTATTTCTAATTCATTTGGTGATTTTATAAATTCTATAATTTTACTGGGGTATTGACAATGTTGCCTATAATATCTACATTTTTAGATAATTTTCAAATTCTTTTACTGATAAAAATGGATTTTTTTTGTAATGCATTTTCAAATTTCAATTTGCCTATATTTAAAAAAATATTTTCATAGTTATAAAACAAACAAAAAATGCAGAAAACAACCTCAATCTCATGTGGGTGTAATAAATTCACAGGTCCAGTATTCACAAAGCTGCAAAAATAAGTTAGCAGGCAAAGTTTTTTGCTCATTTTATCGTAGTTCTGAAAGTTGTTGTTGTTTTCACCGAGTTTTCGCTCCCGTTTTCCGTCTCAGTAGAAAATATGGACCCCAATAAATCTGGTGGAATGTTGTAATCGTTTGATTTTGGACAGAATTCTCTTCAAATGACTTCACTCGATTACGGGACGCCATTTTGCATCCGAAAACAGCTTTGTTTTTTCTCTCCACTTTCAAAACTTCAAGGAGATTTTTGAGTGTTTTTATCCACAAATAAAATATGTAAAGAAAGGAAAAGCACTAATTAATCCGATTTTTACACTTTCATAATTTTTGCTTTGAGATTATGGATTGATATATATTACGACAGCCAGTAGCTATGTTTTCTGTAATATCAAATGTAGGTCCAGTCATGACTCGCCAAAGTAAATTATTTTTACACGTTTTTCAAAGTCACTCACTAGAAAGTTTTAAGTTTTTATTTAAAAAATTGTATGAAAAGGTAAAGAAAGGCACTAATATGTCTGATTTTTATAATTTCCAAATTTTGTCTTCAATATAAATGACCGAAAATATGATCGCTGGTAGCCGGTGTTTATCCCACAAACAGTGTAAATGCAGGAAGTATGTCGGACGGTCACTCACTGATGTGAATTTTTCCATCCAGTTTTCAAAGTATTCTAAAAAGGTTTTTTTTTTAATTTTCGGGACAAACGGAATGAACAGTGAGGAAAAGCATTTTTAAACCAGGTTGTCATTCTTTTATGACTTTGCCATCAAGAAAATCGATGGAAATTTATACAGCTGTATTCTGCGTCACTCTGCCTAAAACATGTGCGGCTAAAGTCCTCGGCAAGAGGATGCCAAAAAAATCGGCGCTGAATAACGCTGAGAATGTCATGTTATTAACATTCCAGAAAAGTTTCTAAAAATTGTTAATTTTCTATAAAAGAAAAATAACAACGCAGTACATTTTGACTCTAGGGAGCTTAGGGCTAGGCTTGCCTTTTAAATTAGAAAGCTGCCAGGCAGGTTTTTCGTTATACGCAGAGCTAACGGCCAATCGCGACGGGCGTCCGGCATACATGTAACTTATATTGTCGGTCTCGTGCTGGTCTCGGCCTAAAAAACCGAGACCTGAAGGCTCGAGACCAAGATCAAGACCAAGACCAGAAGGTTCGAGACCACGACCAAGACCTAGCCAAACTGGTCTCGAGACTGGTCTCGAGACCAAGACCAGTCTCGAGACCTACATCACTGGCTGGGACTGGTCACTCTTAGAGAGATAATCATGGGTTAATTAATATTGCATGGTATAATAAAATCAAAAGCTGCAAACTATCTTTCAATCCAAAAGAGAATTGTTATTTACTGAGTTTCATTTGCTTGACTCTTTTCTATTCTCATCCCCATGTGGCTTTGAAATGTTAAGAAAAGATGCTCTTTTTTTTTACGGATTAACAGATAGCTTGATCACAATTTAAGGTTCTCTAACGTTTGATATTTGTTGTGGGATTGTTCTCTGAAAAAGCTTCCATGATCTGGGGTTTCAATAGTTTTTATTTTGAAAAGCTTGTCAGATTTACCCTCTATTCTACCCCTATACCGTGTGCAAATATACATAAATACGTTGGGCACTCAACGGTTGTGGTTTCACAACTACACACCGCTCTTCCCATATCCTCCCTGAGTGAAAACAAATGGCCGTATTTTCTATTTTAGTACAAAGCAAAAGACGTTATTCACTTATTACCCATAGTTCCACTCGTTTAATCCCAATCAAAAATAAAGATATACATGTAAAGTAGAGATTCTTTTATCACTTGTTCTTCTCGATCGGGTCTCTACTGGAGCTCCTATGCCGTATCAGCGTATGCCAATGATGGCGGGTCGAATCGAACCCATCGCTGCTGAATTTAGCGTCGGCGAGAAAGGGATGCATAATGACCTCATTTGCATTGCATTGAATAGTTTCTGGTCTTATGACTTGTAATTATATGACATTTCTTCCGGTCAGGTGAAACGCGTGGCTGCATGTTTCGTTGAAACTCTGCCAGTTGAACTCGTAGACATCGACGTCATACTTTTCACAGTCTCGTGCAAGATGTATAAATAGATTTGTGTGAAAGTTCAAGGTTGCACAGTTTAGCGGCGGGAGGGAATGGGAAGAGCCATTCATCGATGTGCAAAAAAGTTAATTTTCGGGGTAGAATGGGGTTTAAAACCTCTGTATTGGTTGTAGTTGCGTGACCACACACCGCTGATGTGGTGGCCAACAGTCCTCAGTGGTGTGTGGTCACGCAACTACAACCTCTCATTCGATATTAAACCCCTAATTCACCACCATAAAAGGAAGATAATCATAAGCCTGTGGTTACCGTTAAACTCAAATCAATTACTACTACCTGAAACTTTTTTGTGCGTATTTTTTTCTCTAAACTATTCTATATCCATCTTATTTTATTTTGAAAACATTTCTGATAGAATAATGAACGTCTTCTAATCATGTAATAACATTGAATTAAAACAACATATCTATTTTTTTAACAGGTAATAACTGGCGGGAATTACGATGTGGACATGGAGTTATCTGCCCCTAATGGGCAAATCCTTTATAAAGATGTAAAAAAGCAATATGATACGTTTACGTGGACGACGGACCAGCCTGGCGTTTATAAATTCTGCTTCAGTAACGAGTTCTCAACCTTTACCCATAAGACCGTGTATTTTGATTTCCAAGCTGGCGACGATCCACCAATTGTTCCAGAAATGGCAGGGCGGGATACTGCAATGACACAGGTAAGATTAACACTCGAATTAAGAGCAGTTGTTATGAACTACGGAGTCTTCGTTGTACAACGTCAACAATGATCCATATTATATCTGTGTGAAGGATATAAACCTGAGGGATATAAAAATGAACCCAGTTTCCTCCCCCACCTGGAAACGTAATTCGTCCACTCCTGGTATGACTGAAATAACATTGAAAGCGATAAAATTAAAATGATACCGTACTGCAAAAGTTGCTTACATTAACCTTCTGAAAAAAGGGGCTTTAGACTCGGTGGCTGAATGGGTTAGTGATTGTCCCTCAGTGTGACACAGTCCTATCGATGCAGCCTGGGATCGAATCCAACTCAGACCAAATAAAATAGAAATGTTTCTGAGCGGATTTTTCACCCTATCACCATATGTGGAAGAGTTACATGGGTAACGACCCAAGGTCGTGTATCGCCGGGACAAAGAGTCCAGTTCTCAACTATACTGGCAACGCCGCCATGTAATCTTGTGCGGTGTAAAACATTGATCAAAAAGGGGCTTTAATTCCAGAAGACATCAACCTTGTAGGGGTCATTCGATTATGGCAAAATTAAAATGTGGACATAATAATTTGTTTGCTGTTGTCCAGGTTATTCAAACTTTAAAGTGGCATGAGCTGCCAAAATGTTGATATTTTGACGTTAAAACAGAATGTTAAATTAATGGTTATTTTTCTCAAGACGTATAATCCAGAAGCTTTTTAGTGCTTCTAGTCTCAAATGTATGATAAAGTATTGTTTTGAACTAACTTTGGCTTAGAACGAATGAATGGTCGTCCCGGTTATTTAAATTTTGTTTACTTTTCGAACACGTTTTCGGTTCGTACAAGCCACATACTGTATGGATTTTCCTCATTCCAACGCCAATCATTTAGTTTTTCAATGTCATTCAAAACCTCTTACTTCACCCCCAATAAACCTGGCAATGCCGCCATATAAGTTAAATAATCTTGAGTGGGGCATGGAAAATGAATCATTCAACTAACACTCAGTGGAAAGCTAATTTTTTGTGACAAACAATTAGCTACATGTAATTCTGTTTAAATTTTGTTTCTCTTTACTTGGCAGCTCATGCCTTTTAAATTTTACAAATCACAAATGAATATCACACCCAAGATTATAATCATAATTTTTATTTTTATTTTTCTAGATGGAAGTCTCATCAGAAAAACTGCACGATTCTTTGGAAAAATTACTCGATTTAGGCACCCACTTCCGTCTCCGAGAAGCCCAGGGGCGTGTCTTCGCAGAGGGCCTTAACGAGCGTGTAATGATCTGGTCAATCGGTCAATCAATCGTCATTTTAATTATAGGCATTGGACAGGTCATGGTTTTGCGTAGTTTCTTTACAGACAAAAGGCACCAGGCCGTCAAAACATGAAAATACTTTCCATTAGAACTCTAGGTTTTTGATTTTATAAAGTGTATATAATCACTTGCGAGGTAACTGGAAAATCTTTTTGAAATTTAAAATTCTGGAGGCCATTGTTTGGGGTTTGAGGCGGTTGACGGTTTCATGGTTGACACTATCAGAAGCCTCTGAGTATTTCTTCACTCGGTCGCCGTATGTGGAAAATTGCCAGATACTTGCCGAAGGCTAAGTTTCTTCCTGGCAATGATCCCAGTTTCCTCCCCCACTAAACCTGGCAACACCACCATATAAGTGAAATAATCTTGAGTGCGGCGTTAAACATCAATCAATCAATCAATCAATCTGGGTAACGGAGTAATATTTGGCCTACAATGCATCCTTGCTTTTGGTGTAAAAAAACGTTAAATTTAGTTTATTTAGTCGCTCGTGTCACTTATAGCTATTTCACTGATTTTCTTTAGATAGATCAGAACTGGGGGCTGTTTCTCGACACCGACCTAACTTTGCGCGTAGTCGTAACGTTATGGCAACATATACCTTCAACATTTCGTTACGACCAGGCGCAAAGTTACGATGGGCGTAAAAGTGTTGAGAAACAGCCTCCCTGGTTATTGCGATCAAATAACTCGACCCTCTAGGAGAATGTTGGTTATTATTTTGAAATAATTTCAGAATGGTTTTTCAGTTACTTTGCTTTTGTATGTATGTGGTTATTTGTGTGAATGCGTCACTTGAAAACCGTTATTCAAAATAAATGGTGTGTGTGTGTTAAGGGGTCATCTCAAAATGTCTTCTTAGGAAGTCACGATAAGGGGTCGTATAATAATAAAAATTACAGCATTTTTTTTTATTTTAGTTTTTTTATGTTATAAATTCTAAAGACTTTTGGATGTATTGTTTTATTTATAAAAATAAGACTTTTTCTTTCAATTTAGAGTTGTGAATAATTTTTTTGGCTCATTTTCTGTGGTTTCAATGTGCATATATATATTTTTTTTCTGTGTTGAAAATTGTGTAATTCTGTAAGTGTTCTTTGAAACGCTAGACAAAGAGCTCTACTTTCATTGGTCTTCAAATTTGAGGTTACCAACGGAAGGTCGTGTGTTTCCTCCGGGCATAGAGCCCGGTTTCCTCCCACAATAAAACTGGCAACGCTGCCATATAAGTGAAATAATCTTGAGCGCGGCGTAAAACACCAAACAATCAATCAATCAAATTTGAGGATGTGACCCATTCTAGGAACTTGTTGAAAAGATGCTGAGCCCTTTCTCTTGAGCTATGTCAAAACAAATTACAATGCCTCATCACAGAGGAATCAAATGGCAGTGGATAGGACATTGGGCTTGCCATGCATTGGTCGGTTGTTTAAGCGACCATATTTTAAAGTGTCATGAACTTTTCGACATTTTTTTCATAAATTCTGATTGTCATGATAGTAAGAGACTTTGAAAATCATTGAAAAACTAAATGGTTTATGTTTGAATAAGGATAATAGTTTCTGAAAGGTAATCAAAATTAAAATATTTTTCGAGATTTGTATCACTAACAAGCTTCTAAATTGCACATCTTGAGAAAAATAGCCAATAATTTTCATGTTGGGATTTAATGGAAAAATATCAACTTTTGGCAGCTCATGCCATTTAAGGTGACCGTTCCCATGCGCTAACAGACCAGTTGTATGTTGAAGATTTGCAAGGTTCTCGCCGAGGTCGGGGGTGTCCTCCAGGCCATGAGCCTGATTTCCTCCTCACTAAACCTGTAAACGCCGCCATTTAAGTGGAATAATCTCGAATGCGGCGTAAAACATCAACCAAGCTATCTGTTTAATTTTCTTGGCCTGTAAAATCGTGCCTGGTTAATTGCGTTTTACTTTTGGGTCTTGATGTAGTTTCCCTTTGAAAGTCATTTTAAAAAAGTAAAACTATCGTAAAGGCATTTGCCATAAGAATTCCACTTGTTGCTTGAATAAAAAAATATATATCGTTCCAATTTGTCCGGGAAACTTTTGGAAAATGCTTAAAAGAAATAAATCTGTTAGTACATGTAGATGTATTTATAGACACTAAAACAAAACGGCTAAAATAACCAAGGAGACAAGTTTCTAGTTGTGTTAAAAGGGTATGTCGTTTAAGCCTTTATACCCAATCATAGGTTGCTGTAATGTACCAAAACCCATGGTATTTCAGGAGGTTGAAGTCAGACAAACGTTTGTACATGTACCTGTGCTAGTGCGATTTTATTTTCAAAATCCGTGTATATTGTTAGAAGAGCGTCCATTGTACTTTATGTTGATAAGGTTGATTGAAGGAAAAGGATCTTTTCCTGGTTTGAACCGGTATTTGTTTAAGAGTCTCATGTTTGAAAGCTTGGAGTAACACCAAAGAGAGTAGATTGACAAGAGTGGTCCTTCGTCCGCGCCATGTTGAATTTGAACTGACACGATTCGACTATTGGGAACCTCCTTTCTGTAGGGGGCGCCCTACGGTCGAATCGTGTACAGTCCGAACACCCTTCCGCTAGGGGGCCAGAAGAACATGCCGGCAATGCTGATTGGACGAAGTGACCACTCTTGTCAATCTACTCTCTTTGGTAACACTATTTACTTCTGAATCGTTGGCTTTTCATTTCCAGAACAAACTGTAATCAAGTGTATATTTTAAAACTGAAAAAAATAAATAAAACGATTTAGCCACGACGCAAGAGTTCTTATTTTTCTTTCAATATTATATGCTGCAAGATAGAAGTTTTTCTCAGACGCGTGGCGGGTTTGAATCTCACTCGATACCCTTAAAAAAATAGCAATCTGAACGGAGGAGTTAATCTTCGCATGCGAGACTTAGTTTTGAAGCGAAGGGGAGATAAGCATGTGGGCACGATTGCAAACAGGGGAGCGGGGCATCGGTGGCCCAAGAGCAGAGCGACAGTCTCTCACTCCGTCTATAGGAAGGATTTTTGTAAACTGTCTAACCTAGGTTACATGGCAGGTTATTCTTTGTCATGACGGGGGCCTCCGTGGCACTTTGTCAGGTACTTTGAACGATTACGGTCGTTTCGTACTCTTCTAACTTTTTTGTGGATTTGTCGTGGTTCTATTATGTAGAAATAAACTAAACAAGGTGGACACTTCGCATTTTAACAGATAGATACATATTACATGTAGTTACACTTTCACAACTCACTACAGTAGGGTTCACTCATGTAGGACCTCTGTTTACATCCACACGAAACCGTCCGTCTGACAGTAAACAATGTACCACGTAATCCCCACCAATTGCTCGTAAAATCTACTATTTTCGCTGAAAATGGACCTACCGCCTTTGACTCAAAATCAAATCACTCAGAATCTCTTATTTTTCAAATTGGTAGAAATATTATGAAAAAAGCAAACAATGCCACACGATGAGTCCCTTAAAGTGGCATGAGCTTTCCAAATTTGCAGTTTTTTCATAACTTCGGATCGTCACGACAGTAAGAGGCTTTGAAGGCTATCGAAAAACTAAACGATTAGCGTTGGAATGAGAAAAATCCATACAGTATGTGGCCTGAATGAACCGAAAATGTGGTCAAAAGTAAACAAAATTTATATAACCGGGACGACCATTCATTCTAAGCCAAAGTTAGTTCAAAACAGTACTTTATCGTACATTTTCGAGACTAGAAGCATTAAAAAGCTTCTGAACTCTACCTTTTGAGAAAAATAGCCAATAATTTCAGCATTCTGTTTTAACGTCAAAATATCAACATTTTGGCAGCTCATGCCCCTTAAAGGCCGCACTGACGCTGAAACATTTTGCGTTAAACAGCACAGATGTAACTTCAAATAGGGAAGGCATGGTCAAAAATACGACAGGACTCACAGCGTTTGGAAGTGTTTGCCCACTGATGAATTTGCAAATCCCCCCGTCCCATGGCTAGGGAGGCACTAGCCGCATTCATGTGTCTCTTTCATGTGTTACTTACTTGCTGGTCAGGAAGAATGTGGATGCGGCGTGGCGCAAAACATCGATTTTTATTCAATCATTTGGAATATCGTGAAAATATGTTGAACAAAGGAAAAACTTGAAATATCTCGAAAAGGTTATTTCAAAGGCACATGTAATTTTCTGTTCTACACATGAGTAGTCTCCCCTTATCACCAATGTTTCGCAAATAGAGTGACCTCCCCCTTTATTCTCTCCTGTTTCGTTATCTCAAATAATCTTACCAGGGCGGAGTGGCAATGGCGTTTTAACTCTCGGGCTATATTTTTATCAATCCTTCACGTGAGTTCTGTATATATGTTTTTATGCATTTTTTAAAAAGCTGTCCTTCATTTAAACAAAAAACTTAAGGACGGATTTAGAAAGATAGTTCTCATAACAGATTTACATGCGTTATTCATGGCGGTGATCTTATACTTTATGGCCTAACTTTTCAATATCAGTCCGCTCGATATAAAAATATCCATGTATATTTTGTCAGGGTATGTCCGAGAAACCCGGAAGAAAAACCGCATATATTGGAACTTTCCATGGATGTATTTTTAAATTAATTCTTTTACCCTACTGCAGTTTTTATCGACAATAATTGAAAGCTGGTTCGAATCTCTCGAAAATTCTAATTAGATCTTAACCTGGTCGACAGATTAGGACTTTTTTCAAGGCATTGCACTTAATAAAGATATCGTTACATGTGTCGAAAGCGCCTGTTCTTCACAATTCTTTCTATTTGGTGATGCCTTGCTAATTTACTTTAGAAATTCAAGGTAGTTGAACGTCGAGATTTCCTCTGAAGAATTACTGAGATTGTATTTACAAATTCAAGTGGCATCAAATGCCAGTCAAACTTAAGTCAATAGCTAAAAGGTAGAAGGCCTCTTGTGCAAAGATATAAACTTGAGAATTCCTTTGCCTTCTTTGGTGTGGCTACAAAAAATGACCTGGGTAAGCTGCGCGCGTGATATATTCTCGGCTGTTTTTTATGACTGTCAGACAGAATATAACTATTTTGTATTCATAACGGGCGGGGAGAGGGGGGGGGGGGGGCGATGGATATTGACAGCTGCTTGTATTACGATCATGAAAACGTACCATAGATATGCAGAACAGAATGGCTGAGAAAGTGCCACTACCAGTTAATTACCTTTTAAGAGGTTAATGACATGTCGCTTTAAATGAACATTTTGGATTTAATAAACTATATTTTATTTTAAATACCCCTATTGTTGCGAAACGGTATATCTATTTTTTTAGGTTAAGTTAGAGTAGCCCATACGTGTTACAAAAATCTGTGCAGATCTTTCACCCGGTGTTTTTGATAAACCCATACAATTTAAAGAATATTTGATTTTTGGGAAACGTCTGGAAAGTGGGCTCTTCTCTACAGACTTGCACGACGACGTGTGATATTGACAAAATACGATTTGTCGTGACGTCCCTCAGACAAATAGTTAGCCGTTTTATGGGTCTCCTTTTATAAAACACAAATTGGCTACTTGAGACAGAGCGACCAGAAACATACGATAATTTCAGCTATTTTTTTAATAAAATTCTGGTCCCCCCAAAAATTCTGGAAAACTATGAACATGTTAAAAAAACAGTAGCCCTACTTGATAGTGAATAGGCCTATACAATCGATTAATATATTAATTGATTGTATAGGCCTATTAGAACTCTCACTCCGTCTGTATACAGAGAAATAGGTAACCGAAGATATGTATTAAAAACAGACAAAGTAGTCGAGTTGAATGCATTCATCTTTGAGGGGATTTTTTGCTTATTTAACTACCTAACCATACATCTGCTTGATTTGCATCAGCGAAAAGCTCTTATTTTATACTTTTTTTTAAAATTACCAACAATTTTCAAATTATGTTTAAATGAAGTTTTATCTATATTTGGTAACTCATGCCACTTTTGCAGATGTAGGTTTAGGTAGTTTTATGAGCCGCAAAACCCACCCAAAATGAATTCCTCACCTAGGCTACACCATGCCTATTCACCTAGCTGTTCTTTATTTGCACACCTGTTCAGTTCGTACGAGTTACTGCATGACTTTATCAACATTTTTTATTTCAACGTCAATCAGTGAAATAATCTTGAGTGTGGCGTAAAACACCAAACAATCAGTCAATCAATTTTTTAGCACACACCTTCATTTCGTCTATCCTTGAATTTTTCAAGGTGCTTCCATCCCTGAACCTAATTTCACAAGCAGAATTTATAAAAAAAAAATCCGAATTTTGGCAGCTTATGAGTTTTTTTTATTTTGCTGATTGTTTGGAAAATATAATGTCTGAAATACATTTATATATAGTTGTACAATTAGAAACTTGTCTCCATGGTTATTCTAGACAAGAAGATTTTCCATGTGCCAGTGTGTTTTAGTGATCATAAATATATATAGTTGTAAAAAAGGTAGCGATTGATATATAACACATAATTCAACCCACCCCTTCCTCCCCTATGCCGTCCATCTCAATGTTAAAACCCCTGTAAATTTTGATACCTTCTTCAAGTACTAGTATACTTGGTGAATTGCAAGCCTTTATAAAACGTTTGTCCTTCATAATGACCAACATTTATTTAAATATACGGGGTCAAAATCTCAAACCAAGATAAAACATTTAAGATAACGTTTTAGTAATGAACTTTGATTTTTACACTAGTTCTATATACATGGTGGATGGATTATAACAAAGCTAAGTAAACACCGATCATTTAAACAAGGAGGTCTTTGTTGGCAGAAGTTTGTCTCTCAGTCCGCCCAACCCTCTCATCAAATGGCCGGGGGTTCGAATCCCACTCGGTCCAAAGGAAAATGAAACAGTTCTGATGGTTTTTTCGCTCGATCTCCCAAATGTTGGAAAGGTATCAACGGTGTTTCTAAGAGACTATTACAGTCCGATTTCCTCGCTCACTAAACCTTACAACGTACCAATAAAAGTGAAATAATATTGAGTACGGCGACGACACGAATCAATCATCTGGCTCAATCGGGGTAAAAGTCATTTGTCTCCTCTCGACTCCGATCGACGATTGGCTATGTGTTCATATTGTTACAGTTCAATATTCTAAAATCGGTGCCCCTGTGACAGTCATTGGCGGAGGGTCACACAGTTTCTACAAAATATCTGAACAACTATTTATTTTCGTTGAAGAGAAAGATAGATCGAATAATTGTGCGATATTGACGTACGTGGAAGAGACAAGCTTTTTCCCCAGTTATCAAATGTTATCAGCAGAACACGTGTTTAACAGATCAGGCGAACAGACTGTTTACGTGTGTGTGCTTTAAAGGGAATAGCTGTGTATTGTTGTTTACATTTCTTATAATGTTTCTACTAATTTAACTTTTGATGAAATGTAGTAGGTTGATTTTCAGCCAAAATTGTACAATTAACGAGTAATTAGTGGTTATTCTATATCTGTGTTACATTGTTTACTGTCTGACGGACGGTTTCGGGTGGATGCAAACAGAAGTCCTACATGGGCCAACCCTATAGTGTAATGAGTTGTGAAAGCGTAATTAATATTTATCTATCTCATAAACTGTGAAGTGCCTACCTTCTTTTGTTTATTTCTACGCCTTAGAATCAGAACAGACCCACAAAAAGACGACGAAATGGCCGACTAGGTTGTAAGCCTTCAACGGCCCGCTCCGGGGCCTCTGTTATAGAACATCATGTCAAAAGCTAAATCTAAGAGTAAACAAACCAGCTGCAAACGATCCCAAAGTTCGTTTTAAACTCGCAATTAAACGGTCTATCAGGAGAAAAGAGTTTACCACTGATCATCCCAACACCTTCCCAATAAGTGTACGGCATTAAAATGTGGGGATTGTTTTGATCAGTAATTTGCCTCAGACACATGGTCCCGTTTTAAAGTGGCATGGGCTGCCAAAATGTTGATGTTTTGACGTTAAAACAGAATGTTGAAATTATTGACTATTTTTCTCAAGACGTATAATTCAGAGGCTTTTTAGTGCTTCTAGTCTCGAAAATATACGATAAAGTATTGTTTTGAACTAACTTTTGCTTAGAATGAATAAATGGTCGTCCGGGTTATTTAAATTATATTTACTTTTCGAACACGTTTTCGGTTCATACAGGCCACACACTGTATGGATTTTCCTCATTCCAATGCCAGTCATTTAGTTTGTCCATAGCCTTCAAATCCTCTTACTGTCGTGAAGATCATGAATTATGAAAAAGTGTGAATTTAGGCAGCTCATGCTCAGCTCAAACTAAAGATAATATATATAATTTTCACATGTTCACAGGCTTATTATTCTGCATATTACTGTTTACTTTTCGCTATTTTTCTGCAATGAGCGTGATTCATTGCTTACATGTAGAGCCGCACAGTCAATCAATCAATCAATCAAATATGTTTAATACCCATGATGTAGATTTAAAATGATATGAACTGACGACATT
Organism: Lepidochitona cinerea; assembly: GCA_963971465.1. Lineage (NCBI taxonomy): Eukaryota > Metazoa > Mollusca > Polyplacophora > Chitonida > Tonicellidae > Lepidochitona > Lepidochitona cinerea. The sequence continues at coordinate 5,260,518 of OZ020559.1, forward strand.
CGGACTTTTTCAAGAATTCGAAGCGTCAGTTCGAATACCCGGGGTGTGTGGGAACAGAATTGATACAGGGAAGCTCCTATTTCGTACATCTTGAAAAAAAAAATACTTACACTTCAAGATAATCGGGGGAACGCCACTCGAGAACCCAGTGTTGTTGGACAAAGAATACTTACACGTCAAGATAATCAGGAGATCGCCACCCGAGAACCCAGTGTTGTTGGACAAAGAATACTTACACGTCAAAATAATCAGGAGATCGCCACCCGAGAACCCAGTGTTGTTGGACAAAGAATACTTACACGTCAAGATAATCAGGAGAACGCCACCCGAGACCCCAGTGTTGTTGGACAAAGAATACTTACACGTCAAGATAATCAGGAGAACGCCACCCGAGACCCCAGTGTTGTTGGACAAAGAATACTTACACGTCAAGATAATCAGGAGAACGCCACCGAGACCCCAGTGTTGTTGGACAAAGAATACTTACACGTCAAGATAACCAGGAGAACGCCACCCGAGACCCCAGTGTTGTTAGGCAAATAATACTTATGCGTCAAGATAATCAGGCGAATGCCACTTGAGACCCCAGGGTTGTTGGACAAAGAATACTTACACGTCAAGATAATCAGGAGAACGCCACCCGAGACACCAGTGTTATTGGACAAATAATACTTACACGTCAAGATAATCAGGAGAATGCCACTTGAGATCCCAGTGTTGTTGGACAAAGAATACTTACACGTCAAGATAATCAAGAGAACGACACCCGAGAACCCAGTGTTGTTGGACAAAGAATACTTACACGTCAAGATAATCAGGAGAACGCCACCCGAGAACCCGGTATTGTTGGACATAAATATTTACACGTCAAAATAATCAGGAGAACGCCACCCGAGGCCCCAGTGTGGTTGGACAAAGAATACTTACACGTTTACGCGTCAAGATAATCAGGAGAACGCTCCGCGACACCCCAGTGTTGTTGGACAAAGAATACTTACACGTCAAGATAATCAGGAGAACACCACATGAGACCCCAGTGTTGTTGGACAAAGAATACTTACACGTCAAGATAATCAGGAGAACGACACCCGAGAACCCAGTATTGTTGGACAAAAAATACTTACACGTCAAAATAATCAGGAGAACGCCACCCGAGGCCCCAGTGTTGTTGGACAAAGAATACTTACACGCTTACGCGTCAAGATAATCAGGAGAACGCTCCGCGACACCCCAGTGTTGTTGGACAAAAATACTTACACGTCAAGATAATCAGGAGAACGCCAGCGAGACCCCAGTGTTGTTGGACAAAGAATACTTACACGTCAAGATAATCAGGAGAACGACACCCGAGACCCCAGTGTTGTTGGACAAAGAGTACTTACACGTCAAGATAATCAGGAGAACGACACCCGAGAACCCAGTGTTGTTGGACAAAGAATACTTACACGTCAAGATAATCAGGAGAATGACACCCGAGAACCCAGTATTGTTGGACAAAAAATACTTACACGTCAAAATAATCAGGAGAACGCCACCCGAGGCCCCAGTGTTGTTGGACAAAAAATACTTACAAGTTTACGCGTCAAGATAATCAAGAGAACGCTCCGCGACACCCCAGTGTTGTTGGACAAAAAATACTTACACGTCAATATAATCAGGAGAACGCCACCGAGACCCCAGTGTTGTTGGACAAAGAATACTTACACGTCAAGATAATTAGAAGAACACCACCCGAGGCCCCAGTGTTGCTGGACAAAGAATACTTACACGTCAAGATAATCAGGAGAACGCCACCGAGAACCCAGTGTTGTTAGACAAAGGATACTTACACGTCAAGACAAAGAATACTTACACGTAAAGATCATCAGAAGAACGCCACCCGAAAACCCAGTGTTGTTGGACAAAAAAATACTTACGCGTCAAGATAATCAGCAGAACGACACCCGAGACCCAGTGTTGTTGGACAAAGAATACTTACATGCCAAGATAATCAGGAGAACGACATCCGAGACCCCAGTGGTGTTGGACAAAGTTATGCGTCAAGATAATCAGGAGAACGCCACACGAGACCCCAGTGTTGTTGGACAAAGAATACTTACATGTCAAGATAATCAGGAAAATACCACCTGAGACCCCAGTGGTGTTGGACAAAGTTATGCGTCAAGATAATCAGGAGAACGACACCCGATACCCCAGTGTTGTTGGACAAAGACTACTTACACGCCAAGATAATCAGGAGAACGCCACCCGAAAACCCAGTGTTGTTGGACAAAAAAATACTTACGCGTCAATACCATCAGGAGAACGACACCCGAGACCCCAGTGTTGTTGGACAAAGAATACTTACGCGTCAAGATAATCAGCAGAACGACACCCGAGACTCCAGTGTTGGTTGACAAAAAATACTTACACGTCAACATAATCAGGAGAACGACACCCGAGACCCCAGTGTTGTTGGACAAATGATATTTACGCGTCAAGACAACCAGAAGAACGCCACCCGATACGCCAGTGTTGTTGGACAAAGAATACTTACACGTCAATACCATCAGGAGAACGCCACCCGAGACCCCTGTGTTATTGGACAAAGAATACTTACACGTCAAGATAATCAGGCGAATGCCACTTGAGACCCCAGGGTTGTTGGTCAAAGAATACTTACACGTCAAGATAATCAGGAGAACGCCACCCGAGACCCCGGTGTTGTTGGACAAAGAATACTTACACGTCAAGATAATCAGGAGAACGCCACCCGAGACACCAGCGTTGTTGGACAAAGAATACTTACACGTCAAGATAATCTTGCTGTCTCCTGAAACATTCCCCATGCAGATGAGTTTAATCTGCATGATAACCTGATAAACACATCTCTGCTAATCTCAGACCTAAGAGCTTCCAAGATCTCAGCGGCCCCAGGACCCTGCTTTGTGCTGTGGAATAGATAATGAATGAATATCAGTGAATATAAAACGACATCCCCTTTCTCATACCCCACCCTGGACCCGAGCCTAATACTTATACTCAAAGTGCACACAAATGAAAATTAATTTTACACCCATGCGAGAATTATTTTGCACCCATTGAGAATTTATTTTTACAACGTTGGGGGAATATGTTTGATCCCATGTGGAAATTATTTTGCGCCCAATATAGTTTAATATAGTTTTTGCTCCTGTAGAAAGCCAGTTTATTACATGTACGTCCGTGAAATTACGAAGCGGTTTGCAGTAGGTATTTCACTTATATGGCGGCGTTGTCAGGTTTAGTGGGAAAGGGAAACCGGGCTTTTTGCACGGAGAACACCCGCGACATTCGGCGAGCACCTAACAACTCTCCCACATGGATAGAAAAATCAGAAATTTTTTAATTTTATTTGGTCTGATTGGTATTCGATCCCGAGCCGCATCGATGGAAGGCATGTGTCGGACTGAGGAACTATTACTCTAACCGACTGGGCCCCCGAGGCCCCGGTATTATGGTTGAAGTGATGAATCCATTGTCTATATGCGCAACATAATTTCTGTATGGGTGCAAATTATTTAAAATTAATTAATTAGCGCAAATCAAATTGCACTTGAGTGGAAATTACTATATACATGGGTGCACAGTATATATATTTTTGAACACTATAACACACTAGCACAGGGAAAATCTTCTTGTCTAAAATAACCACGAAGACAAGTTTCTTGTGTTAAAAGGGGGCATATCATTAAGACGTTTATACTCAATCATGTTATGATGTTATGATGACAAGTTGTTATGATAAACCACAATCCATGATATTTCATTAGGTTGACGACAGGCATGAGTTTGGCCTTAGGCTGTAGAAGTGTCTGGAAAAGATAATTTGGCAACAAATCATCAGTATTTTTGTATAGGTGTGAATAAATTTACACATGAGTGTAAATAGTTTTTACCAAGGTGCAAAGTAATTTCCCAAAGGCCCAAATTAGTTTCTTTTTGGATTTAAATTGTAATTTAAAAAAAAATATTCCGTAATTCACAGAACAAATACAGTAAACCAAAACGCTAATTTTTTCCACTATTTGCCACCGTTTATTTCACGTGTTTGGCGGCGTCAAAAAGTTTTTGTTAGGTTGATTGATTGATTGTTTGGTGTTTTACGCCGCGCTCATGATTATTTCACTTATATGGTGGCGTTACCAGTTTTATTGTGGGAGGAAATCGTGTTCTATGCCCAGAGGAAATCCACGACCTTCCGATGGTAACTGGCAACCATCCCACATAGGTTGTTCGAGTGAAAACCCAGTCAGAAAATTTTAAAAATTTTTTGTTTCGACTGAGTGGGATTCGAACGATAAAAAAAATGCCGTATGTCTCGGTCTAAGCGTCTGGAAAGTTTAGCCTCTGTTGGCCAATCGACGAAGCCTTCGACACTCACATTTGAACCCGCTACCCATTGGCGGAAGGCTGTTCGGATTGAGCGTCCAACGCTCTACCTAGTGAGCCACGGAGGTCCCGCGTTTTTGTTAGGGGAACGAGACCGGGAAATCTACGAAACTAACGAAATTGTGAATCAATTGTGAATCTTTTTTCCAGAATGAAACTTACCATATTCGTGGCTTTGACCATAGTGGTGCTAAACCTTGTTAATTTGACGGCAGGAGTTTTTGATCAGAATATCTGCTCACGTGACCAGGCATTCCCAGGAGCTTCTCAAGAAGGTAAAAAAATATTCTCTTGGACGGTAAACATTTATCTAAATGAAAATCATGATTTTATTCTGTGTAGCACGGGTTTGTTTCTCAGGTGAGGGGAGGGAGGGGGGGGGGGGGGGGGGGGCTGGTTCTGGCGGACACTATCTGTCACTATATCTGTTCAGACAAAGTCTAGTTTTTCTGGTAAAAATTCAAGCTGGATCTAGTTTTTTGTCATACATTTTCATTATTGTGTTATCTTTTTTAGGCAGTATTTTGTTCTCACCAAATTTTAACATGAAAATATTGCACTAATGCAGACCAAAGAAGGGTATTAGGCTAAAATAAATCTGAAATACAGAAATGGTACGAGATGAAAAACAAATAAATTCAACCAATTTTCTTTCCAGAAGACCATTGAGGGGCAAATAAACAATTCAGGGGCAAAGAATAAAATAAAATAAATGCACTAAAAATACCTGGCTCTTCGGTCGTCATAACAAAAAACGAAGGGGAAAGCGTGTATTGATTCGAAATATTATATGTTATTAATCGAGTGTTTTCGTATTGCCTTGATATTGGCCTGAGGGTGGTCGTATTGGCCCGAGGCCGCAGACCGAGGGTCAATGCAACCACCCGAAGGCCAATGCCAAGGCAATACGAGAACACTCGATTCATAATATTTTTATTAATAGACTGTGGAAGTTATTTCCATGCAAGCCGTCAAGTTGAACAGGAGGTATGTTTTCGAGAAGCCGCTGGTCGCCCTGCGAACATTTTACCAATGCCTTAAACAAATTGACGTCCGACAAAAAGTTTCTTCCTCTTTCACTGTCCTAAAACGACAATCAGATTTACTTACAGTAGTTTTGTCTTTCAACTCTAATATCCTGTCAGTAAGACCTTGCACAACGCGCTCTGGTGTAGACATTTTGAAATCAACATCTGCCGTCTGCTTCTGTCAAACTCGGGGACATCACATGTTAATTGCGTCTTTCAGCCGCACTCCGTGAACTCGGCCAATATGACTTGAACTCGGCCAATATGACTTGAACTCGGCCAATATGACTTGAACTCGGCCAATACAGCCCTACGCCTAATATGAACTTGATTCGTCTGCTGATATTACCCGGCCGCGAAGGTCGTATTCGAGTAATAACTTGCACAGTCAATTAATAAAGTCAGATACATATAGTTATTCGTTCAGGTTATGAAACCGATTGCCATGTCACTGTCCAACGCAACCGACATAATCGGTTTTACAGAAACTCATGCGCTATAGATTTATAGATCTGCTATCTCCATGTAGGTTTTAGTTCGTTAATGCTCGTGTGTTCTTTGTGTTTTCTGTAACGTTTTCTGTTATCGGATGTGCTCTGGGCAATCAATAATTAGATAGAATGACACTAGAAAGCAGTAGTTCTAAACAACGTGTATTCCAAACTTAGAAAACATAAGAAGTGGCGGTCTTTGCCATACAATACCAAAGAGCCTTAGTCAAGGGCGATAACCATGTGTCGACTATTAATACAACATTTTCCACGAGCTGCCAACTATAGGGAAAATTCCGTTGAAAATTGTTCAGCATATTTATCAAATAGTGCAAAATAATAACTTTCCGCAAATATTAATGTTGGAGATGTACGTTTGGGTAATATTCATAGGAAACAAAAAACCTAATATGTATTTAATATGTATTCCGGCTATTGGAATTTTGTTAGTTATTAGTAAATATCTTCGTTATGAGCCATTAGCTTTACTGATATTTTTTTAATTTCCACTTAAAACCTTGACCGTTCCAATGCTCAACTTATTTTGACAATCATAATTTATGAAAAAAGATCAAATTTAGACAACCCTTGACCTTTAATATTCTTACTTTGATTTATTTTTAATGAACTATTCTTCTTATTTTATCTGTTATTTTATGTCCAGCGGTTGAGAGACCTATTTTACCGGAAACGTTTCAAGCCCGAATCGAGGTTACGATCATTAACGGCAATCGGACTACGGAAACGACCGAATATTTTGACCAACCCAACAACAGAGGGGCCGTATACCAAACAATTGAAGGCATAAACGTCCGAGGATTGTACGACTATGATGACGACGAGTTTATCCTGGACGAAGTTGATGCACGTAAGTTTTAGAAAACGACGATTTTATTCTGGACGAAGTTGATGCCCATAAGTCTTAGAATACAAGTTTATTCTGAACGAAGTTGATGCACGTAAGGTTTAGAACACGAGTTTTTCCTCAACGAAGTTGACGCACGTAAGTTTTAGAATACCAGTTTATCCTGGACGAAGTTGATGCACGTAAGTTTTAGAATACCAGTTTATCCTGGACGAAGTTGATGCACGTAAGTTTAGAATACGACGAGTTTTTCCTCAGAGAAGTTGACGCACGTAAGTTTTAGAATACCAGTTTATCCTGGACGAAGTTGATGCACGTAAGTTTTAGAATACGACGAGTTTATCTTGGACGAAGTTGATGGACGTAAGTTTTAGAATACGACGAGTTTATCTTAGACGATGTTGATGCACGTAAGTTTTAGAATACGACGATTTTATTCTGGACGAAGTTGATGCTCATAAGTTTTAGAATACAAGTTTATTCTGAACGAAGTTGATGCACGTAAGGTTTAGAACACGAGTTTATCCTGGACGAAGTTGATGCACGTATGTTTTAGAATACAAGTTTATCCTGGACGAAGATGATGCACGTATGTTTTAGAATACGAGTTTATCCTGGACGAAGTTGATGCACGTAAGTTTTAGAATACGAGTTTTTCCTGAACGAAGTTGATGCACGTAAGTTTTAGAATACGGCGAGTTTATCTTAGACGAAGTTGATGCACGTAAGTTTTAGAATACGGCGAATTTATCCTGGACAATGTTGATGCACGTAAGTTTTAGAATACGGCGAGTTTATCTTAGACGAAGTTGATGCACGTAAGTTTTAGAATACGGCGAGTTTATCTTAGACGAAGTTGATGCACGTAAGTTTTAGAATACGGCGAGTTAATCTTAGACGAAGTTGATGCACGTAAGTTTTAGAATACGGCGAATTTATCCTGGACAATGTTGATGCACGTAAGTTTTAGAATATATCGGACTGTTTTTCAATCAAGATATATTGACAACAATTGAAACTAGCCATTCGGAAGTACTTTGTAGAAATCAAGCCGCGGCATGGTTTTAGAAACAAAAAAACTTTATTGACACTTTAAACATAAAATAACCAATCTTTCAAGCTGAGGGTTTCAACGAAATAAACATCAAAACTAAAATCCTGATATTTAAAAAACGACCTCAAACTAACTCGTGAGAGACCATCAGCCAGGGGCTCGTTTCACAAAGCAGTCGCATCGCAAACGAAGCCTAGTTGCCACTGGACACCATAGCGAAGAGATACGACGTCACGGCAACTGCAACTGAACGCACTTTGCGATGGCTTCGTGAAACGGCACTCTGGTTGACAGGACACGAGCATCGCGATTTGGCCGCCTGGCGATCTCCTTGTCTGCAGATCTTATATCACACATCGAGTTTTGTGATCTTTGCTCCATGAGTTTGTCTAAAGATTTCAGCGTTAACGAATAAGAATAAAATGCTAAAATTCAAATAAATATTTATTTAGCTACACAAGCCGCTAATCTTAATTTGATTGAAACTGTTGCTTTAAGACTAACATCGAGTAGCCTATGGACTATGTTTCTATGGTTGAAGTATTGAAGACAAAAAAGAAAGCAAATTCTAGGCCTACCTTATCAATCAGAATCTAGACAATGTTATCAACAGACCTGCAAACAACGATCCATGTGTTTTCTCTCAAAAATGTTTCGCAGGTTCGAATCACATTTAAAAATTTGAACATTTTCCGACAATTTTGTTTTATTCACTCGACCCATAAGGGTGGTTAACTTGACAAGTTGAAGATTGTCCTCGGACAGAGGGTCGTCCAGCGGATCCTAAAAACCATTAAAAATCCATTCACCCTGATGGCCTCTGGCATCCATAATTGTTTTTTTTTTCTGGCAGAGAAATGTACCTCGATGTCTCTTGAAGACACTGACCAGAGGAATTTGCTGGGGTTTTCCACAGTTAATGGGAAGGCTCGGATTATGACGGCTGCCCAGTCTTTACATTGGGCCGACCCACAGATCACCGAGGCTTATATGGGAAGAACTACAATAAGGGGCATAGCCGTGGATCACTGGGCCTCTTGTCAATATTGGGCCGCAGAAGACGCCTCTATGGAGGTCCACTGGTATTTTGTAGGTAGGTTAACATTTTTAAACATTGCTTAATTCTTTGTTTATATTTGGCATTAGAGGGACAAGAGAGAATGATCGTTAAAATGCGTGCTATTTGAGTGTTTTTTCCTACCTCCCACTAACCGGTGAATAGTGTACGCAATACAAGACAGTTGTGGGTGCGCGTGTGGTGCATTTTCGGCTGTTTGTTTACTGATTGTCAGACAGAAAATTCCCTAAATAACTCTTTAAATGTATTTTTTTGGCGGAAAGTCGACTTAGTCTTTCATCCGAGACGAGATTGATCACTTCTTATTTTTCTATAAATCGGAAGGTCAAAGGAGAATCACAATACACTTATGCGTTGTCTCCTTCTACAATAATTGACCGCCTTGTGGTGTTCATTATGAGGCCGCCATGTTGTTTGAAATGTCCATATTTTTAGAATAATGTCTTCAAGTTTTACATGATCTCTCGTCCTTTTTAACATGATTGTGCTTTACATACGTCAAACCCAAATTCTATAAACTACTCAAATTCTATAACCAACGACACACTGAAGCCGCGAAAATCGTGTTGCCCCACAATCCGGAGGTGAACAATGGCTACGCGTTGGATGGGAAAGGCATGTTTTTTTCAAAACTATTGCATTTTAGTATTGCGAAAATTTTGCGAAATGTTGAATTCCGCTGTTGTCATTGTACATACAGGAGACAGTGATTGTCTTCCTTTACGTCTGACTCTCAGCACGTCTGACTTTCATGATATTTGTAACTTCACAAAGGCTTAAACAATAGCGCTTGCCGAGAGGTCAATTGGATGATGGGCAGAAATGAGCAGGATATTGGGATTTCCTGTGGTTTTGAAGCCAATTTCCTCTGCTAGCAATTATAACATCCTGTCATGCAACATATATTAATCTTGAGCGCGACCCACAGCAACAAACTAGCTTACCATTACAAAACTGTAGTCTCACCTTGTTGGTTCCTATAATAACTGCGCCTTTTATTGCATGCTATTAGGCTCAGCCGGTTAGTGATCGTCCCTCAGTCCCACACAGGCCTTCCATCGATGATGCGCTGGATCAAATCCCACTCAGACTAAATAAGTTAACGAAATTTATGAGTAGGTTTTTCGCTCGATCGCCATAGGTGAACGAGTTGCCAGAACCTCTCCGAAGGTCGAAGATTTCCTCCTGGCAGTGAGCCCGGTTTCCTCTCTGGCTTAACCTGGCAACGCTGCCATATAATAATCTAGAGGGCAGCGTCAAACACCAATCAATCAATCTGGTCTCATACAGTTTCATAAGACTCGTTGACTGGCATCTGCAAGTTACGACGAATCGATCAATTGAAATACTATTTGGCCGGTTTTTACCAAATCAAAATGAACGGTGATTAAGCGCAGTCTACCAACTTACAATCTGATAACGATCTAAATTTGTATTCTTTCAACAGCGGCAGATGGTTGGGGCACGTCGACAAACCAATCTCAAATTCCAGTACGATGCTGGGTCAAAGGAGTTGCAGCTCCCCCAGGAAGCTCCAAGCACCCCTTTGAACATTATTACGAGTTCTTCCAATTTAAAGACAAACTCCTTGACGGAGAAGGCGTATTTGAAGTAAGTCAATAGAATAGAATCCGTGGTAAGCTGGTAAATATGAGCGTGGGAGGTGGACAACTGCTCGAATTGAAGATCGATGTTTTCATTTTAGTGAAAGGGGGGGGGGGGGGGGCGAGAAGGGATACGTTTTGAGTCACTGCATAACCTCTCTCCTTCTCAATCGGATGTACATAAAGACAAATCCAAAGCTTGTCTGTTCATATGCAACTCACTTAAAGTGTTTTTGCTATCCAATTTGTCTTCCTCTTGCTTTTGTCTCGAAAGTAAATTTTTATAGCAATATTTTTTTCTTTCAGCCACCATCACTGTACCCTTGTACGGGACTTCTGAATACAAAAGATTTACCCACTCCAAGTTCTACTTTCAGTTTTGTCAGTGAAACCATCAATTTCGACACAAAAATCATCACATATATGAAGGTTGGCATGCCACTGATAACCTATTTGCATTCGCTTGCAATTGGCGGTTTCTTTTTTTATTCCTTTTTTTTGCCGAGTTAAAGATTATTTTTCTTTCTTTTGCACGAACCATACAATGAAACAAAGAACTATTCAAACTTATTTGTGAATTATTTGGCTTTAAAATAATAGAGAATTCTTTTAGACGTAACCATTCATTATTTTTTTCTGTTTTTCAAAATATAGATAAGCAAGGCGTGAAAGATTTAAGTTACGATCCCCTTTGGACTCTGCAATGCACCTATCACGTTTCTAAGCATAATTTTCATTTTCAAATCTTGGCTTACACTGATTTTCGTTTGCTGATTTTTTTTTACAGGAAGAATTCGATTTGACCCACAAATTAGTACGATATACATACAAACCTCCAACTTCAAATCTAGTAGTCGAAATCCACGATTTTAACACCGGTAAGGACACAAACATTTTTTATATTGGTTTTTAAGGGGTTATTTGATGTTCAGTCGCAACACTTCAGACACACCCTTTAACCAACATTTTTTACATTATTTTTCTTTTAAGGGGGAATTTGATGTTCAGTCGCAGCCCAACAGACACACACTTTACATATCCTACCACCAATTGGCCGAGGGTTTAAATTTTGATTGCTTGATGTTTTACGTCGCACTCGACATTATTTTACTTATAGGACAGCGCTGTCAAGGTTTTATGGAGGAGGAGCGACCAGAATTGGATTGATTGATTGATTGATTGGTGTTTTACGCCGCACTCAAGAATATTCCCAGAATTACAACTACAACTTGCCTAAAAAAAGAAACTGACTGGGGTTTCTTAAATCGATTACATAAGCTGATTGTCATATATGTACCATCGAAAAGTCTGGAATTCCCTCGATACATAAAATCTGACCAAAACTAAAGCAATAAATTCCTGTTAACTTTAAGTAAGAATGGTAATGTTATATCTGTTATACAATGTAGGCGTAGCATATATCAATGACCCCATGGTAGGAAATTGTTCATATAAGGCAATTGAGTCTGGAGGCTTTGACGTCAGACAAGCTGACCCAAACCACGTACGAATCCGGACTGCAAACGAATTTTTCTCTTTTGATGGCACACGATATAATTACATAGGAAAGGTGAGTATCCGTTCCTTGTTTAATTCTATTTCGTTATTTAATCAAATAAGCTTTTTCGAGAAAAACAATGCTTACTTTCCCCAATAGTTCAGATTTTTCACAACATTTTGGAAGATACAAGTAAACAGTTAAGAAATGTTGGAAACGCTCTTTAAATGTGCATCCCATACTAAAGATACATATTTAAGGCATCACCACGAAATATGCTGCACTTGATAAAGACACCACCATAGGTGTGGAAAGCTCGTTTTGTTCACAAAAAAACTTGCTTCGTGGAGATGCTTAAATTATTTCTCATTAATTGTATAGTTATATTCGATAAGCTACTGGAAGATTGAAATTGAGTTCACATATAAAAACAAATTAAAAGCATCTGTCTCAAGCATTATTATTTTTATTTAAAGGCATCTGTTTCAAGCTATGTTAAAGGTCCGTTCTCAAAGTGCGATTAGTCGTACCGATTAGTAGGATGCGATTAAAATGCATGCTTTTAATTGGTCGATATGATTTGTCAACCAATCAAATGCATCCATTTGAATCGCATGCTACAAATCGGTACGACAAATCGCACAGTGAGAACGGGCCTTGATGTTTCATTTTTTTCTCACAATTTTACCGTAACATTTCAGATTTTTTAAAATTATTTTTTTTGTTTGTTTCAGCACAAGTCCCGTTTAATAGACTGTGACGCTTGGGTTGCCACAAGGACAGATTTCCCACCAGGACTGGGACTTAACTCAACGTGGACTTGGTATTTTGCATCGGTAGGGTGACCAAATTATTAACACGCCCCAAATAATATAAAATAAACACAACAAGATTCACTTCACGTCTTGTTGTTCGAATCACGCGTTGTCAAATTTGTTACAAGCGTATCAAGAGGGTTACCACACAACCTCGAAAACATGTTAGGCATATTAGTTAAATTTGTCTCGATTGGTTGGTGTTTTATGCCACACTTAAAGCTGGACGGGCCACGAGAGTGACTAAAAGTTAGTGTAAACGAATTTTGTCACACTTGGTATTATTTTTCTCGTAAAGACTAAACTAAGACGAAGCTGTTGTGCAAATTTCACGAAAATCCTAACATAGGTTTTCCAGAACGAAATAAATATTTGTCACGTTCACTAAAATTATACGATGGCCGAAGCACCGCCTCGAGTCCTCCATGTAGGGGAAGATTTCCGCATATGCGCACTGTCGTGTAAACATGTCGCGTGTGAGTTTGACATTTCGCTCAGTCGTCGGAGTTCTCATAAGTGTTGAGGATGTACCGTACAAAATAATCCCTGTAGAAGCATGCAAAAATTATTTGGAAATACGAAGAAGTTAGAGGAGAAAGGATCATGTTGCCGATATTAAATGCGATGTCTGGGAACAAAGAAAGTAGCGGGAGCCCGAGTTGGCTATACGGGTCTGTACATCGACACTATAAAGTTATAAACGATGAACACAAGGTTAGGGACTACTACGGCGCGTACCGGTTAACTAAATTTCTACATGTCGCAGCCTATGCCTTCGCCAAGTAAATCAATTATACCTAAACAATGAGTATGTAGCGTAAGTCTGTCCTTTGGGGTTTTTTTTATTGCTGTAGGTGACGTCTCAATACTGGCAGTAAACAAAACACAGAAAATAAACGTACCAAAATTTATGATGCAAGGACTTTGATATGGTGGAGTGGGTGATAATGTTTTAACATCAAGACTATGTGACTTCAATATTTAATACACTGTAGCCTAATTAAGATTACTTTTTTTCAAAGGCTGGAAATTGAAATCGAAGCTGGAAATATATACTATAAGGCTTACTTAGATTTATTGAAGAAAGTATTAAACTTAAAGAACAAAAGCAAACATTTGAAGCTGAGTGATATGATAAAGGATGTGGATCATGCAGAAAGGAACTTGAGTGAAGTCCATGGTATAAGACCAAAACGTTTATACTGTGTAAAGGCCTACATATTTGTGTGTGTGTTTGGTTTAAATAAATAGCGAAAACATGCAAGATATACATTTATCTATTAGGTTGGTCAACTTGAGTAGACACTGATTGGTTCAAGAAGTTCAATGCTGTCTAAACTCAATTTGGTATCAGCTCTATTAAAGTGGCAGGAGCTGCCAAAATTCACACTTCTTTCATAATGTCTGATCATCACCACAGTAAGAGGCTTTGAAGGCCATCGAAAAATTAAATGATTGGCGTTGGAATGAGGAAAGACCATACAGCATGTGGCCTATACAAACCGGAATAGTGTTCGAAAAGTAAACAAAATTTAAATAACCGGGACGACCATTCATTCATTTTAAGCCAAAGTTAGTTCAAAACAATACTTTATCATACATTTTCGAGACTAGAAGCACTAAAAAGCTTCTGAATTACACGTGTTGAGAAAAATAGCCGATAATTTCAAAATTCTGTAACAATTTCAAAATATCAACATTTTGGCAGCTCATGCCACTTTAAATAGTGAGTTAAACATAGAAGGTGTATAACCAGATACTGTTGATTGTTTGGTGTTTTACGCTGCGCTCAAGATTATTTCACTTATATGGCGGCGTTGCCAGTTTTATTGTGGGAGGAAACCAGGCTCAATGCCCGGAGGAAACCCACGACCTTCCGGTGGTAACTGGCAACCATCCCACATAGGTTGTTCGAGTGAAAACCCAGTCTGAAAATTTCTCAATTTTTTTGGACTGAGTGGGATTCGATCCCGCGACCCATTGGTGGAAGGCTGTTTGGATTGAGCGTCCAATGCTCTACCTACTGAGCCACGGAGGCCCCACCTATATACTGTTAACAAGTTTAATTAAAACTAAATTATTAAACCCTGAAATTACTGCTTTTCTAAATACTGTGGTGATTGTGAGGGGTTCCACCCTCATCCCTCCCTCCTCAAAAAAGAAAGATAAATTTTATAGATTTTTTTGCACAGAGGATGGGGGGGGGGGGATTTAAATATTTATAGCATTGGATACACAAATCGAAACCACCACCTACCAATAAGTGGCATTTAATTTCATACATGTAATTTTGCGAGATTGATTGCAGCTTAATGTCACGCTCCACATCTAAGGTATTATGGCAACAAAAGTAGCAACCGACCAAAAAATCACCCTACCCACCCCCATCTAAACTCCAATCAATCCAAACGGTTCGACAGTTTCAGGCACTGGCTGAAGGTTAGGGTAGTTTGGGGCATGGGACTCACGGTGTATATGAACTTACAGTTTAGAAGTATTAACTTTGGCCCACAATCAATGAATGTGGCAATTTAAATATTGTGTAAACATTCCATAAAGACAATACATTGATTTAGGTGCAGTGGATATCTTTTTACTGTAATTTAATGAACATTTCACACAAAATATTCTCTTAAAATACTTGAAAAGAATATGAATTTCAGCAGACTTTAATATCCAAAATGAAAAAATAAATTCACTTTCCAGTTTAGTTAATTTTTTTATATCATGAATGACTAACTAAAACATATACATGTAGGATAAGCTGTACTATTTTGTAAATAACAAGAAGGACAAAACAAATGCAAAAGTTTCTCACTGATAGGTTGTAATTCCTACAGTTAATAACAATAACCACAAGCTAGTGTGTGTGGCGGGGGAGGGGGGGGGTCATTAAACAGATCAAGAATAAACAAAACATGTATTATCAGTTTCTTAAATTAGTACATGTAGGTCATTCTTGACATGTAATTGGACCCTTCCCTCTTAGCTTGTACTGATATTTTTACTACAGGAAATTGGAACACAAACTTTTGTATTTGTTTCATTCTTCCTGTAAATAAATGATGTTTTACTATTCATTTCCAACGTTTTTTGATATTACTGATCATGCCAGTACTACTCATGGAAGCTCATATTAAATGCCAACATTTACAAAGTAGTATAAGTTGTCCTATGTGTTGTGATTTCAGTAAAGTCATTCCATCGAAAATGACTATTTCATTGATGAATCAAGAACTTGGTAGATAAAATCAAATATAATCCTGGGGCAAAAAGGTTATCCATGCACAGTAAAAGTTGTTCACTTGTGTGTTTTGGAACCGTCTTCATAACAACAAATTGTCGTTTTTACTTTGACAAATTCCAATATAATCCAGTAGCAAATGGTTATCCAGGTACAATAAAAATTGTTCACTTGGTTATTTTAGAACCCTCTTAATAACACAAATTCACTGATGCCAATAAATCACTGTTTTAAATAAATAAGAATTTACTTCTGGATAAAAACTGCTCAACTCGGACTGTTTGATGATATGGTTTCATTGTCTTTTAATATAGTTGTCACTGATCATCTGTTAATTAACTGGGTGTTATTCACTTTGTAACTTCAACGTTACTTTTGCTGTCAGCCAACAGTCTACAATCAAAGATGCTGAATAGGCTGAAAAACAAAATTAATAGAACAGTATAAAACCCCACAATTAAATAAGATAAAACAGTAAGATCATTTGTTTGTAGATGATAAATACCAGATCAGTAGCAATTGAATATGTTCAATTCTTATTAACAGTTACTGGCTTTTAAACGTCAAATATTTGCTTAATATTCATTTCACATCATCAAACAAGGCTTGATTGATTGCTTGTTGTTTTATGCTGCACTCAAGATTATTTTACTTATATGGCTGCGTTGCCAGGTTTAGTGGGGAGGAAACCTGGTTCTTTGTCTGAAGGAAACCCACCACCTTTGGTGAGTACCTTTTCCACATACGGCGATCAAGTGGAAAATCCACTCAAAATTTTTGCAATGTTTATTTCGACCCCACCCGGCCGCGTCGATGGAAGGCCTGTGTGGGATTATCACTATAACCGACTGAGCCACCGAGGCCCGACTTTCAATGGAAAGCATGTGTCTGACTGAAAGGCTATCGCCATACTACCTGTACCACAAACTACTGACTTTGCCACCTCCACCTACAAGACTTGAAAAGTATATGCTTGGAAGATTTTCCCTTTTTACAGTTGCAGGAATCGTGTAGTATCTGGAGGCCAGGACAAAATGTTAAACATTTAAAGAATGATATAATTAACAGGATAAATATATTTACTCACCAAGAAATCTATGCCTTGAGTGCATGGCTCCTCAGTTCTGCCTGTTCCAATGACTGTCTACAGTTACAGTACAGGCAACGTCAGTGTCAAACCTGGCTGCAGTGTAGGCGTACAGATTTTGTATGCAAACTGAATGTGCTAGTCTAACCTAACCACTAAGGTTATGAGGTGTGCAGCCGTGGAAGCTTCTATATTCACCTTGAAATTAAACAGTTCTAACGATTAATAAAAAAGATCGAATATATAAAAGATTCGAATAACTGATCAGTGATCGTCTGATGTTGGTTGTTGTTGTGAGCTTCATACACCTCGATTCAGATTTCTGTATGATGATGACATTTAGTATAAACATTAGTAAATCAGTCGACATCAACTCTTCATTCAATGAATTAAACTAACAAGTCCAAAAATAAGCATGAAACCAGAATGTTTCAAGTAAAAGTCAACTTACTTTTTATCTACTACGGCACATCGTTCCACACGCTCGAGTGTTTTGACAGTTGTCCGGAAGTCACTTATGCGCATGTAACATCGCCAAAAAAGGAAAAGTGGTAGAGAGGTGATTGACAGGCGAAGAATACTGAAGAAGTTAGTTTTTAATGCAAATTACAATTTTCAACAAATGAAACATTGCGGCATTTGTTTAATTAGATCTAAATGGTCGTCTGGGGCCAGAAATTATCGCGATCTGAACATCAGATCTTCAAAATCAAAATTACAGACCCTCGTGGCCCGTCCAGCTTTAATAACATTTCATTTATATGGCGGCGTTGCCACGTGGCTCACGTCCCAAATTATATAAAATGAACACACCACGCCTTGATGTCTGAATCACGTGTTGTCATATTTCAACCGGCCTTGTATCAAGGATTCACCTCATAGCTTTAAACGTCGAAAACATCTCAGGCATATTAGTTGAATTTGTATCGATTGATTTGTGTTTTATGCCGCACCCAGGACTATTTCATTTATATGGTGGCGTTGTCAGAGTTGGTGGGGAAGGAAACCCCCGGCTTTCTGCGAGTACCTAGCATACAACGAAAAGGTCCTCGAACCTGCGATACGTCGATGCAAGGCCAGTGTCTTTCTGATGGGCTATCACTCTGCCGGCTGAGACGTCTTATCCTAGTGAGTGTTGAAGGCTTCGTCGATTGGCCAACAGAGGCTTAACTTTCCAGACTCTTAGACCGAAACATACGGCATTTCTTTTTTTTTATCCGAAAAACAAAATTGATGCTACTCCAACACCAGAACATCTTGACATCAAAAAACAATTAGAGCCTAATCATTTGTGTAACATTTTAGAATCTTGAATGTGATTTTTGCCCCATTAAGCACGCTCCTCACTCACTTGATGTAAAAATGAGTTTGATATTTAATTTAATATCTTTCAAGTCTAAACAGTAAGTATAGATTACCCTAACCCCTCCTCATATTCCCCAGCGCCTGTAATTGGCCCTATTTTTTTACAGACTGACTGGATCGAAAGCACGGGGACAGTAGTGGAAAGTGGAGAGCCCGTCAGTTTAAAGGTTGAAATACCAGCGGTGAGTTTCATCCAATACAATATGTTCATTAATATACATTTACAGTACAATATCGACATAGAGTACAATATGTATACTTTTTTGTTACAGTACAATATCGACATGAAGTAAAACATGTTAATGTCTTTGTTAGGCAACATTATCTATGCAGATTATAATATATATATATATGATTAACGTAAAATATATTTGAGGAGTACAACATGTAGTTTTTTTCTGTTACCGTATTGGCTACAATACCGACATGAAGTAAAATATGTATAAGCCTTTGTTACATTTGTTACAATATCAACATGGAGTACAATATGTAATATTTTTATATAATACAATATCAACATAGAGTACAATATGTATAGTTTTCTGTTGCAGTACAATATTCATATAGGTTAAAGTGGCATGAGCTGCCAAAATGTTGATATTTTGACGTTAAAACAGAATGTTGAAATTATACGCTATTTTTCTCAAGACGTATGATTCAGAAGCTTTCTAGTGCTTCTAGTCTCGAGAATGAACGATAAAGTATAGTTTTGAACAAACTTTGACTTAGAATGAATGAATGGTCGTCCCGGTTATTTAAATTTTGTTACTTTTCGAACACGTTTTCGGTTCGTACAGGCCACATACTGTATGGATTTTCCTCATTCCAACGCCAATCATTTAGTTTTTCGATGGCCTTCAAAGCCTCTCACTGTCGTGGCGATCAGAAATTATGAAAAAGTGTGAATTTTGGCAGCTCATGCCTCTTTAAACTATGTCTTAATTTTAATATAATACAATATCAACATGGAGTACAATATTTTTTATTTTCTGTTGCAGTACAATATCCACATGGAATACAATACGTATAATTTCATAGAATCCCAGCCTGATATATTTGACTTTGATATTAGTCCATGTTATGCCTTCAGAAATCGAGTATACGTTTCCTTCACTATGCCAGGTTAGTTAACTCAAAGGCAAATGGTTAACTTTTTTGAACCAGTCCACCTTTTTATTACTGAAGAGTTCAATGTTAGACTCAATAACACATTTTCAAAATAATTGAGGGTATAAGACAAAGGATCTTGAGTACTGCATAAAACTCCATTCAATCAATCTTGTAGTCTTGAATTTATTATTAACCAATAAATCACCCTTTTTTAATTAACATTAGCGCTATATTTTTATTCATGGGCAGATTATCTCTAAAATATTTTTTTACTTCACAAGAAAATAAATAGCCACTGCAATTGGACTGGTCAAACAATAGCCGAAGGATTAAAATTATCTCATTATTTCTATCTCATGGGAGCAACCCTCGGCTGTTTTCGATCGTTTCCGTTCGGCATTACGTAAACCCCCGAATTGACACGAGCGTATTTTACTGAGCTAAGTCGTCAACTCTTTTAAATTTCACAATGCTTTAAATGATGAAGGAATTGTTTTATTCTGCAGGTGTCTACAATAATTATATCGCCAATGACCGCTCAGCATTTAAATATTCACTACTGTTATCCGCTACTGGGTTTACGGCTGTGTCACCGCTGCGAGTGGCAAACATGAACGTAAGTGCTGATCAGGGTCACTAAAAAAACTGAAACATTTCTGAGTGGAATTTCACTCGATCGCCGTATGTGGAAGAGTTGTCAGATACTCGCCGAAGATCCACGGTTTCTTCTGAGCAATGAGCCCGGTTCCCTCCCTCACTAAACGTGGCATCGCCGCCATATAAGTGAAATAATCTTGAGTGCGTAAAACCTCAATCAATCAATCAATCAATCTAACATAATCTGTATTTGTCCTCTATATTGAATCGCTAAGGTACTTTGTTGATCTTTAGTTTATTTGGGCCTAAACCTTGTTAAAATGATGATACACTTTCCGTGTACATATTTGATTCTGTATCACCCAGGAGTTTAGGTCTCAATCGCTTGTGTTATCAAAGAGAGTAGATTGACAAGAGTGGTCACTTCGTCCGCGCGATATTGAATTTGAACTGACACGATTCGATTATTATGAACCTCCTTTCTCTAGGGGGCGCCCTGCAGTCGAATCGTGTACAGTCTGAACACCCTTCCGCTAGGGGGCGAGACGAACATGCCGGCAATGCTGATTGGACGAAGTGACCACTCTTGTCAATCCACTCTCTTTGATATTACTACTAACTCTTCTATGAAGATGGTGAAATCAGTTTAGAATGTTGTTATATGAAAAATATGCATAGACGCTGGCGAAGAACTCCTTGCTTCGAACAACTCATCCCAGAGCATTTTAGTTCTCACGTCGAATAACGAACAGCTAATTATACTCAGTTTGAAGTAAAAAAGCTGCTCCGGATGGTGATAAATTCGTTATTTGACGCCTTTCCACGGGCATACGGGTAGATATTTGGTGTCCCGTATACCCACGTAAGGGCGTCAGATAACCAATGCTATATCCCACAGACGGCATTGGTGACAAGAGAACCCAAGTATACACACTTTAAAGGGTCTGCTAAATTGGCATGTGCTGCCAAAATGTTAAAACAGACGTTAAAACAGAATGTTGAAAATATTAACTATTTTTCTCAAGAGGTATAATTCAGAAGCTTTTTAGTGCTTCTAGTCTTGAAAATGTACGATAAAGTAGGCCTATTGTTTTGAACTAACTTTGGCTTAGAATGAATGAATGGTTATTTAAATTTTGTTTACTTTTCGAACACGTTTTCGGCTCGTACAGGCCACATACTGTATGGATTTTCCTCATTCCAACGCCAATCATTAACTTTTTCGATGGCCTTTGAAGCCTCTTACTGTTGTAACGATCAGAAATTCTGAATTTTTTTTTAATTTTGGCAGCTCATGCCACTGTAAAGGACTGACAATGAAAACAATTAATAATGGCAGTCCCAGTCCAGCAAAAGAAGTCAAACTGTTGAAGAATTTTAGATGAATTCTCTCAATCGTTTCATAAGTCAAACTGAAATAGACAGATTTTCTATTGACTTCATCATTTTCTGATGCAATGTGGTATGGGTACTGAGAGGGGTTCAGTATGGCGGATTGAAAGTATTTTACAGACAAAAATAATAGCGGGAAGTCAAGCGTGCTCTGCTATTCCGATGGTATAGTCCTTTGGCGATGGGGCAATTATATTCGCAACATGCTGCGGAGATTTCGGCTCGAACTGTAAGCCTGGTCAATTATTGTTTTTATACTGACGGTCATACTTTGGGGTCAGGGTTCACTGCAAACAAAAAGCCGGAGTTGACTGCCCGCTTAGAAGCGGGCAGTATGTGGTCCGATTTAGACAATGAAATAACAATATAATCTACCTAAATTGTGTCTAAACGGTCATAATCGTATTCGTGGATAATTTTGCTACCTACCAGTGTCTGATATGGACGAGTAGGATCGATCATTAAACATTATTCTTCCCTTGAATTCACTTTTGCCTTCTCCAGTTTCAAACTCTCCTCCATCGATGACGTAACACTGTTTAGAGGTTTTTTAGTTTTAAAAAGTTAAATTTCCTTTGCAAAATGCTAAATTATTAATGAATGTCGTAATGACACTCTTTGAGTCAGTTGTATTGCTATTTACTCCCTAAATCTGACCGCAAACTGCCCGATCAGAAGCGGGAAGTCTACTCCGACTTTTTGATTGCAATGAGCCCTGACTCCAAAATACGCCCGTCAGTTAATAAAAAAAAATAGTCATTTCGGAGTCAGAGAAGCCCGGACTAGGTCAAATGTCGCGAACAAAAAGGTAAATAAACAAATGTTTTACTTTCGCTTCTTTTTCTATTCTACAGTTTGCATTGTCTGACACGAACGTCTCGGTGGAGTTTGAAGTATTGGATATTGCCCCGCCTGTTGGTGACGTCACAAACCCTACCCCCGAGACTCCCCTAGATATGGCAGTGGCTACCCTCAATGAAACCATCGCAGCCGGACAGTTTGTCGTCACAATTTTAGGAAACGAGGTAGATCTACTAAGAAATCAACAGACCGATTCTTAATCAATCTTTTTTTATTCCTTAATATGTTTTCAATCATTGTGGACATATACCTTAAGCACAAGTACCATAATATCTGACTGCAATTAGGGATGCATCAATCAATCAATGAATCAGTCGGTATTACAATTTTCTTACTACAAAATGAGTAACTCGATATATCAGTAAATCAATAGACATTTTAATCAATAAAGATCTAGTTATTGCACCAAACAATCAAACATAATTTTCTCGAACGCTCTAATAACACTAGCGACTTATCGTACAGCCAATCGATCGATAGATCAACCAATCAATCAGTCAATCAATCAATCAGTCAATCAATCAATCAATCAATCAGTCAGTCAGCGAGTCAGTCAGTCAGTCAGTCAGTCAGTCAGTCAGTCAGTCAGTCAGTCAGTCAGTCAGTCAGTCAGTCAGTCAGTCAGTCAGTCAATCAATCAATCAATCAATCAATCAGCCAGTCATCAATCAATGTGTCATCAATCAGCCAGCCATCAATCAGTCAGTCATCAATCAGTCAGTCGTCAATCAATCAATCAATCAATCAATTAATCAACTTATTAATCATACGACCATTCATTTAATTATCTGTCGATTATTATTTCAATTTCACAGCAAGTTTTTTTGGTAGCACATTCCGATAGTTTACAGTTTTTGTACTATGAAGCCGGACAGGCAGTCATTACACCTTCAACCAGATACAGTCCAGGTGAGCGTTCAATCTATTACGAAAATTTGATTTTTAATTAATGTAAGCAATTTGTCAATTTTATGGATACATTTTGACTGAAATATTATCTTGAAGCCGCGTTGCAAAGTCATCCTTAACTATGTTAACAAAGAGACTCTCGTCGTTAGATCATACTTAGGTTAGGCTTATCTGACTTACTAACACTATTGTTTGCAACCATTTTTCTAGTCTAATTTGTGGGACAGTTGCCGAAGGTTGGAGCTTTCCTCCAGGCAAAGTGTCTGCTTTCCTCTCCTACTTAACCTGGCCACGCCGACATCTAAGGGAAATAATCTTGAGTGCGGCGTAAAAAATCAATCAATCAGTCTTGTCTCATTCAAGTGAACTGTTAAGATCCGGGAACCAGAAGAGGGCCCATATTCCTCTTTGTGTTTCTTAACCAAACAACACGGAGTTTAATTCTCAAACTAATCAAATTTGGGCTTTGATCATAGAATTCCTGGAAAATAACCATATGTGTCCGTACATGCGTTTGAACACGTGCACATGTTGGTGGAAAAGCTCAGCCACTATCTTCGAGTGTGGAAATGTCGATGGGGCAGTCGGAACATCCTTCGGCTATCTTCGCTCGCTACCGGTCGGCTTTGACACGCACGAAAATCCCCGAAGTGGATGGGGGAGGGTGGGGTTCACTCGGAGCAGCCATCAGTGTTATATCCGGGGAATCGACACAGTTGAGACAATTATCCTAACGCAGTATTACCTCAATACAAATGTATAACAAACCAAGTTATGAAGTATCCCAACAAATATACTTTTTCCCATCGGCCTTATTTGATTTTGTAATGGTAAGTTCGTATGATCACAGGCACACGGAGTGCTCTCCCTTATCCACCCTCTGTTACTATACTGCAGCAGGTCACAGTTTCATTTTCCTTCATTTCCCATTTGCGGTAATGTTAAAGTCTGCTCTCACAGCAACTTCCCTAACTTCCGTTGAACCAAATCCTTCGGTGGAGGCCTTGAACAGTCCTTTGGCAGTATTTTAAGCACATTTTTTTCATACGTTGAAGATAGAAATGATGAGATACGAGTAGAATTAACTGATAGGGGTCTCTTTGCACATATACCTCCGCATGTAAACAGACCAAAGCACCCCCAACTACCAGATCTCCACCCACGTGAACTGGTCCCATTCCACTTCTAAAATCATTTCCAGACAGTAACTCAACCCATGCCCTTTCATAAAAACTACAAAAAATGCCCAGGAAAAAATGCAAGGGGCCAGGAAAAAATAATAAAAAAAACACACAAAAATATCTGCAACTTCTCCGGAAGTCAGAAACTGTTACCTGTATCCATACGAACAGAGGGTGGAAAAGGGAGAGCACTCCGTGTGCCTGTGGTATGACAGTTCATTTTAACCCTTATTCTGTATATTTTCAGGTGCCATGGCGGCGATAGGAATAATCATGCCGATTGTCGGCGGTGCGATAGGGGCGGTTGGGGCGTTCTTCTTTTTCAAATGATTCCGTGATATTGATGACATTTTAAAATTGACAGCTGTCAAAAACATTTCCTTATATTTTCATACATTTTACCAATGTGAATACAATTTGTTATCCTAAGGCTAAAATGCTGTAGTTATACAAAGCCAAAATTAAGCGGCCGGAGATGGAGAATACAGTTGATTTTTCAGAATTGTCACGCATTAAAAAAAACTTAACTGCTCGTCTTAAACCTCTGTTTACTTGTTTGGTGGCAATTTTGAACCTGGTACCTGTGTTTACGTAACTCATTGGAATCCTTTTTGTACAGATATGTTACAATGGCAGTTGGGTAAAAAGTACTGTACATCTTTTCACGAGCAGATTTTCAGTTTCGTGCCACTGGCATCCACTAAAATCGTATGAAGGGGCGAAGTTCCTTTTGACAGGTACTTACTTCTTACTCCTATGCCCTTTTGTGGTTCTCCTTTAACAGACTAACTTTCCTTACGCTAGCATCATGGTGTGGGCGGGGGGGGATTGGGGCGGGGGGGGGGGGGGGCAGCTTATGCACTTTAAATCTATTTACCATTGAAGACATGTGTAAGTTTCACAAAGCCATAAAATTCGATGTCCTCGATCAAATAATGGCCTGCTTCATTTGCTAACGCCATTTTGCTTTTTCAAGGACTCCTCCACCTTACTGCTGGGGGTTATTAATTTGTATCAAAGATATTTCACCCGCATCCGCCAGGATCGCTGTTGTCCAACAGTATACAAAATGGCGCCGAGTTTGATTCAAACAAAAGATGGGACTTGTTATGGGTTTGACCTGTAAACATCTCTTGCCGTAGAGGAGCATTTTCCAAAGCTTTCCCCTTATCTTTTACGAGATCATTCAACTTCAAAGTTAAACTCCGATGAAGCTAGCAGCTCGATGTTGTCAATAGCTTTAAAAAAAATTATCTGAAAGTTCAAAACACTTGTAACAATTTTTATTAAAATGCGTATCCAAAGTTCTATGTTCCTAATAAAAAATGCCACTTTC
The DNA here is from genome assembly GCA_963971465.1 of Lepidochitona cinerea. NCBI lineage: Eukaryota > Metazoa > Mollusca > Polyplacophora > Chitonida > Tonicellidae > Lepidochitona > Lepidochitona cinerea. Next base: position 5,286,443 of record OZ020559.1, read on the forward strand.
ACTCATACAAGATACTTTATTTTGAAGAGTTTAATTTTTATACTGTAAATAATTAACTGGCCACGCTATTTCGACAAATGTCCAATCAAGGGATATGCCTTGAATGGATTTATTGGCTGATTGATGTTTTACGTCGCACTCAAGATTATTTTACTTATATGGCAGTGTTGCTAGGTTCCGTATTTATTCGGTCTGAGTGGGATTCGATCCCGCGTCACATCGATGTAAGGCCTGGGCCCGATTGATGAACTATCACTGTAACCAACTGAGCCACCAAAAGCTCCCTGCCTAGAAAGGTGAAAGAAGTTGAAAACCTATTATATAGTAAAACATCTCATCAAAGAATGACTTAACTAGTTTGTACTTGAACACTTCAGCGAAAAAAATAGAATGCAACTTGGATTTGTTTTGACTTGCAACTTGTTTACTGGATTTTAATTGAGCGCTTAATTGATCGGTATTTTACGCTTCACTCAAGATTATTTCACCTATATGTCGGCTTTGCCGGATACGGTCATCGAGTGAAAAAATATTCAATTTTATTTAGTGTGAGTAGAGGAAAGGCCTATGTTGGACTGATGGACTGCACCCTGGCCAAAATGGTGTCAAATATATACTGCAGTTCGATCTAACGGAAACTTATGACTTCACATTCCATTATTGATTGATTGTTCGGTATTTTACGCCGCGCTCCAGATTATTTCACTTATATGGCGGCGTTGCCAGTTTTATTGTGGGAGGAAACCGGGCTCTGTGCCCGGAGGAAACCCACGACCTTCCGGTGGTAACTAGCAGCCATCCCATATAGGTCGTTCGAGTGAAAACCCAGTCAAAAGATTTTCCAATTTTTAGGACTGAGTGGGATTCGAACTCGAGACCCATTGGTGGAACACTTGTAAATTAAGGAAATCCCACAAACAACACAAGGCTCTAGAATCTCAAACGCTAGTTTTTAGACCAACATGATCTTATATATATGTAGCTTTTTGTCCGTGGTCCGTCGTCCGGTGTCTGTAAACTCTTCTTTTGATGGCGATTCCAAGAGAACTACTAGTCAGATCTTCATCAAATTTTACAGACATGTTCCCCTTATGGTCTAGTTGTGCACGATTAATTTCTGTCCTCATTTGCATATCAAAATGGTCGTTAGGCGACCATTTTGTTTTTCTTCTTTTTATCACTTTTCTCCTCAAGTAATGAGAGGATCTTCATAAAACTGTGTACGCAGGTTAACCCTATTGCCTCGTTGCGTACTATGTACATTTTTACTAATTCGCATATTAAAATGGCCGCTAGGCGACCACTTTGTTTTTCTTCTCTTAAAAAAATGAAAGGTTAGGATTTTCGTAAAAAAAAATACACATGTTAACCCTATGGTCTTGTTGCGCAGTTTGCACTTTTTTGCTCATTTGCATATTCAAAATGGCTTCCACTGGGCATTTTGAGTTTCTTTTTATCACTGTTCTCCTAAAGTACTGAAAAGATCTTCGTAATTATTTGTACGCAGGATAACTCTATGGTCTTTGACAACACTGATCTTGAAAGTATTTGCCAAAATTTTACGGACTGTTTAACGGAAACAATAAATAAATTTGTCCCGATTAAAACTGTCACAATACGACCGAAAGATTGTCCTTGGATGAACGGTTGTTTGCGCAAAGCAATGAGAAAACGTAATCGAATCCATCGTAAGGCAAAACGAACAAATCGTCCTGAAGATAAGGCACAATTTAAATAACTTAGAAACGAGACAATAACCTTAATCAGAAAGGCAAAGAACTTATATAAGAACAAAATAGATAATCGAATATGTGATGAATCATCTGCGTCAAAAACATGGTGAAAAACTGTATTAAAACTAGTGGAAAATCTTCTCACCTAGTCCCACTTGTACACAATGATGAAACATTGTTTCATTCTGATGACATAGCTTCTGCCTTTAACGACTACTTCTAAAGCCAGCCTTCATTAAAGGATGACAATAAAGATCTTCGCCCTATCCAATTCAATGCCAATAGTCTTGAAAATATCAATATCTCAAAAGAAGAAGTGCATGATTTGTTACTTTGTTTGAATAATACTAAAGCTATTGGACCAGATGGGATAGGTAATCGCATATTAAAGTATCTTGCAAATGAGCTGTGCGAACCTCTAGCACGCCTCTTTAACGTTTCATTGTTATCTAGACAGGTACCAAAGGTATGGAAACTAGCACAATTCATCCCACTACATAAGAAAGGGTCAGCAAATTCGCCATGTAATTAAAGGCCAGTATATTTAACATGCACCATATTTAATGTATTTAAAAGAGTGATCTATAAATATTTGTATAATTTTCTTCGGGATGAATCTTTTATCACTCCACTGCAGTCCGGTTTTACTCCTGGAGACAGTACCATTTATCAATTGGTCGACATTCATAATTTTATATGTAAAGCTGTTGACAACCAACTCGATGTACGGTCTGTCTATTTTGACATAAGTAAAGCTGTCGATAAAGTTTGGCATTGCGGTTTGTTACACAAGTTAAAAAAGGGCAGGTATACGGGGAAATTTACTAGGTTGGTTTGAAAGCTATTATATAGTAAAGTAGGCCTATTATATATTTAACTTTAAGAAATGAATGGATGGAATATTTTTTGTGTAGTGTCTAGAGCAACGCCTAAATATTATTTTATTTACAAAGTGCCATAGAAATCTTCCGTTGGTGCATAAAAATAGATCCACTGTAACTGAAAATTGTATATAGAATATGAAAGAGAGGCACAGGTAATCAAATAATCATTCGGCATTTCTACCGGTTTATTCAAAGTCATGACTACACATAGACACTCATAGAAATGTTGGCTGCTTGTCATGCCTGCTTATGCCTGTCCATTCGTATGAAAACGTATCATTCCGTACCGCCGGCGCATATATGAAATGTTGAAATCAGAGAAATGTTGCTTGGTTGTTATGGGCGCGTCCATTCGTATGAATGAGGTTCGCCATAAACCCATAGAAATGTATTTAGTTGCAATTGTTTCTTTGTTTGGAGTGTAACCGCAATTCATAATGGTTATTTCACTTAAAGTGACTGATATTTTGACGTTCAGATTTCAGATTTTTCAGATTTTATTTATTCACTGATGTCAGTAAGTACAGAAAGAAAAATCCACGTATAAAATAATATCAGAATTTGTGCAGGAAAAATAAAAAAACTCTATGTAATCAGCGGGAATAAAACCCCGAAGGGTTTGTTCTATCCCTTTATAGATGATTAAGAATTTTTGCCATAGGGTAAGACTGTAGCAAAGTGTACAGAATGAGTAGATACAACTAGAGGAGAAATATAGAGTCGCAGATAAAGAACAAATGAATCAAATATACGTGAAGTTTCAGACAATATAAAAATACAACAGTTTTGAAGAGAAAAAATGGTTTAAATCTGAAAAAATTATTACATTAAAGGGGAATGCTGCCAAAATGTTGATATTTTGACGTTAAAACGGAATGCTGAAATTATTGGCTATAAACCAAAAGAAGCTAAAGCCCGAGAAGTTTGACTGGTTTCTCACACACAAGAGTCTCACCTTTAACTTGAAATGACGCACATAGCTAATTTGATTGTTTCACGATTGCTATGGCTTGAAATTCACCAGGTTGAGAATTCCATTTTGTAAGTAACTGCCAATGGGCTGTAAGTCCTGTTCATAATCCTTTCAGGTGGGAATAATACCTGCACCCTAGCCTACTATTATAACTTGTTGATCAACTGAATAACTTCGCATAATGCAGTAGCAAGGTAACTCCGAATAAATTTAACATACTAAAATTCTAAGAGGCGGGGGGGGGGGGGGGGGGGGATAACACAGACCAGACAGTGATAGGAATAAACAGACGTAATAAACACGCAAAATGGACAAATATATCTAAAAGTATCTGTAGGGGGTTAAGATGAATTGGACTAATCCTAATAATAGGAATAAACAGTATTGAGGGGGAAAAACAACTATTAAACAAGCAGAAGACAAACAAATTTTTATCTAAAAAGTGTCAATTCTTTAGAGGCTTTAACACCTGTTAACAAGCAATATTGTTTATTCTTTTAAATGTCCTGGCTGTTCTGCGTCTTACATCGGTAAGACAGAACGTTGTTTAACTGAAAGAGTTAAAGAACACGCGACCGGTAACAGTGAAATATATTCCCACATTTATGAATGTGAATTATTTCAATACTTCAAAGACCTCTTTGACCTGCCGAATAGACTTGATGGGAACTGCTCACTAGTCCGAAGGTTCACTAGTCCGAAGGTCCACTAGTCAGAAGGTCCACTAGTCCGAAGGTTCACCGGTCCGAAGGTTCACTAGTCCGAAGGTCCACTGGTCCGAAGGTTCACTGGTCCGAAGGTTCACTAGTCCAAAGGTTCACCAGTCCGAACATCCCAGACATAATGCGCTATATCTCAAATAAGACCATTTTATTGAAGCAATTAAAAAAATCTGAGTAGCAGTAGGTATACTTGAACAGATATTAAAAATAAAAAGTACTCTTCACGCTTTGTTCAATTTATGGGGTATAAAAGTCTAACTGATATACCTCTTTTCAACACAATTAGAAACTTGTCTCCATGGTTATTTTAGACAAGAAGAGTTTCCCTGTGCCCGTGTGTTTTAGTGATGATAAATATATATATACATGAACGTTTACAAAGTCGATATAGGTATAATGTCATCTTTTTAATAATGTTTTCCCAACTTTTTCAAATTATCTTCTAAATAAATGGATTTAAATTCAACATGTCATGTCATGCGTATAGCCCTGTAAAGTTCCTAAGGAAAAATAAAATATTTAGTTCGACGGTTTTATATTCCCTGCATACCTCCTACTTCCTCAGGAAATTCATTGTCTTTATCTTCATCAGCCTGCACCCCCCCCCCCCCCCCCCCACCACCACCACTCTACGCCCGTGGCTGTGCATAAAATCGTCGAATTATATATTTCCTTTTTCTTTGGAGGGATCATAAATTCCTAACTTTACATTGTCTCGACTACAGACCAGCAAAGGCTAAGGGATACTGTCTCGTGGGAAAATGATGCTGAGGAAACTATCTTGGGTCTGGGTAGGCCTATGTCCTATGGGCTATATTATCGTTTGGAGGATGATCGGTTCTTCTTCGGACTCGTGAACCTTCGGACTAGTGGACCTTCGGACTAGTGAACCTTCGAACCAGTGAACCCTCTCGTTCGGACTAGTGAACCTTCTGACTAGTGGACCTTCGGACTAGTGAACCTTCTTACTAGTGAACCCGTTTTTCGGACTAGTGAACCTTCGGACTAGTGAACCTTCGGACTAGTGAACCCTTCTCATTTCTCGACTTGATAACTTGTGCCCTTTCTCCCTCCCACAGTTTGTTCTAAATAACACCAAAATAATAGACAGTTCTAATCACCGGTATGAACTTCTCTATAAGGAAGCTTTAGCAATACGTCGAAGCTCTCCCCAGCTTAACACAGGTGTTAAAGCCTCTAAAGAATTGACACTTTTTAGATAAAATTTGTTGTCTTCTGCTTGTTTAATAGTTGTTTTGTCCCCCTCAATACTGTTTATACCTATTATTAGCATTAGTCCAATTCATCTTACCCCCCTACAGATACTTTTAGATATATTTGTCCATTTTGCTTGTTTATTACATCTGTTTATTCCTATCACTGTCTGATCTGTGTTAACCCCCCCCCCCCCCCCACCCACCCCCTCTTAGACTTTTAGTATGGTTGCAAATTTGTTTATTCCTATTAAAGCCTGATCTGTCTTAACCACCTACTGATGTTGTTAATTGCTTATATATATATATTAGTCTACTGCCATTCTCTCTTTGTTCTCTAGAAATCACATCTTATTCTTGTATATATATCTGATCTGTATTTACCTTATCACATTTTCCTAAAGATGACAAAAATATCTTTATCGAAATATTGAAATCGTCAATATGCGTTTGTTAAGTTTATTCGTAGTTACCTTGTTGCCCTACTATTATACTGAGAAATATCTCTTGACTACCAGGATGTACGTATTTATGTTTATCCCACCTCAACCAGAACACTTCCTGTTCATTGGTTCAAACCTGTCACGTGTAGACCCTGTATATTCCAGTCCATTGCCTGCATTTTTATGAAAGTCAAGTTTGAGCAAGAAGGCTAAGTAGTGCAGGGAGATCGCTAGTGTTATTCATGGGCATTGGGAATTCTATTCAGAATAGAATAATACAATGAAGTATATAATAAGAATGATCAGAGATACTAAAATACTTCGAAGTCACGAGTGTTGAACTAAAGGGGGCATAATTGAAAAAAATAGAACATTTTGTTAAAGCATATTGCAGGGTCGGCAAGAAGCCAAACCATCGTGTATAACTAATTTAGAGTCAAATCTCAACAAAGAATAATTCATATAGTTTTGTTGTCTATTTTATAGGAAGGCGTGGCTTCTCAAAGTACCATATATAAGCTACGTCCAGAAGGATATTTTTCATTCCAGCACTACTTTCCTGGAGCGAACTCGAACTTCACCCGAATTTCTTACAAATCTTTTGAAAGAAGTAAGTAGATTTTTGTTAATCATGACTTCAACTTCAACTTCTTTATTACACTTAGACCACTACTGTGGTATATAAGGTACATGATTAGGATTAAGGTTGGACTTCCGTGCAAGGAGTCCTTTACATTACAGTAACATAGCTATAAACATAAAATATCTTTACTGAACACAGTTTTGTCTTATTGGGAATGACTACTAATCAGAATAAGAAATTTTGATATCTTAATTAGAAAAGGCACATGAGTAACACAGAGTAGGGCAGCAAGTTTTCTTGGGCAAGGGTTAATAACATAGTATGGAGGTAGGCACTGTCGCCTTGCATTTACAAAAAAATAACACTTAACTACATAATGGAGTTCGTCTCCCACTTCACCTGTATTACAAAGAGAGCAAGTTCAGTCAGACCTTGGTGTGTTAGACCACCTCCCAGTTTCGACAGGTAACTTATGGTTTGATGTCCGAAATTTGACTAAGATTTGTCGGTACCTTGTAGGAATGGTGGACAGGTATTTTTCAAATTGTAGGGTCTGCTTAAGAGAATCATACAGCTGTCCTTTGGTCGAGGATAATACAGATTCTTTCCAATTTTGATAAAACTGATCTTTCAGAGTAGACTCTGTTTTCATTTTTATTAAACGATTTGAGGGGGGTTCTTGGTTTAACCAAATATAGTTCCTACCAGTACCTTCTAAAATAGCTTGGACACAAGATATCCATTTATGATCGTGAATACCCCTTTGCTTATCCAAAAGTAGGGCCTTATATAAGAGTGATGACAGTTTGTTTTCTGGTATTGAACGAACTAATCTCTCCCAATACGAAATCATCCGCTTTCTAATATGAATTCTTAGTGGATATCTACCAGTTTCTCCATACAACATATAAATTGGTGTGCTTTTCCTTACATTAAGAGCATAACGAAGGAAATCCAAGTGGAATTTTTCTAGAGGCTGGAGATCAGCATAACCCCAGACCTCACAACCATAAGTCAGAATTGGAACAATTAATTTGTCAAATAAGATAAGCTGAAGGTCAATGGGTAAATCGTATTGTCTAATTTTTTGTTTAAGTAAAAAAAGCGCACGACGTGCACTATTAACGGAATTGTTAATGGCATCTCCAAACTTACGGGTTCTAGAGAATATAATACCTAAGTATTTGTAAACATTTACTGTTTCCAACTCACTAATATTAAGTCGAAATGAGTGGTTTACTCTGCCTCTTGACCCAAAGACAACAACTTTGGTTTTACTGACATTCACAGATAGCCTCCAAATTTCACAATATTTGGCAAACATATTAATATTATGCTGCAACTTTTGTACAGTTCTACCAACCAATATAGTATCGTCTGCGTATAGCAAAATAAGTAGAGTAAAATATTCAACAATATCATTCTCTATATGCTCAACGTCACAACCATTGCAGTTATTCAATATCATAAATTCCTCCAAATCATTTAGAAACAGCGCAAATAAGAGTGGTGACAAATTTTCCCCTTGACGGAGACCGGTTTTACAATTAAAGTAATTAGATTTTTCATTATTATTTAATACACATGATTTAATACTTGCGTACAAGTTAAAAATTACTCTGAATATCTTACCAATTTACATTGCAAGATAACAATTTTAACCAGAGACCACTTCTCCATACTGTGTCGAATGCTTTAGCAAAGTCGATGAATACACAGTATAGTTTCTTTTTACGGACTCGAAGTATCTCAAAAACAGCATGCAATATGAATATATTATCTACGGTCGAGTATCCTGTACGAAATCCTGATTGGTTCCTATTGAGGATTCCTGAGGATTCCACGAATTTGGTCAACCTATTATTTAACACAGAAGTAAATAATTTACCAAGACAACTTAATAATGTTATCGGTCTGTAATTGTTAGGATCTGTGTTATCTCCCTTTCCTTTGTAAATGGGTTTTATTATGCCAGTTAGCCAGCTTGTTGGTAAAATCCCCGTATTAAGTACAGTATTAAAGAGAGATTTATAAATGGGTAATAATATAAATTTACTATGTTTTAGGAATTCATTGATAATTTGGTCATCTGCGCATGCCTTATTACATTTCAGGGCATTCATCGCAAGATTGATTTCTAACTTAGTTATCTCCCCATTTAGTATGTCGTTTGTGGTAAAATCACTATTTGTACCTGCAATAAATTCCGTAAAGTCAAAATTTTCGTCATCGGCTACAACATCA